>OX101824.2:30477114-33159614 GCA_944452925.2 Chrysolina oricalcia
TGAATTTTTTTTTGGAATTTTTTTTTTATTTTTTTTTAAATTTTTTTAAATTTTTTAAAAAATTTTTTCGAATTTTTTTTTGAAATTTTTTTCAAAATTTTTTTTTTGAGTTTTTTTTGAAATTTTACTTTTTCTTTTTGAAATTTTTTTTAAAATTTTTTTTTTGAAAATTTTTTTTTCGAATTTTTTTTTCGAAATTTTTTTTAAATTTTTTTTTATTTTTTTTCGAATTTTTTTTTGAAATTTTTTCCGAAATTTTTTTTTCGAAAATTTTTTTTTTAATTTTTTTTTGGAATTTCTTTTAAATTTTTTTTTTAATTTTTTGAAATTTTTTAAAAATTTTTTTCGAATTTTTTTTTGATATTTTTTTAAAATTTTTTTTGGAGTTTTTTTTGAAATTTTTTTTTCTTTTTGAAATTTTTTTTAAAATTTTTTTTTTGGAATTTTTTTTTTGAAATTTTTTTTAAATTTTTTTTTTGAAAATTTTTTTTTTGAAAATTTTTTTTTGATTTTTTTCCTAGATTTGTTTTTATTTATTTTTCGAAATTTTTTTAAAATTTTTTTTGAAATTTTTTTTTCTCAATTTTTTTTTAATTTTTTTTTTCGTTTTTTTAAAATATTTTTCTTTGAAAATTTTATTTTTGTAAAATTTAATTTTGATAATTTTTTTTAAATTTTTTGATAATTATTTTTTTGAATTTTTTTTTAAAATTTTTTTTTGAGAATCATTTTTTCGAAAAATTGTTTTCGAATTTTCTTTTTTGAATTTTTTTTTTTAATTTTTTTAAAAAATTTTTTTTGAATTTTTTTATTTGAAAATTTTTTTTTTGAATTTTTTTTTGGAATTTCTTTTAAATTTTTTTTTTAATTTTTTGAAATTTTTTAAAAATTTTTTTCGAATTTTTTTTTGATATTTTTTTTAAATTTTTTTTGGAGTTTTTTTTGAAATTTTTTTTTCTTTTTGAATTTTTTTTTAAAATTTTTTTTTTGGAATTTTTTTTTTGAAATTTTTTTTAAATTTTTTTTTTTGAAAATTTTTTTTTTGAAAATTTTTTTTTGATTTTTTTTCTAGATTTGTTTTTATTTTTTTTTCGAAATTTTTTTAAAATTTTTTTGAAATTTTTTTTTCTCAATTTTTTTTTAATTTTTTTTTTTCGTTTTTTTAAAATATTTTTCTTTGAAAATTTTATTTTTGTAAAATTTAATTTTGATAATTTTTTTTAAATTTTTTGATAATTATTTTTTTGAATTTTTTTTTTTAATTTTTTTTTGAGAATCATTTTTTCGAAAAATTGTTTTCGAATTTTCTTTTTTGCATTTTTTTTTTATTTTTTTTAATTTTTTCTTTCAAACATTTTTTTGAATTTTTTTTTAAAACTTTTTTTAAATTCTTTTTTAATTTATTGAAAATTTTTTGATAATTATTTTTTTGAGATTTTTTTTTCAAGTTTTTTTGAAATTTTTTTTGAAAATTTTTTTTTGAATTTTTTTTTTCGAATTTTTTTTTGTTTCGAAATTTTTTTCTTTTGAAAATTTTTTTGACGTTTTTTTAAAATTTATTTTGAATTTTTTTTGAAATTTTTTTTCTAAATTTTTTTTTAAATTTTTTGAAATTTTTTTAAAAAATTTTTCGTTTTTTTTTTGATATTTTTTTTAAAATTTTTTTTTGGAGTTTTTTTTTGAAAATTTTTTTTTTCTTTTTGAAATTTTTTTTAAAATTTTTTTTTTGAAAATTTTTTTTTTGAAAATTTTTTTTTTGATTTTTTTTGAATTTTTCTAAAATTTTCGAAATTTTTTTAAAATTTATTTTGAAATTTTTTTTGAAACTTTTTTTTTGAAATTTTTTTTTTCTAAAATTTGTTTCTGATTTTTTAAATTTTTTTTCGAATTTTTTTTTCGAAAAATTTTCGTTTTGAATTTTTTTTATATTTTTTTTGAAAATTTTTTTTTCTAATTTTTTTTCTAATTTTTTTTAATTTTTTTTCGAATTTTTTTTTGAAATTTTTTTTCGAAAAATTTTCGTTTTGAATTTTTTTAAAATTTTTTTTTGAAAATTTCTTTTCGAAAAATTTTCGTTTTGAAATTTTTTTTCATTCTTCTCTTAAATTTTTTTTGGAGGTTTTTTTTGAAATTTTTTTTAAAATTTTTTTTTGAAATTTTTTTTTTTGAAATTTTTTTTTGAGAATCATTTTTTCGAAAAAATTTTTTCGAATTTTCTTTTTTGAAATTTTTTTTGAAATTTTTTTTTTAATTTTTTGAAAATTTTTTGATAATTATTTTTTTGAAATTTTTTTCAAGTTTTTTTGAAATTTTTTTTGAAAATTTTTTTTTGAATTTTTTTTTTCGATTTTTTTTTTGTTTCGAAATTTTTTTCTTTTGAATATTTTTTTGACATTTTTTGAAAATTTTTTTTTGAATTTTTTTTTGGAATTTTTTTTTTTTTTTTTTTAATTTTTTTAAAAAATTTTTTGTCGAAATTTTTTTTTAAATTTTTTTTTATTTTTTTTCGAATTTTTTTTTGAAATTTTTTCCGAAATTTTTTTTTTGAAAATTTTCGTTTTGAAATTTTTTTTTTATTCTTTTCTTAAATTTTTTTTTTATTTTTTTTTGAAAATTTATTTTTTGAATTTTTTTTTTGAATTTTTTTTTTGAAATTTTTTTTTTTGAAATTTTTTTTTTATTTTTTTCTAGAATTTTTTTTTTATTTTTTTTTTGAATTTTTTTTAAAATTTATTTTGAAATTTTTTTTGAAAATTTTTTTTTCTAAATTTTTTTTTTTATTTTTTTTTATTTTTTTTTAAATTTTTTTTCGAATTTTTTTTTTGAAATTTTTTTTTGAAATTTCTTCTGAATTTTTTTTTGAAACTGTTTTTGAATTTTTTTTTTGAAAATATTTTTTCTAAATTTTTTTTCTAATTTTTTAAAAACATTTTCAAAATTTTTTTTGGAATTTTTTTTTGAAATTTTTTTTCGAAAAATTTTCGCTTTAAATTTTTTTTTTTAATTTTTTTTAAAAATTTTTTTTGGAATTTCTTTGAAATTTTTTTTAAAATTTTTTTTTGAAAATTTTTTTTTTGAAATTTTTTTTGAATTTTTTTTTTAATTTTTTTTAAATTTTGTTTCGAAAATTTTCTTTTTGAAAATTTTTTTAATTTTTTTTTTGAAATTTTTTTTAAATTTTTTATTTGAAAATTTTTTTTTTGATTTTTTTTTTAAATTTTTTTTTGAAAATTTCTTTTTTTGAAAATTATTGTTCGAAAATTTTTTTTTCGAAATTTTTTTTTAAAATTTGTTTTCGAATTTTTTTTTGAAATTTTTTTTCGAAATTTTTTTTCAATTTTTTTTATTTTTTTCTCGAATTTTTTTTTAAAAATTTTTTTCGAAATTTTTTTTTTTTAATTTTTTTTTTCAATTTTTTTTTGGATTTTTTTTAAAATTTTTTTAAAAATTTTTTTAAATTTTTTAAAATTTTTTTTCGAATTTTTTTTTGAAATTTTTTTTCGAAATTTTTTTTTCAATTTTTTTTATTTTTTTTTCGAAATTATTTCCGAATTTTTTTTTTTTTATTTTTTTTTCAATTTTTTTTTGGATTTTTTTTAATTTTTTTTTTTAATTTTTTGAAATTTTTAAAAAAATTTTTCGAATTTTTTTTTGATATTTTTTTTAAATTTTTTTTTTTTGGAGTTTTTTTTTTAAACTTTTTTTTTCTTTTTGAATTTTTTTTGAAATTTTTTGAAAATTTTTTTCGAATTTTTTTTTTGAAATTTTTTTCAAATTTTTTTTTTTTTTTTGGGAAAATTTTTTGATAATTTTTTTTGAATTTTTTTTAAATTTTTTTTTATTTTTTCTTTCAAAAATTTTTTTGAAATTTTTTTTAAAATTTTTTTTGAAATTTTTTTTGAAATTTTTTTTTCTCAATTTTTTTTAAATTTTTTTTTCTTTCGTTTTTTTAAAATATTTTTCTTTGAAAATTTTATTTTTCTAAAATTTAATTTTGATAATTTTTTTAAAATTTTTTTTTAATTTTTTGATAATTATTTTCTTGAAATTTTTTTTGGAAGTTTTTTTTGAATTTTTTTTTAAAATTTTTTTTTGAGAATCATTTTTTCGAAAAATTGTTTTCGAATTTTCTTTTTTGAATTTTTTTTTGATTTTTTTTTGAATTTTTAAAAAAAATTTTTTTTGAATTTTTTTTTTTTGAAAATTTTTTGATAATTTTTTTTGAATTTTTTTTTTATTTTTTCTTTCAAAAATTTTTTTGAATTTTTTTTTGAAATTTTTTTAAAATTTTTTTAAAATTTTTTGATAATAATTTTTTTGAGATTTTTTTTTCAAGTTTTTTTGAAATTTTTTTTGAAAATTTTTTTTTGAATTTTTTTTTTCGAATTTTTTTTTTTAAATTTTTTTCGAAATTTTTTTTTTGAAAATTTTTTTTTTCAATTTTTTTTTGGATTTTTTTTTTAATTTTTTTTTAATTTTTTTAAATTTTTTAAAATTTTTTTTCGAATTTTTTTTTGATATTTTTTTTTAATTTTTTTTTTTGAGTTTTTTTTGAAACTTTTTTTTTCTTTTTGAATTTTTTTTGGATTTTTTTTAATTTTTTTTTTATTTTTTGAAATTTTTTGAAAATTTTTTTCGATTTTTTTTTTGAAATTTTTTTGTTTTTTTTTTTGTGAAAATTTTTTGATAATTTTTTTTGGATTTTTTTTAAATTTTTTTTTTATTTTTTCTTTCAAAAAATTTTTTTGAAATTTTTTTTAAAATTTTTTTTGAAATTTTTTTTTTTATTTTTTTTTCTCAATTTTTTTAAATTTTTTTTTTCTTTCGTTTTTTTAAAATATTTTTCTTTGAAAATTTTATTTTTGTAAAATTTAATTTCGATAATTTTTTTTTTAATTTTTTTTTAATTTTTTGGTAATTATTTTTTTGAAATTGTTTTTGGAAGTTTTTTTTGAAATATTTTTTTGAAATTTTTTTTTTGATTTTAAAAAATTTTTTTTTTTTATTTTGTTTCGAAATTTTTTTTTTGAAATTTTTTTTAAAATTTTTTTTTGAAAATTTTTTAAATTTTTTTTTTGAAAATTTTTTTTTTTGAATTTTTTTTTTAATTTTTTTTTGAAAATTTCTTTTTTTGAAAATTTTTTTTCGAAAATTTTTTTTTCGAAATTTTTTTTTGAAATTTGTTTTCGAATTTTTTTTTGAAATTTTTTTTCGAAATTTTTTTTTCAATTTTTTTAATTTTTTTTTCGAATTTTTATTTTGAAATTTTTTCCGAAATTTTTTTTTTTTATTTTTTTTTTCAACTTTTTTTTGGATTTTTTTTAATTTTTTTTTTTATTTTTTGAAATTTTTTAAAAATTTTTTTCGAATTTTTTTTTGATATTTTTTTTTAATTTTTTTTTTTGAATTTTTTTTTGAAACTTTTTTTTTCTTTTTGAATTTTTTTGAAAATTTTTTTAGAATTTTTTTTTTGAAATTTTTTTCTATTTTTTTTTTTTGTGAAAATTTTTTGATAATTTTTTTTGAATTTTTTTTAAATTTTTTTAAATTTTTTCTTTCAAAAATTTTTTTGAAATTTTTTTAAAATTTTTTTTTGAAATTTTTTTTGAAATTTTTTTTTCTCAATTTTTTTTAAATTTTTTTTTCTTTCGTTTTTTAAAAATATTTTTCTTTGAAAATTTTATTTTTCTAAAATTTAATTTTGATAATTTTTTTTAAATTTTTTTTTAATTTTTTGATAATTATTTTTTTGAAATTTTTTTAAAAATTTTTTTTTGAGAATCATTTTTTCGAAAAATTGTTTTCGAATTTTCTTTTTTGATTTTTTTTTGATTTTTTTTTGAATTTTTTAAAAAAAATTTTTTTGAATTTTTTTTTTTTTGAAAATTTTTTGATAATTTTTTTTTGAATTCTTTTTTTATTTTTTCTTTCAAAAATTTTTTTGAATTTTTTTTTGAAATTTTTTTAAAATTTTTTTTTAATTTTTTGATAATAATTTTTTTGAGATTTTTTTTTTCAAGTTTTTTTGAAATTTTTTTTGAAAATTTTTTTTTGAATTTTTTTTTTCGAATTATTTTTTTTTTGTTTCGAAATTTTTTTCTTTTGAAAATTTTTTTGACATTTTTTTAAATTTTTTTTGAATTTTTTTTTTTTAATTTTTTCCGAAATTTTTTTTTTGAAAATTTTTTTGTTTGAATTTTTTTTTGGATTTTTTTTTTCAAATTTTTATTTAATTTTTTGAATTTTTTTTTTAAATTTTTTGAAATTTTTTAAAAATTTTTTTCGAATTTTTTTTTGAAATTTTTTTTTTGGAGTATTTTTTGAAATTTTTTTTTTCTTTTTGAATTTTTTTTTAAATTTTTTTTTTGAAAATTTTTTTTTCGAAATTTTTTTTCGAAATTTTTTTTTCCATTTTTTTTATTTTTTTTCGTATTTTTTTTTGAAATTTTTTCCGAAATTTTTTTTTTTTAAATTTTTTTTTTAATTTTTTTTTTGAATTTTTTTTTTAATTTTTTTTAAATTTTTTTGAAATTTTTTAAAAATTTTTTTCGATTTTTTTTTTTGATATTTTTTTTAAAATTTTTTTTTTGTTTTTTTTGAAATTTTTTTTTTTTTTTTGAAATTTTTTTTAAAATTTTTTTTTTTGAAAATTTTTTTTTTGAAAATTTTTTTTTTGAAATTTTTTTTTTGATTTTTTTTGAATTTTTTTTAAAATTTTTTTTCGAAATTTTTTTAAATTTTTTTTGAAACTTTTTTTTCTTAATTTTTTTTTAAATTTTTTGATAATAATTTTTTTGAGATTTTTTTTTCAAGTTTTTTTGAAATTTTTTTTGAAAATTTTTTTTTTGAATTTTTTTTTTCGAATTTTTTTTTTGAAATTTTTTCCGAAATTTTTTTTTTTGAAATTTTTTTTTTGAATTTTTTTTTGAATTTTTTTTTTTAATTTTTTTTTAAATTTTTTGAAATTTTTTAAAAATTTTTTTCGAATTTTTTTTTGATATTTTTTTTAAAAATTTTTTTGAGTATTTTTTTGAAATTTTTTTTTTCTTTTTGGAATTTTTTTTAAAATTTTTTTTTTGAAAATTTTTTTTTGATTTTATTTGAATTTTTTTTTAATTTTTTTTCGAATTTTTTTTAAAGTTTATTTTGAAATTTTTTTTGAAACTTTTTTTTCTTAAATTTTTTTCTAATTTTTTTAATTTTTTTCGAATTTTTTTTTCGAAAAATTTTCGTTTTGAATTTTTTTTTATTTTTTTTTGAAATTTTTTTTTCTAAATTTTTTTTCTAATTTTTTAAAAATTTTTTTCGAATTTTTTTTGGAAATTTTTTTTTGAAATTTTTTTTCGAAAAATTTTCGTTTTGAATTTTTTTTAAAATTTTTTTTTGATAATTTCTTTTTTTGAAAATTTTTTTTTCTAAATTTTTTTTCTATTTTTTTTAAATTTTTTTAAAATTTTTTTTCGAATTTTTTTTTTGAAATTTTTTTTCGAAAAATTTTCGTTTTGAAATTTTTTTTTATTCTTTTCTTAAATTTTTTTTGGAGGTTTTTTTTGAATTTTTTTTAAAAATTTTTTTTGAAATTTTTTTTTTTTGAATTTTTTTTGATATTTTTTTTTGAGAATCATTTTTTCGAAAAATTGTTTTCGAATTTTCTTTTTTGAATTTTTTTTTATTTTTTTTTGAATTTTTTAAAAAAAATTTTTTTGAATTTTTTTTATTTTTTTTTTTGAATTTTTTTTTTGAATTTTTTTTTCGAAAAATTTTCGTTTTGAAATTTTTTTTTTCTTTTCGAATTTTTTTTAAAATTTTTTTTTTGAAAATTTTTTTTTCGAAATTTTTTTTCGATATTTTTTTTTAAATTTTTTAAAAAATTTTTTCGAATTTTTTTTTTTGAAATTTTTTCCGAAATTTTTTTTTCTTAATTTTTTTTGAATTTTTTTTTGGAATTTTTTTTTATTTTTTTCTCAAATTTTTTTTTGGAAGTTTTTTTGAATTTTATTTAAATTTTCTTTTTGAATTTTTTTTTTAAATTTTTTTGAAAATTTTTTTTTTGATTTTTTTTCTAGAATTTTTTTTATTTTTTTTAAAAATTTATTTTGAAATATTTTTTTTAAACTTTTTTTTTGGAAATTTTTTTTCTAATTTTTTAAAAAATTTTTTAAATTTTTTTTCGAATTTTTTTTTTGAAATTTTTTTTCGAAAAATTTTCGTTTTGAAATTTTTTTTAAATTCTTTTCTTAAATTTTTTATTTATTTTTTTTGAAAATTTATTGTTTGAAATTTTTTTTTAATTTTTTTTTTGAAAATTTTTTTTTTGAAATTTTTTTTTTTTGATTTTTTTCTAGAATTTTTTTTTTATTTTTTTTTGAATTTTTTTTTAAATTTATTTTGAAATTTTTTTTGAAACTTTTTTTTTTGAAAATTTTTTTTTCTAAATTTTATTTCTAATTTTTTTTATTTTTTTTTTTAATTTTTTTTCGAATTTTTTTTTTTGAAATTTTTTTAAAAATTTTTTTTTAAATTTTTTTTGAAATTTTTTTTTCGAAAAATTGTTTTCAAATTTTCTTTTTTGAATTTTTTAAAAAATTTTTTTTTGAATTTTTAATTTTTTTCTATTTTTTTTTATTTTTTTTTTTGAAAATTTGTTTTTTGAAATTTTTTCTGAATTTTTTTTAGAAACTGTTTTTGAATTTTTTTTTTTGAAAATATTTTTTCTAAATTTTTTTTCTAATTTTTTAAAAACATTTTCAAATTTTTTTTTGGAATTTTTTTTTGAAATTTTTTTTCGAAAAATTTTTGCTTTGAATTTTTTTTTTTAATTTTTTTTTTAATTTTTTTTGGAATTTTTAAAAATTTTTTTTTTTTTATTTTTTTTTGAAATTTTTTTAAAAATTTTCTTTTGAATTTTTTTTTTAAATTTTTATTTATTTTGTTACGAAAATTTTTTTTTGAAAATTTTTTTAAATTTTTTTTTTGAAATTTTTTTTTTGAAATTTTTTTTAAATTTTTTTTGAAAATTTCTTTTTTTGAAAATTTTTTTTCGAAAATCTTTTTTTCGAAATTTTTTTTTGAAATTTTTTTTTCTTTTTGAATTTTTTTTTAAATTTTTTTTTTGAAAATTTTTTTTTCGAAATTTTTTTTCGAAATTTTTTTTTCAATTTTTTTTATTTTTTTTTCGAATTTTTTTTTGAAATTTTTTCCGAAATTTTTTTTTTGAAATTTTTTTTTTGAATTTTTTTTTGGAATTTTTTTTTAAATTTTTTTTTTAATTTTTTGAAATTTTTTAAAAAATTTTTTCGAATTTTTTTTTGGTATTTTTTTTTAAATTTTTTTTTGAGTTTTTTTTTGAATTTTTTTTTTCTTTTTGAAATTTTTTTTTAAATTTTTTTTTTGAAATTTTTTTCTTTGAAAATTTTTTTTTTGATTTTTTTTCTAGATTTTTTTTAAATTTTTTTTCGAATTTTTTTTCGAAAAATTTTCGTTTTGAATTTTTTTTTATTTTTTTTTGAAATTTTTTTTTTCTAAATTTTTTTTCGAATTTTTTTAAATGTTTTTTCGAATTTTTTTTTGAAATTTTTTTTTTAAATTTTTTTTCGAAAAATTTTCGTTTTGAATGTTTTTTAAAATTTTTTTTTGATAATTTCTTTTTTTGAAATTTTTTTTTCTAAATTTCTTTTCTATTTTTTTTTAATTTTTTTAAAATTTTTTTTCGAATTTTTTTTTTGAAATTTTTTTTCGAAAAATTTTCGTTTTGAAATTTTTTTTTATTCTTTTCTTAAATTTTTTTTGAAGGTTTTTTTTGAATTTTTTTTTAAAATTTTTTTTTGAAATTTTTTTTTTTTGAATTTTTTTTGATATTTTTTTTTGAGAATCATTTTTTCGAAAAATTGTTTTCGAATTTTCTTTTTTGATTTTTTTTTTATTTTTTTTTTGAATTTAAAAAAAAAATTTTTTGAATTTTTTTTTTCAAAAAATTTTTTGACGTTTTTTTTAAATTTTTTTTTTCAATTTTTTGAAAATTTTTTGATAATTATTTTTTTGAAATTTTTTTTTTCAAGTTTTTTGAAATTTTTTTTGAAAATTTTTTTTTTGAATTTTTTCTTTCGAATTTTTTTTTTTGAAAATTTTTTTGAAGTTTTTTTTAAATTTTTTTTGAATTTTTTTTTATTTTTTTTTGAAAATTTCTTTTTTTGAAATTTTTTTTTTCTAAATTTTTTTTCCAATTTTTTGAAATTTTTTTTCGAAAAATTTTCGTTATGAATTTTTTTTTATTTTTTTTTTAATTTCTTTTTTTGAAAATTTTTTTTTCTAAATTTTTTTTCTAATTTTTTTAAATTTTTTTCTAATTTTTTTAATTTTTTTTCGAAATTTTTTTAAAATTTATTTTGAAATTTTTTTTGAAACTTTTTTTTTTGAAAATTTTTTTTTCTAAAATTTGTTTCTAATTTTTTAAATTTTTTTTCGAATTTTTTTTTCGAAAAATTTTCGTTTTGAATTTTTTTTTTAATTTTTTTTTGGAAATTTCTTTTTTTGAAAATTTTTTTTTCTGAAATTTTTTTCTAATTTTTTTAAAATTTTTTTTCGAATTTTTTTTTTGAAATTTTTTTTCGAAAAATTTTCGTTTTGAAATTTTTTTTATTCTTTTCTTAATTTTTTTAGAGGTTTTTTTTGAAATTTTTTTAAAAATTTTTTTTTGAAATTTTTTTGATATTTTTTTTGAGAATCATTTTTTCGAAAAATTGTTTTCGAATTTTCTATTTTGAATTTTTTTTTGAATTTTAAAAAAAAAATTTTTTATTTTTTTTTTGAATATTTTTTGATAATTTTTTTTTGAATTTTTTTTTTATTTTTTCTTTCAAAAATTTTTTTGAAATTTTTTTTTAATTTTTTTTTTAATTTTTTTTTTTGAAAATTTTTTGATAATTATTTTTTTGAAATTTTTTTTTCAAGTTTTTTGAAATTTTTTTTGAAAATTTTTTTTTTGAATTTTTTTTTTCGAAATTTTTTTCTTTTGAAAATTTTTTTGACGTTTTTTTTAAATTTTTTGTGAATTTTTTTTTTTAAATTTTTTCCGAAATTTTTTTTTTTGAAAATTTTTTTTTAAAATTTTTTTTGGATTTTGTTTTTAATTTTTTTTTTAATTTTTTGAAATTTTTTAAAAAATTTTTTCGAATGTTTTTTTTGATTTTTTTTTCAAATTTTCTTTTTGATTTTTTTTAAATTTTTTTTAAAAATTTTTTTTCGAAATTTTTTTTTTGAAATTTTTTAAAAATTTTTTTTTTGAAAATTTTTTTTTTGAAAATTTATTTTTTGAAATTTTTTTTTGATTTTTTTTCTAGAATTTTTTTTTTATTTTTTTTTTTCGAATTTTTTTTTTGAAATTTGTTTTCGAATTTTCTTTTTGAAAAATGTTTTTTCTGAATTTTTTTTTCTAAATTTTTTTTCTAATTTTTTTTATTTTTTTTTTCGAATTTTTTTTTGAATTTTTTTTTCGAAAAATTTTCGTTTTGAAATTTTTTTTTTCTTTTCGAATTTTTTTTTTAAATTTTTTTTTTGAAAATTTTTTTTTCGAAATTTTTTTTCGATATTTTTTTTTCAATTTTTCAAAAAATTTTTTCGAATTTTTTTTTTTGAAATTTTTTCCGAAATTTTTTTTTGGATTTTTTTTTTATTTTTTTCTCAAATTTTTTTTTGGAAGTTTTTTTTGAATTTTATTTAAATTTTCTTTTTGAAATTTTTTTTTTAAATTTTTTTGAAATTTTTTTTTTGATTTTTTTTCTAGAATTTTTTTTTATTTTATTTTTTTAATTTATTTTGAAATATTTTTTTTAAACTTTTTTTTTGGAAATTTTTTTTCCAATTTTTTTTTTTATTTTTCAAAATTTTTTTAAAATTTTTTTTCGAATTTTTTTTTTGAAATTTTTTTTCGAAAAATTTTCGTTTTGAAATTTTTTTTAAATTCTTTTCTTAAATTTTTTATTTATTTTTTTTGAAAATTTATTTTTTGAAATTTTTTTTTTAAATTTTTTTTTTGAAAATTTTTTTTTTGAAATTTTTTTTTTGATTTTTTTCTAGAATTTTTTTTTATTTTTTTTGAATTTTTTTTTAAATTTATTTTGAAATTTTTTTTGAAACTTTTTTTTTTGAAAATTTTTTTTTCTAAATTTTTTTTCTAATTTTTTTTATTTTTTTTAAAAATTTTTTTCGAATTTTTTTTTTGAAATTTTTTTTTAATTTTTTTAAAATTTTTTTTTGAAATTTTTTCGAAAAATTGTTTTCAAATTTTCTTTTATGAATTTTTTAAAAAATTTTTTTTTGAATTTTTAATTTTTTTTTATTTTTTTTTTATTTTTTTTTTGAAAATTTTTTTTTTGAAATTCTTTCTGAATTTTTTTTAGAAACTGTTTGAATTTTTTTTTTTGAAAATATTTTTTCTAAATTTTTTTTCTAATTTTTTAAAAAAATTTTTTTTCGAATTTTTTTTTCGAAAAATTTTCGTTTTGAATTTTTTTTTAAATTTTTTTTTGATAATTTCTTTTTTTGAAATTTTTTTTTTCTAAATTTTTTTTCTATTTTTTTAAATTTTTTTTAAAATTTTTTTTCGAATTTTTTTTTTGAAATTTTTTTTCGAAAAATTTTCGTTTTGAAATTTTTTTTTTCTTTTCGAATTTTTTTTTTAAATTTTTTTTTTGAAATTTTTTTTTTCGAAATTTTTTTTCGATATTTTTTTTTCAATTTTTTAAAAATTTTTTTCGAATTTTTTTTTTTGAAATTTTTTCCGAAATTTTTTTTTTCTTAATTTTTTTTTGGAATTTTTTTTTATTTTTTTCTCAAATTTTTTTTTGGAAGTTTTTTTTGAATTTTATTTAAATTTTCTTTTTGAAATTTTTTTTTAAAATTTTTCTGAAATTTTTTTTTGATTTTTTTTTTAGAATTTTTTTTTATTTTTTTTTTAAATTTATTTTGAAATATTTTTTTTAAACTTTTTTTTTGGAATTTTTTTTTCTAATTTTTTTTTTAATTTTTTAAAATTTTTTTAAATTTTTTTTTCGAATTTTTTTTTTGAAATTTTTTTTCGAAAAATTTTCGTTTTGAAATTTTTTTTAAATTCTTTTCTTAAATTTTTTATTTATTTTTTTTGAAAATTTATTTTTTGAAATTTTTTTTAAAATTTTTTTTTTTTTAATTTTTTTTTTGAAATTTTTTTTTTGATTTTTTTCTAGAATTTTTTTTTTTATTTTTTTTTGAATTTTTTTTTAAAATTTATTTTGAAATTTTTTTTGAAACTTTTTTTTTTGAAAATTTTTTTTTCTAAATTTTTTTTCTAATTTTTTTTATTTTTTTTTAAATTTTTTTTCGAATTTTTTTTTTGAAATTTTTTTTAAATTCTTTTTAAAATTTTTTTTAAATTTTTTTTTCGAAAAATTGTTTTCAAATTTTCTTTTTTGAATTTTTTAAAAAAATTTTTTTTGAATTTTTAATTTTTTTTTATTTTTTTTTTTTTTTGAAAATTTTTTTTTTTAGAAACTGTTTGAATTTTTTTTTTTGAAAATATTTTTTCTAAATTTTTTTTCTAATTTTTTAAAAACATTTTTAAAATTTTTTTTGGAATTTTTTTTTGAAATTTTTTTTCGAAAAATTTTCGCTTTGAATTTTTTTTTTTAATTTTTTAAAAAATTTTTTTTGGAATTTTTTAAAAAAAATTTTTTTTATTTTTTTTTGAAATTTTTTTTTTGAAATTTTTTTAAAAATTTTCTTTTGAATTTTTTTTTTAAATTTTTATTTATTTTGTTTCGAAAATTTTTTTTTGAAAATTTTTTCAAATTTTTTTTTTGAAATTTTTTTTTCTGAAATTTTTTTTAAATTTTTTTTGAAAATTTCTTTTTTTGAAAATTTTTTTTCGAAAATTTTTTTTTCGAAATTTTTTTTTTTAATTTTTTTTCGAATTTTTTTGAAACTTTTTTTTAAATTTTTTTTTTGAGTTTTTATTGAATTTTTTTTTCTTTTTGAATTTTTTTTTAAATTTTTTTTTTGAAAATTTTTTTTTCGAAATTTTTTTTTGAAATTTTTTTTTCAATTTTTTTTATTTTTTTTTCGAATTTTTTTTTGAAATTTTTTCCGAAATTTTTTTTTTGAAATTTTTTTTTTGAATTTTTTTTCGGAATTTTTTTTTAAATTTTTTTTTAATTTTTTGAAATTTTTTAAAAAATTTTTTCGAATTTTTTTTGGTATTTTTTTTTTAATTTTTTTTTGAGTTTTTTTTTGAAATTTTTTTTTCTTTTTGAAATTTTTTTTGAAATTTTTTTTTTGAAAATTTTTTCTTTGAAAATTTTTTTTTTGATTTTTTTTCTAGATTTTTTTTTATTTTTTTTTAATTTTTTTTCGAATTTTTTTTTGAAAAATTTTCGTTTTGAATTTTTTTTTATTTTTTTTTTTAAATTTTTTTTTCTAAATTTTTTTTCTAATTTTTTTAAAATTTTTTTCGATTTTTTTTTTGAAATTTTTTTCTAATTTTTTAAATTTTTTTTTCAAATATTTTTCTGTGAAAATTTTTTTTTTGAAAAATTTTATTTTGAAATTTTTTTTTTTTGAAAATTTTTTGATAATTTTTTTTTAATTTTTTTAAAAATTTTTTTTTATTTTTTCTTTCAAAAATTTTTTTGAAATTTTTTTAAAAATTTTTTTTGAAATTTTTTTTGAAATTTTTTTTTTTCAATTTTTTTTAAATGTTTTTTTCTTTCGTTTATTTTTAAATATTTTTCTTTGAAAATTTTATTTTTGTAAAATTTAATTTTGATAATTTTTTTTAAATTTTTTGATAATTATTTTTTTGAAATTTTTTTTAAATTTTTTTTTGAGAATCATTTTTTCGAAAAATTGTTTTCGAATTTTCTTTTTTGAATTTTTTTTTTATTTTTTTTTGAATTTTTTTAAAAATTTTTTTTTGAATTTTTTTATTTGAAAATTTTTTGATAATTTTTTTTTTATTTTTTAAAATTTTTTCTTTCAAAAATTTTTTTGAATTTTTTTTTGAAATTTTTTTAAAATTTTTTTTAAATTTTTTTAAAATTTTTTGAGATTTTTTTTTCAAGTTTTTTTGAAATTTTTTTTGAAAATTTTTTTTTGAATTTTTTTTTTTCGAATTTTTTTTTGTTTTGAAATTTTTTTTCTAAATTTTTTTTTAAATTTTTTGAAATTTTTTAAAAATTTTTTTCGAATTTTTTTTTGATATTTTTTTTTAATTTTTTTTTTGAAAATTTTTTTTTTGAAATTTTTTTTTTTGATTTTTTTTAAATTTTTTTTAAATTTTTTTTCGAAATTTTTTTTAAATCTATTTTGAAACTTTTTTTTTTGAAAATTTTTTTTCTAAAATTTGTTTCTAATTTTTTTAATTTTTTTTCGAATTTTTTTTTCGAAAAATTTTCGTTTTGAATTTTTTTTTATTTTTTTTTGAAAATTTTTTTTTCTAAATTTTTTTTCCAATTTTTTTAAATTTTTTTTCGAATTTTTTTATGAAATTTTTTTTCGAGAAATTTTCGTTTTGAATTTTTTTTAAATTTTTTTTTGAAAATTTTTTTTCGAAAAATTTTCGTTTCGAAATATTTTTTCATTCTTCTCTTATATTTTTTTTGGAGATTTTTTTTGAAATTTTTTTTAAATTTTTTTTTGAAATTTTTTTTTTTGAAATTTTTTTGATATTTTTTTTTGAGAATCATTTTTTCGAAAAATTGTTTTCGAATTTTCTTTTTTGAAATTTTTTTTGAAATTTTTTTTTTATTTTTTGAAAATTTTTTGAAAATTATTTTTTTGAAATTTTTTTTCAAGTTTTTTTGAAATTTTTTTTGAAATTTTTTTTTTGAATTTTTTTATTTCGATTTTTTTTTGTTTCGAAATTTTTTTCTTTTGAAAATTTTTTTGACATTTTCTTAAAATTTTTTTTGAATTTTTTTCCGAAATTTTTTTTTTGAAAATTTTTTTTGAATTTTTTTTTGGAATTGTTTTTTTTTTTTAATTTTTTGAAATTTTTTAAAAAAATTTTTCGAATTTTTTTTTGAAATTTTTTTTTAAATTTTTTTTTTTGGAGTTTTTTTTGAAATTTTTTTTTTTAATTTTTTTTTTGAAAATTTTTTTTTCGAAATTTTTTTTCGAAATTTTTTTTTTTTTTTTTTCGAATTTTTTTTTTGAAATTTTTCATTGAAAAATTTTCGTTTTGAAATTTTTTTTCGAAAAATTTTCATTTTGAATTTTTAAATTTTTTTTTAAATTTTTTTTCGAATTTTTTTTTTAATTTTTTAAAAATTTTTTTTTTCGAAAATTTTTGTTTTGAAAATTTTTTTTTTGAAATTTTTGTTTTGATTTTTTTTCTAGAATTTTTTTTTTATTTTTTTTCGATTTTTTTTTTTAATTTATTTTGAAATTTTTTTTGAAACTTTTTTTTTTTAATTTTTTTTTCTATATTTTTTTTTCTAAATTTTTTTTCTAATTTTTTTTTATTTTTTTTTCGAATTTTTTTTTTGAATTTTTTTTTCTTTTTGAAATTTTTTTTAAAATTTTTTTTTTGAAATTTTTTTTTTGAATTTTTCTTTTCGAATTTTTTTTTTTTGAAAATTTTTTTGACGTTTTTTTTAAATTTTTTTTTAATTTTTTTTTTGAAATTTTTTCCGAAATTTCTTTTTTTGAAAATTTTTTTTTTGAATTTTTTTTGGATTTTTTTAAAAATTTTTTTTCATTTTTTGAAATTTTTTAAAAATTTTTTTCGATTTTTTTTTTGAAATTTTTTTCTAATTTTTTTTTAATTTTTTTTCAAATATTTTTCTGTGAAAATTTTTTTTTTTGAAAATTTTTTTGAAGTTTTTTTTAAATTTTTATTGAATTTTTTTTTATTTTTTTTTGAAAATTTCTTTTTTTGAAATTTTTTTTTTCTAAATTTTTTTTCCAATTTTTTGAAATTTTTTTTCGAAAAATTTTCATTTTGAATTTTTTTTTTATTTTTTTTTAAATTTCTTTTTTTGAATTTTTTTTTTCTAAATTTTTTTTCTAATTTTTTTAATTTTTTTTTTACATTTTTTTCTAATTTTTTTAATTTTTTTTCGAATTTTTTTTTCGAAAAATTTTCGTTTTGAATTATTTTTTTTTTCTTTATGAAATTTTTTTTAAATATTTTTTTTTGAAATTTTTTTTTTGATTTTTTTTTGAATTTTTTTTAAATTTTTTTTCGAAATGTTTTTAAAATTTATTTTGAAATTTTTTTTGAAATTTTTTTTTTTGAAAATTTTTTTTTTGAAAATTTTTTTTTGATTTTTTTTCTAGATTTGTTTTTATTTTTTTTTCGAAATTTTTTTAAAATTTTTTTTGAAATTTTTTTTTCTCAATTTTTTTTTAATTTTTTTTTTTCGTTTTTTTAAAATATTTTTCTTTGAAAATTTTATTTTTGTAAAATTTAATTTTGATAATTTTTTTTAAATTTTTTGATAATTATTTTTTTGAATTTTTTTTTTAAATTTTTTTTTGAGAATCATTTTTTCGAAAAATTGTTTTCGAATTTTCTTTTTTGCATTTTTTTTTTATTTTTTTTAATTTTTTCTTTCAAACATATTTTTGAATTTTTTTTTGAAACTTTTTTTAAATTCTTTTTTAATTTATTGAAAATTTTTTGATAATTATTTTTTTGAGATTTTTTTTTCAAGTTTTTTTGAAATTTTTTTTGAAAATTTTTTTTTGAATTTTTTTTTTCGAATTTTTTTTTGTTTCGAAATTTTTTTCTTTTGAAAATTTTTTTGACGTTTTTTTAAAATTTATTTTGAATTTTTTTTGAAATTTTTTTTCTAAATTTTTTTTTAAATTTTTTGAAATTTTTTAAAAAAATTTTTCGTTTTTTTTTTTGATATTTTTTTTTAAATTTTTTTTTGGAGTTTTTTTTTGAAAATTTTTTTTTTCTTTTTGAAATTTTTTTTAAAATTTTTTTTTTGAAAATTTTTTTTTTGAAAATTTTTTTTTTGATTTTTTTTGAATTTTTCTAAAATTTTCGAAATTTTTTTAAAATTTATTTTGAAATTTTTTTTGAAACTTTTTTTTTTGAAAATTTTTTTTTCTAAAATTTGTTTCTGATTTTTTAAATTTTTTTTCGAATTTTTTTTTCGAAAAATTTTCGTTTTGAATTTTTTTTATATTTTTTTTGAAAATTTTTTTTTCTAATTTTTTTTTCCAATTTTTTTTAATTTTTTTTCGAATTTTTTTTTGAAATTTTTTTTCGAAAAATTTTCGTTTTGAATTTTTTTAAAATTTTTTTTTGAAAATTTCTTTTCGAAAAATTTTCGTTTTGAAATTTTTTTTCATTCTTCTCTTAAATTTTTTTTGGAGGTTTTTTTTGAAATTTTTTTTAAAATTTTTTTTTGAAATTTTTTTTTTTGAAATTTTTTTTTGAGAATCATTTTTTCGAAAAATTTTTTTCGAATTTTCTTTTTTGAAATTTTTTTTGAAATTTTTTTTTTAATTTTTTGAAAATTTTTTGATAATTATTTTTTTGAAATTTTTTTCAAGTTTTTTTGAAATTTTTTTTGAAAATTTTTTTTTGAATTTTTTTTTTCGATTTTTTTTTTGTTTCGAAATTTTTTTCTTTTGAATATTTTTTTGACATTTTTTGAAAATTTTTTTTTGAATTTTTTTTTGGAATTTTTTTTTTTTTTTTTTTGATTTTTTTAAAAAATGTTTTGTCGAAATTTTTTTTAAAATTTTTTTTTATTTTTTTTCGAATTTTTTTTTGAAATTTTTTCCGAAATTTTTTTTTTGAAAATTTTCGTTTTGAAATTTTTTTTTTATTCTTTTCTTAAATTTTTTTTTTATTTTTTTTTGAAAATTTATTTTTTGAATTTTTTTTTTGAATTTTTTTTTTTGAAATTTTTTTTTTTGAAATTTTTTTTTTATTTTTTTCTAGAATTTTTTTTTTATTTTTTTTTTGAATTTTTTTTAAAATTTATTTTGAAATTTTTTTTGAAAATTTTTTTTTCTAAATTTTTTTTTTTATTTTTTTTATTTTTTTTTAAATTTTTTTTCGAATTTTTTTTTTGAAATTTTTTTTTGAAATTTCTTCTGAATTTTTTTTTGAAACTGTTTTTGAATTTTTTTTTTGAAAATATTTTTTCTAAATTTTTTTTCTAATTTTTTAAAAACATTTTCAAAATTTTTTTTGGAATTTTTTTTTGAAATTTTTTTTCGAAAAATTTTCGCTTTAAATTTTTTTTTTTAATTTTTTTTAAAAATTTTTTTTGGAATTTCTTTGAAATTTTTTTTAAAATTTTTTTTTGAAAATTTTTTTTTTGAAATTTTTTTTGAATTTTTTTTTTTATTTTTTTTAAATTTTGTTTCGAAAATTTTCTTTTTGAAAATTTTTTTAATTTTTTTTTTGAAATTTTTTTTAAATTTTTTATTTGAAAATTTTTTTTTTGATTTTTTTTTAAAATTTTTTTTTTGAAAATTTCTTTTTTTGAAAATTATTGTTCGAAAATTTTTTTTTCGAAATTTTTTTTTAAAATTTGTTTTCGAATTTTTTTTTGAAATTTTTTTTCGAAATTTTTTTTCAATTTTTTTTATTTTTTTCTCGAATTTTTTTTTTAAAATTTTTTTCGAAATTTTTTTTTTTTAATTTTTTTTTTCAATTTTTTTTTGGATTTTTTTAAAAATTTTTTTAAAAATTTTTTTAAATTTTTTAAAATTTTTTTTCGAATTTTTTTTTGAAATTTTTTTTCGAAATTTTTTTTTCAATTTTTTTTATTTTTTTTTCGAAATTATTTCCGAATTTTTTTTTTTTATTTTTTTTCAATTTTTTTTTGGATTTTTTTTAATTTTTTTTTTTAATTTTTTGAAATTTTTAAAAATTTTTTTCGAATTTTTTTTTGATATTTTTTTTAAATTTTTTTTTTTTTGGAGTTTTTTTTTGAAACTTTTTTTTTCTTTTTGAATTTTTTTTGAAATTTTTTGAAAATTTTTTTCGAATTTTTTTTTTGAAATTTTTTTCAAATTTTTTTTTTTTTTTTGGGAAAATTTTTTGATAATTTTTTTTGAATTTTTTTTAAATTTTTTTTTATTTTTTCTTTCAAAAATTTTTTTGAAATTTTTTTTAAAATTTTTTTTGAAATTTTTTTTGAAATTTTTTTTTCTCAATTTTTTTTAAATTTTTTTTTCTTTCGTTTTTTTAAAATATTTTTCTTTGAAAATTTTATTTTTCTAAAATTTAATTTTGATAATTTTTTTAAAATTTTTTTTTAATTTTTTGATAATTATTTTCTTGAAATTTTTTTTGGAAGTTTTTTTTGAATTTATTTTTAAAATTTTTTTTTGAGAATCATTTTTTCGAAAAATTGTTTTCGAATTTTCTTTTTTGAATTTTTTTTTGATTTTTTTTTGAATTTTTAAAAAAAATTTTTTTTGAATTTTTTTTTTTTGAAAATTTTTTGATAATTTTTTTTTGAATTTTTTTTTTATTTTTTCTTTCAAAAATTTTTTTGAATTTTTTTTTGAAATTTTTTTAAAATTTTTTTAAAATTTTTTGATAATAATTTTTTTGAGATTTTTTTTTCAAGTTTTTTTGAAATTTTTTTTGAAAATTTTTTTTTGAATTTTTTTTTTCGAATTTTTTTTTTAAAATTTTTTTCGAAATTTTTTTTTTGAAAATTTTTTTTTTCAATTTTTTTTTGGATTTTTTTTTAAATTTTTTTTTTAATTTTTTTAAATTTTTTAAAATTTTTTTTCGAATTTTTTTTTGATATTTTTTTTTAATTTTTTTTTTTGAGTTTTTTTTGAAACTTTTTTTTTCTTTTTGAATTTTTTTTGGATTTTTTTTAATTTTTTTTTTTATTTTTTGAAATTTTTTGAAAATTTTTTTCGATTTTTTTTTTGAAATTTTTTTCTGTTTTTTTTTTTGTGAAAATTTTTTGATAATTTTTTTTGGATTTTTTTTAAATTTTTTTTTTATTTTTTCTTTCAAAAAATTTTTTTGAAATTTTTTTTAAAATTTTTTTTGAAATTTTTTTTTTTATTTTTTTTTCTCAATTTTTTTAAATTTTTTTTTTCTTTCGTTTTTTTAAAATATTTTTCTTTGAAAATTTTATTTTTGTAAAATTTAATTTCGATAATTTTTTTTTAAATTTTTTTTAAATTTTTTGGTAATTATTTTTTTGAAATTGTTTTTGGAAGTTTTTTTTGAAATATTTTTTTGAAATTTTTTTTTTTGATTTTAAAAAATTTTTTTTTTTTATTTTGTTTCGAAATTTTTTTTTGAAATTTTTTTTAAAATTTTTTTTTGAAAATTTTTTAAATTTTTTTTTTGAAAATTTTTTTTTTTGAATTTTTTTTTTAATTTTTTTTTGAAAATTTCTTTTTTTGAAAATTTTTTTTCGAAAATTTTTTTTTCGAAATTTTTTTTTGAAATTTGTTTTCGAATTTTTTTTTGAAATTTTTTTTCGAAATTTTTTTTTTCAATTTTTTTAATTTTTTTTTCGAATTTTTATTTTGAAATTTTTTCCGAAATTTTTTTTTTTTATTTTTTTTTTCAACTTTTTTTTGGATTTTTTTTAATTTTTTTTTTATTTTTTGAAATTTTTTAAAAATTTTTTTCGAATTTTTTTTTGATATTTTTTTTAAATTTTTTTTTTTGGAGTTTTTTTTTGAAACTTTTTTTTTCTTTTTGAATTTTTTTGAAAATTTTTTTAGAATTTTTTTTTTGAAATTTTTTTCTATTTTTTTTTTTTGTGAAAATTTTTTGATAATTTTTTTTGAATTTTTTTTAAATTTTTTCAAATTTTTTCTTTCAAAAATTTTTTTGAAATTTTTTTAAAATTTTTTTTTGAAATTTTTTTTGAAATTTTTTTTTCTCAATTTTTTTTAAATTTTTTTTTCTTTCGTTTTTTAAAAATATTTTTCTTTGAAAATTTTATTTTTCTAAAATTTAATTTTGATAATTTTTTTTAAATTTTTTTTTAATTTTTTGATAATTATTTTTTTGAAATTTTTTTAAAAATTTTTTTTTGAGAATCATTTTTTCGAAAAATTGTTTTCGAATTTTCTTTTTTGATTTTTTTTTGATTTTTTTTTGAATTTTTTAAAAAAATTTTTTTTGAATTTTTTTTTTTTTGAAAATTTTTTGATAATTTTTTTTTGAATTCTTTTTTTATTTTTTCTTTCAAAAATTTTTTTGAATTTTTTTTTGAAATTTTTTTAAAATTTTTTTTTAATTTTTTGATAATAATTTTTTGAGATTTTTTTTTTCAAGTTTTTTTGAAATTTTTTTTGAAAATTTTTTTTTGAATTTTTTTTTTCGAATTATTTTTTTTTTGTTTCGAAATTTTTTTCTTTTGAAAATTTTTTTGACATTTTTTTAAATTTTTTTTGAATTTTTTTTTTTAATTTTTTCCGAAATTTTTTTTTTGAAAATTTTTTTGTTTGAATTTTTTTTTGGATTTTTTTTTTCAAATTTTTATTTAATTTTTTGAATTTTTTTTTTAAATTTTTTGAAATTTTTTAAAAATTTTTTTCGAATTTTTTTTTGAAATTTTTTTTTTGGAGTATTTTTTGAAATTTTTTTTTTCTTTTTGAATTTTTTTTTAAATTTTTTTTTTGAAAATTTTTTTTTCGAAATTTTTTTTCGAAATTTTTTTTTCCATTTTTTTTATTTTTTTTCGTATTTTTTTTTGAAATTTTTTCCGAAATTTTTTTTTTTTTAATTTTTTTTTTAATTTTTTTTTTGAATTTTTTTTTTAATTTTTTTTAAATTTTTTTGAAATTTTTTAAAAATTTTTTTCGATTTTTTTTTTTGATATTTTTTTTAAAATTTTTTTTTTGTTTTTTTTGAAATTTTTTTTTTTTTTTTGAAATTTTTTTTAAAATTTTTTTTTTTGAAAATTTTTTTTTTGAAAATTTTTTTTTTGAAATTTTTTTTTTGATTTTTTTTGAATTTTTTTTAAAATTTTTTTTCGAAATTTTTCTAAATTTTTTTTGAAACTTTTTTTCTTAATTTTTTTTTTAATTTTTTGATAATAATTTTTTTGAGATTTTTTTTTCAAGTTTTTTTGAAATTTTTTTTGAAAATTTTTTTTTTGAATTTTTTTTTTCGAATTTTTTTTTTGAAATTTTTTCCGAAATTTTTTTTTTTGAAATTTTTTTTTTGAATTTTTTTTTGAATTTTTTTTTTTAATTTTTTTTTAAATTTTTTGAAATTTTTTAAAAATTTTTTTCGAATTTTTTTTTGATATTTTTTTTAAAAATTTTTTTCTAATTTTTTTAATTTTTTTCGAATTTTTTTTTCGAAAAATTTTCGTTTTGAATTTTTTTTTATTTTTTTTTGAAATTTTTTTTTCTAAATTTTTTTTCTAATTTTTTAAAAATTTTTTTCGAATTTTTTTTGGAAATTTTTTTTTTAAATTTTTTTTCGAAAAATTTTCGTTTTGAATTTTTTTTAAAATTTTTTTTTGATAATTTCTTTTTTTGAAAATTTTTTTTTCTAAATTTTTTTTCTATTTTTTTTAAATTTTTTTAAAATTTTTTTTCGAATTTTTTTTTTGAAATTTTTTTTCGAAAAATTTTCGTTTTGAAATTTTTTTTTATTCTTTTCTTAAATTTTTTTTGGAGGTTTTTTTTGAATTTTTTTTAAAAATTTTTTTTGAAATTTTTTTTTTTTGAATTTTTTTTGATATTTTTTTTTGAGAATCATTTTTTCGAAAAATTGTTTTCGAATTTTCTTTTTTGAATTTTTTTTTATTTTTTTTTGAATTTTTTAAAAAAAATTTTTTTGAATTTTTTTTTGAAAATTTTTCGATAATTTTTTTTTTTGAATTTTTTTTTATTTTTTCTTTCAAAAATTTTTTTGAATTTTTTTTTAAATTTTTTTTTTTTCAATTTTTTGAAAATTTTTTGTTAATTATTTTTTTGAAATTTTTTTTTTCAAGTTTTTTGAAATTTTTTTTGAAAATTTTTTTTTTGAATTTTTTCTTTCGAATTTTTTTTTTGAAAATTTTTTTGAAGTTTTTTTTAAATTTTTATTGAATTTTTTTTTATTTTTTTTTTGAAAATTTCTTTTTTTGAAATTTTTTTTTTCTAAATTTTTTTTCCAATTTTTTGAAATTTTTTTTCGAAAAATTTTCATTTTGAATTTTTTTTTTATTTTTTTTTAAATTTCTTTTTTTGAATTTTTTTTTTCTAAATTTTTTTTCTAATTTTTTTAATTTTTTTTTTACATTTTTTTCTAATTTTTTTAATTTTTTTTCGAATTTTTTTTTCGAAAAATTTTCGTTTTGAATTATTTTTTTTTTCTTTATGAAATTTTT
The DNA here is from genome assembly GCA_944452925.2 of Chrysolina oricalcia. NCBI lineage: Eukaryota > Metazoa > Arthropoda > Insecta > Coleoptera > Chrysomelidae > Chrysolina > Chrysolina oricalcia. The sequence goes on from OX101824.2 coordinate 30,501,432, forward strand.
TTTAAATATTTTTTTTTGAAATTTTTTTTTTGATTTTTTTTTGAATTTTTTTTAAATTTTTTTTCGAAATGTTTTTAAAATTTATTTTGAAATTTTTTTTGAAATTTTTTTTTTTGAAAATTTTTTTTTTGAAAATTTTTTTTTGATTTTTTTTCTAGATTTGTTTTTATTTTTTTTTCGAAATTTTTTTAAAATTTTTTTTGAAATTTTTTTTTCTCAATTTTTTTTTAATTTTTTTTTTTCGTTTTTTTAAAATATTTTTCTTTGAAAATTTTATTTTTGTAAAATTTAATTTTGATAATTTTTTTTAAATTTTTTGATAATTATTTTTTTGAATTTTTTTTTTAAATTTTTTTTTGAGAATCATTTTTTCGAAAAATTGTTTTCGAATTTTCTTTTTTGCATTTTTTTTTTATTTTTTTTAATTTTTTCTTTCAAACATTTTTTTGAATTTTTTTTTGAAACTTTTTTTAAATTCTTTTTTAATTTATTGAAAATTTTTTGATAATTATTTTTTTGAGATTTTTTTTTCAAGTTTTTTTGAAATTTTTTTTGAAAATTTTTTTTTGAATTTTTTTTTTCGAATTTTTTTTTGTTTCGAAATTTTTTTCTTTTGAAAATTTTTTTGACGTTTTTTTAAAATTTATTTTGAATTTTTTTTGAAATTTTTTTTCTAAATTTTTTTTTAAATTTTTTGAAATTTTTTAAAAAAATTTTTCGTTTTTTTTTTGATATTTTTTTTAAAATTTTTTTTTGGAGTTTTTTTTTGAAAATTTTTTTTTTCTTTTTGAAATTTTTTTTAAAATTTTTTTTTTGAAAATTTTTTTTTTGAAAATTTTTTTTTTGATTTTTTTTGAATTTTTCTAAAATTTTCGAAATTTTTTTAAAATTTATTTTGAAATTTTTTTTGAAACTTTTTTTTTTGAAAATTTTTTTTTCTAAAATTTGTTTCTGATTTTTTAAATTTTTTTTCGAATTTTTTTTTCGAAAAATTTTCGTTTTGAATTTTTTTTATATTTTTTTTGAAAATTTTTTTTTCTAATTTTTTTTTCCAATTTTTTTTAATTTTTTTTCGAATTTTTTTTTGAAATTTTTTTTCGAAAAATTTTCGTTTTGAATTTTTTTTAAATTTTTTTTTGAAAATTTCTTTTCGAAAAATTTTCGTTTTGAAATTTTTTTTCATTCTTCTCTTAAATTTTTTTTGGAGGTTTTTTTTGAAATTTTTTTTAAAATTTTTTTTTGAAATTTTTTTTTTTGAAATTTTTTTTTGAGAATCATTTTTTCGAAAAATTTTTTTCGAATTTTCTTTTTTGAAATTTTTTTTGAAATTTTTTTTTTAATTTTTTGAAAATTTTTTGATAATTATTTTTTTGAAATTTTTTTCAAGTTTTTTTGAAATTTTTTTTGAAAATTTTTTTTTGAATTTTTTTTTTCGATTTTTTTTTTGTTTCGAAATTTTTTTCTTTTGAATATTTTTTTGACATTTTTTGAAAAATTTTTTTTGAATTTTTTTTTGGAATTTTTTTTTTTTTTTTTTAATTTTTTTAAAAAATTTTTTGTCGAAATTTTTTTAAAAATTTTTTTTTATTTTTTTTCGAATTTTTTTTTGAAATTTTTTCCGAAATTTTTTTTTTGAAAATTTTCGTTTTGAAATTTTTTTTTTATTCTTTTCTTAAATTTTTTTTTTATTTTTTTTTGAAAATTTATTTTTTGAATTTTTTTTTTGAATTTTTTTTTTTGAAATTTTTTTTTTTGAAATTTTTTTTTTATTTTTTTCTAGAATTTTTTTTTTTATTTTTTTTTTGAATTTTTTTTAAAATTTATTTTGAAATTTTTTTTGAAAATTTTTTTTTCTAAATTTTTTTTTTTTATTTTTTTTATTTTTTTTTAAATTTTTTTTCGAATTTTTTTTTTGAAATTTTTTTTTGAAATTTCTTCTGAATTTTTTTTTGAAACTGTTTTTGAATTTTTTTTTTGAAAATATTTTTTCTAAATTTTTTTTCTAATTTTTTAAAAACATTTTCAAAATTTTTTTTGGAATTTTTTTTTGAAATTTTTTTTCGAAAAATTTTCGCTTTAAATTTTTTTTTTTAATTTTTTTTAAAAATTTTTTTTGGAATTTCTTTGAAATTTTTTTAAAAATTTTTTTTTGAAAATTTTTTTTTTGAAATTTTTTTTGAATTTTTTTTTTAATTTTTTTAAAATTTTGTTTCGAAAATTTTCTTTTTGAAAATTTTTTTAATTTTTTTTTTGAAATTTTTTTTAAATTTTTTATTTGAAAATTTTTTTTTTGATTTTTTTTTAAAATTTTTTTTTGAAAATTTCTTTTTTTGAAAATTATTGTTCGAAAATTTTTTTTTCGAAATTTTTTTTTAAAATTTGTTTTCGAATTTTTTTTTGAAATTTTTTTTCGAAATTTTTTTTCAATTTTTTTTATTTTTTTCTCGAATTTTTTTTTTTAAATTTTTTTCGAAATTTTTTTTTTTTAATTTTTTTTTTCAATTTTTTTTTGGATTTTTTTTAATTTTTTTTTTTAATTTTTTGAAATTTTTAAAAATTTTTTTCGAATTTTTTTTTGATATTTTTTTTAAATTTTTTTTTTTGGAGTTTTTTTTTGAAACTTTTTTTTTCTTTTTGAATTTTTTTTGAAATTTTTTGAAAATTTTTTTCGAATTTTTTTTTTGAAATTTTTTTCAAATTTTTTTTTTTTTTTGGGAAAATTTTTTGATAATTTTTTTTGAATTTTTTTTAAATTTTTTTTTATTTTTTCTTTCAAAAATTTTTTTGAAATTTTTTTTAAAATTTTTTTTGAAATTTTTTTTGAAATTTTTTTTTCTCAATTTTTTTTAAATTTTTTTTTCTTTCGTTTTTTTAAAATATTTTTCTTTGAAAATTTTATTTTTCTAAAATTTAATTTTGATAATTTTTTTAAAATTTTTTTTTAATTTTTTGATAATTATTTTCTTGAAATTTTTTTTGGAAGTTTTTTTTGAATTTTTTTTTAAAATTTTTTTTTGAGAATCATTTTTTCGAAAAATTGTTTTCGAATTTTCTTTTTTGAATTTTTTTTTGATTTTTTTTTGAATTTTTAAAAAAAATTTTTTTTGAATTTTTTTTTTTTGAAAATTTTTTGATAATTTTTTTTTGAATTTTTTTTTTATTTTTTCTTTCAAAAATTTTTTTGAATTTTTTTTTGAAATTTTTTTAAAATTTTTTTAAAATTTTTTGATAATAATTTTTTTGAGATTTTTTTTTCAAGTTTTTTTGAAATTTTTTTTGAAAATTTTTTTTTGAATTTTTTTTTTCGAATTTTTTTTTTTAAATTTTTTTCGAAATTTTTTTTTTGAAAATTTTTTTTTTCAATTTTTTTTTGGATTTTTTTTTAAATTTTTTTTTTAATTTTTTTAAATTTTTTAAAATTTTTTTTCGAATTTTTTTTTGATATTTTTTTTTTAATTTTTTTTTTTGAGTTTTTTTTGAAACTTTTTTTTTCTTTTTGAATTTTTTTTGGATTTTTTTTTATTTTTTTTTTTATTTTTTGAAATTTTTTGAAAATTTTTTTCGATTTTTTTTTTTAAATTTTTTTCTGTTTTTTTTTTTTGTGAAAATTTTTTGATAATTTTTTTTGGATTTTTTTTAAATTTTTTTTTATTTTTTCTTTCAAAAAATTTTTTTGAAATTTTTTTTAAAATTTTTTTTGAAATTTTTTTTTTTATTTTTTTTTCTCAATTTTTTTAAATTTTTTTTTTCTTTCGTTTTTTTAAAATATTTTTCTTTGAAAATTTTATTTTTGTAAAATTTAATTTCGATAATTTTTTTTTTAATTTTTTTTTAATTTTTTGGTAATTATTTTTTTGAAATTGTTTTTGGAAGTTTTTTTTGAAATATTTTTTTGAAATTTTTTTTTTTGATTTTAAAAATTTTTTTTTTTTTATTTTGTTTCGAAATTTTTTTTTGAAATTTTTTTTAAAATTTTTTTTTGAAAATTTTTTAAATTTTTTTTTTGAAAATTTTTTTTTTTGAATTTTTTTTTTAATTTTTTTTTGAAAATTTCTTTTTTTGAAAATTTTTTTTCGAAAATTTTTTTTTCGAAATTTTTTTTTGAAATTTGTTTTCGAATTTTTTTTTGAAATTTTTTTTCGAAATTTTTTTTTTCAATTTTTTTAATTTTTTTTTCGAATTTTTATTTTGAAATTTTTTCCGAAATTTTTTTTTTTTATTTTTTTTTTCAACTTTTTTTTGGATTTTTTTTAATTTTTTTTTTTATTTTTTGAAATTTTTTAAAAATTTTTTTCGAATTTTTTTTTGATATTTTTTTTTAATTTTTTTTTTTGGAGTTTTTTTTTGAAACTTTTTTTTTCTTTTTGAATTTTTTTGAAAATTTTTTTAGAATTTTTTTTTTGAAATTTTTTTCTATTTTTTTTTTTGTGAAAATTTTTTGATAATTTTTTTTGAATTTTTTTTAAATTTTTTCAAATTTTTTCTTTCAAAAATTTTTTTGAAATTTTTTTAAAATTTTTTTTTGAAATTTTTTTTGAAATTTTTTTTTCTCAATTTTTTTTAAATTTTTTTTTCTTTCGTTTTTTAAAAATATTTTTCTTTGAAAATTTTATTTTTCTAAAATTTAATTTTGATAATTTTTTTTAAATTTTTTTTTAATTTTTTGATAATTATTTTTTTGAAATTTTTTTAAAAATTTTTTTTTGAGAATCATTTTTTCGAAAAATTGTTTTCGAATTTTCTTTTTTGATTTTTTTTTGATTTTTTTTTGAATTTTTTAAAAAAATTTTTTTTGAATTTTTTTTTTTTGAAAATTTTTTGATAATTTTTTTTTGAATTCTTTTTTTATTTTTTCTTTCAAAAATTTTTTTGAATTTTTTTTTGAAATTTTTTTAAAATTTTTTTTTAATTTTTTGATAATAATTTTTTTGAGATTTTTTTTTTCAAGTTTTTTTGAAATTTTTTTTGAAAATTTTTTTTTGAATTTTTTTTTTCGAATTATTTTTTTTTGTTTCGAAATTTTTTTCTTTTGAAAATTTTTTTGACATTTTTTTAAATTTTTTTTGAATTTTTTTTTTTTAATTTTTTCCGAAATTTTTTTTTTGAAAATTTTTTTGTTTGAATTTTTTTTTGGATTTTTTTTTTCAAATTTTTATTTAATTTTTTGAATTTTTTTTTTAAATTTTTTGAAATTTTTTAAAAATTTTTTTCGAATTTTTTTTTGAAATTTTTTTTTTGGAGTATTTTTTGAAATTTTTTTTTTCTTTTTGAATTTTTTTTTAAATTTTTTTTTTGAAAATTTTTTTTTCGAAATTTTTTTTCGAAATTTTTTTTTCCATTTTTTTTCGTATTTTTTTTTGAAATTTTTTCCGAAATTTTTTTTTTTTTAATTTTTTTTTTAATTTTTTTTTTGAATTTTTTTTTTAATTTTTTTTAAATTTTTTTGAAATTTTTTAAAAATTTTTTTCGATTTTTTTTTTTGATATTTTTTTTAAAATTTTTTTTTTGTTTTTTTTGAAATTTTTTTTTTTTTTTTGAAATTTTTTTTAAAATTTTTTTTTTTGAAAATTTTTTTTTTGAAAATTTTTTTTTTGAAATTTTTTTTTTGATTTTTTTTGAATTTTTTTTTAAATTTTTTTTCGAAATTTTTCTAAATTTTTTTTGAAACTTTTTTTTCTTAATTTTTTTTTTAATTTTTTGATAATAATTTTTTTGAGATTTTTTTTTCAAGTTTTTTTGAAATTTTTTTTGAAAATTTTTTTTTTGAATTTTTTTTTTCGAATTTTTTTTTTGAAATTTTTTCCGAAATTTTTTTTTTTGAAATTTTTTTTTTGAATTTTTTTTTGAATTTTTTTTTTTAATTTTTTTTTAAATTTTTTGAAATTTTTTAAAAATTTTTTTCGAATTTTTTTTTGATATTTTTTTTAAAAATTTTTTTGAGTATTTTTTTGAAATTTTTTTTTTCTTTTTGGAATTTTTTTTTAAATTTTTTTTTTGAAAATTTTTTTTTTGATTTTATTTGAATTTTTTTTTAATTTTTTTTCGAATTTTTTTTAAAATTTATTTTGAAATTTTTTTTGAAACTTTTTTTTCTTAAATTTTTTTCTAATTTTTTTAATTTTTTTCGAATTTTTTTTTCGAAAAATTTTCGTTTTGAATTTTTTTTTATTTTTTTTTGAAATTTTTTTTTCTAAATTTTTTTTCTAATTTTTTAAAAATTTTTTTCGAATTTTTTTGAAAATTTTTTTTTGAAATTTTTTTTCGAAAAATTTTCGTTTTGAATTTTTTTTAAAATTTTTTTTTGATAATTTCTTTTTTTGAAAATTTTTTTTTCTAAATTTTTTTTCTATTTTTTTTAAATTTTTTTAAAATTTTTTTTCGAATTTTTTTTTTGAAATTTTTTTTCGAAAAATTTTCGTTTTGAAATTTTTTTTTATTCTTTTCTTAAATTTTTTTTGGAGGTTTTTTTTGAATTTTTTTTAAAAATTTTTTTTGAAATTTTTTTTTTTTGAATTTTTTTTGATATTTTTTTTTGAGAATCATTTTTTCGAAAAATTGTTTTCGAATTTTCTTTTTTGAATTTTTTTTTATTTTTTTTTGAATTTTTTAAAAAAAATTTTTTTGAATTTTTTTTTGAAAATTTTTCGATAATTTTTTTTTTTGAATTTTTTTTTATTTTTTCTTTCAAAAATTTTTTTGAATTTTTTTTTAAATTTTTTTTTTTTCAATTTTTTGAAAATTTTTTGTTAATTATTTTTTTGAAATTTTTTTTTTCAAGTTTTTTGAAATTTTTTTTGAAAATTTTTTTTTTGAATTTTTTCTTTCGAATTTTTTTTTTGAAAATTTTTTTGAAGTTTTTTTTAAATTTTTATTGAATTTTTTTTTATTTTTTTTTTGAAAATTTCTTTTTTTGAAATTTTTTTTTTCTAAATTTTTTTTCCAATTTTTTGAAATTTTTTTTCGAAAAATTTTCATTTTGAATTTTTTTTTTATTTTTTTTTAAATTTCTTTTTTTGAATTTTTTTTTTCTAAATTTTTTTTCTAATTTTTTTAATTTTTTTTTTACATTTTTTTCTAATTTTTTTAATTTTTTTTCGAATTTTTTTTTCGAAAAATTTTCGTTTTGAATTATTTTTTTTTTCTTTATGAAATTTTTTTTAAATATTTTTTTTTGAAATTTTTTTTTTGATTTTTTTTTGAATTTTTTTTAAATTTTTTTTCGAAATGTTTTTAAAATTTATTTTGAAATTTTTTTTGAAACTTTTTTTTTTGAAAATTTTTTTTTCTAAAATTTGTTTCTAATTTTTTTAATTTTTTTTCGAATTTTTTTTTCGAAAAATTTTCGTTTTGAATTTTTTTTTTATTCTTTTCTTAAATTTTTTTAGAGGTTTTTTTTGAAATTTTTTTAAAAATTTTTTTTTGAAATTTTTTTGATATTTTTTTTTGAGAATCATTTTTTCGAAAAATTGTTTTCGAATTTTCTATTTTGAATTTTTTTTTGAATTTTTTAAAAAAAAAATTTTTTATTTTTTTTTTGAAAATTTTTTGATAATTTTTATTGAATTTTTTTTTATTTTTTCTTTCAAAAATTTTTTTGAAATTTTTTTTTAATTTTTTTTTTAATTTTTTTTTTTTGAAAATTTTTTGATAATTATTTTTTTGAAATTTTTTTTTTCAAGTTTTTTGAAATTTTTTTTGAAAATTTTTTTTTTGAATTTTTTTTTTCGAAATTTTTTTTTGAATTTTGTTTTCGAATTTTCTTTTTGAAAAATTTTTTTTCTGAATTTTTTTTTCTAAATTTTTTTTCTAATTTTTTTTATTTTTTTTTTCGAATTTTTTTTTTGAATTTTTTTTTCGAAAAATTTTCGTTTTGAAATTTTTTTTTTCTTTTCGAATTTTTTTTAAAATTTTTTTTTTGAAAATTTTTTTTTCGAAATTTTTTTTCGATATTTTTTTTAAAATTTTTTAAAAAATTTTTTCGAATTTTTTTTTTTGAAATTTTTTCCGAAATTTTTTTTTCTTAATTTTTTTTGAATTTTTTTTTGGAATTTTTTTTTATTTTTTTCTCAAATTTTTTTTTGGAAGTTTTTTTGAATTTTATTTAAATTTTCTTTTTGAATTTTTTTTTTAAATTTTTTTGAAAATTTTTTTTTTGATTTTTTTTCTAGAATTTTTTTTATTTTTTTTAAAAATTTATTTTGAAATATTTTTTTTAAACTTTTTTTTTGGAAATTTTTTTTCTAATTTTTTAAAAAATTTTTTAAATTTTTTTTCGAATTTTTTTTTTGAAATTTTTTTTCGAAAAATTTTCGTTTTGAAATTTTTTTTAAATTCTTTTCTTAAATTTTTTATTTATTTTTTTTGAAAATTTATTGTTTGAAATTTTTTTTAAATTTTTTTTTTGAAAATTTTTTTTTTGAAATTTTTTTTTTTTGATTTTTTTCTAGAATTTTTTTTTTATTTTTTTTTTAATTTTTTTTTAAATTTATTTTGAAATTTTTTTTGAAACTTTTTTTTTTGAAAATTTTTTTTTCTAAATTTTATTTCTAATTTTTTTTATTTATTTTTTTAATTTTTTTTTGAATTTTTTTTTTTGAAATTTTTTTAAAAATTTTTTTTTAAATTTTTTTTGAAATTTTTTTTTCGAAAAATTGTTTTCAAATTTTCTTTTTTGAATTTTTTAAAAAATTTTTTTTTGAATTTTTAATTTTTTTCTATTTTTTTTTTTATTTTTTTTTTTGAAAATTTGTTTTTTGAAATTTTTTCTGAATTTTTTTTAGAAACTGTTTTTGAATTTTTTTTTTTGAAAATATTTTTTCTAAATTTTTTTTCTAATTTTTTAAAAACATTTTCAAATTTTTTTTTGGAATTTTTTTTTGAAATTTTTTTTATTTTTTCTTTCAAAAATTTTTTTGAATTTTTTTTTAAATTTTTTTTTTTCAATTTTTTGAAAATTTTTTGTTAATTATTTTTTTGAAATTTTTTTTTTCAAGTTTTTTGAAATTTTTTTTGAAAATTTTTTTTTTGAATTTTTTCTTTCGAATTTTTTTTTTGAAAATTTTTTTGAAGTTTTTTTTAAATTTTTATTGAATTTTTTTTTATTTTTTTTTGAAAATTTCTTTTTTTGAAATTTTTTTTTTCTAAATTTTTTTTCCAATTTTTTGAAATTTTTTTTCGAAAAAATTTCATTTTGAATTTTTTTTTTATTTTTTTTTAAATTTCTTTTTTTGAATTTTTTTTTTCTAAATTTTTTTTCTAATTTTTTTAATTTTTTTTTTACATTTTTTTCTAATTTTTTTAATTTTTTTTCGAATTTTTTTTTCGAAAAATTTTCGTTTTGAATTATTTTTTTTTTCTTTATGAAATTTTTTTTAAATATTTTTTTTTGAAATTTTTTTTTTGATTTTTTTTTGAATTTTTTTAAAATTTTTTTTCGAAATGTTTTTAAAATTTATTTTGAAATTTTTTTTGAAACTTTTTTTTTTGAAAATTTTTTTTTCTAAAATTTGTTTCTAATTTTTTTAATTTTTTTTCGAATTTTTTTTTCGAAAAATTTTCGTTTTGAATTTTTTTTTATTCTTTTCTTAAATTTTTTTAGAGGTTTTTTTTGAAATTTTTTTAAAAATTTTTTTTTGAAATTTTTTTGATATTTTTTTTTGAGAATCATTTTTTCGAAAAATTGTTTTCGAATTTTCTATTTTGAATTTTTTTTTTAATTTAAAAAAAAAAAAATTTTTTTATTTTTTTTTTGAAAATTTTTTGATAATTTTTATTGAATTTTTTTTTATTTTTTCTTTCAAAAATTTTTTTGAAATTTTTTTTTAATTTTTTTTTTAATTTTTTTTTTTGAAAATTTTTTGATAATTATTTTTTTGAAATTTTTTTTTTCAAGTTTTTTGAAATTTTTTTTGAAAATTTTTTTTTTGAATTTTTTTTTTCGAAATTTTTTTTTGAATTTTGTTTTCGAATTTTCTTTTTGAAAAATTTTTTTTCTGAATTTTTTTTTCTAAATTTTTTTTCTAATTTTTTTTATTTTTTTTTTCGAATTTTTTTTTTGAATTTTTTTTTCGAAAAATTTTCGTTTTGAAATTTTTTTTTTCTTTTCGAATTTTTTTTAAAATTTTTTTTTTGAAAATTTTTTTTTCGAAATTTTTTTTCGATATTTTTTTTTAAATTTTTTAAAAAATTTTTTCGAATTTTTTTTTTTGAAATTTTTTCCGAAATTTTTTTTTCTTAATTTTTTTTTAATTTTTTTTTGGAATTTTTTTTAATTTTTTTCTCAAATTTTTTTTTGGAAGTTTTTTTGAATTTTATTTAAATTTTCTTTTTGAATTTTTTTTTTAAATTTTTTTGAAAATTTTTTTTTTGATTTTTTTTCTAGAATTTTTTTTATTTTTTTTAAAAATTTATTTTGAAATATTTTTTTTAAACTTTTTTTTTGGAAATTTTTTTTCTAATTTTTTAAAAAATTTTTTAAATTTTTTTTCGAATTTTTTTTTTGAAATTTTTTTTCGAAAAATTTTCGTTTTGAAATTTTTTTTAAATTCTTTTCTTAAATTTTTTATTTATTTTTTTTGAAAATTTATTGTTTGAAATTTTTTTTAAATTTTTTTTTTGAAAATTTTTTTTTTGAAATTTTTTTTTTTTGATTTTTTTCTAGAATTTTTTTTTTATTTTTTTTTGAATTTTTTTTTAAATTTATTTTGAAATTTTTTTTGAAACTTTTTTTTTTGAAATTTTTTTTTTCTAAATTTTATTTCTAATTTTTTTTATTTTTTTTTTTAATTTTTTTTCGAATTTTTTTTTTGAAATTTTTTTAAAAATTTTTTTTAAAATTTTTTTTGAAATTTTTTTTTCGAAAAATTGTTTTCAAATTTTCTTTTTTGAATTTTTTAAAAAATTTTTTTTTGAATTTTTAATTTTTTTCTATTTTTTTTTTTATTTTTTTTTTGAAAATTTGTTTTTTGAAATTTTTTCTGAATTTTTTTTAGAAACTGTTTTTGAATTTTTTTTTTTGAAAATATTTTTTCTAAATTTTTTTTCTAATTTTTTAAAAACATTTTCAAATTTTTTTTTGGAATTTTTTTTTGAAATTTTTTTTCGAAAAATTTTTGCTTTGAATTTTTTTTTTTAATTTTTTTTTTAATTTTTTTTGGAATTTTTAAAAAATTTTTTTTTTTTTATTTTTTTTTGAAATTTTTTTAAAAATTTTCTTTTGAATTTTTTTTTTAAATTTTTATTTATTTTGTTACGAAAATTTTTTTTTGAAAATTTTTTGAAATTTTTTTTTTGAAATTTTTTTTAAATTTTTTTTGAAAATTTCTTTTTTTGAAAATTTTTTTTCGAAAATCTTTTTTTCGAAATTTTTTTTTGAAATTTTTTTTTCTTTTTGAATTTTTTTTTAAATTTTTTTTTTGAAAATTTTTTTTTCGAAATTTTTTTTCGAAATTTTTTTTTCAATTTTTTTTATTTTTTTTTCGAATTTTTTTTTGAAATTTTTTCCGAAATTTTTTTTTTGAAATTTTTTTTTTGAATTTTTTTTTGGAATTTTTTTTTAAATTTTTTTTTTAATTTTTTGAAATTTTTTAAAAAATTTTTTCGAATTTTTTTTTGGTATTATTTTTTAAATTTTTTTTTTGAGTTTTTTTTTGAATTTTTTTTTTCTTTTTGAAATTTTTTTTTAAATTTTTTTTTTGAAATTTTTTTCTTTGAAAATTTTTTTTTTGATTTTTTTTCTAGATTTTTTTTAAATTTTTTTTCGAATTTTTTTTCGAAAAATTTTCGTTTTGAATTTTTTTTTATTTTTTTTTGAAATTTTTTTTTTCTAAATTTTTTTTCGAATTTTTTTAAATGTTTTTTCGAATTTTTTTTTGAAATTTTTTTTTTAAATTTTTTTTCGAAAAATTTTCGTTTTGAATTTTTTTTAAAATTTTTTTTTGATAATTTCTTTTTTTGAAATTTTTTTTTCTAAATTTCTTTTCTATTTTTTTTTAATTTTTTTAAAATTTTTTTTCGAATTTTTTTTTTGAAATTTTTTTTCGAAAAATTTTCGTTTTGAAATTTTTTTTTATTCTTTTCTTAAATTTTTTTTGAAGGTTTTTTTTGAATTTTTTTTTTTTATTTTTTTTTGAAATTTTTTTTTTTTGAATTTTTTTTGATATTTTTTTTTGAGAATCATTTTTTCGAAAAATTGTTTTCGAATTTTCTTTTTTGATTTTTTTTTTATTTTTTTTTTGAATTTAAAAAAAAAATTTTTTGAATTTTTTTTTTCAAAAAATTTTTTGACGTTTTTTTTAAATTTTTTTTTTCAATTTTTTGAAAATTTTTTGATAATTATTTTTTTGAAATTTTTTTTTTCAAGTTTTTTGAAATTTTTTTTGAAAATTTTTTTTTTGAATTTTTTCTTTCGAATTTTTTTTTTTGAAAATTTTTTTGAAGTTTTTTTTAAATTTTTTTTGAATTTTTTTTTATTTTTTTTGAAAATTTCTTTTTTTGAAATTTTTTTTTTCTAAATTTTTTTTCCAATTTTTTTAAATTTTTTTTCGAAAAATTTTCGTTATGAATTTTTTTTTATTTTTTTTTTAATTTCTTTTTTTGAAAATTTTTTTTTCTAAATTTTTTTTCTAATTTTTTTAAATTTTTTTCTAATTTTTTTAATTTTTTTTCGAAATTTTTTTAAAATTTATTTTGAAATTTTTTTTGAAACTTTTTTTTTTGAAAATTTTTTTTTCTAAAATTTGTTTCTAATTTTTTAAATTTTTTTTCGAATTTTTTTTTCGAAAAATTTTCGTTTTGAATTTTTTTTTTAATTTTTTTTTGGAAATTTCTTTTTTTGAAAATTTTTTTTTCTGAAATTTTTTTCTAATTTTTTTAAAATTTTTTTTCGAATTTTTTTTTTGAAATTTTTTTTCGAAAAATTTTCGTTTTGAAATTTTTTTTATTCTTTTCTTAAATTTTTTTAGAGGTTTTTTTTGAAATTTTTTAAAAAATTTTTTTTTGAAATTTTTTTGATATTTTTTTTGAGAATCATTTTTTCGAAAAATTGTTTTCGAATTTTCTATTTTGAATTTTTTTTTGAATTTAAAAAAAAAAAATTTTTTTATTTTTTTTTTGAATATTTTTTGATAATTTTTTTTTGAATTTTTTTTTTATTTTTTCTTTCAAAAATTTTTTTGAAATTTTTTTTTAATTTTTTTTTTAATTTTTTTTTTGAAAATTTTTTGATAATTATTTTTTTGAAATTTTTTTTTCAAGTTTTTTGAAATTTTTTTTGAAAATTTTTTTTTTGAATTTTTTTTTTCGAAATTTTTTTCTTTTGAAAATTTTTTTGACGTTTTTTTTAAATTTTTTGTGAATTTTTTTTTTTTTATTTTTTCCGAAATTTTTTTTTTTGAAAATTTTTTTTTAAAATTTTTTTTGGATTTTGTTTTTATTTTTTTTTTTAATTTTTTGAAATTTTTTAAAAAATTTTTTCGAATGTTTTTTTTGATTTTTTTTTCAAATTTTCTTTTTGATTTTTTTTAAATTTTTTTTTAAAATTTTTTTTCGAAATTTTTTTTTTGAAATTTTTTAAAAATTTTTTTTTTGAAAATTTATTTTTTGAAAATTTTTTTTTTGAAATTTTTTTTTGATTTTTTTTCTAGAATTTTTTTTTTATTTTTTTTTTTCGAATTTTTTTTTTGAAATTTGTTTTCGAATTTTCTTTTTGAAAAATGTTTTTTCTGAATTTTTTTTTCTAAATTTTTTTTCTAATTTTTTTTATTTTTTTTTTCGAATTTTTTTTTGAATTTTTTTTTCGAAAAATTTTCGTTTTGAAATTTTTTTTTTCTTTTCGAATTTTTTTTTTAAATTTTTTTTTTGAAAATTTTTTTTTCGAAATTTTTTTTCGATATTTTTTTTTCAATTTTTCAAAAAATTTTTTCGAATTTTTTTTTTTGAAATTTTTTCCGAAATTTTTTTTTGGATTTTTTTTTTATTTTTTTCTCAAATTTTTTTTTGGAAGTTTTTTTTGAATTTTATTTAAATTTTCTTTTTGAAATTTTTTTTTTAAATTTTTTTGAAATTTTTTTTTTTGATTTTTTTTCTAGAATTTTTTTTTATTTTATTTTTTTAATTTATTTTGAAATATTTTTTTTAAACTTTTTTTTTGGAAATTTTTTTTCCAATTTTTTTTTTTATTTTTCAAAATTTTTTTAAAATTTTTTTTCGAATTTTTTTTTTGAAATTTTTTTTCGAAAAATTTTCGTTTTGAAATTTTTTTTAAATTCTTTTCTTAAATTTTTTATTTATTTTTTTTGAAAATTTATTTTTTGAAATTTTTTTTAAAATTTTTTTTTTGAAAATTTTTTTTTTGAAATTTTTTTTTTGATTTTTTTCTAGAATTTTTTTTTATTTTTTTTGAATTTTTTTTAAAATTTATTTTGAAATTTTTTTTGAAACTTTTTTTTTTGAAAATTTTTTTTTCTAAATTTTTTTTCTAATTTTTTTCATTTTTTTTTAAATTTTTTTTCGAATTTTTTTTTTGAAATTTTTTTTAAATTTTTTTAAAATTTTTTTTTGAAATTTTTTCGAAAAATTGTTTTCAAATTTTCTTTTATGAATTTTTTAAAAAAATTTTTTTTGAATTTTTAATTTTTTTTTATTTTTTTTTTATTTTTTTTTTGAAAATTTTTTTTTTGAAATTCTTTCTGAATTTTTTTTAGAAACTGTTTGAATTTTTTTTTTTGAAAATATTTTTTCTAAATTTTTTTTCTAATTTTTTAAAAAAATTTTTTTTGAATTCTTAATTTTTTTTTATTTTTTTTTTATTTTTTTTTGAAATTTTTTTTTTTGAAATTTTTTCTGAATTTTTTTTAGAAACTGTTTGAATTTTTTTTTTTGAAAATATTTTTTCTAAATTTTTTTTCCAATTTTTTAAAAACATTTTCAAAATTTTTTTTGGAATTTTTTTTAGAAATTTTTTTTCGAAAAATTTTCGCTTTGAATTTTTTTTTTAATTTTTTTTAAAAATTTTTTTTGGAATTTTAAAAAAAAATTTTTTTTTATTTTTTTTTGAAATTTTTTTCTTGAATTTTTTTTTAAATTTTTTTTTTGAAAATTTTTTTTTCGAAATTTTTTTTCGAAATTTTTTTTTCAATTTTTTTTAATTTTTTTTTCGAATTTTTTTTTGAAATTTTTTCCGAAATTTTTTTTTTGAAATTTTTTTTTTTGAATTTTTTTTTGAAATTTTTTTTTAAATTTTTTTTTTAATTTTTTGAAATTTTTCAAAAAAATTTTTCGAATTTTTTTTTGGTATTTTTTTTTTGAGTTTTTTTTTGAAATTTTTTTTTTCTTATTGAAATTTTTTTTTTAATTTTTTTTTTGAAAATTTTTTCTTTGAAAATTTTTTTTTGATTTTTTTTCTAGATTTTTTTTTATTTTTTTAAAATTTTTTTTCGAATTTTTTTTTCGAAAAATTTTCGTTTTGAATTTTTTTTTAAATTTTTTTTTGATAATTTCTTTTTTTGAAATTTTTTTTTTCTAAATTTTTTTTCTATTTTTTTAAATTTTTTTTAAAATTTTTTTTCGAATTTTTTTTTTGAAATTTTTTTTCGAAAAATTTTCGTTTTGAAATTTTTTTTTTCTTTTCGAATTTTTTTTTTAAATTTTTTTTTTGAAATTTTTTTTTTCGAAATTTTTTTTCGATATTTTTTTTTCAATTTTTTAAAATTTTTTTTCGAATTTTTTTTTTTGAAATTTTTTCCGAAATTTTTTTTTTCTTAATTTTTTTTTGGAATTTTTTTTTATTTTTTTCTCAAATTTTTTTTTGGAAGTTTTTTTTGAATTTTATTTAAATTTTCTTTTTGAAATTTTTTTTTTAAATTTTTCTGAAATTTTTTTTTGATTTTTTTTTTAGAATTTTTTTTTATTTTTTTTTAAATTTATTTTGAAATATTTTTTTTAAACTTTTTTTTTGGAATTTTTTTTTCTAATTTTTTTTTTAATTTTTTAAAATTTTTTTAAATTTTTTTTTCGAATTTTTTTTTTGAAATTTTTTTTCGAAAAATTTTCGTTTTGAAATTTTTTTTAAATTCTTTTCTTAAATTTTTTATTTATTTTTTTTGAAAATTTATTTTTTGAAATTTTTTTTTAAATTTTTTTTTTTTAATTTTTTTTTTGAAATTTTTTTTTTGATTTTTTTCTAGAATTTTTTTTTTATTTTTTTTTGAATTTTTTTTTAAAATTTATTTTGAAATTTTTTTTGAAACTTTTTTTTTTGAAAATTTTTTTTTCTAAATTTTTTTTCTAATTTTTTTTATTTTTTTTAAAATTTTTTTTCGAATTTTTTTTTTGAAATTTTTTTTTAAATTCTTTTTAAAATTTTTTTAAAATTTTTTTTTCGAAAAATTGTTTTCAAATTTTCTTTTTTGAATTTTTTAAAAAAATTTTTTTTGAATTTTTAATTTTTTTTTATTTTTTTTTTTTTTTTGAAAATTTTTTTTTTTTAATTTTTTCTGAATTTCTTTTAGAAACTGTTTGAATTTTTTTTTTTGAAAATATTTTTTCTAAATTTTTTTTCTAATTTTTTAAAAACATTTTAAAAATTTTTTTTGGAATTTTTTTTTGAAATTTTTTTTCGAAAAATTTTCGCTTTGAATTTTTTTTTTTAATTTTTTAAAAAATTTTTTTTGGAATTTTTTAAAAAAATTTTTTTTTTTTTTTTTTTGAAATTTTTTTTTTGAAATTTTTTTAAAAATTTTCTTTTGAATTTTTTTTTTAAATTTTTATTTATTTTGTTTCGAAAATTTTTTTTTGAAAATTTTTTCAAATTTTTTTTTTGAAATTTTTTTTTCTGAAATTTTTTTTAAATTTTTTTTGAAAATTTCTTTTTTTGAAAATTTTTTTTCGAAAATTTTTTTTTCGAAATTTTTTTTTTTAATTTTTTTTCGAATTTTTTTGAAACTTTTTTTTAAATTTTTTTTTTGAGTTTTTATTGAATTTTTTTTTCTTTTTGAATTTTTTTTTAAATTTTTTTTTTGAAAATTTTTTTTTTCGAAATTTTTTTTTGAAATTTTTTTTTCAATTTTTTTTATTTTTTTTTCGAATTTTTTTTTGAAATTTTTTCCGAAATTTTTTTTTTGAAATTTTTTTTTTGAATTTTTTTTCGGAATTTTTTTTTTAATTTTTTTTTAATTTTTTGAAATTTTTTAAAAAATTTTTTCGAATTTTTTTTGGTATTTTTTTTTTAATTTTTTTTTGAGTTTTTTTTTGAAATTTTTTTTTCTTTTTGAAATTTTTTTTCAAATTTTTTTTTTGAAAATTTTTTCTTTGAAAATTTTTTTTTTGATTTTTTTTCTAGATTTTTTTTTATTTTTTTTTAATTTTTTTTCGAATTTTTTTTTTGAAAAATTTTCGTTTTGAATTTTTTTTTATTTTTTTTTGAAAATTTTTTTTTCTAAATTTTTTTTCTAATTTTTTTAAAATTTTTTTCGATTTTTTTTTTGAAATTTTTTTCTAATTTTTTAAATTTTTTTTTCAAATATTTTTCTGTGAAAATTTTTTTTTTGAAAAATTTTATTTTGAAATTTTTTTTTTTTGAAAATTTTTTGATAATTTTTTTTTAATTTTTTTAAAAATTTTTTTTTATTTTTTCTTTCAAAAATTTTTTTGAAATTTTTTTAAAAATTTTTTTTGAAATTTTTTTTGAAATTTTTTTTTTTCAATTTTTTTTAAATGTTTTTTTCTTTCGTTTATTTTTAAATATTTTTCTTTGAAAATTTTATTTTTGTAAAATTTAATTTTGATAATTTTTTTTAAATTTTTTGATAATTATTTTTTTGAAATTTTTTTTAAATTTTTTTTTGAGAATCATTTTTTCGAAAAATTGTTTTCGAATTTTCTTTTTTGAATTTTTTTTTTATTTTTTTTTGAATTTTTTTAAAAATTTTTTTTTGAATTTTTTTATTTGAAAATTTTTTGATAATTTTTTTTTTATTTTTTAAAATTTTTTCTTTCAAAAATTTTTTTGAATTTTTTTTTGAAATTTTTTTAAAATTTTTTTTAAATTTTTTTAAAATTTTTTGAGATTTTTTTTTCAAGTTTTTTTGAAATTTTTTTTGAAAATTTTTTTTTGAATTTTTTTTTTTCGAATTTTTTTTTGTTTTGAAATTTTTTTTCTAAATTTTTTTTTAAATTTTTTGAAATTTTTTAAAAATTTTTTTCGATTTTTTTTTTGATATTTTTTTTTAATTTTTTTTTTTGTTTTTTTTTTGAAATTTTTTTTTTCTTTTTGAATTTTTTTTTTAAATTTTTTTTTTGAAAATTTTTTTTTTGAAATTTTTTTTTTTGATTTTTTTTAAATTTTTTTTAAATTTTTTTTCGAAATTTTTTTTAAATCTATTTTGAAACTTTTTTTTTTGAAAATTTTTTTTCTAAAATTTGTTTCTAATTTTTTTAATTTTTTTTCGAATTTTTTTTCGAAAAATTTTCGTTTTGAATTTTTTTTTATTTTTTTTTGAAAATTTTTTTTTCTAAATTTTTTTTCCAATTTTTTTAAATTTTTTTTCGAATTTTTTTATGAAATTTTTTTTCGAGAAATTTTCGTTTTGAATTTTTTTTAAATTTTTTTTTGAAAATTTTTTTTCGAAAAATTTTCGTTTCGAAATATTTTTTCATTCTTCTCTTATATTTTTTTTGGAGATTTTTTTTGAAATTTTTTTTAAATTTTTTTTTGAAATTTTTTTTTTTGAAATTTTTTTGATATTTTTTTTTGAGAATCATTTTTTCGAAAAATTGTTTTCGAATTTTCTTTTTTGAAATTTTTTTTGAAATTTTTTTTTTTATTTTTTGAAAATTTTTTGAAAATTATTTTTTTGAAATTTTTTTTCAAGTTTTTTTGAAATTTTTTTTGAAATTTTTTTTTTGAATTTTTTTATTTCGATTTTTTTTTGTTTCGAAATTTTTTTCTTTTGAAAATTTTTTTGACATTTTCTTAAAATTTTTTTTGAATTTTTTTTTTGAATTTTTTTCCGAAATTTTTTTTTTGAAAATTTTTTTTGAATTTTTTTTTGGAATTGTTTTTTTTTTTTAATTTTTTGAAATTTTTTAAAAAAATTTTTCGAATTTTTTTTTGAAATTTTTTTTTAAATTTTTTTTTTTGGAGTTTTTTTTGAAATTTTTTTTTTTAATTTTTTTTTTGAAAATTTTTTTTTCGAAATTTTTTTTCGAAATTTTTTTTTTTTTTTCGAATTTTTTTTTTGAAATTTTTCATTGAAAAATTTTCGTTTTGAAATTTTTTTTCGAAAAATTTTCATTTTGAATTTTTAAATTTTTTTTTTAATTTTTTTTCGAATTTTTTTTTTAATTTTTTAAAAATTTTTTTTTTCGAAAATTTTTGTTTTGAAAATTTTTTTTTTGAAATTTTTGTTTTGATTTTTTTTCTAGAATTTTTTTTTTATTTTTTTTCGATTTTTTTTTAAAATTTATTTTGAAATTTTTTTTGAAACTTTTTTTTTTAAATTTTTTTTTCTATATTTTTTTTTCTAAATTTTTTTTCTAATTTTTTTTTATTTTTTTTTCGAATTTTTTTTTTGAATTTTTTTTTCTTTTTGAAATTTTTTTTAAAATTTTTTTTTTGAAATTTTTTTTTTGAATTTTTTTTTTCGAATTTTTTTTTTTTGAAAATTTTTTTGACGTTTTTTTTAAATTTTTTTTTAATTTTTTTTTGAAATTTTTTCCGAAATTTCTTTTTTTGAAAATTTTTTTTTTGAATTTTTTTTGGATTTTTTTAAAAATTTTTTTTCATTTTTTGAAATTTTTTAAAAATTTTTTTCGATTTTTTTTTTGAAATTTTTTTCTAATTTTTTTTTAATTTTTTTTCAAATATTTTTCTGTGAAAATTTTTTTTTTTGAAAATTTTTTTGAAGTTTTTTTTAAATTTTTTTTGAATTTTTTTTTATTTTTTTTGAAAATTTCTTTTTTTGAAATTTTTTTTTTCTAAATTTTTTTTCCAATTTTTTGAAATTTTTTTTCGAAAAATTTTCGTTATGAATTTTTTTTTATTTTTTTTTAATTTCTTTTTTTGAAATTTTTTTTTTCTAAATTTTTTTTCTAATTTTTTTAAATTTTTTTTTACATTTTTTTCTAATTTTTTTAATTTTTTTTCGAAATTTTTTTAAAATTTATTTTGAAATTTTTTTTGAAACTTTTTTTTTTGAAAATTTTTTTTTCTAAAATTTGTTTCTAATTTTTTAAATTTTTTTTCGAATTTTTTTTTCGAAAAATTTTCGTTTTGAATTTTTTTTTTAATTTTTTTTTGGAAATTTCTTTTTTTGAAAATTTTTTTTTCTAAAATTTTTTTCTAATTTTTTTAAAAATTTTTTTCGAATTTTTTTTTTGAAATTTTTTTTCGAAAAATTTTCGTTTTGAAATTTTTTTTATTCTTTTTTTAAATTTTTTTAGAGGTTTTTTTTGAAATTTTTTTAAAAATTTTTTTTTTAAATTTTTTTGATATTTTTTTTTGAGAATCATTTTTTCGAAAAATTGTTTTCAAATTTTCTATTTTGAATTTTTTTTTGAATTTTTAAAAAAAAATTTTTTTTTTTTTTTGAATATTTTTTGATAATTTTTTTTTGAATTTTTTTTTATTTTTTCTTTCAAAAATTTTTTTGAAATTTTTTTTTAATTTTTTTTTTAATTTTTTTTTTTGAAAATTTTTTGATAATTATTTTTTTGAAATTTTTTTTTCAAGTTTTTTGAAATTTTTTTTGAAAATTTTTTTTTTGAATTTTTTTTTTCGAAATTTTTTTCTTTTGAAAATTTTTTTGACGTTTTTTTTAAATTTTTTGTGAATTTTTTTTTTAAATTTTTTTTGGATTTTGTTTTTATTTTTTTTTTTAATTTTTTGAAATTTTTTAAAAAATTTTTTCGAATGTTTTTTTTGATTTTTTTTTTCAAATTTTCTTTTTGATTTTTTTTAAATTTTTTTTTAAAATTTTTTTTCGAAATTTTTTTTTTTGAAATTTTTTAAAAATTTTTTTTTTGAAAATTTATTTTTTGAAATTTTTTTTTTTGAAATTTTTTTTTGATTTTTTTTCTAGAATTTTTTTTTATTTTTTTTTTCGAAATTTTTTTTTGAAATTTGTTTTCGAATTTTCTTTTTGAAAAATGTTTTTTCTGAATTTTTTTTTCTAAATTTTTTTTCTAATTTTTTTTATTTTTTTTTTCGAATTTTTTTTTGAATTTTTTTTTCGAAAAATTTTCGTTTTGAAATTTTTTTTTTCTTTTCGAATTTTTTTTTTAAATTTTTTTTTGAAAATTTTTTTTTCGAAATTTTTTTTCGATATTTTTTTTTCAATTTTTCAAAAAATTTTTTCGAATTTTTTTTTTTGAAATTTTTTCCGAAATTTTTTTTTTCTTAATTTTTTTTTGGAATTTTTTTTTATCTTTTTCTCAAATTTTTTTTGGAAGTTTTTTTTGAATTTTATTTAAATTTTCTTTTTGAAATTTTTTTTAAAAATTTTTTTGAAATTTTTTTTTTTGATTTTTTTTCTAGAATTTTTTTTTATTTTTTTTTTTTTAATTTATTTTGAAATATTTTTTTTAAACTTTTTCTTTTGGAAATTTTTTTTCTAATTTTTTTTTTAATTTTTCAAAATTTTTTAAAAATTTTTTTTCGAATTTTTTTTTTGAAATTTTTTTTCGAAAAATTTTCGTTTTGAAATTTTTTTAAATTCTTTTCTTGAATTTTTTATTCATTTTTTTTGAAAATTTATTTTTTGAAATTTTTTTTGAAATTTTTTTTTTGAAAATTTTTTTTTTGAAATTTTTTTTTTGATTTTTTTCTAGAATTTTTTTTTATTTTTTTTGAATTTTTTTTTAAATTTATTTTGAAATTTTTTTTGAAACTTTTTTTTTTGAAAATTTTTTTTCTAAATTTTTTTTCTAATTTTTTTTATTTTTTTTTTAAATTTTTTTTCGAATTTTTTTTTTTGAAATTTTTTTTAAATTTTTTTTAAATTTTTTTTGAAATTTTTTCGAAAAATTGTTTTCAAATTTTCTTTTTTGAATTTTTTAAAAAAATTTTTTTTGAATTTTTAATTTTTTTTTATTTTTTTTTAATTTTTTTTTTGAAAATTTTTTTTTTGAAATTCTTTCTGAATTTTTTTTAGAAACTGTTTGAATTTTTTTTTTGAAAATATTTTTTCTAATTTTTTTTCTAATTTTTTAAAAAAATTTTTTTTGAATTCTTAATTTTTTTTTATTTTTTTTTTATTTTTTTTTGAAAAATTTTTTTTTTAAATTTTTTCTGAATTTTTTTTAGAAACTGTTTGAATTTTTTTTTTTGAAAATATTTTTTCTAAATTTTTTTTCTAATTTTTTAAAAACATTTTCAAAATTTTTTTTGGAATTTTTTTTTGAAATTTTTTTTCGAAAAATTTTCGCTTTGAATTTTTTTTTTAAATTTTTTTTTAAATTTTTTTTTGGAATTTTTTAAAAAAATTTTTTTTTATTTTTTTTTGAAATTTTTTTTTTGAAATTTTTTTAAAAATTTTCTTTTCAATTTTTTTTTAATTTTTATTTATTTTGTTTCGAAAATTTTTTTTTGAAAATTTTTTCAAATTTTTTTTTTGAAATTTTTATTTCTGAAATTTTTTTAAAATTTTTTTTTAAAATTTCTTTTTTTGAAAATTTTTTTTCGAAAATTTTTTTTTCGAAATTTTTTTTTTAAATTTTTTTTCGAAATTTTTTGAAACTTTTTTTAAATTTTTTTTTTGAGTTTTTTTTTGAAATTTTTTTTTTGAATTTTTTTTAAAATTTTTTTTTTGAAAATTTTTTTTTCGAAATTTTTTTTCGAAATTTTTTTTTCAATTTTTTTTATTTTTTTTTCGAATTTTTTTTTGAAATTTTTTCCGAAATTTTTTTTTTGAAATTTTTTTTTTTGAATTTTTTTTTGGAATTTTTTTTTAAATTTTTTTTTTAATTTTTTGAAATTTTTTAAAAAATTTTTTCGAATTTTTTTTTGGTATTTTTTTTTAATTTTTTTTTTGAGTTTTTTTTTGAAATTTTTTTTTTCTTTTTGAAATTTTTTTTTTAATTTTTTTTTTGAAAATTTTTTCTTTGAAAATTTTTTTTTTGATTTTTTTTCTAGATTTTTTTTTATTTTTTTTAAATTTTTTTTCGAATTTTTTTTTTCGAAAAATTTTCGTTTTAAATTTTTTTTAAAATTTTTTTTTGATAATTTCTTTTTTTGAAATTTTTTTTTTCTAAATTTTTTTTCTATTTTTTTAAATTTTTTTTTAAATTTTTTTTCGAATTTTTTTTTTGAAATTTTTTTTCGAAAAATTTTCGTTTTGAAATTTTTTTTTTCTTTTCGAATTTTTTTTTAAAATTTTTTTTTTGAAAATTTTTTTTTCGAAATTTTTTTTCGATATTTTTTTTTTCAATTTTTTAAAATTTTTTTTCGAATTTTTTTTTTTGAAATTTTTTCCGAAATTTTTTTTTTCTTAATTTTTTTTTGGAATTTTTTTTTATTTTTTTCTCAAATTTTTTTTTGGAAGTTTTTTTTGAATTTTATTTAAATTTTCTTTTTGAAATTTTTTTTTTAAATTTTTCTGAAATTTTTTTTTTTGATTTTTTTTTTAGAATTTTTTTTTATTTTTTTTTTAAATTTATTTTGAAATATTTTTTTTAAACTTTTTTTTTGGAATTTTTTTTTCTAATTTTTTTTTTAATTTTTTAAAATTTTTTTAAAATTTTTTTTCGAATTTTTTTTTTGAAATTTTTTTTCGAAAAATTTTCGTTTTGAAATTTTTTTAAAATTCTTTTCTTAAATTTTTTAATTATTTTTTTTTGAAAATTTATTTTTTGAAATTTTTTTTTAAATTTTTTTTTTGAAAATTTTTTTTTTGAAATTTTTTTTTTGATTTTTTTTGAATTTTTTTTTAAATTTTTTTTCGAAATTTTTCTAAATTTTTTTTGAAACTTTTTTTTCTTAATTTTTTTTTTAATTTTTTGATAATAATTTTTTTGAGATTTTTTTTTCAAGTTTTTTTGAAATTTTTTTTGAAAATTTTTTTTTTGAATTTTTTTTTTCGAATTTTTTTTTTGAAATTTTTTCCGAAATTTTTTTTTTTGAAATTTTTTTTTTGAATTTTTTTTTGAATTTTTTTTTTTAATTTTTTTTTAAATTTTTTGAAATTTTTTAAAAATTTTTTTCGAATTTTTTTTTGATATTTTTTTTAAAAATTTTTTTGAGTATTTTTTTGAAATTTTTTTTTTCTTTTTGGAATTTTTTTTAAAATTTTTTTTTTGAAAATTTTTTTTTTGATTTTATTTGAATTTTTTTTTAATTTTTTTTCGAATTTTTTTTAAAATTTATTTTGAAATTTTTTTTGAAACTTTTTTTTCTTAAATTTTTTTCTAATTTTTTTAATTTTTTTCGAATTTTTTTTTCGAAAAATTTTCGTTTTGAATTTTTTTTTATTTTTTTTTGAAATTTTTTTTTCTAAATTTTTTTTCTAATTTTTTAAAAATTTTTTTCGAATTTTTTTTGGAAATTTTTTTTGAAACTTTTTTTTTTGAAAATTTTTTTTTCTAAAATTTGTTTCTAATTTTTTTAATTTTTTTTCGAATTTTTTTTTCGAAAAATTTTCGTTTTGAATTTTTTTTTATTCTTTTCTTAAATTTTTTTAGAGGTTTTTTTTGAAATTTTTTTAAAAATTTTTTTTTGAAATTTTTTTGATATTTTTTTTTGAGAATCATTTTTTCGAAAAATTGTTTTCGAATTTTCTATTTTGAATTTTTTTTTGAATTTAAAAAAAAAAAAATTTTTTATTTTTTTTTTGAAAATTTTTTGATAATTTTTATTGAATTTTTTTTTATTTTTTCTTTCAAAAATTTTTTTGAAATTTTTTTTTAATTTTTTTTTTAATTTTTTTTTTGAAAATTTTTTGATAATTATTTTTTTGAAATTTTTTTTTTCAAGTTTTTTGAAATTTTTTTTGAAAATTTTTTTTTTGAATTTTTTTTTTCGAAATTTTTTTTTGAATTTTGTTTTCGAATTTTCTTTTTGAAAAATTTTTTTTCTGAATTTTTTTTTCTAAATTTTTTTTCTAATTTTTTTTATTTTTTTTTTCGAATTTTTTTTTTGAATTTTTTTTTCGAAAAATTTTCGTTTTGAAATTTTTTTTTTCTTTTCGAATTTTTTTTAAAATTTTTTTTTTGAAAATTTTTTTTTCGAAATTTTTTTTCGATATTTTTTTTTAAATTTTTTAAAAAATTTTTTCGAATTTTTTTTTTTGAAATTTTTTCCGAAATTTTTTTTTCTTAATTTTTTTTGAATTTTTTTTTGGAATTTTTTTTTATTTTTTTCTCAAATTTTTTTTTGGAAGTTTTTTTGAATTTTATTTAAATTTTCTTTTTGAATTTTTTTTTTAAATTTTTTTGAAAATTTTTTTTTTGATTTTTTTTCTAGAATTTTTTTTCTAGAATTTTTTTTATTTTTTTTAAAAATTTATTTTGAAATATTTTTTTTAAACTTTTTTTTTGGAAATTTTTTTTCTAATTTTTTAAAAAATTTTTTAAATTTTTTTTCGAATTTTTTTTTTGAAATTTTTTTTCGAAAAATTTTCGTTTTGAAATTTTTTTTAAATTCTTTTCTTAAATTTTTTATTTATTTTTTTTGAAAATTTATTGTTTGAAATTTTTTTTAAATTTTTTTTTTGAAAATTTTTTTTTTGAAATTTTTTTTTTTTGATTTTTTTCTAGAATTTTTTTTTTATTTTTTTTTGAATTTTTTTTTAAATTTATTTTGAAATTTTTTTTGAAACTTTTTTTTTTGAAATTTTTTTTTTCTAAATTTTATTTCTAATTTTTTTTATTTTTTTTTTTAATTTTTTTTCGAATTTTTTTTTTGAAATTTTTTTAAAAATTTTTTTTAAAATTTTTTTTGAAATTTTTTTTTCGAAAAATTGTTTTCAAATTTTCTTTTTTGAATTTTTTAAAAAATTTTTTTTTGAATTTTTAATTTTTTTCTATTTTTTTTTTTATTTTTTTTTTGAAAATTTGTTTTTTGAAATTTTTTCTGAATTTTTTTTAGAAACTGTTTTTGAATTTTTTTTTTTGAAAATATTTTTTCTAAATTTTTTTTCTAATTTTTTAAAAACATTTTCAAATTTTTTTTTGGAATTTTTTTTTGAAATTTTTTTTCGAAAAATTTTTGCTTTGAATTTTTTTTTTTAATTTTTTTTTTAATTTTTTTTGGAATTTTTAAAAAATTTTTTTTTTTTTATTTTTTTTTGAAATTTTTTTAAAAATTTTCTTTTGAATTTTTTTTTTAAATTTTTATTTATTTTGTTACGAAAATT
This sequence comes from Chrysolina oricalcia, assembly GCA_944452925.2. Taxonomy (NCBI): domain Eukaryota; kingdom Metazoa; phylum Arthropoda; class Insecta; order Coleoptera; family Chrysomelidae; genus Chrysolina; species Chrysolina oricalcia. The sequence goes on from OX101824.2 coordinate 30,527,777, forward strand.
TTTTTTTGAAAATTTTTTGAAATTTTTTTTTTGAAATTTTTTTTTTGAAATTTTTTTTAAATTTTTTTTGAAAATTTCTTTTTTTGAAAATTTTTTTTCGAAAATCTTTTTTTCGAAATTTTTTTTTGAAATTTTTTTTTCTTTTTGAATTTTTTTTTAAATTTTTTTTTTGAAAATTTTTTTTTCGAAATTTTTTTTCGAAATTTTTTTTTCAATTTTTTTTATTTTTTTTTCGAATTTTTTTTTGAAATTTTTTCCGAAATTTTTTTTTTGAAATTTTTTTTTTGAATTTTTTTTTGGAATTTTTTTTTAAATTTTTTTTTTAATTTTTTGAAATTTTTTAAAAAATTTTTTCGAATTTTTTTTTGGTATTATTTTTTAAATTTTTTTTTTGAGTTTTTTTTTGAATTTTTTTTTTCTTTTTGAAATTTTTTTTTAAATTTTTTTTTTGAAATTTTTTTCTTTGAAAATTTTTTTTTTGATTTTTTTTCTAGATTTTTTTTAAATTTTTTTTCGAATTTTTTTTCGAAAAATTTTCGTTTTGAATTTTTTTTTATTTTTTTTTGAAATTTTTTTTTTCTAAATTTTTTTTCGAATTTTTTTAAATGTTTTTTCGAATTTTTTTTTGAAATTTTTTTTTTAAATTTTTTTTCGAAAAATTTTCGTTTTGAATTTTTTTTAAAATTTTTTTTTGATAATTTCTTTTTTTGAAATTTTTTTTTCTAAATTTCTTTTCTATTTTTTTTTAATTTTTTTAAAATTTTTTTTCGAATTTTTTTTTTGAAATTTTTTTTCGAAAAATTTTCGTTTTGAAATTTTTTTTTATTCTTTTCTTAAATTTTTTTTGAAGGTTTTTTTTGAATTTTTTTTTTTTATTTTTTTTTGAAATTTTTTTTTTTTGAATTTTTTTTGATATTTTTTTTTGAGAATCATTTTTTCGAAAAATTGTTTTCGAATTTTCTTTTTTGATTTTTTTTTTATTTTTTTTTTGAATTTAAAAAAAAAATTTTTTGAATTTTTTTTTTCAAAAAATTTTTTGACGTTTTTTTTAAATTTTTTTTTTCAATTTTTTGAAAATTTTTTGATAATTATTTTTTTGAAATTTTTTTTTTCAAGTTTTTTGAAATTTTTTTTGAAAATTTTTTTTTTGAATTTTTTCTTTCGAATTTTTTTTTTTGAAAATTTTTTTGAAGTTTTTTTTAAATTTTTTTTGAATTTTTTTTTATTTTTTTTGAAAATTTCTTTTTTTGAAATTTTTTTTTTCTAAATTTTTTTTCCAATTTTTTGAAATTTTTTTTCGAAAAATTTTCGTTATGAATTTTTTTTTATTTTTTTTTTAATTTCTTTTTTTGAAAATTTTTTTTTCTAAATTTTTTTTCTAATTTTTTTAAATTTTTTTCTAATTTTTTTAATTTTTTTTCGAAATTTTTTTAAAATTTATTTTGAAATTTTTTTTGAAACTTTTTTTTTTGAAAATTTTTTTTTCTAAAATTTGTTTCTAATTTTTTAAATTTTTTTTCGAATTTTTTTTTCGAAAAATTTTCGTTTTGAATTTTTTTTTTAATTTTTTTTTGGAAATTTCTTTTTTTGAAAATTTTTTTTTCTAAAATTTTTTTCTAATTTTTTTAAAAATTTTTTTCGAATTTTTTTTTTGAAATTTTTTTTCGAAAAATTTTCGTTTTGAAATTTTTTTTATTCTTTTTTTAAATTTTTTTAGAGGTTTTTTTTGAAATTTTTTTAAAAATTTTTTTTTTAAATTTTTTTGATATTTTTTTTTGAGAATCATTTTTTCGAAAAATTGTTTTCAAATTTTCTATTTTGAATTTTTTTTTGAATTTTTAAAAAAAAATTTTTTATTTTTTTTTGAATATTTTTTGATAATTTTTTTTTGAATTTTTTTTTATTTTTTCTTTCAAAAATTTTTTTGAATTTTTTTTTTAATTTTTTTTTTAATTTTTTTTTTTGAAAATTTTTTGATAATTATTTTTTTGAAATTTTTTTTTCAAGTTTTTTGAAATTTTTTTTGAAAATTTTTTTTTTGAATTTTTTTTTTCGAAATTTTTTTCTTTTGAAAATTTTTTTGACGTTTTTTTTAAATTTTTTGTGAATTTTTTTTTTAAATTTTTTTTGGATTTTGTTTTTATTTTTTTTTTTAATTTTTTGAAATTTTTTAAAAAATTTTTTCGAATGTTTTTTTTGATTTTTTTTTTCAAATTTTCTTTTTGATTTTTTTTAAATTTTTTTTTAAAATTTTTTTTCGAAATTTTTTTTTTTGAAATTTTTTAAAAATTTTTTTTTTGAAAATTTATTTTTTGAAATTTTTTTTTTTGAAATTTTTTTTTGATTTTTTTTCTAGAATTTTTTTTTATTTTTTTTTTCGAAATTTTTTTTTGAAATTTGTTTTCGAATTTTCTTTTTGAAAAATGTTTTTTCTGAATTTTTTTTTCTAAATTTTTTTTCTAATTTTTTTTATTTTTTTTTTCGAATTTTTTTTTGAATTTTTTTTTCGAAAAATTTTCGTTTTGAAATTTTTTTTTTCTTTTCGAATTTTTTTTGATATTTTTTTTTGAGAATCATTTTTTCGAAAAATTGTTTTCGAATTTTCTTTTTTGATTTTTTTTTTATTTTTTTTTTGAATTTAAAAAAAAAATTTTTTGAATTTTTTTTTTCAAAAAATTTTTTGACGTTTTTTTTAAATTTTTTTTTTCAATTTTTTGAAAATTTTTTGATAATTATTTTTTTGAAATTTTTTTTTTCAAGTTTTTTGAAATTTTTTTTGAAAATTTTTTTTTTGAATTTTTTCTTTCGAATTTTTTTTTTTGAAAATTTTTTTGAAGTTTTTTTTAAATTTTTTTTGAATTTTTTTTTATTTTTTTTGAAAATTTCTTTTTTTGAAATTTTTTTTTTCTAAATTTTTTTTCCAATTTTTTGAAATTTTTTTTCGAAAAATTTTCGTTATGAATTTTTTTTTATTTTTTTTTTAATTTCTTTTTTTGAAAATTTTTTTTTCTAAATTTTTTTTCTAATTTTTTTAAATTTTTTTCTAATTTTTTTAATTTTTTTTCGAAATTTTTTTAAAATTTATTTTGAAATTTTTTTTGAAACTTTTTTTTTTGAAAATTTTTTTTTCTAAAATTTGTTTCTAATTTTTTAAATTTTTTTTCGAATTTTTTTTTCGAAAAATTTTCGTTTTGAATTTTTTTTTTAATTTTTTTTTGGAAATTTCTTTTTTTGAAAATTTTTTTTTCTAAAATTTTTTTCTAATTTTTTTAAAAATTTTTTTCGAATTTTTTTTTTGAAATTTTTTTTCGAAAAATTTTCGTTTTGAAATTTTTTTTATTCTTTTTTTAAATTTTTTTAGAGGTTTTTTTTGAAATTTTTTTAAAAATTTTTTTTTTAAATTTTTTTGATATTTTTTTTTGAGAATCATTTTTTCGAAAAATTGTTTTCAAATTTTCTATTTTGAATTTTTTTTTGAATTTTTAAAAAAAAATTTTTTATTTTTTTTTGAATATTTTTTGATAATTTTTTTTTGAATTTTTTTTTATTTTTTCTTTCAAAAATTTTTTTGAAATTTTTTTTTAATTTTTTTTTTAATTTTTTTTTTTGAAAATTTTTTGATAATTATTTTTTTGAAATTTTTTTTTCAAGTTTTTTGAAATTTTTTTTGAAAATTTTTTTTTTGAATTTTTTTTTTCGAAATTTTTTTCTTTTGAAAATTTTTTTGACGTTTTTTTTAAATTTTTTGTGAATTTTTTTTTTAAATTTTTTTTGGATTTTGTTTTTATTTTTTTTTTTAATTTTTTGAAATTTTTTAAAAAATTTTTTCGAATGTTTTTTTTGATTTTTTTTTTCAAATTTTCTTTTTGATTTTTTTTAAATTTTTTTTTTAAATTTTTTTTCGAAATTTTTTTTTTTGAAATTTTTTAAAAATTTTTTTTTTGAAAATTTATTTTTTGAAATTTTTTTTTTTGAAATTTTTTTTTGATTTTTTTTCTAGAATTTTTTTTTATTTTTTTTTTCGAAATTTTTTTTTGAAATTTGTTTTCGAATTTTCTTTTTGAAAAATGTTTTTTCTGAATTTTTTTTTCTAAATTTTTTTTCTAATTTTTTTTATTTTTTTTTTCGAATTTTTTTTTGAATTTTTTTTTCGAAAAATTTTCGTTTTGAAATTTTTTTTTTCTTTTCGAATTTTTTTTTAAAATTTTTTTTTGAAAATTTTTTTTTCGAAATTTTTTTTCGATATTTTTTTTTCAATTTTTCAAAAAATTTTTTCGAATTTTTTTTTTTGAAATTTTTTCCGAAATTTTTTTTTTCTTAATTTTTTTTTGGAATTTTTTTTTATCTTTTTCTCAAATTTTTTTTTGGAAGTTTTTTTTGAATTTTATTTAAATTTTCTTTTTGAAATTTTTTTTAAAAATTTTTTTGAAATTTTTTTTTTTGATTTTTTTTCTAGAATTTTTTTTTATTTTTTTTTTTTTAATTTATTTTGAAATATTTTTTTTAAACTTTTTCTTTTGGAAATTTTTTTTCTAATTTTTTTTTTAATTTTTCAAAATTTTTTAAAAATTTTTTTTCGAATTTTTTTTTTGAAATTTTTTTTCGAAAAATTTTCGTTTTGAAATTTTTTTAAATTCTTTTCTTGAATTTTTTATTCATTTTTTTTGAAAATTTATTTTTTGAAATTTTTTTTTAAATTTTTTTTTTGAAAATTTTTTTTTTGAAATTTTTTTTTTGATTTTTTTCTAGAATTTTTTTTTATTTTTTTTGAATTTTTTTTTAAATTTATTTTGAAATTTTTTTTGAAACTTTTTTTTTTGAAAATTTTTTTTCTAAATTTTTTTTCTAATTTTTTTTATTTTTTTTTTAAATTTTTTTTCGAATTTTTTTTTTTTAAATTTTTTTTAAATTTTTTTTAAATTTTTTTTGAAATTTTTTCGAAAAATTGTTTTCAAATTTTCTTTTTTGAATTTTTTAAAAAAATTTTTTTTGAATTTTTAATTTTTTTTTATTTTTTTTTTATTTTTTTTTTGAAAATTTTTTTTTTGAAATTCTTTCTGAATTTTTTTTAGAAACTGTTTGAATTTTTTTTTTGAAAATATTTTTTCTAATTTTTTTTCTAATTTTTTAAAAAAATTTTTTTTGAATTCTTAATTTTTTTTTATTTTTTTTTTATTTTTTTTTGAAAAATTTTTTTTTGAAATTTTTTCTGAATTTTTTTTAGAAACTGTTTGAATTTTTTTTTTTGAAAATATTTTTTCTAAATTTTTTTTCTAATTTTTTAAAAACATTTTCAAAATTTTTTTTGGAATTTTTTTTTGAAATTTTTTTTCGAAAAATTTTCGCTTTGAATTTTTTTTTTTAATTTTTTTTTAAATTTTTTTTTGGAATTTTTTAAAAAAATTTTTTTTTATTTTTTTTTGAAATTTTTTTTTTGAAATTTTTTTAAAAATTTTCTTTTCAATTTTTTTTTAATTTTTATTTATTTTGTTTCGAAAATTTTTTTTTGAAAATTTTTTCAAATTTTTTTTTTGAAATTTTTATTTCTGAAATTTTTTTAAAATTTTTTTTTAAAATTTCTTTTTTTGAAAATTTTTTTTCGAAAATTTTTTTTTCGAAATTTTTTTTTTAAATTTTTTTTCGAAATTTTTTGAAACTTTTTTTAAATTTTTTTTTTGAGTTTTTTTTTGAAATTTTTTTTTTGAATTTTTTTTAAAATTTTTTTTTTGAAAATTTTTTTTTCGAAATTTTTTTTCGAAATTTTTTTTTCAATTTTTTTTATTTTTTTTTCGAATTTTTTTTTGAAATTTTTTCCGAAATTTTTTTTTTGAAATTTTTTTTTTTGAATTTTTTTTTGGAATTTTTTTTTAAATTTTTTTTTTAATTTTTTGAAATTTTTTAAAAAATTTTTTCGAATTTTTTTTTGGTATTTTTTTTTAATTTTTTTTTTGAGTTTTTTTTTGAAATTTTTTTTTTCTTTTTGAAATTTTTTTTTTAATTTTTTTTTTGAAAATTTTTTCTTTGAAAATTTTTTTTTTGATTTTTTTTCTAGATTTTTTTTTATTTTTTTTAAATTTTTTTTCGAATTTTTTTTTTCGAAAAATTTTCGTTTTAAATTTTTTTTAAAATTTTTTTTTGATAATTTCTTTTTTTGAAATTTTTTTTTTCTAAATTTTTTTTCTATTTTTTTAAATTTTTTTTTAAATTTTTTTTCGAATTTTTTTTTTGAAATTTTTTTTCGAAAAATTTTCGTTTTGAAATTTTTTTTTTCTTTTCGAATTTTTTTTTAAAATTTTTTTTTTGAAAATTTTTTTTTCGAAATTTTTTTTCGATATTTTTTTTTTCAATTTTTTAAAATTTTTTTTCGAATTTTTTTTTTTGAAATTTTTTCCGAAATTTTTTTTTTCTTAATTTTTTTTTGGAATTTTTTTTTATTTTTTTCTCAAATTTTTTTTTGGAAGTTTTTTTTGAATTTTATTTAAATTTTCTTTTTGAAATTTTTTTTTTAAATTTTTCTGAAATTTTTTTTTTTGATTTTTTTTTTAGAATTTTTTTTTATTTTTTTTTTAAATTTATTTTGAAATATTTTTTTTAAACTTTTTTTTTGGAATTTTTTTTTCTAATTTTTTTTTTAATTTTTTAAAATTTTTTTAAAATTTTTTTTCGAATTTTTTTTTTGAAATTTTTTTTCGAAAAATTTTCGTTTTGAAATTTTTTTAAAATTCTTTTCTTAAATTTTTTAATTATTTTTTTTTGAAAATTTATTTTTTGAAATTTTTTTTTAAATTTTTTTTTTGAAAATTTTTTTTTTGAAATTTTTTTTTTGATTTTTTTTGAATTTTTTTTTAAATTTTTTTTCGAAATTTTTCTAAATTTTTTTTGAAACTTTTTTTTCTTAATTTTTTTTTTAATTTTTTGATAATAATTTTTTTGAGATTTTTTTTTCAAGTTTTTTTGAAATTTTTTTTGAAAATTTTTTTTTTGAATTTTTTTTTTCGAATTTTTTTTTTGAAATTTTTTCCGAAATTTTTTTTTTTGAAATTTTTTTTTTGAATTTTTTTTTGAATTTTTTTTTTTAATTTTTTTTTAAATTTTTTGAAATTTTTTAAAAATTTTTTTCGAATTTTTTTTTGATATTTTTTTTAAAAATTTTTTTGAGTATTTTTTTGAAATTTTTTTTTTCTTTTTGGAATTTTTTTTAAAATTTTTTTTTTGAAAATTTTTTTTTTGATTTTATTTGAATTTTTTTTTAATTTTTTTTCGAATTTTTTTTAAAATTTATTTTGAAATTTTTTTTGAAACTTTTTTTTCTTAAATTTTTTTCTAATTTTTTTAATTTTTTTCGAATTTTTTTTTCGAAAAATTTTCGTTTTGAATTTTTTTTTATTTTTTTTTGAAATTTTTTTTTCTAAATTTTTTTTCTAATTTTTTAAAAAGTTTTTTCGAATTTTTTTTGGAAATTTTTTTTTGAAATTTTTTTTCGAAAAATTTTCGTTTTGAATTTTTTTTAAAATTTTTTTTTGATAATTTCTTTTTTTGAAAATTTTTTTTTCTAAATTTTTTTTCTATTTTTTTTAAATTTTTTTAAAATTTTTTTTCGAATTTTTTTTTTGAAATTTTTTTTCGAAAAATTTTCGTTTTGAAATTTTTTTTTATTCTTTTCTTAAATTTTTTTTGGAGGTTTTTTTTGAATTTTTTTTAAAAATTTTTTTTGAAATTTTTTTTTTTTGAATTTTTTTTGATATTTTTTTTTGAGAATCATTTTTTCGAAAAATTGTTTTCGAATTTTCTTTTTTGAATTTTTTTTTATTTTTTTTTGAATTTTTTAAAAAAAATTTTTTTGAATTTTTTTTTGAAAATTTTTCGATAATTTTTTTTTTTGAATTTTTTTTTATTTTTTCTTTCAAAAATTTTTTTGAATTTTTTTTTAAATTTTTTTTTTTTCAATTTTTTGAAAATTTTTTGTTAATTATTTTTTTGAAATTTTTTTTTTCAAGTTTTTTGAAATTTTTTTTGAAAATTTTTTTTTTGAATTTTTTCTTTCGAATTTTTTTTTTGAAAATTTTTTTGAAGTTTTTTTTAAATTTTTATTGAATTTTTTTTTATTTTTTTTTTGAAAATTTCTTTTTTTGAAATTTTTTTTTTCTAAATTTTTTTTCCAATTTTTTGAAATTTTTTTTCGAAAAATTTTCATTTTGAATTTTTTTTTTATTTTTTTTTAAATTTCTTTTTTTGAATTTTTTTTTTCTAAATTTTTTTTCTAATTTTTTTAATTTTTTTTTTACATTTTTTTCTAATTTTTTTAATTTTTTTTCGAATTTTTTTTTCGAAAAATTTTCGTTTTGAATTATTTTTTTTTTCTTTATGAAATTTTTTTTAAATATTTTTTTTTGAAATTTTTTTTTTGATTTTTTTTTGAATTTTTTTTAAATTTTTTTTCGAAATGTTTTTAAAATTTATTTTGAAATTTTTTTTGAAACTTTTTTTTTTGAAAATTTTTTTTTCTAAAATTTGTTTCTAATTTTTTTAATTTTTTTTCGAATTTTTTTTTCGAAAAATTTTCGTTTTGAATTTTTTTTTTATTCTTTTCTTAAATTTTTTTAGAGGTTTTTTTTGAAATTTTTTTAAAAATTTTTTTTTGAAATTTTTTTGATATTTTTTTTTGAGAATCATTTTTTCGAAAAATTGTTTTCGAATTTTCTATTTTGAATTTTTTTTTGAATTTTTAAAAAAAAAAATTTTTTATTTTTTTTTTGAAAATTTTTTGATAATTTTTATTGAATTTTTTTTTATTTTTTCTTTCAAAAATTTTTTTGAAATTTTTTTTTAATTTTTTTTTTAATTTTTTTTTTTTGAAAATTTTTTGATAATTATTTTTTTGAAATTTTTTTTTTCAAGTTTTTTGAAATTTTTTTTGAAAATTTTTTTTTTGAATTTTTTTTTTCGAAATTTTTTTTTGAATTTTGTTTTCGAATTTTCTTTTTGAAAAATTTTTTTTCTGAATTTTTTTTTCTAAATTTTTTTTCTAATTTTTTTTATTTTTTTTTTCGAATTTTTTTTTTGAATTTTTTTTTCGAAAAATTTTCGTTTTGAAATTTTTTTTTTCTTTTCGAATTTTTTTTAAAATTTTTTTTTTGAAAATTTTTTTTTCGAAATTTTTTTTCGATATTTTTTTTAAAATTTTTTAAAAAATTTTTTCGAATTTTTTTTTTTGAAATTTTTTCCGAAATTTTTTTTTCTTAATTTTTTTTGAATTTTTTTTTGGAATTTTTTTTTATTTTTTTCTCAAATTTTTTTTTGGAAGTTTTTTTGAATTTTATTTAAATTTTCTTTTTGAATTTTTTTTTTAAATTTTTTTGAAAATTTTTTTTTTGATTTTTTTTCTAGAATTTTTTTTATTTTTTTTAAAAATTTATTTTGAAATATTTTTTTTAAACTTTTTTTTTGGAAATTTTTTTTCTAATTTTTTAAAAAATTTTTTAAATTTTTTTTCGAATTTTTTTTTTGAAATTTTTTTTCGAAAAATTTTCGTTTTGAAATTTTTTTTAAATTCTTTTCTTAAATTTTTTATTTATTTTTTTTGAAAATTTATTGTTTGAAATTTTTTTTAAATTTTTTTTTTGAAAATTTTTTTTTTGAAATTTTTTTTTTTGATTTTTTTCTAGAATTTTTTTTTTATTTTTTTTTTAATTTTTTTTTAAATTTATTTTGAAATTTTTTTTGAAACTTTTTTTTTTGAAAATTTTTTTTTCTAAATTTTATTTCTAATTTTTTTTATTTATTTTTTTAATTTTTTTTTGAATTTTTTTTTTTGAAATTTTTTTAAAAATTTTTTTTTAAATTTTTTTTGAAATTTTTTTTTCGAAAAATTGTTTTCAAATTTTCTTTTTTGAATTTTTTAAAAAATTTTTTTTTGAATTTTTAATTTTTTTCTATTTTTTTTTTTATTTTTTTTTTTGAAAATTTGTTTTTTGAAATTTTTTCTGAATTTTTTTTAGAAACTGTTTTTGAATTTTTTTTTTTGAAAATATTTTTTCTAAATTTTTTTTCTAATTTTTTAAAAACATTTTCAAATTTTTTTTTGGAATTTTTTTTTGAAATTTTTTTTATTTTTTCTTTCAAAAATTTTTTTGAATTTTTTTTTAAATTTTTTTTTTTTCAATTTTTTGAAAATTTTTTGTTAATTATTTTTTTGAAATTTTTTTTTTCAAGTTTTTTGAAATTTTTTTTGAAAATTTTTTTTTTGAATTTTTTCTTTCGAATTTTTTTTTTGAAAATTTTTTTGAAGTTTTTTTTAAATTTTTATTGAATTTTTTTTTATTTTTTTTTGAAAATTTCTTTTTTTGAAATTTTTTTTTTCTAAATTTTTTTTCCAATTTTTTGAAATTTTTTTTCGAAAAAATTTCATTTTGAATTTTTTTTTTATTTTTTTTTAAATTTCTTTTTTTGAATTTTTTTTTTCTAAATTTTTTTTCTAATTTTTTTAATTTTTTTTTTACATTTTTTTCTAATTTTTTTAATTTTTTTTCGAATTTTTTTTTCGAAAAATTTTCGTTTTGAATTATTTTTTTTTTCTTTATGAAATTTTTTTTAAATATTTTTTTTTGAAATTTTTTTTTTGATTTTTTTTTGAATTTTTTTAAAATTTTTTTTCGAAATGTTTTTAAAATTTATTTTGAAATTTTTTTTGAAACTTTTTTTTTTGAAAATTTTTTTTTCTAAAATTTGTTTCTAATTTTTTTAATTTTTTTTCGAATTTTTTTTTCGAAAAATTTTCGTTTTGAATTTTTTTTTATTCTTTTCTTAAATTTTTTTAGAGGTTTTTTTTGAAATTTTTTTAAAAATTTTTTTTTGAAATTTTTTTGATATTTTTTTTTGAGAATCATTTTTTCGAAAAATTGTTTTCGAATTTTCTATTTTGAATTTTTTTTTGAATTTAAAAAAAAAAAAATTTTTTATTTTTTTTTTGAAAATTTTTTGATAATTTTTATTGAATTTTTTTTTATTTTTTCTTTCAAAAATTTTTTTGAAATTTTTTTTTAATTTTTTTTTTAATTTTTTTTTTTGAAAATTTTTTGATAATTATTTTTTTGAAATTTTTTTTTTCAAGTTTTTTGAAATTTTTTTTGAAAATTTTTTTTTTGAATTTTTTTTTTCGAAATTTTTTTTTGAATTTTGTTTTCGAATTTTCTTTTTGAAAAATTTTTTTTCTGAATTTTTTTTTCTAAATTTTTTTTCTAATTTTTTTTATTTTTTTTTGAATTTTTTTTTCGAAAAATTTTCGTTTTGAAATTTTTTTTTTCTTTTCGAATTTTTTTTAAAATTTTTTTTTTGAAAATTTTTTTTTCGAAATTTTTTTTCGATATTTTTTTTTAAATTTTTTAAAAAATTTTTTCGAATTTTTTTTTTTGAAATTTTTTCCGAAATTTTTTTTTCTTAATTTTTTTTGAATTTTTTTTTGGAATTTTTTTTTATTTTTTTCTCAAATTTTTTTTTGGAAGTTTTTTTGAATTTTATTTAAATTTTCTTTTTGAATTTTTTTTTTAAATTTTTTTGAAAATTTTTTTTTTGATTTTTTTTCTAGAATTTTTTTTATTTTTTTTAAAAATTTATTTTGAAATATTTTTTTTAAACTTTTTTTTTGGAAATTTTTTTTCTAATTTTTTAAAAAATTTTTTAAATTTTTTTTCGAATTTTTTTTTTGAAATTTTTTTTCGAAAAATTTTCGTTTTGAAATTTTTTTTAAATTCTTTTCTTAAATTTTTTATTTATTTTTTTTGAAAATTTATTGTTTGAAATTTTTTTTAAATTTTTTTTTTGAAAATTTTTTTTTTGAAATTTTTTTTTTTTGATTTTTTTCTAGAATTTTTTTTTTATTTTTTTTTGAATTTTTTTTTAAATTTATTTTGAAATTTTTTTTGAAACTTTTTTTTTTGAAATTTTTTTTTTCTAAATTTTATTTCTAATTTTTTTTATTTTTTTTTTTAATTTTTTTTCGAATTTTTTTTTTGAAATTTTTTTAAAAATTTTTTTTAAAATTTTTTTTGAAATTTTTTTTTCGAAAAATTGTTTTCAAATTTTCTTTTTTGAATTTTTTAAAAAATTTTTTTTTGAATTTTTAATTTTTTTCTATTTTTTTTTTTATTTTTTTTTTGAAAATTTGTTTTTTGAAATTTTTTCTGAATTTTTTTTAGAAACTGTTTTTGAATTTTTTTTTTTGAAAATATTTTTTCTAAATTTTTTTTCTAATTTTTTAAAAACATTTTCAAATTTTTTTTTGGAATTTTTTTTTGAAATTTTTTTTCGAAAAATTTTTGCTTTAAATTTTTTTTTTTAATTTTTTTTTTAATTTTTTTTGGAATTTTTAAAAAATTTTTTTTTTTTTATTTTTTTTTGAAATTTTTTTAAAAATTTTCTTTTGAATTTTTTTTTTAAATTTTTATTTATTTTGTTACGAAAATTTTTTTTTGAAAATTTTTTGAAATTTTTTTTTTGAAATTTTTTTTTTGAAATTTTTTTTAAATTTTTTTTGAAAATTTCTTTTTTTGAAAATTTTTTTTCGAAAATCTTTTTTTCGAAATTTTTTTTTGAAATTTTTTTTTCTTTTTGAATTTTTTTTTAAATTTTTTTTTTGAAAATTTTTTTTTCGAAATTTTTTTTCGAAATTTTTTTTTCAATTTTTTTTATTTTTTTTTCGAATTTTTTTTTGAAATTTTTTCCGAAATTTTTTTTTTGAAATTTTTTTTTTGAATTTTTTTTTGGAATTTTTTTTTAAATTTTTTTTTTAATTTTTTGAAATTTTTTAAAAAATTTTTTCGAATTTTTTTTTGGTATTATTTTTTAAATTTTTTTTTTGAGTTTTTTTTTGAATTTTTTTTTTCTTTTTGAAATTTTTTTTTAAATTTTTTTTTTGAAATTTTTTTCTTTGAAAATTTTTTTTTTGATTTTTTTTCTAGATTTTTTTTAAATTTTTTTTCGAATTTTTTTTCGAAAAATTTTCGTTTTGAATTTTTTTTTATTTTTTTTTGAAATTTTTTTTTTCTAAATTTTTTTTCGAATTTTTTTAAATGTTTTTTCGAATTTTTTTTTGAAATTTTTTTTTTAAATTTTTTTTCGAAAAATTTTCGTTTTGAATTTTTTTTAAAATTTTTTTTTGATAATTTCTTTTTTTGAAATTTTTTTTTCTAAATTTCTTTTCTATTTTTTTTTAATTTTTTTAAAATTTTTTTTCGAATTTTTTTTTTGAAATTTTTTTTCGAAAAATTTTCGTTTTGAAATTTTTTTTTATTCTTTTCTTAAATTTTTTTTGAAGGTTTTTTTTGAATTTTTTTTTTTTATTTTTTTTTGAAATTTTTTTTTTTTGAATTTTTTTTGATATTTTTTTTTGAGAATCATTTTTTCGAAAAATTGTTTTCGAATTTTCTTTTTTGATTTTTTTTTTATTTTTTTTTTGAATTTAAAAAAAAAATTTTTTGAATTTTTTTTTTCAAAAAATTTTTTGACGTTTTTTTTAAATTTTTTTTTTCAATTTTTTGAAAATTTTTTGATAATTATTTTTTTGAAATTTTTTTTTTCAAGTTTTTTGAAATTTTTTTTGAAAATTTTTTTTTTGAATTTTTTCTTTCGAATTTTTTTTTTTGAAAATTTTTTTGAAGTTTTTTTTAAATTTTTTTTGAATTTTTTTTTATTTTTTTTGAAAATTTCTTTTTTTGAAATTTTTTTTTTCTAAATTTTTTTTCCAATTTTTTGAAATTTTTTTTCGAAAAATTTTCGTTATGAATTTTTTTTTATTTTTTTTTTAATTTCTTTTTTTGAAAATTTTTTTTTCTAAATTTTTTTTCTAATTTTTTTAAATTTTTTTCTAATTTTTTTAATTTTTTTTCGAAATTTTTTTAAAATTTATTTTGAAATTTTTTTTGAAACTTTTTTTTTTGAAAATTTTTTTTTCTAAAATTTGTTTCTAATTTTTTAAATTTTTTTTCGAATTTTTTTTTCGAAAAATTTTCGTTTTGAATTTTTTTTTTAATTTTTTTTTGGAAATTTCTTTTTTTGAAAATTTTTTTTTCTGAAATTTTTTTCTAATTTTTTTAAAATTTTTTTTCGAATTTTTTTTTTGAAATTTTTTTTCGAAAAATTTTCGTTTTGAAATTTTTTTTATTCTTTTCTTAAATTTTTTTAGAGGTTTTTTTTGAAATTTTTTAAAAAATTTTTTTTTGAAATTTTTTTGATATTTTTTTTGAGAATCATTTTTTCGAAAAATTGTTTTCGAATTTTCTATTTTGAATTTTTTTTTGAATTTAAAAAAAAAAATTTTTTTTATTTTTTTTTTGAATATTTTTTGATAATTTTTTTTTGAATTTTTTTTTTATTTTTTCTTTCAAAAATTTTTTTGAAATTTTTTTTTAATTTTTTTTTTAATTTTTTTTTTTGAAAATTTTTTGATAATTATTTTTTTGAAATTTTTTTTTCAAGTTTTTTGAAATTTTTTTTGAAAATTTTTTTTTTGAATTTTTTTTTTCGAAATTTTTTTCTTTTGAAAATTTTTTTGACGTTTTTTTTAAATTTTTTGTGAATTTTTTTTTTTTTATTTTTTCCGAAATTTTTTTTTTTGAAAATTTTTTTTTAAAATTTTTTTTGGATTTTGTTTTTAATTTTTTTTTTAATTTTTTGAAATTTTTTAAAAAATTTTTTCGAATGTTTTTTTTGATTTTTTTTTCAAATTTTCTTTTTGATTTTTTTTAAATTTTTTTTTAAAATTTTTTTTCGAAATTTTTTTTTTGAAATTTTTTAAAAATTTTTTTTTTGAAAATTTATTTTTTGAAAATTTTTTTTTTGAAATTTTTTTTTGATTTTTTTTCTAGAATTTTTTTTTTATTTTTTTTTTTCGAATTTTTTTTTTGAAATTTGTTTTCGAATTTTCTTTTTGAAAAATGTTTTTTCTGAATTTTTTTTTCTAAATTTTTTTTCTAATTTTTTTTATTTTTTTTTTCGAATTTTTTTTTGAATTTTTTTTTCGAAAAATTTTCGTTTTGAAATTTTTTTTTTCTTTTCGAATTTTTTTTTTAAATTTTTTTTTTGAAAATTTTTTTTTCGAAATTTTTTTTCGATATTTTTTTTTCAATTTTTCAAAAAATTTTTTCGAATTTTTTTTTTTGAAATTTTTTCCGAAATTTTTTTTTGGATTTTTTTTTTATTTTTTTCTCAAATTTTTTTTTGGAAGTTTTTTTTGAATTTTATTTAAATTTTCTTTTTGAAATTTTTTTTTAAAATTTTTTTGAAATTTTTTTTTTTGATTTTTTTTCTAGAATTTTTTTTTATTTTATTTTTTTAATTTATTTTGAAATATTTTTTTTAAACTTTTTTTTTGGAAATTTTTTTTCCAATTTTTTTTTTTATTTTTCAAAATTTTTTTAAAATTTTTTTTCGAATTTTTTTTTTGAAATTTTTTTTCGAAAAATTTTCGTTTTGAAATTTTTTTTAAATTCTTTTCTTAAATTTTTTATTTATTTTTTTTGAAAATTTATTTTTTGAAATTTTTTTTAAAATTTTTTTTTTGAAAATTTTTTTTTTGAAATTTTTTTTTTGATTTTTTTCTAGAATTTTTTTTTATTTTTTTTGAATTTTTTTTTAAATTTATTTTGAAATTTTTTTTGAAACTTTTTTTTTTGAAAATTTTTTTTTCTAAATTTTTTTTCTAATTTTTTTCATTTTTTTTTAAATTTTTTTTCGAATTTTTTTTTTGAAATTTTTTTTTAATTTTTTTAAAATTTTTTTTTGAAATTTTTTCGAAAAATTGTTTTCAAATTTTCTTTTATGAATTTTTTAAAAAAATTTTTTTTGAATTTTTAATTTTTTTTTATTTTTTTTTTATTTTTTTTTTGAAAATTTTTTTTTTGAAATTCTTTCTGAATTTTTTTTAGAAACTGTTTGAATTTTTTTTTTTGAAAATATTTTTTCTAAATTTTTTTTCTAATTTTTTAAAAAAATTTTTTTTGAATTCTTAATTTTTTTTTATTTTTTTTTTATTTTTTTTTGAAATTTTTTTTTTTGAAATTTTTTCTGAATTTTTTTTAGAAACTGTTTGAATTTTTTTTTTTGAAAATATTTTTTCTAAATTTTTTTTCCAATTTTTTAAAAACATTTTCAAAATTTTTTTTGGAATTTTTTTTAGAAATTTTTTTTCGAAAAATTTTCGCTTTGAATTTTTTTTTTAATTTTTTTTAAAAATTTTTTTTGGAATTTTAAAAAAAAATTTTTTTTTATTTTTTTTTGAAATTTTTTTCTTGAATTTTTTTTTAAATTTTTTTTTTGAAAATTTTTTTTTCGAAATTTTTTTTCGAAATTTTTTTTTCAATTTTTTTTAATTTTTTTTTCGAATTTTTTTTTGAAATTTTTTCCGAAATTTTTTTTTTGAAATTTTTTTTTTTGAATTTTTTTTTGAAATTTTTTTTTAAATTTTTTTTTTAATTTTTTGAAATTTTTCAAAAAAATTTTTCGAATTTTTTTTTGGTATTTTCTTTTTGAGTTTTTTTTTGAAATTTTTTTTTTCTTATTGAAATTTTTTTTTTAATTTTTTTTTTGAAAATTTTTTCTTTGAAAATTTTTTTTTTGATTTTTTTTCTAGATTTTTTTTTATTTTTTTAAAATTTTTTTTCGAATTTTTTTTTCGAAAAATTTTCGTTTTGAATTTTTTTTTAAATTTTTTTTTGATAATTTCTTTTTTTGAAATTTTTTTTTTCTAAATTTTTTTTCTATTTTTTTAAATTTTTTTTAAAATTTTTTTTCGAATTTTTTTTTTGAAATTTTTTTTCGAAAAATTTTCGTTTTGAAATTTTTTTTTTCTTTTCGAATTTTTTTTTTAAATTTTTTTTTTGAAATTTTTTTTTTCGAAATTTTTTTTCGATATTTTTTTTTCAATTTTTTAAAATTTTTTTTCGAATTTTTTTTTTTGAAATTTTTTCCGAAATTTTTTTTTTCTTAATTTTTTTTTGGAATTTTTTTTTATTTTTTTCTCAAATTTTTTTTTGGAAGTTTTTTTTGAATTTTATTTAAATTTTCTTTTTGAATTTTTTTTTTAAATTTTTCTGAAATTTTTTTTTGATTTTTTTTTTAGAATTTTTTTTTATTTTTTTTTAAATTTATTTTGAAATATTTTTTTTAAACTTTTTTTTTGGAATTTTTTTTTCTAATTTTTTTTTTAATTTTTTAAAATTTTTTTAAATTTTTTTTTCGAATTTTTTTTTTGAAATTTTTTTTCGAAAAATTTTCGTTTTGAAATTTTTTTTAAATTCTTTTCTTAAATTTTTTATTTATTTTTTTTGAAAATTTATTTTTTGAAATTTTTTTTAAAATTTTTTTTTTTTTAATTTTTTTTTTGAAATTTTTTTTTTGATTTTTTTCTAGAATTTTTTTTTTATTTTTTTTTGAATTTTTTTTTAAAATTTATTTTGAAATTTTTTTTGAAACTTTTTTTTTTGAAAATTTTTTTTTCTAAATTTTTTTTCTAATTTTTTTTATTTTTTTTAAAATTTTTTTTCGAATTTTTTTTTTGAAATTTTTTTTTAAATTCTTTTTAAAATTTTTTTAAAATTTTTTTTTCGAAAAATTGTTTTCAAATTTTCTTTTTTGAATTTTTTAAAAAATTTTTTTTTGAATTTTTAATTTTTTTTTATTTTTTTTTTTTTTTTGAAAATTTTTTTTTTTAAATTTTTTCTGAATTTCTTTTAGAAACTGTTTGAATTTTTTTTTTTGAAAATATTTTTTCTAAATTTTTTTTCTAATTTTTTAAAAACATTTTAAAAATTTTTTTTGGAATTTTTTTTTGAAATTTTTTTTCGAAAAATTTTCGCTTTGAATTTTTTTTTTTAATTTTTTAAAAAATTTTTTTTGGAATTTTTTAAAAAAATTTTTTTTTTTTTTTTTTTGAAATTTTTTTTTTGAAATTTTTTTAAAAATTTTCTTTTGAATTTTTTTTTTAAATTTTTATTTATTTTGTTTCGAAAATTTTTTTTTGAAAATTTTTTCAAATTTTTTTTTTGAAATTTTTTTTTCTGAAATTTTTTTTAAATTTTTTTTGAAAATTTCTTTTTTTGAAAATTTTTTTTCGAAAATTTTTTTTTCGAAATTTTTTTTTTTAATTTTTTTTCGAATTTTTTTGAAACTTTTTTTTAAATTTTTTTTTTGAGTTTTTATTGAATTTTTTTTTCTTTTTGAATTTTTTTTTAAATTTTTTTTTTGAAAATTTTTTTTTTCGAAATTTTTTTTTGAAATTTTTTTTTCAATTTTTTTTATTTTTTTTTCGAATTTTTTTTTGAAATTTTTTCCGAAATTTTTTTTTTGAAATTTTTTTTTTGAATTTTTTTTCGGAATTTTTTTTTTAATTTTTTTTTAATTTTTTGAAATTTTTTAAAAAATTTTTTCGAATTTTTTTTGGTATTTTTTTTTTAATTTTTTTTTGAGTTTTTTTTTGAAATTTTTTTTTCTTTTTGAAATTTTTTTTCAAATTTTTTTTTTGAAAATTTTTTCTTTGAAAATTTTTTTTTTGATTTTTTTTCTAGATTTTTTTTTATTTTTTTTTAATTTTTTTTCGAATTTTTTTTTCGAAAAATTTTCGTTTTGAATTTTTTTTTATTTTTTTTTGAAAATTTTTTTTTCTAAATTTTTTTTCTAATTTTTTTAAAATTTTTTTCGATTTTTTTTTTGAAATTTTTTTCTAATTTTTTAAATTTTTTTTTCAAATATTTTTCTGTGAAAATTTTTTTTTTGAAAAATTTTATTTTGAAATTTTTTTTTTTTGAAAATTTTTTGATAATTTTTTTTTAATTTTTTTAAAAATTTTTTTTTATTTTTTCTTTCAAAAATTTTTTTGAAATTTTTTTAAAAATTTTTTTTGAAATTTTTTTTGAAATTTTTTTTTTTCAATTTTTTTTAAATGTTTTTTTCTTTCGTTTATTTTTAAATATTTTTCTTTGAAAATTTTATTTTTGTAAAATTTAATTTTGATAATTTTTTTTAAATTTTTTGATAATTATTTTTTTGAAATTTTTTTTAAATTTTTTTTTGAGAATCATTTTTTCGAAAAATTGTTTTCGAATTTTCTTTTTTGAATTTTTTTTTTATTTTTTTTTGAATTTTTTTAAAAATTTTTTTTTGAATTTTTTTATTTGAAAATTTTTTGATAATTTTTTTTTTATTTTTTAAAATTTTTTCTTTCAAAAATTTTTTTGAATTTTTTTTTGAAATTTTTTTAAAATTTTTTTTAAATTTTTTTAAAATTTTTTGAGATTTTTTTTTCAAGTTTTTTTGAAATTTTTTTTGAAAATTTTTTTTTGAATTTTTTTTTTTCGAATTTTTTTTTGTTTTGAAATTTTTTTTCTAAATTTTTTTTTAAATTTTTTGAAATTTTTTAAAAATTTTTTTCGATTTTTTTTTTGATATTTTTTTTTAATTTTTTTTTTTGGTTTTTTTTTGAAATTTTTTTTTTCTTTTTGAATTTTTTTTTTAAATTTTTTTTTTGAAAATTTTTTTTTTGAAATTTTTTTTTTTGATTTTTTTTAAATTTTTTTTAAATTTTTTTTCGAAATTTTTTTTAAATCTATTTTGAAACTTTTTTTTTTGAAAATTTTTTTTCTAAAATTTGTTTCTAATTTTTTTAATTTTTTTTCGAATTTTTTTTTCGAAAAATTTTCGTTTTGAATTTTTTTTTATTTTTTTTTGAAAATTTTTTTTTCTAAATTTTTTTTCCAATTTTTTTAAATTTTTTTTCGAATTTTTTTATGAAATTTTTTTTCGAGAAATTTTCGTTTTGAATTTTTTTTAAATTTTTTTTTGAAAATTTTTTTTCGAAAAATTTTCGTTTCGAAATATTTTTTCATTCTTCTCTTATATTTTTTTTGGAGATTTTTTTTGAAATTTTTTTTAAATTTTTTTTTGAAATTTTTTTTTTTGAAATTTTTTTGATATTTTTTTTTGAGAATCATTTTTTCGAAAAATTGTTTTCGAATTTTCTTTTTTGAAATTTTTTTTGAAATTTTTTTTTTTATTTTTTGAAAATTTTTTGAAAATTATTTTTTTGAAATTTTTTTTCAAGTTTTTTTGAAATTTTTTTTGAAATTTTTTTTTTGAATTTTTTTATTTCGATTTTTTTTTGTTTCGAAATTTTTTTCTTTTGAAAATTTTTTTGACATTTTCTTAAAATTTTTTTTGAATTTTTTTTTTGAATTTTTTTCCGAAATTTTTTTTTGAAAATTTTTTTTGAATTTTTTTTTGGAATTGTTTTTTTTTTTTAATTTTTTGAAATTTTTTAAAAAAATTTTTCGAATTTTTTTTTGAAATTTTTTTTTAAATTTTTTTTTTTGGAGTTTTTTTTGAAATTTTTTTTTTTAATTTTTTTTTTGAAAATTTTTTTTTCGAAATTTTTTTTCGAAATTTTTTTTTTTTTTTTCGAATTTTTTTTTTGAAATTTTTCATTGAAAAATTTTCGTTTTGAAATTTTTTTTCGAAAAATTTTCATTTTGAATTTTTAAATTTTTTTTTTAATTTTTTTTCGAATTTTTTTTTTAATTTTTTAAAAATTTTTTTTTTCGAAAATTTTTGTTTTGAAAATTTTTTTTTTGAAATTTTTGTTTTGATTTTTTTTCTAGAATTTTTTTTTTATTTTTTTTCGATTTTTTTTTAAAATTTATTTTGAAATTTTTTTTGAAACTTTTTTTTTTAAATTTTTTTTTCTATATTTTTTTTTCTAAATTTTTTTTCTAATTTTTTTTTATTTTTTTTTCGAATTTTTTTTTTGAATTTTTTTTTCTTTTTGAAATTTTTTTTAAAATTTTTTTTTTGAAATTTTTTTTTTGAATTTTTTTTTTCGAATTTTTTTTTTTTGAAAATTTTTTTGACGTTTTTTTTAAATTTTTTTTTAATTTTTTTTTTGAAATTTTTTCCGAAATTTCTTTTTTTGAAAATTTTTTTTTTGAATTTTTTTTGGATTTTTTTAAAAATTTTTTTTCATTTTTTGAAATTTTTTAAAAATTTTTTTCGATTTTTTTTTTGAAATTTTTTTCTAATTTTTTTTTAATTTTTTTTCAAATATTTTTCTGTGAAAATTTTTTTTTTTGAAAATTTTTTTGAAGTTTTTTTTAAATTTTTTTTGAATTTTTTTTTATTTTTTTTTTGAAAATTTCTTTTTTTGAAATTTTTTTTTTCTAAATTTTTTTTCCAATTTTTTGAAATTTTTTTTCGAAAAATTTTCGTTATGAATTTTTTTTTATTTTTTTTTAATTTCTTTTTTTGAAATTTTTTTTTTCTAAATTTTTTTTCTAATTTTTTTAAATTTTTTTTTACATTTTTTTCTAATTTTTTTAATTTTTTTTCGAAATTTTTTTAAAATTTATTTTGAAATTTTTTTTGAAACTTTTTTTTTTGAAAATTTTTTTTTCTAAAATTTGTTTCTAATTTTTTAAATTTTTTTTCGAATTTTTTTTTCGAAAAATTTTCGTTTTGAATTTTTTTTTTAATTTTTTTTTGGAAATTTCTTTTTTTGAAAATTTTTTTTTCTAAAATTTTTTTCTAATTTTTTTAAAATTTTTTTTCGAATTTTTTTTTTGAAATTTTTTTTCGAAAAATTTTCGTTTTGAAATTTTTTTTATTCTTTTTTTAAATTTTTTTAGAGGTTTTTTTTGAAATTTTTTTAAAAATTTTTTTTTTAAATTTTTTTGATATTTTTTTTTGAGAATCATTTTTTCGAAAAATTGTTTTCAAATTTTCTATTTTGAATTTTTTTTTGAATTTTTAAAAAAAAATTTTTTATTTTTTTTTGAATATTTTTTGATAATTTTTTTTTGAATTTTTTTTTATTTTTTCTTTCAAAAATTTTTTTGAAATTTTTTTTTAATTTTTTTTTTAATTTTTTTTTTTGAAAATTTTTTGATAATTATTTTTTTGAAATTTTTTTTTCAAGTTTTTTGAAATTTTTTTTGAAAATTTTTTTTTTGAATTTTTTTTTTCGAAATTTTTTTCTTTTGAAAATTTTTTTGACGTTTTTTTTAAATTTTTTGTGAATTTTTTTTTAAAATTTTTTTTGGATTTTGTTTTTATTTTTTTTTTTAATTTTTTGAAATTTTTTAAAAAATTTTTTCGAATGTTTTTTTTGATTTTTTTTTTCAAATTTTCTTTTTGATTTTTTTTAAATTTTTTTTTAAAATTTTTTTTCGAAATTTTTTTTTTTGAAATTTTTTAAAAATTTTTTTTTTGAAAATTTATTTTTTGAAATTTTTTTTTTTGAAATTTTTTTTTGATTTTTTTTCTAGAATTTTTTTTTATTTTTTTTTTCGAAATTTTTTTTTGAAATTTGTTTTCGAATTTTCTTTTTGAAAAATGTTTTTTCTGAATTTTTTTTTCTAAATTTTTTTTCTAATTTTTTTTATTTTTTTTTTCGAATTTTTTTTTGAATTTTTTTTTCGAAAAATTTTCGTTTTGAAATTTTTTTTTTCTTTTCGAATTTTTTTTTTAAATTTTTTTTTGAAAATTTTTTTTTCGAAATTTTTTTTCGATATTTTTTTTTCAATTTTTCAAAAAATTTTTTCGAATTTTTTTTTTTGAAATTTTTTCCGAAATTTTTTTTTTCTTAATTTTTTTTTGGAATTTTTTTTTATCTTTTTCTCAAATTTTTTTTTGGAAGTTTTTTTTGAATTTTATTTAAATTTTCTTTTTGAAATTTTTTTTAAAAATTTTTTTGAAATTTTTTTTTTTGATTTTTTTTCTAGAATTTTTTTTTATTTTTTTTTTTTTAATTTATTTTGAAATATTTTTTTTAAACTTTTTCTTTTGGAAATTTTTTTTCTAATTTTTTTTTTAATTTTTCAAAATTTTTTAAAAATTTTTTTTCGAATTTTTTTTTTGAAATTTTTTTTCGAAAAATTTTCGTTTTGAAATTTTTTTAAATTCTTTTCTTGAATTTTTTATTCATTTTTTTTGAAAATTTATTTTTTGAAATTTTTTTTTAAATTTTTTTTTTGAAAATTTTTTTTTTGAAATTTTTTTTTTGATTTTTTTCTAGAATTTTTTTTTATTTTTTTTGAATTTTTTTTTAAATTTATTTTGAAATTTTTTTTGAAACTTTTTTTTTTGAAAATTTTTTTTCTAAATTTTTTTTCTAATTTTTTTTATTTTTTTTTTAAATTTTTTTTCGAATTTTTTTTTTTGAAATTTTTTTTAAATTTTTTTTAAATTTTTTTTGAAATTTTTTCGAAAAATTGTTTTCAAATTTTCTTTTTTGAATTTTTTAAAAAATTTTTTTTTGAATTTTTAATTTTTTTTTATTTTTTTTTTATTTTTTTTTGAAAATTTTTTTTTTGAAATTCTTTCTGAATTTTTTTTAGAAACTGTTTGAATTTTTTTTTTGAAAATATTTTTTCTAATTTTTTTTCTAATTTTTTAAAAAAATTTTTTTTGAATTCTTAATTTTTTTTTATTTTTTTTTTATTTTTTTTTGAAAAATTTTTTTTTGAAATTTTTTCTGAATTTTTTTTAGAAACTGTTTGAATTTTTTTTTTTGAAAATATTTTTTCTAAATTTTTTTTCTAATTTTTTAAAAACATTTTCAAAATTTTTTTTGGAATTTTTTTTTGAAATTTTTTTTCGAAAAATTTTCGCTTTGAATTTTTTTTTTTAATTTTTTTTTAAATTTTTTTTTGGAATTTTTTAAAAAAATTTTTTTTTATTTTTTTTTGAAATTTTTTTTTTGAAATTTTTTTAAAAATTTTCTTTTCAATTTTTTTTTAATTTTTATTTATTTTGTTTCGAAAATTTTTTTTTGAAAATTTTTTCAAATTTTTTTTTTGAAATTTTTATTTCTGAAATTTTTTTAAAATTTTTTTTTAAAATTTCTTTTTTTGAAAATTTTTTTTCGAAAATTTTTTTTTCGAAATTTTTTTTTTAAATTTTTTTTCGAAATTTTTTGAAACTTTTTTTAAATTTTTTTTTTGAGTTTTTTTTTGAAATTTTTTTTTTGAATTTTTTTTAAAATTTTTTTTTTGAAAATTTTTTTTTCGAAATTTTTTTTCGAAATTTTTTTTTCAATTTTTTTTATTTTTTTTTCGAATTTTTTTTTGAAATTTTTTCCGAAATTTTTTTTTTGAAATTTTTTTTTTTGAATTTTTTTTTGGAATTTTTTTTTAAATTTTTTTTTTAATTTTTTGAAATTTTTTAAAAAATTTTTTCGAATTTTTTTTTGGTATTTTTTTTTAATTTTTTTTTTGAGTTTTTTTTTGAAATTTTTTTTTTCTTTTTGAAATTTTTTTTTTAATTTTTTTTTTGAAAATTTTTTCTTTGAAAATTTTTTTTTTGATTTTTTTTCTAGATTTTTTTTTATTTTTTTTAAATTTTTTTTCGAATTTTTTTTTTCGAAAAATTTTCGTTTTAAATTTTTTTTAAAATTTTTTTTTGATAATTTCTTTTTTTGAAATTTTTTTTTTCTAAATTTTTTTTCTATTTTTTTAAATTTTTTTTTAAATTTTTTTTCGAATTTTTTTTTTGAAATTTTTTTTCGAAAAATTTTCGTTTTGAAATTTTTTTTTTCTTTTCGAATTTTTTTTTAAAATTTTTTTTTTGAAAATTTTTTTTTCGAAATTTTTTTTCGATATTTTTTTTTTCAATTTTTTAAAATTTTTTTTCGAATTTTTTTTTTTGAAATTTTTTCCGAAATTTTTTTTTTCTTAATTTTTTTTTGGAATTTTTTTTTATTTTTTTCTCAAATTTTTTTTTGGAAGTTTTTTTTGAATTTTATTTAAATTTTCTTTTTGAAATTTTTTTTTTAAATTTTTCTGAAATTTTTTTTTTTGATTTTTTTTTTAGAATTTTTTTTTATTTTTTTTTTAAATTTATTTTGAAATATTTTTTTTAAACTTTTTTTTTGGAATTTTTTTTTCTAATTTTTTTTTTAATTTTTTAAAATTTTTTTAAAATTTTTTTTCGAATTTTTTTTTTGAAATTTTTTTTCGAAAAATTTTCGTTTTGAAATTTTTTTAAAATTCTTTTCTTAAATTTTTTAATTATTTTTTTTTGAAAATTTATTTTTTGAAATTTTTTTTTAAATTTTTTTTTTGAAAATTTTTTTTTTGAAATTTTTTTTTTGATTTTTTTCTAGAATTTTTTTTTTATTTTTTTTTGAATTTTTTTTTAAATTTATTTTGAAATTTTTTTTGAAACTTTTTTTTTTGAAAATTTTTTTTTCTAAATTTTTTTTCTAATTTTTTTTATTTTTTTTTAAATTTTTTTTCGAATTTTTTTTTTGAATTTTTTTTTTAAATTTTTTTTAAAATTTTTTTTAAATTTTTTTTTCGAAAAATTGTTTTCAAATTTTCTTTTTTGAATTTTTTAAAAAAATTTTTTTTGAATTTTTAATATTTTTTTATTTTTTTTATTTTTTTTTTATTTTTTTTTTGAAAATTTTTTTTTTTTAATTTTTTCTGAATTTCTTTTAGAAACTGTTTGAATTTTTTTTTTTGAAAATATTTTTTCTAAATTTTTTTTCTAATTTTTTAAAAACATTTTCAAAATTTTTTTTGGAATTTTTTTTTGAAATTTTTTTTCGAAAAATTTTCGCTTTGAATTTTTTTTTTAAATTTTTTAAAAAATTTTTTTTGGAATTTTTTAAAAAAATTTTTTTTAATTTTTTTTTGAATTTTTTTTTTTGAAATTTTTTTAAAAATTTTCTTTTGAATTTTTTTTTTAAATTTTTATTTATTTTGTTTCGAAAATTTTTTTTTGAAAATTTTTTCAAATTTTTTTTTTGAAATTTTTTTTTCTGAAATTTTTTTTAAATTTTTTTTGAAAATTTCTTTTTTTGAAAATTTTTTTTCGAAAATTTTTTTTTCGAAATTTTTTTTTTTAATTTTTTTTCGAATTTTTTTGAAAATTTTTTTTAAATTTTTTTTTTTAGTTTTTTTTTAATTTTTTTTTCTTTTTGAATTTTTTTTTAAATTTTTTTTTTGAAAATTTTTTTTTCGAAATTTTTTTTCGAAATTTTTTTTTCAATTTTTTTTATTTTTGTTTCGAATTTTTTTTTGAAATTTTTTCCGAAATTTTTTTTTTGAAATTTTTTTTTTTGAATTTTTTTTCGGAATTTTTTTTAAAATTTTTTTTTTAATTTTTTGAAATTTTTTAAAAAATTTTTTCGAATTTTTTTTGGTATTTTTTTTAAATTTTTTTTCGAAAAATTTTCGCTTTGAATTTTTTTTTTTTTTTTTTTTTTTAATTTTTTTTTGGAATTTTTTAAAAAAAATTTTTTTTATTTTTTTTGAAATTTTTTTTTTGAAATTTTTTTAAAAATTTTCTTTTCAATTTTTTTTTTAATTTTTATTTATTTTGTTTCGAAAATTTTTTTTTGAAAATTTTTTCAAATTTTTTTTTTGAAATTTTTATTTCTGAAATTTTTTTTAAATTTTTTTTTTAAATTTCTTTTTTTGAAAATTTTTTTTCGAAAATTTTTTTTTCGAAATTTTTTTTTTAAATTTTTTTTCGAAATTTTTTGAAACTTTTTTTAAATTTTTTTTTTGAGTTTTTTTTTGAAATTTTTTTTTTGAATTTTTTTTAAAATTTTTTTTTTGAAAATTTTTTTTTCGAAATTTTTTTTCGAAATTTTTTTTTCAATTTTTTTTATTTTTTTTTCGAATTTTTTTTTGAAATTTTTTCCGAAATTTTTTTTTTGAAATTTTTTTTTTTGAATTTTTTTTTGGAATTTTTTTTTAAATTTTTTTTTTAATTTTTTGAAATTTTTTAAAAAAATTTTTCGAATTTTTTTTTGGTATTTTTTTTTAATTTTTTTTTTGAGTTTTTTTTTTGAAATTTTTTTTTTCTTTTTGAAATTTTTTTTTAAATTTTTTTTTTGAAAATTTTTTCTTTGAAAATTTTTTTTTTGATTTTTTTTCTAGATTTTTTTTTATTTTTTTTAAATTTTTTTTCGAATTTTTTTTTCGAAAAATTTTCGTTTTGAATTTTTTTTAAAATTTTTTTTTGATAATTTCTTTTTTTGAAAATTTTTTTTTCGAAATTTTTTTTCGATATTTTTTTTTCAATTTTTTAAAATTTTTTTTCGAATTTTTTTTTTTGAAATTTTTTCCGAAATTTTTTTTTTCTTAATTTTTTTTTGGAATTTTTTTTTATTTTTTTCTCAAATTTTTTTTTGGAAGTTTTTTTTGAATTTTATTTAAATTTTCTTTTTGAAATTTTTTTTTAAAATTTTTCTGAAATTTTTTTTTTTGATTTTTTTTTTAGAATTTTTTTTTATTTTTTTTAAAATTTATTTTGAAATATTTTTTTTAAACTTTTTTTTTGGAATTTTTTTTTCTAATTTTTTTTTTAATTTTTTAAAATTTTTTTAAAATTTTTTTTCGAATTTTTTTTTTGTAATTTTTTTTCGAAAAATTTTCGTTTTGAAATTTTTTTAAAATTCTTTTCTTAAATTTTTTAATTATTTTTTTTGAAAATTTTTTTTTTGAAATTTTTTTTTTGAATTTTTTTTCGGAATTTTTTTTTTAATTTTTTTTTAATTTTTTGAAATTTTTTAAAAAAATTTTTCGAATTTTTTTTGGTATTTTTTTTTTAATTTTTTTTTGAGTTTTTTTTTGAAATTTTTTTTTCTTTTTGAAATTTTTTTTTAAATTTTTTTTTTGAAAATTTTTTCTTTGAAAATTTTTTTTTTGATTTTTTTTCTAGATTTTTTTTTATTTTTTTTAAATTTTTTTTCGAATTTTTTTTTCGAAAAATTTTCGTTTTGAATTTTTTTTTATTTTTTTTTGAAAATTTTTTTTTCTAAATTTTTTTTCTAATTTTTTTAAAATTTTTTTCGATTTTTTTTTTGAAATTTTTTTCTAATTTTTTAAATTTTTTTTTCAAATATTTTTCTGTGAAAATTTTTTTTTTGAAAAATTTTATTTTGAAATTTTTTTTTTTTGAAAATTTTTTGATAATTTTTTTTTAATTTTTTTAAAAATTTTTTTTTATTTTTTCTTTCAAAAATTTTTTTGAAATTTTTTTAAAAATTTTTTTTGAAATTTTTTTTTAAATTTTTTTTTTTTCAATTTTTTTAAAATGTTTTTTTCTTTCGTTTATTTTTAAATATTTTTCTTTGAAAATTTTATTTTTGTAAAATTTAATTTTGATAATTTTTTTTAAATTTTTTGATAATTATTTTTTTGAAATTTTTTTTAAATTTTTTTTTGAGAATCATTTTTTCGAAAAATTGTTTTCGAATTTTCTTTTTTGAATTTTTTTTTTATTTTTTTTTTAATTTTTTTAAAAATTTTTTTTTGAATTTTTTTATTTGAAAATTTTTTGATAATTTTTTTTTTATTTTTTAAAATTTTTTCTTTCAAAAATTTTTTTGAATTTTTTTTTGAAATTTTTTTAAAATTTTTTTTAAATTTTTTTAAAATTTTTTGAGATTTTTTTTTCAAGTTTTTTTGAAATTTTTTTTGAAAATTTTTTTTTGAATTTTTTTTTTTCGAATTTTTTTTTGTTTTGAAATTTTTTTTCTAAATTTTTTTTTAAATTTTTTGAAATTTTTTAAAAATTTTTTTCGATTTTTTTTTTGATATTTTTTTTTAATTTTTTTTTTTGGTTTTTTTTTGAAATTTTTTTTTTCTTTTTGAATTTTTTTTTTAAATTTTTTTTTTGAAAATTTTTTTTTTGAAATTTTTTTTTTTGATTTTTTTTAAATTTTTTTTAAATTTTTTTTCGAAATTTTTTTTAAATCTATTTTGAAACTTTTTTTTTTGAAAATTTTTTTTCTAAAATTTGTTTCTAATTTTTTTAATTTTTTTTCGAATTTTTTTTTCGAAAAATTTTCGTTTTGAATTTTTTTTTATTTTTTTTTGAAAATTTTTTTTTCTAAATTTTTTTTCCAATTTTTTTAAATTTTTTTTCGAATTTTTTTATGAAATTTTTTTTCGAGAAATTTTCGTTTTGAATTTTTTTAAAATTTTTTTTTGAAAATTTTTTTTTGGAAAATTTTCGTTTCGAAATATTTTTTCATTCTTCTCTTATATTTTTTTTGGAGATTTTTTTTGAAATTTTTTTTAAATTTTTTTTTGAAATTTTTTTTTTTGAAATTTTTTTGATATTTTTTTTTGAGAATCATTTTTTCGAAAAATTGTTTTCGAATTTTCTTTTTTGAAATTTTTTTTGAAATTTTTTTTTTTATTTTTTGAAAATTTTTTGAAAATTATTTTTTTGAAATTTTTTTTCAAGTTTTTTTGAAATTTTTTTTGAAATTTTTTTTTTGAATTTTTTTATTTCGATTTTTTTTTGTTTCGAAATTTTTTTCTTTTGAAAATTTTTTTGACATTTTCTTAACATTTTTTTTGAATTTTTTTTTTGAATTTTTTTCCGAAATTTTTTTTTTGAAAATTTTTTTTGAATTTTTTTTTGGAATTGTTTTTTTTTTTTTAATTTTTTGAAATTTTTTAAAAAAATTTTTCGAATTTTTTTTTGAAATTTTTTTTTAAATTTTTTTTTTTGGAGTTTTTTTTGAAATTTTTTTTTTTAATTTTTTTTTTGAAAATTTTTTTTTCGAAATTTTTTTTCGAAATTTTTTTTTTTTTTTTTTCGAATTTTTTTTTTGAAATTTTTCATTGAAAAATTTTCGTTTTGAAATTTTTTTTTGAAAAATTTTCATTTTGAATTTTTAAATTTTTTTTTTAATTTTTTTTCGAATTTTTTTTTTAATTTTTTAAAAATTTTTTTTTTCGAAAATTTTTGTTTTGAAAATTTTTTTTTTGAAATTTTTGTTTTGATTTTTTTTCTAGAATTTTTTTTTTATTTTTTTTCGATTTTTTTTTAAAATTTATTTTGAAATTTTTTTTGAAACTTTTTTTTTTTAATTTTTTTTTCTATATTTTTTTTTCTAAATTTTTTTTCTAATTTTTTTTTATTTTTTTTTCGAATTTTTTTTTTGAATTTTTTTTTCTTTTTGAAATTTTTTTTAAAATTTTTTTTTTGAAATTTTTTTTTTGAATTTTTTTTTTCGAATTTTTTTTTTTTGAAAATTTTTTTGACGTTTTTTTTAAATTTTTTTTTAATTTTTTTTTTGAAATTTTTTCCGAAATTTCTTTTTTTGAAAATTTTTTTTTTGAATTTTTTTTGGATTTTTTTAAAAAATTTTTTTCATTTTTTGAAATTTTTTAAAAATTTTTTTCGATTTTTTTTTTGAAATTTTTTTCTAATTTTTTTTTAATTTTTTTTCAAATATTTTTCTGTGAAAATTTTTTTTTTTGAAAATTTTTTTGAAGTTTTTTTTAAATTTTTTTTGAATTTTTTTTTATTTTTTTTTGAAAATTTCTTTTTTTGAAATTTTTTTTTTCTAAATTTTTTTTCCAATTTTTTGAAATTTTTTTTCGAAAAATTTTCGTTATGAATTTTTTTTTATTTTTTTTTAATTTCTTTTTTTGAAATTTTTTTTTTCTAAATTTTTTTTCTAATTTTTTTAAATTTTTTTTTACATTTTTTTCTAATTTTTTTAATTTTTTTTCGAAATTTTTTTAAAATTTATTTTGAAATTTTTTTTGAAACTTTTTTTTTTGAAAATTTTTTTTTCTAAAATTTGTTTCTAATTTTTTAAATTTTTTTTCGAATTTTTTTTTCGAAAAATTTTCGTTTTGAATTTTTTT
The DNA here is from genome assembly GCA_944452925.2 of Chrysolina oricalcia. NCBI lineage: Eukaryota > Metazoa > Arthropoda > Insecta > Coleoptera > Chrysomelidae > Chrysolina > Chrysolina oricalcia. The sequence continues at coordinate 30,558,436 of OX101824.2, forward strand.
TTTAATTTTTTTTTGGAAATTTCTTTTTTTGAAAATTTTTTTTTCTAAAATTTTTTTCTAATTTTTTTAAAAATTTTTTTCGAATTTTTTTTTTGAAATTTTTTTTCGAAAAATTTTCGTTTTGAAATTTTTTTTATTCTTTTTTTAAATTTTTTTAGAGGTTTTTTTTGAAATTTTTTTAAAAATTTTTTTTTAAAATTTTTTTGATATTTTTTTTTGAGAATCATTTTTTCGAAAAATTGTTTTCAAATTTTCTATTTTGAATTTTTTTTTGAATTTTTAAAAAAAAATTTTTTATTTTTTTTTTGAATATTTTTTGATAATTTTTTTTTGAATTTTTTTTTATTTTTTCTTTCAAAAATTTTTTTGAAATTTTTTTTTAATTTTTTTTTTAATTTTTTTTTTTGAAAATTTTTTGATAATTATTTTTTTGAAATTTTTTTTTCAAGTTTTTTGAAATTTTTTTTGAAAATTTTTTTTTTGAATTTTTTTTTTCGAAATTTTTTTCTTTTGAAAATTTTTTTGACGTTTTTTTTAAATTTTTTGTGAATTTTTTTTTTTAATTTTTTTTGGATTTTGTTTTTATTTTTTTTTTTAATTTTTTGAAATTTTTTAAAAAATTTTTTCGAATGTTTTTTTTGATTTTTTTTTTCAAATTTTCTTTTTGATTTTTTTTAAATTTTTTTTTTTAATTTTTTTTCGAAATTTTTTTTTTTGAAATTTTTTAAAAATTTTTTTTTTGAAAATTTATTTTTTGAAATTTTTTTTTTTGAAATTTTTTTTTGATTTTTTTTCTAGAATTTTTTTTTATTTTTTTTTTCGAAATTTTTTTTTGAAATTTGTTTTCGAATTTTCTTTTTGAAAAATGTTTTTTCTGAATTTTTTTTTCTAAATTTTTTTTCTAATTTTTTTTATTTTTTTTTTCGAATTTTTTTTTGAATTTTTTTTTCGAAAAATTTTCGTTTTGAAATTTTTTTTTTCTTTTCGAATTTTTTTTTTAAATTTTTTTTTGAAAATTTTTTTTTCGAAATTTTTTTTCGAAATTTTTTTTTCAATTTTTCAAAAAATTTTTTCGAATTTTTTTTTTTGAAATTTTTTCCGAAATTTTTTTTTTCTTAATTTTTTTTTGGAATTTTTTTTTATCTTTTTCTCAAATTTTTTTTTGGAAGTTTTTTTTGAATTTTATTTAAATTTTCTTTTTGAAATTTTTTTTTAAAATTTTTTTGAAATTTTTTTTTTTGATTTTTTTTCTAGAATTTTTTTTTATTTTTTTTTTTTAATTTATTTTGAAATATTTTTTTTAAACTTTTTTTTTTGGAAATTTTTTTTCTAATTTTTTTTTTAATTTTTCAAAATTTTTTAAAAATTTTTTTTCGAATTTTTTTTTTGAAATTTTTTTTCGAAAAATTTTCGTTTTGAAATTTTTTTAAATTCTTTTCTTGAATTTTTTATTAATTTTTTTTGAAAATTTATTTTTTGAAATTTTTTTTTAAATTTTTTTTTTGAAAATTTTTTTTTTGAAATTTTTTTTTTGATTTTTTTCTAGAATTTTTTTTTATTTTTTTTGAATTTTTTTTAAAATTTATTTTGAAATTTTTTTTGAAACTTTTTTTTTTGAAAATTTTTTTTCTAAATTTTTTTTCTAATTTTTTTTATTTTTTTTTTAAATTTTTTTTCGAATTTTTTTTTTTGAAATTTTTTTTAAATTTTTTTTAAATTTTTTTTGAAATTTTTTCGAAAAATTGTTTTCAAATTTTCTTTTTTGAATTTTTTAAAAAAATTTTTTTTGAATTTTTTATTTTTTTTTATTTTTTTTTTATTTTTTTTTTGAAAATTTTTTTTTTGAAATTCTTTCTGAATTTTTTTTAGAAACTGTTTGAATTTTTTTTTTGAAAATATTTTTTCTAATTTTTTTTCTAATTTTTTAAAAAAATTTTTTTTGAATTCTTAATTTTTTTTTATTTTTTTTTTATTTTTTTTTGAAAAATTTTTTTTTGAAATTTTTTCTGAATTTTTTTTAGAAACTGTTTGAATTTTTTTTTTTGAAAATATTTTTTCTAAATTTTTTTTCTAATTTTTTAAAAACATTTTCAAAATTTTTTTTGGAATTTTTTTTTGAAATTTTTTTTCGAAAAATTTTCGCTTTGAATTTTTTTTTTTAATTTTTTTTAAAATTTTTTTTTGGAATTTTTTTAAAAAATTTTTTTTTATTTTTTTTTGAAATTTTTTTTTTGAAATTTTTTTAAAAATTTTCTTTTCAATTTTTTTTTAATTTTTATTTATTTTGTTTCGAAAATTTTTTTTTTGAAAATTTTTTCAAATTTTTTTTTTGAAATTTTTATTTCTGAAATTTTTTTTAAATTTTTTTTTTAAATTTCTTTTTTTGAAAATTTTTTTTCGAAAATTTTTTTTTCGAATTTTTTTTTTTAAATTTTTTTTCGAAATTTTTTGAAACTTTTTTTAAATTTTTTTTTTGAGTTTTTTTTTGAAATTTTTTTTTTGAATTTTTTTTAAAATTTTTTTTTTGAAAATTTTTTTTTCGAAATTTTTTTTCGAAATTTTTTTTTCAATTTTTTTTATTTTTTTTTCGAATTTTTTTTTGAAATTTTTTCCGAAATTTTTTTTTTGAAATTTTTTTTTTTGAATTTTTTTTTGGAATTTTTTTTTAAATTTTTTTTTAAATTTTTTGAAATTTTTTAAAAAATTTTTTCGAATTTTTTTTTGGTATTTTTTTTTAATTATTTTTTTGAGTTTTTTTTTTAAATTTTTTTTTTCTTTTTGAAATTTTTTTTTAAATTTTTTTTTTGAAAATTTTTTCTTTGAAAATTTTTTTTTTGATTTTTTTTCTAGATTTTTTTTTATTTTTTTTAAATTTTTTTTCGAATTTTTTTTATCGAAAAATTTTCGTTTTGAATTTTTTTAAAAATTTTTTTTTGATAATTTCTTTTTTTGAAATTTTTTTTTTCTAAATTTTTTTTCTATTTTTTTAAATTTTTTTTTAAATTTTTTTTCGAATTTTTTTTTTGAAATTTTTTTTCGAAAAATTTTCGTTTTGAAATTTTTTTTTTCTTTTCGAATTTTTTTTTAAAATTTTTTTTTTGAAAATTTTTTTTTCGAAATTTTTTTTCGATATTTTTTTTTCAATTTTTTAAAATTTTTTTTCGAATTTTTTTTTTTGAAATTTTTTCCGAAATTTTTTTTTTCTTAATTTTTTTTTGGAATTTTTTTTTATTTTTTTCTCAAATTTTTTTTTGGAAGTTTTTTTTGAATTTTATTTAAATTTTCTTTTTGAAATTTTTTTTTTAAATTTTTCTGAAATTTTTTTTTTTGATTTTTTTTTTAGAATTTTTTTTTATTTTTTTTTTAAATTTATTTTGAAATATTTTTTTTAAACTTTTTTTTTGGAATTTTTTTTTCTAATTTTTTTTTTTAATTTTTTAAAATTTTTTTAAAATTTTTTTTCGAATTTTTTTTTTGAAATTTTTTTTCGAAAAATTTTCGTTTTGAAATTTTTTTAAAATTCTTTTCTTAAATTTTTTAATTATTTTTTTTTGAAAATTTATTTTTTGAAATTTTTTTTTAAATTTTTTTTTTGAAAATTTTTTTTTTGAAATTTTTTTTTTGATTTTTTTCTAGAATTTTTTTTTTATTTTTTTTTGAATTTTTTTTTAAATTTATTTTGAAATTTTTTTTGAAACTTTTTTTTTTGAAAATTTTTTTTTCTAAATTTTTTTTCTAATTTTTTTTATTTTTTTTTAAATTTTTTTTCGAATTTTTTTTTTGAAATTTTTTTTTAAATTTTTTTTAAAATTTTTTTTAAATTTTTTTTTCGAAAAATTGTTTTCAAATTTTCTTTTTTGAATTTTTTAAAAAAATTTTTTTTGAATTTTTAATTTTTTTTTATTTTTTTTATTTTTTTTTATTTTTTTTTTGAAAATTTTTTTTTTTTAATTTTTTCTGAATTTCTTTTAGAAACTGTTTGAATTTTTTTTTTTGAAAATATTTTTTCTAAATTTTTTTTCTAATTTTTTAAAAACATTTTCAAAATTTTTTTTGGAATTTTTTTTGAAATTTTTTTTCGAAAAATTTTCGCTTTGAATTTTTTTTTTAAATTTTTTAAAAAATTTTTTTTGGAATTTTTTAAAAAAATTTTTTTTAATTTTTTTTTGAATTTTTTTTTTTGAAATTTTTTTAAAAATTTTCTTTTGAATTTTTTTTTTAAATTTTTATTTATTTTGTTTCGAAAATTTTTTTTTGAAAATTTTTTCAAATTTTTTTTTTGAAATTTTTTTTTCTGAAATTTTTTTTTAATTTTTTTTGAAAATTTCTTTTTTTGAAAATTTTTTTTCGAAAATTTTTTTTTCGAAATTTTTTTTTTTAATTTTTTTTCGAATTTTTTTGAAAATTTTTTTTAAATTTTTTTTTTGAGTTTTTTTTTAATTTTTTTTTCTTTTTGAATTTTTTTTTAAATTTTTTTTTTGAAAATTTTTTTTTCGAAATTTTTTTTCGAAATTTTTTTTTCAATTTTTTTTATTTTTGTTTCGAATTTTTTTTTGAAATTTTTTCCGAAATTTTTTTTTTGAAATTTTTTTTTTTGAATTTTTTTTCGGAATTTTTTTTTAAATTTTTTTTTTAATTTTTTGAAATTTTTTAAAAAATTTTTTCGAATTTTTTTTGGTATTTTTTTTAAATTTTTTTTCGAAAAATTTTCGCTTTGAATTTTTTTTTTTTATTTTTTTTTAAATTTTTTTTTGGAATTTTTTAAAAAAATTTTTTTTTATTTTTTTTGAAATTTTTTTTTTGAAATTTTTTTAAAAATTTTCTTTTCAATTTTTTTTTTAATTTTTATTTATTTTGTTTCGAAAATTTTTTTTTGAAAATTTTTTCAAATTTTTTTTTTGAAATTTTTATTTCTGAAATTTTTTTTAAATTTTTTTTTTAAATTTCTTTTTTTGAAAATTTTTTTTCGAAAATTTTTTTTTCGAAATTTTTTTTTTAAATTTTTTTTCGAAATTTTTTGAAACTTTTTTTAAATTTTTTTTTTGAGTTTTTTTTTGAAATTTTTTTTTTGAATTTTTTTTAAAATTTTTTTTTTGAAAATTTTTTTTTCGAAATTTTTTTTCGAAATTTTTTTTTCAATTTTTTTTATTTTTTTTTCGAATTTTTTTTTGAAATTTTTTCCGAAATTTTTTTTTTGAAATTTTTTTTTTTGAATTTTTTTTTGGAATTTTTTTTTAAATTTTTTTTTTTATTTTTTGAAATTTTTTAAAAAATTTTTTCGAATTTTTTTTTGGTATTTTTTTTTAATTTTTTTTTTGAGTTTTTTTTTTGAAATTTTTTTTTTCTTTTTGAAATTTTTTTTTTAATTTTTTTTTTGAAAATTTTTTCTTTGAAAATTTTTTTTTTGATTTTTTTTCTAGATTTTTTTTTATTTTTTTTAAATTTTTTTTCGAATTTTTTTTTCGAAAAATTTTCGTTTTGAATTTTTTTTAAAATTTTTTTTTGATAATTTCTTTTTTTGAAAATTTTTTTTTCGAAATTTTTTTTCGATATTTTTTTTTCAATTTTTTTAAATTTTTTTTCGAATTTTTTTTTTTGAAATTTTTTCCGAAATTTTTTTTTTCTTAATTTTTTTTTGGAATTTTTTTTTATTTTTTTCTCAAATTTTTTTTTGGAAGTTTTTTTTGAATTTTATTTAAATTTTCTTTTTGAAATTTTTTTTTAAAATTTTTCTGAAATTTTTTTTTTTGATTTTTTTTTAGAATTTTTTTTTATTTTTTTTTTAAATTTATTTTGAAATATTTTTTTTAAACTTTTTTTTTGGAATTTTTTTTTCTAATTTTTTTTTTTAATTTTTTAAAATTTTTTTAAAATTTTTTTTCGAATTTTTTTTTTGTAATTTTTTTTCGAAAAATTTTCGTTTTGAAATTTTTTTAAAATTCTTTTCTTAAATTTTTTAATTATTTTTTTTGAAAATTTATTTTTTGAAATTTTTTTTTAAATTTTTTTTTTGAAAATTTTTTTTTTGAAATTTTTTTTTTGATTTTTTTCTAGAATTTTTTTTTTATTTTTTTTTGAATTTTTTTTAAAATTTATTTTGAAATTTTTTTTGAAACTTTTTTTTTTGAAAATTTTTTTTTCTAAATTTTTTTTCTAATTTTTTTTATTTTTTTTTAAATTTTTTTTCGAATTTTTTTTTTGAAATTTTTTTTTAAATTTTTTTAAAAATTTTTTTTAAATTTTTTTTTCGAAAAATTGTTTTCAAATTTTCTTTTTTGAATTTTTTAAAAAAATTTTTTTTGAATTTTTAATTTTTTTTAATTTTTTTTTATTTTTTTTTATTTTTTTTTTGAAAATTTTTTTTTTTTAATTTTTTCTGAATTTCTTTTAGAAACTGTTTGAATTTTTTTTTTTGAAAATATTTTTTCTAAATTTTTTTTCTAATTTTTTAAAAACATTTTCAAAATTTTTTTTCGAATTTTTTTTTGAAATTTTTTTTCGAAAAATTTTCGCTTTGAATTTTTTTTTTTTAATTTTTAAAAAATTTTTTTTGGAATTTTTTAAAAAATTTTTTTTTTATTTTTTTTTGAATTTTTTTTTTTGAAATTTTTTTAAAAATTTTCTTTTGAATTTTTTTTTTAAATTTTTATTTATTTTGTTTCGAAAATTTTTTTTTGAAAATTTTTTCAAATTTTTTTTTTGAAATTTTTTTTTCTGAAATTTTTTTAAAATTTTTTTTGAAAATTTCTTTTTTTGAAAATTTTTTTTCGAAAATTTTTTTTTCGAAATTTTTTTTTTTAATTTTTTTTCGAATTTTTTTGAAAATTTTTTTTAAATTTTTTTTTTGAGTTTTTTTTTAATTTTTTTTTCTTTTTGAATTTTTTTTTAAATTTTTTTTTTGAAAATTTTTTTTTCGAAATTTTTTTTCGAAATTTTTTTTTCAATTTTTTTTATTTTTTTTTCGAATTTTTTTTTGAAATTTTTTCCGAAATTTTTTTTTTGAAATTTTTTTTTTGAATTTTTTTTCGGAATTTTTTTTAAAATTTTTTTTTTAATTTTTTGAAATTTTTTAAAAAATTTTTTCGAATTTTTTTTGGTATTTTTTTTAAATTTTTTTTTGAGTTTTTTTTTGAAATTTTTTTTTCTTTTTGAAATTTTTTTTTAAATTTTTTTTTTGAAAATTTTTTCTTTGAAAAATTTTTTTTTTGATTTTTTTTCTAGATTTTTTTTTATTTTTTTAAAATTTTTTTTCGAATTTTTTTTTCGAAAAATTTTCGTTTTGAATTTTTTTTTATTTTTTTTTGAAAATTTTTTTTTCTAAATTTTTCTTCTAATTTTTTTAAATTTTTTTTCTAATTTTTTTTGAAATTTTTTTTTGAAATTTTTTTTCGAAAAATTTTCGTTTTGAATTTTTTTTTAAATTTTTTTTTGATAATTTCTTTTTTTGAAAATTTTTTTTTCTAAATTTTTTTTCTATTTTTTTAAAATTTTTTTTAATTTTTTTTTCGAATTTTTTTTTTGAAATTTTTTTTGATTCTTTTCTTAAATTTTTTTTGGAGGTTTTTTTTGAATTTTTTTTTTAAATTTTTTTTGAAATTTTTTTTTTTGAAATTTTTTTGATATTTTTTTTTGAGAATCATTTTTTCGAAAAATTGTTTTCGAATTTTCTTTTTTGAATTTTTTTTTTATTTTTTTTTGAATTCTTTAAAAAAAATTTTTTTGAATTTTTTTTTTGAAAATTTTTCGATAATTTTTTTTGTGAATTTTTTTTTTATTTTTTCTTTCAAAAATTTTTTTGAAATTTTTTTTAAATTTTTTTTTCAATTTTTTGAAAATTTTTTGATAATTATTTTTTTGAAATTTTTTTTTTCAAGTTTTTTGAAATTTTTTTTGAAAATTTTTTTTTTGAATTTTTTTTTTCGAATTTTTTGTTTTGAAAATTTTTTTGAAGTTTTTTTTAAATTTTTTTTGAATTTTTTTTTTGAAATTTTTTCCGAAATTTTTTTTTTTGAAAATTTTTTTTTTTGAATTTTTTTTGGATTTTTTTTAAATTTTTTTTTATTTTTTGAAATTTTTTAAAAAATTTTTTCGATTTTTTTTTGAAATTTTTTCTAATTTTTTTTAATTTTTTTTTCAAATATTTTTCTGTGAAAATTTTTTTTTTGAAAAATTTTATTTTGAAATTTTTTTTTTTGAAAATTTTTTGATAATTTTTTTTTAATTTTTTTAAAAAAATTTTTTTATTTTTTCTTTCAAACATTTTTTTGAAATTTTTTTTAAAATTTTTTTTGAAATTTTTTTTGAAATTTTTTTTTCTCAATTTTTTTTAAATGTTTTTTTCTTTCGTTTTTTTTAAATATTTTTCTTTGAAAATTTTATTTTTGTAAAATTTAATTTTGATAATTTTTTTTAAATTTTTTGATAATTATTTTTTTGAAATTTTTTTTAAATTTTTTTTTGAGAATCATTTTTTCGAAAAATTGTTTTCGAATTTTCTTTTTTGAATTTTTTTTTGATTTTTTTTTGAATTTTTTTAAAAATTTTTTTTTGAATTTTTTTATTTGAAAATTTTTTGATAATTTTTTTTTTATTTTTTTAAATTTTTTCTTTCAAAAATTTTTTTGAATTTTTTTTTGAAATTTTTTTAAAATTTTTTGAGATTTTTTTTTCAAGTTTTTTTGAAATTTTTTTTGAAAATTTTTTTTTGAATTTTTTTTTTTCGAATTTTTTTTTGTTTTGAAATTTTTTTTCTAAATTTTTTTTTAAATTTTTTGAAATTTTTTAAAAATTTTTTTCGAATTTTTTTTTGATATTTTTTTTTAATTTTTTTTTTTGGTTTTTTTTTGAAATTTTTTTTTTCTTTTTGAAATTTTTTTTAAAATTTTTTTTTTGAAAATTTTTTTTTTGAAATTTTTTTTTTTGATTTTTTTTTAAATTTTTTGAAATTTTTTAAAAATTTTTTTCGAATTTTTTTTTGATATTTTTTTTTAATTTTTTTTTTTGGTTTTTTTTTGAAATTTTTTTTTTCTTTTTGAAATTTTTTTTAAAATTTTTTTTTTGAAAATTTTTTTTTTGAAATTTTTTTTTTTGATTTTTTTTTAATTTTTTTTAAATTTTATTTCGAAATTTTTTTTAAATCTATTTTGAAACTTTTTTTTTTGAAAATTTTTTTTCTAAAATTTGTTTCTAATTTTTTTAATTTTTTTTCGAATTTTTTTTTCGAAAAATTTTCGTTTTGAATTTTTTTTTATTTTTTTTTGAAAATTTTTTTTTCTAAATTTTTTTTCCAATTTTTTTTAATTTTTTTTCGAATTTTTTTTTGAAATTTTTTTTCGAGAAATTTTCGTTTTGAATTTTTTTTAAATTTTTTTTTGAAATTTTTTTTTCGAAAAATTTTCGTTTCGAAATATTTCTTCATTCTTCTCTTAAATTTTTTTTGGAGATTTTTTTTGAAATTTTTTTCAAATTTTTTTTTGAAATTTTTTTTTTTGAAATTTTTTTGATATTTTTTTTTGAGAATCATTTTTTCGAAAAATTGTTTTCGAATTTTCTTTTTTGAATTTTTTTTTGAAATTTTTTGAAAATTTTTTGAAAATTATTTTTTTGAAATTTTTTTTCAAGTTTTTTTGAAATTTTTTTTGAAATTTTTTTTTTGAATTTTTTTATTTCGATTTTTTTTTGTTTCGAAATTTTTTTCTTTTGAAAATTTTTTTGACATTTTCTTAAAATTTTTTTTGATAATTTTTTTTGAATTTTTTTTTATTTTTTTTAATTTTTTCTTTCAAAAATTTTTTTTGAATTTTTTTTTGAAATTTTTTTCAAATTTTTTTAAAATTTTTTGAAAATTTTTTGATAATTATTTTTTTGAGATTTTTTTTTAAGTTTTTTTGAAATTTTTTTTGAAAATTTTTTTTGAATTTTTTTTTTCGAATTTTTTTTTTGTTTCGAAATTTTTTTATTTTGAAAATTTCTTTGACGTTTTTTTTTAATTTTTTTTGAATTTTTTTTTGAAATTTTTTTTCTAAATTTTTTTTTTAATTTTTTGAAATTTTTTTTCTAAATTTTTTTTTAAATTTTTTGAAATTTTTTAAAAAATTTTTTCGAATTTTTTTTTGAAATTTTTTTAAAAAATTTTTTTTTGGAGTTTTTTTTAGAAATTTTTTTTTTTGATTTTTTTTGAATTTTTTTTTTATTTTTTTTCGAAATTTTTTTAAAATCTATTTTGAAATTTTTCTTGAAAATTTTTTTTTCTAAAATTTGTTTCTAATTTTTTTAAAAAAATTTTCGAATTTTTTTTTGAAATTTTTTAAAAAAATTTTTTTTTGGAGTTTTTTTTAGAAATTTTTTTTTTTTGATTTTTTTTGATTTTTTTTTATTTTTTTTCGAAATTTTTTTAAAATCTATTTTGAAATTTTTTTTGAAAATTTTTTTTTCTAAAATTTGTTTCTAATTTTTTTAATTTTTTTTCGAATTTTTTTTTTCGAAAAATTTTCGTTTTGAATTTTTTTTTATTTTTTTTTGAAAATTTTTTTTTCTAAATTTTTTTTCCAATTTTTTTAAATTTTTTTTCGAATTTTTTTTTGAATTTTTTTTTTTTTAAATTTTCGTTTTGAATTTTTTTAAAATTTTTTTTTGAAAATTTCTTTTCGAAAAATTTTCGTTTTGAAATTTTTTTTCATTCTTCTCTTAAATTTTTTTGGAGGTTTTTTTTGAAATTTTTTTAAAATTTTTTTTTGAAATTTTTTTTCTTGAAATTTTTTTGATATTTTTTTTTGAGAATAATTTTTTTGAAAAATTGTTTTCGAATTTTCTTTTTTGAAATTTTTTTTGAAATTTTTTTTTTTATTTTTTGAAAATTTTTTGATAATTATTTTTTTGAAATTTTTTTTCAAGTTTTTTTGAAATTTTTTTTTAAAATTTTTTTTGAATTTTTTTTTTCGATTTTTTTTTTGTTTCGAAATTTTTTTCTTTTGAAAATTTTTTTGACATTTTTTTAAAAATTTTTTTGAATTTTTTTTTTGAAATTTTTTTTTTGAAAATTTTTTTTTGAATTTTTTTTGGAATTTTTTTTTTTTAATTTTTTGAAATTTTTTAAAAAATTTTTTCGAATTTTTTTTTGAAATTGTTTTTTGGAGTTTTTTTTGAAAATTTTTTTTTTCTTTTTGAAATTTTTTTTAAAATTTTTTTTTGAAAATTTTTTTTTCGAAATTTTTTTTCGAAATTTTTTTTTTTATTTTTTTTTATTTTTTTTCGAATTTTTTTTTGAAATTTTTTCCGAAATTTTTTTTTTGAAAATTTTTTTTTTGAATTTTTTTTGGAATATTTTTTAATTTTTTTTTCAATTTTTTGAAATTTTTTAAAAAATTTTTTCGAATTTTTTTTTGATATTTTTTTTAATATTTTTTTTGGAGTTTTTTTTGAAATTTTTTTTAACATTTTTTTTTTGAAATTTTTTTTTTTGAAATTTTTTTAAAATTTTTTTAAAAATTTTTTTTTTTGAAATTTTTTTTTTGAAAATTTCTTTTTTTATTTTTTTTCTAGATTTGTTTTTATTTTTTTTTCGAAATTTTTTTAAAATTTATTTTGAAATTTTTTTTAAACTTTTTTTTTGAATTTTTTTTTTCTAAATTTTTTTTCTAATTTTTTTAAATTTTTTTTCGAATTTTTTTTATGAAATTTTTTTTCGAAAAATTTTTTTTCGAAATTTTATTTCGAAATTTTTTTTTCAATTTTTTTTTATTTTTTTCGAATTTTTTTATGAAATTTTTTTTCGAGAAATTTTTGTTTTGAATTTTTTTTAAATTTTTTTTTGAAAATTTTTTTTCGAAAAATTTTCGTTTCGAAATATTTTTTCATTCTTCTCTTAAATTTTTTTTGGAGATTTTTTTTGAAATTTTTTTTAAATTTTTTTTTAAATTTTTTTTTTGAAATTTTTTTTTTCTTATTGAAATTTTTTTTTAAATTTTTTTTTTGAAAATTTTTTCTTTGAAAATTTTTTTTTTGATTTTTTTTCTAGATTTTTTTTTATTTTTTTAAAATTTTTTTTCGATTTTTTTTTTCGAAAAATTTTCGTTTTGAATTTTTTTTTAAATTTTTTTTTGATAATTTCTTTTTTTGAATTTTTTTTTTCTAAATTTTTTTTCTATTTTTTTAAATTTTTTTTAAAATTTTTTTTCGAATTTTTTTTTGAAATTTTTTTAGAAATTTTTTTTTTTTGATTTTTTTTGATTTTTTTTTATTTTTTTTCGAAATTTTTTTAAAATCTATTTTGAAATTTTTTTTGAAAATTTTTTTTTCTAAAATTTGTTTCTAATTTTTTAAATTTTTTTTCGAATTTTTTTTTTCGAAAAATTTTCGTTTTGAATTTTTTTTTATTTTTTTTTGAAAATTTTTTTTTCTAAATTTTTTTTCCAATTTTTTTAAATTTTTTTTCGAATTTTTTTTTGAATTTTTTTTTTTTTAAATTTTCGTTTTGAATTTTTTTTAAATTTTTTTTTGAAAATTTCTTTTCGAAAAATTTTCGTTTTGAAATTTTTTTTCATTCTTCTCTTAAATTTTTTTGGAGGTTTTTTTTGAAATTTTTTTAAAATTTTTTTTTGAAATTTTTTTTCTTGAAATTTTTTTGATATTTTTTTTTGAGAATAATTTTTTTGAAAAATTGTTTTCGAATTTTCTTTTTTGAAATTTTTTTTGAAATTTTTTTTTTTATTTTTTGAAAATTTTTTGATAATTATTTTTTTGAAATTTTTTTTCAAGTTTTTTTGAAATTTTTTTTGAAAATTTTTTTTGAATTTTTTTTTTCGATTTTTTTTTTGTTTCGAAATTTTTTTCTTTTGAAAATTTTTTTGACATTTTTTTAAAAATTTTTTTTGAATTTTTTTTTTGAAATTTTTTTTTTGAAAATTTTTTTTTGAATTTTTTTTGGAATTTTTTTTTTTTAATTTTTTGAAATTTTTTAAAAAATTTTTTCGAATTTTTTTTGAAATTGTTTTTTGGAGTTTTTTTTGAAAATTTTTTTTTTCTTTTTGAAATTTTTTTTAAAATTTTTTTTTGAAAATTTTTTTTTCGAAATTTTTTTTCGAAATTTTTTTTTTTATTTTTTTTTATTTTTTTTCGAATTTTTTTTTGAAATTTTTTCCGAAATTTTTTTTTTGAAAATTTTTTTTTTGAATTTTTTTTGGAATATTTTTTAATTTTTTTTTTAATTTTTTGAAATTTTTTAAAAAATTTTTTCGAATTTTTTTTTGATATTTTTTTTAATATTTTTTTTGGAGTTTTTTTTGAAATTTTTTTTAACATTTTTTTTTTGAAATTTTTTTTTTTGAAATTTTTTTAAAATTTTTTTAAAAATTTTTTTTTTTGAAATTTTTTTTTTGAAAATTTCTTTTTTTATTTTTTTTCTAGATTTGTTTTTATTTTTTTTTCGAAATTTTTTTAAAATTTATTTTGAAATTTTTTTTAAACTTTTTTTTTGAATTTTTTTTTTCTAAATTTTTTTTCTAATTTTTTTAAATTTTTTTTCGAATTTTTTTTATGAAATTTTTTTTCGAAAAATTTTTTTTCGAAATTTTATTTCGAAATTTTTTTTTCAATTTTTTTTTATTTTTTTCGAATTTTTTTATGAAATTTTTTTTCGAGAAATTTTCGTTTTGAATTTTTTTTAAATTTTTTTTTGAAAATTTTTTTTCGAAAAATTTTCGTTTCGAAATATTTTTTCATTCTTCTCTTAAATTTTTTTTGGAGATTTTTTTTGAAATTTTTTTTAAATTTTTTTTTTTAATTTTTTTTTTGAAATTTTTTTTTTCTTATTGAAATTTTTTTTTAAATTTTTTTTTTGAAAATTTTTTCTTTGAAAATTTTTTTTTTGATTTTTTTTCTAGATTTTTTTTTATTTTTTTAAAATTTTTTTTCGAATTTTTTTTTCGAAAAATTTTCGTTTTGAATTTTTTTTTAAATTTTTTTTTGATAATTTCTTTTTTTGAATTTTTTTTTTCTAAATTTTTTTTCTATTTTTTTAAATTTTTTTTAAAATTTTTTTTCGAATTTTTTTTTTGAAATTTTTTTTCGAAAAATTTTCGTTTTGAAATTTTTTTTTTCTTTTCGAATTTTTTTTTTAAATTTTTTTTTTGAAATTTTTTTTTTCGAAATTTTTTTTCGATATTTTTTTTTCAATTTTTTAAAATTTTTTTTCGAATTTTTTTTTTTGAAATTTTTTCCGAAATTTTTTTTTTCTTAATTTTTTTTTGGAATTTTTTTTTATTTTTTTCTCAAATTTTTTTTTGGAAGTTTTTTTTGAATTCTATTTAAATTTTCTTTTTGAAATTTTTTTTAAAAATTTTTCTGAAATTTTTTTTTGATTTTTTTTTTAGAATTTTTTTTTATTTTTTTTTTAAATTTATTTTGAAATATTTTTTTTAAACTTTTTTTTTGGAATTTTTTTTTCTAATTTTTTTTTTAATTTTTTAAAATTTTTTTAAATTTTTTTTTCGAATTTTTTTTTTGAAATTTTTTTTCGAAAAATTTTCGTTTTGAAATTTTTTTTAAATTCTTTTCTTAAATTTTTTATTTATTTTTTTTGAAAATTTATTTTTTGAAATTTTTTTTAAAATTTTTTTTTTTTTAATTTTTTTTTTGAAATTTTTTTTTTGATTTTTTTCAAGAATTTTTTTTTTATTTTTTTTTGAATTTTTTTTTAAAATTTATTTAGAAATTTTTTTTGAAACTTTTTTTTTTGAAAATTTTTTTTTCTAAATTTTTTTTCTAATTTTTTTTATTTTTTTAAAAATTTTTTTTCGAATTTTTTTTTTGAAATTTTTTTTTAAATTCTTTTTAAAATTTTTTTTAAATTTTTTTTTCGAAAAATTGTTTTCAAATTTTCTTTTTTGAATTTTTTAAAAAAATTTTTTTTGAATTTTTAATTTTTTTTTATTTTTTTTTTTTTTTTTGAAAATTTTTTTTTTTAAATTTTTTCTGAATTTCTTTTAGAAACTGTTTGAATTTTTTTTTTTGAAAATATTTTTTCTAAATTTTTTTTCTAATTTTTTAAAAACATTTTCAAAATTTTTTTTGGAATTTTTTTTTGAAATTTTTTTTCGAAAAATTTTCGCTTTGAATTTTTTTTTTAAATTTTTTAAAAAATTTTTTTTGGAATTTTTTAAAAAAATTTTTTTTTATTTTTTTTTGAAATTTTTTTTTTGAAATTTTTTTAAAAATTTTCTTTTGAATTTTTTTTTAAAATTTTTATTTATTTTGTTTCGAAAATTTTTTTTTGAAAATTTTTTCAAATTTTTTTTTTGAAATTTTTTTTTCTGAAATTTTTTTTAAATTTTTTTTGAAAATTTCTTTTTTTGAAAATTTTTTTTCGAAAATTTTTTTTTCGAAATTTTTTTTTTTAATTTTTTTTCGAATTTTTTTGAAACTTTTTTTTAAATTTTTTTTTTGAGTTTTTATTGAATTTTTTTTTCTTTTTGAATTTTTTTTTAAATTTTTTTTTTGAAAATTTTTTTTTCGAAATTTTTTTTTGAAATTTTTTTTTCAATTTTTTTTATTTTTTTTTCGAATTTTTTTTTGAAATTTTTTCCGAAATTTTTTTTTTGAAATTTTTTTTTTGAATTTTTTTTCGGAATTTTTTTTTTAATTTTTTTTTAATTTTTTGAAATTTTTAAAAAAATTTTTTCGAATTTTTTTTGGTATTTTTTTTTAAATTTTTTTTTGAGTTTTTTTTTGAAATTTTTTTTTCTTTTTGAAATTTTTTTTTAAATTTTTTTTTTGAAAATTTTTTCTTTGAAAATTTTTTTTTTGATTTTTTTTCTAGATTTTTTTTTATTTTTTTTAAATTTTTTTTCGAATTTTTTTTTCGAAAAATTTTCGTTTTGAATTTTTTTTTATTTTTTTTTGAAAATTTTTTTTTCTAAATTTTTTTTCTAATTTTTTTAAATTTTTTTTCGAATTTTTTTTGAAATTTTTTTTTGAAATTTTTTTTCGAAAAATTTTCGTTTTGAATTTTTTTTTTAATTTTTTTTTGATAATTTCTTTTTTTGAAAATTTTTTTTTCTAAATTTTTTTTCTATTTTTTTTTAAATTTTTTTAAATTTTTTTTTCGAATTTTTTTTTTGAAATTTTTTTTCGAAAAATTTTCGTTTTGAAATTTTTTTTTATTCTTTTCTTAAATTTTTTTTGGAGGTTTTTTTTGAATTTTTTTTTAAAATTTTTTTTGAAATTTTTTTTTTGAAATTTTTTTGATATTTTTTTTTGAGAATCATTTTTTCGAAAAATTGTTTTCGAATTTTCTTTTTTGAATTTTTTTTTTATTTTTTTTTGAATTCTTTAAAAAAAATTTTTTTGAATTTTTTTTTTGAAAATTTTTCGATAATTTTTTTTTTGAATTTTTTTTTTATTTTTTCTTTCAAAAATTTTTTTGAAATTTTTTTTAAATTTTTTTTTCAATTTTTTGAAAACTTTTTGATAATTATTTTTTTGAAATTTTTTTTTTCAAGTTTTTTGAAATTTTTTTTGAAAATTTTTTTTTTGAATTTTTTTTTTCGAATTTTTTGTTTTGAAAATTTTTTTGAAGTTTTTTTTTAATTTTTTTTGAATTTTTTTTTTGAAATTTTTTTTTTTGAAAATTTTTTTTTTTGAATTTTTTTTGGATTTTTTTTAAATTTTTTTTTTATTTTTTGAAATTTTTTAAAAATTTTTTTCGATTTTTTTTTTGAAATTTTTTTCTAATTTTTTTAAATTTTTTTTTCAAATATTTTTCTGTGAAAATTTTTTTTTTGAAAAATTTTATTTTGAAATTTTTTTTTTTTTGAAAATTTTTTGATAATTTTTTTTTAATTTTTTTAAAAATTTTTTTTTATTTTTTCTTTCAAAAATTTTTTTGAAATTTTTTTTAAAATTTTTTTTGAAATTTTTTTTGAAATTTTTTTTTTTCAATTTTTTTTAAATGTTTTTTTCTTTCGTTTATTTTTAAATATTTTTCTTTGAAAATTTTATTTTTGTAAAATTTAATTTTGATAATTTTTTTTAAATTTTTTGATAATTATTTTTTTGAAATTTTTTTTAAATTTTTTTTTGAGAATCATTTTTTCGAAAAATTGTTTTCGAATTTTCTTTTTTGAATTTTTTTTTGATTTTTTTTTGAATTTTTTTAAAAATTTTTTTTTGAATTTTTTTATTTGAAAATTTTTTGATAATTTTTTTTTTATTTTTTAAAATTTTTTCTTTCAAAAATTTTTTTGAATTTTTTTTTGAAATTTTTTTAAAATTTTTTTTAAATTTTTTTAAAATTTTTTGAGATTTTTTTTTCAAGTTTTTTTGAAATTTTTTTTGAAAATTTTTTTTTGAATTTTTTTTTTTCGAATTTTTTTTTGTTTTGAAATTTTTTTTCTAAATTTTTTTTTAAATTTTTTGAAATTTTTTAAAAATTTTTTTCGATTTTTTTTTTTGATATTTTTTTTTAATTTTTTTTTTTGGTTTTTTTTTGAAATTTTTTTTTTCTTTTTGAATTTTTTTTTTAAATTTTTTTTTTGAAAATTTTTTTTTTGAAATTTTTTTTTTTGATTTTTTTTTTATTTTTTTTAAATTTTTTTTCGAAATTTTTTTTAAATCTATTTTGGAACTTTTTTTTTTGAAAATTTTTTTTCTAAAATTTGTTTCTAATTTTTTTAATTTTTTTTCGAATTTTTTTTTCGAAAAATTTTCGTTTTGAATTTTTTTTTATTTTTTTTTGAAAATTTTTTTTTCTAAATTTTTTTTCCAATTTTTTTAAATTTTTTTTCGAATTTTTTTATGAAATTTTTTTTCGAGAAATTTTCGTTTTGAATTTTTTTTAAATTTTTTTTTGAAAATTTTTTTTCGAAAAATTTTCGTTTCGAAATATTTTTTCATTCTTCTCTTATATTTTTTTTGGAGATTTTTTTTGAAATTTTTTTTAAATTTTTTTTTGAAATTTTTTTTTTTGAAATTTTTTTGATATTTTTTTTTGAGAATCATTTTTTCGAAAAATTGTTTTCGAATTTTCTTTTTTGAAATTTTTTTTGAAATTTTTTTTTTTATTTTTTGAAAATTTTTTGAAAATTATTTTTTTGAAATTTTTTTTAAAGTTTTTTTGAAATTTTTTTTGAAATTTTTTTTTTGAATTTTTTTATTTCGATTTTTTTTTGTTTCGAAATTTTTTTCTTTTGAAAATTTTTTTGACATTTTCTTAAAATTTTTTTTGAATTTTTTTTTTGAATTTTTTTCCGAAATTTTTTTTTTGAAAATTTTTTTTGAATTTTTTTTTGGAATTGTTTTTTTTTTTAATTTTTTGAAATTTTTTAAAAAAATTTTTCGAATTTTTTTTTGAAATTTTTTTTTTTATTTTTTTTTTTGGAGTTTTTTTTGAAATTTTTTTTTTTAATTTTTTTTTTGAAAATTTTTTTTTCGAAATTTTTTTTCGAAATTTTTTTTTTTTTTTTTCGAATTTTTTTTTTGAAATTTTTCATTGAAAAATTTTCGTTTTGAAATTTTTTTTCGAAAAATTTTCATTTTGAATTTTTAAATTTTTTTTTTAATTTTTTTTCGAATTTTTTTTTTAATTTTTTAAAAATTTTTTTTTTCGAAAATTTTTGTTTTGAAAATTTTTTTTTTGAAATTTTTGTTTTGATTTTTTTTCTAGAATTTTTTTTTTATTTTTTTTCGATTTTTTTTTTTAATTTATTTTGAAATTTTTTTTGAAACTTTTTTTTTTAAATTTTTTTTTCTATATTTTTTTTTCTAAATTTTTTTTCTAATTTTTTTTTATTTTTTTTTCGAATTTTTTTTTCTTTTTGAAATTTTTTTTAAAATTTTTTTTTTGAAATTTTATTTTTTGAATTTTTTTTTTCGAATTTTTTTTTTTTGAAAATTTTTTTGACGTTTTTTTAAAATTTTTTTTAAATTTTTTTTTTGAAATTTTTTCCGAAATTTCTTTTTTTGAAAATTTTTTTTTTGAATTTTTTTTGGATTTTTTTAAAAATTTTTTTTCATTTTTTGAAATTTTTTAAAAATTTTTTTCGATTTTTTTTTGAAATTTTTTTCTAATTTTTTTTTAATTTTTTTTCAAATATTTTTCTGTGAAATTTTTTTTTTTGAAAATTTTTTTGAAGTTTTTTTTAAATTTTTTTTGAATTTTTTTTTATTTTTTTTTGAAAATTTCTTTTTTTGAATTTTTTTTTTTCTAAATTTTTTTTCCAATTTTTTGAAATTTTTTTTCGAAAAATTTTCGTTATGAATTTTTTTTTATTTTTTTTTAATTTCTTTTTTTGAAATTTTTTTTTTCTAAATTTTTTTTCTAATTTTTTTAAATTTTTTTTTACATTTTTTTCTAATTTTTTTAATTTTTTTTCGAAATTTTTTTAAAATTTATTTTGAAATTTTTTTTGAAACTTTTTTTTTTGAAAATTTTTTTTTCTAAAATTTGTTTCTAATTTTTTAAATTTTTTTTCGAATTTTTTTTTCGAAAAATTTTCGTTTTGAATTTTTTTTTTAATTTTTTTTTGGAAATTTCTTTTTTTGAAAATTTTTTTTTCTAAAATTTTTTTCTAATTTTTTTAAAAATTTTTTTCGAATTTTTTTTTTGAAATTTTTTTTCGAAAAATTTTCGTTTTGAAATTTTTTTTATTCTTTTTTTAAATTTTTTTAGAGGTTTTTTTTGAAATTTTTTTAAAAATTTTTTTTTTAAATTTTTTTGATATTTTTTTTTGAGAATCATTTTTTCGAAAAATTGTTTTCAAATTTTCTATTTTGAATTTTTTTTTGAATTTTTAAAAAAAAAATTTTTATTTTTTTTTTGAATATTTTTTGATAATTTTTTTTTGAATTTTTTTTTATTTTTTCTTTCAAAAATTTTTTTGAAATTTGTTTTTAATTTTTTTTTTAATTTTTTTTTTTGAAAATTTTTTGATAATTATTTTTTTGAAATTTTTTTTTCAAGTTTTTTGAATTTTTTTTTTCGAAATTTTTTTCTTTTGAAAATTTTTTTGACGTTTTTTTTAAATTTTTTGTGAATTTTTTTTTTAAATTTTTTTTGGATTTTGTTTTTAATTTTTTTTTTAATTTTTTGAAATTTTTTAAAAAATTTTTTCGAATGTTTTTTTGATTTTTTTTTTCAAATTTTTTTTTTGATTTTTTTTAAATTTTTTTTTAAAATTTTTTTTCGAAATTTTTTTTTTTGAAATTTTTTAAAAATTTTTTTTTTGAAAATTTATTTTTTGAAATTTTTTTTTTTGAAATTTTTTTTTGATTTTTTTTCTAGAATTTTTTTTTATTTTTTTTTTCGAAATTTTTTTTTGAAATTTGTTTTCGAATTTTCTTTTTGAAAAATGTTTTTTCTGAATTTTTTTTTCTAAATTTTTTTTCTAATTTTTTTTATTTTTTTTTTTCGAATTTTTTTTTGAATTTTTTTTTCGAAAAATTTTCGTTTTGAAATTTTTTTTTTCATTTCGAATTTTTTTTTTTTAATTTTTTTTTGAAAATTTTTTTTTCGAAATTTTTTTTCGATATTTTTTTTTCAATTTTTCAAAAAATTTTTTCGAATTTTTTTTTTTGAAATTTTTTCCGAAATTTTTTTTTTCTTAATTTTTTTTTGGAATTTTTTTTTTATCTTTTTCTCAAATTTTTTTTTGGAAGTTTTTTTTGAATTTTATTTAAATTTTCTTTTTGAAATTTTTTTTTAAAATTTTTTTGAAATTTTTTTTTTTGATTTTTTTTCTAGAATTTTTTTTTATTTTTTTTTTTTTAATTTATTTTGAAATATTTTTTTTAAACTTTTTTTTTTGGAAATTTTTTTTCTAATTTTTTTTTTAATTTTTCAAAATTTTTTAAAAATTTTTTTTCGAATTTTTTTTTTGAAATTTTTTTTCGAAAAATTTTCGTTTTGAAATTTTTTTAAATTCTTTTCTTGAATTTTTTATTTATTTTTTTTGAAAATTTATTTTTTGAAATTTTTTTTTAAATTTTTTTTTTGAAAATTTTTTTTTTGAAATTTTTTTTTTGATTTTTTTCTAGAATTTTTTTTTATTTTTTTTGAATTTTTTTTAAAATTTATTTTGAAATTTTTTTTGAAACTTTTTTTTTTGAAAATTTTTTTTCTAAATTTTTTTTCTAATTTTTTTTAAATTTTTTTTCGAATTTTTTTTTTTGAAATTTTTTTTAAATTTTTTTTAAATTTTTTTTGAAATTTTTTCGAAAAATTGTTTTCAAATTTTCTTTTTTGAATTTTTTAAAAAAATTTTTTTTGAATTTTTAATTTTTTTTTATTTTTTTTTTATTTTTTTTTTGAAAATTTTTTTTTTGAAATTCTTTCTGAATTTTTTTTAGAAACTGTTTGAATTTTTTTTTTGAAAATATTTTTTCTAATTTTTTTTCTAATTTTTTAAAAAAATTTTTTTTGAATTCTTAATTTTTTTTTATTTTTTTTTTATTTTTTTTTGAAAAATTTTTTTTTGAAATTTTTTCTGAATTTTTTTTAGAAACTGTTTGAATTTTTTTTTTTGAAAATATTTTTTCTAAATTTTTTTTCTAATTTTTTAAAAACATTTTCAAAATTTTTTTTGGAATTTTTTTTTGAAATTTTTTTTCGAAAAATTTTCGCTTTGAATTTTTTTTTTTAATTTTTTTTAAAATTTTTTTTTGGAATTTTTCAAAAAAATTTTTTTTTATTTTTTTTTGAAATTTTTTTTTTGAAATTTTTTTAAAAATTTTCTTTTCAATTTTTTTTTAATTTTTATTTATTTTGTTTCGAAAATTTTTTTTTGAAAATTTTTTCAAATTTTTTTTTTGAAATTTTTATTTCTGAAATTTTTTTTAAATTTTTTTTTTAAATTTCTTTTTTTGAAAATTTTTTTTCGAAAATTTTTTTTTCGAAATTTTTTTTTTTAATTTTTTTTCGAAATTTTTTGAAACTTTTTTTAAATTTTTTTTTTGAGTTTTTTTTTGAAATTTTTTTTTTGAATTTTTTTTAAAATTTTTTTTTTGAAAATTTTTTTTTCGAAATTTTTTTTCGAAATTTTTTCCGAAATTTTTTTTTTGAAATTTTTTTTTTTGAATTTTTTCTTGGAATTTTTTTTTAAATTTTTTTTTTAATTTTTTGAAATTTTTTAAAAAATTTTTTCGAATTTTTTTTTGGTATTTTTTTTTAATTTTTTTTTGAGTTTTTTTTTGAAATTTTTTTTTTCTTTTTGAAATTTTTTTTTTAATTTTTTTTTTGAAAATTTTTTCTTTGAAAATTTTTTTTTTGATTTTTTTTCTAGATTTTTTTTTATTTTTTTTAAATTTTTTTTCGAATTTTTTTTTCGAAAAATTTTCGTTTTGAATTTTTTTTTAAATTTTTTTTTGATAATTTCTTTTTTTGAAATTTTTTTTTTCTAAATTTTTTTTCTATTTTTTTAAATTTTTTTTTTAATTTTTTTTCGAATTTTTTTTTTGAAATTTTTTTTCGAAAAATTTTCGTTTTGAAATTTTTTTTTTCTTTTCGAATTTTTTTTTTAAATTTTTTTTTTGAAAATTTTTTTTTCGAAATTTTTTTTCGATATTTTTTTTTCAATTTTTTAAAATTTTTTTTTGGATTTTTTTTTTTGAAATTTTTTCCGAAATTTTTTTTTTCTTAATTTTTTTTTGGAATTTTTTTTTATTTTTTTCTCAAATTTTTTTTTGGAAGTTTTTTTTGAATTTTATTTAAATTTTCTTTTTGAAATTTTTTTTTTTAATTTTTCTGAAATTTTTTTTTTTGATTTTTTTTTTAGAATTTTTTTTTATTTTTTTTTTAAATTTATTTTGAAATATTTTTTTTAAACTTTTTTTTTGGAATTTTTTTTAATTTTTTAAAATTTTTTTAAAATTTTTTTTCGAATTTTTTTTTTGAAATTTTTTTTCGAAAAATTTTCGTTTTGAAATTTTTTTAAAATTCTTTTCTTAAATTTTTTAATTATTTTTTTTTGAAAATTTATTTTTTGAAATTTTTTTTTAAATTTTTTTTTTGAAAATTTTTTTTTTGAAATTTTTTTTTTGATTTTTTTCTAGAATTTTTTTTTTATTTTTTTTTGAATTTTTTTTTAAATTTATTTTGAAATTTTTTTTGAAACTTTTTTTTTTGAAAATTTTTTTTTCTAAATTTTTTTTCTAATTTTTTTTATTTTTTTTAAAATTTTTTTTCGAATTTTTTTTTTGAAATTTTTTTTTAAATTTTTTTTAAAATTTTTTTTAAATTTTTTTTTCGAAAAATTGTTTTCAAATTTTCTTTTTTGAATTTTTTAAAAAAATTTTTTTTGAATTTTTAATTTTTTTTTATTTTTTTTATTTTTTTTTATTTTTTTTTTGAAAATTTTTTTTTTAATTTTTTCTGAATTTCTTTTAGAAACTGTTTGAATTTTTTTTTTTGAAAATATTTTTTCTAAATTTTTTTTCTAATTTTTTAAAAACATTTTCAAAATTTTTTTTGGAATTTTTTTTTGAAATTTTTTTTCGAAAAATTTTCGCTTTGAATTTTTTTTTTAAATTTTTTAAAAAATTTTTTTTGGAATTTTTTAAAAAAATTTTTTTTAATTTTTTTTTGAATTTTTTTTTTTGAAATTTTTTTAAAAATTTTCTTTTGAATTTTTTTTTTAAATTTTTATTTATTTTGTTTCGAAAATTTTTTTTTGAAAATTTTTTCAAATTTTTTTTTTGAAATTTTTTTTTCTGAAATTTTTTTTTAATTTTTTTTGAAAATTTCTTTTTTTGAAAATTTTTTTTCGAAAATTTTTTTTTCGAAATTTTTTTTTTTAATTTTTTTTCGAATTTTTTTGAAAATTTTTTTTAAATTTTTTTTTTGAGTTTTTTTTTAATTTTTTTTTCTTTTTGAATTTTTTTTTAAATTTTTTTTTTGAAAATTTTTTTTTCGAAATTTTTTTTCGAAATTTTTTTTTCAATTTTTTTTATTTTTTTTTCGAATTTTTTTTTGAAATTTTTTCCGAAATTTTTTTTTTGAAATTTTTTTTTTTGAATATTTTTTCGGAATTTTTTTTAAAATTTTTTTTTTAATTTTTTGAAATTTTTTAAAAAATTTTTTCGAATTTTTTTTGGTATTTTTTTTAAATTTTTTTTCGAAAAATTTTCGCTTTGAAATTTTTTTTTTAATTTTTTTTAAAATTTTTTTTTGGAATTTTTTAAAAAAATTTTTTTTTATTTTTTTTTGAAATTTTTTTTTTGAAATTTTTTTAAAAATTTTCTTTTCAATTTTTTTTTTAATTTTTATTTATTTTGTTTCGAAAATTTTTTTTTGAAAATTTTTTCAAATTTTTTTTTTGAAATTTTTATTTCTGAAATTTTTTTTAAATTTTTTTTTAAAATTTCTTTTTTTGAAAATTTTTTTTCGAAAATTTTTTTTTCGAAATTTTTTTTTTAAATTTTTTTTCGAAATTTTTTGAAACTTTTTTAAATTTTTTTTTTGAGTTTTTTTTTGAAATTTTTTTTTTGAATTTTTTTTAAAATTTTTTTTTTGAAAATTTTTTTTTCGAAATTTTTTTTCGAAATTTTTTTTTCAATTTTTTTTATTTTTTTTCGAATTTTTTTTTGAAATTTTTTCCGAAATTTTTTTTTTGAAATTTTTTTTTTTGAATTTTTTTTTGGAATTTTTTTTTAAATTTTTTTTTTAATTTTTTGAAATTTTTTAAAAAATTTTTTCGTATTTTTTTTTGGTATTTTTTTTTAATTTTTTTTTTGAGTTTTTTTTTTGAAATTTTTTTTTTCTTTTTGAAATTTTTTTTTTAATTTTTTTTTTGAAAATTTTTTCTTTGAAAATTTTTTTTTTGATTTTTTTTCTAGATTTTTTTTTATTTTTTTTAAATTTTTTTTCGAATTTTTTTTTCGAAAAATTTTCGTTTTGAATTTTTTTTAAAATTTTTTTTTGATAATTTCTTTTTTTGAAATTTTTTTTTTCTAAATTTTTTTTCTATTTTTTTAAATTTTTTTTTAAATTTTTTTTCGAATTTTTTTTTTGAAATTTTTTTTCGAAAAATTTTCGTTTTGAAATTTTTTTTTCTTTTCGAATTTTTTTTTTAAATTTTTTTTTTGAAAATTTTTTTTTCGAAATTTTTTTTCGATATTTTTTTTTCAATTTTTTAAAATTTTTTTTCGAATTTTTTTTTTTGAAATTTTTTCCGAAATTTTTTTTTTCTTAATTTTTTTTTGGAATTTTTTTTTATTTTTTTCTCAAATTTTTTTTTGGAAGTTTTTTTTGAATTTTATTTAAATTTTCTTTTTGAAATTTTTTTTAAAAATTTTTCTGAAATTTTTTTTTTTGATTTTTTTTTTAGAATTTTTTTTTATTTTTTTTTTAAATTTATTTTGAAATATTTTTTTTAAACTTTTTTTTTGGAATTTTTTTTTCTAATTTTTTTTTTAATTTTTTAAAATTTTTTTAAAATTTTTTTTCGAATTTTTTTTTTGAAATTTTTTTTCGAAAAATTTTCGTTTTGAAATTTTTTTAAAATTCTTTTCTTAAATTTTTTAATTATTTTTTTTGAAAATTTATTTTTTGAAATTTTTTTTTAAATTTTTTTTTTGAAAATTTTTTTTTTGAAATTTTTTTTTTGATTTTTTTCTAGAATTTTTTTTTTATTTTTTTTTGAATTTTTTTTTAAATTTATTTTGAAATTTTTTTTGAAACTTTTTTTTTTGAAAATTTTTTTTTCTAAATTTTTTTTCTAATTTTTTTTATTTTTTTTTAAATTTTTTTTCGAATTTTTTTTTTGAAATTTTTTTTTTAATTTTTTTTAAAATTTTTTTTAAATTTTTTTTTCGAAAAATTGTTTTCAAATTTTCTTTTTTGAATTTTTTAAAAAAATTTTTTTTGAATTTTTAATTTTTTTTTATTTTTTTTATTTTTTTTTATTTTTTTTTTGAAAATTTTTTTTTTTAATTTTTTCTGAATTTCTTTTAGAAACTGTTTGAATTTTTTTTTTTGAAAATATTTTTTCTAAATTTTTTTTCTAATTTTTTAAAAACATTTTCAAAATTTTTTTTCGAATTTTTTTTTGAAATTTTTTTTCGAAAAATTTTCGCTTTGAATTTTTTTTTTTTATTTTTTAAAAAAATTTTTTTGGAATTTTTTAAAAAAAATTTTTTTTATTTTTTTTTGAATTTTTTTTTTGAAATTTTTTTAAAAATTTTCTTTTGAATTTTTTTTTTAAATTTTTATTTATTTTGTTTCGAAAATTTTTTTTTGAAAATTTTTTCAAATTTTTTTTTTGAAATTTTTTTTTCTGAAATTTTTTTTAAATTTTTTTTGAAAATTTCTTTTTTTGAAAATTTTTTTTCGAAAATTTTTTTTTCGAAATTTTTTTTTTTAATTTTTTTTCGAATTTTTTTGAAAATTTTTTTTAAATTTTTTTTTTGAGTTTTTTTTTAATTTTTTTTTCTTTTTGAATTTTTTTTTTAAATTTTTTTTTTGAAAATTTTCGTTTTGAATTTTTTTTAAATTTTTTTTTGAAAATTTTTTTTCGAAAAATTTTCGTTTCGAAATATTTCTTCATTCTTCTCTTAAATTTTTTTTGGAGATTTTTTTTGAAATTTTTTTTAAATTTTTTTTTGAAATTTTTTTTTTTGAAATTTTTTTGATATTTTTTTTTGAGAATCATTTTTTCGAAAAATTGTTTTCGAATTTTCTTTTTTGAAATTTTTTTTGAAATTTTTTGAAAATTTTTTGAAAATTATTTTTTTGAAATTTTTTTTCAAGTTTTTTTGAAATTTTTTTTGAAATTTTTTTTTTGAATTTTTTTATTTCGATTTTTTTTTTGTTTCGAAATTTTTTTCTTTTGAAAATTTTTTTGACATTTTCTTAAAATTTTTTTTGAATTTTTTTTTTGAATTTTTTTCCGAAATTTTTTTTTTGAAAATTTTTTTTGAAATTTTTTTTGGAATTTTTTTTTTTTTTTTAATTTTTTGAAATTTTTTAAAAAAATTTTTCGAATTTTTTTTTGAAATTTTTTTTAAAATTTTTTTTTTTGAGTTTTTTTTGAAATTTTTTTTTTAATTTTTTTTTTGAAAATTTTTTTTTCGAAATTTTTTTTCGAAATTTTTTTTTTTTTTATTTCGAATTTTTTTTTTGAAATTTTTCATTGAAAAATTTTCGTTTTGAAATTTTTTTTCGAAAAATTTTCATTTTGAATTTTTAAATTTTTTTTTTAATTTTTTTTCGAATTTTTTTTTTAAATTTTTTAAAAATTTTTTTTTTTGAAAATTTTTGTTTTGAAAATTTTTTTTTTGAAATTTTTGTTTTGATTTTTTTTCTAGAATTTTTTTTTTATTTTTTTTCGATTTTTTTTAAATTTATTTTGAAATTTTTTTTGAAACTTTTTTTTTTAAATTTTTTTTTCTATATTTTTTTTTCTAAATTTTTTTTCTAATTTTTTTTTATTTTTTTTTCGAATTTTTTTTTTTGAATTTTTTTTTCTTTTTGAAATTTTTTTTAAAATTTTTTTTTTGAAATTTTTTTTTTTGAAATTTTTTTTAAATTTTTTTTTTGAAAATTTTTTTTTTGATTTTTTTTCTAGATTTTTATTTTTTTTTCGAAATTTTTTTAAAATTTATTTTGAAATTTTTTTTTAAACTTTTTTTTTTGAAAATATTTTTTTCTAAATTTTTTTTAAATTTTTTTAAAATTTTTTTTTCAATTTTTTGAAAATTTTTTGATAATTTTTTTGAAATTTTTTTTTTCAAGTTTTTTGAAATTTTTTTTGAAAATTTTTTTTTTGAATTTTTTTTTTCGAATTTTTTTTTTTTTGAAAATTTTTTTGACGTTTTTTTTAAATTTTTTTTAAATTTTTTTTTTGAAATTTTTTCCGAAATTTCTTTTTTTGAAAATTTTTTTTTTGAATTTTTTTTGGATTTTTTTAAAATTTTTTTTTCATTTTTTGAAATTTTTTAAAAATTTTTTTCGATTTTTTTTTTGAAATTTTTTTCTAATTTTTTTTTTATTTTTTTTCAAATATTTTTCTGTGAAAATTTTTTTTTTGAAAAATTTTATTTTGAAATTTTTTTTTTTGAAAATTTTTTGATAATTTTTTTTTAATTTAAAAAAAAAAAAAAATTATTTTTTCTTTCAAAAATTTTTTTGAAATTTTTTTAAAAATTTTTTTTGAAATTTTTTTTGAAATTTTTTTTTCTCAATTTTTTTTAAATTTTTTTTTCTTTCGTTTTTTTTAAATATTTTTCTTCGAAAATTTTATTTTTGTAAAATTTAATTTTGATAATTTTTTTAAAATTTTTTGATAATTATTTTTTTGAAATTTTTAAAAAAATTTTTTTTTGAGAATCATTTTTTCGAAAAATTGTTTTCGAATTTTCTTTTTTGAATTTTTTTTTGATTTTTTTTTGAATTTTTTTGAAAAATTTTTTTTGAATTTTTTTATTTGAAAATTTTTTGATAATTTTTTTTGAATTTTTTTTTTATTTTTTTAATTTTTTCTTTCAAAAATTTTTTTTGAATTTTTTTTTGAAATTTTTTTCAAATTTTTTTAAAATTTTTTGAAAATTTTTTGATAATTATTTTTTTGAGATTTTTTTTTTAAGTTTTTTTGAAATTTTTTTTGAAAATTTTTTTTGAATTTTTTTTTTGTTTCGAAATTTTTTTCTTTTGAAAATTTTTTTGACGTTTTTTTTTAATTTTTTTTGAATTTTTTTTTGAAATTTTTTTTTTAAATTTTTTTTTTAATTTTTTGAAATTTTTTTTCTAAATTTTTTTTTTAATTCTTTGAAATTTTTTAAAAAATTTTTTCGAATTTTTTTTTGAAATTTTTTTAAAAAATTTTTTTTTGGAGTTTTTTTTTTAAATTTTTTTTTCTATATTTTTTTTTCTAAATTTTTTTTCTAATTTTTTTTAATTTTTTTTTCGAATTTTTTTTTGAATTTTTTTCTTTTTGAAATTTTTTTTAAAATTTTTTTTTTGAAATTTTTTTTTTGAAATTTTTTTTTAATTTTTTTTTTGAAAATTTTTTTTTTGATTTTTTTTCTAGATTTTTATTTTTTTTTTCGAAATTTTTTTAAAATTTATTTTGAAATTTTTTTTTAAACTTTTTTTTTTGAAAATATTTTTTTCTAAATTTTTTTTAAATTTTTTTAAAAATTTTTTTTCAATTTTTTGAAAATTTTTTGATAATTTTTTTGAAATTTTTTTTTTCAAGTTTTTTGAAATTTTTTTTGAAAATTTTTTTTTTGAATTTTTTTTTTCGAATTTTTTTTTTTTGAAAATTTTTTTGACGTTTTTTTTAAATTTTTTTTAAATTTTTTTTTGAAATTTTTTCCGAAATTTCTTTTTTTGAAAATTTTTTTTTTGAATTTTTTTTGGATTTTTTTAAAATTTTTTTTTCATTTTTTGAAATTTTTTAAAAATTTTTTTCGATTTTTTTCTAATTTTTTTTTTATTTTTTTTCAAATATTTTTCTGTGAAAATTTTTTTTTTGAAAAATTTTATTTTGAAATTTTTTTTTTTGAAAATTTTTTGATAATTTTTTTTTAATTTAAAAAAAAAAAAAAATTTATTTTTTCTTTCAAAAATTTTTTTGAAATTTTTTTAAAAATTTTTTTTGAAATTTTTTTTGAAATTTTTTTTTCTCAATTTTTTTTAAATTTTTTTTTCTTTCGTTTTTTTTAAATATTTTTCTTCGAAAATTTTATTTTTGTAAAATTTAATTTTGATAATTTTTTTAAAATTTTTTGATAATTATTTTTTTGAAATTTTTAAAAAAATTTTTTTTTGAGAATCATTTTTTCGAAAAATTGTTTTCGAATTTTCTTTTTTGAATTTTTTTTTGATTTTTTTTTGAATTTTTTTGAAAAATTTTTTTTGAATTTTTTTATTTGAAAATTTTTTGATAATTTTTTTTGAATTTTTTTTTTATTTTTTTAATTTTTTCTTTCAAAAATTTTTTTTGAATTTTTTTTTGAAATTTTTTTCAAATTTTTTTAAAATTTTTTGAAAATTTTTTGATAATTATTTTTTTGAGATTTTTTTTTTAAGTTTTTTTGAAATTTTTTTTGAAAATTTTTTTTGAATTTTTTTTTTCGAATTTTTTTTTTGTTTCGAAATTTTTTTCTTTTGAAAATTTTTTTGACGTTTTTTTTTAATTTTTTTTGAATTTTTTTTTGAAATTTTTTTTCTAAATTTTTTTTTTAATTTTTTGAAATTTTTTTTCTAAATTTTTTTTTTAATTTTTTGAAATTTTTTAAAAAATTTTTTCGAATTTTTTTTTGAAATTTTTTTAAAAAATTTTTTTTTGGAGTTTTTTTTTTAAATTTTTTTTTCTATATTTTTTTTTCTAAATTTTTTTTCTAATTTTTTTTAATTTTTTTTTCGAATTTTTTTTTGAATTTTTTTCTTTTTGAAATTTTTTTTAAAATTTTTTTTTTGAAATTTTTTTTTTTGAAATTTTTTTTAAATTTTTTTTTTGAAAATTTTTTTTTTGATTTTTTTTCTAGATTTTTATTTTTTTTTCGAAATTTTTTTAAAATTTATTTTGAAATTTTTTTTTAAACTTTTTTTTTTGAAAATATTTTTTTCTAAATTTTTTTTAAATTTTTTTTAAATTTTTTTTTCAATTTTTTGAAAATTTTTTGATAATTTTTTTGAAATTTTTTTTTTCAAGTTTTTTGAAATTTTTTTTGAAAATTTTTTTTTTGAATTTTTTTTTTCGAATTTTTTTTTTTTGAAAATTTTTTTGACGTTTTTTTTAAATTTTTTTTAAATTTTTTTTTTGAAATTTTTTCCGAAATTTCTTTTTTTGAAAATTTTTTTTTTGAATTTTTTTTGGATTTTTTTAAAAATTTTTTTTCATTTTTTGAAATTTTTTAAAAATTTTTTTCGATTTTTTTCTAATTTTTTTTTTATTTTTTTTCAAATATTTTTCTGTGAAAATTTTTTTTTTGAAAAATTTTATTTTGAAATTTTTTTTTTTGAAAATTTTTTGATAATTTTTTTTTAATTTAAAAAAAAAAAAAAATTTATTTTTTCTTTCAAAAATTTTTTTGAAATTTTTTTAAAAATTTTTTTTGAAATTTTTTTTGAAATTTTTTTTTCTCAATTTTTTTTAAATTTTTTTTTCTTTCGTTTTTTTTAAATATTTTTCTTCGAAAATTTTATTTTTGTAAAATTTAATTTTGATAATTTTTTTAAAATTTTTTGATAATTATTTTTTTGAAATTTTTAAAAAATTTTTTTTTTGAGAATCATTTTTTCGAAAAATTGTTTTCGAATTTTCTTTTTTGAATTTTTTTTTGATTTTTTTTTGAATTTTTTTGAAAAATTTTTTTTGAATTTTTTTATTTGAAAATTTTTTGATAATTTTTTTTGAATTTTTTTTTATTTTTTTTAATTTTTTCTTTCAAAAATTTTTTTTGAATTTTTTTTTGAAATTTTTTTCAAATTTTTTTAAAATTTTTTGAAAATTTTTTGATAATTATTTTTTTGAGATTTTTTTTTAAGTTTTTTTGAAATTTTTTTTGAAAATTTTTTTTGAATTTTTTTTTTCGAATTTTTTTTTTGTTTCGAAATTTTTTTATTTTGAAAATTTTTTTGACGTTTTTTTTTAATTTTTTTTGAATTTTTTTTTGAAATTTTTTTTCTAAATTTTTTTTTTAATTTTTTGAAATTTTTTTTCTAAATTTTTTTTTAAATTTTTTGAAATTTTTTAAAAAATTTTTTCGAATTTTTTTTTGAAATTTTTTTAAAAAATTTTTTTTTGGAGTTTTTTTTAGAAATTTTTTTTTTTGATTTTTTTTGAATTTTTTTTTTATTTTTTTTCGAAATTTTTTTAAAATCTATTTTGAAATTTTTTTTGAAATTTTTTTTTTCTAAAATTTGTTTCTAATTTTTTAAAAAAAATTTTCGAATTTTTTTTTGAAATTTTTTAAAAAAATTTTTTTTTGGAGTTTTTTTTAGAAATTTTTTTTTTTTGATTTTTTTTGATTTTTTTTTATTTTTTTTCGAAATTTTTTTAAAATCTATTTTGAAATTTTTTTTGAAAATTTTTTTTTCTAAAATTTGTTTCTAATTTTTTAAATTTTTTTTCGAATTTTTTTTTTCGAAAAATTTTCGTTTTGAATTTTTTTTTATTTTTTTTTGAAAATTTTTTTTTCTAAATTTTTTTTCCAATTTTTTTAAATTTTTTTTCGAATTTTTTTTTGAATTTTTTTTTTTTTAAATTTTCGTTTTGAATTTTTTTAAAATTTTTTTTTGAAAATTTCTTTTCGAAAAATTTTCGTTTTGAAATTTTTTTTCATTCTTCTCTTAAATTTTTTTGGAGGTTTTTTTTGAAATTTTTTTAAAATTTTTTTTTGAAATTTTTTTTCTTGAAATTTTTTTGATATTTTTTTTTGAGAATAATTTTTTCGAAAAATTGTTTTCGAATTTTCTTTTTTGAAATTTTTTTTGAAATTTTTTTTTTATTTTTTGAAAATTTTTTGATAATTATTTTTTTGAAATTTTTTTTCAAGTTTTTTTGAAATTTTTTTTGAAAATTTTTTTTGAATTTTTTTTTTCGATTTTTTTTTTGTTTCGAAATTTTTTTCTTTTGAAAATTTTTTTGACATTTTTTTAAAAATTTTTTTGAATTTTTTTTTTGAAATTTTTTTTTTGAAAATTTTTTTTTGAATTTTTTTTGGAATTTTTTTTTTTTAATTTTTTGAAATTTTTTAAAAAATTTTTTCGAATTTTTTTTTGAAATTGTTTTTTGGAGTTTTTTTTGAAAATTTTTTTTTTCTTTTTGAAATTTTTTTTAAAATTTTTTTTTGAAAATTTTTTTTTCGAAATTTTTTTTCGAAATTTTTTTTTTTATTTTTTTTTATTTTTTTTCGAATTTTTTTTTGAAATTTTTTCCGAAATTTTTTTTTTGAAAATTTTTTTTTTGAATTTTTTTTGGAATATTTTTTAATTTTTTTTTTAATTTTTTGAAATTTTTTAAAAAATTTTTTCGAATTTTTTTTGATATTTTTTTTAATATTTTTTTTGGAGTTTTTTTTGAAATTTTTTTTAACATTTTTTTTTTGAAATTTTTTTTTTTGAAATTTTTTTAAAATTTTTTTTAAAATTTTTTTTTTTGAAATTTTTTTTTTGAAAATTTCTTTTTTTATTTTTTTTCTAGATTTGTTTTTATTTTTTTTTCGAAATTTTTTTAAAATTTATTTTGAAATTTTTTTTAAACTTTTTTTTTGAATTTTTTTTTTCTAAATTTTTTTTCTAATTTTTTTAAATTTTTTTTCGAATTTTTTTTATGAAATTTTTTTTCGAAAAATTTTTTTTCGAAATTTTATTTCGAAATTTTTTTTTCAATTTTTTTTTATTTTTTTCGAATTTTTTTATGAAATTTTTTTTCAATTTTTTTTTATTTTTTTCGAATTTTTTTATGAAATTTTTTTTCGAGAAATTTTCGTTTTGAATTTTTTTTAAATTTTTTTTTGAAAATTTTTTTTCGAAAAATTGTCGTTTCGAAATATTTTTTCATTCTTCTCTTAAATTTTTTTTTTGAAATTTTTTTGATATTTTTTTTTGAGAATCATTTTTTCGAAAAATTGTTTTCGAATTTTCTTTTTTGAAATTTTTTTTGAAATTTTTTTTTTTATTTTTTGAAAATTTTTTGAAAATTATTTTTTTGAAATTTTTTTTCAATTTTTTTTGAAATTTTTTTTGAAATTTTTTTTTTGAATTTTTTTATTTCGATTTTTTTTTTGTTTCGAAATTTTTTTCTTTTGAAAATTTTTTTGACATTTTCTTAAAATTTTTTTTGAATTTTTTTTTTGAATTTTTTTCCGAAATTTTTTTTTTGAAAATTTTTTTTGAATTTTTTTTTGGAATTTTTTTTTTTTTTAATTTTTTGAAATTTTTTTAAAAAATTTTTCGAATTTTTTTTTGAAATTTTTTTTAAAATTTTTTTTTTGGAGTTTTTTTTGAAATTTTTTTTTTAAATTTTTTTTTTGAAAATTTTTTTTTCGAAATTTTTTTTCGAAATTTTTTTTTTTTTTTTTTCGAATTTTTTTTTGAAATTTTTCATTGAAAAATTTTCATTTTGAATTTTTAAATTTTTTTTTTAATTTTTTTTCGAATTTTTTTTTTTAATTTTTTAAAAATTTTTTTTTTGAAAATTTTTGTTTTGAAAATTTTTTTTTTGAAATTTTTGTTTTGATTTTTTTTCTAGAATTTTTTTTTTATTTTTTTTTCGATTTTTTTTTAAATTTATTTTGAAATTTTTTTTGAAACTTTTTTTTTTAAATTTTTTTTTCTATATTTTTTTTTCTAAATTTTTTTTCTAATTTTTTTTTATTTTTTTTTCGAATTTTTTTTTTGAATTTTTTTTTCTTTTTGAAATTTTTTTTTAAATTTTTTTTTTGAAATTTTTTTTTTTGAAATTTTTTTTAAATTTTTTTTTTGAAAATTTTTTTTTTGATTTTTTTTCTAGATTTTTATTTTTTTTTCGAAATTTTTTTAAAATTTATTTCGAAATTTTTTTTAAACTTTTTTTTTGAAAATATTTTTTTCTAAATTTTTTTTTAATTTTTTTTAAATTTTTTTTTCAATTTTTTGAAAATTTTTTGATAATTATTTTTTTGAAATTTTTTTTTTCAAGTTTTTTGAAATTTTTTTTGAAAATTTTTTTTTTGAATTTTTTTTTTCGAATTTTTTTTTTTTGAAAATTTTTTTGACTTTTTTTTTAAATTTTTTTTTAATTTTTTTTTTGAAATTTTTTCCGAAATTTCTTTTTTTGAAAATTTTTTTTTTGAATTTTTTTTGGATTTTTTTAAAATTTTTTTTTCATTTTTTGAAATTTTTTAAAAATTTTTTTCGATTTTTTTTTTGAAATTTTTTTCTAATTTTTTTTTATTTTTTTTCAAATATTTTTCTGTGAAAATTTTTTTTTTGAAAAATTTTATTTTGAAATTTTTTTTTTTGAAAATTTTTTGATAATTTTTTTTTAATTTAAAAAAAAAAAAAATTTATTTTTTCTTTCAAAAATTTTTTTGAAATTTTTTTTAAAATTTTTTTTGAAATTTTTTTTGAAATTTTTTTTGAAATTTTTTTTTCTCAATTTTTTTTAAATTTTTTTTTTCTTTCGTTTTTTTTAAAATATTTTTCTTCGAAAATTTTATTTTTGTTAAATTTAATTTTGATAATTTTTTTAAAATTTTTTGATAATTATTTTTTTGAAATTTTTAAAAAATTTTTTTTTTGAGAATCATTTTTTCGAAAAATTGTTTTCGAATTTTCTTTTTTGAATTTTTTTTTGATTTTTTTTTGAATTTTTTTGAAAATTTTTTTTTGAATTTTTTTATTTGAAAATTTTTTGATAATTTTTTTTGAATTTTTTTTTATTTTTTTTAATTTTTTCTTTCAAAAATTTTTTTTGAATTTTTTTTTGAAATTTTTTTCAAATTTTTTTAAAATTTTTTGAAAATTTTTTGATAATTATTTTTTTGAGATTTTTTTTTAAGTTTTTTTGAAATTTTTTTTGAAATTTTTTTTTGAATTTTTTTTTTCGAATTTTTTTTTTGTTTCGAAATTTTTTTATTTTGAAAATTTTTTTGACGTTTTTTTTTAATTTTTTTTGAATTTTTTTTTGAAATTTTTTTTCTAAATTTTTTTTTTAATTTTTTGAAATTTTTTTTCTAAATTTTTTTTTAAATTTTTTGAAATTTTTTAAAAAATTTTTTCGAATTTTTTTTTGAAATTTTTTTAAAAAATTTTTTTTTGGAGTTTTTTTTAGAAATTTTTTTTTTTGATTTTTTTTGAATTTTTTTTTTATTTTTTTTCGAAATTTTTTTAAAATCTATTTTGAAATTTTTTTTGAAAATTTTTTTTTCTAAAATTTGTTTCTAATTTTTTTAATTTTTTTTCGAATTTTTTTTTCGAAAAATTTTCGTTTTGAATTTTTTTTTATTTTTTTTTCTAAATTTTTTTTCCAATTTTTTTAAATTTTTTTTCTTGAAATTTTTTTGATATTTTTTTTTGAGAATAATTTTTTCGAAAAATTGTTTTCGAATTTTCTTTTTTGAAATTTTTTTTGAAATTTTTTTTATTTTTTGAAAATTTTTTGATAATTATTTTTTTGAAATTTTTTTTCAAGTTTTTTTGAAATTTTTTTTGAAAATTTTTTTTGAATTTTTTTTTTCGATTTTTTTTTTGTTTCGAAATTTTTTTCTTTTGAAAATTTTTTTGACATTTTTTTAAAAATTTTTTTGAATTTTTTTTTTGAAATTTTTTTTTTGAAAATTTTTTTTTGAATTTTTTTTGGAATTTTTTTTTTTTAATTTTTTGAAATTTTTTAAAAAATTTTTTCGAATTTTTTTTTGAAATTGTTTTTTGGAGTTTTTTTTGAAAATTTTTTTTTCTTTTTGAAATTTTTTTTAAAATTTTTTTTTGAAAATTTTTTTTTCGAAATTTTTTTTCGAAATTTTTTTTTTTATTTTTTTTTATTTTTTTTCGAATTTTTTTTTGAAATTTTTTCCGAAATTTTTTTTTTGAAAATTTTTTTTTTGAATTTTTTTTGGAATATTTTTTAATTTTTTTTTTAATTTTTTGAAATTTTTTAAAAAATTTTTTCGAATTTTTTTTTGATATTTTTTTTAATATTTTTTTTGGAGTTTTTTTTGAAATTTTTTTTAACATTTTTTTTTTGAAATTTTTTTTTTTGAAATTTTTTTAAAATTTTTTTAAAAATTTTTTTTTTTGAAATTTTTTTTTTGAAAATTTCTTTTTTTATTTTTTTTCTAGATTTGTTTTTATTTTTTTTTCGAAATTTTTTTAAAATTTATTTTGAAATTTTTTTTAAACTTTTTTTTTGAATTTTTTTTTTCTAAATTTTTTTTCTAATTTTTTTAAATTTTTTTTCGAATTTTTTTTATGAAATTTTTTTTCGAAAAATTTTTTTTCGAAATTTTATTTCGAAATTTTTTTTTCAATTTTTTTTTATTTTTTTCGAATTTTTTTATGAAATTTTTTTTCGAGAAATTTTCGTTTTGAATTTTTTTAAAATTTTTTTTTGAAAATTTTTTTTCGAAAAATTTTCGTTTCGAAATATTTTTTCATTCTTCTCTTAAATTTTTTTTGGAGATTTTTTTTGAAATTTTTTTTAAATTTTTTTTTGAAATTTTTTTTTTGAAATTTTTTTGATATTTTTTTTTGAGAATCATTTTTTCGAAAAATTGTTTTCGAATTTTCTTTTTTGAAATTTTTTTTGAAATTTTTTTTTTTATTTTTTGAAAATTTTTTGAAAATTATTTTTTTGAAATTTTTTTTCAATTTTTTTTGAAATTTTTTTTGAAATTTTTTTTTTGAATTTTTTTATTTCGATTTTTTTTTTGTTTCGAAATTTTTTTCTTTTGAAAATTTTTTTGACATTTTCTTAAAATTTTTTTTGAATTTTTTTTTTGAATTTTTTTCCGAAATTTTTTTTTTGAAAATTTTTTTTGAATTTTTTTTTGGAATTTTTTTTTTTTTTAATTTTTTGAAATTTTTTAAAAAAATTTTTCGAATTTTTTTTTGAAATTTTTTTTAAAATTTTTTTTTTGGAGTTTTTTTTGAAATTTTTTTTTTAAATTTTTTTTTTGAAAATTTTTTTTTCGAAATTTTTTTTCGAAATTTTTTTTTTTTTTTTTTCGAATTTTTTTTTGAAATTTTTTATTGAAAAATTTTCGTTTTGAAATTTTTTTTCGAAAAATTTTCATTTTGAATTTTTAAATTTTTTTTTTAATTTTTTTTCGAATTTTTTTTTTAATTTTTTTAAAATTTTTTTTTCAATTTTTTGAAAATTTTTTGATAATTATTTTTTTGAAATTTTTTTTTTCAAGTTTTTTGAAATTTTTTTTGAAAATTTTTTTTTTGAATTTTTTTTTTCGAATTTTTTTTTTTGAAAATTTTTTTGACGTTTTTTTTAATTTTTTTTTTAATTTTTTTTTTGAAATTTTTTCCGAAATTTCTTTTTTTGAAAATTTTTTTTTTGAATTTTTTTTGGATTTTTTTAAAATTTTTTTTTCATTTTTTGAAATTTTTCAAAAATTTTTTTCGATTTTTTTTTTGAAATTTTTTTCTAATTTTTTTTTTATTTTTTTTCAAATATTTTTCTGTGAAAATTTTTTTTTTGAAAAATTTTATTTTGAAATTTTTTTTTTTGAAAATTTTTTGATAATTTTTTTTTAATTAAAAAAAAAAAAAAAAATTTATTTTTTCTTTCAAAAATTTTTTTGAAATTTTTTTTAAAATTTTTTTTGAAATTTTTTTTGAAATTTTTTTTTCTCAATTTTTTTTAAATTTTTTTTTTCTTTCGTTTTTTTTTAAATATTTTTCTTCGAAAATTTTATTTTTGTTAAATTTAATTTTGATAATTTTTTTAAAATTTTTTGATAATTATTTTTTTGAAATTTTTAAAAAAATTTTTTTTTGAGAATCATTTTTTCGAAAAATTGTTTTCGAATTTTCTTTTTTGAATTTTTTTTTGATTTTTTTTTGAATTTTTTTGAAAAATTTTTTTTGAATTTTTTTATTTGAAAATTTTTTGATAATTTTTTTTGAATTTTTTTTTTATTTTTTTTAATTTTTTCTTTCAAAAATTTTTTTTGAATTTTTTTTTGAAATTTTTTTCAAATTTTTTTAAAATTTTTTGAAAATTTTTTGATAATTATTTTTTTGAGATTTTTTTTTTAAGTTTTTTTGAAATTTTTTTTGAAAATTTTTTTTGAATTTTTTTTTTCCAATTTTTTTTTTGTTTCGAAATTTTTTTCTTTTGAAAATTTTTTTGACGTTTTTTTTTAATTTTTTTTGAATTTTTTTTTGAAATTTTTTTTCTAAATTTTTTTTTTAATTTTTTGAAATTTTTTTTCTAAATTTTTTTTTTAATTTTTTGAAATTTTTTAAAAAATTTTTTCGAATTTTTTTTTGAAATTTTTTTAAAAAATTTTTTTTTGGAGTTTTTTTTAGAATTTTTTTTTTTTGATTTTTTTTTTATTTTTTTTCGAAATTTTTTTAAAATCTATTTTGAAATTTTTTTTGAAAATTTTTTTTTCTAAAATTTGTTTCTAATTTTTTAAAAAAATTTTTCGAATTTTTTTTTGAAATTTTTTAAAAAAATTTTTTTTTGGAGTTTTTTTTAGAAATTTTTTTTTTGATTTTTTTTGATTTTTTTTTTTATTTTTTTTCGAAATTTTTTAAAAATCTATTTTGAAATTTTTTTTGAAAATTTTTTTTTCTAAAATTTGTTTCTAATTTTTTTAATTTTTTTTCGAATTTTTTTTTCGAAAAATTTTCGTTTTGATTTTTTTTTCATTTTTTTTTGAAAATTTTTTTTTCTAAATTTTTTTTCCAATTTTTTTTAAATTTTTTTCGAATTTTCTTTTGAAATTTTTTTTTTTTAAATTTTCGTTTTGAATTTTTTTAAAATTTTTTTTTGAAAATTTCTTTTCGAAAAATTTTCGTTTTGAAATTTTTTTTCATTCTTCTCTTAAATTTTTTTGGAGGTTTTTTTTGAAATTTTTTTAAAATTTTTTTTTGAAATTTTTTTTCTTGAAATTTTTTTGATATTTTTTTTTGAGAATAATTTTTTCGAAAAATTGTTTTCGAATTTTCTTTTTTGAAATTTTTTTTGAAATTTTTTTTTTTATTTTTTGAAAATTTTTTGATAATTATTTTTTTGAAATTTTTTTTCAAGTTTTTTTGAAATTTTTTTTGAAAATTTTTCTTGAATTTTTTTTTTCGATTTTTTTTTTGTTCCGAAATTTTTCTCTTTTGAAAATTTTTTTGACATTTTTTTAAAAATTTTTTTGAATTTTTTTTTTGAAATTTTTTTTTTGAAAATTTTTTTTTGAATTTTTTTTGGATTTTTTTTTTTAATTTTTTGAAATTTTTTAAAAAATTTTTTCGAATTTTTTTTTTGAAATTGTTTTTTGGAGTTTTTTTTGAAAATTTTTTTTTTCTTTTTGAATTTTTTTTTAAAATTTTTTTTTGAAAATTTTTTTTTCGAAATTTTTTTTCGAAATTTTTTTTTTTATTTTTTTTTATTTTTTTTCGAATTTTTTTTTGAAATTTTTTCCGAAATTTTTTTTTTGAAAATTTTTTTTTTGAATTTTTTTTGGAATATTTTTTAATTTTTTGAAATTTTTTAAAAAATTTTTTCGAATTTTTTTTTGATATTTTTTTTAATATTTTTTTTGGAGTTTTTTTTGAAATTTTTTTTAACATTTTTTTTTTTGAAATTTTTTTTTTTGAAATTTTTTTAAAATTTTTTTAAAATTTTTTTTTTTTGAAATTTTTTTTTTGAAAATTTCTTTTTTGATTTTTTTTCTAGATTTGTTTTTATTTTTTTTTCGAAATTTTTTTAAAATTTATTTTGAAATTTTTTTTAAACTTTTTTTTTGAATTTTTTTTTTCTAAATTTTTTTTCTAATTTTTTTAAAATTTTTTTTCGAATTTTTTTTATGAAATTTTTTTTCGAAAAATTTTTTTTCGAAATTTTATTTCGAAATTTTTTTTTCAATTTTTTTTTATTTTTTTCGAATTTTTTTATGAAATTTTTTTTCGAGAAATTTTCGTTTTGAATTTTTTTTAAATTTTTTTTTGAAAATTTTTTTTCGAAAAATTTTCGTTTCGAAATATTTTTTCATTCTTCTCTTAAATTTTTTTTGGAGATTTTTTTTGAAATTTTTTTAAAATTTTTTTTTGAAATTTTTTTTTTGAAATTTTTTTGATATTTTTTTTTGAGAATCATTTTTTCGAAAAATTGTTTTCGAATTTTCTTTTTTGAAATTTTTTTTGAAATTTTTTTTTTTATTTTTTGAAAATTTTTTGAAAATTATTTTTTTGAAATTTTTTTTCAAGTTTTTTTGAAATTTTTTTTGAAATTTTTTTTTTGAATTTTTTTATTTCGATTTTTTTTTTGTTTCGAAATTTTTTTCTTTTGAGAATTTTTTTGACATTTTCTTAAAATTTTTTTTGAATTTTTTTTTTGAATTTTTTTCCGAAATTTTTTTTTTGAAAATTTTTTTTGAATTTTTTTTTGGAATTTTTTTTTTTTTTTTTTTAATTTTTTGAAATTTTTTAAAAAAATTTTTCGAATTTTTTTTTGAAATTTTTTTTTTGGAGTTTTTTTTGAAATTTTTTTTTTTAATTTTTTTTTTGAAAAATTTTTTTTTGAAATTTTTCATTGAAAAATTTTCGTTTTGAAATTTTTTTTTGAAAAATTTTCATTTTGAATTTTTAAATTTTTTTTTAAATTTTTTTTCGAATTTTTTTTTTTAATTTTTTAAAAATTTTTTTTTTTGAAAATTTTTGTTTTGAAAATTTTTTTTTTGAAATTTTTGTTTTGATTTTTTTTCTAGAATTTTTTTTTTTATTTTTTTTCGATTTTTTTAAAAATTTATTTTGAAATTTTTTTTGAAACTTTTTTTTTTTTAATTTTTTTTTCTATATTTTTTTTTCTTAATTTTTTTTCTAATTTTTTTTTATTTTTTTTTCGAATTTTTTTTTTGAATTTTTTTTTCTTTTTGAAATTTTTTTTGAAATTTTTTTTTTGAAATTTTTTTTTTGAAATTTTTTTTAAATTTTTTTTTTGAAAATTTTTTTTTTGATTTTTTTTCTAGATTTTTATTTTTTTTTCGAAATTTTTTTAAAATTTATTTTGAAATTTTTTTTTAAACTTTTTTTTTCGAAATTTTTTTTTTGAAATTTTTTTTTTGATTTTTTTCTAGAATTTTTTTTTATTTTTTTTTGAATTTTTTTTAAAATTTATTTTGAAATTTTTTTTGAAACTTTTTTTTTTGAAAATTTTTTTTTCTAAATTTTTTTTCTAATTTTTTTTTTTTTTTAATTTTTTTTCGAATTTTTTTTTTGAATTTTTTTTTTTATTTTTTTTAAATTTTTTTTGAAATTTTTTCGAAAAATTGTTTTCAAATTTTCTTTTTTGAATTTTTTAAAAAAATTTTTTTTGAATTTTTAATTTTTTTTTATTTTTTTTTTATTTTTTTTTTGAAAATTTTTTTTTTGAAATTCTTTCTGAATTTTTTTTAGAAACTGTTTGAATTTTTTTTTTGAAAATATTTTTTCTAAATTTTTTTTCTAATTTTTTAAAAAAATTTTTTTTGAATTCTTAATTTTTTTTTATTTTTTTTTGAAAATTTTTTTTTTGAAATTTTTTCTGAATTTTTTTTAGAAACTGTTTGAATTTTTTTTTTTGAAAATATTTTTTCTAATTTTTTTTTTTAATTTTTTAAAAACATTTTCAAAATTTTTTTTGGAATTTTTTTTTGAAATTTTTTTTCGAAAAATTTTCGCTTTGAATTTTTTTTTTTAATTTTTTTTAAAAATTTTTTTTGAAATTTTTTTAAAAATTTTCTTTTCAATTTTTTTTTTAAATTTTTATTTATTTTGTTTCGAAAATTTTTTTTTGAAAATTTTTTCAAATTTTTTTTTTGAAATTTTTATTTCTGAAATTTTTTTAAAATTTTTTTTGAAAATTTCTTTTTTTGAAAATTTTTTTTCGAAAATTTTTTTTTCGAAATTTTTTTTTTTAATTTTTTTTCGAAATTTTTTGAAACTTTTTTTAAATTTTTTTTTTGAGTTTTTTCTTGAAATTTTTTTTTTGAATTTTTTTTTAAATTTTTTTTTTGAAAATTTTTTTTTCGAAATTTTTTTTTCAATTTTTTTTATTTTTTTTTCGAATTTTTTTTTGAAATTTTTTCCGAAATTTTTTTTTTGAAATTTTTTTTTTTGAATTTTTTTTTGGAATTTTTTTTTTAATTTTTTTTTAATTTTTTGAAATTTTTTAAAAAAATTTTTCGAATTTTTTTTTGGTATTTTTTTTTAATTTTTTTTTTGAGTTTTTTTTTGAAATTTTTTTTTTCTTTTTGAAATTTTTTTTTAAATTTTTTTTTTGAAAATTTTTTCTTTGAAAATTTTTTTTTTGATTTTTTTTCTAGATTTTTTTTTATTTTTTTTAAATTTTTTTTCGAATTTTTTTTTCGAAAAATTTTCGTTTTGAATTTTTTTTTAAATTTTTTTTTGATAATTTCTTTTTTTGAAATTTTTTTTTTCTAAATTTTTTTTCTATTTTTTTAAATTTTTTTTTAAATTTTTTTTCGAATTATTTTTTTGAAATTTTTTTTCGAAAAATTTTCGTTTTGAAATTTTTTTTTCTTTTCGATTTTTTTTTAAAATTTTTTTTTTGAAAATTTTTTTTTCGAAATTTTTTTTCGATATTTTTTTTTCAATTTTTTAAAATTTTTTTTTGAAATTTTTTCCGAAATTTTTTTTTTCTTAATTTTTTTTTGGAATTTCTTTTTATTTTTTTCTCAAATTTTTTTTTGGAAGTTTTTTTTGAATTTTATTTAAATTTTTTTTTTGAAATTTTTTTTAAAAATTTTTCTGAAATTTTTTTTTTGATTTTTTTTTTAGAATTTTTTTTATTTTTTTTTTAAATTTATTTTGAAATATTTTTTTTTAAACTTCTTTTTTGGAAATTTTTTTTCTAATTTTTTTTTTAATTTTTTAAAATTTTTCTAAAATTTTTTTTCGAATTTTTTTTTTGAAATTTTTTTTCGAAAAGTTTTCGTTTTGAAATTTTTTTTAAATTCTTTTCTTAAATTTTTTATTTATTTTTTTTGAAAATTTATTTTTTGAAATTTTTTTTTAAATTTTTTTTTTGAAAATTTTTTTTTTGAAATTTTTTTTTTGATTTTTTTCTAGATTTTTTTTTTATTTTTTTTTGAATTTTTTTTAAAATTTATTTTGAAATTTTTTTTGAAACTTTTTTTTTTGAAAATTTTTTTTTAATTTTTTTTATTTTTTTTTAAATTTTTTTTCGAATTTTTTTTTTGAAATTTTTTTTAAAATTTTTTTTAAAATTTTTTTTAAATTTTTTTTTCGAAAAATTGTTTTCAAATTTTC
The DNA here is from genome assembly GCA_944452925.2 of Chrysolina oricalcia. Lineage (NCBI taxonomy): Eukaryota > Metazoa > Arthropoda > Insecta > Coleoptera > Chrysomelidae > Chrysolina > Chrysolina oricalcia. Next base: position 30,602,348 of record OX101824.2, read on the forward strand.
TTTTTTGAATTTTTTTAAAAAATTTTTTTTGAATTTTTAATTTTTTTAATTTTTTTTTATTTTTTTTTTGAAAATTTTTTTTTTTTAATTTTTTCTGAATTTCTTTTAGAAACTGTTTGAATTTTTTTTTTTGAAAATATTTTTTCTAATTTTTTTTTCTAATTTTTTAAAAACATTTTCAAAATTTTTTTTGGAATTTTTTTTTGAAATTTTTTTTCGAAATTTTTTTTTCAATTTTTTTTATTTTTTTTTCGAATTTTTTTTTGAAATTTTTTCCGAAATTTTTTTTTTGAAAATTTTTTTGGAATTTTTTTTTTTTTTTTTTTAATTTTTTGAAATTTTTTAAAAAAATTTTTCGAATTTTTTTTTGAAATTTTTTTAAAAATTTTTTTTTTGGAGTTTTTTTTGAAATTTTTTTTTTTAATTTTTTTTTTGAAAATTTTTTTTTCGAAATTTTTTTTCGAAATTTTTTTTTTTTCGAATTTTTTTTTGAAATTTTTCATTGAAAAATTTTCGTTTTGAAATTTTTTTTCGAAAAATTTTCATTTTGAATTTTTAAATTTTTTTTAAAATTTTTTTTCGAATTTTTTTTTTTTATTTTTTAAAAATTTTTTTTTTGAAAATTTTTGTTTTGAAAATTTTTTTTTTGAAATTTTTGTTTTGATTTTTTTTCTAGAATTTTTTTTTTATTTTTTTTCGATTTTTTTTTAAATTTATTTTGAAATTTTTTTTGAAACTTTTTTTTTTAAATTTTTTTTCTATATTTTTTTTTCTAAATTTTTTTTCTAATTTTTTTTTATTTTTTTTTCGAATTTTTTTTTTGAATTTTTTTTTCTTTTTGAAATTTTTTTTAAAATTTTTTTTTTGAAATTTTTTTTTTTGAAATTTTTTTTAAATTTTTTTTTTGAAAATTTTTTTTTTGATTTTTTTTCTAGATTTTTATTTTTTTTTCGAAATTTTTTTAAAATTTATTTTGAAATTTTTTTTTAAACTTTCTTTTTTGAAAATATTTTTTTCTAAATTTTTTTTTAATTTTTTTAAAATTTTTTTTTCAATTTTTTGAAAATTTTTTGATAATTATTTTTTTGAAATTTTTTTTTTCAAGTTTCTTGAAATTTTTTTGAAAATTTTTTTTTTGAATTTTTTTTTTCGAATTTTTTTTTTTGAAAATTTTTTTGACGTTTTTTTTAAATTTTTTTTTAATTTTTTTTTTGAAATTTTTTCCGAAATTTCTTTTTTTGAAAATTTTTTTTTTGAATTTTTTTTGGATTTTTTTAAAATTTTTTTTTCATTTTTTGAAATTTTTTAAAAATTTTTTTCGATTTTTTTTTTGAAATTTTTTTCTAATTTTTTTTTTATTTTTTTTCAAATATTTTTCTGTGAAAATTTTTTTTTTGAAAAATTTTATTTTGAAATTTTTTTTTTTGAAAATTTTTTGATAATTTTTTTTTAATTTAAAAAAAAAAAAAAATTTTATTTTTTCTTTCAAAAATTTTTTTGAAATTTTTTTTAAAATTTTTTTTGAAATTTTTTTTTCTCAATTTTTTTTAAATTTTTTTTTTCTTTCGTTTTTTTAAAATATTTTTCTTTGAAAATTTTATTTTTGTAAAATTTAATTTTGATAATTTTTTTAAAATTTTTTGATAATTATTTTTTTGAAATTTTTAAAAAAATTTTTTTTTGAGAATCATTTTTTCGAAAAATTGTTTTCGAATTTTCTTTTTTGAATTTTTTTTTGATTTTTTTTTGAATTTTTTTGAAAAATTTTTTTTAATTTTTTTTATTTGAAAATTTTTTGATAATTTTTTTTGAATTTTTTTTTTATTTTTTTTAATTTTTTCTTTCAAAAATTTTTTTTGAATTTTTTTTTGAAATTTTTTTCAAATTTTTTGAAAATTTTTTGATAATTATTTTTTTGAGATTTTTTTTTTAAGTTTTTTTGAAATTTTTTTTGAAAATTTTTTTTGAATTTTTTTTTTCGAATTTTTTTTTTGTTTCGAAATTTTTTCTTTTGAAAATTTTTTTGACGTTTTTTTTAAATTTTTTTTGAATTTTTTTTTGAAATTTTTTTTCTAAATTTTTTTTTTAATTTTTTGAAATTTTTTAAAAAATTTTTTCGAATTTTTTTTTGAAATTTTTTTAAAAAATTTTTTTTTGGAGTTTTTTTTAGAAATTTTTTTTTTGATTTTTTTTGAATTTTTTTTTTATTTTTTTTCGAAATTTTTTTAAAATCTATTTTGAAATTTTTTTTGAAAATTTTTTTTTCTAAAATTTGTTTCTAATTTTTTAAAAAATTTTTTCGAATTTTTTTTTGAAATTTTTTTAAAAAAATTTTTTTTGGAGTTTTTTTTAGAATTTTTTTTTTTGATTTTTTTTGAATTTTTTTTTTATTTTTTTTCGAAATTTTTTTAAAATCTATTTTGAAATTTTTTTTGAAAATTTTTTTTTCTAAAATTTGTTTCTAATTTTTTTAATTTTTTTTCGAATTTTTTTTTCGAAAAATTTTCGTTTTGAATTTTTTTTTATTTTTTTTTGAAAATTTTTTTTTCTAAATTTTTTTTCCAATTTTTTTTAATTTTTTTTCGAATTTTTTTTTTAAATTTTTTTTATTTTTTTTTCGAATTTTTTTTTGAAATTTTTTCCGAAATTTTTTTTTTGAAATTTTTTTTTCTTTTTGAAATTTTTTTTTTTATTTTTTTTTTGAAAATTTTTTCTTTGAAAATTTTTTTTTTGATTTTTTTTCTAGATTTTTTTTTATTTTTTTTTAATTTTTTTTCGAATTTTTTTTTCGAAAAATTTTCGTTTCGAATTTTTTTTTATTTTTTTTTGAAAATTTTTTTTTCTAAATTTTTTTTCTAATTTTTTTAAATTTTTTTTCTAATTTTTTTTGAAATTTTTTTTTGAAATTTTTTTTCGAAAAATTTTCGTTTTGAATTTCTTTTTAAATTTTTTTTTGATAATTTCTTTTTTTGAAAATTTTTTTTTCTAAATTTTTTTTCTATTTTTTTAAAAATTTTTTAAATTTTTTTTTCGAATTTTTTTTTTGAAATTTTTTTTCGAAAAATTTTCGTTTTGAAATTTTTTTTTATTCTTTTCTTAAATTTTTTTTGGAGGTTTTTTTTGAATTTTTTTTAAAATTTTTTTCAAATTTTTTTAAAATTTTTTGAAAATTTTTTGATAATTATTTTTTTGAGATTTTTTTTTTAAGTTTTTTTGAAATTTTTTTTGAAAATTTTTTTTGAATTTTTTTTTTCGAATTTTTTTTTTGTTTCGAAATTTTTTTCTTTTGAAAATTTTTTTGACGTTTTTTTTAAATTTTTTTTGAATTTTTTTTTGAAATTTTTTTTCTAAATTTTTTTTTTAATTTTTTGAAATTTTTTTTCTAAATTTTTTTTTTAATTTTTTGAAATTTTTTAAAAAATTTTTTCGAATTTTTTTTTGAAATTTTTTTAAAAAATTTTTTTTTGGAGTTTTTTTTTTAAATTTTTTTTTCTATATTTTTTTTTCTAAATTTTTTTTCTAATTTTTTTTAATTTTTTTTTCGAATTTTTTTTTGAATTTTTTTCTTTTTGAAATTTTTTTTAAAATTTTTTTTTTGAAATTTTTTTTTTTGAAATTTTTTTTAAATTTTTTTTTTGAAAATTTTTTTTTTGATTTTTTTTCTAGATTTTTATTTTTTTTTCGAAATTTTTTTAAAATTTATTTTGAAATTTTTTTTTAAACTTTTTTTTTTGAAAATATTTTTTTCTAAATTTTTTTTTAATTTTTTTTAAATTTTTTTTTCAATTTTTTGAAAATTTTTTTTTCAAGTTTTTTGAAATTTTTTTTGAAAATTTTTTTTTTGAATTTTTTTTTTCGAATTTTTTTTTTTTTGAAAATTTTTTTGACGTTTTTTTTAAATTTTTTTTAAATTTTTTTTTTGAAATTTTTTCCGAAATTTCTTTTTTTGAAAATTTTTTTTTTGAATTTTTTTTGGATTTTTTTAAAATTTTTTTTTCATTTTTTGAAATTTTTTAAAAATTTTTTTCGATTTTTTTCTAATTTTTTTTTTATTTTTTTTCAAATATTTTTCTGTGAAAATTTTTTTTTTGAAAAATTTTATTTTGAAATTTTTTTTTTTGAAAATTTTTTGATAATTTTTTTTTAATAAAAAAAAAAAAAAATTTATTTTTTCTTTCAAAAATTTTTTTGAAATTTTTTAAAAAATTTTTTTTGAAATTTTTTTTGAAATTTTTTTTTCTCAATTTTTTTTAAATTTTTTTTTCTTTCGTTTTTTTTAAATATTTTTCTTCGAAAATTTTATTTTTGTAAAATTTAATTTTGATAATTTTTTTAAAATTTTTTGATAATTATTTTTTTGAAATTTTTAAAAAATTTTTTTTTTGAGAATCATTTTTTCGAAAAATTGTTTTCGAATTTTCTTTTTTGAATTTTTTTTTGATTTTTTTTTGAATTTTTTTGAAAATTTTTTTTTGAATTTTTTTATTTGAAAATTTTTTGATAATTTTTTTTGAATTTTTTTTTATTTTTTTTAATTTTTTCTTTCAAAAATTTTTTTTGAATTTTTTTTTGAAATTTTTTTCAAATTTTTTTAAAATTTTTTGAAAATTTTTTGATAATTATTTTTTTGAGATTTTTTTTTAAGTTTTTTTGAAATTTTTTTTGAAAATTTTTTTTGAATTTTTTTTTTCGAATTTTTTTTTTGTTTCGAATTTTTTTTATTTTGAAAATTTTTTTGACGTTTTTTTTTAATTTTTTTTGAATTTTTTTTTGAAATTTTTTTTCTAAATTTTTTTTTTAATTTTTTGAAATTTTTTTTCTAAATTTTTTTTTAAATTTTTTGAAATTTTTTAAAAAATTTTTTCGAATTTTTTTTTGAAATTTTTTTAAAAAATTTTTTTTTGGAGTTTTTTTTAGAAATTTTTTTTTTTGATTTTTTTTGAATTTTTTTTTTATTTTTTTTCGAAATTTTTTTAAAATCTATTTTGAAATTTTTTTTGAAAATTTTTTTTTCTAAAATTTGTTTCTAATTTTTTAAAAAATTTTTTCGAATTTTTTTTTGAAATTTTTTTAAAAAAATTTTTTTTGGAGTTTTTTTTAGAATTTTTTTTTTTGATTTTTTTTGAATTTTTTTTTTATTTTTTTTCGAAATTTTTTTAAAATCTATTTTGAAATTTTTTTTGAAAATTTTTTTTTCTAAAATTTGTTTCTAATTTTTTTAATTTTTTTTCGAATTTTTTTTTCGAAAAATTTTCGTTTTGAATTTTTTTTTATTTTTTTTTGAAAATTTTTTTTTCTAAATTTTTTTTCCAATTTTTTTTAATTTTTTTTCGAATTTTTTTTTGAAATTTTTTTTATTTTTTTTTCGAATTTTTTTTTGAAATTTTTTCCGAAATTTTTTTTTTGAAATTTTTTTTTCTTTTTGAAATTTTTTTTTTTATTTTTTTTTTGAAAATTTTTTCTTTGAAAATTTTTTTTTTGATTTTTTTTCTAGATTTTTTTTTATTTTTTTTTAATTTTTTTTCGAATTTTTTTTTCGAAAAATTTTCGTTTCGAATTTTTTTTTATTTTTTTTTGAAAATTTTTTTTTCTAAATTTTTTTTCTAATTTTTTTAAATTTTTTTTCTAATTTTTTTTGAAATTTTTTTTTGAAATTTTTTTTCGAAAAATTTTCGTTTTGAATTTCTTTTTAAATTTTTTTTTGATAATTTCTTTTTTTGAAAATTTTTTTTTCTAAATTTTTTTTCTATTTTTTTAAAAATTTTTTAAATTTTTTTTTCGAATTTTTTTTTTGAAATTTTTTTTCGAAAAATTTTCGTTTTGAAATTTTTTTTTATTCTTTTCTTAAATTTTTTTTGGAGGTTTTTTTTGAATTTTTTTTAAAATTTTTTTCAAATTTTTTTAAAATTTTTTGAAAATTTTTTGATAATTATTTTTTTGAGATTTTTTTTTTAAGTTTTTTTGAAATTTTTTTTGAAAATTTTTTTTGAATTTTTTTTTTCGAATTTTTTTTTTGTTTCGAAATTTTTTTCTTTTGAAAATTTTTTTGACGTTTTTTTTAAATTTTTTTTGAATTTTTTTTTGAAATTTTTTTTCTAAATTTTTTTTTTAATTTTTTGAAATTTTTTTTCTAAATTTTTTTTTTAATTTTTTGAAATTTTTTAAAAAATTTTTTCGAATTTTTTTTTGAAATTTTTTTAAAAAATTTTTTTTTGGAGTTTTTTTTTTAAATTTTTTTTTCTATATTTTTTTTTCTAAATTTTTTTTCTAATTTTTTTTAATTTTTTTTTCGAATTTTTTTTTGAATTTTTTTCTTTTTGAAATTTTTTTTAAAATTTTTTTTTTGAAATTTTTTTTTTTGAAATTTTTTTTAAATTTTTTTTTTGAAAATTTTTTTTTTGATTTTTTTTCTAGATTTTTATTTTTTTTTCGAAATTTTTTTAAAATTTATTTTGAAATTTTTTTTTAAACTTTTTTTTTTGAAAATATTTTTTTCTAAATTTTTTTTTAATTTTTTTTAAATTTTTTTTTCAATTTTTTGAAATTTTTTTTTTCAAGTTTTTTGAAATTTTTTTTGAAAATTTTTTTTTTGAATTTTTTTTTTCGAATTTTTTTTTTTTTGAAAATTTTTTTGACGTTTTTTTTAAATTTTTTTTAAATTTTTTTTTTGAAATTTTTTCCGAAATTTCTTTTTTTGAAAATTTTTTTTTTGAATTTTTTTTGGATTTTTTTAAAATTTTTTTTTCATTTTTTGAAATTTTTTAAAAATTTTTTTCGATTTTTTTCTAATTTTTTTTTTATTTTTTTTCAAATATTTTTCTGTGAAAATTTTTTTTTTGAAAAATTTTATTTTGAAATTTTTTTTTTTGAAAATTTTTTGATAATTTTTTTTTAATTAAAAAAAAAAAAAAATTTATTTTTTCTTTCAAAAATTTTTTTGAAATTTTTTTAAAAATTTTTTTTGAAATTTTTTTTGAAATTTTTTTTTCTCAATTTTTTTTAAATTTTTTTTTCTTTCGTTTTTTTTAAATATTTTTCTTCGAAAATTTTATTTTTGTAAAATTTAATTTTGATAATTTTTTTAAAATTTTTTGATAATTATTTTTTTGAAATTTTTAAAAAATTTTTTTTTTGAGAATCATTTTTTCGAAAAATTGTTTTCGAATTTTCTTTTTTGAATTTTTTTTTGATTTTTTTTTGAATTTTTTTGAAAATTTTTTTTTGAATTTTTTTATTTGAAAATTTTTTGAAAATTTTTTGATAATTATTTTTTTGAGATTTTTTTTTAAGTTTTTTTGAAATTTTTTTTGAAAATTTTTTTTGAATTTTTTTTTTCGAATTTTTTTTTTGTTTCGAATTTTTTTTATTTTGAAAATTTTTTTGACGTTTTTTTTTAATTTTTTTTGAATTTTTTTTTGAAATTTTTTTTCTAAATTTTTTTTTTAATTTTTTGAAATTTTTTTTCTAAATTTTTTTTTAAATTTTTTGAAATTTTTTAAAAAATTTTTTCGAATTTTTTTTTGAAATTTTTTTAAAAAATTTTTTTTTGGAGTTTTTTTTAGAAATTTTTTTTTTTGATTTTTTTTGAATTTTTTTTTTATTTTTTTTCGAAATTTTTTTAAAATCTATTTTGAAATTTTTTTTGAAAATTTTTTTTTCTAAAATTTGTTTCTAATTTTTTAAAAAAAATTTTCGAATTTTTTTTTGAAATTTTTTTTTTTTTTTTTTTTCGAATTTTTTTTTTGAAATTTTTCATTGAAAAATTTTCGTTTTGAAATTTTTTTTCGAAAAATTTTCATTTTGAATTTTTAAATTTTTTTTTTAATTTTTTTTCGAATTTTTTTTTTTAATTTTTTAAAATTTTTTTTTTTTGAAAATTTTTGTTTTGAAAATTTTTTTTTTGAAATTTTTGTTTTGATTTTTTTTCTAGAATTTTTTTTTTATTTTTTTTCGATTTTTTTTTAAATTTATTTTGAAATTTTTTTTGAAACTTTTTTTTTTAAATTTTTTTTTCTATATTTTTTTTTCTAAATTTTTTTTCTAATTTTTTTTTATTTTTTTTTCGAATTTTTTTTTTGAATTTTTTTTTCTTTTTGAAATTTTTTTTAAAATTTTTTTTTGAAATTTTTTTTTTTGAAATTTTTTTTAAATTTTTTTTTTGAAAATTTTTTTTTTGATTTTTTTTCTAGATTTTTATTTTTTTTTCGAAATTTTTTTAAAATTTATTTTGAAATTTTTTTTTAAACTTTTTTTTTTGAAAATATTTTTTTCTAAATTTTTTTTTAATTTTTTTTAAATTTTTTTTTTCAAGTTTTTTGAAATTTTTTTTGAAAATTTTTTTTTTGAATTTTTTTTTTCGAATTTTTTTTTTTTGAAAATTTTTTTGACGTTTTTTTTAAATTTTTTTTTAATTTTTTTTTTGAAATTTTTTCCGAAATTTCTTTTTTTGAAAATTTTTTTTTTGAATTTTTTTTGGATTTTTTTAAAATTTTTTTTTCATTTTTTGAAATTTTTTAAAAATTTTTTTCGATTTTTTTTTTTGAAATTTTTTTCTAATTTTTTTTTTATTTTTTTTCAAATATTTTTCTGTGAAAATTTTTTTTTTGAAAAATTTTATTTTGAAACTTTTTTTTTTGAAAATTTTTTGATAATTTTTTTTTAATTTAAAAAAAAAAAAAAATTTATTTTTTCTTTCAAAAATTTTTTTGAAATTTTTTTTAAAATTTTTTTTGAAATTTTTTTTGAAATTTTTTTTTCTCAATTTTTTTTAAATTTTTTTTTTCTTTCGTTTTTTTTAAATATTTTTCTTCGAAAATTTTATTTTTGTAAAATTTAATTTTGATAATTTTTTTAAAATTTTTTGATAATTATTTTTTTGAAATTTTTAAAAAAATTTTTTTTGAGAATCATTTTTTCGAAAAATTGTTTTCGAATTTTCTTTTTTGAATTTTTTTTTGATTTTTTTTTGAATTTTTTTGAAAAATTTTTTTTGAATTTTTTTATTTGAAAATTTTTTGATAATTTTTTTTGATTTTTTTTTTTATTTTTTTTAATTTTTTCTTTCAAAAATTTTTTGAAAATTTTTTGATAATTATTTTTTTGAGATTTTTTTTTTAAGTTTTTTTGAAATTTTTTTTGAAAATTTTTTTTGAATTTTTTTTTTCCAATTTTTTTTTTGTTTCGAAATTTTTTTCTTTTGAAAATTTTTTTGACGTTTTTTTTTAATTTTTTTTGAATTTTTTTTTGAAATTTTTTTTCTAAATTTTTTTTTTAATTTTTTGAAATTTTTTTTCTAAATTTTTTTTTTAATTTTTTGAAATTTTTTAAAAAATTTTTTCGAATTTTTTTTTGAAATTTTTTAAAAAAATTTTTTTTTGGAGTTTTTTTTAGAATTTTTTTTTTTGATTTTTTTTTTATTTTTTTTCGAAATTTTTTTAAAATCTATTTTGAAATTTTTTTTGAAAATTTTTTTTTCTAAAATTTGTTTCTAATTTTTTAAAAAATTTTTTCGAATTTTTTTTTGAAATTTTTTAAAAAAATTTTTTTTTGGAGTTTTTTTTAGAATTTTTTTTTTTTGATTTTTTTTGATTTTTTTTTTATTTTTTTTCGAAATTTTTTAAAAATCTATTTTGAAATTTTTTTTGAAAATTTTTTTTTCTAAAATTTGTTTCTAATTTTTTAAATTTTTTTTCGAATTTTTTTTTCGAAAAATTTTCGTTTTGAATTTTTTTTCATTTTTTTTTGAAAATTTTTTTTTCTAAATTTTTTTTCCAATTTTTTTTAATTTTTTTTCGAATTTTTTTTGAAATTTTTTTTTTTTAAATTTTCGTTTTGAATTTTTTAAAAATTTTTTTTTGAAAATTTCTTTTCGAAAAATTTTCGTTTTGAAATTTTTTTTCATTCTTCTCTTAAATTTTTTTGGAGGTTTTTTTTGAAATTTTTTTAAAATTTTTTTTTGAAATTTTTTTTCTTGAAATTTTTTTGATATTTTTTTTTTATTTTTTTTCGAAATTTTTTTAAAATCTATTTTGAAATTTTTTTTGAAAATTTTTTTTTCTAAAATTTGTTTCTAATTTTTTAAAAAAAATTTTCGAATTTTTTTTTGAAATTTTTTTTTTTTTTTTTTTTTCGAATTTTTTTTTTGAAATTTTTTTTTTTGAAAATTTTTTGATAATTTTTTTTTAATTAAAAAAAAAAAAAAAATTTATTTTTTCTTTCAAAAATTTTTTTGAAATTTTTTTTAAAATTTTTTTTGAAATTTTTTTTGAAATTTTTTTTTCTCAATTTTTTTTAAATTTTTTTTTCTTTCGTTTTTTTTAAATATTTTTCTTCGAAAATTTTATTTTTGTAAAATTTAATTTTGATAATTTTTTTAAAATTTTTTGATAATTATTTTTTTGAAATTTTTAAAAAAATTTTTTTTGAGAATCATTTTTTCGAAAAATTGTTTTCGAATTTTCTTTTTTGAATTTTTTTTTGATTTTTTTTTGAATTTTTTTGAAAAATTTTTTTTGAATTTTTTTATTTGAAAATTTTTTGATAATTTTTTTTGATTTTTTTTTTTTATTTTTTTTAATTTTTTCTTTCAAAAATTTTTTGAAAATTTTTTGATAATTATTTTTTTGAGATTTTTTTTTTAAGTTTTTTTGAAATTTTTTTTGAAAATTTTTTTTGAATTTTTTTTTTCCAATTTTTTTTTTGTTTCGAAATTTTTTTCTTTTGAAAATTTTTTTGACGTTTTTTTTTAATTTTTTTTGAATTTTTTTTTGAAATTTTTTTTCTAAATTTTTTTTTTAATTTTTTGAAATTTTTTTTCTAAATTTTTTTTTTAATTTTTTGAAATTTTTTAAAAAATTTTTTCGAATTTTTTTTTGAAATTTTTTAAAAAAATTTTTTTTTGGAGTTTTTTTTAGAATTTTTTTTTTTGATTTTTTTTTTATTTTTTTTCGAAATTTTTTTAAAATCTATTTTGAAATTTTTTTTGAAAATTTTTTTTTCTAAAATTTGTTTCTAATTTTTTAAAAAATTTTTTCGAATTTTTTTTTGAAATTTTTTAAAAAAATTTTTTTTTGGAGTTTTTTTTAGAATTTTTTTTTTTTGATTTTTTTTGATTTTTTTTTTATTTTTTTTCGAAATTTTTTAAAAATCTATTTTGAAATTTTTTTTGAAAATTTTTTTTTCTAAAATTTGTTTCTAATTTTTTAAATTTTTTTTCGAATTTTTTTTTCGAAAAATTTTCGTTTTGAATTTTTTTTCATTTTTTTTTGAAAATTTTTTTTTCTAAATTTTTTTTCCAATTTTTTTTAATTTTTTTTCGAATTTTTTTTTGAAATTTTTTTTTTTTTAAATTTTCGTTTTGAATTTTTTAAAAATTTTTTTTTGAAAATTTCTTTTCGAAAAATTTTCGTTTTGAAATTTTTTTTCATTCTTCTCTTAAATTTTTTTGGAGGTTTTTTTTGAAATTTTTTTAAAATTTTTTTTTGAAATTTTTTTTCTTGAAATTTTTTTGATATTTTTTTTTGAGAATAATTTTTTTGAAAAATTGTTTTCGAATTTTCTTTTTTGAAATTTTTTTTGAAATTTTTTTTTTTATTTTTTGAAAATTTTTTGATAATTATTTTTTTGAAATTTTTTTTCAAGTTTTTTTGAAATTTTTTTTGAAAATTTTTTTTGAATTTTTTTTTTCGATTTTTTTTTGTTCCGAAATTTTTTTCTTTTGAAAATTTTTTTGACATTTTTTTAAAAAATTTTTTGAATTTTTTTTTTGAAAATTTTTTTTTGAATTTTTTTTGGAATTTTTTTTGAAAATTTTTTTTTTCTTTTTGAAATTTTTTTTAAAATTTTTTTTTGAAAATTTTTTTTTCGAAATTTTTTTTCGAAATTTTTTTTTTTATTTTTTTTAATTTTTTTTCGAATTTTTTTTTGAAATTTTTTCCGAAATTTTTTTTTTGAAAACTTTTTTTTTGAATTTTTTTTGGAATATTTTTTAATTTTTTTTTTAATTTTTTGAAATTTTTTAAAAAATTTTTTCGAATTTTTTTTTGATATTTTTTTAATATTTTTTTTGGAGTTTTTTTTGAAATTTTTTTTAAGATTTTTTTTTTTGAAATTTTTTTTTTTGAAATTTTTTTAAAATTTTTTTAAAATTTTTTTTTTTTGAAATTTTTTTTTTGAAAATTTCTTTTTTGATTTTTTTTCTAGATTTGTTTTTATTTTTTTTTCGAAATTTTTTTAAAATTTATTTTGAAATTTTTTTTAAACTTTTTTTTTTGAATTTTTTTTTTCTAAATTTTTTTTCTAATTTTTTTAAATTTTTTTTCGAATTTTTTTTATGAAATTTTTTTTCGAAAAATTTTTTTTCGAAATTTTATTTCGAATTTTTTTTTCAATTTTTTTTTATTTTTTTCGAATTTTTTTTATGAAATTTTTTTTCGAGAAATTTTCGTTTTGAATTTTTTTTAAATTTTTTTTTGAAAATTTTTTTTCGAAAAATTTTCGTTTCGAAATATTTTTTCATTCTTCTCTTAAATTTTTTTTGGAGATTTTTTTTGAAATTTTTTTTAAATTTTTTTTTGAAATTTTTTTTTTGAAATTTTTTTGATATTTTTTTTTGAGAATCATTTTTTCGAAAAATTGTTTTCGAATTCTCTTTTTTGAAATTTTTTTTTTTATTTTTTGAAAATTTTTTGAAAATTATTTTTTTGAAATTTTTTTTCAAGTTTTTTTGAAATTTTTTTTGAAATTTTTTTTTTGAATTTTTTTATTTCGATTTTTTTTTTGTTTCGAAATTTTTTTCTTTTGAAAATTTTTTTGACATTTTCTTAAAAATTTTTTTGAATTTTTTTTTTGAATTTTTTTCCGAAATTTTTTTTTTGAAAATTTTTTTTGAATTTTTTTTTGGAATTTTTTTTTTTTTTTTTTTAATTTTTTGAAATTTGTTAAAAAAATTTTTCGAATTTTTTTTTGAAATTTTTTTTAAAATTTTTTTTTTGGAGTTTTTTTTGAAATTTTTTTTTTTAATTTTTTTTTTGAAAATTTTTTTTTTGAAATTTTTCATTGAAAAATTTTCGTTTTGAAATTTTTTTTCGAAAAATTTTCATTTTGAATTTTTAAATTTTTTTTAAAATTTTTTTTCGAATTTTTTTTTTAATTTTTTAAAATTTTTTTTTTTTGAAAATTTTTGTTTTGAAAATTTTTTTTTTGAAATTTTTGTTTTGATTTTTTTTCTAGAATTTTTTTTTTTATTTTTTTTCGATTTTTTTTTAAATTTATTTTGAAATTTTTTTTGAAACTTTTTTTTTTTTAATTTTTTTTTCTATATTTTTTTTTCTAAATTTTTTTTCTAATTTTTTTTTATTTTTTTTTCGAATTTTTTTTTGAATTTTTTCTTCTTTTTGAAATTTTTTTTAAAATTTTTTTTTTGAAATTTTTTTTTTTGAAATTTTTTTTAAATTTTTTTTTTGAAAATTTTTTTTTTGATTTTTTTTCTAGATTTTTATTTTTTTTTCGAAATTTTTTTAAAATTTATTTTGAAATTTTTTTTTAAACTTTTTTTTTTGAAAATATTTTTTTTGAAATTTTTTTTTTGATTTTTTTCTAGAATTTTTTTTTATTTTTTTTTGAATTTTTTTTAAAATTTATTTTGAAATTTTTTTTGAAACTTTTTTTTTTGAAAATTTTTTTTTCTAAATTTTTTTTCTAATTTTTTTTTTTTTTTTTATTTTTTTTCGAATTTTTTTTTTGAAATTTTTTTTAAATTTTTTTTAAATTTTTTTTGAAATTTTTTCGAAAAATTGTTCTCAAATTTTCTTTTTTGAATTTTTTAAAAAAATTTTTTTTGAATTTTTAATTTTTTTTTATTTTTTTTTTATTTTTTTTTTGAAATTTTTTTTTTTGAAATTCTTTCTGAATTTTTTTTAGAAACTGTTTGAATTTTTTTTTTGAAAATATTTTTTCTAAATTTTTTTTCTAATTTTTTTAAAAAAAATTTTTTTGAATTCTTAATTTTTTTTTATTTTTTTTTGAAAATTTTTTTTTTGAAATTTTTTCTGAATTTTTTTTAGAAACTGTTTGAATTTTTTTTTTTGAAAATTTTTTTTCTAAATTTTTTTTCTAATTTTTTAAAAACATTTTCAAAATTTTTTTTGGAATTTTTTTTTGAAATTTTTTTTCGAAAAATTTTCGCTTTGAATTTTTTTTTTAATTTTTTTTTTAAATTTTTTTTGGAATTTTTTAAAAATTTTTTTTTTTATTTTTTTTTGAAATTTTTTTTGGAATTTTTTAAAAAATTTTTTTTTTATTTTTTTTTGAAATTTTTTTTTTGAAATTTTTTTAAAAATTTTCTTTTCAATTTTTTTTTTAAATTTTTATTTATTTTGTTTCGAAAATTTTTTTTTGAAAATTTTTTCAAATTTTTTTTTTGAAATTTTTATTTCTGAAATTTTTTTAAAATTTTTTTTGAAAATTTCTTTTTTTGAAAATTTTTTTTCGAAAATTTTTTTTTCGAAATTTTTTTTTTAAATTTTTTTTCGAAATTTTTTGAAACTTTTTTTAAATTTTTTTTTTGAGTTTTTTCTTGAAATTTTTTTTTTGAATTTTTTTTTAAATTTTTGTTTTGAAAATTTTTTTTTCGAAATTTTTTTTCGAAATTTTTTTTTCAATTTTTTTTATTTTTTTTTCGAATTTTTTTTTGAAATTTTTTCCGAAATTTTTTTTTTGAAATTTTTTTTTTGAATTTTTTTTTGGAATTTTTTTTTAAATTTTTTTTTAAATTTTTTGAAATTTTTTAAAAAATTTTTTCGAATTTTTTTTTGGTATTTTTTTTAATTTTTTTTTTGAGTTTTTTTTTGAAATTTTTTTTTTCTTTTTGAAATTTTTTTTTAAATTTTTTTTTTGAAAATTTTTTCTTTGAAAATTTTTTTTTGATTTTTTTTCTAGATTTTTTTTTATTTTTTTTAAATTTTTTTTCGAATTTTTTTTTCGAAAAATTTTCGTTTTGAATTTTTTTTTAAATTTTTTTTTGATAATTTCTTTTTTTGAAATTTTTTTTTTCTAAATTTTTTTTCTATTTTTTTAAATTTTTTTTCGAATTTTTTTTTTGAAATTTTTTTTCGAAAAATTTTCGTTTTGAAATTTTTTTTTTTTTTTCGAATTTTTTTTTAAATTTTTTTTTTTGAAAATTTTTTTTTCGAAATTTTTTTTCGATATTTTTTTTTCAATTTTTTAAAATTTTTTTTCGAATTTTTTTTTTTGAAATTTTTTCCGAAATTTTTTTTTTCTTAATTTTTTTTTGGAATTTTTTTTTATTTTTTTCTCAAATTTTTTTTTGGAAGTTTTTTTTGAATTTTATTTAAATTTTCTTTTTGAAATTTTTTTTAAAAATTTTTCTGAAATTTTTTTTTTGATTTTTTTTTTAGAATTTTTTTTATTTTTTTTTTAAATTTATTTTGAAATATTTTTTTTAAACTTCTTTTTTGGAAATTTTTTTTCTAATTTTTTTTTTAATTTTTTAAAATTTTTCTAAAATTTTTTTTCGAATTTTTTTTTTGAAATTTTTTTTCGAAAAATTTTCGTTTTGAAATTTTTTTTAAATTCTTTTCTTAAATTTTTTATTTATTTTTTTTGAAAATTTATTTTTTGAAATTTTTTTTTAAATTTTTTTTTTGAAAATTTTTTTTTTGAAATTTTTTTTTTGATTTTTTTCTAGAATTTTTTTTTTATTTTTTTTTGAATTTTTTTTTAAATTTATTTTGAAATTTTTTTTGAAACTTTTTTTTTTTGAAAATTTTTTTTTCAAAATTTTTTTTCTAATTTTTTTTATTTTTTTTTTAAATTTTTTTTCGAATTTTTTTTTTGAAATTTTTTTTTAAATTTTTTTTTTAATTTTTTTTAAATTTTTTTTTCGAAAAATTGTTTTCAAATTTTCTTTTTGAATTTTTTAAAAAAATTTTTTTTGAATTTTTAATTTTTTTTTATTTTTTTTTATTTTTTTTTTGAAATTTTTTTTTTTTTTTAATTTTTTCTGAATTTCTTTTAGAAACTGTTTGAATTTTTTTTTTTGAAAATATTTTTTCTAAATTTTTTTTCTAATTTTTTAAAAACATTTTCAAAATTTTTTTTGGAATTTTTTTTTGAAATTTTTTTTCGAAAAATTTTCGCTTTGAATTTTTTTTTTAAATTTTTTAAAAAATTTTTTTTGGAATTTTTTAAAAAAATTTTTTTTTATTTTTTTTTGAAATTTTTTTTTTGAAATTTTTTTAAAAATTTTCTTTTGAATTTTTTTTTTTAATTTTTATTTATTTTGTTTCGAAAATTTTTTTTTGAAAATTTTTTCAAATTTTTTTTTTGAAATTTTTTTTTCTGAAATTTTTTTTAAATTTTTTTTGAAAATTTCTTTTTTTGAAATTTTTTTTTCGAAAATTTTTTTTTCGAAATTTTTTTTTTTAATTTTTTTTCGAATTTTTTTGAAACTTTTTTTTAAATTTTTTTTTTGAGTTTTTTTTGAATTTTTTTTTCTTTTTGAATTTTTTTTTAAATTTTTTTTTTGAAAATTTTTTTTTCGAAATTTTTTTTCGAAATTTTTTTTTCAATTTTTTTTATTTTTTTTTCGAATTTTTTTTTGAAATTTTTTCCGAAATTTTTTTTTTTAAATTTTTTTTTTGAATTTTTTTCGGAATTTTTTTTAAAATTTTTTTTTTAATTTTTTGAAATTTTTTAAAAAAATTTTTCGAATTTTTTTTGGTATTTTTTTTAAATTTTTTTTTGAGTTTTTTTTTGAAATTTTTTTTTCTTTTTGAAATTTTTTTTTAAATTTTTTTTTTGAAAATTTTTTCTTCGAAAATTTTTTTTTTGATTTTTTTTCTAGATTTTTTTTTATTTTTTTTTAATTTTTTATCGAATTTTTTTTTCGAAAAATTTTCGTTTCGAATTTTTTTTTATTTTTTTTTGAAAATTTTTTTTTCTAAATTTTTTTTCTAATTTTTTTAAATTTTTTTTCTAATTTTTTTTGAAATTTTTTTTTGAAATTTTTTTTCGAAAAATTTTCGTTTTGAATTTTTCTTTAAATTTTTTTTTGATAATTTCTTTTTTTGAAAATTTTTTTTTCTAAATTTTTTTTCTATTTTTTTAAAAATTTTATTAATTTTTTTTTCGAATTTTTTTTTTGAAATTTTTTTTCGAAAAATTTTCGTTTTGAAATTTTTTTTTATTCTTTTCTTAAATTTTTTTTGGAGGTTTTTTTTGAATTTTTTTTTTAAATTTTTTTTGAAATTTTTTTTTTTGAAATTTTTTTGATATTTTTTTTTGAGAATCATTTTTTCGAAAAATTGTTTTCGAATTTTCTTTTTTGAATTTTTTTTTTATTTTTTTTTGAATTCTTTAAAAAAATTTTTTTTGAATTTTTTTTTTGAAAATTTTTCGATAATTTTTTTTTTGAATTTTTTTTTTTTATTTTTTCTTTCAAAAATTTTTTTGAAATTTTTTTCAAATTTTTTTTTTCAATTTTTTGAAAATTTTTTGATAATTATTTTTTTGAAATTTTTTTTTTCAAGTTTTTTGAAATTTTTTTTGAAAATTTTTTTTTTGAATTTTTTTTTCGAATTTTTTGTTTTGAAAATTTTTTTGAAGTTTTTTTTAAATTTTTTTTGAATTTTTTTTTTGAAATTTTTTCCGAAATTTTTTTTTTTGAAAATTTTTTTTTTTGAATTTTTTTTGGATTTTTTTTAAAATTTATTTTGAAATTTTTTTTGAAACTTTTTTTTTTAAATTTTTTTTTCTATATTTTTTTTTCTAAATTTTTTTTCTAATTTTTTTTTATTTTTTTTTCGAATTTTTTTTGAATTTTTTTTTCTTTTTGAAATTTTTTTTAAAATTTTTTTTTTGAAATTTTTTTTTTGAAATTTTTTTTAAATTTTTTTTTTGAAAATTTTTTTTTTGATTTTTTTTCTAGATTTTTATTTTTTTTTCGAAATTTTTTTTTAATTTATTTTGAAATTTTTTTTTAAACTTTTTTTTTTGAAAATTTTTTTTTTGAAATTTTTTTTTTGATTTTTTTCTAGAATTTTTTTTTATTTTTTTTTTAATTTTTTTTAAAATATATTTTGAAATTTTTTTTGAAACTTTTTTTTTTGAAAATTTTTTTTTCTAAATTTTTTTTCTAATTTTTTTTTTTTTTTAATTTTTTTTCGAATTTTTTTTTTGAAATTTTTTTTTAATTTTTTTTAAATTTGTTTTGAAATTTTTTCGAAAAATTGTTTTTGAATTTTTTAAAAAAATTTTTTTTGAATTTTTAATTTTTTTTTATTTTTTTTTTATTTTTTTTTTGAAAATTTTTTTTTTGAAATTCTTTCTGAATTTTTTTTAGAAACTGTTTGAATTTTTTTTTTTGAAAATATTTTTTCTAAATTTTTTTTCCAATTTTTTAAAAAAAATTTTTTTGAATTCTTAATTTTTTTTTATTTTATTTTTTATTTTTTTTTGAAAATTTTTTTTTTGAAATTTTTTCTGAATTTTTTTTAGAAACTGTTTGAATTTTTTTTTTTGAAAATATTTTTTCTAAATTTTTTTTCTAATTTTTTAAAAACATTTTCAAAATTTTTTTTGGAATTTTTTTTTGAAATTTTTTTTCGAAAAATTTTCGCTTTGAATTTTTTTTTTAAATTTTTTTTAAAAATTTTTTTTGGAATTTTTAAAAAATTTTTTTTTTTATTTTTTTTTGAAATTTTTTTTTTGAAATTTTTTTAAAAATTTTCTTTTCAATTTTTTTTTTAATTTTTATTTATTTTGTTTCGAAAATTTTTTTTTGAAAATTTTTTCAAATTTTTTTTTTGAAATTTTTATTTCTGAAATTTTTTTCAAATTTTTTTTGAAAATTTCTTTTTTTGAAAATTTTTTTTCGAAAATTTTTTTTTCGAAATTTTTTTTTTTATTTTTTTTCGAAATTTTTTGAAACTTTTTTTAAATTTTTTTTTTGAGTTTTTTTTTGAAATTTTTTTTTTGAATTTTTTTTTAAATTTTTTTTTTGAAAATTTTTTTTTCGAAATTTTTTTTCGAAATTTTTTTTTCAATTTTTTTTATTTTTTTTTCGAATTTTTTTTTGAAATTTTTTCCGAAATTTTTTTTTTGAAATTTTTTTTTTGAATTTTTTTTTGGAATTTTTTTTTAAATTTTTTTTTTAATTTTTTGAAATTTTTTAAAAAATTTTTTCGAATTTTTTTTTGGTATTTTTTTTAATTTTTTTTTTGAGTTTTTTTTTGAAATTTTTTTTTTCTTTTTGAAATTTTTTTTTAAATTTTTTTTTTGAAAATTTTTTCTTTGAAAATTTTTTTTTTGATTTTTTTTCTAGATTTTTTTTTATTTTTTTTTAATTTTTTTTCGAATTTTTTTTTCGAAAAATTTTCGTTTTGAATTTTTTTTTAAATTTTTTTTTGATAATTTCTTTTTTTGAAATTTTTTTTTTCTAAATTTTTTTTCTATTTTTTTAAATTTTTTTTAAAATTTTTTTTCGAATTTTTTTTTTGAAATTTTTTTTCGAAAAATTTTCGTTTTGAAATTTTTTTTTTCTTTTCGAATTTTTTTTTAAAATTTTTTTTTTGAAAATTTTTTTTTCGAAATTTTTTTTCGATATTTTTTTTTAAATTTTTTAAAAATTTTTTTCGAATTTTTTTTTTGAAATTTTTTCCGAAATTTTTTTTTTCTTAATTTTTTTTTGGAATTTTTTTTTATTTTTTTCTCAAATTTTTTTTTGGAAGTTTTTTTTGAATTTTATTTAAATTTTCTTTTTGAAATTTTTTTTAAAAATTTTTCTGAAATTTTTTTTTTGATTTTTTTTTTAGATTTTTTTTTTATTTTTCTTTAAAATTTATTTTGAAATATTTTTTTTAAACTTTTTTTTTGGAAATTTTTTTTCTAATTTTTTTTTTAATTTTTTAAAATTTTTTTAAAATTTTTTTTCGAATTTTTTTTTTGAAATTTTTTTTCGAAAAATTTTCGTTTTGAAATTTTTTTTAAATTCTTTTCTTAAATTTTTTATTTATTTTTTTTGAAAATTTATTTTTTGAAATTTTTTTTTAAATTTTTTTTTTGAAAATTTTTTTTTTGAAATTTTTTTTTTGATTTTTTTCTAGAATTTTTTTTTATTTTTTTTTGAATTTTTTTTAAAATTTATTTTGAAATTTTTTTTGAAACTTTTTTTTTTGAAAATTTTTTTTTCTAAATTTTTTTTCTAATTTTTTTTATTTTTTTTAAAATTTTTTTTCGAATTTTTTTTTTGAAATTTTTTTTTAAATTTTTTTTAAATTTTTTTTTAAATTTTTTTTTCGAAAAATTGTTTTCAAATTTTCTTTTTTGAATTTTTTAAAAAATTTTTTTTTGAATTTTTAATTTTTTTTTATTTTTTTTTATTTTTTTTTTGAAAATTTTTTTTTTTTAATTTTTTCTGAATTTCTTTTAGAAACTGTTTGAATTTTTGTTTTTGAAAATATTTTTTCTAAATTTTTTTTCTAATTTTTTAAAAACATTTTCAAAATTTTTTTTGGAATTTTTTTTGAAATTTTTTTTCGAAAAATTTTCGCTTTGAATTTTTTTTTTAAATTTTTTAAAAAATTTTTTTTGGAATTTAAAAAAAAAAAATTTTTTTATTTTTTTTTTGAAATTTTTTTAAAAATTTTATTTTGAATTTTTTTTTTTAATTTTCATTTATTTTGTTTCGAAAATTTTTTTTTGAAAATTTTTTCAAATTTTTTTTTTGAAATTTTTTTTTCTGAAATTTTTTTTAAATTTTTTTTGAAAATTTCTTTTTTTGAAAATTTTTTTTCGAAAATTTTTTTTTCGAAATT
This sequence comes from Chrysolina oricalcia, assembly GCA_944452925.2. Classification (NCBI taxonomy): domain Eukaryota; kingdom Metazoa; phylum Arthropoda; class Insecta; order Coleoptera; family Chrysomelidae; genus Chrysolina; species Chrysolina oricalcia. The sequence continues at coordinate 30,623,182 of OX101824.2, forward strand.
TTTTTTTTTTATTTTTTTTCGAATTTTTTTGAAACTTTTTTTTAAATTTTTTTTTTGAGTTTTTTTTGAATTTTTTTTTCTTTTTGAATTTTTTTTAAAATTTTTTTTTTGAAAATTTTTTTTTCGAAATTTTTTTTCGAAATTTTTTTTTCAATTTTTTTTTTTTTTTTTTCGAATTTTTTTTTGAAATTTTTTCCGAAATTTTTTTTTTGAAATTTTTTTTTTGAATTTTTTTCGGAATTTTTTTTTAATTTTTTTTTTAATTTTTTGAAATTTTTTAAAAAATTTTTTCGAATTTTTTTTGGTATTTTTTTTAAATTTTTTTTTGAGTTTTTTTTTGAAATTTTTTTTTCTTTTTGAAATTTTTTTTTAAATTTTTTTTTTGAAAATTTTTTCTTTGAAATTTTTTTTTCTGGTTTTTTTTCTAGATTTTTTTTTATTTTTTTTTAATTTTTTTTCGAATTTTTTTTTCGAAAAATTTTCGTTTTGAATTTTTTTTTATTTTTTTTTGAAAATTTTTTTTTCTAAATTTTTTTTCTAATTTTTTTAAATTTTTTTTCTAATTTTTTTTGAAATTTTTTTTTGAATTTTTTTTTCGAAAAATTTTCGTTTTGAAGTTTTTTTTAAATTTTTTTTTGATAATTTCTTTTTTTGAAAATTTTTTTTTCTAAATTTTTTTTCTATTTTTTTAAAAAAATTTTTAATTTTTTTTTCGAATTTTTTTTTTGAAATTTTTTTTCGAAAAATTTTCGTTTTGAAGTTTTTTTTTATTCTTTTCTTAAATTTTTTTTGGAGGTTTTTTTTGAATTTTTTTTTTAAATTTTTTTTGAAATTTTTTTTTTTGAAATTTTTTTGATATTTTTTTTTGAGAATCATTTTTTCGAAAAATTGTTTTCGAATTTTCTTTTTTGAATTTTTTTTTTATTTTTTTTGAATTCTTTAAAAAAAATTTTTTTGAATTTTTTTTTTGAAAATTTTTCGATAATTTTTTTTTTGAATTTTTTTTTTATTTTTTCTTTCAAAAATTTTTTTGAAATTTTTTAAAAATTTTTTATTCAATTTTTTGAAAATTTTTTGATAATTATTTTTTTGAATTTTTTTTTTTCAAGTTTTTTGAAATTTTTTTTGAAAATTTTTTTTTTGAATTTTTTTTTTCGAATTTTTTGTTTTGAAAATTTTTTTGAAGTTTTTTTTAAATTTTTTTTGAATTTTTTTTTTGAAATTTTTTCCGAAATTTTTTTTTTTGAAAATTTTTTTTTTTGAATTTTTTTTGGATTTTTTTTAAATTTTTTTTTATTTTTTGAAATTTTTTAAAAATTTTTTTCGATTTTTTTTTTGAAATTTTTTACTAATTTTTTTTAATTTTTTTTTCAAATATTTTTCTGTGAAAATTTTTTTTTTGAAAAATTTTATTTTGAAATTTTTTTTTTTTGAAAATTTTTTGATAATTTTTTTTTAATTTTTTAAAAATTTTTTTTTATTTTTTCTTTCAAACATTTTTTTGAAATTTTTTTTAAAATTTTTTTTGAAATTTTTTTTGAAATTTTTTTTTCTCAATTTTTTTTAAATGTTTTTTTCTTTCGTTTTTTTTAAATATTTTTCTTTGAAAATTTTATTTTTGTAAAATTTAATTTTGATAATTTTTTTTAAATTTTTTGATAATTATTTTTTTGAAATTTTTTTAAAATTTTTTTTTGAGAATCATTTTTTCGAAAAATTGTTTTCGAATTTTCTTTTTTGAATTTTTTTTTGATTTTTTTTTGAATTTTTTAAAAATTTTTTTTTTGAATTTTTTTATTTGAAAATTTTTTGATAATTTTTTTTTTATTTTTTTAAATTTTTTCTTTCAAAAATTTTTTTGAATTTTTTTTTGAAATTTTTTTTAAATTCATTTTAAATTTTTTTAAAATTTTTTGAGATTTTTTTTTCAAGTTTTTTTGAAATTTTTTTTGAAAATTTTTTTTTGAAATTTTTTTTTTCGAATTTTTTTTTGTTTTGAAATTTTTTTTCTAAATTTTTTTTTAAATTTTTTGAAATTTTTTAAAAATTTTTTTCGAATTTTTTTTTGATATTTTTTTTTAATTTTTTTTTTTGGTTTTTTTTTGAAATTTTTTTTTTCTTTTTGAAATTTTTTTTAAAATTTTTTTTTTGAAAATTTTTTTTTTGAAATTTTTTTTTTTGATTTTTTTTAAATTTTTTTTAAATTTTTTTTCGAATTTTTTTTTAAATCTATTTTGAAACTTTTTTTTTTGAAAATTTTTTTTCTAAAATTTGTTTCTAATTTTTTTAATTTTTTTTCGAATTTTTTTTTCGAAAAATTTTCGTTTTGAATTTTTTTTTATTTTTTTTTGAAAATTTTTTTTCTAAATTTTTTTCCAATTTTTTTTAATTTTTTTTCGAATTTTTTTATGAAATTTTTTTTCGAGAAATTTTCGTTTTGAATTTTTTTAAAATTTTTTTTTGAAAATTTTTTCAAATTTTTTTTTTGAAATTTTTATTTCTGAAATTTTTTTAAAATTTTTTTTGAAAATTTCTTTTTTTGAAAATTTTTTTTCGAAAATTTTTTTTTCGAAATTTTTTTTTTAAATTTTTTTTCGAAATTTTTTGAAACTTTTTTTAAATTTTTTTTTTGAGTTTTTTCTTGAAATTTTTTTTTTGAATTTTTAATTTTTTTTTCGAATTTTTTTTTTGAAATTTTTTTTCGAAAAATTTTCGTTTTGAAGTTTTTTTTTATTCTTTTCTTAAATTTTTTTTGGAGGTTTTTTTTGAATTTTTTTTTTAAATTTTTTTTGAAATTTTTTTTTTTGAAATTTTTTTGATATTTTTTTTTGAGAATCATTTTTTCGAAAAATTGTTTTCGAATTTTCTTTTTTGAATTTTTTTTTTATTTTTTTTGAATTCTTTAAAAAAAATTTTTTTGAATTTTTTTTTTGAAAATTTTTCGATAATTTTTTTTTTGAATTTTTTTTTTATTTTTTCTTTCAAAAATTTTTTTGAAATTTTTTAAAAATTTTTTATTCAATTTTTTGAAAATTTTTTGATAATTATTTTTTTGAATTTTTTTTTTTCAAGTTTTTTGAAATTTTTTTTGAAAATTTTTTTTTTTGAATTTTTTTTTTCGAATTTTTTGTTTTGAAAATTTTTTTGAAGTTTTTTTTAAATTTTTTTTGAATTTTTTTTTTGAAATTTTTTCCGAAATTTTTTTTTTTGAAAATTTTTTTTTTTGAATTTTTTTTGGATTTTTTTTAAATTTTTTTTTATTTTTTGAAATTTTTTAAAAATTTTTTTCGATTTTTTTTTTGAAATTTTTTACTAATTTTTTTTAATTTTTTTTTCAAATATTTTTCTGTGAAAATTTTTTTTTTGAAAAATTTTATTTTGAAATTTTTTTTTTTTGAAAATTTTTTGATAATTTTTTTTTAATTTTTTAAAAATTTTTTTTTATTTTTTCTTTCAAACATTTTTTTGAAATTTTTTTTAAAATTTTTTTTGAAATTTTTTTTGAAATTTTTTTTTCTCAATTTTTTTTAAATGTTTTTTTCTTTCGTTTTTTTTAAATATTTTTCTTTGAAAATTTTATTTTTGTAAAATTTAATTTTGATAATTTTTTTTAAATTTTTTGATAATTATTTTTTTGAAATTTTTTTAAAATTTTTTTTTGAGAATCATTTTTTCGAAAAATTGTTTTCGAATTTTCTTTTTTGAATTTTTTTTTGATTTTTTTTTGAATTTTTTAAAAATTTTTTTTTTGAATTTTTTTATTTGAAAATTTTTTGATAATTTTTTTTTTATTTTTTTAAATTTTTTCTTTCAAAAATTTTTTTGAATTTTTTTTTGAAATTTTTTTTAAATTCATTTTAAATTTTTTTAAAATTTTTTGAGATTTTTTTTTCAAGTTTTTTTGAAATTTTTTTTGAAAATTTTTTTTTGAAATTTTTTTTTTCGAATTTTTTTTTGTTTTGAAATTTTTTTTCTAAATTTTTTTTTAAATTTTTTGAAATTTTTTAAAAATTTTTTTCGAATTTTTTTTTGATATTTTTTTTTAATTTTTTTTTTTGGTTTTTTTTTGAAATTTTTTTTTTCTTTTTGAAATTTTTTTTAAAATTTTTTTTTTTAAATTTTTTTTTTGAAATTTTTTTTTTTGATTTTTTTTAAATTTTTTTTAAATTTTTTTTCGAATTTTTTTTTAAATCTATTTTGAAACTTTTTTTTTTGAAAATTTTTTTTCTAAAATTTGTTTCTAATTTTTTTAATTTTTTTTCGAATTTTTTTTTCGAAAAATTTTCGTTTTGAATTTTTTTTTATTTTTTTTTGAAAATTTTTTTTCTAAATTTTTTTCCAATTTTTTTTAATTTTTTTTCGAATTTTTTTATGAAATTTTTTTTCGAGAAATTTTCGTTTTGAATTTTTTTAAAATTTTTTTTTGAAAATTTTTTCAAATTTTTTTTTTGAAATTTTTATTTCTGAAATTTTTTTAAAATTTTTTTTGAAAATTTCTTTTTTTGAAAATTTTTTTTCGAAAATTTTTTTTTCGAAATTTTTTTTTTAAATTTTTTTTCGAAATTTTTTGAAACTTTTTTTAAATTTTTTTTTTGAGTTTTTTCTTGAAATTTTTTTTTTGAATTTTTTTTTAAATTTTTGTTTTGAAAATTTTTTTTTCGAAATTTTTTTTCGAAATTTTTTTTTCAATTTTTTTTATTTTTTTTTCGAATTTTTTTTTGAAATTTTTTCCGAAATTTTTTTTTTGAAATTTTTTTTTTTGAATTTTTTTTTGGAATTTTTTTTTAAATTTTTTTTTAAATTTTTTGAAATTTTTTAAAAAATTTTTTCGAATTTTTTTTTGGTATTTTTTTTAATTTTTTTTTTGAGTTTTTTTTTGAAATTTTTTTTTTCTTTTTGAAATTTTTTTTTAAATTTTTTTTTTGAAAATTTTTTCTTTGAAAATTTTTTTTTTGATTTTTTTTCTAGATTTTTTTTTATTTTTTTTAAATTTTTTTTCGAATTTTTTTTTCGAAAAATTTTCGTTTTGAATTTTTTTTTAAATTTTTTTTTGATAATTTCTTTTTTTGAAATTTTTTTTTTCTAAATTTTTTTTCTATTTTTTTAAATTTTTTTTTAAATTTTTTTTCGAATTTTTTTTTTGAAATTTTTTTTCGAAAAATTTTCGTTTTGAAATTTTTTTTTTCTTTTCGAATTTTTTTTAAAATTTTTTTTTTGAAAATTTTTTTTTCGAAATTTTTTTTCGATATTTTTTTTTCAATTTTTTAAAATTTTTTTTCGAATTTTTTTTTTTGAAATTTTTTCCGAAATTTTTTTTTTCTTAATTTTTTTTTGGAATTTTTTTTTATTTTTTTCTCAAATTTTTTTTTGGAAGTTTTTTTTGAATTTTATTTAAATTTTCTTTTTGAAATTTTTTTTAAAAATTTTTCTGAAATTTTTTTTTTGATTTTTTTTTTAGAATTTTTTTTATTTTTTTTTTAAATTTATTTTGAAATATTTTTTTTAAACTTCTTTTTTGGAAATTTTTTTTCTAATTTTTTTTTTAATTTTTTAAAATTTTTCTAAAATTTTTTTTCGAATTTTTTTTTTGAAATTTTTTTTCGAAAAATTTTCGTTTTGAAATTTTTTTTAAATTCTTTTCTTAAATTTTTTATTTATTTTTTTTGAAAATTTATTTTTTGAAATTTTTTTTTAAATTTTTTTTTTGAAAATTTTTTTTTTGAAATTTTTTTTTTGATTTTTTTCTAGAATTTTTTTTTTATTTTTTTTTGAATTTTTTTTTTAATTTATTTTGAAATTTTTTTTGAAACTTTTTTTTTTTGAAAATTTTTTTTTCTAAATTTTTTTTCTAATTTTTTTCATTTTTTTTTAAATTTTTTTTCGAATTTTTTTTTTGAAATTTTTTTTAAAATTTTTTTTAAAATTTTTTTTAAATTTTTTTTTCGAAAAATTGTTTTCAAATTTTCTTTTTTGAATTTTTTAAAAAAATTTTTTTTGAATTTTTAATTTTTTTTTATTTTTTTTTATTTTTTTTTTGAAATTTTTTAAAAACATTTTCAAAATTTTTTTTGGAATTTTTTTTTGAAATTTTTTTTCGAAAAATTTTCGCTTTGAATTTTTTTTTAAAATTTTTTAAAAAATTTTTTTTGGAATTTTTTAAAAAAAATTTTTTTTATTTTTTTTTGAAATTTTTTTTTTGAAATTTTTTTAAAAATTTTCTTTTGAATTTTTTTTTTTAATTTTTATTTATTTTGTTTCGAAAATTTTTTTTTGAAAATTTTTTCAAATTTTTTTTTGAAATTTTTTTTGAATTTTTTTTTCTTTTTGAATTTTTTTTAAAATTTTTTTTTTGAAAATTTTTTTTTCGAAATTTTTTTTCGAAATTTTTTTTTCAATTTTTTTTATTTTTTTTTCGAATTTTTTTTTGAAATTTTTTCCGAAATTTTTTTTTTGAAATTTTTTTTTTGAATTTTTTTCGGAATTTTTTTTTAATTTTTTTTTTAATTTTTTGAAATTTTTTAAAAAATTTTTTCGAATTTTTTTTGGTATTTTTTTTAAATTTTTTTTTGAGTTTTTTTTTGAAATTTTTTTTTCTTTTTGAAATTTTTTTTTAAATTTTTTTTTTGAAAATTTTTTCTTTGAAAATTTTTTTTTTGATTTTTTTTCTAGATTTTTTTTTATTTTTTTTTATTTTTTTTCGAATTTTTTTTTCGAAAAATTTTCGTTTTGAATTTTTTTTTATTTTTTTTTGAAAATTTTTTTTTCTAAATTTTTTTTCTATTTTTTTAAAAAATTTTTTAATTTTTTTTTCGAATTTTTTTTTTGAAATTTTTTTTCGAAAAATTTTCGTTTTGAAATTTTTTTTTATTCTTTTCTTAAATTTTTTTTGGAGGTTTTTTTTGAATTTTTTTTTAAAATTTTTTTTGAAATTTTTTTTTTTGAAATTTTTTTGATATTTTTTTTTGAGAATCATTTTTTCGAAAAATTGTTTTCGAATTTTCTTTTTTGAATTTTTTTTTTATTTTTTTTGAATTCTTTAAAAAAAATTTTTTTGAATTTTTTTTTTGAAAATTTTTCGATAATTTTTTTTTTGAATTTTTTTTTTATTTTTTCTTTCAAAAATTTTTTTGAAATTTTTTTTTAATTTTTTGAAAATTTTTTGATAATTATTTTTTTGAAATTTTTTTTTTCAAGTTTTTTGAAATTTTTTTTGAAAATTTTTTTTTTTGAATTTTTTTTTTCGAATTTTTTGTTTTGAAAATTTTTTTTTTTGAATTTTTTTTGGATTTTTTTTAAATTTTTTTTTATTTTTTGAAATTTTTTAAAAATTTTTTTCGATTTTTTTTTTGAAATTTTTTTCTAATTTTTTTTAATTTTTTTTTCAAATATTTTTCTGTGAAAATTTTTTTTTTGAAAAATTTTATTTTGAAATTTTTTTTTTTTGAAAATTTTTTGATAATTTTTTTTTAATTTTTTTAAAAATTTTTTTTTATTTTTTCTTTCAAACATTTTTTTGAAATTTTTTTTAAAATTTTTTTTGAAATTTTTTTTGAAATTTTTTTTTCTCAATTTTTTTTAAATGTTTTTTTCTTTCGTTTTTTTTTAAATATTTTTCTTTGAAAATTTTATTTTTGTAAAATTTAATTTTGATAATTTTTTTTAAATTTTTTGATAATTATTTTTTTGAAATTTTTTTAAAATTTTTTTTTGAGAATCATTTTTTCGAAAAATTGTTTTCGAATTTTCTTTTTTGAATTTTTTTTTGATTTTTTTTTGAATTTTTTAAAAATTTTTTTTTTGAATTTTTTTATTTGAAAATTTTTTGATAATTTTTTTTTTATTTTTTTAAATTTTTTCTTTCAAAAATTTTTTTGAATTTTTTTTTGAAATTTTTTTTAAATTCATTTTAAATTTTTTTAAAATTTTTTGAGATTTTTTTTTCAAGTTTTTTTGAAATTTTTTTTGAAAATTTTTTTTTGAAATTTTTTTTTTCGAATTTTTTTTTGTTTTGAAATTTTTTTTCTAAATTTTTTTTTAAATTTTTTGAAATTTTTTAAAAATTTTTTTCGAATTTTTTTTTGATATTTTTTTTTAATTTTTTTTTTTGGTTTTTTTTTGAAATTTTTTTTAAATTTTTTTTTTTGAAAATTTTTTTTTTGAAATTTTTTTTTTTGATTTTTTTTAAATTTTTTTTTAATTTTTTTTCGAAATTTTTTTAAAATCTATTTTGAAACTTTTTTTTTTGAAAATTTTTTTTCTAAAATTTGTTTCTAATTTTTTTAATTTTTTTTCGAATTTTTTTTTCGAAAAATTTTCGTTTTGAATTTTTTTTTATTTTTTTTTGAAAATTTTTTTTCTAAATTTTTTTCCAATTTTTTTTAATTTTTTTTCGAATTTTTTTATGAAATTTTTTTTCGAGAAATTTTCGTTTTGAATTTTTTTAAAATTTTTTTTTGAAAATTTTTTTTCGAAAAATTTTCGTTTCGAAATATTTTTTCATTCTTCTCTTAAATTTTTTTTGGAGATTTTTTTTGAAATTTTTTTAAAATTTTTTTTTGAAATTTTTTTTTTTGAAATTTTTTTGATATTTTTTTTTGAGAATCATTTTTTCGAAAAATTGTTTTCGAATTTTCTTTTTTGAAATTTTTTTTGAAATTTTTTTTTTTATTTTTTGAAAATTTTTTGAAAATTATTTTTTTGAAATTTTTTTTCAAGTTTTTTTGAAATTTTTTTTGAAATTTTTTTTTTGAATTTTTTTATTTCGATTTTTTTTTTGTTTCGAAATTTTTTTCTTTTGAAAATTTTTTTGACATTTTCTTAAAAATTTTTTTGAATTTTTTTTTTGAATTTTTTTCCGAAATTTTTTTTTTGAAAATTTTTTTGGAATTTTTTTTTTTTTTTAATTTTTTGAAATTTTTTAAAAAAATTTTTCGAATTTTTTTTTGAAATTTTTTTTTTTATTTTTTTTTTGAAAATTTTTTTTTCGAAATTTTTTTTCGAAATTTTTTTTTTTTCGAATTTTTTTTTTGAAATTTTTCATTGAAAAATTTTCGTTTTGAAATTTTTTTTCGAAAAATTTTCATTTTGAATTTTTAAATTTTTTTTTTAATTTTTTTTCGAATTTTTTTTTTTAAATTTTTTAAAAATTTTTTTTTTTGAAAATTTTTGTTTTGAAAATTTTTTTTTTGAAATTTTTGTTTTGATTTTTTTTCTAGAATTTTTTTTCTATTTTTTTTCGATTTTTTTTTAAATTTATTTTGAAATTTTTTTTGAAACTTTTTTTTTTTAATTTTTTTTTCTATATTTTTTTTTCCAAATTTTTTTTCTAATTTTTTTTTATTTTTTTTTCGAATTTTTTTTTTGAATTTTTTTTTCTTTTTGAAATTTTTTTTAAAATTTTTTTTTTTGAAATTTTTTTTAAATTTTTTTTTTGAAAATTTTTTTTTTGATTTTTTTTCTAGATTTTTATTTTTTTTTCGAAATTTTTTTAAAATTTATTTTGAAATTTTTTTTTAAACTTTTTTTTTTGAAAATATTTTTTTCTAAATTTTTTTTAAATTTTTTTAAAATTTTTTTTTCAATTTTTTGAAAATTTTTTGATAATTATTTTTTTGAAATTTTTTTTTTCAAGTTTCTTGAAATTTTTTTGAAAATTTTTTTTTGAATTTTTTTTTTCGAATTTTTTTTTTGAAAATTTTTTTGACGTTTTTTTTAAATTTTTTTTTAATTTTTTTTTTGAAATTTTTTCCGAAATTTCTTTTTTTGAAAATTTTTTTTTTGAATTTTTTTTGGATTTTTTTAAAATTTTTTTTTCATTTTTTGAAATTTTTTAAAAATTTTTTTCGATTTTTTTTTTGAAATTTTTTTCTAATTTTTTTTTTATTTTTTTTCAAATATTTTTCTGTGAAAATTTTTTTTTTGAAAAATTTTATTTTGAAATTTTTTTTTTTTGAAAATTTTTTGATAATTTTTTTTTAATTTAAAAAAAAAAAAAAATTTATTTTTTCTTTCAAAAATTTTTTTGAAATTTTTTTTAAAATTTTTTTTGAAATTTTTTTTGAAATTTTTTTTTCTCAATTTTTTTTAAATTTTTTTTTCTTTCGTTTTTTTTAAATATTTTTCTTTGAAAATTTTATTTTTGTAAAATTTAATTTTGATAATTTTTTTTAAATTTTTTGATAATTATTTTTTTGAAATTTTTTTAAAATTTTTTTTTGAGAATCATTTTTTCGAAAAATTGTTTTCGAATTTTCTTTTTTGAATTTTTTTTTGATTTTTTTTTGAATTTTTTAAAAATTTTTTTTTTGAATTTTTTTATTTGAAAATTTTTTGATAATTTTTTTTTTATTTTTTTAAATTTTTTCTTTCAAAAATTATTTTGAATTTTTTTTTGAAATTTTTTTTAAATTCATTTTAAATTTTTTTAAAATTTTTTGAGATTTTTTTTTCAAGTTTTTTTGAAATTTTTTTTGAAAATTTTTTTTTGAAATTTTTTTTTTCGAATTTTTTTTTGTTTTGAAATTTTTTTTCTAAATTTTTTTTTAAATTTTTTGAAATTTTTTAAAAATTTTTTTCGATTTTTTTTTTGATATTTTTTTTTAATTTTTTTTTTTGGTTTTTTTTTGAAATTTTTTTTTTCTTTTTGAAATTTTTTTTAAAATTTTTTTTTTGAAAATTTTTTTTTTGAAATTTTTTTTTTTGATTTTTTTTAAATTTTTTTTAAATTTTTTTTCGAAATTTTTTTTAAATCTATTTTGAAACTTTTTTTTTTGAAAATTTTTTTTCTAAAATTTGTTTCTAATTTTTTTAATTTTTTTTCGAATTTTTTTTTCGAAAAATTTTCGTTTTGAATTTTTTTTTATTTTTTTTTGAAAATTTTTTTTCTAAATTTTTTTCCAATTTTTTTTAATTTTTTTTCGAATTTTTTTATGAAATTTTTTTTCGAGAAATTTTCGTTTTGAATTTTTTTAAAATTTTTTTTTGAAAATTTTTTTTCGAAAAATTTTCGTTTCGAAATATTTTTTCATTCTTCTCTTAAATTTTTTTTGGAGATTTTTTTTGAAATTTTTTTTAAATTTTTTTTTGAAATTTTTTTTTTTGAAATTTTTTTGATATTTTTTTTTGAGAATCATTTTTTCGAAAAATTGTTTTCGAATTTTCTTTTTTGAAATTTTTTTTGAAATTTTTTTTTTTATTTTTTGAAAATTTTTTGAAAATTATTTTTTTGAAATTTTTTTTCAAGTTTTTTTGAAATTTTTTTTGAAATTTTTTTTTTGAATTTTTTTATTTCGATTTTTTTTTGTTTCGAAATTTTTTTCTTTTGAAAATTTTTTTGACATTTTCTTAAAAATTTTTTTGAATTTTTTTTTTGAATTTTTTTCCGAAATTTTTTTTTTGAAAATTTTTTTGGAATTTTTTTTTTTTTTTTAATTTTTTGAAATTTTTTAAAAAAATTTTTCGAATTTTTTTTTGAATTTTTTTTTAAAATTTTTTTTTTGGAGTTTTTTTTGAAATTTTTTTTTTTATTTTTTTTTTGAAAATTTTTTTTTCGAAATTTTTTTTCGAAATTTTTTTTTTTTCGAATTTTTTTTTTGAAATTTTTCATTGAAAAATTTTCGTTTTGAAATTTTTTTTCGAAAAATTTTCATTTTGAATTTTTAAATTTTTTTTTTAATTTTTTTTCGAATTTTTTTTTTTAATTTTTTAAAAATTTTTTTTTTTGAAAATTTTTGTTTTGAAAAATTTTTTTTTTTAAATTTTTGTTTTGATTTTTTTTCTAGAATTTTTTTTCTATTTTTTTTCGATTTTTTTTAAAATTTATTTTGAAATTTTTTTTGAAACTTTTTTTTTTTAATTTTTTTTTCTATATTTTTTTTCTAAATTTTTTTTCTAATTTTTTTTTATTTTTTTTTCGAATTTTTTTTTTGAATTTTTTTTTCTTTTTGAAATTTTTTTTAAAATTTTTTTTTTGAAATTTTTTTTTTTGAAATTTTTTTTAAATTTTTTTTTTGAAAATTTTTTTTTTGATTTTTTTTCTAGATTTTTATTTTTTTTTCGAAATTTTTTTAAAATTTATTTTGAAATTTTTTTTTAAACTTTTTTTTTTGAAAATATTTTTTTCTAAATTTTTTTTTAATTTTTTTAAAATTTTTTTTTCAATTTTTTGAAAATTTTTTGATAATTATTTTTTTGAAATTTTTTTTTTCAAGTTTCTTGAAATTTTTTTGAAAATTTTTTTTTTGAATTTTTTTTTTCGAATTTTTTTTTTTGAAAATTTTTTTGACGTTTTTTTTAAATTTTTTTTTAATTTTTTTTTTGAAATTTTTTCCGAAATTTCTTTTTTTGAAAATTTTTTTTTTGAATTTTTTTTGGATTTTTTTAAAAATTTTTTTTCATTTTTTGAAATTTTTTAAAAATTTTTTTCGATTTTTTTTTTGAAATTTTTTTCTAATTTTTTTTTTATTTTTTTTCAAATATTTTTCTGTGAAAATTTTTTTTTTGAAAAATTTTATTTTGAAATTTTTTTTTTTGAAAATTTTTTGATAATTTTTTTTTAATTTAAAAAAAAAAAAATTTTATTTTTCTTTCAAAAATTTTTTTGAAATTTTTTTTAAAATTTTTTTTGAAATTTTTTTTTCTCAATTTTTTTTAATTTTTTTTTTCTTTCGTTTTTTTTAAATATTTTTCTTTGAAAATTTTATTTTTGTAAAATTTAATTTTGATAATTTTTTTAAAATTTTTTGATAATTATTTTTTTGAAATTTTTAAAAAATTTTTTTTTGAGAATCATTTTTTCGAAAAATTGTTTTCGAATTTTCTTTTTTGAATTTTTTTTTGATTTTTTTTTGAATTTTTTTGAAAATTTTTTTTTGAATTTTTTTATTTGAAAATTTTTTGATAATTTTTTTTGAATTTTTTTTTTATTTTTTTTAATTTTTTCTTTCAAAAATTTTTTTTGAATTTTTTTTTGAAATTTTTTTCAAATTTTTTGAAAATTTTTTGATAATTATTTTTTTGAGATTTTTTTTAAAGTTTTTTTGAAATTTTTTTTGAAAATTTTTTTTGAATTTTTTTTTTCGAATTTTTTTTTTGTTTCGAAATTTTTTTCTTTTGAAAATTTTTTTGACGTTTTTTTTTAATTTTTTTTGAATTTTTTTTTGAAATTTTTTTTCTAAATTTTTTTTTTAATTTTTTGAAATTTTTTAAAAAATTTTTTCGAATTTTTTTTTGAAATTTTTTTAAAAAATTTTTTTTTGGAGTTTTTTTTAGAAATTTTTTTTTTTGATTTTTTTTGAATTTTTTTTTTATTTTTTTTCGAAATTTTTTTAAAATCTATTTTGAAATTTTTTTTGAAAATTTTTTTTTCTAAAATTTGTTTCTAATTTTTTAAAAAAAAATTTCGAATTTTTTTTTGAAATTTTTTTAAAAAATTTTTTTTTGGAGTTTTTTTTAGAAATTTTTTTTTTTGATTTTTTTTGAATTTTTTTTTTATTTTTTTTCGAAATTTTTTTAAAATCTATTTTGAAATTTTTTTTGAAAATTTTTTTTTCTAAAATTTGTTTCTAATTTTTTTAATTTTTTTTCGAATTTTTTTTTCGAAAAATTTTCGTTTTGAATTTTTTTTTATTTTTTTTTGAAAATTTTTTTTCTAAATTTTTTTTCCAATTTTTTTTAATTTTTTTTCGAATTTTTTTTTGAAATTTTTTTTTTTTAAATTTTCGTTTTAAATTTTTTTAAATTTTTTTTTTGAAAATTTCTTTTCGAAAAATTTTCGTTTTGAAATTTTTTTTCATTCTTCTCTTAAATTTTTTTGGAGGTTTTTTTTGAAATTTTTTTAAAATTTTTTTTTGAAATTTTTTTTCTTGAAATTTTTTTGATATTTTTTTTTGAGAATAATTTTTTCGAAAAATTGTTTTCGAATTTTCTTTTTTGAAATTTTTTTTGAAATTTTTTTTTTTATTTTTTGAAAATTTTTTGATAATTATTTTTTTGAAATTTTTTTTCAAGTTTTTTTGAAATTTTTTTTGAAATTTTTTTTTGAATTTTTTTTTTCGATTTTTTTTTGTTTCGAAATTTTTTTCTTTTGAAAATTTTTTTGACATTTTTTTAAAAATTTTTTTGAATTTTTTTTTTGAAATTTTTTTTTTGAAAATTTTTTTTTGAATTTTTTTTGGAATTTTTTTTTTTAATTTTTTGAAATTTTTTAAAAAATTTTTTCGAATTTTTTTTTGAAATTGTTTTTTTTGAAATTTTTTTTTTTCTTTTTGAAATTTTTTTTAAAATTTTTTTTTGAAAATTTTTTTTTCGAAATTTTTTTTCGAAATTTTTTTTTTTATTTTTTTTTATTTTTTTTCGAATTTTTTTTTGAAATTTTTTCCGAAATTTTTTTTTTGAAAATTTTTTTTTTGAATTTTTTTTGGAATATTTTTTAATTTTTTTTTTAATTTTTTGAAATTTTTTAAAAAATTTTTTCGAATTTTTTCTTGATATTTTTTTTAATATTTTTTTTGGAGTTTTTTTTGAAATTTTTTTTAACATTTTTTTTTTTGAAATTTTTTTTTTTGAAATTTTTTTAAAATTTTTTTAAATTTTTTTTTTTTTGAAATTTTTTTTTTGAAAATTTCTTTTTTGATTTTTTTTCTAGATTTGTTTTTATTTTTTTTTCGAAATTTTTTTAAAATTTATTTTGAAATTTTTTTTAAACTTTTTTTTTGAATTTTTTTTTTCTAAATCTTTTTTCTAATTTTTTTAAATTTTTTTTCGAATTTTTTTTATGAAATTTTTTTTCGAAAAATTTTTTTTCGAAATTTTTTTTTCAATTTTTTTTTATTTTTTTCAAATTTTTTTTTTGAAATTTTTCATTGAAAAATTTTCGTTTTGAAATTTTTTTTTGAAATTTTTTTCTAATTTTTTGTTTATTTCTTTTCAAATATTTTTCTGTGAAATTTTTTTTTTGAAAAATTTTATTTTGAAATTTTTTTTCGAAAAATTTTCATTTTGAATTTTTTTTTATTTATTTTTTTTCAAATTTTCTTTTTGATTTTTTAAATTTTTTTTCGAATTTTTTTTTAAAATTTTTTAAAAATTTTTTTTTTGAAAATTTTTTTTTTGAAAATTTTTTTTTTGAAAATTTTTTTTTTGAAATTTTTGTTTTGATTTTTTTTCTAGATTTTTTTTTTATTTTTTTTCGATTTTTTTAAAAATTTATTTTGAAATTTTTTTTGAAACTTTTTTTTTTAAATTTTTTTTTCTAAATTTTTTTTTCTAAATTTTTTTTCTAATTTTTTTTATTTTTTTTTTCGAATTTTTTTTTTGAATTTTTTTTTTCTTTTTGAAATTTTTTTTAAAATTTTTTTTTTGATTTTTTTTTTTTTAAATTTTTTTTTTAATTTTTTTTTTAAAAATTTTTCTTAAATATTTTTTTTTTGATTTTTTTTCTAGATTTGTTTTTATTTTTTTTTCGAAATTTTTTTAAAATTTATTTTGAAATTTTTTTTTAAACTTTTTTTTTTGAAAATTTTTTTTTCTAAATTTTTTTTCTAATTTTTTTTAATTTTTTTTCGATTTTTTTAAAAATTTATTTTGAAATTTTTTTTGAAACTTTTTTTTTGAATTTTTTTTTAATTTTTTCTTTCAAAAATTTTTTTGAAATTTTTTTTAAATTTTTTTTTAATTTTTTTTTCAATTTTTTGAAAATTTTTTGATAATTATTTTTTTGAAATTTTTTTTTTCAAGTTTTTTGAAATTTTTTTTGAAAATTTTTTTTTTGAATTTTTTTTTTTCAAATTTTTTTTTTTGAAAATTTTTTTGACGTTTTTTTTTTAATTTTTTTTGAATTCTTTTTTTGAATTTTTTTCCGAAATTTTTTTTTTGAAAATTTTTTTTTTGAATTTTTTTTGGATTTTTTTTAATTTTTTTTTTTATTTTTTGAAATTTTTTAAAAAATTTTTTTCGATTTTTTTTTTGAAATTTTTTTCTAATTTTTTTTTATTTTTTTTCAAATATTTTTCTGTGAAAATTTTTTTTTTGAAAAATTTTATTTTGAAATTTTTTTTTTTTGAATATTTTTTGATAATTTTTTTTTAATTTAAAAAAAAAAAATTCATTTTTTCTTTCAAAAAATTTTTGAAATTTTTTTTAAAATTTTTTTTTGAAATTTTTTTTGAAATTTTTTTTCTCAATTTTTTTAAAATTTTTTTTTTCTTTCGTTTTTTTTAAATATTTTTCTTTGAAAATTTTATTTTTGTGAAATTTAATTTTGATAATTTTTTTAAAATTTTTTGATAATTATTTTTTTGAAATTTTTTTAAAAATTTTTTTTTGAGAATCATTTTTTCGAAAAATTGTTTTCGAATTTTCTTTTTTGAATTTTTTTTTATTTTTTTTTGAATTTTTTTGAAACATTTTTTTTGAATTTTTTTATTTGAAAATTTTTTGATAATTTTTTTTGAATTTTTTTTTTATTTTTTTTAATTTCTTCTTTCAAAAATTTTTCTGAATTTTTTTTCGAAATTTTTTTAAAATTTTTTTTAAATTTTTTGAAAATTTTTTGATAATTATTTTTTTGAGATTTTTTTTTAAAAGTTTTTTTGAAATTTTTTTTGAAAATCTTTTTTTGAATTTTTTTTTTCGAATTTTTTTTTGTATCGAAATTTTTTTCTTTTGAAAATTTTTTTGACGTTTTTTTTTAAATTTTTTTTAAATTTTTTTTTGAAATTTTTTTTCTAAATTTTTTTTTAAATTTTTTGAAATTTTTTAAAAAAATTTTTCGAATTTTTTTTTGATATTATTTTTAAAAATTTTTTTTTTGAGTTTTTTTTTGAAATTTTTTTTTTCTTTTTGAAATTTTTTTTTAAATTTTTTTTCTGAAAATTTTTTTTTTGATTTTTTTTTGAATTTTTTTTAAATTTTTTTTCGAAATTTTTTTAAAATCTATTTTGAAATTTTTTTTGAAACTTTTTTTTTTGAAAAATTTTCATTTTGAATTTTTTTTTATTTATTTTTTAAATTTTTTTTCGGAAGTTTTTTTTCAAATTTTCTTTTTGATTTTTTCAATTTTTTTTTTCAATTTTTTTTCGAATTTTTTTTTTTTATTTTTTAAAAATTTTTTTTTTGAAAATTTTTTTTTTGAAAATTTTTTTTTTGAAATTTTTTTTTTTGAAATTTTTGTTTTGATTTTTTTTCTAGAATTTTTTTTTTATTTTTTTTCGATTTTTTTTTAAATTTATTTTGAAATTTTTTTTGAAACTTTTTTTTTAAATTTTTTTTTCTAAATTTTTTTTTCTAAATTTTTTTTCTAATTTTTTTTATTTTTTTTTTCGAATTTTTTTTTTGAATTTTTTTTTTCTTTTTGAAATTTTTTTTTAAATTTTTTTTTTGAAATTTTTTTTTTTGAATTTTTTTTTAAATTTTTTTTTTGAAAATTTTTTTTTTGAAAATTTTTTTTTTGATTTTTTTTCTAGATTTGTTTTTATTTTTTTTTCGAAATTTTTTCAAAATTTATTTTTGAATTTTTTTTTGAATTTTTTTTTTTTTTTAATTTTTTGAAATTTTTTAAAAAAATTTTTCGAATTTTTTTTTGAAATTGTTTTTTGGAGTTTTTTTTGAAAATTTTTTTTTTCTTTTTAAAATTTTTTTTAAAATTTTTTTTTGAAAATTTTTTTTTCGAAATTTTTTTTCGAAATTTTTTTTTTTATTTTTTTTTATTTTTTTTCGAATTTTTTTTTGAAATTTTTTCCGAAATTTTTTTTTTGAAAATTTTTTTTTTGAATTTTTTTTGGAATATTTTTTAATTTTTTTTTTTTAATTTTTTGAAATTTTTTAAAAAATTTTTTCGAATTTTTTTTTGATATTTTTTTTAATATTTTTTTTGGAGTTTTTTTTGAAATTTTTTTTAACATTTTTTTTTTGAAATTTTTTTTTTTGAAATTTTTTTAAAATTTTTTTAAAATTTTTTTTTTTGAAATTTTTTTTTTGAAAATTTCTTTTTTGATTTTTTTTCTAGATTTGTTTTTATTTTTTTTTCGAAATTTTTTTAAAATTTATTTTGAAATTTTTTTTAAACTTTTTTTTTGAATTTTTTTTTTCTAAATTTTTTTTCTAATTTTTTTAAATTTTTTTTCGAATTTTTTTTATGAAATTTTTTTTCGAAAAATTTTTTTTCGAAATTTTATTTCGAAATTTTTTTTTCAATTTTTTTTTATTTTTTTCAAATTTTTTTTTTTGAAATTTTTCATTGAAAAATTTTCGTTTTGAAATTTTTTTTTGAAATTTTTTTCTAATTTTTTGTTTATTTCTTTTCAAATATTTTTCTGTGAAATTTTTTTTTTGAAAAATTTTATATTGAAATTTTTTTTCGAAAAATTTTCATTTTGAATTTTTTTTTATTTATTTTTTAATTTTTTTTTCGGAAGTTTTTTTTCAAATTTTCTTTTTGATTTTTTAAATTTTTTTTCGAATTTTTTTTTTAAATTTTTTAAAAATTTTTTTTTTTGAAAATTTTTTTTTTGAAAATTTTTTTTTTGAAAATTTTTTTTTTGAAATTTTTGTTTTGATTTTTTTTCTAGATTTTTTTTTTATTTTTTTTCGATTTTTTTAAAAATTTATTTTGAAATTTTTTTTGAAACTTTTTTTTTTACATTTTTTTTTCTAAATTTTTTTTTCTAAATTTTTTTTCTAATTTTTTTTATTTTTTTTTTCGAATTTTTTTTTTGAATTTTTTTTTTTTTTTTGAAATTTCTTTTGAAATTTTTTTTTTTGAAATTTTTTTTTTTAAATTTTTTTTTTAATTTTTTTTTTAATTTTTCTTGAAAATTTTTTTTTTGATTTTTTTTCTAGATTTGTTTTTATTTTTTTTTCGAAATTTTTTTAAAATTTATTTTGAAATTTTTTTTTAAACTTTTTTTTTTGAAAATTTTTTTTTCTAAATTTTTTTTCTAATTTTTTTTAATTTTTTTTCGATTTTTTTAAAAATTTATTTTGAAATTTTTTTTGAAACTTTTTTTTTGAATTTTTTTTTTTATTTTTTCTTTAAAAAATTTTTTTGAAATTTTTTTAAAATTTTTTTTAAATTTTTTTTTCAATTTTTTGAAAATTTTTTGATAATTATTTTTTTGAAATTTTTTTTTTCAAGTTTTTTGAAATTTTTTTTGAAAATTTTATTTTTGAATTTTTTTTTTCAAATTTTTTTTTTTGAAAATTTTTTTGACGTTTTTTTTAAATTTTTGTTGAATTCTTTTTTTGAATTTTTTTCCGAAATTTTTTTTTTGAAAATTTTTTTTTTGAATTTTTTTTGGATTTTTTTTAATTTTTTTTTTTTATTTTTTGAAATTTTTTAAAAAATTTTTTTCGATTTTTTTTTTTTAATTTTTTTTAAATTTTTTTTTATTTTTTTTCAAATATTTTTCTGTGAAAATTTTTTTTTTGAAAAATTTTATTTTGAAATTTTTTTTTTTTGAAAATTTTTTGATAATTTTTTTTTAATTTAAAAAAAAAAAAAATTCATTTTTTCTTTCAAAAAATTTTTGAAATTTTTTTTAAAATTTTTTTTTGAAATTTTTTTTGAAATTTTTTTTCTCAATTTTTTTTAAATTTTTTTTTTCTTTCGTTTTTTTTAAATATTTTTCTTTGAAAATTTTATTTTTGTGAAATTTAATTTTGATAATTTTTTTAAAATTTTTTGATAATTATTTATTTGAAATTTTTTTTAAAATTTTTTTTTGAGAATCATTTTTTCGAAAAATTGTTTTCGAATTTTCTTTTTTGAATTTTTTTTGATTTTTTTTTGAATTTTTTTGAAACATTTTTTTTGAATTTTTTTATTTGAAAATTTTTTGATAATTTTTTTTGAATTTTTTTTTTATTTTTTTTAATTTCTTCTTTCAAAAATTTTTCTGAATTTTTTTTCGAAATTTTTTTAAAATTTTTTTTAAATTTTTTGAAAATTTTTTGATAATAATTTTTTTGAGATTTTTTTTTAAAAGTTTTTTTGAAATTTTTTTTGAAAATCTTTTTTTGAATTTTTTTTTTCGAATTTTTTTTTGTAACGAAATTTTTTTCTTTTGAAAATTTTTTTGACGTTTTTTTTAAATTTTTTTTAAATTTTTTTTTGAAATTTTTTTTCTAAATTTTTTTTTAAATTTTTTGAAATTTTTTAAAAAAATTTTTCGAATTTTTTTTTGATATTATTTTTAAAAATTTTTTTTTGGAGTTTTTTTTTGAAATTTTTTTTTTTCTTTTTGAAATTTTTTTTTAAATTTTTTTTCTGAAAATTTTTTTTTTGATTTTTTTTTGAATTTTTTTTAAATTTTTTTTCGAAATTTTTTTTTAATCTATTTTGAAATTTTTTTTGAAACTTTTTTTTTTGAAAAATTTTCATTTTGAATTTTTTTTTTATTTATTTTTTAATTTTTTTTTTCAAATTTTCTTTTTGATTTTTTTAATTTTTTTTTTCAATTTTTTTTCGAATTTTTTTTTTAAATTTTTTTTTAATTTTTTTTTTGAAAATTTTTTTTTTGAAATTTTTTTTTTTGAAATTTTTGTTTTGATTTTTTTTCTAGAATTTTTTTAAAATTTTTTTTCGATTTTTTTAAAAATTTATTTTGAAATTTTTTTTGAAACTTTTTTTTTAAATTTTTTTTTCTAAATTTTTTTTTCTAAATTTTTTTTCTAATTTTTTTTATTTTTTTTTTCGAATTTTTTTTTTGAATTTTTTCTTTCTTTTTGAAATTTTTTTTTAAATTTTTTTTTTGAAATTTTTTTTTTTGAATTTTTTTTTAAATTTTTTTTTTGAAAATTTTTTTTTTGAAAATTTTTTTTTTGATTTTTTTTCTAGATTTGTTTTTATTTTTTTTTCGAAATTTTTTCAAAATTTATTTTGAAATTTTTTTTTAAACTTTTTTTTTGAAAATTTTTTTTTCTAAATTTTTTTTCTAATTTTTTTTAATTTTTTTTCGATTTTTTTTAAAATTTATTTTGAAATTTTTTTTGAAACTTTTTTTTTTTAATTTTTTTAAAATTTTTTCTTTCAAAAATTTTTTTGAAATTTTTTTTTTCAAGTTTTTTGAAATTTTTTTTGAAAATTTTTTTTTTAATTTTTTTTTTCGAATTTTTTTGACGTTTTTTTTAAATTTTTTTGAATTCTTTTTTTGAAATTTTTTCCGAAATTTTTTTTTTTTGAAAATTTTTTTTTTGAATTTTTTTGGATTTTTTTTTATTTTTTTTTTATTTTTTGAAATTTTTTAAAAATTTTTTTCGATTTTTTTTTTGAAATTTTTTTCTAATTTTTTTTTATTTTTTTTCAAATATTTTTCTGTGAAAATTTTTTTTTTGAAAAATTTTATTTTGAAATTTTTTTTTTTGAAAATTTTTTGATAATTTTTTTTAAATTTTTTTAAAAAAAATTTTATTTTTTCTTTCAAAAATTTTTTTGAAATTTTTTTTAAAATTTTTTTTGAAATTTTTTTCTAATTTTTTTTTATTTTTTTTTCAAATATTTTTCTGTGAAAATTTTTTTTTTGAAAAATTTTATTTTGAAAATTTTTTGATAATTTTTTTTAAATTTTTTTTTAAAAAAAATTTTATTTTTTCTTTCAAAAATTTTTTTGAAATTTTTTTTAAAATTTTTTTTGAAATTTTTTTTCTTGAAATTTTTTTGATATTTTTTTTTGAGAATCATTTTTTCGAAAAATTGTTTTCGAATTTTCTTTTTTGAAATTTTTTTGAAATTTTTTTTTTAATTTTTTGAAAATTTTTTGATAATTATTTTTTTGAAATTTTTTTTCAAGTTTTTTTGAAATTTTTTTTGAAAATTTTTTTTGAATTTTTTTTTTCGATTTTTTTTTGTTTCGAAATTTTTTTCTTTTGAAAATTTTTTTGACATTTTTTTAAAAATTTTTTTGAATTTTTTTTTTGAAATTTTTTTTTTGAAAATGTTTTTTTGAATTTTTTTTTGATTTTTTTTTTTTTTTTTATTTTTTGAAATTTTTTAAAAAATTTTTTCGAATTTTTTTTTGAAATTGTTTTTTGGAGTTTTTTTTGAAAATTTCTTTTTTCTTTTTAAAATTTTTTTTTAAATTTTTTTTTGAAAATTTTTTTTTCGAAATTTTTTTTCGAAATTTTTTTTTTATTTTTTTTTATTTTTTTTGAATTTTTTTTTGAAATTTTTTCCGAAATTTTTTTTTTGAAAATTTTTTTTTTGAATTTTTTTTGGAATATTTTTTAATTTTTTTTAAAATTTTTTGAAATTTTTTAAAAAATTTTTTCGAATTTTTTTTTGATATTTTTTTTAATATTTTTTTTGGAGTTTTTTTTGAAATTTTTTTTAACATTTTTTTTTTGAAATTTTTTTTTTTGAAATTTTTTCAAAATTTTTTTAAAATTTTTTTTTTTGAAATTTTTTTTTTGAAAATTTCTTTTTTGATTTTTTTTCTAGATTTGTTTTTATTTTTTATTTCGAAATTTTTTTAAAATTTATTTTGAAATTTTTTTTAAACTTTTTTTTTGAATTTTTTTTTTCTAAATTTTTTTTCTAATTTTTTTAAATATTTTTTCGAATTTTTTTTATGAAATTTTTTTTCGAAAAATTTTTTTTCGAAATTTTATTTCGAAATTTTTTTTTCAATTTTTTTTTATTTTTTTCAAATTTTTTTTTTTGAAATTTTTCATTGAAAAATTTTCGTTTTGAAATTTTTTTTTGAAATTTTTTTCTAATTTTTTGTTTATTTCTTTTCAAATATTTTTCTGTGAAATTTTTTTTTTGAAAAATTTTATATTGAAATTTTTTTTCGAAAAATTTTCATTTTGAATTTTTTTTTATTTATTTTTTAATTTTTTTTTCGGAAGTTTTTTTTCAAATTTTCTTTTTGATTTTTAAAATTTTTTTTCGATTTTTTTTTTTTAATTTTTTAAAAATTTTTTTTTTGAAAATTTTTTTTTTGAAAATTTTTTCTAATTTTTTTTTATTTTTTTTCAAATATTTTTCTGTGAAAATTTTTTTTTTGAAAAATTTTATTTTGAAATTTTTTTTTTTGAAAATTTTTTGATAATTTTTTTTAAATTTTTTTTAAAAAAAATTTTTATTTTTTCTTTCAAAAATTTTTTTGAATTTTTTTTTTAAATTTTTTTTGAAACTTTTTTCTAATTTTTTTTAATTTTTTTTCAAATATTTTTCTGTGAAAATTTTTTTTTTGAAAAATTTTATTTTGAAATTTTTTTTTTTGAAAATTTTTTGATAATTTTTTTTAAATTTTTTTTTAAAAAAATTTTATTTTTTCTTTCAAAAATTTTTTTGAAATTTTTTTTAAAATTTTTTTTGAAATTTTTTTTGAAATTTTTTTTTCTCAATTTTTTTTAAATTTTTTTTTTCTTTCGTTTTTTTAAAATATTTTTCTTTGAAAATTTTATTTTTGTAAAAGTTAATTTTGATAATTTTTTTAAAATTTTTTGATAATTATTTTTTTGAAATTTTTTAAAAAATTTTTTTTGAGAATCATTTTTTCGAAAAATTGTTTTCGAATTTTCTTTTTTGAATTTTTTTTGATTTTTTTTTGAATTTTTTTGAAAATTTTTTTTTGAATTTTTTTATTTGAAAATTTTTTGATAATTTTTTTTGAATTTTTTTTTATTTATTTTAATTTTTTCTTTCAAAAATTTTTTTGAATTTTTTTTCGAAATTTTTTTAAAATTTTTTTTTAATTTTTTGAAAATTTTTTGATAATTATTTTTTTGAAATTTTTTTTGGAAATTTTTTTTTGAATTTTTTTTTTCGAATTTTTTTTTGTTTCGAAATTTTTTTCTTTTGAAAATTTTTTTGACGTTTTTTTTTAATTTTTTTTAAATTTTTTTTTGAAATTTTTTTTCTAAATTTTTTTTTTAATTTTTTGAAATTTTTTAAAAAATTTTTTCGAATTTTTTTTGATATTATTTTTAAAAATTTTTTTTTGGAGTTTTTTTTTGAAAATTTTTTTTTTCTTTTTGAAATTTTTTTTTTAATATTTTTTTTGAAAATTTTTTTTTTTTTAAATTTTTTTTTGATTTTTTTTGAATTTTTTTCTAATTTTTTTTTCGAAATTTTTTTAAAATCTATTTTGAAATTTTTTTTTTCTAAAATTTGTTTCTAATTTTTTAAATTTTTTTTCGAATTTTTTTTCGAAAAATTTTCATTTTGAATTTTTTTTATTTTTTTTTGAAAATTTTTTTTTCTAAATTTTTTTTCCAATTTTTTTTAATTTTTTTGAATATTTTTTTTTGAAATTTTTTTTCGAAAAATTTTCGTTTTGAATTTTTTTAAAATTTTTTTTTGAAAATTTCTTTTCGAAAAATTTTCGTTTTGAATTTTTTTTTCATTCTTCTCTTAAATTTTTTTTGGAGGTTTTTTTTGAAATTTTTTTAAAAATTTTTTTTGAAATTTTTTTTCTTGAAATTTTTTTGATATTTTTTTTTGAGAATCATTTTTTCGAAAAATTGTTTTCGAATTTTCTTTTTTGAAATTTTTTTGAATTTTTTTTTTTAATTTTTTGAAAATTTTTTGATAATTATTTTTTTGAAATTTTTTTTCAAGTTTTTTTGAAATTTTTTTTGAAAATTTTTTTTGAATTTTTTTTTTCGATTTTTTTTTGTTTCGAAATTTTTTTCTTTTGAAAATTTTTTTGACATTTTTTTAAAAATTTTTTTGAATTTTTTTTTTGAAATTTTTTTTTTGAAAATTTTTTTTTGAATTTTTTTTTGAATTTTTTTTTTTTTAATTTTTTGAAATTTTTTAAAAAAATTTTTCGAATTTTTTTTTGAAATTGTTTTTTGGAGTTTTTTTTTGAAATTTTTTTTGAAAATTTTTTTTTGAAATTTTTTTTTTCGAATTTTTTTTTGTTTTGAAATTTTTTTTCTAAATTTTTTTTTAAATTTTTTGAAATTTTTCAAAAATTTTTTTCGAATTTTTTTTTGATATTTTTTTTTAATTTTTTTTTTTGGTTTTTTTTTGAAATTTTTTTTTTCTTTTTGAAATTTTTTTTAAAATTTTTTTTTTGAAAATTTTTTTTTTGAATTTTTTTTTTTTGATTTTTTTTAAATTTTTTTTAAATTTTTTTCGAAATTTTTTTTAAATCTATTTTGAAACTTTTTTTTTTGAAAATTTTTTTTCTAAAATTTGTTTCTAATTTTTTTAATTTTTTTTCGAATTTTTTTTTCGAAAAATTTTCGTTTTGAATTTTTTTTTATTTTTTTTTGAAAATTTTTTTTCTAAATTTTTTTCCAATTTTTTTTAATTTTTTTTCGAATTTTTTTATGAAATTTTTTTTCGAGAAATTTTCGTTTTGAATTTTTTTAAAATTTTTTTTTGAAAATTTTTTTTCGAAAAATTTTCGTTTCGAAATTTTTTTTGGAGATTTTTTTTGAAATTTTTTTTAAATTTTTTTTTGAAATTTTTTTTTTTGAAATTTTTTTGATATTTTTTTTTGAGAATCATTTTTTCGAAAAATTGTTTTCGAATTTTCTTTTTTGAAATTTTTTTTGAAATTTTTTTTTTTATTTTTTGAAAATTTTTTGAAAATTTTTTTTTTTGAAATTTTTTTTCAAGTTTTTTTGAATTTTTTTTTGAAATTTTTTTTTTGAATTTTTTTATTTCGATTTTTTTTTTGTTTCGAAATTTTTTTCTTTTGAAAATTTTTTTGACATTTTCTTAAAAATTTTTTTGAATTTTTTTTTTGAATTTTTTTCCGAAATTTTTTTTTTTGAAAATTTTTTTGGAATTTTTTTTTTTTTTTTTTTAATTTTTTGAAATTTTTTAAAAAAATTTTTCGAATTTTTTTTTGAATTTTTTTTTAAAATTTTTTTTTTGGAGTTTTTTTTGAAATTTTTTTTTTTTATTTTTTTTTTGAAAATTTTTTTTTCGAAATTTTTTTTCGAAATTTTTTTTTTTTCGAATTTTTTTTTTGAAATTTTTCATTGAAAAATTTTCGTTTTGAAATTTTTTTTCGAAAAATTTTCATTTTGAATTTTTAAATTTTTTTTTTAATTTTTTTTCGAATTTTTTTTTTTAATTTTTTAAAAATTTTTTTTTTGAAAATTTTTGTTTTGAAAATTTTTTTTTTTTAAATTTTTGTTTTGATTTTTTTTCTAGAATTTTTTTTCTATTTTTTTTCGATTTTTTTTAAAATTTATTTTGAAATTTTTTTTGAAACTTTTTTTTTTTTATTTTTTTTTCTAAATTTTTTTTTCTAAATTTTTTTTCTAATTTTTTTTTATTTTTTTTTCGAATTTTTTTTTTGAATTTTTTTTTCTTTTTGAAATTTTTTTTAAAATTTTTTTTTTGAAATTTTTTTTTTTGAAATTTTTTTTAAATTTTTTTTTTGAAAATTTTTTTTTTGATTTTTTTTCTAGATTTTTATTTTTTTTTCGAAATTTTTTTAAAATTTATTTTGAAATTTTTTTTTAAACTTTTTTTTTTGAAAATATTTTTTTCTAAATTTTTTTTTAATTTTTTTAAAATTTTTTTTTCAATTTTTTGAAAATTTTTTGATAATTATTTTTTTGAAATTTTTTTTTTCAAGTTTCTTGAAATTTTTTTGAAAATTTTTTTTTTGAATTTTTTTTTTCGAATTTTTTTTTTTTTGAAAATTTTTTTGACGTTTTTTTTAAATTTTTTTTTAATTTTTTTTTTGAAATTTTTTCCGAAATTTCTTTTTTTGAAAATTTTTTTTTTGAATTTTTTTTGGATTTTTTTAAAAATTTTTTTTCATTTTTTGAAATTTTTTAAAAATTTTTTTCGATTTTTTTTTTGAAATTTTTTTCTAATTTTTTTTTTATTTTTTTTCAAATATTTTTCTGTGAAAATTTTTTTTTTGAAAAATTTTATTTTGAAATTTTTTTTTTTGAAAATTTTTTGATAATTTTTTTTTAATTTAAAAAAAAAAAAATTTTATTTTTTCTTTCAAAAATTTTTTTGAAATTTTTTTTAAAATTTTTTTTGAAATTTTTTTTTCTCAATTTTTTTTAAATTTTTTTTTCTTTCGTTTTTTTTAAATATTTTTCTTTGAAAATTTTATTTTTGTAAAATTTAATTTTGATAATTTTTTTAAAATTTTTTGATAATTATTTTTTTGAAATTTTTAAAAAATTTTTTTTTGAGAATCATTTTTTCGAAAAATTGTTTTCGAATTTTCTTTTTTGAATTTTTTTTTGATTTTTTTTTGAATTTTTTTGAAAATTTTTTTTTGAATTTTTTTATTTGAAAATTTTTTGATAATTTTTTTTGAATTTTTTTTTTATTTTTTTAAATTTTTTCTTTCAAAAATTTTTTTTGAATTTTTTTTTGAAATTTTTTTCAAATTTTTTGAAAATTTTTTGATAATTATTTTTTTGAGATTTTTTTTTAAGTTTTTTTGAAATTTTTTTTGAAAATTTTTTTTGAATTTTTTTTTTCGAATTTTTTTTTTGTTTCGAAATTTTTTTCTTTTGAAAATTTTTTTGACGTTTTTTTTAAATTTTTTTTGAATTTTTTTTTGAAATTTTTTTTCTAAATTTTTTTTTTAATTTTTTGAAATTTTTTAAAAAATTTTTTCGAATTTTTTTTTGAAATTTTTTAAAAAAATTTTTTTTTGGAGTTTTTTTTAGAAATTTTTTTTTTTGATTTTTTTTGAATTTTTTTTTTATTTTTTTTCGAAATTTTTTTAAAATCTATTTTGAAATTTTTTTTGAAAATTTTTTTTTCTAAAATTTGTTTCTAATTTTTTAAAAAAAATTTTCGAATTTTTTTTTGAAATTTTTTTAAAAAATTTTTTTTTGGAGTTTTTTTTAGAAATTTTTTTTTTTGATTTTTTTTGAATTTTTTTTTTATTTTTTTTCGAAATGTTTTTAAAATCTATTTTGAAATTTTTTTTGAAAATTTTTTTTTCTAAAATTTGTTTCTAATTTTTTTAATTTTTTTTCGAATTTTTTTTTCGAAAAATTTTCGTTTTGAATTTTTTTTAATTTTTTTTTGAAAATTTTTTTTCTAAATTTTTTTTCCAATTTTTTTAAATTTTTTTTCGAATTTTTTTTTGAAATTTTTTTTTTTTAAATTTTCGTTTTAAATTTTTTTAAATTTTTTTTTTGAAAATTTCTTTTCGAAAAATTTTCGTTTTGAAATTTTTTTTCATTCTTCTCTTAAATTTTTTTGGAGGTTTTTTTTGAAATTTTTTTAAAATTTTTTTTTGAAATTTTTTTTCTTGAAATTTTTTTGATATTTTTTTTTGAGAATAATTTTTTCGAAAAATTGTTTTCGAATTTTCTTTTTTGAAATTTTTTTTGAAATTTTTTTTTTTATTTTTTGAAAATTTTTTGATAATTATTTTTTTGAAATTTTTTTTCAAGTTTTTTTGAAATTTTTTTTGAAATTTTTTTTTGAATTTTTTTTTTCGATTTTTTTTTTGTTTCGAAATTTTTTTCTTTTGAAAATTTTTTTGACATTTTTTTAAAAATTTTTTTGAATTTTTTTTTTGAAATTTTTTTTTTGAAAATTTTTTTTTGAATTTTTTTTGGAATTTTTTTTTTTTAATTTTTTGAAATTTTTTAAAAAATTTTTTCGAATTTTTTTTTGAAATTGTTTTTTTTGAAATTTTTTTTTTTCTTTTTGAAATTTTTTTTAAAATTTTTTTTTGAAAATTTTTTTTTCGAAATTTTTTTTCGAAATTTTTTTTTTTATTTTTTTTTTTTTTTTTTCGAATTTTTTTTGAAATTTTTTCCGAAATTTTTTTTTTGAAAATTTTTTTTTTGAATTTTTTTTGGAATATTTTTTAATTTTTTTTTTAATTTTTTGAAATTTTTTAAAAAATTTTTTCGAATTTTTTCTTGATATTTTTTTTAATATTTTTTTTGGAGTTTTTTTTGAAATTTTTTTTAACATTTTTTTTTTGAAATTTTTTTTTTTGAAATTTTTTTAAAATTTTTTTAAAATTTTTTTTTTTTGAAATTTTTTTTTTGAAAATTTCTTTTTTGATTTTTTTTCTAGATTTGTTTTTATTTTTTTTTCGAAATTTTTTTAAAATTTATTTTGAAATTTTTTTTAAACTTTTTTTTTGAATTTTTTTTTTCTAAATCTTTTTTCTAATTTTTTTAAATTTTTTTTCGAATTTTTTTTATGAAATTTTTTTTCGAAAAATTTTTTTTCGAAATTTTTTTTTCAATTTTTTTTTATTTTTTTCAAATTTTTTTTTTGAAATTTTTCATTGAAAAATTTTCGTTTTGAAATTTTTTTTTGAAATTTTTTTCTAATTTTTTGTTTATTTCTTTTCAAATATTTTTCTGTGAAATTTTTTTTTTGAAAAATTTTATTTTGAAATTTTTTTTCGAAAAATTTTCATTTTGAATTTTTTTTTATTTATTTTTTTCAAATTTTCTTTTTGATTTTTTAAATTTTTTTTCGAATTTTTTTTTAAAATTTTTTAAAAATTTTTTTTTTGAAAATTTTTTTTTTGAAAATTTTTTTTTTGAAAATTTTTTTTTTGAAATTTTTGTTTTGATTTTTTTTCTAGATTTTTTTTTTATTTTTTTTCGATTTTTTTAAAAATTTATTTTGAAATTTTTTTTGAAACTTTTTTTTTTAAATTTTTTTTTCTAAATTTTTTTTTCTAAATTTTTTTTCTAATTTTTTTTATTTTTTTTTTCGAATTTTTTTTTTGAATTTTTTTTTTCTTTTTGAAATTTTTTTTAAAATTTTTTTTTTGATTTTTTTTTTTTTAATTTTTTTTTTAATTTTTTTTTTTTAAATTTTTCTTAAATATTTTTTTTTTGATTTTTTTTCTAGATTTGTTTTTATTTTTTTTTCGAAATTTTTTTAAAATTTATTTTGAAATTTTTTTTTAAACTTTTTTTTTTGAAAATTTTTTTCTCTAAATTTTTTTTCTAATTTTTTTTAATTTTTTTTCGATTTTTTTAAAAATTTATTTTGAAATTTTTTTTGAAACTTTTTTTTTGAATTTTTTTTTAATTTTTTCTTTCAAAAATTTTTTTGAAATTTTTTTAAAATTTTTTTTAAATTTTTTTTTCAATTTTTTGAAAATTTTTTGATAATTATTTTTTTGAAATTTTTTTTTTCAAGTTTTTTGAAATTTTTTTTGAAAATTTTTTTTTTGAATTTTTTTTTTTCAAATTTTTTTTTTTGAAAATTTTTTTGACGTTTTTTTTTTAATTTTTTTTGAATTCTTTTTTTGAATTTTTTTCCGAAATTTTTTTTTTGAAAATTTTTTTTTTGAAATTTTTTTGGATTTTTTTTAATTTTTTTTTTTATTTTTTGAAACTTTTTAAAAAATTTTTTTCGATTTTTTTTTGAAATTTTTTTCTAATTTTTTTTTATTTTTTTTCAAATATTTTTCTGTGAAAATTTTTTTTTTGAAAAATTTTATTTTGAAATTTTTTTTTTTTGAATATTTTTTGATAATTTTTTTTTAATTTAAAAAAAAAAAATTCATTTTTTCTTTCAAAAAATTTTTGAAATTTTTTTTAAAATTTTTTTTTGAAATTTTTTTTGAAATTTTTTTTCTCAATTTTTTTTAAATTTTTTTTTTCTTTCGTTTTTTTTAAATATTTTTCTTTGAAAATTTTATTTTTGTGAAATTTAATTTTGATAATTTTTTTAAAATTTTTTGATAATTATTTTTTTGAAATTTCTTTTGAAATTTTTTTTTTTGAAATTTTTTTTTTTAAATTTTTTTTTTAATTTTTTTTTTTAATTTTTCTTGAAAATTTTTTTTTTGATTTTTTTTCTAGATTTGTTTTTATTTTTTTTTCGAAATTTTTTTAAAATTTATTTTGAAATTTTTTTTTAAACTTTTTTTTTTGAAAATTTTTTTTTCTAAATTTTTTTTCTAATTTTTTTTAATTTTTTTTCGATTTTTTTAAAAATTTATTTTGAAATTTTTTTTGAAACTTTTTTTTTGAATTTTTTTTTTATTTTTTCTTTCAAAAATTTTTTTGAAATTTTTTTAAAATTTTTTTTAAATTTTTTTTTCAATTTTTTGAAAATTTTTTGATAATTATTTTTTTGAAATTTTTTTTTTCAAGTTTTTTGAAATTTTTTTTGAAAATTTTATTTTTGAATTTTTTTTTTTCAAATTTTTTTTTTTGAAAATTTTTTTGACGTTTTTTTTAAATTTTTGTTGAATTCTTTTTTTGAATTTTTTTCCGAAATTTTTTTTTTGAAAATTTTTTTTTTGAATTTTTTTTGGATTTTTTTTAATTTTTTTTTTTTATTTTTTGAAATTTTTTAAAAAATTTTTTTCGATTTTTTTTTTTTAATTTTTTTTAAATTTTTTTTTATTTTTTTTCAAATATTTTTCTGTGAAAATTTTTTTTTTGAAAAATTTTATTTTGAAATTTTTTTTTTTTGAAAATTTTTTGATAATTTTTTTTTAATTTAAAAAAAAAAAATTCATTTTTTCTTTCAAAAAATTTTTTTTCTCAATTTTTTTTAAATTTTTTTTTTCTTTCGTTTTTTTTAAATATTTTTCTTTGAAAATTTTATTTTTGTGAAATTTAATTTTGATAATTTTTTTAAAATTTTTTGATAATTATTTTTTTGAAATTTTTTTAAAAATTTTTTTTTGAGAATCATTTTTTCGAAAAATTGTTTTCGAATTTTCTTTTTTGAATTTTTTTTGATTTTTTTTTGAATTTTTTTGAAACATTTTTTTTGAATTTTTTTATTTGAAAATTTTTTGATAATTTTTTTTGAATTTTTTTTTTATTTTTTTTAATTTCTTCTTTCAAAAATTTTTCTGAATTTTTTTTCGAAATTTTTTTAAAATTTTTTTTAAATTTTTTGAAAATTTTTTGATAATAATTTTTTTGAGATTTTTTTTTAAAAGTTTTTTTGAAATTTTTTTTGAAAATCTTTTTTTGAATTTTTTTTTTCGAATTTTTTTTTGTAACGAAATTTTTTTCTTTTGAAAATTTTTTTGACGTTTTTTTTAAATTTTTTTTAAATTTTTTTTTGAAATTTTTTTTCTAAATTTTTTTTTAAATTTTTTGAAATTTTTTAAAAAAATTTTTCGAATTATTTTTTGATATTATTTTTAAAAATTTTTTTTTGGAGTTTTTTTTTGAAATTTTTTTTTTTCTTTTTGAAATTTTTTTTTAAATTTTTTTTCTGAAAATTTTTTTTTTGATTTTTTTTTGAATTTTTTTTAAATTTTTTTTCGAAATTTTTTTTTAATCTATTTTGAAATTTTTTTTGAAACTTTTTTTTTTGAAAAATTTTCATTTTGAATTTTTTTTTATTTATTTTTTAATTTTTTTTTTCAAATTTTCTTTTTGATTTTTTTAATTTTTTTTTTCAATTTTTTTTCGAATTTTTTTTTTTAATTTTTTTTTAATTTTTTTTTTGAAAATTTTTTTTTTGAAATTTTTTTTTTTGAAATTTTTGTTTTGATTTTTTTTCTAGAATTTTTTTAAAATTTTTTTTCGATTTTTTTTAAAATTTATTTTGAAATTTTTTTTGAAACTTTTTTTTAAAATTTTTTTTTCTAAATTTTTTTTTCTAAATTTTTTTTCTAATTTTTTTTATTTTTTTTTTCGAATTTTTTTTTTGAATTTTTTCTTTCTTTTTGAAATTTTTTTTTAAATTTTTTTTTTGAAATTTTTTTTTTTGAATTTTTTTTTAAATTTTTTTTTTGAAAATTTTTTTTTTGAAAATTTTTTTTTTGATTTTTTTTCTAGATTTGTTTTTATTTTTTTTTCGAAATTTTTTCAAAATTTATTTTGAAATTTTTTTTTAAACTTTTTTTTTGAAAATTTTTTTTTCTAAATTTTTTTTCTAATTTTTTTTAATTTTTTTTCGATTTTTTTTAAAATTTATTTTGAAATTTTTTTTGAAACTTTTTTTTTTTAATTTTTTTAAAATTTTTTCTTTCAAAAATTTTTTTGAAATTTTTTTTTTCAAGTTTTTTGAAATTTTTTTTGAAAATTTTTTTTTTAATTTTTTTTTTCGAATTTTTTTGACGTTTTTTTTAAATTTTTTTGAATTCTTTTTTTAAATTTTTTCCGTAATTTTTTTTTTTTGAAAATTTTTTTTTTGAATTTTTTTTGGATTTTTTTTTATTTTTTTTTTATTTTTTGAAATTTTTTAAAAATTTTTTTCGATTTTTTTTTTGAAATTTTTTTCTAATTTTTTTTTATTTTTTTTCAAATATTTTTCTGTGAAAATTTTTTTTTTGAAAAATTTTATTTTGAAATTTTTTTTTTTGAAAATTTTTTGATAATTTTTTTTAAATTTTTTTAAAAAAAATTTTATTTTTTCTTTCAAAAATTTTTTTGAAATTTTTTTTAAAATTTTTTTTGAAATTTTTTTCTAATTTTTTTTTATTTTTTTTTCAAATATTTTTCTGTGAAAATTTTTTTTTTGAAAAATTTTATTTTGAAATTTTTTTTTTTGAAAATTTTTTGATAATTTTTTTTAATTTTTTTTTTAAAAAAAATTTTATTTTTTCTTTCAAAAATTTTTTTGAAATTTTTTTTAAAATTTTTTTTGAAATTTTTTTTCTTGAAATTTTTTTGATATTTTTTTTTGAGAATCATTTTTTCGAAAAATTGTTTTCGAATTTTCTTTTTTGAAATTTTTTTGAATTTTTTTTTTTAATTTTTTGAAAATTTTTTGATAATTATTTTTTTGAAATTTTTTTTCAAGTTTTTTTGAAATTTTTTTTGAAATTTTTTTTTGAATTTTTTTTTTCGATTTTTTTTTGTTTCGAAATTTTTTTTTTTTGAAAATTTTTTTGACATTTTTTTAAAAATTTTTTTGAATTTTTTTTTTGAAATTTTTTTTTTGAAAATGTTTTTTTGAATTTTTTTTTTAATTTTTTTTTTTTTTTTAATTTTTTGAAATTTTTTAAAAAATTTTTTCGAATTTTTTTTTGAAATTGTTTTTTGGAGTTTTTTTTGAAAATTTCTTTTTTCTTTTTAAAATTTTTTTTTAAATTTTTTTTTGAAAATTTTTTTTTCGAAATTTTTTTTCGAAATTTTTTTTTTATTTTTTTTTATTTTTTTTGAATTTTTTTTTGAAATTTTTTCCGAAATTTTTTTTTTGAAAATTTTTTTTTTGAATTTTTTTTGGAATATTTTTTAATTTTTTTTTAAATTTTTTGAAATTTTTTAAAAAATTTTTTCGAATTTTTTTTTGATATTTTTTTTAATATTTTTTTTGGAGTTTTTTTTGAAATTTTTTTTAACATTTTTTTTTGAAATTTTTTTTTTTGAAATTTTTTTAAAATTTTTTTAAAATTTTTTTTTTTTGAAATTTTTTTTTTGAAAATTTCTTTTTTGATTTTTTTTCTAGATTTGTTTTTATTTTTTTTTCGAAATTTTTTTAAAATTTATTTTGAAATTTTTTTTAAACTTTTTTTTTGAATTTTTTTTTTCTAAATTTTTTTTCTAATTTTTTTAAATATTTTTTCGAATTTTTTTTATGAAATTTTTTTTCGAAAAATTTTTTTTCGAAATTTTATTTCGAAATTTTTTTTTCAATTTTTTTTTATTTTTTTCAAATTTTTTTTTTTGAAATTTTTCATTGAAAAATTTTCGTTTTGAAATTTTTTTTTGAAATTTTTTTCTAATTTTTTGTTTATTTCTTTTCAAATATTTTTCTGTGAAATTTTTTTTTTGAAAAATTTTATATTGAAATTTTTTTTCGAAAAATTTTCATTTTGAATTTTTTTTTATTTATTTTTTAATTTTTTTTTCGGAAGTTTTTTTTCAAATTTTCTTTTTGATTTTTAAAATTTTTTTTCGATTTTTTTTTTTAAATTTTTTAAAAATTTTTTTTTTGAAAATTTTTTTTTTGAAAATTTTTTCTAATTTTTTTTTATTTTTTTTCAAATATTTTTCTGTGAAAATTTTTTTTTTGAAAAATTTTATTTTGAAATTTTTTTTTTTGAAAATTTTTTGATAATTTTTTTTAAATTTTTTTTAAAAAAAATTTTTATTTTTTCTTTCAAAAATTTTTTTGAATTTTTTTTTTAAATTTTTTTTGAAACTTTTTTCTAATTTTTTTTAATTTTTTTTCAAATATTTTTCTGTGAAAATTTTTTTTTTGAAAAATTTTATTTTGAAATTTTTTTTTTTGAAAATTTTTTGATAATTTTTTTTAAATTTTTTTTTTTAAAAATTTTATTTTTTCTTTCAAAAATTTTTTTGAAATTTTTTTTAAAATTTTTTTTGAAATTTTTTTTGAAATTTTTTTTTCTCAATTTTTTTTAAATTTTTTTTTTCTTTCGTTTTTTTTAAATATTTTTCTTTGAAAATTTTATTTTTGTAAAAGTTAATTTTGATAATTTTTTTAAAATTTTTTGATAATTATTTTTTTGAAATTTTTTAAAAAATTTTTTTTGAGAATCATTTTTTCGAAAAATTGTTTTCGAATTTTCTTTTTTGAATTTTTTTTGATTTTTTTTTGAATTTTTTTGAAAATTTTTTTTTGAATTTTTTTATTTGAAAATTTTTTGATAATTTTTTTTGAATTTTTTTTTATTTATTTTAATTTTTTCTTTCAAAAATTTTTTTGAATTTTTTTTCGAAATTTTTTTAAATTTTTTTTTTAATTTTTTGAAAATTTTTTGATAATTATTTTTTTGAAATTTTTTTTGGAAATTTTTTTTTGAATTTTTTTTTTCGAATTTTTTTTTTGTTTCGAAATTTTTTTCTTTTGAAAATTTTTTTGACGTTTTTTTTTAATTTTTTTTAAATTTTTTTTTGAAATTTTTTTTCTAAATTTTTTTTTTAATTTTTTGAAATTTTTTAAAAAATTTTTTCGAATTTTTTTTTGATATTATTTTTAAAAATTTTTTTTTGGAGTTTTTTTTTGAAAATTTTTTTTTTCTTTTTGAAATTTTTTTTTTAATATTTTTTTTGAAAATTTTTTTTTTTTTAAATTTTTTTTTGATTTTTTTTGAATTTTTTTCTAATTTTTTTTTCGAAATTTTTTTAAAATCTATTTTGAAATTTTTTTTTCTAAAATTTGTTTCTAATTTTTTAAATTTTTTTTCGAATTTTTTTTCGAAAAATTTTCATTTTGAATTTTTTTTATTTTTTTTTGAAAATTTTTTTTTCTAAATTTTTTTTCCAATTTTTTTTAATTTTTTTGAATATTTTTTTTTGAAATTTTTTTTCGAAAAATTTTCGTTTTGAATTTTTTTAAAATTTTTTTTTGAAAATTTCTTTTCGAAAAATTTTCTTTTTGAATTTTTTTTTCATTCTTCTCTTAAATTTTTTTTGGAGATTTTTTTTGAAATTTTTTTAAAAATTTTTTGTGAAATTTTTTTTCTTGAAATTTTTTTGATAT
Organism: Chrysolina oricalcia; assembly: GCA_944452925.2. Taxonomy (NCBI): domain Eukaryota; kingdom Metazoa; phylum Arthropoda; class Insecta; order Coleoptera; family Chrysomelidae; genus Chrysolina; species Chrysolina oricalcia. Next base: position 30,659,483 of record OX101824.2, read on the forward strand.
TTTTTTTTGAGAATCATTTTTTCGAAAAATTGTTTTCGAATTTTCTTTTTTGAAATTTTTTTGAAATTTTTTTTTAAATTTTTTGAAAATTTTCTGATAATTGTTTTTTTGAAATTTTTTTTGAAAATTTTTTTTGAATTTTTTTTTTCGATTTTTTTTTGTTTCGAAATTTTTTTCTTTTGAAAATTTTTTTGACATTTTTTTAAAAATTTTTTTGAATTTTTTTTTTGAAATTTTTTTTTTGAAAATTTTTTTTTGAATTTTTTTTTGAATTTTTTTTTTTTTTAATTTTTTGAAATTTTTTAAAAAAATTTTTCGAATTTTTTTTTGAAATTGTTTTTTGGAGTTTTTTTTTGAAATTTTTTTTGAAAATTTTTTTTTGAAATTTTTTTTTTCGAATTTTTTTTTGTTTTGAAATTTTTTTTCTAAATTTTTTTTTAAATTTTTTGAAATTTTTTAAAAATTTTTTTCGAATTTTTTTTTGATATTTTTTTTTAATTTTTTTTTTTGGTTTTTTTTTGAAATTTTTTTTTTCTTTTTGAAATTTTTTTTAAAATTTTTTTTTTGAAAATTTTTTTTTTGAAATTTTTTTTTTTGATTTTTTTTAAATTTTTTTTAAATTTTTTTTCGAAATTTTTTTAAAATCTATTTTGAAACTTTTTTTTTTGAAAATTTTTTTTCTAAAATTTGTTTCTAATTTTTTTAATTTTTTTTCGAATTTTTTTTTCGAAAAATTTTCGTTTTGAATTTTTTTTTATTTTTTTTTGAAAATTTTTTTTCTAAATTTTTTTCCAATTTTTTTTAATTTTTTTTCGAATTTTTTTATGAAATTTTTTTTCGAGAAATTTTCGTTTTGAATTTTTTTAAAATTTTTTTTTGAAAATTTTTTTTCGAAAAATTTTCGTTTCGAAATATTTTTTCATTCTTCTCTTAAATTTTTTTTGGAGATTTTTTTTGAAATTTTTTTTAAATTTTTTTTTGAAATTTTTTTTTTTGAAATTTTTTTGATATTTTTTTTTGAGAATCATTTTTTCGAAAAATTGTTTTCGAATTTTCTTTTTTGAAATTTTTTTTGAAATTTTTTTTTTTATTTTTTGAAAATTTTTTGAAAATTATTTTTTTGAAATTTTTTTTCAAGTTTTTTTGAAATTTTTTTTGAAATTTTTTTTTTGAATTTTTTTATTTCGATTTTTTTTTTGTTTCGAAATTTTTTTCTTTTGAAAATTTTTTTGACATTTTCTTAAAAATTTTTTTGAATTTTTTTTTTGAATTTTTTTCCGAAATTTTTTTTTTGAAAATTTTTTTGGAATTTTTTTTTTTTTTTTAATTTTTTGAAATTTTTTAAAAAAATTTTTCGAATTTTTTTTTGAATTTTTTTTTAAAATTTTTTTTTTGGAGTTTTTTTTGAAATTTTTTTTTTTTATTTTTTTTTTGAAAATTTTTTTTTCGAAATTTTTTTTCGAAATTTTTTTTTTTTCGAATTTTTTTTTTGAAATTTTTCATTGAAAAATTTTCGTTTTGAAATTTTTTTTCGAAAAATTTTCATTTTGAATTTTTAAATTTTTTTTTTAATTTTTTTTCGAATTTTTTTTTTTAATTTTTTAAAAATTTTTTTTTTGAAAATTTTTGTTTTGAAAATTTTTTTTTTTTAAATTTTTGTTTTGATTTTTTTTCTAGAATTTTTTTTCTATTTTTTTTCGATTTTTTTTAAAATTTATTTTGAAATTTTTTTTGAAACTTTTTTTTTTTAATTTTTTTTTCTATATTTTTTTTTCTAAATTTTTTTTCTAATTTTTTTTTATTTTTTTTTCGAATTTTTTTTTTGAATTTTTTTTTCTTTTTGAAATTTTTTTTAAAATTTTTTTTTTGAAATTTTTTTTTTTGAAATTTTTTTTAAATTTTTTTTTTGAAAATTTTTTTTTTGATTTTTTTTCTAGATTTTTATTTTTTTTTCGAAATTTTTTTAAAATTTATTTTGAAATTTTTTTTTAAACTTTTTTTTTTGAAAATATTTTTTTCTAAATTTTTTTTTAATTTTTTTAAAATTTTTTTTTCAATTTTTTGAAAATTTTTTGATAATTATTTTTTTGAAATTTTTTTTTTCAAGTTTCTTGAAATTTTTTTGAAAATTTTTTTTTTGAATTTTTTTTTTCGAATTTTTTTTTTTTGAAAATTTTTTTGACGTTTTTTTTAAATTTTTTTTTAATTTTTTTTTTGAAATTTTTTCCGAAATTTCTTTTTTTGAAAATTTTTTTTTTGAATTTTTTTTGGATTTTTTTAAAAATTTTTTTTCATTTTTTGAAATTTTTTAAAAATTTTTTTCGATTTTTTTTTTGAAATTTTTTTCTAATTTTTTTTTTATTTTTTTTCAAATATTTTTCTGTGAAAATTTTTTTTTTGAAAAATTTTATTTTGAAATTTTTTTTTTTGAAAATTTTTTGATAATTTTTTTTTAATTTAAAAAAAAAAAAAAATTTTATTTTTTCTTTCAAAAATTTTTTTGAAATTTTTTTTAAAATTTTTTTTGAAATTTTTTTTTCTCAATTTTTTTTAAATTTTTTTTTTCTTTCGTTTTTTTTAAATATTTTTCTTTGAAAATTTTATTTTTGTAAAATTTAATTTTGATAATTTTTTTAAAATTTTTTGATAATTATTTTTTTGAAATTTTTAAAAAATTTTTTTTTGAGAATCATTTTTTCGAAAAATTGTTTTCGAATTTTCTTTTTTGAATTTTTTTTTGATTTTTTTTTGAATTTTTTTGAAAATTTTTTTTTGAATTTTTTTATTTGAAAATTTTTTGATAATTTTTTTTGAATTTTTTTTTTATTTTTTTTAATTTTTTCTTTCAAAAATTTTTTTTGAATTTTTTTTTGAAATTTTTTTCAAATTTTTTGAAAATTTTTTGATAATTATTTTTTTGAGATTTTTTTTTAAGTTTTTTTGAAATTTTTTTTGAAAATTTTTTTTGAATTTTTTTTTTCGAATTTTTTTTTTGTTTCGAAATTTTTTTCTTTTGAAAATTTTTTTGACGTTTTTTTTAAATTTTTTTTGAATTTTTTTTTGAAATTTTTTTTCTAAATTTTTTTTTTAATTTTTTGAAATTTTTTAAAAAATTTTTTCGAATTTTTTTTTGAAATTTTTTTAAAAAATTTTTTTTTGGAGTTTTTTTTAGAAATTTTTTTTTTTGATTTTTTTTGAATTTTTTTTTTATTTTTTTTCGAAATTTTTTTAAAATCTATTTTGAAATTTTTTTTGAAAATTTTTTTTTCTAAAATTTGTTTCTAATTTTTTAAAAAAATTTTTCGAATTTTTTTTTGAAATTTTTTTAAAAAATTTTTTTTTGGAGTTTTTTTTAGAAATTTTTTTTTTTGATTTTTTTTGAATTTTTTTTTTATTTTTTTTCGAAATTTTTTTAAAATCTATTTTGAAATTTTTTTTGAAAATTTTTTTTTCTAAAATTTGTTTCTAATTTTTTTAATTTTTTTTCGAATTTTTTTTTCGAAAAATTTTCGTTTTGAATTTTTTTTAATTTTTTTTTGAAAATTTTTTTTCTAAATTTTTTTTCCAATTTTTTTTAATTTTTTTTCGAATTTTTTTTTGAAATTTTTTTTTTTAAATTTTCGTTTTAAATTTTTTTAAATTTTTTTTTTGAAAATTTCTTTTCGAAAAATTTTCGTTTTGAAATTTTTTTTCATTCTTCTCTTAAATTTTTTTGGAGGTTTTTTTTGAAATTTTTTTAAAATTTTTTTTTGAAATTTTTTTTCTTGAAATTTTTTTGATATTTTTTTTTGAGAATAATTTTTTCGAAAAATTGTTTTCGAATTTTCTTTTTTGAAATTTTTTTTGAAATTTTTTTTTTTATTTTTTGAAAATTTTTTGATAATTATTTTTTTGAAATTTTTTTTCAAGTTTTTTTGAAATTTTTTTTGAAATTTTTTTTTGAATTTTTTTTTTCGATTTTTTTTTTGTTTCGAAATTTTTTTCTTTTGAAAATTTTTTTGACATTTTTTTAAAAATTTTTTTGAATTTTTTTTTTGAAAATTTTTTTTTGAAAATTTTTTTTTGAATTTTTTTTGGAATTTTTTTTTTTTAATTTTTTGAAATTTTTTAAAAAATTTTTTCGAATTTTTTTTTGAAATTGTTTTTTTTGAAATTTTTTTTTTTCTTTTTGAAATTTTTTTTAAAATTTTTTTTTGAAAATTTTTTTTTCGAAATTTTTTTTCGAAATTTTTTTTTTTATTTTTTTTTATTTTTTTTCGAATTTTTTTTTGAAATTTTTTCCGAAATTTTTTTTTTGAAAATTTTTTTTTTGAATTTTTTTTGGAATATTTTTTAATTTTTTTTTTAATTTTTTGAAATTTTTTAAAAAATTTTTTCGAATTTTTTCTTGATATTTTTTTTAATATTTTTTTTGGAGTTTTTTTTGAAATTTTTTTTAACATTTTTTTTTTTGAAATTTTTTTTTTTGAAATTTTTTTAAAATTTTTTTAAAATTTTTTTTTTTTGAAATTTTTTTTTTGAAAATTTCTTTTTTGATTTTTTTTCTAGATTTGTTTTTATTTTTTTTTCGAAATTTTTTTAAAATTTATTTTGAAATTTTTTTTAAACTTTTTTTTTGAATTTTTTTTTTCTAAATCTTTTTTCTAATTTTTTTAAATTTTTTTTCGAATTTTTTTTATGAAATTTTTTTTCGAAAAATTTTTTTTCGAAATTTTTTTTTCAATTTTTTTTTATTTTTTTCAAATTTTTTTTTTGAAATTTTTCATTGAAAAATTTTCGTTTTGAAATTTTTTTTTGAAATTTTTTTCTAATTTTTTGTTTATTTCTTTTCAAATATTTTTCTGTGAAATTTTTTTTTTGAAAAATTTTATTTTGAAATTTTTTTTCGAAAAATTTTCATTTTGAATTTTTTTTTATTTATTTTTTTTCAAATTTTCTTTTTGATTTTTTAAATTTTTTTTCGAATTTTTTTTTAAAATTTTTTAAAAATTTTTTTTTTGAAAATTTTTTTTTTGAAAATTTTTTTTTTGAAAATTTTTTTTTTGAAATTTTTGTTTTGATTTTTTTTCTAGATTTTTTTTTTATTTTTTTTCGATTTTTTTAAAAATTTATTTTGAAATTTTTTTTGAAACTTTTTTTTTTAAATTTTTTTTTCTAAATTTTTTTTTCTAAATTTTTTTTCTAATTTTTTTTATTTTTTTTTTCGAATTTTTTTTTTGAATTTTTTTTTTCTTTTTGAAATTTTTTTTAAAATTTTTTTTTTGATTTTTTTTTTTTAAATTTTTTTTTTAATTTTTTTTTTAAAAATTTTTCTTAAATATTTTTTTTTTGATTTTTTTTCTAGATTTGTTTTTATTTTTTTTTCGAAATTTTTTTAAAATTTATTTTGAAATTTTTTTTTAAACTTTTTTTTTTGAAAATTTTTTTTTCTAAATTTTTTTTCTAATTTTTTTTAATTTTTTTTCGATTTTTTTAAAAATTTATTTTGAAATTTTTTTTGAAACTTTTTTTTTGAATTTTTTTTTAATTTTTTCTTTCAAAAATTTTTTTGAAATTTTTTTTTAATTTTTTTTAAATTTATTTTTCAATTTTTTGAAAATTTTTTGATAATTATTTTTTTGAAATTTTTTTTTTCAAGTTTTTTGAAATTTTTTTTGAAAATTTTTTTTTTGAATTTTTTTTTTGAAAATTTTTTTGACGTTTTTTTTTTAATTTTTTTTGAATTCTTTTTTTGAATTTTTTTCCGAAATTTTTTTTTTGAAAATTTTTTTTTTGAATTTTTTTTGGATTTTTTTTAATTTTTTTTTTATTTTTTGAAATTTTTTAAAAAATTTTTTTCGATTTTTTTTTGAAATTTTTTTCTAATTTTTTTTTATTTTTTTTCAAATATTTTTCTGTGAAAATTTTTTTTTTGAAAAATTTTATTTTGAAATTTTTTTTTTTTGAATATTTTTTGATAATTTTTTTTTAATTTAAAAAAAAAAAATTCATTTTTTCTTTCAAAAAATTTTTGAAATTTTTTTTAAAATTTTTTTTTGAAATTTTTTTTGAAATTTTTTTTCTCAATTTTTTTTAAATTTTTTTTTTCTTTCGTTTTTTTTAAATATTTTTCTTTGAAAATTTTATTTTTGTGAAATTTAATTTTGATAATTTTTTTAAAATTTTTTGATAATTATTTTTTTGAAATTTTTTTAAAAATTTTTTTTTGAGAATCATTTTTTCGAAAAATTGTTTTCGAATTTTCTTTTTTGAATTTTTTTTGATTTTTTTTTGAATTTTTTTGAAACATTTTTTTTGAATTTTTTTATTTGAAAATTTTTTGATAATTTTTTTTGAATTTTTTTTTTATTTTTTTTAATTTCTTCTTTCAAAAATTTTTCTGAATTTTTTTTCGAAATTTTTTTAAAATTTTTTTTAAATTTTTTGAAAATTTTTTGATAATTATTTTTTTGAGATTTTTTTTTAAAAGTTTTTTTGAAATTTTTTTTGAAAATCTTTTTTTGAATTTTTTTTTTCGAATTTTTTTTTGTATCGAAATTTTTTTCTTTTGAAAATTTTTTTGACGTTTTTTTTTAAATTTTTTTTAAATTTTTTTTTGAAATTTTTTTTCTAAATTTTTTTTAAAATTTTTTGAAATTTTTTAAAAAAATTTTTCGAATTTTTTTTTTATATTATTTTTAAAAATTTTTTTTTGGAGTTTTTTTTTGAAATTTTTTTTTTCTTTTTGAAATTTTTTTTTTAATTTTTTTTCTGAAAATTTTTTTTTTGATTTTTTTTGAATTTTTTTTAAATTTTTTTTCGAAATTTTTTTAAAATCTATTTTGAAATTTTTTTTGAAACTTTTTTTTTTGAAAAATTTTCATTTTGAATTTTTTTTTATTTTTTTTTTAAATTTTTTTTCGGAAGTTTTTTTTCAAATTTTCTTTTTGATTTTTTCAATTTTTTTTTTCAATTTTTTTTCGAATTTTTTTTTTTAATTTTTTAAAAATTTTTTTTTTGAAAATTTTTTTTTTGAAAATTTTTTTTTTGAAATTTTTTTTTTTGAAATTTTTGTTTTGATTTTTTTTCTAGAATTTTTTTTTCATTTTTTTTCGATTTTTTTTAAAATTTATTTTGAAATTTTTTTTGAAACTTTTTTTTAAAATTTTTTTTTCTAAATTTTTTTTTCTAAATTTTTTTTCTAATTTTTTTTATTTTTTTTTTCGAATTTTTTTTTTGAATTTTTTTTTTCTTTTTGAAATTTTTTTTTAAATTTTTTTTTTGAAATTTTTTTTTTTGAATTTTTTTTTTAAATTTTTTTTTTGAAAATTTTTTTTTTGAAATTTTTTTTTTTGATTTTTTTTCTAGATTTGTTTTTATTTTTTTTTCGAAATTTTTTCAAAATTTATTTTGAAATTTTTTTTTAAACTTTTTTTTTTGAAAATTTTTTTTTCTAAATTTTTTTTCTAATTTTTTTTAATTTTTTTTCGATTTTTTTTAAAATTTATTTTGAAATTTTTTTTGAAACTTTTTTTTTTTAATTTTTTTTAAATTTTTTCTTTCAAAAATTTTTTTGAAATTTTTTTTTTCAAGTTTTTTGAAATTTTTTTTGAAAATTTTTTTTTTTAATTTTTTTTTTTCGAATTTTTTTTTTGAAAATTTTTTTGACGTTTTTTTTAAATTTTTTTGAATTCTTTTTTTGAAATTTTTTCCGAAATTTTTTTTTTTTGAAAATTTTTTTTTTGAATTTTTTTTGGATTTTTTTTAAATTTTTTTTTTATTTTTTGAAATTTTTTAAAAAATTTTTTCGATTTTTTTTTTGAAAATTTTTTCTAATTTTTTTTTATTTTTTTTCAAATATTTTTCTGTGAAAATTTTTTTTTTGAAAAATTTTATTTTGAAATTTTTTTTTTTGAAAATTTTTTGATAATTTTTTTTAAATTTTTTTTAAAAAAAATTTTTATTTTTTCTTTCAAAAATTTTTTTGAAATTTTTTTTTAAATTTTTTTTGAAACTTTTTTCTAATTTTTTTAAATTTTTTTTCAAATATTTTTCTGTGAAAATTTTTTTTTTGAAAAATTTTATTTTGAAATTTTTTTTTTTGAAAATTTTTTGATAATTTTTTTTAAATTTTTTTTTTTTTAAATTTTATTTTTTCTTTCAAAAATTTTTTTGAAATTTTTTTTAAAATTTTTTTTGAAATTTTTTTTGAAATTTTTTTTTCTCAATTTTTTTAAAATTTTTTTTTCTTTCGTTTTTTTTAAATATTTTTCTTTGAAAATTTTATTTTTGTAAAAGTTAATTTTGATAATTTTTTTAAAATTTTTTGATAATTATTTTTTTGAAATTTTTTAAAAAATTTTTTTTGAGAATCATTTTTTCGAAAAATTGTTTTCGAATTTTCTTTTTTGAATTTTTTTTGATTTTTTTTTTAATTTTTTTGAAAATTTTTTTTTGAATTTTTTTATTTGAAAATTTTTTGATAATTTTTTTTGAATTTTTTTTATTTATTTTAATTTTTTCTTTCAAAAATTTTTTTGAATTTTTTTTCGAAATTTTTTTAAAATTTTTTTTTAATTTTTTGAAAATTTTTTGATAATTATTTTTTTGAAATTTTTTTTGGAAATTTTTTTTTGAATTTTTTTTTTCGAATTTTTTTTTGTTTCGAAATTTTTTTCTTTTGAAAATTTTTTTGACGTTTTTTTTTAATTTTTTTTAAATTTTTTTTTGAAATTTTTTTTCTAAATTTTTTTTTTAATTTTTTGAAATTTTTTAAAAAATTTTTTCGAATTTTTTTTTGATATTATTTTTAAAAATTTTTTTTTGGAGTTTTTTTTTGAAAATTTTTTTTTTCTTTTTGAAATTTTTTTTTTAATATTTTTTTTGAAAATTTTTTTTTTTTTAAATTTTTTTTTGATTTTTTTTGAATTTTTTTCTAATTTTTTTTTCGAAATTTTTTTAAAATCTATTTTGAAATTTTTTTTTTCTAAAATTTGTTTCTAATTTTTTAAATTTTTTTTCGAATTTTTTTTCGAAAAATTTTCATTTTGAATTTTTTTTATTTTTTTTTGAAAATTTTTTTTTCAAAATTTTTTTTCCAATTTTTTTTAATTTTTTTGAATATTTTTTTTTGAAATTTTTTTTCGAAAAATTTTCGTTTTGAATTTTTTTAAAATTTTTTTTTGAAAATTTCTTTTCGAAAAATTTTCGTTTTGAATTTTTTTTTCATTCTTCTCTTAAATTTTTTTTGGAGGTTTTTTTTGAAATTTTTTTTAAAATTTTTTTTGAAATTTTTTTTCTTGAAATTTTTTTGATATTTTTTTTTGAGAATCATTTTTTCGAAAAATTGTTTTCGAATTTTCTTTTTTGAAATTTTTTTGAAATTTTTTTTTTAATTTTTTGAAAATTTTTTGATAATTATTTTTTTGAAATTTTTTTTCAAGTTTTTTTGAAATTTTTTTTGAAAATTTTTTTTGAATTTTTTTTTTCGATTTTTTTTTGTTTCGAAATTTTTTTCTTTTGAAAATTTTTTTGACATTTTTTTAAAAATTTTTTTGAATTTTTTTTTTGAAATTTTTTTTTTGAAAATTTTTTTTTGAATTTTTTTTTGAATTTTTTTTTTTTTTAATTTTTTGAAATTTTTTAAAAAAATTTTTCGAATTTTTTTTTGAAATTGTTTTTTGGAGTTTTTTTTGAAATTTTTTTTTTCTTTTTAAAATTTTTTTTAAAATTTTTTTTTGAAAATTTTTTTTTCGAAATTTTTTTTCGAAATTTTTTTTTTTATTTTTTTTTATTTTTTTTCGAATTTTTTTTTGAAATTTTTTCCGAAATTTTTTTTTTGAAAATTTTTTTTTTGAATTTTTTTTGGAATATTTTTTAATTTTTTTTTTTAATTTTTTGAAATTTTTTAAAAAATTTTTTCGAATTTTTTTTTGATATTTTTTTTAATATTTTTTTTGGAGTTTTTTTTGAAATTTTTTTTAACATTTTTTTTTTGAAATTTTTTTTTTTGAAATTTTTTTAAAATTTTTTTAAAATTTTTTTTTTTGAAATTTTTTTTTTGAAAATTTCTTTTTTGATTTTTTTTCTAGATTTGTTTTTATTTTTTTTAAATTTTTTTTTTCTAAATTTTTTTTCTAATTTTTTTAAATTTTTTTTCGAATTTTTTTTATGAAATTTTTTTTCGAAAAATTTTTTTTCGAAATTTTATTTCGAAATTTTTTTTTCAATTTTTTTTTATTTTTTTCAAATTTTTTTTTTTGAAATTTTTCATTGAAAAATTTTCGTTTTGAAATTTTTTTTTGAAATTTTTTTCTAATTTTTTGTTTATTTCTTTTCAAATATTTTTCTGTGAAATTTTTTTTTTGAAAAATTTTATATTGAAATTTTTTTTCGAAAAATTTTCATTTTGAATTTTTTTTTATTTATTTTTTAATTTTTTTTTCGGAAGTTTTTTTTCAAATTTTCTTTTTGATTTTTTAAATTTTTTTTCGAATTTTTTTTTTAAATTTTTTAAAAATTTTTTTTTTTGAAAATTTTTTTTTTGAAAATTTTTTTTTTGAAAATTTTTTTTTTGAAATTTTTGTTTTGATTTTTTTTCTAGATTTTTTTTTTATTTTTTTTCGATTTTTTTAAAAATTTATTTTGAAATTTTTTTTGAAACTTTTTTTTTTACATTTTTTTTTCTAAATTTTTTTTTCTAAATTTTTTTTCTAATTTTTTTTATTTTTTTTTTCGAATTTTTTTTTTGAATTTTTTTTTTTTTTTGAAATTTCTTTTGAAATTTTTTTTTTTGAAATTTTTTTTTTTTAATTTTTTTTTAATTTTTTTTTTTAATTTTTCTTGAAAATTTTTTTTTTGATTTTTTTTCTAGATTTGTTTTTATTTTTTTTTCGAAATTTTTTTAAAATTTATTTTGAAATTTTTTTTTAAACTTTTTTTTTTGAAAATTTTTTTTTCTAAATTTTTTTTCTAATTTTTTTTAATTTTTTTTCGATTTTTTTAAAAATTTATTTTGAAATTTTTTTTGAAACTTTTTTTTTGAATTTTTTTTTTATTTTTTCTTTCAAAAATTTTTTTGAAATTTTTTTAAAATTTTTTTTAAATTTTTTTTTCAATTTTTTGAAAATTTTTTGATAATTATTTTTTTGAAATTTTTTTTTTCAAGTTTTTTGAAATTTTTTTTGAAAATTTTATTTTTGAATTTTTTTTTTTCAAATTTTTTTTTTGAAAATTTTTTTGACGTTTTTTTTAAATTTTTGTTGAATTCTTTTTTTGAATTTTTTTCCGAAATTTTTTTTTTGAAAATTTTTTTTTTGAATTTTTTTTGGATTTTTTTTAATTTTTTTTTTTTATTTTTTGAAATTTTTTAAAAAATTTTTTTCGATTTTTTTTTTAAATTTTTTTTAAATTTTTTTTTATTTTTTTTCAAATATTTTTCTGTGAAAATTTTTTTTTTGAAAAATTTTATTTTGAAATTTTTTTTTTTTGAAAATTTTTTGATAATTTTTTTTTAATTTAAAAAAAAAAAAATTCATTTTTTCTTTCAAAAAATTTTTGAAATTTTTTTTAAAATTTTTTTTTGAAATTTTTTTTGAAATTTTTTTTCTCAATTTTTTTTAAATTTTTTTTTTCTTTCGTTTTTTTTAAATATTTTTCTTTGAAAATTTTATTTTTGTGAAATTTAATTTTGATAATTTTTTTAAAATTTTTTGATAATTATTTTTTTGAAATTTTTTTAAAAATTTTTTTTTGAGAATCATTTTTTCGAAAAATTGTTTTCGAATTTTCTTTTTTGAATTTTTTTTGATTTTTTTTTGAATTTTTTTGAAACATTTTTTTTGAATTTTTTTATTTGAAAATTTTTTGATAATTTTTTTTGAATTTTTTTTTTATTTTTTTTAATTTCTTCTTTCAAAAATTTTTCTGAATTTTTTTTCGAAATTTTTTTAAAATTTTTTTTAAATTTTTTGAAAATTTTTTGATAATAATTTTTTTGAGATTTTTTTTTAAAAGTTTTTTTGAAATTTTTTTTGAAAATCTTTTTTTGAATTTTTTTTTTCGAATTTTTTTTTGTAACGAAATTTTTTTCTTTTGAAAATTTTTTTGACGTTTTTTTTAAATTTTTTTTAAATTTTTTTTTGAAATTTTTTTTCTAAATTTTTTTTTAAATTTTTTGAAATTTTTTAAAAAAATTTTTCGAATTTTTTTTTGATATTATTTTTAAAAATTTTTTTTTGGAGTTTTTTTTTGAAATTTTTTTTTTCTTTTTGAAATTTTTTTTCTGAAAATTTTTTTTTTGATTTTTTTTTGAATTTTTTTTAAATTTTTTTTCGAAATTTTTTTTTAATCTATTTTGAAATTTTTTTTGAAACTTTTTTTTTTGAAAAATTTTCATTTTGAATTTTTTTTTTATTTATTTTTTAATTTTTTTTTTCAAATTTTCTTTTTGATTTTTTTAATTTTTTTTTTCAATTTTTTTTCGAATTTTTTTTTTTAATTTTTTTTTAATTTTTTTTTTGAAAATTTTTTTTTTGAAATTTTTTTTTTTGAAATTTTTGTTTTGATTTTTTTTCTAGAATTTTTTTTAAATTTTTTTTCGATTTTTTTTAAAATTTATTTTGAAATTTTTTTTGAAACTTTTTTTTTAAATTTTTTTTTCTAAATTTTTTTTTCTTAATTTTTTTTCTAATTTTTTTTATTTTTTTTTTCGAATTTTTTTTTTGAATTTTTTCTTTCTTTTTGAAATTTTTTTTTAAATTTTTTTTTTGAAATTTTTTTTTTTGAATTTTTTTTTAAATTTTTTTTTTGAAAATTTTTTTTTTGAAAATTTTTTTTTTGATTTTTTTTCTAGATTTGTTTTTATTTTTTTTTCGAAATTTTTTCAAAATTTATTTTGAAATTTTTTTTTAAACTTTTTTTTTGAAAATTTTTTTTTCTAAATTTTTTTTCTAATTTTTTTTAATTTTTTTTCGATTTTTTTTAAAATTTATTTTGAAATTTTTTTTGAAACTTTTTTTTTTTAATTTTTTTAAAATTTTTTCTTTCAAAAATTTTTTTGAAATTTTTTTTTTCAAGTTTTTTGAAATTTTTTTTGAAAATTTTTTTTTTAATTTTTTTTTTCGAATTTTTTTGACGTTTTTTTTAAATTTTTTTGAATTCTTTTTTTGAAATTTTTTCCGAAATTTTTTTTTTTTGAAAATTTTTTTTTTGAATTTTTTTTGGATTTTTTTTTATTTTTTTTTTATTTTTTGAAATTTTTTAAAAATTTTTTTCGATTTTTTTTTTGAAATTTTTTTCTAATTTTTTTTTATTTTTTTTCAAATATTTTTCTGTGAAAATTTTTTTTTTGAAAAATTTTATTTTGAAATTTTTTTTTTTGAAAATTTTTTGATAATTTTTTTAAAATTTTTTTTAAAAAAATTTTATTTTTTCTTTCAAAAATTTTTTTGAAATTTTTTTTAAAATTTTTTTTGAAATTTTTTTCTAATTTTTTTTTATTTTTTTTTCAAATATTTTTCTGTGAAAATTTTTTTTTTGAAAAATTTTATTTTGAAATTTTTTTTTTTGAAAATTTTTTGATAATTTTTTTTAAATTTTTTTTTTTTAAAAATTTTATTTTTTCTTTCAAAAATTTTTTTGAAATTTTTTTTAAAATTTTTTTTGAAATTTTTTTTCTTGAAATTTTTTTGATATTTTTTTTTGAGAATCATTTTTTCGAAAAATTGTTTTCGAATTTTCTTTTTTGAAATTTTTTTGAAATTTTTTTTTTAATTTTTTGAAAATTTTTTGATAATTATTTTTTTGAAATTTTTTTTCAAGTTTTTTTGAAATTTTTTTTGAAAATTTTTTTTGAATTTTTTTTTTCGATTTTTTTTTGTTTCGAAATTTTTTTCTTTTGAAAATTTTTTTGACATTTTTTTAAAAATTTTTTTGAATTTTTTTTTGAAATTTTTTTTTTGAAAATGTTTTTTTGAATTTTTTTTTGAATTTTTTTTTTTTTTTAATTTTTTGAAATTTTTTAAAAAATTTTTTCGAATTTTTTTTTGAAATTGTTTTTTGGAGTTTTTTTTGAAAATTTCTTTTTTCTTTTTAAAATTTTTTTTTAAATTTTTTTTTGAAAATTTTTTTTTCGAAATTTTTTTTCGAAATTTTTTTTTTATTTTTTTTTATTTTTTTTTTATTTTTTTTTGAAATTTTTTCCGAAATTTTTTTTTTGAAAATTTTTTTTTTGAATTTTTTTTGGAATATTTTTTAATTTTTTTTTTAATTTTTTGAAATTTTTTAAAAAATTTTTTCGAATTTTTTTTTGATATTTTTTTTAATATTTTTTTTGGAGTTTTTTTTGAAATTTTTTTTAACATTTTTTTTTTGAAATTTTTTTTTTTGAAATTTTTTTAAAATTTTTTTAAAATTTTTTTTTTTTGAAATTTTTTTTTTGAAAATTTCTTTTTTGATTTTTTTTCTAGATTTGTTTTTATTTTTTTTTCGAAATTTTTTTAAAATTTATTTTGAAATTTTTTTTAAACTTTTTTTTTGAATTTTTTTTTTCTAAATTTTTTTTCTAATTTTTTTAAATTTTTTTTCGAATTTTTTTTATGAAATTTTTTTTCGAAAAATTTTTTTTCGAAATTTTATTTCGAAATTTTTTTTTCAATTTTTTTTTATTTTTTTCAAATTTTTTTTTTTGAAATTTTTCATTGAAAAATTTTCGTTTTGAAATTTTTTTTTGAAATTTTTTTCTAATTTTTTGTTTATTTCTTTTCAAATATTTTTCTGTGAAATTTTTTTTTTGAAAAATTTTATATTGAAATTTTTTTTCGAAAAATTTTCATTTTGAATTTTTTTTTATTTATTTTTTAATTTTTTTTTCGGAAGTTTTTTTTCAAATTTTCTTTTTGATTTTTAAAATTTTTTTTCGATTTTTTTTTTAAATTTTTTAAAAATTTTTTTTTTGAAAATTTTTTTTTTGAAAATTTTTTCTAATTTTTTTTTATTTTTTTTCAAATATTTTTCTGTGAAAATTTTTTTTTTGAAAAATTTTATTTTGAAATTTTTTTTTTTGAAAATTTTTTGATAATTTTTTTTAAATTTTTTTTAAAAAAAATTTTTATTTTTTCTTTCAAAAATTTTTTTGAATTTTTTTTTTTAAATTTTTTTTGAAACTTTTTTCTAATTTTTTTTAATTTTTTTTCAAATATTTTTTTGTGAAAATTTTTTTTTTGAAAAATTTTATTTTGAAATTTTTTTTTTTGAAAATTTTTTGATAATTTTTTTTAAATTTTTTTTTTAAAAAATTTTATTTTTTCTTTCAAAAATTTTTTTGAAATTTTTTTTAAAATTTTTTTTGAAATTTTTTTTGAAATTTTTTTTTCTCAATTTTTTTTTAATTTTTTTTTTCTTTCGTTTTTTTTAAATATTTTTCTTTGAAAATTTTATTTTTGTAAAAGTTAATTTTGATAATTTTTTTAAAATTTTTTGATAATTATTTTTTTGAAATTTTTTAAAAAATTTTTTTTGAGAATCATTTTTTCGAAAAATTGTTTTCGAATTTTCTTTTTTGAATTTTTTTTGATTTTTTTTTGAATTTTTTTGAAAATTTTTTTTTGAATTTTTTTATTTGAAAATTTTTTGATAATTTTTTTTGAATTTTTTTTTATTTATTTTAATTTTTTCTTTCAAAAATTTTTTTGAATTTTTTTTCGAAATTTTTTTAAAATTTTTTTTTAATTTTTTGAAAATTTTTTGATAATTATTTTTTTGAAATTTTTTTTGGAAATTTTTTTTTGAATTTTTTTTTTTGAATTTTTTTTTGTTTCGAAATTTTTTTCTTTTGAAAATTTTTTTGACGTTTTTTTTTAATTTTTTTTAAATTTTTTTTTGAAATTTTTTTTCTAAATTTTTTTTTTAATTTTTTGAAATTTTTTAAAAAATTTTTTCGAATTTTTTTTTGATATTATTTTTAAAAATTTTTTTTTGGAGTTTTTTTTTGAAAATTTTTTTTTTCTTTTTGAAATTTTTTTTTTAATATTTTTTTTGAAAATTTTTTTTTTTTTAAATTTTTTTTTGATTTTTTTTGAATTTTTTTCTAATTTTTTTTTCGAAATTTTTTTAAAATCTATTTTGAAATTTTTTTTTTCTAAAATTTGTTTCTAATTTTTTAAATTTTTTTTCGAATTTTTTTTCGAAAAATTTTCATTTTGAATTTTTTTTATTTTTTTTTGAAAATTTTTTTTTCTAAATTTTTTTTCCAATTTTTTTTAATTTTTTTGAATATTTTTTTTTGAAATTTTTTTTCGAAAAATTTTCGTTTTGAATTTTTTTAAATTTTTTTTTTGAAAATTTCTTTTCGAAAAATTTTCGTTTTGAATTTTTTTTATTTTTTTTTGAAAATTTTTTTTTCTAAATTTTTTTTCCAATTTTTTTTAATTTTTTTGAATATTTTTTTTTGAAATTTTTTTTCGAAAAATTTTCGTTTTGAATTTTTTTAAAATTTTTTTTTGAAAATTTCTTTTCGAAAAATTTTCGTTTTGAAATTTTTTTTCATTCTTCTCTTAAATTTTTTTTGGAGGTTTTTTTTGAAATTTTTTTTAAAATTATTTTTGAAATTTTTTTGATATTTTTTTTTGAGAATCATTTTTTCGAAAAATTGTTTTCGAATTTTCTTTTTTGAAATTTTTTTGAAATTTTTTTTTTAATTTTTTGAAAATTTTTTGATAATTATTTTTTTGAAATTTTTTTTCAAGTTTTTTTGAAATTTTTTTTAAAATTTTTTTTGAATTTTTTTTTTCGATTGTTTTTTGTTTCGAAATTTTTTTCTTTTGAAAATTTTTTTGACATTTTTTTAAATTTTTTTTTGAATTTTTTTTTTGAAATTTTTTCCGAAATTTTTTTTTGAAATTTTTTTTTTTCTTTTTGAAATTTTTTTTAAATTTTTTTTTTTGAAAATTTTTTTTTCGAAATTTTTTTTTTTTTTATTTTTTTTCGATTTTTTTTTTGAAATTTTTTCCGAAATTTTTTTTTTGAAAATTTTTTTTTTGAATTTTTTTTTGGAATATTTTTTAATTTTTTTTTTTAATTTTTTGAAATTTTTTAAAAAAATTTTTCGAATTTTTTTTTGATATTTTTTTTAATATTTTTTTTGGAGTTTTTTTTGAAATTTTTTTTTCTTTTTGAATTTTTTTTTTAATTTTTTTTTTGAAATTTTTTTTTTGAAATTTTTTTAAAAATTTTTTTTTTGAAATTTTTTTTTTTGAAAATTTCTTTTTTGATTTTTCTTCTAGATTTTTTTTTATTTTTTTTTCGAAATTTTTTTAAAATTTATTTTGAAATTTTTTTTTAAACTTTTTTTTTGAAAATTTTTTTTTCTAAATTTTTTTTCTAATTTTTTTTAAATTTTTTTTCGAATTTTTTTTATGAAATTTTTTTTCGAAAAATTTTTTTTCGAAATTTTTTTTTTGAAAAATTTTATTTTGAAATTTTTTTTCGAAAAATTTTCATTTTGAATTTTTTTTTTATTTATTTTTTAAATTTTTTTTCGGAAGTTTTTTTTCAAATTTTCTTTTTGATTTTTTAAATTTTTTTTTAAAATTTTTTTTCGAATTTTTTTTTAAAATTTTTTAAAAATTTTTTTTTTGAAAATTTTTTTTTAGAAAATTTTTTTTTTGAAATTTTTTTTTTTTGAAATTTTTGTTTTGATTTTTTTTCTAGAATTTTTTTTTTTATTTTTTTTTCGATTTTTTTTAAAATTTATTTTGAAACTTTTTTTTTTATTTTTTTTTCTAAATTTTTTTTTCTAAATTTTTTTTCTAATTTTTTTTATTTTTTTTTTCGAATTTTTTTTTTGAATTTTTTTTTTCTTTTTGAAATTTTTTTAAAAATTTTTTTTTTGAAATTTTTTTTTTGAAATTTTTTTTTTGAAATTTTTTTTTTGAACATTTTTTTTTTGATTTTTTTTCAAGATTTGTTTTTATTTTTTTTTCGAAATTTTTTTAAAATTTATTTTGAAATTTTTTTTGAAACTTTTTTTTTTTGAAATTTTTTTTCTAAATTTTTTTTTAAATTTTTTGAAATTTTTTAAAAATTTTTTTCGAATTTTTTTTTGATATTTTTTTAAAAAATTTTTTTTTGGAGTTTTTTTTTGAAATTTTTTTTTTCTTTTTGAAATTTTTTTTAAAAATTTTTTTTTGAAAATTTTTTTTTTGAAATTTTTTTTTGAAATTTTTTTTAAATTTTTTTTCGAAATTTTTTTTAAATTTATTTTGAAATTTTTTTTTAAACTTTTTTTTTTGAATATTTTTTTTTCTAAAATTTGTTTCTAATTTTTTTTCGAATTTTTTTTTCGAAAAATTTTCGTTTTGAATTTTTTTTCATTTTTTTTGAAAATTTTTTTTTCTAATTTTTTTTCCAGTTTTTTTTTTTTTTTTCGAAGTTTTTTATTCTTCTCTTAAATTTTTTTTGGAGGTTTTTTTTGAGATTTTTTTTTAAATTTTTTTTTGAATTTTTTTTTTTTTAAATTTTTTTTATATTTTTTTTTGAGAATCATTTTTTCGAAAAATTGTTTTCGAATTTTCTTTTTTAAAATTTTTTTTGAATTTTTTTTTTAATTTTTTGAAAATTTTTTGATAATTATTTTTTTGAAATTTTTCAAAAAAAATTTCAAAAAAAAAATCGAAAAAAAAATTCCAAAAATTAAAAGTAATTTAAAAAAAATTCCAAAAAAAAATTCAAAAAAAAAATTCAAAAAAATTGAAAAAAATTCAAAAAAAATTTCAAAAAAAACATCAAAAAATTTTTCAAAAGAAAAAAATTTCGAAAAAAAACTTTAAAAAATAAAAAATTTAAAAAAAAATTCAAAAAAAATAGAAAAAAATTTTCAAAACAAAATTTTCAAAAAAAAAAAATTTCAACAAAAATTAGTTTTCAAAAAAATAAAAAAAAAATCAAAAAAAAATTCAAAACGAAAATTTTTCAAAAAAAATAAAAATAAAAAAATTTCAAAAAAAAATCGAAAAAAAAATTAAAAAAATTAAAAAAAAAATTCAAAAAAAAATAAAAAAAAAATTCAAAAAAAATCGAAAAAAAAAATTCAAAAAATTAAAAAAAAATAAAATAAAAAAATTTCAAAAAAAAACTTTTCAAAAAAAAAAATTGAAATAAAAATTTCAAAAAATAAAAAAAAAATTTTAAAAAAAATTCCAAAAAAAAATCCAAAAAAAAATTCCAAAAAAAAATTCAAAAAAATTGAAAAAAAATTCAAAAAAAATTTCAAAAAAACTCAAAAAATTTTTCAAAAGAAAAAATTTCGAAAAAAAACTTCAAAAATAAAAAATTTAAAAAAAAATTCAAAAAAAAAATTTCAAAAAAATTAGAATAAAATTTTCAAAACAAAATTTTCAAAAAAAAATAATTTTTAAAAAAATAAAAAAAATTCAAAACGAAAATTTTTCAAAAAAAAAATTAAAATAAAAAAATTCGAAAAAAAAAAATTTTTCAAAAAAAAAATTCGAAAAAAATTTCAAAAAAAATTCAAAAAAAAATTAAAAAAAACGGTAAAAGAAATTTTCAAAATGAAAAAATTTCGAAAAAAAATTAAAAAATAAATTTTTAAAAAAATTTCAAAAAGAAAAAAAAATATTTCAAAAAAAACTTCAAAAAAAAAATTAAAAAAAAAATAAAAAAATTTCAAAAAGAAAATTTTTCAAAAAAAATTTCAAAAAAATTTCGAAAAAAAAATTCCAAAAATTAAAAGTAATTTAAAAAAAATTCCAAAAAAAATTCAAAAAAAAATTTCAAAAAAAAATTTCAAAAAAATTGAAAAAAATTCAAAAAAAATTTCAAAAAAAACATCAAAAAATTTTTCAAAAGAAAAAAATTTCGAAAAAAACTTTAAAAAATAAAAAATTTAAAAAAAAATTCAAAAAAAATAGAAAAAAAAATTCCAAACAAAATTTTCAAAAAAAAAAATTTCAACAAAAATTAGTTTTCAAAAAAATAAAAAAAAAAACAAAAAAAATTCAAAACGAAAATTTTTCAAAAAAAATAAAAATAAAAAAATTAAAAAAAAAAATCGAAAAAAAAATTCAAAAAATTAAAAAAAAATTTCAAAAAAAAAATCGAAAAAAAAAAATTCAAAAAATTAAAAAAAAAATTCAAAAAAAAAACCTCAAAAAATTTTTCAAAAGAAAAAAAATTCGAAAAAAAACTTCAAAAATAAAAAATTTGAAAAAGATATTCAAAAAAAATAGAAAAAAATTTTCAAAACAAAATTTTCGAAAAAAAAAATTTTCAAAAAAAAAATAATTTTCAAAAAAATAAAAAAAAAATCAAAAAAAAAAATTCAAAACGAAAATTTTTCAAAAAAATTAAAATAAAAAAATTCGAAAAAAAAATTCAAAAAGAATATTTTCAAAAAAAAATTTCGAAAAAAATTTTAAAAAATAAATTCAAAAAATTACATAAAAAAAAAAATTTTCAAAATAAAATTTTTCAAAAAAAAAATATTCACAGAAAAATATTCAAAATAAAAATAAGAAAAAAAAGCAAAAAAAATTTCAAAAAAAAAATTTCAAAACGAAAATTTTTCAATAAAAAAATTTCAAAAAAAAAATTAGAAAAAAAAATTAAAAAAAATTGAAATAAAAATTTCAAAAAATAAAAAAAAAAATTTTAAAAAAATTCCAAAAAAAAATCCAAAAAAAAATTCCAAAAAAAAATTTCAAAAAAATTGAAAAAAAATTCAAAAAAAATTTCAAAAAAAAAACTCAAAAAATTTTTCAAAAGAAAAAATTTCGAAAAAAAACTTCAAAAATGAAAAATTAAAAAAAAAATTTAAAAAAAAAATTTCAAAAAAATTAGAAAAAAATTTTCAAAACAAAATTTTCAAAAAAAAAAATTTTCAAAAAAAATAATTTTTAAAAAAATAAAAAAAAAACAAAAAAAAAATTCAAAACGAAAATTTTTCAAAAAAAAAATAAAAATAAAAAAATTCGAAAAAAAAAAAAAAAATTTCAAAAAAAAAATTCGAAAAAAAAAAAAAAATTTCAAAAAAAAAATTCGAAAAAAATTTCAAAAAAAATTCAAAAAAAATTAAAAATAAAACGGTAAAAAAAATTTTCAAAATAAAAAAATTTCGAAAAAAAATTTTAAAATAAATTTTTAAAAAAATTTCTAAAAGAAAAAAAAAATATTTCAAAAAAAACTTCAAAAAAAAAATTAAAAAAAATAAAAAAATTCAAAACGAAAATTTTTCGAAAAAAAAATTCAAAAAAATTTTTTAAAAAAATTAGAAAAAAAATTTGAAAAAAAAAAATTTTCAAAAAAAAGGCTACCATATGAAGCTGTTGGTATTTTTTTTTTGAATTTTTTTTCATTGAAAAATATCAAAACGAAAATTTTTCAATAAAAAATTTCATAAAAAAAAATTAGAAAAAAAATAAAAAAAAAATTGAAAAAAAAATTTCGAAAAAAAAAATTTCGAAAAAAAATTTTCAAAAAAAAAATTTCAAAAAAATTTTCGAAAAAAAAAATTGAAAAAAAAAAATTATTAAAAAAAATTCTAAAAAAAATTTTAAAAAAAATTAAAAATTAAAAAAAAAAAAAAATTTCAAAAAGAAAATTTTTCAAAAAAAATTTCAAAAAAAAAATCGAAAAAAAAATTCCAAAAATTAAAAGTAATTTAAAAAAAATTCCAAAAAAAAATTCAAAAAAAAAATTTCAAAAAAAAATTTCAAAAAAATTGAAAAAAAATTCAAAAAAAATTTCAAAAAAACATCAAAAAATTTTTTAAAAGAAAAAAATTTCGAAAAAAACTAAAAAATAAAAAATTTAAAAAAAAATTCAAAAAAAATAGAAAAAAATTTTATTTTTTCTTTCAAAAAAATTTTTTTTTTGAGTTTTTTTTTGAAATTTTTTTTTTCTTTTTGAAATTTTTTTTAAAAATTTTTTTTTGAAAATTTTTTTTTTGAAATTTTTTTTTGAAATTTTTTTTAAATTTTTTTTCGAAATTTTTTTTAAATTTATTTTGAAATTTTTTTTTAAACTTTTTTTTTTGAAAATTTTTTTTTCTAAAATTTGTTTCTAATTTTTTTTCGAATTTTTTTTTCGAAAAATTTTCGTTTTGAATTTTTTTTCATTTTTTTTGAAAATTTTTTTTTCTAATTTTTTTTCCAGTTTTTTTTTTTTTTTCGAAGTTTTTTTTGAAATTTTTTTTCGAAAAATTTTCGTTTTGAATTTTTTTAAAATTTTTTTTTGAAAATTTCTTTTCGAAAAATTTTCGTTTTGAAATTTTTTTTATTCTTCTCTTAAATTTTTTTTGGAGGTTTTTTTTGAGATTTTTTTTTAAATTTTTTTTTGAATTTTTTTTTTTTTTAATTTTTTTATATTTTTTTTTGAGAATCATTTTTTCGAAAAATTGTTTTCGAATTTTCTTTTTTGAAATTTTTTTTGAATTTTTTTTTTAATTTTTTGAAAATTTTTTGATAATTATTTTTTTGAAATTTTTCAAAAAAAATTTCAAAAAAAAAATCGAAAAAAAAATTCCAAAAATTAAAAGTAATTTAAAAAAAATTCCAAAAAAAAATTCAAAAAAAAAATTCAAAAAAATTGAAAAAAATTCAAAAAAAATTTCAAAAAAAACATCAAAAAATTTTTCAAAAGAAAAAAATTTCGAAAAAAAACTTTAAAAAATAAAAAATTTAAAAAAAAATTCAAAAAAAATAGAAAAAAATTTTCAAAACAAAATTTTCAAAAAAAAAAATTTCAACATAAATTAGTTTTCAAAAAAATAAAAAAAAAATCAAAAAAAAATTCAAAACGAAAATTTTTCAAAAAAAATAAAAATAAAAAAATTTCAAAAAAAAATCGAAAAAAAAATTAAAAAAATTAAAAAAAAAATTCAAAAAAAAATAAAAAAAAAATTCAAAAAAAATCGAAAAAAAAAATTCAAAAAATTAAAAAAAAAATAAAATAAAAAAATTTCAAAAAAAAAACTTTTCAAAAAAAAAAATTGAAATAAAAATTTCAAAAAATAAAAAAAAAATTTTAAAAAAAATTCCAAAAAAAAATCCAAAAAAAAATTCCAAAAAAAAATTCAAAAAAATTGAAAAAAAATTCAAAAAAAATTTCAAAAAAACTCAAAAAATTTTTCAAAAGAAAAAATTTCGAAAAAAAACTTCAAAAATAAAAAATTAAAAAAAAAATTCAAAAAAAAAATTTCAAAAAAATTAGAATAAAATTTTCAAAACAAAATTTTCAAAAAAAAATAATTTTTAAAAAAATAAAAAAAATTCAAAACGAAAATTTTTCAAAAAAAAAATTAAAATAAAAAAATTCGAAAAAAAAAAAATTTTTCAAAAAAAAAATTCGAAAAAAATTTCAAAAAAAATTCAAAAAAAAATTAAAAAAAACGGTAAAAGAAATTTTCAAAATGAAAAAATTTCGAAAAAAAATTAAAAAATAAATTTTTAAAAAAATTTCAAAAAGAAAAAAAAATATTTCAAAAAAAACTTCAAAAAAAAAATTAAAAAAAAAATAAAAAAATTTCAAAAAGAAAATTTTTCAAAAAAAATTTCAAAAAAATTTCGAAAAAAAAATTTTTTTTTTCTTTTTGAAATTTTTTTTAAAATTTTTTTCTTGAAATTTTTTTTTTTAAATTTTTTTTTTAATTTTTTTTTTTAATTTTTCTTGAAAATTTTTTTTTTGATTTTTTTTCTAGATTTGTTTTTATTTTTTTTTCGAAATTTTTTTTTAAACTTTTTTTTTTGAAAATTTTTTTTTCTAAATTTTTTTTCTAATTTTTTTTAATTTTTTTTCGATTTTTTTAAAAATTTATTTTGAAATTTTTTTTGAAACTTTTTTTTTGAATTTTTTTTAATTTTTTCTTTCAAAAATTTTTTTGAAATTTTTTTTAAATTTTTTTTTCAATTTTTTGAAAATTTTTTGATAATTATTTTTTTGAAATTTTTTTTTTCAAGTTTTTTGAAAATTTTTTTTTTGAATTTTTTTTTTTCAAATTTTTTTTTTTGAAAATTTTTTTGACGTTTTTTTTAAATTTTTTTTGAATTCTTTTTTTGAATTTTTTTCCGAAATTTTTTTTTCGAAATTTTTTAAAAATCTATTTTGAAATTTTTTTTGAAACTTTTTTTTTTGAAATTTTTTTTTTCTAAAATTTGTTTCTAATTTTTTAAATTTTTTTTCGAATTTTTTTTCGAAAAATTTTCATTTTGAATTTTTTTTATTTTTTTTTGAAAATTTTTTTTTCTAAATTTTTTTTCCAATTTTTTTTAATTTTTTTGAATATTTTTTTTTGAAATTTTTTTTCGAAAAATTTTCGTTTTGAATTTTTTTAAAATTTTTTTTTGAAAATTTCTTTTCGAAAAATTTTCGTTTTGAAATTTTTTTTCATTCTTCTCTTAAATTTTTTTTGGAGGTTTTTTTTGAAATTTTTTTTTAAATTTTTTTTGAAATTTTTTTGATATTTTTTTTTGAGAATCATTTTTTCGAAAAATTGTTTTCGAATTTTCTTTTTTGAAATTTTTTTGAAATTTTTTTTTTAATTTTTTGAAAATTTTTTGATAATTATTTTTTTGAAATTTTTTTTCAAGTTTTTTTGAAATTTTTTTTAAAATTTTTTTTGAATTTTTTTTTTCGATTGTTTTTTGTTTCGAAATTTTTTTCTTTTGAAAATTTTTTTGACATTTTTTTAAATTTTTTTTTGAATTTTTTTTTTGAAATTTTTTCCGAAATTTTTTTTTGAAAATTTTTTTTTTCTTTTTGAAATTTTTTTTAAATTTTTTTTTTTGAAAATTTTTTTTTCGAAATTTTTTTTTTTTTTATTTTTTTTCGAATTTTTTTTTGAAATTTTTTCCGAAATTTTTTTTTTGAAAATTTTTTTTTTGAATTTTTTTTTGGAATATTTTTTAATTTTTTTTTTAATTTTTTGAAATTTTTTAAAAAAATTTTTCGAATTTTTTTTTGATATTTTTTTTAATATTTTTTTTGGAGTTTTTTTTGAAATTTTTTTTTCTTTTTGAATTTTTTTTTTTATTTTTTTTTTGAAATTTTTTTTTTGAAATTTTTTTAAAAATTTTTTTTTTGAAATTTTTTTTTTTGAAAATTTCTTTTTTGATTTTTCTTCTAGATTTTTTTTTATTTTTTTTTCGAAATTTTTTTAAAATTAATTTTGAAATTTTTTTTTAAACTTTTTTTTTGAAAATTTTTTTTTCTAAATTTTTTTTCTAATTTTTTTTAAATTTTTTTTCGAATTTTTTTTATGAAATTTTTTTTCGAAAAATTTTTTTTCGAAATTTTTTTTTTGAAAAATTTTATTTTGAAATTTTTTTTCGAAAAATTTTCATTTTGAATTTTTTTTTTATTTATTTTTTAAATTTTTTTTCGGAAGTTTTTTTTCAAATTTTCTTTTTGATTTTTTAAATTTTTTTTTAAAATTTTTTTTCGAATTTTTTTTTAAAATTTTTTAAAAATTTTTTTTTTGAAAATTTTTTTTTAGAAAATTTTTTTTTTTGAAATTTTTTTTTTTTGAAATTTTTGTTTTGATTTTTTTTCTAGAATTTTTTTTTTTTATTTTTTTTTCGATTTTTTTTAAAATTTATTTTGAAACTTTTTTTTTTATTTTTTTTTCTAAATTTTTTTTTCTAAATTTTTTTTCTAATTTTTTTTATTTTTTTTTTCGAATTTTTTTTTTGAATTTTTTTTTTCTTTTTGAAATTTTTTTAAAAATTTTTTTTTTGAAATTTTTTTTTTGAAATTTTTTTTTTGAAATTTTTTTTTTGAACATTTTTTTTTTTGATTTTTTTTCAAGATTTGTTTTTATTTTTTTTTCGAAATTTTTTTAAAATTTATTTTGAAATTTTTTTTGAAACTTTTTTTTTTTGAAATTTTTTTTCTAAATTTTTTTTTAAATTTTTTGAAATTTTTTAAAAATTTTTTTCGAATTTTTTTTTGATATTTTTTTAAAAAATTTTTTTTTGGAGTTTTTTTTTGAAATTTTTTTTTTCTTTTTGAAATTTTTTTTAAAAATTTTTTTTTGAAAATTTTTTTTTTGAAATTTTTTTTTGAAATTTTTTTTAAATTTTTTTTCGAAATTTTTTTAAAATTTATTTTGAATTTTTTTTTTAAACTTTTTTTTTTGAAAATTTTTTTTTCTAAAATTTGTTTCTAATTTTTTTTCGAATTTTTTTTTCGAAAAATTTTCGTTTTGAATTTTTTTTCATTTTTTTTGAAAATTTTTTTTTCTAATTTTTTTTCCAGTTTTTTTTTTTTTTTCGAAGTTTTTTATTCTTCTCTTAAATTTTTTTTGGAGGTTTTTTTTGAGATTTTTTTTTAAATTTTTTTTTGAATTTTTTTTTTTTTAAATTTTTTTTATATTTTTTTTTGAGAATCATTTTTTCGAAAAATTGTTTTCGAATTTTCTTTTTTGAAATTTTTTTTGAATTTTTTTTTTAATTTTTTGAAAATTTTTTGATAATTATTTTTTTGAAATTTTTCAAAAAAAATTTCAAAAAAAAAATCGAAAAAAAAATTCCAAAAATTAAAAGTAATTTTTTTTTTTATTTTTTTTTCTAAATTTTTTTTTCTAAATTTTTTTTCTAATTTTTTTTATTTTTTTTTTCGAATTTTTTTTTTGAATTTTTTTTTTCTTTTTGAAATTTTTTTAAAAATTTTTTTTTTGAAATTTTTTTTTTGAAATTTTTTTTTTGAAATTTTTTTTTTGAACATTTTTTTTTTTGATTTTTTTTCAAGATTTGTTTTTATTTTTTTTTCGAAATTTTTTTAAAATTTATTTTGAAATTTTTTTTGAAACTTTTTTTTTTTGAAATTTTTTTTCTAAATTTTTTTTTAAATTTTTTGAAATTTTTTAAAAATTTTTTTCGAATTTTTTTTTGATATTTTTTTAAAAAATTTTTTTTTGGAGTTTTTTTTTGAAATTTTTTTTTTCTTTTTGAAATTTTTTTTAAAAATTTTTTTTTGAAAATTTTTTTTTTGAAATTTTTTTTTGAAATTTTTTTTAAATTTTTTTTCGAAATTTTTTTAAAATTTATTTTGAATTTTTTTTTTAAACTTTTTTTTTTGAAAATTTTTTTTTCTAAAATTTGTTTCTAATTTTTTTTCGAATTTTTTTTTCGAAAAATTTTCGTTTTGAATTTTTTTTCATTTTTTTTGAAAATTTTTTTTTCTAATTTTTTTTCCAGTTTTTTTTTTTTTTTCGAAGTTTTTTATTCTTCTCTTAAATTTTTTTTGGAGGTTTTTTTTGAGATTTTTTTTTAAATTTTTTTTTGAATTTTTTTTTTTTTAAATTTTTTTTATATTTTTTTTTGAGAATCATTTTTTCGAAAAATTGTTTTCGAATTTTCTTTTTTGAAATTTTTTTTGAATTTTTTTTTTAATTTTTTGAAAATTTTTTGATAATTATTTTTTTGAAATTTTTCAAAAAAAATTCCAAAAAAAAATTCAAAAAAAAAATTCAAAAAAATTGAAAAAAATTCAAAAAAAATTTCAAAAAAAACATCAAAAAATTTTTCAAAAGAAAAAAATTTCGAAAAAAAACTTTAAAAAATAAAAAATTTAAAAAAAAATTCAAAAAAAATAGAAAAAAATTTTCAAAACAAAATTTTCAAAAAAAAAAAATTTCAACAAAAATTAGTTTTCAAAAAAATAAAAAAAAAATCAAAAAAAAATTCAAAACGAAAATTTTTCAAAAAAAATAAAAATAAAAAAATTTCAAAAAAAAATCGAAAAAAAAATTAAAAAAATTAAAAAAAAAATTCAAAAAAAAATAAAAAAAAAATTCAAAAAAAATCGAAAAAAAAAATTCAAAAAATTAAAAAAAAAATAAAATAAAAAAATTTCAAAAAAAAACTTTTCAAAAAAAAAAAATTGAAATAAAAATTTCAAAAAATAAAAAAAAAATTTTAAAAAAAATTCCAAAAAAAAATCCAAAAAAAAATTCCAAAAAAAAATTCAAAAAAATTGAAAAAAAATTCAAAAAAAATTTCAAAAAAACTCAAAAAATTTTTCAAAAGAAAAAATTTCGAAAAAAAACTTCAAAAATAAAAAATTAAAAAAAAAATTCAAAAAAAAAATTTCAAAAAAATTAGAATAAAATTTTCAAAACAAAATTTTCAAAAAAAAATAATTTTTAAAAAAATAAAAAAAATTCAAAACGAAAATTTTTCAAAAAAAAAATTAAAATAAAAAAATTCGAAAAAAAAAAATTTTTCAAAAAAAAAATTCGAAAAAAATTTCAAAAAAAATTCAAAAAAAAATTAAAAAAAACGGTAAAAGAAATTTTCAAAATGAAAAAATTTCGAAAAAAAATTAAAAAATAAATTTTTAAAAAAATTTCAAAAAGAAAAAAAAATATTTCAAAAAAAACTTCAAAAAAAAAATTAAAAAAAAAATAAAAAAATTTCAAAAAGAAAATTTTTCAAAAAAAATTTCAAAAAAATTTCGAAAAAAAAATTCCAAAAATTAAAAGTAATTTAAAAAAAATTCCAAAAAAAATTCAAAAAAAAATTTCAAAAAAAAATTTCAAAAAAATTGAAAAAAATTCAAAAAAAATTTCAAAAAAAACATCAAAAAATTTTTCAAAAGAAAAAAATTTCGAAAAAAACTTTAAAAAATAAAAAATTTAAAAAAAAATTCAAAAAAAATAGAAAAAAAATTTCAAAACAAAATTTTCAAAAAAAAAAATTTCAACAAAAATTAGTTTTCAAAAAAATAAAAAAAAAAACAAAAAAAATTCAAAACGAAAATTTTTCAAAAAAAATAAAAATAAAAAAATTAAAAAAAAAAATCGAAAAAAAAATTCAAAAAATTAAAAAAAAATTTCAAAAAAAAAATCGAAAAAAAAAATTCAAAAAATTAAAAAAAAAATTCAAAAAAAAAACCTCAAAAAATTTTTCAAAAGAAAAAAAATTCGAGAAAAAACTTCAAAAATAAAAAATTTGAAAAAGATATTCAAAAAAAATAGAAAAAAATTTTCAAAACAAAATTTTCAAAAAAAAAAATTTTCAAAAAAAAAATAATTTTCAAAAAAATAAAAAAAAAATCAAAAAAAAAATTCAAAACGAAAATTTTTCAAAAAAATAAAAATAAAAAAATTCGAAAAAAAAATTCAAAAAGAATATTTTCAAAAAAAAATTTCGAAAAAAATTTTAAAAAATAAATTCAAAAAATTACATAAAAAAAAAATTTTCAAAATAAAATTTTTCAAAAAAAAAATATTCACAGAAAAATATTCAAAATAAAAATAAGAAAAAAAAGCAAAAAAAATTTCAAAAAAAAAATTTCAAAACGAAAATTTTTCAATAAAAAAATTTCAAAAAAAAAATTAGAAAAAAAAATTAAAAAAAATTGAAATAAAAATTTCAAAAAATAAAAAAAAAAATTTTAAAAAAATTCCAAAAAAAAATCCAAAAAAAAATTCCAAAAAAAAATTTCAAAAAAATTGAAAAAAAATTCAAAAAAAATTTCAAAAAAAAAACTCAAAAAATTTTTCAAAAGAAAAAATTTCGAAAAAAAACTTCAAAAATGAAAAATTAAAAAAAAAATTAAAAAAAAAAATTTCAAAAAAATTAGAAAAAAATTTTCAAAACAAAATTTTCAAAAAAAAAAATTTTCAAAAAAAAATAATTTTTAAAAAAATAAAAAAAAAACAAAAAAAAAATTCAAAACGAAAATTTTTCAAAAAAAAAATAAAAATAAAAAAATTCGAAAAAAAAAAAAAAAAATTTCAAAAAAAAAATTCGAAAAAAAAATAAAAATTTCAAAAAAAAAATTCGAAAAAAATTTCAAAAAAAATTCAAAAAAAATTAAAAATAAAACGGTAAAAAAAATTTTCAAAATAAAAAAATTTCGAAAAAAAATTTTAAAATAAATTTTTAAAAAAATTTCTAAAAGAAAAAAAAAATATTTCAAAAAAAACTTCAAAAAAAAAATTAAAAAAAATAAAAAAATTCAAAACGAAAATTTTTCGAAAAAAAAATTCAAAAAAATTTTTTAAAAAAATTAGAAAAAAAATTTAGAAAAAAATATTTTCAAAAAAAAGGCTACCATATGAAGCTGTTGGTATTTTTTTTTTGAATTTTTTTTCATTGAAAAATATCAAAACGAAAATTTTTCAATAAAAAATTTCATAAAAAAAAATTAGAAAAAAAATAAAAAAAAAATTGAAAAAAAAATTTCGAAAAAAAAAATTTCGAAAAAAAATTTTCAAAAAAAAAATTTCAAAAAAATTTTCGAAAAAAAAAATTGAAAAAAAAAAATTATTAAAAAAAATTCTAAAAAAAATTTTTAAAAAAATTAAAAATTAAAAAAAAAAAAAAATTTCAAAAAGAAAATTTTTCAAAAAAAATTTCAAAAAAAAAATCGAAAAAAAAATTCCAAAAATTAAAAGTAATTTAAAAAAAATTCCAAAAAAAAATTCAAAAAAAAAATTTCAAAAAAAAATTTCAAAAAAATTGAAAAAAAATTCAAAAAAAATTTCAAAAAAACATCAAAAAATTTTTTAAAAGAAAAAAATTTCGAAAAAAACTAAAAAATAAAAAATTTAAAAAAAAATTCAAAAAAAATAGAAAAAAATTTTATTTTTTCTTTCAAAAAAATTTTTGAAAGAAAAAATAAAATTTTTTTCTATTTTTTTTGAATTTTTTTTTAAA
This sequence comes from Chrysolina oricalcia, assembly GCA_944452925.2. Classification (NCBI taxonomy): domain Eukaryota; kingdom Metazoa; phylum Arthropoda; class Insecta; order Coleoptera; family Chrysomelidae; genus Chrysolina; species Chrysolina oricalcia. The sequence goes on from OX101824.2 coordinate 30,690,139, forward strand.
TTTTTTATTTTTTAGTTTTTTTCGAAATTTTTTTCTTTTAAAAAATTTTTTGATGTTTTTTTGAAATTTTTTTTGAATTTTTTTTCAATTTTTTTGAAATTTTTTTTTGAAATTTTTTTTTTGAATTTTTTTTTGGAATTTTTTTTAAATTACTTTTAATTTTTGGAATTTTTTTTTCGATTTTTTTTTTGAAATTTTTTTTGAAAAATTTTCTTTTTGAAATTTTTTTTTTTTTTTTAATTTTTAATTTTTTTTAAAATTTTTTTTAGAATTTTTTTTAATAATTTTTTTTTTTCAATTTTTTTTTTCGAAAATTTTTTTGAAATTTTTTTTTTGAAAATTTTTTTTCGAAATTTTTTTTTTCGAAATTTTTTTTTCAATTTTTTTTTTATTTTTTTTCTAATTTTTTTTTATGAAATTTTTTATTGAAAAATTTTCGTTTTGATATTTTTCAATGAAAAAAAATTCAAAAAAAAAAATACCAACAGCTTCATATGGTAGCCTTTTTTTTGAAAATATTTTTTTCTAAATTTTTTTTCTAATTTTTTTAAAAAATTTTTTTGAATTTTTTTTTCGAAAAATTTTCGTTTTGAATTTTTTTATTTTTTTTAATTTTTTTTTTGAAGTTTTTTTTGAAATATTTTTTTTTTTCTTTTTGAAATTTTTTTAAAAATTTATTTTAAAATTTTTTTTCGAAATTTTTTTATTTTGAAAATTTTTTTTACCGTTTTATTTTTAATTTTTTTTGAATTTTTTTTGAAATTTTTTTCGAATTTTTTTTTATGAAATTTTTTTTTTTTTTTCGAATTTTTTTTTTGAAATTTTTTTTTTTTTTTTCGAATTTTTTTATTTTTATTTTTTTTTTGAAAAATTTTCGTTTTGAATTTTTTTTTTGTTTTTTTTTTATTTTTTTAAAAATTATTTTTTTTTGAAATTTTTTTTTTTTGAAAATTTTGTTTTGAAAATTTTTTTCTAATTTTTTTGAAATTTTTTTTTTTAATTTTTTTTTTAATTTTTCATTTTTGAAGTTTTTTTTCGAAATTTTTTCTTTTGAAAAATTTTTTGAGTTTTTTTTTTGAAATTTTTTTTGAATTTTTTTTCAATTTTTTTGAAATTTTTTTTTGGAATTTTTTTTTGGATTTTTTTTTGGAATTTTTTTAAAATTTTTTTTTTTATTTTTTGAAATTTTTATTTCAATTTTTTTTAATTTTTTTTTCTAATTTTTTTTTTGAAATTTTTTTATTGAAAAATTTTCGTTTTGAAATTTTTTTTTTGAAATTTTTTTTGCTTTTTTTTCTTATTTTTATTTTGAATATTTTTCTGTGAATATTTTTTTTTTGAAAAATTTTATTTTGAAAATTTTTTTTTATGTAATTTTTTGAATTTATTTTTCGAATTTTTTTATTTTTATTTTTTTGAAAAATTTTCGTTTTGAATTTTTTTTTTGATTTTTTTTTTATTTTTTTGAAAATTATTTTTTTTTTGAAAATTTTTTTTTTTGAAAATTTTGTTTTGAAAATTTTTTTCTATTTTTTTTGAATATCTTTTTCAAATTTTTTATTTTTGAAGTTTTTTTTCGAATTTTTTTTCTTTTGAAAAATTTTTAGAGGTTTTTTTTTTGAATTTTTTTTTTAATTTTTTGAATTTTTTTTTTTCGATTTTTTTTTTGAAATTTTTTTTTAATTTTTTGAATTTTTTTTTCGATTTTGTTTTTTAATTTTTTTATTTTTATTTTTTTTGAAAAATTTTCGTTTTGAATTTTTTTTGTTTTTTTTTTTATTTTTTTGAAAACTAATTTTTGTTGAAATTTTTTTTTTTGAAAATTTTGTGAAATTTTTTTTCTATTTTTTTTGAATTTTTTTTTAAATTTTTTATTTTTTAAAGTTTTTTTCGAAATTTTTTTCTTTTGAAAAATTTTTTGATGTTTTTTTTGAAATTTTTTTTGAATTTTTTTCAATTTTTTTGAATTTTTTTTTTGAAATTTTTTTTTGAATTTTTTTTGGAATTTTTTTTAAATTACTTTTAATTTTTGGAATTTTTTTTTCGAAATTTTTTTGAAATTTTTTTTGAAAAATTTTCTTTTTGAAATTTTTTTATTTTTTTTTTAATTTTTTTTTTGAAGTTTTTTTTGAAATATTTTTTTTTCTTTTTGAAATTTTTTTAAAAATTTATTTTTTAATTTTTTTTCGAAATTTTTTCATTTTGAAAATTTCTTTTACCGTTTTTTTTAATTTTTTTTTGAATTTTTTTTGAAATTTTTTTCGAATTTTTTTTTTGAAAAATTTTTTTTTTTTCGAATTTTTTTATTTTAATTTTTTTTTTGAAAAATTTTCGTTTTGAATTTTTTTTATTTTTTTAAAAATTATTTTTTTTTGAAAATTTTGTTTTGAAAATTTTATTCTAATTTTTTTGAAATTTTTTTTTTGAATTTTTTTTTAATTTTTTATTTTTGAAGTTTTTTTTCGAAATTTTTTCTTTTGAAAAATTTTTTGAGTTTTTTTGAAATTTTTTTTGAATTTTTTTTCAATTTTTTTGAATTTTTTTTTGGAATTTTTTTTTGGATTTTTTTTTGGAATTTTTTTTAAAATTTTTTTTTTATTTTTTGAAATTTTTATTTCAATTTTTTTTTTTGAAAAGTTTTTTTTTGAAATTTTTTTATTTTATTTTTTTTTTAATTTTTTGAATTTTTTTTTTCGATTTTTTTTGAATTTTTTTTTTATTTTTTTTTGAATTTTTTTTTAAATTTTTTTAATTTTTTTTTCGATTTTTTTTTGAAATTTTTTTATTTTTATTTTTTTTGAAAAATTTTTTTATTTTTATTTTTTTTGAAAAATTTTCGTTTTGAATTTTTTTTTGATTTTTTTTTTATTTTTTTGAAAACTAATTTTTGTTGAAATTTTTTTTTTTTGAAAATTTTGTTTTGAAAATTTTTTTCTATTTTTTTTGAATTTTTTTTTAAATTTTTTATTTTTTAAAGTTTTTTTTCGAAATTTTTTTCTTTTGAAAAATTTTTTGATGTTTTTTTTGAAATTTTTTTTGAATTTTTTTCAATTTTTTTGAATTTTTTTTTTGAATTTTTTTTTGGAATTTTTTTTAAATTACTTTTAATTTTTGGAATTTTTTTTTCGATTTTTTTTTTGAAATTTTTTTTGAAAAATTTCAAAAAAATAATTATCAAAAAATTTTCAAAAAATTAAAAAAAAAATTCAAAAAAAATTTCAAAAAAGAAAATTCGAAAACAATTTTTCGAAAAAATGATTCTCAAAAAAAAATATAAAAAAAATTTAAAAAAAAAAAAATTCAAAAAAAAATTTAAAAAAAAATCTCAAAAAAAACCTCCAAAAAAAATTTAAGAGAAGAATAAAAAAAATTTCAAAACGAAAATTTTTCGAAAAGAAATTTTCAAAAAAAAATTTAAAAAAAATTCAAAACGAAAATTTTTCGAAAAAAAATTTCAAAAAAAACTTCGAAAAAAAAAAAAAAAACTGGAAAAAAAATTAGAAAAAAAAATTTTCAAAAAAAATGAAAAAAAATTCAAAACGAAAATTTTTCGAAAAAAAAATTCGAAAAAAAATTAGAAACAAATTTTAGAAAAAAAAATTTTCAAAAAAAAAAGTTTAAAAAAAAATTTCAAAATAAATTTAAAAAAAATTTCGAAAAAAAATTTAAAAAAAATTTCAAAAAAAAATTTCAAAAAAAAAATTTTCAAAAAAAAATTTTTAAAAAAAATTTCAAAAAGAAAAAAAAAATTTCAAAAAAAAACTCCAAAAAAAAATTTTTTAAAAAAATATCAAAAAAAAATTCGAAAAAAATTTTTAAAAAATTTCAAAAAATTTTAAAAAAAATTTAGAAAAAAAATTTCAAAAAAAAAAAGTTTCAAAAAAAATTTCAAAATAAATTTTAAAAAAATTTCGAAAAAAAAATAAAAACAAATCTTGAAAAAAAATCAAAAAAAAAATGTTCAAAAAAAAAATTTCAAAAAAAAAATTTCAAAAAAAAAATTTCAAAAAAAAAATTTTTAAAAAAATTTCAAAAAGAAAAAAAAAATTCAAAAAAAAAATTCGAAAAAAAAAATAAAAGAAATTAGAAAAAAAATTTAGAAAAAAAAATTTAGAAAAAAAAATAAAAAAAAAAGTTTCAAAATAAATTTTAAAAAAAATCGAAAAAAAAAAAAAAAAAAAAAAAAATTCTAGAAAAAAAATCAAAACAAAAATTTCAAAAAAAAAAATTTCAAAAAAAAAATTTTCTAAAAAAAAATTTTCAAAAAAAAAATTTTTAAAAAATTTTAAAAAAAAATTCGAAAAAAAATTTTAAAAAAAAATTTAAAAAATCAAAAAGAAAATTTGAAAAAAAACTTCCGAAAAAAAATTTAAAAAATAAATAAAAAAAAAATTCAAAATGAAAATTTTTCGAAAAAAAATTTCAAAATAAAATTTTTCAAAAAAAAAATTTCGAAAAAAAATTTTTCGAAAAAAAATTTCATAAAAAAAATTCGAAAAAAAATTTAAAAAAAATTAGAAAAAAAATTTAGAAAAAAAAATTTTCAAAAAAAAAGTTTAAAAAAAAATTTCAAAATAAATTTTAAAAAAATTTCGAAAAAAAAATAAAAAAAAATCTAGAAGAAAAATCAAAAAAGAAATTTTCAAAAAAAAAAATTTCAAAAAAAAAATTTTTAAAAAAATTTCAAAAAAAAAATTTCAAAAAAAAAATTAAAAAAAAAATTCAAAAAGAAAAAAAAATTTCAAAAAAAACTCCAAAAAAAATATTAAAAAAAATATCAAAAAAAAATTCGAAAAATTTTTTTAAAAAATTTCAAAAAATTAAAAAAAAATTAAAAAATATTCCAAAAAAAAATTCAAAAAAAAAATTTTCAAAAAAAAAATTTCGGAAAAAATTTCAAAAAAAAATTCGAAAAAAAATAAAAAAAAAAAAAATTTCGAAAAAAAAATTTTCAAAAAAAAAAATTTAAAAAAAATTTCAAAAAGAAAAAAAAAATTTTCAAAAAAAAATTTCGGAAAAAATTTCAAAAAAAAAATTCAAAAAAAAATTTAAAAAAATGTCAAAAAAATTTTCAAAAGAAAAAAATTTCGAAACAAAAAACAATCGAAAAAAAAAATTCAAAAAAAATTTTAAAAAAAATTTCAAAAAAACTTGAAAAAAAATTTCAAAAAAATAATTATCAAAAAATTTTCAAAAAATTAAAAAAAAAATTTCAAAAAAATTTCAAAAAAGAAAATTCGAAAACAATTTTTCGAAAAAATGATTCTCAAAAAAAAATATCAAAAAAATTTCAAAAAAAATTTAAAAAAAAATTTCAAAAAAAACCTCCAAAAAAAATTTAAGAGAAGAATGAAAAAAAATTTCAAAACGAAAATTTTTCGAAAAGAAATTTTCAAAAAAAAATTTTAAAAAAATTCAAAACGAAAATTTTTCGAAAAAAAATTTCAAAAAAAAATATTCAAAAAAATTAAAAAAAATTGGAAAAAAAATTTAGAAAAAAAAATTTTCAAAAAAAAATAAAAAAAATTCAAAATGAAAATTTTTCGAAAAAAAATTCGAAAAAAAATTTAAAAAATTAGAAACAAATTTTAGAAAAAAAAAATTTCAAAAAAAAAAGTTTCAAAAAAAATTTCAAAATAGATTTTAAAAAAATTTCGAAAAAAAAATTAGAAAAAAATTCAAAAAAAATCAAAAAAAAATTTTTATAAAAAAAAATTTTCAAAAAAAAAATTAAAAAAAAATTTCAAAAAGAAAAAAAAAATTTTCAAAAAAAAACTCCAAAAAAAAATTTTTAAAAATAATATAAAAAAAAATTCGAAAAAATTTTTTAAAAAATTTCAAAAAATAAAAAAAAAATTAAAAAAAAATCCAAAAAAAATTCAAAAAAAAAATTTAAAAAAAAAAAAAATTTCGGAAAAAATTTCAAAAAAAGAATTCAAAAAAATTTAAAAAAAACGTCAAAAAAATTTTCAAAAAAAAAATTCGAAAAAAAAAAATTAAAAAAAAAAATTTTCAAAAAAAATTTCAAAAAACTTGAAAAAAAAAATTTCAAAAAAATTTTTGAAAGAAAAAATTTAAAAAAAATTTAAAAAAAAAAGTTTCAAAAAAAATTTCAAAATAAATTTTAAAAAAATTCGAAAAAAAATTAAAAAAAATTAGAAAAAAAATTTAGAAAAAAAAATTTTCAAAAAAAAAGTTTAAAAAAAAATTTCAAAATAAATTTTGAAAAAATTTCGAAAAAAAAATAAAAACAAATCTAGAAAAAAAATCAAAAAAAAAATTTTCAAAAAAAAAATTTTCAAAAAAAAAATTTAAAAAAAAATTCAAAAAAAAAAATTTCAAAAATAAAATTTAAAAAAAAATTTCAAAAAGAAAAAAAAAATTCAAAAAAAAAATTCGAAAAAAAAAATAAAAAAAATTAGAAAAAAAAATTTAAAAAAAAAGTTTCAAAAAAAATTTCAAAATAAATTTAAAAAAAATCGAAAAAAAATAAAAAAAAAATTCTAGAAAAAAAATCAAAACAAAAATTTCAAAAAAAAAAATTTCAAAAAAAAAATTTTCAAAAAAAAAATTTTCAAAAAAAAAATTTTTAAAAAATTAAAAAAAAAAAATTCGAAAAAAAATTGAAAAAAAAAATTAAAAAAATCAAAAAGAAAATTTGAAAAAAAACTTCCGAAAAAAAATTTAAAAAATAAATAAAAAAAAAATTCAAAATGAAAATTTTTCAAAAAAAAAAGTTTCAAAAAAAATTTCAAAATAGATTTAAAAAAAATTTCGAAAAAAAATTTTAAAAAAATTCAAAAAAAAATCAAAAAAAAAATTTTCAGAAAAAAAATTTTAAAAAAAATTTCAAAAAGAAAAACAAAATTTCAAAAAAAAACTCCAAAAAAAATTTTTTAAAAATAATATCAAAAAAAAATTCGAAAAATTTTTTTAAAAAATTTAAAAAAATTTAAAAAAAAATTTAGAAAAAAAATTTCAAAAAAAAATTTTAAAAAAATTTAAAAAAAACGTCAAAAAAATTTTCAAAAGAAAAAAATTTCGATACAAAAAAAAATTCGAAAAAAAAAATTCAAAAAAAGATTTTCAAAAAAAATTTCAAAAAAACTTTTAAAAAAAAATCTCAAAAAAATAATTATCAAAAAATTTTCAAAAAATTTAAAAAAAATTTTAAAAAAATTTCGAAAAAAAATTCAGAAAAATTTTTGAAAGAAGAAATTAAAAAAAATAAAAAAAAATTCAAAAAAAATTATCAAAAAATTTTCAAATAAAAAAATTCAAAAAAAATGTTTCAAAAAAATTCAAAAAAAAATAAAAAAAAATTCAAAAAAAAAAATTCGAAAACAATTTTTCGAAAAAATTATTCTCAAAAAAAATTTTTTAAAAAAATTTCAAAAAAATAATTATCAAAAAAATTTTAAAAAATTATCAAAATTAAATTTCACAAAAATAAAATTTTCAAAGAAAAATATTTAAAAAAAACGAAAGAAAAAAAAAATTTAAAAAAAATTGAGAAAAAAAATTTCAAAAAAAATTTCAAAAAAAAATTTTAAAAAAAATTTCAAAAATTTTTTGAAAGAAAAAATGAATTTTTTTTTTTTTAAATTAAAAAAAAAATTATCAAAAAAAAATTTCAAAAAAATTGAAAAAAAATTCAAAAAAAATTTCAAAAAAAAAACTCAAAAAATTTTTCAAAAGAAAAAATTTCGAAAAAAAACTTCAAAAATGAAAAATTAAAAAAAAAATTAAAAAAAAAAATTTCAAAAAAATTAGAAAAAAATTTTCAAAACAAAATTTTCAAAAAAAAAAAATTTTCAAAAAAAAATAATTTTTAAAAAAATAAAAAAAAAACAAAAAAAAAATTCAAAACGAAAATTTTTCAAAAAAAAAATAAAAATAAAAAAATTCGAAAAAAAAAAAAAAAAATTTCAAAAAAAAAATTCGAAAAAAAAAAAAAAATTTCAAAAAAAAAATTCAAAAAAAATTTCAAAAAAAATTCAAAAAAAATTAAAAATAAAACGGTAAAAAAAATTTTCAAAATAAAAAAATTTCGAAAAAAAATTTTAAAATAAATTTTTAAAAAAATTTCAAAAAGAAAAAAAAAATATTTCAAAAAAAACTTCAAAAAAAAAATTAAAAAAAATAAAAAAATTCAAAACGAAAATTTTTCGAAAAAAAAATTCAAAAAAATTTTTTAAAAAAATTAGAAAAAAAATTTAGAAAAAAATATTTTCAAAAAAAAGGCTACCATATGAAGCTGTTGGTATTTTTTTTTTGAATTTTTTTTCATTGAAAAATATCAAAACGAAAATTTTTCAATAAAAAATTTCATAAAAAAAAATTAGAAAAAAAATAAAAAAAAAATTGAAAAAAAAATTTCGACAAAAAAAATTTCGAAAAAAAATTTTCAAAAAAAAAATTTCAAAAAAATTTTCGAAAAAAAACATTGAAAAAAAAAATTATTAAAAAAAATTCTAAAAAAAATTTTAAAAAAAATTAAAAATTAAAAAAAAAAAAAATTTCAAAAAGAAAATTTTTCAAAAAAAATTTCAAAAAAAAAATCGAAAAAAAAAATCCAAAAATTAAAAGTAATTTAAAAAAAATTCCAAAAAAAAATTCAAAAAAAAAATTTCAAAAAAAAATTTCAAAAAAATTGAAAAAAAATTCAAAAAAAATTTCAAAAAAACATCAAAAAATTTTTTAAAAGAAAAAAATTTCGAAAAAAACTAAAAAATAAAAAATTTAAAAAAAAATTCAAAAAAAATAGAAAAAAATTTTATTTTTTCTTTCAAAAATTTTTTTGAAATTTTTTTTAAAATTTTTTTTGAAATTTTTTTTGAAATTTTTTTTCTCAATTTTTTTTAAATTTTTTTTTTCTTTCGTTTTTTTTAAATATTTTTCTTTGAAAATTTTATTTTTGTAAAATTTAATTTTGATAATTTTTTTAAAATTTTTTGATAATTATTTTTTTGAAATTTTTAAAAAAATTTTTTTTGAGAATCATTTTTTCGAAAAATTGTTTTCGAATTTTCTTTTTTGAATTTTTTTTTGATTTTTTTTTTTTTTTTTTGAAAAATTTTTTTTGAATTTTTTTATTTGAAAATTTTTTGATAATTTTTTTTGAATTTTTTTTTATTTTTTTTAATTTTTTCTTTCAAAAATTTTTTTTGAATTTTTTTTTGAAATTTTTTTCAAATTTTTTTAAAATTTTTTGAAAATTTTTTGATAATTATTTTTTTGAGATTTTTTTTAAAAGTTTTTTTGAAATTTTTTTTTGAAAATTTTTTTTGAATTTTTTTTTTCGAATTTTTTTTTTGTTTCGAAATTTTTTTCTTTTGAAAATTTTTTTGACGTTTTTTTTTAAAATTTTTTTTTTCTAATTTTTTTTTTTAATTTTTTGAAATTTTTTAAAAAAATTTTTCGAATTTTTTTAGAAATTTTTTTAAAAAATTTTTTTTTGGAGTTTTTTTTAGAAATTTTTTTTTTTGATTTTTTTTGAATTTTTTTTTTTTTTTTTTTTCGAAATTTTTTTAAAATCTATTTTGAAATATTTTTTGAAAATTTTTTTTTCTAAAATTTGTTTCTAATTTTTTTAATTTTTTTTCGAATTTTTTTTTCGAAAAATTTTCGTTTTGAATTTTTTTTTATTTTTTTTTGAAAATTTTTTTTTCTAAATTTTTTTTCCAATTTTTTAAAATTTTTTTTCGAATTTTTTTTTGAAATTTTTTTTTTTTAATTTTCGTTTTGAATTTTTTTAAAATTTTTTTTTGAAAATTTCTTTTCGAAAAATTTTCGTTTTGAAATTTTTTTTCATTCTTCTCTTAAATTTTTTTTGGAGGTTTTTTTTGAAATTTTTTTAAAATTTTTTTTTGAAATTTTTTTTCTTGAAATTTTTTTGATATTTTTTTTTGAGAATAATTTTTTCGAAAAATTGTTTTCGAATTTTCTTTTTTGAATTTTTTTTTGAAATTTTTTTTTTATTTTTTGAAAATTTTTTGATAATTATTTTTTTGAAATTTTTTTTCAAGTTTTTTTGAAATTTTTTTTGAAAATTTTTTTTGAATTTTTTTTTTCGATTTTTTTTTTGTTTCGAAATTTTTTTCTTTTGAAAATTTTTTTGACATTTTTTTAAAAATTTTTTTGAATTTTTTTTTTGAAATTTTTTTTTTGAAAATTTTTTTTTGAATTTTTTTTGGAATTTTTTTTTTTAAAAATTTCAAAAAATAAAAATTTTTTGAAATTTTTTAAAAAATTTTTTCGAATTTTTTTTTGAATTTATTTTTTGGAGTTTTTTTTGAAAATTTTTTTTTTCTTTTTGAAATTTTTTTTAAAATTTTTTTTTGAAAATTTTTTTTTCGAAATTTTTTTTCGAAATTTTTTTTTTTATTTTTTTTTATTTTTTTTCGAATTTTTTTTTGAAATTTTTTCCGAAATTTTTTTTTTGAAAATTTTTTTTTTGAATTTTTTTTGGAATATTTTTTAATTTTTTTTTTAATTTTTTGAAATTTTTTAAAAAATTTTTTCGAATTTTTTTTTGATATTTTTTTTAATATTTTTTTTGTAGTTTTTTTTGAAATTTTTTTTAACATTTTTTTTTGAAATTTTTTTTTTTGAAATTTTTTAAAAATTTTTTCAAAATTTTTTTTTTTTTAAATTTTTTTTTTGAAAATTTCTTTTTTGATTTTTTTTCTAGATTTGTTTTTATTTTTTTTTCGAAATTTTTTTAAAATTTATTTTGAAATTTTTTTTAAACTTTTTTTTTGAATTTTTTTTTTCTAAATTTTTTTTCTAATTTTTTTAAATTTTTTTTCGAATTTTTTTTATGAAATTTTTTTTCGAAAAATTTTTTTTCGAAATTTTATTTCGAAATTTTTTTTTCAATTTTTTTTTATTTTTTTCAAATTTTTTTTTTGAAATTTTTCATTGAAAAATTTTCGTTTTGAAATTTTTTTCTAATTTTTTGTTTATTTCTTTTCAAATATTTTTCTGTGAAATTTTTTTTTTGAAAAATTTTATTTTGAAATTTTTTTTCGAAAAATTTTCATTTTGAATTTTTTTTTATTTATTTTTTAATTTTTTTTTCGGAAGTTTTTTTTCAAATTTTCTTTTTGATTTTTTTAATTTTTTTTCGAATTTTTTTTTTAAATTTTTTAAAAATTTTTTTTTTGAAAATTTTTTTTTTGAAAATTTTTTTTTGAAAATTTTTTTTTTGAAATTTTTGTTTTGATTTTTTTTCTAGATTTTTTTTTTATTTTTTTTCGATTTTTTTAAAAATTTATTTTGAAATTATTTTTGAAACTTTTTTTTTTAAATTTTTTTTTCTAAATTTTTTTTTCTAAATTTTTTTTCTAATTTTTTTAATTTTTTTTTTCGAATTTTTTTTTTGAATTTTTTTTTTCTTTTTGAAATTTTTTTTTAAATTTTTTTTTTGAAATTTTTTTTTTTTAAATTTTTTTTTTAATTTTTTTTTTAAAAATTTTTTTTTTGAAAATTTTTTTTTTGATTTTTTTTCTAGATTTGTTTTTATTTTTTTTTCGAAATTTTTTTAAAATTTATTTTGAAATTTTTTTTAAACTTTTTTTTTGAAAATTTTTTTTTCTAAATTTTTTTTCTAATTTTTTTTAATTTTTTTTCGATTTTTTTTAAAATTTATTTTGAAATTTTTTTTGAAACTTTTTTTTTGAATTTTTTTTAAATTTTTTCTTTCAAAATTTTTTTTGAAATTTTTTTTTAATTTTTTTAAAAATTTTTTTTCAATTTTTTGAAAATTTTTTGATAATTATTTTTTTGAAATTTTTTTTTTCAAGTTTTTTGAAATTTTTTTTGAAAATTTTTTTTTTGAATTTTTTTTTTTCAAATTTTTTTTTTTGAAAATTTTTTTGACGTTTTTTTTAAATTTTTTTTGAATTCTTTTTATGAATTTTTTTCCGAAATTTTTTTTTTGAAAATTTTTTTTTTGAATTTTTTTTGGATTTTTTTTAATTTTTTTTTATTTTTTGAAATTTTTTAAAAAATTTTTTTCGATTTTTTTTTTTGAAATTTTTTTCTAATTTTTTTTTATTTTTTTTCAAATATTTTTCTGTGAAAATTTTTTTTTTGAAAAATTTTATTTTGAAATTTTTCAAAAAAAAAATTTTCACAGAAAAATATTTGAAAAAAAATAAAAAAAAATTAGAAAAAAATTTAAAAAAAAAAATCGAAAAAAATTTTTTAAAAAATTTCAAAAAATAAAAAAAAATTAAAAAAAATCCAAAAAAAATTCAAAAAAAATATTTTCAAAAAAAAAATTTCGGAAAAAAATTCATAAAAAGAATTCAAAAAAAATTTAAAAAAAACGTCAAAAAAATTTTCAAAAAAAAAAATTTGAAAAAAAAAAATTCAAAAAAAAAATTTTCAAAAAAAATTTCAAAAAACTTGAAAAAAAAAATTTCAAAAAAATAATTATCAAAAAATTTTCAAAAAATTGAAAAAAAAATTTAAAAAAAATTAAAAAAAAATTTCAAAAAAAATTTTGAAAGAAAAAATTTAAAAAAAATTCAAAAAAAAAGTTTCAAAAAAAATTTCAAAATAAATTTTAAAAAAAATCGAAAAAAAATTAAAAAAAATTAGAAAAAAAATTTAGAAAAAAAAATTTTCAAAAAAAAAAGTTTAAAAAAAATTTCAAAATAAATTTTAAAAAAATTTCGAAAAAAAAATAAAAACAAATCTAGAAAAAAAATCAAAAAAAAAATTTTCAAAAAAAAAATTTTTAAAAAAAAAATTAAAAAAAAAATTTAAAAAAAAAAAATTTCAAAAAAAAAATTTAAAAAAAAATTTCAAAAAGAAAAAAAAAATTCAAAAAAAAAATTCGAAAAAAAAAATTAAAAAAATTAGAAAAAAAATTTAGAAAAAAAAATTTAGAAAAAAAAATTTAAAAAAAAAAGTTTCAAAAATAATTTCAAAATAAATTTTTAAAAAAATCGAAAAAAAATAAAAAAAAAATCTAGAAAAAAAATCAAAACAAAAATTTCAAAAAAAAAATTTTCAAAAAAAAATTTTCAAAAAAAAAATTTTCAAAAAAAAAATTTTTAAAAAATTAAAAAAAAATATTCGAAAAAAAATTAAAAAAATCAAAAAAAAAATTTGAAAAAAAACTTCCGAAAAAAAAATTAAAAAATAAATAAAAAAAAATTCAAAATGAAAATTTTTCGAAAAAAAATTTCAAAATAAAATTTTTCAAAAAAAAAATTTCACAGAAAAATATTTGAAAAGAAATAAACAAAAAATTTCAAAACGAAAATTTTTCAATGAAAAATTTCAAAAAAAAAATTTGAAAAAAATAAAAAAAAATTGAAAAAAAAATTTCGAAATAAAATTTCGAAAAAAAATTTTTCGAAAAAAAATTTCATAAAAAAAATTCGAAAAAAAATTTAAAAAAATTAGAAAAAAAATTTAGAAAAAAAAAATTCAAAAAAAAAGTTTAAAAAAAATTTCAAAATAAATTTTAAAAAAATTTCGAAAAAAAAATAAAAACAAATCTAGAAAAAAAATCAAAAAAGAAATTTTCAAAAAAAAAATTTAAAAAAAAAAAAATTTTGAAAAAATTTTTAAAAAATTTCAAAAAAAAAAATTTCAAAAAAAAATGTTAAAAAAAATTTCAAAAAAAACTACAAAAAAAATATTAAAAAAAATATCAAAAAAAAATTCGAAAAAATTTTTTAAAAAATTTCAAAAAATTAAAAAAAAAATTAAAAAATATTCCAAAAAAAATTCAAAAAAAAAATTTTCAAAAAAAAAATTTCGGAAAAAATTTCAAAAAAAAATTCGAAAAAAAATAAAAAAAAATAAAAAAAAAAATTTCGAAAAAAAATTTCGAAAAAAAAATTTTCAAAAAAAAATTTTAAAAAAAATTTCAAAAAGAAAAAAAAAATTTTCAAAAAAAACTCCAAAAAATAAATTCAAAAAAAAATTCGAAAAAATTTTTTAAAAAATTTCAAAAAATTTTTATTTTTTGAAATTTTTAAAAAAAAAAAATTCCAAAAAAAATTCAAAAAAAAATTTTCAAAAAAAAAATTTCAAAAAAAAAATTCAAAAAAATTTTTAAAAAAATGTCAAAAAAATTTTCAAAAGAAAAAAATTTCGAAACAAAAAAAAAATCGAAAAAAAAAATTCAAAAAAAATTTTCAAAAAAAATTTCAAAAAAACTTGAAAAAAAATTTCAAAAAAATAATTATCAAAAAATTTTCAAAAAATAAAAAAAAAATTTCAAAAAAAAATTCAAAAAAGAAAATTCGAAAACAATTTTTCGAAAAAATTATTCTCAAAAAAAAATATCAAAAAAATTTCAAGAAAAAAAATTTCAAAAAAAAATTTTAAAAAAATTTCAAAAAAAACCTCCAAAAAAAATTTAAGAGAAGAATGAAAAAAAATTTCAAAACGAAAATTTTTCGAAAAGAAATTTTCAAAAAAAAATTTTAAAAAAATTCAAAACGAAAATTAAAAAAAAAAATTTCAAAAAAAAATTCGAAAAAAAATTTAAAAAAATTGGAAAAAAAATTTAGAAAAAAAAATTTTCAAAAAAAAATAAAAAAAAAATCAAAACGAAAATTTTTCGAAAAAAAAATTCGAAAAAAAATTAAAAAAATTAGAAACAAATTTTAGAAAAAAAAATTTTCAAAAAATATTTCAAAATAGATTTTAAAAAAATTTCGAAAAAAAATAAAAAAAAAAATTCAAAAAAAATCAAAAAAAAAAATTTCTAAAAAAAACTCCAAAAAAAAATTTTTTAAAAAAATTTCAAAAAAAATTCGAAAAATTTTTTTAAAAAATTTCAAAAAATTAAAAAAAAAATTTAGAAAAAAAAATTTTAAAAAAAAATTCAAAAAAAATTAAAAAAAAACGTCAAAAAAATTTTCAAAAGAAAAAAATTTCGAAACAAAAAAAAAATTCGAAAAAAAAAATTCAAAAAAAATTTTCAAAAAAAAATTTCAAAAAAACTTTTAAAAAAAATCTCAAAAAAATAATTATCAAAAAATTTTCAAAAAATTTTAAAAAAATTTGAAAAAAATTTCAAAAAAAAATTCAAAAAAAATTTTTGAAAGAAAAAATTAAAAAAAATAAAAAAAAATTCAAAAAAAATTATCAAAAAATTTTCAAATAAAAAAATTCAAAAAAAATTTTTCGAAAAAAAAAAAAAAAAAATCAAAAAAAAATTCAAAAAAGAAAATTCGAAAACAATTTTTCGAAAAAATGATTCTCAAAAAAAATTTTTTTAAAAATTTCAAAAAAATAATTATCAAAAAATTTTAAAAAAATTATCAAAATTAAATTTTACAAAAATAAAATTTTCAAAGAAAAATATTTAAAAAAAACGAAAGAAAAAAAAAATTTAAAAAAAATTGAGAAAAAAAATTTCAAAAAAAATTTAAAAAAAAATTTCAAAAAAATTTTTGAAAGAAAAAATAAAAATTTTTTCTATTTTTTTTGAATTTTTTTTTAAATTTTTTATTTTTTAGTTTTTTTCGAAATTTTTTTCTTTTAAAAAATTTTTTGATGTTTTTTTGAAATTTTTTTTGAATTTTTTTTCAATTTTTTTGAAATTTTTTTTTGAAATTTTTTTTTTGAATTTTTTTTTGGAATTTTTTTTAAATTACTTTTAATTTTTGGAATTTTTTTTTCGATTTTTTTTTTGAAATTTTTTTTGAAAAATTTTCTTTTTGAAATTTTTTTTTTTTTTTAATTTTTAATTTTTTTTAAAATTTTTTTTAGATTTTTTTTTAATAATTTTTTTTTTTCAATTTTTTTTTTCGAAAATTTTTTTGAAATTTTTTTTTTGAAAATTTTTTTTCGAAATTTTTTTTTTCGAAATTTTTTTTTCAATTTTTTTTTTATTTTTTTTCTAATTTTTTTTTATGAAATTTTTTATTGAAAAATTTTCGTTTTGATATTTTTCAATGAAAAAAAATTCAAAAAAAAAATACCAACAGCTTCATATGGTAGCCTTTTTTTTGAAAATATTTTTTTCTAAATTTTTTTTCTAATTTTTTTAAAAAATTTTTTTGAATTTTTTTTTCGAAAAATTTTCGTTTTGAATTTTTTTATTTTTTTTAATTTTTTTTTTGAAGTTTTTTTTGAAATATTTTTTTTTTCTTTTTGAAATTTTTTTAAAAATTTATTTTAAAATTTTTTTTCGAAATTTTTTTATTTTGAAAATTTTTTTTACCGTTTTATTTTTAATTTTTTTTGAATTTTTTTTGAAATTTTTTTCGAATTTTTTTTTTTGAAATTTTTTTTTTTTTTTCGAATTTTTTTTTTTGAAATTTTTTTTTTTTTTTTTCGAATTTTTTTATTTTTATTTTTTTTTTGAAAAATTTTCGTTTTGAATTTTTTTTTTGTTTTTTTTTTATTTTTTTAAAAATTATTTTTTTTTGAAAATTTTTTTTTTTGAAAATTTTGTTTTGAAAATTTTTTTCTAATTTTTTTGAAATTTTTTTTTTTAATTTTTTTTTTAATTTTTCATTTTTGAAGTTTTTTTTCGAAATTTTTTCTTTTGAAAAATTTTTTGAGTTTTTTTTTTGAAATTTTTTTTGAATTTTTTTTCAATTTTTTTGAAATTTTTTTTTGGAATTTTTTTTTGGATTTTTTTTTGGAATTTTTTTAAAATTTTTTTTTTTATTTTTTGAAATTTTTATTTCAATTTTTTTTAATTTTTTTTTCTAATTTTTTTTTTGAAATTTTTTTATTGAAAAATTTTCGTTTTGAAATTTTTTTTTTGAAATTTTTTTTGCTTTTTTTTCTTATTTTTATTTTGAATATTTTTTTCGATTTTTTTTTAAAATTTATTTTGAAATTTTTTTTGAAACTTTTTTTTTGAATTTTTTTTAAATTTTTTCTTTCAAAATTTTTTTTGAAATTTTTTTTTAATTTTTTTTAAATTTTTTTTTCAATTTTTTGAAAATTTTTTGATAATTATTTTTTTGAAATTTTTTTTTTCAAGTTTTTTGAAATTTTTTTTGAAAATTTTTTTTTTGAATTTTTTTTTTTCAAATTTTTTTTTTTGAAAATTTTTTTGACGTTTTTTTTAAATTTTTTTTGAATTCTTTTTATGAATTTTTTTCCGAAATTTTTTTTTTGAAAATTTTTTTTTTGAATTTTTTTTGGATTTTTTTTAATTTTTTTTTATTTTTTGAAATTTTTTAAAAAATTTTTTTCGATTTTTTTTTTGAAATTTTTTTCTAATTTTTTTTTATTTTTTTTCAAATATTTTTCTGTGAAAATTTTTTTTTTGAAAAATTTTATTTTGAAATTTTTTTTTTTTGAAAATTTTTTGATAATTTTTTTTTAATTTAAAAAAAAAAAATTCATTTTTTCTTTCAAAAAATTTTTGAAATTTTTTTTAAAAATTTTTTTTAAAAATTTTTTTTGAAATTTTTTTTGAAATTTTTTTTCTCAATTTTTTTTAAATTGTTTTTTCTTTCGTTTTTTTTAAATATTTTTCTTTGAAAATTTTATTTTTGTGAAATTTAATTTTGATAATTTTTTTAAAATTTTTTGATAATTATTTTTTTGAAATTTTTTTAAAAAAATTTTTTTGAGAATCATTTTTTCGATAAATTGTTTTCGAATTTTCTTTTTTGAATTTTTTTTGATTTTTTTTTGAATTTTTTTGAAAAATTTTTTTTAATTTCTTCTTTCAAAAATTTTTCTGAATTTTTTTTCGAAATTTTTTTAAAATTTTTTTTAAATTTTTTGAAAATTTTTTGATAATTATTTTTTTGAGATTTTTTTTTAAAAGTTTTTTTGAAATTTTTTTTGAAAATCTTTTTTTGAATTTTTTTTTTCGAATTTTTTTTTGTATCGAAATTTTTTTCTTTTGAAAATTTTTTTGACGTTTTTTTTAAATTTTTTTCAAATTTTTTTTTGAAATTTTTTTTCTAAATTTTTTTTTAAATTTTTTGAAATTTTTTAAAAAAATTTTTCGAATTTTTTTTTTATATTATTTTAAAAAATTTTTTTTTGGAGTTTTTTTTTGAAATTTTTTTTTTCTTTTTGAAATTTTTTTTTTAATTTTTTTTCTGAAAATTTTTTTTTTGATTTTTTTTTGAATTTTTTTTTAATTTTTTTTCGAAATTTTTTTTAAATCTATTTTGAAATTTTTTTTAAAACTTTTTTTTTTGAAAAATTTTCATTTGAATTTTTTTTTTATTTATTTTTTAAATTTTTTTTCGGAAGTTTTTTTTCAAATTTTCTTTTTGATTTTTTTAATTTTTTTTTTCAATTTTTTTTCGAATTTTTTTTTTTTAATTTTTTAAAAATTTTTTTTTTGAAAATTTTTTTTTTGAAAATTTTTTTTTTGAAATTTTTTTTTGAAATTTTTGTTTTGATTTTTTTTCTAGAATTTTTTTTTTATTTTTTTTCGATTTTTTTTTAAATTTATTTTGAAATTTTTTTTGAAACTTTTTTTTTAAATTTTTTTTTTCTAAATTTTTTTTTCTAAATTTTTTTTCTAATTTTTTTTATTTTTTTTTTCGAATTTTTTTTTTGAATTTTTTTTTTCTTTTTGAAATTTTTTTTTAAATTTTTTTTTTGAAATTTTTTTTTTTGAATTTTTTTTAAAATTTTTTTTTTGAAAATTTTTTTTTTGAAAATTTTTTTTTTGATTTTTTTTCTAGATTTGTTTTTATTTTTTTTTCGAAATTTTTTCAAAATTTATTTTGAAATTTTTTTTTTAACTTTTTTTTTTGAAAATTTTTTTTTCTAAATTTTTTTTCTAATTTTTTTTAATTTTTTTTCGATTTTTTTTTAAATTTATTTTGAAATTTCTTTGAAACTTTTTTTTTTTAATTTTTTCTTTCAAAAATTTTTTTGAAATTTTTTTTTTCAAGTTTTTTGAAATTTTTTTTGAAAATTTTTTTTTTTAATTTTTTTTTTTCGAATTTTTTTTTTTGAAAATTTTTTTGACGTTTTTTTAAAATTTTTTTTGAATTCTTTTTTTGAAATTTTTTCCGAAATTTTTTTTTTTTGAAAATTTTTTTTTTGAATTTTTTTTGGATTTTTTTTTAATTTTTTTTTTATTTTTTGAAATTTTTTAAAAATTTTTTCGATTTTTTTTTGAAATTTTTTTCTAATTTTTTTTTATTTTTTTTCAAATATTTTTCTGTGAAAATTTTTTTTTTGAAAAATTTTATTTTGAAATTTTTTTTTTTGAAAATTTTTTGATAATTTTTTTTAAATTTTTTAAAAAAAAAAAATTTATTTTTTCTTTCAAAAATTTTTTTGAAATTTTTTTAAAAATTTTTTTTGAAATTTTTTTCTAATTTTTTTTTTATTTTTTTTCAAATATTTTTCTGTGAAAATTTTTTTTTTGAAAAATTTTATTTTGAAATTTTTTTTTTGAAAATTTTTTGATAATTTTTTTTAAATTTAAAAAAAAAAAAAATTTATTTTTTCTTTCAAAAATTTTTTTGAAATTTTTTTTAAAATTTTTTTTGAAATTTTTTTTGAAATTTTTTTTTCTTAATTTTGATAATTTTTTTAAAATTTTTTGATAATTATTTTTTTGAAATTTTTTTAAAAAATTTTTTTTGAGAATCATTTTTTCGAAAAATTGTTTTCGAATTTTCTTTTTTGAATTTTTTTTGATTTTTTTTTGAATTTTTTTGAAAATTTTTTTTTGAATTTTTTTATTTGAAAATTTTTTGATAATTTTTTTTGAATTTTTTTTTATTTATTTTAATTTTTTCTTTCAAAAATTTTTTTGAATTTTTTTTCGAAATTTTTTTAAAATTTTTTTTTAATTTTTTGAAAATTTTTTGATAATTATTTTTTTGAAATTTTTTTTGGAAATTTTTTTTTGAATTTTTTTTTTCGAATTTTTTTTTTGTTCGAAATTTTTTTCTTTTGAAAATTTTTTTGACGTTTTTTTTAAATTTTTTTAAAATTTTTTTTTGAAATTTTTTTTCTAAATTTTTTTTTTAATTTTTTGAAATTTTTTAAAAAAATTTTTCGAATTTTTTTTTGATATTATTTTTAAAAAATTTTTTTTGGAGTTTTTTTTTGAAAATTTTTTTTTTCTTTTTGAAATTTTTTTTTTAATTTTTTTTTTGAAAATTTTTTTTTTTAAAAAATTTTTTTTGATTTTTTTTGAATTTTTTTCTAATTTTTTTTTCGAAATTTTTTTAAAATCTATTTTGAAATTTTTTTTGAAACTTTTTTTTTTGAAAATTTTTTTTTCTAAAATTTGTTTCTAATTTTTTAAATTTTTTTTCGAATTTTTTTTCGAAAAATTTTCATTTTGAATTTTTTTTATTTTTTTTTGAAAATTTTTTTTTCTAAATTTTTTTTACAATTTTTTTTAATTTTTTTGAATATTTTTTTTTGAAATTTTTTTTCGAAAAATTTTCGTTTTGAATTTTTTTAAAATTTTTTTTTGAAAATTTCTTTTCGAAAAATTTTCGTTTTGAAATTTTTTTTCATTCTTCTCTTAAATTTTTTTTGGAGGTTTTTTTTGAAAGTTTTTTTAAAATTTTTTTTGAAATTTTTTTTCTTGAAATTTTTTTGATATTTTTTTTTGAGAATCATTTTTTCGAAAAATTGTTTTCGAATTTTCTTTTTTGAAATTTTTTTTTTAATTTTTTGAAAATTATTTGATAATTATTTTTTTGAAATTTTTCTTCAAGTTTTTTTGAAATTTTTTTTGAAAATTTTTTTTGAATTTTTTTTTTCGATTTTTTTTTGTTTCGAAATTTTTTTCTTTTGAAAATTTTTTTGACATTTTTTTAAATTCTTTTTTGAATTTTTTTTTTGAAATTTTTTCCGAAATTTTTTTTTTGAAAAATTTTTTTTTCTTTTTGAAATTTTTTTTAAATTTTTTTTTTTGAAAATTTTTTTTTCGAAATTTTTTTTTTATTTTTTTTTATTTTTTTTAGAATTTTTTTTTGAAATTTTTTCCGAAATTTTTTTTTTGAAAATTTTTTTTTTGAATTTTTTTTTGGAATATTTTTTAATTTTTTTTTTAATTTTTTGAAATTTTTAAAAAAAATTTTTCGAATTTTTTTTTGATATTTTTTTTAATATTTTTTTTGGAGTTTTTTTTGAATTTTTTTTTCTTTTTGAATTTTTTTTTAAATTTTTTTTTTGAAATTTTTTTTTTGAAATTTTTAAAAAAAATTTTTTTTGAAATTTTTTTTTTGAAAATTTCTTTTTTGATTTATTTCTAGATTTTTTTTTATTTTTTTTTTCGAAATTTTTTTAAAATTTATTTTGAAATTTTTTTTTAAACTTTTTTTTTGAAAATTTTTTTTTCTAAATTTTTTTTAAATTTTTTTTCAAATTTTTTTCATGAAATTTTTTTTCGAAAAATTTTTTTTCGAAATTTTTTTTTTGAAAAATTTTATTTTGAAATTTTTTTTCGAAAAATTTTCATTTGAATTTTTTTTTTATTTATTTTTTAAATTTTTTTTCGGAAGTTTTTTTTCAAATTTTCTTTTTGATTTTTTTAATTTTTTTTAAAATTTTTCTTCGAATTTTTTTTTAAAATTTTTAAAAAATTTTTTTTTTGAAAATTTTTTTTTAGAAAATTTTTTTTTTGAAATTTTTTTTTTGAAATTTTTGTTTTGATTTTTTTTCTAGAATTTTTTTTTTATTTTTTTTTCGATTTTTTTTAAAATTTATTTTGAAATTTTTTTTGAAACTTTTTCTTTTTTTTTTTTTCTAAATTTTTTTTTCTAAATTTTTTTTCTAATTTTTTTTATTTTTTTTTTCGAAATTTTTTTTTGAATTTTTTTTTTCTTTTTGAAATTTTTTTAAAAATTTTTTTTTTGAAATTTTTTTTTTGAAATTTTTTTTTTTAACATTTTTTTTTTGATTTTTTTTCAAGATTTGTTTTTATTTTTTTTTTCGAAATTTTTTTAAAATTTATTTTGAAATTTTTTTTGAAACTTTTTTTTTTTGAAATTTTTTTTCTAAATTTTTTTTTAAATTTTTTGAAATTTTTTAAAAATTTTTTTTTTGGAGTTTTTTTTTGAAATTTTTTTTTTCTTTTTGAAATTTTTTTTTAAAATTTTTTTTTGAAAATTTTTTTTTGAAATTTTTTTTTGAAATTTTTTTTAAATTTTTTTTCGAAATTTTTTTTAAATTTATTTTGAAATTTTTTTTTAAACTTTTTTTTTTGAAAATTTTTTTTTCTAAAATTTGTTTCTAATTTTTTTTCGAATTTTTTTTTCGAAAAATTTTCGTTTTGAAATTTTTTTTATTCTTCTCTTAAATTTTTTTTGGAGGTTTTTTTTGAGATTTTTTTTAAAATTTTTTTTTGAATTTTTTTTTTTTAATTTTTTTTATATTTTTTTTTGAGAATCATTTTTTCGAAAAATTGTTTTCGAATTTTCTTTTTTGAAATTTTTTTTGAATTTTTTTTTAATTTTTTGAAAATTTTTTGATAATTATTTTTTTGAAATTTTTCAAAAAAAATTTCAAAAAAAAAATCGAAAAAAAAATTCCAAAAATTAAAAGTAATTTAAAAAAAATTCCAAAAAAAAATTCAAAAAAAAAAATTCAAAAAAATTGAAAAAAATTCAAAAAAAATTTCAAAAAAAACATCAAAAAATTTTTCAAAAGAAAAAAATTTCGAAAAAAAACTTTAAAAAATAAAAAATTTAAAAAAAAATTCAAAAAAAATAGAAAAAAATTTTCAAAACAAAATTTTCAAAAAAAAAAATTTCAACAAAAATTAGTTTTCAAAAAAATAAAAAAAAAATCAAAAAAAAATTCAAAACGAAAATTTTTCAAAAAAAATAAAAATAAAAAAATTTCAAAAAAAAATCGAAAAAAAAATTTAAAAAATTTAAAAAAAAATTCAAAAAAAAATTTAAAAAAAAATTCAAAAAAAATCGAAAAAAAAAATTCAAAAAATTAAAAAAAAAATAAAAAAAAAAATTTCAAAAAAAAAACTTTTCAAAAAAAAAAAATTGAAATAAAAATTTCAAAAAATAAAAAAAAAATTTTAAAAAAAATTCCAAAAAAAAATCCAAAAAAAAATTCCAAAAAAAAATTCAAAAAAGTTGAAAAAAAATTCAAAAAAAATTTCAAAAAAACTCAAAAAATTTTTCAAAAGAAAAAAAACTTCAAAAATAAAAAATTAAAAAAAAAATTCAAAAAAAAAATTTCAAAAAAATTAGAATAAAATTTTCAAAACAAAATTTTCAAAAAAAAATAATTTAAAAAAAAAAAAAAAAAATTCAAAACGAAAATTTTTCAAAAAAAAAATTCGAAAAAAATTTCAAAAAAAATTCAAAAAAAATAAAAAAAAATGGTAAAAGAAATTTTCAAAATAAAAAATTTCGAAAAAAAATTAAAAAATAAATTTTTAAAAAAATTTCAAAAAGAAAAAAAAATATTTCAAAAAAAACTTCAAAAAAAAAATTTAAAAAAAAATAAAAAAATTTCAAAAAGAAAATTTTTCAAAAAAAATTTCAAAAAAAAAATCGAAAAAAAAATTCCAAAAATTAAAAGTAATTTAAAAAAAATCCAAAAAAAAATTCAAAAAAAAATTTCAAAAAAAAATTTCAAAAAAATTGAAAAAAATTCAAAAAAAATTTCAAAAAAAACATCAAAAAATTTTTCAAAAGAAAACAATTTCGAAAAAAACTTTAAAAAATAAAAAATTTGAAAAAAAATTCAAAAAAAATAGAAAAAAAATTTCAAAACAAAATTTTCAAAAAAAAAATTTTCAACAAAAATTAGTTTTCAAAAAAATAAAAAAAAAAAACAAAAAAAATTCAAAACGAAAATTTTTCAAAAAAAATAAAAATAAAAAAATTAAAAAAAAAATCGAAAAAAAAATTCAAAAAATTAAAAAAAAATTTCAAAAAAAAAATCGAAAAAAAAAATTCAAAAAATTAAAAAAAAAATTCAAAAAAAAAACCTCAAAAAATTTTTCAAAAGAAAAAAATTTCGAAAAAAAACTTCAAAAATAAAAAATTTGAAAAAGATATTCAAAAAAAAAAAATTTCAAAAAAAATAGAAAAAAATTTTCAACAAAATTTTCAAAAAAAAAAAATTTTCAAAAAAAAAATAATTTTCAAAAAAATAAAAAAAAAATTATCAAAAAAAAAATAATTTTCAAAAAAATAAAAAAAAATCAAAAAAAAAATTCAAAACGAAAATTTTTCAAAAAAATAAAAATAAAAAAATTCGAAAAAAAAAAAATTTTTCAAAAAAAAAATTCGAAAAAAATTTCAAAAAAAATTCAAAAAAAATAAAAAAAAATGGTAAAAGAAATTTTCAAAATAAAAAAATTTCGAAAAAAAATTAAAAAATAAATTTTTAAAAAAATTTCAAAAAGAAAAAAAAATATTTCAAAAAAAATAAAAAAATTTCAAAAAGAAAATTTTTCAAAAAAAATTTCAAAAAAAAAATTCCAAAAATTAAAAGTAATTTAAAAAAAATTCCAAAAAAAAATTCAAAAAAAAATTTCAAAAAAAAATTTCAAAAAAATTGAAAAAAATTCAAAAAAAATTTCAAAAAAAACATCAAAAAAAAAACAAAAAAAATTCAAAACGAAAATTTTTCAAAAAAAATAAAAATAAAAAAATTTAAAAAAAAATCGAAAAAAAAATTCAAAAAATTAAAAAAAAATTTCAAAAAAAAAATCGAAAAAAAAAATTCAAAAAATTAAAAAAAAAATTCAAAAAAAAAACCTCAAAAAATTTTTCAAAAGAAAAAAATTTCGAAAAAAAAACTTCAAAAATAAAAAATTTAAAAAAGATATTCAAAAAAAAAAATTCAAAAAAAATAGAAAAAAATTTTCAAAACAAAATTTTCAAAAAAAAAAATTTTTCAAAAAAAAATAATTTTCAAAAAAATAAAAAAAAAATAAAAAAAAAAATTCAAAACGAAAATTTTTCAAAAAAATAAAAATAAAAAAATTCGAAAAAAAAATTCAAAAAAAATATTTTCAAAAAAAAATTTTAAAAAATAAATTCAAAAAATTATATAAAAAAAAAATTTTCAAAATAAAATTTTTCAAAAGAAAAATATTCACAGAAAAATATTTAAAATAAAAATAAGAAAAAAAAGCAAAAAAAAATTCAAAAAAAAAATTTCAAAACGAAAATTTTTCAATAAAAGAATTTCAAAAAAAAAATTAGAAAAAAAAATTAAAAAAAATTGAAATAAAAATTTCAAAAAATAAAAAAAAAAATTAAAAAAAAATTCCAAAAAAAATCCAAAAAAAAATTCCAAAAAAAAATTTCAAAAAAATTCAAAAAAAATTTCAAAAAAAAAACTCAAAAAATTTTTCAAAAGAAAAAATTTCGAAAAAAAACTTCAAAAATGAAAAATTAAAAAAAAAATTTAAAAAAAAAATTTCAAAAAAATTAGAAAAAAATTTTCAAAACAAAATTTTCAAAAAAAAAAATTTTCAAAAAAAAATAATTTTTAAAAAAATAAATAAAAAAACAAAAAAAAAATTCAAAACGAAAATTTTTCAAAAAAAAAATAAAAATAAAAAAATTCGAAAAAAAAAAATTTTTCAAAAAAAAAATTCGAAAAAAATTTCAAAAAAAATTCAAAAAAAATTAAAAATAAAACGGTAAAAAAAATTTTCAAAATAAAAAAATTTCGAAAAAAAATTTTAAAATAAATTTTTAAAAAAATTTCAAAAAGAAAAAAAAAATATTTCAAAAAAACTTCAAAAAAAAAAATTAAAAAAAATAAAAAAATTCAAAACGAAAATTTTTCGAAAAAAAAATTCAAAAAAATTTTTTAAAAAAATTAGAAAAAAAATTTAGAAAAAAATATTTTCAAAAAAAAGGCTACCATATGAAGCTGTTGGTATTTTTTTTTTGAATTTTTTTTCATTGAAAAATATCAAAACGAAAATTTTTCAATAAAAAATTTCATAAAAAAAATTAGAAAAAAAATAAAAAAAAAATTGAAAAAAAAATTTCGAAAAAAAAATTTTCAAAAAAAAAATTTCAAAAAAATTTTCGAAAAAAAAAATTGAAAAAAAAAAATTTTTAAAAAAAATTCTTAAAAAAATTTAAAAAAAAATTAAAAATTTAAAAAAAAAAAAATTTCAAAAAGAAAATTTTTCAAAAAAAATTTCAAAAAAAAAATCGAAAAAAAAATTCCAAAAATTAAAAGTAATTTAAAAAAAATTCCAAAAAAAAATTCAAAAAAAAAATTTCAAAAAAAAATTTCAACAAAATTGAAAAAAAATTCAAAAAAAATTTCAAAAAAACATCAAAAAATTTTTCAAAAGAAAAAAATTTCGAAAAAAAACTAAAAAATAAAAAATTTAAAAAAAAATTCAAAAAAAATAGAAAAAAATTTTCAAAACAAAATTTTCAAAAAAAAAATTTTCAACAAAAAATAATTTAAAAAAAAAAAAAAAAAATTCAAAACGAAAATTTTTCAAAAAAAAAATTCGAAAAAAATTTCAAAAAAAATTCAAAAAAAATAAAAAAAAATGGTAAAAGAAATTTTCAAAATAAAAAATTTCGAAAAAAAATTAAAAAATAAATTTTTAAAAAAATTTCAAAAAGAAAAAAAAATATTTCAAAAAAAACTTCAAAAAAAAAATTTAAAAAAAAATAAAAAAATTTCAAAAAGAAAATTTTTCAAAAAAAATTTCAAAAAAAAAATCGAAAAAAAAATTCCAAAAATTAAAAGTAATTTAAAAAAAATCCAAAAAAAAATTCAAAAAAAAATTTCAAAAAAAAATTTCAAAAAAATTGAAAAAAATTCAAAAAAAATTTCAAAAAAAACATCAAAAAATTTTTCAAAAGAAAAAAATTTCGAAAAAAACTTTAAAAAATAAAAAATTTGAAAAAAAATTCAAAAAAAATAGAAAAAAAATTTCAAAACAAAATTTTCAAAAAAAAAATTTTCAACAAAAATTAGTTTTCAAAAAAATAAAAAAAAAAACAAAAAAAATTCAAAACGAAAATTTTTCAAAAAAAATAAAAATAAAAAAATTAAAAAAAAAATCGAAAAAAAAATTCAAAAAATTAAAAAAAAATTTCAAAAAAAAAATCGAAAAAAAAAATTCAAAAAATTAAAAAAAAAATTCAAAAAAAAAACCTCAAAAAATTTTTCAAAAGAAAAAAATTTCGAAAAAAAACTTCAAAAATAAAAAATTTGAAAAAGATATTCAAAAAAAAAAAATTTCAAAAAAAATAGAAAAAAATTTTCAACAAAATTTTCAAAAAAAAAAAATTTTCAAAAAAAAAATAATTTTCAAAAAAATAAAAAAAAAATTATCAAAAAAAAAATAATTTTCAAAAAAATAAAAAAAAATCAAAAAAAAAATTCAAAACGAAAATTTTTCAAAAAAATAAAAATAAAAAAATTCGAAAAAAAAAAAATTTTTCAAAAAAAAAATTCGAAAAAAATTTCAAAAAAAATTCAAAAAAAATAAAAAAAAATGGTAAAAGAAATTTTCAAAATAAAAAAATTTCGAAAAAAAATTAAAAAATAAATTTTTAAAAAAATTTCAAAAAGAAAAAAAAATATTTCAAAAAAAATAAAAAAATTTCAAAAAGAAAATTTTTCAAAAAAAATTTCAAAAAAAAAATTCCAAAAATTAAAAGTAATTTAAAAAAAATTCCAAAAAAAAATTCAAAAAAAAATTTCAAAAAAAAATTTCAAAAAAATTGAAAAAAATTCAAAAAAAATTTCAAAAAAAACATCAAAAAAAAAACAAAAAAAATTCAAAACGAAAATTTTTCAAAAAAAATAAAAATAAAAAAATTTAAAAAAAAATCGAAAAAAAAATTCAAAAAATTAAAAAAAAATTTCAAAAAAAAAATCGAAAAAAAAAATTCAAAAAATTAAAAAAAAAATTCAAAAAAAAAACCTCAAAAAATTTTTCAAAAGAAAAAAATTTCGAAAAAAAAACTTCAAAAATAAAAAATTTAAAAAAGATATTCAAAAAAAAAAATTCAAAAAAAATAGAAAAAAATTTTCAAAACAAAATTTTCAAAAAAAAAAATTTTTCAAAAAAAAATAATTTTCAAAAAAATAAAAAAAAAATAAAAAAAAAAATTCAAAACGAAAATTTTTCAAAAAAATAAAAATAAAAAAATTCGAAAAAAAAATTCAAAAAAAATATTTTCAAAAAAAAATTTTAAAAAATAAATTCAAAAAATTATATAAAAAAAAAATTTTCAAAATAAAATTTTTCAAAAGAAAAATATTCACAGAAAAATATTTAAAATAAAAATAAGAAAAAAAAGCAAAAAAAAATTCAAAAAAAAAATTTCAAAACGAAAATTTTTCAATAAAAGAATTTCAAAAAAAAAATTAGAAAAAAAAATTAAAAAAAATTGAAATAAAAATTTCAAAAAATAAAAAAAAAAATTAAAAAAAAATTCCAAAAAAAATCCAAAAAAAAATTCCAAAAAAAAATTTCAAAAAAATTCAAAAAAAATTTCAAAAAAAAAACTCAAAAAATTTTTCAAAAGAAAAAATTTCGAAAAAAAACTTCAAAAATGAAAAATTAAAAAAAAAATTTAAAAAAAAAATTTCAAAAAAATTAGAAAAAAATTTTCAAAACAAAATTTTCAAAAAAAAAAATTTTCAAAAAAAAATAATTTTTAAAAAAATAAATAAAAAAACAAAAAAAAAATTCAAAACGAAAATTTTTCAAAAAAAAAATAAAAATAAAAAAATTCGAAAAAAAAAAATTTTTCAAAAAAAAAATTCGAAAAAAATTTCAAAAAAAATTCAAAAAAAATTAAAAATAAAACGGTAAAAAAAATTTTCAAAATAAAAAAATTTCGAAAAAAAATTTTAAAATAAATTTTTAAAAAAATTTCAAAAAGAAAAAAAAAATATTTCAAAAAAACTTCAAAAAAAAAAATTAAAAAAAATAAAAAAATTCAAAACGAAAATTTTTCGAAAAAAAAATTCAAAAAAATTTTTTAAAAAAATTAGAAAAAAAATTTAGAAAAAAATATTTTCAAAAAAAAGGCTACCATATGAAGCTGTTGGTATTTTTTTTTTGAATTTTTTTTCATTGAAAAATATCAAAACGAAAATTTTTCAATAAAAAATTTCATAAAAAAAATTAGAAAAAAAATAAAAAAAAAATTGAAAAAAAAATTTCGAAAAAAAAATTTTCAAAAAAAAAATTTCAAAAAAATTTTCGAAAAAAAAAATTGAAAAAAAAAAATTTTTAAAAAAAATTCTTAAAAAAATTTAAAAAAAAATTAAAAATTTAAAAAAAAAAAAATTTCAAAAAGAAAATTTTTCAAAAAAAATTTCAAAAAAAAAATCGAAAAAAAAATTCCAAAAATTAAAAGTAATTTAAAAAAAATTCCAAAAAAAAATTCAAAAAAAAAATTTCAAAAAAAAATTTCAACAAAATTGAAAAAAAATTCAAAAAAAATTTCAAAAAAACATCAAAAAATTTTTCAAAAGAAAAAAATTTCGAAAAAAAACTAAAAAATAAAAAATTTAAAAAAAAATTCAAAAAAAATAGAAAAAAATTTTCAAAACAAAATTTTCAAAAAAAAAATTTTCAACAAAAATTAGTTTTCAAAAAAATAAAAAAAAATCAAAAAAAAATTCAAAACGAAAATTTTTCAAAAAAAAATAAAAATAAAAATTTTTTTTTTTTATTTTTTTTTCGAAAATTTTTTTAAAATTTTTTTTGAAATTTTTTTTTTTGAAAATTTTTTTTTCGAATTTTTTTTTTTTTATTTTTTTTAATTTTTTTATATTTTTTTTCGAATTTTTTTAAAAATTTTTTATTGAAAAATTTTTTTTTTGAAATTTTTTATTGGAAAATTTTCGTTTTGAAATTTTTTTTTTGAAATTTTTTTTCTAATTTTTTTTCTAATTTTTTTTTAAATTTTTTGATAATTTTTTTTTAAATTTTTTTTATTTTTTCTTTCAAAAATTTTATTGAAATTTTTTTTAAAATTTTTTTTTGAAATTTTTTTTTTTAAATTTTTCTTCTAAATTTTTTTTTTTTCGTTTTTTTTTAATTTTTTAAAAATATTTTGATAATTATTTTTTTGAAATTTTTTTTTTCAAGTTTTTTGATATTTTTTTTTGAAATTTTTTTTTTGATTTTTTTTTTTCGAATTTTTTTATTTTTCCTTTCAAAAATTTGATTGAAATTTTTTTTGAAATTTTTTTTTGAAATTTTTTTTTCTAAATTTTTTTTTATTTTTTTAAATTTTTTTTTTAATTTTTTGATAATTATTTTTTAAATTTTTTTTTTTCAAGTTTTTTTGATATTTTTTCCGAAAATTTTTTTTTTGAATTTTTTTTTTCAAATTTTTTTTTAATTTTTTGTTTCGAAATTTTTTTAAAAATTTATTTTGAAAATTTTTTTGAAATTTTTTTTTTGAAATTTTTTTTTTCTAAATTTTTTTTCTAATTTTTTTAATTTTTCTTTAATTTTGAAAAAAAATTTTTGAAATTTGTTTTCGAATTTTCTTTTTGAAATTATTTTTTTTTGATTTTTATTTTTTAATTATTTTTTTTAAGTTTTTTTTGAAATTTATTTTTTATTTTTTTTTAATTAACAGCTTCATATGGTAGCCTTTTTTCTTGAAAATATTTTTTTCTAAATTTTTTTTCTAATTTTTTTTTAAATTTTTTTCGAATTTTTTTTTCGAAAAATTTTCGTTTTGAATTTTTTTATTTTTTTGTAAATTTTTTTTTGAAGTTTTTTTTGAAATATTTTTTTTTCTTTTTGAAATTTTTTTGAAAATTTTTTTTTAAAATTTTTTTTTCGAAATTTTTTTATTTTGAAAATTTTTTTGACGTTTTTTTTTTATTTTTTTTAAATTTTTTTAAATTTTTTTCGAATTTTTTTTTTGAAAATTTTTTTTTTTATTTTTTTTTCGAATTTTTTTATTTTTATTTTTTTTGAAAAATTTTCGTTTTGAATTTTTTTTTTTGATTTTTTTTAATTTTTTTAAAAATTTTTTTTTTTTGAAAATTTTTTTTTTTGAAAATTTTGTTTTGAAAATTTTTTTCTAATTTTTTTGAAATTTTTTTTTGAGTTTTTTTTTTAAATTTTTTATTTTTGAATTTTTTTTTCGAAATTTTTTCTTTTAAAAAATTTTTTGAGTTTTTTTTTTGAAATTTTTTTTCATTTTTTTTCAATTTTTTTGAAATTTTTTTTGTAATTATTTTTTGGAATTTTTTTTTGGAATTTTTTTTAAATTTTTTTTTTATTTTTTGAAATTTTTATTTAATTTTTTTTTTTTGAAAAATTTTCTTTTTGAAATTTTTTTTTTAAATTTTTTTAATTTTTTTTTATTTTTTTTAGAATTTTTTTTTTATTTTTTTTTAAATTTTTTTTTCGAAAATTTTTTTGAACTATTTTTTTTTCTAATTTTTTTTTCGAAATTTTTTTTTCATTTTTTTATTTTTTTTCAAATTTTTTTTTTGAAATTTTTTATTGAAAAATTTTCGTTTTGAAATTTTTTTTTGAAATTTTTTTTGCTATTTTTTTTTTTTTAAATATTTTTTTGTGAAAATTTTTTTTTTGAAAACTTTTATTGTGAATTTTTTTTTTCTTTTAATTTTTTGATAATTTTTTTTGAATTAGTTTTTAATTTTTTTTTTATTTTTTCTTTCAAAAATTTTATTGAAATTTTTTTTGAAATTTTTTTTTGAAATTTTTTTTTTTATTTTTTTGAAATTGTTTTTTTTTTGAAAATTTTTTTTTCGAAATTTTTTTTCGAATTTTTTTTTCGAATTTTTTTTTTCATTTTTTTTTTATTTTTTTTCAAATTTTTTTTTTGAAATTTTTTATTGAAAAATTTTCGTTTTGAAATTTTTTTTTTGAAATTTTTTTTGCTAATTTTTTTTTTTTTCAAATATTTTTCTGTGAAATTTTTTTTTTGAAAAGTTGTATTTTATTTTTTTTTTAATTTTTTGATAATTTTTTTTTAATTTGTTTTTAAATTTTTTTTTATTTTTCCTCTCAAAAATTTTATTGAAATTTATTTGAAATTTTATTTTTGAAATTTTTTTTCTAAATTTTTTTCTAATTTTTTTTAAATTTTTTTTTTATTTTTTTTTCATTTTTTTTAAATTTTTTTTTTAATTTTTCAAAAATTTTTTTTCGTTTTTTTTTTAATTTTTTTAAAATATTTTTCTTTGAAAATTTTATTTTTGTAAAATTTAATTTTGGAACTTTTTTTTAAAATTTTTTGATAATTATTTTTTTGAAATTTTTTTTTTCAAGTTTTTTGATATTTTTTTGAAATTTTTTTCGAATTTTTTTTTTAATTTTTTTTTTCTAATTTTTTTAAAATTTTTTTTCGAATTTTTTTTTTGAAATTTTTTTTCGAAAAATTTTCTTTTGGAAATTTTTTTAATTTTTTTTTTAATTTTTTTTTGAAGTTTTTTTTTGATTTTTTTTTAATTTTCTTTTTGAAAATTTTTTTTTGAATTTTTTTTTTCGAATTTTTTTTTTGTTTCGAAATTTTTTTCTTTTGAAAATTTTTTTGACGTTTTTTTTAAATTTTTTTTTGAAATTTTTTTTCGAAATTTTTTTTTATTTTTTTCAAATTTTTTTTTTTGAAATTTTTCATTGAAAAATTTTCGTTTTGAAATTTTTTTTTGAAATTTTTTTCTAATTTTTTGTTTATTTCTTTTCAAATATTTTTCTGTGAAATTTTTTTTTTGAAAAATTTTATTTTGAAATTTTTTTTCGAAAAATTTTCATTTTGAATTTTTTTTTTATTTATTTTTAAAATTTTTTTTCGGAAGTTTTTTATCAAATTTTCTTTTTGATTTTTTTAATTTTTTTTTTTAATTTTTTTTCGAATTTTTTTTTTTTAATTTTTTAAAAATTTTTTTTTTGAAAATTTTTTTTTTGAAAATTTTTTTTTTGAAAATTTTTTTTTTGAAATTTTTGTTTTGATTTTTTTTCTAGAATTTTTTTTTTAATTTTTTTTTCGATTTTTTTTAAAATTTATTTTGAAATTTTTTTTGAAACTTTTTTTTTTTATTTATTTTTCTAAATTTTTTTTCTAATTTTTTTTATTTTTTTTTTCGAATTTTTTTTTTGAATTTTTTTTTTCTTTTTGAAATTTTTTTAAAAATTTCTTTTTTTTAATTTTTTTTTTTGAAATTTTTTTAAAATTTATTTTGAAATTTTTTTTTAAACTTTTTTTTTTGAAAATTTTTTTTTCTAAATTTTTTTTCTAATTTTTTTTATTTTTTTTTTCGAATTTTTTTTTTGAATTTTTTTTTTCTTTTTGAAATTTTTTTAAAAATTTCTTTTTTTTAATTTTTTTTTTTGAAATTTTTTTAAAATTTATTTTGAAATTTTTTTTTAAACTTTTTTTTTTGAAAATTTTTTTTTCTAAATTTTTTTTCTAATTTTTTTTAATTTTTTTTCGATTTTTTTTAAATTTATTTTGAAATTTTTTTGAAACTTTTTTTTTCGAAATTTTTTTTCTAAATTTTTTTTTAAATTTTTTGAAATTTTTTAAAAATTTTTTTCGAATTTTTTTTGATATTTTTTTTTAAATTTTTTTTTGGAGTTTTTTTTTGAAATTTTTTTTTTCTTTTTGAAATTTTTTTTAAAATTTTTTTTTTGAAAATTTTTTTTTTGAAATTTTTTTTTAAATTTTTTTTTAATTTTTTTTCGAAATTTTTTTAAAATTTATTTTGAAATTTTTTTTGAAAATTTTTTTTTCTAAAATTTGTTTCTAATTTTTTTAATTTTTTTTCGAATTTTTTTTTCGAAAAATTTTCGTTTTGAATTTTTTTTCATTTTTTTTAAATTCTTTTTTTCTAATTTTTTTTTCCAGTTTTTTTTATTTTTTTTTTCGAATTTTATTTTGAAATTTTTTTTCGAAAAATTTTCGTTTTGAATTTTTTTTAAATTTTTTTTTGAAAATTTCTTTTCGAAAAATTTTCGTTTTGAAATTTTTTTTATTCTTCTCTTAAATTTTTTTTGGAGGTTTTTTTTGAGATTTTTTTGAAACTTTTTTTTTCGAAATTTTTTTTCTTAATTTTTTTTTAAATTTTTTGAAATTTTTTAAAAATTTTTTTCGAATTTTTTTTTGATATTTTTTTTAAAATTTTTTTTTGGAGTTTTTTTTTGAAATTTTTTTTTTCTTTTTGAAATTTTTTTTAAAATTTTTTTTTTGAAAATTTTTTTTTTGAAATTTTTTTTTTTAAATTTTTTTTTAATTTTTTTTCGAAATTTTTTTAAAATTTATTTTGAAATTTTTTTTGAAACTTTTTTTTTTGAAAATTTTTTTTTCTAAAATTTGTTTCTAATTTTTTTAATTTTTTTTCGAATTTTTTTTTCGAAAAATTTTCGTTTTGAATTTTTTTTCATTTTTTTTGAAATTCTTTTTTTCTAATTTTTTTTTCCAGTTTTTTTTATTTTTTTTTTCGAATTTTTTTTTGAAATTTTTTTTCGAAAAATTTTCGTTTTGAATTTTTTTTAAATTTTTTTTTGAAAATTTCTTTTCGAAAAATTTTCGTTTTGAAATTTTTTTTATTCTTCTCTTAAATTTTTTTTGGAGGTTTTTTTGAGATTTTTTTTAAAATTTTTTTTTGAAATTTTTTTTCGAAATTTTTTTTTCGAAATTTTTTTTTATTTTTTTCAAATTTTTTTTTTTGAAATTTTTTAAAAAAATTTTTCGAATTTTTTTTTGATATTTTTTTTAATATTTTTTTTGGAGTTTTTTTTGAAATTTTTTTTTCTTTTTGAATTTTTTTTTAAATTTTTTTTTTGAAATTTTTTTTTTGAAATTTAAAAAAAAAATTTTTTTTGAAATTTTTTTTTTTGAAAATTTCTTTTTTGATTTATTTCTAGATTTTTTTTTATTTTTTTTTCGAAATTTTTTTAAAATTTATTTTGAAATTTTTTTTTAAACTTTTTTTTTGAAAATTTTTTTTTCTAAATTTTTTTTCTAATTTTTTTTAAATTTTTTTTCGAATTTTTTTTATGAAATTTTTTTTCGAAAAATTTTTTTTCGAAATTTTTTTTTTGAAAAATTTTATTTTGAAATTTTTTTTCGAAAAATTTTCATTTTGAATTTTTTTTTTATTTATTTTTAAAAATTTTTTTCGGAAGTTTTTTTTCAAATTTTCTTTTTGATTTTTTTAATTTTTTTCGAATTTTTTTTTTTTAATTTTTTAAAAATTTTTTTTTTGAAAATTTTTTTTTTGAAAATTTTTTTTTTGAAAATTTTTTTTTGAAATTTTTGTTTTGATTTTTTTTCTAGAATTTTTTTTTTATTTTTTTTTCGATTTTTTTTAAAATTTATTTTGAAATTTTTTTTGAAACTTTTTTTTTTAATTTTTTTTTCTAAATTTTTTTTTTCTAAATTTTTTTTCTAATTTTTTTTATTTTTTTTTTCGAATTTTTTTTTTGAATTTTTTTTTTCTTTTTGAAATTTTTTTAAAATTTTTTTTTTTTTAATTTTTTTTTTTTGAAATTTTTTTAAAATTTATTTTGAAATTTTTTTTTAAACTTTTTTTTTTGAAATTTTTTTT
This sequence comes from Chrysolina oricalcia, assembly GCA_944452925.2. NCBI lineage: Eukaryota > Metazoa > Arthropoda > Insecta > Coleoptera > Chrysomelidae > Chrysolina > Chrysolina oricalcia. The sequence goes on from OX101824.2 coordinate 30,725,608, forward strand.
TTCTAAATTTTTTTTCTAATTTTTTTTAATTTTTTTTCGATTTTTTTTAAATTTATTTTGAAATTTTTTTGAAACTTTTTTTTTCGAAATTTTTTTTCTAAATTTTTTTTTAAATTTTTTGAAATTTTTTAAAAATTTTTTTCGAATTTTTTTTTGATATTTTTTTTAAAATTTTTTTTTGGAGTTTTTTTTTGAAATTTTTTTTTTCTTTTTGAAATTTTTTTTAAAATTTTTTTTTTGAAAATTTTTTTTTTGAAATTTTTTTTTTTAAATTTTTTTTTAATTTTTTTTCGAAATTTTTTTAAAATTTATTTTGAAATTTTTTTTGAAACTTTTTTTTTTGAAAATTTTTTTTTCTAAAATTTGTTTCTAATTTTTTTAATTTTTTTTCGAATTTTTTTTTCGAAAAATTTTCGTTTTGAATTTTTTTTCATTTTTTTTGAAATTCTTTTTTTCTAATTTTTTTTTCCAGTTTTTTTTATTTTTTTTTTTCGAATTTTTTTTTGAAATTTTTTTTCGAAAAATTTTCGTTTTGAATTTTTTTAAAATTTTTTTTTGAAAATTTCTTTTCGAAAAATTTTCGTTTTGAAATTTTTTTTATTCTTCTCTTAAATTTTTTTTGGAGGTTTTTTTTGAGATTTTTTTTAAAATTTTTTCTTGAAATTTTTTTTTTTTAATTTTTTTTATATTTTTTTTTGAGAATCATTTTTTCGAAAAATTGTTTTCGAATTTTCTTTTTTGAAATTTTTTTTGAATTTTTTTTTAAATTTTTTGAAAATTTTTTGATAATTATTTTTTTGAAATTTTTCAAAAAAAATTTCAAAAAAAAAAATCGAAAAAAAAATTCCAAAAATTAAAAGTAATTTAAAAAAAATTCCAAAAAAAAATTCAAAAAAAAAATTTCAAAAAAAAATTTCAAAAAAATTTAAAAAAAATTCAAAAAAAAATTCAAAAAAACATCAAAACATTTTTCAAAAGAAAAAAATTTCGAAAAAAAACTTTAAAAAATAAAAAATTTAAAAAAAATTCAAAAAAAATAGAAAAAAATTTTCAAAACAAAATTTTCAAAAAAAAAATTTTCAACAAAAATTAGTTTTCAAAAAAATAAAAAAAAATCAAAAAAAAATTAAAAAGGAAAATTTTTCAAAAAAAATAAAAATAAAAAAAAATTTTTTTTTTATTTTTTTTTTCGAAAATTTTTTTAAAATTTTTTTTGAAATTTTTTTTTTTGAAAATTTTTTTTTCGAATTTTTTTTTTGAAATTTTTTTTCATTTTTTTTTATTTTTTTTCGAATTTTTTTTTAAATTTTTTATTGAAAAATTTTTTTTTTGAAATTTTTTATTGAAAAATTTTCGTTTTGAAATTTTTTTTTGGAAATTTTTTTTCTAATTTTTTTTTTTAATTTTTTGATAATTTTTTTTGAATTTTTTTTTTATTTTTTTTACTTTTTCTTTCAAAAATTTTATTGAAATTTTTTTAAAAATTTTTTTTTGAAATTTTTTTTTCTAAATTTTTTTTTTTCGTTTTTTTTTTAATTTTTTAAAAATATTTTGATAATTATTTTTTTGAAATTTTTTTTTTTCAAGTTTTTTGATATTTTCTCTGAAAATTTTATTTTGAATTTTTTTTTTCAAATTTTTTTTTAATTTTTTGTTTCGAAATTTTTTAAAAAATTTATTTTGAAAATTTTTTTGAAATTTTTTTTTGAAAATTTTTTTTTCTAAATTTTTTTCTAATTTTTTTAATTTTTCTTTAATTTTGAAAAAAAAATTTTCAAAAATTTTTTTTGAAATTTGTTTTCGAATTTTCTTTTTGAAATTTTTTTTTGAATTTAATTTTTTAATTATTTTTTTAAAGTTTTTTTTGAAATTAATTTTTAATTTTTTTTTAATTAACAGCTTCATATGGTAGCCTTTTTTTTTGAAAATATTTTTTTCTAAATTTTTTTTCTAATTTTTTTTTAAATTTTTTTCGAATTTTTTTTTCGAAAAATTTTCGTTTTGAATTTTTTTATTTTTTTGTAAATTTTTTTTTGAAGTTTTTTTTGAAATATTTTTTTTTCTTTTTGAAATTTTTTTAAAAATTTTTTTTTAAATTTTTTTTTCGAAATTTTTTTATTTTGAAAATTTTTTTGACGTTTTTTTTTATTTTTTTTTTTTGAAAATTTTGTTTTGAAAATTTTTTTCTAATTTTTTTGAAATTTTTTTTTTGAGATTTTTTTTTTAATTTTTTATTTTTGAATTTTTTTTTCGAAATTTTTTCTTCTGAAAAATTTTTGAGTTTTTTTTTTGAAATTTTTTTTCATTTTTTTTCAATTTTTTTTAAATTTTTTTCGAAAAATTTTCGTTTTGAATTTTTTTTGGAATATTTTTTAATTTTTTTTTTAATTTTTTGAAATTTTTTAAAAAAATTTTTCGAATTTTTTTTATGAAATTTTTTTTCGAAAAATTTTTTTTCGAAATTTTATTTCGAAATTTTTTTTTCAATTTTTTTTTATTTTTTTCAAATTTTTTTTTTGAAATTTTTCATTGAAAAATTTTCGTTTTGAAATTTTTTTCTAATTTTTTGTTTATTTCTTTTCAAATATTTTTCTGTGAAATTTTTTTTTTGAAAAATTTTATTTTGAAATTTTTTTTCGAAAAATTTTCATTTTGATTTTTTTCATTTATTTTTTAATTTTTTTTTCGGAAGTTTTTTTTCAAATTTTCTTTTTGATTTTTTTAATTTTTTTTCGAATTTTTTTTTAAAATTTTTTAAAAATTTTTTTTTTGAAAATTTTTTTTTTGAAAATTTTTTTTTTGAAAATTTTTTTTTTGAAATTTTTGTTTTGATTTTTTTTCTAGATTTTTTTTTTATTTTTTTTCGATTTTTTTAAAAATTTATTTTGAAATTATTTTTGAAACTTTTTTTTTTAAATTTTTTTTTCTAAATTTTTTTTTCTAAATTTTTTTTCTAATTTTTTTTATTTTTTTTTCGAATTTTTTTTTTGAATTTTTTTTTTCTTTTTGAAATTTTTTTTAAAATTTTTTTTTTGAAATTTTTTTTTTTTAAATTTTTTTTAATTTTTTTTTTAAAAATTTTTTTTTTGAAAATTTTTTTTTTGATTTTTTTTCTAGATTTGTTTTTATTTTTTTTTCGAAATTTTTTTAAAATTTATTTTGAAATTTTTTTTTAAACTTTTTTTTTTGAAAATTTTTTTTTCTAAATTTTTTTTCTAATTTTTTTAAATTTTTTTTCGATTTTTTTTAAAATTTATTTTGAAATTTTTTTTGAAACTTTTTTTTTGAATTTTTTTTTTAATTTTTTCTTTCAAAAATTTTTTTGAAATTTTTTTTTAATTTTTTTTAAATTTTTTTTTCAATTTTTTGAAAATTTTTTGATAATTATTTTTTTGAAATTTTTTTTTTCAAGTTTTTTGAAATTTTTTTCGAAAATTTTTTTTTTGAATTTTTTTTTCAAATTTTTTGAAAATTTTTTGATAATTATTTTTTTGAAATTTTTCAAAAAAAATTTCAAAAAAAAAAATCGAAAAAAAAATTCCAAAAATTAAAAGTAATTTAAAAAAAATTCCAAAAAAAAATTCAAAAAAAAAATTTCAAAAAAAAATTTCAAAAAAATTTAAAAAAAATTCAAAAAAAAATTCAAAAAAACATCAAAACATTTTTCAAAAGAAAAAAATTTCGAAAAAAAACTTTAAAAAATAAAAAATTTAAAAAAAATTCAAAAAAAATAGAAAAAAATTTTCAAAACAAAATTTTCAAAAAAAAAATTTTCAACAAAAATTAGTTTTCAAAAAAATAAAAAAAAATCAAAAAAAAATTAAAAAGGAAAATTTTTCAAAAAAAATAAAAATAAAAAAAAATTTTTTTTTTATTTTTTTTTTCGAAAATTTTTTTAAAATTTTTTTTGAAATTTTTTTTTTTGAAAATTTTTTTTTCGAATTTTTTTTTTGAAATTTTTTTTCATTTTTTTTTATTTTTTTTCGAATTTTTTTTTAAATTTTTTATTGAAAAATTTTTTTTTTGAAATTTTTTATTGAAAAATTTTCGTTTTGAAATTTTTTTTTGGAAATTTTTTTTCTAATTTTTTTTTTTAATTTTTTGATAATTTTTTTTGAATTTTTTTTTTATTTTTTTTACTTTTTCTTTCAAAAATTTTATTGAAATTTTTTTAAAAATTTTTTTTTGAAATTTTTTTTTCTAAATTTTTTTTTTTCGTTTTTTTTTTAATTTTTTAAAAATATTTTGATAATTATTTTTTTGAAATTTTTTTTTTCAAGTTTTTTGATATTTTCTCTGAAAATTTTATTTTGAATTTTTTTTTTCAAATTTTTTTTTAATTTTTTGTTTCGAAATTTTTTAAAAAATTTATTTTGAAAATTTTTTTGAAATTTTTTTTTGAAAATTTTTTTTTCTAAATTTTTTTCTAATTTTTTTAATTTTTCTTTAATTTTGAAAAAAAAATTTTCAAAAATTTTTTTTGAAATTTGTTTTCGAATTTTCTTTTTGAAATTTTTTTTTGAATTTAATTTTTTAATTATTTTTTTAAAGTTTTTTTTGAAATTAATTTTTAATTTTTTTTTAATTAACAGCTTCATATGGTAGCCTTTTTTTTTGAAAATATTTTTTTCTAAATTTTTTTTCTAATTTTTTTTTAAATTTTTTTCGAATTTTTTTTTCGAAAAATTTTCGTTTTGAATTTTTTTATTTTTTTGTAAATTTTTTTTTGAAGTTTTTTTTGAAATATTTTTTTTTCTTTTTGAAATTTTTTTAAAAATTTTTTTTTAAATTTTTTTTTCGAAATTTTTTTATTTTGAAAATTTTTTTGACGTTTTTTTTTATTTTTTTTTTTTGAAAATTTTGTTTTGAAAATTTTTTTCTAATTTTTTTGAAATTTTTTTTTTGAGATTTTTTTTTTAATTTTTTATTTTTGAATTTTTTTTTCGAAATTTTTTCTTCTGAAAAATTTTTGAGTTTTTTTTTTGAAATTTTTTTTCATTTTTTTTCAATTTTTTTTTAATTTTTTTCGAAAAATTTTCGTTTTGAATTTTTTTTGGAATATTTTTTAATTTTTTTTTTAATTTTTTGAAATTTTTTAAAAAAATTTTTCGAATTTTTTTTATGAAATTTTTTTTCGAAAAATTTTTTTTCGAAATTTTATTTCGAAATTTTTTTTTCAATTTTTTTTTATTTTTTTCAAATTTTTTTTTTGAAATTTTTCATTGAAAAATTTTCGTTTTGAAATTTTTTTCTAATTTTTTGTTTATTTCTTTTCAAATATTTTTCTGTGAAATTTTTTTTTTGAAAAATTTTATTTTGAAATTTTTTTTCGAAAAATTTTCATTTTGATTTTTTTTTTATTTATTTTTTAATTTTTTTTTCGGAAGTTTTTTTTCAAATTTTCTTTTTGATTTTTTTAATTTTTTTTCGAATTTTTTTTTTAAATTTTTTAAAAATTTTTTTTTTGAAAATTTTTTTTTTGAAAATTTTTTTTTTGAAAATTTTTTTTTTGAAATTTTTGTTTTGATTTTTTTTCTAGATTTTTTTTTTATTTTTTTTCGATTTTTTTAAAAATTTATTTTGAAATTATTTTTGAAACTTTTTTTTTTAAATTTTTTTTTCTAAATTTTTTTTTCTAAATTTTTTTTCTAATTTTTTTTATTTTTTTTTCGAATTTTTTTTTTGAATTTTTTTTTTCTTTTTGAAATTTTTTTTAAAATTTTTTTTTTGAAATTTTTTTTTTTTAAATTTTTTTTAATTTTTTTTTTAAATTTTTTTTTTGAAAATTTTTTTTTTGATTTTTTTTCTAGATTTGTTTTTATTTTTTTTTCGAAATTTTTTTAAAATTTATTTTGAAATTTTTTTTTAAACTTTTTTTTTTGAAAATTTTTTTTTCTAAATTTTTTTTCTAATTTTTTTTAATTTTTTTTCGATTTTTTTTAAAATTTATTTTGAAATTTTTTTTGAAACTTTTTTTTTGAATTTTTTTTTTAATTTTTTCTTTCAAAAATTTTTTTGAAATTTTTTTTTAATTTTTTTTAAATTTTTTTTTCAATTTTTTGAAAATTTTTTGATAATTATTTTTTTGAAATTTTTTTTTTCAAGTTTTTTGAAATTTTTTTCGAAAATTTTTTTTTTGAATTTTTTTTTCAAATTTTTTTTTTTGAAAATTTTTTTGACGTTTTTTTTAAATTTTTTTTGAATTCTTTTTTTGAATTTTTTTCCAAAATTTTTTTTTTGAAAATTTTTTTTTTGAATTTTTTTTGGATTTTTTAAAATTTTTTTTTATTTTTTGAAATTTTTTAAAAAATTTTTTTCGATTTTTTTTTTGAAATTTTTTTCTAATTTTTTTTAAATTTTTTTCAAATATTTTTCTGTGAAAATTTTTTTTTTGAAAAATTTTATTTTGAAATTTTTTTTTTTTGAAAATTTTTTGATAATTTTTTTTTAATTTAAAAAAAAAATTCATTTTTTCTTTCAAAAAATTTTTGAAATTTTTTTTAAAATTTTTATTTGAAATTTTTTTTGAAATTTTTTTTCTCAATTTTTTTTAAATTTTTTTTTTCTTTCGTTTTTTTTAAATATTTTTCTTTGAAAATTTTATTTTTGTGAAATTTAATTTTGATAATTTTTTTTAAATTTTTTGATAATTATTTTTTTGAAATTTTTTTAAAAAAATTTTTTTGAGAATCATTTTTTCGAAAAATTGTTTTCTAATTTTCTTTTTTGAATTTTTTTTGATTTTTTTTTGAATTTTTTTGAAAAATTTTTTTTGAATTTTTTTATTTGAAAATTTTTTGATAATTTTTTTTGAATTTTTTTTTTATTTTTTTTAATTTCTTCTTTCAAAAATTTTTCTGAATTTTTTTTCGAAATTTTTTTAAAATTTTTTTTAAATTTTTTGAAAATTTTTTGATAATTATTTTTTTGAGATTTTTTTTAAAAAGTTTTTTTGAAATTTTTTTTGAAAATCTTTTTTTGAATTTTTTTTTCGAATTTTTTTTTGTATCGAAATTTTTTTCTTTTGAAAATTTTTTTGACGTTTTTTTTAAATTTTTTTTAAATTTTTTTTTGAAATTTTTTTTCTAAATTTTTTTTTAAATTTTTTGAAATTTTTTAAAAAAAATTTTCGAATTTTTTTTTGATATTATTTTAAAAAATTTTTTTTTGGAGTTTTTTTTTGAATTTTTTTTTTCTTTTTGAAATTTTTTTTTAAATTTTTTTTCTGAAAATTTTTTTTTTGATTTTTTTTTGAATTTTTTTTTAATTTTTTTTCGAAATTTTTTTTAAATCTATTTTGAAATTTTTTTTGAAACTTTTTTTTTTGAAAAATTTTCATTTTGAATTTTTTTTTATTTATTTTTTAAATTTTTTTTCGGAAGTTTTTTTTCAAATTTTCTTTTTGATTTTTTTAATTTTTTTTTTCAATTTTTTTTCGAATTTTTTTTTTTTTATTTTTTTTTGAATTTTTTTTTAAATTTTTTTTTTGAAAATTTTTTTTTTGAAATTTTTTTTTTTTGAAATTTTTGTTTTGATTTTTTTTCTAGAATTTTTTTTTTATTTTTTTTCGATTTTTTTTAAAATTTATTTTGAAATTTTTTTTGAAACTTTTTTTTTTAATTTTTTTTTCTAAAGTTTTTTTTCTAAATTTTTTTTCTAATTTTTTTTATTTTTTTTTTTTCGAATTTTTTTTTTGAATTTTTTTTTTCTTTTTGAAATTTTTTTTTAAATTTTTTTTTTTAAATTTTTTTTTTTGAATTTTTTTTTAAATTTTTTTTTTGAAAATTTTTTTTTTGAAAATTTTTTTTTTGATTTTTTTTCTAGATTTGTTTTTATTTTTTTTTCGAAATTTTTTCAAAATTTATTTTGAAATTTTTTTTTAAACTTTTTTTTTTGAAATTTTTTTTTTCTAAATTTTTTTTCTAATTTTTTTTAATTTTTTTTCGATTTTTTTTAAAATTTATTTTGAAATTTTTTTTGAAACTTTTTTTTTTAATTTTTTTTAAATTTTTTCTTTGAAAAATTTTTTTGAATTTTTTTTTTCAAGTTTTTTGAAATTTTTTTTGAAAATTTTTTTTTTTAATTTTTTTTTTTCGAATTTTTTTTTTGAAAATTTTTTTGACGTTTTTTTTAAATTTTTTTTGAATTCTTTTTTTGAAATTTTTTCCGAAATTTTTTTTTTTTGAAAATTTTTTTTTTTGAATTTTTTTTGGATTTTTTTTTAATTTTTTTTTTATTTTTTGAAATTTTTTAAAAATTTTTTTCGATTTTTTTTTGAAATTTTTTTCTAATTTTTTTTTATTTTTTTTCAAATATTTTTCTGTGAAAATTTTTTTTTTGAAAAATTTTATTTTGAAATTTTTTTTTTGAAAATTTTTTGATAATTTTTTTTAAATTTTTTAAAAAAAAAAATTTATTTTTTCTTTCAAAAATTTTTTTGAAATTTTTTTTAAAATTTTTTTTGAAATTTTTTTCTAATTTTTTTTTATTTTTTTTCAAATATTTTTCTGTGAAAATTTTTTTTTTGAAAAATTTTATTTTGAAATTTTTTTTTTTGAAAATTTTTTGATAATTTTTTTTAAATTTTTTAAAAAAAAAAATTTATTTTTTCTTTCAAAAATTTTTTTGAAATTTTTTTTAAATTTTTTTTTGAAATTTTTTTTGAAATTTTTTTTTCTCAATTTTTTTTAAATTTTTTTTTCTTTCGTTTTTTTTAAAATATTTTTCTTTGAAAATTTTATTTTTGTAAAAGTTAATTTTGATAATTTTTTTAAAATTTTTTGATAATTATTTTTTTGAAATTTTTTTAAAAATTTTTTTTTGAGAATCATTTTTTCGAAAAATTGTTTTCGAATTTTCTTTTTTGAATTTTTTTTGATTTTTTTTTGAATTTTTTTGAAAATTTTTTTTTGAATTTTTTTATTTGAAAATTTTTTGATAATTTTTTTTGAATTTTTTTTTATTTATTTTAATTTTTTCTTTCAAAAATTTTTTTGAATTTTTTTTCGAAATTTTTTTAAAATTTTTTTTTAATTTTTTGATAATTATTTTTTTGAAATTTTTTTTGGAAATTTTTTTTTGAATTTTTTTTTTCGAATTTTTTTTTTGTTTCGAAATTTTTTTCTTTTGAAAATTTTTTTGACGTTTTTTTTTTATTTTTTTTAAATTTTTTTTTGAAATTTTTTTTCTAAATTTTTTTTTAAATTTTTTGAAATTTTTTAAAAAAATTTTTCGAATTTTTTTTTGATATTATTTTTAAAAAATTTTTTTTGGAGTTTTTTTTTGAAAATTTTTTTTTTCTTTTTGAAATTTTTTTTTAATTATTTTTTTGAAAATTTTTTTTTTAAAAAATTTTTTTTTGATTTTTTTTGAATTTTTTTCTAATTTTTTTTTCGAAATTTTTTTAAAATCTATTTTGAAATTTTTTTTGAAACTTTTTTTTTTGAAAATTTTTTTTTCTAAAATTTGTTTCTAATTTTTTAAATTTTTTTTCGAATTTTTTTTCGAAAAATTTTCATTTTGAATTTTTTTTATTTTTTTTTGAAAATTTTTTTTTCTAAATTTTTTTTCCAATTTTTTTTAATTTTTTTGAATATTTTTTTTTGAAATTTTTTTTCGAAAAATTTTCGTTTTGAATTTTTTTAAATTTTTTTTTTGAAAATTTCTTTTCGAAAAATTTTCGTTTTGAAATTTTTTTTCATTCTTCTCTTAAATTTTTTTTGGAGGTTTTTTTTGAAATTTTTTTTAAAATTTTTTTTGAAATTTTTTTGATATTTTTTTTTGAGAATCATTTTTTCTTCTCTTAAATTTTTTTGGAGGTTTTTTTTGAAATTTTTTTTAAAATTTTTTTTGAAATTTTTTTGATATTTTTTTTTGAGAATCATTTTTTCGAAAAATTGTTTTCGAATTTTCTTTTTTGAAATTTTTTTTGAAATTTTTTTTTTAATTTTTTGAAAATTTTTTGATAATTATTTTTTTGAAATTTTTTTTCAAGTTTTTTTGAAAATTTTTTTTTTTAAAAATTTTTTTTTGATTTTTTTTGAATTTTTTTCTAATTTTTTTTTCGAAATTTTTTTAAAATCTATTTTGAAATTTTTTTTGAAACTTTTTTTTTTGAAAATTTTTTTTTCTAAAATTTGTTTCTAATTTTTTAAATTTTTTTTCGAATTTTTTTTCGAAAAATTTTCATTTTGAATTTTTTTTATTTTTTTTTGAAAATTTTTTTTTCTAAATTTTTTTTCCAATTTTTTTTAATTTTTTTGAATATTTTTTTTTTGAAATTTTTTTTCGAAAAATTTTCGTTTTGAATTTTTTTAAATTTTTTTTTTGAAAATTTCTTTTCGAAAAATTTTCGTTTTGAAATTTTTTTTCATTCTTCTCTTAAATTTTTTTTGGAGGTTTTTTTTGAAATTTTTTTTAAAATTTTTTTTGAAATTTTTTTGATATTTTTTTTTGAGAATCATTTTTTCGAAAAATTGTTTTCGAATTTTCTTTTTTGAAATTTTTTTTGAAATTTTTTTTTTAATTTTTTGAAAATTTTTTGATAATTATTTTTTTGAAATTTTTTTTCAAGTTTTTTTGAAATTTTTTTTGAAAATTTTTTTTGAATTTTTTTTTTCGATTTTTTTTTGTTTCGAAATTTTTTTCTTTTGAAAATTTTTTTGACATTTTTTTAAATTCTTTTTTGAATTTTTTTTTTGAAATTTTTTCCGAAATTTTTTTTTTGAAAAATTTTTTTTTCTTTTTGAAATTTTTTTTAAATTTTTTTTTTTGAAAATTTTTTTTTCGAAATTTTTTTTTTATTTTTTTTATTTTTTTTAGAATTTTTTTTTGAAATTTTTTCCGAAATTTTTTTTTTGAAAATTTTTTTTTGAATTTTTTTTTGGAATATTTTTTAATTTTTTTTTTAATTTTTTGAAATTTTTTAAAAAAATTTTTCGAATTTTTTTTTGATATTTTTTTTAATATTTTTTTTGGAGTTTTTTTTGAAATTTTTTTTTCTTTTTGAATTTTTTTTTTAATTTTTTTTTTGAAATTTTTTTTTTGAAATTTAAAAAAAAAATTTTTTTTGAAATTTTTTTTTTGAAAATTTCTTTTTTGATTTATTTCTAGATTTTTTTTTATTTTTTTTTCGAAATTTTTTTAAAATTTATTTTGAAATTTTTTTTTAAACTTTTTTTTTTGAAAATTTTTTTTTCTAAATTTTTTTTCTAATTTTTTTTAATTTTTTTTCGATTTTTTTAAAATTTATTTTGAAATTTTTTTGAAACTTTTTTTTTCGAAATTTTTTTTCTAAATTTTTTTTTAAATTTTTTGAAATTTTTTAAAAATTTTTTTCGAATTTTTTTTTGATATTTTTTTTAAAATTTTTTTTTGGAGTTTTTTTTTGAAATTTTTTTTTTCTTTTTGAAATTTTTTTTAAAATTTTTTTTTTGAAAATTTTTTTTTTGAAATTTTTTTTTTTAATTTTTTTTTAATTTTTTTCGAAATTTTTTTAAAATTTATTTTGAAATTTTTTTTGAAACTTTTTTTTTTGAAAATTTTTTTTTCTAAAATTTGTTTCTAATTTTTTTAATTTTTTTTCGAATTTTTTTTTCGAAAAATTTTCGTTTTGAATTTTTTTTCATTTTTTTTGAAATTCTTTTTTTCTAATTTTTTTTTCCAGTTTTTTTTATTTTTTTTTTCGAATTTTTTTTTGAAATTTTTTTTCGAAAAATTTTCGTTTTGAATTTTTTTTAAATTTTTTTTTGAAAATTTCTTTTCGAAAAATTTTCGTTTTGAAATTTTTTTTATTCTTCTCTTAAATTTTTTTTGGAGGTTTTTTTTGAGATTTTTTTGAAACTTTTTTTTTCGAAATTTTTTTTCTAAATTTTTTTTTAAATTTTTTGAAATTTTTTAAAAATTTTTTTCGAATTTTTTTTTGATATTTTTTTTAAAATTTTTTTTTGGAGTTTTTTTTTGAAATTTTTTTTTTCTTTTTGAAATTTTTTTTAAAATTTTTTTTTTGAAAATTTTTTTTTTGAAATTTTTTTTTGAAATTTTTTTTTAATTTTTTTTCGAAATTTTTTTAAAATTTATTTTGAAATTTTTTTTTAAACTTTTTTTTTTGAAAATTTTTTTTTCTAAAATTTGTTTCTAATTTTTTTAATTTTTTTTCGAATTTTTTTTTCGAAAAATTTTCGTTTTGAATTTTTTTTCATTTTTTTTGAAATTCTTTTTTTCTAATTTTTTTTTCCAGTTTTTTTTATTTTTTTTTTCGAATTTTTTTTTGAAATTTTTTTTCGAAAAATTTTCGTTTTGAATTTTTTTTAAATTTTTTTTTGAAAATTTCTTTTCGAAAAATTTTCGTTTTGAAATTTTTTTTATTCTTCTCTTAAATTTTTTTTGGAGGTTTTTTTTGAGATTTTTTTTTAAATTTTTTTTTGAAATTTTTTTTCGAAATTTTTTTTTCGAAATTTTTTTTTATTTTTTTCAAATTTTTTTTTTGAAATTTTTTAAAAAAATTTTTCGAATTTTTTTTTGATATTTTTTTTAATATTTTTTTTGGAGTTTTTTTTGAAATTTTTTTTTCTTTTTGAATTTTTTTTTTAATTTTTTTTTTGAAATTTTTTTTTTGAAATTTTTAAAAAAAATTTTTTTTGAAATTTTTTTTTTTGAAAATTTCTTTTTTGATTTATTTCTAGATTTTTTTTTATTTTTTTTTCGAAATTTTTTTAAAATTTATTTTGAAATTTTTTTTTAAACTTTTTTTTTGAAAATTTTTTTTTCTAAATTTTTTTCTAATTTTTTTAAAATTTTTTTTCGAATTTTTTTTATGAAATTTTTTTTCGAAATTTTTTTTTTGAAAAATTTTATTTTGAAATTTTTTTTCGAAAAATTTTCATTTTGAATTTTTTTTTATTTATTTTTAAAATTTTTTTTCGGAAGTTTTTTTTCAAATTTTCTTTTTGATTTTTTTAATTTTTTTTTTAAATTTTTTTCGAATTTTTTTTTTTAATTTTTTTAAAAATTTTTTTTTTGAAAATTTTTTTTTTGAAAATTTTTTTTTTGAAAATTTTTTTTTTGAAATTTTTGTTTTGATTTTTTTTCTAGAATTTTTTTTTTATTTTTTTTTCGATTTTTTTAAAAATTTATTTTGAAATTTTTTTTGAAACTTTTTTTTTAAATTTTTTTTTCTAAATTTTTTTTTTCTAAATTTTTTTTCTAATTTTTTTTATTTTTTTTTTCGAATTTTTTTTTCGAATTTTTTTTTTGAATTTTTTTTTTCTTTTTGAAATTTTTTTAAAAATTTTTTTTTTTAATTTTTTTTTTGAAATTTTTTTAAAATTTATTTTGAAATTTTTTTTTAAACTTTTTTTTTTGAAAATTTTTTTTTCTAAATTTTTTTTCTAATTTTTTTTAATTTTTTTTCGATTTTTTTTAAATTTATTTTGAAATTTTTTTGAAACTTTTTTTTTCGAAATTTTTTTTCTAAATTTTTTTTTAAATTTTTTGAAATTTTTTAAAAAATTTTTTCGAATTTTTTTTTGATATTTTTTTTAAAATTTTTTTTTGGAGTTTTTTTTTGAAATTTTTTTTTTCTTTTTGAAATTTTTTTTAAAATTTTTTTTTTGAAAATTTTTTTTTTGAAATTTTTTTTTTTTAATTTTTTTTTAATTTTTTTTCGAAATTTTTTTAAAATTTATTTTGAAATTTTTTTTGAAACTTTTTTTTTTGAAAATTTTTTTTTCTAAAATTTGTTTCTAATTTTTTTAATTTTTTTTCGAATTTTTTTTTCGAAAAATTTTCGTTTTGAATTTTTTTAAAATTTTTTTTTGAAAATTTCTTTTCGAAAAATTTTCGTTTTGAAATTTTTTTTATTCTTCTCTTAAATTTTTTTTGGAGTTTTTTTTTGAGATTTTTTTTAAAATTTTTTTTTGAAATTTTTTTTTTTTAATTTTTTTTATATTTTTTTTTGAGAATCATTTTTTCGAAAAATTGTTTTCGAATTTTCTTTTTTGAAATTTTTTTTGAATTTTTTTTTAAATTTTTTGAAAATTTTTTGATAATTATTTTTTTGAAATTTTTCAAAAAAAATTTCAAAAAAAAAAATCGAAAAAAAAATTCCAAAAATTAAAAGTAATTTAAAAAAAATTCCAAAAAAAAATTCAAAAAAAAAATTTCAAAAAAAAATTTCAAAAAAATTGAAAAAAAATTCAAAACAAAATTCAAAAAAACATCAAAAAATTTTCCAAAAGAAAAAAATTTCGAAAAAAAACTTTAAAAAATAAAAAATTTAAAAAAAAATTCAAAAAAAATAGAAAAAAATTTTCAAAACAAAATTTTCAAAAAAAAAATTTTCAACAAAAATTAGTTTTCAAAAAAATAAAAAAAAATCAAAAAAAAATTAAAAAGGAAAATTTTTCAAAAAAAATAAAAATAAAAAAAAATTTTTTTTTTATTTTTTTTTCGAAAATTTTTTTAAAATTTTTTTTTGAAATTTTTTTTTTTGAAAATTTTTTTTTCGAATTTTTTTTTTGAAATTTTTTTTCATTTTTTTTTTATTTTTTTTCGAATTTTTTTTAAAATTTTTTATTGAAAAATTTTTTTTTTGAAATTTTTTATTGAAAAATTTTCGTTTTGAAATTTTTTTTTGGAAATTTTTTTTCTAATTTTTTTTTTAATTTTTTGATAATTTTTTTTGAATTTTTTTTTTTATTTTTTTTATTTTTTCTTTCAAAAATTTTATTGAAATTTTTTTTAAAATTTTTTTTTGAAATTTTTTTTTCTAAATTTTTTTTTTTTCGTTTTTTTTTTAATTTTTTAAAAATATTTTGATAATTATTTTTTTGAAATTTTTTTTTTCAAGTTTTTTTATATTTTCTCTGAAAATTTTTTTTTGAATTTTTTTTTTCAAATTTTTTTTTAATTTTTTGTTTCGAAATTTTTTTAAAAATTTATTTTGAAAATTTTTTTGAAATTTTTTTTTTGAAAATTTTTTTTTCTAAATTTTTTTCTAATTTTTTTAATTTTTCTTTAATTTTGAAAAAAAAAATTTCAAAAATTTTTTTTGAAATTTGTTTTCGAATTTTCTTTTTGAAATTTTTTTTTGAATTTAATTTTTTAATTATTTTTTTAAAGTTTTTTTTGAAATTAATTTTTAATTTTATTTTAATTAACAGCTTCATATGGTAGCCTTTTTTTTTGAAAATATTTTTTTCTAAATTTTTTTTCTAATTTTTTTTTAAATTTTTTTCGAATTTTTTTTTCGAAAAATTTTCGTTTTGAATTTTTTTATTTTTTTGTAAATTTTTTTTTGAAGTTTTTTTTGAAATATTTTTTTTTCTTTTTGAAATTTTTTTAAAAATTTTTTTTTAAATTTTTTTTTCGAAATTTTTTTATTTTGAAAATTTTTTTGACGTTTTTTTTTTATTTTTTTTTTGAAAATTTTGTTTTGAAAATTTTTTTCTAATTTTTTTGAAATTTTTTTTTTGAGTTTTTTTTTTTAATTTTTTATTTTTGAATTTTTTTTTCGAAATTTTTTCTTTTGAAAAATTTTTGAGTTTTTTTTTTGAAATTTTTTTTCATTTTTTTTCAATTTTTTTTTAATTTTTTTCGAAAAATTTTCGTTTTGAATTTTTTTTGGAATATTTTTTAATTTTTTTTTTAATTTTTTGAAATTTTTTAAAAAAAATTTTCGAATTTTTTTTATGAAATTTTTTTTCGAAAAATTTTTTTTCGAAATTTTATTTCGAAATTTTTTTTTTCAATTTTTTTTCATTTTTTTCAAATTTTTTTCTTGAAATTTTTCATTGAAAAATTTTCGTTTTGAAATTTTTTTCTAATTTTTTGTTTATTTCTTTTCAAATATTTTTCTGTGAAATTTTTTTTTTGAAAAATTTTATTTTGAAATTTTTTTTCGAAAAATTTTCATTTTGATTTTTTTTTTATTTATTTTTTAATTTTTTTTTCGGAAGTTTTTTTTCAAATTTTCTTTTTGATTTTTTTAATTTTTTTTCAAATTTTTTTTTTTAATTTTTTAAAAATTTTTTTTTTGAAAATTTTTTTTTTGAAAATTTTTTTTTTGAAAATTTTTTTTTTGAAATTTTTGTTTTGATTTTTTTTCTAGATTTTTTTTTTATTTTTTTTCGATTTTTTTAAAAATTTATTTTGAAATTATTTTTGAAACTTTTTTTTTTAAATTTTTTTTTCTAAATTTTTTTTTCTAAATTTTTTTTCTAATTTTTTTTTTTTTTTTTTTCGAATTTTTTTTTTGAATTTTTTTTTTTCTTTTTGAAATTTTTTTTAAAATTTTTTTTTTGAAATTTTTTTTTTTTTAATTTTTTTTTTAATTTTTTTTTTAAAAATTTTTTTTTTGAAAATTTTTTTTTTGATTTTTTTTCTAGATTTGTTTTTATTTTTTTTTCGAAATTTTTTTAAAATTTATTTTGAAATTTTTTTTTAAACTTTTTTTTTTGAAAATTTTTTTTTCTAAATTTTTTTTCTAATTTTTTTTAATTTTTTTTCGATTTTTTTTAAAATTTATTTTGAAATTTTTTTTGAAACTTTTTTTTTGAATTTTTTTTTAATTTTTTCTTTCAAAAATTTTTTTGAAATTTTTTTTTAATTTTTTTTAAATTTTTTTTTCAATTTTTTGAAAATTTTTTGATAATTATTTTTTTGAAATTTTTTTTTTCAAGTTTTTTGAAATTTTTTTCGAAAATTTTTTTTTTGAATTTTTTTTTTCAAATTTTTTTTTTTTTAAATTTTTTTGACGTTTTTTTTAAATTTTTTTTGAATTCTTTTTTTGAATTTTTTTCCAAAATTTTTTTTTTGAAAATTTTTTTTTTGAATTTTTTTTGGATTTTTTTTAATTTTTTTTTATTTTTTGAAATTTTTTAAAAAATTTTTTTCGATTTTTTTTTTGAAATTTTTTTCTAATTTTTTTTTAATTTTTTTCAAATATTTTTCTGTGAAAATTTTTTTTTTGAAAAATTTTATTTTGAAATTTTTTTTTTTTGAAAATTTTTTGATAATTTTTTTTTAATTTAAAAAAAAAAAATTCATTTTTTCTTTCAAAAAATTTTTGAAATTTTTTTTTAAATTTTTTTTTGAAATTTTTTTTGAAATTTTTTTTCTCAATTTTTTTTAAATTTTTTTTTTCTTTCGTTTTTTTTTAAATATTTTTCTTTGAAAATTTTATTTTTGTGAAATTTAATTTTGATAATTTTTTTTAAATTTTTTGATAATTATTTTTTTGAAATTTTTTTAAAAAAATTTTTTTGAGAATCATTTTTTCGAAAAATTGTTTTCGAATTTTCTTTTTTGAATTTTTTTTGATTTTTTTTTGAATTTTTTTGAAAAATTTTTTTTGAATTTTTTTATTTGAAAATTTTTTGATAATTTTTTTTGAATTTTTTTTTTATTTTTTTTAATTTCTTCTTTCAAAAATTTTTCTGAATTTTTTTTCGAAATTTTTTTAAAATTTTTTGATAATTATTTTTTTGAGATTTTTTTTTAAAAGTTTTTTTGAAATTTTTTTTGAAAATCTTTTTTTGAATTTTTTTTTTCGAATTTTTTTTTGTATCGAAATTTTTTTCTTTTGAAAATTTTTTTGACGTTTTTTTTAAATTTTTTTTAAATTTTTTTTTGAAATTTTTTTTCTAAATTTTTTTTAAAATTTTTTGAAATTTTTTAAAAAAATTTTTCGAATTTTTTTTTGATATTATTTTAAAAAATTTTTTTTTGGAGTTTTTTTTTGAATTTTTTTTTTCTTTTTGAAATTTTTTTTTTAATTTTTTTTCTGAAAATTTTTTTTTGATTTTTTTTTGAATTTTTTTTTAATTTTTTTTCGAAATTTTTTTTAAATCTATTTTGAAATTTTTTTTGAAAATTTTTTTTTTGAAAAATTTTCATTTTGAATTTTTTTTTATTTATTTTTTAAATTTTTTTTCGGAAGTTTTTTTTCAAATTTTCTTTTTGATTTTTTTAATTTTTTTTTTCAATTTTTTTTCGAATTTTTTTTTTTTTATTTTTTAAAAATTTTTTTTTTGAAAATTTTTTTTTTGAAAATTTTTTTTTTGAAATTTTTTTTTTTTGAAATTTTTGTTTTGATTTTTTTCTAGAATTTTTTTTTTATTTTTTTTCGATTTTTTTTTAAATTTATTTTGAAATTTTTTTTGAAACTTTTTTTTTTAATTTTTTTTTCTAAAGTTTTTTTTCTAAATTTTTTTTCTAATTTTTTTTATTTTTTTTTTCGAATTTTTTTTTTTGAATTTTTTTTTTCTTTTTGAAATTCTTTTTTAAATTTTTTTTTTGAAATTTTTTTTTTTGAATTTTTTTTTAAATTTTTTTTTTGAAAATTTTTTTTTTGAAAATTTTTTTTTTGATTTTTTTTCTAGATTTGTTTTTATTTTTTTTTCGAAATTTTTTCAAAATTTATCTTGAAATTTTTTTTTAAACTTTTTTTTTTGAAATTTTTTTTTTCTAAATTTTTTTTCTAATTTTTTTTAATTTTTTTTCGATTTTTTTTAAAATTTATTTTGAAATTTTTTTTGAAACTTTTTTTTTTTATTTTTTTTAAATTTTTTCTTTGAAAAATTTTTTTGAATTTTTTTTTTCAAGTTTTTTTAATTTTTTTTTTTCGAATTTTTTTTTTGAAAATTTTTTTGACGTTTTTTTTAAATTTTTTTTGAATTCTTTTTTTGAAATTTTTTCCGAAATTTTTTTTTTTTGAAAATTTTTTTTTTGAATTTTTTTTGGATTTTTTTTTAATTTTTTTTTTATTTTTTGAAATTTTTTAAAAATTTTTTTCGATTTTTTTTTTGAAATTTTTTTCTAATTTTTTTTTTATATTTTTTCAAATATTTTTCTGTGAAAATTTTTTTTTTGAAAAATTTTATTTTGAAATTTTTTTTTTTGAAAATTTTTTGATAATTTTTTTTAAATTTTTAAAAAAAAAAAAATTTTTTTTTTCTTTCAAAAATTTTTTTGAAATTTTTTTTAAAATTTTTTTTGAAATTTTTTTCTAATTTTTTTTTATTTTTTTTCAAATATTTTTCTGTGAAAATTTTTTTTTTGAAAAATTTTATTTTGAAATTTTTTTTTTTGAAAATTTTTTGATAATTTTTTTTAAATTTAAAAAAAAAAAAAATTTATTTTTTCTTTCAAAAATTTTTTTGAAATTTTTTTTAAAATTTTTTTTGAAATTTTTTTTGAAATTTTTTGTTCTCAATTTTTTTTAAATTTTTTTTTCTTTCGTTTTTTTTTAAATATTTTTCTTTGAAAATTTTATTTTTGTAAAAGTTAATTTTGATAATTTTTTTAAAATTTTTTGATAATTATTTTTTTGAAATTTTTTTAAAAAATTTTTTTTGAGAATCATTTTTTCGAAAAATTGTTTTCGAATTTTCTTTTTTGAATTTTTTTTGATTTTTTTTTGAATTTTTTTGAAAATTTTTTTTTGAATTTTTTTATTTGAAAATTTTTTGATAATTTTTTTTGAATTTTTTTTTATTTATTTTAATTTTTTCTTTCAAAAATTTTTTTGAATTTTTTTTCGAAATTTTTTTAAAATTTTTTTTTAATTTTTTGATAATTATTTTTTTGAAATTTTTTTTGGAAATTTTTTTTTGAATTTTTTTTTTCGAATTTTTTTTTTGTTTCGAAATTTTTTTCTTTTGAAAATTTTTTTGACGTTTTTTTTAAATTTTTTTTTGAAATTTTTTTTCTAAATTTTTTTTTTAATTTTTTGAAATTTTTTAAAAAAATTTTTCGAATTTTTTTTTGATATTATTTTTAAAAAATTTTTTTTGGAGTTTTTTTTTGAAAATTTTTTTTTTCTTTTTGAAATTTTTTTTTAAATTTTTTTTTTGAAAATTTTTTTTTAAAAAAATTTTTTTTTGATTTTTTTTGAATTTTTTTCTAATTTTTTTTTCGAAATTTTTTTAAAATCTATTTTGAAATTTTTTTTGAAACTTTTTTTTTTGAAAATTTTTTTTTCTAAAATTTGTTTCTAATTTTTTAAATTTTTTTTCGAATTTTTTTTCGAAAAATTTTCATTTTGAATTTTTTTTATTTTTTTTTGAAAATTTTTTTTTCTAAATTTTTTTTCCAATTTTTTTTAATTTTTTTAAATTTTTTTTTTGAAATTTCTTTTCGAAAAATTTTCGTTTTGAAATTTTTTTTCATTCTTCTCTTAAATTTTTTTTGGAGGTTTTTTTTGAAATTTTTTTTTTATTTTTTTTTCGAATTTTTTTTTGAAATTTTTTCCGAAATTTTTTTTTTGAAATTTTTTTTTTTGAATTTTTTTTTGGAATTTTTTTTTAAATTTTTTTTTTAATTTTTTGAAATTTTTTAAAAAATTTTTTCGAATTTTTTTTTGGTATTTTTTTTTAATTTTTTTTTTGAGTTTTTTTTTTGAAATTTTTTTTTTCTTTTTGAAATTTTTTTTTTAATTTTTTTTTTGAAAATTTTTTCTTTGAAAATTTTTTTTTTGATTTTTTTTCTAGATTTTTTTTTATTTTTTTTTAATTTTTTTTCGAATTTTTTTTTCGAAAAATTTTCGTTTTGAATTTTTTTTAAAATTTTTTTTTGATAATTTCTTTTTTTGAAAATTTTTTTTTCGAAATTTTTTTTCGATATTTTTTTTTCAATTTTTTAAAAATTTTTTTCGAATTTTTTTTTTTGAAATTTTTTCCGAAATTTTTTTTTTCTTAATTTTTTTTTGGAATTTTTTTTTATTTTTTTCTCAAATTTTTTTTTGGAAGTTTTTTTTGAATTTTATTTAAATTTTCTTTTTGAAATTTTTTTTTAAAATTTTTCTGAAATTTTTTTTTTTGATTTTTTTTTTAGAATTTTTTTTTATTTTTTTTTAAAATTTATTTTGAAATATTTTTTTTAAACTTTTTTTTTGGAATTTTTTTTTCTAATTTTTTTTTTTAATTTTTTAAAATTTTTTTAAAATTTTTTTTCGAATTTTTTTTTTGTAATTTTTTTTCGAAAAATTTTCGTTTTGAAATTTTTTTAAAATTCTTTTCTTAAATTTTTTAATTATTTTTTTTGAAAATTTATTTTTTGAAATTTTTTTTTAAATTTTTTTTTTGAAAATTTTTTTTTTGAAATTTTTTTTTTGATTTTTTTCTAGAATTTTTTTTTTATTTTTTTTTGAATTTTTTTTAAAATTTATTTTGAAATTTTTTTTGAAACTTTTTTTTTTGAAATTTTTTTTTTCTAAATTTTTTTTCTAATTTTTTTTATTTTTTTTTAAATTTTTTTTCGAATTTTTTTTTTGAAATTTTTTTTTTAATTTTTTTTAAAATTTTTTTTAAATTTTTTTTTCGAAAAATTGTTTTCAAATTTTCTTTTTTGAATTTTTTAAAAAAATTTTTTTTGAATTTTTAATTTTTTTTTATTTTTTTTATTTTTTTTTATTTTTTTTTTGAAATTTTTTTTTTTTTTATTTTTTCTGAATTTCTTTTAGAAACTGTTTGAATTTTTTTTTTTGAAAATATTTTTTCTAAATTTTTTTTCTAATTTTTTAAAAACATTTTCAAAATTTTTTTTCGAATTTTTTTTTGAAATTTTTTTTCGAAAAATTTTCGCTTTGAATTTTTTTTTTTAATTTTTTAAAAAATTTTTTTTGGAATTTTTTAAAAAATTTTTTTTTTATTTTTTTTTGAATTTTTTTTTTTGAAATTTTTTTAAAAATTTTCTTTTGAATTTTTTTTTTAAATTTTTATTTATTTTGTTTCGAAAATTTTTTTTTGAAAATTTTTTCAAATTTTTTTTTTGAAATTTTTTTTTCTGAAATTTTTTTAAAATTTTTTTTGAAAATTTCTTTTTTTGAAAATTTTTTTTCGAAAATTTTTTTTTCGAAATTTTTTTTTTAATTTTTTTTCGAATTTTTTTGAAAATTTTTTTTAAATTTTTTTTTTGAGTTTTTTTTTAAATTTTTTTTCTTTTTGAATTTTTTTTTAAATTTTTTTTTTGAAAATTTTTTTTTCGAAATTTTTTTTCGAAATTTTTTTTTCAATTTTTTTTATTTTTTTTTCGAATTTTTTTTTGAAATTTTTACCGAAATTTTTTTTTTTAAATTTTTTTTTTTGAATTTTTTTTCGGAATTTTTTTTAAAATTTTTTTTTTAATTTTTTGAAATTTTTTAAAAAATTTTTTCGAATTTTTTTTGGTATTTTTTTTAAATTTTTTTTTGAGTTTTTTTTTGAAATTTTTTTTTCTTTTTGAAATTTTTTTTTAAATTTTTTTTTTGAAAATTTTTTCTTTGAAAATTTTTTTTTTTGATTTTTTTTCTAGATTTTTTTTTATTTTTTTTAAATTTTTTTTCGAATTTTTTTTTCGAAAAATTTTCGTTTTGAATTTTTTTTTATTTTTTTTTGAAAATTTTTTTTTCTAAATTTTTCTTCTAATTTTTTTAAATTTTTTTTCTAATTTTTTTTGAAATTTTTTTTTGAAATTTTTTTTCGAAAAATTTTCGTTTTGAATTTTTTTTAAAATTTTTTTTTGATAATTTCTTTTTTTGAAAATTTTTTTTTCTAAATTTTTTTTCTATTTTTTTAAAATTTTTTTTAATTTTTTTTTCGAATTTTTTTTTTGAAATTTTTTTTCGAAAAATTTTCGTTTTGAAATTTTTTTTGATTCTTTTCTTAAATTTTTTTTGGAGGTTTTTTTTGAATTTTTTTTTAAAATTTTTTTTGAAATTTTTTTTTTTGAAATTTTTTTGATATTTTTTTTTGAGAATCATTTTTTCGAAAAATTGTTTTCGAATTTTCTTTTTTGAATTTTTTTTTTATTTTTTTTTGAATTCTTTAAAAAAAATTTTTTTGAATTTTTTTTTTGAAAATTTTTCGATAATTTTTTTTGTGAATTTTTTTTTTATTTTTTCTTTCAAAAATTTTTTTGAAATTTTTTTTAAATTTTTTTTTCAATTTTTTTAAAATTTTTTGATAATTATTTTTTTGAAATTTTTTTTTTCAAGTTTTTTGAAATTTTTTTTGAAAATTTTTTTTTTGAATTTTTTTTTTCGAATTTTTTGTTTTGAAAATTTTTTTGAAGTTTTTTTTAAATTTTTTTGAATTTTTTTTTTGAAATTTTTTCCGAAATTTTTTTTTTTGAAAATTTTTTTTTTTGAATTTTTTTTGGATTTTTTTTAAATTTTTTTTTATTTTTTGAAATTTTTTAAAAAATTTTTTCGATTTTTTTTTGAAATTTTTTCTAATTTTTTTTAATTTTTTTTTCAAATATTTTTCTGTGAAAATTTTTTTTTTGAAAAATTTTATTTTGAAATTTTTTTTTTTGAAAATTTTTTGATAATTTTTTTTTAATTTTTTTAAAAAAATTTTTTTATTTTTTCTTTCAAACATTTTTTTGAAATTTTTTTTAAAATTTTTTTTGAAATTTTTTTTGAAATTTTTTTTTCTCAATTTTTTTTAAATGTTTTTTTCTTTCGTTTTTTTTAAATATTTTTCTTTGAAAATTTTATTTTTGTAAAATTTAATTTTGATAATTTTTTTTAAATTTTTTGATAATTATTTTTTTGAAATTTTTTTTAAATTTTTTTTTGAGAATCATTTTTTCGAAAAATTGTTTTCGAATTTTCTTTTTTGAATTTTTTTTTGATTTTTTTTTGAATTTTTTTAAAAATTTTTTTTTGAATTTTTTTATTTGAAAATTTTTTGATAATTTTTTTTTTATTTTTTTAAATTTTTTCTTTCAAAAATTTTTTTGAATTTTTTTTTGAAATTTTTTTAAAATTTTTTTAAAATTTTTTTAAAATTTTTTGAGATTTTTTTTTCAAGTTTTTTTGAAATTTTTTTTGAAAATTTTTTTTTGAATTTTTTTTTTTCGAATTTTTTTTTGTTTTGAAATTTTTTTTCTAAATTTTTTTTTAAATTTTTTGAAATTTTTTAAAAATTTTTTTCGAATTTTTTTTTGATATTTTTTTTTAATTTTTTTTTTTGGTTTTTTTTTGAAATTTTTTTTTTCTTTTTGAAATTTTTTTTAAAATTTTTTTTTTGAAAATTTTTTTTTTGAAATTTTTTTTTTTGATTTTTTTTTAAATTTTTTGAAATTTTTTAAAAATTTTTTTCGAATTTTTTTTTGATATTTTTTTTTAATTTTTTTTTTTGGTTTTTTTTTGAAATTTTTTTTTTCTTTTTGAAATTTTTTTTAAAATTTTTTTTTTGAAAATTTTTTTTTTGAAATTTTTTTTTTTGATTTTTTTTTAATTTTTTTTAAATTTTATTTCGAAATTTTTTTTAAATCTATTTTGAAACTTTTTTTTTTGAAAATTTTTTTTCTAAAATTTGTTTCTAATTTTTTTAATTTTTTTTCGAATTTTTTTTTCGAAAAATTTTCGTTTTGAATTTTTTTTTATTTTTTTTTGAAAATTTTTTTTTCTAAATTTTTTTTCCAATTTTTTTTAATTTTTTTTCGAATTTTTTTTTGAAATTTTTTTTCGAGAAATTTTCGTTTTGAATTTTTTTTAAATTTTTTTTTGAAATTTTTTTTTCGAAAAATTTTCGTTTCGAAATATTTCTTCATTCTTCTCTTAAATTTTTTTTGGAGATTTTTTTTGAAATTTTTTTCAAATTTTTTTTTGAAATTTTTTTTTTTGAAATTTTTTTGATATTTTTTTTTGAGAATCATTTTTTCGAAAAATTGTTTTCGAATTTTCTTTTTTGAATTTTTTTTTGAAATTTTTTGAAAATTTTTTGAAAATTATTTTTTTGAAATTTTTTTTCAAGTTTTTTTGAAATTTTTTTTGAAATTTTTTTTTTGAATTTTTTTATTTCGATTTTTTTTTGTTTCGAAATTTTTTTCTTTTGAAAATTTTTTTGACATTTTCTTAAAATTTTTTTTGAATTTTTTTTTTGAATTTTTTTCCGAAATTTTTTTTTTGAAAATTTTTTTTGAAATTTTTTTTGGAATTTTTTTTTTTTTTTTAATTTTTTGAAATTTTTTAAAAAAATTTTTCGAATTTTTTTTTGAAATTTTTTTTAAAATTTTTTTTTTTGAGTTTTTTTTGAAATTTTTTTTTTAATTTTTTTTTTGAAAATTTTTTTTTCGAAATTTTTTTTCGAAATTTTTTTTTTTTTATTTCGAATTTTTTTTTTGAAATTTTTCATTGAAAAATTTTCGTTTTGAAATTTTTTTTCGAAAAATTTTCATTTTGAATTTTTAAATTTTTTTTTTAATTTTTTTTCGAATTTTTTTTTTAATTTTTAAAAAATTTTTTTTTTTGAAAATTTTTGTTTTGAAAATTTTTTTTTTGAAATTTTTGTTTTGATTTTTTTTCTAGAATTTTTTTTTTATTTTTTTTCGATTTTTTTTAAATTTATTTTGAAATTTTTTTTGAAACTTTTTTTTTTAAATTTTTTTTTCTATATTTTTTTTTCTAAATTTTTTTTCTAATTTTTTTTTATTTTTTTTTCGAATTTTTTTTTTGAATTTTTTTTTCTTTTTGAAATTTTTATTAAAATTTTTTTTTTGAAATTTTTTTTTTTGAAATTTTTTTTAAATTTTTTTTTTGAAAATTTTTTTTTTGATTTTTTTTCTAGATTTTTATTTTTTTTTCGAAATTTTTTTAAAATTTATTTTGAAATTTTTTTTAAACTTTTTTTTTTGAAAATATTTTTTTCTAAATTTTTTTTAAATTTTTTTAAAATTTTTTTTTCAATTTTTTGAAAATTTTTTGATAATTTTTTTGAAATTTTTTTTTTCAAGTTTTTTGAAATTTTTTTTGAAAATTTTTTTTTTGAATTTTTTTTTTCGAATTTTTTTTTTTTTGAAAATTTTTTTGACGTTTTTTTTAAATTTTTTTTAAATTTTTTTTTTGAAATTTTTTCCGAAATTTCTTTTGAAATTTTTTTTCTTGAAATTTTTTTGATATTTTTTTTTGAGAATAATTTTTTTGAAAAATTGTTTTCGAATTTTCTTTTTTGAAATTTTTTTTGAAATTTTTTTTTTTATTTTTTGAAAATTTTTTGATAATTATTTTTTTGAAATTTTTTTTCAAGTTTTTTTGAAATTTTTTTTGAAAATTTTTTTTGAATTTTTTTTTTCGATTTTTTTTTTGTTTCGAAATTTTTTTCTTTTGAAAATTTTTTTGACATTTTTTTAAAAAATTTTTTGAATTTTTTTTTTGAAATTTTTTTTTTGAAAATTTTTTTTTGAATTTTTTTTCGAATTTTTTTTTGAAATTGTTTTTTGGAGTTTTTTTTGAAAATTTTTTTTTTCTTTTTGAAATTTTTTTTAAAATTTTTTTTTAAAATTTTTTTTTCGAAATTTTTTTTCGAAATTTTTTTTTTTATTTTTTTTTATTTTTTTTCGAATTTTTTTTTGAAATTTTTTCCGAAATTTTTTTTTTGAAAATTTTTTTTTTGAATTTTTTTTGGAATATTTTTTAATTTTTTTTTTAATTTTTTGAAATTTTTTTAAAAAATTTTTCGAATTTTTTTTTGATATTTTTTTTAATATTTTTTTTGGAGTTTTTTTTGAAATTTTTTTTAACATTTTTTTTTTGAAATTTTTTTTTTTGAAATTTTTTTAAAATTTTTTTAAAAATTTTTTTTTTTGAAATTTTTTTTTTGAAAATTTCTTTTTTTATTTTTTTTCTAGATTTGTTTTTATTTTTTTTTCGAAATTTTTTTAAAATTTATTTTGAAATTTTTTTTAAACTTTTTTTTTGAATTTTTTTTTTCTAAATTTTTTTTCTAATTTTTTTAAATTTTTTTTCGAATTTTTTTTATGAAATTTTTTTTCGAAAAATTTTTTTTCGAAATTTTATTTCGAAATTTTTTTTTCAATTTTTTTTTATTTTTTTCGAATTTTTTTATGAAATTTTTTTTCGAGAAATTTTCGTTTTGAATTTTTTTTAAATTTTTTTTTGAAAATTTTTTTTCGAAAAATTTTCGTTTCGAAATATTTTTTCATTCTTCTCTTAAATTTTTTTTGGAGATTTTTTTTGAAATTTTTTTTAAATTTTTTTTTTAAATTTTTTTTTTGAAATTTTTTTTTTCTTATTGAAATTTTTTTTTAAATTTTTTTTTTGAAAATTTTTTCTTTGAAAATTTTTTTTTTGATTTTTTTTCTAGATTTTTTTTTATTTTTTTAAAATTTTTTTTCGAATTTTTTTTTTGAAAAATTTTCGTTTTGAATTTTTTTTTAAATTTTTTTTTGATAATTTCTTTTTTTGAATTTTTTTTTTCTAAATTTTTTTTCTATTTTTTTAAATTTTTTTTAAAATTTTTTTTCGAATTTTTTTTTTGAAATTTTTTTAGAAATTTTTTTTTTTTGATTTTTTTTGATTTTTTTTTATTTTTTTTCGAAATTTTTTTAAAATCTATTTTGAAATTTTTTTTGAAAATTTTTTTTTCTAAAATTTGTTTCTAATTTTTTTAATTTTTTTTCGAATTTTTTTTTTCGAAAAATTTTCGTTTTGAATTTTTTTTTATTTTTTTTTGAAAATTTTTTTTTCTAAATTTTTTTTCCAATTTTTTTAAATTTTTTTTCGAATTTTTTTTTGAATTTTTTTTTTTTTAAATTTTCGTTTTGAATTTTTTTAAAATTTTTTTTTGAAAATTTCTTTTCGAAAAATTTTCGTTTTGAAATTTTTTTTCATTCTTCTCTTAAATTTTTTTGGAGGTTTTTTTTGAAATTTTTTTAAAATTTTTTTTTGAAATTTTTTTTCTTGAAATTTTTTTGATATTTTTTTTTGAGAATAATTTTTTTGAAAAATTGTTTTCGAATTTTCTTTTTTGAAATTTTTTTTGAAATTTTTTTTTTATTTTTTGAAAATTTTTTGATAATTATTTTTTTGAAATTTTTTTTCAAGTTTTTTTGAAATTTTTTTTGAAAATTTTTTTTGAATTTTTTTTTTCGATTTTTTTTTTGTTTCGAAATTTTTTTCTTTTGAAAATTTTTTTGACATTTTTTTAAAAATTTTTTTGAATTTTTTTTTTGAAATTTTTTTTTTGAAAATTTTTTTTTGAATTTTTTTTGGAATTTTTTTTTTTTAATTTTTTGAAATTTTTTAAAAAATTTTTTCGAATTTTTTTTTGAAATTGTTTTTTGGAGTTTTTTTTGAAAATTTTTTTTTTCTTTTTGAAATTTTTTTTAAAATTTTTTTTTGAAAATTTTTTTTTCGAAATTTTTTTTCGAAATTTTTTTTTTATTTTTCTTTATTTTTTTTCGAATTTTTTTTTGAAATTTTTTCCGAAATTTTTTTTTTGAAAATTTTTTTTTTGAATTTTTTTTGGAATATTTTTTAATTTTTTTTTTTATTTTTTGAAATTTTTTAAAAAATTTTTTCGAATTTTTTTTTGATATTTTTTTTAATATTTTTTTTGGAGTTTTTTTTGAAATTTTTTTTAACATTTTTTTTTGAAATTTTTTTTTTTGAAATTTTTTTAAAATTTTTTTAAAAATTTTTTTTTTTGAAATTTTTTTTTTGAAAATTTCTTTTTTTATTTTTTTTCTAGATTTGTTTTTATTTTTTTTTCGAAATTTTTTTAAAATTTATTTTGAAATTTTTTTTAAACTTTTTTTTTGAATTTTTTTTTTCTAAATTTTTTTTCTAATTTTTTTAAATTTTTTTTCGAATTTTTTTTATGAAATTTTTTTTCGAAAAATTTTTTTTCGAAATTTTATTTCGAAATTTTTTTTTCAATTTTTTTTTATTTTTTTCGAATTTTTTTATGAAATTTTTTTTCGAGAAATTTTCGTTTTGAATTTTTTTTAAATTTTTTTTTGAAAATTTTTTTTCGAAAAATTTTCGTTTCGAAATATTTTTTCATTCTTCTCTTAAATTTTTTTTGGAGATTTTTTTTGAAATTTTTTTTAAATTTTTTTTTTAAATTTTTTTTTTGAAATTTTTTTTTTCTTATTGAAATTTTTTTTTTAATTTTTTTTTTGAAAATTTTTTCTTTGAAAATTTTTTTTTTGATTTTTTTTCTAGATTTTTTTTTATTTTTTTAAAATTTTTTTTCGAATTTTTTTTTCGAAAAATTTTCGTTTTGAATTTTTTTTTAAATTTTTTTTTGATAATTTCTTTTTTTGAATTTTTTTTTTCTAAATTTTTTTTCTATTTTTTTAAATTTTTTTTTAAATTTTTTTTCGAATTTTTTTTTTGAAATTTTTTTTCGAAAAATTTTCGTTTTGAAATTTTTTTTTTCTTTTCGAATTTTTTTTTTAAATTTTTTTTTTGAATTTTTTTTTTTCGAAATTTTTTTTCGATATTTTTTTTCCAATTTTTTAAAATTTTTTTTCGAATTTTTTTTTTTGAAATTTTTTCCGAAATTTTTTTTTTCTTAATTTTTTTTTGGAATTTTTTTTTATTTTTTTCTCAAATTTTTTTTTGGAAGTTTTTTTTGAATTTTATTTAAATTTTCTTTTTGAAATTTTTTTTTTAAATTTTTCTGAAATTTTTTTTTGATTTTTTTTTTAGAATTTTTTTTTATTTTTTTTTTAAATTTATTTTGAAATATTTTTTTTAAACTTTTTTTTTGGAATTTTTTTTTCTAATTTTTTTTTTAATTTTTTAAAATTTTTTTAAATTTTTTTTTCGAATTTTTTTTTTGAAATTTTTTTTCGAAAAATTTTCGTTTTGAAATTTTTTTTAAATTCTTTTCTTAAATTTTTTATTTATTTTTTTTGAAAATTTATTTTTTGAAATTTTTTTTAAAATTTTTTTTTTTTTAATTTTTTTTTTGAAATTTTTTTTTTGATTTTTTTCTAGAATTTTTTTTTTATTTTTTTTTGAATTTTTTTTAAAAATTTATTTAGAAATTTTTTTTGAAACTTTTTTTTTTGAAAATTTTTTTTTCTAAATTTTTTTTCTAATTTTTTTTATTTTTTTTAAAATTTTTTTTCGAATTTTTTTTTTGAAATTTTTTTTAAAATTCTTTTTAAAATTTTTTTTAAATTTTTTTTTCGAAAAATTGTTTTCAAATTTTCTTTTTTGAATTTTTTAAAAAAATTTTTTTTGAATTTTTAATTTTTTTTTATTTTTTTTTTTTTTTTGAAAATTTTTTTTTTTTAATTTTTTCTGAATTTCTTTTAGAAACTGTTTGAATTTTTTTTTTTGAAAATATTTTTTCTAAATTTTTTTTCTAATTTTTTAAAAACATTTTCAAAATTTTTTTTGGAATTTTTTTTTGAAATTTTTTTTCGAAAAATTTTCGCTTTGAATTTTTTTTTTTAATTTTTTTAAAAATTTTTTTTGGAATTTTTTAAAAAAATTTTTTTTTATTTTTTTTTGAAATTTTTTTTTTGAAATTTTTTTAAAAATTTTCTTTTGAATTTTTTTTTTAAATTTTTATTTATTTTGTTTCGAAAATTTTTTTTTGAAAATTTTTTCAAATTTTTTTTTTGAAATTTTTTTTTCTGAAATTTTTTTTAAATTTTTTTTGAAAATTTCTTTTTTTGAAAATTTTTTTTCGAAAATTTTTTTTTCGAAATTTTTTTTTTTAATTTTTTTTCGAATTTTTTTGAAACTTTTTTTTAAATTTTTTTTTTGAGTTTTTATTGAATTTTTTTTTCTTTTTGAATTTTTTTTTAAATTTTTTTTTTGAAAATTTTTTTTTCGAAATTTTTTTTTGAAATTTTTTTTTCAATTTTTTTTATTTTTTTTTCGAATTTTTTTTTGAAATTTTTTCCGAAATTTTTTTTTTGAAATTTTTTTTTTGAATTTTTTTTCGGAATTTTTTTTTAAATTTTTTTTTAATTTTTTGAAATTTTTAAAAAAATTTTTTCGAATTTTTTTTGGTATTTTTTTTTAAATTTTTTTTTGAGTTTTTTTTTGAAATTTTTTTTTCTTTTTGAAATTTTTTTTTAAATTTTTTTTTTGAAAATTTTTTCTTTGAAAATTTTTTTTTTGATTTTTTTTCTAGATTTTTTTTTATTTTTTTTTAAATTTTTTTTCGAATTTTTTTTTCGAAAAATTTTCGTTTTGAATTTTTTTTTATTTTTTTTTGAAAATTTTTTTTTCTAAATTTTTTTTCTAATTTTTTTAAATTTTTTTTCGAATTTTTTTTGAAATTTTTTTTTGAAATTTTTTTTCGAAAAATTTTCGTTTTGAATTTTTTTTTTAATTTTTTTTTGATAATTTCTTTTTTTGAAAATTTTTTTTTCTAAATTTTTTTTCTATTTTTTTTTAATTTTTTTAAATTTTTTTTTCGAATTTTTTTTTTGAAATTTTTTTTCGAAAAATTTTCGTTTTGAAATTTTTTTTTATTCTTTTCTTAAATTTTTTTTGTAGGTTTTTTTTGAATTTTTTTTTAAAATTTTTTTTGAAATTTTTTTTTTGAAATTTTTTTGATATTTTTTTTTGAGAATCATTTTTTCGAAAAATTGTTTTCGAATTTTCTTTTTTGAATTTATTTTTTATTTTTTTTGAATTCTTTAAAAAAAATTTTTTTGAATTTTTTTTTTGAAAATTTTTCGATAATTTTTTTTTTGAATTTTTTTTTTATTTTTTCTTTCAAAAATTTTTTTGAAATTTTTTTTAAATTTTTTTTTCAATTTTTTGAAAACTTTTTGATAATTATTTTTTTGAAATTTTTTTTTTCAAGTTTTTTGAAATTTTTTTTGAAAATTTTTTTTTTGAATTTTTTTTTTCGAATTTTTTGTTTTGAAAATTTTTTTGAAGTTTTTTTTTAATTTTTTTTGAATTTTTTTTTTGAAATTTTTTCCGAAATTTTTTTTTTTGAAAATTTTTTTTTTTGAATTTTTTTTGGATTTTTTTTAAATTTTTTTTTTATTTTTTGAAATTTTTTAAAAATTTTTTTCGATTTTTTTTTTGAAATTTTTTTCTAATTTTTTTAAATTTTTTTTTCAAATATTTTTCTGTGAAAATTTTTTTTTTGAAAAATTTTATTTTGAAATTTTTTTTTTTTGAAAATTTTTTGATAATTTTTTTTTAATTTTTTTAAAAAATTTTTTTTATTTTTTCTTTCAAAAATTTTTTTGAAATTTTTTTTAAAATTTTTTTTGAAATTTTTTTTGAAATTTTTTTTTTTCAATTTTTTTTAAATGTTTTTTTCTTTCGTTTATTTTTAAATATTTTTCTTTGAAAATTTTATTTTTGTAAAATTTAATTTTGATAATTTTTTTTAAATTTTTTGATAATTATTTTTTTGAAATTTTTTTTAAATTTTTTTTTGAGAATCATTTTTTCGAAAAATTGTTTTCGAATTTTCTTTTTTGAATTTTTTTTTGATTTTTTTTTGAATTTTTTTAAAAATTTTTTTTTGAATTTTTTTATTTGAAAATTTTTTGATAATTTTTTTTTTATTTTTTAAAATTTTTTCTTTCAAAAATTTTTTTGAATTTTTTTTTGAAATTTTTTTTAAATTTTTTTTAAATTTTTTTAAAATTTTTTGAGATTTTTTTTTCAAGTTTTTTTGAAATTTTTTTTGAAAATTTTTTTTTGAATTTTTTTTTTTCGAATTTTTTTTTGTTTTGAAATTTTTTTTCTAAATTTTTTTTTAAATTTTTTGAAATTTTTTAAAAATTTTTTTCGATTTTTTTTTTGATATTTTTTTTTAATTTTTTTTTTTGGTTTTTTTTTGAAATTTTTTTTTTCTTTTTGAATTTTTTTTTTTAATTTTTTTTTTGAAAATTTTTTTTTTGAAATTTTTTTTTTTGATTTTTTTTTAATTTTTTTTAAATTTTTTTTCGAAATTTTTTTTAAATCTATTTTGAAACTTTTTTTTTTGAAAATTTTTTTTCTAAAATTTGTTTCTAATTTTTTTAATTTTTTTTCGAATTTTTTTTTCGAAAAATTTTCGTTTTGAATTTTTTTTTATTTTTTTTTGAAAATTTTTTTTTCTAAATTTTTTTTCCAATTTTTTTAAATTTTTTTTCGAATTTTTTTATGAAATTTTTTTTCGAGAAATTTTCGTTTTGAATTTTTTTTAAATTTTTTTTTGAAAATTTTTTTTCGAAAAATTTTCGTTTCGAAATATTTTTTCATTCTTCTCTTATATTTTTTTTGGAGATTTTTTTTGAAATTTTTTTTAAATTTTTTTTTGAAATTTTTTTTTTTGAAATTTTTTTGATATTTTTTTTTGAGAATCATTTTTTCGAAAAATTGTTTTCGAATTTTCTTTTTTGAAATTTTTTTTGAAATTTTTTTTTTTATTTTTTGAAAATTTTTTGAAAATTATTTTTTTGAAATTTTTTTTCAAGTTTTTTTGAAATTTTTTTTGAAATTTTTTTTTTGAATTTTTTTATTTCGATTTTTTTTTGTTTCGAAATTTTTTTCTTTTGAAAATTTTTTTGACATTTTCTTAAAATTTTTTTTGAATTTTTTTTTTGAATTTTTTTCCGAAATTTTTTTTTTGAAAATTTTTTTTGAATTTTTTTTTGGAATTGTTTTTTTTTTTTTAATTTTTTGAAATTTTTTAAAAAAATTTTTCGAATTTTTTTTTGAAATTTTTTTTTAAATTTTTTTTTTTGGAGTTTTTTTTGAAATTTTTTTTTTTAATTTTTTTTTTGAAAATTTTTTTTTCGAAATTTTTTTTCGAAATTTTTTTTTTTTTTTTTCGAATTTTTTTTTTGAAATTTTTCATTGAAAAATTTTCGTTTTGAAATTTTTTTTCGAAAAATTTTCATTTTGAATTTTTAAATTTTTTTTTTAATTTTTTTTCGAATTTTTTTTTTAATTTTTTAAAAATTTTTTTTTTCGAAAATTTTTGTTTTGAAAATTTTTTTTTTGAAATTTTTGTTTTGATTTTTTTTCTAGAATTTTTTTTTTATTTTTTTTCGATTTTTTTTTTAAATTTATTTTGAAATTTTTTTTGAAACTTTTTTTTTAAATTTTTTTTTCTATATTTTTTTTTCTAAATTTTTTTTCTAATTTTTTTTTATTTTTTTTTCGAATTTTTTTTTCTTTTTGAAATTTTTTTTAAAATTTTTTTTTTGAAATTTTATTTTTTGAATTTTTTTTTTCGAATTTTTTTTTTTTGAAAATTTTTTTGACGTTTTTTTTAAATTTTTTTTAAATTTTTTTTTTGAAATTTTTTCCGAAATTTCTTTTTTTGAAAATTTTTTTTTTGAATTTTTTTTGGATTTTTTTAAAAAATTTTTTTTCATTTTTTGAAATTTTTTAAAAATTTTTTTCGATTTTTTTTTGAAATTTTTTTCTAATTTTTTTTTAATTTTTTTTCAAATATTTTTCTGTGAAATTTTTTTTTTTGAAAATTTTTTTGAAGTTTTTTTTAAATTTTTTTTGAATTTTTTTTTATTTTTTTTTGAAAATTTCTTTTTTTGAATTTTTTTTTTCTAAATTTTTTTTCCAATTTTTTGAAATTTTTTTTCGAAAAATTTTCGTTATGAATTTTTTTTTATTTTTTTTTAATTTCTTTTTTTGAAATTTTTTTTTTCTAAATTTTTTTTCTAATTTTTTTAAATTTTTTTTTACATTTTTTTCTAATTTTTTTAATTTTTTTTCGAAATTTTTTTAAAATTTATTTTGAAATTTTTTTTGAAACTTTTTTTTTTGAAAATTTTTTTTTCTAAAATTTGTTTCTAATTTTTTAAATTTTTTTTCGAATTTTTTTTTCGAAAAATTTTCGTTTTGAATTTTTTTTTTAATTTTTTTTTGGAAATTTCTTTTTTTGAAAATTTTTTTTTCTAAAATTTTTTTCTAATTTTTTTAAAAATTTTTTTCGAATTTTTTTTTTGAAATTTTTTTTCGAAAAATTTTCGTTTTGAAATTTTTTTTATTCTTTTTTTAAATTTTTTTAGAGGTTTTTTTTGAAATTTTTTTAAAAATTTTTTTTTTAAATTTTTTTGATATTTTTTTTTGAGAATCATTTTTTCGAAAAATTGTTTTCAAATTTTCTATTTTGAATTTTTTTTTGAATTTTTAAAAAAAAAAATTTTATTTTTTTTTTGAATATTTTTTGATAATTTTTTTTTGAATTTTTTTTTATTTTTTCTTTCAAAAATTTTTTTGAAATTTGTTTTTAATTTTTTTTTTAATTTTTTTTTTTGAAAATTTTTTGATAATTATTTTTTTGAAATTTTTTTTTCAAGTTTTTTGAATTTTTTTTTTCGAAATTTTTTTCTTTTGAAAATTTTTTTGACGTTTTTTTTAAATTTTTTGTGAATTTTTTTTTTAAATTTTTTTTGGATTTTGTTTTTAATTTTTTTTTTAATTTTTTGAAATTTTTTAAAAAATTTTTTCGAATGTTTTTTTTGATTTTTTTTTTCAAATTTTTTTTTTTGATTTTTTTTAAATTTTTTTTTAAAATTTTTTTTCGAAATTTTTTTTTTTGAAATTTTTTAAAAATTTTTTTTTTGAAAATTTATTTTTTGAAATTTTTTTTTTTGAAATTTTTTTTTGATTTTTTTTCTAGAATTTTTTTTTATTTTTTTTTTCGAAATTTTTTTTTGAAATTTGTTTTCGAATTTTCTTTTTGAAAAATGTTTTTTCTGAATTTTTTTTTCTAAATTTTTTTTCTAATTTTTTTTATTTTTTTTTTCGAATTTTTTTTTGAATTTTTTTTTCGAAAAATTTTCGTTTTGAAATTTTTTTTTTCATTTCGAATTTTTTTTTTAAATTTTTTTTTGAAAATTTTTTTTTCGAAATTTTTTTTCGATATTTTTTTTTCAATTTTTCAAAAAATTTTTTCGAATTTTTTTTTTTGAAATTTTTTCCGAAATTTTTTTTTTCTTAATTTTTTTTTGGAATTTTTTTTTTATCTTTTTCTCAAATTTTTTTTTGGAAGTTTTTTTTGAATTTTATTTAAATTTTCTTTTTGAAATTTTTTTTTAAAATTTTTTTGAAATTTTTTTTTTTTGATTTTTTTTCTAGAATTTTTTTTTTATTTTTTTTTTTTTAATTTATTTTGAAATATTTTTTTTAAACTTTTTTTTTTGGAAATTTTTTTTCTAATTTTTTTTTTAATTTTTCAAAATTTTTTAAAAATTTTTTTTCGAATTTTTTTTTTGAAATTTTTTTTCGAAAAATTTTCGTTTTGAAATTTTTTTAAATTCTTTATTTATTTTTTTTGAAAATTTATTTTTTGAAATTTTTTTTTAAATTTTTTTTTTGAAAATTTTTTTTTTGAAATTTTTTTTTTGATTTTTTTCTAGAATTTTTTTTTATTTTTTTTGAATTTTTTTTTAAATTTATTTTGAAATTTTTTTTGAAACTTTTTTTTTTGAAAATTTTTTTTCTAAATTTTTTTTCTAATTTTTTTTATTTTTTTTTTAAATTTTTTTTCGAATTTTTTTTTTTGAAATTTTTTTTAAATTTTTTTTAAATTTTTTTTGAAATTTTTTCGAAAAATTGTTTTCAAATTTTCTTTTTTGAATTTTTTAAAAAAAATTTTTTTGAATTTTTAATTTTTTTTTATTTTTTTTTTATTTTTTTTTTGAAAATTTTTTTTTTGAAATTCTTTCTGAATTTTTTTTAGAAACTGTTTGAATTTTTTTTTTGAAAATATTTTTTCTAATTTTTTTTCTAATTTTTTAAAAAAATTTTTTTTGAATTCTTAATTTTTTTTTATTTTTTTTTTATTTTTTTTTGAAAAATTTTTTTTTGAAATTTTTTCTGAATTTTTTTTAGAAACTGTTTGAATTTTTTTTTTGAAAATATTTTTTCTAAATTTTTTTTCTAATTTTTTAAAAACATTTTCAAAATTTTTTTTGGAATTTTTTTTTGAAATTTTTTTTCGAAAAATTTTCGCTTTGAATTTTTTTTTTTTATTTTTTTTAAAATTTTTTTTTGGAATTTTTCAAAAAAATTTTTTTTTATTTTTTTTTGAAATTTTTTTTTTGAAATTTTTTTAAAAATTTTCTTTTCAATTTTTTTTCAATTTTTATTTATTTTGTTTCGAAAATTTTTTTTTGAAAATTTTTTCAAATTTTTTTTTTGAAATTTTTATTTCTGAAATTTTTTTTAAATTTTTTTTTAAAATTTCTTTTTTTGAAAATTTTTTTTCGAAAATTTTTTTTTCGAAATTTTTTTTTAAATTTTTTTTCGAAATTTTTTGAAACTTTTTTTAAATTTTTTTTTTGAGTTTTTTTTTGAAATTTTTTTTTTGAATTTTTTTTAAAATTTTTTTTTTGAAAATTTTTTTTTCGAAATTTTTTTTCGAAATTTTTTCCGAAATTTTTTTTTTGAAATTTTTTTTTTTGAATTTTTTTTTGGAATTTTTTTTTATATTTTTTTTTTAATTTTTTGAAATTTTTTAAAAAATTTTTTCGAATTTTTTTTTGGTATTTTTTTTTAATTTTTTTTTGAGTTTTTTTTTGAAATTTTTTTTTTCTTTTTGAAATTTTTTTTTTAATTTTTTTTTTGAAAATTTTTTCTTTGAAAATTTTTTTTTTGATTTTTTTTCTAGATTTTTTTTTATTTTTTTTTAATTTTTTTTCGAATTTTTTTTTCGAAAAATTTTCGTTTTGAATTTTTTTTAAAATTTTTTTTTGATAATTTCTTTTTTTGAAATTTTTTTTTTCTAAATTTTTTTTCTATTTTTTTAAATTTTTTTTTAAATTTTTTTTCGAATTTTTTTTTTGAAATTTTTTTTCGAAAAATTTTCGTTTTGAAATTTTTTTTTTCTTTTCGAATTTTTTTTTTAAATTTTTTTTTTGAAAATTTTTTTTTCGAAATTTTTTTTCGATATTTTTTTTTCAATTTTTTAAAATTTTTTTTCGAATTTTTTTTTTGAAATTTTTTCCGAAATTTTTTTTTTCTTAATTTTTTTTTGGAATTTTTTTTTATTTTTTTCTCAAATTTTTTTTTGGAAGTTTTTTTTGAATTTTATTTAAATTTTCTTTTTGAAATTTTTTTTTTAAATTTTTCTGAAATTTTTTTTTTTGATTTTTTTTTTAGAATTTTTTTTTATTTTTTTTTTAAATTTATTTTGAAATATTTTTTTTAAACTTTTTTTTTGGAATTTTTTTTTCTAATTTTTTTTTTTAATTTTTTAAAATTTTTTTAAAATTTTTTTTCGAATTTTTTTTTTGAAATTTTTTTTCGAAAAATTTTCGTTTTGAAATTTTTTTAAAATTCTTTTCTTAAATTTTTTAATTATTTTTTTTTGAAAATTTATTTTTTGAAATTTTTTTTTAAATTTTTTTTTTGAAAATTTTTTTTTTGAAATTTTTTTTTTGATTTTTTTCTAGAATTTTTTTTTTATTTTTTTTTGAATTTTTTTTTAAATTTATTTTGAAATTTTTTTTGAAACTTTTTTTTTTGAAAATTTTTTTTTTCTAAATTTTTTTTCTAATTTTTTTTATTTTTTTTTAAATTTTTTTTCGAATTTTTTTTTTTAAATTTTTTTTTAAATTTTTTTTAAAATTTTTTTTAAATTTTTTTTTCGAAAAATTGTTTTCAAATTTTCTTTTTTGAATTTTTTAAAAAAATTTTTTTTGAATTTTTAATTTTTTTTTATTTTTTTAATTTTTTTTTATTTTTTTTTTGAAAATTTTTTTTTTTTAATTTTTTCTGAATTTCTTTTAGAAACTGTTTGAATTTTTTTTTTTGAAAATATTTTTTCTAAATTTTTTTTCTAATTTTTTAAAAACATTTTCAAAATTTTTTTTTGAATTTTTTTTTGAAATTTTTTTTCGAAAAATTTTCGCTTTGAATTTTTTTTTTAAATTTTTTAAAAAATTTTTTTTGGAATTTTTTAAAAAAAATTTTTTTAATTTTTTTTTGAATTTTTTTTTTTGAAATTTTTTTAAAAATTTTCTTTTGAATTTTTTTTTTAAATTTTTATTTATTTTGTTTCGAAAATTTTTTTTTGAAAATTTTTTCAAATTTTTTTTTTGAAATTTTTTTTTCTGAAATTTTTTTTTAATTTTTTTTGAAAATTTCTTTTTTTGAAAATTTTTTTTCGAAAATTTTTTTTTCGAAATTTTTTTTTTTAATTTTTTTTCGAATTTTTTTGAAAATTTTTTTTAAATTTTTTTTTTGAGTTTTTTTTAAATTTTTTTTTCTTTTTGAATTTTTTTTTAAATTTTTTTTTTGAAAATTTTTTTTTCGAAATTTTTTTTCGAAATTTTTTTTTCAATTTTTTTTATTTTTTTTTCGAATTTTTTTTTGAAATTTTTTCCGAAATTTTTTTTTTGAAATTTTTTTTTTGAATATTTTTTCGGAATTTTTTTTAAAATTTTTTTTTTAATTTTTTGAAATTTTTTAAAAAATTTTTTCGAATTTTTTTTGGTATTTTTTTTAAATTTTTTTTCGAAAAATTTTCGCTTTGAATTTTTTTTTTTCAATTTTTTTTAAAATTTTTTTTTGGAATTTTTTAAAAAAATTTTTTTTTATTTTTTTTTGAAATTTTTTTTTTGAAATTTTTTTAAAAATTTTCTTTTCAATTTTTTTTTTAATTTTTATTTATTTTGTTTCGAAAATTTTTTTTTGAAAATTTTTTCAAATTTTTTTTTTGAAATTTTTATTTCTGAAATTTTTTTTAAATTTTTTTTTAAAATTTCTTTTTTTGAAAATTTTTTTTCGAAAATTTTTTTTTCGAAATTTTTTTTTTAAATTTTTTTTCGAAATTTTTTGAAACTTTTTTAAATTTTTTTTTTGAGTTTTTTTTTGAAATTTTTTTTTTGAATTTTTTTTAAAATTTTTTTTTTGAAAATTTTTTTTTCGAAATTTTTTTTCGAAATTTTTTTTTCAATTTTTTTTATTTTTTTTCGAA
This sequence comes from Chrysolina oricalcia, assembly GCA_944452925.2. Classification (NCBI taxonomy): domain Eukaryota; kingdom Metazoa; phylum Arthropoda; class Insecta; order Coleoptera; family Chrysomelidae; genus Chrysolina; species Chrysolina oricalcia. The sequence continues at coordinate 30,765,267 of OX101824.2, forward strand.
TTTTTTTTTGAAATTTTTTCCGAAATTTTTTTTTTGAAATTTTTTTTTTGAATTTTTTTTTGGAATTTTTTTTTAAATTTTTTTTTTAATTTTTTGAAATTTTTTAAAAAATTTTTTCGTATTTTTTTTTGGTATTTTTTTTTAATTTTTTTTTTGAGTTTTTTTTTTGAAATTTTTTTTTTCTTTTTGAAATTTTTTTTTTAATTTTTTTTTTGAAAATTTTTTCTTTGTAAATTTTTTTTTTGATTTTTTTTCTAGATTTTTTTTTATTTTTTTTAAATTTTTTTTCGAATTTTTTTTTCGAAAAATTTTCGTTTTGAATTTTTTTTAAAATTTTTTTTTGATAATTTCTTTTTTTGAAATTTTTTTTTTCTAAATTTTTTTTCTATTTTTTTAAATTTTTTTTTAAATTTTTTTTCGAATTTTTTTTTTGAAATTTTTTTTCGAAAAATTTTCGTTTTGAAATTTTTTTTTCTTTTCGAATTTTTTTTTTAAATTTTTTTTTTGAAAATTTTTTTTTCGAAATTTTTTTTCGATATTTTTTTTTCAATTTTTTAAAATTTTTTTTCGAATTTTTTTTTTTGAAATTTTTTCCGAAATTTTTTTTTTCTTAATTTTTTTTTGGAATTTTTTTTTATTTTTTTCTCAAATTTTTTTTTGGAAGTTTTTTTTGAATTTTATTTAAATTTTCTTTTTGAAATTTTTTTTTAAAATTTTTCTGAAATTTTTTTTTTTGATTTTTTTTTTAGAATTTTTTTTTATTTTTTTTTTAAATTTATTTTGAAATATTTTTTTTAAACTTTTTTTTTGGAATTTTTTTTTCTAATTTTTTTTTTTAATTTTTTAAAATTTTTTTAAAATTTTTTTTCGAATTTTTTTTTTGAAATTTTTTTTCGAAAAATTTTCGTTTTGAAATTTTTTTAAAATTCTTTTCTTAAATTTTTTAATTATTTTTTTTGAAAATTTATTTTTTGAAATTTTTTTTTAAATTTTTTTTTTGAAAATTTTTTTTTTGAAATTTTTTTTTTGATTTTTTTCTAGAATTTTTTTTTTATTTTTTTTTGAATTTTTTTTTAAATTTATTTTGAAATTTTTTTTGAAACTTTTTTTTTTGAAAATTTTTTTTTCTAAATTTTTTTTCTAATTTTTTTTATTTTTTTTTAAATTTTTTTTCGAATTTTTTTTTTGAAATTTTTTTTTTAATTTTTTTTAAAATTTTTTTTAAATTTTTTTTTCGAAAAATTGTTTTCAAATTTTCTTTTTTGAATTTTTTAAAAAAATTTTTTTTGAATTTTTAATTTTTTTTTATTTTTTTTATTTTTTTTTATTTTTTTTTTGAAAATTTTTTTTTTTTAATTTTTTCTGAATTTCTTTTAGAAACTGTTTGAATTTTTTTTTTTGAAAATATTTTTTCTAAATTTTTTTTCTAATTTTTTAAAAACATTTTCAAAATTTTTTTTCGAATTTTTTTTTGAAATTTTTTTTCGAAAAATTTTCGCTTTGAATTTTTTTTTTTAATTTTTTAAAAAAATTTTTTTGGAATTTTTTAAAAAAAATTTTTTTTATTTTTTTTTGAATTTTTTTTTTGAAATTTTTTTAAAAATTTTCTTTTGAATTTTTTTTTTAAATTTTTATTTATTTTGTTTCGAAAATTTTTTTTTGAAAATTTTTTCAAATTTTTTTTTTGAAATTTTTTTTTCTGAAATTTTTTTAAAATTTTTTTTGAAAATTTCTTTTTTTGAAAATTTTTTTTCGAAAATTTTTTTTTCGAAATTTTTTTTTTTAATTTTTTTTCGAATTTTTTTGAAAATTTTTTTTAAATTTTTTTTTTGAGTTTTTTTTTAATTTTTTTTTCTTTTTGAATTTTTTTTTTAAATTTTTTTTTTGAAAATTTTTTTTTCGAAATTTTTTTTCGAAATTTTTTTTTCAATTTTTTTTATTTTTTTTTCGAATTTTTTTTTGAAATTTTTTCCGAAATTTTTTTTTTGAAATTTTTTTTTTTGAATTTTTTTTCGGAATTTTTTTTAAAATTTTTTTTTTAATTTTTTGAAATTTTTTAAAAAATTTTTTCGAATTTTTTTTGGTATTTTTTTTAAATTTTTTTTTGAGTTTTTTTTTGAAATTTTTTTTTCTTTTTGAAATTTTTTTTTAAATTTTTTTTTTGAAAATTTTTCCTTTGAAAATTTTTTTTTTGATTTTTTTTCTAGATTTTTTTTTATTTTTTTTAAATTTTTTTTCGAATTTTTTTTTCGAAAAATTTTCGTTTTGAATTTTTTTTTATTTTTTTTTGAAAATTTTTTTTTCTAAATTTTTCTTCTAATTTTTTTAAATTTTTTTTCTAATTTTTTTTGAAATTTTTTTTTGAAATTTATTTTCGAAAAATTTTCGTTTTGAATTTTTTTTAAAATTTTTTTTTGATAATTTCTTTTTTTAAAAATTTTTTTTTCTAAATTTTTTTTCTATTTTTTTTAAATTTTTTTTAATTTTTTTTTTGAAATTTTTTTTCGAAAAATTTTCGTTTTGAAATTTTTTTTTATTCTTTTCTTAAATTTTTTTTGGAGGTTTTTTTTGAATTTTTTTTTAAAATTTTTTTTGAAATTTTTTTTTTTGAAATTTTTTTGATATTTTTTTTTGAGAATCATTTTTTCGAAAAATTGTTTTCGAATTTTCTTTTTTGAATTTTTTTTTTATTTTTTTTTGAATTCTTTAAAAAAAATTTTTTTGAATTTTTTTTTTGAAAATTTTTCGATAATTTTTTTTGTGAATTTTTTTTTATTTTTTCTTTCAAAAATTTTTTTGAAATTTTTTTTTCAATTTTTTGAAAATTTTTTGATAATTATTTTTTTGAAATTTTTTTTTTCAAGTTTTTTGAAATTTTTTTTGAAAATTTTTTTTTTGAATTTTTTTTTTCGAATTTTTTGTTTTGAAAATTTTTTTGAAGTTTTTTTTAAATTTTTTTTGAATTTTTTTTTTGAAATTTTTTCCGAAATTTTTTTTTTTGAAAATTTTTTTTTTCGAATTTTTTTTGGATTTTTTTAAAATTTTTTTTTATTTTTTGAAATTTTTTAAAAAATTTTTTCGATTTTTTTTTGAAATTTTTTCTAATTTTTTTAAATTTTTTTTTCAAATATTTTTCTGTGAAAATTTTTTTTTTGAAAAATTTTATTTTGAAATTTTTTTTTTTGAAAATTTTTTGATAATTTTTTTTTAATTTTTTTAAAAAATTTTTTTTATTTTTTCTTTCAAACATTTTTTTGAAATTTTTTTTAAAATTTTTTTTGAAATTTTTTTTGAAATTTTTTTTTCTCAATTTTTTTTAAATGTTTTTTTCTTTCGTTTTTTTTAAATATTTTTCTTTGAAAATTTTATTTTTGTAAAATTTAATTTTGATAATTTTTTTTAAATTTTTTGATAATTATTTTTTTGAAATTTTTTTTAAATTTTTTTTTGAGAATCATTTTTTCGAAAAATTGTTTTCGAATTTTCTTTTTTGAATTTTTTTTTGATTTTTTTTTGAATTTTTTTAAAAATTTTTTTTTTGAATTTTTTAATTTGAAAATTTTTTGATAATTTTTTTTTTATTTTTTTAAATTTTTTCTTTCAAAAATTTTTTTGAATTTTTTTTTGAAATTTTTTTAAAATTTTTTTTAAAATTTTTTAAAATTTTTTGAGATTTTTTTTTCAAGTTTTTTCGAAATTTTTTTTGAAAATTTTTTTTTGAATTTTTTTTTTCGAATTTTTTTTTGTTTTGAAATTTTTTTTCTAAATTTTTTTTTAAATTTTTTGAAATTTTTTAAAAATTTTTTTCGAATTTTTTTTTGATATTTTTTTTAAATTTTTTTTTTGGTTTTTTTTTGAATTTTTTTTTTTCTTTTTGAAATTTTTTTTAAAATTTTTTTTTTGAAAATTTTTTTTTTGAAATTTTTTTTTTTGATTTTTTTTTAATTTTTTTTAAATTTTTTTTCGAAATTTTTTTTAAATCTATTTTGAAACTTTTTTTTTGAAAATTTTTTTTCTAAAATTTGTTTCTAATTTTTTTAATTTTTTTTCGAATTTTTTTTTCGAAAAATTTTCGTTTTGAATTTTTTTTTATTTTTTTTTGAAAATTTTTTTTTCTAAATTTTTTTTCCAATTTTTTTTAATTTTTTTTCGAATTTTTTTTTGAAATTTTTTTTCGAGAAATTTTCGTTTTGAATTTTTTTTAAATTTTTTTTTGAAAATTTTTTTTCGAAAAATTTTCGTTTCGAAATATTTCTTCATTCTTCTCTTAAATTTTTTTTGGAGATTTTTTTTGAAATTTTTTTTAAATTTTTTTTTGAAATTTTTTTTTTTGAAATTTTTTTGATATTTTTTTTTGAGAATCATTTTTTCGAAAAATTGTTTTCGAATTTTCTTTTTTGAAATTTTTTTTGAAATTTTTTGAAAATTTTTTGAAAATTATTTTTTTGAAATTTTTTTTCAAGTTTTTTTGAAATTTTTTTTGAAATTTTTTTTTTGAATTTTTTTATTTCGATTTTTTTTTTGTTTCGAAATTTTTTTCTTTTGAAAATTTTTTTGACATTTTCTTAAAATTTTTTTTGAATTTTTTTTTTGAATTTTTTTCCGAAATTTTTTTTTTGAAAATTTTTTTTGAAATTTTTTTTGGAATTTTTTTTTTTTTTTTAATTTTTTGAAATTTTTTAAAAAAATTTTTCGAATTTTTTTTTGAAATTTTTTTTAAAATTTTTTTTTTTGAGTTTTTTTTGAAATTTTTTTTTTAATTTTTTTTTTGAAAATTTTTTTTTCGAAATTTTTTTTCGAAATTTTTTTTTTTTTTATTTCGAATTTTTTTTTTGAAATTTTTCATTGAAAAATTTTCGTTTTGAAATTTTTTTTCGAAAAATTTTCATTTTGAATTTTTAAATTTTTTTTTTAATTTTTTTTCGAATTTTTTTTTTAAATTTTTTAAAAATTTTTTTTTTTGAAAATTTTTGTTTTGAAAATTTTTTTTTTGAAATTTTTGTTTTGATTTTTTTTCTAGAATTTTTTTTTAATTTTTTTTCGATTTTTTTTAAATTTATTTTGAAATTTTTTTTGAAACTTTTTTTTTTAAATTTTTTTTTCTATATTTTTTTTTCTAAATTTTTTTTCTAATTTTTTTTTATTTTTTTTTCGAATTTTTTTTTTTGAATTTTTTTTTCTTTTTGAAATTTTTTTTAAAATTTTTTTTTTGAAATTTTTTTTTTTGAAATTTTTTTTAAATTTTTTTTTTGAAAATTTTTTTTTTGATTTTTTTTCTAGATTTTTATTTTTTTTTCGAAATTTTTTTAAAATTTATTTTGAAATTTTTTTTTAAACTTTTTTTTTTGAAAATATTTTTTTCTAAATTTTTTTTTAATTTTTTTAAAATTTTTTTTTCAATTTTTTGAAAATTTTTTGATAATTTTTTTGAAATTTTTTTTTTCAAGTTTTTTGAAATTTTTTTTGAAAATTTTTTTTTTGAATTTTTTTTTTCGAATTTTTTTTTTTTTGAAAATTTTTTTGACGTTTTTTTTAAATTTTTTTTAAATTTTTTTTTTGAAATTTTTTCCGAAATTTCTTTTTTTGAAAATTTTTTTTTTGAATTTTTTTTGGATTTTTTTAAAATTTTTTTTTCATTTTTTGAAATTTTTTAAAAATTTTTTTCGATTTTTTTTTTGAAATTTTTTTCTAATTTTTTTTTTATTTTTTTTCAAATATTTTTCTGTGAAAATTTTTTTTTTGAAAAATTTTATTTTGAAATTTTTTTTTTTGAAAATTTTTTGATAATTTTTTTTTAATTTAAAAAAAAAAAAAAATTATTTTTTCTTTCAAAAATTTTTTTGAAATTTTTTTAAAAATTTTTTTTGAAATTTTTTTTGAAATTTTTTTTTCTCAATTTTTTTTAAATTTTTTTTTCTTTCGTTTTTTTTAAATATTTTTCTTCGAAAATTTTATTTTTGTAAAATTTAATTTTGATAATTTTTTTAAAATTTTTTGATAATTATTTTTTTGAAATTTTTAAAAAAATTTTTTTTTGAGAATCATTTTTTCGAAAAATTGTTTTCGAATTTTCTTTTTTGAATTTTTTTTTGATTTTTTTTTGAATTTTTTTGAAAAATTTTTTTTGAATTTTTTTATTTGAAAATTTTTTGATAATTTTTTTTGAATTTTTTTTTTATTTTTTTAATTTTTTCTTTCAAAAATTTTTTTTGAATTTTTTTTTGAAATTTTTTTCAAATTTTTTTTTGAGAATCATTTTTTCGAAAAATTGTTTTCGAATTTTCTTTTTTGAATTTTTTTTTGATTTTTTTTTGAATTTTTTTAAAAATTTTTTTTGAATTTTTTTATTTGAAAATTTTTTGATAATTTTTTTTTTATTTTTTTAAATTTTTTCTTTCAAAAATTTTTTTGAATTTTTTTTTGAAATTTTTTTAAAATTTTTTTTAAATTTTTTTAAAATTTTTTGAGATTTTTTTTTCAAGTTTTTTTGAAATTTTTTTTGAAAATTTTTTTTTGAATTTTTTTTTTTTCGAATTTTTTTTTGTTTTGAAATTTTTTTTCTAAATTTTTTTAAAAATTTTTTGAAATTTTTTAAAAATTTTTTTCGAATTTTTTTTTGATATTTTTTTTTAATTTTTTTTTTTGGTTTTTTTTTGAAATTTTTTTTTTCTTTTTGAAATTTTTTTTTAAATTTTTTTTTTGAAAATTTTTTTTTTGAAATTTTTTTTTTTGATTTTTTTTTAATTTATTTTAAATTTTTTTTCGAAATTTTTTTTAAATCTATTTTGAAACTTTTTTTTTTGAAAATTTTTTTTCTAAAATTTGTTTATAATTTTTTTAATTTTTTTTCGAATTTTTTTTTCGAAAAATTTTCGTTTTGAATTTTTTTTATTTTTTTTTGAAAATTTTTTTTTCTAAATTTTTTTTCCAATTTTTTTTAATTTTTTTTCGAATTTTTTTTTGAAATTTTTTTTCGAGAAATTTTCGTTTTGAATTTTTTTTAAATTTTTTTTTGAAAATTTTTTTTCGAAAAATTTTCGTTTCGAAATATTTCTTCATTCTTCTCTTAAATTTTTTTTGGAGATTTTTTTTGAAATTTTTTTTAAATTTTTTTTTGAAATTTTTTTTTTTGAAATTTTTTTGATATTTTTTTTTGAGAATCATTTTTTCGAAAAATTGTTTTCGAATTTTCTTTTTTGAAATTTTTTTTGAAATTTTTTGAAAATTTTTTGAAAATTATTTTTTTGAAATTTTTTTTCAAGTTTTTTTGAAATTTTTTTTGAAATTTTTTTTTTGAATTTTTTTATTTCGATTTTTTTTTTGTTTCGAAATTTTTTTCTTTTGAAAATTTTTTTGACATTTTCTTAAAATTTTTTTTGAATTTTTTTTTTGAATTTTTTTCCGAAATTTTTTTTTTGAAAATTTTTTTTGAAATTTTTTTTGGAATTTTTTTTTTTTTTTAATTTTTTGAAATTTTTTAAAAAAATTTTTCGAATTTTTTTTTGAAATTTTTTTTAAAATTTTTTTTTTTGAGTTTTTTTTGAAATTTTTTTTTTAATTTTTTTTTTGAAAATTTTTTTTTCGAAATTTTTTTTCGAAATTTTTTTTTTTTTATTTCGAATTTTTTTTTGAAATTTTTCATTGAAAAATTTTCGTTTTGAAATTTTTTTTCGAAAAATTTTCATTTTGAATTTTTAAATTTTTTTTTTTAATTTTTTTTCGAATTTTTTTTTTTAATTTTTTAAAAATTTTTTTTTTTGAAAATTTTTGTTTTGAAAATTTTTTTTTTGAAATTTTTGTTTTGATTTTTTTTCTAGAATTTTTTTTTTATTTTTTTTCGATTTTTTTTAAATTTATTTTGAAATTTTTTTTGAAACTTTTTTTTTTAAATTTTTTTTTCTATATTTTTTTTTCTAAATTTTTTTTCTAATTTTTTTTTATTTTTTTTTCGAATTTTTTTTTTGAATTTTTTTTTCTTTTTGAAATTTTTTTTAAAATTTTTTTTTTGAAATTTTTTTTTTTGAAATTTTTTTTAAATTTTTTTTTTGAAAATTTTTTTTTTGATTTTTTTTCTAGATTTTTATTTTTTTTTCGAAATTTTTTTAAAATTTATTTTGAAATTTTTTTTTAAACTTTTTTTTTTGAAAATATTTTTTTCTAAATTTTTTTAAAATTTTTTTAAAATTTTTTTTTCAATTTTTTGAAAATTTTTTGATAATTTTTTTGAAATTTTTTTTTTCAAGTTTTTTGAAATTTTTTTTGAAAATTTTTTTTTTGAATTTTTTTTTTCGAATTTTTTTTTTTTTGAAAATTTTTTTGACGTTTTTTTTAAATTTTTTTTAAATTTTTTTTTTGAAATTTTTTCCGAAATTTCTTTTTTTTGAAAATTTTTTTTTTGAATTTTTTTTGGATTTTTTTAAAAATTTTTTTTCATTTTTTGAAATTTTTTAAAAATTTTTTTCGATTTTTTTTTTGAAATTTTTTTCTAATTTTTTTTTTATTTTTTTTCAAATATTTTTCTGTGAAAATTTTTTTTTTGAAAAATTTTATTTTGAAATTTTTTTTTTTGAAAATTTTTTGATAATTTTTTTTTAATTTAAAAAAAAAAAAAAATTATTTTTTCTTTCAAAAATTTTTTTGAAATTTTTTTAAAAATTTTTTTTGAAATTTTTTTTGAAATTTTTTTTTCTCAATTTTTTTTAAATTTTTTTTTCTTTCGTTTTTTTTAAATATTTTTCTTCGAAAATTTTATTTTTGTAAAATTTAATTTTGATAATTTTTTTAAAATTTTTTGATAATTATTTTTTTGAAATTTTTAAAAAAATTTTTTTTTGAGAATCATTTTTTCGAAAAATTGTTTTCGAATTTTCTTTTTTGAATTTTTTTTTGATTTTTTTTTGAATTTTTTTGAAAAATTTTTTTTGAATTTTTTTATTTGAAAATTTTTTGATAATTTTTTTTGAATTTTTTTTTTATTTTTTTAATTTTTTCTTTCAAAAATTTTTTTTGAATTTTTTTTTGAAATTTTTTTCAAATTTTTTTAAAATTTTTTGAAAATTTTTTGATAATTATTTTTTTGAGATTTTTTTTTTAAGTTTTTTTGAAATTTTTTTTGAAAATTTTTTTTGAATTTTTTTTTTCGAATTTTTTTTTTGTTTCGAAATTTTTTTCTTTTGAACATTTTTTTGACGTTTTTTTTTAATTTTTTTTGAATTTTTTTTTGAAATTTTTTTTCTAAATTTTTTTTTTAATTTTTTGAAATTTTTTTTCTAAATTTTTTTTTTAATTTTTTGAAATTTTTTAAAAAATTTTTTCGAATTTTTTTTTGAAATTTTTTTAAAAAATTTTTTTTTGGAGTTTTTTTTTTTAATTTTTTTTTCTATATTTTTTTTTCTAAATTTTTTTTCTAATTTTTTTTAATTTTTTTTTCGAATTTTTTTTTGAATTTTTTTCTTTTTGAAATTTTTTTTAAAATTTTTTTTTTGAAATTTTTTTTTTTGAAATTTTTTTTTAATTTTTTTTTTTGAAAATTTTTTTTTTGATTTTTTTTCTAGATTTTTATTTTTTTTTCGAAATTTTTTTAAAATTTATTTTGAAATTTTTTTTTAAACTTTTTTTTTTGAAAATATTTTTTTCTAAATTTTTTTTTAATTTTTTTAAAATTTTTTTTTCAATTTTTTGAAAATTTTTTGATAATTTTTTTGAAATTTTTTTTTTCAAGTTTTTTGAAATTTTTTTTGAAAATTTTTTTTTTGAATTTTTTTTTTCGAATTTTTTTTTTTTGAAAATTTTTTTGACGTTTTTTTTAAATTTTTTTTAAATTTTTTTTTGAAATTTTTTCCGAAATTTCTTTTTTTGAAAATTTTTTTTTTGAATTTTTTTTGGATTTTTTTAAAATTTTTTTTTCATTTTTTGAAATTTTTTAAAAATTTTTTTCGATTTATTTCTAATTTTTTTTTTATTTTTTTTCAAATATTTTTCTGTGAAAATTTTTTTTTTGAAAAATTTTATTTTGAAATTTTTTTTTTTGAAAATTTTTTGATAATTTTTTTTTAATTTAAAAAAAAAAAAAAATTTATTTTTTCTTTCAAAAATTTTTTTGAAATTTTTTTAAAAATTTTTTTTGAAATTTTTTTTTCTCAATTTTTTTTAAATTTTTTTTTCTTTCGTTTTTTTTAAATATTTTTCTTCGAAAATTTTATTTTTGTAAAATTTAATTTTGATAATTTTTTTAAAATTTTTTGATAATTATTTTTTTGAAATTTTTAAAAAAATTTTTTTTTGAGAATCATTTTTTCGAAAAATTGTTTTCGAATTTTCTTTTTTGAATTTTTTTTTGATTTTTTTTTGAATTTTTTTGAAAAATTTTTTTTGAATTTTTTTATTTGAAAATTTTTTGATAATTTTTTTTGAATTTTTTTTTTATTTTTTTAATTTTTTCTTTCAAAAATTTTTTTTGAATTTTTTTTTGAAATTTTTTTCAAATTTTTTTAAAATTTTTTGAAAATTTTTTGATAATTATTTTTTTGAGATTTTTTTTTTAAGTTTTTTTGAAATTTTTTTTGAAAATTTTTTTTGAATTTTTTTTTTCGAATTTTTTTTTTGTTTCGAAATTTTTTTCTTTTGAAAATTTTTTTGACGTTTTTTTTTAATTTTTTTTGAATTTTTTTTTGAAATTTTTTTTCTAAATTTTTTTTTTAATTTTTTGAAATTTTTTTTCTAAATTTTTTTTTTAATTTTTTGAAATTTTTTAAAAAATTTTTTCGAATTTTTTTTTGAAATTTTTTTAAAAAATTTTTTTTTGGAGTTTTTTTTTTAAATTTTTTTTTCTATATTTTTTTTTCTAAATTTTTTTTCTAATTTTTTTTAATTTTTTTTTCGAATTTTTTTTTGAATTTTTTTCTTTTTGAAATTTTTTTTAAAATTTTTTTTTTGAAATTTTTTTTTTTGAAATTTTTTTTAAATTTTTTTTTTGAAAATTTTTTTTTTGATTTTTTTTCTAGATTTTTATTTTTTTTTCGAAATTTTTTTAAAATTTATTTTGAAATTTTTTTTTAAACTTTTTTTTTTGAAAATATTTTTTTCTAAATTTTTTTTTAATTTTTTTTAAATTTTTTTTTCAATTTTTTGAAAATTTTTTGATAATTTTTTTGAAATTTTTTTTTTCAAGTTTTTTGAAATTTTTTTTGAAAATTTTTTTTTTGAATTTTTTTTTTCGAATTTTTTTTTTTTGAAAATTTTTTTGACGTTTTTTTTAAATTTTTTTTAAATTTTTTTTTTGAAATTTTTTCCGAAATTTCTTTTTTTGAAAATTTTTTTTTTGAATTTTTTTTGGATTTTTTTAAATTTTTTTTTTCATTTTTTGAAATTTTTTAAAAATTTTTTTCGATTTTTTTCTAATTTTTTTTTTTATTTTTTTTCAAATATTTTTCTGTGAAAATTTTTTTTTTGAAAAATTTTATTTTGAAATTTTTTTTTTTGAAAATTTTTTGATAATTTTTTTTTAATTTAAAAAAAAAAAAAAATTTATTTTTTCTTTCAAAAGTTTTTTTGAAATTTTTTTAAAAATTTTTTTTGAAATTTTTTTTGAAATTTTTTTTTCTCAATTTTTTTTAATTTTTTTTTTCTTTCGTTTTTTTTAAATATTTTTCTTCGAAAATTTTATTTTTGTAAAATTTAATTTTGATAATTTTTTTAAAATTTTTTGATAATTATTTTTTTGAAATTTTTAAAAAATTTTTTTTTTGAGAATCATTTTTTCGAAAAATTGTTTTCGAATTTTCTTTTTTGAATTTTTTTTTGATTTTTTTTTGAATTTTTTTGAAAAATTTTTTTTGAATTTTTTTATTTGAAAATTTTTTGATAATTTTTTTTGAATTTTTTTTTATTTTTTTTAATTTTTTCTTTCAAAAATTTTTTTTGAATTTTTTTTTGAAATTTTTTTCAAATTTTTTTAAAATTTTTTGAAAATTTTTTGATAATTATTTTTTTGAGATTTTTTTTTAAGTTTTTTTGAAATTTTTTTTGAAAATTTTTTTTGAATTTTTTTTTTCGAATTTTTTTTTTGTTTCGAAATTTTTTTATTTTGAAAATTTTTTTGACGTTTTTTTTTAATTTTTTTTGAATTTTTTTTTGAAATTTTTTTTCTAAATTTTTTTTTTAATTTTTTGAAATTTTTTTTCTAAATTTTTTTTTAAATTTTTTGAAATTTTTTAAAAAATTTTTTCGAATTTTTTTTTGAAATTTTTTTAAAAAATTTTTTTTTGGAGTTTTTTTTAGAAATTTTTTTTTTTGATTTTTTTTGAATTTTTTTTTTATTTTTTTTCGAAATTTTTTTAAAATCTATTTTGAAATTTTTTTTGAAATTTTTTTTTTCTAAAATTTGTTTCTAATTTTTTAAAAAAAAATTTCGAATTTTTTTTTGAAATTTTTTAAAAAAATTTTTTTTTGGAGTTTTTTTTAGAAATTTTTTTTTTTTGATTTTTTTTGATTTTTTTTTATTTTTTTTCGAAATTTTTTTAAAATCTATTTTGAAATTTTTTTTGAAAATTTTTTTTTCTAAAATTTGTTTCTAATTTTTTAAATTTTTTTTCGAATTTTTTTTTTCGAAAAATTTTCGTTTTGAATTTTTTTTTATTTTTTTTTGAAAATTTTTTTTTCTAAATTTTTTTTCCAATTTTTTTAAATTTTTTTTCGAATTTTTTTTTGAATTTTTTTTTTTTTAAATTTTCGTTTTGAATTTTTTTAAAATTTTTTTTTGAAAATTTCTTTTCGAAAAATTTTCGTTTTGAAATTTTTTTTCATTCTTCTCTTAAATTTTTTTGGAGGTTTTTTTTGAAATTTTTTTAAAATTTTTTTTTGAAATTTTTTTTCTTGAAATTTTTTTGATATTTTTTTTTGAGAATAATTTTTTCGAAAAATTGTTTTCGAATTTTCTTTTTTGAAATTTTTTTTGAAATTTTTTTTTTTATTTTTTGAAAATTTTTTGATAATTATTTTTTTGAATTTTTTTTTCAAGTTTTTTTGAAATTTTTTTTGAAAATTTTTTTTGAATTTTTTTTTTCGATTTTTTTTTTGTTTCGAAATTTTTTTCTTTTGAAAATTTTTTTGACATTTTTTTAAAAATTTTTTTGAATTTTTTTTTTGAAATTTTTTTTTTGAAAATTTTTTTTTGAATTTTTTTTGGAATTTTTTTTTTTTTAATTTTTTGAAATTTTTTAAAAAATTTTTTCGAATTTTTTTTTGAAATTGTTTTTTGGAGTTTTTTTTGAAAATTTTTTTTTTCTTTTTGAAATTTTTTTTAAAATTTTTTTTTGAAAATTTTTTTTTCGAAATTTTTTTTCGAAATTTTTTTTTTTATTTTTTTTTATTTTTTTTCGAATTTTTTTTTGAAATTTTTTCCGAAATTTTTTTTTTGAAAATTTTTTTTTTGAATTTTTTTTGGAATATTTTTTAATTTTTTTTTCAAATATTTTTCTGTGAAAATTTTTTTTTTGAAAAATTTTATTTTGAAATTTTTTTTTTTGAAAATTTTTTGATAATTTTTTTTTAATTTTTTTAAAAAATTTTTTTTATTTTTTCTTTCAAACATTTTTTTGAAATTTTTTTTAAAATTTTTTTTGAAATTTTTTTTGAAATTTTTTTTTCTCAATTTTTTTTAAATGTTTTTTTCTTTCGTTTTTTTAAAATATTTTTCTTTGAAAATTTTATTTTTGTAAAATTTAATTTTGATAATTTTTTTTAAATTTTTTGATAATTATTTTTTTGAAATTTTTTTTAAATTTTTTTTTGAGAATCATTTTTTCGAAAAATTGTTTTCGAATTTTCTTTTTTGAATTTTTTTTTTGATTTTTTTTTGAATTTTTTAAAAAATTTTTTTTTGAATTTTTTTATTTGAAAATTTTTTGATAATTTTTTTTTTATTTTTTTAAATTTTTTCTTTCAAAAATTTTTTTGAATTTTTTTTTGAAATTTTTTTAAAATTTTTTTTAAATTTTTTTAAAATTTTTTGAGATTTTTTTTTCAAGTTTTTTTGAAATTTTTTTTGAAAATTTTTTTTTGAATTTTTTTTTTTCGAATTTTTTTTTGTTTTGAAATTTTTTTTCTAAATTTTTTTTTAAATTTTTTGAAATTTTTTAAAAATTTTTTTCGAATTTTTTTTTGATATTTTTTTTTAATTTTTTTTTTTGGTTTTTTTTTGAAATTTTTTTTTTCTTTTTGAAATTTTTTTTAAAATTTTTTTTTTGAAAATTTTTTTTTTGAAATTTTTTTTTTTGATTTTTTTTTAATTTTTTTTAAATTTTTTTTCGAAATTTTTTTTAAATCTATTTTGAAACTTTTTTTTTTGAAAATTTTTTTTCTAAAATTTGTTTCTAATTTTTTTAATTTTTTTTCGAATTTTTTTTTCGAAAAATTTTCGTTTTGAATTTTTTTTAATTTTTTTTTGAAAATTTTTTTTTCTAAATTTTTTTTCCAATTTTTTTTAATTTTTTTTCGAATTTTTTTTTGAAATTTTTTTTCGAGAAATTTTCGTTTTGAATTTTTTTTAAATTTTTTTTTGAAAATTTTTTTTCGAAAAATTTTCGTTTCGAAATATTTCTTCATTCTTCTCTTAAATTTTTTTTGGAGATTTTTTTTGAAATTTTTTTTAAATTTTTTTTTGAAATTTTTTTTTTTGAAATTTTTTTGATATTTTTTTTTGAGAATCATTTTTTCGAAAAATTGTTTTCGAATTTTCTTTTTTGAAATTTTTTTTGAAATTTTTTGAAAATTTTTTGAAAATTATTTTTTTGAAATTTTTTTTCAAGTTTTTTTGAAATTTTTTTTGAAATTTTTTTTTTGAATTTTTTTATTTCGATTTTTTTTTTGTTTCGAAATTTTTTTCTTTTGAAAATTTTTTTGACATTTTCTTAAAATTTTTTTTGAATTTTTTTTTTGAATTTTTTTCCGAAATTTTTTTTTTGAAAATTTTTTTTGAAATTTTTTTTGGAATTTTTTTTTTTTTTTTAATTTTTTGAAATTTTTTAAAAAAATTTTTCGAATTTTTTTTTGAAATTTTTTTTAAAATTTTTTTTTTTGAGTTTTTTTTGAAATTTTTTTTTTAATTTTTTTTTTGAAAATTTTTTTTTCGAAATTTTTTTTCGAAATTTTTTTTTTTTTATTTCGAATTTTTTTTTTGAAATTTTTCATTGAAAAATTTTCGTTTTGAAATTTTTTTTCGAAAAATTTTCATTTTGAATTTTTAAATTTTTTTTTTAATTTTTTTTCGAATTTTTTTTTTAATTTTTTAAAAATTTTTTTTTTTGAAAATTTTTGTTTTGAAAATTTTTTTTTTGAAATTTTTGTTTTGATTTTTTTTCTAGAATTTTTTTTTTATTTTTTTTCGATTTTTTTTAAATTTATTTTGAAATTTTTTTTGAAACTTTTTTTTTTAAATTTTTTTTCTATATTTTTTTTTCTAAATTTTTTTTCTAATTTTTTTTTATTTTTTTTTCGAATTTTTTTTTTGAATTTTTTTTTCTTTTTGAAATTTTTTTTAAAATTTTTTTTTTGAAATTTTTTTTTTTGAAATTTTTTTTAAATTTTTTTTTTGAAAATTTTTTTTTTGATTTTTTTTCTAGATTTTTATTTTTTTTTCGAAATTTTTTTAAAATTTATTTTGAAATTTTTTTTTAAACTTTTTTTTTTGAAAATATTTTTTTCTAAATTTTTTTTTAATTTTTTTAAAATTTTTTTTTCAATTTTTTGAAAATTTTTTGATAATTTTTTTGAAATTTTTTTTTTCAAGTTTTTTGAAATTTTTTTTGAAAATTTTTTTTTTGAATTTTTTTTTTCGAATTTTTTTTTTTTGAAAATTTTTTTGACGTTTTTTTTAAATTTTTTTTTTGAAATTTTTTCCGAAATTTCTTTTTTTGAAAATTTTTTTTTTGAATTTTTTTTGGATTTTTTTAAAATTTTTTTTTCATTTTTTGAAATTTTTTAAAAATTTTTTTCGATTTTTTTTTTGAAATTTTTTTCTAATTTTTTTTTTATTTTTTTTCAAATATTTTTCTGTGAAAATTTTTTTTTTGAAAAATTTTATTTTGAAATTTTTTTTTTTGAAAATTTTTTGATAATTTTTTTTTAATTTAAAAAAAAAAAAAATTTATTTTTTCTTTCAAAAATTTTTTTGAAACTTTTTTAAAAATTTTTTTTGAAATTTTTTTTGAAATTTTTTTTTCTCAATTTTTTTTAAATTTTTTTTTCTTTCGTTTTTTTTAAATATTTTTCTTCGAAAATTTTATTTTTGTAAAATTTAATTTTGATAATTTTTTTAAAATTTTTTGATAATTATTTTTTTGAAATTTTTAAAAAAATTTTTTTTTGAGAATCATTTTTTCGAAAAATTGTTTTCGAATTTTCTTTTTTGAATTTTTTTTTGATTTTTTTTTGAATTTTTTTGAAAAATTTTTTTTGAATTTTTTTATTTGAAAATTTTTTGATAATTTTTTTTGAATTTTTTTTTTATTTTTTTAATTTTTTCTTTCAAAAATTTTTTTTGAATTTTTTTTTGAAATTTTTTTCAAATTTTTTTAAAATTTTTTGAAAATTTTTTGATAATTATTTTTTTGAGATTTTTTTTTTAAGTTTTTTTGAAATTTTTTTTGAAAATTTTTTTTCAATTTTTTTTTTCGAATTTTTTTTTTGTTTCGAAATTTTTTTCTTTTGAAAATTTTTTTGACGTTTTTTTTTAATTTTTTTTGAATTTTTTTTTGAAATTTTTTTTCTAAATTTTTTTTTTAATTTTTTGAAATTTTTTTTCTAAATTTTTTTTTTAATTTTTTGAAATTTTTTAAAAAATTTTTTCGAATTTTTTTTTGAAATTTTTTTAAAAAATTTTTTTTTGGAGTTTTTTTTTTTTAATTTTTTTTTCTATATTTTTTTTTCTAAATTTTTTTTCTAATTTTTTTTAATTTTTTTTTCGAATTTTTTTTTGAATTTTTTTCTTTTTGAAATTTTTTTTAAAATTTTTTTTTTGAAATTTTTTTTTTTGAAATTTTTTTTAAATTTTTTTTTTGAAAATTTTTTTTTTGATTTTTTTTCTAGATTTTTATTTTTTTTTCGAAATTTTTTTAAAATTTATTTTGAAATTTTTTTTTAAACTTTTTTTTTTGAAAATATTTTTTTCTAAATTTTTTTTTAATTTTTTTTAAATTTTTTTTTCAATTTTTTGAAAATTTTTTGATAATTTTTTTGAAATTTTTTTTTTCAAGTTTTTTGAAATTTTTTTTGAAAATTTTTTTTTTGAATTTTTTTTTTCGAATTTTTTTTTTTTTGAAAATTTTTTTGACGTTTTTTTAAAATTTTTTTTAAATTTTTTTTTTGAAATTTTTTCCGAAATTTCTTTTTTTGAAAATTTTTTTTTTGAATTTTTTTTGGATTTTTTTAAAATTTTTTTTTCATTTTTTGAAATTTTTTAAAAATTTTTTTCGATTTTTTTCTAATTTTTTTTTTATTTTTTTTCAAATATTTTTCTGTGAAAATTTTTTTTTTGAAAAATTTTATTTTGAAATTTTTTTTTTTGAAAATTTTTTGATAATTTTTTTTTAATTTAAAAAAAAAAAAAAATTTATTTTTTCTTTCAAAAATTTTTTTGAAATTTTTTTAAAAATTTTTTTTGAAATTTTTTTTGAAATTTTTTTTTCTCAATTTTTTTTAAATTTTTTTTTCTTTCGTTTTTTTAAAATATTTTTCTTCGAAAATTTTATTTTTGTAAAATTTAATTTTGATAATTTTTTTAAAATTTTTTGATAATTATTTTTTTGAAATTTTTAAAAAATTTTTTTTTTGAGAATCATTTTTTCGAAAAATTGTTTTCGAATTTTCTTTTTTGAATTTTTTTTTGATTTTTTTTTGAATTTTTTTGAAAAATTTTTTTTGAATTTTTTTATTTGAAAATTTTTTGATAATTTTTTTTGAATTTTTTTTATTTTTTTTAATTTTTTCTTTCAAAAATTTTTTTTGAATTTTTTTTTGAAATTTTTTTCAAATTTTTTTAAAATTTTTTGAAAATTTTTTGATAATTATTTTTTTGAGATTTTTTTTTAAGTTTTTTTGAAATTTTTTTTGAAAATTTTTTTTGAATTTTTTTTTTCGAATTTTTTTTTTGTTTCGAAATTTTTTTATTTTGAAAATTTTTTTGACGTTTTTTTTTAATTTTTTTTGAATTTTTTTTTGAAATTTTTTTTCTAAATTTTTTTTTTAATTTTCTGAAATTTTTTTTCTAAATTTTTTTTAAAATTTTTTGAAATTTTTTAAAAAATTTTTTCGAATTTTTTTTTGAAATTTTTTTAAAAAATTTTTTTTTGGAGTTTTTTTTAGAAATTTTTTTTTTGATTTTTTTTGAATTTTTTTTTTATTTTTTTTCGAAATTTTTTTAAAATCTATTTTGAAATTTTTTTTGAAAATTTTTTTTTCTAAAATTTGTTTCTAATTTTTTAAAAAAAATTTTCGAATTTTTTTTTGAAATTTTTAAAAAAAATTTTTTTTTGGAGTTTTTTTTAGAAATTTTTTTTTTTTGATTTTTTTTGATTTTTTTTTATTTTTTTTCGAAATTTTTTTAAAATCTATTTTGAAATTTTTTTTGAAAATTTTTTTTTCTAAAATTTGTTTCTAATTTTTTTAATTTTTTTTCGAATTTTTTTTTTCGAAAAATTTTCGTTTTGAATTTTTTTTTATTTTTTTTTGAAAATTTTTTTTTCTAAATTTTTTTTCCAATTTTTTTAAATTTTTTTTCGAATTTTTTTTTGAATTTTTTTTTTTTTAAATTTTCGTTTTGAATTTTTTTAAATTTTTTTTTTGAAAATTTCTTTTCGAAAAATTTTCGTTTTGAAATTTTTTTTCATTCTTCTCTTAAATTTTTTTGGAGGTTTTTTTTGAAATTTTTTTAAAATTTTTTTTTGAAATTTTTTTTCTTGAAATTTTTTTGATATTTTTTTTTGAGAATAATTTTTTCGAAAAATTGTTTTCGAATTTTCTTTTTTGAAATTTTTTTTGAAATTTTTTTTTTTATTTTTTGAAAATTTTTTGATAATTATTTTTTTGAAATTTTTTTTCAAGTTTTTTTGAAATTTTTTTTGAAAATTTTTTTTGAATTTTTTTTTTCGATTTTTTTTTTGTTTCGAAATTTTTTTCTTTTGAAAATTTTTTTGACATTTTTTTAAAAATTTTTTTGAATTTTTTTTTTGAAATTTTTTTTTTGAAAATTTTTTTTTGAATTTTTTTTGGAATTTTTTTTTTTTAATTTTTTGAAATTTTTTAAAAAATTTTTTCGAATTTTTTTTTGAAATTGTTTTTTGGAGTTTTTTTTGAAAATTTTTTTTTTCTTTTTGAAATTTTTTTTAAAATTTTTTTTTGAAAATTTTTTTTTCGAAATTTTTTTTCGAAATTTTTTTTTTTATTTTTTTTTATTTTTTTTCGAATTTTTTTTTGAAATTTTTTCCGAAATTTTTTTTTTGAAAATTTTTTTTTTGAATTTTTTTTGGAATATTTTTTAATTTTTTAAAAAATTTTTTGAAATTTTTTAAAAAATTTTTTCGAATTTTTTTTTGATATTTTTTTTAATATTTTTTTTGGAGTTTTTTTTGAAATTTTTTTTAACATTTTTTTTTTGAAATTTTTTTTTTTGAAATTTTTTTAAAATTTTTTTAAAAATTTTTTTTTTTGAAATTTTTTTTTTGAAAATTTCTTTTTTTATTTTTTTTCTAGATTTGTTTTTATTTTTTTTTCGAAATTTTTTTAAAATTTATTTTGAAATTTTTTTTAAACTTTTTTTTTGAATTTTTTTTTTCTAAATTTTTTTTCTAATTTTTTTAAATTTTTTTTCGAATTTTTTTTATGAAATTTTTTTTCGAAAAATTTTTTTTCGAAATTTTATTTCGAAATTTTTTTTTCAATTTTTTTTTATTTTTTTCGAATTTTTTTATGAAATTTTTTTTCGAGAAATTTTCGTTTTGAATTTTTTTTAAATTTTTTTTTGAAAATTTTTTTTCGAAAAATTTTCGTTTCGAAATATTTTTTCATTCTTCTCTTAAATTTTTTTTGGAGATTTTTTTTGAAATTTTTTTTAAATTTTTTTTTGAAATTTTTTTTTTGAAATTTTTTTGATATTTTTTTTGAGAATCATTTTTTCGAAAAATTGTTTTCGAATTTTCTTTTTTGAAATTTTTTTTGAAATTTTTTTTTTTATTTTTTGAAAATTTTTTGAAAATTATTTTTTTGAAATTTTTTTTCAATTTTTTTTGAAATTTTTTTGAAATTTTTTTTTTGAATTTTTTTATTTCGATTTTTTTTTTGTTTCGAAATTTTTTTCTTTTGAAAATTTTTTTGACATTTTCTTAAAATTTTTTTTGAATTTTTTTTTTGAATTTTTTTCCGAAATTTTTTTTTTGAAAATTTTTTTTGAATTTTTTTTTGGAATTTTTTTTTTTTTAATTTTTTGAAATTTTTTAAAAAAATTTTTCGAATTTTTTTTTGAAATTTTTTTTAAAATTTTTTTTTTGGAGTTTTTTTTGAAATTTTTTTTTTAAATTTTTTTTTTGAAAATTTTTTTTTCGAAATTTTTTTTCGAAATTTTTTTTTTTTTTTTTTCGAATTTTTTTTTGAAATTTTTCATTGAAAAATTTTCGTTTTGAAATTTTTTTTCGAAAAATTTTCATTTTGAATTTTTAAATTTTTTTTTTAATTTTTTTTCGAATTTTTTTTTTTAATTTTTTAAAAATTTTTTTTTTTGAAAATTTTTGTTTTGAAAATTTTTTTTTTGAAATTTTTGTTTTGATTTTTTTTCTAGAATTTTTTTTTTATTTTTTTTTCGATTTTTTTTTAAATTTATTTTGAAATTTTTTTTGAAACTTTTTTTTTTAAATTTTTTTTTCTATATTTTTTTTTCTAAATTTTTTTTCTAATTTTTTTTTATTTTTTTTTCGAATTTTTTTTTTGAATTTTTTTTTCTTTTTGAAATTTTTTTTTAAATTTTTTTTTTGAAATTTTTTTTTTTGAAATTTTTTTTAAATTTTTTTTTTGAAAATTTTTTTTTTGATTTTTTTTCTAGATTTTTATTTTTTTTTCGAAATTTTTTTAAAATTTATTTCGAAATTTTTTTTAAACTTTTTTTTTGAAAATATTTTTTTCTAAATTTTTTTTTAATTTTTTTTAAATTTTTTTTTCAATTTTTTGAAAATTTTTTGATAATTATTTTTTTGAAATTTTTTTTTTCAAGTTTTTTGAAATTTTTTTTGAAAATTTTTTTTTTGAATTTTTTTTTTCGAATTTTTTTTTTTTGAAAATTTTTTTGACGTTTTTTTTAAATTTTTTTTAAATTTTTTTTTTGAAATTTTTTCCGAAATTTCTTTTTTTGAAAATTTTTTTTTTGAATTTTTTTTGGATTTTTTTAAAATTTTTTTTTCATTTTTTGAAATTTTTTAAAAATTTTTTTCGATTTTTTTTTTGAAATTTTTTTCTAATTTTTTTTTTATTTTTTTTCAAATATTTTTCTGTGAAAATTTTTTTTTTGAAAAATTTTATTTTGAAATTTTTTTTTTTGAAAATTTTTTGATAATTTTTTTTAATTTAAAAAAAAAAAAAAATTTATTTTTTCTTTCAAAAATTTTTTTGAAATTTTTTTTAAAATTTTTTTTGAAATTTTTTTTGAAATTTTTTTTTCTCAATTTTTTTTAAATTTTTTTTTTCTTTCGTTTTTTTTAAAATATTTTTCTTCGAAAATTTTATTTTTGTTAAATTTAATTTTGATAATTTTTTTAAAATTTTTTGATAATTATTTTTTTGAAATTTTTAAAAAAATTTTTTTTTGAGAATCATTTTTTCGAAAAATTGTTTTCGAATTTTCTTTTTTGAATTTTTTTTTGATTTTTTTTTGAATTTTTTTGAAAAATTTTTTTTGAATTTTTTTATTTGAAAATTTTTTGATAATTTTTTTTGAATTTTTTTTTTATTTTTTTTAATTTTTTCTTTCAAAAATTTTTTTTGAATTTTTTTTTGAAATTTTTTTCAAATTTTTTTAAAATTTTTTGAAAATTTTTTGATAATTATTTTTTTGAGATTTTTTTTTTAAGTTTTTTTGAAATTTTTTTTGAAAATTTTTTTTGAATTTTTTTTTTCCAATTTTTTTTTTGTTTCGAAATTTTTTTCTTTTGAAAATTTTTTTGACGTTTTTTTTTAATTTTTTTTGAATTTTTTTTTGAAATTTTTTTTCTAAATTTTTTTTTTAATTTTTTGAAATTTTTTTTCTAAATTTTTTTTTTAATTTTTTGAAATTTTTTAAAAAATTTTTTCGAATTTTTTTTTGAAATTTTTTTAAAAAATTTTTTTTTGGAGTTTTTTTTAGAAATTTTTTTTTTTGATTTTTTTTTTATTTTTTTTCGAAATTTTTTTAAAATCTATTTTGAAATTTTTTTTGAAAATTTTTTTTTCTAAAATTTGTTTCTAATTTTTTAAAAAATTTTTTCGAATTTTTTTTTGAAATTTTTTAAAAAAATTTTTTTTTGGAGTTTTTTTTAGAAATTTTTTTTTTGATTTTTTTTGATTTTTTTTTTATTTTTTTTCGAAATTTTTTAAAAATCTATTTTGAAATTTTTTTTGAAAATTTTTTTTTCTAAAATTTGTTTCTAATTTTTTTAATTTTTTTTCGAATTTTTTTTTCGAAAAATTTTCGTTTTGAATTTTTTTTCATTTTTTTTTGAAAATTTTTTTTTCTAAATTTTTTTTCCAATTTTTTTTAAATTTTTTTCGAATTTTTTTTTGAAATTTTTTTTTTTTAAATTTTCGTTTTGAATTTTTTTAAAATTTTTTTTTGAAAATTTCTTTTCGAAAAATTTTCGTTTTGAAATTTTTTTTCATTCTTCTCTTAAATTTTTTTGGAGGTTTTTTTTGAAATTTTTTTAAAATTTTTTTTTGAAATTTTTTTTCTTGAAATTTTTTTGATATTTTTTTTTGAGAATAATTTTTTCGAAAAATTGTTTTCGAATTTTCTTTTTTGAAATTTTTTTTGAAATTTTTTTTTTTATTTTTTGAAAATTTTTTGATAATTATTTTTTTGAAATTTTTTTTCAAGTTTTTTTGAAATTTTTTTTGAAAATTTTTCTTGAATTTTTTTTTTCGATTTTTTTTTTGTTCCGAAATTTTTTTCTTTTGAAAATTTTTTTGACATTTTTTTAAAAATTTTTTTGAATTTTTTTTTTGAAATTTTTTTTTTGAAAATTTTTTTTTGAATTTTTTTTGGATTTTTTTTTTAATTTTTTGAAATTTTTTAAAAAATTTTTTCGAATTTTTTTTTTGAAATTGTTTTTTGGAGTTTTTTTTGAAAATTTTTTTTTTCTTTTTGAAATTTTTTTTAAAATTTTTTTTTGAAAATTTTTTTTTCGAAATTTTTTTTCGAAATTTTTTTTTTTATTTTTTTTTATTTTTTTTCGAATTTTTTTTTGAAATTTTTTCCGAAATTTTTTTTTTGAAAATTTTTTTTTTGAATTTTTTTTGGAATATTTTTTAATTTTTTGAAAATTTTTTTTTGAAATTTTTGTTTTGATTTTTTTTCTAGAATTTTTTTTTTTATTTTTTTTCGATTTTTTTTGAAACTTTTTTTTTTAAATTTTTTTTTCTATATTTTTTTTTCTAAATTTTTTTTCTAATTTTTTTTTATTTTTTTTTCGAATTTTTTTTTTGAATTTTTTTTTCTTTTTGAAATTTTTTTTAAAATTTTTTTTTTGAAATTTTTTTTTTTGAAATTTTTTTTAAATTTTTTTTTTGAAAATTTTTTTTTTGATTTTTTTTCTAGATTTTTATTTTTTTTTCTAAATTTTTTTAAAATTTATTTTGAAATTTTTTTTTAAACTTTTTTTTTTGAAAATATTTTTTTCTAAATTTTTTTTAAATTTTTTTAAAATTTTTTTTTCAATTTTTTGAAAATTTTTTGATAATTTTTTTGAAATTTTTTTTTTCAAGTTTTTTGAATTTTTTTTTGAAAATTTTTTTTTTGAATTTTTTTTTTCGAATTTTTTTTTTTTTGAAAATTTTTTTGACGTTTTTTTTAAATTTTTTTTAAATTTTTTTTTTGAAATTTTTTCCGAAATTTCTTTTTTTGAAAATTTTTTTTTTGAATTTTTTTTGGATTTTTTTAAAATTTTTTTTTCATTTTTTGAAATTTTTTAAAAATTTTTTTCGATTTTTTTTTTGAAATTTTTTTCTAATTTTTTTTTTATTTTTTTTCAAATATTTTTCTGTGAAAATTTTTTTTTTGAAAAATTTTATTTTGAAATTTTTTTTTTTGAAAATTTTTTGATAATTTTTTTTTAATTAAAAAAAAAAAAAAAATTTATTTTTTCTTTCAAAAATTTTTTTGAAATTTTTTTAAAAATTTTTTTTGAAATTTTTTTTGAAATTTTTTTTTCTCAATTTTTTTTAAATTTTTTTTTCTTTCGTTTTTTTTAAATATTTTTCTTCGAAAATTTTATTTTTGTAAAATTTAATTTTGATAATTTTTTTAAAATTTTTTGATAATTATTTTTTTGAAATTTTTAAAAAAATTTTTTTTTGAGAATCATTTTTTCGAAAAATTGTTTTCGAATTTTCTTTTTTGAATTTTTTTTTGATTTTTTTTTGAATTTTTTTGAAAAATTTTTTTTGAATTTTTTTATTTGAAAATTTTTTGATAATTTTTTTTGAATTTTTTTTTTATTTTTTTAATTTTTTCTTTCAAAAATTTTTTTTGAATTTTTTTTTGAAATTTTTTTCAAATTTTTTTAAAATTTTTTGAAAATTTTTTGATAATTATTTTTTTGAGATTTTTTTTTAAGTTTTTTTGAAATTTTTTTTGAAAATTTTTTTTGAATTTTTTTTTTCGAATTTTTTTTTTGTTTCGAAATTTCTTTTTTTGAAAATTTTTTTTTTGAATTTTTTTTGGATTTTTTTAAAATTTTTTTTTCATTTTTTGAAATTTTTTAAAATTTTTTTTCGATTTTTTTCTAATTTTTTTTTTATTTTTTTTCAAATATTTTTCTGTGAAAATTTTTTTTTTGAAAAATTTTATTTTGAAATTTTTTTTTTTGAAAATTTTTTGATAATTTTTTTTTAATTTAAAAAAAAAAAAAAAATTATTTTTTCTTTCAAAAATTTTTTTGAAATTTTTTTAAAAATTTTTTTTGAAATTTTTTTTGAAATTTTTTTTTCTCAATTTTTTTTAAATTTTTTTTTCTTTCGTTTTTTAAAAATATTTTTCTTCGAAAATTTTATTTTTGTAAAATTTAATTTTGATAATTTTTTTAAAATTTTTTGATAATTATTTTTTTGAAATTTTTAAAAAATTTTTTTTTTGAGAATCATTTTTTCGAAAAATTGTTTTCGAATTTTCTTTTTTGAATTTTTTTTTGATTTTTTTTTGAATTTTTTTTTGAATTTTTTTATTTGAAAATTTTTTGATAATTTTTTTTGAATTTTTTTTTATTTTTTTTAATTTTTTCTTTCAAAAATTTTTTTTGAATTTTTTTTTGAAATTTTTTTCAAATTTTTTTAAAATTTTTTGAAAATTTTTTGATAATTATTTTTTTGAGATTTTTTTTTAAGTTTTTTTGAAATTTTTTTTGAAAATTTTTTTTGAATTTTTTTTTTCGAATTTTTTTTTTGTTTCGAAATTTTTTTATTTTGAAAATTTTTTTGACGTTTTTTTTTAATTTTTTTTGAATTTTTTTTTGAAATTTTTTTCTAAATTTTTTTTTTAATTTTTTGAAATTTTTTTTCTAAATTTTTTTTTAAATTTTTTGAAATTTTTTAAAAAATTTTTTCGAATTTTTTTTTGAAATTTTTTTAAAAAATTTTTTTTTGGAGTTTTTTTTAGAAATTTTTTTTTTTGATTTTTTTTGAATTTTTTTTTTATTTTTTTTCGAAATTTTTTTAAAATCTATTTTGAAATTTTTTTTGAAAATTTTTTTTTCTAAAATTTGTTTCTAATTTTTTAAAAAAAATTTTCGAATTTTTTTTTGAAATTTTTTAAAAAAATTTTTTTTTGGAGTTTTTTTTAGAAATTTTTTGATTTTTTTTTATTTTTTTTCGAAATTTTTTTAAAATCTATTTTGAAATTTTTTTTGAAAATTTTTTTTTCTAAAATTTGTTTCTAATTTTTTTAATTTTTTTTCGAATTTTTTTTTTCGAAAAATTTTCGTTTTGAATTTTTTTTTATTTTTTTTTGAAAATTTTTTTTTCTAAATTTTTTTTCCAATTTTTTTAAATTTTTTTTCGAATTTTTTTTTGAATTTTTTTTTTTTAAATTTTCGTTTTGAATTTTTTTAAAATTTTTTTTTGAAAATTTCTTTTCGAAAAATTTTCGTTTTGAAATTTTTTTTCATTCTTCTCTTAAATTTTTTTGGAGGTTTTTTTTGAAATTTTTTTAAAATTTTTTTTTGAAATTTTTTTTCTTGAAATTTTTTTGATATTTTTTTTTGAGAATAATTTTTTCGAAAAATTGTTTTCGAATTTTCTTTTTTGAAATTTTTTTTGAAATTTTTTTTTTTATTTTTTGAAAATTTTTTGATAATTATTTTTTTGAAATTTTTTTTCAAGTTTTTTTGAAATTTTTTTTGAAAATTTTTTTTGAATTTTTTTTTTCGATTTTTTTTTTGTTTCGAAATTTTTTTCTTTTGAAAATTTTTTTGACATTTTTTTAAAAATTTTTTTGAATTTTTTTTTTGAAATTTTTTTTTTGAAAATTTTTTTTTGAATTTTTTTTGGAATTTTTTTTTTTTAATTTTTTGAAATTTTTTAAAAAATTTTTTCGAATTTTTTTTTGAAATTGTTTTTTGGAGTTTTTTTTGAAAATTTTTTTTTTCTTTTTGAAATTTTTTTTAAAATTTTTTTTTGAAAATTTTTTTTTCGAAATTTTTTTTCGAAATTTTTTTTTTTATTTTTTTTTATTTTTTTTCGAATTTTTTTTTGAAATTTTTTCCGAAATTTTTTTTTTGAAAATTTTTTTTTTGAATTTTTTTTGGAATATTTTTTAATTTTTTTTTTAATTTTTTGAAATTTTTTAAAAAATTTTTTCGAATTTTTTTTTGATATTTTTTTTAATATTTTTTTTGGAGTTTTTTTTGAAATTTTTTTTAACATTTTTTTTTTGAAATTTTTTTTTTTGAAATTTTTTTAAAATTTTTTTAAAAATTTTTTTTTTTGAAATTTTTTTTTTGAAAATTTCTTTTTTTATTTTTTTTCTAGATTTGTTTTTATTTTTTTTTCGAAATTTTTTTAAAATTTATTTTGAAATTTTTTTTAAACTTTTTTTTTGAATTTTTTTTTTCTAAATTTTTTTTCTAATTTTTTTAAATTTTTTTTCGAATTTTTTTTATGAAATTTTTTTTCGAAAAATTTTTTTTCGAAATTTTATTTCGAAATTTTTTTTTCAATTTTTTTTTATTTTTTTCGAATTTTTTTATGAAATTTTTTTTCGAGAAATTTTCGTTTTGAATTTTTTTAAAATTTTTTTTTGAAAATTTTTTTTCGAAAAATTTTCGTTTCGAAATATTTTTTCATTCTTCTCTTAAATTTTTTTTGGAGATTTTTTTTGAAATTTTTTTTAAATTTTTTTTTGAAATTTTTTTTTTGAAATTTTTTTGATATTTTTTTTTTTATTTTTTGAAAATTTTTTGAAAATTATTTTTTTGAAATTTTTTTTCAATTTTTTTTGAAATTTTTTTTGAAATTTTTTTTTTGAATTTTTTTATTTCGATTTTTTTTTTGTTTCGAAATTTTTTTCTTTTGAAAATTTTTTTGACATTTTCTTAAAATTTTTTTTGAATTTTTTTTTTTGAATTTTTTTCCGAAATTTTTTTTTTGAAAATTTTTTTTGAATTTTTTTTTGGAATTTTTTTTTTTTTTAATTTTTTGAAATTTTTTAAAAAAATTTTTCGAATTTTTTTTTGAAATTTTTTTTAAAATTTTTTTTTTGGATTTTTTTTTGAAATTTTTTTTTTAAATTTTTTTTTTGAAAATTTTTTTTTCGAAATTTTTTTTCGAAATTTTTTTTTTTTTTTTTTCGAATTTTTTTTTGAAATTTTTCATTGAAAAATTTTCGTTTTGAAATTTTTTTTCGAAAAATTTTCATTTTGAATTTTTAAATTTTTTTTTTAATTTTTTTTCGAATTTTTTTTTTTAATTTTTTAAAAATTTTTTTTTTTGAAAATTTTTGTTTTGAAAATTTTTTTTTTGAAATTTTTGTTTTGATTTTTTTTCTAGAATTTTTTTTTTATTTTTTTTCGATTTTTTTTAAAATTTATTTTGAAATTTTTTTTGAAACTTTTTTTTTTAAATTTTTTTTTCTATATTTTTTTTTCTAAATTTTTTTTCTAATTTTTTTTTATTTTTTTTTCGAATTTTTTTTTTGAATTTTTTTTTCTTTTTGAAATTTTTTTTTTAATTTTTTTTTTGAAATTTTTTTTTTTGAAATTTTTTTTAAATTTTTTTTTTGAAAATTTTTTTTTTGATTTTTTTTCTAGATTTTTATTTTTTTTTCGAAATTTTTTTAAAATTTATTTCGAAATTTTTTTTTAACTTTTTTTTTGAAAATATTTTTTTCTAAATTTTTTTTTAATTTTTTTAAAATTTTTTTTTCAATTTTTTGAAAATTTTTTGATAATTATTTTTTTGAAATTTTTTTTTTCAAGTTTTTTGAAATTTTTTTTGAAAATTTTTTTTTTGAATTTTTTTTTTCGAATTTTTTTTTTTTGAAAATTTTTTTGACGTTTTTTTTAAATTTTTTTTTAATTTTTTTTTTGAAATTTTTTCCGAAATTTCTTTTTTTGAAAATTTTTTTTTTGAATTTTTTTTGGATTTTTTTAAAATTTTTTTTTCATTTTTTGAAATTTTTTAAAAATTTTTTTCGATTTTTTTTTTGAAATTTTTTTCTAATTTTTTTTTTATTTTTTTTCAAATATTTTTCTGTGAAAATTTTTTTTTTGAAAAATTTTATTTTGAAATTTTTTTTTTTGAAAATTTTTTGATAATTTTTTTTAATTAAAAAAAAAAAAAATTTATTTTTTCTTTCAAAAATTTTTTTGAAATTTTTTTTAAAATTTTTTTTGAAATTTTTTTTGAAATTTTTTTTTCTCAATTTTTTTTAAATTTTTTTTTTCTTTCGTTTTTTTTTAAATATTTTTCTTCGAAAATTTTATTTTTGTTAAATTTAATTTTGATAATTTTTTTAAAATTTTTTGATAATTATTTTTTTGAAATTTTTAAAAAAATTTTTTTTTGAGAATCATTTTTTCGAAAAATTGTTTTCGAATTTTCTTTTTTGAATTTTTTTTTGATTTTTTTTTGAATTTTTTTGAAAAATTTTTTTTGAATTTTTTTATTTGAAAATTTTTTGATAATTTTTTTTGAATTTTTTTTTTATTTTTTTTAATTTTTTCTTTCAAAAATTTTTTTTGAATTTTTTTTTGAAATTTTTTTCAAATTTTTTTAAAATTTTTTGAAAATTTTTTGATAATTATTTTTTTGAGATTTTTTTTTTAAGTTTTTTTGAAATTTTTTTTGAAAATTTTTTTTGAATTTTTTTTTTCGAATTTTTTTTTTGTTTCGAAATTTTTTTCTTTTGAAAATTTTTTTGACGTTTTTTTTTAATTTTTTTTGAATTTTTTTTTGAAATTTTTTTTCTAAATTTTTTTTTTAATTTTTTGAAATTTTTTTTCTAAATTTTTTTTTTAATTTTTTGAAATTTTTTAAAAAATTTTTTCGATTTTTTTTTTGAAATTTTTTCAAAAAATTTTTTTTTGGAGTTTTTTTTTTAAATTTTTTTTTCTATATTTTTTTTTCTAAATTTTTTTTCTAATTTTTTTTAATTTTTTTTTCGAATTTTTTTTTGAATTTTTTTCTTTTTGAAATTTTTTTTAAAATTTTTTTTTTGAAATTTTTTTTTTTGAAATTTTTTTTAAATTTTTTTTTTGAAAATTTTTTTTTTGATTTTTTTTCTAGATTTTTATTTTTTTTTCGAAATTTTTTTAAAATTTATTTTGAAATTTTTTTTTAAACTTTTTTTTTTGAAAATATTTTTTTCTAAATTTTTTTTAAATTTTTTTTAAATTTTTTTTTCAATTTTTTGAAAATTTTTTGATAATTTTTTTGAAATTTTTTTTTTCAAGTTTTTTGAAATTTTTTTTGAAAATTTTTTTTTTGAATTTTTTTTTTCGAATTTTTTTTTTTTGAAAATTTTTTTGACGTTTTTTTTAAATTTTTTTTAAATTTTTTTTTTGAAATTTTTTCCGAAATTTCTTTTTTTGAAAATTTTTTTTTTGAATTTTTTTTGGATTTTTTTAAAATTTTTTTTTCATTTTTTGAAATTTTTTAAAAATTTTTTTCGATTTTTTTCTAATTTTTTTTTTATTTTTTTTCAAATATTTTTCTGTGAAAATTTTTTTTTTGAAAAATTTTATTTTGAAATTTTTTTTTTTGAAAATTTTTTGATAATTTTTTTTTAATTTAAAAAAAAAAAAAAAATTATTTTTTCTTTCAAAAATTTTTTTGAAATTTTTTTAAAAATTTTTTTTGAAATTTTTTTTGAAATTTTTTTTTCTCAATTTTTTTTAAATTTTTTTTTCTTTCGTTTTTTTAAAATATTTTTCTTCGAAAATTTTATTTTTGTAAAATTTAATTTTGATAATTTTTTAAAAATTTTTTGATAATTATTTTTTTGAAATTTTTAAAAAATTTTTTTTTTGAGAATCATTTTTTCGAAAAATTGTTTTCGAATTTTCTTTTTTGAATTTTTTTTTGATTTTTTTTTGAATTTTTTTGAAAATTTTTTTTTGAATTTTTTTATTTGAAAATTTTTTGATAATTTTTTTTGAATTTTTTTTTATTTTTTTTAATTTTTTCTTTCAAAAATTTTTTTTGAATTTTTTTTTGAAATTTTTTTCAAATTTTTTTAAAATTTTTTGAAAATTTTTTGATAATTATTTTTTTGAGATTTTTTTTTAAGTTTTTTTGAAATTTTTTTTGAAAATTTTTTTTGAATTTTTTTTTTCGAATTTTTTTTTTGTTTCGAAATTTTTTTATTTTGAAAATTTTTTTGACGTTTTTTTTTAATTTTTTTTGAATTTTTTTTTGAAATTTTTTTTCTAAATTTTTTTTTTAATTTTTTGAAATTTTTTTTCTAAATTTTTTTTTAAATTTTTTGAAATTTTTTAAAAAATTTTTTCGAATTTTTTTTTGAAATTTTTTTAAAAAATTTTTTTTTGGAGTTTTTTTTAGAAATTTTTTTTTTTGATTTTTTTTGAATTTTTTTTTTATTTTTTTTCGAAATTTTTTTAAAATCTATTTTGAAATTTTTTTTGAAAATTTTTTTTTCTAAAATTTGTTTCTAATTTTTTAAAAAAAATTTTCGAATTTTTTTTTGAAATTTTTTAAAAAAATTTTTTTTTGGAGTTTTTTTTAGAAATTTTTTTTTTTGATTTTTTTTGATTTTTTTTTATTTTTTTTCGAAATTTTTTTAAAATCTATTTTGAAATTTTTTTTGAAAATTTTTTTTTCTAAAATTTGTTTCTAATTTTTTTAATTTTTTTTCGAATTTTTTTTTTCGAAAAATTTTCGTTTTGAATTTTTTTTTATTTTTTTTTGAAAATTTTTTTTTCTAAATTTTTTTTCCAATTTTTTTAAATTTTTTTTCGAATTTTTTTTTGAATTTTTTTTTTTTAAATTTTCGTTTTGAATTTTTTTAAAATTTTTTTTTGAAAATTTCTTTTCGAAAAATTTTCGTTTTGAAATTTTTTTTCATTCTTCTCTTAAATTTTTTTGGAGGTTTTTTTTGAAATTTTTTTAAAATTTTTTTTTGAAATTTTTTTTCTTGAAATTTTTTTGATATTTTTTTTTGAGAATAATTTTTTCGAAAAATTGTTTTCGAATTTTCTTTTTTGAAATTTTTTTTGAAATTTTTTTTTTTATTTTTTGAAAATTTTTTGATAATTATTTTTTTGAAATTTTTTTTCAAGTTTTTTTGAAATTTTTTTTGAAAATTTTTTTTGAATTTTTTTTTTCGATTTTTTTTTGTTTCGAAATTTTTTTCTTTTGAAAATTTTTTTGACATTTTTTTAAAAAATTTTTTGAATTTTTTTTTTGAAATTTTTTTTTTGAAAATTTTTTTTTGAATTTTTTTTGGAATTTTTTTTTTTTAATTTTTTGAAATTTTTTAAAAAATTTTTTCGAATTTTTTTTTGAAATTGTTTTTTGGAGTTTTTTTTGAAAATTTTTTTTTCTTTTTGAAATTTTTTTTAAAATTTTTTTTTGAAAATTTTTTTTTCGAAATTTTTTTTCGAAATTTTTTTTTTATTTTTTTTTATTTTTTTTCGAATTTTTTTTTGAAATTTTTTCCGAAATTTTTTTTTTGAAAATTTTTTTTTTTAATTTTTTTTGGAATATTTTTTAATTTTTTTTTTAATTTTTTGAAATTTTTTAAAAAATTTTTTCGAATTTTTTTTTGATATTTTTTTTAATATTTTTTTTGGAGTTTTTTTTGAAATTTTTTTTAACATTTTTTTTTTGAAATTTTTTTTTTGAAATTTTTTTAAAATTTTTTTAAAAATTTTTTTTTTTGAAATTTTTTTTTTGAAAATTTCTTTTTTTATTTTTTTT
Source organism: Chrysolina oricalcia (assembly GCA_944452925.2). NCBI lineage: Eukaryota > Metazoa > Arthropoda > Insecta > Coleoptera > Chrysomelidae > Chrysolina > Chrysolina oricalcia. The sequence goes on from OX101824.2 coordinate 30,797,925, forward strand.
CTAGATTTGTTTTTATTTTTTTTTCGAAATTTTTTTAAAATTTATTTTGAAATTTTTTTTAAACTTTTTTTTTGAATTTTTTTTTTCTAAATTTTTTTTCTAATTTTTTTAAATTTTTTTCGAATTTTTTTTATGAAATTTTTTTTCGAAAAATTTTTTTTCGAAATTTTATTTCGAAATTTTTTTTTCAATTTTTTTTTATTTTTTTCGAATTTTTTTATGAAATTTTTTTTCGAGAAATTTTCGTTTTGAATTTTTTTAAAATTTTTTTTTGAAAATTTTTTTTCGAAAAATTTTCGTTTCGAAATATTTTTTCATTCTTCTCTTAAATTTTTTTTGGAGATTTTTTTTGAAATTTTTTTTAAATTTTTTTTTGAAATTTTTTTTTTGAAATTTTTTTGATATTTTTTTTTTTATTTTTTGAAAATTTTTTGAAAATTATTTTTTTGAAATTTTTTTTCAATTTTTTTTGAAATTTTTTTTGAAATTTTTTTTTTGAATTTTTTTATTTCGATTTTTTTTTTGTTTCGAAATTTTTTTCTTTTGAAAATTTTTTTGACATTTTCTTAAAATTTTTTTTGAATTTTTTTTTTGAATTTTTTTCCGAAATTTTTTTTTTGAAAATTTTTTTTGAATTTTTTTTTGGAATTTTTTTTTTTTTAATTTTTTGAAATTTTTTAAAAAAATTTTTCGAATTTTTTTTTGAAATTTTTTTTAAAATTTTTTTTTTGGAGTTTTTTTTGAAATTTTTTTTTTAAATTTTTTTTTTGAAAATTTTTTTTTCGAAATTTTTTTTCGAAATTTTTTTTTTTTTTTTTCGAATTTTTTTTTGAAATTTTTCATTGAAAAATTTTCGTTTTGAAATTTTTTTTCGAAAAATTTTCATTTTGAATTTTTAAATTTTTTTTTTAATTTTTTTTCGAATTTTTTTTTTAATTTTTTAAAAATTTTTTTTTTTGAAAATTTTTGTTTTGAAAATTTTTTTTTTGAAATTTTTGTTTTGATTTTTTTTCTAGAATTTTTTTTTTATTTTTTTTCGATTTTTTTTTAAATTTATTTTGAAATTTTTTTTGAAACTTTTTTTTTTAAATTTTTTTTTCTATATTTTTTTTTCTAAATTTTTTTTCTAATTTTTTTTTATTTTTTTTTCGAATTTTTTTTTTGAATTTTTTTTTCTTTTTGAAATTTTTTTTTAAATTTTTTTTTTGAAATTTTTTTTTTTGAAATTTTTTTTAAATTTTTTTTTTGAAAATTTTTTTTTTGATTTTTTTTCTAGATTTTTATTTTTTTTTCGAAATTTTTTTAAAATTTATTTCGAAATTTTTTTTAAACTTTTTTTTTGAAAATATTTTTTTCTAAATTTTTTTTTAATTTTTTTAAAATTTTTTTTTCAATTTTTTGAAAATTTTTTGATAATTATTTTTTTGAAATTTTTTTTTTCAAGTTTTTTGAAATTTTTTTTGAAAATTTTTTTTTTGAATTTTTTTTTTCGAATTTTTTTTTTTTGAAAATTTTTTTGACGTTTTTTTTAAATTTTTTTTTAATTTTTTTTTTGAAATTTTTTCCGAAATTTCTTTTTTTGAAAATTTTTTTTTTGAATTTTTTTTGGATTTTTTTAAAATTTTTTTTTCATTTTTTGAAATTTTTTAAAAATTTTTTTCGATTTTTTTTTTGAAATTTTTTTCTAATTTTTTTTTTATTTTTTTTCAAATATTTTTCTGTGAAAATTTTTTTTTTGAAAAATTTTATTTTGAAATTTTTTTTTTTGAAAATTTTTTGATAATTTTTTTTAATTAAAAAAAAAAAAAAATTTATTTTTTCTTTCAAAAATTTTTTTGAAATTTTTTTTAAAATTTTTTTTGAAATTTTTTTTGAAATTTTTTTTTCTCAATTTTTTTTAAATTTTTTTTTTCTTTCGTTTTTTTTTAAATATTTTTCTTCGAAAATTTTATTTTTGTTAAATTTAATTTTGATAATTTTTTTAAAATTTTTTGATAATTATTTTTTTGAAATTTTTAAAAAAATTTTTTTTTGAGAATCATTTTTTCGAAAAATTGTTTTCGAATTTTCTTTTTTGAATTTTTTTTTGATTTTTTTTTGAATTTTTTTGAAAAATTTTTTTTGAATTTTTTTATTTGAAAATTTTTTGATAATTTTTTTTGAATTTTTTTTTTATTTTTTTTAATTTTTTCTTTCAAAAATTTTTTTTGAATTTTTTTTTGAAATTTTTTTCAAATTTTTTTAAAATTTTTTGAAAATTTTTTGATAATTATTTTTTTGAGATTTTTTTTTTAAGTTTTTTTGAAATTTTTTTTGAAAATTTTTTTTGAATTTTTTTTTTCGAATTTTTTTTTTGTTTCGAAATTTTTTTCTTTTGAAAATTTTTTTGACGTTTTTTTTTAATTTTTTTTGAATTTTTTTTTGAAATTTTTTTTCTAAATTTTTTTTTTAATTTTTTGAAATTTTTTTTCTAAATTTTTTTTTTAATTTTTTGAAATTTTTTAAAAAATTTTTTCGATTTTTTTTTTGAAATTTTTTCAAAAAAATTTTTTTTGGAGTTTTTTTTTTAAATTTTTTTTTCTATATTTTTTTTTCTAAATTTTTTTTCTAATTTTTTTTAATTTTTTTTTCGAATTTTTTTTTGAATTTTTTTCTTTTTGAAATTTTTTTTAAAATTTTTTTTTTGAAATTTTTTTTTTTGAAATTTTTTTTAAATTTTTTTTTTGAAAATTTTTTTTTTGATTTTTTTTCTAGATTTTTATTTTTTTTTCGAAATTTTTTTAAAATTTATTTTGAAATTTTTTTTTAAACTTTTTTTTTTGAAAATATTTTTTTCTAAATTTTTTTTAAATTTTTTTTAATTTTTTTTTTCAATTTTTTGAAAATTTTTTGATAATTTTTTTGAAATTTTTTTTTTCAAGTTTTTTGAAATTTTTTTTGAAAATTTTTTTTTTGAATTTTTTTTTTCGAATTTTTTTTTTTTGAAAATTTTTTTGACGTTTTTTTTAAATTTTTTTTAAATTTTTTTTTTGAAATTTTTTCCGAAATTTCTTTTTTTGAAAATTTTTTTTTGAATTTTTTTTGGATTTTTTTAAAATTTTTTTTTCATTTTTTGAAATTTTTTAAAAATTTTTTTCGATTTTTTTCTAATTTTTTTTTTATTTTTTTTCAAATATTTTTCTGTGAAAATTTTTTTTTTGAAAAATTTTATTTTGAAATTTTTTTTTTTGAAAATTTTTTGATAATTTTTTTTTAATTTAAAAAAAAAAAAAAATTTATTTTTTCTTTCAAAAATTTTTTTGAAATTTTTTTAAAAATTTTTTTTGAAATTTTTTTTGAAATTTTTTTTTCTCAATTTTTTTTAAATTTTTTTTTCTTTCGTTTTTTTAAAATATTTTTCTTCGAAAATTTTATTTTTGTAAAATTTAATTTTGATAATTTTTTTAAAATTTTTTGATAATTATTTTTTTGAAATTTTTAAAAAATTTTTTTTTTGAGAATCATTTTTTCGAAAAATTGTTTTCGAATTTTCTTTTTTGAATTTTTTTTTGATTTTTTTTTGAATTTTTTTGAAAATTTTTTTTTGAATTTTTTTATTTGAAAATTTTTTGATAATTTTTTTTGAATTTTTTTTTATTTTTTTTAATTTTTTCTTTCAAAAATTTTTTTTGAATTTTTTTTTGAAATTTTTTTCAAATTTTTTTAAAATTTTTTGAAAATTTTTTGATAATTATTTTTTTGAGATTTTTTTTTAAGTTTTTTTGAAATTTTTTTTGAAAATTTTTTTTGAATTTTTTTTTTCGAATTTTTTTTTTGTTTCGAAATTTTTTTATTTTGAAAATTTTTTTGACGTTTTTTTTTAATTTTTTTTGAATTTTTTTTTGAAATTTTTTTTCTAAATTTTTTTTTTAATTTTTTGAAATTTTTTTTCTAAATTTTTTTTTAAATTTTTTGAAATTTTTTTAAAAAATTTTTTTTTGGAATTTTTTTTAGAAATTTTTTTTTTGATTTTTTTTGAATTTTTTTTTTATTTTTTTTCGAAATTTTTTTAAAATCTATTTTGAAATTTTTTTTGAAAATTTTTTTTTCTAAAATTTGTTTCTAATTTTTTAAAAAAAATTTTCGAATTTTTTTTTGAAATTTTTTAAAAAAATTTTTTTTTGGAGTTTTTTTTAGAAATTTTTTTTTTTGATTTTTTTTGATTTTTTTTTATTTTTTTTCGAAATTTTTTTAAAATCTATTTTGAAATTTTTTTTGAAAATTTTTTTTTCTAAAATTTGTTTCTAATTTTTTAAATTTTTTTTCGAATTTTTTTTTTCGAAAAATTTTCGTTTTGAATTTTTTTTTATTTTTTTTTGAAAATTTTTTTTTCTAAATTTTTTTTCCAATTTTTTTAAATTTTTTTTCGAATTTTTTTTTGAATTTTTTTTTTTTAAATTTTCGTTTTGAATTTTTTTAAAATTTTTTTTTGAAAATTTCTTTTCGAAAAATTTTCGTTTTGAAATTTTTTTTCATTCTTCTCTTAAATTTTTTTGGAGGTTTTTTTTGAAATTTTTTTAAAATTTTTTTTTGAAATTTTTTTTCTTGAAATTTTTTTGATATTTTTTTTTGAGAATAATTTTTTCGAAAAATTGTTTTCGAATTTTCTTTTTTGAAATTTTTTTTGAAATTTTTTTTTTTATTTTTTGAAAATTTTTTGATAATTATTTTTTTGAAATTTTTTTTCAAGTTTTTTTGAAATTTTTTTTGAAAATTTTTTTTGAATTTTTTTTTTCGATTTTTTTTTTGTTTCGAAATTTTTTTCTTTTGAAAATTTTTTTGACATTTTTTTAAAAATTTTTTTGAATTTTTTTTTTGAAATTTTTTTTTTGAAAATTTTTTTTTGAATTTTTTTTGGAATTTTTTTTTTTTAATTTTTTGAAATTTTTTAAAAAATTTTTTCGAATTTTTTTTTGAAATTGTTTTTTGGAGTTTTTTTTGAAAATTTTTTTTTTCTTTTTGAAATTTTTTTTAAAATTTTTTTTTGAAAATTTTTTTTTCGAAATTTTTTTTCGAAATTTTTTTTTTTATTTTTTTTTATTTTTTTTCGAATTTTTTTTTGAAATTTTTTCCGAAATTTTTTTTTTGAAAATTTTTTTTTTGAATTTTTTTTGGAATATTTTTTAATTTTTTTTTTAATTTTTTGAAATTTTTTAAAAAATTTTTTCGAATTTTTTTTTGATATTTTTTTTAATATTTTTTTTGGAGTTTTTTTTGAAATTTTTTTTAACATTTTTTTTTTGAAATTTTTTTTTTTGAAATTTTTTTAAAATTTTTTTAAAAATTTTTTTTTTTGAAATTTTTTTTTTGAAAATTTCTTTTTTTATTTTTTTTCTAGATTTGTTTTTATTTTTTTTTCGAAATTTTTTTAAAATTTATTTTGAAATTTTTTTTAAACTTTTTTTTTGAATTTTTTTTTTCTAAATTTTTTTTCTAATTTTTTTAAATTTTTTTTCGAATTTTTTTTATGAAATTTTTTTTCGAAAAATTTTTTTTCGAAATTTTATTTCGAAATTTTTTTTTCAATTTTTTTTTATTTTTTTCGAATTTTTTTATGAAATTTTTTTTCGAGAAATTTTCGTTTTGAATTTTTTTAAAATTTTTTTTTGAAAATTTTTTTTCGAAAAATTTTCGTTTCGAAATATTTTTTCATTCTTCTCTTAAATTTTTTTTGGAGATTTTTTTTGAAATTTTTTTTAAATTTTTTTTTGAAATTTTTTTTTTGAAATTTTTTTGATATTTTTTTTTTTATTTTTTGAAAATTTTTTGAAAATTATTTTTTTGAAATTTTTTTTCAATTTTTTTTGAAATTTTTTTTGAAATTTTTTTTTTGAATTTTTTTATTTCGATTTTTTTTTTGTTTCGAAATTTTTTTCTTTTGAAAATTTTTTTGACATTTTCTTAAAATTTTTTTTGAATTTTTTTTTTGAATTTTTTTCCGAAATTTTTTTTTTGAAAATTTTTTTTGAATTTTTTTTTGGAATTTTTTTTTTTTTTAATTTTTTGAAATTTTTTAAAAAAATTTTTCGAATTTTTTTTTAAAATTTTTTTTAAAATTTTTTTTTTGGAGTTTTTTTTGAAATTTTTTTTTTAAATTTTTTTTTTGAAAATTTTTTTTTCGAAATTTTTTTTCGAAATTTTTTTTTTTTTTTTTCGAATTTTTTTTTGAAATTTTTCATTGAAAAATTTTCGTTTTGAAATTTTTTTTCGAAAAATTTTCATTTTGAATTTTTAAATTTTTTTTTTAATTTTTTTTCGAATTTTTTTTTAAATTTTTTAAAAATTTTTTTTTTTGAAAATTTTTGTTTTGAAAATTTTTTTTTTGAAATTTTTGTTTTGATTTTTTTTCTAGAATTTTTTTTTTATTTTTTTTCGATTTTTTTTTAAATTTATTTTGAAATTTTTTTTGAAACTTTTTTTTTTAAATTTTTTTTTCTATATTTTTTTTTCTAAATTTTTTTTCTAATTTTTTTTTATTTTTTTTTCGAATTTTTTTTTTGAATTTTTTTTTCTTTTTGAAATTTTTTTTTAAATTTTTTTTTTGAAATTTTTTTTTTTGAAATTTTTTTTAAATTTTTTTTTTGAAAATTTTTTTTTTGATTTTTTTTCTAGATTTTTATTTTTTTTTCGAAATTTTTTTAAAATTTATTTCGAAATTTTTTTTAAACTTTTTTTTTGAAAATATTTTTTTCTAAATTTTTTTTTAATTTTTTTAAAATTTTTTTTTCAATTTTTTGAAAATTTTTTGATAATTATTTTTTTGAAATTTTTTTTTTCAAGTTTTTTGAAATTTTTTTTGAAAATTTTTTTTTTGAATTTTTTTTTTTGAATTTTTTTTTTTTGAAAATTTTTTTGACGTTTTTTTTAAATTTTTTTTTAATTTTTTTTTTGAAATTTTTTCCGAAATTTCTTTTTTTGAAAATTTTTTTTTTGAATTTTTTTTGGATTTTTTTAAAATTTTTTTTTCATTTTTTGAAATTTTTTAAAAATTTTTTTCGATTTTTTTTTTGAAATTTTTTTCTAATTTTTTTTTTATTTTTTTTCAAATATTTTTCTGTGAAAATTTTTTTTTTGAAAAATTTTATTTTGAAATTTTTTTTTTTGAAAATTTTTTGATAATTTTTTTTTAATTAAAAAAAAAAAAAAATTTATTTTTTCTTTCAAAAATTTTTTTGAAATTTTTTTTAAAATTTTTTTTGAAATTTTTTTTGAAATTTTTTTTTCTCAATTTTTTTTAAATTTTTTTTTCCTTTCGTTTTTTTTTAAATATTTTTCTTCGAAAATTTTATTTTTGTTAAATTTAATTTTGATAATTTTTTTAAAATTTTTTGATAATTATTTTTTTGAAATTTTTAAAAAAATTTTTTTTTGAGAATCATTTTTTCGAAAAATTGTTTTCGAATTTTCTTTTTTGAATTTTTTTTTGATTTTTTTTTGAATTTTTTTGAAAAATTTTTTTTGAATTTTTTTATTTGAAAATTTTTTGATAATTTTTTTTGAATTTTTTTTTTATTTTTTTTAATTTTTTCTTTCAAAAATTTTTTTTGAATTTTTTTTTGAAATTTTTTTCAAATTTTTTTAAAATTTTTTGAAAATTTTTTGATAATTATTTTTTTGAGATTTTTTTTTAAAGTTTTTTTGAAATTTTTTTTGAAAATTTTTTTTGAATTTTTTTTTTCCAATTTTTTTTTTGTTTCGAAATTTTTTTCTTTTGAAAATTTTTTTGACGTTTTTTTTTAATTTTTTTTGAATTTTTTTTTGAAATTTTTTTTCTAAATTTTTTTTTTAATTTTTTGAAATTTTTTTTCAAAATTTTTTTTTTAATTTTTTGAAATTTTTTAAAAAATTTTTTCGAATTTTTTTTTGAAATTTTTTTAAAAAATTTTTTTTTGGAGTTTTTTTTAGAAATTTTTTTTTTGATTTTTTTTTTATTTTTTTTCGAAATTTTTTTAAAATCTATTTTGAAATTTTTTTTGAAAATTTTTTTTTCTAAAATTTGTTTCTAATTTTTTAAAAAATTTTTTCGAATTTTTTTTTGAAATTTTTTAAAAAAATTTTTTTTTGGAGTTTTTTTTAGAAATTTTTTTTTTGATTTTTTTTGATTTTTTTTTTTATTTTTTTTCGAAATTTTTTAAAAATCTATTTTGAAATTTTTTTTGAAAATTTTTTTTTCTAAAATTTGTTTCTAATTTTTTTAATTTTTTTTCGAATTTTTTTTTCGAAAAATTTTCGTTTTGAATTTTTTTTCATTTTTTTTTGAAAATTTTTTTTTCTAAATTTTTTTTCCAATTTTTTTTAAATTTTTTTCGAATTTTCTTTTGAAATTTTTTTTTTTTTAATTTTCGTTTTGAATTTTTTTAAAATTTTTTTTTGAAAATTTCTTTTCGAAAAATTTTCGTTTTGAAATTTTTTTTCATTCTTCTCTTAAATTTTTTTGGAGGTTTTTTTTGAAATTTTTTTAAAATTTTTTTTTGAAATTTTTTTTCTTGAAATTTTTTTGATATTTTTTTTTGAGAATAATTTTTTCGAAAAATTGTTTTCGAATTTTCTTTTTTGAAATTTTTTTTGAAATTTTTTTTTTTATTTTTTGAAAATTTTTTGATAATTATTTTTTTGAAATTTTTTTTCAAGTTTTTTTGAAATTTTTTTTGAAAATTTTTCTTGAATTTTTTTTTTCGATTTTTTTTTTGTTCCGAAATTTTTTTCTTTTGAAAATTTTTTTGACATTTTTTTAAAAATTTTTTTGAATTTTTTTTTTGAAATTTTTTTTTTGAAAATTTTTTTTTGAATTTTTTTTGGATTTTTTTTTTTTTAATTTTTTGAAATTTTTTAAAAAATTTTCTTAAAATTTTTTTTGAATTTTTTTTTTGAATTTTTTTCCGAAATTTTTTTTTTGAAAATTTTTTTTGAATTTTTTTTTGGAATTTTTTTTTTTTTTTTTTTAATTTTTTGAAATTTTTTAAAAAAATTTTTCGAATTTTTTTTTGAAATTTTTTTTAAAATTTTTTTTTTTGAGTTTTTTTTGAAATTTTTTTTTTTAATTTTTTTTTTGAAAAATTTTTTTTTGAAATTTTTCATTGAAAAATTTTCGTTTTGAAATTTTTTTTCGAAAAATTTTCATTTTGAATTTTTAAATTTTTTTTAAAATTTTTTTTCGAATTTTTTTTTTTAATTTTTTAAAAATTTTTTTTTTTGAAAATTTTTGTTTTGAAAATTTTTTTTTTGAAATTTTTGTTTTGATTTTTTTTCTAGAATTTTTTTTTTTATTTTTTTTCGATTTTTTTTAAAATTTATTTTGAAATTTTTTTTGAAACTTTTTTTTTTTAAATTTTTTTTTCTATATTTTTTTTTCTTAATTTTTTTTCTAATTTTTTTTTATTTTTTTTTCGAATTTTTTTTTTGAATTTTTTTTTCTTTTTGAAATTTTTTTTGAAATTTTTTTTTTGAAATTTTTTTTTTGAAATTTTTTTTAAATTTTTTTTTTGAAAATTTTTTTTTTGATTTTTTTTCTAGATTTTTATTTTTTTTTCGAAATTTTTTTAAAATTTATTTTGAAATTTTTTTTTAAACTTTTTTTTTTGAAATTTTTTTTTTGAAATTTTTTTTTTGATTTTTTTCTAGAATTTTTTTTTTATTTTTTTTTGAATTTTTTTTAAAATTTATTTTGAAATTTTTTTTGAAACTTTTTTTTTTGAAAATTTTTTTTTCTAAATTTTTTTTTTAATTTTTTGAAATTTTTTAAAAAATTTTTTCGAATTTTTTTTTGAAATTTTTTCAAAAAATTTTTTTTTGGAGTTTTTTTTAGAAATTTTTTTTTTTGATTTTTTTTGATTTTTTTTTTTTATTTTTTTTCGAAATTTTTTTAAAATCTATTTTGAAATTTTTTTTGAAAATTTTTTTTTCTAAAATTTGTTTCTAATTTTTTAAAAAATTTTTTCGAATTTTTTTTTGAAATTTTTTAAAAAAATTTTTTTTTGGAGTTTTTTTTAGAAATTTTTTTTTTGATTTTTTTTGATTTTTTTTTTTATTTTTTTTCGAAATTTTTTAAAAATCTATTTTGAAATTTTTTTTGAAAATTTTTTTTTCTAAAATTTGTTTCTAATTTTTTTAATTTTTTTTCGAATTTTTTTTTCGAAAAATTTTCGTTTTGAATTTTTTTTCATTTTTTTTTGAAAATTTTTTTTTCTAAATTTTTTTTCCAATTTTTTTTAAATTTTTTTCGAATTTTTTTTTGAAATTTTTTTTTTTTTAATTTTCGTTTTGAATTTTTTTAAAATTTTTTTTTGAAAATTTCTTTTCGAAAAATTTTTTTTTGAAATTTTTTTTCTTGAAATTTTTTTGATATTTTTTTTTGAGAATAATTTTTTCGAAAAATTGTTTTCGAATTTTCTTTTTTGAAATTTTTTTTGAAATTTTTTTTTTTATTTTTTGAAAATTTTTTGATAATTATTTTTTTGAAATTTTTTTTCAAGTTTTTTTGAAATTTTTTTTGAAAATTTTTCTTGAATTTTTTTTTTCGATTTTTTTTTTGTTCCGAAATTTTTTTCTTTTGAAAATTTTTTTGACATTTTTTTAAAATTTTTTTTGAATTTTTTTTTTGAAATTTTTTTTTTGAAAATTTTTTTTGAATTTTTTTTGGATTTTTTTTTTTAATTTTTTGAAATTTTTTAAAAAATTTTTTCGAATTTTTTTTTTGAAATTGTTTTTTGGAGTTTTTTTTGAAAATTTTTTTTTTCTTTTTGAAATTTTTTTTAAAATTTTTTTTTGAAAATTTTTTTTTCGAAATTTTTTTTCGAAATTTTTTTTTTTATTTTTTTTTATTTTTTTTCGAATTTTTTTTTGAAATTTTTTCCGAAATTTTTTTTTTGAAAATTTTTTTTTTGAATTTTTTTTGGAATATTTTTTAATTTTTTGAAATTTTTTAAAAAATTTTTTCGAATTTTTTTTTGATATTTTTTTTAATATTTTTTTTGGAGTTTTTTTTGAAATTTTTTTTAACATTTTTTTTTTTGAAATTTTTTTTTTTGAAATTTTTTTAAAATTTTTTTAAAATTTTTTTTTTTTGAAATTTTTTTTTTGAAAATTTCTTTTTTGATTTTTTTTCTAGATTTGTTTTTATTTTTTTTTCGAAATTTTTTTAAAATTTATTTTGAAATTTTTTTTAAACTTTTTTTTTGAATTTTTTTTTTCTAAATTTTTTTTCTAATTTTTTTTAAATTTTTTTTCGAATTTTTTTTATGAAATTTTTTTTCGAAAAATTTTTTTTCGAAATTTTATTTCGAAATTTTTTTTTCAATTTTTTTTTATTTTTTTCGAATTTTTTTATGAAATTTTTTTTCGAGAAATTTTCGTTTTGAATTTTTTTTAAATTTTTTTTTGAAAATTTTTTTTCGAAAAATTTTCGTTTCGAAATATTTTTTCATTCTTCTCTTAAATTTTTTTTGGAGATTTTTTTTGAAATTTTTTTAAAATTTTTTTTTGAAATTTTTTTTTTGAAATTTTTTTGATATTTTTTTTTGAGAATCATTTTTTCGAAAAATTGTTTTCGAATTTTCTTTTTTGAAATTTTTTTTGAAATTTTTTTTTTTATTTTTTGAAAATTATTTTTTTGAAATTTTTTTTCAAGTTTTTTTGAAATTTTTTTTGAAATTTTTTTTTTGAATTTTTTTATTTCGATTTTTTTTTTGTTTCGAAATTTTTTTCTTTTGAGAATTTTTTTGACATTTTCTTAAAATTTTTTTTGAATTTTTTTTTTGAATTTTTTTCCGAAATTTTTTTTTTGAAATTTTTTTTTGAATTTTTTTTTGGAATTTTTTTTTTTTTTTTTTTTAATTTTTTGAAATTTTTTAAAAAAATTTTTCGAATTTTTTTTTGAAATTTTTTTTAAAATTTTTTTTTTGGAGTTTTTTTTGAAATTTTTTTTTTTATTTTTTTTTTGAAAAATTTTTTTTTGAAATTTTTCATTGAAAAATTTTCGTTTTGAAATTTTTTTTTGAAAAATTTTCATTTTGAATTTTTAAATTTTTTTTTAAATTTTTTTTCGAATTTTTTTTTTTAATTTTTTAAAAATTTTTTTTTTTGAAAATTTTTGTTTTGAAAATTTTTTTTTTGAAATTTTTGTTTTGATTTTTTTTCTAGAATTTTTTTTTTTTATTTTTTTTCGATTTTTTTTAAAATTTATTTTGCAATTTTTTTTGAAACTTTTTTTTTTAAATTTTTTTTTCTATATTTTTTTTTCTTAATTTTTTTTCTAATTTTTTTTTATTTTTTTTTCGAATTTTTTTTTTGAATTTTTTTTTCTTTTTGAAATTTTTTTTGAAATTTTTTTTTTGAAATTTTTTTTTTGAAATTTTTTTTAAATTTTTTTTTTGAAAATTTTTTTTTTGATTTTTTTTCTAGATTTTTATTTTTTTTTCGAAATTTTTTTAAAATTTATTTTGAAATTTTTTTTTAAACTTTTTTTTTTGAAATTTTTTTTTTGAAATTTTTTTTTTGATTTTTTTCTAGAATTTTTTTTTATTTTTTTTTGAATTTTTTTTAAAATTTATTTTGAAATTTTTTTTGAAACTTTTTTTTTTGAAAATTTTTTTTTCTAAATTTTTTTTCTAATTTTTTTTTTTTTTTAATTTTTTTTCGAATTTTTTTTTTGAAATTTTTTTAAAATTTTTTTTAAATTTTTTTTGAAATTTTTTCGAAAAATTGTTTTCAAATTTTCTTTTTTGAATTTTTTAAAAAAATTTTTTTTGAATTTTTAATTTTTTTTTATTTTTTTTTTATTTTTTTTTTGAAAATTTTTTTTTTGAAATTCTTTCTGAATTTTTTTTAGAAACTGTTTGAATTTTTTTTTGAAAATATTTTTTCTAAATTTTTTTTCTAATTTTTTAAAAAAATTTTTTTTGAATTCTTAATTTTTTTTTATTTTTTTTTGAAATTTTTTCTGAATTTTTTTTAGAAACTTTGAATTTTTTTTTTTGAAAATATTTTTTCTAAATTTTTTTTTTAATTTTTTAAAAACATTTTCAAAATTTTTTTTGGAATTTTTTTTTGAAATTTTTTTTCGAAAAATTTTCGCTTTGAATTTTTTTTTTTAATTTTTTTTAAAAATTTTTTTTGGAATTTTTTAAAAATTTTTTTTTTTATTTTTTTTTGAAATTTTTTTAAAAATTTTCTTTTCAATTTTTTTTTTAAATTTTTATTTATTTTGTTTCGAAAATTTTTTTTTGAAAATTTTTTCAAATTTTTTTTTTGAAATTTTTATTTCTGAAATTTTTTTAAAATTTTTTTTGAAAATTTCTTTTTTTGAAAATTTTTTTTCGAAAATTTTTTTTTCGAAATTTTTTTTTTTAATTTTTTTTCGAAATTTTTTGAAACTTTTTTTAAATTTTTTTTTTGAGTTTTTTCTTGAAATTTTTTTTTTGAATTTTTTTTTAAATTTTTTTTTTGAAAATTTTTTTTTCGAAATTTTTTTTTCAATTTTTTTTATTTTTTTTTCGAATTTTTTTTTGAAATTTTTTCCGAAATTTTTTTTTTGAAATTTTTTTTTTTGAATTTTTTTTTGGAATTTTTTTTTAAATTTTTTTTTAATTTTTTGAAATTTTTTAAAAAAATTTTTCGAATTTTTTTTTGGTATTTTTTTTTAATTTTTTTTTTGAGTTTTTTTTTGAAATTTTTTTTTTCTTTTTGAAATTTTTTTTTAAATTTTTTTTTTGAAAATTTTTTCTTTGAAAATTTTTTTTTTGATTTTTTTTCTAGATTTTTTTTTATTTTTTTTTAATTTTTTTTCGAATTTTTTTTTCGAAAAATTTTCGTTTTGAATTTTTTTTTAAATTTTTTTTTGATAATTTCTTTTTTTGAAATTTTTTTTTTCTAAATTTTTTTTCTATTTTTTTAAATTTTTTTTTAAATTTTTTTTCGAATTATTTTTTTGAAATTTTTTTTCGAAAAATTTTCGTTTTGAAATTTTTTTTTTCTTTTCGATTTTTTTTTTAAATTTTTTTTTTGAAAATTTTTTTTTCGAAATTTTTTTTCGATATTTTTTTTTCAATTTTTTAAAATTTTTTTTTGAAATTTTTTCCGAAATTTTTTTTTTCTTAATTTTTTTTTGGAATTTCTTTTTATTTTTTTCTCAAATTTTTTTTTGGAAGTTTTTTTTGAATTTTATTTAAATTTTCTTTTTGAAATTTTTTTTAAAAATTTTTCTGAAATTTTTTTTTTGATTTTTTTTTTAGAATTTTTTTTATTTTTTTTTTAAATTTATTTTGAAATATTTTTTTTTAAACTTCTTTTTTGGAAATTTTTTTTCTAATTTTTTTTTTAATTTTTTAAAATTTTTCTAAAATTTTTTTTCGAATTTTTTTTTTGAAATTTTTTTTCGAAAAGTTTTCGTTTTGAAATTTTTTTTAAATTCTTTTCTTAAATTTTTTATTTATTTTTTTTGAAAATTTATTTTTTGAAATTTTTTTTTAAATTTTTTTTTTGAAAATTTTTTTTTTGAAATTTTTTTTTTGATTTTTTTCTAGATTTTTTTTTTATTTTTTTTTTGAATTTTTTTTTAAATTTATTTTGAAATTTTTTTTGAAACTTTTTTTTTTGAAAATTTTTTTTCTAATTTTTTTTATTTTTTTTTTAAATTTTTTTTCGAATTTTTTTTTTGAAATTTTTTTTAAAATTTTTTTTAAAATTTTTTTTAAATTTTTTTTTCGAAAAATTGTTTTCAAATTTTCTTTTTTGAATTTTTTTAAAAAATTTTTTTTGAATTTTTAATTTTTTTTATTTTTTTTTAATTTTTTTTTTGAAAATTTTTTTTTTTTAATTTTTTCTGAATTTCTTTTAGAAACTGTTTGAATTTTTTTTTTTTGAAAATATTTTTTCTAAATTTTTTTTCTAATTTTTTAAAAACATTTTCAAAATTTTTTTTGGAATTTTTTTTTGAAATTTTTTTTCGAAATTTTTTTTTCAATTTTTTTTATTTTTTTTTCGAATTTTTTTTTGAAATTTTTTCCGAAATTTTTTTTTTGAAAATTTTTTTGGAATTTTTTTTTTTTTTTTTTTAATTTTTTGAAATTTTTTAAAAAAATTTTTCGAATTTTTTTTTGAAATTTTTTTTAAAATTTTTTTTTTGGAGTTTTTTTTGAAATTTTTTTTTTTAATTTTTTTTTTGAAAATTTTTTTTTCGAAATTTTTTTTCGAAATTTTTTTTTTTTCGAATTTTTTTTTGAAATTTTTCATTGAAAAATTTTCGTTTTGAAATTTTTTTTCGAAAAATTTTCATTTTGAATTTTTAAATTTTTTTTAAAATTTTTTTTCGAATTTTTTTTTTTTATTTTTTAAAAATTTTTTTTTTGAAAATTTTTGTTTTGAAAATTTTTTTTTTGAAATTTTTGTTTTGATTTTTTTTCTAGAATTTTTTTTTTATTTTTTTTCGATTTTTTTTTAAATTTATTTTGAAATTTTTTTTGAAACTTTTTTTTTTAAATTTTTTTTCTATATTTTTTTTTCTAAATTTTTTTTCTAATTTTTTTTATTTTTTTTTCGAATTTTTTTTTTGAATTTTTTTTTCTTTTTGAAATTTTTTTTAAAATTTTTTTTTTGAAATTTTTTTTTTTGAAATTTTTTTTAAATTTTTTTTTTGAAAATTTTTTTTTTGATTTTTTTTCTAGATTTTTATTTTTTTTTCGAAATTTTTTTAAAATTTATTTTGAAATTTTTTTTTAAACTTTCTTTTTTGAAAATATTTTTTTCTAAATTTTTTTTTAATTTTTTTAAAATTTTTTTTTCAATTTTTTGAAAATTTTTTGATAATTATTTTTTTGAAATTTTTTTTTTCAAGTTTCTTGAAATTTTTTTGAAAATTTTTTTTTTGAATTTTTTTTTTCGAATTTTTTTTTTTGAAAATTTTTTTGACGTTTTTTTTAAATTTTTTTTTAATTTTTTTTTTGAAATTTTTTCCGAAATTTCTTTTTTTGAAAATTTTTTTTTTGAATTTTTTTTGGATTTTTTTAAAATTTTTTTTTCATTTTTTGAAATTTTTTAAAAATTTTTTTCGATTTTTTTTTTGAAATTTTTTTCTAATTTTTTTTTTATTTTTTTTCAAATATTTTTCTGTGAAAATTTTTTTTTTGAAAAATTTTATTTTGAAATTTTTTTTTTTGAAAATTTTTTGATAATTTTTTTTTAATTTAAAAAAAAAAAAAAATTTTATTTTTTCTTTCAAAAATTTTTTTGAAATTTTTTTTAAAATTTTTTTTGAAATTTTTTTTGAAATTTTTTTTTCTCAATTTTTTTTAAATTTTTTTTTTCTTTCGTTTTTTTTAAATATTTTTCTTTGAAAATTTTATTTTTGTAAAATTTAATTTTGATAATTTTTTAAAAATTTTTTGATAATTATTTTTTTGAAATTTTTAAAAAAATTTTTTTTTGAGAATCATTTTTTCGAAAAATTGTTTTCGAATTTTCTTTTTTGAATTTTTTTTTGATTTTTTTTTGAATTTTTTTGAAAAATTTTTTTTGAATTTTTTTATTTGAAAATTTTTTGATAATTTTTTTTGAATTTTTTTTTTATTTTTTTTAATTTTTTCTTTCAAAAATTTTTTTTGAATTTTTTTTTGAAATTTTTTTCAAATTTTTTGAAAATTTTTTGATAATTATTTTGTTGAGATTTTTTTTTTAAGTTTTTTTGAAATTTTTTTTGAAAATTTTTTTTGAATTTTTTTTTTCGAATTTTTTTTTTGTTTCGAAATTTTTTCTTTTGAAAATTTTTTTGACGTTTTTTTCTAATTTTTTTTGAATTTTTTTTTGAAATTTTTTTTCTAAATTTTTTTTTTAATTTTTTGAAATTTTTTAAAAAATTTTTTCGAATTTTTTTTTGAAATTTTTTTAAAAATTTTTTTTTTGGAGTTTTTTTTAGAAATTTTTTTTTTGATTTTTTTTGAATTTTTTTTTTATTTTTTTTCGAAATTTTTTTAAAATCTATTTTGAAATTTTTTTTGAAAATTTTTTTTTCTAAAATTTGTTTCTAATTTTTTAAAAAATTTTTTCGAATTTTTTTTTGAAATTTTTTTAAAAAAATTTTTTTTGGAGTTTTTTTTAGAATTTTTTTTTTTGATTTTTTTTGAATTTTTTTTTTATTTTTTTTCGAAATTTTTTTAAAATCTATTTTGAAATTTTTTTTGAAAATTTTTTTTTCTAAAATTTGTTTCTAATTTTTTTAATTTTTTTTCGAATTTTTTTTTTCGAAAAATTTTCGTTTTGAATTTTTTTTTATTTTTTTTTGAAAATTTTTTTTTCTAAATTTTTTTTCCAATTTTTTTTAATTTTTTTTCGAATTTTTTTTTGAAATTTTTTTTATTTTTTTTTCGAATTTTTTTTTGAAATTTTTTCCGAAATTTTTTTTTTGAAATTTTTTTTTCTTTTTGAAATTTTTTTTTTTATTTTTTTTTTGAAAATTTTTTCTTTGAAAATTTTTTTTTTGATTTTTTTTCTAGATTTTTTTTTATTTTTTTTTAATTTTTTTTCGAATTTTTTTTTCGAAAAATTTTCGTTTCGAATTTTTTTTTATTTTTTTTTGAAAATTTTTTTTTCTAAATTTTTTTTCTAATTTTTTTAAATTTTTTTTCTAATTTTTTTTGAAATTTTTTTTTGAAATTTTTTTTCGAAAAATTTTCGTTTTGAATTTCTTTTTAAATTTTTTTTTGATAATTTCTTTTTTTGAAAATTTTTTTTTCTAAATTTTTTTTCTATTTTTTTAAAAAATTTTTAAATTTTTTTTTCGAATTTTTTTTTTGAAATTTTTTTTCGAAAAATTTTCGTTTTGAAATTTTTTTTTATTCTTTTCTTAAATTTTTTTTGGAGGTTTTTTTTGAATTTTTTTTTTAAATTTTTTTCAAATTTTTTTAAAATTTTTTGAAAATTTTTTGATAATTATTTTTTTGAGATTTTTTTTTTAAGTTTTTTTGAAATTTTTTTTGAAAATTTTTTTTGAATTTTTTTTTTTGAATTTTTTTTTTGTTTCGAAATTTTTTTCTTTTGAAAATTTTTTTGACGTTTTTTTTTAATTTTTTTTGAATTTTTTTTTGAAATTTTTTTTCTAAATTTTTTTTTTAATTTTTTGAAATTTTTTTTCTAAATTTTTTTTTAAATTTTTTGAAATTTTTTAAAAAATTTTTTCGAATTTTTTTTTGAAATTTTTTTAAAAAATTTTTTTTTGGAGTTTTTTTTTTTAATTTTTTTTTCTATATTTTTTTTTCTAAATTTTTTTTCTAATTTTTTTTAATTTTTTTTTCGAATTTTTTTTTGAATTTTTTTCTTTTTGAAATTTTTTTTAAAATTTTTTTTTTGAAATTTTTTTTTTTGAAATTTTTTTTAAATTTTTTTTTTGAAAATTTTTTTTTTGATTTTTTTTCTAGATTTTTATTTTTTTTTCGAAATTTTTTTAAAATTTATTTTGAAATTTTTTTTTAAACTTTTTTTTTTGAAAATATTTTTTTCAAAATTTTTTTTTAATTTTTTTAAAATTTTTTTTTCAATTTTTTGAAAATTTTTTGATAATTTTTTTGAAATTTTTTTTTTCAAGTTTTTTGAAATTTTTTTTGAAAATTTTTTTTTTGAATTTTTTTTTTCGAATTTTTTTTTTTTTGAAAATTTTTTTGACGTTTTTTTTAAATTTTTTTTAAATTTTTTTTTTGAAATTTTTTCCGAAATTTCTTTTTTTGAAAATTTTTTTTTTGAATTTTTTTTGGATTTTTTTAAAATTTTTTTTTCATTTTTTGAAATTTTTTAAAAATTTTTTTCGATTTTTTTCTAATTTTTTTTTTATTTTTTTTCAAATAATTTTCTGTGAAAATTTTTTTTTTGAAAAATTTTATTTTGAAATTTTTTTTTTTGAAAATTTTTTGATAATTTTTTTTTAATTAAAAAAAAAAAAAATTTATTTTTTCTTTCAAAAATTTTTTTGAAATTTTTTTAAAAATTTTTTTTGAAATTTTTTTTGAAATTTTTTTTTCTCAATTTTTTTTAAATTTTTTTTTCTTTCGTTTTTTTTAAATATTTTTCTTCGAAAATTTTATTTTTGTAAAATTTAATTTTGATAATTTTTTTAAAATTTTTTGATAATTATTTTTTTGAAATTTTTAAAAAATTTTTTTTTTGAGAATCATTTTTTCGAAAAATTGTTTTCGAATTTTCTTTTTTGAATTTTTTTTTGATTTTTTTTTGAATTTTTTTGAAAATTTTTTTTTGAATTTTTTTATTTGAAAATTTTTTGATAATTTTTTTTTAATTTTTTTTTATTTTTTTTAATTTTTTCTTTCAAAAATTTTTTTTGAATTTTTTTTTGAAATTTTTTTCAAATTTTTTTAAAATTTTTTGAAAATTTTTTGATAATTATTTTTTTGAGATTTTTTTTTAAGTTTTTTTGAAATTTTTTTTGAAAATTTTTTTTGAATTTTTTTTTTCGAATTTTTTTTTTGTTTCGAATTTTTTTTATTTTGAAAATTTTTTTGACGTTTTTTTTTAATTTTTTTTGAATTTTTTTTTGAAATTTTTTTTCTAAATTTTTTTTTTAATTTTTTGAAATTTTTTTTCTAAATTTTTTTTTAAATTTTTTGAAATTTTTTAAAAAATTTTTTCGAATTTTTTTTTGAAATTTTTTTAAAAAATTTTTTTTTGGAGTTTTTTTTAGAAATTTTTTTTTTTGATTTTTTTTGAATTTTTTTTTTATTTTTTTTCGAAATTTTTTTAAAATCTATTTTGAAATTTTTTTTGAAAATTTTTTTTTCTAAAATTTGTTTCTAATTTTTTAAAAAAAATTTTCGAATTTTTTTTTGAAATTTTTTTTTTTTTTTTTTTCGAATTTTTTTTTTGAAATTTTTCATTGAAAAATTTTCGTTTTGAAATTTTTTTTCGAAAAATTTTCATTTTGAATTTTTAAATTTTTTTTTTAATTTTTTTTCGAATTTTTTTTTTTAATTTTTTAAAATTTTTTTTTTTTGAAAATTTTTGTTTTGAAAATTTTTTTTTTGAAATTTTTGTTTTGATTTTTTTTCTAGAATTTTTTTTTTATTTTTTTTCGATTTTTTTTAAAATTTATTTTGAAATTTTTTTTGAAACTTTTTTTTTTAAATTTTTTTTTCTATATTTTTTTTTCTAAATTTTTTTTCTAATTTTTTTTTATTTTTTTTTCGAATTTTTTTTTTGAATTTTTTTTTCTTTTTGAAATTTTTTTTAAAATTTTTTTTTGAAATTTTTTTTTTTGAAATTTTTTTTAAATTTTTTTTTTGAAAATTTTTTTTTTGATTTTTTTTCTAGATTTTTATTTTTTTTTCGAAATTTTTTTAAAATTTATTTTGAAATTTTTTTTTAAACTTTTTTTTTTGAAAATATTTTTTTCTAAATTTTTTTTTAATTTTTTTTAAATTTTTTTTTCAATTTTTTGAAAATTTTTTGATAATTATTTTTTTGAAATTTTTTTTTTCAAGTTTTTTGAAATTTTTTTTGAAAATTTTTTTTTTGAATTTTTTTTTTTGAATTTTTTTTTTTTGAAAATTTTTTTGACGTTTTTTTTAAATTTTTTTTTAATTTTTTTTTTGAAATTTTTTCCGAAATTTCTTTTTTTGAAAATTTTTTTTTTGAATTTTTTTTGGATTTTTTTAAAATTTTTTTTTCATTTTTTGAAATTTTTTAAAAATTTCTTTCGATTTTTTTTTTTGAAATTTTTTTCTAATTTTTTTTTTATTTTTTTTCAAATATTTTTCTGTGAAAATTTTTTTTTTGAAAAATTTTATTTTGAAACTTTTTTTTTTGAAAATTTTTTGATAATTTTTTTTTAATTTAAAAAAAAAAAAAAATTTATTTTTTCTTTCAAAAATTTTTTTGAAATTTTTTTTAAAATTTTTTTTGAAATTTTTTTTGAAATTTTTTTTTCTCAATTTTTTTTAAATTTTTTTTTTCTTTCGTTTTTTTTAAATATTTTTCTTCGAAAATTTTATTTTTGTAAAATTTAATTTTGATAATTTTTTTAAAATTTTTTGATAATTATTTTTTTGAAATTTTTAAAAAAATTTTTTTTGAGAATCATTTTTTCGAAAAATTGTTTTCGAATTTTCTTTTTTGAATTTTTTTTTGATTTTTTTTTGAATTTTTTTGAAAAATTTTTTTTGAATTTTTTTATTTGAAAATTTTTTGATAATTTTTTTTGATTTTTTTTTTTATTTTTTTAAATTTTTTCTTTCAAAAATTTTTTGAAAATTTTTTGATAATTATTTTTTTGAGATTTTTTTTTTAAGTTTTTTTGAAATTTTTTTTGAAAATTTTTTTTGAATTTTTTTTTTCCAATTTTTTTTTTGTTTCGAAATTTTTTTCTTTTGAAAATTTTTTTGACGTTTTTTTTTAATTTTTTTTGAATTTTTTTTTGAAATTTTTTTTCTAAATTTTTTTTTTAATTTTTTGAAATTTTTTTTCTAAATTTTTTTTTTAATTTTTTGAAATTTTTTAAAAAAATTTTTCGAATTTTTTTTTGAAATTTTTTAAAAAAAATTTTTTTTGGAGATTTTTTTAGAATTTTTTTTTTTGATTTTTTTTTTATTTTTTTTCGAAATTTTTTTAAAATCTATTTTGAAATTTTTTTTGAAATTTTTTTTTTCTAAAATTTGTTTCTAATTTTTTAAAAAATTTTTTCGAATTTTTTTTTGAAATTTTTTAAAAAAATTTTTTTTTGGAGTTTTTTTTAGAATTTTTTTTTTTTGATTTTTTTTGATTTTTTTTTTATTTTTTTTCGAAATTTTTTAAAAATCTATTTTGAAATTTTTTTTGAAAATTTTTTTTTCTAAAATTTGTTTCTAATTTTTTAAATTTTTTTTCGAATTTTTTTTTCGAAAAATTTTCGTTTTGAATTTTTTTTCATTTTTTTTGAAAATTTTTTTTTCTAAATTTTTTTTCCAATTTTTTTTAATTTTTTTTCGAATTTTTTTTTGAAATTTTTTTTTTTTAAATTTTCGTTTTGAATTTTTTAAAAATTTTTTTTTGAAAATTTCTTTTCGAAAAATTTTCGTTTTGAAATTTTTTTTCATTCTTCTCTTAAATTTTTTTGGAGGTTTTTTTTGAAATTTTTTTAAAATTTTTTTTTGAAATTTTTTTTCTTGAAATTTTTTTGATATTTTTTTTTGAGAATAATTTTTTCGAAAAATTGTTTTCGAATTTTCTTTTTTGAAATTTTTTTTGAAATTTTTTTTTTTATTTTTTGAAAATTTTTTGATAATTATTTTTTTGAAATTTTTTTTCAAGTTTTTTTGAAATTTTTTTTGAAAATTTTTTTTGAATTTTTTTTTTTCGATTTTTTTTTGTTCCGAAATTTTTTTCTTTTGAAAATTTTTTTGACATTTTTTTAAAAAATTTTTTGAATTTTTTTTTTGAAAATTTTTTTTTGAATTTTTTTTGGAATTTTTTTTGAAAATTTTTTTTTTCTTTTTGAAATTTTTTTTAAAATTTTTTTTTGAAAATTTTTTTTTCGAAATTTTTTTTCGAAATTTTTTTTTTTATTTTTTTTTATTTTTTTTCGAATTTTTTTTTGAAATTTTTTCCGAAATTTTTTTTTTGAAAACTTTTTTTTTGAATTTTTTTTGGAATATTTTTTAATTTTTTTTTTAATTTTTTGAAATTTTTTAAAAAATTTTTTCGAATTTTTTTTTGATATTTTTTTAATATTTTTTTTGGAGTTTTTTTTGAAATTTTTTTTAAGATTTTTTTTTTTGAAATTTTTTTTTTTGAAATTTTTTTAAAATTTTTTTAAAATTTTTTTTTTTTGAAATTTTTTTTTTGAAAATTTCTTTTTTGATTTTTTTTCTAGATTTGTTTTTATTTTTTTTTCGAAATTTTTTTAAAATTTATTTTGAAATTTTTTTTAACCTTTTTTTTTTGAATTTTTTTTTTCTAAATTTTTTTTCTAATTTTTTTAAATTTTTTTTCGAATTTTTTTTATGAAATTTTTTTTCGAAAAATTTTTTTTCGAAATTTTATTTCGAAATTTTTTTTCAATTTTTTTTTATTTTTTTCGAATTTTTTTATGAAATTTTTTTTCGAGAAATTTTCGTTTTGAATTTTTTTAAAATTTTTTTTTGAAAATTTTTTTTCGAAAAATTTTCGTTTCGAAATATTTTTTCATTCTTCTCTTAAATTTTTTTTGGAGATTTTTTTTGAAATTTTTTTTAAATTTTTTTTTGAAATTTTTTTTTTGAAATTTTTTTGATATTTTTTTTTGAGAATCATTTTTTCGAAAAATTGTTTTCGAATTTTCTTTTTTGAAATTTTTTTTTTTATTTTTTGAAAATTTTTTGAAAATTATTTTTTTGAAATTTTTTTTCAAGTTTTTTTGAAATTTTTTTTGAAATTTTTTTTTTGAATTTTTTTATTTCGATTTTTTTTTTGTTTCGAAATTTTTTTCTTTTGAAAATTTTTTTGACATTTTCTTAAAATTTTTTTTGAATTTTTTTTTTGAATTTTTTTCCGAAATTTTTTTTTTGAAAATTTTTTTTGAATTTTTTTTTGGAATTTTTTTTTTTTTTTTTTTTTTAATTTTTTGAAATTTGTTAAAAAAATTTTTCGAATTTTTTTTTGAAATTTTTTTTAAAATTTTTTTTTTGGAGTTTTTTTTGAAATTTTTTTTTTTAATTTTTTTTTTGAAAATTTCTTTTTTGAAATTTTTCATTGAAAAATTTTCGTTTTGAAATTTTTTTTCGAAAAATTTTCATTTTGAATTTTTAAATTTTTTTTTAAATTTTTTTTCGAATTTTTTTTTTAATTTTTTAAAATTTTTTTTTTTTGAAAATTTTTGTTTTGAAAATTTTTTTTTTGAAATTTTTGTTTTGATTTTTTTTCTAGAATTTTTTTTTTTTATTTTTTTTCGATTTTTTTTTAAATTTATTTTGAAATTTTTTTTGAAACTTTTTTTTTTTTAATTTTTTTTTCTATATTTTTTTTTCTAAATTTTTTTTCTAATTTTTTTTTATTTTTTTTTCGAATTTTTTTTTGAATTTTTTTTTCTTTTTGAAATTTTTTTTAAAATTTTTTTTTTGAAATTTTTTTTTTTGAAATTTTTTTTAAATTTTTTTTTTGAAAATTTTTTTTTTGATTTTTTTTCTAGATTTTTATTTTTTTTTCGAAATTTTTTTAAAATTTATTTTGAAATTTTTTTTTAAACTTTTTTTTTTGAAAATTTTTTTTTTGAAATTTTTTTTTTGATTTTTTTCTAGAATTTTTTTTTATTTTTTTTTTAATTTTTTTTAAAATTTATTTTGAAATTTTTTTTGAAACTTTTTTTTTTGAAAATTTTTTTTTCTAAATTTTTTTTCTAATTTTTTTTTTTTTTTTAATTTTTTTTCGAATTTTTTTTTTGAAATTTTTTTTTAATTTTTTTTAAATTTTTTTTGAAATTTTTTCGAAAAATTGTTTTCAAATTTTCTTTTTTGAATTTTTTAAAAAAATTTTTTTTGAATTTTTAATTTTTTTTTATTTTTTTTTTATTTTTTTTTTGAAATTTTTTTTTTTGAAATTCTTTCTGAATTTTTTTTAGAAACTGTTTGAATTTTTTTTTTGAAAATATTTTTTCTAAATTTTTTTTCTAATTTTTTTAAAAAAAATTTTTTTGAATTCTTAATTTTTTTTTATTTTTTTTTGAAAATTTTTTTTTTGAAATTTTTTCTGAATTTTTTTTAGAAACTGTTTGAATTTTTTTTTTTGAAAATTTTTTTTCTAAATTTTTTTTCTAATTTTTTAAAAACATTTTCAAAATTTTTTTTGGAATTTTTTTTTGAAAGTTTTTTTCGAAAAATTTTCGCTTTGAATTTTTTTTTTAATTTTTTTTTTAAATTTTTTTTGGAATTTTTTAAAAATTTTTTTTTTTATTTTTTTTTGAAATTTTTTTTGGAATTTTTTAAAAATTTTTTTTTTTATTTTTTTTTGAAATTTTTTTTTTGAAATTTTTTTAAAAATTTTCTTTTCAATTTTTTTTTTAAATTTTTATTTATTTTGTTTCGAAAATTTTTTTTTGAAAATTTTTTCAAATTTTTTTTTTGAAATTTTTATTTCTGAAATTTTTTTAAAATTTTTTTTGAAAATTTCTTTTTTTGAAAATTTTTTTTCGAAAATTTTTTTTTCGAAATTTTTTTTTTTAATTTTTTTTCGAAATTTTTTGAAACTTTTTTTAAATTTTTTTTTTGAGTTTTTTCTTGAAATTTTTTTTTTGAATTTTTTTTAAAATTTTTGTTTTGAAAATTTTTTTTTCGAAATTTTTTTTCGAAATTTTTTTTTCAATTTTTTTTATTTTTTTTTCGAATTTTTTTTTGAAATTTTTTCCGAAATTTTTTTTTTGAAATTTTTTTTTTGAATTTTTTTTTGGTATTTTTTTTAATTTTTTTTTTGAGTTTTTTTTTGAAATTTTTTTTTTCTTTTTTAAATTTTTTTTTAAATTTTTTTTTTGAAAATTTTTTCTTTGAAAATTTTTTTTTTGATTTTTTTTCTAGATTTTTTTTTATTTTTTTTAAATTTTTTTTCGAATTTTTTTTTCGAAAAATTTTCGTTTTGAATTTTTTTTTAAATTTTTTTTTGATAATTTCTTTTTTTGAAATTTTTTTTTTCTAAATTTTTTTTCTATTTTTTTAAATTTTTTTTCGAATTTTTTTTTTGAAATTTTTTTTCGAAAAATTTTCGTTTTGAAATTTTTTTTTTTTTTTCGAATTTTTTTTTAAATTTTTTTTTTGAAAATTTTTTTTTCGAAATTTTTTTTCGATATTTTTTTTTCAATTTTTTAAAATTTTTTTTCGAATTTTTTTTTTTGAAATTTTTTCCGAAATTTTTTTTTTCTTAATTTTTTTTTGGAATTTTTTTTTATTTTTTTCTCAAATTTTTTTTTGGAAGTTTTTTTTGAATTTTATTTAAATTTTCTTTTTGAAATTTTTTTTAAAAATTTTTCTGAAATTTTTTTTAATTTTTTTTTTAGAATTTTTTTTATTTTTTTTTTTAATTTATTTTGAAATATTTTTTTTAAACTTCTTTTTTGGAATTTTTTTTTCTAATTTTTTTTTTAATTTTTTAAAATTTTTCTAAAATTTTTTTTCGAATTTTTTTTTTGAAATTTTTTTTCGAAAAATTTTCGTTTTGAAATTTTTTTTAAATTCTTTTCTTAAATTTTTTATTTATTTTTTTTGAAAATTTATTTTTTGAAATTTTTTTTTAAATTTTTTTTTTGAAAATTTTTTTTTTGAAATTTTTTTTTTGATTTTTTTCTAGAATTTTTTTTTTATTTTTTTTTAAATTTTTTTTTAAATTTATTTTGAAATTTTTTTTGAAACTTTTTTTTTTTGAAAATTTTTTTTTCTAAATTTTTTTTCTAATTTTTTTTATTTTTTTTAAAATTTTTTTTCGAATTTTTTTTTTGAAATTTTTTTTTAAATTTTTTTTTAAATTTTTTTTAAATTTTTTTTTCGAAAAATTGTTTTCAAATTTTCTTTTTTGAATTTTTTAAAAAAATTTTTTTTGAATTTTTAATTTTTTTTTATTTTTTTTTTGAAATTTTTTTTTTTTTTTTAATTTTTTCTGAATTTCTTTTAGAAACTGTTTGAATTTTTTTTTTTGAAAATATTTTTTCTAAATTTTTTTTCTAATTTTTTAAAAACATTTTCAAAATTTTTTTTGGAATTTTTTTTTGAAATTTTTTTTCGAAAAATTTTCGCTTTGAATTTTTTTTTTAAATTTTTTAAAAAATTTTTTTTGGAATTTTTTAAAAAAATTTTTTTTTATTTTTTTTTGAAATTTTTTTTTTGAAATTTTTTTAAAAATTTTCTTTTGAATTTTTTTTTTTAATTTTTATTTATTTTGTTTCGAAAATTTTTTTTTGAAAATTTTTTCAAATTTTTTTTTTGAAATTTTTTTTTCTGAAATTTTTTTTAAATTTTTTTTGAAAATTTCTTTTTTTGAAATTTTTTTTTCGAAAATTTTTTTTTCGAAATTTTTTTTTTTAATTTTTTTTCGAATTTTTTTGAAACTTTTTTTTAAATTTTTTTTTTGAGTTTTTTTTGAATTTTTTTTTCTTTTTGAATTTTTTTTTAAATTTTTTTTTTGAAATTTTTTTTCGAAAAATTTTCGTTTTGAAATTTTTTTTTATTCTTTTTTTAAATTTTTTTTGGAGGTTTTTTTTGAATTTTTTTTTAAAATTTTTTTTGAAATTTTTTTTTTTGAAATTTTTTTGATATTTTTTTTTGAGAATCATTTTTTCGAAAAATTGTTTTCGAATTCTTTAAAAAAAATTTTTTTGAATTTTTTTTTTGAAAATTTTTCGATAATTTTTTTTTTGAATTTTTTCTTTATTTTTTCTTTCAAAAATTTTTTTGAAATTTTTTTTAAATTTTTTGAAAATTTTTTGATAATTATTTTTTTGAATTTTTTTTTTTCAAGTTTTTTGAAATTTTTTTTGAAAATTTTTTTTTTTGAATTTTTTTTTTCGAATTTTTTGTTTTGAAAATTTTTTTGAAGTTTTTTTTAAATTTTTTTTGAATTTTTTTTTTGAAATTTTTTCCGAAATTTTTTTTTTTTGAAAATTTTTTTTTTTGAATTTTTTTTGGATTTTTTTTAAATTTTTTTTTATTTTTTGAAATTTTTTAAAAATTTTTTTCGATTTTTTTTTTGAAATTTTTTTCTAATTTTTTTAAATTTTTTTTTCAAATATTTTTCTGTGAAAATTTTTTTTTTGAAAAATTTTATTTTGAAATTTTTTTTTTTTGAAAATTTTTTGATAATTTTTTTTTAATTTTTTTGAAATTTTTTTTAAAATTTTTTTTGAAATTTTTTTTGAAATTTTTTTTTCCTAATTTTTTTTAAATGTTTTTTTCTTTCGTTTTTTTTAAAATATTTTTCTTTGAAAATTTTATTTTTGTAAAATTTAATTTTGATAATTTTTTTTAAATTTTTTGATAATTATTTTTTTGAAATTTTTTTAAAATTTTTTTTTGAGAATCATTTTTTCGAAAAATTGTTTTCGAATTTTCTTTTTTGAATTTTTTTTTGATTTTTTTTTGAATTTTTTAAAAATTTTTTTTTTGAATTTTTTTATTTGAAAATTTTTTGATAATTTTTTTTTTATTTTTTTAAATTTTTTCTTTCAAAAATTTTTTTGAATTTTTTTTTGAAATTTTTTTTAAATTCATTTTAAATTTTTTTAAAATTTTTTGAGATTTTTTTTTCAAGTTTTTTTGAAATTTTTTTTGAAAATTTTTTTTTGAAATTTTTTTTTTCGAATTTTTTTTTGTTTTGAAATTTTTTTTCTAAATTTTTTTTTAAATTTTTTGAAATTTTTTGAAATTTTTTAAAAATTTTTTTCGAATTTTTTTTTGATATTTTTTTTTAATTTTTTTTTTTGGTTTTTTTTTGAAATTTTTTTTTTCTTTTTGAAATTTTTTTTAAATTTTTTTTTTTGAAAATTTTTTTTTTGAAATTTTTTTTTTTGATTTTTTTAAATTTTTTTTTAAATTTTTTTTCGAAATTTTTTTAAAATCTATTTTGAAACTTTTTTTTTTGAAAATTTTTTTTCTAAAATTTGTTTCTAATTTTTTTAATTTTTTTTCGAATTTTTTTTTCGAAAAATTTTCGTTTTGAATTTTTTTTTATTTTTTTTTGAAAATTTTTTTTCTAAATTTTTTTCCAATTTTTTTAAATTTTTTTTCGAATTTTTTTATGAAATTTTTTTTCGAGAAATTTTCGTTTTGAATTTTTTTAAAATTTTTTTTTGAAAATTTTTTTTCGAAAAATTTTCGTTTCGAAATATTTTTTCATTCTTCTCTTAAATTTTTTTTGGAGATTTTTTTTGAAATTTTTTTTAAATTTTTTTTTGAAATTTTTTTTTTTGAAATTTTTTTGATATTTTTTTTTGAGAATCATTTTTTCGAAAAATTGTTTTCGAATTTTCTTTTTTGAAATTTTTTTTGAAATTTTTTTTTTATTTTTTGAAAATTTTTTGAAAATTATTTTTTTGAAATTTTTTTTCAAGTTTTTTTGAAATTTTTTTTGAAATTTTTTTTTTGAATTTTTTTATTTCGATTTTTTTTTTGTTTCGAAATTTTTTTCTTTTGAAAATTTTTTTGACATTTTCTTAAAAATTTTTTTGAATTTTTTTTTTGAATTTTTTTCCGAAATTTTTTTTTTGAAAATTTTTTTGGAATTTTTTTTTTTTTTTTAATTTTTTGAAATTTTTTAAAAAAATTTTTCGAATTTTTTTTTGAAATTTTTTTTAAAATTTTTTTTTTGGAGTTTTTTTTGAAATTTTTTTTTTTTATTTTTTTTTTGAAAATTTTTTTTTCGAAATTTTTTTTCGAAATTTTTTTTTTTTCGAATTTTTTTTTTGAAATTTTTCATTGAAAAATTTTCGTTTTGAAATTTTTTTTCGAAAAATTTTCATTTTGAATTTTTAAATTTTTTTTTTAATTTTTTTTCGAATTTTTTTTTTTTAATTTTTTAAAAATTTTTTTTTTTGAAAATTTTTGTTTTGAAAATTTTTTTTTTTTTAATTTTTGTTTTGATTTTTTTTCTAGAATTTTTTTTCTATTTTTTTTCGATTTTTTTTAAAATTTATTTTGAAATTTTTTTTGAAACTTTTTTTTTTTAATTTTTTTTTCTATATTTTTTTTTCCAAATTTTTTTTCTAATTTTTTTTTATTTTTTTTTCGAATTTTTTTTTTGAATTTTTTTTTCTTTTTGAAATTTTTTTTAAAATTTTTTTTTTTGAAATTTTTTTTAAATTTTTTTTTTGAAAATTTTTTTTTTGATTTTTATTTTTTTTTCGAAATTTTTTTAAAATTTATTTTGAAATTTTTTTTTAAACTTTTTTTTTTGAAAATATTTTTTTCTAAATTTTTTTTAAATTTTTTTAAAATTTTTTTTTCAATTTTTTGAAAATTTTTTGATAATTATTTTTTTGAAATTTTTTTTTTCAAGTTTCTTGAAATTTTTTTGAAAATTTTTTTTTTGAATTTTTTTTTTCGAATTTTTTTTTTTGAAAATTTTTTTGACGTTTTTTTTAAATTTTTTTTTAATTTTTTTTTTGAAATTTTTTCCGAAATTTCTTTTTTTGAAAATTTTTTTTTTGAATTTTTTTTGGATTTTTTTAAAATTTTTTTTTCATTTTTTGAAATTTTTTAAAAATTTTTTTCGATTTTTTTTTTGAAATTTTTTTCTAATTTTTTTTTTATTTTTTTTCAAATATTTTTCTGTGAAAATTTTTTTTTTGAAAAATTTTATTTTGAAATTTTTTTTTTTGAAAATTTTTTGATAATTTTTTTTTAATTAAAAAAAAAAAAAAAAATTTATTTTTTCTTTCAAAAATTTTTTTGAAATTTTTTTTAAAATTTTTTTTGAAATTTTTTTTGAAATTTTTTTTTCTCAATTTTTTTTAAATTTTTTTTTTCTTTCGTTTTTTTTAAATATTTTTCTTTGAAAATTTTATTTTTGTAAAATTTAATTTTGATAATTTTTTTTAAATTTTTTGATAATTATTTTTTTGAAATTTTTTTAAAATTTTTTTTTGAGAATCATTTTTTCGAAAAATTGTTTTCGAATTTTCTTTTTTGAATTTTTTTTTGATTTTTTTTTGAATTTTTTAAAAATTTTTTTTTTGAATTTTTTTATTTGAAAATTTTTTGATAATTTTTTTTTTATTTTTTTAAATTTTTTCTTTCAAAAATTTTTTTGAATTTTTTTTTGAAATTTTTTTTAAATTCATTTTAAATTTTTTTAAAATTTTTTGAGATTTTTTTTTCAAGTTTTTTTGAAATTTTTTTTGAAAATTTTTTTTTGAAATTTTTTTTTTCGAATTTTTTTTTGTTTTGAAATTTTTTTTCTAAATTTTTTTTTAAATTTTTTGAAATTTTTTAAAAATTTTTTTCGAATTTTTTTTTGATATTTTTTTTTAATTTTTTTTTTTGGTTTTTTTTTGAAATTTTTTTTTTCTTTTTGAAATTTTTTTTAAAATTTTTTTTTTGAAAATTTTTTTTTTGAAATTTTTTTTTTTGATTTTTTTAAAATTTTTTTTAAATTTTTTTTCGAAATTTTTTTTAAATCTATTTTGAAACTTTTTTTTTTGAAAATTTTTTTTCTAAAATTTGTTTCTAATTTTTTTAATTTTTTTTCGAATTTTTTTTTCGAAAAATTTTCGTTTTGAATTTTTTTTTATTTTTTTTTGAAAATTTTTTTTCTAAATTTTTTTCCAATTTTTTTTAATTTTTTTTCGAATTTTTTTATGAAATTTTTTTTCGAGAAATTTTCGTTTTGAATTTTTTTAAAATTTTTTTTTGAAAATTTTTTTTCGAAAAATTTTCGTTTCGAAATATTTTTTCATTCTTCTCTTAAATTTTTTTTGGAGATTTTTTTTGAAATTTTTTTTAAATTTTTTTTTGAAATTTTTTTTTTTGAAATTTTTTTGATATTTTTTTTTGAGAATCATTTTTTCGAAAAATTGTTTTCGAATTTTCTTTTTTGAAATTTTTTTTGAAATTTTTTTTTTTATTTTTTGAAAATTTTTTGAAAATTATTTTTTTGAAATTTTTTTTCAAGTTTTTTTGAAATTTTTTTTGAAATTTTTTTTTTGAATTTTTTTATTTCGATTTTTTTTTTGTTTCGAAATTTTTTTCTTTTGAAAATTTTTTTGACATTTTCTTAAAAATTTTTTTGAATTTTTTTTTTGAATTTTTTTCCGAAATTTTTTTTTTGAAAATTTTTATGGAATTTTTTTTTTTTTTTAATTTTTTGAAATTTTTTAAAAAAATTTTTCGAATTTTTTTTTGAATTTTTTTTTAAAATTTTTTTTTTGGAGTTTTTTTTGAAATTTTTTTTTTTTATTTTTTTTTTGAAAATTTTTTTTTCGAAATTTTTTTTCGAAATTTTTTTTTTTTCGAATTTTTTTTTTGAAATTTTTCATTGAAAAATTTTCGTTTTGAAATTTTTTTTCGAAAAATTTTCATTTTGAATTTTTAAATTTTTTTTTTAATTTTTTTTCGAATTTTTTTTTTTAATTTTTTAAAAATTTTTTTTTTGAAAATTTTTGTTTTGAAAATTTTTTTTTTTTAAATTTTTGTTTTGATTTTTTTTCTAGAATTTTTTTTCTATTTTTTTTCGATTTTTTTTAAAATTTATTTTGAAATTTTTTTTGAAACTTTTTTTTTTAATTTTTTTTTCTATATTTTTTTTTCTAAATTTTTTTTCTAATTTTTTTTTATTTTTTTTTCGAATTTTTTTTTTGAATTTTTTTTTCTTTTTGAAATTTTTTTTAAAATTTTTTTTTTGAAATTTTTTTTTTTGAAATTTTTTTTAAATTTTTTTTTTGAAAATTTTTTTTTTGATTTTTTTCTAGATTTTTATTTTTTTTTCGAAATTTTTTTAAAATTTATTTTGAAATTTTTTTTTAATTTTCATTTATTTTGTTTCGAAAATTTTTCATTTTGAATTTTTAAATTTTTTTTTAAATTTTTTTTCGAATTTTTTTTTTAATTTTTTAAAATTTTTTTTTTTTGAAAATTTTTGTTTTGAAAATTTTTTTTTTGAAATTTTTGTTTTGATTTTTTTTCTAGAATTTTTTTTTTTTATTTTTTTTCGATTTTTTTTTAAATTTATTTTGAAATTTTTTTTGAAACTTTTTTTTTTTTAATTTTTTTTTCTATATTTTTTTTTCTAAATTTTTTTTCTAATTTTTTTTTATTTTTTTTTCGAATTTTTTTTTGAATTTTTTTTTCTTTTTGAAATTTTTTTTAAAATTTTTTTTTTGAAATTTTTTTTTTTGAAATTTTTTTTAAATTTTTTTTTTGAAAATTTTTTTTTTGATTTTTTTTCTAGATTTTTATTTTTTTTTCGAAATTTTTTTAAAATTTATTTTGAAATTTTTTTTTAAACTTTTTTTTTTGAAAATTTTTTTTTTGAAATTTTTTTTTTGATTTTTTTCTAGAATTTTTTTTTATTTTTTTTTGAATTTTTTTTAAAATTTATTTTGAAATTTTTTTTGAAACTTTTTTTTTTGAAAATTTTTTTTTCTAAATTTTTTTTCTAATTTTTTTTTTTTTTTTAATTTTTTTTCGAATTTTTTTTTTGAAATTTTTTTTTAATTTTTTTTAAATTTTTTTTGAAATTTTTTCGAAAAATTGTTTTCAAATTTTCTTTTTTGAATTTTTTAAAAAAATTTTTTTTGAATTTTTAATTTTTTTTTATTTTTTTTTTATTTTTTTTTTGAAATTTTTTTTTTTGAAATTCTTTCTGAATTTTTTTTAGAAACTGTTTGAATTTTTTTTTTGAAAATATTTTTTCTAAATTTTTTTTCTAATTTTTTTAAAAAAAATTTTTTTGAATTCTTAATTTTTTTTTATTTTTTTTTGAAAATTTTTTTTTTGAAATTTTTTCTGAATTTTTTTTAGAAACTGTTTGAATTTTTTTTTTTGAAAATTTTTTTTCTAAATTTTTTTTCTAATTTTTTAAAAACATTTTCAAAATTTTTTTTGGAATTTTTTTTTGAAATTTTTTTTCGAAAAATTTTCGCTTTGAATTTTTTTTTTAATTTTTTTTTTAAATTTTTTTTGGAATTTTTTAAAAATTTTTTTTTTTATTTTTTTTTGAAATTTTTTTTGGAATTTTTTAAAAATTTTTTTTTTTATTTTTTTTTGAAATTTTTTTTTTGAAATTTTTTTAAAAATTTTCTTTTCAATTTTTTTTTTAAATTTTTATTTATTTTGTTTCGAAAATTTTTTTTTGAAAATTTTTTCAAATTTTTTTTTTGAAATTTTTATTTCTGAAATTTTTTTAAAATTTTTTTTGAAAATTTCTTTTTTTGAAAATTTTTTTTCGAAAATTTTTTTTTCGAAATTTTTTTTTTAAATTTTTTTTCGAAATTTTTTGAAACTTTTTTTAAATTTTTTTTTTGAGTTTTTTCTTGAAATTTTTTTTTTGAATTTTTTTTTAAATTTTTGTTTTGAAAATTTTTTTTTCGAAATTTTTTTTCGAAATTTTTTTTTCAATTTTTTTTATTTTTTTTTCGAATTTTTTTTTGAAATTTTTTCCGAAATTTTTTTTTTGAAATTTTTTTTTTGAATTTTTTTTTGGTATTTTTTTTAATTTTTTTTTTGAGTTTTTTTTTGAAATTTTTTTTTTCTTTTTTAAATTTTTTTTTAAATTTTTTTTTTGAAAATTTTTTCTTTGAAAATTTTTTTTTTGATTTTTTTTCTAGATTTTTTTTTATTTTTTTTAAATTTTTTTTCGAATTTTTTTTTCGAAAAATTTTCGTTTTGAATTTTTTTTTAAATTTTTTTTTGATAATTTCTTTTTTTGAAATTTTTTTTTTCTAAATTTTTTTTCTATTTTTTTAAATTTTTTTTCGAATTTTTTTTTTGAAATTTTTTTTCGAAAAATTTTCGTTTTGAAATTTTTTTTTTTTTTTCGAATTTTTTTTTAAATTTTTTTTTTGAAAATTTTTTTTTCGAAATTTTTTTTCGATATTTTTTTTTCAATTTTTTAAAATTTTTTTTCGAATTTTTTTTTTTTGAAATTTTTTCCGAAATTTTTTTTTTCTTAATTTTTTTTTGGAATTTTTTTTTATTTTTTTCTCAAATTTTTTTTTGGAAGTTTTTTTTGAATTTTATTTAAATTTTCTTTTTGAAATTTTTTTTAAAAATTTTTCTGAAATTTTTTTTAATTTTTTTTTTAGAATTTTTTTTATTTTTTTTTTAAATTTATTTTGAAATATTTTTTTTAAACTTCTTTTTTGGAAATTTTTTTTCTAATTTTTTTTTTAATTTTTTAAAATTTTTCTAAAATTTTTTTTCGAATTTTTTTTTTGAAATTTTTTTTCGAAAAATTTTCGTTTTGAAATTTTTTTTAAATTCTTTTCTTAAATTTTTTATTTATTTTTTTTGAAAATTTATTTTTTGAAATTTTTTTTTAAATTTTTTTTTTGAAAATTTTTTTTTTGAAATTTTTTTTTTGATTTTTTTCTAGAATTTTTTTTTTATTTTTTTTAAATTTTTTTTAAAATTTATTTTGAAATTTTTTTTGAAACTTTTTTTTTTTGAAAATTTTTTTTTCTAAATTTTTTTTCTAATTTTTTTTATTTTTTTTTAAATTTTTTTTCGAATTTTTTTTTTGAAATTTTTTTTTAAATTTTTTTTAAAATTTTTTTTAAATTTTTTTTTCGAAAAATTGTTTTCAAATTTTCTTTTTTGAATTTTTTAAAAAAATTTTTTTTGAATTTTTAATTTTTTTTTATTTTTTTTTTGAAATTTTTTTTTTTTTTTTAATTTTTTCTGAATTTCTTTTAGAAACTGTTTGAATTTTTTTTTTGAAAATATTTTTTCTAAATTTTTTTTCTAATTTTTTAAAAACATTTTCAAAATTTTTTTTGGAATTTTTTTTTGAAATTTTTTTTCGAAAAATTTTCGCTTTGAATTTTTTTTTTAAATTTTTTAAAAAATTTTTTTTGGAATTTTTTAAAAAAATTTTTTTTTATTTTTTTTTGAAATTTTTTTTTTGAAATTTTTTTAAAAATTTTCTTTTGAATTTTTTTTTTTAATTTTTATTTATTTTGTTTCGAAAATTTTTTTTTGAAAATTTTTTCAAATTTTTTTTTTGAAATTTTTTTTTCTGAAATTTTTTTTAAATTTTTTTTGAAAATTTCTTTTTTTGAAATTTTTTTTTCGAAAATTTTTTTTTCGAAATTTTTTTTTTTAATTTTTTTTCGAATTTTTTTGAAACTTTTTTTTAAATTTTTTTTTTGAGTTTTTTTTGAATTTTTTTTTCTTTTTGAATTTTTTTTTAAATTTTTTTTTTGAAAATTTTTTTTTCGAAATTTTTTTTCGAAATTTTTTTTTCAATTTTTTTTATTTTTTTTTCGAATTTTTTTTTGAAATTTTTTCCGAAATTTTTTTTTTTAAATTTTTTTTTTGAATTTTTTTCGGAATTTTTTTTAAAATTTTTTTTTTAATTTTTTGAAATTTTTTAAAAAATTTTTTCGAATTTTTTTTGGTATTTTTTTTAAATTTTTTTTTGAGTTTTTTTTTGAAATTTTTTTTTCTTTTTGAAATTTTTTTTTAAATTTTTTTTTTGAAAATTTTTTTTTTGATTTTTTTTCTAGATTTTTTTTTATTTTTTTTTAATTTTTTATCGAATTTTTTTTTCGAAAAATTTTCGTTTCGAATTTTTTTTTATTTTTTTTTTTAAATTTTTTTTTCTAAATTTTTTTTCTAATTTTTTTAAATTTTTTTTCTAATTTTTTTTGAAATTTTTTTTTGAAATTTTTTTTCGAAAAATTTTCGTTTTGAATTTTTCTTTAAATTTTTTTTTGATAATTTCTTTTTTTGAAAATTTTTTTTTCTAAATTTTTTTTCTATTTTTTTAAAAATTTTATTAATTTTTTTTTCGAATTTTTTTTTTGAAATTTTTTTTCGAAAAATTTTCGTTTTGAAATTTTTTTTTATTCTTTTCTTAAATTTTTTTTGGAGGTTTTTTTTGAATTTTTTTTTTAAATTTTTTTTGAAATTTTTTTTTTTGAAATTTTTTTGATATTTTTTTTTGAGAATCATTTTTTCGAAAAATTGTTTT
This sequence comes from Chrysolina oricalcia, assembly GCA_944452925.2. Lineage (NCBI taxonomy): Eukaryota > Metazoa > Arthropoda > Insecta > Coleoptera > Chrysomelidae > Chrysolina > Chrysolina oricalcia. Next base: position 30,834,570 of record OX101824.2, read on the forward strand.
CGAATTTTCTTTTTTGAATTTTTTTTTTATTTTTTTTTGAATTCTTTAAAAAAATTTTTTTTGAATTTTTTTTTTGAAAATTTTTCGATAATTTTTTTTTTGAATTTTTTTTTTTATTTTTTCTTTCAAAAATTTTTTTGAAATTTTTTTCAAATTTTTTTTTCAATTTTTTGAAAATTTTTTGATAATTATTTTTTTGAAATTTTTTTTTTCAAGTTTTTTGAAATTTTTTTTGAAAATTTTTTTTTTGAATTTTTTTTTCGAATTTTTTGTTTTGAAAATTTTTTTGAAGTTTTTTTTAAATTTTTTTTGAATTTTTTTTTTGAAATTTTTTCCGAAATTTTTTTTTTTGAAAATTTTTTTTTTTGAATTTTTTTTGGATTTTTTTTAAAATTTATTTTGAAATTTTTTTTGAAACTTTTTTTTTTTAATTTTTTTTTCTATATTTTTTTTTCTAAATTTTTTTTCTAATTTTTTTTTATTTTTTTTTCGAATTTTTTTTTGAATTTTTTTTTCTTTTTGAAATTTTTTTTAAAATTTTTTTTTTGAAATTTTTTTTTTGAAATTTTTTTTAAATTTTTTTTTTGAAAATTTTTTTTTTGATTTTTTTTCTAGATTTTTATTTTTTTTTCGAAATTTTTTTTAAATTTATTTTGAAATTTTTTTTTAAACTTTTTTTTTTGAAAATTTTTTTTTTGAAATTTTTTTTTTGATTTTTTTCTAGAATTTTTTTTTATTTTTTTTTGAATTTTTTTTAAAATATATTTTGAAATTTTTTTTGAAACTTTTTTTTTTGAAAATTTTTTTTTCTAAATTTTTTTTCTAATTTTTTTTTTTTTTTAAATTTTTTTTCGAATTTTTTTTTTGAAATTTTTTTTTAATTTTTTTTAAATTTTTTTTGAAATTTTTTCGAAAAATTGTTTTTGAATTTTTTAAAAAAATTTTTTTTGAATTTTTAATTTTTTTTATTTTTTTTTATTTTTTTTTTGAAAATTTTTTTTTTGAAATTCTTTCTGAATTTTTTTTAGAAACTGTTTGAATTTTTTTTTTTGAAAATATTTTTTCTAAATTTTTTTTCCAATTTTTTAAAAAAATTTTTTTTGAATTCTTAATTTTTTTTTATTTTATATTTTATTTTTTTTTGAAAATTTTTTTTTTGAAATTTTTTCTGAATTTTTTTTAGAAACTGTTTGAATTTTTTTTTTGAAAATATTTTTTCTAAATTTTTTTTCTAATTTTTTAAAAACATTTTCAAAATTTTTTTTGGAATTTTTTTTTGAAATTTTTTTTCGAAAAATTTTCGCTTTGAATTTTTTTTTTAAATTTTTTTTAAAAATTTTTTTTGGAATTTTTAAAAAATTTTTTTTTTTATTTTTTTTTGAAATTTTTTTTTTGAAATTTTTTTAAAAATTTTCTTTTCAATTTTTTTTTTAATTTTTATTTATTTTGTTTCGAAAATTTTTTTTTGAAAATTTTTTCAAATTTTTTTTTTGAAATTTTTATTTCTGAAATTTTTTTCAAATTTTTTTTGAAAATTTCTTTTTTTGAAAATTTTTTTTCGAAAATTTTTTTTTCGAAATTTTTTTTTTTTATTTTTTTTCGAAATTTTTTGAAACTTTTTTTAAATTTTTTTTTGAGTTTTTTTTTGAAATTTTTTTTTTGAATTTTTTTTTAAATTTTTTTTTTGAAAATTTTTTTTTCGAAATTTTTTTTCGAAATTTTTTTTTCAATTTTTTTTATTTTTTTTTCGAATTTTTTTTTGAAATTTTTTCCGAAATTTTTTTTTTGAAATTTTTTTTTTGAATTTTTTTTTGGAATTTTTTTTTTAATTTTTTTTTTAATTTTTTGAAATTTTTTAAAAAATTTTTTCGAATTTTTTTTTGGTATTTTTTTTAATTTTTTTTTTGAGTTTTTTTTTGAAATTTTTTTTTTCTTTTTGAAATTTTTTTTTAAATATTTTTTTTGAAAATTTTTTCTTTGAAAATTTTTTTTTGATTTTTTTTCTAGATTTTTTTTTATTTTTTTTTAATTTTTTTTCGAATTTTTTTTTCGAAAAATTTTCGTTTTGAATTTTTTTTTAAATTTTTTTTTGATAATTTCTTTTTTTGAAATTTTTTTTTTCTAAATTTTTTTTCTATTTTTTTAAATTTTTTTTTAAATTTTTTTTCGAATTTTTTTTTAGAAATTTTTTTTCGAAAAATTTTCGTTTTGAAATTTTTTTTTTCTTTTCGAATTTTTTTTTAAAATTTTTTTTTTGAAAATTTTTTTTTCGAAATTTTTTTTCGATATTTTTTTTTAAATTTTTTAAAAATTTTTTTCGAATTTTTTTTTTGAAATTTTTTCCGAAATTTTTTTTTCTTAATTTTTTTTTGGAATTTTTTTTTATTTTTTTCTCAAATTTTTTTTTGGAAGTTTTTTTTGAATTTTATTTAAATTTTCTTTTTGAAATTTTTTTTAAAAATTTTTCTGAAATTTTTTTTTTGATTTTTTTTTTAGATTTTTTTTTTATTTTTCTTTAAAATTTATTTTGAAATATTTTTTTTAAACTTTTTTTTTGGAAATTTTTTTTCTAATTTTTTTTTTAATTTTTTAAAATTTTTTTAAAATTTTTTTTCGAATTTTTTTTTTGAAATTTTTTTTCGAAAAATTTTCGTTTTGAAATTTTTTTTAAATTCTTTTCTTAAATTTTTTATTTATTTTTTTTGAAAATTTATTTTTTGAAATTTTTTTTTAAATTTTTTTTTTGAAAATTTTTTTTTTGAAATTTTTTTTTTGATTTTTTTCTAGAATTTTTTTTTATTTTTTTTTGAATTTTTTTTTAAATTTATTTTGAAATTTTTTTTGAAACTTTTTTTTTTGAAAATTTTTTTTTCTAAATTTTTTTTCTAATTTTTTTTATTTTTTTTAAAATTTTTTTTCGAATTTTTTTTTTGAAATTTTTTTTTAAATTTTTTTTAAATTTTTTTTTAAATTTTTTTTTCGAAAAATTGTTTTCAAATTTTCTTTTTTGAATTTTTTAAAAAAATTTTTTTTGAATTTTTAATTTTTTTTTATTTTTTTTTATTTTTTTTTTGAAAATTTTTTTTTTAAATTTTTTCTGAATTTCTTTTAGAAACTGTTTGAATTTTTGTTTTTGAAAATATTTTTTCTAAATTTTTTTTCTAATTTTTTAAAAACATTTTCAAAATTTTTTTTGGAATTTTTTTTTGAAATTTTTTTTCGAAAAATTTTCGCTTTGAATTTTTTTTTTAAATTTTTTAAAAAATTTTTTTTGGAATTTTAAAAAAAAAAATTTTTTTATTTTTTTTTTGAAATTTTTTTAAAAATTTTATTTTGAATTTTTTTTTTAATTTTCATTTATTTTGTTTCGAAAATTTTTTTTTGAACATTTTTTCAAATTTTTTTTTTGAAATTTTTTTTTCTGAAATTTTTTTTAAATTTTTTTTGAAAATTTCTTTTTTTGAAAATTTTTTTTCGAAAATTTTTTTTTCGAAATTTTTTTTTTTTATTTTTTTTCGAATTTTTTTGAAACTTTTTTTTAAATTTTTTTTTTGAGTTTTTTTTGAATTTTTTTTTCTTTTTGAATTTTTTTTAAAATTTTTTTTTTGAAAATTTTTTTTTCGAATTTTTTTTTCGAAATTTTTTTTTCAATTTTTTTTATTTTTTTTTCGAATTTTTTTTTGAAATTTTTTCCGAAATTTTTTTTTTGAAATTTTTTTTTTGAATTTTTTTCGGAATTTTTTTTTAATTTTTTTTTTAATTTTTTGAAATTTTTAAAAAAATTTTTTCGAATTTTTTTTGGTATTTTTTTAAAATTTTTTTTTGAGTTTTTTTTTGAAATTTTTTTTTCTTTTTGAAATTTTTTTTTAAATTTTTTTTTTGAAAATTTTTTCTTTGAAAATTTTTTTTTTGGTTTTTTTTCTAGATTTTTTTTTATTTTTTTTTAATTTTTTTTCGAATTTTTTTTTCGAAAAATTTTCGTTTTGAATTTTTTTTTATTTTTTTTTGAAAATTTTTTTTTCTAAATTTTTTTTCTAATTTTTTTAAATTTTTTTTCTAATTTTTTTTGAAATTTTTTTTTGAATTTTTTTTTCGAAAAATTTTCGTTTTGAAGTTTTTTTTAAATTTTTTTTTGATAATTTCTTTTTTTGAAAATTTTTTTTTCTAAATTTTTTTTCTATTTTTTTAAAAAATTTTTTAATTTTTTTTTCGAATTTTTTTTTTGAAATTTTTTTTCGAAAAATTTTCGTTTTGAAGTTTTTTTTTATTCTTTTCTTAAATTTTTTTTGGAGGTTTTTTTTGAATTTTTTTTTAAAATTTTTTTTGAAATTTTTTTTTTGAAATTTTTTTGATATTTTTTTTTGAGAATCATTTTTTCGAAAAATTGTTTTCGAATTTTCTTTTTTGAATTTTTTTTTATTTTTTTTGAATTCTTTAAAAAAAATTTTTTTGAATTTTTTTTTTGAAAATTTTTCGATAATTTTTTTTTTGAATTTTTTTTTTATTTTTTCTTTCAAAAATTTTTTTGAAATTTTTTAAAAATTTTTTATTCAATTTTTTGAAAATTTTTTGATAATTATTTTTTTGAATTTTTTTTTTCAAGTTTTTTGAAATTTTTTTTGAAAATTTTTTTTTTTGAATTTTTTTTTTCGAATTTTTTGTTTTGAAAATTTTTTTGAAGTTTTTTTTAAATTTTTTTTGAATTTTTTTTTTGAAATTTTTTCCGAAATTTTTTTTTTTGAAAATTTTTTTTTTTGAATTTTTTTTGGATTTTTTTTAAATTTTTTTTTATTTTTTGAAATTTTTTAAAAATTTTTTTCGATTTTTTTTTTGAAATTTTTTTCTAATTTTTTTTAATTTTTTTTCAAATATTTTTCTGTGAAAATTTTTTTTTTGAAAAATTTTATTTTGAAATTTTTTTTTTTTGAAAATTTTTTGATAATTTTTTTTTAATTTTTTAAAAATTTTTTTTTATTTTTTCTTTCAAACATTTTTTTGAAATTTTTTTTAAAATTTTTTTTGAAATTTTTTTTGAAATTTTTTTTTCTCAATTTTTTTTAAATGTTTTTTTCTTTCGTTTTTTTTAAATATTTTTCTTTGAAAATTTTATTTTTGTAAAATTTAATTTTGATAATTTTTTTTAAATTTTTTGATAATTATTTTTTTGAAATTTTTCTAAAATTTTTTTTTGAGAATCATTTTTTCGAAAAATTGTTTTCGAATTTTCTTTTTTGAATTTTTTTTTGATTTTTTTTTTAATCTTTTAAAAATTTTTTTTTTGAATTTTTTTATTTGAAAATTTTTTGATAATTTTTTTTTTATTTTTTTAAATTTTTTCTTTCAAAAATTTTTTTGAATTTTTTTTTGAAATTTTTTTAAATTCATTTTAAATTTTTTTAAAATTTTTTGAGATTTTTTTTTCAAGTTTTTTTGAAATTTTTTTTGAAAATTTTTTTTTGAAATTTTTTTTTTCGAATTTTTTTTTGTTTTGAAATTTTTTTTCTAAATTTTTTTTTAAATTTTTTGAAATTTTTTAAAAATTTTTTTCGAATTTTTTTTTGATATTTTTTTTTAATTTTTTTTTTTGGTTTTTTTTTGAAATTTTTTTTTCTTTTTGAAATTTTTTTTAAAATTTTTTTTTTGAAAATTTTTTTTTTGAAATTTTTTTTTTTGATTTTTTTTAAATTTTTTTTAAATTTTTTTTCGAAATTTTTTTTAAATCTATTTTGAAACTTTTTTTTTTGAAAATTTTTTTTCTAAAATTTGTTTCTAATTTTTTTAATTTTTTTTCGAATTTTTTTTTCGAAAAATTTTCGTTTTGAATTTTTTTTTATTTTTTTTTGAAAATTTTTTTTCTAAATTTTTTTCCAATTTTTTTTAATTTTTTTTCGAATTTTTTTATGAAATTTTTTTTCGAGAAATTTTCGTTTTGAATTTTTTTAAAATTTTTTTTTGAAAATTTTTTCAAATTTTTTTTTTGAAATTTTTATTTCTGAAATTTTTTTAAAATTTTTTTTTCGAAATTTTTTTTTTAAATTTTTTTTCGAAATTTTTTGAAACTTTTTTTAAATTTTTTTTTTGAGTTTTTTCTTGAAATTTTTTTTTTGAATTTTTTTTTAAATTTTTGTTTTGAAAATTTTTTTTTCGAAATTTTTTTTCGAAATTTTTTTTTCAATTTTTTTTATTTTTTTTTCGAATTTTTTTTTGAAATTTTTTCCGAAATTTTTTTTTTGAAATTTTTTTTTTTGAATTTTTTTTTGGAATTTTTTTTTAAATTTTTTTTTAAATTTTTTGAAATTTTTTAAAAAATTTTTTCGAATTTTTTTTTGGTATTTTTTTTTTTTTTTTTTTGAGTTTTTTTTTGAAATTTTTTTTTTCTTTTTGAAATTTTTTTTTAAATTTTTTTTTTGAAAATTTTTTCTTTGAAAATTTTTTTTTTGATTTTTTTTCTAGATTTTTTTTTATTTTTTTTAAATTTTTTTTCGAATTTTTTTTTCGAAAAATTTTCGTTTTGAATTTTTTTTTAAATTTTTTTTTGATAATTTCTTTTTTTGAAATTTTTTTTTTCTAAATTTTTTTTCTATTTTTTTAAATTTTTTTTTTTAATTTTTTTTCGAATTTTTTTTTTGAAATTTTTTTTCGAAAAATTTTCGTTTTGAAATTTTTTTTTTCTTTTCGAATTTTTTTTAAAATTTTTTTTTTTGAAAATTTTTTTTTCGAAATTTTTTTTCGATATTTTTTTTTCAATTTTTTAAAATTTTTTTTCGAATTTTTTTTTTTGAAATTTTTTCCGAAATTTTTTTTTTCTTAATTTTTTTTTGGAATTTTTTTTTATTTTTTTCTCAAATTTTTTTTTGGAAGTTTTTTTTGAATTTTATTTAAATTTTCTTTTTGAAATTTTTTTTAAAAATTTTTCTGAAATTTTTTTTTTGATTTTTTTTTTAGAATTTTTTTTATTTTTTTTTTAAATTTATTTTGAAATATTTTTTTTAAACTTCTTTTTTGGAAATTTTTTTTCTAATTTTTTTTTTAATTTTTTAAAATTTTTCTAAAATTTTTTTTCGAATTTTTTTTTTGAAATTTTTTTTCGAAAAATTTTCGTTTTGAAATTTTTTTTAAATTCTTTTCTTAAATTTTTTATTTATTTTTTTTGAAAATTTATTTTTTGAAATTTTTTTTTAAATTTTTTTTTTGAAAATTTTTTTTTTGAAATTTTTTTTTTGATTTTTTTCTAGAATTTTTTTTTTATTTTTTTTTGAATTTTTTTTTAAATTTATTTTGAAATTTTTTTTGAAACTTTTTTTTTTTGAAAATTTTTTTTTCTAAATTTTTTTTCTAATTTTTTTTATTTTTTTTTAAATTTTTTTTCGAATTTTTTTTTTGAAATTTTTTTTTAAATTTTTTTTAAAATTTTTTTTAAATTTTTTTTTCGAAAAATTGTTTTCAAATTTTCTTTTTTGAATTTTTTAAAAAAATTTTTTTTGAATTTTTAATTTTTTTTTATTTTTTTTTATTTTTTTTTTGAAATTTTTTTTTTTTTTTTAATTTTTTCTGAATTTCTTTTAGAAACTGTTTGAATTTTTTTTTTTGAAAATATTTTTTCTAAATTTTTTTTCTAATTTTTTAAAAACATTTTCAAAATTTTTTTTGGAATTTTTTTTTGAAATTTTTTTTCGAAAAATTTTCGCTTTGAATTTTTTTTTAAAATTTTTTAAAAAATTTTTTTTGGAATTTTTTAAAAAAATTTTTTTTTATTTTTTTTTGAAATTTTTTTAAAAATTTTCTTTTGAATTTTTTTTTAATTTTTATTTATTTTGTTTCGAAAATTTTTTTTTGAAAATTTTTTCAAATTTTTTTTTTGAAATTTTTTTTGAATTTTTTTTTCTTTTTGAATTTTTTTTTAAATTTTTTTTTTGAAAATTTTTTTTTCGAAATTTTTTTTCGAAATTTTTTTTTCAATTTTTTTTATTTTTTTTTCGAATTTTTTTTTGAAATTTTTTCCGAAATTTTTTTTTTTAAATTTTTTTTTTGAATTTTTTTCGGAATTTTTTTTAAAATTTTTTTTTTAATTTTTTGAAATTTTTTAAAAAATTTTTTCGAATTTTTTTTGGTATTTTTTTTAAATTTTTTTTTGAGTTTTTTTTTGAAATTTTTTTTTCTTTTTGAAATTTTTTTTTAAATTTTTTTTTTGAAAATTTTTTTTTTGATTTTTTTTCTAGATTTTTTTTTATTTTTTTTTAATTTTTTATCGAATTTTTTTTTCGAAAAATTTTCGTTTCGAATTTTTTTTTATTTTTTTTTTTAAATTTTTTTTTCTAAATTTTTTTTCTAATTTTTTTAAATTTTTTTTCTAATTTTTTTTGAAATTTTTTTTTGAAATTTTTTTTCGAAAAATTTTCGTTTTGAATTTTTCTTTAAATTTTTTTTTGATAATTTCTTTTTTTGAAAATTTTTTTTTCTAAATTTTTTTTCTATTTTTTTAAAAATTTTATTAATTTTTTTTTCGAATTTTTTTTTTGAAATTTTTTTTCGAAAAATTTTCGTTTTGAAATTTTTTTTTATTCTTTTCTTAAATTTTTTTTGGAGGTTTTTTTTGAATTTTTTTTTTAAATTTTTTTTGAAATTTTTTTTTTTGAAATTTTTTTGATATTTTTTTTTGAGAATCATTTTTTCGAAAAATTGTTTTCGAATTTTCTTTTTTGAATTTTTTTTTTATTTTTTTTTGAATTCTTTAAAAAAATTTTTTTTGAATTTTTTTTTTGAAAATTTTTCGATAATTTTTTTTTTGAATTTTTTTTTTTATTTTTTCTTTCAAAAATTTTTTTGAAATTTTTTTCAAATTTTTTTTTCAATTTTTTGAAAATTTTTTGATAATTATTTTTTTGAAATTTTTTTTTTCAAGTTTTTTGAAATTTTTTTTGAAAATTTTTTTTTTGAATTTTTTTTTCGAATTTTTTGTTTTGAAAATTTTTTTGAAGTTTTTTTTAAATTTTTTTTGAATTTTTTTTTTGAAATTTTTTCCGAAATTTTTTTTTTTGAAAATTTTTTTTTTTGAATTTTTTTTGGATTTTTTTTAAAATTTATTTTGAAATTTTTTTTGAAACTTTTTTTTTTTAATTTTTTTTTCTATATTTTTTTTTCTAAATTTTTTTTCTAATTTTTTTTTATTTTTTTTTCGAATTTTTTTTTGAATTTTTTTTTCTTTTTGAAATTTTTTTTAAAATTTTTTTTTTGAAATTTTTTTTTTGAAATTTTTTTTAAATTTTTTTTTTGAAAATTTTTTTTTTGATTTTTTTTCTAGATTTTTATTTTTTTTTCGAAATTTTTTTTAAATTTATTTTGAAATTTTTTTTGAAACTTTTTTTTTTGAAAATTTTTTTTTCTAAATTTTTTTTCTAATTTTTTTTTTTTTTTTAATTTTTTTTCGAATTTTTTTTTTGAAATTTTTTTTTAATTTTTTTTAAATTTTTTTTGAAATTTTTTCGAAAAATTGTTTTTGAATTTTTTAAAAAAATTTTTTTTGAATTTTTAATTTTTTTTATTTTTTTTTATTTTTTTTTTGAAAATTTTTTTTTTGAAATTCTTTCTGAATTTTTTTTAGAAACTGTTTGAATTTTTTTTTTTGAAAATATTTTTTCTAAATTTTTTTTCCAATTTTTTAAAAAAATTTTTTTTGAATTCTTAATTTTTTTTTATTTTATATTTTATTTTTTTTTGAAAATTTTTTTTTTGAAATTTTTTCTGAATTTTTTTTAGAAACTGTTTGAATTTTTTTTTTGAAAATATTTTTTCTAAATTTTTTTTCTAATTTTTTAAAAACATTTTCAAAATTTTTTTTGGAATTTTTTTTTGAAATTTTTTTTCGAAAAATTTTCGCTTTGAATTTTTTTTTTAAATTTTTTTTAAAAATTTTTTTTGGAATTTTTAAAAAATTTTTTTTTTTATTTTTTTTTGAAATTTTTTTTTTGAAATTTTTTTAAAAATTTTCTTTTCAATTTTTTTTTTAATTTTTATTTATTTTGTTTCGAAAATTTTTTTTTGAAAATTTTTTCAAATTTTTTTTTTGAAATTTTTATTTCTGAAATTTTTTTCAAATTTTTTTTGAAAATTTCTTTTTTTGAAAATTTTTTTTCGAAAATTTTTTTTTCGAAATTTTTTTTTTTTATTTTTTTTCGAAATTTTTTGAAACTTTTTTTAAATTTTTTTTTGAGTTTTTTTTTGAAATTTTTTTTTTGAATTTTTTTTTAAATTTTTTTTTTGAAAATTTTTTTTTCGAAATTTTTTTTCGAAATTTTTTTTTCAATTTTTTTTATTTTTTTTTCGAATTTTTTTTTGAAATTTTTTCCGAAATTTTTTTTTTGAAATTTTTTTTTTGAATTTTTTTTTGGAATTTTTTTTTTAATTTTTTTTTTAATTTTTTGAAATTTTTTAAAAAATTTTTTCGAATTTTTTTTTGGTATTTTTTTTAATTTTTTTTTTGAGTTTTTTTTTGAAATTTTTTTTTTCTTTTTGAAATTTTTTTTTAAATATTTTTTTTGAAAATTTTTTCTTTGAAAATTTTTTTTTGATTTTTTTTCTAGATTTTTTTTTATTTTTTTTTAATTTTTTTTCGAATTTTTTTTTCGAAAAATTTTCGTTTTGAATTTTTTTTTAAATTTTTTTTTGATAATTTCTTTTTTTGAAATTTTTTTTTTCTAAATTTTTTTTCTATTTTTTTAAATTTTTTTTTAAATTTTTTTTCGAATTTTTTTTTAGAAATTTTTTTTCGAAAAATTTTCGTTTTGAAATTTTTTTTTTCTTTTCGAATTTTTTTTTAAAATTTTTTTTTTGAAAATTTTTTTTTCGAAATTTTTTTTCGATATTTTTTTTTAAATTTTTTAAAAATTTTTTTCGAATTTTTTTTTTGAAATTTTTTCCGAAATTTTTTTTTCTTAATTTTTTTTTGGAATTTTTTTTTATTTTTTTCTCAAATTTTTTTTTGGAAGTTTTTTTTGAATTTTATTTAAATTTTCTTTTTGAAATTTTTTTTAAAAATTTTTCTGAAATTTTTTTTTTGATTTTTTTTTTAGATTTTTTTTTTATTTTTCTTTAAAATTTATTTTGAAATATTTTTTTTAAACTTTTTTTTTGGAAATTTTTTTTCTAATTTTTTTTTTAATTTTTTAAAATTTTTTTAAAATTTTTTTTCGAATTTTTTTTTTGAAATTTTTTTTCGAAAAATTTTCGTTTTGAAATTTTTTTTAAATTCTTTTCTTAAATTTTTTATTTATTTTTTTTGAAAATTTATTTTTTGAAATTTTTTTTTAAATTTTTTTTTTGAAAATTTTTTTTTTGAAATTTTTTTTTTGATTTTTTTCTAGAATTTTTTTTTATTTTTTTTTGAATTTTTTTTTAAATTTATTTTGAAATTTTTTTTGAAACTTTTTTTTTTGAAAATTTTTTTTTCTAAATTTTTTTTCTAATTTTTTTTATTTTTTTTAAAATTTTTTTTCGAATTTTTTTTTTGAAATTTTTTTTTAAATTTTTTTTAAATTTTTTTTTAAATTTTTTTTTCGAAAAATTGTTTTCAAATTTTCTTTTTTGAATTTTTTAAAAAAATTTTTTTTGAATTTTTAATTTTTTTTTATTTTTTTTTATTTTTTTTTTGAAAATTTTTTTTTTAAATTTTTTCTGAATTTCTTTTAGAAACTGTTTGAATTTTTGTTTTTGAAAATATTTTTTCTAAATTTTTTTTCTAATTTTTTAAAAACATTTTCAAAATTTTTTTTGGAATTTTTTTTTGAAATTTTTTTTCGAAAAATTTTCGCTTTGAATTTTTTTTTTAAATTTTTTAAAAAATTTTTTTTGGAATTTTAAAAAAAAAAATTTTTTTATTTTTTTTTTGAAATTTTTTTAAAAATTTTATTTTGAATTTTTTTTTTAATTTTCATTTATTTTGTTTCGAAAATTTTTTTTTGAACATTTTTTCAAATTTTTTTTTTGAAATTTTTTTTTCTGAAATTTTTTTTAAATTTTTTTTGAAAATTTCTTTTTTTGAAAATTTTTTTTCGAAAATTTTTTTTTCGAAATTTTTTTTTTTTATTTTTTTTCGAATTTTTTTGAAACTTTTTTTTAAATTTTTTTTTTGAGTTTTTTTTGAATTTTTTTTTCTTTTTGAATTTTTTTTAAAATTTTTTTTTTGAAAATTTTTTTTTCGAAATTTTTTTTCGAAATTTTTTTTTCAATTTTTTTTATTTTTTTTTCGAATTTTTTTTTGAAATTTTTTCCGAAATTTTTTTTTTGAAATTTTTTTTTTGAATTTTTTTCGGAATTTTTTTTTAATTTTTTTTTTAATTTTTTGAAATTTTTAAAAAAATTTTTTCGAATTTTTTTTGGTATTTTTTTAAAATTTTTTTTTGAGTTTTTTTTTGAAATTTTTTTTTCTTTTTGAAATTTTTTTTTAAATTTTTTTTTTGAAAATTTTTTCTTTGAAAATTTTTTTTTTGGTTTTTTTTCTAGATTTTTTTTTATTTTTTTTTAATTTTTTTTCGAATTTTTTTTTCGAAAAATTTTCGTTTTGAATTTTTTTTTATTTTTTTTTGAAAATTTTTTTTTCTAAATTTTTTTTCTAATTTTTTTAAATTTTTTTTCTAATTTTTTTTGAAATTTTTTTTTGAATTTTTTTTTCGAAAAATTTTCGTTTTGAAGTTTTTTTTAAATTTTTTTTTGATAATTTCTTTTTTTGAAAATTTTTTTTTCTAAATTTTTTTTCTATTTTTTTAAAAAATTTTTTAATTTTTTTTTCGAATTTTTTTTTTGAAATTTTTTTTCGAAAAATTTTCGTTTTGAAGTTTTTTTTTATTCTTTTCTTAAATTTTTTTTGGAGGTTTTTTTTGAATTTTTTTTTAAAATTTTTTTTGAAATTTTTTTTTTGAAATTTTTTTGATATTTTTTTTTGAGAATCATTTTTTCGAAAAATTGTTTTCGAATTTTCTTTTTTGAATTTTTTTTTATTTTTTTTGAATTCTTTAAAAAAAATTTTTTTGAATTTTTTTTTTGAAAATTTTTCGATAATTTTTTTTTTGAATTTTTTTTTTATTTTTTCTTTCAAAAATTTTTTTGAAATTTTTTAAAAATTTTTTATTCAATTTTTTGAAAATTTTTTGATAATTATTTTTTTGAATTTTTTTTTTCAAGTTTTTTGAAATTTTTTTTGAAAATTTTTTTTTTTGAATTTTTTTTTTCGAATTTTTTGTTTTGAAAATTTTTTTGAAGTTTTTTTTAAATTTTTTTTGAATTTTTTTTTTGAAATTTTTTCCGAAATTTTTTTTTTTGAAAATTTTTTTTTTTGAATTTTTTTTGGATTTTTTTTAAATTTTTTTTTATTTTTTGAAATTTTTTAAAAATTTTTTTCGATTTTTTTTTTGAAATTTTTTTCTAATTTTTTTTAATTTTTTTTCAAATATTTTTCTGTGAAAATTTTTTTTTTGAAAAATTTTATTTTGAAATTTTTTTTTTTTGAAAATTTTTTGATAATTTTTTTTTAATTTTTTAAAAATTTTTTTTTATTTTTTCTTTCAAACATTTTTTTGAAATTTTTTTTAAAATTTTTTTTGAAATTTTTTTTGAAATTTTTTTTTCTCAATTTTTTTTAAATGTTTTTTTCTTTCGTTTTTTTTAAATATTTTTCTTTGAAAATTTTATTTTTGTAAAATTTAATTTTGATAATTTTTTTTAAATTTTTTGATAATTATTTTTTTGAAATTTTTCTAAAATTTTTTTTTGAGAATCATTTTTTCGAAAAATTGTTTTCGAATTTTCTTTTTTGAATTTTTTTTTGATTTTTTTTTTAATCTTTTAAAAATTTTTTTTTTGAATTTTTTTATTTGAAAATTTTTTGATAATTTTTTTTTTATTTTTTTAAATTTTTTCTTTCAAAAATTTTTTTGAATTTTTTTTTGAAATTTTTTTAAATTCATTTTAAATTTTTTTAAAATTTTTTGAGATTTTTTTTTCAAGTTTTTTTGAAATTTTTTTTGAAAATTTTTTTTTGAAATTTTTTTTTTCGAATTTTTTTTTGTTTTGAAATTTTTTTTCTAAATTTTTTTTTAAATTTTTTGAAATTTTTTAAAAATTTTTTTCGAATTTTTTTTTGATATTTTTTTTTTAATTTTTTTTTTTGGTTTTTTTTTGAAATTTTTTTTTCTTTTTGAAATTTTTTTTAAAATTTTTTTTTTGAAAATTTTTTTTTTGAAATTTTTTTTTTTGATTTTTTTTAAATTTTTTTTAAATTTTTTTTCGAAATTTTTTTTAAATCTATTTTGAAACTTTTTTTTTTGAAAATTTTTTTTCTAAAATTTGTTTCTAATTTTTTTAATTTTTTTTCGAATTTTTTTTTCGAAAAATTTTCGTTTTGAATTTTTTTTTATTTTTTTTTGAAAATTTTTTTTCTAAATTTTTTTCCAATTTTTTTTAATTTTTTTTCGAATTTTTTTATGAAATTTTTTTTCGAGAAATTTTCGTTTTGAATTTTTTTAAAATTTTTTTTTGAAAATTTTTTCAAATTTTTTTTTTGAAATTTTTATTTCTGAAATTTTTTTAAAATTTTTTTTTCGAAATTTTTTTTTAAAATTTTTTTTCGAAATTTTTTGAAACTTTTTTTAAATTTTTTTTTTGAGTTTTTTCTTGAAATTTTTTTTTTGAATTTTTTTTTAAATTTTTGTTTTGAAAATTTTTTTTTCGAAATTTTTTTTCGAAATTTTTTTTTCAATTTTTTTTATTTTTTTTTCGAATTTTTTTTTGAAATTTTTTCCGAAATTTTTTTTTTGAAATTTTTTTTTTTGAATTTTTTTTTGGAATTTTTTTTTAAATTTTTTTTTAAATTTTTTGAAATTTTTTAAAAAATTTTTTCGAATTTTTTTTTGGTATTTTTTTTTTTTTTTTTTTGAGTTTTTTTTTGAAATTTTTTTTTTCTTTTTGAAATTTTTTTTTAAATTTTTTTTTTGAAAATTTTTTCTTTGAAAATTTTTTTTTTGATTTTTTTTCTAGATTTTTTTTTATTTTTTTTAAATTTTTTTTCGAATTTTTTTTTCGAAAAATTTTCGTTTTGAATTTTTTTTTAAATTTTTTTTTGATAATTTCTTTTTTTGAAATTTTTTTTTTCTAAATTTTTTTTCTATTTTTTTAAATTTTTTTTTTTAATTTTTTTTCGAATTTTTTTTTTGAAATTTTTTTTCGAAAAATTTTCGTTTTGAAATTTTTTTTTTCTTTTCGAATTTTTTTTAAAATTTTTTTTTTTGAAAATTTTTTTTTCGAAATTTTTTTTCGATATTTTTTTTTCAATTTTTTAAAATTTTTTTTCGAATTTTTTTTTTTGAAATTTTTTCCGAAATTTTTTTTTTCTTAATTTTTTTTTGGAATTTTTTTTTATTTTTTTCTCAAATTTTTTTTTGGAAGTTTTTTTTGAATTTTATTTAAATTTTCTTTTTGAAATTTTTTTTAAAAATTTTTCTGAAATTTTTTTTTTGATTTTTTTTTTAGAATTTTTTTTATTTTTTTTTTAAATTTATTTTGAAATATTTTTTTTAAACTTCTTTTTTGGAAATTTTTTTTCTAATTTTTTTTTTAATTTTTTAAAATTTTTCTAAAATTTTTTTTCGAATTTTTTTTTTGAAATTTTTTTTCGAAAAATTTTCGTTTTGAAATTTTTTTTAAATTCTTTTCTTAAATTTTTTATTTATTTTTTTTGAAAATTTATTTTTTGAAATTTTTTTTTAAATTTTTTTTTTGAAAATTTTTTTTTTGAAATTTTTTTTTTGATTTTTTTCTAGAATTTTTTTTTTATTTTTTTTTGAATTTTTTTTTAAATTTATTTTGAAATTTTTTTTGAAACTTTTTTTTTTTGAAAATTTTTTTTTCTAAATTTTTTTTCTAATTTTTTTTATTTTTTTTTAAATTTTTTTTCGAATTTTTTTTTTGAAATTTTTTTTTAAATTTTTTTTAAAATTTTTTTTAAATTTTTTTTTCGAAAAATTGTTTTCAAATTTTCTTTTTTGAATTTTTTAAAAAAATTTTTTTTGAATTTTTAATTTTTTTTTATTTTTTTTTATTTTTTTTTTGAAATTTTTTTTTTTTTTTTAATTTTTTCTGAATTTCTTTTAGAAACTGTTTGAATTTTTTTTTTTGAAAATATTTTTTCTAAATTTTTTTTCTAATTTTTTAAAAACATTTTCAAAATTTTTTTTGGAATTTTTTTTTGAAATTTTTTTTCGAAAAATTTTCGCTTTGAATTTTTTTTTAAAATTTTTTAAAAAATTTTTTTTGGAATTTTTTAAAAAAATTTTTTTTTATTTTTTTTTGAAATTTTTTTAAAAATTTTCTTTTGAATTTTTTTTTAATTTTTATTTATTTTGTTTCGAAAATTTTTTTTTGAAAATTTTTTCAAATTTTTTTTTTGAAATTTTTTTTGAATTTTTTTTTCTTTTTGAATTTTTTTTAAAATTTTTTTTTTGAAAATTTTTTTTTCGAAATTTTTTTTCGAAATTTTTTTTTCAATTTTTTTTATTTTTTTTTCGAATTTTTTTTTGAAATTTTTTCCGAAATTTTTTTTTTGAAATTTTTTTTTTGAATTTTTTTCGGAATTTTTTTTTATTTTTTTTTTTAATTTTTTGAAATTTTTTAAAAAATTTTTTCGAATTTTTTTTGGTATTTTTTTTAAATTTTTTTTTGAGTTTTTTTTTGAAATTTTTTTTTCTTTTTGAAATTTTTTTTTAAATTTTTTTTTTGAAAATTTTTTCTTTGAAAATTTTTTTTTTGATTTTTTTTCTAGATTTTTTTTTATTTTTTTTTAATTTTTTTTCGAATTTTTTTTTCGAAAAATTTTCGTTTTGAATTTTTTTTTATTTTTTTTTGAAAATTTTTTTTTCTAAATTTTTTTTCTAATTTTTTTAAATTTTTTTTCTAATTTTTTTTGAAATTTTTTTTTGAATTTTTTTTTCGAAAAATTTTCGTTTTGAAGTTTTTTTTAAATTTTTTTTTGATAATTTCTTTTTTTGAAAATTTTTTTTTCTAAATTTTTTTTCTATTTTTTTAAAAAATTTTTTAATTTTTTTTTCGAATTTTTTTTTTGAAATTTTTTTTCGAAAAATTTTCGTTTTGAAATTTTTTTTTATTCTTTTCTTAAATTTTTTTTGGAGGTTTTTTTTGAATTTTTTTTTAAAATTTTTTTTGAAATTTTTTTTTTTGAAATTTTTTTGATATTTTTTTTTGAGAATCATTTTTTCGAAAAATTGTTTTCGAATTTTCTTTTTTGAATTTTTTTTTTATTTTTTTTGAATTCTTTAAAAAAAATTTTTTTGAATTTTTTTTTTGAAAATTTTTCGATAATTTTTTTTTTGAATTTTTTCTTTATTTTTTCTTTCAAAAATTTTTTTGAAATTTTTTTTAAATTTTTTGAAAATTTTTTGATAATTATTTTTTTGAATTTTTTTTTTTCAAGTTTTTTGAAATTTTTTTTGAAAATTTTTTTTTTTGAATTTTTTTTTTCGAATTTTTTGTTTTGAAAATTTTTTTGAAGTTTTTTTTAAATTTTTTTTGAATTTTTTTTTTGAAATTTTTTCCGAAATTTTTTTTTTTGAAAATTTTTTTTTTTGAATTTTTTTTGGATTTTTTTAAAATTTTTTTTTATTTTTTGAAATTTTTTAAAAATTTTTTTCGATTTTTTTTTTGAAATTTTTTTCTAATTTTTTTAAATTTTTTTTTCAAATATTTTTCTGTGAAAATTTTTTTTTTGAAAAATTTTATTTTGAAATTTTTTTTTTTTGAAAATTTTTTGATAATTTTTTTTTAATTTTTTTAAAAATTTTTTTTTATTTTTTCTTTCAAACATTTTTTTGAAATTTTTTTTAAAATTTTTTTTGAAATTTTTTTTGAAATTTTTTTTTCTCAATTTTTTTTAAATGTTTTTTTCTTTCGTTTTTTTTAAAATATTTTTCTTTGAAAATTTTATTTTTGTAAAATTTAATTTTGATAATTTTTTTTAAATTTTTTGATAATTATTTTTTTGAAATTTTTTTAAAATTTTTTTTTGAGAATCATTTTTTCGAAAAATTGTTTTCGAATTTTCTTTTTTGAATTTTTTTTTGATTTTTTTTTGAATTTTTTAAAAATTTTTTTTTTGAATTTTTTTATTTGAAAATTTTTTGATAATTTTTTTTTTATTTTTTTAAATTTTTTCTTTCAAAAATTTTTTTGAATTTTTTTTTGAAATTTTTTTTAAATTCATTTTAAATTTTTTTAAAATTTTTTGAGATTTTTTTTTCAAGTTTTTTTGAAATTTTTTTTGAAAATTTTTTTTTGAAATTTTTTTTTTCGAATTTTTTTTTGTTTTGAAATTTTTTTTCTAAATTTTTTTTTAAATTTTTTGAAATTTTTTGAAATTTTTTAAAAATTTTTTTCGAATTTTTTTTTGATATTTTTTTTTAATTTTTTTTTTTGGTTTTTTTTTGAAATTTTTTTTTTCTTTTTGAAATTTTTTTTAAATTTTTTTTTTTGAAAATTTTTTTTTTGAAATTTTTTTTTTTGATTTTTTTAAAATTTTTTTTAAATTTTTTTTCGAAATTTTTTTAAAATCTATTTTGAAACTTTTTTTTTTGAAAATTTTTTTTCTAAAATTTGTTTCTAATTTTTTTAATTTTTTTTCGAATTTTTTTTTCGAAAAATTTTCGTTTTGAATTTTTTTTTATTTTTTTTTGAAAATTTTTTTTCTAAATTTTTTTCCAATTTTTTTTAATTTTTTTTCGAATTTTTTTATGAAATTTTTTTTCGAGAAATTTTCGTTTTGAATTTTTTTAAAATTTTTTTTTGAAAATTTTTTTTCGAAAAATTTTCGTTTCGAAATATTTTTTCATTCTTCTCTTAAATTTTTTTTGGAGATTTTTTTTGAAATTTTTTTTAAATTTTTTTTTGAAATTTTTTTTTTTGAAATTTTTTTGATATTTTTTTTTGAGAATCATTTTTTCGAAAAATTGTTTTCGAATTTTCTTTTTTGAAATTTTTTTTGAAATTTTTTTTTTATTTTTTGAAAATTTTTTGAAAATTATTTTTTTGAAATTTTTTTTCAAGTTTTTTTGAAATTTTTTTTGAAATTTTTTTTTTGAATTTTTTTATTTCGATTTTTTTTTTGTTTCGAAATTTTTTTCTTTTGAAAATTTTTTTGACATTTTCTTAAAAATTTTTTTGAATTTTTTTTTTGAATTTTTTTCCGAAATTTTTTTTTTGAAAATTTTTTTGGATTTTTTTTTTTTTTTTTAATTTTTTGAAATTTTTTAAAAAAATTTTTCGAATTTTTTTTTGAAATTTTTTTTAAAATTTTTTTTTTGGAGTTTTTTTTGAAATTTTTTTTTTTTATTTTTTTTTTGAAAATTTTTTTTTCGAAATTTTTTTTCGAAATTTTTTTTTTTTCGAATTTTTTTTTTGAAATTTTTCATTGAAAAATTTTCGTTTTGAAATTTTTTTTCGAAAAATTTTCATTTTGAATTTTTAAATTTTTTTTTTAATTTTTTTTCGAATTTTTTTTTTTAATTTTTTAAAAATTTTTTTTTTTGAAAATTTTTGTTTTGAAAATTTTTTTTTTTTAAATTTTTGTTTTGATTTTTTTTCTAGAATTTTTTTTCTATTTTTTTTCGATTTTTTTTAAAATTTATTTTGAAATTTTTTTTGAAACTTTTTTTTTTTAATTTTTTTTTCTATATTTTTTTTTCCAAATTTTTTTTCTAATTTTTTTTTATTTTTTTTTCGAATTTTTTTTTTGAATTTTTTTTTCTTTTTGAAATTTTTTTTAAAATTTTTTTTTTTGAAATTTTTTTTAAATTTTTTTTTTGAAAATTTTTTTTTTGATTTTTATTTTTTTTTTCGAAATTTTTTTAAAATTTATTTTGAAATTTTTTTTTAAACTTTTTTTTTTGAAAATATTTTTTTCTAAATTTTTTTAAAATTTTTTTAAAATTTTTTTTTCAATTTTTTGAAAATTTTTTGATAATTATTTTTTTGAAATTTTTTTTTTCAAGTTTCTTGAAATTTTTTTGAAAATTTTTTTTTTGAATTTTTTTTTTCGAATTTTTTTTTTTGAAAATTTTTTTGACGTTTTTTTTAAATTTTTTTTTAATTTTTTTTTTGAAATTTTTTCCGAAATTTCTTTTTTTGAAAATTTTTTTTTTGAATTTTTTTTGGATTTTTTTAAAATTTTTTTTTCATTTTTTGAAATTTTTTAAAAATTTTTTTCGATTTTTTTTTTGAAATTTTTTTCTAATTTTTTTTTTATTTTTTTTCAAATATTTTTCTGTGAAAATTTTTTTTTTGAAAAATTTTATTTTGAAATTTTTTTTTTTGAAAATTTTTTGATAATTTTTTTTTAATTTAAAAAAAAAAAAAAATTTATTTTTTCTTTCAAAAATTTTTTTGAAATTTTTTTTAAAATTTTTTTTGAAATTTTTTTTGAAATTTTTTTTTCTCAATTTTTTTTAAATTTTTTTTTTCTTTCGTTTTTTTAAAATATTTTTCTTTGAAAATTTTATTTTTGTAAAATTTAATTTTGATAATTTTTTTTAAATTTTTTGATAATTATTTTTTTGAAATTTTTTTAAAATTTTTTTTTGAGAATCATTTTTTCGAAAAATTGTTTTCGAATTTTCTTTTTTGAATTTTTTTTTGATTTTTTTTTGAATTTTTTAAAAATTTTTTTTTTGAATTTTTTTATTTGAAAATTTTTTGATAATTTTTTTTTTATTTTTTTAAATTTTTTCTTTCAAAATTTTTTTTGAATTTTTTTTTGAAATTTTTTTTAAATTCATTTTAAATTTTTTTAAAATTTTTTGAGATTTTTTTTTCAAGTTTTTTTGAAATTTTTTTTGAAAATTTTTTTTTGAAATTTTTTTTTTCGAATTTTTTTTTGTTTTGAAATTTTTTTTCTAAATTTTTTTTTAAATTTTTTGAAATTTTTTAAAAATTTTTTTCGAATTTTTTTTTGATATTTTTTTTTAATTTTTTTTTTTGGTTTTTTTTGAAATTTTTTTTTTCTTTTTGAAATTTTTTTTAAAATTTTTTTTTTGAAAATTTTTTTTTTGAAATTTTTTTTTTTGATTTTTTTAAAATTTTTTTTAAATTTTTTTTCGAAATTTTTTTTAAATCTATTTTGAAACTTTTTTTTTTGAAAATTTTTTTTCTAAAATTTGTTTCTAATTTTTTTAATTTTTTTTCGAATTTTTTTTTCGAAAAATTTTCGTTTTGAATTTTTTTTTATTTTTTTTTGAAAATTTTTTTTCTAAATTTTTTTCCAATTTTTTTTAATTTTTTTTCGAATTTTTTTATGAAATTTTTTTTCGAGAAATTTTCGTTTTGAATTTTTTTAAAATTTTTTTTTGAAAATTTTTTTTCGAAAAATTTTCGTTTCGAAATATTTTTTCATTCTTCTCTTAAATTTTTTTTGGAGATTTTTTTTGAAATTTTTTTTAAATTTTTTTTTGAAAATTTTTTTTTTGAAATTTTTTTGATATTTTTTTTTGAGAATCATTTTTTCGAAAAATTGTTTTCGAATTTTCTTTTTTGAAATTTTTTTTGAAATTTTTTTTTTTATTTTTTGAAAATTTTTTGAAAATTATTTTTTTGAAATTTTTTTTCAAGTTTTTTTGAAATTTTTTTTGAAATTTTTTTTTTGAATTTTTTTATTTCGATTTTTTTTTTGTTTCGAAATTTTTTTCTTTTGAAAATTTTTTTGACATTTTCTTAAAAATTTTTTTGAATTTTTTTTTTGAATTTTTTTCCGAAATTTTTTTTTTGAAAATTTTTATGGAATTTTTTTTTTTTTTTAATTTTTTGAAATTTTTTAAAAAAATTTTTCGAATTTTTTTTTGAATTTTTTTTTAAAATTTTTTTTTTGGAGTTTTTTTTGAAATTTTTTTTTTTTATTTTTTTTTTGAAAATTTTTTTTTCGAAATTTTTTTTCGAAATTTTTTTTTTTTCGAATTTTTTTTTTGAAATTTTTCATTGAAAAATTTTCGTTTTGAAATTTTTTTTCGAAAAATTTTCATTTTGAATTTTTAAATTTTTTTTTTAATTTTTTTTCGAATTTTTTTTTTTAATTTTTTAAAAATTTTTTTTTTGAAAATTTTTGTTTTGAAAATTTTTTTTTTTTAAATTTTTGTTTTGATTTTTTTTCTAGAATTTTTTTTCTATTTTTTTTCGATTTTTTTTAAAATTTATTTTGAAATTTTTTTTGAAACTTTTTTTTTTAATTTTTTTTTCTATATTTTTTTTTCTAAATTTTTTTTCTAATTTTTTTTTATTTTTTTTTCGAATTTTTTTTTTGAATTTTTTTTTCTTTTTGAAATTTTTTTTAAAATTTTTTTTTTGAAATTTTTTTTTTTGAAATTTTTTTTAAATTTTTTTTTTGAAAATTTTTTTTTTGATTTTTTTCTAGATTTTTATTTTTTTTTCGAAATTTTTTTAAAATTTATTTTGAAATTTTTTTTTAAACTTTTTTTTTTGAAAATATTTTTTTCTAAATTTTTTTTTAATTTTTTTAAAATTTTTTTTTCAATTTTTTGAAAATTTTTTGATAATTATTTTTTTGAAATTTTTTTTTCAAGTTTCTTGAAATTTTTTTGAAAATTTTTTTTTTGAATTTTTTTTTTCGAATTTTTTTTTTTTGAAAATTTTTTTGACGTTTTTTTTAAATTTTTTTTTAATTTTTTTTTTGAAATTTTTTCCGAAATTTCTTTTTTTGAAAATTTTTTTTTTGAATTTTTTTTGGATTTTTTTAAAAATTTTTTTTCATTTTTTGAAATTTTTTAAAAATTTTTTTCGATTTTTTTTTTGAAATTTTTTTCTAATTTTTTTTTTATTTTTTTTCAAATATTTTTCTGTGAAAATTTTTTTTTTGAAAAATTTTATTTTGAAATTTTTTTTTTTGAAAATTTTTTGATAATTTTTTTTTAATTTAAAAAAAAAAAAAAATTTTATTTTTTCTTTCAAAAATTTTTTTGAAATTTTTTTTAAAATTTTTTTTGAAATTTTTTTTTCTCAATTTTTTTTAAATTTTTTTTTTCTTTCGTTTTTTTTAAATATTTTTCTTTGAAAATTTTATTTTTGTAAAATTTAATTTTGATAATTTTTTTAAAATTTTTTGATAATTATTTTTTTGAAATTTTTAAAAAATTTTTTTTTGAGAATCATTTTTTCGAAAAATTGTTTTCGAATTTTCTTTTTTGAATTTTTTTTTGATTTTTTTTTGAATTTTTTTGAAAATTTTTTTTTGAATTTTTTTATTTGAAAATTTTTTGATAATTTTTTTTGAATTTTTTTTTAATTTTTTTAAATTTTTTCTTTCAAAAATTTTTTTTGAATTTTTTTTTGAAATTTTTTTCAAATTTTTTGAAAATTTTTTGATAATTATTTTTTTGAGATTTTTTTTTAAGTTTTTTTGAAATTTTTTTTGAAAATTTTTTTTGAATTTTTTTTTTCGAATTTTTTTTTTGTTTCGAAATTTTTTTCTTTTGAAAATTTTTTTGACGTTTTTTTTTAATTTTTTTTGAATTTTTTTTTGAAATTTTTTTTCTAAATTTTTTTTTTAATTTTTTGAAATTTTTTAAAAAATTTTTTCGAATTTTTTTTTGAAATTTTTTTAAAAAATTTTTTTTTGGAGTTTTTTTTAGAAATTTTTTTTTTTGATTTTTTTTGAATTTTTTTTTTATTTTTTTTCGAAATTTTTTTAAAATCTATTTTGAAATTTTTTTTGAAATTTTTTTTTTCTAAAATTTGTTTCTAATTTTTTAAAAAAATTTTTCGAATTTTTTTTTGAAATTTTTTTAAAAAATTTTTTTTTGGAGTTTTTTTTAGAAATTTTTTTTTTTGATTTTTTTTGAATTTTTTTTTTATTTTTTTTCGAAATTTTTTTAAAATCTATTTTGAAATTTTTTTTGAAAATTTTTTTTCTAAATTTTTTTTCCAATTTTTTTTAATTTTTTTTCGAATTTTTTTTTGAAATTTTTTTTTTTTTAATTTTCGTTTTAAATTTTTTTTAATTTTTTTTTTGAAAATTTCTTTTCGAAAAATTTTCGTTTTGAAATTTTTTTTCATTCTTCTCTTAAATTTTTTTGGAGGTTTTTTTTGAAATTTTTTTAAAATTTTTTTTTGAAATTTTTTTTCTTGAAATTTTTTTGATATTTTTTTTTGAGAATAATTTTTTCGAAAAATTGTTTTCGAATTTTCTTTTTTGAAATTTTTTTTGAAATTTTTTTTTTTATTTTTTGAAAATTTTTTGATAATTATTTTTTTGAAATTTTTTTTCAAGTTTTTTTGAAATTTTTTTTGAAATTTTTTTTTGAATTTTTTTTTTCGATTTTTTTTTTGTTTCGAAATTTTTTTCTTTTGAAAATTTTTTTGACATTTTTTTAAAAATTTTTTTGAATTTTTTTTTTGAAATTTTTTTTTTGAAAATTTTTTTTTGAATTTTTTTTGGAATTTTTTTTTTTTAATTTTTTGAAATTTTTTAAAAAATTTTTTCGAATTTTTTTTTGAAATTGTTTTTTTTGAAATTTTTTTTTTCTTTTTGAAATTTTTTTTAAAATTTTTTTTTGAAAATTTTTTTTTCGAAATTTTTTTTCGAAATTTTTTTTTTTATTTTTTTTTATTTTTTTTCGAATTTTTTTTTGAAATTTTTTCCGAAATTTTTTTTTTGAAAATTTTTTTTTTGAATTTTTTTTGGAATATTTTTTAATTTTTTTTTTAATTTTTTGAAATTTTTTAAAAAATTTTTTCGAATTTTTTCTTGATATTTTTTTTAATATTTTTTTTGGAGTTTTTTTTGAAATTTTTTTTTTTGAAATTTTTTTAAAATTTTTTTAAAATTTTTTTTTTTTGAAATTTTTTTTTTGAAAATTTCTTTTTTGATTTTTTTTCTAGATTTGTTTTTATTTTTTTTTCGAAATTTTTTTAAAATTTATTTTGAAATTTTTTTTAAACTTTTTTTTTGAATTTTTTTTTTCTAAATCTTTTTTCTAATTTTTTTAAATTTTTTTTCGAATTTTTTTTATGAAATTTTTTTTCGAAAAATTTTTTTTCGAAATTTTTTTTTCAATTTTTTTTTATTTTTTTCAAATTTTTTTTTTGAAATTTTTCATTGAAAAATTTTCGTTTTGAAATTTTTTTTTGAAATTTTTTTCTAATTTTTTGTTTATTTCTTTTCAAATATTTTTCTGTGAAATTTTTTTTTTGAAAAATTTTATTTGGAAATTTTTTTTCGAAAAATTTTCATTTTGAATTTTTTTTTATTTATTTTTTTTCAAATTTTCTTTTTGATTTTTTAAATTTTTTTTCGAATTTTTTTTTAAAATTTTTTAAAAATTTTTTTTTTGAAAATTTTTTTTTTGAAAATTTTTTTTTTGAAAATTTTTTTTTTGAAATTTTTGTTTTGATTTTTTTTCTAGATTTTTTTTTTATTTTTTTTCGATTTTTTTAAAAATTTATTTTGAAATTTTTTTTGAAACTTTTTTTTTTTAATTTTTTTTTCTAAATTTTTTTTTCTAAATTTTTTTTCTAATTTTTTTTATTTTTTTTTTCGAATTTTTTTTTTGAATTTTTTTTTTCTTTTTGAAATTTTTTTTAAAATTTTTTTTTTGATTTTTTTTTTTTAAAATTTTTTTTTTAATTTTTTTTTTAAAAATTTTTCTTAAATATTTTTTTTTTGATTTTTTTTCTAGATTTGTTTTTATTTTTTTTTCGAAATTTTTTTAAAATTTATTTTGAAATTTTTTTTTAAACTTTTTTTTTTGAAAATTTTTTTTTCTAAATTTTTTTTCTAATTTTTTTTAATTTTTTTTCGATTTTTTTAAAAATTTATTTTGAAATTTTTTTTGAAACTTTTTTTTTGAATTTTTTTTAAATTTTTTCTTTCAAAAATTTTTTTGAAATTTTTTTTAAATTTTTTTTAAATTTTTTTTTCAATTTTTTGAAAATTTTTTGATAATTATTTTTTTGAAATTTTTTTTTTCAAGTTTTTTGAAATTTTTTTTGAAAATTTTTTTTTTGAATTTTTTTTTTTCAAATTTTTTTTTTTGAAAATTTTTTTGACGTTTTTTTTTTAATTTTTTTTGAATTCTTTTTTTGAATTTTTTTCCGAAATTTTTTTTTTGAAAATTTTTTTTTTGAATTTTTTTTGGATTTTTTTTAATTTTTTTTTTATTTTTTGAAATTTTTTAAAAAATTTTTTTCGATTTTTTTTTTGAAATTTTTTTCTAATTTTTTTTTATTTTTTTTCAAATATTTTTCTGTGAAAATTTTTTTTTTGAAAAATTTTATTTTGAAATTTTTTTTTTTTGAAAATTTTTTGATAATTTTTTTTTAATTTAAAAAAAAAAAATTCATTTTTTCTTTCAAAAAATTTTTGAAATTTTTTTTAAAATTTTTTTTTGAAATTTTTTTTGAAATTTTTTTTCTCAATTTTTTTTAAATTTTTTTTTCTTTCGTTTTTTTTAAATATTTTTCTTTGAAAATTTTATTTTTGTGAAATTTAATTTTGATAATTTTTTTAAAATTTTTTGATAATTATTTTTTTGAAATTTTTTTAAAAATTTTTTTTTGAGAATCATTTTTTCGAAAAATTGTTTTCGAATTTTCTTTTTTGAATTTTTTTTGATTTTTTTTTGAATTTTTTTGAAACATTTTTTTTGAATTTTTTTATTTGAAAATTTTTTGATAATTTTTTTTGAATTTTTTTTTTATTTTTTTTAATTTCTTCTTTCAAAAATTTTTCTGAATTTTTTTTCGAAATTTTTTTAAAATTTTTTTTAAATTTTTTGAAAATTTTTTGATAATAATTTTTTTGAGATTTTTTTTTAAAAGTTTTTTTGAAATTTTTTTTGAAAATCTTTTTTTGAATTTTTTTTTTCGAATTTTTTTTTGTAACGAAATTTTTTTCTTTTGAAAATTTTTTTGACGTTTTTTTAAAATTTTTTTTAAATTTTTTTTTGAAATTTTTTTTCTAAATTTTTTTTTAAATTTTTTGAAATTTTTTAAAAAAATTTTTCGAATTTTTTTTTGATATTATTTTTAAAAATTTTTTTTTGGAGTTTTTTTTTGAACTTTTTTTTTTTCTTTTTGAATTTTTTTTTAAATTTTTTTTCTGAAAATTTTTTTTTTGATTTTTTTTTGAATTTTTTTTAAATTTTTTTTCGAAATTTTTTTTTAATCTATTTTGAAATTTTTTTTGAAACTTTTTTTTTTGAAAAATTTTCATTTTGAATTTTTTTTTTATTTATTTTTTAATTTTTTTTTTCAAATTTTCTTTTTGATTTTTTTAATTTTTTTTTCCAATTTTTTTTCGAATTTTTTTTTTTAATTTTTTAAAAATTTTTTTTTTGAAAATTTTTTTTTTGAAATTTTTTTTTTTGAAATTTTTGTTTTGATTTTTTTTCTAGAATTTTTTTTAAATTTTTTTTCGATTTTTTTTAAAATTTATTTTGAAATTTTTTTTGAAACTTTTTTTTTAAATTTTTTTTTCTAAATTTTTTTTTCTAAATTTTTTTTCTAATTTTTTTTTATTTTTTTTTTCGAATTTTTTTTTTGAATTTTTTCTTTCTTTTTGAAATTTTTTTTTAAATTTTTTTTTTGAAATTTTTTTTTTTGAATTTTTTTTTAAATTTTTTTTTTGAAAATTTTTTTTTTGAAAATTTTTTTTTTGATTTTTTTTCTAGATTTGTTTTTATTTTTTTTTCGAAATTTTTTCAAAATTTATTTTGAAATTTTTTTTTAAACTTTTTTTTTGAAAATTTTTTTTTCTAAATTTTTTTTCTAATTTTTTTTAATTTTTTTTCGATTTTTTTTAAAATTTATTTTGAAATTTTTTTTGAAACTTTTTTTTTTTAATTTTTTTAAAATTTTTTCTTTCAAAAATTTTTTTGAAATTTTTTTTTTCAAGTTTTTTGAAATTTTTTTTGAAAATTTTTTTTTAAATTTTTTTTTTCGAATTTTTTTGACGTTTTTTTTAAATTTTTTTGAATTCTTTTTTTGAAATTTTTTCCGAAATTTTTTTTTTTTGAAAATTTTTTTTTTGAATTTTTTTTGGATTTTTTTTTATTTTTTTTTTATTTTTTGAAATTTTTTAAAAATTTTTTTCGATTTTTTTTTTGAAATTTTTTTCTAATTTTTTTTTATTTTTTTTCAAATATTTTTCTGTGAAAATTTTTTTTTTGAAAAATTTTATTTTGAAATTTTTTTTTTTGAAAATTTTTTGATAATTTTTTTTAAATTTTTTTAAAAAAAATTTTATTTTTTCTTTCAAAAATTTTTTTGAAATTTTTTTTAAAATTTTTTTTGAAATTTTTTTCTAATTTTTTTTTATTTTTTTTTCAAATATTTTTCTGTGAAAATTTTTTTTTTGAAAAATTTTATTTTGAAATTTTTTTTTTTGAAAATTTTTTGATAATTTTTTTTAAATTTTTTTTTAAAAAAAATTTTATTTTTTCTTTCAAAAATTTTTTTGAAATTTTTTTTAAAATTTTTTTTGAAATTTTTTTTCTTGAAATTTTTTTGATATTTTTTTTTGAGAATCATTTTTTCGAAAAATTGTTTTCGAATTTTCTTTTTTGAAATTTTTTTGAAATTTTTTTTTTAATTTTTTGAAAATTTTTTGATAATTATTTTTTTGAAATTTTTTTTCAAGTTTTTTTGAAATTTTTTTTGAAAATTTTTTTTGAATTTTTTTTTTCGATTTTTTTTTGTTTCGAAATTTTTTTCTTTTGAAAATTTTTTTGACATTTTTTTAAAAATTTTTTTGAATTTTTTTTTTGAAATTTTTTTTTTGAAAATGTTTTTTTGAATTTTTTTTTGAATTTTTTTTTTTTTTTAATTTTTTGAAATTTTTTAAAAAATTTTTTCGAATTTTTTTTTGAAATTGTTTTTTGGAGTTTTTTTTGAAAATTTCTTTTTTCTTTTTAAAATTTTTTTTTAAATTTTTTTTTGAAAATTTTTTTTTCGAAATTTTTTTTTTATTTTTTTTTATTTTTTTTGAATTTTTTTTTGAAATTTTTTCCGAAATTTTTTTTTTGAAAATTTTTTTTTTGAATTTTTTTTGGAATATTTTTTAATTTTTTTTTAAATTTTTTGAAATTTTTTAAAAAATTTTTTCGAATTTTTTTTTGATATTTTTTTTAATATTTTTTTTGGAGTTTTTTTTGAAATTTTTTTTAACATTTTTTTTTTGAAATTTTTTTTTTTGAAATTTTTTTAAAATTTTTTTAAAATTTTTTTTTTTTGAAATTTTTTTTTTGAAAATTTCTTTTTTGATTTTTTTTCTAGATTTGTTTTTATTTTTTTTTCGAAATTTTTTTAAAATTTATTTTGAAATTTTTTTTAAACTTTTTTTTTGAATTTTTTTTTTCTAAATTTTTTTTCTAATTTTTTTAAATTTTTTTTCGAATTTTTTTTATGAAATTTTTTTTCGAAAAATTTTTTTTCGAAATTTTATTTCGAAATTTTTTTTTCAATTTTTTTTTATTTTTTTCAAATTTTTTTTTTTGAAATTTTTCATTGAAAAATTTTCGTTTTGAAATTTTTTTTTGAAATTTTTTTCTAATTTTTTGTTTATTTCTTTTCAAATATTTTTCTGTGAAATTTTTTTTTTGAAAAATTTTATATTGAAATTTTTTTTCGAAAAATTTTCATTTTGAATTTTTTTTTATTTATTTTTTAATTTTTTTTTCGGAAGTTTTTTTTCAAATTTTCTTTTTGATTTTTAAAATTTTTTTTCGATTTTTTTTTTAAATTTTTTAAAAATTTTTTTTTTGAAAATTTTTTTTTTGAAAATTTTTTCTAATTTTTTTTTATTTTTTTTCAAATATTTTTCTGTGAAAATTTTTTTTTTGAAAAATTTTATTTTGAAATTTTTTTTTTTGAAAATTTTTTGATAATTTTTTTTAAATTTTTTTTAAAAAAAAATTTTATTTTTTCTTTCAAAAATTTTTTTGATTTTTTTTTTTAAATTTTTTTTGAAACTTTTTTCTAATTTTTTTTAATTTTTTTTCAAATATTTTTCTGTGAAAATTTTTTTTTTGAAAAATTTTATTTTGAAATTTTTTTTTTTGAAAATTTTTTGATAATTTTTTTTAAATTTTTTTTTTTAAAAATTTTATTTTTTCTTTCAAAAATTTTTTTGAAATTTTTTTTAAAATTTTTTTTGAAATTTTTTTTGAAATTTTTTTTTCTCAATTTTTTTTAAATTTTTTTTTCTTTCGTTTTTTTTAAATATTTTTCTTTGAAAATTTTATTTTTGTAAAAGTTAATTTTGATAATTTTTTTAAAATTTTTTGATAATTATTTTTTTGAAATTTTTTAAAAAATTTTTTTTGAGAATCATTTTTTCGAAAAATTGTTTTCGAATTTTCTTTTTTGAATTTTTTTTGATTTTTTTTTGAATTTTTTTGAAAATTTTTTTTTGAATTTTTTTATTTGAAAATTTTTTGATAATTTTTTTTGAATTTTTTTTATTTATTTTAATTTTTTCTTTCAAAAATTTTTTTGAATTTTTTTTCGAAATTTTTTCAAAATTTTTTTTTAATTTTTTGAAAATTTTTTGATAATTATTTTTTTGAAATTTTTTTTGGAAATTTTTTTTTGAATTTTTTTTTTCGAATTTTTTTTTGTTTCGAAATTTTTTTCTTTTGAAAATTTTTTTGACGTTTTTTTTTAATTTTTTTTAAATTTTTTTTTGAAATTTTTTTTCTAAATTTTTTTTTTAATTTTTTGAAATTTTTTAAAAAATTTTTTCGATTTTTTTTTTGATATTATTTTTAAAAATTTTTTTTTGGAGTTTTTTTTTGAAAATTTTTTTTTTCTTTTTGAAATTTTTTTTTTAATATTTTTTTTGAAAATTTTTTTTTTTTAAATTTTTTTTTGATTTTTTTTGAATTTTTTTCTAATTTTTTTTTCGAAATTTTTTTAAAATCTATTTTGAAATTTTTTTTTTCTAAAATTTGTTTCTAATTTTTTAAATTTTTTTTCGAATTTTTTTTTCGAAAAATTTTCATTTTGAATTTTTTTTATTTTTTTTTGAAAATTTTTTTTTCTAAATTTTTTTTCCAATTTTTTTTAATTTTTTTGAATATTTTTTTTTGAAATTTTTTTTCGAAAAATTTTCGTTTTGAATTTTTTTAAAATTTTTTTTTGAAAATTTCTTTTCGAAAAATTTTCGTTTTGAATTTTTTTTTCATTCTTCTCTTAAATTTTTTTTGGAGGTTTTTTTTGAAATTTTTTTAAAAATTTTTTTTGAAATTTTTTTTCTTGAAATTTTTTTGATATTTTTTTTTGAGAATCATTTTTTCGAAAAATTGTTTTCGAATTTTCTTTTTTGAAATTTTTTTGAAATTTTTTTTTTTAATTTTTTGAAAATTTTTTGATAATTATTTTTTTGAAATTTTTTTTCAAGTTTTTTTGAAATTTTTTTTGAAAATTTTTTTTGAATTTTTTTTTTCGATTTTTTTTTGTTTCGAAATTTTTTTCTTTTGAAAATTTTTTTGACATTTTTTTAAAAAAATTTTTGAATTTTTTTTTTGAAATTTTTTTTTTGAAAATTTTTTTTTGAATTTTTTTTTGAATTTTTTTTTTTTTTAATTTTTTGAAATTTTTTAAAAAAATTTTTCGAATTTTTTTTTGAAATTGTTTTTTGGAGTTTTTTTTGAAAATTTTTTTTTTCTTTTTAAAATTTTTTTTAAAATTTTTTTTTGAAAATTTTTTTTTCGAAATTTTTTTTCGAAATTTTTTTTTTTATTTTTTTTTATTTTTTTTCGAATTTTTTTTTGAAATTTTTTCCGAAATTTTTTTTTTGAAAATTTTTTTTTTGAATTTTTTTTGGAATATTTTTTAATTTTTTTTTTTAATTTTTTGAAATTTTTTAAAAAATTTTTTCGAATTTTTTTTTGATATTTTTTTTAATATTTTTTTTTGGAGTTTTTTTTGAAATTTTTTTTAACATTTTTTTTTTGAAATTTTTTTTTTTGAAATTTTTTTAAAATTTTTTTAAAATTTTTTTTTTTGAAATTTTTTTTTTGAAAATTTCTTTTTTGATTTTTTTTCTAGATTTGTTTTTATTTTTTTTTCGAAATTTTTTTAAAATTTATTTTGAAATTTTTTTTAAACTTTTTTTTTGAATTTTTTTTTTCTAAATTTTTTTTCTAATTTTTTTAAATTTTTTTTCGAATTTTTTTTATGAAATTTTTTTTCGAAAAATTTTTTTTCGAAATTTTATTTCGAAATTTTTTTTTCAATTTTTTTTTATTTTTTTCAAATTTTTTTTTTTGAAATTTTTCATTGAAAAATTTTCGTTTTGAAATTTTTTTTTGAAATTTTTTTCTAATTTTTTGTTTATTTCTTTTCAAATATTTTTCTGTGAAATTTTTTTTTTGAAAAATTTTATATTGAAATTTTTTTTCGAAAAATTTTCATTTTGAATTTTTTTTTATTTATTTTTTAATTTTTTTTTCGGAAGTTTTTTTTCAAATTTTCTTTTTGATTTTTTAAATTTTTTTTTGAATTTTTTTTTTAAATTTTTTAAAAATTTTTTTTTTTGAAAATTTTTTTTTTGAAAATTTTTTTTTTGAAAATTTTTTTTTTGAAATTTTTGTTTTGATTTTTTTCTAGATTTTTTTTTTATTTTTTTTCGATTTTTTTAAAAATTTATTTTGAAATTTTTTTTGAAACTTTTTTTTTTACATTTTTTTTCTAAATTTTTTTTTCTAAATTTTTTTTCTAATTTTTTTTATTTTTTTTTTCGAATTTTTTTTTTGAATTTTTTTTTTTTTTTTGAAATTTCTTTTGAAATTTTTTTTTTTGAAATTTTTTTTTTTAAATTTTTTTTTTAATTTTTTTTTTTAATTTTTCTTGAAAATTTTTTTTTTGATTTTTTTTCTAGATTTGTTTTTATTTTTTTTTCGAAATTTTTTTAAAATTTATTTTGAAATTTTTTTTTAAACTTTTTTTTTTGAAAATTTTTTTTTCTAAATTTTTTTTCTAATTTTTTTTAATTTTTTTTCGATTTTTTTAAAAATTTATTTTGAAATTTTTTTTGAAACTTTTTTTTTGAATTTTTTTTTTATTTTTTCTTTCAAAAATTTTTTTGAAATTTTTTTAAAATTTTTTTTAAATTTTTTTTTCAATTTTTTGAAAATTTTTTGATAATTATTTTTTTGAAATTTTTTTTTTCAAGTTTTTTGAAATTTTTTTTGAAAATTTTATTTTTGAATTTTTTTTTTTCAAATTTTTTTTTTTGAAAATTTTTTTGACGTTTTTTTTAAATTTTTGTTGAATTCTTTTTTTGAATTTTTTTCCGAAATTTTTTTTTTGAAAATTTTTTTTTTGAATTTTTTTTGGATTTTTTTTAATTTTTTTTTTTTATTTTTTGAAATTTTTTAAAAAATTTTTTTCGATTTTTTTTTTTAATTTTTTTTAAATTTTTTTTTATTTTTTTTCAAATATTTTTCTGTGAAAATTTTTTTTTTGAAAAATTTTATTTTGAAATTTTTTTTTTTTGAAAATTTTTTGATAATTTTTTTTTAATTTAAAAAAAAAAAAATTCATTTTTTCTTTCAAAAAATTTTTGAAATTTTTTTTAAAATTTTTTTTTTGAAATTTTTTTTGAAATTTTTTTTCTCAATTTTTTTTAAATTTTTTTTTTCTTTCGTTTTTTTTAAATATTTTTCTTTGAAAATTTTATTTTTGTGAAATTTAATTTTGATAATTTTTTAAAAATTTTTTGATAATTATTTTTTTGAAATTTTTTTAAAAATTTTTTTTTGAGAATCATTTTTTCGAAAAATTGTTTTCGAATTTTCTTTTTTGAATTTTTTTTGATTTTTTTTTGAATTTTTTTGAAACATTTTTTTTGAATTTTTTTATTTGAAAATTTTTTGATAATTTTTTTTGAATTTTTTTTTTATTTTTTTTAATTTCTTCTTTCAAAAATTTTTCTGAATTTTTTTTCGAAATTTTTTTAAAATTTTTTTTAAATTTTTTGAAAATTTTTTGATAATAATTTTTTTGAGATTTTTTTTTAAAAGTTTTTTTGAAATTTTTTTTGAAAATCTTTTTTTGAATTTTTTTTTTCGAATTTTTTTTTGTAACGAAATTTTTTTCTTTTGAAAATTTTTTTGACATTTTTTTTAAATTTTTTTTAAATTTTTTTTTGAAATTTTTTTTCTAAATTTTTTTTTAAATTTTTTGAAATTTTTTAAAAAAATTTTTCGAATTTTTTTTTGATATTATTTTTAAAAATTTTTTTTTGGAGTTTTTTTTTGAAATTTTTTTTTTTCTTTTTGAAATTTTTTTTTAAATTTTTTTTCTGAAAATTTTTTTTTTGATTTTTTTTTTAATTTTTTTTAAATTTTTTTTCGAAATTTTTTTTTAATCTATTTTGAAATTTTTTTTGAAACTTTTTTTTTTGAAAAATTTTCATTTTGAATTTTTTTTTTATTTATTTTTTAATTTTTTTTTTCAAATTTTCTTTTTGATTTTTTAAATTTTTTTTTCAATTTTTTTTCGAATTTTTTTTTTTAATTTTTTAAAAATTTTTTTTTTGAAAATTTTTTTTTTGAAATTTTTTTTTTTGAAATTTTTGTTTTGATTTTTTTTCTAGAATTTTTTTTAAATTTTTTTTCGATTTTTTTTAAAATTTATTTTGAAATTTTTTTTGAAACTTTTTTTTTAAATTTTTTTTTCTAAATTTTTTTTTCTAAATTTTTTTTCTAATTTTTTTTATTTTTTTTTTCGAATTTTTTTTTTGAATTTTTTCTTTCTTTTTGAAATTTTTTTTTAAATTTTTTTTTTGAAATTTTTTTTTTTGAATTTTTTTTTAAATTTTTTTTTTGAAAATTTTTTTTTTGAAAATTTTTTTTTTGATTTTTTTTCTAGATTTGTTTTTATTTTTTTTTCGAAATTTTTTCAAAATTTATTTTGAAATTTTTTTTTAAACTTTTTTTTTGAAAATTTTTTTTTCTAAATTTTTTTTCTAATTTTTTTTAATTTTTTTTCGATTTTTTTAAAAATTTATTTTGAAATTTTTTTTGAAACTTTTTTTTTTTAATTTTTTTAAAATTTTTTCTTTCAAAAATTTTTTTGAAATTTTTTTTTTTCAAGTTTTTTGAAATTTTTTTTGAAAATTTTTTTTTAAATTTTTTTTTTCGAATTTTTTTGACGTTTTTTTTAAATTTTTTTGAATTCTTTTTTTGAAATTTTTTCCGAAATTTTTTTTTTTTGAAAATTTTTTTTTTGAATTTTTTTTGGATTTTTTTTTATTTTTTTTTTATTTTTTGAAATTTTTTAAAAATTTTTTTCGATTTTTTTTTTGAAATTTTTTTCTAATTTTTTTTTATTTTTTTTCAAATATTTTTCTGTGAAAATTTTTTTTTTGAAAAATTTTATTTTGAAATTTTTTTTTTTGAAAATTTTTTGATAATTTTTTTTAAATTTTTTTAAAAAAAATTTTATTTTTTCTTTCAAAAATTTTTTGAAATTTTTTTTAAAATTTTTTTTGAAATTTTTTTCTAATTTTTTTTTATTTTTTTTTCAAATATTTTTCTGTGAAAATTTTTTTTTTGAAAAATTTTATTTTGAAATTTTTTTTTTTGAAAATTTTTTGATAATTTTTTTTAAATTTTTTTTTTTAAAAAATTTTATTTTTTCTTTCAAAAATTTTTTTGAAATTTTTTTTAAAATTTTTTCTGAAATTTTTTTTCTTGAAATTTTTTTGATATTTTTTTTTGAGAATCATTTTTTCGAAAAATTGTTTTCGAATTTTCTTTTTTGAAATTTTTTTGAAATTTTTTTTTTAATTTTTTGAAAATTTTTTGATAATTATTTTTTTGAAATTTTTTTTCAAGTTTTTTTGAAATTTTTTTTGAAAATTTTTTTTGAATTTTTTTTTTTCGATTTTTTTTTGTTTCGAAATTTTTTTCTTTTGAAAATTTTTTTGACATTTTTTTAAAAATTTTTTTGAATTTTTTTTTTGAAATTTTTTTTTTGAAAATGTTTTTTTGAATTTTTTTTTGAATTTTTTTTTTTTTTTTTATTTTTTGAAATTTTTTAAAAAAATTTTTCGAATTTTTTTTTGAAATTGTTTTTTGGAGTTTTTTTTGAAAATTTCTTTTTTCTTTTTAAAATTTTTTTTTAAATTTTTTTTTAAAAATTTTTTTTTCGAAATTTTTTTTCGAAGTTTTTTTTTTATTTTTTTTTATTTTTTTGAATTTTTTTTTGAAATTTTTTCCGAAATTTTTTTTTTGAAATTTTTTTTTTTGAATTTTTTTTGGAATATTTTTTAATTTTTTTTTAAATTTTTTGAAATTTTTTAAAAAATTTTTTCGAATTTTTTTTTGATATTTTTTTTAATATTTTTTTTGGAGTTTTTTTTGAAATTTTTTTTAACATTTTTTTTTTGAAATTTTTTTTTTTGAAATTTTTTTAAAATTTTTTTAAAATTTTTTTTTTTTGAAATTTTTTTTTTGAAAATTTCTTTTTTGATTTTTTTCTAGATTTGTTTTTATTTTTTTTTCGAAATTTTTTTAAAATTTATTTTGAAATTTTTTTTAAACTTTTTTTTTGAATTTTTTTTTCTAAATTTTTTTTCTAATTTTTTTAAATTTTTTTTCGAATTTTTTTTATGAAATTTTTTTTCGAAAAATTTTTTTTCGAAATTTTATTTCGAAATTTTTTTTTCAATTTTTTTTTATTTTTTTCAAATTTTTTTTTTTGAAATTTTTCATTGAAAAATTTTCGTTTTGAAATTTTTTTTTGAAATTTTTTTCTAATTTTTTGTTTATTTCTTTTCAAATATTTTTCTGTGAAATTTTTTTTTTGAAAAATTTTATATTGAAATTTTTTTTCGAAAAATTTTCATTTTGAATTTTTTTTTATTTATTTTTTAATTTTTTTTTCGGAAGTTTTTTTTCAAATTTTCTTTTTGATTTTTAAAATTTTTTTTCGATTTTTTTTTTTTAATTTTTTAAAAATTTTTTTTTTGAAAATTTTTTTTTTGAAAATTTTTTTTTTGAAAATTTTTTTTTTGAAATTTTTGTTTTGATTTTTTTTCTAGATTTTTTTTTTATTTTTTTTCGATTTTTTTAAAAATTTATTTTGAAATTTTTTTTGAAACTTTTTTTTTTACATTTTTTTTTCTAAATTTTTTTTTCTAAATTTTTTTTCTAATTTTTTTTATTTTTTTTTTCGAATTTTTTTTTTGAATTTTTTTTTTCTTTTTGAAATTTTTTTTAAAATTTTTTTTTTGAAATTTTTTTTTTTAAATTTTTTTTTTAATTTTTTTTTTTTAATTTTTCTTGAAAATTTTTTTTTTGATTTTTTTTCTAGATTTGTTTTTATTTTTTTTTCGAAATTTTTTTTTAAACTTTTTTTTTTGAAAATTTTTTTTTCTAAATTTTTTTTCTAATTTTTTTTAATTTTTTTTCGATTTTTTTAAAAATTTATTTTGAAATTTTTTTTGAAACTTTTTTTTTGAATTTTTTTTAAATTTTTTCTTTCAAAAATTTTTTTGAAATTTTTTTTAAATTTTTTTTTCAATTTTTTGAAAATTTTTTGATAATTATTTTTTTGAAATTTTTTTTTTCAAGTTTTTTGAAAATTTTTTTTTTGAATTTTTTTTTTTCAAATTTTTTTTTTTGAAAATTTTTTTGACGTTTTTTTTAAATTTTTTTTGAATTCTTTTTTTGAATTTTTTTCCGAAATTTTTTTTTTGAAAATTTTTTATTTGAATTTTTTTTGGATTTTTTTAAATTTTTTTTTTATTTTTTCAAATTTTTTAAAAAATTTTTTTTGAAATTTTTTTCTAATTTTTTTCGATTTTTTTTTTGAAATTTTTTTCTAATTTTTTTTTATTTTTTTTCAAATATTTTTCTGTGAAAATTTTTTTTTTGAAAAATTTTATTTTGAAATTTTTTTTTTTTGAAAATTTTTGATAATTTTTTTTTTAATTTAAAAAAAAAAAAAATTCATTTTTTCTTTCAAAAAATTTTTGAAATTTTTTTTAAAATTTTTTTTTGAAATTTTTTTTGAAATTTTTTTTCTCAATTTTTTTTAAATTTTTTTTTTCTTTCGTTTTTTTTAAATATTTTTCTTTGAAAATTTTATTTTTGTGAAATTTAATTTTGATAATTTTTTAAAAATTTTTTGATAATTATTTTTTTGAAATTTTTTTAAAAAATTTTTTTTGAGAATAATTTTTTCGAAAAATTGTTTTCGAATTTTTTTTTTTGAATTTTTTTTTATTTTTTTTTGAATTTTTTTGAAACATTTTTTTTGAATTTTTTTATTTGAAAATTTTTTGATAATTTTTTTTGAATTTTTTTTTATTTTTTTTAATTTCTTCTTTCAAAAATTTTTCTGAATTTTTTTTCGAAATTTTTTTAAAATTTTTTTTAAATTTTTTGAAAATTTTTTGATAATTATTTTTTTGAGATTTTTTTTTAAAAGTTTTTTTGAAATTTTTTTTGAAAATCTTTTTTTGAATTTTTTTTTTCGAATTTTTTTTTGTATCGAAATTTTTTTCTTTTGAAAATTTTTTTGACGTTTTTTTTAAATTTTTTTAAAATTTTTTTTTGAAATTTTTTTTCTAAATTTTTTTTTAAATTTTTTGAAATTTTTTAAAAAAATTTTTCGAATTTTTTTTTGATATTATTTTTAAAAAATTTTTTTTAGAGTTTTTTTTTGAAATTTTGTTTTTCTTTTTGAAATTTTTTTTTAAATTTTTTTTCTGAAAATTTTTTTTTTGATTTTTTTTTGAATTTTTTTTAAATTTTTTTTCGAAATTTTTTTTAAATCTATTTTGAAATTTTTTTTGAAACTTTTTTTTTTGAAAAATTTTCATTTTGAATTTTTTTTTTATTTATTTTTTAAATTTTTTTTCGGAAGTTTTTTTTCAAATTTTCTTTTTGATTTTTTTAATTTTTTTTTTCAATTTTTTTTCGAATTTTTTTTTTTAATTTTTTAAAAATTTTTTTTTTGAAAATTTTTTTTTTGAAAATTTTTTTTTTGAAATTTTTTTTTTTGAAATTTTTGTTTTGATTTTTTTTCTAGAATTTTTTTTTTATTTTTTTTCGATTTTTTTTTAATTTATTTTGAAATTTTTTTTGAAACTTTTTTTTTAAATTTTTTTTTCTAATTTTTTTTATTTTTTTTTCGAATTTTTTTTTTGAATTTTTTTTTTCTTTTTGAAATTTTTTTTTAAATTTTATTTTTGAAATTTTTTTTTTGAATTTTTTTTTAAATTTTTTTTTTGAAAATTTTTTTTTTGAAAATTTTTTTTTGATTTTTTTTCTAGATTTGTTTTTATTTTTTTTTCGAAATTTTTTCAAAATTTATTTTGAAATTTTTTTTTAAACTTTTTTTTTGAAAATTTTTTTTTCTAAATTTTTTTTCTAATTTTTTTTAATTTTTTTTCGATTTTTTTTTAAATTTATTTTGAAATTTTTTTTGAAACTTTTTTTTTTAAATTTTTTTTAAATTTTTTCTTTCAAAAATTTTTTTGAAATTTTTTTTTTCAAGTTTTTTGAAATTTTTTTTGAAAATTTTTTTTTTTAATTTTTTTTTTCGAATTTTTTTTTTGAAAATTTTTTTGACGTTTTTTTTAAATTTTTTTGAATTCTTTTTTTGAAATTTTTTCCGAAATTTTTTTTTTTTTTTAATTTTTTTTTTGAATTTTTTTTGGATTTTTTTTTAATTTTTTTTTTATTTTTTGAAATTTTTTAAAAAATTTTTTCGAATTTTTTTTTATATT
Organism: Chrysolina oricalcia; assembly: GCA_944452925.2. Taxonomy (NCBI): domain Eukaryota; kingdom Metazoa; phylum Arthropoda; class Insecta; order Coleoptera; family Chrysomelidae; genus Chrysolina; species Chrysolina oricalcia. The sequence goes on from OX101824.2 coordinate 30,874,369, forward strand.
ATTTTTAAAAAATTTTTTTTGGAGTTTTTTTTTGAAAATTTTTTTTTTCTTTTTGAAATTTTTTTTTAATTTTTTTTTTGAAAATTTTTTTTTATAAAAATTTTTTTTTGATTTTTTTTGAATTTTTTTCTAATTTTTTTTTCGAAATTTTTTTAAAATCTATTTTGAAATTTTTTTTGAAACTTTTTTTTTTGAAATTTTTTTTTTCTAAAATTTGTTTCTAATTTTTTAAATTTTTTTTCGAATTTTTTTTCGAAAAATTTTCATTTTGAATTTTTTTTATTTTTTTTTGAAAATTTTTTTTTCTAAATTTTTTTTCCAATTTTTTTTAATTTTTTTGAATATTTTTTTTTGAAATTTTTTTTCGAAAAATTTTCGTTTTGAATTTTTTTAAAATTTTTTTTTGAAAATTTCTTTTCGAAAAATTTTCGTTTTGAAATTTTTTTTCATTCTTCTCTTAAATTTTTTTTGGAGGTTTTTTTTGAAATTTTTTTTAAAATTTTTTTTGAAATTTTTTTGATATTTTTTTTTGAGAATCATTTTTTCGAAAAATTGTTTTCGAATTTTCTTTTTTGAAATTTTTTTGAAATTTTTTTTTTAATTTTTTGAAAATTTTTTGATAATTATTTTTTTGAAATTTTTTTTCAAGTTTTTTTGAAATTTTTTTTAAAATTTTTTTTGAATTTTTTTTTTCGATTGTTTTTTGTTTCGAAATTTTTTTCTTTTGAAAATTTTTTTGACATTTTTTTAAATTTTTTTTTGAATTTTTTTTTTGAAATTTTTTCCGAAATTTTTTTTTGAAAATTTTTTTTTTCTTTTTGAAATTTTTTTTAAATTTTTTTTTTTGAAAATTTTTTTTTCGAAATTTTTTTTTTTTTTATTTTTTTTCGAATTTTTTTTTGAAATTTTTTCCGAAATTTTTTTTTTGAAAATTTTTTTTTTGAATTTTTTTTTGGAATATTTTTTAATTTTTTGAAATTTTTTAAAAAAATTTTTCGAATTTTTTTTTGATATTTTTTTTAATATTTTTTTTGGAGTTTTTTTTGAAATTTTTTTTTCTTTTTGAATTTTTTTTTAAATTTTTTTTTTGAAATTTTTTTTTTGAAATTTTTTTAAAAATTTTTTTTTTGAAATTTTTTTTTTTGAAAATTTCTTTTTTGATTTTTCTTCTAGATTTTATTTTATTTTTTTTTCGAAATTTTTTTAAAATTTATTTTGAAATTTTTTTTTAAACTTTTTTTTTGAAAATTTTTTTTTCTAAATTTTTTTTCTAATTTTTTTTAAATTTTTTTTCGAATTTTTTTTATGAAATTTTTTTTCGAAAAATTTTTTTTCGAAATTTTTTTTTTGAAAAATTTTATTTTGAAATTTTTTTTCGAAAAATTTTCATTTTGAATTTTTTTTTTATTTATTTTTAAAATTTTTTTTCGGAAGTTTTTTTTCAAATTTTCTTTTTGATTTTTTAAATTTTTTTTTAAAATTTTTTTTCGAATTTTTTTTTAAAATTTTTTAAAAATTTTTTTTTTGAAAATTTTTTTTTAGAAAATTTTTTTTTTGAAATTTTTTTTTTTGAAATTTTTGTTTTGATTTTTTTTCTAGAATTTTTTTTTTTTATTTTTTTTTTCGATTTTTTTTAAAATTTATTTTGAAACTTTTTTTTTTATTTTTTTTTCTAAATTTTTTTTTCTAAATTTTTTTTCTAATTTTTTTTATTTTTTTTTTCGAATTTTTTTTTTGAATTTTTTTTTTCTTTTTGAAATTTTTTTAAAAATTTTTTTTTTGAAATTTTTTTTTTGAAATTTTTTTTTTGAAATTTTTTTTTTGAACATTTTTTTTTTGATTTTTTTTCAAGATTTGTTTTTATTTTTTTTTCGAAATTTTTTTAAAATTTATTTTGAAATTTTTTTTGAAACTTTTTTTTTTTGAAATTTTTTTTCTAAATTTTTTTTTAAATTTTTTGAAATTTTTTAAAAATTTTTTTCGAATTTTTTTTTGATATTTTTTAAAAAAATTTTTTTTTTGAGTTTTTTTTTGAAATTTTTTTTTTCTTTTTGAAATTTTTTTTAAAAATTTTTTTTTGAAAATTTTTTTTTTGAAATTTTTTTTTGAAATTTTTTTTAAATTTTTTTTCGAAATTTTTTTTAAATTTATTTTGAAATTTTTTTTTAAACTTTTTTTTTTGAAAATTTTTTTTTCTAAAATTTGTTTCTAATTTTTTTTCGAATTTTTTTTTCGAAAAATTTTCGTTTTGAATTTTTTTTCATTTTTTTTGAAAATTTTTTTTTCTAATTTTTTTTCCAGTTTTTTTTTTTTTTTTCGAAGTTTTTTTTGAAATTTATTTTCGAAAAATTTTCGTTTTGAATTTTTTTTAAATTTTTTTTTGAAAATTTCTTTTCGAAAAATTTTCGTTTTGAAATTTTTTTTATTCTTCTCTTAAATTTTTTTTGGAGGTTTTTTTTGAGATTTTTTTTTAAATTTTTTTTTGAATTTTTTTTTTTTTAAATTTTTTTTATATTTTTTTTTGAGAATCATTTTTTCGAAAAATTGTTTTCGAATTTTCTTTTTTGAAATTTTTTTTGAATTTTTTTTTTAATTTTTTGAAAATTTTTTGATAATTATTTTTTTGAAATTTTTCAAAAAAAATTTCAAAAAAAAAATCGAAAAAAAAATTCCAAAAATTAAAAGTAATTTAAAAAAAATTCCAAAAAAAAATTCAAAAAAAAAATTCAAAAAAATTGAAAAAAATTCAAAAAAAATTTCAAAAAAAACATCAAAAAATTTTTCAAAAGAAAAAAATTTCGAAAAAAAACTTTAAAAAATAAAAAATTTAAAAAAAAATTCAAAAAAAATAGAAAAAAATTTTCAAAACAAAATTTTCAAAAAAAAAAAAATTTCAACAAAAATTAGTTTTCAAAAAAATAAAAAAAAATCAAAAAAAAATTCAAAACGAAAATTTTTCAAAAAAAATAAAAATAAAAAAATTTCAAAAAAAAATCGAAAAAAAAATTAAAAAAATTAAAAAAAAAATTCAAAAAAAAATAAAAAAAAAAATTCAAAAAAAATCGAAAAAAAAAATTCAAAAAATTAAAAAAAAAATAAAATAAAAAAATTTCAAAAAAAAACTTTTCAAAAAAAAAAATTGAAATAAAAATTTCAAAAAATAAAAAAAAAATTTTAAAAAAAATTCCAAAAAAAAATCCAAAAAAAAATTCCAAAAAAAAATTCAAAAAAATTGAAAAAAAATTCAAAAAAAATTTCAAAAAAACTCAAAAAATTTTTCAAAAGAAAAAATTTCGAAAAAAAACTTCAAAAATAAAAAATTAAAAAAAAAATTCAAAAAAAAAATTTCAAAAAAATTAGAATAAAATTTTCAAAACAAAATTTTCAAAAAAAAATAATTTTTAAAAAAATAAAAAAAATTCAAAACGAAAATTTTTCAAAAAAAAAATTAAAATAAAAAAATTCGAAAAAAAAAAAATTTTTCAAAAAAAAAATTCGAAAAAAATTTCAAAAAAAATTCAAAAAAAAATTAAAAAAAACGGTAAAAGAAATTTTCAAAATGAAAAAATTTCGAAAAAAAATTAAAAAATAAATTTTTAAAAAAATTTCAAAAAGAAAAAAAATATTTCTAATTTTTTTAAATTTTTTTTTCAAATATTTTTCTGTGAAAATTTTTTTTTTGAAAAATTTTATTTTGAAATTTTTTTTTTTTGAAAATTTTTTGATAATTTTTTTTTAATTTTTTTAAAAATTTTTTTTTATTTTTTCTTTCAAACATTTTTTTGAAATTTTTTTTAAAATTTTTTTTGAAATTTTTTTTGAAATTTTTTTTTCTCAATTTTTTTTAAATGTTTTTTTCTTTCGTTTTTTTTAAAATATTTTTCTTTGAAAATTTTATTTTTGTAAAATTTAATTTTGATAATTTTTTTTAAATTTTTTGATAATTATTTTTTTGAAATTTTTTTAAAATTTTTTTTTGAGAATCATTTTTTCGAAAAATTGTTTTCGAATTTTCTTTTTTGAATTTTTTTTTGATTTTTTTTTGAATTTTTTAAAAATTTTTTTTTTGAATTTTTTTATTTGAAAATTTTTTGATAATTTTTTTTTTATTTTTTTAAATTTTTTCTTTCAAAAATTTTTTTGAATTTTTTTTTGAAATTTTTTTTAAATTCATTTTAAATTTTTTTAAAATTTTTTGAGATTTTTTTTTCAAGTTTTTTTGAAATTTTTTTTGAAAATTTTTTTTTGAAATTTTTTTTTTCGAATTTTTTTTTGTTTTGAAATTTTTTTTCTAAATTTTTTTTTAAATTTTTTGAAATTTTTTGAAATTTTTTAAAAATTTTTTTCGAATTTTTTTTTGATATTTTTTTTTAATTTTTTTTTTTGGTTTTTTTTTGAAATTTTTTTTTTCTTTTTGAAATTTTTTTTAAATTTTTTTTTTTGAAAATTTTTTTTTTGAAATTTTTTTTTTTGATTTTTTTAAAATTTTTTTTAAATTTTTTTTCGAAATTTTTTTAAAATCTATTTTGAAACTTTTTTTTTTGAAAATTTTTTTTCTAAAATTTGTTTCTAATTTTTTTAATTTTTTTTCGAATTTTTTTTTCGAAAAATTTTCGTTTTGAATTTTTTTTTATTTTTTTTTGAAAATTTTTTTTCTAAATTTTTTTCCAATTTTTTTTAATTTTTTTTCGAATTTTTTTATGAAATTTTTTTTCGAGAAATTTTCGTTTTGAATTTTTTTAAAATTTTTTTTTGAAAATTTTTTTTCGAAAAATTTTCGTTTCGAAATATTTTTTCATTCTTCTCTTAAATTTTTTTTGGAGATTTTTTTTGAAATTTTTTTTAAATTTTTTTTTGAAATTTTTTTTTTTGAAATTTTTTTGATATTTTTTTTTGAGAATCATTTTTTCGAAAAATTGTTTTCGAATTTTCTTTTTTGAAATTTTTTTTGAAATTTTTTTTTTATTTTTTGAAAATTTTTTGAAAATTATTTTTTTGAAATTTTTTTTCAAGTTTTTTTGAAATTTTTTTTGAAATTTTTTTTTTGAATTTTTTTATTTCGATTTTTTTTTTGTTTCGAAATTTTTTTCTTTTGAAAATTTTTTTGACATTTTCTTAAAAATTTTTTTGAATTTTTTTTTTGAATTTTTTTCCGAAATTTTTTTTTTGAAAATTTTTTTGGATTTTTTTTTTTTTTTTTAATTTTTTGAAATTTTTTAAAAAAATTTTTCGAATTTTTTTTTGAAATTTTTTTTAAAATTTTTTTTTTGGAGTTTTTTTTGAAATTTTTTTTTTTTATTTTTTTTTTGAAAATTTTTTTTTCGAAATTTTTTTTCGAAATTTTTTTTTTTTCGAATTTTTTTTTTGAAATTTTTCATTGAAAAATTTTCGTTTTGAAATTTTTTTTCGAAAAATTTTCATTTTGAATTTTTAAATTTTTTTTTTAATTTTTTTTCGAATTTTTTTTTTTTAATTTTTTAAAAATTTTTTTTTTTGAAAATTTTTGTTTTGAAAATTTTTTTTTTTTAAATTTTTGTTTTGATTTTTTTTCTAGAATTTTTTTTCTATTTTTTTTCGATTTTTTTTAAAATTTATTTTGAAATTTTTTTTGAAACTTTTTTTTTTTAATTTTTTTTTCTATATTTTTTTTTCCAAATTTTTTTTCTAATTTTTTTTTATTTTTTTTTCGAATTTTTTTTTTGAATTTTTTTTTCTTTTTGAAATTTTTTTTAAAATTTTTTTTTTTGAAATTTTTTTTAAATTTTTTTTTTGAAAATTTTTTTTTTGATTTTTATTTTTTTTTTCGAAATTTTTTTAAAATTTATTTTGAAATTTTTTTTTAAACTTTTTTTTTTGAAAATATTTTTTTCTAAATTTTTTTAAAATTTTTTTAAAATTTTTTTTTCAATTTTTTGAAAATTTTTTGATAATTATTTTTTTGAAATTTTTTTTTTCAAGTTTCTTGAAATTTTTTTGAAAATTTTTTTTTTGAATTTTTTTTTTCGAATTTTTTTTTTTGAAAATTTTTTTGACGTTTTTTTTAAATTTTTTTTTAATTTTTTTTTTGAAATTTTTTCCGAAATTTCTTTTTTTGAAAATTTTTTTTTTGAATTTTTTTTGGATTTTTTTAAAATTTTTTTTTCATTTTTTGAAATTTTTTAAAAATTTTTTTCGATTTTTTTTTTGAAATTTTTTTCTAATTTTTTTTTTATTTTTTTTCAAATATTTTTCTGTGAAAATTTTTTTTTTGAAAAATTTTATTTTGAAATTTTTTTTTTTGAAAATTTTTTGATAATTTTTTTTTAATTTAAAAAAAAAAAAAAAATTTATTTTTTCTTTCAAAAATTTTTTTGAAATTTTTTTTAAAATTTTTTTTGAAATTTTTTTTGAAATTTTTTTTTCTCAATTTTTTTTAAATTTTTTTTTTCTTTCGTTTTTTTAAAATATTTTTCTTTGAAAATTTTATTTTTGTAAAATTTAATTTTGATAATTTTTTTTAAATTTTTTGATAATTATTTTTTTGAAATTTTTTTAAAATTTTTTTTTGAGAATCATTTTTTCGAAAAATTGTTTTCGAATTTTCTTTTTTGAATTTTTTTTTGATTTTTTTTTGAATTTTTTAAAAATTTTTTTTTTGAATTTTTTTATTTGAAAATTTTTTGATAATTTTTTTTTTATTTTTTTAAATTTTTTCTTTCAAAATTTTTTTTGAATTTTTTTTTGAAATTTTTTTTAAATTCATTTTAAATTTTTTTAAAATTTTTTGAGATTTTTTTTTCAAGTTTTTTTGAAATTTTTTTTGAAAATTTTTTTTTGAAATTTTTTTTTTCGAATTTTTTTTTGTTTTGAAATTTTTTTTCTAAATTTTTTTTTAAATTTTTTGAAATTTTTTAAAAATTTTTTTCGAATTTTTTTTTGATATTTTTTTTTAATTTTTTTTTTTGGTTTTTTTTTGAAATTTTTTTTTTCTTTTTGAAATTTTTTTTAAAATTTTTTTTTTGAAAATTTTTTTTTTGAAATTTTTTTTTTTGATTTTTTTAAAATTTTTTTTAAATTTTTTTTCGAAATTTTTTTTAAATCTATTTTGAAACTTTTTTTTTTGAAAATTTTTTTTCTAAAATTTGTTTCTAATTTTTTTAATTTTTTTTCGAATTATTTTTTTGAAATTTTTAAAAAATTTTTTTTTGAGAATCATTTTTTCGAAAAATTGTTTTCGAATTTTCTTTTTTGAATTTTTTTTTGATTTTTTTTTGAATTTTTTTGAAAATTTTTTTTTGAATTTTTTTATTTGAAAATTTTTTGATAATTTTTTTTGAATTTTTTTTTAATTTTTTTAAATTTTTTCTTTCAAAAATTTTTTTTGAATTTTTTTTTGAAATTTTTTTCAAATTTTTTGAAAATTTTTTGATAATTATTTTTTTGAGATTTTTTTTTAAGTTTTTTTGAAATTTTTTTTGAAAATTTTTTTTGAATTTTTTTTTTCGAATTTTTTTTTTGTTTCGAAATTTTTTTCTTTTGAAAATTTTTTTGACGTTTTTTTTTAATTTTTTTTGAATTTTTTTTTGAAATTTTTTTTCTAAATTTTTTTTTTAATTTTTTGAAATTTTTTAAAAAATTTTTTCGAATTTTTTTTTGAAATTTTTTTAAAAAATTTTTTTTTGGAGTTTTTTTTAGAAATTTTTTTTTTTGATTTTTTTTGAATTTTTTTTTTATTTTTTTTCGAAATTTTTTTAAAATCTATTTTGAAATTTTTTTTGAAATTTTTTTTTTCTAAAATTTGTTTCTAATTTTTTAAAAAAATTTTTCGAATTTTTTTTTGAAATTTTTTTAAAAAATTTTTTTTTGGAGTTTTTTTTAGAAATTTTTTTTTTTGATTTTTTTTGAATTTTTTTTTTATTTTTTTTCGAAATTTTTTTAAAATCTATTTTGAAATTTTTTTTGAAAATTTTTTTTCTAAATTTTTTTTCCAATTTTTTTTAATTTTTTTTCGAATTTTTTTTTGAAATTTTTTTTTTTTTAATTTTCGTTTTAAATTTTTTTTAATTTTTTTTTTGAAAATTTCTTTTCGAAAAATTTTCGTTTTGAAATTTTTTTTCATTCTTCTCTTAAATTTTTTTGGAGGTTTTTTTTGAAATTTTTTTAAAATTTTTTTTTGAAATTTTTTTTCTTGAAATTTTTTTGATATTTTTTTTTGAGAATAATTTTTTCGAAAAATTGTTTTCGAATTTTCTTTTTTGAAATTTTTTTTGAAATTTTTTTTTTTATTTTTTGAAAATTTTTTGATAATTATTTTTTTGAAATTTTTTTTCAAGTTTTTTTGAAATTTTTTTTGAAATTTTTTTTTGAATTTTTTTTTTCGATTTTTTTTTTGTTTCGAAATTTTTTTCTTTTGAAAATTTTTTTGACATTTTTTTAAAAATTTTTTTGAATTTTTTTTTTGAAATTTTTTTTTTGAAAATTTTTTTTTGAATTTTTTTTGGAATTTTTTTTTTTTAATTTTTTGAAATTTTTTAAAAAATTTTTTCGAATTTTTTTTTGAAATTGTTTTTTTTGAAATTTTTTTTTTCTTTTTGAAATTTTTTTTAAAATTTTTTTTTGAAAATTTTTTTTTCGAAATTTTTTTTCGAAATTTTTTTTTTTATTTTTTTTTATTTTTTTTCGAATTTTTTTTTGAAATTTTTTCCGAAATTTTTTTTTTGAAAATTTTTTTTTTGAATTTTTTTTGGAATATTTTTTAATTTTTTTTTTAATTTTTTGAAATTTTTTAAAAAATTTTTTCGAATTTTTTCTTGATATTTTTTTTAATATTTTTTTTGGAGTTTTTTTTGAAATTTTTTTTTTTGAAATTTTTTTAAAATTTTTTTAAAATTTTTTTTTTTTGAAATTTTTTTTTTGAAAATTTCTTTTTTGATTTTTTTTCTAGATTTGTTTTTATTTTTTTTTCGAAATTTTTTTAAAATTTATTTTGAAATTTTTTTTAAACTTTTTTTTTGAATTTTTTTTTTCTAAATCTTTTTTCTAATTTTTTTAAATTTTTTTTCGAATTTTTTTTATGAAATTTTTTTTCGAAAAATTTTTTTTCGAAATTTTTTTTTCAATTTTTTTTTATTTTTTTCAAATTTTTTTTTTGAAATTTTTCATTGAAAAATTTTCGTTTTGAAATTTTTTTTTGAAATTTTTTTCTAATTTTTTGTTTATTTCTTTTCAAATATTTTTCTGTGAAATTTTTTTTTTGAAAAATTTTATTTGGAAATTTTTTTTCGAAAAATTTTCATTTTGAATTTTTTTTTATTTATTTTTTTTCAAATTTTCTTTTTGATTTTTTAAATTTTTTTTCGAATTTTTTTTTAAAATTTTTTAAAAATTTTTTTTTTGAAAATTTTTTTTTTGAAAATTTTTTTTTTGAAAATTTTTTTTTTGAAATTTTTGTTTTGATTTTTTTTCTAGATTTTTTTTTTATTTTTTTTCGATTTTTTTAAAAATTTATTTTGAAATTTTTTTTGAAACTTTTTTTTTTTAATTTTTTTTTCTAAATTTTTTTTTCTAAATTTTTTTTCTAATTTTTTTTATTTTTTTTTTCGAATTTTTTTTTTGAATTTTTTTTTTCTTTTTGAAATTTTTTTTAAAATTTTTTTTTTGATTTTTTTTTTTTAAAATTTTTTTTTTAATTTTTTTTTTAAAAATTTTTCTTAAATATTTTTTTTTTGATTTTTTTTCTAGATTTGTTTTTATTTTTTTTTCGAAATTTTTTTAAAATTTATTTTGAAATTTTTTTTTAAACTTTTTTTTTTGAAAATTTTTTTTTCTAAATTTTTTTTCTAATTTTTTTTAATTTTTTTTCGATTTTTTTAAAAATTTATTTTGAAATTTTTTTTGAAACTTTTTTTTTGAATTTTTTTTAAATTTTTTCTTTCAAAAATTTTTTTGAAATTTTTTTTAAATTTTTTTTAAATTTTTTTTTCAATTTTTTGAAAATTTTTTGATAATTATTTTTTTGAAATTTTTTTTTTCAAGTTTTTTGAAATTTTTTTTGAAAATTTTTTTTTTGAATTTTTTTTTTTCAAATTTTTTTTTTTGAAAATTTTTTTGACGTTTTTTTTTTAATTTTTTTTGAATTCTTTTTTTGAATTTTTTTCCGAAATTTTTTTTTTGAAAATTTTTTTTTTGAATTTTTTTTGGATTTTTTTTAATTTTTTTTTTATTTTTTGAAATTTTTTAAAAAATTTTTTTCGATTTTTTTTTTGAAATTTTTTTCTAATTTTTTTTTATTTTTTTTCAAATATTTTTCTGTGAAAATTTTTTTTTTGAAAAATTTTATTTTGAAATTTTTTTTTTTTGAAAATTTTTTGATAATTTTTTTTTAATTTAAAAAAAAAAAATTCATTTTTTCTTTCAAAAAATTTTTGAAATTTTTTTTAAAATTTTTTTTTGAAATTTTTTTTGAAATTTTTTTTCTCAATTTTTTTTAAATTTTTTTTTCTTTCGTTTTTTTTAAATATTTTTCTTTGAAAATTTTATTTTTGTGAAATTTAATTTTGATAATTTTTTTAAAATTTTTTGATAATTATTTTTTTGAAATTTTTTTAAAAATTTTTTTTTGAGAATCATTTTTTCGAAAAATTGTTTTCGAATTTTCTTTTTTGAATTTTTTTTGATTTTTTTTTGAATTTTTTTGAAACATTTTTTTTGAATTTTTTTATTTGAAAATTTTTTGATAATTTTTTTTGAATTTTTTTTTTATTTTTTTTAATTTCTTCTTTCAAAAATTTTTCTGAATTTTTTTTCGAAATTTTTTTAAAATTTTTTTTAAATTTTTTGAAAATTTTTTGATAATAATTTTTTTGAGATTTTTTTTTAAAAGTTTTTTTGAAATTTTTTTTGAAAATCTTTTTTTGAATTTTTTTTTTCGAATTTTTTTTTGTAACGAAATTTTTTTCTTTTGAAAATTTTTTTGACGTTTTTTTAAAATTTTTTTTAAATTTTTTTTTGAAATTTTTTTTCTAAATTTTTTTTTAAATTTTTTGAAATTTTTTAAAAAAATTTTTCGAATTTTTTTTTGATATTATTTTTAAAAATTTTTTTTTGGAGTTTTTTTTTGAAATTTTTTTTTTTCTTTTTGAATTTTTTTTTAAATTTTTTTTCTGAAAATTTTTTTTTTGATTTTTTTTTGAATTTTTTTTAAATTTTTTTTCGAAATTTTTTTTTAATCTATTTTGAAATTTTTTTTGAAACTTTTTTTTTTGAAAAATTTTCATTTTGAATTTTTTTTTTATTTATTTTTTAATTTTTTTTTTCAAATTTTCTTTTTGATTTTTTTAATTTTTTTTTCCAATTTTTTTTCGAATTTTTTTTTTTAATTTTTTAAAAATTTTTTTTTTGAAAATTTTTTTTTTGAAATTTTTTTTTTTGAAATTTTTGTTTTGATTTTTTTTCTAGAATTTTTTTTAAATTTTTTTTCGATTTTTTTTAAAATTTATTTTGAAATTTTTTTTGAAACTTTTTTTTTAAATTTTTTTTTCTAAATTTTTTTTTCTAAATTTTTTTTCTAATTTTTTTTTATTTTTTTTTTCGAATTTTTTTTTTGAATTTTTTCTTTCTTTTTGAAATTTTTTTTTAAATTTTTTTTTTGAAATTTTTTTTTTTGAATTTTTTTTTAAATTTTTTTTTTGAAAATTTTTTTTTTGAAAATTTTTTTTTTGATTTTTTTTCTAGATTTGTTTTTATTTTTTTTTCGAAATTTTTTCAAAATTTATTTTGAAATTTTTTTTTAAACTTTTTTTTTGAAAATTTTTTTTTCTAAATTTTTTTTCTAATTTTTTTTAATTTTTTTTCGATTTTTTTTAAAATTTATTTTGAAATTTTTTTTGAAACTTTTTTTTTTTAATTTTTTTAAAATTTTTTCTTTCAAAAATTTTTTTGAAATTTTTTTTTTCAAGTTTTTTGAAATTTTTTTTGAAAATTTTTTTTTTAATTTTTTTTTTCGAATTTTTTTGACGTTTTTTTTAAATTTTTTTGAATTCTTTTTTTGAAATTTTTTCCGAAATTTTTTTTTTTTGAAAATTTTTTTTTTGAATTTTTTTTGGATTTTTTTTTATTTTTTTTTTATTTTTTGAAATTTTTTAAAAATTTTTTTCGATTTTTTTTTTGAAATTTTTTTCTAATTTTTTTTTATTTTTTTTCAAATATTTTTCTGTGAAAATTTTTTTTTTGAAAAATTTTATTTTGAAATTTTTTTTTTTGAAAATTTTTTGATAATTTTTTTTAAATTTTTTTAAAAAAAATTTTATTTTTTCTTTCAAAAATTTTTTTGAAATTTTTTTTAAAATTTTTTTTGAAATTTTTTTCTAATTTTTTTTTATTTTTTTTTCAAATATTTTTCTGTGAAAATTTTTTTTTTGAAAAATTTTATTTTGAAATTTTTTTTTTTGAAAATTTTTTGATAATTTTTTTTAAATTTTTTTTTAAAAAAAATTTTATTTTTTCTTTCAAAAATTTTTTTGAAATTTTTTTTAAAATTTTTTTTGAAATTTTTTTTCTTGAAATTTTTTTGATATTTTTTTTTGAGAATCATTTTTTCGAAAAATTGTTTTCGAATTTTCTTTTTTGAAATTTTTTTGAAATTTTTTTTTTAATTTTTTGAAAATTTTTTGATAATTATTTTTTTGAAATTTTTTTTCAAGTTTTTTTGAAATTTTTTTTGAAAATTTTTTTTGAATTTTTTTTTTCGATTTTTTTTTGTTTCGAAATTTTTTTCTTTTGAAAATTTTTTTGACATTTTTTTAAAAATTTTTTTGAATTTTTTTTTTGAAATTTTTTTTTTGAAAATGTTTTTTTGAATTTTTTTTTGAATTTTTTTTTTTTTTTAATTTTTTGAAATTTTTTAAAAAATTTTTTCGAATTTTTTTTTGAAATTGTTTTTTGGAGTTTTTTTTGAAAATTTCTTTTTTCTTTTTAAAATTTTTTTTTAAATTTTTTTTTGAAAATTTTTTTTTCGAAATTTTTTTTTTATTTTTTTTTATTTTTTTTGAATTTTTTTTTGAAATTTTTTCCGAAATTTTTTTTTTGAAAATTTTTTTTTTGAATTTTTTTTGGAATATTTTTTAATTTTTTTTTAAATTTTTTGAAATTTTTTAAAAAATTTTTTCGAATTTTTTTTTGATATTTTTTTTAATATTTTTTTTGGAGTTTTTTTTGAAATTTTTTTTAACATTTTTTTTTTGAAATTTTTTTTTTTGAAATTTTTTTAAAATTTTTTTAAAATTTTTTTTTTTTGAAATTTTTTTTTTGAAAATTTCTTTTTTGATTTTTTTTCTAGATTTGTTTTTATTTTTTTTTCGAAATTTTTTTAAAATTTATTTTGAAATTTTTTTTAAACTTTTTTTTTGAATTTTTTTTTTCTAAATTTTTTTTCTAATTTTTTTAAATTTTTTTTCGAATTTTTTTTATGAAATTTTTTTTCGAAAAATTTTTTTTCGAAATTTTATTTCGAAATTTTTTTTTCAATTTTTTTTTATTTTTTTCAAATTTTTTTTTTTGAAATTTTTCATTGAAAAATTTTCGTTTTGAAATTTTTTTTTGAAATTTTTTTCTAATTTTTTGTTTATTTCTTTTCAAATATTTTTCTGTGAAATTTTTTTTTTGAAAAATTTTATATTGAAATTTTTTTTCGAAAAATTTTCATTTTGAATTTTTTTTTATTTATTTTTTAATTTTTTTTTCGGAAGTTTTTTTTCAAATTTTCTTTTTGATTTTTAAAATTTTTTTTCGATTTTTTTTTTAAATTTTTTAAAAATTTTTTTTTTGAAAATTTTTTTTTTGAAAATTTTTTCTAATTTTTTTTTATTTTTTTTCAAATATTTTTCTGTGAAAATTTTTTTTTTGAAAAATTTTATTTTGAAATTTTTTTTTTTGAAAATTTTTTGATAATTTTTTTTAAATTTTTTTTAAAAAAAAATTTTATTTTTTCTTTCAAAAATTTTTTTGATTTTTTTTTTTAAATTTTTTTTGAAACTTTTTTCTAATTTTTTTTAATTTTTTTTCAAATATTTTTCTGTGAAAATTTTTTTTTTGAAAAATTTTATTTTGAAATTTTTTTTTTTGAAAATTTTTTGATAATTTTTTTTAAATTTTTTTTTTTAAAAATTTTATTTTTTCTTTCAAAAATTTTTTTGAAATTTTTTTTAAAATTTTTTTTGAAATTTTTTTTGAAATTTTTTTTTCTCAATTTTTTTTAAATTTTTTTTTCTTTCGTTTTTTTTAAATATTTTTCTTTGAAAATTTTATTTTTGTAAAAGTTAATTTTGATAATTTTTTTAAAATTTTTTGATAATTATTTTTTTGAAATTTTTTAAAAAATTTTTTTTGAGAATCATTTTTTCGAAAAATTGTTTTCGAATTTTCTTTTTTGAATTTTTTTTGATTTTTTTTTGAATTTTTTTGAAAATTTTTTTTTGAATTTTTTTATTTGAAAATTTTTTGATAATTTTTTTTGAATTTTTTTTATTTATTTTAATTTTTTCTTTCAAAAATTTTTTTGAATTTTTTTTCGAAATTTTTTCAAAATTTTTTTTTAATTTTTTGAAAATTTTTTGATAATTATTTTTTTGAAATTTTTTTTGGAAATTTTTTTTTGAATTTTTTTTTTCGAATTTTTTTTTGTTTCGAAATTTTTTTCTTTTGAAAATTTTTTTGACGTTTTTTTTTAATTTTTTTTAAATTTTTTTTTGAAATTTTTTTTCTAAATTTTTTTTTTAATTTTTTGAAATTTTTTAAAAAATTTTTTCGATTTTTTTTTTGATATTATTTTTAAAAATTTTTTTTTGGAGTTTTTTTTTGAAAATTTTTTTTTTCTTTTTGAAATTTTTTTTTTAATATTTTTTTTGAAAATTTTTTTTTTTTAAATTTTTTTTTGATTTTTTTTGAATTTTTTTCTAATTTTTTTTTCGAAATTTTTTTAAAATCTATTTTGAAATTTTTTTTTTCTAAAATTTGTTTCTAATTTTTTAAATTTTTTTTCGAATTTTTTTTTCGAAAAATTTTCATTTTGAATTTTTTTTATTTTTTTTTGAAAATTTTTTTTTCTAAATTTTTTTTCCAATTTTTTTTAATTTTTTTGAATATTTTTTTTTGAAATTTTTTTTCGAAAAATTTTCGTTTTGAATTTTTTTAAAATTTTTTTTTGAAAATTTCTTTTCGAAAAATTTTCGTTTTGAATTTTTTTTTCATTCTTCTCTTAAATTTTTTTTGGAGGTTTTTTTTGAAATTTTTTTAAAAATTTTTTTTGAAATTTTTTTTCTTGAAATTTTTTTGATATTTTTTTTTGAGAATCATTTTTTCGAAAAATTGTTTTCGAATTTTCTTTTTTGAAATTTTTTTGAAATTTTTTTTTTAATTTTTTGAAAATTTTTTGATAATTATTTTTTTGAAATTTTTTTTCAAGTTTTTTTGAAATTTTTTTTGAAAATTTTTTTTGAATTTTTTTTTTCGATTTTTTTTTGTTTCGAAATTTTTTTCTTTTGAAAATTTTTTTGACATTTTTTTAAAAAAATTTTTGAATTTTTTTTTTGAAATTTTTTTTTTGAAAATTTTTTTTTGAATTTTTTTTTGAATTTTTTTTTTTTTTAATTTTTTGAAATTTTTTAAAAAAATTTTTCGAATTTTTTTTTGAAATTGTTTTTTGGAGTTTTTTTTGAAAATTTTTTTTTTCTTTTTAAAATTTTTTTTAAAATTTTTTTTTGAAAATTTTTTTTTCGAAATTTTTTTTCGAAATTTTTTTTTTTATTTTTTTTTATTTTTTTTCGAATTTTTTTTTGAAATTTTTTCCGAAATTTTTTTTTTGAAAATTTTTTTTTTGAATTTTTTTTGGAATATTTTTTAATTTTTTTTTTTAATTTTTTGAAATTTTTTAAAAAATTTTTTCGAATTTTTTTTTGATATTTTTTTTAATATTTTTTTTTGGAGTTTTTTTTGAAATTTTTTTTAACATTTTTTTTTTGAAATTTTTTTTTTTGAAATTTTTTTAAAATTTTTTTAAAATTTTTTTTTTTGAAATTTTTTTTTTGAAAATTTCTTTTTTGATTTTTTTTCTAGATTTGTTTTTATTTTTTTTTCGAAATTTTTTTAAAATTTATTTTGAAATTTTTTTTAAACTTTTTTTTTGAATTTTTTTTTTCTAAATTTTTTTTCTAATTTTTTTAAATTTTTTTTCGAATTTTTTTTATGAAATTTTTTTTCGAAAAATTTTTTTTCGAAATTTTATTTCGAAATTTTTTTTTCAATTTTTTTTTATTTTTTTCAAATTTTTTTTTTTGAAATTTTTCATTGAAAAATTTTCGTTTTGAAATTTTTTTTTGAAATTTTTTTCTAATTTTTTGTTTATTTCTTTTCAAATATTTTTCTGTGAAATTTTTTTTTTGAAAAATTTTATATTGAAATTTTTTTTCGAAAAATTTTCATTTTGAATTTTTTTTTATTTATTTTTTAATTTTTTTTTCGGAAGTTTTTTTTCAAATTTTCTTTTTGATTTTTTAAATTTTTTTTTGAATTTTTTTTTTAAATTTTTTAAAAATTTTTTTTTTTGAAAATTTTTTTTTTGAAAATTTTTTTTTTGAAAATTTTTTTTTTGAAATTTTTGTTTTGATTTTTTTCTAGATTTTTTTTTTATTTTTTTTCGATTTTTTTAAAAATTTATTTTGAAATTTTTTTTGAAACTTTTTTTTTTACATTTTTTTTCTAAATTTTTTTTTCTAAATTTTTTTTCTAATTTTTTTTATTTTTTTTTTCGAATTTTTTTTTTGAATTTTTTTTTTTTTTTTGAAATTTCTTTTGAAATTTTTTTTTTTGAAATTTTTTTTTTTAAATTTTTTTTTTAATTTTTTTTTTTAATTTTTCTTGAAAATTTTTTTTTTGATTTTTTTTCTAGATTTGTTTTTATTTTTTTTTCGAAATTTTTTTAAAATTTATTTTGAAATTTTTTTTTAAACTTTTTTTTTTGAAAATTTTTTTTTCTAAATTTTTTTTCTAATTTTTTTTAATTTTTTTTCGATTTTTTTAAAAATTTATTTTGAAATTTTTTTTGAAACTTTTTTTTTGAATTTTTTTTTTATTTTTTCTTTCAAAAATTTTTTTGAAATTTTTTTAAAATTTTTTTTAAATTTTTTTTTCAATTTTTTGAAAATTTTTTGATAATTATTTTTTTGAAATTTTTTTTTTCAAGTTTTTTGAAATTTTTTTTGAAAATTTTATTTTTGAATTTTTTTTTTTCAAATTTTTTTTTTTGAAAATTTTTTTGACGTTTTTTTTAAATTTTTGTTGAATTCTTTTTTTGAATTTTTTTCCGAAATTTTTTTTTTGAAAATTTTTTTTTTGAATTTTTTTTGGATTTTTTTTAATTTTTTTTTTTTATTTTTTGAAAATTTTTAAAAAATTTTTTTCGATTTTTTTTTTTAATTTTTTTTAAATTTTTTTTTATTTTTTTTCAAATATTTTTCTGTGAAAATTTTTTTTTTGAAAAATTTTATTTTGAAATTTTTTTTTTTTGAAAATTTTTTGATAATTTTTTTTTAATTTAAAAAAAAAAAAATTCATTTTTTCTTTCAAAAAATTTTTGAAATTTTTTTTAAAATTTTTTTTTTGAAATTTTTTTTGAAATTTTTTTTCTCAATTTTTTTTAAATTTTTTTTTTCTTTCGTTTTTTTTAAATATTTTTCTTTGAAAATTTTATTTTTGTGAAATTTAATTTTGATAATTTTTTAAAAATTTTTTGATAATTATTTTTTTGAAATTTTTTTAAAAATTTTTTTTTGAGAATCATTTTTTCGAAAAATTGTTTTCGAATTTTCTTTTTTGAATTTTTTTTGATTTTTTTTTGAATTTTTTTGAAACATTTTTTTTGAATTTTTTTATTTGAAAATTTTTTGATAATTTTTTTTGAATTTTTTTTTTATTTTTTTTAATTTCTTCTTTCAAAAATTTTTCTGAATTTTTTTTCGAAATTTTTTTAAAATTTTTTTTAAATTTTTTGAAAATTTTTTGATAATAATTTTTTTGAGATTTTTTTTTAAAAGTTTTTTTGAAATTTTTTTTGAAAATCTTTTTTTGAATTTTTTTTTTCGAATTTTTTTTTGTAACGAAATTTTTTTCTTTTGAAAATTTTTTTGACGTTTTTTTTAAATTTTTTTTAAATTTTTTTTTGAAATTTTTTTTCTAAATTTTTTTTTAAATTTTTTGAAATTTTTTAAAAAAATTTTTCGAATTTTTTTTTGATATTATTTTTAAAAATTTTTTTTTGGAGTTTTTTTTTGAAATTTTTTTTTTTCTTTTTGAAATTTTTTTTTAAATTTTTTTTCTGAAAATTTTTTTTTTGATTTTTTTTTTAATTTTTTTTAAATTTTTTTTCGAAATTTTTTTTTAATCTATTTTGAAATTTTTTTTGAAACTTTTTTTTTTGAAAAATTTTCATTTTGAATTTTTTTTTTATTTATTTTTTAATTTTTTTTTTCAAATTTTCTTTTTGATTTTTTAAATTTTTTTTTCAATTTTTTTTCGAATTTTTTTTTTTAATTTTTTAAAAATTTTTTTTTTGAAAATTTTTTTTTTGAAATTTTTTTTTTTGAAATTTTTGTTTTGATTTTTTTTCTAGAATTTTTTTTAAATTTTTTTTCGATTTTTTTTAAAATTTATTTTGAAATTTTTTTTGAAACTTTTTTTTTAAATTTTTTTTTCTAAATTTTTTTTTCTAAATTTTTTTTCTAATTTTTTTTATTTTTTTTTTCGAATTTTTTTTTTGAATTTTTTCTTTCTTTTTGAAATTTTTTTTTAAATTTTTTTTTTGAAATTTTTTTTTTTGAATTTTTTTTTAAATTTTTTTTTTGAAAATTTTTTTTTTGAAAATTTTTTTTTTGATTTTTTTTCTAGATTTGTTTTTATTTTTTTTTCGAAATTTTTTCAAAATTTATTTTGAAATTTTTTTTTAAACTTTTTTTTTGAAAATTTTTTTTTCTAAATTTTTTTTCTAATTTTTTTTAATTTTTTTTCGATTTTTTTAAAAATTTATTTTGAAATTTTTTTTGAAACTTTTTTTTTTTAATTTTTTTAAAATTTTTTCTTTCAAAAATTTTTTTGAAATTTTTTTTTTTCAAGTTTTTTGAAATTTTTTTTGAAAATTTTTTTTTAAATTTTTTTTTTCGAATTTTTTTGACGTTTTTTTTAAATTTTTTTGAATTCTTTTTTTGAAATTTTTTCCGAAATTTTTTTTTTTTGAAAATTTTTTTTTTGAATTTTTTTTGGATTTTTTTTTATTTTTTTTTTATTTTTTGAAATTTTTTAAAAATTTTTTTCGATTTTTTTTTTGAAATTTTTTTCTAATTTTTTTTTATTTTTTTTCAAATATTTTTCTGTGAAAATTTTTTTTTTGAAAAATTTTATTTTGAAATTTTTTTTTTTGAAAATTTTTTGATAATTTTTTTTAAATTTTTTTAAAAAAAATTTTATTTTTTCTTTCAAAAATTTTTTGAAATTTTTTTTAAAATTTTTTTTGAAATTTTTTTCTAATTTTTTTTTATTTTTTTTTCAAATATTTTTCTGTGAAAATTTTTTTTTTGAAAAATTTTATTTTGAAATTTTTTTTTTTGAAAATTTTTTGATAATTTTTTTTAAATTTTTTTTTTTAAAAAATTTTATTTTTTCTTTCAAAAATTTTTTTGAAATTTTTTTTAAAATTTTTTCTGAAATTTTTTTTCTTGAAATTTTTTTGATATTTTTTTTTGAGAATCATTTTTTCGAAAAATTGTTTTCGAATTTTCTTTTTTGAAATTTTTTTGAAATTTTTTTTTTAATTTTTTGAAAATTTTTTGATAATTATTTTTTTGAAATTTTTTTTCAAGTTTTTTTGAAATTTTTTTTGAAAATTTTTTTTGAATTTTTTTTTTTCGATTTTTTTTTGTTTCGAAATTTTTTTCTTTTGAAAATTTTTTTGACATTTTTTTAAAAATTTTTTTGAATTTTTTTTTTGAAATTTTTTTTTTGAAAATGTTTTTTTGAATTTTTTTTTGAATTTTTTTTTTTTTTTTTATTTTTTGAAATTTTTTAAAAAAATTTTTCGAATTTTTTTTTGAAATTGTTTTTTGGAGTTTTTTTTGAAAATTTCTTTTTTCTTTTTAAAATTTTTTTTTAAATTTTTTTTTAAAAATTTTTTTTTCGAAATTTTTTTTCGAAGTTTTTTTTTTATTTTTTTTTATTTTTTTGAATTTTTTTTTGAAATTTTTTCCGAAATTTTTTTTTTGAAATTTTTTTTTTTGAATTTTTTTTGGAATATTTTTTAATTTTTTTTTAAATTTTTTGAAATTTTTTAAAAAATTTTTTCGAATTTTTTTTTGATATTTTTTTTAATATTTTTTTTGGAGTTTTTTTTGAAATTTTTTTTAACATTTTTTTTTTGAAATTTTTTTTTTTGAAATTTTTTTAAAATTTTTTTAAAATTTTTTTTTTTTGAAATTTTTTTTTTGAAAATTTCTTTTTTGATTTTTTTCTAGATTTGTTTTTATTTTTTTTTCGAAATTTTTTTAAAATTTATTTTGAAATTTTTTTTAAACTTTTTTTTTGAATTTTTTTTTCTAAATTTTTTTTCTAATTTTTTTAAATTTTTTTTCGAATTTTTTTTATGAAATTTTTTTTCGAAAAATTTTTTTTCGAAATTTTATTTCGAAATTTTTTTTTCAATTTTTTTTTATTTTTTTCAAATTTTTTTTTTTGAAATTTTTCATTGAAAAATTTTCGTTTTGAAATTTTTTTTTGAAATTTTTTTCTAATTTTTTGTTTATTTCTTTTCAAATATTTTTCTGTGAAATTTTTTTTTTGAAAAATTTTATATTGAAATTTTTTTTCGAAAAATTTTCATTTTGAATTTTTTTTTATTTATTTTTTAATTTTTTTTTCGGAAGTTTTTTTTCAAATTTTCTTTTTGATTTTTAAAATTTTTTTTCGATTTTTTTTTTTTAATTTTTTAAAAATTTTTTTTTTGAAAATTTTTTTTTTGAAAATTTTTTTTTTGAAAATTTTTTTTTTGAAATTTTTGTTTTGATTTTTTTTCTAGATTTTTTTTTTATTTTTTTTCGATTTTTTTAAAAATTTATTTTGAAATTTTTTTTGAAACTTTTTTTTTTACATTTTTTTTTCTAAATTTTTTTTTCTAAATTTTTTTTCTAATTTTTTTTATTTTTTTTTTCGAATTTTTTTTTTGAATTTTTTTTTTCTTTTTGAAATTTTTTTTAAAATTTTTTTTTTGAAATTTTTTTTTTTAAATTTTTTTTTTAATTTTTTTTTTTTAATTTTTCTTGAAAATTTTTTTTTTGATTTTTTTTCTAGATTTGTTTTTATTTTTTTTTCGAAATTTTTTTTTAAACTTTTTTTTTTGAAAATTTTTTTTTCTAAATTTTTTTTCTAATTTTTTTTAATTTTTTTTCGATTTTTTTAAAAATTTATTTTGAAATTTTTTTTGAAACTTTTTTTTTGAATTTTTTTTAAATTTTTTCTTTCAAAAATTTTTTTGAAATTTTTTTTAAATTTTTTTTTCAATTTTTTGAAAATTTTTTGATAATTATTTTTTTGAAATTTTTTTTTTCAAGTTTTTTGAAAATTTTTTTTTTGAATTTTTTTTTTTCAAATTTTTTTTTTTGAAAATTTTTTTGACGTTTTTTTTAAATTTTTTTTGAATTCTTTTTTTGAATTTTTTTCCGAAATTTTTTTTTTGAAAATTTTTTATTTGAATTTTTTTTGGATTTTTTTAAATTTTTTTTTTATTTTTTCAAATTTTTTAAAAAAATTTTTTTGAAATTTTTTTCTAATTTTTTTCGATTTTTTTTTTGAAATTTTTTTCTAATTTTTTTTTATTTTTTTTCAAATATTTTTCTGTGAAAATTTTTTTTTTGAAAAATTTTATTTTGAAATTTTTTTTTTTTGAAAATTTTTGATAATTTTTTTTTTAATTTAAAAAAAAAAAAAATTCATTTTTTCTTTCAAAAAATTTTTGAAATTTTTTTTAAAATTTTTTTTTGAAATTTTTTTTGAAATTTTTTTTCTCAATTTTTTTTAAATTTTTTTTTTCTTTCGTTTTTTTTAAATATTTTTCTTTGAAAATTTTATTTTTGTGAAATTTAATTTTGATAATTTTTTAAAAATTTTTTGATAATTATTTTTTTGAAATTTTTTTAAAAAATTTTTTTTGAGAATAATTTTTTCGAAAAATTGTTTTCGAATTTTTTTTTTTGAATTTTTTTTTATTTTTTTTTGAATTTTTTTGAAACATTTTTTTTGAATTTTTTTATTTGAAAATTTTTTGATAATTTTTTTTGAATTTTTTTTTATTTTTTTTAATTTCTTCTTTCAAAAATTTTTCTGAATTTTTTTTCGAAATTTTTTTAAAATTTTTTTTAAATTTTTTGAAAATTTTTTGATAATTATTTTTTTGAGATTTTTTTTTAAAAGTTTTTTTGAAATTTTTTTTGAAAATCTTTTTTTGAATTTTTTTTTTCGAATTTTTTTTTGTATCGAAATTTTTTTCTTTTGAAAATTTTTTTGACGTTTTTTTTAAATTTTTTTAAAATTTTTTTTTGAAATTTTTTTTCTAAATTTTTTTTTAAATTTTTTGAAATTTTTTAAAAAAATTTTTCGAATTTTTTTTTGATATTATTTTTAAAAAATTTTTTTTAGAGTTTTTTTTTGAAATTTTGTTTTTCTTTTTGAAATTTTTTTTTAAATTTTTTTTCTGAAAATTTTTTTTTTGATTTTTTTTTGAATTTTTTTTAAATTTTTTTTCGAAATTTTTTTTAAATCTATTTTGAAATTTTTTTTGAAACTTTTTTTTTTGAAAAATTTTCATTTTGAATTTTTTTTTTATTTATTTTTTAAATTTTTTTTCGGAAGTTTTTTTTCAAATTTTCTTTTTGATTTTTTTAATTTTTTTTTTCAATTTTTTTTCGAATTTTTTTTTTTAATTTTTTAAAAATTTTTTTTTTGAAAATTTTTTTTTTGAAAATTTTTTTTTTGAAATTTTTTTTTTTGAAATTTTTGTTTTGATTTTTTTTCTAGAATTTTTTTTTTATTTTTTTTCGATTTTTTTTTAATTTATTTTGAAATTTTTTTTGAAACTTTTTTTTTAAATTTTTTTTTCTAATTTTTTTTATTTTTTTTTCGAATTTTTTTTTTGAATTTTTTTTTTCTTTTTGAAATTTTTTTTTAAATTTTATTTTTGAAATTTTTTTTTTGAATTTTTTTTTAAATTTTTTTTTTGAAAATTTTTTTTTTGAAAATTTTTTTTTGATTTTTTTTCTAGATTTGTTTTTATTTTTTTTTCGAAATTTTTTCAAAATTTATTTTGAAATTTTTTTTTAAACTTTTTTTTTGAAAATTTTTTTTTCTAAATTTTTTTTCTAATTTTTTTTAATTTTTTTTCGATTTTTTTTTAAATTTATTTTGAAATTTTTTTTGAAACTTTTTTTTTTAAATTTTTTTTAAATTTTTTCTTTCAAAAATTTTTTTGAAATTTTTTTTTTCAAGTTTTTTGAAATTTTTTTTGAAAATTTTTTTTTTTAATTTTTTTTTTCGAATTTTTTTTTTGAAAATTTTTTTGACGTTTTTTTTAAATTTTTTTGAATTCTTTTTTTGAAATTTTTTCCGAAATTTTTTTTTTTTTTTAATTTTTTTTTTGAATTTTTTTTGGATTTTTTTTTAATTTTTTTTTTATTTTTTGAAATTTTTTAAAAAATTTTTTCGAATTTTTTTTTATATTATTTTTAAAAAATTTTTTTTGGAGTTTTTTTTTGAAAATTTTTTTTTTCTTTTTGAAATTTTTTTTTAATTTTTTTTTTGAAAATTTTTTTTTATAAAATTTTTTTTTTGATTTTTTTTGAATTTTTTTCTAATTTTTTTTTCGAAATTTTTTTAAAATCTATTTTGAAATTTTTTTTGAAACTTTTTTTTTTGAAATTTTTTTTTTCTAAAATTTGTTTCTAATTTTTTAAATTTTTTTTCGAATTTTTTTTCGAAAAATTTTCATTTTGAATTTTTTTTATTTTTTTTTGAAAATTTTTTTTTCTAAATTTTTTTTCCAATTTTTTTTAATTTTTTTGAATATTTTTTTTTGAAATTTTTTTTCGAAAAATTTTCGTTTTGAATTTTTTTAAAATTTTTTTTTGAAAATTTCTTTTCGAAAAATTTTCGTTTTGAAATTTTTTTTCATTCTTCTCTTAAATTTTTTTTGGAGGTTTTTTTTGAAATTTTTTTTAAAATTTTTTTTGAAATTTTTTTGATATTTTTTTTTGAGAATCATTTTTTCGAAAAATTGTTTTCGAATTTTCTTTTTTGAAATTTTTTTGAAATTTTTTTTTTAATTTTTTGAAAATTTTTTGATAATTATTTTTTTGAAATTTTTTTTCAAGTTTTTTTGAAATTTTTTTTAAAATTTTTTTTGAATTTTTTTTTTCGATTGTTTTTTGTTTCGAAATTTTTTTCTTTTGAAAATTTTTTTGACATTTTTTTAAATTTTTTTTTGAATTTTTTTTTTGAAATTTTTTCCGAAATTTTTTTTTGAAAATTTTTTTTTTCTTTTTGAAATTTTTTTTAAATTTTTTTTTTTGAAAATTTTTTTTTCGAAATTTTTTTTTTTTTTATTTTTTTTCGAATTTTTTTTTGAAATTTTTTCCGAAATTTTTTTTTTGAAAATTTTTTTTTTGAATTTTTTTTTGGAATATTTTTTAATTTTTTGAAATTTTTTAAAAAAATTTTTCGAATTTTTTTTTGATATTTTTTTTAATATTTTTTTTGGAGTTTTTTTTGAAATTTTTTTTTCTTTTTGAATTTTTTTTTAAATTTTTTTTTTGAAATTTTTTTTTTGAAATTTTTTTAAAAATTTTTTTTTTGAAATTTTTTTTTTTGAAAATTTCTTTTTTGATTTTTCTTCTAGATTTTATTTTATTTTTTTTTCGAAATTTTTTTAAAATTTATTTTGAAATTTTTTTTTAAACTTTTTTTTTGAAAATTTTTTTTTCTAAATTTTTTTTCTAATTTTTTTTAAATTTTTTTTCGAATTTTTTTTATGAAATTTTTTTTCGAAAAATTTTTTTTCGAAATTTTTTTTTTGAAAAATTTTATTTTGAAATTTTTTTTCGAAAAATTTTCATTTTGAATTTTTTTTTTATTTATTTTTAAAATTTTTTTTCGGAAGTTTTTTTTCAAATTTTCTTTTTGATTTTTTAAATTTTTTTTTAAAATTTTTTTTCGAATTTTTTTTTAAAATTTTTTAAAAATTTTTTTTTTGAAAATTTTTTTTTAGAAAATTTTTTTTTTGAAATTTTTTTTTTTGAAATTTTTGTTTTGATTTTTTTTCTAGAATTTTTTTTTTTTATTTTTTTTTTCGATTTTTTTTAAAATTTATTTTGAAACTTTTTTTTTTATTTTTTTTTCTAAATTTTTTTTTCTAAATTTTTTTTCTAATTTTTTTTATTTTTTTTTTCGAATTTTTTTTTTGAATTTTTTTTTTCTTTTTGAAATTTTTTTAAAAATTTTTTTTTTGAAATTTTTTTTTTGAAATTTTTTTTTTGAAATTTTTTTTTTGAACATTTTTTTTTTGATTTTTTTTCAAGATTTGTTTTTATTTTTTTTTCGAAATTTTTTTAAAATTTATTTTGAAATTTTTTTTGAAACTTTTTTTTTTTGAAATTTTTTTTCTAAATTTTTTTTTAAATTTTTTGAAATTTTTTAAAAATTTTTTTCGAATTTTTTTTTGATATTTTTTAAAAAAATTTTTTTTTTGAGTTTTTTTTTGAAATTTTTTTTTTCTTTTTGAAATTTTTTTTAAAAATTTTTTTTTGAAAATTTTTTTTTTGAAATTTTTTTTTGAAATTTTTTTTAAATTTTTTTTCGAAATTTTTTTTAAATTTATTTTGAAATTTTTTTTTAAACTTTTTTTTTTGAAAATTTTTTTTTCTAAAATTTGTTTCTAATTTTTTTTCGAATTTTTTTTTCGAAAAATTTTCGTTTTGAATTTTTTTTCATTTTTTTTGAAAATTTTTTTTTCTAATTTTTTTTCCAGTTTTTTTTTTTTTTTTCGAAGTTTTTTTTGAAATTTATTTTCGAAAAATTTTCGTTTTGAATTTTTTTTAAATTTTTTTTTGAAAATTTCTTTTCGAAAAATTTTCGTTTTGAAATTTTTTTTATTCTTCTCTTAAATTTTTTTTGGAGGTTTTTTTTGAGATTTTTTTTTAAATTTTTTTTTGAATTTTTTTTTTTTTAAATTTTTTTTATATTTTTTTTTGAGAATCATTTTTTCGAAAAATTGTTTTCGAATTTTCTTTTTTGAAATTTTTTTTGAATTTTTTTTTTAATTTTTTGAAAATTTTTTGATAATTATTTTTTTGAAATTTTTCAAAAAAAATTTCAAAAAAAAAATCGAAAAAAAAATTCCAAAAATTAAAAGTAATTTAAAAAAAATTCCAAAAAAAAATTCAAAAAAAAAATTCAAAAAAATTGAAAAAAATTCAAAAAAAATTTCAAAAAAAACATCAAAAAATTTTTCAAAAGAAAAAAATTTCGAAAAAAAACTTTAAAAAATAAAAAATTTAAAAAAAAATTCAAAAAAAATAGAAAAAAATTTTCAAAACAAAATTTTCAAAAAAAAAAAAATTTCAACAAAAATTAGTTTTCAAAAAAATAAAAAAAAATCAAAAAAAAATTCAAAACGAAAATTTTTCAAAAAAAATAAAAATAAAAAAATTTCAAAAAAAAATCGAAAAAAAAATTAAAAAAATTAAAAAAAAAATTCAAAAAAAAATAAAAAAAAAAATTCAAAAAAAATCGAAAAAAAAAATTCAAAAAATTAAAAAAAAAATAAAATAAAAAAATTTCAAAAAAAAACTTTTCAAAAAAAAAAATTGAAATAAAAATTTCAAAAAATAAAAAAAAAATTTTAAAAAAAATTCCAAAAAAAAATCCAAAAAAAAATTCCAAAAAAAAATTCAAAAAAATTGAAAAAAAATTCAAAAAAAATTTCAAAAAAACTCAAAAAATTTTTCAAAAGAAAAAATTTCGAAAAAAAACTTCAAAAATAAAAAATTAAAAAAAAAATTCAAAAAAAAAATTTCAAAAAAATTAGAATAAAATTTTCAAAACAAAATTTTCAAAAAAAAATAATTTTTAAAAAAATAAAAAAAATTCAAAACGAAAATTTTTCAAAAAAAAAATTAAAATAAAAAAATTCGAAAAAAAAAAAATTTTTCAAAAAAAAAATTCGAAAAAAATTTCAAAAAAAATTCAAAAAAAAATTAAAAAAAACGGTAAAAGAAATTTTCAAAATGAAAAAATTTCGAAAAAAAATTAAAAAATAAATTTTTAAAAAAATTTCAAAAAGAAAAAAAATATTTCAAAAAAAACTTCAAAAAAAAAATTAAAAAAAAAATAAAAAAATTTCAAAAAGAAAATTTTTCAAAAAAAATTTCAAAAAAATTTCGAAAAAAAATTTTTTTTTTTCTTTTTGAAATTTTTTTTAAAATTTTTTTCTTGAAATTTTTTTTTTTAAATTTTTTTTTTAATTTTTTTTTTTAAATTTTTCTTGAAAATTTTTTTTTTGATTTTTTTTCTAGATTTGTTTTTATTTTTTTTTCGAAATTTTTTTTTAAACTTTTTTTTTTGAAAATTTTTTTTTCTAAATTTTTTTTCTAATTTTTTTTAATTTTTTTTCGATTTTTTTAAAAATTTATTTTGAAATTTTTTTTGAAACTTTTTTTTTGAATTTTTTTTTTATTTTTTCTTTCAAAAATTTTTTTGAAATTTTTTTTAAATTTTTTTTTCAATTTTTTGAAAATTTTTTGATAATTATTTTTTTGAAATTTTTTTTTTCAAGTTTTTTGAAAATTTTTTTTTTGAATTTTTTTTTTTCAAATTTTTTTTTTTGAAAATTTTTTTGACGTTTTTTTTTAAATTTTTTTTGAATTCTTTTTTTGAATTTTTTTCCGAAATTTTTTTTTTGAAAATTTTTTATTTGAATTTTTTTTGGATTTTTTTTAATTTTTTTTTTTATTTTTTCAAATTTTTTAAAAAATTTTTTTCGATTTTTTTTTTGAAATTTTTTTCTAATTTTTTTCGATTTTTTTTTGAAATTTTTTTCTAATTTTTTTTTATTTTTTTTCAAATATTTTTCTGTGAAAATTTTTTTTTTGAAAAATTTTATTTTGAAATTTTTTTTTTTTGAAAATTTTTTGATAATTTTTTTTTTAATTTAAAAAAAAAAAATTCATTTTTTCTTTCAAAAAATTTTTGAAATTTTTTTTAAAATTTTTTTTTGAAATTTTTTTTGAAATTTTTTTTCTCAATTTTTTTTAAATTTTTTTTTTCTTTCGTTTTTTTTAAATATTTTTCTTTGAAAATTTTATTTTTGTGAAATTTAATTTTGATAATTTTTTAAAAATTTTTTGATAATTATTTTTTTGAAATTTTTTTAAAAAATTTTTTTTGAGAATAATTTTTTCGAAAAATTGTTTTCGAATTTTTTTTTTTGAATTTTTTTTTATTTTTTTTTTGAATTTTTTTGAAACATTTTTTTTGAATTTTTTTATTTGAAAATTTTTTGATAATTTTTTTTTATTTTTTTTAATTTCTTCTTTCAAAAATTTTTCTGAATTTTTTTTCGAAATTTTTTTAAATTTTTTTTTAAATTTTTTGAAAATTTTTTGATAATTATTTTTTTGAGATTTTTTTTTAAAAGTTTTTTTGAAATTTTTTTTGAAAATCTTTTTTTGAATTTTTTTTTTCGAATTTTTTTTTGTATCGAAATTTTTTTCTTTTGAAAATTTTTTTGACGTTTTTTTTAAATTTTTTTAAAATTTTTTTTTGAAATTTTTTTTCTAAATTTTTTTTTAAATTTTTTGAAATTTTTTAAAAAAATTTTTCGAATTTTTTTTTGATATTATTTTTAAAAAATTTTTTTTGGAGTTTTTTTTTGAAATTTTGTTTTTCTTTTTGAAATTTTTTTTTAAATTTTTTTTCTGAAAATTTTTTTTTTGATTTTTTTTTGAATTTTTTTTAAATTTTTTTTCGAAATTTTTTTAAAATCTATTTTGAAATTTTTTTTGAAACTTTTTCATTTTGAATTTTTTTTTAATTTATTTTTTAAATTTTTTTTCGGAAGTTTTTTTCAAATTTTCTTTTTGATTTTTTTAATTTTTTTTTTCAATTTTTTTTCGAATTTTTTTTTTTTAATTTTTTAAAAATTTTTTTTTTGAAAATTTTTTTTTTGAAAATTTTTTTTTTGAAATTTTTTTTTTTGAAATTTTTGTTTTGATTTTTTTTCTAGAATTTTTTTTTTATTTTTTTTCGATTTTTTTTAAATTTATTTTGAAATTTTTTTTGAAACTTTTTTTTTAAATTTTTTTTTCTAATTTTTTTTATTTTTTTTTTCGAATTTTTTTTTTGAATTTTTTTTTTCTTTTTGAAATTTTTTTTTAAATTTTATTTTTGAAATTTTTTTTTTTGAATTTTTTTTTTTTTTTTTTTTTGAAAATTTTTTTTTTGAAAATTTTTTTTTTGATTTTTTTTCTAGATTTGTTTTTATTTTTTTTTCGAAATTTTTTCAAAATTTATTTTGAAATTTTTTTTTAAACTTTTTTTTTGAAAATTTTTTTTTCTAAATTTTTTTTCTAATTTTTTTTCGATTTTTTTTAAAATTTATTTTGAAATTTTTTTTGAAACTTTTTTTTTTAAATTTTTTTTAAATTTTTTCTTTCAAAAATTTTTTTGAAATTTTTTTTTTCAAGTTTTTTGAAATTTTTTTTGAAAATTTTTTTTTTTAATTTTTTTTTTTCGAATTTTTTTTTTGAAAATTTTTTTGACGTTTTTTTTAAATTTTTTTGAATTCTTTTTTTGAAATTTTTTCCGAAATTTTTTTTTTTTTTAAATTTTTTTTTTGAATTTTTTTTGGATTTTTTTTTAATTTTTTTTTTATTTTTTGAAATTTTTTAAAAAATTTTTTCGAATTTTTTTTTATATTATTTTTAAAAATTTTTTTTTGGAGTTTTTTTTTGAAAATTTTTTTTTTCTTTTTGAAATTTTTTTTTAATTTTTTTTTTGAAAATTTTTTTTTATAAAAATTTTTTTTTGATTTTTTTTGAATTTTTTTCTAATTTTTTTTTCGAAATTTTTTTAAAATCTATTTTGAAATTTTTTTTGAAACTTTTTTTTTTGAAATTTTTTTTTTCTAAAATTTGTTTCTAATTTTTTAAATTTTTTTTCGAATTTTTTTTCGAAAAATTTTCATTTTGAATTTTTTTTATTTTTTTTTGAAAATTTTTTTTTCTAAATTTTTTTTCCAATTTTTTTTAATTTTTTTGAATATTTTTTTTTGAAATTTTTTTTCGAAAAATTTTCGTTTTGAATTTTTTTAAAATTTTTTTTTGAAAATTTCTTTTCGAAAAATTTTCGTTTTGAAATTTTTTTTCATTCTTCTCTTAAATTTTTTTTGGAGGTTTTTTTTGAAATTTTTTTTAAAATTTTTTTTGAAATTTTTTTGATATTTTTTTTTGAGAATCATTTTTTCGAAAAATTGTTTTCGAATTTTCTTTTTTGAAA
Organism: Chrysolina oricalcia; assembly: GCA_944452925.2. NCBI lineage: Eukaryota > Metazoa > Arthropoda > Insecta > Coleoptera > Chrysomelidae > Chrysolina > Chrysolina oricalcia. The sequence goes on from OX101824.2 coordinate 30,904,981, forward strand.
TTTTTTTTGAAATTTTTTTTTTAATTTTTTGAAAATTTTTTGATAATTATTTTTTTGAAATTTTTTTTCTAGTTTTTTTGAAATTTTTTTTGAAAATATTTTTTGAATTTTTTTTTTGATTTTTTTTTTGTTTCGAAATTTTTTTCTTTTGAAAATTTTTTGACATTTTTTTAAATTCTTTTTTGAATTTTTTTTTTGAAATTTTTTCCGAAATTTTTTTTTTGAAAAATTTTTTTTTCTTTTTGAAATTTTTTTTAAATTTTTTTTTTGAATTTTTTTTTAATTTTTTATTTTTGAAGTTTTTTTTCGAAATTTTTTCTTTTGAAAAATTTTTTGAGTTTTTTTGAAATTTTTTTTGAATTTTTTTTCAATTTTTTTGAATTTTTTTTTGGAATTTTTTTTTGGATTTTTTTTTGGAATTTTTTTTAAAATTTTTTTTTTATTTTTTGAAATTTTTATTTCAATTTTTTTTTTTGAAAAGTTTTTTTTTGAAATTTTTTTATTTTATTTTTTTTTTAATTTTTTGAATTTTTTTTTTCGATTTTTTTTGAATTTTTTTTTTATTTTTTTTTGAATTTTTTTTTAAATTTTTTTAATTTTTTTTTCGATTTTTTTTTGAAATTTTTTTATTTTTATTTTTTTTGAAAAATTTTCGTTTTGAATTTTTTTTTGATTTTTTTTTTATTTTTTTGAAAACTAATTTTTGTTGAAATTTTTTTTTTTTGAAAATTTTGTTTTGAAAATTTTTTTCTATTTTTTTTGAATTTTTTTTTAAATTTTTTATTTTTTAAAGTTTTTTTTCGAAATTTTTTTCTTTTGAAAAATTTTTTGATGTTTTTTTTGAAATTTTTTTTGAATTTTTTTCAATTTTTTTGAATTTTTTTTTTGAATTTTTTTTTGGAATTTTTTTTAAATTACTTTTAATTTTTGGAATTTTTTTTTCGATTTTTTTTTTGAAATTTTTTTTGAAAAATTTCAAAAAAATAATTATCAAAAAATTTTCAAAAAATTAAAAAAAAAATTCAAAAAAAATTTCAAAAAAGAGAATTCGAAAACAATTTTTCGAAAAAATGATTCTCAAAAAAAAATATAAAAAAAATTAAAAAAAAAAAAAATTCAAAAAAAAATTTAAAAAAAAATCTCAAAAAAAAACCTCCAAAAAAAATTTAAGAGAAGAATAAAAAAAATTTCAAAACGAAAATTTTTCGAAAAGAAATTTTCAAAAAAAAATTAAAAAAAAATTCAAAACGAAAATTTTTCGAAAAAAAATTTCAAAAAAAACTTCGAAAAAAAAAAAAAAAAACTGGAAAAAAAATTAGAAAAAAAAATTTTCAAAAAAAATGAAAAAAAATTCAAAACGAAAATTTTTCGAAAAAAAAATTCGAAAAAAAATTAGAAACAAATTTTAGAAAAAAAAATTTTCAAAAAAAAAAGTTTAAAAAAAAATTTCAAAATAAATTTAAAAAAAATTTCGAAAAAAAATTTAAAAAAAATTTCAAAAAAAAATTTCAAAAAAAAAATTTTCAAAAAAAAATTTTTAAAAAAAATTTCAAAAAGAAAAAAAAAATTTCAAAAAAAAACTCCAAAAAAAAACTCCAAAAAAAAATTTTTTAAAAAAATATCAAAAAAAAATTCGAAAAAAATTTTTAAAAAATTTCAAAAAATTAAAAAAAAAATTTAGAAAAAAAATTTCAAAAAAAAAAGGTTTCAAAAAAAATTTCAAAATAAATTTTAAAAAAATTTCGAAAAAAAAATAAAAACAAATCTTGAAAAAAAATCAAAAAAAAAATGTTCAAAAAAAAAATTTCAAAAAAAAAATTTCAAAAAAAAAATTTCAAAAAAAAAATTTTTAAAAAAATTTCAAAAAGAAAAAAAAAATTCAAAAAAAAAATTCGAAAAAAAAAATAAAAAAAATTAGAAAAAAAATTTAGAAAAAAAAATTTAGAAAAAAAAATAAAAAAAAAAGTTTCAAAATAAATTTTAAAAAAAATCGAAAAAAAAAAAAAAAAAAAAAAAATTCTAGAAAAAAAATCAAAACAAAAATTTCAAAAAAAAAATTTTCTAAAAAAAAATTTTCAAAAAAAAAATTTTTAAAAAATTTTAAAAAAAAATTCGAAAAAAAATTTTAAAAAAAAATTTAAAAAATCAAAAAGAAAATTTGAAAAAAAACTTCCGAAAAAAAATTTAAAAATTAAATAAAAAAAAAATTCAAAATGAAAATTTTTCGAAAAAAAATTTCAAAATAAAATTTTTCAAAAAAAAAATTTCGAAAAAAAATTTTTCGAAAAAAAATTTCATAAAAAAAATTCGAAAAAAAATTTAAAAAAAATTAGAAAAAAAATTTAGAAAAAAAAATTTTCAAAAAAAAAGTTTAAAAAAAAATTTCAAAATAAATTTTAAAAAAATTTCGAAAAAAAAATAAAAAAAAATCTAGAAGAAAAATCAAAAAAGAAATTTTCAAAAAAAAAAATTTCAAAAAAAAAATTTTTAAAAAAATTTCAAAAAAAAAATTTCAAAAAAAAAATTAAAAAAAAAATTCAAAAAGAAAAAAAAATTTCAAAAAAAACTCCAAAAAAAATATTAAAAAAAATATCAAAAAAAAATTCGAAAAATTTTTTAAAAAAATTTCAAAAAATTAAAAAAAAAATTAAAAAATATTCCAAAAAAAAATTCAAAAAAAAAATTTTCAAAAAAAAAATTTCGGAAAAAATTTCAAAAAAAAATTCGAAAAAAAATAAAAAAAAAAAAAATTTCGAAAAAAAAATTTTCAAAAAAAAAAATTTAAAAAAAATTTCAAAAAGAAAAAAAAAATTTTCAAAAAAAAATTTCGGAAAAAATTTCAAAAAAAAAATTCAAAAAAAAATTTAAAAAAATGTCAAAAAAATTTTCAAAAGAAAAAAATTTCGAAACAAAAAACAATCGAAAAAAAAAATTCAAAAAAAATTTTAAAAAAAATTTCAAAAAAACTTGAAAAAAAATTTCAAAAAAATAATTATCAAAAAATTTTCAAAAAATTAAAAAAAAAATTTCAAAAAAATTTCAAAAAAGAAAATTCGAAAACAATTTTTCGAAAAAATGATTCTCAAAAAAAAATATCAAAAAAATTTCAAAAAAAATTTAAAAAAAAATTTCAAAAAAAACCTCCAAAAAAAATTTAAGAGAAGAATGAAAAAAAATTTCAAAACGAAAATTTTTCGAAAAGAAATTTTCAAAAAAAAATTTTAAAAAAATTCAAAACGAAAATTTTTCGAAAAAAAATTTCAAAAAAAAATATTCAAAAAAATTTAAAAAAATTGGAAAAAAAATTTAGAAAAAAAAATTTTCAAAAAAAAATAAAAAAAATTCAAAATGAAAATTTTTCGAAAAAAAATTCGAAAAAAAATTTAAAAAATTAGAAACAAATTTTAGAAAAAAAAATTTCAAAAAAAAAAGTTTCAAAAAAAATTTCAAAATAGATTTTAAAAAAATTTCGAAAAAAAAATTAGAAAAAAATTCAAAAAAAATCAAAAAAAAATTTTTATAAAAAAAAATTTTCAGAAAAAAAATTAAAAAAAAATTTCAAAAAGAAAAAAAAAATTTTCAAAAAAAAACTCCAAAAAAAAATTTTTAAAAATAATATAAAAAAAAATTCGAAAAAATTTTTTAAAAAATTTCAAAAAACAAAAAAAAATTAAAAAAAATCCAAAAAAAATTCAAAAAAAAAATTTAAAAAAAAAAAAAATTTCGGAAAAAATTTCAAAAAAAGAATTCAAAAAAATTTAAAAAAAACGTCAAAAAAATTTTCAAAAAAAAAATTCGAAAAAAAAAAATTAAAAAAAAAAATTTTCAAAAAAAATTTCAAAAAACTTGAAAAAAAAAATTTCAAAAAAATTTTTGAAAGAAAAAATTTAAAAAAAATTTAAAAAAAAAAGTTTCAAAAAAAATTTCAAAATAAATTTTAAAAAAATTCGAAAAAAAATTAAAAAAAATTAGAAAAAAAATTTAGAAAAAAAAATTTTCAAAAAAAAAGTTTAAAAAAAAATTTCAAAATAAATTTTGAAAAAATTTCGAAAAAAAAATAAAAACAAATCTAGAAAAAAAATCAAAAAAAAAATTTTCAAAAAAAAAATTTTCAAAAAAAAAATTTAAAAAAAAATTCAAAAAAAAAATTTCAAAAATAAAATTTAAAAAAAAATTTCAAAAAGAAAAAAAAAATTCAAAAAAAAAATTCGAAAAAAAAAATAAAAAAAATTTGAAAAAAAAATTTAAAAAAAAAGTTTCAAAAAAAATTTCAAAATAAATTTAAAAAAAATCGAAAAAAAATAAAAAAAAAATTCTAGAAAAAAAATCAAAACAAAAATTTCAAAAAAAAAAATTTCAAAAAAAAAATTTTCAAAAAAAAAATTTTCAAAAAAAAAATTTTTAAAAAATTAAAAAAAAAAAATTCGAAAAAAAATTGAAAAAAAAAATTAAAAAAATCAAAAAGAAAATTTGAAAAAAAACTTCCGAAAAAAAATTTAAAAAATAAATAAAAAAAAAATTCAAAATGAAAATTTTTCAAAAAAAAAAGTTTCAAAAAAAATTTCAAAATAGATTTAAAAAAAATTTCGAAAAAAAATTTAAAAAAAATTCAAAAAAAAATCAAAAAAAAAATTTTCAGAAAAAAAATTTAAAAAAAAATTTCAAAAAGAAAAACAAAATTTCAAAAAAAAACTCCAAAAAAAATTTTTTAAAAATAATATCAAAAAAAAATTCGAAAAATTTTTTTAAAAAATTTCAAAAAATTTAAAAAAAAATTTAGAAAAAAAATTTCAAAAAAAAATTTTAAAAAAATTTAAAAAAAACGTCAAAAAAATTTTCAAAAGAAAAAAATTTCGATACAAAAAAAAATTCGAAAAAAAAAATTCAAAAAAAGATTTTCAAAAAAAATTTCAAAAAAACTTTTAAAAAAAAATCTCAAAAAAATAATTATCAAAAAATTTTCAAAAAATTTAAAAAAAATTTTAAAAAAATTTCGAAAAAAAATTCAGAAAAATTTTTGAAAGAAGAAATTAAAAAAAATAAAAAAAAATTCAAAAAATTTTCAAATAAAAAAATTCAAAAAAAATGTTTCAAAAAAATTCAAAAAAAAATAAAAAAAAATTCAAAAAAAAAAATTCGAAAACAATTTTTCGAAAAAATTATTCTCAAAAAAAATTTTTTAAAAAAATTTTAAAAAAATAATTATCAAAAAATTTTTAAAAAATTATCAAAATTAAATTTCACAAAAATAAAATTTTCAAAGAAAAATATTTAAAAAAAACGAAAGAAAAAAAAAATTTAAAAAAAATTGAGAAAAAAAATTTCAAAAAAAATTTCAAAAAAAAATTTAAAAAAAAATTTCAAAAATTTTTTGAAAGAAAAAATGAATTTTTTTTTTTTAAATTAAAAAAAAAATTATCAAAAAAAAATTTCAAAAAAATTGAAAAAAAATTCAAAAAAAATTTCAAAAAAAAAACTCAAAAAATTTTTCAAAAGAAAAAATTTCGAAAAAAAACTTCAAAAATGAAAAATTAAAAAAAAAATAAAAAAAAAAAATTTCAAAAAAATTAGAAAAAAATTTTCAAAACAAAATTTTCAAAAAAAAAAATTTTCAAAAAAAAATAATTTTAAAAAAAATAAAAAAAAAACAAAAAAAAAATTCAAAACGAAAATTTTTCAAAAAAAAAATAAAAATAAAAAAATTCGAAAAAAAAAAAAAAAAATTTCAAAAAAAAAATTCGAAAAAAAAAAAAAAAATTCGAAAAAAATTTCAAAAAAAATTCAAAAAAAATTAAAAATAAAACGGTAAAAAAAATTTTCAAAATAAAAAAATTTCGAAAAAAAATTTTAAAATAAATTTTTAAAAAAATTTCAAAAAGAAAAAAAAAATATTTCAAAAAAAACTTCAAAAAAAAAATTAAAAAAAATAAAAAAATTCAAAACGAAAATTTTTCGAAAAAAAAATTCAAAAAAATTTTTTAAAAAAATTAGAAAAAAAATTTAGAAAAAAATATTTTCAAAAAAAAGGCTACCATATGAAGCTGTTGGTATTTTTTTTTTGAATTTTTTTTCATTGAAAAATATCAAAACGAAAATTTTTCAATAAAAAATTTCATAAAAAAAAATTAGAAAAAAAATAAAAAAAAAATTGAAAAAAAAATTTCGAAAAAAAAAATTTCGAAAAAAAATTTTCAAAAAAAAAATTTCAAAAAAATTTTCGAAAAAAAAAATTGAAAAAAAAAAATTATTAAAAAAAATTCTAAAAAAAATTTTAAAAAAAATTAAAAATTAAAAAAAAAAAAAAATTTCAAAAAGAAAATTTTTCAAAAAAAATTTCAAAAAAAAATCGAAAAAAAAATTCCAAAAATTAAAAGTAATTTAAAAAAAATTCCAAAAAAAAATTCAAAAAAAAAATTTCAAAAAAAAATTTCAAAAAAATTGAAAAAAAATTCAAAAAAAATTTCAAAAAAACATCAAAAAATTTTTTAAAAGAAAAAAATTTCGAAAAAAACTAAAAAATAAAAAATTTAAAAAAAAATTAAAAAAAAATAGAAAAAAATTTTATTTTTTCTTTCAAAAATTTTTTTGAAATTTTTTTTAAAATTTTTTTTGAAATTTTTTTTGAAATTTTTTTTCTCAATTTTTTTTAAATTTTTTTTTTCTTTCGTTTTTTTTAAATATTTTTCTTTGAAAATTTTATTTTTGTAAAATTTAATTTTGATAATTTTTTTAAAATTTTTTGATAATTATTTTTTTGAAATTTTTAAAAAAATTTTTTCTGAGAATCATTTTTTCGAAAAATTGTTTTCGAATTTTCTTTTTTGAATTTTTTTTTGATTTTTTTTTTTTTTTTTTTTTGAAAAATTTTTTTTGAATTTTTTTATTTGAAAATTTTTTGATAATTTTTTTTGAATTTTTTTTTATTTTTTTTAATTTTTTCTTTCAAAAATTTTTTTTGAATTTTTTTTTGAAATTTTTTTCAAATTTTTTTAAAATTTTTTGAAAATTTTTTGATAATTATTTTTTTGAGATTTTTTTTAAAAGTTTTTTTGAAATTTTTTTTTGAAAATTTTTTTTGAATTTTTTTTTTCGAATTTTTTTTTTGTTTCGAAATTTTTTTCTTTTGAAAATTTTTTTGACGTTTTTTTTTAAAATTTTTTTTTCTAAATTTTTTTTTTAATTTTTTGAAATTTTTTAAAAAAATTTTTCGAATTTTTTTTGAAATTTTTTTAAAAAATTTTTTTTTGGAGTTTTTTTTAGAAATTTTTTTTTTTGATTTTTTTTGAATTTTTTTTTTTTTTTTTTTTCGAAATTTTTTTAAAATCTATTTTGAAATATTTTTTGAAAATTTTTTTTTCTAAAATTTGTTTCTAATTTTTTTAATTTTTTTTCGAATTTTTTTTTCGAAAAATTTTCGTTTTGAATTTTTTTTTATTTTTTTTTGAAAATTTTTTTTTCTAAATTTTTTTTCCAATTTTTTTAAATTTTTTTTCGAATTTTTTTTTGAAATTTTTTTTTTTTAATTTTCGTTTTGAATTTTTTTAAAATTTTTTTTTGAAAATTTCTTTTCGAAAAATTTTCGTTTTGAAATTTTTTTTCATTCTTCTCTTAAATTTTTTTTGGAGGTTTTTTTTGAAATTTTTTTAAAATTTTTTTTTGAAATTTTTTTTCTTGAAATTTTTTTGATATTTTTTTTTGAGAATAATTTTTTCGAAAAATTGTTTTCGAATTTTCTTTTTTGAATTTTTTTTTGAAATTTTTTTTTTATTTTTTGAAAATTTTTTGATAATTATTTTTTTGAAATTTTTTTTCAAGTTTTTTTGAAATTTTTTTTGAAAATTTTTTTTGAATTTTTTTTTTCGATTTTTTTTTTGTTTCGAAATTTTTTTCTTTTGAAAATTTTTTTGACATTTTTTTTAAAATTTTTTTGAATTTTTTTTTTGAAATTTTTTTTTTGAAAATTTTTTTTTGAATTTTTTTTGGAATTTTTTTTTTTAAAAATTTCAAAAAATAAAAATTTTTTGAAATTTTTTAAAAAATTTTTTCGAATTTTTTTTTGAATTTATTTTTTGGAGTTTTTTTTGAAAATTTTTTTTTTCTTTTTGAAATTTTTTTTAAAATTTTTTTTTGAAAATTTTTTTTTCGAAATTTTTTTTCGAAATTTTTTTTTTTATTTTTTTTTATTTTTTTTCGAATTTTTTTTTGAAATTTTTTCCGAAATTTTTTTTTTGAAAATTTTTTTTTTGAATTTTTTTTGGAATATTTTTTAATTTTTTTTTTAATTTTTTGAAATTTTTTAAAAAATTTTTTCGAATTTTTTTTTGATATTTTTTTTAATATTTTTTTTGTAGTTTTTTTTGAAATTTTTTTTAACATATTTTTTTGAAATTTTTTTTTTTGAAATTTTTTAAAAATTTTTTCAAAATTTTTTTTTTTTTAAATTTTTTTTTTGAAAATTTCTTTTTTGATTTTTTTTCTAGATTTGTTTTTATTTTTTTTTCGAAATTTTTTTAAAATTTATTTTGAAATTTTTTTAAAACTTTTTTTTTGAATTTTTTTTTTCTAAATTTTTTTTCTAATTTTTTTAAATTTTTTTTCGAATTTTTTTTATGAAATTTTTTTTCGAAAAATTTTTTTTCGAAATTTTATTTCGAAATTTTTTTTTCAATTTTTTTTTATTTTTTTCAAATTTTTTTTTTGAAATTTTTCATTGAAAAATTTTCGTTTTGAAATTTTTTTCTAATTTTTTGTTTATTTCTTTTCAAATATTTTTCTGTGAAATTTTTTTTTTGAAAAATTTTATTTTGAAATTTTTTTTCGAAAAATTTTCATTTTGAATTTTTTTTTATTTATTTTTTAATTTTTTTTTCGGAAGTTTTTTTTCAAATTTTCTTTTTGATTTTTTTAATTTTTTTTCGAATTTTTTTTTTTAATTTTTTAAAAATTTTTTTTTTGAAAATTTTTTTTTTGAAAATTTTTTTTTGAAAATTTTTTTTTTGAAATTTTTGTTTTGATTTTTTTTCTAGATTTTTTTTTTATTTTTTTTCGATTTTTTTAAAAATTTATTTTGAAATTATTTTTGAAACGTTTTTTTTTAAATATTTTTTTCTAAATTTTTTTTTCTAAATTTTTTTTCTAATTTTTTTAATTTTTTTTTTCGAATTTTTTTTTTGAATTTTTTTTTTCTTTTTGAAATTTTTTTTTAAATTTTTTTTTTGAAATTTTTTTTTTTTAAATTTTTTTTTTAATTTTTTTTTTAAAAATTTTTTTTTTGAAAATTTTTTTTTTGATTTTTTTTCTAGATTTGTTTTTATTTTTTTTTCGAAATTTTTTTAAAATTTATTTTGAAATTTTTTTTAAACTTTTTTTTTGAAAATTTTTTTTTCTAAATTTTTTTTCTAATTTTTTTTAATTTTTTTTCGATTTTTTTTAAAATTTATTTTGAAATTTTTTTTGAAACTTTTTTTTTGAATTTTTTTTAAATTTTTTCTTTCAAAATTTTTTTTGAAATTTTTTTTTAATTTTTTTTAAATTTTTTTTTCAATTTTTTGAAAATTTTTTGATAATTATTTTTTTGAAATTTTTTTTTTCAAGTTTTTTGAAATTTTTTTTGAAAATTTTTTTTTTGAATTTTTTTTTTTCAAATTTTTTTTTTTGAAAATTTTTTTGACGTTTTTTTTAAATTTTTTTTGAATTCTTTTTATGAATTTTTTTCCGAAATTTTTTTTTTGAAAATTTTTTTTTTGAATTTTTTTTGGATTTTTTTTAATTTTTTTTTATTTTTTGAAATTTTTTAAAAAATTTTTTTCGATTTTTTTTTTGAAATTTTTTTCAAATTTTTTTTTATTTTTTTTCAAATATTTTTCTGTGAAAATTTTTTTTTTGAAAAATTTTATTTTGAAATTTTTTTTTTTTGAAAATTTTTTGATAATTTTTTTTTAATTTAAAAAAAAAAATTCATTTTTTCTTTCAAAAAATTTTTGAAATTTTTTTTAAAAATTTTTTTTAAAAATTTTTTTTGAAATTTTTTTTGAAATTTTTTTTCTCAATTTTTTTTAAATTGTTTTTTCTTTCGTTTTTTATAAATATTTTTCTTTGAAAATTTTATTTTTGTGAAATTTAATTTTGATAATTTTTTTAAAATTTTTTGATAATTATTTTTTTGAAATTTTTTTAAAAAAATTTTTTTGAGAATCATTTTTTCGATAAATTGTTTTCGAATTTTCTTTTTTGAATTTTTTTTGATTTTTTTTTGAATTTTTTTGAAAAATTTTTTTTAATTTCTTCTTTCAAAAATTTTTCTGAATTTTTTTTCGAAATTTTTTTAAAATTTTTTTTAAATTTTTTGAAAATTTTTTGATAATAATTTTTTTGAGATTTTTTTTTAAAAGTTTTTTTGAAATTTTTTTTGAAAATCTTTTTTTGAATTTTTTTTTTCGAATTTTTTTTTGTATCGAAATTTTTTTCTTTTGAAAATTTTTTTGACATTTTTTTTAAATTTTTTTCAAATTTTTTTTTTAAATTTTTTTTCTAAATTTTTTTTTAAATTTTTTGAAATTTTTTAAAAAAATTTTTCGAATTTTTTTTTGATATTATTTTAAAAAATTTTTTTTTGGAGTTTTTTTTTGAAATTTTTTTTTTCTTTTTGAAATTTTTTTTTTAATTTTTTTTCTGAAATTTTTTTTTTGATTTTTTTTTGAATTTTTTTTTAATTTTTTTTCGAAATTTTTTTTAAATCTATTTTGAAATTTTTTTTAAAACTTTTTTTTTTGAAAAATTTTCATTTGAATTTTTTTTTTATTTATTTTTTAAATTTTTTTTCGGAAGTTTTTTTTCAAATTTTCTTTTTGATTTTTTTAATTTTTTTTTTCAATTTTTTTTCGAATTTTTTTTTTTTAATTTTTTAAAAATTTTTTTTTTGAAAATTTTTTTTTTGAAAATTTTTTTTTGAAATTTTTTTTTTTGAAATTTTTGTTTTGATTTTTTTTCTAGAATTTTTTTTTTATTTTTTTTCGATTTTTTTTTAAATTTATTTTGAAATTTTTTTTGAAACTTTTTTTTTAAATCTTTTTTTTCTAAATTTTTTTTTCTAAATTTTTTTTCTAATTTTTTTTATTTTTTTTTTCGAATTTTTTTTTTGAATTTTTTTTTTCTTTTTGAAATTTTTTTTTAAATTTTTTTTTTGAAATTTTTTTTTTTTAATTTTTTTTAAAATTTTTTTTTTGAAAATTTTTTTTTTGAAAATTTTTTTTTTGATTTTTTTTCTAGATTTGTTTTTATTTTTTTTTCGAAATTTTTTCAAAATTTATTTTGAAATTTTTTTTTTAACTTTTTTTTTTGAAAATTTTTTTTTCTAAATTTTTTTTCTAATTTTTTTTAATTTTTTTTCGATTTTTTTTAAAATTTATTTTGAAATTTCTTTGAAACTTTTTTTTTTTAATTTTTTCTTTCAAAAATTTTTTTGAAATTTTTTTTTTCAAGTTTTTTGAAATTTTTTTTGAAAATTTTTTTTTTTAATTTTTTTTTTTCGAATTTTTTTTTTGAAAATTTTTTTGACGTTTTTTTAAAATTTTTTTTGAATTCTTTTTTTGAAATTTTTTCCGAAATTTTTTTTTTTTGAAAATTTTTTTTTTGAATTTTTTTTGGATTTTTTTTTAATTTTTTTTTTATTTTTTGAAATTTTTTAAAAATTTTTTCGATTTTTTTTTGAAATTTTTTTCTAATTTTTTTTTATTTTTTTTCAAATATTTTTCTGTGAAAATTTTTTTTTTGAAAAATTTTATTTTGAAATTTTTTTTTTTGAAAATTTTTTGATAATTTTTTTTAAATTTTTAAAAAAAAAAAAATTTATTTTTTCTTTCAAAAATTTTTTTGAAATTTTTTTAAAAATTTTTTTTGAAATTTTTTTCTAATTTTTTTTTTATTTTTTTTCAAATATTTTTCTGTGAAAATTTTTTTTTTGAAAAATTTTATTTTGAAATTTTTTTTTTGAAAATTTTTTGATAATTTTTTTTAAATTTAAAAAAAAAAAAAAATTTATTTTTTCTTTCAAAAATTTTTTTGAAATTTTTTTTAAAATTTTTTTTGAAATTTTTTTTGAAATTTTTTTTTCTTAATTTTGATAATTTTTTTAAAATTTTTTGATAATTATTTTTTTGAAATTTTTTTAAAAAATTTTTTTTGAGAATCATTTTTTCGAAAAATTGTTTTCGAATTTTCTTTTTTGAATTTTTTTTGATTTTTTTTTGAATTTTTTTGAAAATTTTTTTTTGAATTTTTTTATTTGAAAATTTTTTGATAATTTTTTTTGAATTTTTTTTTATTTATTTTAATTTTTTCTTTCAAAAATTTTTTTGAATTTTTTTTCGAAATTTTTTTAAAATTTTTTTTTAATTTTTTGAAAATTTTTTGATAATTATTTTTTTGAAATTTTTTTTGGAAATTTTTTTTTGAATTTTTTTTTTCGAATTTTTTTTTTGTTCGAAATTTTTTTCTTTTGAAAATTTTTTTGACGTTTTTTTTAAATTTTTTTAAAATTTTTTTTTGAAATTTTTTTTCTAAATTTTTTTTTTAATTTTTTGAAATTTTTTAAAAAAATTTTTCGAATTTTTTTTTGATATTATTTTTAAAAAATTTTTTTTGGAGTTTTTTTTTGAAAATTTTTTTTTTCTTTTTGAAATTTTTTTTTTAATTTTTTTTTTGAAAATTTTTTTTTTTTTTAAATTTTTTTTGATTTTTTTTGAATTTTTTTCTAATTTTTTTTTCGAAATTTTTTTAAAATCTATTTTGAAATTTTTTTTGAAACTTTTTTTTTTGAAAATTTTTTTTTCTAAAATTTGTTTCTAAATTTTTTTTCTAATTTTTTTAATTTTTTTTTTCGAATTTTTTTTTTGAATTTTTTTTTTCTTTTTGAAATTTTTTTTTAAATTTTTTTTTTGAAATTTTTTTTTTTTAAATTTTTTTTTAAATTTTTTTTTTAAAAATTTTTTTTTTGAAAATTTTTTTTTTGATTTTTTTTCTAGATTTGTTTTTATTTTTTTTTCGAAATTTTTTTAAAATTTATTTTGAAATTTTTTTTAAACTTTTTTTTTGAAAATTTTTTTTTCTAAATTTTTTTTCTAATTTTTTTTAATTTTTTTTCGATTTTTTTTAAAATTTATTTTGAAATTTTTTTTGAAACTTTTTTTTTGAATTTTTTTTAAATTTTTTCTTTCAAAATTTTTTTTGAAATTTTTTTTAAATTTTTTTTAAATTTTTTTTTCAATTTTTTGAAAATTTTTTGATAATTATTTTTTTGAAATTTTTTTTTTCAAGTTTTTTGAAATTTTTTTTGAAAATTTTTTTTTTGAATTTTTTTTTTTCAAATTTTTTTTTTTGAAAATTTTTTTGACGTTTTTTTTAAATTTTTTTTGAATTCTTTTTATGAATTTTTTTCCGAAATTTTTTTTTTGAAAATTTTTTTTTTGAATTTTTTTTGGATTTTTTTTAATTTTTTTTTATTTTTTGAAATTTTTTAAAAAAATTTTTTCGATTTTTTTTTTGAAATTTTTTTCTAATTTTTTTTTATTTTTTTTCAAATATTTTTCTGTGAAAATTTTTTTTTTGAAAAATTTTATTTTGAAATTTTTCAAAAAAAAAATTTTCACAGAAAAATATTTGAAAAAAAATAAAAAAAAATTAGAAAAAAATTTAAAAAAAAAAATCGAAAAAAATTTTTTAAAAAATTTCAAAAAATAAAAAAAAATTAAAAAAAATCCAAAAAAAATTCAAAAAAAATATTTTCAAAAAAAAAATTTCGGAAAAAAATTCATAAAAAGAATTCAAAAAAAATTTAAAAAAAACGTCAAAAAAATTTTCAAAAAAAAAAATTTGAAAAAAAAAAATTCAAAAAAAAAAATTTCAAAAAAAATTTCAAAAAACTTGAAAAAAAAAATTTCAAAAAAATAATTATCAAAAAATTTTCAAAAAATTGAAAAAAAAATTTAAAAAAAATTAAAAAAAAATTTCAAAAAAAATTTTGAAAGAAAAAATTTAAAAAAAATTCAAAAAAAAAGTTTCAAAAAAAATTTCAAAATAAATTTTAAAAAAAATCGAAAAAAAATTAAAAAAAATTAGAAAAAAAATTTAGAAAAAAAAATTTTCAAAAAAAAAAGTTTAAAAAAAATTTCAAAATAAATTTTAAAAAAATTTCGAAAAAAAAATAAAAACAAATCTAGAAAAAAAATCAAAAAAAAAATTTAAAAAAAAAAAATTTTTAAAAAAAAAATTTAAAAAAAAATTTAAAAAAAAAAAATTTCAAAAAAAAAATTTAAAAAAAAAATTCAAAAAGAAAAAAAAAATTCAAAAAAAAAATTCGAAAAAAAAAATTAAAAAAATTAGAAAAAAAATTTAGAAAAAAAAATTTAGAAAAAAAAATTTAAAAAAAAAAGTTTCAAAAATAATTTCAAAATAAATTTTTTAAAAAATCGAAAAAAAATAAAAAAAAAATCTAGAAAAAAAATCAAAACAAAAATTTCAAAAAAAAAATTTTCAAAAAAAAATTTTCAAAAAAAAAATTTTCAAAAAAAAAATTTTTAAAAAATTAAAAAAAAAAATTCGAAAAAAAATTAAAAAAATCAAAAAAAAAATTTGAAAAAAAACTTCCGAAAAAAAAATTAAAAAATAAATAAAAAAAAATTCAAAATGAAAATTTTTCGAAAAAAAATTTCAAAATAAAATTTTTCAAAAAAAAAATTTCACAGAAAAATATTTGAAAAGAAATAAACAAAAAATTAGAAAAAAATTTCAAAACGAAAATTTTTCAATGAAAAATTTCAAAAAAAAAATTTGAAAAAAATAAAAAAAAATTGAAAAAAAAATTTCGAAATAAAATTTCGAAAAAAAATTTTTCGAAAAAAAATTTCATAAAAAAAATTCGAAAAAAAATTTAAAAAAATTAGAAAAAAAATTTCGAAAAAAAAAATTCAAAAAAAAAGTTTAAAAAAAATTTCAAAATAAATTTTAAAAAAATTTCGAAAAAAAAATAAAAACAAATCTAGAAAAAAAATCAAAAAAGAAATTTTCAAAAAAAAAATTTAAAAAAAAAAAAATTTTGAAAAAATTTTTAAAAAATTTCAAAAAAAAAAATTTCAAAAAAAAATGTTAAAAAAAATTTCAAAAAAAACTACAAAAAAAATATTAAAAAAAATATCAAAAAAAAATTCGAAAAAATTTTTTAAAAAATTTCAAAAAATTAAAAAAAAAATTAAAAAATATTCCAAAAAAAATTCAAAAAAAAAATTTTCAAAAAAAAAATTTCGGAAAAAATTTCAAAAAAAAATTCGAAAAAAAATAAAAAAAAATAAAAAAAAAAATTTCGAAAAAAAATTTCGAAAAAAAAATTTTCAAAAAAAAATTTTAAAAAAAATTTCAAAAAGAAAAAAAAAATTTTCAAAAAAAACTCCAAAAAATAAATTCAAAAAAAAATTCGAAAAAATTTTTTAAAAAATTTCAAAAAATTTTTATTTTTTGAAATTTTTAAAAAAAAAAAATTCCAAAAAAAATTCAAAAAAAAATTTTCAAAAAAAAAATTTCAAAAAAAAAATTCAAAAAAATTTTTAAAAAAATGTCAAAAAAATTTTCAAAAGAAAAAAATTTCGAAACAAAAAAAAAATCGAAAAAAAAAATTCAAAAAAAATTTTCAAAAAAAATTTCAAAAAAACTTGAAAAAAAATTTCAAAAAAATAATTATCAAAAAATTTTCAAAAAATAAAAAAAAAATTTCAAAAAAAAATTCAAAAAAGAAAATTCGAAAACAATTTTTCGAAAAAATTATTCTCAAAAAAAAATATCAAAAAAATTTCAAGAAAAAAAATTTCAAAAAAAAATTTTAAAAAAATTTCAAAAAAAACCTCCAAAAAAAATTTAAGAGAAGAATGAAAAAAAATTTCAAAACGAAAATTTTTCGAAAAGAAATTTTCAAAAAAAAATTTTAAAAAAATTCAAAACGAAAATTAAAAAAAAAAATTTCAAAAAAAAATTCGAAAAAAAATTTAAAAAAATTGGAAAAAAAATTTAGAAAAAAAATTTTCAAAAAAAAATAAAAAAAAATTCAAAACGAAAATTTTTCGAAAAAAAAATTCGAAAAAAAATTAAAAAAATTAGAAACAAATTTTAGAAAAAAAAATTTTCAAAAAATATTTCAAAATAGATTTTAAAAAAATTTCGAAAAAAAATAAAAAAAAAAATTCAAAAAAAATCAAAAAAAAAAATTTCTAAAAAAAACTCCAAAAAAAAATTTTTTAAAAAAATTTCAAAAAAAATTCGAAAAATTTTTTTAAAAAATTTCAAAAAATTAAAAAAAAAATTTAGAAAAAAAAATTTTAAAAAAAAATTCAAAAAAAATTAAAAAAAAACGTCAAAAAAATTTTCAAAAGAAAAAAATTTCGAAACAAAAAAAAAATTCGAAAAAAAAAATTCAAAAAAAATTTTCAAAAAAAAATTTCAAAAAAACTTTTAAAAAAAATCTCAAAAAAATAATTATCAAAAAATTTTCAAAAAATTTTAAAAAAATTTGAAAAAAATTTCAAAAAAAAATTCAAAAAAAATTTTTGAAAGAAAAAATTAAAAAAAATAAAAAATTCAAAAAAAATTATCAAAAAATTTTCAAATAAAAAAATTCAAAAAAAATTTTTCGAAAAAAAAAAAAAAAAATCAAAAAAAAATTCAAAAAAGAAAATTCGAAAACAATTTTTCGAAAAAATGATTCTCAAAAAAAATTTTTTTAAAAATTTCAAAAAAATAATTATCAAAAAATTTTAAAAAAATTATCAAAATTAAATTTTACAAAAATAAAATTTTCAAAGAAAAATATTTAAAAAAAACGAAAGAAAAAAAAAATTTAAAAAAAATTGAGAAAAAAAATTTCAAAAAAAATTTAAAAAAAAATTTCAAAAAAATTTTTGAAAGAAAAAATAAAATTTTTTTCTATTTTTTTTGAATTTTTTTTTAAATTTTTTATTTTTTAGTTTTTTTCGAAATTTTTTTCTTTTAAAAAATTTTTTGATGTTTTTTTGAAATTTTTTTTGAATTTTTTTTCAATTTTTTTGAAATTTTTTTTTGAAATTTTTTTTTTGAATTTTTTTTTGGAATTTTTTTTAAATTACTTTTAATTTTTGGAATTTTTTTTTCGATTTTTTTTTTGAAATTTTTTTTGAAAAATTTTCTTTTTGAAATTTTTTTTTTTTTTTAATTTTTAATTTTTTTTTAAATTTTTTTTAGATTTTTTTTTAATAATTTTTTTTTTCAATTTTTTTTTTCGAAAATTTTTTTGAAATTTTTTTTTTGAAAATTTTTTTTCGAAATTTTTTTTTTCGAAATTTTTTTTTCAATTTTTTTTTTATTTTTTTTCTAATTTTTTTTATGAAATTTTTTATTGAAAAATTTTCGTTTTGATATTTTTCAATGAAAAAAAATTCAAAAAAAAATACCAACAGCTTCATATGGTAGCCTTTTTTTTGAAAATATTTTTTTCTAAATTTTTTTTCTAATTTTTTTAAAAAATTTTTTTGAATTTTTTTTTCGAAAAATTTTCGTTTTGAATTTTTTTATTTTTTTTAATTTTTTTTTTGAAGTTTTTTTTGAAATATTTTTTTTTTCTTTTTGAAATTTTTTTAAAAATTTATTTTAAAATTTTTTTTTCGAAATTTTTTTATTTTGAAAATTTTTTTTACCGTTTTATTTTTAATTTTTTTTGAATTTTTTTTGAAATTTTTTTCGAATTTTTTTTTTGAAATTTTTTTTTTTTTTTTCGAATTTTTTTTTTGAAATTTTTTTTTTTTTTTTCGAATTTTTTTATTTTTATTTTTTTTTTGAAAAATTTTCGTTTTGAATTTTTTTTTTGTTTTTTTTTTATTTTTTTAAAAATTATTTTTTTTTGAAAATTTTTTTTTTTGAAAATTTTGTTTTGAAAATTTTTTTCTAATTTTTTTGAAATTTTTTTTTTTAATTTTTTTTTTAATTTTTCATTTTTGAAGTTTTTTTTCGAAATTTTTTCTTTTGAAAAATTTTTTGAGTTTTTTTTTTGAAATTTTTTTTGAATTTTTTTTCAATTTTTTTGAAATTTTTTTTTGGAATTTTTTTTTGGATTTTTTTTTGGAATTTTTTTAAAATTTTTTTTTTTATTTTTTGAAATTTTTATTTCAATTTTTTTTAATTTTTTTTTCTAATTTTTTTTTTGAAATTTTTTTATTGAAAAATTTTCGTTTTGAAATTTTTTTTTTGAAATTTTTTTTGCTTTTTTTTCTTATTTTTATTTTGAATATTTTTTTCGATTTTTTTTAAAATTTATTTTGAAATTTTTTTTGAAACTTTTTTTTTGAATTTTTTTTAAATTTTTTCTTTCAAAATTTTTTTTGAAATTTTTTTTAAATTTTTTTTAAATTTTTTTTTCAATTTTTTGAAAATTTTTTGATAATTATTTTTTTGAAATTTTTTTTTTCAAGTTTTTTGAAATTTTTTTTGAAAATTTTTTTTTTGAATTTTTTTTTTTCAAATTTTTTTTTTTGAAAATTTTTTTGACGTTTTTTTTAAATTTTTTTTGAATTCTTTTTATGAATTTTTTTCCGAAATTTTTTTTTTGAAAATTTTTTTTTTGAATTTTTTTTGGATTTTTTTTAATTTTTTTTTATTTTTTGAAATTTTTTAAAAAATTTTTTTCGATTTTTTTTTTGAAATTTTTTTCTAATTTTTTTTTATTTTTTTTCAAATATTTTTCTGTGAAAATTTTTTTTTTGAAAAATTTTATTTTGAAATTTTTTTTTTTGAAAATTTTTTGATAATTTTTTTTTAATTTAAAAAAAAAAAATTCATTTTTTCTTTCAAAAAATTTTTGAAATTTTTTTTAAAAATTTTTTTTAAAAATTTTTTTTGAAATTTTTTTTGAAATTTTTTTTCTCAATTTTTTTTAAATTGTTTTTTCTTTCGTTTTTTTTAAATATTTTTCTTTGAAAATTTTATTTTTGTGAAATTTAATTTTGATAATTTTTTTAAAATTTTTTGATAATTATTTTTTTGAAATTTTTTTAAAAAAATTTTTTTGAGAATCATTTTTTCGATAAATTGTTTTCGAATTTTCTTTTTTGAATTTTTTTTGATTTTTTTTTGAATTTTTTCGAAAAATTTTTTTTAATTTCTTCTTTCAAAAATTTTTCTGAATTTTTTTTCGAAATTTTTTTAAAATTTTTTTTAAATTTTTTGAAAATTTTTTGATAATTATTTTTTTGAGATTTTTTTTTAAAAGTTTTTTTGAAATTTTTTTTGAAAATCTTTTTTTGAATTTTTTTTTTCGAATTTTTTTTTGTATCGAAATTTTTTTCTTTTGAAAATTTTTTTGACGTTTTTTTTAAATTTTTTTCAAATTTTTTTTTGAAATTTTTTTTCTAAATTTTTTTTTAAATTTTTTGAAATTTTTTAAAAAAATTTTTCGAATTTTTTTTTGATATTATTTTAAAAAATTTTTTTTTGGAGTTTTTTTTTGAAATTTTTTTTTTCTTTTTGAAATTTTTTTTTAAATTTTTTTTCTGAAAATTTTTTTTTTGATTTTTTTTTGAATTTTTTTTTAATTTTTTTTCGAAATTTTTTTTAAATCTATTTTGAAATTTTTTTTAAAACTTTTTTTTTTGAAAAATTTTCATTTGAATTTTTTTTTTATTTATTTTTTAAATTTTTTTTCGGAAGATTTTTTTCAAATTTTCTTTTTGATTTTTTTAATTTTTTTTTTCAATTTTTTTTCGAATTTTTTTTTTTTAATTTTTTAAAAATTTTTTTTTTGAAAATTTTTTTTTTGAAAATTTTTTTTTTGAAATTTTTTTTTTTGAAATTTTTGTTTTGATTTTTTTTCTAGAATTTTTTTTTTATTTTTTTTCGATTTTTTTTTAAATTTATTTTGAAATTTTTTTTGAAACTTTTTTTTTAAATTTTTTTTTTCTAAATTTTTTTTTCTAAATTTTTTTTCTAATTTTTTTTATTTTTTTTTTCGAATTTTTTTTTTGAATTTTTTTTTTCTTTTTGAAATTTTTTTTTAAATTTTTTTTTTGAAATTTTTTTTTTGAATTTTTTTTAAAATTTTTTTTTTGAAAATTTTTTTTTTGAAAATTTTTTTTTTGATTTTTTTTCTAGATTTGTTTTTATTTTTTTTTCGAAATTTTTTCAAAATTTATTTTGAAATTTTTTTTTTAACTTTTTTTTTTGAAAATTTTTTTTTCTAAATTTTTTTTCTAATTTTTTTTAATTTTTTTTCGATTTTTTTTAAATTTATTTTGAAATTTCTTTGAAACTTTTTTTTTTTAATTTTTTCTTTCAAAAATTTTTTTGAAATTTTTTTTTTCAAGTTTTTTGAAATTTTTTTTGAAAATTTTTTTTTTTAATTTTTTTTTTTCGAATTTTTTTTTTGAAAATTTTTTTGACGTTTTTTTAAAATTTTTTTTGAATTCTTTTTTTGAAATTTTTTCCGAAATTTTTTTTTTTTGAAAATTTTTTTTTTGAATTTTTTTTGGATTTTTTTTTAATTTTTTTTTTATTTTTTGAAATTTTTTAAAAATTTTTTCGATTTTTTTTTGAAATTTTTTTCTAATTTTTTTTTATTTTTTTTCAAATATTTTTCTGTGAAAATTTTTTTTTTGAAAAATTTTATTTTGAAATTTTTTTTTTTGAAAATTTTTTGATAATTTTTTTTAAATTTTTTAAAAAAAAAAAATTTATTTTTTCTTTCAAAAATTTTTTTGAAATTTTTTTAAAAATTTTTTTTGAAATTTTTTTCTAATTTTTTTTTTATTTTTTTTCAAATATTTTTCTGTGAAAATTTTTTTTTTGAAAAATTTTATTTTGAAATTTTTTTTTTGAAAATTTTTTGATAATTTTTTTTAAATTAAAAAAAAAAAAAATTTATTTTTTCTTTCAAAAATTTTTTTGAAATTTTTTTTAAAATTTTTTTTGAAATTTTTTTTTCCTAATTTTGATAATTTTTTTAAAATTTTTTGATAATTATTTTTTTGAAATTTTTTTAAAAAATTTTTTTTGAGAATCATTTTTTCGAAAAATTGTTTTCGAATTTTCTTTTTTGAATTTTTTTTGATTTTTTTTTGAATTTTTTTGAAAATTTTTTTTTGAATTTTTTTATTTGAAAATTTTTTGATAATTTTTTTTGAATTTTTTTTTATTTATTTTAATTTTTTCTTTCAAAAATTTTTTTGAATTTTTTTTCGAAATTTTTTTAAAATTTTTTTTTAATTTTTTGAAAATTTTTTGATAATTATTTTTTTGAAATTTTTTTTGGAAATTTTTTTTTGAATTTTTTTTTTCGAATTTTTTTTTTGTTCGAAATTTTTTTCTTTTGAAAATTTTTTTGACGTTTTTTTTAAATTTTTTTAAAATTTTTTTTTGAAATTTTTTTTCTAAATTTTTTTTTTAATTTTTTGAAATTTTTTAAAAAAATTTTTCGAATTTTTTTTTGATATTATTTTTAAAAAATTTTTTTTGGAGTTTTTTTTTGAAAATTTTTTTTTTCTTTTTGAAATTTTTTTTTTAATTTTTTTTTTGAAAATTTTTTTTTTTTAAAAATTTTTTTTGATTTTTTTTGAATTTTTTTCTAATTTTTTTTTCGAAATTTTTTTAAAATCTATTTTGAAATTTTTTTTGAAACTTTTTTTTTTGAAAATTTTTTTTTCTAAAATTTGTTTCTAATTTTTTAAATTTTTTTTCGAATTTTTTTTCGAAAAATTTTCATTTTGAATTTTTTTTATTTTTTTTTGAAAATTTTTTTTTCTAAATTTTTTTTACAATTTTTTTTAATTTTTTTGAATATTTTTTTTTGAAATTTTTTTTCGAAAAATTTTCGTTTTGAATTTTTTTAAAATTTTTTTTTGAAAATTTCTTTTCGAAAAATTTTCGTTTTGAAATTTTTTTTCATTCTTCTCTTAAATTTTTTTTGGAGGTTTTTTTTGAAAGTTTTTTTAAAATTTTTTTTGAAATTTTTTTTCTTGAAATTTTTTTGATATTTTTTTTTGAGAATCATTTTTTCGAAAAATTGTTTTCGAATTTTCTTTTTTGAAATTTTTTTTTTAATTTTTTGAAAATTATTTGATAATTATTTTTTTGAAATTTTTCTTCAAGTTTTTTTGAAATTTTTTTTGAAAATTTTTTTTGAATTTTTTTTTTCGATTTTTTTTTGTTTCGAAATTTTTTTCTTTTGAAAATTTTTTTGACATTTTTTTAAATTCTTTTTTGAATTTTTTTTTTGAAATTTTTTCCGAAATTTTTTTTTTGAAAAATTTTTTTTTCTTTTTGAAATTTTTTTTAAATTTTTTTTTTTGAAAATTTTTTTTTCGAATTTTTTTTTTTATTTTTTTTTATTTTTTTTAGAATTTTTTTTTGAAATTTTTTCCGAAATTTTTTTTTTGAAAATTTTTTTTTTGAATTTTTTTTTGGAATATTTTTTAATTTTTTTTTTAATTTTTTGAAATTTTTAAAAAAAATTTTTCGAATTTTTTTTTGATATTTTTTTTAATATTTTTTTTGGAGTTTTTTTTGAATTTTTTTTTTCATTTTGAATTTTTTTTTTAATTTTTTTTTTGAAATTTTTTTTTTGAAATTTTTAAAAAAAAATTTTTTTCGAAATTTTTTTTTTGAAAATTTCTTTTTTGATTTATTTCTAGATTTTTTTTTATTTTTTTTTTCGAAATTTTTTTAAAATTTATTTTGAAATTTTTTTTAAAACTTTTTTTTTGAAAATTTTTTTTTCTAAATTTTTTTTAAATTTTTTTTCAAATTTTTTTCATGAAATTTTTTTCCGAAAAATTTTTTTTCGAAATTTTTTTTTTGAAAAATTTTATTTTGAAATTTTTTTTCGAAAAATTTTCATTTGAATTTTTTTTTTATTTATTTTTTAAATTTTTTTTCGGAAGTTTTTTTTCAAATTTTCTTTTTGATTTTTAATTTTTTTTAAAATTTTTTTTCGAATTTTTTTTTAAAATTTTTAAAAAATTTTTTTTTTGAAAATTTTTTTTTAGAAAATTTTTTTTTTGAAATTTTTTTTTTGAAATTTTTGTTTTGATTTTTTTTCTAGAATTTTTTTTTTATTTTTTTTTCGATTTTTTTTAAAATTTATTTTGAAATTTTTTTTGAAACTTTTTCTTTTTTTTTTTTTTCTAAATTTTTTTTTCTAAATTTTTTTTCTAATTTTTTTTATTTTTTTTTTCGAAATTTTTTTTTGAATTTTTTTTTTCTTTTTGAAATTTTTTTAAAAATTTTTTTTTTGAAATTTTTTTTTTGAAATTTTTTTTTTGAACATTTTTTTTTGATTTTTTTTCAAGATTTGTTTTTATTTTTTTTTTCGAAATTTTTTTAAAATTTATTTTGAAATTTTTTTTGAAACTTTTTTTTTTTGAAATTTTTTTTCTAAATTTTTTTTTAAATTTTTTGAAATTTTTTAAAAATTTTTTTTTTGGAGTTTTTTTTTGAAATTTTTTTTTTCTTTTTGAAATTTTTTTTAAAAATTTTTTTTTGAAAATTTTTTTTTGAAATTTTTTTTTGAAATTTTTTTTCGAAATTTTTTTTAAATTTATTTTGAAATTTTTTTTTAAACTTTTTTTTTTGAAAATTTTTTTTTCTAAAATTTGTTTCTAATTTTTTTTCGAATTTTTTTTTCGAAAAATTTTCGTTTTGAAATTTTTTTTATTCTTCTCTTAAATTTTTTTTGGAGGTTTTTTTTGAGATTTTTTTTTAAATTTTTTTTTGAATTTTTTTTTTTTTTAATTTTTTTTATATTTTTTTTTGAGAATCATTTTTTCGAAAAATTGTTTTCGAATTTTCTTTTTTGAAATTTTTTTTGAATTTTTTTTTAATTTTTTGAAAATTTTTTGATAATTATTTTTTTGAAATTTTTCAAAAAAAATTTCAAAAAAAAAATCGAAAAAAAAATTCCAAAAATTAAAAGTAATTTAAAAAAAATTCCAAAAAAAAATTCAAAAAAAAAATTCAAAAAAATTGAAAAAAATTCAAAAAAAATTTCAAAAAAAACATCAAAAAATTTTTCAAAAGAAAAAAATTTCGAAAAAAAACTTTAAAAAATAAAAAATTTAAAAAAAATAGAAAAAAATTTTCAAAACAAAATTTTCAAAAAAAAAAATTTCAACAAAAATTAGTTTTCAAAAAAATAAAAAAAAAATCAAAAAAAAATTCAAAACGAAAATTTTTCAAAAAAAATAAAAATAAAAAAATTTCAAAAAAAAATCGAAAAAAAAATTAAAAAAATTTAAAAAAAAATTCAAAAAAAAATTTAAAAAAAAATTCAAAAAAAATCGAAAAAAAAAATTCAAAAAATTAAAAAAAAAAATAAAAAAAAAAATTTCAAAAAAAAAACTTTTCAAAAAAAAAAAATTGAAATAAAAATTTCAAAAAATAAAAAAAAAATTTTAAAAAAAATTCCAAAAAAAAATCCAAAAAAAAATTCCAAAAAAAAATTCAAAAAAATTGAAAAAAAATTCAAAAAAAATTTCAAAAAAACTCAAAAAATTTTTCAAAAGAAAAAAAACTTCAAAAATAAAAAATTAAAAAAAAAATTCAAAAAAAAAATTTCAAAAAAATTAGAATAAAATTTTCAAAACAAAATTTTCAAAAAAAAATAATTTAAAAAAAAAAAAATTCAAAACGAAAATTTTTCAAAAAAAAAATTCGAAAAAAATTTCAAAAAAAATTCAAAAAAAATAAAAAAAAATGGTAAAAGAAATTTTCAAAATAAAAAATTTCGAAAAAAAATTAAAAAATAAATTTTTAAAAAAATTTCAAAAAGAAAAAAAAATATTTCAAAAAAAACTTCAAAAAAAAAATTAAAAAAAAAATAAAAAAATTTCAAAAAGAAAATTTTTCAAAAAAAATTTCAAAAAAAAAATCGAAAAAAAAATTCCAAAAATTAAAAGTAATTTAAAAAAAATCCAAAAAAAAATTCAAAAAAAAATTTCAAAAAAAAATTTCAAAAAAATTGAAAAAAATTCAAAAAAAATTTCAAAAAAAACATCAAAAAATTTTTCAAAAGAAAAAAATTTCGAAAAAAACTTTAAAAAATAAAAAATTTGAAAAAAATTCAAAAAAAATAGAAAAAAAATTTCAAAACAAAATTTTCAAAAAAAAAATTTTCAACAAAAATTAGTTTTCAAAAAAATAAAAAAAAAAACAAAAAAAATTCAAAACGAAAATTTTTCAAAAAAAATAAAAATAAAAAAATTAAAAAAAAAATCGAAAAAAAAATTCAAAAAATTAAAAAAAAATTTCAAAAAAAAAATCGAAAAAAAAAATTCAAAAAATTAAAAAAAAAATTCAAAAAAAAAACCTCAAAAAATTTTTCAAAAGAAAAAAATTTCGAAAAAAAACTTCAAAAATAAAAAATTTGAAAAAGATATTCAAAAAAAAAAAATTTCAAAAAAAATAGAAAAAAATTTTCAACAAAATTTTCAAAAAAAAAAATTTTCAAAAAAAAAATAATTTTCAAAAAAATAAAAAAAAAATTATCAAAAAAAAAATAATTTTCAAAAAAATAAAAAAAAATCAAAAAAAAAATTCAAAACGAAAATTTTTCAAAAAAATAAAAAAATTCGAAAAAAAAAAAATTTTTCAAAAAAAAAATTCGAAAAAAATTTCAAAAAAAATTCAAAAAAAATAAAAAAAAATGGTAAAAGAAATTTTCAAAATAAAAAAATTTCGAAAAAAAATTAAAAAATAAATTTTTAAAAAAATTTCAAAAAGAAAAAAAAATATTTCAAAAAAAACTTCAAAAAAAAAATTTAAAAAAAAATAAAAAAATTTCAAAAAGAAAATTTTTCAAAAAAAATTTCAAAAAAAAAATCGAAAAAAAAATTCCAAAAATTAAAAGTAATTTAAAAAAAATTCCAAAAAAAAATTCAAAAAAAAATTTCAAAAAAAAATTTCAAAAAAATTGAAAAAAATTCAAAAAAAATTTCAAAAAAAACATCAAAAAATTTTTCAAAAGAAAAAAATTTCGAAAAAAACTTTAAAAAATAAAAAATTTAAAAAAAAATTCAAAAAAAATAGAAAAAAAATTTCAAAACAAAATTTTCAAAAAAAAAATTTTCAACAAAAATTAGTTTTCAAAAAAATAAAAAAAAAAACAAAAAAAATTCAAAACGAAAATTTTTCAAAAAAAATAAAAATAAAAAAATTTAAAAAAAAATCGAAAAAAAAATTCAAAAAATTAAAAAAAAATTTAAAAAAAAAAATCGAAAAAAAAAATTCAAAAAATTAAAAAAAAAATTCAAAAAAAAAACCTCAAAAAATTTTTCAAAAGAAAAAAATTTCGAAAAAAAAACTTCAAAAATAAAAAATTTAAAAAAGATATTCAAAAAAAAAAAATTTCAAAAAAAATAGAAAAAAATTTTCAAAACAAAATTTTCAAAAAAAAAAATTTTTCAAAAAAAAATAATTTTCAAAAAAATAAAAAAAAAATAAAAAAAAAAATTCAAAACGAAAATTTTTCAAAAAAATAAAAATAAAAAAATTCGAAAAAAAAATTCAAAAAAAATATTTTCAAAAAAAAATTTTAAAAAATAAATTCAAAAAATTATATAAAAAAAAAATTTTCAAAATAAAATTTTTCAAAAGAAAAATATTCACAGAAAAATATTTAAAATAAAAATAAGAAAAAAAAGCAAAAAAAAATTCAAAAAAAAAATTTCAAAACGAAAATTTTTCAATAAAAGAATTTCAAAAAAAAAATTAGAAAAAAAAATTAAAAAAAATTGAAATAAAAATTTCAAAAAATAAAAAAAAAAATTGAAAAAAAATTCCAAAAAAAATCCAAAAAAAAATTCCAAAAAAAAATTTCAAAAAAATTCAAAAAAAATTTCAAAAAAAAAACTCAAAAAATTTTTCAAAAGAAAAAATTTCGAAAAAAAACTTCAAAAATGAAAAATTAAAAAAAAAATTAAAAAAAAAAATTTCAAAAAAATTAGAAAAAAATTTTCAAAACAAAATTTTCAAAAAAAAAAAATTTTCAAAAAAAAATAATTTTTAAAAAAATAAATAAAAAAACAAAAAAAAAATTCAAAACGAAAATTTTTCAAAAAAAAAATAAAAATAAAAAAATTCGAAAAAAAAAAAATTTTTCAAAAAAAAAATTCGAAAAAAATTTCAAAAAAAATTCAAAAAAAATTAAAAATAAAACGGTAAAAAAAATTTTCAAAATAAAAAAATTTCGAAAAAAAATTTTAAAATAAATTTTTAAAAAAATTTCAAAAAGAAAAAAAAAATATTTCAAAAAAAACTTCAAAAAAAAAAATTAAAAAAAATAAAAAAATTCAAAACGAAAATTTTTCGAAAAAAAAATTCAAAAAAATTTTTTAAAAAAATTAGAAAAAAAATTTAGAAAAAAATATTTTCAAAAAAAAGGCTACCATATGAAGCTGTTGGTATTTTTTTTTTGAATTTTTTTTCATTGAAAAATATCAAAACGAAAATTTTTCAATAAAAAATTTCATAAAAAAAATTAGAAAAAAAATAAAAAAAAAATTGAAAAAAAAATTTCGAAAAAAAAATTTTCAAAAAAAAAATTTCAAAAAAATTTTCGAAAAAAAAAATTGAAAAAAAAAAATTTTTAAAAAAAATTCTAAAAAAAATTTAAAAAAAAATTAAAAATTTAAAAAAAAAAAAATTTCAAAAAGAAAATTTTTCAAAAAAAATTTCAAAAAAAAAATCGAAAAAAAAATTCCAAAAATTAAAAGTAATTTAAAAAAAATTCCAAAAAAAAATTCCAAAAAAAAATTTCAAAAAAAAATTTCAACAAAATTGAAAAAAATTCAAAAAAAATTTCAAAAAAACATCAAAAAATTTTTCAAAAGAAAAAAATTTCGAAAAAAAACTAAAAAATAAAAAATTTAAAAAAAAATTCAAAAAAAATAGAAAAAAATTTTCAAAACAAAATTTTCAAAAAAAAAATTTTCAATAAAAATTAGTTTTCAAAAAAATAAAAAAAAATCAAAAAAAAATTCAAAACGAAAATTTTTCAAAAAAAATAAAAATAAAAATTTTTTTTTTTTATTTTTTTTTCGAAAATTTTTTTAAAATTTTTTTTGAAATTTTTTTTTTTGAAAATTTTTTTTTCGAATTTTTTTTTTTTATTTTTTTTAATTTTTTTATATTTTTTTTCGAATTTTTTTTAAAATTTTTTATTGAAAAATTTTTTTTTTGAAATTTTTTATTGGAAAATTTTCGTTTTGAAATTTTTTTTTTGAAATTTTTTTTCTAATTTTTTTTTAAATTTTTTGATAATTTTTTTTTAAATTTTTTTTATTTTTTCTTTCAAAAATTTTATTGAAATTTTTTTTAAAATTTTTTTTTGAAATTTTTTTTTTTTAATTTTTCTTCTAAATTTTTTTTTTTTCGTTTTTTTTTAATTTTTTAAAAATATTTTGATAATTATTTTTTTGAAATTTTTTTTTTCAAGTTTTTTGATATTTTTTTTTGAAATTTTTTTTTTGATTTTTTTTTTCGAATTTTTTTATTTTTCCTTTCAAAAATTTGATTGAAATTTTTTTTGAAATTTTTTTTTGAAATTTTTTTTTCTAAATTTTTTTTTATTTTTTTAAATTTTTTTTTTTATTTTTTGATAATTATTTTTTGAAATTTTTTTTTTTCAAGTTTTTTTGATATTTTTTCCGAAAATTTTTTTTTTGAATTTTTTTTTTCAAATTTTTTTTTAATTTTTTGTTTCGAAATTTTTTTAAAAATTTATTTTGAAAATTTTTTTGAAATTTTTTTTTTGAAATTTTTTTTTTCTAAATTTTTTTTCTAATTTTTTTAATTTTTCTTTAATTTTGAAAAAAAATTTTTGAAATTTGTTTTCGAATTTTCTTTTTGAAATTATTTTTTTTTGATTTTTATTTTTTAATTATTTTTTTTAAGTTTTTTTTGAAATCTATTTTTTATTTTTTTTTAATTAACAGCTTCATATGGTAGCCTTTTTTCTTGAAAATATTTTTTTCTAAATTTTTTTTCTAATTTTTTTAAAAATTTTTTTCGAATTTTTTTTTCGAAAAATTTTCGTTTTGAATTTTTTTATTTTTTTGTAAATTTTTTTTTGAAGTTTTTTTTGAAATCTTTTTTTTCTTTTTGAAATTTTTTTGAAAATTTTTTTTTTAAATTTTTTTTTCGAAATTTTTTTATTTTGAAAATTTTTTTGACGTTTTTTTTTTATTTTTTTTAAATTTTTTTAAATTTTTTTCGAATTTTTTTTTTGAAAATTTTTTTTTTTATTTTTTTTTCGAATTTTTTTATTTTTATTTTTTTTGAAAAATTTTCGTTTTGAATTTTTTTTTTGATTTTTTTTAATTTTTTTAAAAATTTTTTTTTTTTGAAAATTTTTTTTTTTGAAAATTTTGTTTTGAAAATTTTTTTCTAATTTTTTTGAAATTTTTTTTTTGAGTTTTTTTTTTAAATTTTTTATTTTTGAATTTTTTTTTCGAAATTTTTTCTTTTAAAAAATTTTTTGAGTTTTTTTTTTGAAATTTTTTTTCATTTTTTTTCAATTTTTTTGAAATTTTTTTTGTAATTATTTTTTGGAATTTTTTTTTGGAATTTTTTTTAAATTTTTTTTTTATTTTTTGAAATTTTTATTTAATTTTTTTTTTTTGAAAAATTTTCTTTTTGAAATTTTTTTTTAAAATTTTTTTAATTTTTTTTTATTTTTTTTAGAATTTTTTTTTTATTTTTTTTAAAATTTTTTTTTCGAAAATTTTTTTGAACTATTTTTTTTCTAATTTTTTTTTCGAAATTTTTTTTTCATTTTTTTATTTTTTTTCAAATTTTTTTTTTGAAATTTTTTATTGAAAAATTTTCGTTTTGAAATTTCTTTTTGAAATTTTTTTTGCTATTTTTTTTTTTTAAATATTTTTTTGTGAAAATTTTTTTTTTGAAAACTTTTATTGTGAATTTTTTTTTTCTTTTAATTTTTTGATAATTTTTTTTGAATTAGTTTTTAATTTTTTTTTTTATTTTTTCTTTCAAAAATTTTATTGAAATTTTTTTTGAAATTTTTTTTTGAAATTTTTTTTTTATTTTTTTGAAATTGTTTTTTTTTTGAAAATTTTTTTTTCGAAATTTTTTTTCGAAATTTTTTTTCGAATTTTTTTTTTCATTTTTTTTTTATTTTTTTTCAAATTTTTTTTTTTAAATTTTTTATTGAAAAATTTTCGTTTTGAAATTTTTTTTTTGAAATTTTTTTTGCTAATTTTTTTTTTTTTTCAAATATTTTTCTGTGAAATTTTTTTTTTGAAAAGTTGTATTTTATTTTTTTTTTAATTTTTTGATAATTTTTTTTTAATTTGTTTTTAAATTTTTTTTTATTTTTCCTCTCAAAAATTTTATTGAAATTTATTTGAAATTTTATTTTTGAAATTTTTTTTCTAAATTTTTTTCTAATTTTTTTTAAATTTTTTTTTTATTTTTTTTTCATTTTTTTTAAATTTTTTTTTTAATTTTTCAAAAATTTTTTTTCGTTTTTTTTTAAATTTTTTTAAAATATTTTTCTTTGAAAATTTTATTTTTGTAAAATTTAATTTTGGAACTTTTTTTTAAAATTTTTTGATAATTATTTTTTTGAAATTTTTTTTTTCAAGTTTTTTGATATTTTTTTGAAATTTTTTTCGAATTTTTTTTAAAATTTTTTTTTTTCTAATTTTTTTAAAATTTTTTTTCGAATTTTTTTTTTTGAAATTTTTTTTCGAAAAATTTTCTTTTGGAAATTTTTTTAATTTTTTTTTAAATTTTTTTTTGAAGTTTTTTTTTGATTTTTTTTTAATTTTCTTTTTGAAAATTTTTTTTTGAATTTTTTTTTTCGAATTTTTTTTTTGTTTCGAAATTTTTTTCTTTTGAAAATTTTTTTGACGTTTTTTTTAAATTTTTTTTTGAAATTTTTTTTCGAAATTTTTTTTTATTTTTTTTAAATTTTTTTTTTTGAAATTTTTCATTGAAAAATTTTCGTTTTGAAATTTTTTTTTGAAATTTTTTTCTAATTTTTTGTTTATTTCTTTTCAAATATTTTTCTGTGAAATTTTTTTTTTGAAAAATTTTATTTTGAAATTTTTTTTCGAAAAATTTTCATTTTGAATTTTTTTTTTATTTATTTTTAAAATTTTTTTTCGGAAGTTTTTTATCAAATTTTCTTTTTGATTTTTTTAATTTTTTTTTTAAATTTTTTTTCGAATTTTTTTTTTTTAATTTTTTAAAAATTTTTTTTTTGAAAATTTTTTTTTTGAAAATTTTTTTTTTGAAAATTTTTTTTTTGAAATTTTTGTTTTGATTTTTTTTCTAGAATTTTTTTTTTAATTTTTTTTTCGATTTTTTTTAAAATTTATTTTGAAATTTTTTTTGAAACTTTTTTTTTTTATTTATTTTTCTAAATTTTTTTTCTAATTTTTTTTATTTTTTTTTTCGAATTTTTTTTTTGAATTTTTTTTTTCTTTTTGAAATTTTTTTAAAAATTTCTTTTTTTTAATTTTTTTTTTTGAAATTTTTTTAAAATTTATTTTGAAATTTTTTTTTAAACTTTTTTTTTTGAAAATTTTTTTTTCTAAATTTTTTTTCTAATTTTTTTTATTTTTTTTTTCGAATTTTTTTTTTGAATTTTTTTTTTCTTTTTGAAATTTTTTTAAAAATTTCTTTTTTTTAATTTTTTTTTTTGAAATTTTTTTAAAATTTATTTTGAAATTTTTT
Organism: Chrysolina oricalcia; assembly: GCA_944452925.2. Lineage (NCBI taxonomy): Eukaryota > Metazoa > Arthropoda > Insecta > Coleoptera > Chrysomelidae > Chrysolina > Chrysolina oricalcia. The sequence goes on from OX101824.2 coordinate 30,936,736, forward strand.
TTTAAACTTTTTTTTTTGAAAATTTTTTTTTCTAAATTTTTTTTCTAATTTTTTTTAATTTTTTTTCGATTTTTTTTAAATTTATTTTGAAATTTTTTTGAAACTTTTTTTTTCGAAATTTTTTTTCTAAATTTTTTTTTAAATTTTTTGAAATTTTTTAAAAATTTTTTTCGAATTTTTTTTGATATTTTTTTTTAAATTTTTTTTTGGAGTTTTTTTTTGAAATTTTTTTTTTCTTTTTGAAATTTTTTTTAAAATTTTTTTTTTGAAAATTTTTTTTTTGAAATTTTTTTTTAAATTTTTTTTTAATTTTTTTTCGAAATTTTTTTAAAATTTATTTTGAAATTTTTTTTGAAAATTTTTTTTTCTAAAATTTGTTTCTAATTTTTTTAATTTTTTTTCGAATTTTTTTTTCGAAAAATTTTCGTTTTGAATTTTTTTTCATTTTTTTTAAATTCTTTTTTTCTAATTTTTTTTTCCAGTTTTTTTTATTTTTTTTTTCGAATTTTTTTTTGAAATTTTTTTTCGAAAAATTTTCGTTTTGAATTTTTTTTAAATTTTTTTTTGAAAATTTCTTTTCGAAAAATTTTCGTTTTGAAATTTTTTTTATTCTTCTCTTAAATTTTTTTTGGAGGTTTTTTTTGAGATTTTTTTGAAACTTTTTTTTCGAAATTTTTTTTCTTAATTTTTTTTTAAATTTTTTGAAATTTTTTAAAAATTTTTTTCGAATTTTTTTTTGATATTTTTTTTAAAATTTTTTTTGGAGTTTTTTTTTGAAATTTTTTTTTTCTTTTTGAAATTTTTTTTAAAATTTTTTTTTTGAAAATTTTTTTTTTGAAATTTTTTTTTTAATTTTTTTAAAATTTTTTTTCGAAATTTTTTTAAAATTTATTTTGAAATTTTTTTTGAAACTTTTTTTTTTGAAAATTTTTTTTTCTAAAATTTGTTTCTAATTTTTTTAATTTTTTTTCGAATTTTTTTTTCGAAAAATTTTCGTTTTGAATTTTTTTTCATTTTTTTTGAAATTCTTTTTTTCTAATTTTTTTTTCCAGTTTTTTTTATTTTTTTTTTCGAATTTTTTTTTGAAATTTTTTTTCGAAAAATTTTCGTTTTGAATTTTTTTTAAATTTTTTTTTGAAAATTTCTTTTCGAAAAATTTTCGTTTTGAAATTTTTTTTATTCTTCTCTTAAATTTTTTTTGGAGGTTTTTTTGAGATTTTTTTTAAAATTTTTTTTTGAAATTTTTTTTCGAAATTTTTTTTTCGAAATTTTTTTTTATTTTTTTCAAATTTTTTTTTTTGAAATTTTTTAAAAAAATTTTTCGAATTTTTTTTTGATATTTTTTTTAATATTTTTTTTGGAGTTTTTTTTGAAATTTTTTTTTCTTTTTGAATTTTTTTTTTAATTTTTTTTTTGAAATTTTTTTTTTGAAATTTAAAAAAAAAATTTTTTTTGAAATTTTTTTTTTTGAAAATTTCTTTTTTGATTTATTTCTAGATTTTTTTTTATTTTTTTTTCGAAATTTTTTTAAAATTTATTTTGAAATTTTTTTTTAAACTTTTTTTTTGAAAATTTTTTTTTCTAAATTTTTTTTCTAATTTTTTTTAAATTTTTTTTCGAATTTTTTTTATGAAATTTTTTTTCGAAAAATTTTTTTTCGAAATTTTTTTTTTGAAAAATTTTATTTTGAAATTTTTTTTCGAAAAATTTTCATTTTGAATTTTTTTTTTATTTATTTTTAAAAATTTTTTTCGGAAGTTTTTTTTCAAATTTTCTTTTTGATTTTTTTAATTTTTTTCGATTTTTTTTTTTTTAATTTTTTAAAAATTTTTTTTTTGAAAATTTTTTTTTTGAAATTTTTTTTTTTGAAAATTTTTTTTTTGAAATTTTTGTTTTGATTTTTTTTCTAGAATTTTTTTTTTATTTTTTTTTCGATTTTTTTTAAAATTTATTTTGAAATTTTTTTTGAAACTTTTTTTTTTAATTTTTTTTTCTAAATTTTTTTTTTCTAAATTTTTTTTCTAATTTTTTTTATTTTTTTTTTCGAATTTTTTTTTTGAATTTTTTTTTTCTTTTTGAAATTTTTTTAAAATTTTTTTTTTTTTAATTTTTTTTTTTGAAATTTTTTTAAAATTTATTTTGAAATTTTTTTTTAAACTTTTTTTTTTGAAAATTTTTTTTTCTAAATTTTTTTTCTAATTTTTTTTAATTTTTTTTCGATTTTTTTTAAATTTATTTTGAAATTTTTTTGAAACTTTTTTTTTCGAAATTTTTTTTCTAAATTTTTTTTTAAATTTTTTGAAATTTTTTAAAAATTTTTTTCGAATTTTTTTTTGATATTTTTTTTAAAATTTTTTTTTGGAGTTTTTTTTTGAAATTTTTTTTTTCTTTTTGAAATTTTTTTTAAAATTTTTTTTTTGAAAATTTTTTTTTTGAAATTTTTTTTTTTTAATTTTTTTTTAATTTTTTTTCGAAATTTTTTTAAAATTTATTTTGAAATTTTTTTTGAAACTTTTTTTTTTGAAAATTTTTTTTTCTAAAATTTGTTTCTAATTTTTTTAATTTTTTTTCGAATTTTTTTTTCGAAAAATTTTCGTTTTGAATTTTTTTTCATTTTTTTTGAAATTCTTTTTTTCTAATTTTTTTTTCCAGTTTTTTTTATTTTTTTTTTCGAATTTTTTTTTGAAATTTTTTTTCGAAAAATTTTCGTTTTGAATTTTTTTAAAATTTTTTTTTGAAAATTTCTTTTCGAAAAATTTTCGTTTTGAAATTTTTTTTATTCTTCTCTTAAATTTTTTTTGGAGGTTTTTTTTGAGATTTTTTTTAAAATTTTTTCTTGAAATTTTTTTTTTAAAATTTTTTTTATATTTTTTTTTGAGAATCATTTTTTCGAAAAATTGTTTTCGAATTTTCTTTTTTGAAATTTTTTTTGAATTTTTTTTTAAATTTTTTGAAAATTTTTTGATAATTATTTTTTTGAAATTTTTCAAAAAAAATTTCAAAAAAAAAAATCGAAAAAAAAATTCCAAAAATTAAAAGTAATTTAAAAAAAATTCCAAAAAAAAATTCAAAAAAAAAATTTCAAAAAAAAATTTCAAAAAAATTTAAAAAAAATTCAAAAAAAAATTCAAAAAAACATCAAAACATTTTTCAAAAGAAAAAAATTTCGAAAAAAAACTTTAAAAAATAAAAAATTTAAAAAAAATTCAAAAAAAATAGAAAAAAATTTTCAAAACAAAATTTTCAAAAAAAAAATTTTCAACAAAAATTAGTTTTCAAAAAAATAAAAAAAAATCAAAAAAAAATTAAAAAGGAAAATTTTTCAAAAAAAATAAAAATAAAAAAAAAATTTTTTTTTATTTTTTTTTCGAAAATTTTTTTAAAATTTTTTTTGAAATTTTTTTTTTTGAAAATTTTTTTTTCGAATTTTTTTTTTGAAATTTTTTTTCATTTTTTTTTTATTTTTTTTCGAATTTTTTTTTAAATTTTTTATTGAAAAATTTTTTTTTTGAAATTTTTTATTGAAAAATTTTCGTTTTGAAATTTTTTTTTGGAAATTTTTTTTCTAATTTTTTTTTTTAATTTTTTGATAATTTTTTTTGAATTTTTTTTTTATTTTTTTTACTTTTTCTTTCAAAAATTTTATTGAAATTTTTTTTAAAATTTTTTTTTGAAATTTTTTTTTCTAAATTTTTTTTTTTCGTTTTTTTTTTAATTTTTTAAAAATATTTTGATAATTATTTTTTTGAAATTTTTTTTTTCAAGTTTTTTGATATTTTCTCTGAAAATTTTATTTTGAATTTTTTTTTTCAAATTTTTTTTTAATTTTTTGTTTCGAAATTTTTTAAAAAATTTATTTTGAAAATTTTTTTGAAATTTTTTTTTGAAAATTTTTTTTTCTAAATTTTTTTCTAATTTTTTTAATTTTTCTTTAATTTTGAAAAAAAAATTTTCAAAAATTTTTTTTGAAATTTGTTTTCGAATTTTCTTTTTGAAATTTTTTTTTGAATTTAATTTTTTAATTATTTTTTTAAAGTTTTTTTTGAAATTAATTTTTAATTTTTTTTTAATTAACAGCTTCATATGGTAGCCTTTTTTTTTGAAAATATTTTTTTCTAAATTTTTTTTCTAATTTTTTTTTAAATTTTTTTCGAATTTTTTTTTCGAAAAATTTTCGTTTTGAATTTTTTTATTTTTTTGTAAATTTTTTTTTGAAGTTTTTTTTGAAATATTTTTTTTTCTTTTTGAAATTTTTTTAAAAATTTTTTTTTAAATTTTTTTTTCGAAATTTTTTTATTTTGAAAATTTTTTTGACGTTTTTTTTTATTTTTTTTTTTTGAAAATTTTGTTTTGAAAATTTTTTTCTAATTTTTTTGAAATTTTTTTTTTGAGTTTTTTTTTTAATTTTTTATTTTTGAATTTTTTTTTCGAAATTTTTTCTTCTGAAAAATTTTTGAGTTTTTTTTTTGAAATTTTTTTTCATTTTTTTTCAATTTTTTTTTAATTTTTTTCGAAAAATTTTCGTTTTGAATTTTTTTTGGAATATTTTTTAATTTTTTTTTTAATTTTTTGAAATTTTTTAAAAAAATTTTTCGAATTTTTTTTATGAAATTTTTTTTCGAAAAATTTTTTTTCGAAATTTTATTTCGAAATTTTTTTTTCAATTTTTTTTTATTTTTTTCAAATTTTTTTTTTGAAATTTTTCATTGAAAAATTTTCGTTTTGAAATTTTTTTCTAATTTTTTGTTTATTTCTTTTCAAATATTTTTCTGTGAAATTTTTTTTTTGAAAAATTTTATTTTGAAATTTTTTTTCGAAAAATTTTCATTTTGATTTTTTTTTTATTTATTTTTTAATTTTTTTTTCGGAAGTTTTTTTTCAAATTTTCTTTTTGATTTTTTTAATTTTTTTTCGAATTTTTTTTTTAAATTTTTTAAAAATTTTTTTTTTGAAAATTTTTTTTTTGAAAATTTTTTTTTTGAAAATTTTTTTTTTCGAAATTTTTGTTTTGATTTTTTTTCTAGATTTTTTTTTTATTTTTTTTCGATTTTTTTAAAAATTTATTTTGAAATTATTTTTGAAACTTTTTTTTTTTAATTTTTTTTTCTAAATTTTTTTTTCTAAATTTTTTTTCTAATTTTTTTTATTTTTTTTTCGAATTTTTTTTTTGAATTTTTTTTTTCTTTTTGAAATTTTTTTTAAAATTTTTTTTTTGAAATTTTTTTTTTTTAAATTTTTTTTAATTTTTTTTTTAAAAATTTTTTTTTTGAAAATTTTTTTTTGATTTTTTTTCTAGATTTGTTTTTATTTTTTTTTCGAAATTTTTTTAAAATTTATTTTGAAATTTTTTTTTAAACTTTTTTTTTTGAAAATTTTTTTTTCTAAATTTTTTTTCTAATTTTTTTTAATTTTTTTTCGATTTTTTTTAAAATTTATTTTGAAATTTTTTTTGAAACTTTTTTTTTGAATTTTTTTTTTTAATTTTTTCTTTCAAAAATTTTTTTGAAATTTTTTTTTAATTTTTTTTAAATTTTTTTTTCAATTTTTTGAAAATTTTTTGATAATTATTTTTTTGAAATTTTTTTTTTCAAGTTTTTTGAAATTTTTTTCGAAAATTTTTTTTTTGAATTTTTTTTTCAAATTTTTTTTTTTGAAAATTTTTTTGACGTTTTTTTTAAATTTTTTTTGAATTCTTTTTTTGAATTTTTTTCCAAAATTTTTTTTTGAAAATTTTTTTTTTGAATTTTTTTTGGATTTTTTTAAATTTTTTTTTATTTTTTGAAATTTTTTAAAAAATTTTTTTCGATTTTTTTTTTGAAATTTTTTTCTAATTTTTTTTAAATTTTTTTCAAATATTTTTCTGTGAAAATTTTTTTTTTGAAAAATTTTATTTTGAAATTTTTTTTTTTTGAAAATTTTTTGATAATTTTTTTTTAATTTAAAAAAAAAAAATTCATTTTTTCTTTCAAAAAATTTTTGAAATTTTTTTTAAAATTTTTTTTTGAAATTTTTTTTGAAATTTTTTTTCTCAATTTTTTTTAAATTTTTTTTTTCTTTCGTTTTTTTTTAAATATTTTTCTTTGAAAATTTTATTTTTGTGAAATTTAATTTTGATAATTTTTTTTAAATTTTTTGATAATTATTTTTTTGAAATTTTTTTAAAAAAATTTTTTTGAGAATCATTTTTTCGAAAAATTGTTTTCGAATTTTCTTTTTTGAATTTTTTTTGATTTTTTTTTGAATTTTTTTGAAAAATTTTTTTTGAATTTTTTTATTTGAAAATTTTTTGATAATTTTTTTTGAATTTTTTTTTTATTTTTTTTAATTTCTTCTTTCAAAAATTTTTCTGAATTTTTTTTCGAAATTTTTTTAAAATTTTTTTAAAATTTTTTGAAAATTTTTTGATAATTATTTTTTTGAGATTTTTTTTTAAAAGTTTTTTTGAAATTTTTTTTGAAAATCTTTTTTTGAATTTTTTTTTCGAATTTTTTTTTGTATCGAAATTTTTTTCTTTTGAAAATTTTTTTGACGTTTTTTTTAAATTTTTTTTAAATTTTTTTTTGAAATTTTTTTGCTAAATTTTTTTTTAAATTTTTTGAAATTTTTTAAAAAAATTTTTCGAATTTTTTTTTGATATTATTTTAAAAAATTTTTTTTTGGAGTTTTTTTTTGAATTTTTTTTTTCTTTTTGAAATTTTTTTTTAAATTTTTTTTCTGAAAATTTTTTTTTTGATTTTTTTTTGAATTTTTTTTTAATTTTTTTTCGAAATTTTTTTTAAATCTATTTTGAAATTTTTTTTGAAACTTTTTTTTTTGAAAAATTTTCATTTTGAATTTTTTTTTATTTATTTTTTAAATTTTTTTTCGGAAGTTTTTTTTCAAATTTTCTTTTTGATTTTTTTAATTTTTTTTTTCAATTTTTTTTCGAATTTTTTTTTTTTTATTTTTTTTTGAATTTTTTTTTAAATTTTTTTTTTGAAAATTTTTTTTTTGAAATTTTTTTTTTTTGAAATTTTTGTTTTGATTTTTTTTCTAGAATTTTTTTTTTATTTTTTTTCGATTTTTTTTAAAATTTATTTTGAAATTTTTTTTGAAACTTTTTTTTTTTATTTTTTTTTCTAAAGTTTTTTTTCTAAATTTTTTTTCTAATTTTTTTTATTTTTTTTTTTCGAATTTTTTTTTTGAATTTTTTTTTTTCTTTTTGAAATTTTTTTTTAAATTTTTTTTTTGAAATTTTTTTTTTTGAATTTTTTTTTAAATTTTTTTTTTGAAAATTTTTTTTTTGAAAATTTTTTTTTTGATTTTTTTTCTAGATTTGTTTTTATTTTTTTTTCGAAATTTTTTCAAAATTTATTTTGAAATTTTTTTTTAAACTTTTTTTTTTGAAATTTTTTTCTTCTAAATTTTTTTTCTAATTTTTTTTAATTTTTTTTCGATTTTTTTTAAAATTTATTTTGAAATTTTTTTTGAAACTTTTTTTTTTAATTTTTTTTAAATTTTTTCTTTGAAAAATTTTTTTGAATTTTTTTTTTCAAGTTTTTTGAAATTTTTTTTGAAAATTTTTTTTTTTAATTTTTTTTTTTCGAATTTTTTTTTTGAAAATTTTTTTGACGTTTTTTTTAAATTTTTTTTGAATTCTTTTTTTGAAATTTTTTCCGAAATTTTTTTTTTTTGAAAATTTTTTTTTTTGAATTTTTTTTGGATTTTTTTTTAATTTTTTTTTTATTTTTTGAAATTTTTTAAAAATTTTTTTCGATTTTTTTTTTGAAATTTTTTTCTAATTTTTTTTTATTTTTTTTCAAATATTTTTCTGTGAAAATTTTTTTTTTGAAAAATTTTATTTTGAAATTTTTTTTTTTGAAAATTTTTTGATAATTTTTTTTAAATTTTTTAAAAAAAAAAATTTATTTTTTCTTTCAAAAATTTTTTTGAAATTTTTTTTAAAATTTTTTTTGAAATTTTTTTCTAATTTTTTTTTATTTTTTTTCAAATATTTTTCTGTGAAAATTTTTTTTTTGAAAAATTTTATTTTGAAATTTTTTTTTTTGAAAATTTTTTGATAATTTTTTTTAAATTTAAAAAAAAAAAAAAATTATTTTTTCTTTCAAAAATTTTTTTGAAATTTTTTTTAAATTTTTTTTTGAAATTTTTTTTGAAATTTTTTTTCTCAATTTTTTTTAAATTTTTTTTTCTTTCGTTTTTTTTTAAATATTTTTCTTTGAAAATTTTATTTTTGTAAAAGTTAATTTTGATAATTTTTTTAAAATTTTTTGATAATTATTTTTTTGAAATTTTTTTAAAAATTTTTTTTTGAGAATCATTTTTTCGAAAAATTGTTTTCGAATTTTCTTTTTTGAATTTTTTTTTGAATTTTTTTGAAAATTTTTTTTTGAATTTTTTTATTTGAAAATTTTTTGATAATTTTTTTTGAATTTTTTTTATTTATTTTAATTTTTTCTTTCAAAAATTTTTTTGAATTTTTTTTCGAAATTTTTTTAAAATTTTTTTTTAATTTTTTGATAATTATTTTTTTGAAATTTTTTTTGGAAATTTTTTTTTGAATTTTTTTTTTCGAATTTTTTTTTTGTTTCGAAATTTTTTTCTTTTGAAAATTTTTTTGACTTTTTTTTTTTATTTTTTTTAAATTTTTTTTTGAAATTTTTTTTCTAAATTTTTTTTTAAATTTTTTGAAATTTTTTAAAAAAATTTTTCGAATTTTTTTTTGATATTATTTTTAAAAAATTTTTTTTGGAGTTTTTTTTTGAAAATTTTTTTTTTCTTTTTGAAATTTTTTTTTTAATTTTTTTTTTGAAAATTTTTTTTTTAAAAAATTTTTTTTTGATTTTTTTTGAATTTTTTTCTAATTTTTTTTTCGAAATTTTTTTAAAATCTATTTTGAAATTTTTTTTGAAACTTTTTTTTTTGAAAATTTTTTTTTCTAAAATTTGTTTCTAATTTTTTAAATTTTTTTTCGAATTTTTTTTCGAAAAATTTTCATTTTGAATTTTTTTTATTTTTTTTTGAAAATTTTTTTTTCTAAATTTTTTTTCCAATTTTTTTTAATTTTTTTGAATATTTTTTTTTGAAATTTTTTTTCGAAAAATTTTCGTTTTGAATTTTTTTAAATTTTTTTTTTGAAAATTTCTTTTCGAAAAATTTTCGTTTTGAAATTTTTTTTCATTCTTCTCTTAAATTTTTTTTGGAGGTTTTTTTTGAAATTTTTTTTAAAATTTTTTTTGAAATTTTTTTGATATTTTTTTTTGAGAATCATTTTTTCGAAAAATTGTTTTCGAATTTTCTTTTTTGAAATTTTTTTTGAAATTTTTTTTTTAATTTTTTGAAAATTTTTTGATAATTATTTTTTTGAAATTTTTTTTCAAGTTTTTTTTAAAATTTTTTTGAAAATTTTTTTTGAATTTTTTTTTTCGATTTTATTTTGTTTCGAAATTTTTTTCTTTTGAAAATTTTTTTGACATTTTTTTAAATTCTTTTTTGAATTTTTTTTTTGAAATTTTTTCCGAAATTTTTTTTTTGAAAAATTTTTTTTTCTTTTTGAAATTTTTTTTAAATTTTTTTTTTTGAAAATTTTTTTTTCGAAATTTTTTTTTTATTTTTTTTTATTTTTTTTAGAATTTTTTTTTGAAATTTTTTCCGAAATTTTTTTTTTGAAAATTTTTTTTTGAATTTTTTTTTGGAATATTTTTTAATTTTTTTTTTAATTTTTTGAAATTTTTTAAAAAAATTTTTCGAATTTTTTTTTGATATTTTTTTTAATATTTTTTTTGGAGTTTTTTTTGAAATTTTTTTTTCTTTTTGAATTTTTTTTTAAATTTTTTTTTTGAAATTTTTTTTTTGAAATTTTTAAAAAAAATTTTTTTTGAAATTTTTTTTTTGAAAATTTCTTTTTTGATTTATTTCTAGATTTTTTTTTATTTTTTTTTCGAAATTTTTTTAAAATTTATTTTGAAATTTTTTTTTAAACTTTTTTTTTAACTTTTTTTTTTGAAAATTTTTTTTTCTAAATTTTTTTTCTAATTTTTTTTAATTTTTTTTCGATTTTTTTTAAATTTATTTTGAAATTTTTTTGAAACTTTTTTTTTCGAAATTTTTTTTCTAAATTTTTTTTTAAATTTTTTGAAATTTTTTAAAAATTTTTTTCGAATTTTTTTTTGATATTTTTTTTAAAATTTTTTTTTGGAGTTTTTTTTTGAAATTTTTTTTTTCTTTTTGAAATTTTTTTTAAAATTTTTTTTTTGAAAATTTTTTTTTTGAAATTTTTTTTTTTAATTTTTTTTTAATTTTTTTTCGAAATTTTTTTAAAATTTATTTTGAAATTTTTTTTGAAACTTTTTTTTTTGAAAATTTTTTTTTCTAAAATTTGTTTCTAATTTTTTTAATTTTTTTTCGAATTTTTTTTTCGAAAAATTTTCGTTTTGAATTTTTTTTCATTTTTTTTGAAATTCTTTTTTTCTAATTTTTTTTTCCAGTTTTTTTTATTTTTTTTTTCGAATTTTTTTTTGAAATTTTTTTTCGAAAAATTTTCGTTTTGAATTTTTTTTAAATTTTTTTTTGAAAATTTCTTTTCGAAAAATTTTCGTTTTGAAATTTTTTTTATTCTTCTCTTAAATTTTTTTTGGAGGTTTTTTTTGAGATTTTTTTGAAACTTTTTTTTTCGAAATTTTTTTTCTAAATTTTTTTTTAAATTTTTTGAAATTTTTTAAAAATTTTTTTCGAATTTTTTTTTGATATTTTTTTTAAAATTTTTTTTTGGAGTTTTTTTTTGAAATTTTTTTTTTCTTTTTGAAATTTTTTTTAAAATTTTTTTTTTGAAAATTTTTTTTTTGAAATTTTTTTTTGAAATTTTTTTTTAATTTTTTTTCGAAATTTTTTTAAAATTTATTTTGAAATTTTTTTTTAAACTTTTTTTTTTGAAAATTTTTTTTTCTAAAATTTGTTTCTAATTTTTTTAATTTTTTTTCGAATTTTTTTTTCGAAAAATTTTCGTTTTGAATTTTTTTTCATTTTTTTTTAAATTCTTTTTTTCTAATTTTTTTTTCCAGTTTTTTTTATTTTTTTTTTCGAATTTTTTTTTGAAATTTTTTTTCGAAAAATTTTCGTTTTGAATTTTTTTTAAATTTTTTTTTGAAAATTTCTTTTCGAAAAATTTTCGTTTTGAAATTTTTTTTATTCTTCTCTTAAATTTTTTTTGGAGGTTTTTTTTGAGATTTTTTTTTTAAATTTTTTTTTGAAATTTTTTTTCGAAATTTTTTTTTCGAAATTTTTTTTTATTTTTTTCAAATTTTTTTTTTTGAAATTTTTTAAAAAAATTTTTCGAATTTTTTTTTGATATTTTTTTTAATATTTTTTTTGGAGTTTTTTTTGAAATTTTTTTTTCTTTTTGAATTTTTTTTTTAATTTTTTTTTTGAAATTTTTTTTTTGAAATTTTTAAAAAAAATTTTTTTTGAAATTTTTTTTTTTGAAAATTTCTTTTTTGATTTATTTCTAGATTTTTTTTTATTTTTTTTTCGAAATTTTTTTAAAATTTATTTTGAAATTTTTTTTTAAACTTTTTTTTTGAAAATTTTTTTTTCTAAATTTTTTTTCTAATTTTTTTAAAATTTTTTTTCGAATTTTTTTTATGAAATTTTTTTTCGAAATTTTTTTTTTGAAAAATTTTATTTTGAAATTTTTTTTCGAAAAATTTTCATTTTGAATTTTTTTTTTATTTATTTTTAAAATTTTTTTTCGGAAGTTTTTTTTCAAATTTTCTTTTTGATTTTTTTAATTTTTTTTTTTAATTTTTTTCGAATTTTTTTTTTTTAATTTTTTTAAAAAATTTTTTTTTGAAAATTTTTTTTTTGAAAATTTTTTTTTTGAAAATTTTTTTTTTGAAATTTTTGTTTTGATTTTTTTTCTAGAATTTTTTTTTTATTTTTTTTTCGATTTTTTTTAAAATTTATTTTGAAATTTTTTTTGAAACTTTTTTTTTAAATTTTTTTTTCTAAATTTTTTTTTTCTAAATTTTTTTTCTAATTTTTTTTATTTTTTTTTTCGAATTTTTTTTTCGAATTTTTTTTTTGAATTTTTTTTTTCTTTTTGAAATTTTTTTAAAATTTTTTTTTTTTTAATTTTTTTTTGAAATTTTTTTAAAATTTATTTTGAAATTTTTTTTTAAACTTTTTTTTTTGAAAATTTTTTTTTCTAAATTTTTTTTCTAATTTTTTTTAATTTTTTTTCGATTTTTTTTAAATTTATTTTGAAATTTTTTTGAAACTTTTTTTTTCGAAATTTTTTTTCTAAATTTTTTTTTAAATTTTTTGAAATTTTTTAAAAATTTTTTTCGAATTTTTTTTTGATATTTTTTTTAAAATTTTTTTTTGGAGTTTTTTTTTGAAATTTTTTTTTTCTTTTTGAAATTTTTTTTAAAATTTTTTTTTGAAAATTTTTTTTTTGAAATTTTTTTTTTTTAATTTTTTTTTAATTTTTTTTCGAAATTTTTTTAAAATTTATTTTGAAATTTTTTTTGAAACTTTTTTTTTTGAAAATTTTTTTTTCTAAAATTTGTTTCTAATTTTTTTAATTTTTTTTCGAATTTTTTTTTCGAAAAATTTTCGTTTTGAATTTTTTTAAAATTTTTTTTTGAAAATTTCTTTTCGAAAAATTTTCGTTTTGAAATTTTTTTTATTCTTCTCTTAAATTTTTTTTGGAGTTTTTTTTTGAGATTTTTTTTAAAATTTTTTTTTGAAATTTTTTTTTTAAATTTTTTTTATATTTTTTTTTGAGAATCATTTTTTCGAAAAATTGTTTTCGAATTTTCTTTTTTGAAATTTTTTTTGAATTTTTTTTAAAATTTTTTGAAAATTTTTTGATAATTATTTTTTTGAAATTTTTCAAAAAAAATTTCAAAAAAAAAAATCGAAAAAAAAATTCCAAAAATTAAAAGTAATTTAAAAAAAATTCCAAAAAAAAATTCAAAAAAAAATTTCAAAAAAAAATTTCAAAAAAATTGAAAAAAAATTCAAAACAAAATTCAAAAAAACATCAAAAAATTTTCCAAAAGAAAAAAATTTCGAAAAAAAACTTTAAAAAATAAAAAATTTAAAAAAAAATTCAAAAAAAATAGAAAAAAATTTTCAAAACAAAATTTTCAAAAAAAAAATTTTCAACAAAAATTAGTTTTCAAAAAAATAAAAAAAAATCAAAAAAAAATTAAAAAGGAAAATTTTTCAAAAAAAATAAAAATAAAAAAAAATTTTTTTTTTATTTTTTTTTCGAAAATTTTTTTAAAATTTTTTTTGAAATTTTTTTTTTTGAAAATTTTTTTTTCGAATTTTTTTTTTGAAATTTTTTTTAAATTTTTTATTGAAAAATTTTTTTTTTGAAATTTTTTATTGAAAAATTTTCGTTTTGAAATTTTTTTTTGGAAATTTTTTTTCTAATTTTTTTTTTAATTTTTTGATAATTTTTTTTGAATTTTTTTTTTTATTTTTTTTATTTTTTCTTTCAAAAATTTTATTGAAATTTTTTTTAAAATTTTTTTTTGAAATTTTTTTTTCTAAATTTTTTTTTTTCGTTTTTTTTTAAATTTTTTAAAAATATTTTGATAATTATTTTTTTGAAATTTTTTTTTTCAAGTTTTTTGATATTTTCTCTGAAATTTTTTTTTTGAATTTTTTTTTTCAAATTTTTTTTTAATTTTTTGTTTCGAAATTTTTTTAAAAATTTATTTTGAAAATTTTTTTGAAATTTTTTTTTTGAAAATTTTTTTTTCTAAATTTTTTTCTAATTTTTTTAATTTTTCTTTAATTTTGAAAAAAAAAATTTCAAAAATTTTTTTTGAAATTTGTTTTCGAATTTTCTTTTTGAAATTTTTTTTTGAATTTAATTTTTTAATTATTTTTTTAAAGTTTTTTTTGAAATTAATTTTTAATTTTATTTTAATTAACAGCTTCATATGGTAGCCTTTTTTTTTGAAAATATTTTTTTCTAAATTTTTTTTCTAATTTTTTTTTAATTTTTTTTCGAATTTTTTTTTCGAAAAATTTTCGTTTTGAATTTTTTTATTTTTTTGTAAATTTTTTTTTGAAGTTTTTTTTGAAATATTTTTTTTTCTTTTTGAAATTTTTTTAAAAATTTTTTTTTAAATTTTTTTTTCGAAATTTTTTTATTTTGAAAATTTTTTTGACGTTTTTTTTTTATTTTTTTTTTGAAAATTTTGTTTTGAAAATTTTTTTCTAATTTTTTTGAAATTTTTTTTTTGAGTTTTTTTTTTTAATTTTTTATTTTTGAATTTTTTTTTCGAAATTTTTTCTTTTGAAAAATTTTTGAGTTTTTTTTTTGAAATTTTTTTTCATTTTTTTTCAATTTTTTTTAAATTTTTTTCGAAAAATTTTCGTTTTGAATTTTTTTTGGAATATTTTTTAATTTTTTTTTTAATTTTTTGAAATTTTTTAAAAAAATTTTTCGAATTTTTTTTATGAAATTTTTTTTCGAAAAATTTTTTTTCGAAATTTTATTTCGAAATTTTTTTTTCAATTTTTTTTCATTTTTTTCAAATTTTTTTCTTGAAATTTTTCATTGAAAAATTTTCGTTTTGAAATTTTTTTCTAATTTTTTGTTTATTTCTTTTCAAATATTTTTCTGTGAAATTTTTTTTTTGAAAAATTTTATTTTGAAATTTTTTTTCGAAAAATTTTCATTTTGATTTTTTTTTTATTTATTTTTTAATTTTTTTTTCGGAAGTTTTTTTTCAAATTTTCTTTTTGATTTTTTTAATTTTTTTTCAAATTTTTTTTTTAAATTTTTTAAAAATTTTTTTTTTTTAAATTTTTTTTTTGAAAATTTTTTTTTTGAAAATTTTTTTTTTGAAATTTTTGTTTTGATTTTTTTTCTAGATTTTTTTTTTATTTTTTTTCGATTTTTTTAAAAATTTATTTTGAAATTATTTTTGAAACTTTTTTTTTTAAATTTTTTTTTCTAAATTTTTTTTTCTAAATTTTTTTTCTAATTTTTTTTTTTTTTTTTTTCGAATTTTTTTTTTGAATTTTTTTTTTTCTTTTTGAAATTTTTTTTAAAATTTTTTTTTTGAAATTTTTTTTTTTGAAATTTTTTTTTTTATTTTTTTTTTAAAAATTTTTTTTTTGAAAATTTTTTTTTTGATTTTTTTTCTAGATTTGTTTTTATTTTTTTTTCGAAATTTTTTTAAAATTTATTTTGAAATTTTTTTTTAAACTTTTTTTTTTGAAAATTTTTTTTTTCTAAATTTTTTTTCTAATTTTTTTTAATTTTTTTTCGATTTTTTTTAAAATTTATTTTGAAATTTTTTTTGAAACTTTTTTTTTGAATTTTTTTTTAATTTTTTCTTTCAAAAATTTTTTTGAAATTTTTTTTAAATTTTTTTTAAATTTTTTTTTCAATTTTTTGAAAATTTTTTGATAATTATTTTTTTGAAATTTTTTTTTTCAAGTTTTTTGAAATTTTTTTCGAAAATTTTTTTTTTGAATTTTTTTTTTCAAATTTTTTTTTTGAAAATTTTTTTGACGTTTTTTTTAAATTTTTTTTGAATTCTTTTTTTGAATTTTTTTCCAAAATTTTTTTTTTGAAAATTTTTTTTTTGAATTTTTTTTGGATTTTTTTTAATTTTTTTTTATTTTTTGAAATTTTTTAAAAAATTTTTTTCGATTTTTTTTTTGAAATTTTTTTCTAATTTTTTTTTAATTTTTTTCAAATATTTTTCTGTGAAAATTTTTTTTTTGAAAAATTTTATTTTGAAATTTTTTTTTTTTGAAAATTTTTTGATAATTTTTTTTTAATTTAAAAAAAAAAAATTCATTTTTTCTTTCAAAAAATTTTTGAAATTTTTTTTTAAATTTTTTTTTGAAATTTTTTTTGAAATTTTTTTTCTCAATTTTTTTTAAATTTTTTTTTTCTTTCGTTTTTTTTTAAATATTTTTCTTTGAAAATTTTATTTTTGTGAAATTTAATTTTGATAATTTTTTTTAAATTTTTTGATAATTATTTTTTTGAAATTTTTTTAAAAAAATTTTTTTGAGAATCATTTTTTCGAAAAATTGTTTTCGAATTTTCTTTTTTGAATTTTTTTTGATTTTTTTTTGAATTTTTTTGAAAAATTTTTTTTGAATTTTTTTATTTGAAAATTTTTTGATAATTTTTTTTGAATTTTTTTTTTATTTTTTTTAATTTCTTCTTTCAAAAATTTTTCTGAATTTTTTTTCGAAATTTTTTTAAAATTTTTTTTAAATTTTTTGAAAATTTTTTGATAATTATTTTTTTGAGATTTTTTTTTAAAAGTTTTTTTTAAATTTTTTTTGAAAATCTTTTTTTGAATTTTTTTTTTCGAATTTTTTTTTGTATCGAAATTTTTTTCTTTTGAAAATTTTTTTGACGTTTTTTTTAAATTTTTTTTAAATTTTTTTTTGAAATTTTTTTTCTAAATTTTTTTTTAAATTTTTTGAAATTTTTTAAAAAAATTTTTCGAATTTTTTTTTGATATTATTTTAAAAAATTTTTTTTTGGAGTTTTTTTTTGAATTTTTTTTTTCTTTTTGAAATTTTCTTTTAAATTTTTTTTCTGAAAATTTTTTTTTGATTTTTTTTTGAATTTTTTTTTAATTTTTTTTCGAAATTTTTTTTAAATCTATTTTGAAATTTTTTTTGAAACTTTTTTTTTTGAAAAATTTTCATTTTGAATTTTTTTTTATTTATTTTTTAAATTTTTTTTCGGAAGTTTTTTTTCAAATTTTCTTTTTGATTTTTTTAATTTTTTTTTTCAATTTTTTTTCGAATTTTTTTTTTTTTATTTTTTAAAAATTTTTTTTTTGAAAATTTTTTTTTTGAAAATTTTTTTTTTGAAATTTTTTTTTTTTGAAATTTTTGTTTTGATTTTTTTCTAGATTTTTTTTTTTATTTTTTTTCGATTTTTTTTTAAATTTATTTTGAAATTTTTTTTGAAACTTTTTTTTTTAATTTTTTTTTCTAAAGTTTTTTTTCTAAATTTTTTTTCTAATTTTTTTTATTTTTTTTTTCGAATTTTTTTTTTTGAATTTTTTTTTTCTTTTTGAAATTTTTTTTTAAATTTTTTTTTTGAAATTTTTTTTTTTGAATTTTTTTTTAAATTTTTTTTTTGAAAATTTTTTTTTTGAAAATTTTTTTTTTGATTTTTTTTCTAGATTTGTTTTTATTTTTTTTTCGAAATTTTTTCAAAATTTATCTTGAAATTTTTTTTTAAACTTTTTTTTTTGAAATTTTTTTTTTCTAAATTTTTTTTCTAATTTTTTTTAATTTTTTTTCGATTTTTTTTAAAATTTATTTTGAAATTTTTTTTGAAACTTTTTTTTTTTAATTTTTTTTAAATTTTTTCTTTGAAAAATTTTTTTGAATTTTTTTTTTCAAGTTTTTTTAATTTTTTTTTTTCGAATTTTTTTTTTGAAAATTTTTTTGACGTTTTTTTTAAATTTTTTTTGAATTCTTTTTTTGAAATTTTTTCCGAAATTTTTTTTTTTTGAAAATTTTTTTTTTGAATTTTTTTTGGATTTTTTTTTTATTTTTTTTTTATTTTTTGAAATTTTTTAAAAATTTTTTTCGATTTTTTTTTTGAAATTTTTTTCTAATTTTTTTTTTATTTTTTTTCAAATATTTTTCTGTGAAAATTTTTTTTTTGAAAAATTTTATTTTGAAATTTTTTTTTTTGAAAATTTTTTGATAATTTTTTTTAAATTTTTAAAAAAAAAAAATTTTTTTTTTTCTTTCAAAAATTTTTTTGAAATTTTTTTTAAAATTTTTTTTGAAATTTTTTTCTAATTTTTTTTTATTTTTTTTCAAATATTTTTCTGTGAAAATTTTTTTTTTGAAAAATTTTATTTTGAAATTTTTTTTTTTGAAAATTTTTTGATAATTTTTTTTAAATTTTAAAAAAAAAAAAATTTATTTTTTCTTTCAAAAATTTTTTTGAAATTTTTTTTAAAAATTTTTTTGAAATTTTTTTTGAAATTTTTTTTTCTCAATTTTTTTTAAATTTTTTTTTCTTTCGTTTTTTTTTAAATATTTTTCTTTGAAAATTTTATTTTTGTAAAAGTTAATTTTGATAATTTTTTTAAAATTTTTTGATAATTATTTTTTTGAAATTTTTTTAAAAAATTTTTTTTGAGAATCATTTTTTCGAAAAATTGTTTTCGAATTTTCTTTTTTGAATTTTTTTTGATTTTTTTTTGAATTTTTTTGAAAATTTTTTTTTGAATTTTTTTATTTGAAAATTTTTTGATAATTTTTTTTGAATTTTTTTTTATTTATTTTAATTTTTTCTTTCAAAAATTTTTTTGAATTTTTTTTCGAAATTTTTTTAAAATTTTTTTTTAATTTTTTGATAATTATTTTTTTGAAATTTTTTTTGGAAATTTTTTTTTGAATTTTTTTTTTCGAATTTTTTTTTTGTTTCGAAATTTTTTTCTTTTGAAAATTTTTTTGACGTTTTTTTAAAATTTTTTTTAAATTTTTTTTTGAAATTTTTTTTCTAAATTTTTTTTTTAATTTTTTGAAATTTTTTAAAAAAATTTTTCGAATTTTTTTTTGATATTATTTTTAAAAAATTTTTTTTGGAGTTTTTTTTTGAAAATTTTTTTTTTCTTTTTGAAATTTTTTTTTTAATTTTTTTTTTGAAAATTTTTTTTTAAAAAAATTTTTTTTTGATTTTTTTTGAATTTTTTTCTAATTTTTTTTTCGAAATTTTTTTAAAATCTATTTTGAAATTTTTTTTGAAACTTTTTTTTTTGAAAATTTTTTTTTCTAAAATTTGTTTCTAATTTTTTAAATTTTTTTTCGAATTTTTTTTCGAAAAATTTTCATTTTGAATTTTTTTTATTTTTTTTTGAAAATTTTTTTTTCTAAATTTTTTTTCCAATTTTTTTTAATTTTTTTAAATTTTTTTTTTGAAAATTTCTTTTCGAAAAATTTTCGTTTTGAAATTTTTTTTCATTCTTCTCTTAAATTTTTTTTGGAGGTTTTTTTTGAAATTTTTTTTAAAATTTTTTTTGAAAATTTTTTGATATTTTTTTTTGAGAATCATTTTTTCGAAAAATTGTTTTCGAATTTTCTTTTTTGAAATTTTTTTTGAATTTTTTTTTTTAATTTTTTGAAAATTTTTTGATAATTATTTTTTTGAAATTTTTTTTCAAGTTTTTTTGAAATTTTTTTTGAAAATTTTCTTTGAATTTTTTTTTTCGATTTTTTTTTGTTTCGAAATTTTTTTCTTTTGAAAATTTTTTTGACATTTTTTTAAATTCTTTTTTGAATTTTTTTTTTGAAATTTTTTCCGAAATTTTTTTTTTGAAAAATTTTTTTTTCTTTTTGAAATTTTTTTTAAATTTTTTTTTTTGAAAATTTTTTTTTCGAAATTTTTTTTTTATTTTTTTTTATTTTTTTTAGAATTTTTTTTTGAAATTTTTTCCGAAATTTTTTTTTTGAAAATTTTTTTTTGAATTTTTTTTGGAATATTTTTTAATTTTTTTTTTAATTTTTTGAAATTTTTTAAAAAAATTTTTCGAATTTTTTTTTGATATTTTTTTAAATATTTTTTTTGGAGTTTTTTTTGAAATTTTTTTTTCTTTTTGAATTTTTTTTTTAATTTTTTTTTTGAAATTTTTTTTTTGAAATTTTTAAAAAAAATTTTTTTTGAAATTTTTTTTTTGAAAATTTCTTTTTTGATTTATTTCTAGATTTTTTTTTATTTTTTTTTCGAAATTTTTTTAAAATTTATTTTGAAATTTTTTTTTAAACTTTTTTTTTGAAAATTTTTTTTTCTAAATTTTTTTTCTAATTTTTTTAAAATTTTTTTTCGAATTTTTTTTATGAAATTTTTTTTCGAAAAATTTTTTTTCGAAATTTTTTTTTTGAAAAATTTTATTTTGAAATTTTTTTTCGAAAAATTTTCATTTTGAATTTTTTTTTTATTTATTTTTTAAATTTTTTTTCGGAAGTTTTTTTTCAAATTTTCTTTTTGATTTTTTTAATTTTTTTTTAAATTTTTTTTCGAATTTTTTTTTTAAATTTTTTAAATTTTTTTTTTGAAAATTTTTTTTTAGAAATTTTTTTTTTTGAAATTTTTTTTTTTGAAATTTTTGTTTTGATTTTTTTCTAGAATTTTTTTTTTTTTTTTTCGATTTTTTTAAAAATTTATTTTGAAATTTTTTTTGAAACTTTTTTTTTTATTTTTTTTTCTAAATTTTTTTTTCTAAATTTTTTTTCTAATTTTTTTTATTTTTTTTTTCTAAATTTTTTTTTGAATTTTTTTTTTCTTTTTGAAATTTTTTTAAAAATTTTTTTTTTGAAATTTTTTTTTGAAATTTTTTTTTTGAACATTTTTTTTTTGATTTTTCTTCAAGATTTGTTTTTATTTTTTTTTTGAAATTTTTTTAAAATTTATTTTGAAATTTTTTTTGAAACTTTTTTTTTTTGAAATTTTTTTTCTAAATTTTTTTTAAAATTTTTTGAAATTTTTTAAAAATTTTTTTTTTGGGTTTTTTTTTGAAATTTTTTTTTTCTTTTTGAAATTTTTTTTAAAATTTTTTTTTTGAAATTTTTTTTTTTTTAATTTTTTTTTTAATTTTTTTTTTTAAAATTTTTTTTTTGAAAATTTTGTTTTTGATTTTTTTTCTAGATTTGTTTATTTTTTTTTCGAAATTTTTTTAAAATTTATTTTGAAATTTTTTTTTAAACTTTTTTTTTGAAAATTTTTTTTTCGAAATTTTTTTTCTAATTTTTTTAAATTTTTTTTCGATTTTTTTTAAAATTTATTTTGAAATTTTTTTTGAAACTTTTTTTTTGAATTTTTTTTTAATTTTTTCTTTCAAAAATTTTTTTGAAATTTTTTTTTAATTTTTTCTAAATTTTTTTTTCAATTTTTTGAAAATTTTTTGATAATTATTTTTTTGAAATTTTTTTTTTCAAGTTTTTTGAAATTTTTTTTGAAAATTTTTTTTTTGAATTTTTTTTTTTCAAATTTTTTTTTTGAAAATTTTTTTGACGTTTTTTTTAAACTTTTTTTGAATTCTTTTTTTGAATTTTTTTCCAAAATTTTTTTTTTGAAAATTTTTTTTTTGAATTTTTTTTGGATTTTTTTTAATTTTTTTTTATTTTTTGAAATTTTTTAAAAAATTTTTTTCGATTTTTTTTTGGAAATTTTTTTCTAATTTTTTTAAAAATTTTTTCAAATATTTTTCTGTGAAAATTTTTTTTTTGAAAAATTTTATTTTGAAATTTTTTTTTTTTGAAAATTTTTTGATAATTTTTTTTTAATTTAAAAAAAAAAAATTCATTTTTTCTTTCAAAAAATTTTTGAAATTTTTTTTTAAATTTTTTTTTGAAATTTTTTTTGAAATTTTTTTTCTCAATTTTTTTTAAATTTTTTTTTTCTTTCGTTTTTTTTTAAATATTTTTCTTTGAAAATTTTATTTTTGTGAAATTTAATTTTGATAATTTTTTTTAAATTTTTTGATAATTATTTTTTTGAAATTTTTTTAAAAAAATTTTTTTGAGAATCATTTTTTCGAAAAATTGTTTTCGAATTTTCTTTTTTGAATTTTTTTTGATTTTTTTTTGAATTTTTTTGAAAAATTTTTTTTGAATTTTTTTATTTGAAAATTTTTTGATAATTTTTTTTGAATTTTTTTTTTATTTTTTTTAATTTCTTCTTTCAAAAATTTTTCTGAATTTTTTTTCGAAATTTTTTTAAAATTTTTTTTAAATTTTTTGAAAATTTTTTGATAATTATTTTTTTGAGATTTTTTTTAAAAAGTTTTTTTGAAATTTTTTTTGAAAATCTTTTTTTGAATTTTTTTTTTCGAATTTTTTTTTGTATCGAAATTTTTTTTTTTTGAAAATTTTTTTGACGTTTTTTTAAAATTTTTTTTTGAAATTTTTTTTCTAAATTTTTTTTTAAATTTTTTGAAATTTTTTAAAAAAATTTTTCGAATTTTTTTTTGATATTATTTTAAAAAATTTTTTTTTGGAGTTTTTTTTTGAAATTTTTTTTTTCTTTTTGAAATTTTTTTTTTAATTTTTTTTCTGAAATTTTTTTTTTGATTTTTTTTGAATTTTTTTTTAATTTTTTTTCGAAATTTTTTTTAAATCTATTTTGAAATTTTTTTTGAAACTTTTTTTTTTGAAAAATTTTCATTTTGAATTTTTTTTTATTTATTTTTTAAATTTTTTTTCGGAAGTTTTTTTTCAAATTTTCTTTTTGATTTTTTTAATTTTTTTTTTCAATTTTTTTTCGAATTTTTTTTTTATTAATTTTTTAAAAATTTTTTTTTGAAAATTTTTTTTTTGAAAATTTTTTTTTTGAAATTTTTTTTTTTGAAATTTTTGTTTTGATTTTTTTTCTAGAATTTTTTTTTTATTTTTTTTCGATTTTTTTTAAAATTTATTTTGAAATTTTTTTTGAAACTTTTTTTTTTAATTTTTTTTTCTAAATTTTTTTTTCTAAATTTTTTTTCTAATTTTTTTTATTTTTTTTTTCGAATTTTTTTTTTGAATTTTTTTTTTCTTTTTGAAATTTTTTTTTAAATTTTTTTTTTGAAATTTTTTTTTTTGAATTTTTTTTAAATTTTTTTTTTGAAAATTTTTTTTTTGAAAATTTTTTTTTTGATTTTTTTTCTAGATTTGTTTTTATTTTTTTTTCAAAATTTATTCTGAAATTTTTTTTAAAACTTTTTTTTTTGAAAATTTTTTTTTCTAAATTTTTTTTCTAATTTTTTTTAATTTTTTTTCGATTTTTTTTAAAATTTATTTTGAAATTTTTTTTGAAAATTTTTTTTTTCAATTTTTTTTTTTCGAATTTTTTTTTTGAAAATTTTTTTGACGTTTTTTTTAAATTTTTTTTGAATTCTTTTTTTGAAATTTTTTCCGAAATTTTTTTTTTTTGAAAATTTTTTTTTTGAATTTTTTTTGGATTTTTTTTTAATTTTTTTTTTTATTTTTTGAAATTTTTTAAAAATTTTTTTCGATTTTTTTTTTGAAATTTTTTTCTAATTTTTTTTTATTTTTTTTCAAATATTTTTCTGTGAAAATTTTTTTTTTGAAAAATTTTATTTTGAAATTTTTTTTTTTGAAAATTTTTTGATAATTTTTTTTAAATTTTTTTTTTAAAAAAAATTTATTTTTTCTTTCAAAAATTTTTTTGAAATTTTTTTAAAAATTTTTTTTGAAATTTTCTTCTAATTTTTTTATATTTTTTTCCAAATATTTTTCTGTGAAAATTTTTTTTTTGAAAAATTTTATTTTGAAATTTTTTTTTTTGAAAATTTTTTGATAATTTTTTTTAAATTTTAAAAAAAAAAAAAATTTATTTTTTCTTTCAAAAATTTTTTTGAAATTTTTTTTAAAATTTTTTTTGAAATTTTTTTTGAAATTTTTTTTTCTCAATTTTTTTTAAATTTTTTTTTCTTTCGTTTTTTTTAAATATTTTTCTTTGAAAATTTTATTTTTGTAAAAGTTAATTTTGATAATTTTTTAAAAATTTTTTGATAATTATTTTTTTGAAATTTTTTTAAAAATTTTTTTTTGAGAATCATTTTTTCGAAAAATTGTTTTCGAATTTTCTTTTTTGAATTTTTTTTGATTTTTTTTTGAATTTTTTTGAAAATTTTTTTTTGAATTTTTTTATTTGAAAATTTTTTGATAATTTTTTTTGAATTTTTTTTTATTTATTTTAATTTTTTCTTTCAAAAATTTTTTTGAATTTTTTTTCGAAATTTTTTTAAATTTTTTTTTTAATTTTTTGAAAATTTTTTGATAATTATTTTTTTGAAATTTTTTTTGGAAATTTTTTTTTGAATTTTTTTTTTCGAATTTTTTTTTGTTTCGAAATTTTTTTCTTTTGAAAATTTTTTTGACGTTTTTTTTAAATTTTTTTTAAATTTTTTTTTGAAATTTTTTTTCTAAATTTTTTTTTTAATTTTTTGAAATTTTTTAAAAAAATTTTTCGAATTTTTTTTTGATATTATTTTTAAAAAAATTTTTTTGGAGTTTTTTTTTGAAAATTTTTTTTTTCTTTTTGAAATTTTTTTTTTAATTTTTTTTTTGAAAATTTTTTTTTTAAAAATTTTTTTTTGATTTTTTTTGAATTTTTTTCTAATTTTTTTTTCGAAATTTTTTTAAAATCTATTTTGAAATTTTTTTTGAAACTTTTTTTTTTGAAAATTTTTTTTTCTAAAATTTGTTTCTAATTTTTTAAATTTTTTTTCGAATTTTTTTTCGAAAAATTTTCATTTTGAATTTTTTTTATTTTTTTTTGAAAATTTTTTTTTCTAAATTTTTTTTCCAATTTTTTTTAATTTTTTTGAATATTTTTTTTTGAAATTTTTTTTCGAAAAATTTTCGTTTTGAATTTTTTTAAAATTTTTTTTTGAAAATTTCTTTTCGAAAAATTTTCGTTTTGAAAATTTTTTTCATTCTTCTCTTAAATTTTTTTTGGAGGTTTTTTTTGAAATTTTTTTAAAAATTTTTTTTGAAATTTTTTTGATATTTTTTTTTGAGAATCATTTTTTCGAAAAATTGTTTTCGAATTTTCTTTTTTGAAATTTTTTTTGAAATTTTTTTTTTAATTTTTTGAAAATTTTTTGATAATTATTTTTTTGAAATTTTTTTTCAAGTTTTTTTGAAATTTTTTTTGAAAATTTTTTTTGAATTTTTTTTTTCGATTTTTTTTTGTTTCGAAATTTTTTTCTTTTGAAAATTTTTTTGACATTTTTTTAAATTCTTTTTTGAATTTTTTTTTTGAAACTTTTTCCGAAATTTTTTTTTTGAAAAATTTTTTTTTCTTTTTGAAATTTTTTTTAAATTTTTTTTTTGAAAATTTTTTTTTCGAAATTTTTTTTTTATTTTTTTTTATTTTTTTTAGAATTTTTTTTTGAAATTTTTTCCGAAATTTTTTTTTTGAAAATTTTTTTTTTGAATTTTTTTTGGAATATTTTTAAATTTTTTTTTTAATTTTTTGAAATTTTTTAAAAAAATTTTTCGAATTTTTTTTTGATATTTTTTTTAATATTTTTTTTGGAGTTTTTTTTGAAATTTTTTTTTCTTTTTGAATTTTTTTTTTAATTTTTTTTTTGAAATTTTTTTTTTGAAATTTTTAAAAAAAATTTTTTTTGAAATTTTTTTTTTGAAAATTTCTTTTTTGATTTATTTCTAGATTTTTTTTTATTTTTTTTTCGAAATTTTTTTAAAATTTATTTTGAAATTTTTTTTTAAACTTTTTTTTAAACTTTTTTTTTTGAAAAATTTTTTTTCTAAATTTTTTTTCTAATTTTTTTTAATTTTTTTTCGATTTTTTTTAAATTTATTTTGAAATTTTTTTGAAACTTTTTTTTTCGAAATTTTTTTTCTAAATTTTTTTTTAAATTTTTTGAAATTTTTTAAAAATTTTTTTCGAATTTTTTTTTGATATTTTTTTTAAAATTTTTTTTTGGAGTTTTTTTTTGAAATTTTTTTTTTCTTTTTGAAATTTTTTTTAAAATTTTTTTTTTGAAAATTTTTTTTTTGAAATTTTTTTTTTTTAATTTTTTTTCAATTTTTTTTCGAAATTTTTTTAAAATTTATTTTGAAATTTTTTTTGAAACTTTTTTTTTTGAAAATTTTTTTTTCTAAAATTTGTTTCTAATTTTTTTAATTTTTTTTCGAATTTTTTTTTCGAAAAATTTTCGTTTTGAATTTTTTTTCATTTTTTTTGAAATTCTTTTTTTCTAATTTTTTTTTCCAGTTTTTTTTATTTTTTTTTTCGAATTTTTTTTTGAAATTTTTTTTCGAAAAATTTTCGTTTTGAATTTTTTTTAAATTTTTTTTTGAAAATTTCTTTTCGAAAAATTTTCGTTTTGAAATTTTTTTTATTCTTCTCTTAAATTTTTTTTGGAGGTTTTTTTTGAGATTTTTTTTAAAATTTTTTTTTGAAATTTTTTTTTTTAAATCTTTTTTATATTTTTTTTTGAGAATCATTTTTTCGAAAAATTGTTTTCGAATTTTCTTTTTTGAAATTTTTTTTGAATTTTTTTTAAAATTTTTTGAAAATTTTTTGATAATTATTTTTTTGAAATTTTTCAAAAAAAATTTCAAAAAAAAAAATCGAAAAAAAAATTCCAAAAATTAAAAGTAATTTAAAAAAAATTCCAAAAAAAAATTCAAAAAAAAAATTTCAAAAAAAAATTTCAAAAAAATTGAAAAAAAATTCAAAAAAAAATTCAAAAAAAATAGAAAAAAATTTTCAAAACAAAATTTTCAAAAAAAAAATTTTCAACAAAAATTAGTTTTCAAAAAAATAAAAAAAAATCAAAAAAAAATTAAAAAGGAAAATTTTTCAAAAAAAATAAAAATAAAAAAAAATTTTTTTTTTATTTTTTTTTCGAAAATTTTTTTAAAATTTTTTTTGAAATTTTTTTTTTTGAAAATTTTTTTTTCGAATTTTTTTTTTGAAATTTTTTTTCATTTTTTTTTATTTTTTTTCGAATTTTTTTTTAAATTTTTTATTGAAAAATTTTTTTTTTGAAATTTTTTATTGAAAAATTTTCGTTTTGAAATTTTTTTTTGGAAATTTTTTTTCTAATTTTTTTTTTTAATTTTTTGATAATTTTTTTTGAATTTTTTTTTTATTTTTTTTATTTTTTCTTTCAAAAATTTTATTGAAATTTTTTTTAAAATTTTTTTTTGAAATTTTTTTTTCTAAATTTTTTTTTTTTCGTTTTTTTTTTAATTTTTTAAAAATATTTTGATAATTATTTTTTTGAAATTTTTTTTTTCAAGTTTTTTGATATTTTCTCTGAAAATTTTTTTTTTCAAATTTTTTTTTTGAAATTTTTCATTGAAAAATTTTCGTTTTGAAATTTTTTTCTAATTTTTTGTTTATTTCTTTTCAAATATTTTTCTGTGAAATTTTTTTTTTGAAAAATTTTATTTTGAAATTTTTTTTCGAAAAATTTTCATTTTGATTTTTTTTTTATTTATTTTTTAATTTTTTTTTCGGAAGTTTTTTTTCAAATTTTCTTTTTGATTTTTTTAATTTTTTTTCGAATTTTTTTTTTAAATTTTTTAAAAATTTTTTTTTTGAAAATTTTTTTTTTGAAAATTTTTTTTTTGAAAATTTTTTTTTTGAAATTTTTGTTTTGATTTTTTTTCTAGATTTTTTTTTTATTTTTTTTCGATTTTTTTAAAAATTTATTTTGAAATTATTTTTGAAACTTTTTTTTTTAAATTTTTTTTTCTAAATTTTTTTTTCTAAATTTTTTTTCTAATTTTTTTTATTTTTTTTTTCGAATTTTTTTTTTGAATTTTTTTTTTCTTTTTGAAATTTTTTTTAAAATTTTTTTTTTGAAATTTTTTTTTTTTAAATTTTTTTTTTTTATTTTTTTTTTTTAAATTTTTTTTTTGAAAATTTTTTTTTTGATTTTTTTTCTAGATTTGTTTTTATTTTTTTTTCGAAATTTTTTTAAAATTTATTTTGAAATTTTTTTTTAAACTTTTTTTTTGAAAATTTTTTTTTCGAAATTTTTTTTCTAATTTTTTTTAATTTTTTTTCGATTTTTTTTAAAATTTATTTTGAAATTTTTTTTGAAACTTTTTTTTTGAATTTTTTTTTAATTTTTTCTTTCAAAAATTTTTTTGAAATTTTTTTTTAATTTTTTCTAAATTTTTTTTTCAATTTTTTGAAAATTTTTTGATAATTATTTTTTTGAAATTTTTTTTTTGAATTTTTTTTGGATTTTTTTTAATTTTTTTTTATTTTTTGAAATTTTTTAAAAAATTTTTTTCGATTTTTTTTTTGAAATTTTTTTCTAATTTTTTTTAAATTTTTTTCAAATATTTTTCTGTGAAAATTTTTTTTTTGAAAAATTTTATTTTGAAATTTTTTTTTTTTGAAAATTTTTTTTTAATTTAAAAAAAAAAATTCATTTTTTCTTTCAAAAAATTTTTGAAATTTTTTTTTAAATTTTTTTTTGAAATTTTTTTTGAAATTTTTTTTCTCAATTTTTTTTAAATTTTTTTTTTCTTTCGTTTTTTTTTAAATATTTTTCTTTGAAAATTTTATTTTTGTGAAATTTAATTTTGATAATTTTTTTTTAATTTTTTGATAATTATTTTTTTGAAATTTTTTTAAAAAAATTTTTTTGAGAATCATTTTTTCGAAAAATTGTTTTCGAATTTTCTTTTTTGAATTTTTTTTGATTTTTTTTTGAATTTTTTTGAAAAATTTTTTTTGAATTTTTTTATTTGAAAATTTTTTGATAATTTTTTTTGAATTTTTTTTTTATTTTTTTTAATTTCTTCTTTCAAAAATTTTTCTGAATTTTTTTTCGAAATTTTTTTAAAATTTTTTTTAAATTTTTTGAAAATTTTTTGAAAATTTTTTGATAATTATTTTTTTGAGATTTTTTTTTTAAAGTTTTTTTGAAATTTTTTTTGAAAATCTTTTTTTGAATTTTTTTTTTCGAATTTTTTTTTGTATCGAAATTTTTTTCTTTTGAAAATTTTTTTGACGTTTTTTTTAAATTTTTTTTAAATTTTTTTTTGAAATTTTTTTTCTAAATTTTTTTTTAAATTTTTTGAAATTTTTTAAAAAAATTTTTCGAATTTTTTTTTGATATTATTTTAAAAAATTTTTTTTTGGAGTTATTTTTTGAATTTTTTTTTTCTTTTTGAAATTTTTTTTTTAATTTTTTTTCTGAAAATTTTTTTTTGATTTTTTTTTGAATTTTTTTTAATTTTTTTTCGAAATTTTTTTAAAATCTATTTTGAAATTTTTTTTGAAACTTTTTTTTTTGAAAAATTTTCATTTTGAATTTTTTTTTATTTATTTTTTAAATTTTTTTTCGGAAGTTTTTTTTCAAATTTTCTTTTTGATTTTTTTAATTTTTTTTTTCAATTTTTTTTCGAATTTTTTTTTTTTTATTTTTTAAAAATTTTTTTTTTGAAAATTTTTTTTTTGAAAATTTTTTTTTTGAAATTTTTTTTTTTTGAAATTTTTGTTTTGATTTTTTTCTAGAATTTTTTTTTTATTTTTTTTCGATTTTTTTTTAAATTTATTTTGAAATTTTTTTTGAAACTTTTTTTTTTAATTTTTTTTTCTAAAGTTTTTTTTCTAAATTTTTTTTCTAATTTTTTTTATTTTTTTTTTTCGAATTTTTTTTTTGAATTTTTTTTTTCTTTTTGAAATTTTTTTTTAAATTTTTTTTTTGAAATTTTTTTTTTTGAATTTTTTTTTAAATTTTTTTTTTGAAAATTTTTTTTTTGAAAATTTTTTTTTTGATTTTTTTTCTAGATTTGTTTTTATTTTTTTTTCGAAATTTTTTCAAAATTTATTTTGAAATTTTTTTTAAAACTTTTTTTATTGAAATTTTTTTTTTCTAAATTTTTTTTCTAATTTTTTTTAATTTTTTTTCGATTTTTTTTAAAATTTATTTTGAAATTTTTTTTGAAACTTTTTTTTTTTAATTTTTTTTAAATTTTTTCTTTGAAAAATTTTTTTGAATTTTTTTTTTCAAGTTTTTTGAAATTTTTTTTGAAAATTTTTTTTTTTAATTTTTTTTTTCGAATTTTTTTTTTGAAAATTTTTTTGACGTTTTTTTCAAATTTTTTTTGAATTCTTTTTTTGAAATTTTTTCCGAAATTTTTTTTTTTTTGAAAAATTTTTTTTTGA
The DNA here is from genome assembly GCA_944452925.2 of Chrysolina oricalcia. NCBI lineage: Eukaryota > Metazoa > Arthropoda > Insecta > Coleoptera > Chrysomelidae > Chrysolina > Chrysolina oricalcia. The sequence continues at coordinate 30,966,431 of OX101824.2, forward strand.
ATTTTTTTTGGATTTTTTTTTAATTTTTTTTTTATTTTTTGAAATTTTTTAAAAATTTTTTTCGATTTTTTTTTTGAAATTTTTTTCTAATTTTTTTTTATTTTTTTTGAAAAATTTTATTTTGAAATTTTTTTTTTTGAAAATTTTTTGATAATTTTTTTAAAATTTTTAAAAAAAAAAAAATTTTTTTTTCTTTCAAAAATTTTTTTGAAATTTTTTTTAAAATTTTTTTTGAAATTTTTTTCTAATTTTTTTTTATTTTTTTTCAAATATTTTTCTGTGAAAATTTTTTTTTTGAAAAATTTTATTTTGAAATTTTTTTTTTGAAAATTTTTTGATAATTTTTTTTAAATTTTTTAAAAAAAAAAATTTATTTTTTCTTTCAAAAATTTTGTTGAAATTTTTTTTAAAATTTTTTTTGAAATTTTTTTTGAAATTTTTTTTTCTCAATTTTTTTTAAATTTTTTTTTCTTTCGTTTTTTTTTAAATATTTTTCTTTGAAAATTTTATTTTTGTAAAAGTTAATTTTGATAATTTTTTTAAAATTTTTTGATAATTATTTTTTTGAAATTTTTTTAAAAAATTTTTTTTGAGAATCATTTTTTCGAAAAATTGTTTTCGAATTTTCTTTTTTGAATTTTTTTTGATTTTTTTTTTGAATTTTTTTGAAAATTTTTTTTTGAATTTTTTTATTTGAAAATTTTTTGATAATTTTTTTTGAATTTTTTTTTATTTATTTTAATTTTTTCTTTCAAAAATTTTTTTGAATTTTTTTTCGAAATTTTTTTAAAATTTTTCTTTAATTTTTTGATAATTATTTTTTTGAAATTTTTTTTGGAAATTTTTTTTTGAATTTTTTTTTTCGAATTTTTTTTTTGTTTCGAAATTTTTTTCTTTTGAAAATTTTTTTGACGTTTTTTTTAAATTTTTTTTAAATTTTTTTTTGAAATTTTTTTTCTAAATTTTTTTTTAAATTTTTTGAAATTTTTTAAAAAAATTTTTCGAATTTTTTTTTGATATTATTTTTAAAAAATTTTTTTTGGAGTTTTTTTTTGAAAATTTTTTTTTTCTTTTTGAAATTTTTTTTTTAATTTTTTTTTTGAAAATTTTTTTTTTAAAAAATTTTTTTTTGATTTTTTTTGAATTTTTTTCTAATTTTTTTTTCGAAATTTTTTTAAAATCTATTTTGAAATTTTTTTTGAAACTTTTTTTTTTGAAAATTTTTTTTTCTAAATTTTTTTTCCAATTTTTTTTAATTTTTTTGAATATTTTTTTTTGAAATTTTTTTTCGAAAAATTTTCGTTTTGAATTTTTTTAAATTTTTTTTTTGAAAATTTCTTTTCGAAAAATTTTCGTTTTTAAATTTTTTTTCATTCTTCTCTTAAATTTTTTTTGGAGGTTTTTTTTGAAATTTTTTTTAAAATTTTTTTTGAAAATTTTTTGATATTTTTTTTTGAGAATCATTTTTTCGAAAAATTGTTTTCGAATTTTCTTTTTTGAAATTTTTTTTGAATTTTTTTTTTTAATTTTTTGAAAATTTTTTGATAATTATTTTTTTGAAATTTTTTTTCAAGTTTTTTTGAAATTTTTTTTGAAAATTTTTTTTGAATTTTTTTTTTCGATTTTTTTTTGTTTCGAAATTTTTTTCTTTTGAAAATTTTTTTGACATTTTTTTAAATTCTTTTTTGAATTTTTTTTTTTAAATTTTTTCCGAAATTTTTTTTTTGAAAAATTTTTTTTTCTTTTTGAAATTTTTTTTAAATTTTTTTTTTTGAAAATTTTTTTTTCGAAATTTTTTTTTTATTTTTTTTTATTTTTTTTAGAATTTTTTTTTGAAATTTTTTCCGAAATTTTTTTTTTGAAAATTTTTTTTTTGAATTTTTTTTGGAATATTTTTTAATTTTTTTTTTAATTTTTTGAAATTTTTTAAAAAAATTTTTCGAATTTTTTTTTGATATTTTTTTTAATATTTTTTTTGGAGTTTTTTTTGAAATTTTTTTTTCTTTTTGAATTTTTTTTTTAATTTTTTTTTTGAAATTTTTTTTTTGAAATTTTTAAAAAAAATTTTTTTTGAAATTTTTTTTTTGAAAATTTCTTTTTTGATTTATTTCTAGATTTTTTTTTATTTTTTTTTCGAAATTTTTTTAAAATTTATTTTGAAATTTTTTTTTAAACTTTTTTTTTGAAAATTTTTTTTTCTAAATTTTTTTTCTAATTTTTTTAAAATTTTTTTTCGAATTTTTTTTATGAAATTTTTTTTCGAAAAATTTTTTTTCGAAATTTTTTTTTTGAAAAATTTTATTTTGAAATTTTTTTTCGAAAAATTTTCATTTTGAATTTTTTTTTTATTTATTTTTTAAATTTTTTTTCGGAAGTTTTTTTTCAAATTTTCTTTTTGATTTTTTTAATTTTTTTTAAAATTTTTTTTCGAATTTTTTTTTTAAATTTTTTAAATTTTTTTTTTTGAAAATTTTTTTTTAGAAAATTTTTTTTTTGAAATTTTTTTTTTTGAAATTTTTGTTTTGATTTTTTTCTAGAATTTTTTTTTTTTTTTTTTTCGATTTTTTTAAAAATTTATTTTGAAATTTTTTTTGAAACTTTTTTTTTTATTTTTTTTTCTAAATTTTTTTTTCTAAATTTTTTTTCTAATTTTTTTTATTTTTTTTTTCTAAATTTTTTTTTGAATTTTTTTTTTCTTTTTGAAATTTTTTTAAAAATTTTTTTTTTGAAATTTTTTTTTTGAAATTTTTTTTTTGAACATTTTTTTTTTGATTTTTCTTCAAGATTTGTTTTTATTTTTTTTTCGAAATTTTTTTAAAATTTATTTTGAAATTTTTTTTGAAACTTTTTTTTTTTGAAATTTTTTTTCTAAATTTTTTTTAAAATTTTTTGAAATTTTTTAAAAATTTTTTTTTTGGAGTTTTTTTTTGAAATTTTTTTTTTCTTTTTGAAATTTTTTTTAAAATTTTTTTTTTGAAATTTTTTTTTTTTAAATTTTTTTTTTAATTTTTTTTTTTAAAATTTTTTTTTTGAAAATTTTTTTTTTGATTCTTTTTCTAGATTTGTTTTTATTTTTTTTTCGAAATTTTTTTAAAATTTATTTTGAAATTTTTTTTTTAACTTTTTTTTTTGAAAATTTTTTTTTCGAAATTTTTTTTTAATTTTTTTTAATTTTTTTTCGATTTTTTTAAAAATTTATTTTGAAATTTTTTTTGAAACTTTTTTTTTGAATTTTTTTTTAATTTTTTCTTTCAAAAATTTTTTTGAAATTTTTTTTTAATTTTTTCTAAATTTTTTTTTCAATTTTTTGAAAATTTTTTGATAATTATTTTTTTGAAATTTTTTTTTTCAAGTTTTTTGAAATTTTTTTTGAAAATTTTTTTTTTGAATTTTTTTTTTTCAAATTTTTTTTTGAAAATTTTTTTGACGTTTTTTTTAAATTTTTTTTGAATTCTTTTTTTGAATTTTTTTCCAAAATTTTTTTTTTGAAAATTTTTTTTTTGAATTTTTTTTGGATTTTTTTTAATTTTTTTTTATTTTTTGAAATTTTTTAAAAAATTTTTTTCGATTTTTTAATTTTTTAAAAATTTTTTTTTTGAAAATTTTTTTTTTGAAAATTTTTTTTTTGAAATTTTTGTTTTGATTTTTTTTCTAGAATTTTTTTTTTATTTTTTTTTCGATTTTTTTTTAAATTTATTTTGAAATTTTTTTTGAAACTTTTTTTTTTTATTTTTTTTTCTAAATTTTTTTTTCTAAATTTTTTTTCTAATTTTTTTTATTTTTTTTTTCGAATTTTTTTTTTAAATTTTTTTTTTCTTTCGTTTTTTTTTAAATATTTTTCTTTGAAAATTTTATTTTTGTGAAATTTAATTTTGATAATTTTTTTTAAATTTTTTGATAATTATTTTTTTGAAATTTTTTTAAAAAAATTTTTTTGAGAATCATTTTTTCGAAAAATTGTTTTCGAATTTTCTTTTTTGAATTTTTTTTGATTTTTTTTTGAATTTTTTTGAAAAATTTTTTTTGAATTTTTTTATTTGAAAATTTTTTGATAATTTTTTTTGAATTTTTTTTTTATTTTTTTTAATTTCTTCTTTCAAAAATTTTTCTGAATTTTTTTTCGAAATTTTTTAAAATTTTTTTTTAAATTTTTTGAAAATTTTTTGATAATTATTTTTTTGAGATTTTTTTTTAAAAGTTTTTTTGAAATTTTTTTTGAAAATCTTTTTTTGAATTTTTTTTTTCGAATTTTTTTTTGTATCGAATTTTTTTTCTTTTGAAAATTTTTTTGACGTTTTTTTAAAAATTTTTTTCTAAATTTTTTTTTAAATTTTTTGAAATTTTTTAAAAAAATTTTTCGAATTTTTTTTTGATATTATTTTAAAAAATTTTTTTTTGGAGTTTTTTTTTGAAATTTTTTTTTTCTTTTTGAAATTTTTTTTTTAATTTTTTTTCTGAAAATTTTTTTTTTGATTTTTTTTTGAATTTTTTTTTAATATTTTTTCGAAATTTTTTTAAAATCTATTTTGAAATTTTTTTTGAAACTTTTTTTTTTGAAAAATTTTCATTTTGAATTTTTTTTATTTATTTTTTAAATTTTTTTTCGGAAGTTTTTTTTCAAATTTTCTTTTTGATTTTTTTAATTTTTTTTTTCAATTTTTTTTCGAATTTTTTTTTTATTAATTTTTTAAAAATTTTTTTTTGAAAATTTTTTTTTTGAAAATTTTTTTTTTGAAATTTTTTTTTTTGAAATTTTTGTTTTGATTTTTTTTCTAGAATTTTTTTTTTATTTTTTTTCGATTTTTTTTAAAATTTATTTTGAAATTTTTTTTGAAACTTTTTTTTTTAATTTTTTTTTCTAAATTTTTTTTTCTAAATTTTTTTTCTAATTTTTTTTTTTTTTTTTTTTTTCGAATTTTTTTTTTGAATTTTTTTTTTCTTTTTGAAATTTTTTTTAAAATTTTTTTTTTTGAAATTTTTTTTTTTGAATTTTTTTTAAATTTTCTTTTGAAAATTTTTTTTTTGAAAATTTTTTTTTTGATTTTTTTTCTAGATTTGTTTTTATTTTTTTTTCAAAATTTATTTTGAAATTTTTTTTAAAACTTTTTTTTTTGAAAATTTTTTTTTCTAAATTTTTTTTCTAATTTTTTTTAATTTTTTTTCGATTTTTTTTAAAATTTATTTTGAAATTTTTTTTGAAACTTTTTTTTTTAAATTTTTTTTTAATTTTTTCTTTCAAAAATTTTTTTGAAATTTTTTTTGAAAATTTTTTTTTTCAATTTTTTTTTTTCGAATTTTTTTTTTGAAAATTTTTTTGACGTTTTTTTTAAATTTTTTTTGAATTCTTTTTTTGAAATTTTTTCCGAAATTTTTTTTTTTTGAAAATTTTTTTTTTGAATTTTTTTTGGATTTTTTTTTAATTTTTTTTTTATTTTTTGAAATTTTTTAAAAATTTTTTTCGATTTTTTTTTTGAAATTTTTTTCTAATTTTTTTTTATTTTTTTTCAAATATTTTTCTGTGAAAATTTTTTTTTTGAAAAATTTTATTTTGAAATTTTTTTTTTTGAAAATTTTTTGATAATTTTTTTTAAATTTTTTTTTTTTAAAAAATTTATTTTTTCTTTCAAAAATTTTTTTGAAATTTTTTTTAAAATTTTTTTTGAAATTTTCTTCTAATTTTTTTTTATTTTTTTTCAAATATTTTTCTGTGAAAATTTTTTTTTTGAAAAATTTTATTTTGAAATTTTTTTTTTTGAAAATTTTTTGATAATTTTTTTTAAATTTAAAAAAAAAAAAAAAATTATTTTTTCTTTCAAAAATTTTTTTGAAATTTTTTTTAAAATTTTTTTTGAAATTTTTTTTGAAATTTTTTTTTCTCAATTTTTTTTAAATTTTTTTTTCTTTCGTTTTTTTTAAATATTTTTCTTTGAAAATTTTGATAATTTTTTTAAAATTTTTTGATAATTATTTTTTTGAAATTTTTTTAAAAAATTTTTTTTGAGAATAATTTTTTCGAAAAATTGTTTTCGAATTTTCTTTTTTGAATTTTTTTTGATTTTTTTTTGAATTTTTTTGAAAATTTTTTTTTGAATTTTTTTATTTGAAAATTTTTTGATAATTTTTTTTGAATTTTTTTTTATTTATTTTAATTTTTTCTTTCAAAAATTTTTTTGAATTTTTTTTCGAAATTTTTTTAAATTTTTTTTTTAATTTTTTGAAAATTTTTTGATAATTATTTTTTTGAAATTTTTTTTTGGAAATTTTTTTTTTGAATTTTTTTTTTCGAATTTTTTTTTGTTTCGAAATTTTTTTCTTTTGAAAATTTTTTTGACGTTTTTTTTAAATTTTTTTTAAATTTTTTTTTGAAATTTTTTTTCTAAATTTTTTTTTTAATTTTTTGAAATTTTTTAAAAAAATTTTTCGAATTTTTTTTTGATATTATTTTTAAAAAATTTTTTTTGGAGTTTTTTTTTGAAATTTTTTTTTTTCTTTTTGAAATTTTTTTTTTTATTTTTTTTTTGAAAATTTTTTTTTTAAAAATTTTTTTTTGATTTTTTTTGAATTTTTTTCTAATTTTTTTTTCGAAATTTTTTTAAAATCTATTTTGAAATTTTTTTTGAAACTTTTTTTTTTGAAAATTTTTTTTTCTAAAATTTGTTTCTAATTTTTTAAATTTTTTTTCGAATTTTTTTTCGAAAAATTTTCATTTTGAATTTTTTTTATTTTTTTTTGAAAATTTTTTTTTCTAAATTTTTTTTCCAATTTTTTTTAATTTTTTTGAATATTTTTTTTTGAAATTTTTTTTCGAAAAATTTTCGTTTTGAATTTTTTTAAAATTTTTTTTTGAAAATTTCTTTTCGAAAAATTTTCGTTTTGAAATTTTTTTTCATTCTTCTCTTAAATTTTTTTTGGAGGTTTTTTTGAAATTTTTTTTAAAATTTTTTTTGAAATTTTTTTGATATTTTTTTTTGAGAATCATTTTTTCGAAAAATTGTTTTCGAATTTTCTTTTTTGAAATTTTTTTTGAAATTTTTTTTTTAATTTTTTGAAAATTTTTTGATAATTATTTTTTTGAAATTTTTTTTCTAGTTTTTTTGAAATTTTTTTTGAAAATATTTTTTGAATTTTTTTTTTGATTTTTTTTTTGTTTCGAAATTTTTTTCTTTTGAAAATTTTTTGACATTTTTTAAAATTCTTTTTTGAATTTTTTTTTTGAAATTTTTTCCGAAATTTTTTTTTTGAAAAATTTTTTTTTCTTTTTGAAATTTTTTTTAAATTTTTTTTTTTGAAAATTTTTTTTTCGAATTTTTTTTTTATTTTTTTTTATTTTTTTTAGAATTTTTTTTTGAAATTTTTTCCGAAATTTTTTTTTTGAAAATTTTTTTTTTGAATTTTTTTTTGGAATATTTTTTAATTTTTTTTTTAATTTTTTGAAATTTTTTAAAAAAATTTTTCGAATTTTTTTTTGATATTTTTTTTAATATTTTTTTTGGAGTTTTTTTTGAAATTTTTTTTTCTTTTTGAATTTTTTTTTTAATTTTTTTTTTGAAATTTTTTTTTTGAAATTTTTAAAAAAAATTTTTTTTGAAATTTTTTTTTTTGAAAATTTCTTTTTTGATTTATTTCTAGATTTTTTTTTATTTTTTTTTCGAAATTTTTTTAAAATTTATTTTGAAATTTTTTTTTAAACTTTTTTTTTGAAATTTTTTTTTTCTAAATTTTTTTTCTAATTTTTTTTAAATTTTTTTTCGAATTTTTTTTATGAAATTTTTTTTCGTAAAATTTTTTTTCGAAATTTTTTTTTGAAAAATTTTATTTTGAAATTTTTTTTCGAAAAATTTTCATTTTGAATTTTTTTTTTATTTATTTTTTAAATTTTTTTTCGGAAGTTTTTTTTCAAATTTTCTTTTTGATTTTTTTAATTTTTTTTTAAATTTTTTTTCGAATTTTTTTTTTAAATTTTTTAAAATTTTTTTTTTGAAAATTTTTTTTTAGAAAATTTTTTTTTTGAAATTTTTTTTTTTGAAATTTTTGTTTTGATTTTTTTTCTAGAATTTTTTTTTTTATTTTTTTTTCGATTTTTTTTAAAATTTATTTTGAAATTTTTTTTGAAACTTTTTTTTTTATTTTTTTTTCTAAATTTTTTTTTCTACATTTTTTTTCTAATTTTTTTTATTTTTTTTTTCGAAATTTTTTTTTGAATTTTTTTTTCTTTTTGAAATTTTTTTAAAAATTTTTTTTTTTGAAATTTTTTTTTTGAAATTTTTTTTTTGAACATTTTTTTTTTGATTTTTTTTCAAGATTTGTTTTTATTTTTTTTCGAAATTTTTTTAAAATTTATTTTGAAATTTTTTTTGAAACTTTTTTTTTTTGAAATTTTTTTTCTAAATTTTTTTTTAAATTTTTTGAAATTTTTTAAAAATTTTTTTTTTTGAGTTTTTTTTTGAAATTTTTTTTTTCTTTTTGAAATTTTTTTTAAAAATTTTTTTTTGAAAATTTTTTTTTGAAATTTTTTTTTGAAATTTTTTTAAAATTTTTTTTCGAAATTTTTTTTAAATTTATTTTGAAATTTTTTTTTAAACTTTTTTTTTTGAAAATTTTTTTTTCTAAAATTTGTTTCTAATTTTTTTTCGAATTTTTTTTTCGAAAAATTTTCGTTTTGAATTTTTTTTCATTTTTTTTGAAAATTTTTTTTTCTAATTTTTTTTCCAGTTTTTTTTAATTATTTTTTCGAATTTTTTTTCGAATTTTTTTTTGAAATTTTTTTTCGAAAAATTTTCGTTTTGAATTTTTTTAAAATTTTTTTTTGAAAATTTCTTTTCGAAAAATTTTCGTTTTGAAATTTTTTTTATTCTTCTCTTAAATTTTTTTTGGAGGTTTTTTTTGAGATTTTTTTTAAAATTTTTTTTTGAATTTTTTTTTTTTTTAATTTTTTTTATATTTTTTTTTGAGAATCATTTTTTCGAAAAATTGTTTTCGAATTTTCTTTTTTGAAATTTTTTTTGAATTTTTTTTAAATTTTTTGAAAATTTTTTGATAATTATTTTTTTGAAATTTTTCAAAAAAAATTTCAAAAAAAAATCGAAAAAAAATTCCAAAAATTAAAAGTAATTTAAAAAAAATTCCAAAAAAAAATTCAAAAAAAAAAATTCAAAAAAATTGAAAAAAATTCAAAAAAAATTTCAAAAAAAACATCAAAAAATTTTTCAAAAGAAAAAAATTTCGAAAAAAAACTTTAAAAAATAAAAAATTTAAAAAAAAATTCAAAAAAAATAGAAAAAAATTTTCAAAACAAAATTTTCAAAAAAAAAAATTTCAACAAAAATTAGTTTTCAAAAAAATAAAAAAAAAATCAAAAAAAAATTCAAAACGAAAATTTTTCAAAAAAAATAAAAATAAAAAAATTTCAAAAAAAAATCGAAAAAAAAATTAAAAAAATTAAAAAAAAAATTCAAAAAAAAATTTAAAAAAAAATTCAAAAAAAATCGAAAAAAAAAAATTCAAAAAATTAAAAAAAAAATAAAAAAAAAAAATTTCGAAAAAAAAACTTTTCAAAAAAAAAAATTGAAATAAAAATTTCAAAAAATAAAAAAAAAATTTTAAAAAAAATTCCAAAAAAAAATCCAAAAAAAAATTCCAAAAAAAAATTCAAAAAAATTGAAAAAAAATTCAAAAAAAATTTCAAAAAAACTCAAAAAATTTTTCAAAAGAAAAAATTTCGAAAAAAAACTTCAAAAATAAAAAATTAAAAAAAAAATTCAAAAAAAAAATTTCAAAAAAATTAGAATAAAATTTTCAAAACAAAATTTTCAAAAAAAAATAATTTTTAAAAAAATAAAAAAAATTCAAAACGAAAATTTTTCAAAAAAAAAATAAAAATAAAAAAATTCGAAAAAAAAAAAATTTTTCAAAAAAAAATTCGAAAAAAATTTCAAAAAAAATTCAAAAAAAATAAAAAAAAATGGTAAAAGAAATTTTCAAAATAAAAAAATTTCGAAAAAAAATTAAAAAATAAATTTTTAAAAAAATTTCAAAAAGAAAAAAAAATATTTCAAAAAAAACTTCAAAATAAAAATTTTAAAAAAAATAAAAAAATTTCAAAAAGAAAATTTTTTAAAAAAAATTTCAAAAAAAAAATCGAAAAAAAAATTCCAAAAATTAAAAGTAATTTAAAAAAAATTCCAAAAAAAAATTCAAAAAAAAATTTCAAAAAAAAATTTCAAAAAAATTGAAAAAAATTCAAAAAAAATTTCAAAAAAAACATCAAAAAATTTTTCAAAAGAAAAAAATTTCGAAAAAAACTTCAAAAATAAAAAATTTGAAAAAGATATTCAAAAAAAATAGAAAAAAAATTTCAAAACAAAATTTTCAAAAAAAAAATTTTCAACAAAAATTAGTTTTCAAAAAAATAAAAAAAAAAAACAAAAAAAATTCAAAACGAAAATTTTTCAAAAAAAATAAAAATAAAAAAATTAAAAAAAAAATCGAAAAAAAAATTCAAAAAATTGAAAAAAAATTTCAAAAAAAAAATCGAAAAAAAAAATTCAAAAAATTAAAAAAAAAATTCAAAAAAAAAACCTCAAAAAATTTTTCAAAAGAAAAAAATTTCGAAAAAAAACTTCAAAAATAAAAAATTTGAAAAAGATATTCAAAAAAAAAAATTTCAAAAAAAATAGAAAAAAATTTTCAAAACAAAATTTTCAAAAAAAAAAAATTTTCAAAAAAAAAATAATTTTCAAAAAAATAAAAAAAAAATAAAAAAAAATTCAAAACGAAAATTTTTCAAAAAAATAAAAATAAAAAAATTCGAAAAAAAAATTCAAAAAAAATATTTTCAAAAAAAAATTTTAAAAAATAAATTCAAAAAATTATATAGAAAAAAATTTTCAAAATAAAATTTTTCAAAAAAAAAATATTCACAGAAAAATATTTAAAATAAAAATAAGAAAAAGAAGCAAAAAAAAATTCAAAAAAAAAATTTCAAAACGAAAATTTTTCAATAAAAAAATTTCAAAAAAAAAATTAGAAAAAAAAATTAAAAAAAATTGAAATAAAAATTTCAAAAAATAAAAAAAAAATTTAAAAAAAATTCCAAAAAAAAATCCAAAAAAAAATTCCAAAAAAAAATTTCAAAAAAATTGAAAAAAAATTCAAAAAAAATTTCAAAAAAAAAACTCAAAAAATTTTTCAAAAGAAAAAATTTCGAAAAAAAACTTCAAAAATGAAAAATTAAAAAAAAAATTAAAAAAAAAAATTTCAAAAAAATTAGAAAAAAATTTTCAAAACAAAATTTTCAAAAAAAAAAATTTTCAAAAAAAAATAATTTTTAAAAAATTAAAAAAAAAACAAAAAAAAAATTCAAAACGAAAATTTTTCAAAAAAAAAATAAAAATAAAAAAATTCGAAAAAAAAAAAAAAAATTTCAAAAAAAAAATTCGAAAAAAATTTCAAAAAAAATTCAAAAAAAATTAAAAATAAAACGGTAAAAAAAATTTTCAAAATAAAAAAATTTCGAAAAAAAATTTTAAAATAAATTTTTAAAAAAATTTCAAAAAGAAAAAAAAAATATTTCAAAAAAAACTTCAAAAAAAAAATTAAAAAAAATAAAAAAATTCAAAACGAAAATTTTTCGAAAAAAAATTCAAAAAAATTTTTTAAAAAAATTAGAAAAAAAATTTAGAAAAAAATATTTTCAAAAAAAAGGCTACCATATGAAGCTGTTGGTATTTTTTTTTTGAATTTTTTTTCATTGAAAAATATCAAAACGAAAATTTTTCAATAAAAAATTTCATAAAAAAAATTAGAAAAAAAATAAAAAAAAAATTGAAAAAAAAATTTCGAAAAAAAAAATTTCGAAAAAAAAATTTTCAAAAAAAAAATTTCAAAAAAATTTTCGAAAAAAAAATTTGAAAAAAAAAAATTTTTAAAAAAAACTCTAAAAAAAATTTAAAAAAAAATTAAAAATAAAAAAAAAAAAAAATTTCAAAAAGAAAATTTTTCAAAAAAAATTTCAAAAAAAAATCGAAAAAAAAATTCCAAAAATTAAAAGTAATTTAAAAAAAATTCCAAAAAAAAATTCAAAAAAAAAATTTCAAAAAAAAATTTCAAAAAAATTGAAAAAAAATTCAAAAAAAATTTCAAAAAAACATCAAAAAATTTTTCAAAAGAAAAAAATTTCGAAAAAAAACTAAAAAATAAAAAATTTAAAAAAAAATTCAAAAAAAATAGAAAAAAATTTTCAAAACAAAATTTTCAACAAAAATTAGTTTTCAAAAAAATAAAAAAAAATCAAAAAAAAATTCAAAACGAAAATTTTTCAAAAAAAATAAAAATAAAATTTTTTTTTTTTATTTTTTTTTCGAAAATTTTTTTAAAATTTTTTTTGAAATTTTTTTTTTTGAAAATTTTTTTTTCGAATTTTTTTTTTTTAATTTTTTTTCATTTTTTTATATTTTTTTTCGAATTTTTTTTTAAATTTTTTATTGAAAAATTTTTTTTTTGAAATTTTTTATTGAAAAATTTTCGTTTTGAAATTTTTTTTTTGAAATTTTTTTTCTAATTTTTTTTCTAATTTTTTTTTTTTAATTTTTTGATAATTTTTTTTGAATTTTTTTTAAAATTTTTTTTATTTTTTCTTTCAAAAATTTTATTGAAATTTTTTTTAAAATTTTTTTTTGAAATTTTTTTTTCTAAATTTTTCTTCTAAATTTTTTTTTTTTCGTTTTTTTTTAATTTTTTAAAAATATTTTGATAATTATTTTTTTGAAATTTTTTTTTTCAAGTTTTTTGATATTTTTTTTTGAAATTTTTTTTTTGATTTTTTTTTTCGAATTTTTTTATTTTTCCTTTCAAAAATTTGATTGAAATTTTTTTTGAAATTTTTTTTTGAAATATTTTTTTCTAAATTTTTTTTTATTTTTTTAAATTTTTTTTAAAATTTTTTGATAATTATTTTTTGAAATTTTTTTTTTCTTCAAGTTTTTTTGATATTTTTTCCGAAAATTTTTTTTTTGAATTTTTTTTTTCAAATTTTTTTTTAATTTTTTGTTTCGAATTTTTTTTAAAAATTTATTTTGAAAATTTTTTTGAAATTTTTTTTTTGAAATTTTTTTTTTCTAAATTTTTTTTCTTATTTTTTTAATTTTTCTTTAATTTTGAAAAAAAAATTTTGAAATTTGTTTTCGAATTTTCTTTTTGAAATTATTTTTTTTTGATTTTTATTTTTTAATTATTTTTTTTAAGTTTTTTTTGAAATTTATTTTTCATTTTTTTTAATTAACAGCTTCATATGGTAGCCTTTTTTCTTGAAAATATTTTTTTCTAAATTTTTTTTCTAATTTTTTTTTAAAATTTTTTTCGAATTTTTTTTTCGAAAAATTTTCGTTTTGAATTTTTTTATTTTTTTGTAAATTTTTTTTTGAAGTTTTTTTTGAAATATTTTTTTTTCTTTTTGAAATTTTTTTGAAAATTTTTTTTTTAAATTTTTTTTTCGAAATTTTTTTATTTTGAAAATTTTTTTGACGTTTTTTTTTTATTTTTTTAAAAATTTTTTTAATTTTTTTCGAATTTTTTTTTTTGAAAATTTTTTTTTTTATTTTTTTTTCGAATTTTTTTATTTTTATTTTTTTTGAAAAATTTTCGTTTTGATTTTTTTTTTGATTTTTTTAAATTTTTTTAAAAATTATTTTTTTTTGAAAATTTTTTTTTTTGAAAATTTTGTTTTGAAAATTTTTTTCTAATTTTTTTGAAATTTTTTTTTTGGGTTTTTTTTTTAAATTTTTTATTTTTGAATTTTTTTTTCGAAATTTTTTCTTTTAAAAAATTTTTTGAGTTTTTTTTTTGAAATTTTTTTTCATTTTTTTTCAATTTTTTTGAATTTTTTTTTATAATTATTTTTTGGAATTTTTTTTTGGAATTTTTTTTAAATTTTTTTTTTATTTTTTGAAATTTTTATTTCATTTTTTTTTTTGAAAAATTTTCTTTTTGAAATTTTTTTTTAAAATTTTTTTAATTTTTTTTTATTTTTTTTAGAATTTTTTTTTTATTTTTTTTAAAATTTTTTTTTCGAAAATTTTTTTGAACTATTTTTTTTTCTTATTTTTTTTTCGAATTTTTTTTTTCATTTTTTTATTTTTTTTTCAAATTTTTTTTTTGAAATTTTTTATTGAAAAATTTTCGTTTTGAAATTTTTTTTTGAAATTTTTTTTGCTATTTTTTTTTTTTTAAATATTTTTTTGTGAAAATTTTTTTTTTGAAAACTTTTATTGTGATTTTTTTTTTTCTTTTAATTTTTTGATAATTTTTTTTGAATTAGTTTTTAATTTTTTTTTTATTTTTTCTTTCAAAAATTTTATTGAAATTTTTTTTGAAATTTTTTTTTGAAATTTTTTTTTTTATTTTTTTGAAATTGTTTTTTTTTTGAAAATTTTTTTTTCGAAATTTTTTTTCGAATTTTTTTTTCGAATTTTTTTTTTCATTTTTTTTTTATTTTTTTTCAAATTTTTTTTTTGAAATTTTTTATTGAAAAATTTTCGTTTTGAAATTTTTTTTTTGAGATTTTTTTTGCTAATTTTTTTTTTTTTTTTCAAATATTTTTCTGTGAAATTTTTTTTTTGAAAAGTTGTATTTTATTTTTTTTTAAATTTTTTGATAATTTTTTTTTAATTTGTTTTTAAATTTTTTTTTATTTTTCCTCTCAAAAATTTTATTGACATTTTTTTTGAAATTTTATTTTTGAAATTTTTTTTCTAAATTTTTTTCTAATTTTTTTTAAATTTTTTTTTTATTTTTTTTTTCATTTTTTTTAAATTTTTTTTTTAATTTTTCAAAAATTTTTTTTCGTTTATGTTTTTTAATTTTTTTAAAATATTTTTCTTTGAAAATTTTATTTTTGTAAAATTTAATTTTGGAACTTTTTTTAAAAATTTTTTGATAATTATTTTTTTGAAATTTTTTTTTTCAAGTTTTTTGATATTTTTTTGAAATTTTTTTCGAATTTTTTTTTTAAATTTTTTTTTTCTAATTTTTTTATTTTTTTTAAATTTTTTTTCGAATTTTTTTTTTTGAAATTTTTTTTCGAAAAATTTTCTTTTGGAAATTTTTTTAATTTTTTTTTAAATTTTTTTTTGAAGTTTTTTTTTTTGATTTTTTTTTAATTTTCTTTTTGAAAATTTTTTTTTGAATTTTTTTTTTCGAATTTTTTTTTTGTTTCGAAATTTTTTTCTTTTGAAAATTTTTTTGACGTTTTTTTTAAATTTTTTTTTGAAATTTTTTTTCGAAATTTTTTTTTCGAAATTTTTTTTTATTTTTTTCAAATTTTTTTTTTGAAATTTTTCATTGAAAAATTTTCGTTTTGAAATTTTTTTTTGAAATTTTTTTCTAATTTTTTGTTTATTTCTTTTCAAATATTTTTCTGTGAAATTTTTTTTTTGAAAAATTTTATTTTGAAATTTTTTTTCGAAAAATTTTCATTTTGAATTTTTTTTTTATTTATTTTTAAAATTTTTTTTCGGAAGTTTTTTTTCAAATTTTCTTTTTGATTTTTTTAATTTTTTTTTTAAATTTTTTTTTCGAATTTTTTTTTTTTAATTTTTTAAAAATTTTTTTTTTGAAAATTTTTTTTTTGAAAATTTTTTTTTTGAAATTTTTGTTTTGATTTTTTTTCTAGAATTTTTTTTTTATTTTTTTTTCGATTTTTTTTTAAATTTATTTTGAAATTTTTTTTGAAACTTTTTTTTTTTATTTTTTTTTCTAAATTTTTTTTTCTAAATTTTTTTTCTAATTTTTTTTATTTTTTTTTTCGAATTTTTTTTTTAAATTTTTTTTTTCTTTCGTTTTTTTTTAAATATTTTTCTTTGAAAATTTTATTTTTGTGAAATTTAATTTTGATAATTTTTTTTAAATTTTTTGATAATTATTTTTTTGAAATTTTTTTAAAAAAATTTTTTTGAGAATCATTTTTTCGAAAAATTGTTTTCGAATTTTCTTTTTTGAATTTTTTTTGATTTTTTTTTGAATTTTTTTGAAAAATTTTTTTTGAATTTTTTTATTTGAAAATTTTTTGATAATTTTTTTTGAATTTTTTTTTTATTTTTTTTAATTTCTTCTTTCAAAAATTTTTCTGAATTTTTTTTCGAAATTTTTTAAAAATTTTTTTTAAATTTTTTGAAAATTTTTTGATAATTATTTTTTTGAGATTTTTTTTTAAAAGTTTTTTTGAAATTTTTTTTGAAAATCTTTTTTTGAATTTTTTTTTTCGAATTTTTTTTTGTATCGAATTTTTTTTCTTTTGAAAATTTTTTTGACGTTTTTTTAAAAATTTTTTTCTAAATTTTTTTTTAAATTTTTTGAAATTTTTTAAAAAAATTTTTCGAATTTTTTTTTGATATTATTTTAAAAAATTTTTTTTTGGAGTTTTTTTTTGAAATTTTTTTTTTCTTTTTGAAATTTTTTTTTTAATTTTTTTTCTGAAAATTTTTTTTTTGATTTTTTTTTGAATTTTTTTTTAATATTTTTTCGAAATTTTTTTAAAATCTATTTTGAAATTTTTTTTGAAACTTTTTTTTTTGAAAAATTTTCATTTTGAATTTTTTTTATTTATTTTTTAAATTTTTTTTCGGAAGTTTTTTTTCAAATTTTCTTTTTGATTTTTTTAATTTTTTTTTTCAATTTTTTTTCGAATTTTTTTTTTATTAATTTTTTAAAAATTTTTTTTTGAAAATTTTTTTTTTGAAAATTTTTTTTTTGAAATTTTTTTTTTTGAAATTTTTGTTTTGATTTTTTTTCTAGAATTTTTTTTTTATTTTTTTTCGATTTTTTTTAAAATTTATTTTGAAATTTTTTTTGAAACTTTTTTTTTTAATTTTTTTTTCTAAATTTTTTTTTCTAAATTTTTTTTCTAATTTTTTTTTTTTTTTTTTTTTTCGAATTTTTTTTTTGAATTTTTTTTTTCTTTTTGAAATTTTTTTTAAAATTTTTTTTTTTGAAATTTTTTTTTTTGAATTTTTTTTAAATTTTCTTTTGAAAATTTTTTTTTTGAAAATTTTTTTTTTGATTTTTTTTCTAGATTTGTTTTTATTTTTTTTTCAAAATTTATTTTGAAATTTTTTTTAAAACTTTTTTTTTTGAAAATTTTTTTTTCTAAATTTTTTTTCTAATTTTTTTTAATTTTTTTTCGATTTTTTTAAAAATTTATTTTGAAATTTTTTTTGAAACTTTTTTTTTTAAATTTTTTTTTAATTTTTTCTTTCAAAAATTTTTTTGAAATTTTTTTTGAAAATTTTTTTTTTCAATTTTTTTTTTTCGAATTTTTTTTTTGAAAATTTTTTTGACGTTTTTTTTAAATTTTTTTTGAATTCTTTTTTTGAAATTTTTTCCGAAATTTTTTTTTTTTGAAAATTTTTTTTTTGAATTTTTTTTGGATTTTTTTTTAATTTTTTTTTTATTTTTTGAAATTTTTTAAAAATTTTTTTCGATTTTTTTTTTGAAATTTTTTTCTAATTTTTTTTTATTTTTTTTCAAATATTTTTCTGTGAAAATTTTTTTTTTGAAAAATTTTATTTTGAAATTTTTTTTTTTGAAAATTTTTTGATAATTTTTTTTAAATTTTTTTTTTTTAAAAAATTTATTTTTTCTTTCAAAAATTTTTTTGAAATTTTTTTTAAAATTTTTTTTGAAATTTTCTTCTAATTTTTTTTTATTTTTTTTCAAATATTTTTCTGTGAAAATTTTTTTTTTGAAAAATTTTATTTTGAAATTTTTTTTTTTGAAAATTTTTTGATAATTTTTTTTAAATTTAAAAAAAAAAAAAAAATTATTTTTTCTTTCAAAAATTTTTTTGAAATTTTTTTTAAAATTTTTTTTGAAATTTTTTTTGAAATTTTTTTTTCTCAATTTTTTTTAAATTTTTTTTTCTTTCGTTTTTTTTAAATATTTTTCTTTGAAAATTTTGATAATTTTTTTAAAATTTTTTGATAATTATTTTTTTGAAATTTTTTTAAAAAATTTTTTTTGAGAATAATTTTTTCGAAAAATTGTTTTCGAATTTTCTTTTTTGAATTTTTTTTGATTTTTTTTTGAATTTTTTTGAAAATTTTTTTTTGAATTTTTTTATTTGAAAATTTTTTGATAATTTTTTTTGAATTTTTTTTTATTTATTTTAATTTTTTCTTTCAAAAATTTTTTTGAATTTTTTTTCGAAATTTTTTTAAATTTTTTTTTTAATTTTTTGAAAATTTTTTGATAATTATTTTTTTGAAATTTTTTTTTGGAAATTTTTTTTTTGAATTTTTTTTTTCGAATTTTTTTTTGTTTCGAAATTTTTTTCTTTTGAAAATTTTTTTGACGTTTTTTTTAAATTTTTTTTAAATTTTTTTTTGAAATTTTTTTTCTAAATTTTTTTTTTAATTTTTTGAAATTTTTTAAAAAAATTTTTCGAATTTTTTTTTGATATTATTTTTAAAAAATTTTTTTTGGAGTTTTTTTTTGAAATTTTTTTTTTTCTTTTTGAAATTTTTTTTTTTATTTTTTTTTTGAAAATTTTTTTTTTAAAAATTTTTTTTTGATTTTTTTTGAATTTTTTTCTAATTTTTTTTTCGAAATTTTTTTAAAATCTATTTTGAAATTTTTTTTGAAACTTTTTTTTTTGAAAATTTTTTTTTCTAAAATTTGTTTCTAATTTTTTAAATTTTTTTTCGAATTTTTTTTCGAAAAATTTTCATTTTGAATTTTTTTTATTTTTTTTTGAAAATTTTTTTTTCTAAATTTTTTTTCCAATTTTTTTTAATTTTTTTGAATATTTTTTTTTGAAATTTTTTTTCGAAAAATTTTCGTTTTGAATTTTTTTAAAATTTTTTTTTGAAAATTTCTTTTCGAAAAATTTTCGTTTTGAAATTTTTTTTCATTCTTCTCTTAAATTTTTTTTGGAGGTTTTTTTGAAATTTTTTTTAAAATTTTTTTTGAAATTTTTTTGATATTTTTTTTTGAGAATCATTTTTTCGAAAAATTGTTTTCGAATTTTCTTTTTTGAAATTTTTTTTGAAATTTTTTTTTTAATTTTTTGAAAATTTTTTGATAATTATTTTTTTGAAATTTTTTTTCTAGTTTTTTTGAAATTTTTTTTGAAAATATTTTTTGAATTTTTTTTTTGATTTTTTTTTTGTTTCGAAATTTTTTTCTTTTGAAAATTTTTTGACATTTTTTAAAATTCTTTTTTGAATTTTTTTTTTGAAATTTTTTCCGAAATTTTTTTTTTGAAAAATTTTTTTTTCTTTTTGAAATTTTTTTTAAATTTTTTTTTTTGAAAATTTTTTTTTCGAATTTTTTTTTTATTTTTTTTTATTTTTTTTAGAATTTTTTTTTGAAATTTTTTCCGAAATTTTTTTTTTGAAAATTTTTTTTTTGAATTTTTTTTTGGAATATTTTTTAATTTTTTTTTTAATTTTTTGAAATTTTTTAAAAAAATTTTTCGAATTTTTTTTTGATATTTTTTTTAATATTTTTTTTGGAGTTTTTTTTGAAATTTTTTTTTCTTTTTGAATTTTTTTTTTAATTTTTTTTTTGAAATTTTTTTTTTGAAATTTTTAAAAAAAATTTTTTTTGAAATTTTTTTTTTTGAAAATTTCTTTTTTGATTTATTTCTAGATTTTTTTTTATTTTTTTTTCGAAATTTTTTTAAAATTTATTTTGAAATTTTTTTTTAAACTTTTTTTTTGAAATTTTTTTTTTCTAAATTTTTTTTCTAATTTTTTTTAAATTTTTTTTCGAATTTTTTTTATGAAATTTTTTTTCGTAAAATTTTTTTTCGAAATTTTTTTTTGAAAAATTTTATTTTGAAATTTTTTTTCGAAAAATTTTCATTTTGAATTTTTTTTTTATTTATTTTTTAAATTTTTTTTCGGAAGTTTTTTTTCAAATTTTCTTTTTGATTTTTTTAATTTTTTTTAAAATTTTTTTTCGAATTTTTTTTTTAAATTTTTTAAAATTTTTTTTTTGAAAATTTTTTTTTAGAAAATTTTTTTTTTGAAATTTTTTTTTTTGAAATTTTTGTTTTGATTTTTTTTCTAGAATTTTTTTTTTTATTTTTTTTTCGATTTTTTTTAAAATTTATTTTGAAATTTTTTTTGAAACTTTTTTTTTTATTTTTTTTTCTAAATTTTTTTTTCTACATTTTTTTTCTAATTTTTTTTATTTTTTTTTTCGAAATTTTTTTTTGAATTTTTTTTTCTTTTTGAAATTTTTTTAAAAATTTTTTTTTTTGAAATTTTTTTTTTGAAATTTTTTTTTTGAACATTTTTTTTTTGATTTTTTTTCAAGATTTGTTTTTATTTTTTTTCGAAATTTTTTTAAAATTTATTTTGAAATTTTTTTTGAAACTTTTTTTTTTTGAAATTTTTTTTCTAAATTTTTTTTTAAATTTTTTGAAATTTTTTAAAAATTTTTTTTTTTGAGTTTTTTTTTGAAATTTTTTTTTTCTTTTTGAAATTTTTTTTAAAAATTTTTTTTTGAAAATTTTTTTTTGAAATTTTTTTTTGAAATTTTTTTAAAATTTTTTTTCGAAATTTTTTTTAAATTTATTTTGAAATTTTTTTTTAAACTTTTTTTTTTGAAAATTTTTTTTTCTAAAATTTGTTTCTAATTTTTTTTCGAATTTTTTTTTCGAAAAATTTTCGTTTTGAATTTTTTTTCATTTTTTTTGAAAATTTTTTTTTCTAATTTTTTTTCCAGTTTTTTTTAATTATTTTTTCGAATTTTTTTTCGAATTTTTTTTTGAAATTTTTTTTCGAAAAATTTTCGTTTTGAATTTTTTTAAAATTTTTTTTTGAAAATTTCTTTTCGAAAAATTTTCGTTTTGAAATTTTTTTTATTCTTCTCTTAAATTTTTTTTGGAGGTTTTTTTTGAGATTTTTTTTAAAATTTTTTTTTGAATTTTTTTTTTTTTTAATTTTTTTTATATTTTTTTTTGAGAATCATTTTTTCGAAAAATTGTTTTCGAATTTTCTTTTTTGAAATTTTTTTTGAATTTTTTTTAAATTTTTTGAAAATTTTTTGATAATTATTTTTTTGAAATTTTTCAAAAAAAATTTCAAAAAAAAATCGAAAAAAAATTCCAAAAATTAAAAGTAATTTAAAAAAAATTCCAAAAAAAAATTCAAAAAAAAAAATTCAAAAAAATTGAAAAAAATTCAAAAAAAATTTCAAAAAAAACATCAAAAAATTTTTCAAAAGAAAAAAATTTCGAAAAAAAACTTTAAAAAATAAAAAATTTAAAAAAAAATTCAAAAAAAATAGAAAAAAATTTTCAAAACAAAATTTTCAAAAAAAAAAATTTCAACAAAAATTAGTTTTCAAAAAAATAAAAAAAAAATCAAAAAAAAATTCAAAACGAAAATTTTTCAAAAAAAATAAAAATAAAAAAATTTCAAAAAAAAATCGAAAAAAAAATTAAAAAAATTAAAAAAAAAATTCAAAAAAAAATTTAAAAAAAAATTCAAAAAAAATCGAAAAAAAAAAATTCAAAAAATTAAAAAAAAAATAAAAAAAAAAAATTTCGAAAAAAAAACTTTTCAAAAAAAAAAATTGAAATAAAAATTTCAAAAAATAAAAAAAAAATTTTAAAAAAAATTCCAAAAAAAAATCCAAAAAAAAATTCCAAAAAAAAATTCAAAAAAATTGAAAAAAAATTCAAAAAAAATTTCAAAAAAACTCAAAAAATTTTTCAAAAGAAAAAATTTCGAAAAAAAACTTCAAAAATAAAAAATTAAAAAAAAAATTCAAAAAAAAAATTTCAAAAAAATTAGAATAAAATTTTCAAAACAAAATTTTCAAAAAAAAATAATTTTTAAAAAAATAAAAAAAATTCAAAACGAAAATTTTTCAAAAAAAAAATAAAAATAAAAAAATTCGAAAAAAAAAAAATTTTTCAAAAAAAAATTCGAAAAAAATTTCAAAAAAAATTCAAAAAAAATAAAAAAAAATGGTAAAAGAAATTTTCAAAATAAAAAAATTTCGAAAAAAAATTAAAAAATAAATTTTTAAAAAAATTTCAAAAAGAAAAAAAAATATTTCAAAAAAAACTTCAAAATAAAAATTTTAAAAAAAATAAAAAAATTTCAAAAAGAAAATTTTTTAAAAAAAATTTCAAAAAAAAAATCGAAAAAAAAATTCCAAAAATTAAAAGTAATTTAAAAAAAATTCCAAAAAAAAATTCAAAAAAAAATTTCAAAAAAAAATTTCAAAAAAATTGAAAAAAATTCAAAAAAAATTTCAAAAAAAACATCAAAAAATTTTTCAAAAGAAAAAAATTTCGAAAAAAACTTCAAAAATAAAAAATTTGAAAAAGATATTCAAAAAAAATAGAAAAAAAATTTCAAAACAAAATTTTCAAAAAAAAAATTTTCAACAAAAATTAGTTTTCAAAAAAATAAAAAAAAAAAACAAAAAAAATTCAAAACGAAAATTTTTCAAAAAAAATAAAAATAAAAAAATTAAAAAAAAAATCGAAAAAAAAATTCAAAAAATTGAAAAAAAATTTCAAAAAAAAAATCGAAAAAAAAAATTCAAAAAATTAAAAAAAAAATTCAAAAAAAAAACCTCAAAAAATTTTTCAAAAGAAAAAAATTTCGAAAAAAAACTTCAAAAATAAAAAATTTGAAAAAGATATTCAAAAAAAAAAATTTCAAAAAAAATAGAAAAAAATTTTCAAAACAAAATTTTCAAAAAAAAAAAATTTTCAAAAAAAAAATAATTTTCAAAAAAATAAAAAAAAAATAAAAAAAAATTCAAAACGAAAATTTTTCAAAAAAATAAAAATAAAAAAATTCGAAAAAAAAATTCAAAAAAAATATTTTCAAAAAAAAATTTTAAAAAATAAATTCAAAAAATTATATAGAAAAAAATTTTCAAAATAAAATTTTTCAAAAAAAAAATATTCACAGAAAAATATTTAAAATAAAAATAAGAAAAAGAAGCAAAAAAAAATTCAAAAAAAAAATTTCAAAACGAAAATTTTTCAATAAAAAAATTTCAAAAAAAAAATTAGAAAAAAAAATTAAAAAAAATTGAAATAAAAATTTCAAAAAATAAAAAAAAAATTTAAAAAAAATTCCAAAAAAAAATCCAAAAAAAAATTCCAAAAAAAAATTTCAAAAAAATTGAAAAAAAATTCAAAAAAAATTTCAAAAAAAAAACTCAAAAAATTTTTCAAAAGAAAAAATTTCGAAAAAAAACTTCAAAAATGAAAAATTAAAAAAAAAATTAAAAAAAAAAATTTCAAAAAAATTAGAAAAAAATTTTCAAAACAAAATTTTCAAAAAAAAAAATTTTCAAAAAAAAATAATTTTTAAAAAATTAAAAAAAAAACAAAAAAAAAATTCAAAACGAAAATTTTTCAAAAAAAAAATAAAAATAAAAAAATTCGAAAAAAAAAAAAAAAATTTCAAAAAAAAAATTCGAAAAAAATTTCAAAAAAAATTCAAAAAAAATTAAAAATAAAACGGTAAAAAAAATTTTCAAAATAAAAAAATTTCGAAAAAAAATTTTAAAATAAATTTTTAAAAAAATTTCAAAAAGAAAAAAAAAATATTTCAAAAAAAACTTCAAAAAAAAAATTAAAAAAAATAAAAAAATTCAAAACGAAAATTTTTCGAAAAAAAATTCAAAAAAATTTTTTAAAAAAATTAGAAAAAAAATTTAGAAAAAAATATTTTCAAAAAAAAGGCTACCATATGAAGCTGTTGGTATTTTTTTTTTGAATTTTTTTTCATTGAAAAATATCAAAACGAAAATTTTTCAATAAAAAATTTCATAAAAAAAATTAGAAAAAAAATAAAAAAAAAATTGAAAAAAAAATTTCGAAAAAAAAAATTTCGAAAAAAAAATTTTCAAAAAAAAAATTTCAAAAAAATTTTCGAAAAAAAAATTTGAAAAAAAAAAATTTTTAAAAAAAACTCTAAAAAAAATTTAAAAAAAAATTAAAAATAAAAAAAAAAAAAAATTTCAAAAAGAAAATTTTTCAAAAAAAATTTCAAAAAAAAATCGAAAAAAAAATTCCAAAAATTAAAAGTAATTTAAAAAAAATTCCAAAAAAAAATTCAAAAAAAAAATTTCAAAAAAAAATTTCAAAAAAATTGAAAAAAAATTCAAAAAAAATTTCAAAAAAACATCAAAAAATTTTTCAAAAGAAAAAAATTTCGAAAAAAAACTAAAAAATAAAAAATTTAAAAAAAAATTCAAAAAAAATAGAAAAAAATTTTCAAAACAAAATTTTCAACAAAAATTAGTTTTCAAAAAAATAAAAAAAAATCAAAAAAAAATTCAAAACGAAAATTTTTCAAAAAAAATAAAAATAAAATTTTTTTTTTTTATTTTTTTTTCGAAAATTTTTTTAAAATTTTTTTTGAAATTTTTTTTTTTGAAAATTTTTTTTTCGAATTTTTTTTTTTTAATTTTTTTTCATTTTTTTATATTTTTTTTCGAATTTTTTTTTAAATTTTTTATTGAAAAATTTTTTTTTTGAAATTTTTTATTGAAAAATTTTCGTTTTGAAATTTTTTTTTTGAAATTTTTTTTCTAATTTTTTTTCTAATTTTTTTTTTTTAATTTTTTGATAATTTTTTTTGAATTTTTTTTAAAATTTTTTTTATTTTTTCTTTCAAAAATTTTATTGAAATTTTTTTTAAAATTTTTTTTTGAAATTTTTTTTTCTAAATTTTTCTTCTAAATTTTTTTTTTTTCGTTTTTTTTTAATTTTTTAAAAATATTTTGATAATTATTTTTTTGAAATTTTTTTTTTCAAGTTTTTTGATATTTTTTTTTGAAATTTTTTTTTTGATTTTTTTTTTCGAATTTTTTTATTTTTCCTTTCAAAAATTTGATTGAAATTTTTTTTGAAATTTTTTTTTGAAATATTTTTTTCTAAATTTTTTTTTATTTTTTTAAATTTTTTTTAAAATTTTTTGATAATTATTTTTTGAAATTTTTTTTTTCTTCAAGTTTTTTTGATATTTTTTCCGAAAATTTTTTTTTTGAATTTTTTTTTTCAAATTTTTTTTTAATTTTTTGTTTCGAATTTTTTTTAAAAATTTATTTTGAAAATTTTTTTGAAATTTTTTTTTTGAAATTTTTTTTTTCTAAATTTTTTTTCTTATTTTTTTAATTTTTCTTTAATTTTGAAAAAAAAATTTTGAAATTTGTTTTCGAATTTTCTTTTTGAAATTATTTTTTTTTGATTTTTATTTTTTAATTATTTTTTTTAAGTTTTTTTTGAAATTTATTTTTCATTTTTTTTAATTAACAGCTTCATATGGTAGCCTTTTTTCTTGAAAATATTTTTTTCTAAATTTTTTTTCTAATTTTTTTTTAAAATTTTTTTCGAATTTTTTTTTCGAAAAATTTTCGTTTTGAATTTTTTTATTTTTTTGTAAATTTTTTTTTGAAGTTTTTTTTGAAATATTTTTTTTTCTTTTTGAAATTTTTTTGAAAATTTTTTTTTTAAATTTTTTTTTCGAAATTTTTTTATTTTGAAAATTTTTTTGACGTTTTTTTTTTATTTTTTTAAAATTTTTTTTAATTTTTTTCGAATTTTTTTTTTTGAAAATTTTTTTTTTTATTTTTTTTTCGAATTTTTTTATTTTTATTTTTTTTGAAAAATTTTCGTTTTGATTTTTTTTTTGATTTTTTTAAATTTTTTTAAAAATTATTTTTTTTTGAAAATTTTTTTTTTTGAAAATTTTGTTTTGAAAATTTTTTTCTAATTTTTTTGAAATTTTTTTTTTGGGTTTTTTTTTTAAATTTTTTATTTTTGAATTTTTTTTTCGAAATTTTTTCTTTTAAAAAATTTTTTGAGTTTTTTTTTTGAAATTTTTTTTCATTTTTTTTCAATTTTTTTGAATTTTTTTTTATAATTATTTTTTGGAATTTTTTTTTGGAATTTTTTTTAAATTTTTTTTTTATTTTTTGAAATTTTTATTTCATTTTTTTTTTTGAAAAATTTTCTTTTTGAAATTTTTTTTTAAAATTTTTTTAATTTTTTTTTATTTTTTTTAGAATTTTTTTTTTATTTTTTTTAAAATTTTTTTTTCGAAAATTTTTTTGAACTATTTTTTTTTCTTATTTTTTTTTCGAATTTTTTTTTTCATTTTTTTATTTTTTTTTCAAATTTTTTTTTTGAAATTTTTTATTGAAAAATTTTCGTTTTGAAATTTTTTTTTGAAATTTTTTTTGCTATTTTTTTTTTTTTAAATATTTTTTTGTGAAAATTTTTTTTTTGAAAACTTTTATTGTGATTTTTTTTTTTCTTTTAATTTTTTGATAATTTTTTTTGAATTAGTTTTTAATTTTTTTTTTATTTTTTCTTTCAAAAATTTTATTGAAATTTTTTTTGAAATTTTTTTTTGAAATTTTTTTTTTTATTTTTTTGAAATTGTTTTTTTTTTGAAAATTTTTTTTTCGAAATTTTTTTTCGAATTTTTTTTTCGAATTTTTTTTTTCATTTTTTTTTTATTTTTTTTCAAATTTTTTTTTTGAAATTTTTTATTGAAAAATTTTCGTTTTGAAATTTTTTTTTTGAGATTTTTTTTGCTAATTTTTTTTTTTTTTTTCAAATATTTTTCTGTGAAATTTTTTTTTTGAAAAGTTGTATTTTATTTTTTTTTAAATTTTTTGATAATTTTTTTTTAATTTGTTTTTAAATTTTTTTTTATTTTTCCTCTCAAAAATTTTATTGACATTTTTTTTGAAATTTTATTTTTGAAATTTTTTTTCTAAATTTTTTTCTAATTTTTTTTAAATTTTTTTTTTATTTTTTTTTTCATTTTTTTTAAATTTTTTTTTTAATTTTTCAAAAATTTTTTTTCGTTTATGTTTTTTAATTTTTTTAAAATATTTTTCTTTGAAAATTTTATTTTTGTAAAATTTAATTTTGGAACTTTTTTTAAAAATTTTTTGATAATTATTTTTTTGAAATTTTTTTTTTCAAGTTTTTTGATATTTTTTTGAAATTTTTTTCGAATTTTTTTTTTAAATTTTTTTTTTCTAATTTTTTTATTTTTTTTAAATTTTTTTTCGAATTTTTTTTTTTGAAATTTTTTTTCGAAAAATTTTCTTTTGGAAATTTTTTTAATTTTTTTTTAAATTTTTTTTTGAAGTTTTTTTTTTTGATTTTTTTTAAATTTTCTTTTTGAAAATTTTTTTTTGAATTTTTTTTTTCGAATTTTTTTTTTGTTTCGAAATTTTTTTCTTTTGAAAATTTTTTTGACGTTTTTTTTAAATTTTTTTTTGAAATTTTTTTTCGAAATTTTTTTTTCGAAATTTTTTTTTATTTTTTTCAAATTTTTTTTTTGAAATTTTTCATTGAAAAATTTTCGTTTTGAAATTTTTTTTTGAAATTTTTTTCTAATTTTTTGTTTATTTCTTTTCAAATATTTTTCTGTGAAATTTTTTTTTTGAAAAATTTTATTTTGAAATTTTTTTTCGAAAAATTTTCATTTTGAATTTTTTTTTTATTTATTTTTAAAATTTTTTTTCGGAAGTTTTTTTTCAAATTTTCTTTTTGATTTTTTTAATTTTTTTTTTAAATTTTTTTTTCGAATTTTTTTTTTTTAATTTTTTAAAAATTTTTTTTTTGAAAATTTTTTTTTTGAAAATTTTTTTTTTGAAATTTTTGTTTTGATTTTTTTTCTAGAATTTTTTTTTTATTTTTTTTTCGATTTTTTTTTAAATTTATTTTGAAATTTTTTTTGAAACTTTTTTTTTTTATTTTTTTTTCTAAATTTTTTTTTCTAAATTTTTTTTCTAATTTTTTTTATTTTTTTTTTCGAATTTTTTTTTTGAATTTTTTTTTTCTTTTTGAAATTTTTTTAAAATTTTTTTTTTTTAATTTTTTTTTGAATTTTTTTTTAAATTTATTTTGAAATTTTTTTGAAACTTTTTTTTTCGAAATTTTTTTTCTAAATTTTTTTTTTAATTTTCTGAAATTTTTTAAAAATTTTTTTCGAATTTTTTTTTGATATTTTTTTTAAAATTTTTTTTTGGAGTTTTTTTTTGAAATTTTTTTTTTCTTTTTGAAATTTTTTTTAAAATTTTTTTTTTGAAAATTTTTTTTTTGAAATTTTTTTTTTTTAATTTTTTTTTAATTTTTTTTCGAAATTTTTTTAAAATTTATTTTGAAATTTTTTTTGAAACTTTTTTTTTTGAAAATTTGTTTCTAATTTTTTAAATTTTTTTTCGAATTTTTTTTTCGAAAAATTTTCGTTTTGAATTTTTTTTCATTTTTTTTGAAATTCTTTTTTTCTAATTTTTTTTTCCAGTTTTTTTTATTTTTTTTTTGAATTTTTTTTTGAAATTTTTTTTCGAAAAATTTTCGTTTTGAATTTTTTTAAAATTTTTTTTTGAAAATTTCTTTTCGAAAAATTTTCGTTTTGAAATTTTTTTTATTCTTCTCTTAAATTTTTTTTGGAGGTTTTTTTTGAGATTTTTTTAAAAATTTTTTTTTGAAATTTTTTTTTTTTAATTTTTTTTATTTTTTTTTTGAGAATCATTTTTTCGAAAAATTGTTTTCGAATTTTCTTTTTTGAAATTTTTTTTGAATTTTTTTTAAAATTTTTTGAAAATTTTTTGATAATTATTTTTTTGAAATTTTTCAAAAAAAATTTCAAAAAAAAAAAATCGAAAAAAAAATTCCAAAAATTAAAAGTAATTTAAAAAAAATTCCAAAAAAAAATTCAAAAAAAAAATTTCAAAAAAAAATTTCAAAAAAATTGAAAAAAAATTCAAAAAAAATTTCAAAAAAACATCAAAAAATTTTTCAAAAGAAAAAAATTTCGAAAAAAAACTTTAAAAAATAAAAAATTTAAAAAAAAATTCAAAAAAAATAGAAAAAAATTTTCAAAACAAAATTTTCAAAAAAAAAATTTTCAACAAAAATTAGTTTTCAAAAAAATAAAAAAAAATCAAAAAAAAATTCAAAACGAAAATTTTTCAAAAAAAATAAAAATAAAAAAAATTTTTTTTTTTATTTTTTTTTCGAAAATTTTTTTAAAATTTTTTTTGAAATTTTTTTTTTTGAAAATTTTTTTTTCGAATTTTTTTTTTGAAATTTTTTTTCATTTTTTTTTTATTTTTTTTCGAATTTTTTTTAAAATTTTTTATTGAAAAATTTTTTTTTTGAAATTTTTTATTGAAAAATTTTCGTTTTGAAATTTTTTTTTGGAAATTTTTTTTCTAATTTTTTTTTTTAATTTTTTGATAATTTTTTTTGAATTTTTTTTTTATTTTTTTTATTTTTTCTTTCAAAAATTTTATTGAAATTTTTTTTAAAATTTTTTTTTGAAATTTTTTTTTCTAAATTTTTTTTTTTTCGTTTTTTTTTTAATTTTTTAAAAATATTTTGATAATTATTTTTTTGAAATTTTTTTTTTCAAGTTTTTTGATATTTTTTTTGAAATTTTTTTTTTGAATTTTTTTTTCGAATTTTTTTTATTTTTTCTTTCAAAAATTTTATTGAAATTTTTTTTGAAATTTTTTTTTGAAATATTTTTTTCTAAATTTTTTTTTATTTTTTTTTATTTTTTTAAATTTTTTTTTTAATTTTTTGATAATTATTTTTTGAAATTTTTTTTTCAAGTTTTTTTGATATTTTCTCTGAAAATTTTTTTTTGAATTTTTTTTTTCAAATTTTTTTTTAATTTTTTGTTTCGAAATTTTTTTAAAAATTTATTTTGAAAATTTTTTTGAAATTTTTTTTTTGAAAATTTTTTTTTCTAAATTTTTTTTCTAATTTTTTTAATTTTTCTTTAATTTTGAAAAAAAAATTTTCAAAAATTTTTTTTGAAATTTGTTTTCGAATTTTCTTTTTGAAATTTTTTTTTGAATTTTATTTTTTAATTATTTTTTTAAAGTTTTTTTTGAAATTAATTTTTAATTTTTTTTTAATTAACAGCTTCATATGGTAGCCTTTTTTTTTGAAAATATTTTTTTCTAAATTTTTTTTCTAATTTTTTTTAAAATTTTTTTCGAATTTTTTTTTCGAAAAATTTTCGTTTTGAATTTTTTTATTTTTTTGTAAATTTTTTTTGAAGTTTTTTTTGAAATATTTTTTTTTCTTTTTGAAATTTTTTTAAAAATTTTTTTTTTTAATTTTTTTTTCGAAATTTTTTTATTTTGAAAATTTTTTTGACGTTTTTTTTTTATTTTTTTTTTGAAAATTTTGTTTTGAAAATTTTTTTGAAATTTTTTTTTTGAGTTTTTTTTTTAATTTTTTATTTTTGAATTTTTTTTTCGAAATTTTTTCATTTGAAAAATTTTTTGAGTTTTTTTTTTGAAATTTTTTTTCATTTTTTTTCAATTTTTTTAAAATTTTTTTTTGTAATTATTTTTTGGAATTTTTTTTTTGAATTTTTTTTAAATTTTTTTTTTATTTTTTTTTTATTTTTTGAAATTTTTATTTCATTTTTATTTTTTGAAAAATTTTCTTTTTGAAATTTTTTTTTAAATTTTTTTAATTTTTTTTTTATTTTTTTTAGAATTTTTTTTTTATTTTTTTTTTAAATTTTTTTTTCGAAAATTTTTTTGAACTATTTTTTTTTCTAATTTTTTTTTCGGATTTTTTTTTTAATTTTTTTATTTTTTTTCAAATTTTTTTTTTGAAATTTTTTTTAAAATTTTTTTTCGAAATTTTTTTAAAATTTATTTTGAAATTTTTTTTGAAACTTTTTTTTTTGAAAATTTTTTTTTTCTAAAATTTGTTCCTAATTTTTTTAATTTTTTTTCGAATTTTTTTTTCGAAATTTTTTTTTAATTTTTTTATTTTTTTTCAAATTTTTTTTTTGAAATTTTTTATTGAAAAATTTTCGTTTTGAAATTTTTTTTTGAAGTTTTTTTTGCTAATTTTTTTTTTTTTTTTAAATATTTTTTTGTGAAAATTTTTTTTTTGAAAACTTTTATGGTGAATTTTTTTTTTCTTTTAATTTTTTGATAATTTTTTTGAATTAGTTTTTAATTTTTTTTTTATTTTTTCTTTCAAAAATTTTTTTTGAAATTTTTTTTTTGAAATTTTTTTTTTATTTTTTTGAAATTGTTTTTTTTTTGAAAATTTTTTTTTCGAAATTTTTTTTCGAAATTTTTTTTCGAATTTTTTTTTTCATTTTTTTTTTATTTTTTTTCAAATTTTTTTTTTGAAATTTTTTATTGAAAAATTTTCGTTTTGAAATTTTTTTTTTGAAATTTTTTTTGCTAATTTTTTTTTTTTCAAATATTTTTCTGTGAAATTTTTTTTTTGAAAAGTTGTATTTTATTTATTTTTTTTAATTTTTTGATAATTTTTTTTCAATTTGTTTTTAAATTTTTTTTTTCTCTCAAAAATTTTATTGACATTTTTTTTGAAATTTTTTTTTTTGAAATTTTTTTTTCTGAATTTTTTTTCTAATTTTTTTTTAATTTTTTTTTTATTTTTTTTTTCATTTTTTTTAAATTTTTTTTTTAATTTTTCAAAAATTTTTTTTCGTTTTTTTTTTTAATTTTTTTAAAATATTTTTCTTTGAAAATTTTATTTTTGTAAAATTTAATTTTGGAACTTTTTTTTAAAATTTTTTGATAATTATTTTTTTGAAATTTTTTTTTTCAAGTTTTTGATATTTTTTTGAAATTTTTTTCGAATTTTTTTTTAAATTTTTTTTTTCTAAATTTTTTTATTTTTTTAAAAATTTTTTTCGAATTTTTTTTTTTTGAAATTTTTTTTCGAAAAATTTTCTTTTGGAAATTTTTTTAAATTTTTTTTTAAATTTTTTTTTGAAGTTTTTTTTTTGATTTTTTTTAAATTTTCTTTTTGAAATTTTTTTAAAGTTTTTTTTGAAAATTTTTTTTTGAATTTTTTTTTTCGAATTTTTTTTTTGTTTCGAAATTTTTTTCTTTTGAAAATTTTTTTGACGTTTTTTTTAAATTTTTTTTTGAAATTTTTTTTTTTGAAAATTTTTTTTTCTAAAATTTGTTTCTAATTTTTTTAATTTTTTTTCGAATTTTTTTTTCGAAAAATTTTCGTTTTGAATTTTTTTTTATTTTTTTTTTTTATTTTTTTTTCCAATTTTTTTAAATTTTTTTTCGAATTTTTTTTGAAATTTTTTTTCGAAAAATTTTCGTTTTGAATTTTTTTAAAATTTTTTTTTGAAAATTTCTTTTCGAAAGATTTTCGTTTTGAAATTTTTTTTCATTCTTCTCTTAAATTTTTTTTGGAGGTTTTTTTTGAAATTTTTTTAAAAATTTTTTTTGAAATTTTTTTTCTTGAAATTTTTTTGATATTTTTTTTTGAGAATCATTTTTTCGAAAAATTGTTTTCGAATTTTCTTTTTTGAAATTTTTTTTTTAATTTTTTGAAAATTTTTTGATAATTATTTTTTTAAAATTTATTTTGAAATTTTTTTTGAAACTTTTTTTTTTGAAAATTTTTTTTTCTAAAATTTGTTCCTAATTTTTTTAATTTTTTTTCGAATTTTTTTTTCGAAAAATTTTCGTTTTGAATTTTTTTTCATTTTTTTAAGAAAATTTTTTTTTCTAAATTTTTTTTCCAATTTTTTTTAATTTTTTTAAAATTTTTTTTTGAAAATTTCATTTCGAAAAATTTTCGTTTTGAAATTTTTTTTTATTCTTCTCTTAAATTTTTTTTGGAGGTTTTTTTTGAAATTTTTTTTAAAATTTTTTTTTGAAATTTTTTTTTTTTTAATTTTTTTGATATTTTTTTTTGAGAATCATTTTTTCGAAAAATTGTTTTCGAATTTTCTTTTTTGAAATTTTTTTTGAATTTTTTTTTTAATTTTTTGAAAATTTTTGATAATTATTTTTTTGAAATTTTTCAAAAAAAATTTCAAAAAAAAAATCGAAAAAAAAATTCCAAAAATTAAAAGTAATTTAAAAAAAATTCCAAAAAAAAATTCAAAAAAAAATTTCAAAAAAAAATTTCAAAAAAATTCAAAAAAAAATTTCAAAAAAAACATCAAAAAATTTTTCAAAAGAAAAAAATTTCGAAAAAAAACTTTAAAAAATAAAAAATTTAAAAAAAAATAGAAAAAAAATTTCAAAACAAAATTTTCAAAAAAAAATTTTTCAACAAAAATTAGTTTTCAAAAAAATAAAAAAAAATCAAAAAAAAATTCAAAACGAAAATTTTTCAAAAAAAATAAAAATAAAAAAATTTCAAAAAAGAATCGAAAAAAAAATTTAAAAAAAAATTCAAAAAAAAATCGAAAAAAAAAATTCAAAAAATAAAAAAAAAAAAAAAAAAAAAAATTTAAAAAAAAAATTTCAAAAAGAAAATTTTTCAAAAAAAAAAATTGAAATAAAAATTTCAAAAAATAAAAAAAAAATTTAAAAAAAATTCCAAAAAAAATTCCAAAAAAAAATTCCAAAAAAAAATTTCAAAAAAATTGAAAAAAAATTCAAAAAAAATTTCAAAAAAATTGAAAAAAAATTCAAAAAAAATTTCAAAAAAAAACTCAAAAAATTTTTCAAAAGAAAAAATTTCGAAAAAAAACTTCAAAAATAAAAAATTAAAAAAAAAAATTCAAAAAAAAAATTTCAAAAAAATTAGAAAAAAATTTTCAAAAAAAAATAATTTAAAAAAAAATAAAAAAAGTTCAAAACGAAAATTTTTCAAAAAAAAAATAAAAATAAAAAAATTCGAAAAAAAAAAATTTCAAAAAAAAAATTCGAAAAAAATTTCAAAAAAAATTCAAAAAAAATAAAAATAAACGGTAAAAGAAATTTTCAAAATTAAAAAATTTCGAAAAAAAATTAAAAAAAAATTTTTAAAAAAATTTCAAAAAGAAAAAAAAAATATTTCAAAAAAAACTTCAAAAAAAAAAATTTAAAAAAAAATAAAAAAATTTCAAAACGAAAATTTTTCAAAAAGATAAAAATAAAAAAATTCGAAAAAAAAATTCGAAAAAAAAATTCAAAAAAAAAATTTCAAAAAAAATTTTAAAAAATAAATTCAAAAAATTATATAAAAAAAAAATTTTCAAAATAAAATTTTTCAAAAAAAAATTTTCACAGAAAAATATTTAAAATAAAAATAAGAAAAAAAAAGCAAAAAAAATTTCAAAAAAAAAATTTCAAAACGAAAACTTTTCAATAAAAAAATTTCAAAAAAAAATTAGAAAAAAAAAATAAAAAAAAATTGAAAAAAAAATTTCGAAAAAAAAATTTACAAAAAAAAAAAATAGTTCAAAAAAATTTTCGAAAAAAAAATTAAAAAAAAAAATAAAAAAAAAATTATAAAAAAAATAAAAAAAAAATTAAAAAAATTTAAAAAAAATTTCAAAAAGAAAATTTTTCAAAAAAAAAATTGAAATAAAAATTTCAAAAAATAAAAAAAAAAATTTGAAAAAAATTCCAAAAAAAAAAATCCAAAAAAAAATTCCAAAAAAAAATTTCAAAAAAATTGAAAAAAAATTTCAAAACAAAATTTTCAAAAAAAAAATTTTTCAAAAAAAAAATAATTTTTAAAAAAATAAAAAAAAAATCAAAAAAAAAATTCAAAACGAAAATTTTTCAAAAAAAAAAAAAAAATAAAAAAATTCGAAAAAAAAAAAAATTCAAAAAAAAAATTCGAAAAAAATTTCAAAAAAAATTCAAAAAAAATTAAAAATAAAACGGTAAAAAAAAATTTCAAAATAAAAAAAATTCGAAAAAAAATTTAAAAAAAATTTTTTAAAAAAATTTCAAAAAGAAAAAAAAAATATTTCAAAAAAAACTTCAAAAAAAAATTAAAAAAAAATAAAAAAATTCAAAACGAAAATTTTTCGAAAAAAAAATTCAAAAAAAATTCGAAAAAATTTTTTAAAAAAATTAGAAAAAAAATTTAGAAAAAAATATTTTCAAAAAAAAGGCTACCATATGAAGCTGTTAGTATTTTTTTTTTGAATTTTTTTTCATTGAAAAATATCAAAACGAAAAGTTTTCAATAAAAAATTTCATAAAAAAAAATAGAAAAAAAAATAAAAAAAAAATTGAAAAAAAAATTTCGAAAAAAAAAATTTCGAAAAAAAAATTTTCAAAAAAAAAATTTCAAAAAAATTTTCGAAAAAAAAAATTGAAAAAAAAAAATTTAAAAAAAATTCTTAAAAAAATTTAAAAAAAAATTAAAAATTAAAAAAAAAAAATTTCAAAAAGAAAATTTTTCAAAAAAAATTTTTAAAAAAAAATTGAAAAAAAAATTCCAAAAATTAAAAGTAATTTAAAAAAAATTCCAAAAAAAATTCAAAAAAAAAAATTTCAAAAAAAAATTTCAAAAAAATTGAAAAAAAATTCAAAAAAAATTTCAAAAAAACATCAAAAAATTTTTCAAAAGAAAAAATTTCGAAAAAAAACTTTAAAAAATAAAAAATTTAAAAAAAAATTCAAAAAAAATAGAAAAAAATTTTCAAAACAAAATTTTCAAAAAAAAAATTTTCAACAAAAATTAGTTTTCAAAAAAATAAAAAAAACCAAAAAAAAAATTCAAAACGAAAATTTTTCAAAAAAAATAAAAATAAAAAATTTTTTTTTTTATTTTTTTTTCGAAAATTTTTTTAAAATTTTTTTTGAAATTTTTTTTTTGAAAATTTTTTTTTCGAATTTTTTTTTCGAAATTTTTTTTCATTTTTTTTTTATTTTTTTTCGATTTTTTTTTAATTTTTTATTGAAAAATTTTTTTTTTGAAATTTTTTATTGAAAAATTTTCGTTTTGAAATTTTTTTTTTGAAATTTTTTTTCTAATTTTTTTTCTAATTTTTTTTTTAAATTTTTTGATATTTTTTTTTTGAATTTTTTTTTAAAATTTTTTTTATTTTTTCTTTCAAAAATTTTATTGAATTTTTTTTTTAATTTTTTTTGAAAATTTTTTTTCTAAATTTTTTTTCTAAATTTTTTTTTTATTTTTTTTCGTTTTTTTTAATTTTTTAAAAATATTTTGATAATTATTTTTTTGAAATTTTTTTTTTCAAGTTTTCTGATATTTTTTTTGAAAATTTTTTTTTAATTTTTTTTTTCGAATTTTTTTTATTTTTCCTTTCAAAAATTTTATTGAAATTTTTTTTGAAATTTTTTTTTGAAATATTTTTTTCTAAATTTTTTTTATTTTTTTTTTATTTTTTTTAATTTTTTTTTTATTTTTTTATAATTATTTTTTGAAATTTTTTTTTAAAAGTTTTTTTGATATTTTTTCTGAAAATTTTTTTTTGATTTTTTTTTTCAATTTTTTTTTTAATTTTTTGTTTCGAAATTTTTTTAAAAATTTATTTTGAAAATTTTTTTGAAATTTTTTTTTTGAAAATTTTTTTTTCTAAATTTTTTTTCTAATTTTTTTAATTTTTCTTTAATTTTGAAAAAATTTTTTTCAAAAATTTTTTTTGAAATTTGTTTTCGAATTTTCTTTTTGAAATTTTTTTTTTGAATTTTATTTTTTAAATATTTTTTTTAAGTTTTTTTTGAAATTTATTTTTAATTTTTTTTTAATTAACAGCTTCATATGGTAGCCTTTTTTGTTGAAAATATTTTTTTCAAATTTTTTTTCTAATTTTTTTAAAAAAAATTTTCGAATTTTTTTTTGAATTTTTTTTCGAAAAATTTTCGTTTTGAATTTTTTTATTTTTTTAAAATTTTTTTTTGAAGTTTTTTTTGAAATATTTTTTTTTTCTTTTTGAAATTTTTTTAAAAATTTTGTTTTAAAATTTTTTTTTCGAAATTTTTTTATTTTGAAAATTTTTTTGAGGTTTTTTTTTATTTTTTTAAAAAAAATTTTAATTTTTTTCGAATTTTTTTTTTGAAAATTTGTTTTTAAATTTTTTTATTTTTATTTTTTTTTGAAAAATTTTCGTTTTGAATTTTTTTTTTGATTTTTTAAATTTTTTTTAAAAATTATTTTTTTTTGAAAATTTTTTTTTTTGAAAATTTTGTTTTGAAAATTTTTTTCTAATTTTTTTGAAATTTTTTTTTTGAGTTTTTTCTTAAATTTTTTATTTTTGAATTTTTTTTTCGAAATTTTTTCTTTTGAAAAATTTTTTGAGTTTTTTTTTGAAATTTTTTTTCATTTTTTTTCAATTTTTTTGAAATTTTTTTTGGAATTATTTTTTGGAATTTCGTTTTGGATTTTTTTTTAAATTTTTTTTTATTTTTTGAAATTTTTATTTCATTTTTTTTTTGAAAAATTTTGTTTTTGAAATTTTTTTTTTAAATTTTTTAAATTTTTTTTTTATTTTTTTTAGAATTTTTTTTTAATTTTTTTTTTATTTTTTTTTCGAAAATTTTTTTGAACTATTTTTTTTTTCTAATTTTTTTTTCGAAATTTTTTTATCATTTTTTTATTTTTTTTCAAATTTTTTTTTTGAAATTTTTTATTGAAAAATTTTCATTTTGAAATTTTTTTTTTGAAATTTTTTTTGCTAATTTTTTTTTTTTTTTTTTTTAATATTTTTCTGTGAAAATTTTTTTTTGAAAAGTTTTATTTTAAATTTTTTTTTTCTTTTAATTTTTTGATAATTTTTTTTGAATTAGTTTTTAATTTTTTTTTATTTTTTCTTTCAAAAATTTTATTGAAATTTTTTTTGAAATTTTTTTTTTGAAATTTTTTTTTTATTTTTTTGAAATTGTTTTTTTTTTGAAAATTTTTTTTTCGAAATTTTTTTTCGAAATTTTTTTTCGAAATTTTTTTTTCATTTTTTTTTATTTTTTTCAAATTTTTTTTTGAAATTTTTTATTGAAAAATTTTCGTTTTGAAATTTTTTTTTTGAAATTTTCTTTGCTAATTTTTTTTTTTTCAAATTTTTTTCTGTGAATTTTTTTTTTGAAAAGTTGTATTTTATTTTTTTTTAAATTTTTTGATAATTTTTTTTTAAATTTGTTTTTAATTTTTTTTTTATTTTTTCTTTCAAAAATTTTATTGACATTTTTTTTGAAATTTTTTTTTGAAATTTTTTTTTGAAATTTTTTTTTCTAAATTTTTTTTCTAATTTTTTTTAAATTTTTTTTTTATTTTTTTTTCATTTTTTTAAAAAATTTTTTTTCATTCTTCTCTTAAATTTTTTTTGGAGGTTTTTTTTGAAATTTTTTTAAAAATTTTTTTTGAAATTTTTTTTCTTGAAATTTTTTTGATATTTTTTTTTGAGAATCATTTTTTCGAATTTTCTTTTTTGAAATTTTTTTTGAAATTCTTTTTTTAATTTTTTGAAAATTTTTTGATAATTATTTTTTTAAAATTTATTTTGAAATTTTTTTTGAAACTTTTTTTTTTGAAAATTTTTTTTTCTAAAATTTGTTCCTAATTTTTTAAATTTTTTTTCGAATTTTTTTTTCGAAAAATTTTCGTTTTGAATTTTTTTTCATTTTTTTAAGAAAATTTTTTTTTCTAAATTTTTTTTCCAATTTTTTTTAATTTTTTTAAAATTTTTTTTTGAAAATTTCATTTCGAAAAATTTTCGTTTTGAAATTTTTTTTTATTCTTCTCTTAAATTTTTTTTGGAGGTTTTTTTTGAAATTTTTTTTAAAATTTTTTTTTGAAATTTTTTTTAAAATTTTTTTTTGAAATTTTTTTTTTTTTAATTTTTTTGATATTTTTTTTTGAGAATCATTTTTTCGAAAAATTGTTTTCGAATTTTCTTTTTTGAAATTTTTTTTGAATTTTTTTTTTAATTTTTTGAAAATTTTTGATAATTATTTTTTTGAAATTTTTCAAAAAAAATTTCAAAAAAAAAAATCGAAAAAAAAATTCCAAAAATTAAAAGTAATTTAAAAAAAATTCCAAAAAAAAATTCAAAAAAAAAATTTCAAAAAAAAATTTCAAAAAAATTTCAAAAAAATTCAAAAAAAAATTTCAAAAAAACATCAAAAAATTTTTCAAAAGAAAAAAATTTCGAAAAAAAACTTTAAAAAATAAAAAATTTAAAAAAAAATAGAAAAAAAATTTCAAAACAAAATTTTCAAAAAAAAATTTTTCAACAAAAATTAGTTTTCAAAAAAATAAAAAAAAATCAAAAAAAAATTCAAAACGAAAATTTTTCAAAAAAAATAAAAATAAAAAAATTTCAAAAAAGAATCGAAAAAAAAATTTAAAAAAAAATTCAAAAAAAAATCGAAAAAAAAAAATTCAAAAAATAAAAAAAAAAAAAAAAAAAAAAATTTAAAAAAAAAATTTCAAAAAGAAAATTTTTCAAAAAAAAAAATTGAAATAAAAATTTCAAAAAATAAAAAAAAAATTTAAAAAAAATTCCAAAAAAAATTCCAAAAAAAAATTCCAAAAAAAAATTTCAAAAAAATTGAAAAAAAATTCAAAAAAAATTTCAAAAAAATTGAAAAAAAATTCAAAAAAAATTTCAAAAAAAAACTCAAAAAATTTTTCAAAAGAAAAAATTTCGAAAAAAAACTTCAAAAATAAAAAATTAAAAAAAAAAATTCAAAAAAAAAATTTCAAAAAAATTAGAAAAAAATTTTCAAAACAAAATTTTCAAAAAAAAATAATTTAAAAAAAAATAAAAAAAGTTCAAAACGAAAATTTTTCAAAAAAAAAAATAAAAATAAAAAAATTCGAAAAAAAAAAATTTCAAAAAAAAAATTTCAAAACGAAAACTTTTCAATAAAAAAATTTCAAAAAAAAATTAGAAAAAAAAAATAAAAAAAAATTGAAAAAAAAATTTCGAAAAAAAAATTTACAAAAAAAAAAAATAGTTCAAAAAAATTTTCGAAAAAAAAATTTAAAAAAAAAATAAAAAAAAAATTATAAAAAAAATAAAAAAAAAATTAAAAAAATTTAAAAAAAATTTCAAAAAGAAAATTTTTCAAAAAAAAAATTGAAATAAAAATTTCAAAAAATAAAAAAAAAAATTTGAAAAAAATTCCAAAAAAAAAAATCCAAAAAAAAATTCCAAAAAAAAATTTCAAAAAAATTGAAAAAAAATTTCAAAACAAAATTTTCAAAAAAAAAATTTTTCAAAAAAAAAATAATTTTTAAAAAAATAAAAAAAAAATCAAAAAAAAAATTCAAAACGAAAATTTTTCAAAAAAAAAAAAAAAATAAAAAAATTCGAAAAAAAAAAAAATTCAAAAAAAAAATTCGAAAAAAATTTCAAAAAAAATTCAAAAAAAATTAAAAATAAAACGGTAAAAAAAAATTTCAAAATAAAAAAAATTCGAAAAAAAATTTAAAAAAAATTTTTTAAAAAAATTTCAAAAAGAAAAAAAAAATATTTCAAAAAAAACTTCAAAAAAAAATTAAAAAAAAATAAAAAAATTCAAAACGAAAATTTTTCGAAAAAAAAATTCAAAAAAAATTCGAAAAAATTTTTTAAAAAAATTAGAAAAAAAATTTAGAAAAAAATATTTTCAAAAAAAAGGCTACCATATGAAGCTGTTAGTATTTTTTTTTTGAATTTTTTTTCATTGAAAAATATCAAAACGAAAAGTTTTCAATAAAAAATTTCATAAAAAAAAATAGAAAAAAAAATAAAAAAAAAATTGAAAAAAAAATTTCGAAAAAAAAAATTTCGAAAAAAAAATTTTCAAAAAAAAAATTTCAAAAAAATTTTCGAAAAAAAAAATTGAAAAAAAAAAATTTAAAAAAAATTCTTAAAAAAATTTAAAAAAAAATTAAAAATTAAAAAAAAAAAATTTCAAAAAGAAAATTTTTCAAAAAAAATTTTTAAAAAAAAATTGAAAAAAAAATTCCAAAAATTAAAAGTAATTTAAAAAAAATTCCAAAAAAAATTCAAAAAAAAAAATTTCAAAAAAAAATTTCAAAAAAATTGAAAAAAAATTCAAAAAAAATTTCAAAAAAACATCAAAAAATTTTTCAAAAGAAAAAATTTCGAAAAAAAACTTTAAAAAATAAAAAATTTAAAAAAAAATTCAAAAAAAATAGAAAAAAATTTTCAAAACAAAATTTTCAAAAAAAAAATTTTCAACAAAAATTAGTTTTCAAAAAAATAAAAAAAACCAAAAAAAAAATTCAAAACGAAAATTTTTCAAAAAAAATAAAAATAAAAAATTTTTTTTTTTATTTTTTTTTCGAAAATTTTTTTAAAATTTTTTTTGAAATTTTTTTTTTGAAAATTTTTTTTTCGAATTTTTTTTTCGAAATTTTTTTTCATTTTTTTTTTATTTTTTTTCGATTTTTTTTTAATTTTTTATTGAAAAATTTTTTTTTTGAAATTTTTTATTGAAAAATTTTCGTTTTGAAATTTTTTTTTTGAAATTTTTTTTCTAATTTTTTTTCTAATTTTTTTTTTAAATTTTTTGATATTTTTTTTTTGAATTTTTTTTTAAAATTTTTTTTATTTTTTCTTTCAAAAATTTTATTGAATTTTTTTTTTAATTTTTTTTGAAAATTTTTTTTCTAAATTTTTTTTCTAAATTTTTTTTTTATTTTTTTTCGTTTTTTTTAATTTTTTAAAAATATTTTGATAATTATTTTTTTGAAATTTTTTTTTTCAAGTTTTCTGATATTTTTTTTGAAAATTTTTTTTTAATTTTTTTTTTCGAATTTTTTTTATTTTTCCTTTCAAAAATTTTATTGAAATTTTTTTTGAAATTTTTTTTTGAAATATTTTTTTCTAAATTTTTTTAATTTTTTTTTTATTTTTTTTAATTTTTTTTTTATTTTTTTATAATTATTTTTTGAAATTTTTTTTTTAAAGTTTTTTTGATATTTTTTCTGAAAATTTTTTTTTGATTTTTTTTTTCAATTTTTTTTTTAATTTTTTGTTTCGAAATTTTTTTAAAAATTTATTTTGAAAATTTTTTTGAAATTTTTTTTTTGAAAATTTTTTTTTCTAAATTTTTTTTCTAATTTTTTTAATTTTTCTTTAATTTTGAAAAAATTTTTTTCAAAAATTTTTTTTGAAATTTGTTTTCGAATTTTCTTTTTGAAATTTTTTTTTTGAATTTTATTTTTTAAATATTTTTTTTAAGTTTTTTTTGAAATTTATTTTTAATTTTTTTTTAATTAACAGCTTCATATGGTAGCCTTTTTTGTTGAAAATATTTTTTTCAAATTTTTTTTCTAATTTTTTTAAAAAAAATTTTCGAATTTTTTTTTGAATTTTTTTCGAAAAATTTTCGTTTTGAATTTTTTTATTTTTTTAAAATTTTTTTTTGAAGTTTTTTTTGAAATATTTTTTTTTTCTTTTTGAAATTTTTTTAAAAATTGTTTTAAAATTTTTTTTTCGAAATTTTTTTATTTTGAAAATTTTTTTGAGGTTTTTTTTTATTTTTTTAAAAAAATTTTTAATTTTTTTCGAATTTTTTTTTTGAAAATTTTTTTTTAAATTTTTTTATTTTTATTTTTTTTTGAAAAATTTTCGTTTTGAATTTTTTTTTTGATTTTTTAAATTTTTTTTAAAAATTATTTTTTTTTGAAAATTTTTTTTTTTGAAAATTTTGTTTTGAAAATTTTTTTCTAATTTTTTTGAAATTTTTTTTTTGAGTTTTTTCTTAAATTTTTTATTTTTGAATTTTTTTTTCGAAATTTTTTCTTTTGAAAAATTTTTTGAGTTTTTTTTTGAAATTTTTTTTCATTTTTTTTCAATTTTTTTGAAATTTTTTTTGGAATTATTTTTTGGAATTTCGTTTTGGATTTTTTTTTAAATTTTTTTTTATTTTTTGAAATTTTTATTTCATTTTTTTTTTGAAAAATTTTGTTTTTGAAATTTTTTTTTTTAATTTTTTAAATTTTTTTTTTATTTTTTTTAGAATTTTTTTTTAATTTTTTTTTTATTTTTTTTTCGAAAATTTTTTTGAACTATTTTTTTTTTCTAATTTTTTTTTCGAAATTTTTTTATCATTTTTTTATTTTTTTTCAAATTTTTTTTTTGAAATTTTTTATTGAAAAATTTTCATTTTGAAATTTTTTTTTTGAAATTTTTTTTGCTAATTTTTTTTTTTTTTTTTTTTAATATTTTTCTGTGAAAATTTTTTTTTGAAAAGTTTTATTTTAAATTTTTTTTTTCTTTTAATTTTTTGATAATTTTTTTTGAATTAGTTTTTAATTTTTTTTTATTTTTTCTTTCAAAAATTTTATTGAAATTTTTTTTGAAATTTTTTTTTTGAAATTTTTTTTTTATTTTTTTGAAATTGTTTTTTTTTTGAAAATTTTTTTTTCGAAATTTTTTTTCGAAATTTTTTTTCGAAATTTTTTTTTCATTTTTTTTTATTTTTTTCAAATTTTTTTTTGAAATTTTTTATTGAAAAATTTTCGTTTTGAAATTTTTTTTTTGAAATTTTCTTTGCTAATTTTTTTTTTTTCAAATTTTTTTCTGTGAATTTTTTTTTTGAAAAGTTGTATTTTATTTTTTTTTAAATTTTTTGATAATTTTTTTTTAAATTTGTTTTTAATTTTTTTTTTATTTTTTCTTTCAAAAATTTTATTGACATTTTTTTTGAAATTTTTTTTTGAAATTTTTTTTTGAAATTTTTTTTTCTAAATTTTTTTTCTAATTTTTTTTAAATTTTTTTTTTATTTTTTCTTGAAATTTTTTTGATATTTTTTTTTGAGAATCATTTTTTCGAATTTTCTTTTTTGAAATTTTTTTTGAAATTCTTTTTTTAATTTTTTGAAAATTTTTTGATAATTATTTTTTTAAAATTTATTTTGAAATTTTTTTTGAAACTTTTTTTTTTGAAAATTTTTTTTTCTAAAATTTGTTCCTAATTTTTTAAATTTTTTTTCGAATTTTTTTTTCGAAAAATTTTCGTTTTGAATTTTTTTTCATTTTTTTAAGAAAATTTTTTTTTCTAAATTTTTTTTCCAATTTTTTTTAATTTTTTTAAAATTTTTTTTTGAAAATTTCATTTCGAAAAATTTTCGTTTTGAAATTTTTTTTTATTCTTCTCTTAAATTTTTTTTGGAGGTTTTTTTTGAAATTTTTTTTAAAATTTTTTTTTGAAATTTTTTTTAAAATTTTTTTTTGAAATTTTTTTTTTTTTAATTTTTTTGATATTTTTTTTTGAGAATCATTTTTTCGAAAAATTGTTTTCGAATTTTCTTTTTTGAAATTTTTTTTGAATTTTTTTTTAAATTTTTTGAAAATTTTTGATAATTATTTTTTTGAAATTTTTCAAAAAAAATTTCAAAAAAAAAAATCGAAAAAAAAATTCCAAAAATTAAAAGTAATTTAAAAAAAATTCCAAAAAAAAATTCAAAAAAAAAATTTCAAAAAAAAATTTCAAAAAAATTTCAAAAAAATTCAAAAAAAAATTTCAAAAAAACATCAAAAAATTTTTCAAAAGAAAAAAATTTCGAAAAAAAACTTTAAAAAATAAAAAATTTAAAAAAAAATAGAAAAAAAATTTCAAAAC
Organism: Chrysolina oricalcia; assembly: GCA_944452925.2. Lineage (NCBI taxonomy): Eukaryota > Metazoa > Arthropoda > Insecta > Coleoptera > Chrysomelidae > Chrysolina > Chrysolina oricalcia. Next base: position 31,010,738 of record OX101824.2, read on the forward strand.
AAAATTTTCAAAAAAAAATTTTTCAACAAAAATTAGTTTTCAAAAAAATAAAAAAAAATCAAAAAAAAATTCAAAACGAAAATTTTTCAAAAAAAATAAAAATAAAAAAATTTCAAAAAAGAATCGAAAAAAAAATTTAAAAAAAAATTCAAAAAAAAATCGAAAAAAAAAAATTCAAAAAATAAAAAAAAAAAAAAAAAAAAAAATTTAAAAAAAAAATTTCAAAAAGAAAATTTTTCAAAAAAAAAAATTGAAATAAAAATTTCAAAAAATAAAAAAAAAATTTAAAAAAAATTCCAAAAAAAATTCCAAAAAAAAATTCCAAAAAAAAATTTCAAAAAAATTGAAAAAAAATTCAAAAAAAATTTCAAAAAAATTGAAAAAAAATTCAAAAAAAATTTCAAAAAAAAACTCAAAAAATTTTTCAAAAGAAAAAATTTCGAAAAAAAACTTCAAAAATAAAAAATTAAAAAAAAAAATTCAAAAAAAAAATTTCAAAAAAATTAGAAAAAAATTTTCAAAACAAAATTTTCAAAAAAAAATAATTTAAAAAAAAATAAAAAAAGTTCAAAACGAAAATTTTTCAAAAAAAAAAATAAAAATAAAAAAATTCGAAAAAAAAAAATTTCAAAAAAAAAATTCGAAAAAAATTTCAAAAAAAATTCAAAAAAAATAAAAATAAACGGTAAAAGAAATTTTCAAAATTAAAAAATTTCGAAAAAAAATTAAAAAAAAATTTTTAAAAAAATTTCAAAAAGAAAAAAAAAATATTTCAAAAAAAACTTCAAAAAAAAAATTTAAAAAAAAATAAAAAAATTTCAAAACGAAAATTTTTCAAAAAAATAAAAATAAAAAAATTCGAAAAAAAAATTCGAAAAAAAAATTCAAAAAAAAAATTTCAAAAAAATTTTTAAAAAATAAATTAAAAAAATTATATAAAAAAAAAATTTTCAAAATAAAATTTTTCAAAAAAAAATTTTCACAGAAAAATATTTAAAATAAAAATAAGAAAAAAAAGAGCAAAAAAAATTTCAAAAAAAAAATTTCAAAACGAAAACTTTTCAATAAAAAAATTTCAAAAAAAAAATTAGAAAAAAAAAATAAAAAAAAATTGAAAAAAAAATTTCGAAAAAAAATTTCGAAAAAAAAATTTACAAAAAAAAAATAGTTCAAAAAAATTTTCGAAAAAAAAATTTAAAAAAAAAATAAAAAAAAAATTATAAAAAAAATAAAAAAAAAATTAAAAAAATTAAAAAAAAATTTCAAAAAGAAAATTTTTCAAAAAAAAAATTGAAATAAAAATTTCAAAAAATAAAAAAAAAAATTTGAAAAAAATTCCAAAAAAAAAAATCCAAAAAAAAATTCCAAAAAAAAATTTCAAAAAAATTGAAAAAAAATTGAAAAAAAATTTCAAAAAAAAACTCAAAAAATTTTTCAAAAGAAAAAATTTCGAAAAAAAACTTCAAAAATGAAAAATTAAAAAAAAAATTCAAAAAAAAAATTTCAAAAAAATTAGAAAAAAATTTTCAAAACAAAATTTTCAAAAAAAAAATTTTAAAAAAAAAAAATAATTTTTAAAAAAATAAAAAAAAAATCAAAAAAAAAATTCAAAACGAAAATTTTTCAAAAAAAAAAAAAAAATAAAAAAATTCGAGAAAAAAAAAAAATTCAAAAAAAAAATTCGAAAAAAATTTCAAAAAAAATTCAAAAAAAATTCAAAATAAAACGGTAAAAAAAAATTTCAAAATAAAAAAAATTCGAAAAAAAATTTAAAAAAAATTTTTTAAAAAAATTTCAAAAAGAAAAAAAAAATATTTCAAAAAATACTTCAAAAAAAAAAATTAAAAAAAAAATAAAAAAATTCAAAACGAAAATTTTTCGAAAAAAAAATTCAAAAAAAAATTCGAAAAAATTTTTTAAAAAAATTAGAAAAAAAATTTAGAAAAAAATATTTTCAAAAAAAAGGCTACCATATGAAGCTGTTAGTATTTTTTTTTTGAATTTTTTTTCATTGAAAAATATCAAAACGAAAATTTTTCAATAAAAAATTTCATAAAAAAAAATAGAAAAAAAAATAAAAAAAAAATTGAAAAAAAAATTTCGAAAAAAAAAATTTCGAAAAAAAAATTTTCAAAAAAAAAATTTCAAAAAAATTTTCGAAAAAAAAAATTGAAAAAAAAAAATTTAAAAAAAATTCTAAAAAAAATTTAAAAAAAAATTAAAAATTAAAAAAAAAAAAATTTCAAAAAGAAAATTTTTCAAAAAAAATTTTTAAAAAAAAATTGAAAAAAAAATTCCAAAAATTAAAAGTAATTTAAAAAAAATTCCAAAAAAAATTCAAAAAAAAAAATTTCAAAAAAAAATTTCAAAAAAATTGAAAAAAAATTCAAAAAAAATTTCAAAAAAACATCAAAAAATTTTTCAAAAGAAAAAATTTCGAAAAAAAACTTAAAAAAATAAAAAATTTAAAAAAAAATTCAAAAAAAATAGAAAAAAATTTTCAAAACAAAATTTTCAAAAAAAAAATTTTCAACAAAAATTAGTTTTCAAAAAAATAAAAAAAACCAAAAAAAAAATTCAAAACGAAAATTTTTCAAAAAAAATAAAAATAAAAAAAATTTTTTTTTATTTTTTTTTCGAAAATTTTTTTAAAATTTTTTTTGAAATTTTTTTTTTGAAAATTTTTTTTTCGAATTTTTTTTTCGAAATTTTTTTTCATTTTTTTTTTATTTTTTTTCGATTTTTTTTTAATTTTTTATTGAAAAATTTTTTTTTTGAAATTTTTTATTGAAAAATTTTCGTTTTGAAATTTTTTTTTTGAAATTTTTTTTCTAATTTTTTTTCTAATTTTTTTTTAAAATTTTTTGATAATTTTTTTTTGAATTTTTTTTTAAAATTTTTTTTATTTTTTCTTTCAAAAATTTTATTGAATTTTGTTTTTAATTTTTTTTGAAAATTTTTTTTCTAAATTTTTTTTCTAAATTTTTTTTTAATTTTTTTTCGTTTTTTTTAATTTTTTAAAAATATTTTGATAATTATTTTTTTGAAATTTTTTTTTTCAAGTTTTTTGATATTTTTTTTGAAAATTTTTTTTTAATTTTTTTTTTCGAATTTTTTTTATTTTTCCTTTCAAAAATTTTATTGAAATTTTTTTTGAAATTTTTTTTTGAAATATTTTTTTCTAAATTTTTTTTATTTTTTTTTTATTTTTTTTAATTTTTTTTTTATTTTTTGATAATTATTTTTTGAAATTTTTTTTTTCAAGTTTTTTTGATATTTTTTCTGAAAATTTTTTTTTGATTTTTTTTTTCAATTTTTTTTTTAATTTTTTGTTTCGAAATTTTTTTAAAAATTTATTTTGAAAATTTTTTTGAAATTTTTTTTTTGAAAATTTTTTTTTCTAAATTTTTTTTCTAATTTTTTTAATTTTTCTTTAATTTTGAAAAAATTTTTTTCAAAAATTTTTTTTGAAATTTGTTTTCGAATTTTCTTTTTGAAATTTTTTTTTTGAATTTTATTTTTTAAATATTTTTTTTAAGTTTTTTTTGAAATCTATTTTTAATTTTTTTTTAATTAACAGCTTCATATGGTAGCCTTTTTTGTTGAAAATATTTTTTTCAAATTTTTTTTCTAATTTTTTTAAAAAAAATTTTCGAATTTTTTTTTGAATTTTTTTTCGAAAAATTTTCGTTTTGAATTTTTTTATTTTTTTAAAATTTTTTTTGAAGTTTTTTTTGAAATATTTTTTTTTTCTTTTTGAAATTTTTTTAAAAATTTTGTTTTAAAATTTTTTTTTCGAAATTTTTTTATTTTGAAAATTTTTTTGAGGTTTTTTTTTATTTTTTTAAAAAAATTTTTAATTTTTTTCGAATTTTTTTTTTTGAAAATTTTTTTTAAAATTTTTTTATTTTTATTTTTTTTTGAAAAATTTTCGTTTTGAATTTTTTTTTTGATTTTTTAAATTTTTTTTAAAAATTATTTTTTTTTGAAAATTTTTTTTTTTGAAAATTTTGTTTCGAAAATTTTTTTCTAATTTTTTTGAAATTTTTTTTTTGAGTTTTTTCTTAAATTTTTTATTTTTGAATTTTTTTTTCGAAATTTTTTCTTTTGAAAAATTTTTTGAGTTTTTTTTTGAAATTTTTTTTCATTTTTTTTCAATTTTTTTGAAATTTTTTTTGGAATTATTTTTTGGAATTTTGTTTTGGATTTTTTTTTAAATTTTTTTTTATTTTTTGAAATTTTTATTTCATTTTTTTTTTGAAAAATTTTCTTTTTGAAATTTTTTTTTTAAATTTTTTAAATTTTTTTTTTATTTTTTTTAGAATTTTTTTTAAATTTTTTTTTAATTTTTTTTTCGAAAATTTTTTTGAACTATTTTTTTTTCTAATTTTTTTTTCGAAATTTTTTTATCATTTTTTTATTTTTTTTCAAATTTTTTTTTTGAAATTTTTTATTGAAAAATTTTCGTTTTGAAATTTTTTTTTTGAAATTTTTTTTGCTAATTTTTTTTTTTTTTTTTTTAATATTTTTCTGTGAAAATTTTTTTTTTGAAAAGTTTTATTTTAAATTTTTTTTTTCTTTTAATTTTTTGATAATTTTTTTTGAATTAGTTTTTAATTTTTTTTTATTTTTTCTTTCAAAAATTTTATTGAAATTTTTTTTGAAATTTTTTTTTTGAAATTTTTTTTTTATTTTTTTGAAATTGTTTTTTTTTTGAAAATTTTTTTTTCGAAATTTTTTTTTCATTTTTTTTTATTTTTTTCAAATTTTTTTTTGAAATTTTTTATTGAAAAATTTTCGTTTTGAAATTTTTTTTTTGAAATTTTCTTTGCTAATTTTTTTTTTTTTTCAAATTTTTTTCTGTGAATTTTTTTTTTGAAAAGTTGTATTTTATTTTTTTTTAAATTTTTTGATAATTTTTTTTTAAATTTGTTTTTAATTTTTTTTTTATTTTTTCTTTCAAAAATTTTATTGACATTTTTTTTGAAATTTTTTTTTGAAATTTTTTTTTCTAAATTTTTTTTCTAATTTTTTTTAAATTTTTTTTTTATTTTTTTTTCATTTTTTTAAAAAATTTTTTAAATTTTTTAAAAATTTTTTTCGTTTTTTTTTTAATTTTTTCAAAATATTTTTCTTTGAAAATTTTATTTTTGTAAAATTTAATTTTGGAACTTTTTTTTTAAATTTTTTGATAATTATTTTTTTGAATTTTTTTTTTCAAGTTTTTTGATATTTTTTTTGAAATTTTTTTCGATTTTTTTTTTATTTTTTTTTTCTAATTTTTTTAATTTTTTTAAAAAATTTTTTCGAATTTTTTTTTTAATTTTTTTTCGAAAAATTTTCTTTTGGAAATTTTTTTAAATTTTTTTTTAAATTTTTTTTTGAAGTTTTTTTTTGATTTTTTTTTAAATTTTCTTTTTTAAATTTTTTTAAAGTTTTTTTTGAAAATTTTTTTTTTGAAATTTTTTTTTTCGAAATTTTTATTTGAAATTTGTTTTCGAATTTTCTTTTTGAAAAGTTTTTTTTTGAAAATTTTTTTTTTTGAAATTTTTTTTTGAAATTTGTTTTCGAATTTTCTTTTTGAAAAGTTTTTTTTTGAAAATTTTTTTTTTGAAATTTTTTTTTTCGAAATTTTTATTTGAAATTTGTTTTCGAATTTTCTTTTTGAAAAGTTTTTTTTTGAAAATTTTTTTTTTGAAATTTTTTTTTTCGAAATTTTTATTTGAAATTTGTTTTCGAATTTTTTTTTGAAAATTTTTTTTTTGAAATTTTTTTTAAATTTTTTTTTATTTAAAAAAAAATTTTTTTTTTTTTTTAATTTTTTTTCTTCAATTTTTTTTTTGGAAATTTTGTCTGTATTTTTTTGAAACTTTTTTTTTAAATTTTTTTTTTGAAAATATTTTTTTCGAATTTTTTTTTAAAATTTTTTTTGTAAATTTTTTTTAAATTATTTTTTTAAAGTTTTTTTTTGAAATCTATTTTTAAATTTTTTTTTTAATTTTGGGTTATCGGTTTTAGTACTAACAGCTTCATATGGTAGCCTTTTTTTTGAAAATATAATATATAATTTCTAATTTTTTAAAAAAAAAATTTCGAATTTTTTTTTGAATTTTTTTTTCCAAAAATTTTCATTTTGAAATTAATTTTTTTATTTTTTTTTTATTTTTTTTTAAGTTTTTTTTTAATTTTTTTTTTCTTTTCGTAATTTTTTTTTAAAATTTTTTTTAAATATTTTCTCGAAATTTTTTTCATTTGAAAATTTTTTTGACGTTTTTTTTTGAAATTTTTTTCGAAATTTTTTTTTTGAATTTTTTTTTCGAATTTTTTTATTTTTATTTTTTTTTGAAAAATTTTCGTTTTGAATTTTTTTTTTGATTTTTTTTTTATTTTTTTGAAAATTTTTTTTTTTTGAAAATTTTTTTTTTGAAAATTTTGTTTTGAAAATTTTTTTCCATTTTTTTTGAAATTTTTTTTTTTGAATTTCTCTTTTAAATTTTTTATTTTTGAAGTTTTTTTTCGAAATTTTTTTCTTTTGAAAAATTTTTTGAGGTTTTTTTTGATATTAGTTTGAATTTTTTTTTGGAATTTTTTTAAAAATTTTTTTTCAATTTTTTGAAATTTTTTTTCGTTTTTTTTTTTTAATTTTTTTTTGAAAAATTTTCTTTCTGAAAATTTTTTTTAAATTTTTTTTTAGAATTTTTTTTAAAATTTTTTTTTCGAAAATTTTTTCGAAATTTTTTTTTCAATTTTTTCTAATTTTTTTTTTGAAATTTTATATTGAAAAATTTTCGTCTCGAAATTTTTTTTTGAAATTTTTTTTGCTATTTTTTTTTAAATTTTTTTTTAATATTCTTCTGTGAAAATTTTTTTTTTGAAAAATTTTTTTTTTATAATTTTTTGAATTTATTTTTTGAAATTTTTTTCGAAATTTTTTTTTGAAAATATTTTTTTTGAATTTTTTTATTTTTATTTTTTTTGAAAAATTTTCGTTTTGAATTTTTTTTTTGATTTTTTTTATTTTTTTTTAAATTAATTTTTTTTGAAAATTTTTTTTTTGATTTTTTTTATTTTTTTTTAAATTAATTTTTTTTGAAAATTTTTTTTTTGAAAATTTTGATTTGAAATTTTCTTCTATTTTTTTGATTTTTTTTAAAATTTTTTTTCCAATTTTTTATTTTTTAAGTTTTTTTTCGAAATTTTTTTCTTTTGAAAAATTTTTTGAGGTTTTTTTTGAATTTTTTTTTAATTTTTTGAAATTTTTTTAAAAAAATTTTTTTGTGAAAATTTTTTTAAAATTTTTTTTAGAATTTTTTTTAAAATTTTTTTTTTTATTTTTTTTTTATTTTTTTTTCGAAAATTTTTTTGAATTTTTTTTTGAATTTTTTTTTTTTTGAAAATTTTTTTTTCGAAATTTTTTTTCGAAATTTTTTTTTCAATTTTTTTTTATTTTTTTTGAAATTTTTTTATTGAAAAATTTTCGTTTTGAAATTTTTTTTTTGAAATTTTTTTTGCTTTTTTTTTATTTTTATTTTAAATATTTTTCTGTGAAAATTTTTTTTTGAAAAATTTTATTTTGAAAATTTTTTTTAATATAATTTTTTGAATTTATTTTTTAAAATTTTTTTCGAAATTTTTTTTTGAAAATATTTTTTTTGAATTTTTTTTTCGAATTTTTTTATTTTTATTTTTTTTGAAAAATTTTCGTTTTGAATTTTTTTTTGATTTTTTTTTTATTTTTTTGAAAATTATTTTTTTTTTGAAAATTTTTTTTTTGAAAATTTAGTTTTGAAAATTTTTTTCTATTTTTTTGAAATTTTTTTTTTTGAATATCTTTTTCAAATATTTTATTTTTGAAGTTATTTTTCGAAATTTTTTTCTTTTGAAAAATTTTTTGAGGTTTTTTTTTTGAATTTTTTTTTTTAATTTTTTGATTTTTTTTTTCGATTTTTTTTGAAATTTTTTTATTCTTATTTTTTTGAAAAATTTTCGTTTTGAATTTTTTTTGATTTTTTTTTTATTTTTTTGAAAACTAATTTTTGTTGAAAATTTTTTTTTTGAAAATTTTATTTTGAAAATTTTTTTCTATTTTTTTTGAATTTTTTTTTAAATTTTTAATTTTTTAAAGTTTTTTTTCGAAATTTTTTTCTTTTGAAAAATTTTTTGAGGTTTTTTTTGATATTAGTTTGAATTTTTTTTTGGAATTTTTTTAAAAATTTTTTTTCAATTTTTTGAATTTTTTTTTCGTTTTTTTTTTAATTTTTTTTTGAAAAATTTTCTTTCTGAAAATTTTTTTTAAATTTTTTTTTAGAATTTTTTTTAAAATTTTTTTTTCGAAAATTTTTTCGAAATTTTTTTTTCAATTTTTTCTAATATTTTTTTTGAAATTTTATATTGAAAAATTTTCGTCTCGAAATTTTTTTTTGAAATTTTTTTTGCTATTTTTTTTTAAATTTTTTTTTAATATTCTTCTGTGAAAATTTTTTTTTTGAAAAATTTTTTTTTTATAATTTTTTGAATTTATTTTTTGAAATTTTTTTCGAAATTTTTTTTTGAAAATATTTTTTTTGAATTTTTTTATTTTTATTTTTTTTGAAAAATTTTCGTTTTGAATTTTTTTTTTGATTTTTTTTATTTTTTTTTAAATTAATTTTTTTTGAAAATTTTTTTTTTGATTTTTTTTTAAATTAATTTTTTTTGAAAATTTTTTTTTTGAAAATTTTGATTTGAAATTTTCTTCTATTTTTTTGATTTTTTTTAAAATTTTTTTTTCAATTTTTTATTTTTTAAGTTTTTTTTCGAAATTTTTTTCTTTTGAAAAATTTTTTGAGGTTTTTTTTGAATTTTTTTTTAATTTTTTGAAATTTTTTTAAAAAAATTTTTTTGTGAAAATTTTTTTAAAATTTTTTTTAGAATTTTTTTTAAAATTTTTTTTTTTATTTTTTTTTTATTTTTTTTTCGAAAATTTTTTTGAATTTTTTTTTGAATTTTTTTTTTTTTGAAAATTTTTTTTTCGAAATTTTTTTTCGAAATTTTTTTTTCAATTTTTTTTTATTTTTTTTGAAATTTTTTTATTGAAAAATTTTCGTTTTGAAATTTTTTTTGCTTTTTTTTTATTTTTATTTTAAATATTTTTCTGTGAAAATTTTTTTTTGAAAAATTTTATTTTGAAAATTTTTTTTAATATAATTTTTTGAATTTATTTTTTTAAATTTTTTTCGAAATTTTTTTTTGAAAATATTTTTTTTGAATTTTTTTTTCGAATTTTTTTATTTTTATTTTTTTTGAAAAATTTTCGTTTTGAATTTTTTTTTGATTTTTTTTTTATTTTTTTGAAAATTATTTTTTTTTTGAAAATTTTTTTTTTGAAAATTTAGTTTTGAAAATTTTTTTCTATTTTTTTGAAATTTTTTTTTTTGAATATCTTTTTCAAATATTTTATTTTTGAAGTTATTTTTCGAAATTTTTTTCTTTTGAAAAATTTTTTGAGGTTTTTTTTTTGAATTTTTTTTTTTAATTTTTTGATTTTTTTTTTCGATTTTTTTTGAAATTTTTTTATTCTTATTTTTTTTGAAAAATTTTCGTTTTGAATTTTTTTTGATTTTTTTTTTATTTTTTTGAAAACTAATTTTTGTTGAAAATTTTTTTTTTGAAAATTTTATTTTGAAAATTTTTTTCTATTTTTTTTGAATTTTTTTTTAAATTTTTAATTTTTTAAAGTTTTTTTTCGAAATTTTTTTCTTTTGAAAAATTTTTTGATGTTTTTTTTGAATTTTTTTCAATTTTTTTGAAATTTTTTTGACATTTTTTTTTGAAATTTTTTTTTTGAATTTTTTTTGGAATTTTTTTTTAAATTACTTTTAATTTTTGGAATTTTTTTTTCGATTTTTTTTCTGAAATTTTTTTCGAAAAATTTTCTTTTTGAAATTTTTTTATTTTTTTTTAAATTTTTTTTTTGAAGTTTTTTTTGAAATATTTTTTTTTTCTTTTTGAAATTTTTTTAAAAATTTTTTTTTCAATTTTTTTTCGAAATTTTTTTATTTTGAAAATTTTTTTTAACCGTTTTTTTTTTATTTTTTTTGAATTTTTTTGAAATTTTTTTCGAATTTTTTTTTTGAAAATTTTTTTTTTTTTCGAATTTTTTTATTTTTATTTTTTTTTGAAAAATTTTCGTTTTGAATTTTTTTTATTCTTTTAAAAATTATTTTTTTTTTGAAAATTTTGTTTTGAAAATTTTTTTCTAATTTTTTTGAAATTTTTTTTTTGAATTTTTTTTTTTAAATTTTTTATTTTTGAAGTTTTTTTTCGAAATTTTTTCTTTTGAAAAATTTTTTGAGTTTTTTTCAAAAAAAATTTCAAAAAAAAAAATCGAAAAAAAAATTCCAAAAATTAAAAGTAATTTAAAAAAAAATCCAAAAAAAATAAAAAAAAAAAATTTCAAAAAAAAATTTAAAAAAAATTGAAAAAAAATTCAAAAAAAATTTCAAAAAAACATCAAAAAATTTTTCAAAAGAAAAAAATTTCGAAAAAAAACTTTAAAAAATGAAAAATTAAAAAAAAAATTCAAAAAAAATAGAAAAAAATTTTCAAAACAAAATTTTCAAAAAAAAATTTTTAACAAAAATTAGTTTTCAAAAAAATAAAAAAAAATCAAAAAAAAATTCAAAACGAAAATTTTTCAAAAAAAATAAAAATAAAAAAATTTCAAAAAAAATCGAAAAAAAATAAAAAAAATAAAAAAAAAATTTCAAAAAAAATCGAAAAAAAAAATTCAAAAAAAAAATTAAAAAAAAAATTTCAAAAAGAAAATTTTTCAAAAAAAAAATTGAAATAAAAATTTCAAAAAATAAAAAAAAAAATTTCAAAAAAATTCCAAAAAAAATTCAAAAAAAAAAATTCCAAAAAAAAATTTCAAAAAAATTGAAGAAAAATTCAAAAAAAAATTCAAAAAAAACTTCAAAATAAAAAATTTAAAAAAAAAATTTCAAAAAAATTAGAAAAAATTTTCAAAACAAAATTTTCAAAAAAAAATAATTTTTAAAAAATAAAAAAAAATTGAAAACGAAAATTTTTCAAAAAAAAAATAAAAATAAAAAAATTCGAAAAAAAAAAAAAAATTTCAAAAAAAAAATTCGAAAAAAATTTCAAAAAAATAAAAAAAAATAAAAAAAAACGGTAAAAAAAATTTTCAAAATAAAAAAATTTCGAAAAAAAATTAAAAAAAAAATTTAAAAAAAATTTCAAAAAGAAAAAAAAAATATTACAAAAAAATTGAAAAAAATTCAAAAAAAATTTAAAAAAAAAACATCAAAAAATTTTTCAAAAGAAAAAAATTTCGAAAAAAAACTTTAAAAAATAAAAAATTTAAAAAAAATTTAAAAAAAATAGAAAAAAATTTTCAAAACATTTTCAAAAAAAAAATTTTCAACAAAAATTAGTTTTCAAAAAAAAAAAAATCAAAAAAAATTCAAAACAAAAATTTTTCAAAAAAAATAAAAATAAATTTAAAAAAAAAAACGAAAAAAAAATTCAAAAAATTAAAAAAAAATTTCAAAAAAAATCAAAAAAAAAAATTCAAAAAATTAAAAAAAAAAAATTCAAAAAAAAACCTCAAAAAAATAGAAAAAAATTTTCAAAACAAAATTTTCAAAAAAAAAATTTTCAAAAAAAAATAATTTTCAAAAAAATTAAAAAAAATCAAAAAAAAAATTCAAAACGAAAATTTTTCAAAAAAAATAAAAATAAAAAAATTCAAAAAAAAAATTCAAAAAAATATTTTCAAAAAAAAATTTCGAAAAAAATTTTAAAAAATAAATTCAAAAAATTATATAAAAAAAATTTTTCCAAAAAAAAATTTTCACAGAAAAATATTTAAAATAAAAATAAAAAAAAGCAAAAAAAAATTCAAAAAAAAAATTTCAAAACGAAATTTTTTCAATAAAAAAATTTCAAAAAAAAAATTGGAAAAAAAAAATAAAAAAAAATTGAAAAAAAATTTCGAAAAAAGATTTCGAAAAAAAAATTTTCAAAAAAAAAATTTCAAAAAAAAATTCAAAAAAATTTTCGAAAAAAAAAAATAAAAAAAAAATTAAAAAAAAAATTAAAAAAAAAATTTTCACAGAAAATTTTTTAAAAAAATTTCAAAAAATTAAAAAAAAAATTCAAAAAAAACCTCAAAAAATTTTTCAAAAGAAAAAAATTTCAAAAAAAAACTTAAAAAATTGAAAAAAAAAATAAAAAAAAAATCAAAAAAATTGAAAAAATTTTCAAAAAAAAAATTTCAAAAAAAATTAATTTAAAAAAAAATAAAAAAATTCAAAACGAAAATTTTTCAAAAAAAATAAAAATAAAAAAATTCGAAAAAAAATTCAAAAAAAATATTTTCAAAAAAAAAAATTTCGAAAAAAATTTAAAAAAATAAATTCAAAAAATTATAAAAAAAAAAATTTTTCTAAATAAAATTTTTCAAAAAAAAAATTTTCACAGAAAAATATTAAAAAAAAAATTAAAAAAAAAATAGCAAAAAAAATTTCAAAAAAAAATTTCGAGACGAAAATTTTTCAATATAAAATTCAAAAAAAAATTCGAAAAATTTTTTTTGAAAATTAGAAATTATATATTATATTTTCAAAAAAAAGGCTACCATATGAAGCTGTTAGTAGTAAAACCGATAACCCAAAATTAAAAAAAAAATTTAAAAATAGATTTCAAAAAAAAAATTTAAAAAAATGATTTAAAAAAAATTTACAAAAAAAATTTTAAAAAAAAATTCGAAAAAAATATTCTCAAAAAAAAAAGTTTCAAAAAAAGTTTCAAAAAAAAAATACAGACAAAATTTCCAAAAAAAAAATTGAAGAAAAAAAATTTTTCAAAAAAAAAATTTTTTTTTTTTAAATAAAAAAAAAATTAAAAAAAAATTTCAAAAAAAAATTTTCAAAAAGAAAATTCGAAAACAAATTTCAAATAAAAATTTCGAAAAAAAAAATTTCAAAAAAAAAATTTTCAAAAAAAAACTTTTCAAAAAGAAAATTCGAAAACAAATTTCAAATAAAAATTTCGAAAAAAAAAAATTTCAAAAAAAAAAATTTCAAAAAAAACTTGAAAAAAATTTCAAAAAAAAATTTCAAAAAAAAAATTTTCAAAAAAAAACTTTTCAAAAAAAAAATTCGAAAACAAATTTCAAATAAAAATTTCGAAAAAAAAAATTTCAAAAAAAAATTTTCAAAAAAAAAATTTTCAAAAAAAAACTTTTCAAAAAGAAAATTCGAAAACAAATTTCAAATAAAAATTTCGAAAAAAAAAAATTTCAAAAAAAAAATTTCAAAAAAAACTTGAAAAAAATTTCAAAAAAAAATTTCAAAAAAAAAATTTTCAAAAAAAAACTTTTCAAAAAAAAAATTCGAAAACAAATTTCAAATAAAAATTTCGAAAAAAAAAATTTCAAAAAAAAAATTTTCAAAAAAAACTTTAAAAAAATTTCAAAAAGAAAATTAAAAAAAAAATCAAAAAAAAACTTCAAAAAAAAATTAAAAAAAAATTTAAAAAAATTTCCAAAAGAAAATTTTTCGAAAAAAAAATTCAAAAAAAAAAATTCGAAAAAAAATTAAAAAAAAATAAAAATTAGAAAAAAAAATTAGAAAAAAAAAATTAAAAAAAAAAATTCGAAAAAAATTTCAAAAAAAATATCAAAAAAATAATTATCAAAAAATTTTTAAAAAAAGTTCCAAAATTAAATTTTACAAAAATAAAATTTTCAAAGAAAAATATTTTTAAAAAATTAAAAAAAAAAAAAACGAAAAAAATTTTTAAAAAAATTTAAAAAAAAATTTAAAAAAAATGAAAAAAAAATAAAAAAAAAATTTAAAAAAAATTAGAAAAAAAATTTAGAAAATAAAATTTCAAAAAAAAATTTCAAAAAAAATGCCAATAAAATTTTTGAAAGAAAAAATAAAAAAAAATTTAAAAACAAATTAAAAAAATTAAAAAAATAAATAAAATACAATTTTTCAAAAAAAAAATTTCACAGAAAAATATTTGAAAAAAAAAAAAAAAAATTAGCAAAAAAAATTTCAAAAAAAAAATTTCAAAACGAAAATTTTTCAATAAAAAATTTGAAAAAAAAAATTTGAAAAAAAAATAAAAAAAAATGAAACAAAAATTTCGAAAAAAAATTTCGAAAAAAAATTTCGAAAAAAAATTTCGAAAAAAAAATTTCGAAAAAAATTTTAAAAAATAAATTCAAAAAATTATATAAAAAAAATTTTTCAAAATAAAATTTTTCAAAAAAAAAAATTTCACAGAAAAATATTTAAAATAAAAATAAAAAAAAAGCAAAAAAAAATTCAAAAAAAAAATTTCAAAACGAAAATTTTTCAATAAAAAAATTTCAAAAAAAAAAATTAGAAAAAAAAAATAAAAAAAAATTGAAAAAAAAATTCGAAAAAAAATTTCGAAAAAAATTTCAAAAAAATTTTCGAAAAAAAAAATTAAAAAAAAATAAAAAAAAAATTTTCACATAGAAAATTTTTTAAAAAAATTTCAAAAAATTAAAAAAAAAATTCAAAAAATTTTTCAAAAGAAAAAAATTTCGAAAAAAAACTTAAAAAATAAAAAATTGAAAAAAATAAAATAAAAAAAAAAATCAAAAAAATAGAAAAAAATTTCAAATAAAAATTTTCAAAAAAAAAATTTTCAAAAAAAATTAATTTAAAAAAAAATAAAAAAAATAAAAAAAAATTCAAAACTAAAATTTTTCAAAAAAATAAAAATAAAAAAATTCGAAAAAAAATTAAAAAAAAAAATTCGAAAAAAATTTCAAAAAATAAATTCAAAAAATTATAAAAAAAAAATTTTCAAAATAAAATTTAAAAAAAAAAAAATTTTCACAGAAAAATATTAAAAAAAAATTTAAAAAAAATAGCAAAAAAAATTTCAAAAAAAAATTTCGAGACGAAAATTTTTCAATATAAAATTCAAAAAAAAATTCGAAAAATTTTTTTTAAAAAATTAGAAATTATATATTATATTTTCAAAAAAAAGGCTACCATATGGAGCTGTTAGTAGTAAAACCGATAACCCAAAATTTAAAAAAAAAATTAAAAATAGAATTCAAAAAAAAAATTTAAAAAAATAATTTAAAAAAAAATTACAAAAAAAATTAAAAAAAAAAATTCGAAAAAAATATTCTCAAAAAAAAAGTTTCAAAAAAAAAACAGACAAAATTTCCAAAAAAAAAATTGAAGAAAAAAAATTTTTCAAAAAAAAAAATTTTTTTTTTTAAAATAAAAAAAAAATTAAAAAAAAATTTCAAAAAAAAAATTTTCAAAAAGAAAATTCGAAAACAAATTTCAAATAAAAATTTCGAAAAAAAAAATTTCAAAAAAAAAAATTTCAAAAAAAAACTTTTCAAAAAGAAAATTCGAAAACAAATTTCAAATAAAAATTTCGAAAAAAAAAATTTCAAAAAAAACATTTTCAAAAAAAACTTAAAAAAAATTTCAAAAAAAAATTTCAAAAAAAAAATTTTCAAAAAAAAACTTTTCAAAAAGAAAATTCGAAAACAAATTTCAAATAAAAATTTCGAAAAAAAAAATTTCAAAAAAAAAATTTTCAAAAAAAAAATTTTCACAGAAAAATATTAAAAAAAAAATTAAAAAAAAATAGCAAAAAAAATTTCAAAAAAAAATTTCGAGACGAAAATTTTTCAATATAAAATTCAAAAAAAAATTCGAAAAAATTTTTCAAAAAATTAGAAATTATATATTATATTTTCAAAAAAAAGGCTACCATATGAAGCTGTTAGTAGTAAAACCGATAACCCAAAATTAAAAAAAAAATTTAAAAATAGATTTCAAAAATAAAATTTAAAAAAAATTTACAAAAAAAATTTAAAAAAAAAATTCGAAAAAAATATTCTCAAAAAAAAAAGTTTCAAAAAAAGTTTCAAAAAAAAATACAGACAAAATTTCCAAAAAAAAAATTGAAGAAAAAAAATTTTTCAAAAAAAAAAATTTTTTTTTTTTTAAATAAAAAAAAAATAAAAAAAAAATTTCAAAAAAAAAATTTTCAAAAAGAAAATTCGAAAACAAATTTCAAATAAAAATTTCGAAAAAAAAAATTTCAAAAAAAAAATTTTCAAAAAAAAACTTTTCAAAAAGAAAATTCGAAAACAAATTTCAAATAAAAATTTCGAAAAAAAAAATTTCAAAAAAAAAATTTTCAAAAAAAAACTTTTCAAAGAGAAATTCGAAAACAAATTTCAAATAAAAATTTCGAAAAAAAAAATTTCAAAAAAAAAATTTTCAAAAAAAACTTAAAAAAAATTCAAAAAGAAAATTAAAAAAAAAATCAAAAAAAAAACTTCAAAAAAAAATTTAAAAAAAATTTTAAAAAATTTCCAAAAGAAAATTTTTCGAAAAAAAATTTCAAAAAAAAAAAATTCGAAAAAAAATTAAAAAAAAAAAAAATTAGAAAAAAAAATTTGAAAAAAAAAATTAAAAAAAAAAATTCGAAAAAAATTTCAAAAAAAATATCAAAAAAACTTGAAAAAAAAAATTTCGAAAAAATAATTATCAAAAAATTTTTAAAAAAAGTTCCAAAATTAAATTTTACAAAAATAAAATTTTCAAAGAAAAATATTTTTAAAAAATTAAAAAAAAAAACGAAAAAAAATTTTAAAAAAATTAAAAAAAAAATAAAAAAATTTAAAAACAAATTAAAAAAATAAAAAAAATAAATAAAATACAACTTTTCAAAAAAAAAATTTCACAGAAAAAAATTTGAAAAAAAAAAAAAAAAATTAGCAAAAAAAATTTCAAAAAAAAAATTTCAAAACGAAAATTTTTCAATAAAAAATTTCAAAAAAAAAATTTGAAAAAAAATAAAAAAAAATGAAAAAAAAATTTCGAAAAAAAATTTCGAAAAACAATTTCGAAAAAAAAATTTCGAAAAAAATTTTAAAAAATAAATTCAAAAAATTATATAAAAAAAATTTTTCAAAATAAAATTTTTCAAAAAAAAAAATTTCACAGAAAAATATTTGAAATAAAAATAAAAAAAAAGCAAAAAAAAATTCAAAAAAAAAATTTCAAAACGAAAATTTTTCAATAAAAGAATTTCAAAAAAAAAATTAGAAAAAAAAAATAAAAAAAAATTGAAAAAAAAATTAGAAAAAAAATTTCGAAAAAAAAATTTTCAAAAAAAAAAAAATTTCGAAAAAAATTTCAAAAAAATTTTCGAAAAAAAAAATTAAAAAAAAAAATAAAAAAAAAATTTTCACATAGAAAATTTTTTAAAAAAATTTCAAAAAATTAAAAAAAAAATTCAAAAAAAACCTCAAAAAATTTTTCAAAAGAAAAAAATTTCGAAAAAAAACTTAAAAAATAAAAAATTGAAAAAAATAAAATAAAAAAAAAATCAAAAAATAGAAAAAATTTTCAAATCAAAATTTTCAAAAAAAAAATTTAAAAAAAAAAAATTTCAAAAAAAAACTTTTCAAAAAGAAAATTCGAAAACAAATTTCAAATAAAAATTTCGAAAAAAAAAATTTCAAAAAAAACATTTTCAAAAAAAACTTAAAAAAAATTTCAAAAAAAAATTTCAAAAAAAAAATTTTCAAAAAAAAACTTTTCAAAAAGAAAATTCGAAAACAAATTTCAAATAAAAATTTCGAAAAAAAAAATTTCAAAAAAAAAATTTTCAAAAAAAAAATTTTCACAGAAAAATATTAAAAAAAAAATTAAAAAAAAATAGCAAAAAAAATTTCAAAAAAAAATTTCGAGACGAAAATTTTTCAATATAAAATTCAAAAAAAAATTCGAAAAAATTTTTCAAAAAATTAGAAATTATATATTATATTTTCAAAAAAAAGGCTACCATATGAAGCTGTTAGTAGTAAAACCGATAACCCAAAATTAAAAAAAAAATTTAAAAATAGATTTCAAAAATAAAATTTAAAAAAAATTTACAAAAAAAATTTAAAAAAAAAATTCGAAAAAAATATTCTCAAAAAAAAAAGTTTCAAAAAAAGTTTCAAAAAAAAATACAGACAAAATTTCCAAAAAAAAAATTGAAGAAAAAAAATTTTTCAAAAAAAAAAATTTTTTTTTTTTTAAATAAAAAAAAAATAAAAAAAAAATTTCAAAAAAAAAATTTTCAAAAAGAAAATTCGAAAACAAATTTCAAATAAAAATTTCGAAAAAAAAAATTTCAAAAAAAAAATTTTCAAAAAAAAACTTTTCAAAAAGAAAATTCGAAAACAAATTTCAAATAAAAATTTCGAAAAAAAAAATTTCAAAAAAAAAATTTTCAAAAAAAAACTTTTCAAAGAGAAATTCGAAAACAAATTTCAAATAAAAATTTCGAAAAAAAAAATTTCAAAAAAAAAATTTTCAAAAAAAACTTAAAAAAAATTCAAAAAGAAAATTAAAAAAAAAATCAAAAAAAAAACTTCAAAAAAAAATTTAAAAAAAATTTTAAAAAATTTCCAAAAGAAAATTTTTCGAAAAAAAATTTCAAAAAAAAAAAATTCGAAAAAAAATTAAAAAAAAAAAAAAATAGAAAAAAAAATTTGAAAAAAAAAATTAAAAAAAAAAATTCGAAAAAAATTTCAAAAAAAATATCAAAAAAACTTGAAAAAAAAAATTTCGAAAAAATAATTATCAAAAAATTTTTAAAAAAAGTTCCAAAATTAAATTTTACAAAAATAAAATTTTCAAAGAAAAATATTTTTAAAAAATTAAAAAAAAAAACGAAAAAAAATTTTAAAAAAATTAAAAAAAAAATAAAAAAATTTAAAAACAAATTAAAAAAATAAAAAAAATAAATAAAATACAACTTTTCAAAAAAAAAATTTCACAGAAAAAAATTTGAAAAAAAAAAAAAAAAATTAGCAAAAAAAATTTCAAAAAAAAAATTTCAAAACGAAAATTTTTCAATAAAAAATTTCAAAAAAAAAATTTGAAAAAAAATAAAAAAAAATGAAAAAAAAATTTCGAAAAAAAATTTCGAAAAACAATTTCGAAAAAAAAATTTCGAAAAAAATTTTAAAAAATAAATTCAAAAAATTATATAAAAAAAATTTTTCAAAATAAAATTTTTCAAAAAAAAAAATTTCACAGAAAAATATTTGAAATAAAAATAAAAAAAAAGCAAAAAAAAATTCAAAAAAAAAATTTCAAAACGAAAATTTTTCAATAAAAGAATTTCAAAAAAAAAATTAGAAAAAAAAAATAAAAAAAAATTGAAAAAAAAATTAGAAAAAAAATTTCGAAAAAAAAATTTTCAAAAAAAAAAAAATTTCGAAAAAAATTTCAAAAAAATTTTCGAAAAAAAAAATTAAAAAAAAAAATAAAAAAAAAATTTTCACATAGAAAATTTTTTAAAAAAATTTCAAAAAATTAAAAAAAAAATTCAAAAAAAACCTCAAAAAATTTTTCAAAAGAAAAAAATTTCGAAAAAAAACTTAAAAAATAAAAAATTGAAAAAAATAAAATAAAAAAAAAATCAAAAAATAGAAAAAATTTTCAAATCAAAATTTTCAAAAAAAAAATTTAAAAAAAAAATTAATTTAAAAAAAAATAAAAAAAAAAAAATTCAAAACGAAAATTTTTCAAAAAAATAAAAATAAAAAAATTCGAAAAAAAATTCAAAAAAAAAATTCGAAAAAAATTTCAAAAAATAAATTCAAAAAATTATAAAAAAAAAATTTTCAAAATAAAATTAAAAAAAAAAAAAAATTTCACAGAAAAATATTAAAAAAAAATTTAAAAAAAAATAGCAAAAAAAATTTCAAAAAAAAATTTCGAGACGAAAATTTTGCAATATGAAATTCAAAAAAAAATTCGAAAAAATTTTTTTAAAAAATTAGAAATTATATATTATATTTTCAAAAAAAAGGCTACCATATGAAGCTGTTAGTAGTAAAACCGATAACCCAAAATTAAAAAAAAAAATTAAAAATAGATTTCAAAAAAAAAATTTAAAAAAATAATTTAAAAAAAAATTACAAAAAAAATTTAAAAAAAAAATTCGAAAAAAATATTCTCAAAAAAAAAGTTTCAAAAAAAAATACAGAAAAAATTTCCAAAAAAAAAATTGAAGAAAAAAAATTTTTCAAAAAAAAAAATTTTTTTTTTTAAAATAAAAAAAAAAAATTAAAAAAAAATTTCAAAAAAAAAATTTTCAAAAAGAAAATTCGAAAACATTTCAAATAAAAATTTCGAAAAAAAAAATTTCAAAAAAAAAAATTTCAAAAAAAAAATTTTCAAAAAGAAAATTCGAAAACAAATTTCAAATAAAAATTTCGAAAAAAAAAATTTCAAAAAAAAATTTTCAAAAAAAACTTTAAAAAAATTTCAAAAAGAAAATTAAAAAAAAAATAAAAAAAAAAACTTCAAAAAGAAATTTTAAAAAAAATTTAAAAAAATTTCCAAAAGAAAAAATTCAAAAAAAAATTAAAAAAAAATAAAAAAAAATTAGAAAAAAAAATTAGAAAAAAAAAATTGAAAAAAAAAAAATTAGAAAAAAATTTCAAAAAAAATATCAAAAAAACTTGAAAAAAAAAATTTCAAAAAAATAATTATCAAAAAATTTTAAAAAAAAGTTCCAAAATTAAATTTTACAAAAATAAAATTTTCAAAGAAAAATATTTTTAAAAAATTAAAAAAAAAACGAAAAAAAATTACAAAAAAAATTTTAAAAAAATGAAAAAAAATAAAAAAAAATTTTAAAAAAATTAGAAAAAAAATTTTGAAAATAAAATTTCAAAAAAAAAATTTCAAAAAAAATGCCAATAAAATTTTTGAAAGAAAAAATAAAAAAAAATTTAAAAACAAATTAAAAAAAAATATCAAAAAATAAAAAAAATAAATAAAATACAACTTTTCAAAAAAAAAATTTCACAGAAAAATATTTGAAAAAAAAAAAATTAGCAAAAAAAATTTCAAAAAAAAAATTTCAAAACGAAAAATTTTCAACAAAAAATTTCAAAAAAAAAATAAAAAAAAAAATAAAAGAAAATGAAAAAAAAAATTCGAAAAAAAATTTCGAAAAAAAAATTCGAAAAAAAAAATTTCAAAAAAAAACAATTTCAAAAAAATAAAAAAAAAAATTTCAAAAAAAAAATTTCAAAAAAAATTTCAATAAAATTTTTTAAAAGAAAAAATAAAAAAAAATTTAAAAACTAATTCAAAAAAAAAATATCAAAAAATTAAAAGAAAAAAAAAATTAGCAAAAAAAATTTCAAAAAAAAAATTTCAAAACGAAAATTTTTCAATAAAAAATTTCAAAAAAAAAATTTGAAAAAAAATAAAAAAATGAAAAAAAAATTTCGAAAAAAAAATTAGAAAAAAAATAGTTCAAAAAAATTTTCGAAAAAAAAATTTAAAAAAAAATGAAAAAAAAAATTCTAAAAAAAATTAAAAAAAAATAAAAAAAATTAAAAAAAAAAAAATTTCAAAAAGAAAATTTTTCAAAAAAAAAAATAAATGAAATAAAAATTTTAAAAAATAAAAAAAAAATTTAAAAAAATTCCAAAAAAAAATTTCAAAAAAATTGAAAAAAAATGAAAAAAAATTTCAAAAAAAAAACTCAAAAAATTTTTCAAAAGAAAAAATTTGGAAAAAAAATTCAAAAATAAAAAATTAAAAAAAAAAAATTCAAAAAAATTAGAAAAAAATTTTCAAAACAAAATTTTCAAAAAAAAAAATTTTCAAAAAAAAAAAATTCTTAAAAAAATTAAAAAAAATCAAAAAAAAATTCAAAACGAAAATTTTTCAAAAAAAAATAAAAATAAAAAAATTCGAAAAAAAAATTAAAAAAAAAATTTTCAAAAAAAAAATTCGAAAAAAATTTTAAAAAAATTAAAAAAAAATAAAAAAAAACGTCAAAAAAAATTTCAAAATAAAAAAATTTCGAAAAAAAAATTTAAAAAAAAATTTTTTTAAAAAATTTCAAAAAGAAAAAAAAAATATTTCAAAAAAAACTTCAAAAAAAAATAAAAAAATTCAAAACAAAAATTTTTCGAAAAAAAAATTCAAAAAAAAATTCGAAAAAACATTAAAAAAAAATTAGAAAAAAAATTTAGAAAAAAATAATTTCAAAAAAAAGGCTACCATATGAAGCTGTTAATTGAAAAAAAAATTAAAAATAAATTTCAAAAAAAACTTAAAAAAAATAATTAAAAAATAAAATTCAAAAAAAAAAATTCAAAAAGAAAATTCGAAAACAAATTTCAAAAAAAATTTTTGAAATTTTTTTTTTCAAAATTAAAGAAAAATTAGAAAAATTAGAAAAAAAATTTAGAAAAAAAAATTTTCAAAAAAAAAATTTCAAAAAAATTTTCAAAATAAATTTTTAAAAAAATTTCGAAACAAAAAATTAAAAAAAAATTTGAAAAAAAAAATTCAAAAAAAAATTTTCAGAAAAAATATCAAAAAAACTTGAAAAAAAAAATTTCAAAAAATAATTATCAAAAAATAAAAAAAAAAAATTAAAAAAATTAAAAAAAAATAAAAAAAAATTTAGAAAAAAAAATTTCAAAAAAAAATTTCAAAAAAAATTTCAATAAAATTTTTGAAAGGAAAAATAAAAAAAATTCGAAAAAAAAAATTCAAAAAAAAATTTTCAAAAAAAATATCAAAAAACTTGAAAAAAAAAATTTCAAAAAAATAATTATCAAAATATTTTTAAAAAATTAAAAAAAAACGAACAAAAATAAAAAAAAATTTAGAAAAAAAATTTAGAAAAAAAAATTTCAAAAAAAAAATTAAAAAAAAATTTCAATAAAATTTTTGAAAGAAAAAATAAAAAAAAATAAAAAAAAAAATTCAAAAAAAAAATTATCAAAAAATAAAAAAAAAAAATTAGAAAAAAAATTTCAAAAAAAACATTTCAAAACGAAAATTTTTCAATAAAAAATTTCAAAAAAAAAATTTTTCAATAAAAAATTAAAAAAAAAATTCGAAAAAAAATAAAAAAAAAATGAAAAAAAATTTCGAAAAAAAAATAAAAAAAAAAATTCTAAAAAAATTTAAAAAAATGAAAAAAATTAAAAAAAAAATTTTCAAAAAAAAAATTTTTCAAGAAAAAATTTAAAAATAATCGAAAAAAAATTTTTAAAAAATTAAAAAAAAATTGAAAAAAAAACCTCAAAAAAATTTTAAAAAGAAAAAAATTTCGAAAAAAAATTAATTTTCAAAAAAATTAAAAAAAAATCAAAAAAAAAATTTCAAAACGAAAATTTTTCAAAAAAAATAAAAATAAAAAAATTCGAAAAAAAAAATTCAAAAAAAATTTTCAAAAAAAAAATTTCGAAAAAAATTTCAAAGGAAAAATTCAAAAAAAAAAAATGTCAAAAAAAATTTCGAAAAAAAATAGAAAAAAAATTCAAAAAAAATTTTCAAAACAAAATTTTCAAAAAAAAAATTTTCAAATAAAATTAATTTTCAGAAAAATAAAAAAAAAATCAAAAAAAAAATTTCAAAACGAAAATTTTTCAAAAAAAATAAAAATAAAAAAATTCGAATAAAAAATTCAAAAAAAAATTTCAAAAAAAAAATTTCGAAAAAAATTTCAAAGAAAAAATTCAAAAAAAAAAATGTCAAAAAAAATTTCGAAAAAAAATATAAAAAAAAATAAAAAAAAAATTTCAAAAAGAAAATTTTTCGAAAAAAAAATTCAAAAAAAATTCGAAAAAAATTTCTAAAAAAATTTTTATAAAAATTAGAAAAAAAATTAAAAAAAAAAATTTAGAAAAAATTTTACAATATTTTTTCGAATTTACTAATGCAGAATTTTTCGACCTTAGCTTAGGCAGAGAAATTCTAAGTACATTTCAGGATGAAGCATCAAATAATCTTCTTCGAGATGAGGAGAGAACCCTTGAAAATGTTAAAGGAAACAATGATGATCGGAACCCTCAGGAAATAGCACTATAAATCGTGCGAAATCCCAAACGGTGGCCTCAACCTCTCCTACGGATGATCCGATTAGAGAACTGGCAAAAATCCTGTCTGAGCTTACGGGTATAAAGAAAAATAGTATAGACAGACAAAGTCTGCCTACTTTTTCAGGGGTGGATAATGAAGATCCAGTAAAATTTAAAAAAATATATATTCTGAGTGTAGAAAGGCAGAGATTAAATTCGATGAATGGGCCTCTATTGCAAAGGGCCAACTAAAAGGCGAAGCCCTGAATTGGGCAAACACTCATGGGGGGTTATTCCTCAAATGGGAATTCTTTTCAAATAGATTCCTTGAGAGGTTCAATAGCCCAGAACTATTGTCTAGACTACGTGCCAAATTATTTGGACAAAGTCAGACTAAAGACGAGAGATCGGCAGTGTTTATCGGCGGTAAATTAGCCTTAGCTAATAGACTATTCCCTTCTCTTGACGAACACAGCTGTATCGGATTGGCAATAGAGTCGCTCCTACCTCCTATAAAAGCTTACTTGAGGGGACGACAGTTTGCGACTATCGAATCCCTAATTCAAGTGTGCCAATCTATTGAGATGGATATTGGCTTATTTAAATCAACTCATGAAGCAAATAAACCGAATGCTACTGAGCCAGTAGCACAGAGTGCTCCCGTAAATCCGAATAATGCTTCGAATATTATTTCTCAAGGAAATAGGGGTAATACGGCATATAACCGTAACTACCCCAACAACAATGCAAACAATTCAAATTGGAGGACCAGTCCAAGGGATAATCAACCCCGAGGCAATCCCCCGAGGGCAAACAATATATCTGAAGAGGGACCTAGTACCTCGGGAAACTCCCACATGGATGTTTCGCCGACGGTGACGAACCATCCCAGCCATGAAACAGCCGTTTTTGCTCAAACAAATCAGACATTGATTGTCCCCCTGTACATTTAAATTTCCCCGACGACGCCCAGATATCACTCAACGGAAACCTCATTCTGAACAGAAGTTCAGAAGGAAGCGGTATTACCTTACCCAATAAAACCTCCTTGAGTGATTTCCTCACCGAGGATAATTTTTATAAAAGAGAAGTGCTGGCAAAGATAGACGAAACTCGGCAATTCAACCGAAAATTGCCTAGAATCCCTATCACTATCGATAATATGGTCATATTCGCCCTGATAGATACCGGAGCGAGCATGAATTTTATAAGAGCGGATATGTTGGAACAGGCCGACTTATCCAACCTTCCCAACCCCGCGGTTATCCAGCTAGGATGCCGTGACAATAATAGTTACAGCCTGGGACAGACTTCAATCCTGATTGAAATATCCGGGAGGCCATTCACTATAGGAGTGACAGTCTTAAGCGACTTGAATGAGCCCCTGATACTTGGGATGCCTTTCCTAGCAGAACAGGATGTCACGATTGATGTCGCCAGAAAATGCCTATATGCAGGCAAAAATCCACGCCAGACGGTGTTCTGGAATGTGGCGATTGAAAGGAAAATTTCAAAAATCGAGCTCCCCGAATTTGGAGACGATCAGTTCTCTCAGGAGACAAAATCAAAAATCTTCGAAATCATCAGCGAATTCCCAGATGTTTTCGAAAAAACTATTAAACAACCCGTTACTCAGGCTTCTATCCACGAAATTAAAGTGAAACAAGAAAGGCCATTCCGACTTTTCCGATATGATAAGATGTCGGAATCGCGTAAGGAGATAGTTCACGAAGAAATTCGGAAACTACTTGAAGCCGGAGTTGTCGTGGCGAGTAACTCACCCTATTGCTCTCCGGTAGTTCAAGTCCCGAAAAAGTACGGAAAATTGAGATTCTGTGTAGACTACCGGGAGATCAATAAGTTAATCGTCACCGAAGCCCCGAATTTGCCCCCCTTCAAAAAACAGTACGAGAAATGGGTAATGCCCGAATTTTCACAACTTTAGATCTGCGCAATGGTTTCTGGCAAGCACCTTTGTCGGAAAACTCCCAGAAATACACGGCTTTTGGTGGACCCGACGGAATGGTATATCAATTCAGAGTCTTAAGTTTTGGCCTGAAAAACGGACCAGCCGTTTTCCAGAAGCTAATGTCTTCGGTGTTGGCCGGGTACACTGACAAATTTGGTAAAGTGTACCTGGATGATATTATCGTCTACTCCAACACCGTTGAAGACCATTTAGTACACCTAAGGAGAATTCTGGAACCCACCCACGGATTGTGGTTGTCACCTAAGAAATGCCAATTCGGGTCAAGGGAACTGAAGTATTTGGGACGTGTGGTTTCCGAAATAGGGAATAAGCCCCAAGAAACCCATATTAATGGCATCTTGGAATTTCCGGAACCAAAATCCGTGAAACAAATTAGAGCATTTATAGGAACAGCGGGATGGCTACGAGAGTACATCCCGCATTTCTCAGAAATCGCCGCTCCACTCACGGATATGATAGATAAAACGAAGCGCTTCAAGTGGAACGAAGAAGCAGCAGCTTCTTTTAAAAAAATAAAAGAATCCGTTTCCCAACCCTTGTTGCTGTCCAGACCTGACTCCTCTCGACCATTTGCCTTGCAGACGGACGCCAGCCATATAGGGCTCGGGGCGGTCCTGTTTCAGGAGAGAGAGGATGGTGGGCGAGACATTATTGCATATTCAAGCGCAAAGCTGAATAAAACTGAACGCAAATATCACATTAACGAAATTGAATGCTTGGCGATAGTCTGGGCCATCAGGAAATACAAACATTTCTTGCAAGATGCCCCTTTTAAATTGCATACCGACAATTCCGCCCTTCTCTGGTTGCATAAGATGCGCGATGAGAAAGCCAAATTGACGCGATGGGCCTTGCTCCTGCAAGAATACGATTTTTCCATCCATCACGTCCCTGGACGATCGAACCAAATACCCGACTTTTTATCGCGCAATCCGTTAGAAATCGAAACCGGCCAAGACATCACAGTAGACACCGAAAGAATGTTCTTTCCTAGTGAGGAAAGGATTGACGATGCCTCAAAAAGTGACGAGACGTCGCTTAAGAAACTTGAGGAAGAGTCAGCATTTTTAGGTGAGATGTTATCCGCCATATTCGTGATCCCTCGAAGGGGGTCGAACTCAATCAAATCACCACCTTCTACGAAGAGGTACAACAAGCCCAGCGGAACTGTCCTAGCGTACAGCGTTTTATCGAGCGGATCTTACGTGCACGCGAAAATCAAACTCCGAGCGATTACGAGCGTCGTATCGCAACGGAATTTGTAATGGATGATGGGCTAGTTTACTTTGTTGGTCAGGAAGACAACCCCGTACGACGGTTGGTGATTCCCAAAGATTTCTTACCCCAAGTATTTCGACGATACCATGATAATATAGGACATCCCGGGGTCGATGAAACGTTTCGGCAAATTAGTGCCCATTTTCAGCATGCTCCGTTGCGCAAAGGGGTATCCGAATATGTAACTCGCTGTTTGGTTTGCGCCACGACTAAAGCCAGTAAGGCACAAGCTGCATCAAACTTGAGGCCTAATACTCCGGAACGACCCTGGCAGTTCGTATCTATCGATATACTGGGGCCCTATCCGACTACCCCAAAGGGAAATAGGTTCTCCATTGTAGCAACTGATTGCTTTTCAAAGTGGGTCGAAATAAGGGCTGTCCCCAAGGGAGATACGACAAATGTCATTTCTTTCCTACAAGAGGAAGTTTTGAGTCGTTGGGGTCATCCTCAGGTGATTATTTCTGATAATGGTATTGCTTTTCGAAGTCAGATCTTTGAAGATTTCTGTAGGCGTCGGCAAATCGAAATCAAATACTCGGCGATTCATCATCAACAGGCAAACCCTGTTGAACGTCGAGTACAGGAAATAAAGAAGATGCTACGAGCGGCCCTTTTAGACAAGTTGCCAACTTTGTGGGAGCGAGAACTCCTTGAAATAATATTTAATCTACGGACAAGGTACAATGCTGCCACGGGTACTACCCCTAGCATTCTCCTGCTCGGCTATGACATCCCCAAGCCTGGGGAATGGATTGTTCCGACTCAGCGGAGGCGGTGGCCAAGAAATGAGAACAGAGATGCAAGGGTAAGAGAGGCACATAACCACACCATAACATATCAGCGAAAACACTACCCCAATCCGGATGATCAACCCGTAGAGTTCGAGGTTGATGATTGGGTGTTATGTCGAGCTAGTGACAAAGAAAAACGTGGGTTGAAGCGGACTTGGGTAGGTCCGTTTCAGGTATTACGGAAGGAAGGGCCAAATTGTTATGCTGTCAACAAGGCAGGTGGTGATTATGTGATCCACGTTGATGACTTACGGTTAGCCCCGGTGCCGCGTTCCGGACAAGATCACTTAGATCCCAGACCCACACCTCGCGAAGAAGACGAATACTAAGGGCTTAATTTGAAATCGAGACTGAGTTCATTTTTCCCCCACCCCCGGACATAGTGAGTCCAATCACCCTGTATATGCATTACTTGTTTTTATATATCAATACATTTTTATTTTTATTCACCTCAAATTTTCCCCTATTTTGGACATAGTGAGTCCACTCACCCTGTAAATTGCTAATTTCATGTACTCATAGAATATTGTAAATTTGGTTTTTTTTGTATGTATTTTTCCGTGAATTTGTAAATTTTCCCCCTTATGCATATACAGGTGGTTTTGGTTGATATAAATTTTATTCGATATGGATAACCACTCTTTTAATCTTCGTCACTATTGTTGTTAAACACATTGCATATTGTGCTGCCTAATCAAGTTAAGAAATGTTAATATTATGATTCCCAGTGAAAGCCGTTTTGTAATCGGTCGGGAGTCGTGGGTTCGAGTGAGAATCCGATATGGAACAATTTAGATTAGGTAGCCTACTGTGTTAAGACGAACAACGGTTATCCTATCGCAAGAGGTTTTGTAGATATAAGTAGTTGTAAGTTAGAATTGTGTATTATCAGGATAGGGAACTTATATGTGAGCCCGATTGGCATTAGAGGCGAAAACACAAAACTATTGTAATATTAATTGAATAAAGGATAGTTTTTGTTGTTGGTTGAAGTGACTTTCTTTCACAAATGCTAGCGATCCCTTTGAGGAGGGGAGTGTCATCTACAGCACTAAAAAGTGCTGTAAATTATAAGGCAGATGGAAAACTATTATATTTCATGAGCCAAGTCGTCCTCGGATTAACTAGTAAATTAAAATAAAATTCGGCAAAACTTTGCATGTCACGAGGAATGATCTTGATGGGATATTTTTCGTGATAAGAGCATGAATGTCGAGATACCTGAAGGAACAGGAGATCTACCCCTATTAGTCACCCAAAGCCGTAGTTATACTTAAGGCTATGTACAGATTACAGTTTTTAAGATAATGCGGTAGTTTTGTATTTTTTTGGGTATTGAACCCGTATTGTAGGTTTTGTAACCTTAGGGTTGAGAAAACGAAGTTGGTTTCTCAATAAGAAACGTTTAGTTTGTGCTATATACCGCACTGAACAAGTCCCATATCAAAATTCTGTTTGGAAAGGCGTGATACGGGATTATGACCCTTATCGCCCGTGAGCTTTTGGGAGCTCGAAGCGTGCTTTAAATGGTTATAACTTCGTCGCCCTTGGGATTTAGATGATCTTGGTACCGTTGTGTAGGTAATTTTAAATTCCAAATTTGTTACATTTAAGCCATATCGATTGGACTGATCAATCCATCCGATATCGCTACAGTTAGGATTTTATATTTTACAACACTGGCTTTTGCTCAGTGGTGGCTGAACACCCAGTATTAATATTGGTACCAGAGTTGTCTATTTCTCCCCTCGTAGTAAAAGTGGAGACCAATTCTGATTCTGGTAAAGATTACAGTAGCCATAGCGATTTTAGAATAATTCAGGTAAAATATTAGTAAAACTTTTTGGATTTCATTTAAACTTTAGAGAGATCTGAAGTTTAATAAAGTAACGTTTTGTGCGTCGAAACTTTACTAAGATTCCTTCAGAATCCAAAATTATCGAGAAAATTATGATTCCTAAGAGACGCTGGCATTCGCCTCTGGATCGCCCTGTAGGTTCGACACGCTAGTCCGCCTGCCAGATCTAGTTCCGTCTAAGCCATTCCGACCTGGTTTTATAATTTTGAATTTATTGTACAACGAATAGTCTGCTAATTTTGAAATTTACAGATATTCATATTAGTGTTTCTACAATCGTACTGTATAAGATTCTTGTGAATCTAAGGCATTATTTTGTGTGGGACAAGTTCAAAAGTATAATAGGAGGCATTAGTATGTAAGTGCGCTATTATCCGTGAAGATCTTTTACATGCGTCCTCTGGTCCTCTGTCCTCTGGTCGATCCAAGACAGACTGAAAGCTCGCCGCCACCACCATGCACCCACTAAGGTTGAGGCCCGGAAGGATGAACTCCCCAGCACTCGTACGTACTCGAAAGCTCACCCCCCCTATCCACCACCCCCGCTCGTTAAAGCGGTTCCTCATCCTGATGACTGGCGATCAGCAGAATAAAATCTGACCGTTTGATATGGAGTGCCCAGCCAATTCTCGGCTTGAAGCTCCCTTATATCTGACATGAGTTGACTTTTAAACAATGACTTTAGTTTACTGTGCATGGTGCCCCCCTGAAACTGGCTGAAGGCCTGAAAAAACTCTCGGCTGAGGGCCGAGTGCTGTGTGCTGAGTTAACTGAAATTGAAATTACTACTTGGTCGGTTCTTCTTGGTATCTGAAACATAAAGGCATGATTAATCGTGATTTGGTGCCTGTTGAAGTAGACGTTGGCGTCGCCGAAGGTCTCGCCTCCGCCGTACTTCTTCAGGGGTGTCGTTGTCTCCTTGGTTTACTGGACGTCTGTATTTGTCTCTGTCTCTGTCGTCTTGCTCACGTCTGTTCTCGTGGAGCTCCGTGAGCAGCGGGTTCGTGTGGGTCTCTACTCTGTCTAGAGTAGTCCCCACATGTTGTCTGATCTGTCTGTCGATATAGTCTGGGTGGATGTCTAAGTCTCGATATATGAACCTGTTGGGCATATATTGTGGTGCGTCTGTTGCCATCCTCATGCAGACGTTGAAGAAGGCCTGTATCCTTTGCCTATAACTGTTCGCGCACTGCCCCCAAGCAGTGGATGCGTACAATATAATAGGCAGAAGAATTGTCTTGATGAGGCGTAGTTTCAACTCGAGTGCCATGTTGCTCCTACGTCCGATGAGTGGGTACAGCTTATGCCTTGCGGCTTTCGCTATAGCTAATCTGTGGGAGACGTGCCTCTGAAACGTGAGTTTCTTGTCTAGGATTACTCCTAGGTAAACAGCTTCGTCTACCCATGGAATTCTCTCGTCGTTCATAGTAACATGGCCCTCGGGTGTCCTACGTCGCCTCGTGAACAGTATGGCCTTGCTTTTGTCTGCATTGATTCCGATCTTCCAACGATTGAACCACGGTTCCAGCTTGTTTATCTGAAGTTGCAGCTTCGATGTTACTCCTCTCTCATGAGATGACTCAGCAAAGATAGCCGTGTCATCTGCATAGAGAGCAAGTTTGGTCATAGGGTTGTCCGACATAGGCATGTCTGCAGTGTAGATCGAAAACAGGTGTGGCGACAGTACTGCTCCCTGTGGTACTCCTGCTTCTAGCTTCCTTCGTGAAAAAAGAGCATTTCCGACTTTGCATCGGTAATGTCTACCCCTTAGGAAGGAGTTTATCAGCTTGACCATTTCACTCTGATCGCTACCGATTCACCGAGTGAGAGTTCCGGCAGCATGTCCTCGTTATATTCCAGGTCTGATTTTACCAGAAGGAGCGAGCCACCTGCTCGAGCTCGGGGTCCTGGTCTGTCATTCCTGTAGCATGTGGATCCTGGCATGCAAAAGTTTTTGCTTGGGTTTAACCTGGTCTCTTGTAGTGCCACTACGTCCGCCGAAATTCTGGAGATGAGCTCTAATAGTTCATGTTTGCGCTGGATTGCGCCGTTTATGTTCCAAGAACATATCTGCAGGATCCTCGGAATTCGTGCTGGCATTACTGTCCCATGGTTAGGGCGCTGATTACCGCCATGAGTTTGTTAAGTACCTCTGGGGATACTTTGGACAATGTCTCGATTATCAGTGCCTGAGTTTTTGCGGCCTCAGTATTTTCGTCTCTCCGTGGGGGCCCCATTTTGGTAAAGCCTGTTGGGGTTGAGGCTGTGGACCGTTTCGGGGTGCTGGTCCTTGTTTCGGAGCTGCTGGTCTGTATTGTGGTTGGCCCTGTCTCTGTGGTTGACGCGTTGCAACCCTTGGTTTTGGGAACTGTGGACATCCCCTGTAGCTGGCTGGGTGGCTACCTCCACAGTTGGCGCACTTGGCCGGTTCCTCCCTGGCTTTAGTGCATTCGTGCGTGGCGTGGTCGCTTCCGCACTTTACA
Source organism: Chrysolina oricalcia (assembly GCA_944452925.2). Lineage (NCBI taxonomy): Eukaryota > Metazoa > Arthropoda > Insecta > Coleoptera > Chrysomelidae > Chrysolina > Chrysolina oricalcia. The sequence continues at coordinate 31,043,064 of OX101824.2, forward strand.
CATCTGGCCTTTGAGTGGCAGCACTTTTGTGCATGCCCGAACCACTGGCACTTGTGGCATTGAGAGACCCTTCCTCTCTGGGGGCGCTGAGCTTCTACCTTGATTTTTAGGTCAAGTAACTCTTTGAGGTCGGAAACTTCTCGTTTTTCCCTCGGCACCTTGACTAGGAACAGTGGGAGTGCTGCTCTAGTTCTTCTCGAAGTCATCCTGTGGCATTCGATGACTTCGATGTTTCTGGCCTCTAGGTCTTTCTTCACGTCCTCCGCCGTGATAGAGTCTGGGATACCTCTGATGACCACATGCAGAGGTATTTCTTTTTTCAGCTGGTAAGTGAAAAATCCCAGGTTTTTAGCTTCGAATAGCTTGGTAGCATTCCTCCAGTCTGCTTCGCTATTCGTGAACAGGTGTATTCCGTCCTGCCTCGACTGCGCTTTGTAAAAGCCGATCTTCTTATCCCTCAGGGTGGTTGAAATCTGCAGCCACTTAGATTTGTCCCTGATAATTATAGCTGGTGGCTTTTTCGGGCCCTTGTCTAGGCTCGCACTCTCTGTGATGGTCTCCATCGTCTGTGGTTGGGGTTCTCCACTTGTGGTCCCATCACTATGCGTCCTAAGGGGGGTTGTTGTCATTGCTGGCACGTCCTGGGTTTGCTCGTTCGTATTCTGACGAACGGCCTTCTTATTGGGTCGGTTGACTGTCTGGAAGCCGGCCTCCTCCTCGATATCCGAAGAGTCGCCATGCTTCCGCTTCCTCTCGTTGGTGGTATCGGGTTCGGTACCTACGGGGTCTGGCAGGGTAGTTGACTCCATTTCCACGTCCGTGGATGTTGTGGGAGTAGGGTGCACTGCTTCAGGGGTCGTGCTCACAGTTTTTGCCTCCTGTGCTGCAGGGGATGCAATACTCGTCGTCTTGAGCGCGTTTAACTCTTGTCGCATGGCTGCGACCATCTCAGCAAAGACCTTCCTCTCTGCCTCGGCTTTGGCTAGCTCTCTCCTACATTGAGCTGCCACTTCTTGCGCTTCCGCAAGTTGTTGGCGAAGGACTTTCTTCGTGCTGTCCTTTTTGCTCGGTTCTCCATCGCTACTATCCGACGGCTTTCGAAAACTCTCTCTATCGAGTGAGCTCGAACTCCTAGACGATTCGTCGCTAGATTTCTTGGATTTACCCATCTTACACCACTACTCCGCGTTTATTCAGAAATTAATTCTTACAAAAACGAGGGTGGCTCTAAAAAGAGCCCCTGGCCGAAGCCAGAGCTGTGGTTTAAGAGTCAAATGCACAAATCTATCTTCGAATAACTGTACTTCGGCAAATGTTCCTACTAAAAGGGTTAATGATTAGACATTACCACTTACCTTATCACAGCCTTCGAAGTCTAGCCCTTCCTTGCCGTAGCTATCTCGCTTTGTTCGCTTAATGAATTTGCACTCACTATCACAACGGTAATTTAAACTGGTAGCCTAGGGAGCTTCTGAAAATACATCTGCTCTCTACGACTGCCGATCAAACTATGCCTCCTGTGGAAGCCGCCTTGTCGAAACCGGTGCTCGTTTGCTATCGCCCAGTACCTGGAACAAAAGACCGTTCACACTTTTAGCACTTTACACTTCGACTATGGAAAGCTCGCCGCCACCCACCATGCACCCCCTAAGGTTGAGGCCCGGAAGGATGAAATTCCCAGCACTCGTACGTACTCGAAAGCTCACCCCCCCTATCCACCACCCCCGCTCGTTAAAGCGGTTCCTCATCCTGATGACTGGCGATCAGCAGAATAAAATCTGACCGTTTGATATGGAGTGCCCAGCCAATTCTCGGCTTGAAGCTCCCTTATATCTGACATGAGTTGACTTTTAAACAATGACTTTACTTTACTTTACTGTGCATGGTGCCCCCCTGAAACTGGCTGAAGGCCTGAAAAAACTCTCGGCTGAGGGCCGAGTGCTGTGTGCTGAGTTAATTGAAATTGAAATTCTACTTGGTCGGTTCTTCGTGGATCTGAAACATAAAAGCATGATTAATCGTGATTTGGTGCCTGTTGAAGTAGACGTTGGCGTCGCCGAAGGTCTCGCCTCCGCCGTACTTCTTCAGGGGTGTCGTTGTCTCCTTGGTTTACTGGACGTCTGTATTTGTCTCTGTCTCTGTCGTCTTGCTCACGTCTGTTCTCGTGGAGCTCCGTGAGCAGCGGGTTCGTGTGGGTCTCTACTCTGTCTAGAGTAGTCCCCACATGTTGTCTGATCAGTCTGTCGATATAGTCCGGGTGGATGTCTAAGTCTCGATATATGAACCTGTTGGGCATATATTGTGGTGCGTCTGTTGCCGTCCTCAGGCAGACGTTGAAGAAGGCCTGTATCTTCTGCCTATAACTGTTCGCGCACTGCCCCCAAGCAGTGGATGCGTACAATATGATAGGCAGAAGAATTGTCTTGATGAGGCGTAGTTTCAACTCGAGTGCCATGTTGCTCCTACGTCCGATGAGTGGGTACAGCTTATGCCTTGCGGCTTTCGCTATAGCTAATCTGTGGGAGACGTGCCTCTGAAACGTGAGTTTCTTGTCCAGGGTTACTCCTAGGTAAACGGCTTCGTCTACCCATGGAATTCTCTCGTCGTTCATAGTAACATGGCCCTCGGGTGTCCTACGTCGCCTCGTGAACAGTATGGCCTTGCTTTTGTCTGCATTGATTCCGATCTTCCAACGATTGAACCACGGTTCCAGCTTGTTTATCTGAAGTTGCAGCTTCGATGTTACTCCTCTCTCATGAGATGACTCAGCAAAGATTGCCGTGTCATCTGCATAGAGAGCAAGTTTGGTCATGGGGTTGTCCGACATAGGCATGTCTGCAGTGTAGATCGAAAACAGGTGTGGCGACAGTACTGCTCCCTGTGGTACTCCTGCTTCTAGCCTCCTTCGTGAAGAGAGAGCATTTCCGACTTTGCATCGGTAATGTCTACTCCTTAGGAAGGAGTCTATCAGCTTGACCATTGGTATGGAGTATCCGGCATCAACCAGTTTTGCGATCAGCCCATCGTGCCAAACTCTATCGAAGGCCTTGGAGACGTCAAGGAAGACTGCTCCTGTAAGATGTCCTCTTCTCGTGCGGTTCCAGCTCTGGATGGTGGCGTCCACTATCCGGGTGACCTGGAGTTCTGTTGAGTGTTCCTGTCTGAAACCGAATTGCTCATCTGGTAGGATGTTCAATTCTTCAGACATTGTCTCAAGTCGAGTCCTGATCACCCTTTCTGCGACCTTACTCATGGCAGGTGTTAGGCTGATGGGGCGGTGGTTTTGCGGGAACGTGTGGTTCTTGTTGGGCTTCGGAATCATGATGACCGTAGCTTCTTTCCAGCTGGATGGAAAGTGTCTAAGTCTGAGTACAGCGTTTATGATGTTTGTCAGGGCTGCTAGTCCTTTCCTAGGTAAGGCTTTTAGTGCCCTGACTGGTATGTCGTCTGGGCCCGGTGCTTTCCTGGTCTTGGCGTGTCTAAGTATGGCCTTGATTTCCTCTGGAGATGTCGGCTCTAGGAGAATGTCTGAGTCGTCAGTCCTTCTGAGTCGTCGGATCGTCTGGTCTACGTGCGTTTCCGTGTCCTCGACCTCATCGGTGTAATCGACCTCGTTCTCACGGCACTGACGTTCGAAGGAGTCCGCAAAAGCTTCTGCCTTGTCCGTCTCCGTGAAAACGATGCCCATCTCACCATGAAGTGGGGGGCACGGTTTCCTTCGGCCGTGTCTGAGGACTTTCTGAGTCCTCCATAGGGAGTTGTCTTCGGCGTCGAGTTCGTCCAAACGTTCAGACCATTGTCGCTCTCTGAGTTGCTTCAGCTCTTCTCTCAACCGTCGAGACACGTGGTTGAGCTGTCGCTTGTCATCGGGCGTCAACGTTCTCTGGTAACGTTTTTTCTGACGTCGTCTCAGCCTGATCAACTCCCTGACCTCAGGTGGGATCCCTCCTTGAAAGTCAAAGTTTGTCGTCTGTATGTCTCTTGAGCACCGTTCCATTGCTGTCAGTATTCCTTGTCTGAGTTCGGTCACCGCCGCCTCTAGTTGTCGTGATGTGTCGATCCTGGGGATGTTTATTTCGTTGTGGACTGCCCTTTGGAATCGTGACCAGTCCACTATCCGCTTTGTCGTGTGCACGATTTCCGCTTCTCCCTCCCCTATTGTTAGTAGGATTGGGTTGTGGTCTGATGATCCCTCGTCCAGTACAGAGATGTCCACCAGAGTTGGAATACTCTGTATGAGGGCTATGTCCAGAATGTCCGGGTGTTGGTCTTCCCTCCCAGGATAGTGAGTAGGTTCGTGTGTCGCCGTCACTGCAATGTCGTCAAAGTCTGGTAGTAAGTTGTCAGATAGGTCTCTGCCACGTGGGTTGGTGTTGCGGCAGTTCCAATCTCTAGATTTCGCGTTGAAATCTCCTATTGCCACCGTTGGGTGGTGGTCAGGAAAAAGTTTCTCCAAGTCCGTTTTCCTCAGGTTGGGGCCTGGAGGAATGTAGACTGAGGAGACTCTTAGGAGATTGATTCCGTCTACTTTCACTCTGATCGCTACCGATTCACCGAGTGAGAGTTCCGGAAGCATGTCCTCGTTATATTCCAGGTCTGATTTTACCAGGAGGAGCGAGCCACCTGCTCGAGCTCGGGGTCCTGGTCTGTCATTCCTGTAGCATGTGTATCCTGGCATGCCAAATTCCTTGCTTGGGTTCAACCTGGTCTCTTGTAGTGCCACCACGTCTGCCGAGATTCTGGAGATAAGTTCCAAAAGTTCATTTTTGCGCTGGATTGCGCCGTTGATGTTCCAAGAACATATCTGCAAGATCTTCGGAATCCGTGCTGGCATTATTGTCCCGAGGTTGTGGCCATGGCGCTGATAACCGCCAAGAGTTGGGTAAGTACCTGTGGGGGTGCTTTTATCAGAGTTTCGAGAATTAGTGCCTGAGTTTTTGCGGCCTCAGTACTTTCATCTCGTCGTGTAGGGCCCCATTTTGGTAGTGCCGTTTGCGGTTGTGGTTGTGGACCGTTTCTGGGCGCTGGTCCCTGCCTTGGGGCTGCTGGTCCCTGTCTCTGTGGTGTTGGTCCTTGTCTTTGAGGTTGTCGTGCTGCAACCCTTGGTTTGGGGAACTGTGGGCATCCCCGGTAGCTAGCTGGGTGGCTACCCCCACAGTTGGCGCACTTTGCCGGTTCCTCCCTGGCCTTAGTGCATGTGTGCGTGGCGTGGTCGCCTCCGCACTTCACACATCGGGCTTTTGAGTGGCAGCACTTTTGTGCATGCCCGAACCATTGGCAATTGTGGCATTGCGATACCTTCCCTTTTTGAGGGCGCTGAGCTTCGACTTTGACCTTGAGGTCAAGTACGTCCTTCAAATCGAAAATTTCTCGATTCGCTCTGGGAACCTTAACTAGGAACAGTGGGAGCACTGCTCTAGTTCTCCTTGAGGTCATTCTGTGGCATTCAATGACCTCGTAGTTCCTTGCCTCTAAGTCCTCCTTCACGTTCTCCGCCGTGATGGAGTCTGGAATACCTCTGATTACCACATGCAGAGGTATTTCTTTCTTCAGCTGGTATGTGAAGAATTCCAGCTTGATTTCTTCAAACAGCTTGATGGCGCTTCTCCAGTCTGCTTCACTATTAGTGAACAGATGGATTCCATCTTGTCTCGCTTGAGCTTTGAAAAATCCAATTTTCCTATTCCTTAGGATTGTGGATATTTTCAGCCATTGAGACTTGTCCCCGGAAATTCTCTCTGTCGAGAGACTCCGATTTCCGTCGGGGTTTCCCCATCCTTCTTCACTAACTCTTCGTTTATTAGGACCGAATTCTTTCCATACGAAGAAGGCTCTAAAAAGAGCCTCTGGCCGAAGCCAGAGTTACGAAAAAGAAGCTCGCCGCGAAAATGCGGCGAGACTATATCCCCTTGGGGATTTCTATTAGGCCACGCCCACCGCGCGCCAGAAGGCGTTCGGCGTGCGATTGGTCAGAGGTTATCTATAAAGGTAGACCTTGTTTTCAGTAAATTCAGTATTCTGCCGTGCTTCAGTGGAAGCGTATAGCATTTGTGCATTTTTGCAACTTTCCGATCAGTAAGATCTCGTCTTTGCCGCACTTATTATTATACCAAGCTGTATAATTCGAGTTTTACAAGTAAAACTTGTAAAACAAGTAAAAGGTTTTACAAGTGAATTCAACGTAGTTATTGCCAGTAAAGTAAAGCAATAGGCTTCACTGGATACTTAGGAATAACCAGAGCTGGTTATTTCCACGAGTGCGAGCGTATGGTTTTCCTTCCTGTTATTGGGCACCGAAAGAAATCTACAGCCAGCTTCGAAACGAGAACGACTTTTGTTCAGAGCGCGTGGCATTCACGAAACCCTCTGCATTTCATTACTGACACCCGTTCCTGAAAGTTCCTGAAAGTTCCTGATCTTCGAGTCCAGCAGGCAGTTGGAGAAAGACACGTCAAAGCCGGCAAGGCGAAGTGAAGACTAAAAGTAAGAAACTGTGGGGCTTGTACTTCAGCTAGCAAGCTTTGCACCTTTTGTGCGGTGACTTTTTAGTGAAATAAACTTTGGTATAATCCTGTTTATATCAGACTACATTAGACTATCCTCGAATAGTCAAGTTAACTGGGGAAAATTCTAGTATTGAACTTTTATCCAATAAACTATAAGTGCCCTCAGCACCACTGTTGATTTTTACTAGTGTTATAAGTATACTGCTATTTCTGTGATTTGTTAACGGTGGGCTAACGATCCATCATACCTTTATTTCAGTCGTCGGCCAGGTGGGTGCCACAGTAGCAGCCATCATTTATGTTCTTTTTAGAACTGGTGCTCTTATTAGGGCACTATTGAAAGAATTCGTTCCAGTGGCACTCTGGCAGACGTGAAACTTTACAACTATCTTAGACACTGTGTATTTCTATATAACCACTTTAATATTCATCAACGATAAATACTCGCTACCAAACCCGATGTCCATACAACTCGGTTGCCGAGACAATACAAGCTATAGTCTCGGTCAAATCAAGAGTGACATTGAGGTAGATGGATATAAATATAACATTTCGGCCACCGTCCTTACAGACTTGAATGAACCACTGATATTGGGGATTCCGTTCATGACAGCCCAAGAAGCAATCTTGGATCTCAAGCGGAAATGCTTATACATCGGTTCAAAGTCTAGACAGACTGTGTTCTGGAGTTCTGTGGCGGAACGAAGAATACACGAAATCGCTATGCCCGAATTCGTGAAAGAACAATTTTCCCCTGAGACCAAGGACATGATAATGACCGTCATTAAAGACTTCCCTGATGTGTTCGAGGAGACGATCAGACAGCCTGTCACTAAAGCTTCAATTCACGAAATTAAAGTGCGCCAGGAAAGACCTTTTCGTCAATTTCGATACGATCGAATGTCTGAAGAGCGAAAGGCCCTGGTTCACGAAGAGATTCGTAAATTATCCGAAGCCGGAGTAATTACCCAAAGTAACTCTCCTTATTATTCACCTGTGGTCCTCGTCCCGAAGAAGGACGGGAAACTTCGTTTCTGCGTCGACTATAGGGAAATTAATAAGTTAATCGTCTCCGAGGCACCTAACCTTCCACCCATTCAAGAGACTGTCCGTGAAATGGGTAGAGCAAAAATCTTCACTACTCTTGACCTGCGCAATGGATTTTGGCAAGCGCCCATATCCAGAGACTCACAAAAGTACACAGCTTTTGGAGCCCCAGACGGACAAGTCTATCAATTCCGAGTCCTCAGCTTTGGATTAAAAAATGGACCAGCTGTTTTCCAAAAGCTTATGTTCTCCGTTCTTGTGGGATACACAGATTCTTTTTGTAAAGTGTATCTCGATGATATCATCGTGTATTCCCACACGGCGGAGGAACATTGTGACCACTTAAGGCGCATTTTGGAAAGGCTCAGGTCACATGGGCTCTGGTTATCCCCTGGCAAATGCTGTTTCGGCTCAAGGGAGCTGAAGTACTTAGGCCGGATCGTGTCCGAGAGAGGTAATCGGCCACAGACAGGCCATATTGAAAACATTATTAATTTACCTACTCCCAAGTCGCTTCGCCAATTGAGGGCGTTTCTCGGAACAGCCGGATGGCTGCGGGAGTATATTCCTCACTTTTCGGAGATAACTGCTCCTTTGTCAGACCTTATAGATAAAGAACATAGGTTCAAATGGTCCAGCAAAGCGGAAGCAGCCTTTCAACAAATTAAAACCCTTGTGGCCGGACCCCTCGAACTGTCCAGACCTGATCCCACTGGACCATACTGCCTCCAAACGGATGCAAGTGCAATCGGGGTCGGAGCCGTCTTGTTCCAAGAACGAGATGATGGCGGCCGGGATATTATCACCTATACAAGTGCCAAATTGAATAAAGCACAAAAACGCTATCACGTAAATGAGGCGGAGTGTTTGTCGATCGTGTGGGCGATCCGTAAATACAAGCACTTTGTGCAAGACAAAAAGTTTAAATTGTATACGGACAACTCGGCCCTTCTTTGGCTTCACAAAATGAAGGATGAAAAGGCCAAATTAACCCGATGGACACTCTTGCTCCAGGAATATGACTTCGATATTATTCATATTCCGGGACGCTTTAATCAATTGCCGGATTTTCTCTCTCGAAATCCTTCGGAAGAAGAGACCGGACAAGACATAACCTTGGACACGGAAAGGATGTTTTTCCCTGCCATTGATAAACCAATATCTCCTGAGACTTCGGAAAGTCTTCAACGGGTAGAAAATGAAATGTCTAGGGGCGTATTGAGCCAATTGGAGACATTTTATGAAAAAGTTGTACAAGCCCAGAGAAATTGTCCTAGTTTACAACGCTTCATAGAAAGAATAATTCGAGCCAGGCAAGCAGCTGAACCATCGAACTATGACAGACGTATAGCTAGTGAATTTACTATGGAAGAAGGCACGTTATACTTTACCGGTCTAGACCCCGAAAATAAACGTCTTGTGATTCCCAAAAACTATTTTGTGGAAGTCATGAAGAGATATCACGATGAGATTGGCCATCCAGGTGTAGATGAGACACATCAACAGGTCTCGAAACACTATCAGTTAGCACCATTAAGAAATCGCATTCACGATTATGTCACTAATTGCATGGTGTGCGCGACTACAAAAAGATCGGCCCCCAGACCGCATCGAACCTACGACCTAATACGCCCGATAAACATTGGGACATGGTGTCAGTGGACGTCATGGGCCCTTATGCAACGTCTGCTAATGGCAATAAATATGTCCTAGTAGCGGTAGACTGCTTTAGTAAATGGGTCGAGACCAAGGTTTCCCCAAAGGCAGATGCTGCCATAGTATTACGTTTCCTTCAAGAGGACGTTTTCAATCGCTGGGGGTACCCAAGAGTGATTATTTCAGATAGTTCAAGCCAATTTAAAGGGCGATTGTTCGAGACGTTCGCTGAACGAAATCAAATTGAACTGAAATGGTCACCAGTATACCACCAGCAAGCTAACCCCGTCGAACGACGTGCACAGGAGATAAAAAAAATGCTCCGCGCTGCCCTCATCAATAAGGATGAAAAGTTGTGGGAAGAACAGATTTCCCAAATAACTTATAATCTCAGAACTCGTGTGAATGCCGCGACAGGAATGTCCCCCAGTACACTATTGTTGGGCTATGAACTCCCTAAACCTGGGGAGTGGGTCACGCCTAATCAACGCCGCCGTCGGCGAAGAAACGAGGATCGCGACGAACGTATAAATACTGCGGTTGCTGCCACCGAGCGTTACCGTCGGAAACATTACCCGGACCCTGATACACAGCCAATAACCTTTCGGCCGGGACAGTGGGTTCTATGCCGAAATGCGGCAAAATACCGTAGAAACTTTGGTCAAACGTGGGTAGGACCGTACCAGGTTGAAAGGATAGCGGGCCCGAATTGCTTTGTTGTAAACAAAGCCGGCCTTGAGCGAAACGTTCACACGAACGATTTGAGAATTGCTCCGGATCCCAGACCTGGACAGGACCATTTAGATCCACGACCACCTTTGCCTCCTGAAGGAGATTATGGATCTCCATCTTCGGATGAAGACCATGAATAGAGCCGGGAAATAAAAAAAAAACAGAAAAATTCGTAGCTGCCACTCTGTCATCGGACACAGACGATGTCTGACGGATTCCGATTTATGCGCAATATGTACCTGGATACAGACGTATCAAAAGTACTATTTGTGATAGGTAAAAGCTCATATTTGACTGCTCCGTTTTATGATGTTTGAGAAATCTATTTTAGGAAGCACGTTTTAACCCTGAAGGTTGACAAATGGTGATGGTTGCGAATTGCGGAAAGGTTGTAATACCAACTCGAACGACGTTCGACAACAATTTTTCACACAGCCCCTGAAATGCACCTGGGTACTGCGTACCAAAAGTGCCAATTGTAAATATTGTCTTCTTTTTTTTTTGTGCATTGTTGCAAATACCTAGGATTAAGTATAACTGTTGACTTGACTGCTTAAGCAGTATGTATTTTTTTTTTAGATATAAGGTAAAATTGTAAATAGTAGGTTAGGGAACTATTGTACGCCCGAATGGCAGGGACAAATTTTCCAAAAGTGTATATTTATCTTTCTGTATTTTGATCTGAATAAAGCAACCAGATAGTTGGCGTTGCTCTGATCAAGATAGTTCGACTTTTGAAGCTAGCGATTTCTTGAAGGAGGGGCGTGTCATAACCTGCCAGCAAAAGGCAGGTTTTCATAAAATAATAACTGGAAGAAACCATCATTCGAAACATACTCACTAATACCATCCCTGAAAAACATAAAAATAGCCTGAAAATAAAAATTAGTCATGTGTCCTCTGGTCGATCCAAGACAGACTGAAAGCTCGCCGCCACCATGCACCCCCTAAGGTTGAGGCCCGGAAGGATGAAATTCCCAGCACTCGTACGTACTCGAAAGCTCACCCCCCCTATCCACCACCCCCGCTCGTTAAAGCGGTTCCTCATCCTGATGACTGGCGATCAGCAGAATAAAATCTGACCGTTTGATATGGAGTGCCCAGCCAATTCTCGGCTTGAAGCTCCCTTATATCTGACATGAGTTGACTTTTAAACAATGACTTTACTTTACTGTGCATGGTGCCCCCCTGAAACTGGCTGAAGGCCTGAAAAAACTCTCGGCTGAGGGCCGAGTGCTGTGTGCTGAGTTAACTGAAATTGAAATTACTACTTGGTCGGTTCTTCGTGGATCTGAAACATAAAAGCATGATTAATCGTGATTTGGTGCCTGTTGAAGTAGGCGTTGGCGTCGCCGAAGGTCTCGCCTCCGCCGTACTTCTTCAGGGGTGTCGTTGTCTCCTTGGTTTACTGGACGTCTGTATTTGTCTCTGTCTCTGTCGTCTTGCTCACGTCTGTTCTAGTGGAGCTCCGTGAGCAGCGGGTTCGTGTGGGTCTCTACTCTGTCTAGAGTAGTCCCCACATGTTGTCTGATCAGTCTGTCGATATAGTCCGGGTGGATGTCTAAGTCTCGATATATGAACCTGTTGGGCATATATTGTGGTGCGTCTGTTGCCGTCCTCAGGCAGACGTTGAAGAAGGCCTGTATCTTCTGCCTATAACTGTTCGCGCACTGCCCCCAAGCAGTGGATGCGTACAATATGATAGGCAGAAGAATTGTCTTGATGAGGCGTAGTTTCAACTCGAGTGCCATGTTGCTCCTACGTCCGATGAGTGGGTACAGCTTATGCCTTGCGGCTTTCGCTATAGCTAATCTGTGGGAGACGTGCCTCTGAAACGTGAGTTTCTTGTCCAGGGTTACTCCTAGGTATACGGCTTCGTCTACCCAAGGAATTCTCTCGTCGTTCATAGTAACATGGCCCTCGGGTGTCCTACGTCGCCTCGTGAACAGTATGGCCTTGCTTTTGTCTGCATTGATTCCGATCTTCCAACGATTGAACCACGGTTCCAGCTTGTTTATCTGAAGTTGCAGCTTCGATGTTACTCCTCTCTCATGAGATGACTCAGCAAAGATTGCCGTGTCATCTGCATAGAGAGCAAGTTTGGTCATGGGGTTGTCCGACATAGGCATGTCTGCAGTGTAGATCGAAAACAGGTGTGGCGACAGTACTGCTCCCTGTGGTACTCCTGCTTCTAGCCTCCTTCGTGAAGAGAGAGCATTTCCGACTTTGCATCGGTAATGTCTACTCCTTAGGAAGGAGTCTATCAGCTTGACCATTGGTATGGAGTATCCGGCATCAACCAGTTTTGCGATCAGCCCATCGTGCCAAACTCTATCGAAGGCCTTGGAGACGTCAAGGAAGACTGCTCCTGTAAGATGTCCTCTTCTCGTGCGGTTCCAGCTCTGGATGGTGGCGTCCACTATCCGGGTGACCTGGAGTTCTGTTGAGTGTTCCTGTCTGAAACCGAATTGCTCATCTGGTAGGATGTTCAATTCTTCAGACATTGTCTCAAGTCGAGTCCTGATCACCCTTTCTGCGACCTTACTCATGGCAGGTGTTAGGCTGATGGGGCGGTGGTTTTGCGGGAACGTGTGGTTCTTGTTGGGCTTCGGAATCATAATGACCGTAGCTTCTTTCCAGCTGGATGGAAAGTGTCTAAGTCTGAGTACAGCGTTTATGATGTTTGTCAGGGCTGCTAGTCCTTTCCTAGGTAAGGCTTTTAGTGCCCTGACTGGTATGTCGTCTGGGCCCGGTGCTTTCCTGGTCTTGGCGTGTCTAAGTATGGCCTTGATTTCCTCTGGAGATGTCGGCTCTAGGAGAATGTCTGAGTCGTCAGTCCTTCTGAGTCGTCGGATCGTCTGGTCTACGTGCGTTTCCGTGTCCTCGACCTCATCGGTGTAATCGACCTCGTTCTCACGGCACTGACGTTCGAAGGAGTCCGCAAAAGCTTCTGCCTTGTCCGTCTCCGTGAAAACGATGCCCATCTCACCATGAAGTGGGGGGCACGGTTTCCTTCGGCCGTGTCTGAGGACTTTCTGAGTCCTCCATAGGGAGTTGTCTTCGGCGTCGAGTTCGTCCAAACGTTCAGACCATTGTCGCTCTCTGAGTTGCTTCAGCTCTTCTCTCAACCGTCGAGACACGTGGTTGAGCTGTCGCTTGTCATCGGGCGTCAACGTTCTCTGGTAACGTTTTTTCTGACGTCGTCTCAGCCTGATCAACTCCCTGACCTCAGGTGGGATCCCTCCTTGAAAGTCGAAGTTTGTCGTCTGTTTGTCTCTTGAGCACCGTTCCATTGCTGTCAGTATTCATTGTCTGAGTTCGGTCACCGCTTCCTCTAGTTGTCGTGATGTGTCGATCCTGGGGATGTTAATTTCGTTGTGGACTGCCCTTTGGAATCGTGACCAGTCCACTATCCGCTTTGTCGTGTGCACGATTTCCGCTTCTCCCTCCCCTATTGTTAGTAGGATTGGGTTGTGGTCTGATGATCCCTCGTCCAGTACAGAGATGTCCACCAGAGTTGGAATACTCTGTATGAGGGCTATGTCCAGAATGTCCGGGTGTTGGTCTTCCCTCCCAGGATAGTGAGTAGGTTCGTGTGTCGCCGTCACTGCAATGTCGTCAAAGTCTGGTAGTAAGTTGTCAGATAGGTCTCTGCCACGTGGGTTGGTGTTGCGGCAGTTCCAATCTCTAGATTTCGCGTTGAAATCTCCTATTGCCACCGTTGGGTGGTGGTCAGGAAAAAGTTTCTCCAAGTCCGTTTTCCTCAGGTTGGGGCCTGGAGGAATGTAGACTGAGGAGACTCTTAGGAGATTGATTCCGTCTACTTTCACTCTGATCGCTACCGATTCACCGAGTGAGAGTTCCGGAAGCATGTCCTCGTTATATTCCAGGTCTGATTTTACCAGGAGGAGCGAGCCACCTGCTCGAGCTCGGGGTCCTGGTCTGTCATTCCTGTAGCATGTGTATCCTGGCATGCCAAATTCCTTGCTTGGGTTCAACCTGGTCTCTTGTAGTGCCACCACGTCTGCCGAGATTCTGGAGATAAGTTCCAAAAGTTCATTTTTGCGCTGGATTGCGCCGTTGATGTTCCAAGAACATATCTGCAAGATCTTCGGAATCCGTGCTGGCATTATTGTCCCGAGGTTGTGGCCATGGCGCTGATAACCGCCAAGAGTTGGGTAAGTACCTGTGGGGGTACTTTTATCAGAGTTTCGAGAATTAGTGCCTGAGTTTTTGCGGCCTCAGTACTTTCATCTCGTCGTGTAGGGCCCCATTTTGGTAGTGCCGTTTGCGGTTGTGGTTGTGGACCATTTCTGGGCGCTGGTCCCTGCCTTGGGGCTGCTGGTCCCTGTCTCTGTGGTGTTGGTCCTTGTCTTTGAGGTTGTCGCGCTGCAACCCTTGGTTTGGGGAACTGTGGGCATCCCCGGTAGCTAGCTGGGTGGCTACCCCCACAGTTGGCGCACTTTGCTGGTTCCTCCCTGGCCTTAGTGCATGTGTGCGTGGCGTGGTCGCCTCCGCACTTCACACATCGGGCTTTGGAGTGGCAGCACTTTTGTGCATGCCCGAACCATTGGCAATTGTGGCATTGCGATACCTTCCCTTTTTGAGGGCGCTGAGCTTCGACTTTGACCTTGAGGTCAAGTACGTCCTTTAAATCGAAAATTTCTTGATTCGCTCTTGGAACTTTAACTAGGAACAGTGGGAGCACTGCTCTAGTTCTCCTTGAGGTCATTCTGTGGCATTCAATGACCTCGTAGTTCCTTGCCTCTAAGTCCTCCTTCACGTTCTCCGCCGTGATGGAGTCTGGAATACCTCTGATTACCACATGCAGAGGTATTTCTTTCTTCAGCTGGTATTTGAAGAATTCCAGCTTGATTTCTTCAAACAGCTTGGTGGCGCTTCTCCAGTCTGCTTCACTATTAGTGAACAGATGGATTCCATCTTGTCTCGCTTGGGCTTTGAAAAATCCAATTTTCCTATTCCTTAGGATAGTGGATATTTTCAGCCATTGGGACTTGTCCCTGATGATCACTGCAGGGGGTTTTTTGGGGCCCTTGTTGTCCGAATTTTCCGGGATGGTCTCCATGCCACTTGTGGTCCCATCTTCGGATGTCGTTTGGACGGTTGCCGGTGTTGGGGTGGGTGCCGGTGTTGGGGTGGGTGCCGGTGTTGGGGTGGGTGCCGCCTCCGTGTGTCGGATGGTTTTCTTCCTGTGGCTGACTACTACGAATCTGGCGTCGTCCTCTTCGTCAGATTTTTCGGAAGAGTCTCCGTGTTGTCTCTTCCTGTTTCCGGTGCCTACGGGGTTTGGCGGTTGGGGGATGTTTTCAATGACGTCCATGTCATTGGATGTTTGGGGGGTGGGGACAACTGCTGGAGTGCTCTCAGTTGCAAGTATTGCGGGCGAAGCAATACTACTTGCTTTGAGAGCGTTTATCTCCGCTTTCATCGCTAAGATGACCTCAACGAATCTCCTCCTCTCGTTCTCGGCCTTCTCTGCCTCTCTCTTGAAATGAGCTGCCTGCTCCTGGGCTACTAGGAGTTGTTGCCTCAGCAACGACTTCGTGTTCTCCTTCTTAGGAGTCGTCTCCTCATTGCTGCTGCTGGTCGACGGTTTTCGGAAATTCTCTCTGTCGAGAGACTCCGATTTCCGTCGGGATTTCCCCATCCTTCTTCACTAACTCTTCGTTTATTAGAACCGAATTCTTTCCATACGAAGAAGGCTCTAAAAAGAGCCTCTGGCCGAAGCCAGAGTTACGAAAAAGGGGGGTACGCAAATCTCGCTTCGAAAAGCTGTGATTCTGCCAAGTGTTCCTATAAAAAAGGTTAATGATTAGTCATTACCACTTACCCAAATCACAGCCCTTCTTGGTATAGCCCTGGCTCGTTCAGGTATGACCCGTCCCTTGCCGTAACTATTTCGCTTCGTCTCGCTTAATGACTTCTCATTCGCAACACACAAACAATTTAATCAGGTAGTCTAGGGAGCTTCTGAATACACGTCTGCTCGCTTCGACTAATGATCGAACTATGAAAGCTCGCCGCGAAAATGCGGCGAGACTATATCCTCTTGGGGATTTCTATTAGGCCACGCCCACCGCGCGCCAAAAGGCGTTCGGTGTGCGATTGGTCAGAGGTTATCTATAAAGGTAGACCTTGTTTTCAGTAAATTCAGTATTCTGCCGTGCTTCAGTGGAAGCGTATAGCATTTGTGCATTTTTGCAACTTTCCGATCAGTAAGATCTCGTCTTTGCCGCACTTATTATTATACCAAGCTTTATAATTCGAGTTTTACAAGTAAAACTTGTAAAACAAGTAAAATGGTTTTACAAGTGAATTCAACGTAGTTATTGCCAGTAAAGTAAAGCAATAGGCTTCACTGGATACTTAGGAATAACCAGAGCTGGTTATTTCCACGAGTGCGAGCGTATGGTTTTCCTTCCTGTTATTGGGCACCGAAAGAAATCTACAGCCATCTTCGAAACGAGAACGACTTTTGTTCAGAGCGCGTGGTATTCACGAAACCCTCTGCATTTCATTACTGACACCCGTTCCTGAAAGTTCCTGATCTTCGAGTCCAGCAGGCAGTTGGAGAAAGACACGTCAAAGCCGGCAAGGCGAAGTGAAGACTAAAAGTAAGAAACTGTGGGGCTTGTACTTCAGCTAGCAAGCTTTGCACCTTTTGTGCGGTGACTTTTTAGTAAAATAAACTTTGGTATAATCCTGTTTATATCAGACTACATTAGACTATCCTCGAATAGTCAAGTTAACTGGGGAAAATTCTAGTATTGAACTTTTATCCAATAAACTATAAGTGCCCTCAGCACCACTGTTGATTTTTACTAGTGTTATAAGTATACTGCTATTTCTGTGATTTGTTATCGGTGGGCTAACGATCCATCATACCTTTATTTCAGTCGTCGGCCAGGTGGGTGCCACAGTAGCTGCCATCATTTATGTTCTTTTTAGAACTGGTGCTCTTATTAGGGCACTATTGAAAGAATTCGTTCCAGTGGCACTCTGGCAGACGTGAAACTTTACAACTATCTTAGACACTGTGTATTTCTATATAACCACTTTAATATTCATCAACGATAAATACTCGCTCGAAGCCGTCTAGAAGGAATTTAATTTCCATACTCCGGCTATTTTAAATAATTCAACAACCTTTTTATATTCGCAACTAGTTGTCATTCAGCCTCTCTCTGGAGAAATTGCTTGGCAGTATCTCCTAGATTGGCAGTCAATTGCTTTCAGGGCATTTCCGCGTATTTCTATTCCTTTTTTGGGTAACTCGGTTATTCCAAAAATGGATTTTTTTCATCGCGTAAAGGCGGATCCTCCGAACCTAGAGCTAGCCGGTCCGAAGATTCTCAAAAAAATCTCAAACCTATAGTTCCACCTTTACGACACGTGTTATAACCAGCCAATATATGGCTGATTTTACGAAAATCAAGCAGGAAAAATCACCACATCCATCATAGTTCTTCGGCCGAGTCCAGACGTGAGAATTACACGCTCGACCAAAATGGTCCGAGAGTATATCCAAGGGTGCGCGCTCTGTTAAGCTCCGCCCTCAGTGCGTCCGACGGATGCCCGGCCAACGATTGGCCAAGCCTTTCTTATAAAGATAGGTGAGATTTTTACAATATTCATTATTGTCTCAGCAGTTATCGAGCAGTTATCTCATACTTTGAGTACTCCTAGTCTCCAGAAGACTAGTTGTCTTTGAGATTCCTTCGAATACGAATATACAGAGATTTATCTCTTTGCAGCAGCAAGAATTTCTAAGTAATAGAATTCGCAAATTTTATTAAATCACTACAGCCAAGGTGTAGTTGATTTACTCGAATAACCACAAGGCTGGTTATTCTATTAAATAGCTTTGCTATTTCGACAATTGAACGAGATCTGATGTATGGTTTTTCCTGATTGCTGATTTATTGGGAAATCTACAGCCGGCTTTAAAGGAACGGCGAACTTACGCTAGGTAGCGTAGTATTCGCCTAACCCAACTCTTTTATTTCCTGAAACCTACAGTTCCTGGTATCCAGCACAGCTGGAATTTCTACATAGAAGAATAGATTCCTGGTATCCAGCACAGCTGGAATTTCTACATAGAAGAATAGAGTAAGAAATCGTCGTTGTTTGAACTGAAGTGTGCTGAACTTAAGTGAATAAACAATAAACTATAATCTGAGAGCTTCGCTTTGAACTCTCTTTTTACCTCGAGCTATCTTCGGATAGTTCTTTTACACAGACACTCAAGTAAAGTAGCAATTACAACAAATATCCTAACAGGTAGATAAAAATCTACCCATCTCTTTCAGCGTCGATCAGGTGGGTGTCACAGAAAAGCAGCCTACGTACCGTTCTTTCTAGAACATATAAAGAAGAATTCGTAAACCAGTGACACTCTGATAGACGTTAAACTTTACGACGCATTACAACAGTTATTACAACAAGGAAGATCCCCCTATTCGTTGGTATATTCAATTCTCTCTCTGTTATCAAATCAGTCAAGAATCTCACGTTAAATTTCAATTCAACTTTCAATTCAATTCCCCTGCTCTCCCTGGAGAACTTGTATGACAAATTCTCCCGGAGCTGTAGGCAACTCTTCTCAGTGGTAAAAGTATTTCACATTTCAATATTCGCGAATCTCCGAGCCATTTCCGGAAACACCCGAAAATGGACGTAAATTTCCCGCGTTCAGGCGGATCCCTCGACCCGAGAGCTAGCCGGTCTGATTTTCGGTTTGAAAACGCAAGCCACTCTTTTCCGCCTTTACGACATGGCGCCCGTAGTGGGGCCAAAGTTAGGAATGTCATTCCGTCTAGCAATCCATTCAAACGTGACTTAGAGCACAGAATGCAGGCTAATAGAAGGCTTACCTTCGACGGTTATCCTAACGAATCTCTTTATTATGAAGAGAGGCCCACCCCACAATTTGAACCCCGGGATCGTGGATATTTACCTACCAATACAGAATACGATTCTGAGGCATACTTCGAGGACGAAGGAGAAATTTCACCTATTCGTAGAGGTGAAAATTTCAATCATCATTTTAGCAGTCATAGAGTGACAAACTGTCACCTAGACGAGGCCTTTTTGGGTATTCATGATGCGCATATAGCCGACCAACTCGATGACGACAACTGGCACACAGTGTCGAGCATAGGAGGCGAATTTGACCGTGGTCAAGGCTACGCACCATTCATAACTCCCCGAAAAGACGACGAAGCACTTCGAAACCCTTTCGAACTTCTTCGATTGTTCCCTTTTGCTCAGGACATAAAAGATGCGAGCAAATGGCGCCCTTCCGAGATGGCGAGCCCGAAAAACCTTTTCGGCGCTCCGAAAAATATTAACCCAAATTTCAACGGCATTCAGAATTCCCTTCCGGGAGATTCTATTGCCGATCTAGTAAAAGTACTGAAAAATATGGCTGGGAACAATTTCCAACAAAATAAACGTCTCGACAGGGCTCGTTTACCAACATTCTCCGGAGGAGAAGAAAATCCTAAACCTTTCATAAATAAAATGTTGAAAGAATTTCATCAAACCCAGGTCGGGGAGGACGAATACGTCACCATCACCAAGGCTCAACTCCGTGGAGAAGCCAGTACGTGGATAAATTGCTACTCAGGCATTGAAATGTCCTGGCCGCAGTTTTTACGACGACTCTATGCTCGTTATGATAATCCCGAATTAATCTCACGCCTTATGTCGAAGCTTTATGGCGAGAAACAAGGCAAAGAGATCGTCGATGTCTTTATTTCAAAGAAAATTGCCCTAGCGAGAAGATTAATCCCCCGTATCGACGATATGGGATGTATCAGAATCATATCTGAACTTTTATCTCCCCAAATAAAAGCGTATTTGCGAGGACGCACCTTTAGAAACATCGAAGTGTTCAATTCTATTTGTAATAGGATTGAGGAAGACCTCGGAGGTGGCAGCACTACCACCTCGAGCTCATCTTCGAGAAATAATAATACTCAGCGAAACAACGCGAGTAATTCGTCAAACCCACGGTCTGAGACGAGACAAGTTTCATCATCACAGCCGCATTACAACCCTGGGCATAATAGCCAAAACTATTCGAACAATTCGAATAACACAAATTGGAGAAGTGGTAACAATAATGGCTACCCTCCCCGAGGTGCTTACTCGGCCGCGAGAGGTCGAGGAGGTGCAAATATTGGCAGCAGGAGTCCGCAGAGGCCTCAGCCATCTACGAGTGCAACTCGAGGATCGTCACCACCTCGACGAAATCAAAATAACAATAATATCACCGTCCTCGATGAAGACTACCTTCAGGAGGCGGGAAACTTCGAGTAAGGTGCGCCGCTGACAGCGACGACTCACCTACTTCTGCAAAAAGTTGTCATTCCGCAAAAACCCCGTGTATAAATAATTCTTTCCCCCTTGCGACACAAAGGTTCTCGTCGGTACCAGCAGGTCACCAACTCCCTTACTTCACTGAGACACTTGTCGATCCGGCTCTAATAAACCTCGACGACGGCCTCCCTGTAAATAAAAGCCTTCCCCGGATACCTGTGTGTATCAACGGACATCAGGTACTCGCTTTAGTCGATACCGGTGCCAGCAACAACTTCGTGAGAGCTAACCTCTACGAAGGCAGAGATTTAACTTCTCTCCAAAATCCCATGTCGATACAACTTGGTTGTAGAGACAACACTAGTTACAGTTTAGGTCAAATAAAAAGCGAAATTGAAGTGGATGGCTACCACTACAATATTTCTGCCACTGTTCTCACAGACTTGAACGAACCGTTAATTTTAGGAATCCCGTTCTTGACCTCCCAAGAAGCGATCTTGGACGTCAAGAGAAAATGTATATATATAGGTTCAAAGTCGAGACAGACAGTATTTTGGAGTTCTACAACAGAACGCAAAATCTGCGAAATCGCAATGCCAGAGTTCAAAGAAGAACAGTTTACCCCTGAAACTAAGGAAATGATAATGAAGGTTATTTCCGATTTCCCGGACGTTTTCGAAGAAACCATCAGGCAACCTATTACGAAAGCCTCGGTCCACGAAATCAAAGTCCGACACGAAAAACCCTTTCGACAATTTCGCTATGACCGAATGTCGGAAGAACGTAAAGCCATTGTACATGAAGAGATTCGAAAACTCTCGGAGGCTGGGGTAATCACCCAGAGCAATTCTCCTTATTGTTCCCCTGTGGTTCTCGTCCCGAAGAAGGACGGGAAACTCCGTTTCTGCGTCGACTACAGGGAGATCAATAAGTTGATTGTTTCTGAGGCGCCTAACCTTCCGCCTATCCAAGAGACTGTCCGGGAAATGGGCAAGGCTAAGATATTCACCATCCTCGATCTCCGAAATGGATTTTGGCAAGCCCCTATAACCAAGGAGTCCCAAAAGTATACTGCCTTCGGTGCCCCTGATGGGCAAGTTTATCAATTCCGTGTTCTCAGTTTTGGCCTGAAAAACGGCCCAGCCGTTTTTCAGAAACTAATGTCCTCCGTCCTTGTAGGATACACCGACGCCTTTTGCAAAGTGTATCTTGACGATATTATTGTATACTCTAATACACCCGAAGAGCATTGCGACCACTTAAGGCGGGTCTTAGAAAGACTCCGATCGCACGGACTGTGGTTGTCACCCGGCAAGTGTTGCTTTGGCTCTAGAGAGTTAAAATATCTGGGACGGATCGTCTCCGAAAGCGGAAACCGACCGCAACCCGGCCATATCGAGAACATTATCAATTTCCCCACTCCCAAATCGCTTCGCCAGCTTCGAGCTTTTCTCGGCACAGCCGGATGGATTAGGGAATACATCCCGTATTATTCTGACATTACCGCTCCTTTGACCGACCTCATAGATAAAGAGCATCGGTTCAAATGGTCACACAAAGCTGAAACAGCCTTTCAACAAATAAAAAATTTAGTAGCCGGACCCCTCGAACTCGCCAGACCTGATCCCTCTCGACCTGTCTCTGTCGTCTTGCTCACGTCTGTTCTCGTGGAGCTCCGTGAGCAGCGGGTTCGTGTGGGTCTCTACTCTGTCTAGAGTAGTCCCCACATGTTGTCTGATCAGTCTGTCGATATAGTCCGGGTGGATGTCTAAGTCTCGATATATGAACCTGTTGGGCATATATTGTGGTGCGTCTGTTGCCGTCCTCAGGCAGACGTTGAAGAAGGCCTGTATCTTCTGCCTATAACTGTTCGCGCACTGCCCCCAAGCAGTGGATGCGTACAATATGATAGGCAGAAGAATTGTCTTGATGAGGCGTAGTTTCAACTCGAGTGCCATGTTGCTCCTACGTCCGATGAGTGGGTACAGCTTATGCCTTGCGGCTTTCGCTATAGCTAATCTGTGGGAGACGTGCCTCTGAAACGTGAGTTTCTTGTCCAGGGTTACTCCTAGGTAAACGGCTTCGTCTACCCATGGAATTCTCTCGTCGTTCATAGTAACATGGCCCTCGGGTGTCCTACGTCGCCTCGTGAACAGTATGGCCTTGCTTTTGTCTGCATTGATTCCGATCTTCCAACGATTGAACCACGGTTCCAGCTTGTTTATCTGAAGTTGCAGCTTCGATGTTACTCCTCTCTCATGAGATGACTCAGCAAAGATTGCCGTGTCATCTGCATAGAGAGCAAGTTTGGTCATGGGGTTGTCCGACATAGGCATGTCTGCAGTGTAGATCGAAAACAGGTGTGGCGACAGTACTGCTCCCTGTGGTACTCCTGCTTCTAGCCTCCTTCGTGAAGAGAGAGCATTTCCGACTTTGCATCGGTAATGTCTACTCCTTAGGAAGGAGTCTATCAGCTTGACCATTGGTATGGAGTATCCGGCATCAACCAGTTTTGCGATCAGCCCATCGTGCCAAACTCTATCGAAGGCCTTGGAGACGTCAAGGAAGACTGCTCCTGTAAGATGTCCTCTTCTCGTGCGGTTCCAGCTCTGGATGGTGGCGTCCACTATCCGGGTGACCTGGAGTTCTGTTGAGTGTTCCTGTCTGAAACCGAATTGCTCATCTGGTAGGATGTTCAATTCTTCAGACATTGTCTCAAGTCGAGTCCTGATCACCCTTTCTGCGACCTTACTCATGGCAGGTGTTAGGCTGATGGGGCGGTGGTTTTGCGGGAACGTGTGGTTCTTGTTGGGCTTCGGAATCATGATGACCGTAGCTTCTTTCCAGCTGGATGGAAAGTGTCTAAGTCTGAGTACAGCGTTTATGATGTTTGTCAGGGCTGCTAGTCCTTTCCTAGGTAAGGCTTTTAGTGCCCTGACTGGTATGTCGTCTGGGCCCGGTGCTTTCCTGGTCTTGGCGTGTCTAAGTATGGCCTTGATTTCCTCTGGAGATGTCGGCTCTAGGAGAATGTCTGAGTCGTCAGTCCTTCTGAGTCGTCGGATCGTCTGGTCTACGTGCGTTTCCGTGTCCTCGACCTCATCGGTGTAATCGACCTCGTTCTCACGGCACTGACGTTCGAAGGAGTCCGCAAAAGCTTCTGCCTTGTCCGTCTCCGTGAAAACGATGCCCATCTCACCATGAAGTGGGGGGCACGGTTTCCTTCGGCCGTGTCTGAGGACTTTCTGAGTCCTCCATAGGGAGTTGTCTTCGGCGTCGAGTTCGTCCAAACGTTCAGACCATTGTCGCTCTCTGAGTTGCTTCAGCTCTTCTCTCAACCGTCGAGACACGTGGTTGAGCTGTCGCTTGTCATCGGGCGTCAACGTTCTCTGGTAACGTTTTTTCTGACGTCGTCTCAGCCTGATCAACTCCCTGACCTCAGGTGGGATCCCTCCTTGAAAGTCAAAGTTTGTCGTCTGTATGTCTCTTGAGCACCGTTCCATTGCTGTCAGTATTCCTTGTCTGAGTTCGGTCACCGCCGCCTCTAGTTGTCGTGATGTGTCGATCCTGGGGATGTTTATTTCGTTGTGGACTGCCCTTTGGAATCGTGACCAGTCCACTATCCGCTTTGTCGTGTGCACGATTTCCGCTTCTCCCTCCCCTATTGTTAGTAGGATTGGGTTGTGGTCTGATGATCCCTCGTCCAGTACAGAGATGTCCACCAGAGTTGGAATACTCTGTATGAGGGCTATGTCCAGAATGTCCGGGTGTTGGTCTTCCCTCCCAGGATAGTGAGTAGGTTCGTGTGTCGCCGTCACTGCAATGTCGTCAAAGTCTGGTAGTAAGTTGTCAGATAGGTCTCTGCCACGTGGGTTGGTGTTGCGGCAGTTCCAATCTCTAGATTTCGCGTTGAAATCTCCTATTGCCACCGTTGGGTGGTGGTCAGGAAAAAGTTTCTCCAAGTCCGTTTTCCTCAGGTTGGGGCCTGGAGGAATGTAGACTGAGGAGACTCTTAGGAGATTGATTCCGTCTACTTTCACTCTGATCGCTACCGATTCACCGAGTGAGAGTTCCGGAAGCATGTCCTCGTTATATTCCAGGTCTGATTTTACCAGGAGGAGCGAGCCACCTGCTCGAGCTCGGGGTCCTGGTCTGTCATTCCTGTAGCATGTGTATCCTGGCATGCCAAATTCCTTGCTTGGGTTCAACCTGGTCTCTTGTAGTGCCACCACGTCTGCCGAGATTCTGGAGATAAGTTCCAAAAGTTCATTTTTGCGCTGGATTGCGCCGTTGATGTTCCAAGAACATATCTGCAAGATCTTCGGAATCCGTGCTGGCATTATTGTCCCGAGGTTGTGGCCATGGCGCTGATAACCGCCAAGAGTTGGGTAAGTACCTGTGGGGGTGCTTTTATCAGAGTTTCGAGAATTAGTGCCTGAGTTTTTGCGGCCTCAGTACTTTCATCTCGTCGTGTAGGGCCCCATTTTGGTAGTGCCGTTTGCGGTTGTGGTTGTGGACCGTTTCTGGGCGCTGGTCCCTGCCTTGGGGCTGCTGGTCCCTGTCTCTGTGGTGTTGGTCCTTGTCTTTGAGGTTGTCGTGCTGCAACCCTTGGTTTGGGGAACTGTGGGCATCCCCGGTAGCTAGCTGGGTGGCTACCCCCACAGTTGGCGCACTTTGCCGGTTCCTCCCTGGCCTTAGTGCATGTGTGCGTGGCGTGGTCGCCTCCGCACTTCACACATCGGGCTTTTGAGTGGCAGCACTTTTGTGCATGCCCGAACCATTGGCAATTGTGGCATTGCGATACCTTCCCTTTTTGAGGGCGCTGAGCTTCGACTTTGACCTTGAGGTCAAGTACGTCCTTCAAATCGAAAATTTCTCGATTCGCTCTGGGAACCTTAACTAGGAACAGTGGGAGCACTGCTCTAGTTCTCCTTGAGGTCATTCTGTGGCATTCAATGACCTCGTAGTTCCTTGCCTCTAAGTCCTCCTTCACGTTCTCCGCCGTGATGGAGTCTGGAATACCTCTGATTACCACATGCAGAGGTATTTCTTTCTTCAGCTGGTATGTGAAGAATTCCAGCTTGATTTCTTCAAACAGCTTGATGGCGCTTCTCCAGTCTGCTTCACTATTAGTGAACAGATGGATTCCATCTTGTCTCGCTTGAGCTTTGAAAAATCCAATTTTCCTATTCCTTAGGATTGTGGATATTTTCAGCCATTGAGACTTGTCCCCGGAAATTCTCTCTGTCGAGAGACTCCGATTTCCGTCGGGGTTTCCCCATCCTTCTTCACTAACTCTTCGTTTATTAGGACCGAATTCTTTCCATACGAAGAAGGCTCTAAAAAGAGCCTCTGGCCGAAGCCAGAGTTACGAAAAAGAAGCTCGCCGCGAAAATGCGGCGAGACTATATCCCCTTGGGGATTTCTATTAGGCCACGCCCACCGCGCGCCAGAAGGCGTTCGGCGTGCGATTGGTCAGAGGTTATCTATAAAGGTAGACCTTGTTTTCAGTAAATTCAGTATTCTGCCGTGCTTCAGTGGAAGCGTATAGCATTTGTGCATTTTTGCAACTTTCCGATCAGTAAGATCTCGTCTTTGCCGCACTTATTATTATACCAAGCTGTATAATTCGAGTTTTACAAGTAAAACTTGTAAAACAAGTAAAAGGTTTTACAAGTGAATTCAACGTAGTTATTGCCAGTAAAGTAAAGCAATAGGCTTCACTGGATACTTAGGAATAACCAGAGCTGGTTATTTCCACGAGTGCGAGCGTATGGTTTTCCTTCCTGTTATTGGGCACCGAAAGAAATCTACAGCCAGCTTCGAAACGAGAACGACTTTTGTTCAGAGCGCGTGGCATTCACGAAACCCTCTGCATTTCATTACTGACACCCGTTCCTGAAAGTTCCTGAAAGTTCCTGATCTTCGAGTCCAGCAGGCAGTTGGAGAAAGACACGTCAAAGCCGGCAAGGCGAAGTGAAGACTAAAAGTAAGAAACTGTGGGGCTTGTACTTCAGCTAGCAAGCTTTGCACCTTTTGTGCGGTGACTTTTTAGTGAAATAAACTTTGGTATAATCCTGTTTATATCAGACTACATTAGACTATCCTCGAATAGTCAAGTTAACTGGGGAAAATTCTAGTATTGAACTTTTATCCAATAAACTATAAGTGCCCTCAGCACCACTGTTGATTTTTACTAGTGTTATAAGTATACTGCTATTTCTGTGATTTGTTAACGGTGGGCTAACGATCCATCATACCTTTATTTCAGTCGTCGGCCAGGTGGGTGCCACAGTAGCAGCCATCATTTATGTTCTTTTTAGAACTGGTGCTCTTATTAGGGCACTATTGAAAGAATTCGTTCCAGTGGCACTCTGGCAGACGTGAAACTTTACAACTATCTTAGACACTGTGTATTTCTATATAACCACTTTAATATTCATCAACGATAAATACTCGCTACCAAACCCGATGTCCATACAACTCGGTTGCCGAGACAATACAAGCTATAGTCTCGGTCAAATCAAGAGTGACATTGAGGTAGATGGATATAAATATAACATTTCGGCCACCGTCCTTACAGACTTGAATGAACCACTGATATTGGGGATTCCGTTCATGACAGCCCAAGAAGCAATCTTGGATCTCAAGCGGAAATGCTTATACATCGGTTCAAAGTCTAGACAGACTGTGTTCTGGAGTTCTGTGGCGGAACGAAGAATACACGAAATCGCTATGCCCGAATTCGTGAAAGAACAATTTTCCCCTGAGACCAAGGACATGATAATGACCGTCATTAAAGACTTCCCTGATGTGTTCGAGGAGACGATCAGACAGCCTGTCACTAAAGCTTCAATTCACGAAATTAAAGTGCGCCAGGAAAGACCTTTTCGTCAATTTCGATACGATCGAATGTCTGAAGAGCGAAAGGCCCTGGTTCACGAAGAGATTCGTAAATTATCCGAAGCCGGAGTAATTACCCAAAGTAACTCTCCTTATTATTCACCTGTGGTCCTCGTCCCGAAGAAGGACGGGAAACTTCGTTTCTGCGTCGACTATAGGGAAATTAATAAGTTAATCGTCTCCGAGGCACCTAACCTTCCACCCATTCAAGAGACTGTCCGTGAAATGGGTAGAGCAAAAATCTTCACTACTCTTGACCTGCGCAATGGATTTTGGCAAGCGCCCATATCCAGAGACTCACAAAAGTACACAGCTTTTGGAGCCCCAGACGGACAAGTCTATCAATTCCGAGTCCTCAGCTTTGGATTAAAAAATGGACCAGCTGTTTTCCAAAAGCTTATGTTCTCCGTTCTTGTGGGATACACAGATTCTTTTTGTAAAGTGTATCTCGATGATATCATCGTGTATTCCCACACGGCGGAGGAACATTGTGACCACTTAAGGCGCATTTTGGAAAGGCTCAGGTCACATGGGCTCTGGTTATCCCCTGGCAAATGCTGTTTCGGCTCAAGGGAGCTGAAGTACTTAGGCCGGATCGTGTCCGAGAGAGGTAATCGGCCACAGACAGGCCATATTGAAAACATTATTAATTTACCTACTCCCAAGTCGCTTCGCCAATTGAGGGCGTTTCTCGGAACAGCCGGATGGCTGCGGGAGTATATTCCTCACTTTTCGGAGATAACTGCTCCTTTGTCAGACCTTATAGATAAAGAACATAGGTTCAAATGGTCCAGCAAAGCGGAAGCAGCCTTTCAACAAATTAAAACCCTTGTGGCCGGACCCCTCGAACTGTCCAGACCTGATCCCACTGGACCATACTGCCTCCAAACGGATGCAAGTGCAATCGGGGTCGGAGCCGTCTTGTTCCAAGAACGAGATGATGGCGGCCGGGATATTATCACCTATACAAGTGCCAAATTGAATAAAGCACAAAAACGCTATCACGTAAATGAGGCGGAGTGTTTGTCGATCGTGTGGGCGATCCGTAAATACAAGCACTTTGTGCAAGACAAAAAGTTTAAATTGTATACGGACAACTCGGCCCTTCTTTGGCTTCACAAAATGAAGGATGAAAAGGCCAAATTAACCCGATGGACACTCTTGCTCCAGGAATATGACTTCGATATTATTCATATTCCGGGACGCTTTAATCAATTGCCGGATTTTCTCTCTCGAAATCCTTCGGAAGAAGAGACCGGACAAGACATAACCTTGGACACGGAAAGGATGTTTTTCCCTGCCATTGATAAACCAATATCTCCTGAGACTTCGGAAAGTCTTCAACGGGTAGAAAATGAAATGTCTAGGGGCGTATTGAGCCAATTGGAGACATTTTATGAAAAAGTTGTACAAGCCCAGAGAAATTGTCCTAGTTTACAACGCTTCATAGAAAGAATAATTCGAGCCAGGCAAGCAGCTGAACCATCGAACTATGACAGACGTATAGCTAGTGAATTTACTATGGAAGAAGGCACGTTATACTTTACCGGTCTAGACCCCGAAAATAAACGTCTTGTGATTCCCAAAAACTATTTTGTGGAAGTCATGAAGAGATATCACGATGAGATTGGCCATCCAGGTGTAGATGAGACACATCAACAGGTCTCGAAACACTATCAGTTAGCACCATTAAGAAATCGCATTCACGATTATGTCACTAATTGCATGGTGTGCGCGACTACAAAAAGATCGGCCCCCAGACCGCATCGAACCTACGACCTAATACGCCCGATAAACATTGGGACATGGTGTCAGTGGACGTCATGGGCCCTTATGCAACGTCTGCTAATGGCAATAAATATGTCCTAGTAGCGGTAGACTGCTTTAGTAAATGGGTCGAGACCAAGGTTTCCCCAAAGGCAGATGCTGCCATAGTATTACGTTTCCTTCAAGAGGACGTTTTCAATCGCTGGGGGTACCCAAGAGTGATTATTTCAGATAGTTCAAGCCAATTTAAAGGGCGATTGTTCGAGACGTTCGCTGAACGAAATCAAATTGAACTGAAATGGTCACCAGTATACCACCAGCAAGCTAACCCCGTCGAACGACGTGCACAGGAGATAAAAAAAATGCTCCGCGCTGCCCTCATCAATAAGGATGAAAAGTTGTGGGAAGAACAGATTTCCCAAATAACTTATAATCTCAGAACTCGTGTGAATGCCGCGACAGGAATGTCCCCCAGTACACTATTGTTGGGCTATGAACTCCCTAAACCTGGGGAGTGGGTCACGCCTAATCAACGCCGCCGTCGGCGAAGAAACGAGGATCGCGACGAACGTATAAATACTGCGGTTGCTGCCACCGAGCGTTACCGTCGGAAACATTACCCGGACCCTGATACACAGCCAATAACCTTTCGGCCGGGACAGTGGGTTCTATGCCGAAATGCGGCAAAATACCGTAGAAACTTTGGTCAAACGTGGGTAGGACCGTACCAGGTTGAAAGGATAGCGGGCCCGAATTGCTTTGTTGTAAACAAAGCCGGCCTTGAGCGAAACGTTCACACGAACGATTTGAGAATTGCTCCGGATCCCAGACCTGGACAGGACCATTTAGATCCACGACCACCTTTGCCTCCTGAAGGAGATTATGGATCTCCATCTTCGGATGAAGACCATGAATAGAGCCGGGAAATAAAAAAAAAACAGAAAAATTCGTAGCTGCCACTCTGTCATCGGACACAGACGATGTCTGACGGATTCCGATTTATGCGCAATATGTACCTGGATACAGACGTATCAAAAGTACTATTTGTGATAGGTAAAAGCTCATATTTGACTGCTCCGTTTTATGATGTTTGAGAAATCTATTTTAGGAAGCACGTTTTAACCCTGAAGGTTGACAAATGGTGATGGTTGCGAATTGCGGAAAGGTTGTAATACCAACTCGAACGACGTTCGACAACAATTTTTCACACAGCCCCTGAAATGCACCTGGGTACTGCGTACCAAAAGTGCCAATTGTAAATATTGTCTTCTTTTTTTTTTGTGCATTGTTGCAAATACCTAGGATTAAGTATAACTGTTGACTTGACTGCTTAAGCAGTATGTATTTTTTTTTTAGATATAAGGTAAAATTGTAAATAGTAGGTTAGGGAACTATTGTACGCCCGAATGGCAGGGACAAATTTTCCAAAAGTGTATATTTATCTTTCTGTATTTTGATCTGAATAAAGCAACCAGATAGTTGGCGTTGCTCTGATCAAGATAGTTCGACTTTTGAAGCTAGCGATTTCTTGAAGGAGGGGCGTGTCATAACCTGCCAGCAAAAGGCAGGTTTTCATAAAATAATAACTGGAAGAAACCATCATTCGAAACATACTCACTAATACCATCCCTGAAAAACATAAAAATAGCCTGAAAATAAAAATTAGTCATGTGTCCTCTGGTCGATCCAAGACAGACTGAAAGCTCGCCGCCACCATGCACCCCCTAAGGTTGAGGCCCGGAAGGATGAAATTCCCAGCACTCGTACGTACTCGAAAGCTCACCCCCCCTATCCACCACCCCCGCTCGTTAAAGCGGTTCCTCATCCTGATGACTGGCGATCAGCAGAATAAAATCTGACCGTTTGATATGGAGTGCCCAGCCAATTCTCGGCTTGAAGCTCCCTTATATCTGACATGAGTTGACTTTTAAACAATGACTTTACTTTACTGTGCATGGTGCCCCCCTGAAACTGGCTGAAGGCCTGAAAAAACTCTCGGCTGAGGGCCGAGTGCTGTGTGCTGAGTTAACTGAAATTGAAATTACTACTTGGTCGGTTCTTCGTGGATCTGAAACATAAAAGCATGATTAATCGTGATTTGGTGCCTGTTGAAGTAGGCGTTGGCGTCGCCGAAGGTCTCGCCTCCGCCGTACTTCTTCAGGGGTGTCGTTGTCTCCTTGGTTTACTGGACGTCTGTATTTGTCTCTGTCTCTGTCGTCTTGCTCACGTCTGTTCTAGTGGAGCTCCGTGAGCAGCGGGTTCGTGTGGGTCTCTACTCTGTCTAGAGTAGTCCCCACATGTTGTCTGATCAGTCTGTCGATATAGTCCGGGTGGATGTCTAAGTCTCGATATATGAACCTGTTGGGCATATATTGTGGTGCGTCTGTTGCCGTCCTCAGGCAGACGTTGAAGAAGGCCTGTATCTTCTGCCTATAACTGTTCGCGCACTGCCCCCAAGCAGTGGATGCGTACAATATGATAGGCAGAAGAATTGTCTTGATGAGGCGTAGTTTCAACTCGAGTGCCATGTTGCTCCTACGTCCGATGAGTGGGTACAGCTTATGCCTTGCGGCTTTCGCTATAGCTAATCTGTGGGAGACGTGCCTCTGAAACGTGAGTTTCTTGTCCAGGGTTACTCCTAGGTATACGGCTTCGTCTACCCAAGGAATTCTCTCGTCGTTCATAGTAACATGGCCCTCGGGTGTCCTACGTCGCCTCGTGAACAGTATGGCCTTGCTTTTGTCTGCATTGATTCCGATCTTCCAACGATTGAACCACGGTTCCAGCTTGTTTATCTGAAGTTGCAGCTTCGATGTTACTCCTCTCTCATGAGATGACTCAGCAAAGATTGCCGTGTCATCTGCATAGAGAGCAAGTTTGGTCATGGGGTTGTCCGACATAGGCATGTCTGCAGTGTAGATCGAAAACAGGTGTGGCGACAGTACTGCTCCCTGTGGTACTCCTGCTTCTAGCCTCCTTCGTGAAGAGAGAGCATTTCCGACTTTGCATCGGTAATGTCTACTCCTTAGGAAGGAGTCTATCAGCTTGACCATTGGTATGGAGTATCCGGCATCAACCAGTTTTGCGATCAGCCCATCGTGCCAAACTCTATCGAAGGCCTTGGAGACGTCAAGGAAGACTGCTCCTGTAAGATGTCCTCTTCTCGTGCGGTTCCAGCTCTGGATGGTGGCGTCCACTATCCGGGTGACCTGGAGTTCTGTTGAGTGTTCCTGTCTGAAACCGAATTGCTCATCTGGTAGGATGTTCAATTCTTCAGACATTGTCTCAAGTCGAGTCCTGATCACCCTTTCTGCGACCTTACTCATGGCAGGTGTTAGGCTGATGGGGCGGTGGTTTTGCGGGAACGTGTGGTTCTTGTTGGGCTTCGGAATCATAATGACCGTAGCTTCTTTCCAGCTGGATGGAAAGTGTCTAAGTCTGAGTACAGCGTTTATGATGTTTGTCAGGGCTGCTAGTCCTTTCCTAGGTAAGGCTTTTAGTGCCCTGACTGGTATGTCGTCTGGGCCCGGTGCTTTCCTGGTCTTGGCGTGTCTAAGTATGGCCTTGATTTCCTCTGGAGATGTCGGCTCTAGGAGAATGTCTGAGTCGTCAGTCCTTCTGAGTCGTCGGATCGTCTGGTCTACGTGCGTTTCCGTGTCCTCGACCTCATCGGTGTAATCGACCTCGTTCTCACGGCACTGACGTTCGAAGGAGTCCGCAAAAGCTTCTGCCTTGTCCGTCTCCGTGAAAACGATGCCCATCTCACCATGAAGTGGGGGGCACGGTTTCCTTCGGCCGTGTCTGAGGACTTTCTGAGTCCTCCATAGGGAGTTGTCTTCGGCGTCGAGTTCGTCCAAACGTTCAGACCATTGTCGCTCTCTGAGTTGCTTCAGCTCTTCTCTCAACCGTCGAGACACGTGGTTGAGCTGTCGCTTGTCATCGGGCGTCAACGTTCTCTGGTAACGTTTTTTCTGACGTCGTCTCAGCCTGATCAACTCCCTGACCTCAGGTGGGATCCCTCCTTGAAAGTCGAAGTTTGTCGTCTGTTTGTCTCTTGAGCACCGTTCCATTGCTGTCAGTATTCATTGTCTGAGTTCGGTCACCGCTTCCTCTAGTTGTCGTGATGTGTCGATCCTGGGGATGTTAATTTCGTTGTGGACTGCCCTTTGGAATCGTGACCAGTCCACTATCCGCTTTGTCGTGTGCACGATTTCCGCTTCTCCCTCCCCTATTGTTAGTAGGATTGGGTTGTGGTCTGATGATCCCTCGTCCAGTACAGAGATGTCCACCAGAGTTGGAATACTCTGTATGAGGGCTATGTCCAGAATGTCCGGGTGTTGGTCTTCCCTCCCAGGATAGTGAGTAGGTTCGTGTGTCGCCGTCACTGCAATGTCGTCAAAGTCTGGTAGTAAGTTGTCAGATAGGTCTCTGCCACGTGGGTTGGTGTTGCGGCAGTTCCAATCTCTAGATTTCGCGTTGAAATCTCCTATTGCCACCGTTGGGTGGTGGTCAGGAAAAAGTTTCTCCAAGTCCGTTTTCCTCAGGTTGGGGCCTGGAGGAATGTAGACTGAGGAGACTCTTAGGAGATTGATTCCGTCTACTTTCACTCTGATCGCTACCGATTCACCGAGTGAGAGTTCCGGAAGCATGTCCTCGTTATATTCCAGGTCTGATTTTACCAGGAGGAGCGAGCCACCTGCTCGAGCTCGGGGTCCTGGTCTGTCATTCCTGTAGCATGTGTATCCTGGCATGCCAAATTCCTTGCTTGGGTTCAACCTGGTCTCTTGTAGTGCCACCACGTCTGCCGAGATTCTGGAGATAAGTTCCAAAAGTTCATTTTTGCGCTGGATTGCGCCGTTGATGTTCCAAGAACATATCTGCAAGATCTTCGGAATCCGTGCTGGCATTATTGTCCCGAGGTTGTGGCCATGGCGCTGATAACCGCCAAGAGTTGGGTAAGTACCTGTGGGGGTACTTTTATCAGAGTTTCGAGAATTAGTGCCTGAGTTTTTGCGGCCTCAGTACTTTCATCTCGTCGTGTAGGGCCCCATTTTGGTAGTGCCGTTTGCGGTTGTGGTTGTGGACCATTTCTGGGCGCTGGTCCCTGCCTTGGGGCTGCTGGTCCCTGTCTCTGTGGTGTTGGTCCTTGTCTTTGAGGTTGTCGCGCTGCAACCCTTGGTTTGGGGAACTGTGGGCATCCCCGGTAGCTAGCTGGGTGGCTACCCCCACAGTTGGCGCACTTTGCTGGTTCCTCCCTGGCCTTAGTGCATGTGTGCGTGGCGTGGTCGCCTCCGCACTTCACACATCGGGCTTTGGAGTGGCAGCACTTTTGTGCATGCCCGAACCATTGGCAATTGTGGCATTGCGATACCTTCCCTTTTTGAGGGCGCTGAGCTTCGACTTTGACCTTGAGGTCAAGTACGTCCTTTAAATCGAAAATTTCTTGATTCGCTCTTGGAACTTTAACTAGGAACAGTGGGAGCACTGCTCTAGTTCTCCTTGAGGTCATTCTGTGGCATTCAATGACCTCGTAGTTCCTTGCCTCTAAGTCCTCCTTCACGTTCTCCGCCGTGATGGAGTCTGGAATACCTCTGATTACCACATGCAGAGGTATTTCTTTCTTCAGCTGGTATTTGAAGAATTCCAGCTTGATTTCTTCAAACAGCTTGGTGGCGCTTCTCCAGTCTGCTTCACTATTAGTGAACAGATGGATTCCATCTTGTCTCGCTTGGGCTTTGAAAAATCCAATTTTCCTATTCCTTAGGATAGTGGATATTTTCAGCCATTGGGACTTGTCCCTGATGATCACTGCAGGGGGTTTTTTGGGGCCCTTGTTGTCCGAATTTTCCGGGATGGTCTCCATGCCACTTGTGGTCCCATCTTCGGATGTCGTTTGGACGGTTGCCGGTGTTGGGGTGGGTGCCGGTGTTGGGGTGGGTGCCGGTGTTGGGGTGGGTGCCGCCTCCGTGTGTCGGATGGTTTTCTTCCTGTGGCTGACTACTACGAATCTGGCGTCGTCCTCTTCGTCAGATTTTTCGGAAGAGTCTCCGTGTTGTCTCTTCCTGTTTCCGGTGCCTACGGGGTTTGGCGGTTGGGGGATGTTTTCAATGACGTCCATGTCATTGGATGTTTGGGGGGTGGGGACAACTGCTGGAGTGCTCTCAGTTGCAAGTATTGCGGGCGAAGCAATACTACTTGCTTTGAGAGCGTTTATCTCCGCTTTCATCGCTAAGATGACCTCAACGAATCTCCTCCTCTCGTTCTCGGCCTTCTCTGCCTCTCTCTTGAAATGAGCTGCCTGCTCCTGGGCTACTAGGAGTTGTTGCCTCAGCAACGACTTCGTGTTCTCCTTCTTAGGAGTCGTCTCCTCATTGCTGCTGCTGGTCGACGGTTTTCGGAAATTCTCTCTGTCGAGAGACTCCGATTTCCGTCGGGATTTCCCCATCCTTCTTCACTAACTCTTCGTTTATTAGAACCGAATTCTTTCCATACGAAGAAGGCTCTAAAAAGAGCCTCTGGCCGAAGCCAGAGTTACGAAAAAGGGGGGTACGCAAATCTCGCTTCGAAAAGCTGTGATTCTGCCAAGTGTTCCTATAAAAAAGGTTAATGATTAGTCATTACCACTTACCCAAATCACAGCCCTTCTTGGTATAGCCCTGGCTCGTTCAGGTATGACCCGTCCCTTGCCGTAACTATTTCGCTTCGTCTCGCTTAATGACTTCTCATTCGCAACACACAAACAATTTAATCAGGTAGTCTAGGGAGCTTCTGAATACACGTCTGCTCGCTTCGACTAATGATCGAACTATGAAAGCTCGCCGCGAAAATGCGGCGAGACTATATCCTCTTGGGGATTTCTATTAGGCCACGCCCACCGCGCGCCAAAAGGCGTTCGGTGTGCGATTGGTCAGAGGTTATCTATAAAGGTAGACCTTGTTTTCAGTAAATTCAGTATTCTGCCGTGCTTCAGTGGAAGCGTATAGCATTTGTGCATTTTTGCAACTTTCCGATCAGTAAGATCTCGTCTTTGCCGCACTTATTATTATACCAAGCTTTATAATTCGAGTTTTACAAGTAAAACTTGTAAAACAAGTAAAATGGTTTTACAAGTGAATTCAACGTAGTTATTGCCAGTAAAGTAAAGCAATAGGCTTCACTGGATACTTAGGAATAACCAGAGCTGGTTATTTCCACGAGTGCGAGCGTATGGTTTTCCTTCCTGTTATTGGGCACCGAAAGAAATCTACAGCCATCTTCGAAACGAGAACGACTTTTGTTCAGAGCGCGTGGTATTCACGAAACCCTCTGCATTTCATTACTGACACCCGTTCCTGAAAGTTCCTGATCTTCGAGTCCAGCAGGCAGTTGGAGAAAGACACGTCAAAGCCGGCAAGGCGAAGTGAAGACTAAAAGTAAGAAACTGTGGGGCTTGTACTTCAGCTAGCAAGCTTTGCACCTTTTGTGCGGTGACTTTTTAGTAAAATAAACTTTGGTATAATCCTGTTTATATCAGACTACATTAGACTATCCTCGAATAGTCAAGTTAACTGGGGAAAATTCTAGTATTGAACTTTTATCCAATAAACTATAAGTGCCCTCAGCACCACTGTTGATTTTTACTAGTGTTATAAGTATACTGCTATTTCTGTGATTTGTTATCGGTGGGCTAACGATCCATCATACCTTTATTTCAGTCGTCGGCCAGGTGGGTGCCACAGTAGCTGCCATCATTTATGTTCTTTTTAGAACTGGTGCTCTTATTAGGGCACTATTGAAAGAATTCGTTCCAGTGGCACTCTGGCAGACGTGAAACTTTACAACTATCTTAGACACTGTGTATTTCTATATAACCACTTTAATATTCATCAACGATAAATACTCGCTCGAAGCCGTCTAGAAGGAATTTAATTTCCATACTCCGGCTATTTTAAATAATTCAACAACCTTTTTATATTCGCAACTAGTTGTCATTCAGCCTCTCTCTGGAGAAATTGCTTGGCAGTATCTCCTAGATTGGCAGTCAATTGCTTTCAGGGCATTTCCGCGTATTTCTATTCCTTTTTTGGGTAACTCGGTTATTCCAAAAATGGATTTTTTTCATCGCGTAAAGGCGGATCCTCCGAACCTAGAGCTAGCCGGTCCGAAGATTCTCAAAAAAATCTCAAACCTATAGTTCCACCTTTACGACACGTGTTATAACCAGCCAATATATGGCTGATTTTACGAAAATCAAGCAGGAAAAATCACCACATCCATCATAGTTCTTCGGCCGAGTCCAGACGTGAGAATTACACGCTCGACCAAAATGGTCCGAGAGTATATCCAAGGGTGCGCGCTCTGTTAAGCTCCGCCCTCAGTGCGTCCGACGGATGCCCGGCCAACGATTGGCCAAGCCTTTCTTATAAAGATAGGTGAGATTTTTACAATATTCATTATTGTCTCAGCAGTTATCGAGCAGTTATCTCATACTTTGAGTACTCCTAGTCTCCAGAAGACTAGTTGTCTTTGAGATTCCTTCGAATACGAATATACAGAGATTTATCTCTTTGCAGCAGCAAGAATTTCTAAGTAATAGAATTCGCAAATTTTATTAAATCACTACAGCCAAGGTGTAGTTGATTTACTCGAATAACCACAAGGCTGGTTATTCTATTAAATAGCTTTGCTATTTCGACAATTGAACGAGATCTGATGTATGGTTTTTCCTGATTGCTGATTTATTGGGAAATCTACAGCCGGCTTTAAAGGAACGGCGAACTTACGCTAGGTAGCGTAGTATTCGCCTAACCCAACTCTTTTATTTCCTGAAACCTACAGTTCCTGGTATCCAGCACAGCTGGAATTTCTACATAGAAGAATAGATTCCTGGTATCCAGCACAGCTGGAATTTCTACATAGAAGAATAGAGTAAGAAATCGTCGTTGTTTGAACTGAAGTGTGCTGAACTTAAGTGAATAAACAATAAACTATAATCTGAGAGCTTCGCTTTGAACTCTCTTTTTACCTCGAGCTATCTTCGGATAGTTCTTTTACACAGACACTCAAGTAAAGTAGCAATTACAACAAATATCCTAACAGGTAGATAAAAATCTACCCATCTCTTTCAGCGTCGATCAGGTGGGTGTCACAGAAAAGCAGCCTACGTACCGTTCTTTCTAGAACATATAAAGAAGAATTCGTAAACCAGTGACACTCTGATAGACGTTAAACTTTACGACGCATTACAACAGTTATTACAACAAGGAAGATCCCCCTATTCGTTGGTATATTCAATTCTCTCTCTGTTATCAAATCAGTCAAGAATCTCACGTTAAATTTCAATTCAACTTTCAATTCAATTCCCCTGCTCTCCCTGGAGAACTTGTATGACAAATTCTCCCGGAGCTGTAGGCAACTCTTCTCAGTGGTA
Source organism: Chrysolina oricalcia (assembly GCA_944452925.2). Classification (NCBI taxonomy): domain Eukaryota; kingdom Metazoa; phylum Arthropoda; class Insecta; order Coleoptera; family Chrysomelidae; genus Chrysolina; species Chrysolina oricalcia. The sequence continues at coordinate 31,081,425 of OX101824.2, forward strand.
AAAGTATTTCACATTTCAATATTCGCGAATCTCCGAGCCATTTCCGGAAACACCCGAAAATGGACGTAAATTTCCCGCGTTCAGGCGGATCCCTCGACCCGAGAGCTAGCCGGTCTGATTTTCGGTTTGAAAACGCAAGCCACTCTTTTCCGCCTTTACGACATGGCGCCCGTAGTGGGGCCAAAGTTAGGAATGTCATTCCGTCTAGCAATCCATTCAAACGTGACTTAGAGCACAGAATGCAGGCTAATAGAAGGCTTACCTTCGACGGTTATCCTAACGAATCTCTTTATTATGAAGAGAGGCCCACCCCACAATTTGAACCCCGGGATCGTGGATATTTACCTACCAATACAGAATACGATTCTGAGGCATACTTCGAGGACGAAGGAGAAATTTCACCTATTCGTAGAGGTGAAAATTTCAATCATCATTTTAGCAGTCATAGAGTGACAAACTGTCACCTAGACGAGGCCTTTTTGGGTATTCATGATGCGCATATAGCCGACCAACTCGATGACGACAACTGGCACACAGTGTCGAGCATAGGAGGCGAATTTGACCGTGGTCAAGGCTACGCACCATTCATAACTCCCCGAAAAGACGACGAAGCACTTCGAAACCCTTTCGAACTTCTTCGATTGTTCCCTTTTGCTCAGGACATAAAAGATGCGAGCAAATGGCGCCCTTCCGAGATGGCGAGCCCGAAAAACCTTTTCGGCGCTCCGAAAAATATTAACCCAAATTTCAACGGCATTCAGAATTCCCTTCCGGGAGATTCTATTGCCGATCTAGTAAAAGTACTGAAAAATATGGCTGGGAACAATTTCCAACAAAATAAACGTCTCGACAGGGCTCGTTTACCAACATTCTCCGGAGGAGAAGAAAATCCTAAACCTTTCATAAATAAAATGTTGAAAGAATTTCATCAAACCCAGGTCGGGGAGGACGAATACGTCACCATCACCAAGGCTCAACTCCGTGGAGAAGCCAGTACGTGGATAAATTGCTACTCAGGCATTGAAATGTCCTGGCCGCAGTTTTTACGACGACTCTATGCTCGTTATGATAATCCCGAATTAATCTCACGCCTTATGTCGAAGCTTTATGGCGAGAAACAAGGCAAAGAGATCGTCGATGTCTTTATTTCAAAGAAAATTGCCCTAGCGAGAAGATTAATCCCCCGTATCGACGATATGGGATGTATCAGAATCATATCTGAACTTTTATCTCCCCAAATAAAAGCGTATTTGCGAGGACGCACCTTTAGAAACATCGAAGTGTTCAATTCTATTTGTAATAGGATTGAGGAAGACCTCGGAGGTGGCAGCACTACCACCTCGAGCTCATCTTCGAGAAATAATAATACTCAGCGAAACAACGCGAGTAATTCGTCAAACCCACGGTCTGAGACGAGACAAGTTTCATCATCACAGCCGCATTACAACCCTGGGCATAATAGCCAAAACTATTCGAACAATTCGAATAACACAAATTGGAGAAGTGGTAACAATAATGGCTACCCTCCCCGAGGTGCTTACTCGGCCGCGAGAGGTCGAGGAGGTGCAAATATTGGCAGCAGGAGTCCGCAGAGGCCTCAGCCATCTACGAGTGCAACTCGAGGATCGTCACCACCTCGACGAAATCAAAATAACAATAATATCACCGTCCTCGATGAAGACTACCTTCAGGAGGCGGGAAACTTCGAGTAAGGTGCGCCGCTGACAGCGACGACTCACCTACTTCTGCAAAAAGTTGTCATTCCGCAAAAACCCCGTGTATAAATAATTCTTTCCCCCTTGCGACACAAAGGTTCTCGTCGGTACCAGCAGGTCACCAACTCCCTTACTTCACTGAGACACTTGTCGATCCGGCTCTAATAAACCTCGACGACGGCCTCCCTGTAAATAAAAGCCTTCCCCGGATACCTGTGTGTATCAACGGACATCAGGTACTCGCTTTAGTCGATACCGGTGCCAGCAACAACTTCGTGAGAGCTAACCTCTACGAAGGCAGAGATTTAACTTCTCTCCAAAATCCCATGTCGATACAACTTGGTTGTAGAGACAACACTAGTTACAGTTTAGGTCAAATAAAAAGCGAAATTGAAGTGGATGGCTACCACTACAATATTTCTGCCACTGTTCTCACAGACTTGAACGAACCGTTAATTTTAGGAATCCCGTTCTTGACCTCCCAAGAAGCGATCTTGGACGTCAAGAGAAAATGTATATATATAGGTTCAAAGTCGAGACAGACAGTATTTTGGAGTTCTACAACAGAACGCAAAATCTGCGAAATCGCAATGCCAGAGTTCAAAGAAGAACAGTTTACCCCTGAAACTAAGGAAATGATAATGAAGGTTATTTCCGATTTCCCGGACGTTTTCGAAGAAACCATCAGGCAACCTATTACGAAAGCCTCGGTCCACGAAATCAAAGTCCGACACGAAAAACCCTTTCGACAATTTCGCTATGACCGAATGTCGGAAGAACGTAAAGCCATTGTACATGAAGAGATTCGAAAACTCTCGGAGGCTGGGGTAATCACCCAGAGCAATTCTCCTTATTGTTCCCCTGTGGTTCTCGTCCCGAAGAAGGACGGGAAACTCCGTTTCTGCGTCGACTACAGGGAGATCAATAAGTTGATTGTTTCTGAGGCGCCTAACCTTCCGCCTATCCAAGAGACTGTCCGGGAAATGGGCAAGGCTAAGATATTCACCATCCTCGATCTCCGAAATGGATTTTGGCAAGCCCCTATAACCAAGGAGTCCCAAAAGTATACTGCCTTCGGTGCCCCTGATGGGCAAGTTTATCAATTCCGTGTTCTCAGTTTTGGCCTGAAAAACGGCCCAGCCGTTTTTCAGAAACTAATGTCCTCCGTCCTTGTAGGATACACCGACGCCTTTTGCAAAGTGTATCTTGACGATATTATTGTATACTCTAATACACCCGAAGAGCATTGCGACCACTTAAGGCGGGTCTTAGAAAGACTCCGATCGCACGGACTGTGGTTGTCACCCGGCAAGTGTTGCTTTGGCTCTAGAGAGTTAAAATATCTGGGACGGATCGTCTCCGAAAGCGGAAACCGACCGCAACCCGGCCATATCGAGAACATTATCAATTTCCCCACTCCCAAATCGCTTCGCCAGCTTCGAGCTTTTCTCGGCACAGCCGGATGGATTAGGGAATACATCCCGTATTATTCTGACATTACCGCTCCTTTGACCGACCTCATAGATAAAGAGCATCGGTTCAAATGGTCACACAAAGCTGAAACAGCCTTTCAACAAATAAAAAATTTAGTAGCCGGACCCCTCGAACTCGCCAGACCTGATCCCTCTCGACCGTACTGTTTGCAAACAGACGCGAGTGCAGTTGGTGTCGGAGCCGTCTTGTTCCAAGAACGAGACGACGGTGGCCGAGACATTATCACTTATGCAAGTGCCAAACTAAACAATAATAAACGAAGAGTTAGTGAAGAAGGATGGGGAAATCCCGACGGAAATCGGAGTCTCTCGACAGAGAGAATTTCCGAAAACCGTCGACCAGCAGCAGCAATGAGGAGACGACTCCTAAGAAGGAGAACACGAAGTCGTTGCTGAGGCAACAACTTCTAGTAGCCCAGGAGCAGGCAGCTCATTTCAAGAGAGAGGCAGAGAAGGCCGAGAACGAGAGGAGGAGATTCGTTGAGGTCATCTTAGCGATGAAAGCGGAGATAAACGCTCTCAAAGCAAGTAGTATTGCTTCGCCCGCAATACTTGCAACTGAGAGCACTCCAGCAGTTGTCCCCACCCCCCAAACATCCAATGACATGGACGTCATTGAAAACATCCCCCAACCGCCAAACCCCGTAGGCACCGGAAACAGGAAGAGACAACACGGAGACTCTTCCGAAAAGTCTGACGAAGAGGACGACGCCAGATTCGTAGTAGTCAGCCACAGGAAGAAAACCATCCGATACACGGAGGCGGCACCCACCCCAACACCGGCACCCACCCCAACACCGGCACCCACCCCAACACCGGCAACCGTCCAAACGACATCCGAAGATGGGACCACAAGTGGCATGGAGACCATCCCGGAAAATTCGGACAACAAGGGCCCCAAAAAACCCCCTGCAGTGATCATCAGGGACAAGTCCCAATGGCTGAAAATATCCACAATCCTAAGGAATAGGAAAATTGGATTTTTCAAAGCTCAAGCGAGACAAGATGGAATCCATCTGTTCACTAATAGTGAAGCAGACTGGAGAAGCGCCACCAAGCTGTTTGAAGAAATCAAGCTGGAATTCTTCACATACCAGCTGAAGAAAGAAATACCTCTGCATGTGGTAATCAGAGGTATTCCAGACTCCATCACGGCGGAGAACGTGAAGGAGGACTTAGAGGCAAGGAACTACGAGGTCATTGAATGCCACAGAATGACCTCAAGAAGAACTAGAGCAGTGCTCCCACTGTTCCTAGTTAAAGTTCCCAGAGCGAATCGAGAAATTTTCGATTTAAAGGACGTACTTGATCTCAAGGTCAAAGTCGAAGCTCAGCGCCCTCAAAAAGGAAAGGTATCCCAATGCCACAATTGCCAATGGTTCGGGCATGCACAAAAGTGCTGCCACTCAAAAGCCCGATGTGTGAAGTGCGGAGGCGACCACGCCACGCACACATGCACTAAGGCCAGGGAGGAACCGGCAAAGTGCGCCAACTGTGGGGGTAGCCACCCAGCTAGCTACCGGGGATGCCCACAGTTCCCCAAACCAAGGGTTGCAGCGCGACAACCTCAAAGACAAGGACCAACTCCACAGAGACAGGGACCAGCAGCCCCAAGGCAGGGACCAGCGCCCAGAAATGGTCCACAACCACAACCGCAAACGGCACTACCAAAATGGGGCTCTACACGACGAGATGAAAGTACTGAGGCCGCAAAAACTCAGGCACTAATTCTCGAAACTCTGATAAAAGTACCCCCACAGGTACTTACCCAACTCTTGGCGGTTATCAGCGCCATGGCCACAACCTCGGGACAATAATGCCAGCACGGATTCCGAAGATCTTGCAGATATGTTCTTGGAACATCAACGGCGCAATCCAGCGCAAAAATGAACTTTTGGAACTTATCTCCAGAATCTCGGCAGACGTGGTGGCACTACAAGAGACCAGGTTGAACCCAAGCAAGGAATTTGGCATGCCAGGATACACATGCTACAGGAATGACAGACCAGGACCCCGAGCTCGAGCAGGTGGCTCGCTCCTCCTGGTAAAATCAGACCTGGAATATAACGAGGACATGCTTCCGGAACTCTCACTCGGTGAATCGGTAGCGATCAGAGTGAAAGTAGACGGAATCAATCTCCTAAGAGTCTCCTCAGTCTACATTCCTCCAGGCCCCAACCTGAGGAAAACGGACTTGGAGAAACTTTTTCCTGACCACCACCCAACGGTGGCAATAGGAGATTTCAACGCGAAATCTAGAGATTGGAACTGCCGCAACACCAACCCACGTGGCAGTTGTTTGCGCATGCGCAACAACATTCACTTTTAAAGTTGAAATTTCCAGTACAAAAGATAAGTTTATGTCAATGTTATCGAGAATAACATACATAAGCACAAACCACAAGGCAACTAACAACACGAAGATTTGAAACACCACGCAGTGAGTACACAATTTCAGTAACTAAGTGCAGTGATTTTTGGGAATTGAGTACCGAAAACCCTCCAAAAATCCAAAAAGTTTATTCAAAAATTACATTAACAATAAAAAGGTATAGCAACGGACAGCATAATATACAAATACATACATATAAATATTAAAATACGAACATGACATATATTGTATAAATAAAAGCACTCTTTAAAACTATCTCGATACAGCCACAGGGGGGGGGGGTAAGGGAGGGAGTTAGGAGTGCTTTAGGGTTGGGAGGTTTGGGTGTGACCTACTGAGGTATTCAGTGGTTGGACCGAACCAGCTCCTGTCTGTCCTAGGACAGACCCTACGTTGTGATGTAGGCTCAAATGCTATGTTGCTAAGTCGCATAGCTGTGGGTGTTCTGCCTCCTCCAAGTTATGCAGAAGATGTTGGTGATTTTACATGTTAGACATCAGATCATTGGACTTTCCTTATTGATTTTTCGATGAGGTCCCGGAAAAAAGCCTACAGCCAAAACCGGGTTTAGACATGGTTTTTGACCTGGTGGTCTGTCACTCACTCCTCTTCTGGAGTTTCATGGAAAATATCCAGTGCCTGGTATATGAGCCCCCCATGCCTCTTTGGCCTGTTATGGTGGGCTCGGACTTCGGTGATCCCTCTAGTCAGTGAACTTCCAAGGATAAAGTATCTGAATAATTTATCAGACTGTTGCTTGATAAATTCTTCGATGGATGGAATATCGGCTAGCTTCCTTAGTGCTTCCAGCCGAATGTATCGGTCACTGTTGGTGACGATACGGAGTACTCTGTTCTGCATCCTCTCCAGTCTAAGCATGTGGGACTTGGGGATGCTGCAGAACACTGGACATGCGTAAGTCAATGCTGGTCTTATGACCTGCTTGTAGATCAACACTTTGTTTGTCATGGACAGCTTGGAATTCCTGGCTATCAACGGGTATGACCTTCTCACGGCCCCCGCAGCTCGTTGAATTGCCAAGCTGACATGCTTCGCAAGTGTTAATCTCTTGTCCAGAAGTACTCCCAGGTACTTCACCGAATCAGTCACATCAATCTGATTTCCCAGAGCTCTAAATCCCCCAAAGATGATCACGCGAGATTATTTTCTCTTCTTTGTGAAATTTATGAGCTCTGTTTTATCAGGATTCAACACTATTTTGTTTTTCGCTAGATACGGTACGACCTCCCATTGCAGGTGCGTTTCCAGCATCGCTGCTGCTGTGTTCGTGCGATAGGCATGGGCGTATATAGCTGTATCATCAGCGTATATAGCCGTATGCGTGTTGGGGAACTTTGGGAAGTCGTATGTATATAGCGAATACAAAAGTGGGGAAAGACTTGATCCTTGAGGCACTCCTGCTCCGGCCTTTCGCGCTATGGAGCGTGTTCCGTTTACTCTAACCTTGAAAGTCCTGCCGACTAGGTATGAGTCCATGATGTTTACCAAGTATTCGGGCATGCCTGCCCTCAACATCTTCATGGCTAAGCCCTCTATCCAGACGGTATCGAACGCTTTCTGAATATCCAACAGGATCATTACTGTATTGAGTTGACGAATAAAGCCCTCCCTCACCTCGTGAACAATTCTGGCGACCTGGGAGGTCGTAGAGTGACCTCTTCGGAAGCCGAACTGCTCGTCCGGGATGAGTTCGTGCTCTTCTTCGAAATCTCGAAATCGTTTTAAAAGGATTCTGTCTATCAGCTTCGCAACAGAACTAAGCAGGGAAATCGGTCGGTAGCTTTCAACCCTTGCATCGGGCTTTCCTGGCTTTATGATAGGGATAATCTCCGCTTGCTTCAGGCATTGTGGGTAATGTTGCCACTTTATGATGCTGTTGGTTATGTGTAGTAGTTGCACTAGGGACTTCCTCGGAAGGTTTCTGAGCAGAATCGTGTCCACTCCGTCTATGCCGGGAGCCCTGTTTCTAGGGAGCCGTTTTATGGTCTCTTGAACCTCCTCGAAGTTGGCCATCATCTTCGAGAAGGTTCTACCATCTATGGCCATCTTGGGGGCATTTCTGAATGCTTTGGCGTCCCTATTAATAGTCTCGTGTTCCGGCATAGTGTCGCCGGCTGCCTGGAAAGCACTCTGGTAGTATTCTCCAAACATCTCCGCCTTCCCAGGATTGGTAGCAACCTGTCTTCGGCCATTCCCTACGGCTGGGATGTCCCTCTGCCTCTTTTGGAGGCTTCGGTTCATCCGCCATAAGGAATTGTCTCCGACATTTAAGCTTTCCAGTTTCCTCTGCCAGGCCTCATTCTTGTGGGTCTGAATAAGTGAACTTATGTTGTTGCCGAGGTTATGCATTTTCTCCCGGTGGATAGGCATGCGGGTTCTTTGCCACTTTTTCCTCTCTTTACTGTTCAGCTTAATCAGATCCAGAATGTGGTCTGGAAGAGGATCCCGGTCCACTCTAACTTTTCTCTTCTTGGTGGTGATATTTCTGGCTTTCTTTATATTATCGATCAGCCTCTGAGTCTCCCTCTCAATGTTCTTTTCCTCTATCTGAGGGGTGATTATTGTTATTTGGGTCAGTACTTTCCTGTACTCTTTCCAGTCAGTAGTGGAGTAATCGTAGAGGATTCTTTGCCCCTTGGGCCTATGTCCTCCACTGACTGAAAAGACTACAGGATCGTGGTCTGAATTCAACTCAGAGACTGTTCGCAGCTCAGTTATATCTGTGACGTTTTATTTCACCACCAAGTCGAGAGGCTAGGGGTACTGCCGTTCCATGGGTAGAATGTTGGAGTGTCTGGGAAGTCTATTACTATGTTGTTATTCATGGAATACTCCCAGAGTGTATTTCCATTTGTGTTACCTATTGGACAGTTCCACTCAGTTCTCTTCGCGTTGAGGTCCCCAGCCAACAGCACCTTGTGCCCGGTGTTGCAGAGATTATCGATATCTACTGCCGTGAACCTGTTGTTTGGGGGGTTGTATACCACATATATCCTCGTACCTTTTTCCAATTGGATTCCGGCGTGTTCTATAGAACATTGCCTTTGTGGCAGAGGAATATGTGGTATACTATTCCTTGCAAGGATGGCGACCCCGCCTCCTCCCCGGCGATTAGGTCTGTCTACCCTGGTGGTAGTGAATCCTTTGATCTGCAGCTTATGATCCTGTTGGATCCTCGTCTCGGATAGGAGCATTATATCAATCTTATGTCTGTGAATGAAATCAACAACAAGCTGAAGCTTGTTCCTGATTCCATTCACATTGAGCATGCACACCTTTATAGGCATTTATAAGCCGTAGCTTTGGATATTGTCCATGACCTTCCAGAAGGCCATGAATTTCTCTGTGTCATCCCGGGCTCTCGTCAAGCCATCAATAATGGCGTCCATGGCCTGCAGTAGGCCTGTGGTGTTGACTAGGCCTTTTATGGTCTGATGCCTTTCCATGTACCCACTCATAGCATTTGAGGTGCTAGGTGGGTCGATCCTTGGTTGTTGGGATGGGGGTTGGGATTGTGGATAGGACACCCTGTGGCTTACCCTTTCTTCTTCTTTTTGTTGTGCTTGTTGCGCCAGCCTTCTTTGCTCCCATATGTTTGCCCTGGGTGTCGGGGCCGCAACATATCTTTTCTGGGGTTTTTCTTTGTCCTTTTTTTTTGTACCGAAAATCCTGCACAAAGTTCTGAAAAGCGTCCAGACCTCGGTCCTCGAAAATACAACGACCAGATATAGTCGAAAGCTGAAATAAAATCGAGCACATTCAGACGAGAGTGCCGAAAACAGCGAGACAAGACGAAATCGTAAACAATGGAAGAATTTGCGAAAGAGGTAAAGAGACTACAACTTGAAGATCAGAAAGTAAGACAAAGAAGAACCGAGGAAAATAAGAGAAAATATGAGGATGAAAAGAAAGAACAATTAAAACAAGAAGCACTCATAAAACTCGCAGAAGAAATAAAAAGACAACAAGAAGAAAACAAAAGAAATGAGATACTTCAATACAGGGAGTTTAGGAAAGAGGACCATGGAGTAACATTTACACAATGGCAATCCCTGGCCACAGGAGAAAGCGATTGCGAAGAGGAAGAACCGTCTGACTCGCCGCCAAACATAGTCGAGACATTGAACACTACGCCAACGGACGGCACAGATTACGAGGAATAATACTATAGGCAATATAGTATTCAAACCGGAGATCATAGCTCAGATGAGGAAGGCCGCTTCCTCACTTACACAGAGTACCTCCAAACGCAGAATGGAACCAAGGAGCACGAAACACCCAAACTAACCAGAGCACAAAAATTCATACAGGAACAAGAGGAAATGGATAGAAACGAAAAAGCTCAAGGACATAACAGAACAGTACAAAAAGCCATACAAGAACAGGAAGAAAAAGAAGAAAATGAAAAAGCACAACAAAAGAGAGAAGAACAAAGGTTGAAAGAACAACACCAGGAAAAAATGAGACTAGAAAGAGAAAGACTCTCACAAGAACAAAAAGAGGAAGATATCAGGAGAGGAAACGCACAAATACAGGAAAACACAGAAAAGGAAAATATAAAGAAAGCACAACTAGAAAGGGAAATGTGTATAAACAAGCAAAGACAAGAAAGAGAGAGACAAAAGGAAGAGCAGGATAGAGGGCGAAAGAAACACTTATAGAACAAAACAACATCATTAAGAAATGGAAAGAGGACAACAAGAGTAACCTACGAGATCCAGAAAAGGCGTTCACCCCTCTGGAAGTTCACAAAATTGAGGTAATAAGAGGTAATGTAGACCTATGGCAGAAATACCTGAAGATTGCTGCCAAGCTACAAACCGATTATCACCTCAGGGACGAAAACAACAACAACAACAATAGAACAACAGACAGCACCCTCTCAAGCGTACTTGTAGAATCAGAGGAAATAGAAGAGGAAGAATCAAATGCCAGGCAAGAAGAAAACGTAGAGGAAGAAAGCGAGGGAAACCAGCCGCGACAAACAACAAGAAGGAAGAAAGGGAAGAAAAGCGTATCTCCCCCTCCCATAGTAGTGGAAAAAAGAGCTAGAAATAGCTTTCTACTCATGGAGAACTTAAGAAGGGAAAACCTGAAGTTCAAAGTGAAATATACGGAAAAACACTCCATATTTCACTTCGAACAAGAAGAACACCACAAAAGGGCGAAAGAGCTATTTATAATGCTGGAAGTAGAATTCCACTCATACACTCCCCAGAACCAGAAACAGCATCTCTCCGTCATCAAGGGCCTAGACCAGTCTCCTGATCACGAAGAGATCAAAAAGGCCATGAAGAAAGAACACGGTATAATAGTACACAAGATCTTAACGATGTCCAAAACCATACGACCCATGTTCATGGTTACGACATCGGCGGAGATCACATTGAGAAACCTGAAACAACAGGCAAAAACCCTGCTCAACACAAGGGTCACATGGGAGCACCGAACGAATGGCTCAGCCATCACCCAATGCAGACGATGCCAAAGATGGGGGCACGCAGCAAGCAACTGCTACCATGCCCCAAAATGTCTCAAGTGCAGCCAGGGACACCTGACCACCACCTGCACGAAACCAACAGAGATCCCTCCAAGATGCGCAAACTGTTAGCAAGAGCACCCAGCGAATTACCACGGTTGCAAAGCGTACTCAGAAAAACTAGAGGAAAGCAGACAAAGGAATGAAACAACAACACGCAGACCAATATATCAGAATGGAGAACTGAATAAGACACAAAGGGACAGATACACTCCAACACACGGCACAACAAACAGACCATATCACAACAAATACCGACATAAGCTAGGCGGGAGGTCGAGCCACTGAACTTGCAACGCATCGATGGGTAACAGCTGAGCTAACGGCCAGTAATGGCAGGGCGGACGGTGAACCCTCACATAGAGGGTAACAACCGTCGCCAAACGTGGCACATGAAATTATTTATAGTTTATGTTATAGCCATTACCTATGAAATGTACATGTCACTAGAATTTATAAGAATAAATATTTTTGGATTTGGATTGAAAAAATTCGCATTGAGTTTTGAGTTTGAGTTGAGAAATTTTTTGCCGGAACGGAGGTTTCTCGGTATCCTGAATTCGGAGATCTTCCGATTCTGAGATTTCCTCGAGAGAAACCGTGCGAAGCAGAGAATAAAAAAATATATTATGCAAATCCTGCTTCTATAAAAGACGAGCTGATTTGTAATTCGACATCAGTTCCAGTCCTGACTTTGAACTTAGTACACTTCGTAAATTTATCTCCGATATTTTACCAAGTTTTCCTACTGCAAAAGTGCTTTTGCATTATTCTTCGATGGTTTTATAGCCGCTATCGGATATCAGTCAAATATCCAAACATAGCGAGCTGCTGCTACTTGGCTGTCGATATTATAGAAAGAATTCGTTTTCCTACGGGAATAAATCCGTCGACTTGGCCATTCCTCGAGTTTTCCACTAACAATCCAGCGATCTTCGGCAAGCATTTTGTGGAAGAAAGTGCTTCTCCTGGCTTCGGGAACTGTAGTACAGAAGCACATTCGTCTTATTATTTCTCGACCTGAAAGAAATAAAATCCTGGTGGTACGAGACTTGTTCCGGCGTTCCTGGTACCTCCTTTCTGCTGTTCCTGGCCCCTTGGGCAAAAAAGTGCTACAAAGACAATTGAAACCGAACGCTTGTTCGTTTCTTACAGTGGTGAATATTAAAACAGACAATTTTCTTTTGGTTTACTATTCGGGTTATCACCCCGACTAGTACACTAACCATTGACACTCCTGTTTACTGACTCTGGCAATTATCCGGAACGATTTCCGGCTAATATTTACTAATCATAACCTGTTTGCCATTTTCAGCTACTCGGCCTGCACTGATGTGCGAGCTGTGAGTAAATTCCTTGGGAACCTCTCAGTGAGTACCTAGGTACTTTAAACTTGGCACTCATCAGGCCCCCAGAGACCGGGGGGCCCTCACTGAGGTACTGAGGCTTGGACAGTGGGTGCAAGACCCCACGGTACATGCCCGAGTACGCCTAACTGCAATCAGAAGAGATTTGACACGTGTCAAATTTCACTACACTCTGATTCAGAGGCCTAAAACGCAAATTTTCCCTCCGGGTAGGGAGACACGTGAGGTTAAACTTCCCTGATTAGGTAACTTAAATCACGAAAATTTGTACTCTTTTATTTGTTAGGGTTTAGGGCTCGTAGTGAACACCCAAGAGCCGGCAGTAGCCATCGTGGTGCTCTGGGTGGTATTCCCGGTCAGAATTATTTGCCTCTCCTAGGAAAAATTCAACCTTGTAAATTGTAAAATTATTATATTAAAATCTGAAACTTGAAATTCGTATTTTTCAGCATTTTTACCATTCAATTTTTCCTTGAAATAGAACTCAGCTCAATTTCAAAGAAAAAAGTCAAAAATATCGTTAATTTCGATCTTATAAATCTTATTGCAAAGTCTGGGGTGCATATTTGATCATCATGGATCACAGCACAAATCCATTCCTTTCGTTCGGTGGCAGTTCGGACCCTCGAACAGCTAGCCAGGGTGAATTTTTAAGAAAAATCAGGAATCCCGAAAGTCTGCCTAACCGACAACCTTGTTTTCAGTAAATTCAGTATTCTGCCGTGCTTCAGTGAAAGCGCATAGCATTTGTGCATTTTTGCAACTTTCCGATCAGTAAGATCTCGTCTTTGACGCACTTATTATTATACCAAGCTGTATAATTCGAGTTTTACAAGTAAAACTTGTAAAACAAGTAAAAAGTTTTACAAGTGAATTCAACGTAGTTATTGCCAGTAAATAAAGCGATAGGCTTCACTGGATACTTAGGAATAACCAGAGCTGGTTATTTCCACGAGTGCGAGTGTATGGTTTTCCTTCCTGTTATTGGGCATCGAAAGAAATCTACAGCCAGCTTCGAAACGAGAACGACTTTTGTTCAGAGCGCGTGGTATTCACGAAACCCTCTGCATTTCATTACTGACACCCGTTCCTGAAAGTTCCTGATCTTCGAGTCCAGCAGGCAGTTGGAGAGAGACACGTCAAAGCCGGCAAGGCGAAGTGAAGACTAGAAGTAAGAAATTGTGGGACTTGTACTTCAGCTAGCAAGCTTTGCACCTTTTGTGCGGTGACTTTTTAGTGAAATAAACTTTGGTATAATCCTGTTTATATCAGACTACATTAGACTATCCTCGAATAGTCAAGTTAACTGGGGAAAATTCTAGTATTGAACTTTTATCCAATAAACTATAAGTGCCCTCAGCACCACTGTTGATTTTTACTAGTGTTATAAGTATACTGCTATTTCTGTGATTTGTTAACGGTGGGCTAACGATCCATCATACCTTTATTTCAGTCGTCGGCCAGGTGGGTGCCACAGTAGCTGCCATCATTTATTTTCTTTTTAGAACTGGTGCTCTTATTATTACTCCGGTTATTTTAAATAAATCAACAATCCTTTTCATATTCGCAACTAGTTGTCATTCAGCCTCTCTCTGGAGAAATTGCTTGGCAGTATCTCCTAGATTGGCAGTCAATTACCTTCAGGGCATTTCCGCGTATTTCTATTCTTTTTTTGGGTAACTTGGTTATTCCAAAAATGGATTTTTCTTCATCGCGTAAAGGCGGATCCTCCGAACCTAGAGCTAGCCGGTCCGAAGATTCTCAAAAAAATCTCAAACCTATAGTTCCACCTTTACGACATGGCGCCGTGCAACTAGGGGCCAAAGTTAGGGATTTCTCGTCGTCCGCCAACCCATTTGTGCGTGCACAGCAGCACAAAATCCGAGCTACTCGGAGGCTTACTTTCGACGGTTACCCTAACGAGTCTCCTCATCGCGAGAAGAGGACCTCCCCAAAATATAACAAATATAGTAGAGATCGCGGATACTTGCCAACAAATGTTGGATATGAATCAGACTCATTTTCGGAATGTGAAGGGGAAATTTCCCCGATATACAGAAATTTTAGTAATCCTGCAGATTACGAAGTGGTGGATCGCCACTTAGATTATGCCTTTTTGGAGGAACAAAACGTGCATATAGCCGACCAATTTGCAGATGATGACTGGCATACAGTGTCCGATACTGAAGCCAGAGCACATCTCAGTCAAGGCTACGCAACAGGGACTCCCAAAAAGGACAGCGGAGTGGTTCGGAACCCTTTCGAACTTCTCCGAATGTCCCCTTTTGTTCAGGACAAGAAATATGAGAATAAATAGCGCCCTACAATTAGCCCGAAAAACTTGTTCGGTGCTGAAACGAATAAAAATAAAAAAATTTATAACCAGCAGAACTCCATTTCGGGAGACTCTGTGGCTGATTTGGTGAGAGTTTTGAAAAATATGGTTGCTGGAAGTAACTTTCAAAATAAACGTCTCGATCGAGCACGTTTGCCAATATTTTCTGGAGGAGATGAAAACCCTAAATCTTTTATCGAAAAATTGACAAAAGAGTTTCGTCAAACCCAAGTCGAAGAGGACGAGTGGGTAACGATTACAAAAGCTCAACTCCGCGGAGAAGCACTTACTCAGGCATCGAAATGTCTTGGACACACTTTCTTAGACGATTTTATGCCCGGTACAATAATCCTGAAATAATTTCAAGGCTTATGGCCAAGTTATATGGAGAGAAACAAGGCAAGGAGATTGTCGACGTTTTCATCTCCAGAAAAATCGCTTTAGCTCGTCGTTTGATTCCTCAAATTGACGAAGCAGGCTGTATTCGAATTATCTCAGAATTGTTAGCACCACCAATAAAAGCGTACCTGCGAGGGCGCACGTTCAAGAATATCGAGGTTTTCAATTCGATTTGTAATCGTATCGAAGAGGATATCGGAGGCGGATGTAGCACGACCTCGACGAATCCTGCCTCGAAAAACAATCCAAATGTTCAGCGGAACAATAATGCTGGGAACGGTTCAAGTTCGAAAATGGAAACAAGACCAATGGCGTCCCAGCCAACAAATAATACGGGAAACTATAGCCAAAATAATCAGAATAACTCCAATTGGAGAAGCCACAACAATAACTATAATAATCTCCCTAGAGGAGCTTACTCGGCTGCGAGAGGCCGAGGAGGCGGGAATATGGGCAATAGAAGTTCACCGAGACCTCAGCCTTCCACTAGTGGAAACCAAGGATCGTCACCCCGTCGAAATCCTCCTGATAATAATCGATTGACCCACATTGAAGACGACTATTCCCAAGAGGGAAACTACGAGTAGGGTGTGGCGTAGACAACGACGACTCACCTAACTCGATAATAAGTTGTCATTCCTCAAGAAATGTAATACCGTGTGTAAATAATCCCTCACTAGTTAATAAGGAAATCTCGTCGGTAATCTCTGATTATCAACTCCCTCACTTTACAGAGACAAATTGTCCAGAGCCCCAGTCCCTGATAAACTTAGACAATAGTCGTCAAGTTAATAAAAACTTACCTCGCATACCCGTGTGTATCAATGGATACCAAGTACTGGCGCTGGTAGACACCGGCGCCAGCAATAACTTTGTCAGGGCCGACCTTTATGAAGGAACGGATTTGACATCGCTACCAAACCCGATGTCCATACAACTCGGTTGCCGAGACAATACAAGCTATAGTCTCGGTCAAATCAAGAGTGACATTGAGGTAGATGGATATAAATATAACATTTCGGCCACCGTCCTTACAGACTTGAATGAACCACTGATATTGGGGATTCCGTTCATGACAGCCCAAGAAGCAATCTTGGATCTCAAAGGGAAATGCTTATACATCGGTTCAAAGTCTAGACAGACTGTGTTCTGGAGTTCTGTGGCGGAACGAAGAATACACGAAATCGCTATGGCCGAATTCGCGAAAGAACAATTTTCCCCTGAGACCAAGGACATGATAATGACCGTCATTAAATACTTCCCTGATGTGTTCGAGGAGACGATCAGACAGCCTGTCACTAAAGCTTCAATTCACGAAATTAAAGTGCGCCAGGAAAGACCTTTTCGTCAATTTCGATACGATCGAATGTCTGAAGAGCGAAAGGCCCTGGTTCACGAAGAGATTCGTAAATTATCCGAAGCCGGAGTAATTACCCAAAGTAACTCTCCTTATTGTTCACCTGTGGTCCTCGTCCCGAAAAAGGACGGGAAACTTCGTTTCTGCGTCGACTACAGGGAAATTAATAAGTTAATCGTCTCCGAGGCACCTAACCTTCCACCCATTCAAGAGACTGTCCGCGAAATGGGTAGAGCAAAAATCTTCACTACTCATGACCTGCGCAATGGATTTTGGCAAGCGCCCATATCCAGAGACTCACAAAAGTACACAGCTTTTGGAGCCCCAGACGGGCAAGTCTATCAATTCCGAGTCCTCAGCTTTGGATTAAAAAATGGACCAGCTGTTTTCCAAAAGCTTATGTCCTCCGTTCTTGTGGGATACACTGATTCTTTTTGTAAAGTGTATCTCGATGATATCATCGTGTATTCCCACACGGCGGAGGAACATTGTGACCACTTAAGGCGCATTTCGGAAAGGCTCAGGTCACATGGGCTCTGGTTATCCCCTGGCAAATGCTGTTTCGGCTCGAGGGAGTTGAAGTACTTAGGCCGGATCGTGTCCAAGAGAGGTAATCGGCCACAGACAGGCCATATTGAAAACATTATTAATTTCCTTACTCCCAAGTCGCTTCGCTAATTGAGGGCGTTTCTCGGAATAGCCGGATGGCTGCGGGAGTATATTCCTCACTTTTCGGAGATAACTGCTCCTTTGTCAGACCTTATAGATAAAGAACATAGGTTCAAATGGTCCAGCAAAGCGGAAGCATCCTTTCAACAAATTAAAACCCTTGTGGCCGGACCCCGCGAACTGTCCAGACCTGATCCCACTCGACCGTACTGCCTCCAAACGGATGCAAGTGCAATCGGGGTCAGAGCCGTCTTGTTCCAAGAACGAGATGATGGCGGCCGGGATATTATCACCTATACAAGTGCCAAATTGAATAAAGCACAAAAACGCTATCACGTAAATGAAGCGGAGTGTTTGTTGATCGTGTGGGAGATCCGTAAATACAAGCACTTTGTGCAAGACAAACAATTTAAATTGTATACGGACAACTCGGCCCTTCTTTGGCTTCACAAAATGAAGGACGAAAAGGCCAAATTAACCCGATGGGCACTCTTGCTCCAGGAATATGACTTCGATATTATTCATATTCCGGGACGCTTTAATCAATTGCCGGATTTTCTCTCTCGAAATCCTTCGGAAGAAGAGACCGGACAAGACATAACCGTGGACACGGAAAGGATGTTTTTCCCTGTCATTGATAAACCAATATCTCCTGAGACTTCGGAAAGTCTTCAACGGGTAGAAAATGAAATGTCTAGCTAGGGGCGTATTGAGCCAATTGGAGACATTTTATGAAAAAGTTGTACAAGCCCAGAGAAATTGTCCTAGTTTACAACGCTTCATAGAAAGAATAATTCGAGCCAGGCAAGCAGCTGAACCCTCGAACTATGAAAGACGTATAGCTAGTGAATTTACTATGGAAGAAGGCACGTTATACTTTACCGGTCTAGACCCCGAAAATAAACGTCTTGTGATTCCCAAAAACTATTTTGTGGAAGTCATGAAGAGATATCACGATGAGATTGGCCATCCAGGTGTAGATGAGACACATCGACAGGTCTCGAAACACTATCAGTTAGCACCATTAAAAAATCGCATTCACGATTATGTCACTAATTGCATGGTGTGCGAGACTACAAAAAGATCGGCCCCCCAGACCGCATCGAACCTACGACCTAATACGCCCGATAAACCCTGGGACATGGTGTCAGTGGACGTCATGGGCCCTTATGCAACGTAGTAGCGGTAGACTGCTTTAGTAAATGGGT
The DNA here is from genome assembly GCA_944452925.2 of Chrysolina oricalcia. Lineage (NCBI taxonomy): Eukaryota > Metazoa > Arthropoda > Insecta > Coleoptera > Chrysomelidae > Chrysolina > Chrysolina oricalcia. The sequence goes on from OX101824.2 coordinate 31,099,920, forward strand.
CGAGACCAAGGTTTCCCCAAAGGCAGACGCTGCCATAGTATCACGTTTCCTCCAAGAGGATGTTTTCAATCGCTGGGGGTACCCAAGAGTGATTATTTCAGATAGTTCAAGCCAATTTAAAGGGCGATTGTTCGAGACGTTCGCTGAACGAAATCAAATTGAACTGAAATGGTCACCAGTATATCACCAGCAAACTAACCCCGTCGAACGACGTGCACAGGAGATAAAAAAAATGGTCCGCGCTGCCCTCATCAATAAGGATGAAAAGTTGTGGGAAGAACAGGTTTCCCAAATAACTTATAATCTCAGAACTCGTGTGAATGCCGCGACAGGAATGTCCCCCAGTACACTATTGTTGGGCTATGAACTCCCTAAACCTGGGGAGTGGGTCACGCCTAATCAACGCCGCCGTCGGCGAAGAAACGAGGATCGCGACGAACGTATAAATACTGCGGTTGCTGTCACCGAGCGTTATCGTCGGAAACATTACCCGGACCCTGATACACAGCCAATCACCTTTCGGCCGGGACAGTGGGTTCTATGCCGAAATGCGGCAAAATACCGTAGAAACTTTGGTCAAACGTGGGTAGGACCGTACCAGGTTGAAAGGATAGCGGGCCCGAATTGCTTTGTTGTAAACAAAGCCGGCCTTGAGCGAAACGTTCACACGAACGATTTGAGAATTGCTCCGGATCCCAGACCTGGACAGGACCATTTAGATCCACGACCACCTTTGCTTCCTGAAGGAGATTATGAATCTCCATCTTCGGATGAAGACCATGAATAGAGCCAGGAAATAAAAAAACCAGAAAAATTCGTAGCTGTCACTCTGTCATCGGACACAGACGATGTCTGACGGATTCCGATTTATGCGCAATATGTACCGGGATACAGACGTATCAAAAGTTCTATTTGTGATAGGTAAAAGCTCATATTTGACTGCTCCGTTTTATGATGTTTGAGAAATCTATTTTTGGAAGCACGTTTTAACCCTGAAGGTTGACAAATGGTAATGGTTGCGAATTGTGGAAAGGTTGTAATACCAACTCGAACGACGTTCGACAACAATTTTTCACACAGCCCCTGAAATGCACCTGGGTACTGCGTACCAAAAGTGCCAATTGTAAATATTGTCTTCTTTTTTTTGTGCATTGTTGCAAATACCTAGGATTAAGTATAACTGTTGACTTGACTGCTTAAGCAGTATGTATGTTTTTTGTAGATATAAGGTAAAATCGTAAATAGTAGGTTAGGGAACTATTGTACGCCCGAATGGCAGGGACAAATTGTCCAAAAGTGTATATTTATCTTTCTGTATTTTGATCTGAATAAAGCAACCAGACAGTTGGCGTTGCTCTGATCAAGATAGTTCGACCTTTGAAGCTAGCGATTTCTTGAAGGGGGGGCGTGTCATAACCTGCCAGCAAAACGCAGGTTTTCATAAAATAATAACTGGAAGAAACCATCATTCGAAACATACTCACTAATACCATCACTGAAAAACATAAAAATAGCCTGAAAATAAAAATTAGTCATGTGTCCTCTGGTCGATCCAAGACAGACTGAAAGCTCGCCGCGAAAATGCGGCGAGACTATATCCCCTTGGGGATTTTTATTAGGCAACGCCCACCGCGCGCCAGAAGGCGTTCGGCGTGCGATTGGTCAGAGGTTATCTATAAAGGTAGACCTTGTTTTTAGTAAATTCAGTATTCTGCCGTGCTTCAGTGGAAGCGTATAGCATTTATGCATTTTTGCAACTTTCCGATCAGTAAGATCTCGTCTTTGACGCACTTATTATTATACCAAGCTGTATAATTCGAGTTTTACAAGTAAAACTTGTAAAACAAGTAAAAAGTTTTACAAGTGAATTCAACGTAGTTATTGCCAGTAAAGTAAAGCGATAGTCTTCACTGGATACTTAGGAATAACCAGAGCTGGTTATTTCCACGAGTGCGAGTATATGGTTTTCCTTCCTGTTATTAGGCATCGAAAGAAATCTACAGCCAGCTTCGAAACGAGAACGACTTTTGTTCAGAGCGCGTGGTATTCACGAGACCCTCTGCATTTCATTACTGACACCCGTTCCTGAAAGTTCCTGATCTTCGAGTCCAGCAGGCAGTTGGAGAGAGACACGTCAAAGCCGGCAAGGCGAAGTGAAGACTAAAAGTAAGAAATTGTGGGACTTTTACTTCAGCTAGCAAGCTTTGCACCTTTTGTGCGGTGACTTTTTAGTGAAATAAACTTTGGTATAATCCTGTTTATATCAGACTACATTAGACTATCCTCGAATAGTCAAGTTAACTGGGGAAAATTCTAGTATTGAACTTTTATCCAATATACTATAAGTGCCCTCAGCACCACTGTTGATTTTTACTAGTGTTATAAGTATACTGCTATTTCTGTGATTTGTTAACGGTGGGCTAACGATCTATCATACCTTTATTTCAGTCGTCGGCCAGGTGGGTGCCACAGTAGCTGCCATCATTTATGTTCTTTTTAGAACTGGTGCTCTTATTAGGGCACCATTGAAAGAATTCGTTCCAGTGGCACTCTGGCAGACGTGAAACTTTACAACTATCTTAGACACTGTGTATTTCTATATAACCACTTTAATATTCATCAACGATAAATACTCGCTCCAAGCCGTTTAGAATGAATTTAATTTCCTTACTCCGGCTATTTTAAATAATTCAACAATCCTTTTCATATTCAGCCTCTCTCTGGAGAAATTGCTTGGCAGTATCTCCTAGATTGGCAGTCAATTACCTTCAGGGCATTTCCGCGTATAAACATACCCCTGCATGTGGTCATCAGGGGTATCCCAGAATCAATCTCGGCGGCAGACGTCCAACAGGACCTCGTCGAGAGAAACTTCAAGGTCCTAGAATGTCATAGGATGACATCGAGAAGGACAAGAGCGCCCCTACCACTGTTCCTGGTAAAAGTTCCGAGAGAATACAGGGACATCTTCAAACTAACCGAAGTGGTCGACTTGAAAGTCACCGTGGAAGGACAGCGACCCCAAAGAGGCAGAGTGTCTCAATGTCATAACTGCCAGTGGTTCGGACATGCACAGAAGTGCTGCCACTCCACAGCACGTTGTGTCAAGTGGGGCGGTAGCCATGCTACACATGAGTGTAAGAAGGGAAGGGAAGAACCCTCCAAATGCGCTAACTGTGGTGGAAACCACACAGCAAATTACAGGGGATGCCCAAAATTCCCCAAACCAAGGTTGGTGGCAAGACAACCTACCAAGCAGGGGCCTCAACCCCCACGGCAGGAGTCAACAACCCCGAAGCGGAGACCAGACCCTCGAACTGGTCCACAACCACAGCCGAAAACCGCACCACCAAAATGGGGTCCTTCGAACAAATCCTCTAGTGCTCAGGGCACAAGCAAGCAGGAGCAACTGTTGCAGACCTTGTCGCAGGTTACCCCAGAGGTACTCGACAAAATCATGGCCGTAATAAACGCCTTAGTGAAACCGTCGAACCAGTAATGCCAGCACGAATACCGAAGATCCTGCAGATTTGTTCATGGAACATAAATGGCGCAATTCAGCGAAAAGATGAACTACTGGAACACGGTAGACGTGGTGGCACTACAAGAGACCAGGCTGAACCAAGGTAAAGTATTTAATATTCCAGGTTTTATAAGTTACAGGAATGACAGGCCAGCACCCCGAGCTCGAGCAGGTGGGTCGGTCCTGCTGGTGAAATCAGACCTGGAACACAATGAGGACGCACTTCCGGAACTATCACTCGGTGAATCGGTAGCGATCAGAGTTAAAGTAGACGGAATAAATCTCCTAAGAGTTTCCTCAGTCTACATTCCTCCAGGCCCCAACCTCAGGAAAACGGACTTGGAGAAACTCTTTCCCGACCATCACCCAACGGTGGCTATAGGAGATTTCAACGCGAAATCAAGAGACTGGAACTGCCGCAACACCAACCCTCGAGGCAGAGACCTAGCAGACAACCTACTACCAGACTTCGACAACGTAGCAGTGACAGCGACATACGAACCCACACACTATCCTGGGAGGGAAGACCAACACCCAGACATTTTGGACATATCCCTCATACAGAGTATTCCATCCTTGGTGGACATCTCTGTACTAGACGAAGGATCATCAGACCACAATCCAATCCTACTAACAATAGGGGAGGAAGAAGCTGAAATCGTTAACACGACAAAGCGGATAGTGGACTGGTCACGATTTCAAATGGTAGTCCATAACGAAATAAACATCCCCAGGATAGACACGACACGCCAGCTAGAGGAAGTGGTGACCGAACTGAGACAAGCAGTACTGACAACAATGGAACGGTGCTCTAAAGACATACAGGTCACAAACTTTGATTTCCAAGGAGGGATCCCACCTGAGGTCAAGGAGATGGTCAGGCTGAGACGACGTCTGAAAAAACGTTATCAGAGAACACTGGCGCCCGATGACAAGCGGCAGCTCAACTTTGCGTCTCGAAGGCTGAGAGAAGGGCTGAAGCTACTCAGAGAGCGACAGTGGTCTGAACGTTTGGACGAACTCGACGCCGAAGACAACTCCTTATGGAGAATGCAGAAAGTCCTCAGACACGGTCGGAGGAAACCGTGCCCTCCCCTTCATGGTGAGATGGTCATCGTTTTCACGGAGATGGACAAGGCAGAAGCTTTTGTGGACTCCTTCGCACGTCAGTGCCGTGAAAACGAGGTCGATTACACCGATGAAGTCGATGACACGGAAACGCACGTAGACCAGACGATCAGACGGCTTAGAAGAACTGACGACTCAGTCATTCTTCTAGAGCCGACATCTCCAGAGGAAATCAAGGACATACTTAGACACGCAAAGACCAGGAAAGCACCGGGCCCAGACAACATTCCAGTCAGGGCACTAAAAGCCTTACCTACGAAAGGACTAGCAGCCCTGACTAACATCATGAACGCTGTACTCAGACTTAGACACTTTCCTTCCAGCTGGAAAGAAGCAACGGTCATCATGATTCCGAAGCCCAACAAGAACCACACGTTCCCGCAAAACCACCGCCCCATCAGCCTAACACCTGCCATGAGTAAGGTCGCAGAAAGGGTGATCAGGACTCGACTTGAGACAATGTCTGAAGAATTGAACATCCTACCAGATGAGCAATTCGGCTTCAGACAGGAACACTCAACAGAACTCCAGGTCACCCGGATAGTGGACGCCACCATCCAGAGCTGGAACCGCACGAGAAAAGGACATCTTTCAGGAGCAGTCTTCCTTGACGTCTCCAAGGCCTTCGATAGAGTTTGGCACGATGGGCTGATCGCAAAACTGGTTGATGCCGGATACTCCACACCAATGGTCAAGCTGATAAACTCCTTCCTAAGAGGTCGACATTACCGATGTTTTCGATCTACACTGCAGACATGCCTATGTCGGACAACCCCATGACCAAACTTGCTCTCTATGCAGATGACACGGCAATCTTTGCTGAGTCATCCCATGAGAGAGGAGTAACATCGAAGCTGCAACATCAGATAAACAAGCTGGAACCGTGGTTCAATCGTTGGAAGAACGGAATCAATGCAGACAAAAGCAAGGCCACGCTGTTCACGAGGCGACGTAGGACACCCGAGGGCCATGTTACTATGAACGATGAGAGAATTCCATGGGTAGACGAAGCCGTATACCTAGGAGTAATCCTGGACAAGAAACTCACGTTTCAGAAGCACGTCTCCCACAGATTGGCTATAGCGAAAGCCGCGAGGCATAAGCTGTATCCACTCATCGGGCGTAGGAGCAACATGGTACTCGAGTTGAAACTACGCCTCATCAGGACAATCCTTCTGCCAATCATGATGTACGCGTCTACTGCTTGGGGGCAATGCGCGAACAGTTACAGGCAGAGGATGCAGGCCTTCTTCAATGTCTGCCTGAGAATGGCAACAGACGCACCACGATATATGCCAAACAGGTTTATATATCGAGACTTAGACATCCATCCGGACTACATTGACAGACTGATCAGGAATCACGTGGGGACTACTCTAGACAGAGTAGAGACCCACACGAACCCGTTGCTCACGGAGCTCCTCGAGAACAGACGTGAGCAAGACGATAGAGACAGAGACAAATACAGACGACCAGTGAACCAGGGAGACAACGACACCCCTGAAGAAGTAAGACGGAAGCGAAACCTTCGGCGACGCCAACGTCTACTTCAACAGGCTTAAAATTTCGATAATCATGCTTTTATGTTTCAGATTCCAAGAAGAACCGACCAAGTGGTAAACTCAGTAAATTCAATACACAACACTTGGCACTCAGCCAAGTGTTTTTCAGGCCTTCAGCCAGTTTCAGGGGGGCACCATGCACATTAAGTAAAGTCATTGTAAAATCAAATTAAACTCATGTCAGATATAAGAGAGTTTCAGGCCGAGAATTGGCCGAGCACTCCATATCAAACGATCAGATTTTATTCTGCTGATCGCCAATCATCAGGATGAGGAACCGCTTTAACGAGCGGGGTTGGTGGATAGGGGGGGTGAGTTTTTGAGTACGTACGAGTGCTGGGGCGTTCATCCTTCCGGGCCTCAACCTTAGGGGGTGCATGGTGGTGGCTTCGTCGGAGTTCGGGGTTTATTACTTTTGGAATTTGGTTTCCCGCTTCGGGAGCCAAATTATTCCAGCTAGCTCGGGGTTCGACTCCGAACTCGATCTGACGCTGCTTGAGGGGTTCCATGTCACGTCCGGACGGATCGAGCATGTACCCAAAGGAAGAAGGGAGTGGAATTGTCTTTACAGAATATTTCTGGTAAGAAAATGCCAATAGCGTACTAAACAGGAAGACCTAAATATCTCTGAGCAATCGGAGAATGATGAGGGCCAAAGTTAAATATGATAAATAACTGAATAAATTGTTCACCAAAAATCAATCAATAGAGTTTATATAGTCAGTGTCATCATAGGGAGCAGAACTCAGGCTTTATCCGTAGATCGAATGCTTTTATGATTCGTTGTCGCTACCGAATTATTTTCTATTGGTATGGTTGACAAAGCCTGGTCTGAGCGAGTACAGAGTACGCAGGATAGGGATACATAAATTATTGTCACTTTCAAATATACTTGCTTTCGTGTTCACCACCCACTAGCTGCAGAGCTGCTTGGCGTCTGGACGGCCTCTTGAAGTTCTTGTCGTCTTTAACTACTAAGGTTCGTCAAGAGCAGGACAGGTCGATAAATAAAACATTTGTTACCAAAACTTTCATCAATCTTCTGAGGGCAGGTCAGAAAATAGGTAAGAAATTCTTTCAGTGCTGGCTATAGATCTCTAATCTCGAAGATGTTTGGAGAACCCAGGAAAGCAATCGTTCGCGGCCTAATTTTTAACACTAGTGGGCATTCCACTAAGAAAAGCTAGTGTGAGTTGAGTCTTTTTACTCTCAACTCGAGTTCTGTTTGGTAGAACTGAAGTGGTGCTCGAATAAATCGAGAAAAAGCAATACTATCGAGTATCGCTAGTAAGAGTTCAGTATAAGTGGACTAAACTGTGAGTAGTATTTATCTACTCGAGATTTGTACCAGAAACGCGAAGTCGAATATGAAACTTTATTCAACTTGACAACATCACTCCTCAAAGTGATGTAAAGTACTCGTGCGAGTACCTTCTCCAACGAGGTGTTGAAGGATACTGCTGAAATATATTATTTCGTGTTCCTTTATAGATGAGTGTGAAAATCACAGTTACCAATCCCCGGCTCTCGCGGTTGAAAAGCCATGGGGGAGGAGCCTATCGGCGTAGCTGGCTCGAGGTCTAGCACGCTCGATGTCAACAAATGCGTGCACTCGGATAGTAGGAAGTTAGGACGCATTGCCTCTTCCGGCTAGCTCAGACCGCCTATCCAAAGTACAGCATCGTCGCAAAAATCTCAGCAACTCCGGAGCTCTTCATTTATTTGGAAACCAGCAGGAACGTGTCTGACATACGAATTCTTTTTGGATTTGTTGGTGTTGCCAACCAACGAGGTTCCATTAATTCGCATGCCAGGCCGAAGATCGCAAAAAAAAACAGAAATACTATTTACACTTGACTCTACTATACACTACTGAGCCATCCAGAAGTGAGGGCTTCTCTCCTGGGAATTGTCCGAGCCCTCAGGCGGCTCCTGGATGACTGAAGATTTCAGCCAAATAAGCCTTTATTTATACACTGGCCGAACATTTTAGTCGGCCAATGGTATAACAATTTACTGGTAGGCGGAGCCTATTAGAGCTCTCGCCTCCAGATATACTCTCCGAGTATTTTTCCAAACTTCAAAAACTTTAGTATTTCTGGCAGATTATGACACGGCCCCCCTTTAAGGGATCGCTTGGCATGCGGATGGAACGTCGTTGGATTTGCCCTGAAAAGGGCCAGTTCTCTCGAACGTGTACCTAAAAATAAAACCTAAAAGAGAACTATGTTACAGCTACTGGCTATCCAAATCTTGCAGATGTTGTTGCAGGCTTATCGTAGGAATTCCAGGCTACTCCTTTACGAAACTTTTATGGGATGTGCCATATATCCACATACGCTCATTATCCAGCTTCCAAAGAGGCGCCATATGTCTTCGCCCTTGCCCACTGGCTAGGACAACCAGCTGTTGGGCGAGGTAGCTTCCACTATGTCGTTTTGCCCTGGCCATCCGCTCAGGAACAACAAGCTGGCTGTGGAATGGAACACTTCCATCGAATCCACGAAGGACACGGGCATCCTCGATTCCACTGGCATAACTCGCTTCAGAATCATTCCGAAAGTGCATCCAAGAAAACTTTCCGATAAGTATCCTCAAGTCCGGGTTACTGGAAAAGTTGTTATTCAGTGGGTCCGATAACCGCTTGGAATCTCCTTAATTTCGCGGGGCCCCACTACGGGCGCCATGTCAACAAATGCGTGCACTCGGATAGTAGGAAGTTAGGACGCATTGCCTCTTCCGGCTAGCTCAGACCGCCTATCCAAAGTACAGCATCGTCGCAAAAATCTCAGCAACTCCGGAGCTCTTCATTTATTTGGAAACCAGCAGGAACGTGTCTGACATACGAATTCTTTTTGGATTTGTTGGTGTTGCCAACCAACGAGGTTCCATCAATTCGCATGCCAGGCCGAAGATCGCAAAAAAAAACCAGAAATACTATTTACACTTGACTCTACTATACACTACTGAGCCATCCAGAAGTGAGGGCTTCTCTCCTGGGAATTGTCCGAGCCCTCGGGCGGCTCCTGGATGACTAAAGATTTCAGCCAAATAAGCCTTTATTTATACACTGGCCGAACATTTTAGTCGGCCAATGGTATAACAATTTACTGGTAGGCGGAGCCTATTAGAGCTCTCGCCTCCAGATATACTCTCCGAGTATTTTTCCAAACTTCAAAAACTTTAGTATTTCTGGCAGTAAAAGTAAAAGTAAAAAGTATTTATTGGATTAAATAGTATAAAATGTATAAACGGCGTGACAACATATAACGAATATAAAATAAATAAATATGTAAATATAATATAGACGTTTCACAGATCTTAAAACTATCACTTAGCCACAGGGTAGTGGTAGGGAGGGAGTGAAAGACTGTGGGGTGGGGTTCGACACGGGAGGGCCGAACCAGATCGTACCTACCTTGCGGTAGGTTCTACGATGTTATGTAGTTCGAATGCTGTCAGTGTTACGTCGCATGGTGTTGTGGTTTCCCTGCCTCCTCCAAGTTATGCAGGGGGAATTATTACTTTACGTGTGAGACATCAGATCATTGGACGTTTCTCATTGGTGTGCTTAAAGAGTCTCCGGGAAAAATTTCTGGCAGATTATCCAAAAAATCCAAAAAGTATATTCATTATTAAATTTACAATAAAATGTACAGCAACAACAAGCATAAAATACACATACATACATATAAATATATAAAATACAAACATGACATATATGTATAAATAAAAGCACTCATAAAACTATCACGATACAGCCACAGGGTGGGGTAAGGGAGGGAGTTAGGAGTGCTTTAGGGTTGGAAGGTTTGGGTCTGACCTACTGAGGTGTTCAGTGGTTGGACCGGACCAGCTCCCGTCTGTCCTAGGACAGACCCTACGTTGTGATGTAGGCTCAAATGCTATGTTGCTGAGTCGCGTAGCTGTGGGTGTTCTGCCTCCTCCAAGTTATGCAGAAGATATTGGTAGTTTTACATGTTAGACATCAGATCATTGGACTTTCCTTATTGATTTTTCGATGAGGTCCCGGAAAAAAGCCTACAGCAAAAACCGAGTTTAGACATGGTTTGTGACCTGGTGGTCTGTCACTCACTCACTCCTCTTCTGGAGTTTCATGGAAAATATCCAGTGCCTGGTATATGAGCCCCCCATGCCTCTTTGGCCTGTTATGGTGGGCTCGGACTTCGGTGATCCCTCTAGTCAGTGGACTTCCAAGGATAAAGTATCTGAAGAATTTATCAGACTGTTGTTTGATAAACTCTTCGATGGATGGAATATCGGCTAGCTCCCTTAGTGCTTCCAGCCGAATGTATCGGCCACTGTTGGTGACGATACGGAGTACTTTGTTCTGCATCCTCTCCAGTCTAAGCATGTGGGACTTGGGGATGCTGCAGAACACTGGACATGCGTAAGTCATTGCTGGTCTTATGACCTGCTTATAGATCAACACTTTGTTAGTCATGGACAGCTTGGAATTCCTGGCTATCAACGGGTATGACCTTCTCACGGCCCCCGCAGCTCGTTGAATTGCCAAGCTGACATGCTTCGCAAGTGTTAATCTCTTGTCCAGAAGTACTCCCAGGTACTTCACCGAATCAGTCACATCAATCTGATTTCCCAGAGCTCTAAATCCCCCAGAGATGATCACGCGAGAGCGTTTTCTCTTCTTTGTGAAATTTATGAGCTCTGTTTTATCAGGATTCAACACTATTTTGTTTTTCGCTAGATACGGTACGACCTCCCATTGCAGGTGCGTTTCCAGCATTGCTGCTGCCGTGTTCGTGCGGTAGGCATGGGCGTATATAGCTGTGTCATCAGCGTATATAGCCGTATGCGTATTGGGGAACTTTGGGAAGTCGTATGTATATAGCGAATACAAAAGTGGGGATAGACTTGATCCTTGAGGCACTCCTGCTCCGGCCTTTCGCGCTATGGAGCGTGTTCCGTTTACTCTAACCTTGAAAGTCCTGCCGACTAGGTATGAGTCCATGATGTTTACCAAGTATTCGGGCATGCCTGCCCTCAACATCTTCATGACTAAGCCCTCTATCCAGACGGTATCGAACGCTTTCTGAATATCCAACAGGATCATTACTGTATTGAGCTGACGAATAAAGCCCTCCCTCACCTCGTGAACAATTCTGGCGACCTGGGAGGTCGTAGAGTGACCTCTTCGGAAGCCGAACTGCTCGGCCGGGATGAGTTCGTGCTCTTCTTCGAAATCTCGAAATCGTTTTAAAAGGATTCTGTCTATCAGCTTGGCAACAGAACTAAGCAGGGAAATCGGCCGGTAGCTTTCGACCCTTGCATCGGGCTTTCCTGGCTTTATGATAGGGATAATCTCCGCTTGCTTCAGGCATTGTGGATAATGTTGCCACTTTATGATGCTGTTGATAATGTGTATAAGTTGCACTAGGGACTTCCTCGGAAGGTTCCTGAGCAGAATCGTGTCCACTCCGTCTATGCCGGGAGCCCTGTTTCTAGGGAGCCGTTTTATGATCTCTTGAACCTCCTCAAAGTTGGTCATCAACTTCGAGAAGGTTCTACCATCTATTGCCATCTTGGGGGCATTTCTGAATGCTTTGGCGTCCCTATTAACAGTCTCGTGTTCCGGCATAGTGTCGCCGGCTGCCTGGAAAGCGCTCTGGTAGTATTCTCCAAACATCTCCGCCTTCCCAGGATCGGTAGCAACCTGTCTTCGGCCATTCCCTACGGCTGGGATGTCTCTCTGCCTCTTTTGAAGGCTTCGGTTCATCCGCCATAAGGAATTGTCTCCGACATTTAAGCTTTCCAGTTTCCTCTGCCAGGCCTCATTCTTGTGGGTCTGAATAAGTGAACTTATGTTATTGCCGAGGTTGTGCATGTTCTCCCGGTGGATAGGCATGCGGGTTCTTTGCCACTTTTTCCTCTCTTTACTGTTCAGCTTAATCAGATCCAGAATGTGGTCTGGAAGCGGATCCCGGTCCACTCTAACTTTTCTCTTCTTGGTGGTGATATTCCTGGCTTTCTGAATATTATCGATCAGCCTCTGAGTCTCCCTCTCAATGTTATTTTCCTCTATCTGAGGGGTGATTGTTGTTAGTTGGGTCAGTACTTTCCTGTACTCTTTCCAGTCTGTTGTGGAATAATCGTAGAGGATTCTTTGCCCCTTGGGCCTCTGTCCTCCACTGACTGAAAAGACTACAGGATCGTGGTCTGAATTCAACTCAGAGACTGTTCGCAGCTCAGTTATATCTGTGACGTTTTTATTCACCACCAAGTCGCGAGTGCTAGGGGTGCTACCGTTCCATGGGTAGAATGTTGGAGTGTCTGGGAAGTCTATTACAATGTTATTATTCATGGAATACTCCCAGAGCGCTCTTCCATTTGGGTTACCTATTGGACAGTTCCACTCAGTTCTCTTCGCGTTGAGGTCCCCAGCCAACAGCACCTTATGCCCTGTGTTGCAGAGATTATCGATATCTATTGCCGTAAACCTGTTGTTCGGTGGATTATATACCACATATAGCTTCGTGCCACTTTCTAATTGTATTCCGGCATGTTCTATGGAACATTGCCTTTGTGGCAGAGGAATATGTGGTATATTAGTCCTTGCAAGGATGGCGACCCCGCCTCCTCCCCGGCGATTAGGTCTGTCTACCCTGGTGGTAGTGAATCCTTTGATCTGCAGCTTATGCTCCTGTTGGATCCTCGTCTCGGATAGGAGCATTATATCAATCTTATGTCTGTGAATGAAATCAGTAACAAGTTGAAGCTTGTTCCTGATTCCATTCACATTGAGCATGCACACCTTTATAGGCATTTATAAGCCGTAGCTTTGGATATTGTCCATGACCTTCCAGAAGGCCATGAATTTCTCTGTATCATCCCGGGCTCTCGTCAAGCCATCAATAATGGCGTCCATGGCCTGCAGTAGGCCTGTGGTGTTGACTAGGCCTTTTATGGTCTGATGTCTTTCCATGTACCCACTCATAGCATTTGAGGTGCTAGGTGGGCCGGTCCTTGGTTGTTGGGATGGGGGTTGGGATTGTGGATAGGACACCCTGTGGCTTACCCTTTCATCTTCTTTTTGTTGCGCTTGTTGCGCCAGCCTTCTTTCCTCCCATATGTTTGCCCTGGGTGTCGGGGCCGCAACATATCTCTTCTGGGGTTTTTCTTTTTCCTTTCGTTCCTGGAGGGCGTTCGTGTGTCGCTGGTAGACTTCACATGCTTCTGAGCAGGAGGTATGTTGCCCCTTGCAATTGATACAGACAGCTGGAGTCGATCTTGGTTTGGGGCATGCCCTAGTCCAGTGCGCTCCAGCGCATTTCATACAGCCAATTGGCCTGTTACAATTGGACTGGGCATGTCCCCAGGCCTGGCATCTATAACACTGTGTTATGGTTCGATTGTTGCGTTTTATTTCCCATCGAACCACTACACCGTTAACAAAGCGGATGTTGTTGTTAAGGAATCCTACCGTGATGTTATTTTCCGTGTTAACGATGTACATCTTCCTCACAGTGTTATAGATCTCCAATATACCGAAGGTTTTCAGGCCTTGTGACTCCAGGTCTGTCTCAATTTCCTCCACTTTTGGGCAGTGATCCAATCCCTTCAAGACGAAAGCGTGCCTTTTTTCTCCCGGTAGCGTGTACGTGTGGTACTCGATGTCTGCTGCTTTGAACCTGTTCTTCAATGTGGTATGGTCCGTTGGGTTTGCAGTGTATATCAGGGAGGAGCTGTTTGTAAATTTGTAGGTTACTTCTCCCTGTATACCTGTCCTCATCATGTCCCGCATAGCAGCATCGAGTTTTATAGTGCCGTCCACGATGATTGGTGGGCATTTTCTTTGTTTGGCAATTGCTGCCGGGAGAGGCTGTTTATCTTTGGCACTGGCTTTCCCCTTGCCCTTCCCTTTCGGGGGTGGGGGGTTGGTGCCTTTTGGTGGAGGGTTGCTGTCCCCGGCTGGGGGGTTATTTCCTTTTGCTACGGGGTTGTCTTCCTCCTCCACGTCGCTAACCTCTACTTCCTCATCTCCTTCTTCCGAAATTGCTCCGAATCTGTTACTAGTTGCGATAGTTGGAGAGCTATTCAAATTTAATGGTGTCCAGTTCCTCCTAGTCGTCTTCCTGGGTTTGACGAAGGTGTCCCCTTGTTCCTTTGTGTTTGGATTTTTCTTTCCAGGAGGGGAGGCTAGGAGTTTCTGGAGCGCAATGAGTTCCTTTCTCCTTTCTCTCACCTCTTCCCCAAATTTCTCCCTGAAGTGATCAGCAATTTCGCTTATCTCTCTTTCCCGGATTTTCAGCCACGGAAACTCGGTAAGCTCATCCGGGATAGTGATTTTTCGACAAAATAGCTCGACTTTTGCGTTGACTTTGGCTGTGACGTCTTTCTCTAGTTGTTCAGTTGCTCTGTAATTTGTGTGTAATTTTCTTCTTCGTCTTCGCTATTTTGTCTCTCATTGCTGGATCCTGGTTTCGGGGGATTTCTGGGGGGAGGTGAACGCTCCTGCTGTTTATCTTCGACTATCCAGCTTCGGGCAAATTCGGAAGGAATGGGCGTAGTTGGGGGGGTTAGAGATTTCCTCCTGCTCAGAAGTCTTCCTCTGCTTGCTCCTTCTGTTGGCTTCTCTTGTTGTTGCTGCTGTTCTTGCTCTTTTTCTTTTTTCCGTTTTTCTTCTTCTTCATGTTTCACCCTTTTGTCCTGTTCTCTCTTCTTTCTGCGCTGTTGGTCTCGCACTTGCTGTGCTTTGACCTCAGCGCAGAATTTGAAGAGTCCTTTTGGGCTTTCCGCCTGTTCGGGAGGTGCTTAAGGGTTTTCTGCTGGATTTTTGGGTACTTGGGGTGCCTTTTCATTTTCGGTGTTTTCTGGTATTGTTAGTGTGTCCATGTTTATATCAATTTCGGCTTTGCTGTTTTCCCCTTCATGCATTTTCCCCTGCTCATGAGTGGTGAGAGTATTTTTGATCTCCTTGTCGAGTATTTCAGTTTCCACTCTGATTTTATTTGCATTTTCCAGTAGGCTTTGCCCTTGCATGCGGATGTCTGCCTCCCTATCAGCACTGTTTTTCTCTGGTGTGTGGTCGTTTACTGCCTCCGATGTTACTTCCAGATCTGTTTCCTTATTGTCTAATGGTGGGATGCTTAGAGAAGGTTGGTTTTTGCATTCCTTTTCAAAGTCGAAGTCCCTCAGGGTTCTGTTCCCGGCCTTGTCATATTCGACAGCGAATATCTTCGATACCCTAGACCTTTTCCTGGGGACTGCGACTTTTTCTTTTGCGTCAACCACCTTTTTCGCTTCAAGAATGCCACTGAAGAATTTTTGCCTCTCCTGAAAGCTTGTTTCTCCAGTGTCATTCTTGCTTTTCTTGTCCGGAGGAGAGTTACCTGCCTCTCTCCTGTATGAGTGCAGGTAATCTCCAGATCTGGAAGTTGGCGACGGTTTTCCTCCTGTCTTCCTGTCATCACCTTCTGTGGTTTCGGCCTGTGAGGCTGTGCGCTTTAGCGCCGTCACTGGCTCTTGCCTTGTTGATTTTTCCGGCGAGGTTTTGACCGGAATTAGGGATGTTGGCCTTTTCGTAGGTGTTCTTTCCCCTTCTGGGACTTGTGGGGCTTCAGGTGTCGGTGTCGGGGGGTGAGTTCTTTCTCACCCCCCGTGGGGTCTAACATTGGGTAGGCTGTGTTCTGATCTTATTTTACAGTATATTTTCTCGAGAGAAATCTATTCGAGATCGGCTTCCCTACGATTGGCCTAGACGGCCAAAGTAGGCGTGGCTTCTTGCCTGGGTCTAGTCCTAGGCTCCCAGGAGCTGAGGATAATCCCGCGAGATATATCCACTCTCCTGCTCACCTGGCTAGACACTGGGCCACACTGAAGCTATTTGTTGGTTTAGGTGTTGCGTATGATGGTTTAAAAAGTTTTTAAAATGTTCTAGAGTGCTTTTGATTTTAAAAATTGCCAAGAGCTGTATAAGTGTGCTCTGGTCGGCTAGCCAGAGCATACTGGCAGATTATGACATCTGTCGTCTCGGCTGGGACTCCATTTTTGATGGACTAGAGGGAATAGTTCCACTCTCGAACCGGCTAGCTCGGCGGGGTTCGGTTTCATCAGCCAGACGCAAATTTGTAGAACCCAACCCGGATATCGGGATGGAATTTCCAGTCGCGGAGTGAAGCTTATGAGAAAGAAGGGGCCTTCTTGTTAGGTAATAATTTAAACTTGAGAGTGGATAACCGCGTACGCAAGTAGTCCAGCTCTCATTCAACGCGGAAAGATTTCGCTAGGTGGATTTATATGTAGTAGTGCAAATATATATATGTGATCAGTGTGCTTAAGAATGTTGTAAACTTTTACGTCCTTACCCAGTTTGTACTTATGTTTACGAATTCTTTTGTTATCGATGGCTGCTGCAGTACAAACTAGGGGAGACGCCTGAAATAAAAGTATGGCCGGGACGTTAGCCCGGAAAACAGTACACAAATATATATATACAAATAGTTCAGTATGAATAGATTATAAATAAATCAGAAACAAATAACTGTCTTTTATCAGGACGTTAGCCTGTAGAACAAAACTTTTTTTTTACTGACAAAAAAAAGAATGATGAAAATCACTGTATTCACAAGTAGCAGAAATTGTATCTTTATTTTCTATCACCGAAATCGCTGCAAATTGATGTTTGTGGTATAAGCAGGATTATACGACTAACTTTTGATTAAAAAAAACACAAAAGAAAAGTTTCTGACAGAGAAAAATGTTCACTGGTTTGGTTTAGCTTACCAAAAGGTTGAATCTCTCAACTTTCTTCGCTCTGTGAGCCCGGAACTCTGGAACAGGAACAGGAACGGGTGGAGAAATGAAACAGGAGTTCACACCAGTACAACAACTCCGCCTCTCGGAATATGAGCCTGCTACCAGGTTGTTGGCTCGTAGATTCCCCAAAACTCGTTCAGAAAATATCAGGTCCAAATAAAACGTCGTCTGAATATCGACAGCCGGAGCTCGTCGTATTGGATATTACAGACAGTTCTGCTATACCAGTAGAACTGGAGAACTTCTCAACACTATTTGTTGTATGGAAGTCAGGTAGAAGCACTTCTACTGAAAATCACTGCTCAAACTTTGTTGGCAAAAATAACGATATCACTGCTCAAACTTTGTTGGCAAAAATAACAATCTATCACATGTGCTCTGCACGAACAATGAGAGTCGAATGAATATCTGACTCGCGAATGAATTTCTTTTATAGACAAAGCCGGAGGTCGCGCTGGGCGTGGCCTACCGGAAATTTTTGCGGAGATATACTCTCGGCTCATAAATTCTGAAGAATCATTTTATTTAAAAAATGCTTCCATAGAGAAATGAAATTGACGTTATTTGGCAGTTTTCTGTTACAATAATCACTTTTATTGCCCGAAGACAACATGCCCCCCCCCCTAAGGAATCGCTGGCAACTGGTAGCATAATTCATATCTTTGAGGACGAAGCCAACATTTCGTTGTTTTATTCAAATTTATTACAAAGGTTGAAATAAAATGGGCAATCGGCCCCTGCCAATCGGCGTACATAAAGGCCCTATCCTAAATATACAAAGTTAACTTATTCTAAAAAAAAAAGTCAAATAGAACTTCAACATGGTAATATTACCGAGCGCTCTTGGAACAGGCTCCAAAAGCTTCCTAATTTTTCTTACATTACTACGGTATCCCTGCACACTATACAAGGTCATCACGCACAATCCATGATTTGCGAGGTCAAAAATAAACTACCTTAAAATTAAATCAGTACAGACCATATGCCTAGGACGAATATGTTAACAATGAGGCAAGAAGAAGTAACATGTTTTTTTTTTATACACCAGGAGAGATTCACTATATCTCATCAAGGGGAGAACAAAAATTGGTCTGTACTACAACATTCTTAAGTCAATACACTAATCACCTTCCTCATCCGAGGAAGAAGGCGGCGACCTTGGATCGAGGTGGGCCTGCCCTTTACGAGGTGCAGGAGCCTTCCTCAGGTCATCCGTGTGAATACTATACGCACCACCGCCTTTATTTACAAGGTAACAAGTAAGACCTATCTTTCTCATAATCTGGTAAGGGCCTACCCAGGTTTGCCCAAAATTCCGCTGCTCGCGTTTTGTGTTTCTACATAGAACCCACTGACCAGGGAGAAAATCGATCGGTTGTGGAAGTTGCTGTTGAGGAAAATGCTTCCTCTGGTATGAAGTACTAGCCACGTGTGCATCCGCAACACGCTGATCTCTCGCGTGGTTACGATCCCTGCGCCTAGCTTGCTGAGGTGTAGCCCAGTCACCAGGACGCGGCAATTCGTAACCGAGCAATAGCTTGCTAGGTGACATACCGGTAGCCGCATTATGTCTTGTTCTTAGATTAAAAATTATTTCGGGTATTTGCTCCTCCCATTGATGCTCTTCTTTGCCTAGCAAAGCAGCTCGCATCATCTTTTTCACCTCTTGTATCCGCCTTTCGACAGGGTTCGCTTGCTGGTGTTGGATTGCAGATAGCTTCAGTTCGATTCGCCGGGTTTCACAAAATCTTTCAAAGATTCTGCCCCTGAACTGGCTACCGCTATCTGAGATTATGATTGCAGGGTAACCCCATCGGTTAAATACATCTTCTTGCAGATATTTAATCAGTGCGGTGGCATCGGCCCTAATAACTGGCTTAGCTTCCACCCACTTGGAAAAACAATCTGTAACCATCAGAAGATATCGGTTCCCTCCTGGGCGCCTTGGGTAGGGGCCCACGACGTCCACGGAGATAATTTCCCAAGGTTTTGTGGGAGTGTTCGGACGTTGATGGGCAGTTTGCTGTGGCTTAGCGCTTTTCGTGGTTGCACACGCCAGGCACCGGACGACATAGTCGTTCACCCTCGCTTTCAGTGGAGCATACTGAAAATGTCTTGCGATTTGGCGGTGCGTTTCCTCGGAACCAGGGTGTCCAATATCATCGTGATATCTTTTAAGGACACGAGGAAAGAATTCTTTCGGAATAACTAATCTTTTCTCCTCATTATTTCTGCCCACGAAATATACAAGTCCGTCCTCTAAGAGGAATTCAGTACCGATACGCCACTCATAATCACTTGGATTGTTGGATTCACGGGCGCGTATAATTCGGTCAATAAACCGTTGCACTCCTGGACTATTTCGCTGGGCGTCTACAACTTCGTCGTAGAAAGTTTGCATCTGGCTGAGTATTACTGGGGTTCCCTCATAATCCGCATGCCGTAGGATAGCAATAGAGGCAAACTCCACATAATCATTTCGAGAAAGGTAATCACCTTGTCCTTCCACATCTCGAAAGACTGCGGTAGTCACCAACTCAGCTACTCCACCGCAAATGGATTTCGCCAAGTGCGTGGCTTCAAGAATATTGTGTAGGGCATTCATCCCTTGGTTCACGTTATCTTGGTCCTCTTTACTAAAAGGGACTTTCGTAGCCTCGATGAGGTGGAGTGTCTCCCCTACCTCAAGCGAAGCCTCAGGGTTTTCGAGGGCAGGAAAGAACATTCTTTCCGCATCTACTTCGAGATCCTGGCCGGTCTCTTTATTTTCAGGATTCCGTGACAGGAAGTCCGGGAGTTGGTTCAACCTACCGGGCACATGTATGATTTCAAAATCATATTCTTGAAGCAACAGTGCCCATCTGGTAAGTTTTGCCTTCTCGTCTTTCATTTTATGAAGTCACAATAAGGCGGAATTGTCAGTGTATAACTTGAACTTGTTGTCCTGTACAAAATGCTTGTACTTCCTAATCGCCCACACAACGGCCAAACACTCAATTTCATTTATATGATATCTTTGTTCAGTTTTATTGAGTTTGGCGCTACTGTATGCGATTATATCTCTTCCTTGATCCTCACGTTCTTGAAACAGCACTACTCCGATCCCCACGGAGCTCGCATCTGTCTGCAAACAGTAAGGTCTCAAGGGGTCGGGTCTTGCTAGTTCCAGAGGCTCTGCAACTAGCGATTTGATTTTTTTAAAAGCTATGTCTGCCTCAGGGTTCCACTTAAACTTGCGAAACTTGTCAATTAGGTCGGTCAGGGGGGCCGCTATCTCTGCAAAATGAGGGATATACTCTCGCAGCCACCCTGCCGTACCCAAAAAGGCACGGACTTGCTTTATACTCTTCGGGACAGGGAAATCGACGATATTAACCACGTGGGTTTCCTGGGGTTTATTTCCCGTTTCAGACACAACTCGTCCAAGGTACTTAAGTTCTTTTGATGCGAACTGGCATTTTGACTGGGATAACCATAGGCCGTGCGATCTTAGTCTTTCCAAAATTTTTCTCAAATGAACTACATGGTCCTCAAAGTTGTCTGAATAGACAATTATGTCGTCTAGGTACACCTTACAGAACGTGTCAGTGTACCCGACAAGGACAGAGGACATTAATTTTTGGAAGACCGCCGGCCCATTTTTCAGTCCAAAACTAAGCACCTTGAATTCGTAGACCTGTCCGTCAGGGGCCCCGAACGCGGTGTATTTCCATGAGTCTTTTGACAAGGGGGCTTGCCAAAAACCATTTCTCAAGTCCAGTGTAGTGAATACCTTGGCCTTTCCCATTTCTCTGACCGTTTCCTGAATCGGCGGCAGATTTGGAGCCTCCGATATAATTAATTTATTAATTTCACGATAGTCCACGCAAAAGCGTAACTTACCGTCCTTTTTGGGTACCAGTACCACAGGACTGCAGTACGGGGAAGTACTGGGTGTGATCACCCTCGCTTCCGACAGCTTTCGTATTTCATCATGAACTATCCGTTTCCGTACTTCGGACATTTTATCATAACGAAATTGCCGGAACGGTTTTTCTTGTTTCACTTTAATAGTGTGTACTGCAGCCTGGGTAACAGGCTGACGCACTGTCTCCTCAAACACGTCTGGAAAGTCTCTAAGGACTTTCAGTATGTCGGCTTTTGTCTCTGAGCTAAATTGCTCATCCCCGAATATGGGCATAGGAGCATCAGTTCTACGTCTTTCCGAGGGCTGGCTCCAAAAAATTGTTTGCCTAGACCTCGTCCCTATATACAAACATTTCCGTTTGATATCGAGATTCGCTTCGTGATGGAATAAAAACGGCATTCCCAGAATGACCGGTTCGTTCAAATCACTCAGTATGGTAACTATTAATTCGAAAGAATTTTCTTCGATTTGCAATTTTGTTTTCAAATGGCCCAAACTATAACTGCTGTTATTCGAGCATCCTAGCTGCACTGCAGTAGGATTGGGTAAGTTCGATAAATCGATATTGTTAAATAAATCTGCCCGAGCAAAATTTGTGCTTGCTCCGGTATCCACCAGCGCAAGCACAGTTTGTCCGTTTATTTGGATGGGAATGCGGGGGAGTTGTCTACCGAATTGTCTAGAGACATCCAGCATAATGAGGGTCTCCATATCCGGCAAAATGTCTTCACAGGGATTTTTTTCTGTTTCCGAAACTACAACCTGAGTTTCGGACTCATTACGAACATCATCTGGAACAATCGGAGCATTTTCGCTTTTGACACACTGTCTTTTGCTTGTGAAAATTTGTCCTTGAGTCAAGGGCTCCGAGTTTTCATAATGTGTCATATCGGGGCGGCTTTCTATTGTCTCAGATGATCCGCCACCGCCGGCGAGACATCTCGGGAGTAGTTTCCCGGCTGGGGGTGATCAGAATCCTCCTCCATAACATTTAGTCGGTTAACATTACCAACACGGGGTTGGCTCGCCAGATTTGAATTGTTCCGGGAACTATTCATCGCACCACCGCTTTGGTTACCGGACTGACCAACTTGGTTTCTATTGTTTGAGTAATTATTATTACTTCTCCAATTATTATTGTTATTTCTTACAGCATTTGCCGGGCCTGCATTGGCCTGCAAATTACCATTATTCGATCTCAGGGGCGGAGTCCTATCTGAACTCGTGGTGGCTTTATTCAAGGCGGATTGGCTACCCTGCAAATCGCCTTCGATATCCACGCATAATTGTGTCAGATCTTCAATCGTGGGGATATGCCTCCCTAGAAGAAAAACTTTAATATTGGGTGAAATCAGTTCGATTATTAATCGAATTCTTCCTTCCTCATCAAGATGGGGCAGTACACGATTTGCTAACGCCACCTTACTAGCAATAAAAACGTCCGTTCTATCGGCCTTCGACTGTTGTTGACCATACAACTTTGATGTCAATTTCGCTTTTATTTGAGGGTTATCGAATCTCGCTAAAAAGCGATTCAATAAAAATTGCCAAGGAGTGTCTAGGGCATTGTATGAATTTCCCCAACTCAAGGCTTCACCTTTGAGTTGGCCTTTTAGCAGGCTAGCCCACTCATCTGATTTTACCTCAGATTTTTTAAATCCATATAATAATTTCCTAATGAAAATATTTGGATCTTCAGTATCCGTTCCGGAAAAAACCGGAAGGCGCTGTTTATCCAATTTTTTTACATTATTATGGCCAGCTAAGTTCATCAGAACTTGTGCTAATTGGGCCATGGAGTCCGGGGCATTCGCAGTCTTGGGACTGCTATGAAAACTCGAAGGAGAAATATTTCTAACTGTTTGCTGAAATTTCACTTTCCTTTCAGGGTTATTAGATGGGCGCCACCCGTTTTCTCTATCCGAAAACTCGGTAGAGGCAACGGGAATTTCGGGGAGCAACGACTCAAAAGGATTCGCAGATCGTGAGAACGTTGGTTTCCCTAGTGAAGCCGTCGTGGCTTCTCCACTAGTATTATAAGAGTCTATCTCGGATACGGTATTCCAATCTAAATCTCGAAATGACTCGGCGATTTTTGTATTCGCAGAGATATACGCGGTATTTGCTAAAGGAGACGTTTCTTGCCCATAGCTCTCTCCCTCAGGTAGATCGTTCTCCTCTCCTAATAAGAGGGGAGCTCTCTCGTCCACTCTGGACGTAAAAGAGTCTAGCCAAATTCCATTATTCTGCCTTATAGGCGTGTTATGAAAATTTGTGGTCCTTCCAAAAATTTCAGACGTTGTTTCGAACCCACGAGGCCCCCTCAGTGAATTTGGAAGCAACGCTGGTATCCTTCCGAACAAACCGTTGGGCGCCATGTCGTCTCGGCTGGGACTCCATTTTTGATGGACTAGAGGGAATAGTTCCACTCTCGAACCGGCTAGCTCGGCGGGGTTCGGTTTCATCAGCCAGACGCAAATTTGTAGAATCCATCCCGGATATCGGGATGGAATTTCCAGTCGCGGAGTGAAGCTTATGAGAAAGAAGGGGCCTTCTTGTTAGGTAATAATTTAAACTTGAGAGTGGATAACCGCGTACGCAAGTAGTCCAGCTCTCATTCAACGCGGTAAGATTTCGCTAGGTGGATTTATATGTAGTAGTGCAAATATATATATGTGATCAGTGTGCTTAAGAATGTTGTAAACTTTTACGTCCTTACCCAGTTTGTACTTATGTTTACGAATTCTTTTGTTATCGATGGCTGCTGCAGTACAAACTAGGGGAGACGCCTGAAATAAAAGTATGGCCGGGACGTTAGCCCGGAAAACAGTACACAAATATATATATATACAAATAGTTCAGTATGAATAGATTATAAATAAATCAGAAACAAATAACTGTCTTTTATCAGGACGTTAGCCTGTAGAACAAAACTTTTTTTTTACTGACAAAAAAAAGAATGATGAAAATCACTGTATTCACAAGTAGCAGAAATTGTATCTTTATTTTCTATCACCGAAATCGCTGCAAATTGATGTTTGTGGTATAAGCAGGATTATACGACTAACTTTTGATTAAAAAAAACACAAAAGAAAAGTTTCTGACAGAGAAAAATGTTCACTGGTTTGGTTTAGCTTACCAAAAGGTTGAATCTCTCAACTTTCTTCGCTCTGTGAGCCCGGAACTCTGGAACAGGAACAGGAACGGGTGGAGAAATGAAACAGGAGTTCACACCAGTACAACAACTCCGCCTCTCGGAATATGAGCCTGCTACCAGGTTGTTGGCTCGTAGATTCCCCAAAACTCGTTCAGAAAATATCAGGTCCAAATAAAACGTCGTCTGAATATCGACAGCCGGAGCTCGTCGTATTGGATATTACAGACAGTTCTGCTATACCAGTAGAACTGGAGAACTTCTCAACACTATTTGTTGTATGGAAGTCAGGTAGAAGCACTTCTACTGAAAATCACTGCTCAAACTTTGTTGGCAAAAATAACGATATCACTGCTCAAACTTTGTTGGCAAAAATAACAATCTATCACATGTGCTCTGCACGAACAATGAGAGTCGAATGAATATCTGACTCGCGAATGAATTTCTTTTATAGACAAAGCCGGAGGTCGCGCTGGGCGTGGCCTACCGGAAATTTTTGCGGAGATATACTCTCGGCTCATAAATTCTGAAGAATCATTTTATTTAAAAAATGCTTCCATAGAGAAATGAAATTGACGTTATTTGGCAGTTTTCTGTTACAATAATCACTTTTATTGCCCGAAGACAACACATCGATAGGCAGGAGCGGAGAAAACCGTTCAGGTTTCCGTCCTTGAAATCCTGGCAGTTTGATATACTCAATTTCGAATATTTTATTCGAAATTATTATTTTTGGCCTTTGCCAAATCGGGAACGAGTTGCTTTTCCTGTTGGGTTCTATTTTTCGAATCCTAGGCTTCTCTCGGCCGAAGATGACAATTTTTGTTTCGAAACTCTATCATTCGGTCGGACCAGGCCGACTTCTCACATGGGGACTTAATGAAATTTTTTCTTCCAGGCTTTTCAGGAACCTTTCCGAAATGTCGGTTTGGTTTTCCAAGATGTTTATTTTTGCAAAAATCAACCAAAAATTGGTATATTATAACAGAAACCATACGTCACTTGATAACAGTTGCTACTACTGTGATATTTTATTTTCATTCGTCGGCGTTATAAAAAGCCGCCAAAAAAAATATTGGATAAATTGGGAAAAAAAATACTCTGTAGGTCCATAACTCAAATAGGAACATACAACTTTTTCTTGCCTGTACTATTCAGCATAACCATTCCTTTCTAATGATATAATAGAAAGTAATTTTTTGAAATGAAATACCAAAAAATCCAATTATTATTCTTCAAATAACGAAAAAACAGATTTATCGAAAAAAAAAATTCAAATTGATAGGATTAAAGATAAAATAAATTCAAAACAAATGTTCGAAATGCATTCCCTCAGCGTCAATACATTTATTGACTCTGGTGATATTTTCATGTAAAACGTTTCTCAACATTTGGGGCGTGATATCTTGAAAAGCTCTACGAATTTTTAATTCTAGCTCATGTAGAGTTGTAGGCTGTGTGGAATACACCCTATTTTTAAGATGCCCCCATAGAAAAAAGTCGCACGGAGTAAGATCAGGTGACCTTGGTGGCCACCTGACTGGACCATGGGTTGTTATAAGTCTCTCTTGAAAGCGATTTTGAAGATAATTTCTCGCTATTCTTGAATTATGCGGAGGGGCGCCATCTTGCTGGAAGTACATTCTCTCAGTTATTTCCGCTGGTAGGTTGTTAATGAATTCCGAAATTTCATTCGTTAAAAATTAAAGTATCTCTCTCCGGTTAGTTGGCCTTGAAAAAGAATGGGGCCAACAATATGAGTTTCAACTATTCCTGCCCAAACATTCACAACAAATCTCTCCTGGAAGCCGCCTTGTAGAAACCGGTGCTCGTTTGCTATCGCCCAGTACCTGGAACAAAAGACCGTTCACACTTTTAACACTTTACACTTCGACTATCGACAATAATCCAAATAAAGTACAGTGCCTACCTTGTATTATTCCTGTTAAATAATCCATTGTTGGTAAATCTTGACTCTTCCGTAAACAAGATATAATAGTTAAATAGGTGATTCTCAGCATTTTGTCGAAGAAACCAATTACAATATTCCAGGCGCCTTTCACCGTCATTTTCATACAAATGTTGATGCAATTGATACTTGAAGGATTTCAATCGATGTTTTTTAAAAATTTTCCTAGCAGAGTCCTTACTAATAGCTAATTCAACGCCAATCTGCCTTGAAGAAATTGTGCTATCATATTGTACTAAAGCTAATACATTAATTTCAGTTTCCTCATTAATAACAAATGCTTCTTGGTCTTCGTGAACATCAGGCTCAGTTCTTAATTTTTCTTCAAGCCACTGGAAATACCTTCTTGACGGTTGCTGCCTCCCTGGATATCGCTCTAAATACAATCGTTCAGCGGTATAAGAATTTTTTAAACATTCACCATAAATAAGAAGCATATCAATTTGTTCGGTTCGTGAATAACGGGGCATTTTTTGAATATTCCACTAACTGATTTCGATTTCCAAACCCTTTTAAAATGGCAGAATCAAAAACACTACTTCGAACGTCAAAATAATATGGATAGCAGCGTTCGTGACAGCTCTCATTTCTTTTTTGTTTCATTCCAAAATACATCTTAATCAGCCTACTTGTTAATATTTTGGTTCGAATGATTATTGCAATGGAATGATTATTCTGAATAGCACAAACATCGTCCATAGGTAGATATTAGAATATCTATGGACGATGGCACAGACCAAGTACGTTTATGTTCCTATTTAACCTAGAACATATAGGATATAATTTATCATTCCACATTATTTTTAATTTTATTTTTGCGTATGGCGATAATCTGTTTTGTTATTTGAAGAATAATAATTGGATTTTTCGGTATCTCAGTTCAAAAAATCATTTTCTATTATATCATTAGAAAGGAATGGTTATGCTGAATAGTACAGGCAAGAAAAAGTTGTATGTTCCTATTCAAGTTATGGACCTACAGAGTATTGTTTTTTTCCCAATTTTTCCATTATTTTTTTTGGCGGCTTTTTATAACGCCGACGAATGAAAATAAAATATCACAGTAGTAGCAACTGTTATCAAGTGACGTATGGTTTCCATAGCCAACTTTTCAATTTTTGGCTTTCATTTTGCTTCCACGGCCTACTCGGTGAATTTCAATAATAATTATTTTCTGATCTAGTTTCTGGTTAAATACCAACTTGTGATATGTCATTAGAAAGGGAATTGAATGCTGAATAAAGAGAAAAGAAAAAGAAATAGGGTTTCCATTTAAAATAAGAAAGTTGATGTTACTTCCGGTCAGACCGGAAGTTAACTTCGACATGTCAATATGCTCAAATTCTAGCTCTTATGTCATTATATCGACGCTCCAAATTTCACAAACCTACTTCATACAATAACTGAGATATTCTGTAGGCAATACTTCCGTAGCCACCCGGTATATATATTGTTATGAAAAAGAATAGAATAGGATGAAATATTGTGATCCAAATAATAAATTTCAGTATTCTACAAAATTGATATGCTTACCAATGTTATCTGTACACTTTTATCCGCTTTTCGACAAATAAAAACGTGTCGTAGAGCATGAAACTGTTTTCTTCTAGTGGAGGTCTGAATAACTGAACTTTCTTGATAGTGAAACCATCACTGGAACTATCATTTTGAAAGGAAATAAAATTCAATTAATACATTCGAAATCTGAAATTTTAAATGACCCGGTATACTAGAAACGTTAGGAGGAAATGACAAGATACTGTCTGTCAGGGGATGAGAAGGAAATAGAAATATGAAGTCAAGAAAATTACAGCGAATGAAAAGGAAAATTGATATTATTTGAAGAGAAGATTTAATAGAATAGTAGTTGAAATGTCTAGTGGTGTAATAGAGGTAGAATAATGACAAGTAAGTTTGTTAAAAGTGTAAAAAGAGTTTGAATAAAAAATAATCGGTTGTGATTGGTGAAGAAAGAAAAAAAAACTTGGGGAAGATCATGACGATGAATCAAGAAAAAAAAACTGATTTTTTGAAAAGAGGAGATGTAAAAAAAAACTCACAAGTAAGAAAGATCAAGAATTTAGTGAGATTTTTACTTACGTTTGCTGATTTCCATTGGATTGGAGGAGTTTATGGTCAAACATAACAAACTGACTAGAAGTAAACCATAAAAGGTACCTATTTGCTTACGTTATCTATAACTATTAAGAAAATGGTTTCCATTTCATTGCATTCATTTTGGAGTTCAAATACTTTTGAGAAGATGTGCTATTGATATACGAAGTACGGAAAGAAAATATCAGGACCATTTTTCCAATGCGTGTACGAACTTTATTTGACAGCCATAATAATTCAAACTCCGACAAATGAACTATCGGTAAAAGTAAAAATTTTACAGAAACGTTTATGCCTATCATCTATTTTATGAACTTTAGTTATTCACCAAAAGATGGCGTTATCTTCACCGAATATTTGCATTACTCGATTGATATAGAATAAGTTTTAGATTAATTAGATATCAGGTTAGACATCTCTTAGGAAATTTATTGAAGGATTTCATTTGTTCTAACAGATTTGTTGTGACAGATTTTGCTGTTCTTGAAATAAAATCAATTGGATTTTCTATATATCATTTATTTGTAAATTTCTCATTTTACCACAGCAGAGTAAGTATTTTGTTTCCTGAATCCTACTGGGAAAAGCTTTTTCATGGTCTACCACAACTGAGCTGAAAAAGTAAAAGAGAGGTGTGACAAGAGTACAGGTAAGATTTGAATGAAGTCAGACAAAATATTTCTTTGAAAAAGTTATTCTGATACTAAATATTTCATTCATAAAAAAAAAAAAAAAAAAAATCTATACAAGTATTTTTCCACTACAAATTTTCAAAGACAATTTTATATAATAAAGTTGTTATAATACCATAACAATATATATATATATATATATATATATTTTTTTTTAAATAGTGAAGAACCATAATAATAGTAAATGTTCAATAGTGTATAAATTTTTTTTCTAAAATGTACCTAATAATCAGTTCAACTATAAAAGTGAATTTTTATTATTTTTAATATGTACAGTTTGTTGAGAAATACGTCATTCGTAAAAAACTACTATACAGGGTGTTTCTTAAGTACGTGTAGAAACTTTAAGATCATGTTGCTGACGTCGAAATGAGAAAAAAAGTTTCAATAAACACATGTCCGCCTGTTATTCGTTTCTAAGATACAGACTGTCAAAGTTTAATTGTCATATTTGTTTTTTGTGAATAAATTCCAAAATATTTGTGATATTCGAGTGAAGTTTGGTATCTGAGATGATTCTTCAATGACAAAATATAATTTTATGTTATTTGTGAAAAAACCAATTTCTAATTTTGAATTTGAAAATCTTATCATTGAAATCACTTGCATCGGTTATTTCAAATGCCAATAACTCGAAAACAGTTGCTCGAAGTAACCTCTACCGAGAATAAATTCTTTACTCAAAGAAATAATGTTACCAGATACCAAACTTTACTCAAATATCAAAATTATTTTGGAATTTATCACAAAAATAAAAATAACAATTCAACTTTGACACTCTGTATCTCAGACCTGCGGACATATGTTTATAGAAACTATTGTTATTATTTTGATATCAGCAACACACTCCTGAATTTTCTACACGTACTTAAGAAACACCATGTTTATCTTAACCTTATTCAATAATGAAAAAATGTATACAATGAAAAATTGTATTAATAGAAAATGTTCGATAGTATATTACTATTTTGTGGGAGTTGCATACGTAACGTTTTCTTCTACAACTCACCAGTCACGCTTAATATTCTAATGAACATTAATTCAAAGGAATATGGCAGTATTAAAAGAAGTTGGCAGTAGATTCAGATTTGATTATTGTCGTTGTCACAACCTTTCATGATTTGCAACAAATGGGTACACCAGATCTTTGGTTTTGGTATGGAGTTCCTGGAAGGAATATGCATATCAAAATGTGCGATACCCTAACGTTTTTTCATGTGTATACAGGATGTGATAAGGTATCCTCCTTTCATTGAATTGATATAACTGAATAATAATAATTCTTCCTCATGAAAAACCCGTAGATTGTACCTCAAGGCATAACCTCTGCGGGTAGAGGACGGCTATTATTATAATTTGCCGTAGTGAACCAGTATCCAATGATAGCTGCTGCAGACACAGTGATTGAAGACAGTGTCTAATCAAGGATTTTGTCCTGGGATTGGGGGTGTGGTTGAAGAAAATGTGAAGAAAATTAGGAAGTTAAGGAAATACAAGTTGTTAT
Organism: Chrysolina oricalcia; assembly: GCA_944452925.2. NCBI lineage: Eukaryota > Metazoa > Arthropoda > Insecta > Coleoptera > Chrysomelidae > Chrysolina > Chrysolina oricalcia. Next base: position 31,130,271 of record OX101824.2, read on the forward strand.
TTCATTTACAAATATTATTTGGTCTCTGTCCTGGGGGGAGGGGCAATAAACCCAATTCGATTTGCCTATGAATGGAGAATATTATGATAAGATTCAGCTTTTCAATGTAATAATACATAATGTTACTAGCCAGAGATTAAAAAACGCAACCAACTGGGGTAAGAAGTTGTCATATTCAGAATGTAATAATTGAACCACTTTTGACAGTTTGGCCACAGACTCCTGATGATTATTCAGATTTGATCAAGTACAGGTGCAAAATTCTCACAATTCATAATCACATTCTGTCATCACAAGAACAATATTGAACGAAGTGTTTAAACCTTTTAACATCATGCATTCCTGTGTTATATAATACTAAAAGATAGTTATCGTCGTTTATCGAATACACGAGATTAAGTATATTCTCGATGGAATTTCAAATTTTCCTGAAACCAAAGAAAATCATCACAAATACACTATTATATAGGGTAATTCAACCATGCAACATGAGGCAGACCAGTAAAATAAAATATTGAACATAGTTCTTCGTATACGTGAAATGAAAGTTCCAGATTCCTTTTTTTTACAACCGAATGGATTGTCATCACTAACACAATATTATATGGGGTGTTTTAACGCTGTAACATCAGGCGACAATAAACCAATCATATTCTAGCCAGAATTTAAAATTTTTCTTCAACCGAAATGAATTGTCATTCCAAAAAAACGAAGAACTAAGTATTTCAACCCCGTAACAGCAGGCGGTCTGGAGAAATAACATATTAAACCATAATTTTTATTAGAGTAGGGTTTCTAATGCATATGTAAAATATTATCTTTCACTATATGCAAGGTTGAAATACCTTGTACAATAGTTTTTTGATTCAATCAAGTCGGATGGAGGAAAATGAATTCCGACTGAAATATGTAATGAGATAGGAAATATACAGTGTGACCCTAGACCTGTATAGTAGGGATAGTTGAATATCTTTGAACCAATGACAATTTTCAAAATATTATGATTTTATATCATGCATCATTATGAGAGCTATCTTCAGGAATGACTATTATTTATACGAGGGGCGCAAGAAAGGGTCACGAAAACAAACACCCCATATACAGGGTGTTTTCTAATTACGGTTACCAACCACAGGGGGTCATTCAATATGTCATTTTGAAGAGAAAAGTTCATATGAACATATTTACGAAATTGATTTGTTTCTCAGATACAAGGCGTTGTAATTAAATGAAAAAACTGAAATTATAAAATATCATGAATATCGTAGAGTCGATTTGGTTGAAATTTGGCACATTTCAATTTTTAAATTTGGTACTTTCAATTTTTAATGAAATATGTGTAGGAAGAACACATGATATGCAATAGAGTAGCTTTATTTTTTTTTCGAAAACTAGCCTAGAAATGAAGAAAAAATATGAAGAAAAAAGAGACCAAAGAGTTGTATTTTTAGTTGCTCAATTTTGAAAAATAGAAACCCACGCAAAACACAGTCAGTGGCGTGTTTTCCTTTACAATATTGTTGGCTGTGGCGCCCACTGAGATGCCACTGGCACTAATAAGTTCAAACTTGTTATGGCTGAATGAGCGCCTCATTAGTTTGAATAAATGTATTGAATTTCAAACAAATTGGTTCTAGGGTATTTATGATATTTTATAATTCCGGTTTATTTTTTAATTTCAACGCCTTGTATCTCAAAAACGAAGCAACTCCAGAAAATAGGAACTTTTCTCCTCAAAATGACCATCGAATCACCTCTTGGAGTTAGGAACCGTAGTTAGGAAACACCTCATTTATCAAAAACTCTGAATTTCATCTCATTCAAGATTGATACTGATTTTTCATTTTTGAAAATCCGATAGGGCGTTGCCAAGTTATACCAGTTTTTCTTCAAATGATGACTTTCTGAGGATAAGCTCATCACCAAAACCATGAAAAAATTACGAAATCATTCAAGAATGTTGATAGAAGATGGGATATTCAAATACAGGAAATATTCCTCTTTCTCGAAAGGTATACAGTGTGGTCAGAAAAATGATTTTCCCTAAATTTAAACTGCCTTTACTTTTATTTTTCAAATGGTACACCCTACAATATGTACGATTTTATATCACATTGGTGGTTTGATTGCCTAAAGTCAGTAGTTCAATGGGGGTATCTGAAATTAGAGGTGTATACTATTCTACAACTGAATTGGAGGATTTCTGATTTCAAATTTTGAGTGGTTTTCGTTGCAATTTGACCAGAATATCGTATACTGAACCCAGCTGAAATGAACGTGACAGTAAAATATATTTTTCAAAGATAATCAGTGTCAAAAATTACATTTCAAAATCTCATAGACAACATGACATAAAAATCAAAAATAGTACAATCGAGATTATCATATTTCAACACCTCCCCGTAATCGAGATAGTATAACAAAAAAAAATGATCAATTAATCATGCCAAAGCCTTGTATGCATTTCAGATGTTTTACTCGATTCAATCCTTTGGTAAGAACATCTGCGATCATATCTTCTGTTGAAAGATATCTATTTTTGACATTTTCTTGTTCGATTTGTTCTCGGATGTAATGGTATTTTACTTCCACGTGCTTCATTCTATTATGAAAAACTGGATTTTCAGCCAGTTTAAGAGCACTTTGATTGTCTCCGTATATAGTTATGGTATCTTTCACATGGAGAATTTCAGCTAGAAGATTCTGAAGATGTACTGCCTCTCGAGTTGCTTCTGAAAGAGCTACATATTCAGCTTCACACGATGACAGTGTAACACATTTCTGTTTTCTGCTCCCCCATGAAATAGGACCACCTGCATATTTAAAAATATACCCCGTATAGGAATGTCTGTCAACAGGGTCATTTGCGAAGTCTACATCTGCAAATCCAGCTATTCCTTTCCCGGTTGGCTTGTATGTTATACAAACATCTAGAGTACCTTTGAGGTACCGAAGAACTCTTTTTGCCATATTCCAATGAATACTTGTATATCCTACATTAAACTGAGATAAATAACATGTGATGAATGAAATATCTGGCCTGGTAGAAACTGACAAGTACATCAAAGTTCCAATGAGAGATTGGTATGGGACATTTGAAATTGACTTGCCTTTTTCTTTTAGTTGGCTCAGATCCATCGGAGATGATACTGGCTTGGAGTCTTCCATACCAAATTTCTTCAGAGCATTTATAATATACTGTTTTTGGTTTATGAAAATTTCTCCAGTTCCTTTGTTCCTTCTGATTGTTAATCCTAATGCATGACTTGCTTCCCCAAGATCCGTTATCTTGAATTTTCGAGTCAACTCCTTTTTAAGGTTTTCTTTCTCAACTTCATCGTTCGAAAATATCAAGAAATCATCTACATATAAAGTGATTATTATAATTTTATCTTGACTATTTTTATAATAAACACATGCTTCATGTTTAGATCTCTTGTATCCTAATTCTTGTAAAAAATTGTTGATGGTTTTATTCCAAGTACGAGACGCCTGTTTGAGACCATAAATGGATTTGTTCAAACGACAAATTTTATTCTCTGCACCTTCTATTCTGAATCCTTTGGGTTGATCCATAAAAATTGTATCTTCCAGTTCTCCATTCAAAAATGCAGTTTCCACATCTAAGTGGTCGACAGAGATTCATTTCTGCAGCCAAAGCAAAAAATAACCTTATTGTTGATCCTCTCACGACTGGTGAAAAAGTTTCTTCATAGTCGACGCCATGAACTTGACTGAATCCTTTAGCCACCAGACGTGCTTTATATTTGATTATATTTCCTTCGGTATCTCTCTTCAACTTGAAAACCCATTTACATGGAATAATTTTTTTATTTGAACTGTATTCAACCAAGTGTTCAGAATTCACGAAATATACTTTTATTTTCAATTAGCAACTTCATGACTTACCTCGGTATATATTGAATCAATCCAATCTATATCTAGGTGTTCGGGAGTTTACGGCGATTCATCGGTTTAAACATAAATCAGTGCCAATCAGCCAGTTCAGTAAAAGACTCGTAAATGTTACAATCAGTTTTTGGTACATTTTTTCGCACGTTCAAAAGAAACACGCAGTTTCTGTTGTTAGGTATTATTGCTATTATTGCGTTACCTAGTTTCCAACATTGTGTCGGTGGTGACTATTTGCTCAAATTCAAACTCCAAAGGCCATAGAAGAACGAAGAAAGAAGAACCGGCAAGAGAGCTATTGAGAAGAGGCACCCACGCCGTTTGGAGTTTTCCACCTTACGCCGCGCCGGTACAATTCCCGTAAGTTATATTCGATTATAATTCAATTTAATCAAAATTGCAACCAGACTTGACATCTCTCCACATTTTAATCCCGATCTACCTGATGAACGTCCATTATTCGAAACCACAGTGCTATCGAGGAAATCTATTTAATTATTTTCGAATTTTTTGTCTCTTACACGCACACCAAGTCCCAAGTTTCATTTTCCTGAAGACATTGAAATTCTTTGTTCATTGCAGATATCCATTCTTCCTTATCATCCCTTGCTACAACTTCTTCGAAAGTATCTGGTTCACTGTTCAACATACATTCTGCCTTATAAATGAGATAATCATGAAAAGGTATCTTTTGACGTACTCTTTCTGGATATCTACGCTCTTCGTCTTCACTATTTTCTCCAGTTTGATCCTCTGACGAACAACTTCTGATTCAATTATTCTACTGCATGTTGCTATTTGTATTTCCTCAACAGGTAGCACAGGTAGTGCATTGGTTGTAGAAGAAGTTTCAGCTGATTCTGATATACCCAATAATGGATAGTGTTCGATTTCAGAAGCTGCTGTCTCTCTACTTCCATCAGTAAATGTGTTTTCCAAGAAAACAACATTTCTTGAATGTAAAACTTTACGAAGATATTTTGGATCTCTGAATTTGTATGCTTTCTTATCTTCACTATATCCTACAAATATGAACTCCTTGCTCTTCACATCCCATTTCTACCAGAGCAACCTTGAAATGCCGTAGCAATTAATACTTTTTCCTGAGATCTACTGATTATGGTCTAACTAGTTCATATCCAACGAACTTTCATTATTCCAATAGCACAGAAGTATTAAATAAACCATTCAATTTTTCATTGATGAAATGGAAATTTCTAAATTTAATAATTATATAAAATCCAGGACTGTGATGACGGTGGGATAAATATTACTATTATAAACTTCTGTGTAAACTTGTTTATAAACATCTGATGGTATCTATAATTACTCACAATATGAATGAATGTATAAATCAAAATTACTTTCCCAGTCTATGAAAAAAAAACTAGCAATCCACAGAGTTATAATGACCTGAAATCAATTAGTGTTCTTCCAACCTTCTCAAAAATTCTTGAAAATATTATGGAATATCAAATCAGATGTTACGTTGCCCAACATAATAAGGTAAATGACCCTAATTCGGACAATTCAAGATTGGTGAGACTTATATTCCACTGGACTAAATATTGAAATAATTCATGTTGCTCTCAGTATATATTTTTTTCTTGAAGATATTTCTTAAAATGCCTAATAGTTAGGAATTGCAGAAATTAAATATTTTTGTTGATGGTACCACCGTACTTAAATTCGACATCAATTGGAGTTGATTGGCCACAATTTTGACAAGATTTGAGCCAATTTTCGACAGTGTTGCTAAATCTGACACAAAACATGTACCTGAATCAGATATTCTAATAATTGATTATTCATGTGATAATTGATCAGTGTGCGGTAACAAATAGCGTAAACAAAAGTTTCCAGGCCTAATATTACATATTGAAACTGCAATTTTCAGTTCATTCATAAGAAAGAATACAAACCAATTAAAAAATGTAATTTATTCAGAATTAGGAATCTCTACATTTAAAGAAGGAAAATTTCAGAAACGGGAATTACAGTTTCAAGCAATGTCTAGTTCTTTGACTTCAAAAACATTTCTTTTATTTACTTGCACCTGCTGACCAATCTTCTTTATAATTTCTTTTTGAAACTATACCAAATTTCGTCATCAACTTTCGGCCATTTCCAGTGGTTAGGTCCACTCTTACACATTGTCTTCACCTTCACGCCAGTGTCTTTGATTTCCGTAATGATGCCTGGGTACAGTTCTTGTTATATGTTATTAGAACATATAACATAGAACATAGAACATAGAACATAGAACATAGAACATAGAACATAGAACATAGAACATAGAACATAGAACATAGAACATAGAACAGAACATAGAACAGAACATAGAACATATAACATATAACATATAACATAGCACATAGAACATAGAACATAGAACATAGAACATAGAACATATAACATAGAACATAGAACATATAACATAGAACAGAGAACAGAGAACATAGAACATAGTACATAGAACATGGAACATGGAACATAGAACATAGAACATAGAACATAGAACATAGAACATAGAACATAGAACATAGAACATAGAACATAGAACATAGAACATAGAACATAGAACATAGAACATAGAACATAGAACATAGAACATAGAACATAGAACATAGAACATAGAACATAGAACATAGAACATAGAACATAGAACATAGAACATAGAACATAGAAATAGAACATAGAACATAGAACATAGAACATAGAACATAGAACATAGAACATAGAACATAGAACATAGAACATAGAACATAGAACATAGAATTGGTTTCGGGTATCAAATGTTCATTTAGTTGTTGAGTATTGGCTAGTTCACACTCTTGAATATCTTCATTTTCAACGTTTCCTACTCCCTTATTGTCACTGCTCTGATTTTCTTTACCTTCCTCATTGTTTTTATTTGATCGCTTTCTTCTTTTGCGAGCGTTTTCTTCATCAGCCATCGTTTTTTTTTCCTCTCTATTCCGCCTCCGTTGCTTCTTTCCCTCTTCTATTTTATTTTTTTCCTCATTTTTCTTTGAATAGTATGCTTTCCAGGCTTCTGATGTCGTTACAGACGGTACCTTTTCTTTCTTCACCTTCCATTTTTTTTGACGTGGTGGGCTCTGGCCAAAACAAGGCACTATTGGATGATGACGGGATAACAACTCCTGGAAGAACTTTTTGGTATTCATTATTGCCATTCGGAGCTTCAACGGTGTTTCTGTCAATCCCTGTATCATCAGTAATAAACTCAGAAATATTTATGTATTCCTGAAGTTGATTTATTAGCAAAGACAATTTCTAAAAACAGCAGTTAAAACAAATATTATGCGATTCACAATTTTTGCTTCCCCTTAATCACTGCGATGTGGTATACCAAAATTGTATAGATAGCAATGTCATTAGGCGCATACAGAAACTACAAAATTCATGCACGAGACAGATTTTTGGTATTAGAAGTAGATCCAGTATATGTCACATACTTTAAGATTTGTACTGGCTCTCCACTTACAATACGATTCAACTTATACAACAGATGTGCACAACTTGAAACTGCTAAGAAAATTGGTTTTGACAATTCCTGCTCACAAAAAAATGGTTTAAGCGCTCGATCTCGTATGGTATCTCGGACACATATATAAACACATGGAACCAACCATAACTGTTTTACCTAACGGCCAATACCTTTGAAGAAACATTTTAAAAGCACGTATTTTTCAGTTAGCATGTGTTACAAAAGTAGAAATCGCACCGACAAATGTGAAAAATATGTTCTTCCTACTCCTTCACTCTCACTCTCTTGACCTCCTTCCCCTCTCTCTCTCTTCTCTCTCTCTCTTTTCCACCACGTTCCCACTGTTTTCATCACTCTTTTCAGGCCTATGTTATGTTTGTTTTTGAATGAGGTATTGGTGGAAGATCAGATACGAGGCAACTCAGAAATCTAAGCCAAATGTCCGTTGCTCACCTATCATTGGATTTGTATTGATGTATTACTATTTTTGGAATGTTATGAAAATTGGAGTGCGATAAAAGTAATATTATTATTATATTGATATGTTATATGTTATATAATAATATGCAGCTCATATTAGCAATAATTAGTTTTGTTTTTTAATTTTGACTTCAAATATTATTCAACTGTTGTCTTGATGATTTTACATCTATTTCTTTTCGAAATCTTTATTATAATTACTTGTTCTTCACCTGAAAAGGCTTTTTTGAGAACAAATAAATCATCATCGATAAAAGATCATGCAATACAACAAAGCTAAATTTTAAAAAAAATTACGGCCAGTGCCGTTGGACACCAAATGTACCTATACCTATGCAACGTTTGTCAACTGAGTGAAATATGAAAAAATTATTTATGAAGTAAATAAAACCTTTCTATTCGAAAATTTTCCGATACCTATCGGACTAATGAAAATGAAGTTTAAAACGATAGCCAGCGCTATTAGTTCGCCGACAAGGCAACAAACAGTCGAGTCAAGTGTTATTGATGGATGTTATTATGATCTTGAAACTGTAACTTGATTCTTTCGATAAAAACGCGGGAATATTTAGTCGTGAAGCAAAATATTTGTAGTAGTTTAAGGAACACGGAGTACTCGTAGGTCAATCATTTTAGCATATAAAATCAAAAATTGGGAAAACATAGCAAAACAATGCAAACTTTCACAAATGTTCTATTTTAGTGCGCAATAAAACAATAAAATTTTGCGCTCCTGTATAAGGTCGGCAACATTGTTAAAAATGTAAATTATAAACAATTCTTGTTATTTTGTAGATTAAAAATGAAAAAGAGTCGCAAAATGACGCGAACAAAGAAAATATCATCCTTTATCTTTCCCCAATTTAGCGACCATTTCCAATTTGGGATCAGAGTAAATATATCATTTATTCATACTTTTGTTGATAACTCAGCCGAAATAAACCTGAAAGAGTGTCAAACGGAAAAAAACATTCTTCTCTGTCATAAATCTCGCCGAAACTTTGCCACCTCAGCCGATGACGGCAACATATTTTTTTTTTGTTTATGTTACAGTAAAAAATTTTGTTCGCAACCTGAATTGATTATGGAAATAATGGAAAAATGAAGTCATTTCACAGAAAACTTCCAGAGATTTCGGGAAATTGGTCAAATTTTTAAAGAATGAAAAAAATGCCAAATTTTTTTTACTTGTCAAATTTCCCGAAATCTGTGATGGTGGAAAATTTTATATATTTTATAGGAATTTACTACCTACTTTTCCGACCAACTTTCCGACAAACCTGTGTACTATTTCCATAATCAAAAGTAGCAAACGGATTTTTTAGTGTACAATAAACGTAAAAATATGTGTTGCTGAAATAATGCAAAAGTTTTTTTGAGTTGGTCGGAAACGTATGTAGTAATTTTCTCAAATACATATAAAATTGGCCAACATCACAGATTTTGGGAACTTTGTCAAATAAAAAATAAACAATAATGCAGTTTTTTCATTCCATTTTTGGGAAATTACTCCCTACGTTCATGACCAATACAAAAAATTTTAGCATTATTTCCATAATCAATTCAGGTTGCAAACGAAAATTTTCAGTGTAAAATAAGCAAAAGAACATGTTGCCGTTATTGGCAGAGATGGTAAAGTTTTGGCGACACTAACGACATACAGAGAAACCTTCCATTACGTTTGCCACTCTTTTAGATTTTTTCAGTCCGAGTTATTATTAAAAGCAAGAATAAATAATTTAATTATTCTAATGCCAAATTTGAAAATGGTCGCAAAATTGGGGAACGATAAATGATGATATTTTCTATTTTCGTCATTTTGTGACTCTTTTGCATTTTCTCTACAAAATAACCAGAACTGTTGATAATTTACATGTTGACAATGTTGCCGAACTTGTACGAGGGTGCAAATTCTTATTGTTTCATTGAGCACAAAAATACAACTTTTGTGAAAGTCTTTTGCTATTTTTTCTCTATTTTTGCTAAAGTGATGCCTATCGGGGTTATCAGGACCATGCTCAGAGGATAAGGATTGTCCACTCATTCAGAATACGTAGACAATAATCAAAAGACTGAAACTACGTTAATTTTACTTTGCACACGTTGCGTCAATGAAGTTAGCATCATTGGGAACTAAAGCTTTCCTTTCCTGGATAATTTAAACTACCTTATATGATATATATCTCTATGGTAGTCATTTGAATTTATTTATCAAATAATGAGTCGAAAATACAGAATAAAAATTTAAAATGTTTGAAATTAATTCAAGATAAAAATCTGACGGGACTCGTCATGACGGCTCATTCACTATTTCAGTTGAAGGAAATCCTGGAAAAACTCATCAGACCTCAAATTATCAACTCCATAGTGAAGAACATGTGCCACTAGCGCACCTAGAAATAATATCTTGGGGGGAGAGGGTCTTGTAGAATCCACTGAAAATATTGAGGGCACATTAATTGTGAAAATTATTTCTTTGCCACATTGTCTTGGGTACGCCAATGACAAGATCCTCGGGAACTGAGATAACATCCATATTTGAAAGTACAAGGCAGTAACCGAAAAGATGCTAATAGGGATGTTTGTATTATTATGACATTTATAGTTATCATTAGAACACTGCCGCTATGATTCGATATAGACGGAGAGCTGGCTACATGGAGAGCAACATGCCTCGGTGCAAGCAATATTTTTCCTGGAAAAGGTTCGATTGTTGTCGGCAAAGCGAGTGCCCGATTGTCAGAAGGCACGCTGGAAGCTCAATGCGTGGGCGGGCGATGAAACGTGTAAATTTTCCGTCAAAAAAAACTGTCTAGTGCAAGGCTGAAAATTTGCACAGGTATTGAAGATCATTAGAAAAAGCAGGGACAAATATGTCAGAAGCGCAAGTGGAAGCTAAAGGGTTGTCAGAAGTTGCCAAAGTTGCGAAAAATTTCGGAAAATTTACTTATAAGGAAAACTTATGATCATTTACATTTGTATTGTTCACCTATAAAATAGACTACTTGCAAATCATCAGAAGCCAAAGTGGAAGAGATATTGCGAAATTCGAAGGCAAAGTGCAAGAGCGTCTTTTCGCGCGCGGCGCAGTGCGCAGCGGACCGATCACTTTTCTCCTGATTTTGATACCGTACATACTTCAGTGCACTTTCTAACAATTGATATGAATGTTTATGAAGGATTGAAGATACTATTGTCCAAATGTCAGAAGTAAATAAGGAAGAACTCATCTATTTAATTAACTATTTATCTTAACGTTAGTAACATTTTAATTTAATTTTGTATATTTAATAATGCAGACGTATTAACGTTGAAATATAAGAGGAAAATTACCTGGCAATGAATGAATGTTACTCATACATCATCGTTAATGGCAAAGTTGTTCGAACCAATGACATATGTTCGAACGCAGAATCTCGAGGCAAATACTAAAATTGTTTATCATTCGTATAAAATAAATTCAGATTGTAATGTTGTGGTGAAGTGCTCTGATACAAATATTGTTGTAATTATGTTAGGTAATTTGCCCAAAATAACAGCGAAAATATATATTGATAATGTGGAGTTTCTAATAGTCGGCATGTTGTAGTAGACTGGTGCCTATAATTTTGTGAAAAAGGAACAAAATAACAGACAAGGACCAGGTGGAAAATGTTGCTGAGGTTTCAACATCGAGGAAAAAAAATAAACACGGAAACACTCAAAATGGTGAAATAGGCATGCGATTTTCCGCAAAACGTGACCTTCTAGGGGAAAATGTTTGATGAAAAAGCCGTAGATAATAAAAAAATCATAAACTTTTGTATTTAATACTTTTCGACATAACCTCAAATTAGCCGTGAAAATGGCTAAAAACCGATATTTCAGTATTTAAATTTTTTCTCTCGTATAAGTGATTTAGTTTACACGAAAATTTGTAATAATTTTGGTGTTGAATGAGCAAGATTTTTTTGCAATTGAGAAGACGACTAGTTTTCGCGTCTTGAACATTTTTCGAAATAAATACCCGTATCTTCCAGGAACAATTACCTTGGTGTTTTTTTGTATTTCGAACGTCTAAAAAGGATCATTCCAATTGTTAGAATGTCTACTTCCAAATGTTCTATGTAACTGGGTGGTTTATTGATCTTTAAACCGTATAAAATTGAGAAGTCTCTCTGGATCATGATTTTCTCAATATTTTCAATAATAAAAAGATATCAATTTTTTAGTGTAATTATGCAGTCAAATATTATATTATAAATAATTTGATATAAAATAATTTTTGTTTTCAAAATAATGAAGAGAGTCGAAAATCATTGAAATTATTGAGAAAATCATGATTCAGAGAGACTTCTCTTCTCAATTTTAAGCGGTTTGACGATCAATGAACCATCAAATTACGTAGACCATTTGAGAGTAGATTTTTCAACAATTGAAATAATCACTTATATACCTTCGAAATACAAAAAACAAACACCAAGACAATTATTGTTCGTGGAAGTTTTTTTTTTCTTAAACATGTACATAGCTCGAAAACCGTTTTCTGAAATGCGAAAAAATCATGCTTATTCAACACCTAAAAAGACATATTACAAATTTTCATGTAAACTAAATGATTTCTACGCGAGAAAGAATTAAATACTGAAAAATCGGTTTTTAGCCATTTTGACGGCTAATTTGAGGTTATGTCGAAAAGTATTGAATACAAAAGTTTATGATTTTTTTATTATCTACGTCTTTTTTGTTGAACATTTTTTCCTAGAAGGTCATGTTTTGCGGCAAATTGCAAAAAATCGTTTTCAATCTCTAAACTGCATCCCCATTTCATCATTTTGAGTGTTTCCGTATTTAATTTTTTTTCCCCGATGTTGAAACCTCAACAACATTTTCTACCTGGTCCTTGTCTGTTATTTTGTTTCTTTTTCACAAAAATTATAGGCACCAGTCTACTATAACATGCCGACTATTAGAAACTCCTCATTCAATATATATTTTCGCAGTTATTTTTGGAAAATTACCTAACATAATTGCAACAATATCTGTATCAGAGCACTTCACCACAACATTACAATCTGAATTTATTTCAGACGTATAATAAACAATTTTTATTTGCCTCTTCGTGCGAAAGACAAAAAAAATCTGGATTCTGCGTTCGAACATCATAGCCATTAACGACGCTGTATGAGTAACAATGAATATAATTTATTTATCTCCTATAAAAGTAGATACATCATTACTTTGCCAGTTAATTTTTTTTATATTAAATATTTTATTATTAAATATACCAAATTAAATTAAAAAGTTACTAACGTTAATAGTTAATTAAATGGTTGAATTCTTTCTAATTTACTTCTGACATTTGGACAATAGTATCTTCAATCCTTCATAAAAAGTGCACTGAAATATGTACGGTATGAAAATCAAGAGAAAAGTGATCGGTCCGCTGCGCACTGCGCCGCGCGCGAAAAGACGCTCTTGTACTTTGCCTTCGAATTTCTAAATATCTCTTCCACTTTGGCTTCTGATGATTTGCAAGTAGTCTATTTTATAGGTAAACAATACGAATGTAAATTGTCAGAAGTTTTCCTTATAAGTAAATTTTCCGAGATTTTTCGCAACTTTGGCAACTTCTGACAACCCTTTAGCTTCCACTTGCGCTTCTGACATTTTTGTCATTGCTTTTTCTCGTGACCTTCAATACCTGTGCAAATTTTCAGCCTTGCACTAGACAGTTTTTTTTTACGGAAAATTTACACTTTTCATCGCCCGCCCACGCATTTAGCTTCCAGCGCGCCTTCTGACAATCGGGCACTCGCTTTGCCGGCAACGATCGAACCTTTTCCAAAAAAAAAATATTGCTTGCACCGAGGCATGTTGCTCGCCATGTAGACTAATATGGCGTAGAAGTTATAAAGTTGACCTGCATATTGATTTAAATTATGTATTGGGAATTGGGAAATGAATCAGAGTATCTACTCTAGTGTCAATGATTGAAGAAACACATTTCAAATTTAAAAATGTTTGTTGTTATACAGTGTCCGGCATGAAGTTCGCAGCATAGGGAGAACTTTTTTATTATTGATTTCTCAAAAAACATTATTCATGATGAAAACCTCTGCTTCATCACAAACCTAAATTGCAAATACCAAAATTGAATTTTATGGAGATAATTCAGTTTTATTTACTATTTGCACCAAGATTTTGCGAAATTCCGTCACATATTTCAATAAATGAGATTTTCTGATAGAAGCAAGGAAGGTGAGGATATCCAGAGAGTGATTCGTCATATCTAACAATATGCCATTCATCTGTGGAAAAATTAAATTGATTATAGATTGCTATTATTTGAATTTCTGGATTAACGTTCGATTCTGAACAATATTTTCCTCAGAATTTTAATTCTACCGTGAAAAATAAAGTGATGGGATCAAATTTTTTTTGAAAACATGGCATGTTTTTCAATATCGCTCGTATATGGTAGTATAAAATTTAATTTTGGTATTCGCAATTCACGTTTGAGATGGAACAGAGGATTTCATCAAAAATATTTTTTTTTGAGAAATCAATAATAAAAAAGTTTTCCATATGCTGCGAACTTTATCCGGTAAATTGCTACACATTCGGGCCTTGTCTTTGTGAAAATGAATGTATTTATATAAATAAGCAAAAATGATATCACCAACTATCTCCATGCCAGATCGTCTTCTACACTCACAACATCGTGCCCAACGTACCCATTCCTGAAGTAATGCACTATACAGTGACCGCCAAAAAGTATGTACCATATAGAAAAAAATATTGTTAAAGTTGTGGAAAAAAATTTTTAGGGAAATGTTTGTGCATGTCCGATAATCTAAAACAGGGTTTTGACACATTTCACAAAAGTGGGGTAAGATGGCATGCTATTGAAAAAAGTACATCGAAAAGTTGTTCGAAAGTTGATTTTATACTCACATACAGAGCTCCAAAAATCGGGAAAACTAGAAATTGCAATTTTTTTATATTTTCCGATCTCTCTACAAAAATCAAAGTGTTTTTTCTGAATGGCTTGACTGTAGTGAATTTCGATAATAATGACAAAACTCTCTCATTTTCTCTGAACCAGATGACACTAAATTGAAACAATTGGTTTTTGCCAGAACCATCGCTGTTACCTTGGTTAGGTTAGGTTTGAACGTAAGTGGGCACGTATCTAACAGTTATATCAGAATTCGAAGACTATTGTGATGATGAAGCAATTTAGAAACATCATGTTTTCTGATTATAATCAAGTTTTGATGATAATGCTGTATGAGCGTTTCACTTTGCACATAACTCTTCAATTTTACGCAGTATTTTCAGGTTTATGTGCGTAGTGGAACGCTCATGTATGATTATCATCGAAACTTGATTATAATCACGGAACCAGAATGTTTCTAGATTGCTATATCACCACAACAATTTTGGAAAATATTTAAAAAAATTTAAGTTTAAATTTTTCCGAATTATTGCTTGACACTCTGTGAGTATGAAATCAAATTGCAAGCAACTTTTTCAAATAACTTTTTTCGATATCCTTCCATATTTCCTTACTTCTTCATGGTATTTTTTCCAAATTGCCGCCATACTAGTAGTCACGTAACATGTGTCAAAATCGATTTTTACGTTATCGTTATCGTAACTTTTCCCTAGAAACGTTTTTCTAATACTCTGATAATAAACTTTTTCCCATATGATACATACTCTTTGGCGGTCACTGTATGGAAATAATAAAAAGTATTATGGAACAAAAACTCTACTGAAATGCAAGGTACCATGTCCGTAGACATAGATGTTGCGACCATCAGTAGCCTCAGATGAGTTGGTATCGCTTCCCCAGTATAAATCTCCCATTTTTGATGCACACGTTCACTCCATTAGTTTTCTGAGAAGACAAAGGACTGATAGGAGAATTTCATATCAAATGAAAAAAAAAGTTGAACCAAAATTTATTTTCATTCATTATTGAACATTCCTGCAGAATCTGAATTAATGAGGAAATGATGCATGGAAATCATAATATTATTTTTATAAAGATGGTTTTGAAAATATAATGTCATCAACAATAATAAATTCTTTTAATTTTGCTGAATGGATCCCCTCGCCCCTCCATTGAACTGCGAAAGTATTAACACAACTGATTCAAAGTGCCATTTTCGTGCTTCCTTCATTCACAAATACTCCTGTTCAATTCATATCAGATTCGCGATATAATTTCAATGGAAGTTTCTCTGAATATTTGAGAAACATCCTGTCTACATGAATCCGAGGGAATCCCTCTATCAGAAAATCCGGTAAATTCATAAATATTGAAACAACCAGTATACTATGTATTCACCAGTTTTTTGTGTCATTAGATTTCTGCTGAAAACTATGAAAAATGTGTACCCTTCCTCTTGGAAATAAACCATATAACTCAGGTACAAGCTAGTACAAGCTCACTGAATACAGTAATAATGACAGTGCAAGAGAGTGGGAATCGAAAAGAATGTCAAAACTTCATTACCATGATTTTTCTTCCAAAAGTCTGTCTCCAATTCCTTTACATTCATATCAATTCAAATCCATGATATCCACATTTACAAATATTTGTAACGCTATGAATCAGTGAACTAAACTATATGAAAAAATATATTCAATTTTTGATATACACATACCATTGCATGAAACAGAGAACCACAAATACCCGATATGGTACCCCTCTGAAATTATCAGAGATATTCGTGAAGAATTCAACAGCAAGAAGTGATATAAAAAAATCAATATCGCTACAGAAACTTGCGTTCCATCATAAACATACAAATTGAGCAATCCTTCGAAAGGTATCTAATAAATTACAGTCATCAATTCACAACGATCTGAAATTTTCTGGAACTTTACTAAAAAAAAACAAAAATCAAGGATTCCAGGTGAAATGAATTACGACGATCAAAAACTAGAGAACCCCCAAGATATAGTAAATGAATTACCAGAGTTATTTTAGTAGCGTTTACCTTCTTTTCAATCCAAATCCTAATCGCTCCGAATCGGTGAATAGTACTGAAACAATCAACATTAGAAACATTTCGGAAGATGAAGTGACAGAAGCAATAAAATAACTAAAGAATAAAACGACTTATGGTTTCGACTCTATACTAACTTTCATAGTGAAAGATGGTAGCTCAGTTTTAGCTGCTTCATATTCAACCTATCGTTAGAAACAGCAACTTTTTGTGACGCGGAAACTTGCCAGAATTTGCCCTATTTTGAAGAACGGGAATGTTTCTACCATAACAAATTATAGAGCAATTTCGATAATCTCTAATTTTGGCTTTGGTCGGAAGTTGCTAGGTTTTTTCATATCGTACCTTTTTAACCGAAATCGAACTGTTCATTACAACGGATACAAGTCGAATGCTATAATTTCTACATCTGGTGTTCCTCAAGGATCGAACTTGGGACCCTTAATGTTCTTACTATTCATTAATGATCGAAGTACTCGAATAAGTTTCATGAAACTCTTTTTTGCTGATGATCTGAAAATTCTGAATTCCATACACAATGTGGATGATTGCATTACCTTTCAAAAAGACACAGATAATGTGCAGGGTTGGTGTGACATTAATAACCTACACCTGGATATTCCTAAATGTGAAGTTGTGTCATATACTAGAAAACATCCGCACATTGAACATCCATACAATATCCGACACCATAGATTTAGGTGTTTTCTCTGACTCCAAAATGTCTTTTGTTGATAGCATAAATAAAAAAGCTTCTGGAGCCAATAACATTTTAGGATTTGTCGAACGATCACTAACTTAAATGCCATGAAAATCAGTACTTCTCATGTCAGATTCAAACTGGAATACTGCTCAATAATTTGGAGCCACTACTACTATTGTCACGAGTACACAATTGAGAAAGTACAAAGAAAGTTCTTAAAATTCATGTGTTTCAAAAGTTGTTTTACATGTCCAACTAGGAGTTCTAACCACAATAACCTCAATAATTTTCAATTCACTTCCTTGGAAAAAAAAAGACAATGTGCCTCAATAATTACAATTCGCCAACTGCTGCACAGCCATATTGACTACAGTTTGCTACTATCTGAGTTGAACTGCAGGGTGCCAAGGATTCAGTCACGATTGAGTCTCACATTTTAGTGCTCCACAGCACAAAAAAATTAAAATTTTGCAATCGCCAATTGAAAATATGTGTATTATTCAATATGCAGTTTTGCGATATTGATACCTGTGCCATGAAGCACATAAAAAAATAGCAATGGAACTATGGAGAGAACTACCCTCGATCTGCATATTTCAGTTAGGAGCTCTATAATCTTTTTTTAACATTTTTACGGTTCATAAGCATAAGTTAGCTCATAATAGCAATTTTTCATTTTTGTATCACTGTATTATACAGGGTGACCCAGGGTTAAACCACCAAACGCTCAGGACCAATTTTCAGTCAAAAATAAGGTTTTTGTTTCCCATATCAAGTGTCCTAACTTGCTTCGTTTTCGAGAAACAAGGCATCAAAGATCCTTGACCTGCGAGCTCTCCTGACTTAACCCCTATGGATTTTTGTATAGGGTGCAATGAAAACCAAAGTTCATGCAGAGCCCATCACAGACGAAGCCACTCTCTGAGAAAGAATTGTTCAAGCAGCACCAGAGATCACACCCTGCAGCTGCAGAATCTGTCGTTCGCAGGTGTGAACATCGCATTGAAAAAAAAATGGTTATTTTGAGCAGTTTTGTGAATTTTTGTCTTGCCGTTTCCTAAAAAATTAAAATTAATAAAGTTGTCCCATTATATTAGATCCTTTTTTAGTGTTACATGCAAGGAAGCAGTTTTTAAATTGTTTCTCAAAATTGAAGTTAGATTCGAAAAAAATCGAACAGACTAAAATACTTGTATTCTAATTGCTCAATCCTAAAGAATTGAACATACAAAAACACAGAGTACAATAATCTATCCAAATATCAATAAATATTACCTTTTTGGACGCCACTGTGTTTGAAATTTTCATTATAAGTACTTTAAAAGAAGGCCCTCATCATCGCAAATGAGCATGCCAGGTTTTAGCAGAATCAGCAAAAAGGTTTTTAAATAATTGATAAAACTGATTTTTTATAATAACGTCGAACACTTTGTATTTCGAAAACGAAGCAAGTTAAAACACATTCTTACAGGAAAGAAGAAGTTCCCTTTTCACCTGAAAAACCCGATCCTGAACGTTAGGCGATTTAATCCTGGCTCACCCTGTATATTAAATGACATGTAATGTTTAAATTTATAGTTTATAATATGTTTGTGATGTACTAATGTGCTGACGTATTTCATTACGCCTTGTAATTGGGTGTTACCTGTTGGGCACTAAAGGATTATCATTATTACTATTATAACTCTATCTGAATGTATCTTCGGTTTCTTCCCGAAAAGTATCCTCATTCATTCAGCATGGTAAAAAATATCAACTACGTTATAAATCGTTAAAAAATACCATTTATTCGGCAATTCATAATATGGTCCCGAAAAGCCACAAGATGTATAAATCCTAGAATCACCTTCCCCTCATCCCCACCATGAACAACAAAAATTACATTGGGTGCGCGTTTTGAGGACCGGTCCTCAAAACACAATATGAAAAATCGACATGGTCCGCAAAGCCGCATAGCCGGTACTCAAAACCGCACGCGGTCCTTGAAAGCAGCACATTATGCCGCCAAAACGGTCCCCGATACTAGCGCCTGAGGTATATATATATATATATATATATATATATATATATATATATATATATATATATATATTGTTATAATAATAATAATATAATGAGGTGATGTGTGATTATATGTGTGTTTTGTTAAGTCCCACGTTGTGGATACAATTTGTTATGAATTAAGATATATGATGAAATTTTGTAACACTTTTAATGAAGTAAAAATAGCCCCAAAGTTGCGGTGCTAACAATATTATATTTTTATTTTATATTGGTGAAATTTATTATAAATTCAGAAATTTTGTTGTAATTCAAGAAATTGAAAATGTTATAGTATATTTTCTTTTTAATGACAATTGTTTGCTCAAATGAAAACTTACTCCTTACTTTACCGTTTTCCCGCTTATTCCTGATCTCATTTTTTTTTATTTTTCAGTATCTCCAAACTCAATCGGCGCTCCAGGGTAGGATTCTTGAAAAGGGCTTTCCAAGATGTAAATATTTTTTACTTTACCAAATGTTGTTACAAGAGTAAATAAATTGCATTAATTCAAATATAGAAGTTGTTTTTTTATTTAATCAGAGTAAATAGAAAATGTTATGTTTCTCACATCAACAAAACTTACCTCTACCTGTTCTAGCTAGCTAAACGTTTATTCCTATTAAATTTTCAATATTTCTACTCTGCACAAGTTAGACAACCAGTTAACCTTGGGTGTAATGTTAGTGAATGATGAAATGACTCCAGAGAAATGAAAACTTCTTCAGTTCAGTGTGCTTGCCAAGGTTGAAAGGTTAACTAACCTAGCTTTTCTGTGATCAAATATGTAAAAGTTATATGAAATTGAAATTATTTATGCTAATAATAATACTAACTATTGTCCTCTCAATGCAGTGATTCAAATTATGTTTTATTAAAAAGTGTCTGATACTTTTTTTTCGCACAAAAAGTTCCAGTGAAGAAAAGTTTCGCGTTGTTGAAGATTGTTGAAAATACAGCTTGAATATCAGCTTAGGAAGAAATTTGTTGAATGCAGTTTGTGACCAAAAGGATGATAAATACCTTTATAGTTGCTGGTTTGCAGGTCGATGATTTTCAATTGGTTTTATTTCGTCGTGGTAAAATTTTCTGGTGAGTTGTTTACTTCCAGTGTCAAATTAACCTCTTATATGTCCTTTGGTGATGATTTTAGGTATTTGCTTTGAGTTTTTCTAAAGTTTTTCTTTTTCAAAAATTGATCAGTCTGGATTTCAGCTTCCTTTTTCTGTCGCCTCGCCTCAACTCCTCCTTTTTTTTTTCTCAAACTTTTTCCTAGTAACCTTCTTCAGCACTCTCTTGATAAGTTTTCCTTTTTCACTCACGATACCTTTTCGACACTCACTAGTCAAATCACTTTCATTTTCCCGATTTTAAAACGTCTCTTAAATTTTTTATAATTAACTGTACAACCTATAATATACTCTTATTCTACTATTTACAATTTTTTTTTAACATTTTCCCTTTTCTGATTAGTTTGAACTTCCCATCTCGTCTTTTCAGTCACTTTACCTACTCTCTTGGTACTTTTTATTTAAATGAAGGATTGCCCTGTCAGTGTTAGTTTGTATACAGTGTGTTCTTTCAATAAGCTATTTTACTAAATTTGAATCTGTTTCTGATAATTTTATTTAATTTAAATTTTGCTTCTATGATGTTCTTTATCTTCTTGTCATTATAGTTTTTTAATTTGATATTATTTTTCAGCAAAAACAGGCTGGTTACTGATGGTATTTCGAATAACGTAGAAAGTTATCGTAGAACGGAAACTGGTTTCGAGAAATGATTTTTATGACTATTTGAATGGATCTTTTTATAATCTGTGGATGAGATGGTATAGATGGATCGCTGTAAAGTTCAGGTAAGTCATCTGGCTTTTCTGATTTTCATAATAATAATAATAATAATAATGTATTTTTTTTAATTTATTTATAACTTCTTATTTACAACAACATTTCTTGACTAAATTCTAATATTCTTTATTCACTATTTATTAATATTAGATACTTATCATAACAAATTCCCCCAAATTTTTGATATTTCGATATTTTTATAGCAAAATTCAAATATAAAATTTCCTATTTTTTTTTTTATTTACATATTTACAATTTAACCTACTAATATTTTATTATTATTATTAATATTATTCAACATATTATTTATCTCCTGTCTAACTTGATCTCTGTACTTATATGGAATAGGATAGTTTTTGGATTTGAATTTATCAGTTTCTTTTACCTCTATTCTATGGACATATTCTCTAGCTACTCTTGATTCATTCATTGTTAAACTTTTATACTTTTTAAAAATTTCTTCTACATAACCTTTATATTTTTTATTACATTTATATTTATTATATTCATTATCATTATTTTTATTCTCATTTTCACAATTTTCATTCATCCTTCTCACACTTAAAATTTTTTTAATTATATTTTCTTGATCTTCATCTTTAAATTCAATCCATATTCCATCCAATTCTATACTTTTCTTTTCATAGTTAATCTTAGCTTTTAGTTTTTCTAGTTGATCCGTACCTATAATTATATCATAGTCCATGTCTTTTACTATTAATAGTTTTAAATTGATTTTTCTTTTAGTAAATTCTACATTAATATTTATAAATTGATTTGTTTCAGCCAGTTATTTCCCATTTACTCCCATTAAAGTAGTTTTTGGCATTTTTACTATATTTTTATGTATTTCCAAATTTTCAATAGCTTTTTCTTTTAAAAGTGAAACTTCAGAGCCTGTATCAATTAGTATATCTATTTGTTCTTCCTCTATTTTGCCTTTTAAAATTATTAAACCTGTTAATTGTTCTTCCTCTATTGTATCTAGTTTTATAAATTCGATTGGGTGTTCATAGTTGTGTCTATCCAGCCTTTCATATGGTTCTATCAAAAATGTGCCTGTTCAAAAGGAGTAGAGGGTTGTGGTTCATGTGTATGTGTAATCTGTTGTACTCTTTCTGTCTGTCTATCTCTTTCTCTATCTAAACTGTTCATTCTTCTTTGATAATGTACGTGTCTAGTTATATTATTATTTTCCAATGAATTTCGTCTTGTGTAGCCATTGTACTGTATTCGTTCTTGTCTGTTTGCATTATTTATTGTCTCATTTTGATTTCTATTGTAATAATTATTTTCATTTTGTGATCTATAGTTTCCCCTTGTGTAATTATAGTCATTTTGCCTGTAAGAATTGTTATAATTGTTCTGTTGTCTAGGTTGATAATAATTATTTCGTGTGTTCTGGCTTGTGTTGTTATTTTGTGGTACTCTGTAGCTATGTGTGTGTTGGTTTTGGTAGTCTGGGTATCTATTGTTATCATATCTCATGTTTGTGTTTCTGTTGTTATTGTTATTATAGTTATTATTATTGTAATTGTTTCTTGGTGAATTGTTTTTATTATGTCTGTATGCGTTTGTTATTCTGTTTGTTTGTTTGTCGTCCCTGCTTCTGTATGATAGTGTTCTTTCTAATCGTAATAAAAACTCGCTTAATCTGTCCATATTTTTTATTTCATGCATGTTGATTACTTCAAATATCTCCTGTTTGAAATGCCTGCTTGTGTTTCCTACTATTTCCTCTTCTCTCATTGTGGGGTTTAAATATTGTGCTATAGCATATAACTGTATGGCATAATTATTATAGTTAAGGCTCCTACTCTCGTCAAACCTACCAAACTGTAGTTTATCTCTTACCATTAATTGTGCATTTTCCCCCCAATACTGTCTAATAAATAATGTCTCAAAATCGTTAAAACTGTTTATATTTTTCTCTTGGCTATTAAACCATATGCAAGATTGATTGAGTAAATGTTGTCTGATTATATCTTTTAGTTCTTCTATGTTTGAAATATTTTTTGTTTTATTTTTCATTATCTTAACAAAGGTAATAGGGTGAAGTTTTTTGATGTTTCCTTCGAACTTGTTGTTTGATTGAATATTTGGACATATATTGATTATTCTACCTTCTATATTACTGTTAACTCTTATTTTTTTTAGTTCTAAGATTTTAGTTTCTAAGTTCTTAATTTGATTTTGATGTTGCTCTTTATTGTTCTCTATTTTACTATATGATTCTATCTGGTTCATGTCTACCTTCGTATTCACTTTTAATACCTCCCCTATTATTTCTTGACTGGTTTTTCCTAACTCTGATCTAATTTCTTGTATTTGTTTATTATTATTATCTAATGATTCACTAATATCTGATATTTTTTTAACTGTATTCTCGTAAAATTTGTTATTTTTCTGTTCAATCTTAATTTCAAATTCTTTGTACATATTCAAAATTTCCTTTTTATTTTGTTCTAATGTGTCATGCACCCTTATTTCCAACCTCTCCATGTTCTCCTGCATATTCTCTCTAACATTCTCTATGTTTTGTTTCACACTTTCTATATTCCCTTTTACACTCTCTATATTCCCTTTGACATCTTCTTTCATACTATCAATTTTTTCTTTCATGTCCTCTTTCATACTTTCCATGTTGTTCGAAATGAATTGCATAAGCATTTGTATCTGGCCTTCTAACATTTGTTCATTACCATTCCTACCTTGTCTGTCACCCTCTTGCATTCCACTATTCTCTCCATGATCTCCATTATCCTGCCTCTCTTCCTGTCCTTCACTCACACCTGTTCTTTTTCCATCTCTCAAATCCATTTTTTTTAACTTCAAATACTTCTTACACTCTCAACTATTCAAATTTCTCACTCTTGTCTTTCAATCTACTTTTTCTACACTTTTTTCACTCTGTTTTTGCCCTTTCCAAATTGCCCCACGTTGCTGGCGACAATTGTTATAATAATTATAATATAATGAGGTGATGTGTGATTATATGTGTGTTTTGTTAAGTCCCACGTTGTGGATACAATTTGTTATGAATTAAGATATATGATGAAATTTTGTAACACTTTTAATGAAGTAAAAATAGCCCCAAAGTTGCGGTGCTAACAATATTATATTTTTATTTTTTATTTTTTTTTAATATTTTTATATTATATTGGTGAAATTTATTATAAATTCAGAAATTTTGTTGTAGTGCAAGAAATTGAAAATGTTATAGTATATTTTCTTTTTAATGACAATTGTTTGCTCAAATGAAAACTTACACCTTACTTTACCGTTTTCCCGATTATTCCTGATCTCCTTTTTTTTTATTTTTCAGTATCTCCAAACTCAATCGGCGCTCCAGAACATGTAGTACTCTCTTTCTCAGGGTAGGATTCTTGAAAAGGGCTTTCCAAGATGTAAATATTTTTTACTTTACCAAATGTTGTTACAAGAGTAAATAAATTGCATTAATTCAAATATAGAAGTTGTTTTCTTTATTTAATCAGAGTAAATAGAAAATGTTATGTTTCTCACATCAACAAAACTTACCTCTACCTGTTCTAGCTAGCTAAACGCTTATTCCTATTGAATTTTCAATATTTCTACTCTGCACAAGTTAGACAACCAGTTAACCTTGGGTGTAATGTTAGTGAATGATGAAATGACTCCAGAGAAATGAAAACTTCTTCAGTTCAGTGTGCTTGCCAAGGTTGAAAGGTTAACTAACCTAGCTTTTCTGTGATCAAATATGTAAAAGTTATATGAAATTGAAATTATTTATGCTAATAATAATACTAACTATTGTCCTCTCAATGCAGTGATTCAAATTATGTTTTATTAAAAAGTGTCTGATAGTTTTTTTACGAACAAAAAGTTCCAGTGAAGAAAAGTTTCGCGTTGTGGAAGATTGTTGAAAATACAGCTTGAATATCAGCTTGTGAAGAAATTTGTTGAATGCAGTTCGTGGCCAAAAGGATGATAAATACCTTTATAGTTGCTGGTTTGCAGGTCGATGATTTTCAATTGGTTTTATTTCGTCGTGGTAAAATTTTCTGGTGAGTTGTTTACTTCCAGTGTCAAATTAACCTCTTATATGTCCTTTGGTGATGATTTTAAGTATTTGCTTTGAGTTTTTCTGAAGTTTTTCTTTTTCAAAAATTGATCATTCTGGATTTCAGCTTCCTTTTTCTGTCGCCTCGCCTCAACTCCTCCTTTTTTTTTCTCAAACTTTTTCCTAGTAAGCTTCTTCAGCACTCTCTTGATAAGTTTTCCTTTTTCACTCACGATACCTTTTCGACACTCACTAGTCAAATCACTTTCATTTTCCCGATTTTAAAATGTCTCTTAAATTTTTTATAATTAACTGTACAACCTATAATATACTCTTATTCTACTATTTACAATTTTTTTTTAACATTTTCCTTTTTCTGATTAGTTTGAACTTCCCATCTCGTCTTTTCAGTCACTTTACCTACTCTCTTGGTACTTTTTATTTAAATGAAGGATTGCCCTGTCAATGTTAGTTTGTATACAGTGTGTTCTTTCAATAAGCTATTTTACTAAATTTGAATCTGTTTCTGATAATTTTATTTAATTTAAATTTTGCTTCTATGATGTTCTTTATCTTCTTGTCATTATAGTTTTTTAATTTGATATTATTTTTCAGCAAAAACAGGCTGGTTACTGATGGTATTTCGAATAACGTAGAAAGTTATCGTACAACGGAAACTGGTTTCGAGAAATGATTTTTATGACTATTTGAATGGATCTTTTTATAATCTGTGGATGAGATGGTATAGATGGAGGTAAAATTCCGTTAACCGGGCGCTACAAGCTATCAAAAAAATTTTTTTAGGGACTTACGTAGTTAGACCTGAATAAAAAATCCAAATGCAATTTTTGGCGGTCTCAAGTAATTTCGGAGATACGGGCCTTTTTTTGAATGAAAACTGGCATTTTCTAGCACACGTTTCTTCTTCGAAAAACACACTCAAATGCCTCCTGATTTTCACCAGCACAATATACACACCCTAATTCACCAGTTTTACACTTTTTTTTTCATTGAAAACAGTTTTTTATCAACAAATTCTACTTTATTTTAGCAATAACAAAATCAACAAATTCATGCTGTTTTGTTTAGTTAATATCTGTCAGGTTGGTCACAATGGCATTGACGTAAGGGCGAAGCGACATTGCCAGTGTGATTCCAGAAATATTCAATTCACGTATAAAGTCTTGTTTATACCCTCGCGAATTTCTCAGTTTTTTTGCGAATAAAATGTCTGCCGACATGGTTCTGCATCGACTATTGGTCCGGCATGACTGGCAGCCATTTTATTCGCAGAAAAATTGCGAAATTCGCGAGGGTTTGAACAAGACTTAACGTGGAATATTTACACGCGCGGATTTGCGAAATGTCGGGAGAGCGCGCGCATTCCCATCACTACTTTGTCGATTTCTGTCAACTTTGAGTAGAAATCTTCATGCCTTATCTGTTAGTGAACAAGACCAGAAATACGCGAGAGAAGCGAGCGCGCTCGCCCGACATTTCACGAATCTGCGTGCGCGAAGTTGACAGAAATCGACAAAGTAGTGATGGGAATGCGCGCGCTCGCGTATTTCTGGTCTTGTTCACTAACTGATAAGGTATGAAGATTTCTACTCAAAGTTGATAGAAATCGACAAAGTAGTGATGGGAATGCGCGCGCTTGCCCAACATTTCGCAAATCCGCGCGCGCGGGTTTGCGAAATGTCGGGCGAGCGCGCTCGCTTCGCTCGCGTATTTCTGGTCTTGTTCACTAACAGATAAGGTATGAAAATTTCTACTCAAAGTTGAAAGAAATCGACAAAGTAGTAATGGAAATGCGCGCGCTCGTGCCTGTCTCGCAAATATCTTCACCAAGAAGTAAGAGATAAGTTACATAAGTTACAAAGTAGTAATAGGAATGCGCGTGCTCGCTTTGCTTACGTATTTCTTGCTAAATATCTTCACTAAAAATGGTTCACTCATCGAGTGTTTATGAGGAACTATCATTATTATTATTATTTGTGAAAAAAGTGCCAGTCTCTATGGCGCAAATACTTCTGAAAATTATCCACTACAAACACTTCATATTCATGAGTATTCAGTATTCAGGAATTTTAGGGAATCTGACAACGTCGCATTGTATTGTAAAGTTTTTAAGACTCGCTGTTGTTGATTCAATGAAAGACATAGATACTAGCTACCTTGTTATGAAACAAGCCATTTCGTTGTGAGAACAGGATTTGGAAAAAATCTTGGTATTAATATTTTGAATGCACAAAAGATATTTTTAAATAGACAGAGCTAGGAGGCATTTTTTGCGAACATATGATTACTTGAATAAACGTGTCGGATCACATTAATTTTTGGTAAGTGCGCATGCGCAAACAGATAGAAAAGACGCAACCTAACTGTATTGTATAGTCGGGTAAGTTCGGTTGGGTTTGCATGAGATCGGGTCTGTCGGGATAAGTTATAGTCATTGAAGTAGGTTCATTTTATGTGAAAAGTGCTCATTATTTTTTGTGCGCATGTGTATTCATGTTATGTTTGAAAGTGGTTGACAATGTTTCACTTTGAGTAAGGTTATTCTGGTCTTTCATTGTCTAAAAAAGAACAAAGAAAAATTCAATTCTCTGCAATTTTTAATCACGACGTTTCAACTGTTGAAATCTACAGTCGTTATCAAGTGTATAATGCGACAATCTCAAGGATACTTCTTATATATGCTGTGGATATATTTTGTCATTAGCCTAGGGGTAATTTGGCGGTATTCAGGTAAGCTTGTTAATTACTGTGCCAGGTCCCTCCGGTATAGCATTGTTAATTCTCATCGCAATTTCAATTGATCCATGCCACTAATTAAGGGTTTCCACACATTACGGATTTCTATGCTGGCCTGACTAAAGACTTTGTTGTTCATAATATATGCACTCTCTTTAAACTTCCTTCTATACCAGCCCTCTTCTTTATGGATGACTTCGGCTTCAGTCCATTTTATGTTGTGTTGGGTCGTCCAGACATGATCCGCTATTCCTGACTTTGATGTTTCTCCTCGTTGAGTGTTTCTCTTGTGTTCAGCGAGTCTAACGCTAGGTGGTCTCTCAGTTTCTCCAAGATAAGCTTCGCCGCATTCACAAGGGATGCGGTAGATGCAGTTTTTGGAGTCAATGTCAGCGTTACGTGGTCTGGTCTTTGTGAGATGGCTGCGAATAGTGTTACCTGCCTTGAAACATGTCCGTATTTTGTATTTCGACCCAATTCGCTTTATTCTTTCCGATAGACCTCTAACATACGGAACGCACAGGGTGGTTTGTGTCGGCTCATCTGGTTTCTTGTTCTTATCTTCCCTGCGAGCTAGAACCTCTTCTATATGTTTTTGTTTTGCTGGTGGACCGTGCCTACAACCTATGTAACACAGATAAAAGTCTTACCATCGAATTGGACAATATCAAGAATGATCTGCGACGAAATGGGTACCCCAAAAAACATATAGAAGAGGTTCTAGCTCGCAGGGGGGATAAGAATAAGAAACCAGATGAGCCGACACAAACCACCCTGTTCGTTCCGTATGTTAGAGGTCTATCGGAAAGAATAAAGCGAATTGGGTCGAAATACAAAATGCAGGTAACACTATTCGCAGCCATCTCACAAAGACCAGACCACGTAACGCTGACATTGACTCCAAAAACTGCATCTACCGCATCCCTTGTGAATGCGGCGAAGCTTATCTTGGAGAAACTAAGAGACCACTTAGCGTTAGACTCGCTGAACACAAGAGAAACACTCAACGAGGAGAAACATCAAAGTCAGGAATAGCGGATCATGTCTGGACGACCCAACACAACATAAAATGGACTGAAGCCGAAGTCATCCATAAAGAAGAGGGCTGGTATAGAAGGAAGTTTAAAGAGAGTGCATATATTATGAACAACAAAGTCTTTAGTCAGGCTAGCATAGAAATCCGTAATGTGTGGAAACCCTTAATTAGTGGCATGGATCAATTGAAATTGCGATAAGAATTAACAATGCTGTACCGGAGGGACCTGGCACAGTAATTAACAAGCTTACCTGAATACCGCCAAATTACCCCTAGGCTAATGACACAAAATATATCCACAGCATATATAAGAAGTATCCTTGAGATTGTCGCATTATACACTTGATAACGACTGTAGATTTCAACAGTTGAAACGTCGTGATTAAAAATTGCAGAGAATTAAATTTTTCTTTGTTCTTTTTTAGACAATGAAAGTCCAGAATAACCTTACTTATTCATGTTATGTTTGCGCACATTTCCGTGATCTGTCTCGTCCTTTGAATTTTGCTAGTCATTTAGAAACAGTATAAGTACCATTGTTTCATAGGTGCAGTTAAAGTGTTGATGGGAAAATTTTGTGGTTATCAATTTTTCTTACTCATTCACTAAAATATTCCACGTTAAGTCTTGTTCAAACCCTCGCGAATTTCGCAATTTTTCTGCGAATAAAATGGCTGCCAGTCATGCCGGACCAATAGTCGATGCAGAACCATGTCGGCAGACATTTTATTCGCAAAAAAACTGCGAAATTCGCGAGGGTATAAACAAGACTTTATACGTGAATTGAATATTTCTGGAATCACACTGGCAATGTCGCTTCGCCCTTACGTCAATGCCATTGTGACCAACCTGACAGATATTAACTAAACAAAACAGCATGAATTTGTTGATTCTGTTATTGCTAAAATAAAGTAGAATTTGTTGATAAAAAACTGTTTTCAAGTTCAGGTAAGTCATCTGGCTTTTCTGATTTTCATAATAATAATAATAATGTATTTTTTTTTATTTATTTATAACTTCTTATTTACAACAACATTTCTTGACTAAATTCTAATATTCTTTATTCTCTATTTATTAATATTAGATACTTATCAGAACAATATATATATATATATATATATATATATATATATATATATATATATATCTTTTAATTTTTTCCTAACTTACAAAACAACAGTCGTATATTTCAACAGTTGGTACTAGATTACAGTTGGTAACATTGACTTGAAAATTACAGATTTCTTTTCTATTGACAACTGATTTGTGTCCCTTGGATACAATCAACAAGTCTTTTGTTTTTCGACTGAAATATCAAAATTTTCTGTTATTTATATTCGTAAAGTCTTTTTTCCTTATTATTTATAATTTTAAGCTGTAATGTCACTATCCAAAGAACTAAGAACATGTAAACTAACCTCACTATAGTTGTAAGTAAAATTTTAATAACATCAAAATGTATAATTGACATAATAATTCTTTGTAGTTCCTTGAAGATGTAAATAAAATTTACGAAAGCTTGGAATAAACCCTATAAAAGAGTACACTTTTGACTTTGCTGCAATCCCCAATATTAACTGGTTTTATTTTATATATATATATATATATATATATATATATATATATATATATATATATATATATATATATATATATATATATATATATATATATATATATATATATATATATATATATACATGCAAAATGTCTTATACACCACCAAAATATATACGCTCTGGAACAACACGCCTCAAAAATCGGAGGCACATTCGAAAAATCGGAGGACAATACGAACCCATGTGTATATCATGTTCATTCTTCATAAAACTTCATAAAACGTCATTAGACAAATTTTTCTAAGGAGGCATTTTCGTCAGGTATATATGTACAGTTACACGATGTAGTGTACTGTTCTCTCCCTACGGGGCGCCACCGTTTAATATGCATATACACTAAAAATAATGGCCCTGCAGACGAAGCATCCGTATAGTCTCCTCTCCAATAGGCCTCTGAAATATGGCAACGCTGTGTGGAGGTGAATTAGAGCGATGGAGTTATAAATGTATTTATAATTTGAAATTCACGTTTTCCGCAGCTTCGCAAAGGTTGCTATTCGGACTCCAAATATGTAAGTGTATATAATCGGTAATGGTCGTCGAGCCATATCGCGATTGCAGTCCAATAGTTTACGAATCATACATTTTTGAACATTTCGAAAGAGGTATTAGAAATGATCGGAATTGTCAATGTTGGTGAGAAAATTACTGTGGTACTTTTCAGGGATATCGTAAAAACCAACGAAAGGTAGGTAGAAATTGGTGTTCTTCTTGAATTTCGAGAAGTTGTATGTCTTGAAAAACCCTTCCTACTCGAATAATTTGAAAGCTTTGCCGTTGAACAAATAAAAGAGTCCTGTTTGGACAAGTATATATCACAATAAGAAGTGCTTGGCAGTCATGCAGGAACGGGATACTGGATACTGACAAAAATGTAGGTATCCCAATAGTTTTTTTGAATAAGCAGATCCATATTATTTCTGACTGTCAGGCTGCACTGGAGGCTTTGAATAGTATCTGAAGTGATGACAAACAAGTGTGATTGTGAAGGCTGAACTCTCTCGATAACTATCTTGGAACTATTGGATACACACTGAGAAGAATATGGTACATTATGTCAATGAATACCATTTATTACCTCTCGTCACATCAACTTCTGCTGGTTCATCGTCTAGTTCACGTAACAGTAGACCAACAAGCTGCGATGAAGTTAATGAATTAACGTTAGGAATCAAACTGCAAGAAGGGGAGTTGCTGGTAGAATTTTATAAAAAAAATAAAAAAATTCAAAATGAACACAGGACATTGTTACTGAAAACTGCATCACAATATTTTGAAGATGAAGGTTTTCAGATGTCTTTGTCAAAGAGCTACCGACGTGAGAGATTTAGGCAAGATTTCCTACCTAAGTTGGTACGAATGAAATAAGATGAAGAAATGATATTTCATAAATAAGAAATTATTTAAGTTTCTTGAAGAGAATATTCAAAACTGCTGTGTGACATCATTTTAGGATGAAGGCTCAGAAGGGACCACAAACTGAAATTAGTTGTGAAATAAAATCAGGTAATATCTTGAATAACTATTATATCAACATATTAGATACTGAAAAGGGAAACATTTTCAATTGAAAATTGAAACAGAACATGACTCCTCTGGAAATGGAAAAAAACCTACGAAAAATTAAAGTTACATTAAAGTATTTGATGCATTGAACAATTTTTTTATTAGAGCAAACATGTATCTACCAGAGAAAATGAAAATATTGCAAATGTCAAATACATCTCGAAGGGTTCATGGCACTTTGTCAGTCCCGAAAAAAATATCATTGAGAATCTTAGATCAAATTTATCAGAAAATTCGGGAAAGTGATTCATTTCGGGCGTAGCTCATACTATAATTTAAAAAAAATGGACTACTTTACTAAATAACACTATTCATTCTCGAAACTGGGTTCACTTTATCCTCATAAAAATTAACCATGGAGTTCAATATTACGTCATCTGGTGTAATTCAGAACATCTTCTCGATGCATTTCATGTTTTAAATGATGCACCTTCAATCAGGAATGCGATGTTTTATTTAAATTCGACTGTAATTTCCCTACATTTTGAAGTTTACTTTATCATCAATATCAATAGCCTTCATTGCATTGATTAATATGCAGTGGTTGAATGAAAACCGCTCATTCAAATAATAAACCCAATTCAATAATTCAGTGTACAACAATGATTGAATCAATTATTAATTTTTTTCTCCCCTAAAAATCAATATTTTTTCACGAAATGTAGTGGAACTATAACTTATTATGTTTTGAGTGAGCTGTTCTTTTTTCGTAGCGGAATAAAGATTTTTCCTTTTTTTTTCAACAAATTCCGAAAAAACGAGTTCATTGTCAACTGAAAAGTTTCACCGATAAAGTTCGTCTTTTGAAGCTCGCCAGCCGCCAGTTTTTTCGTTGAAGCATCTTCTTTTAGATTATGTAATGAAAGAGTAGCACTACTGTGGAAATTTTTTTCCACATAACACGCAAAAATTAAAAAAACATTTTCAAAAACCTGCCTGTTGAAATGTTAATTTCATGCTACCTTACTACAAAGAATAAACAAGGACATAATAAGGATTTGATTATGATAGAAGGACGAAAGGAGGTGAACTTTTGGTGGTAAAAATTATTTCTCACGATTTGCAGCAAAATTTAACCTCCTCCAAAAAAAAGGTAGGAGAAAAGTTGTTGGCAATAAAAAGATCCACAACTTTTGTATTCAGTATTTTTCCACATAAACTCAAATTTTCAAAAATCGGTTTTTATCTATTTTGATGGTCAATTTGAGGTTAGGTATGTTGAAATGTGTCGAATGCAAAAATTCCCGATTTTTTCATTAGTCACAACTTTCTACTGAACATTTTCCGCTAAGAAGTCACGTTTCGCCGCAAATCGCGAAAAAGCGTTTTCAACCCCTGAACTGCATCCCAATTTCACCACTTTGAGTGTTCGTGTTTAAATATTTTTTTGTCAAAGTCGGAACCTCTGCAAAGAGGATCGAGAAAAATAAATATGTTGCTGCAAAAAAAACATCCAATTTATACCATCAAAAGGTATATTTCCACTAGATTTTGCGACAAACATACAATTTTCATGCAAAAAAAATAAAACCAAATCAAAACGGTTTTTCTGATTTTTCCGAAAAATTTGAAGTTATGTGAAAAAATCTTGGAAACAATAGTCTTAGATCTTTTTTGCCAACAACTTTTTCATTTTTTTTTTGTATTAGGTTAATTTTTCCTGCAAATTTTTACCCCCAAAAGTTCTCCTACTTTCGCTCTTTTATCATAGTCAAATCCTTATTTATGTCTTTGTTTATTCCTTGTATCTATTAAGGTAACATGAAATTTTCATCTTAGATATAGGTTTCAACTATTAATTTTATTAATTTTAATAAATAAATATGAGTTAAAAACAAAAATTTTGAAAATTGATTTTCTAAAATCTGTTTCATAATCCCACAGCAGTGCTACTCTTTCATTACATAATGTGAAAGTAAACGCTTCAACGAAAAAACCGGCGGCAGGCGAGCTTGAAAATATGAACTAAATCGGACAAACTTTTCAGTTGAAAATGTGGTCGTTTTTTCGGAATTTGCCGAAAAAATAAGGAAAAATCTGTATTGGTTACAAAAAATCACAGCATACTTGAAATATGTAAATATTTCCACCAAATTTTTGAGTGAGAAAACAATTAAAAACAAAAAAATTGTTTTTTGCGATTTTCTTGGAAAATTTTAAGTAATGTGGAAAAATGTTGATACAAATGTTGTAGATCTTTTTATTGTCCACAACTGTGCTCCTCAACTTTGTTTGATGAGGGTCAACGTTCGTTGCAATTCTCGAAAAACCGTGAAATATCGCTCTCAACCTCTAAATGTTCGCCCCCTTCCACCCTTCTCCATTTTTTCGACTCCAATTTATTTTGCCCGTCATTCAAACAATATCCTGCTACTCTTCCAGTAGGTCTCATGATATTAATAATTTTTCCCGCTTTCATATTTTTTGTCGTCCATCAGCACTGGTCTAATTCATGAGTTCAGTGATCACTATTCATTGAATTAATCTACAATATTCATCGTACTGATGAACGAGTGCATTATATCAATGATACAGCATTTATTCCAAGACAGAACAGAAATAATCAATACGATGCAGAGGAATCATCAATCCAATGTTTTTTTTCATTCGTTTGATGAATGAGATTCGTTAAAATAACGCACCCATCTAATGTAGTTGATCATACAATTAACGAAATCATTCACTGATATTATGGACGTCCGTATTCATAGTATCGATAACCAGTGATGAATTGACAAAATAAATGCGTTCATTGGACCACTATAGATGAAACTGTTAATGAGTCACTACTTTAGCATTTTATTTTGTAACGTTATTTTTTTTAATTATTAACTAATCAGGGTATATCGAAATTTTTAATCATATTTTACATGCATTTTACCACTATTTGCCTTCTGCATTTATTTCATGATGTTCAAACACTAATAATACCTATATGTTATCACAATGTTGCTTCTTCGAGAGTGTATTCACTGATAATCCATCTAACTATTTCTCAATTGCGTCCCCATTGCATAATACTACCAGGTATATCCATTTTACATTTAAAGTCATCATGTTTTGGTAACGTCATATTTCACGTTATCCCAAGGTTATTAATTGTCATTCGTGATTTAGTTGTTTACTTTTGGAACTCTGTCAACACTTTTCATTCCACGTCTGGGGTGTGCGCACTAAGCGAAGTACGCCATAGACTTGTGGTTGTTGTGACTTCTTTCTGCATTCAGTTGGAGTAGCACGGAGTGACTTTTGTTGGTTTCATAACTGAAGATGCGAAATGGGTTATGCCATGCAGTATTACTTAGGCGTGTTTCATTTGAGGATAGGGCTTCATAATATTTTTCTAGCTTGTGGCAAAAGAATAATAAGTTGAGAGTGTAATACTCTTCGAGAAGAGTACTTGGCAACAATGCACATGGATTTGACATTTTGATCTAAAGTTTGAGAAGAAGAAGATTAATTCGTTTTGACTGTCGTCTGTGACCAGTGTGCTGGGCTTTCCACTTTTGACATGATTGGTGACTGAGTTGTAAGAATTTGATTTCTATTTGAATCGTCCGTAAAGGGATTATATCTTGCAACTGCTAAAAGGTTTCAGTTTTCGTTTAGTCGATTGAATTGCTGTGTATGCATATTTCTGAACCTTACCTCTCGGGGGATTATATAAACCAATTATTTCTGGTAAGTCTCGCACATGGTATTCTTCTATCATTTGGCAATTCTTCATGTATTTTAGGATCTGATTTGTTAGGCCTTTTGGGTACTTGACCCTATGTGCCGTTGTTAACCCTTTGACCAGGATATTTTCATCTGACATCTGAAAGAGCCTACCGAAAGCATCTTCCACTGTGGGAGCACCTAGGCCTGTTCTGGACAGAGGTAGTTATTAGGTCATCCAAGTTGTTGAACAAAGTGTCAAGTTCTTGTTGCATTTCAGGGTTTATGTATAGGGCACTATTATAGTTCCGTCCCACTATATTTCTTTCCTTCCTGGAGGAAGTTACTGGACTCCGTAGATGTATGGTATGTCTTCCTTGTGGTCATCTTCCACCTACTATAGCCATTGACTAGGGCCTTCAGGGAATGCTAGAGTGACTGTCGAGGAAGCAACATTGCAGTCTACATCAGCTGTGTGGTAGCAGCCTAGTTGAACCGACGTTGCACTCCAAGTACCAACTAATAGTACTAAGTATCCTACTGATATCCTTTTTAATTCTCAAAGTCTAAGGCTACTGTGTAAACGCTACAAGGTAAGGTGCACCATACTATTGCGGATTGGTTAAGACAAATTATTTTCTCCTACCCTACATCGGTAGATATATTTTGTATTGAATATTGGATACGTTTAACCTTGTCTACGTACTAGTGTCTGTATACTTTCACCTTAAAGGTTGGTTAATGTTTGAACATATATTTGGTCACTGAACTGCACCTGTAGACCGATTGTAAGGTCAATTTTGATAATCAGTTATTTATATAGCTATTTAGTTTTTGTGTAAGAACGTACCCGGACAGTCAGTTCACTATAATTTTGTTGTTTAATAATTATACTTCTTCAAACAGTAAGCTGTTTATCATTTAGAGTGTGGTAACTTTAATTTTTAATACTATTCGTGTTATATGGGAATCAGTATAAATAATCTATAGGGTGAGCCTGCATCATATTTCTGGCGCCCATGTTCTTACATCTCATCACAATTTATTTTGTATGACCCACTCCCGTCTCCACTTGAGTTAGTCGCGAGCCACCCTGTCACTCTGACAGCTTCGTTGCCATTATAAAAGCTGAAAGCTAAGTAAAACCCGTGGCAAAATTGGCGCCCTAACGATTCCAGGGTAAAATAAGTATAATTATTAATTTTGAAATTGAGTCTTTCGAAAAAAAAATTTTCTTGTGTTGAAGTGGTTGTTCTATACGGGGTGACACAAAAAGAAAAATAATTTTCTTGAAAATAAAAGTCTTTGGATATTTTAAATTTTTTTTGAATTTCGGTCTTATACAGGGTGATACATTGTCAGTGACCATATATAATTTTTTTTTATTGTTTCACCTATAAAGGAGATTATTGCTCTTTGGAATATAACTATTTGACTCCTTGACACTAGTCAGTATTGGAGAATATTTTTTGAAAGGGGATTTTTTTTATGATCTATTGAACTTAGGAATATAATTCAAAAATGGAAGGGAAATTTCATGTAGAGCGTCTTGATAAAGAAGAGTTAGCATATGAATTGGCTACTCGAGGAGTTACTGATAAAAACACGGTGGCAGATATGAGAAAATGTTTGAGAGGTTATTTGAAGTTGGAAAAAAGTTCTGTAACTGTCAAGTATCCACCGTACCCTTTTTCATTTAAAGATGATTCTGATTATATTGAGTTGAAAATGGCAGACATGCAAATATTGATCTCTGAATTTGAAGGGGACGAGTCTGATCCAATTTTCTTAAAAATTAGTACAAAATTGCAACATTTGTTTATGAGAGCAGAGCGAGCAGTTGCAACTTCAGATCAGGAACATGTTAATAAGTCAAAATATTTAGTTGAACTTCTTAATTACCAATCTCAACTGAAATCACGAGTTAGGAAATATAAAAGGTTGTCGCAACAAAATCACTCGCCTCTAGAATTGAGTGTACTCATGTCTTCTACTGGCATTTCAAGTTCTTCGGAATCTGAGGACTCGGAGGATGACATAGCTGTTAATATGGTTAGTCAGTCAACTCCCTCAACTTCTTCAAATCATAACAAAGGTGTGCCTGTGTCAAAATGGAACT
This sequence comes from Chrysolina oricalcia, assembly GCA_944452925.2. Lineage (NCBI taxonomy): Eukaryota > Metazoa > Arthropoda > Insecta > Coleoptera > Chrysomelidae > Chrysolina > Chrysolina oricalcia. Next base: position 31,168,566 of record OX101824.2, read on the forward strand.
TGATTAAATTTGATGGTAATGTTTCTCGTTGCTCACTTAGTGCCTTCTTGGAAAATGTGGAGGAACTTTGCATTTCTCGAAATGTTACGGAAGCTCAGTTGTTTACTTCGGCCAGTGATCTTTTTACAGGACAAGCTCTTATTTGGTTTAGAGCAATTCGAGGAACAATTAATTCATGGCCACAGCTTGTGAAAGAGTTGCGCATTCAATTTTTACCTCCCAATTACAATGAAAAACTATTTCAGGAAGTGAAACAAAGAACACAAGGTCCTAATGAAACAATTGGAATGTATATTGCGGTTATGAGTAATATGTTCAACAGGCTAACAATACCAGTTCATGAAGAGGCACATTTGAAAATTCCACTCAGAAATATTTCACCTTTTTATCAAAGCCAATTGGGGTTGATCAAAATCGATACTATAAAACATCTTTTAGAATTGGGACGTCAATTAGAAGCGCGCAAGGAGTCAATTGAATCTTTTGTTCCACCTCCAACAAATAAAAATTCTCTAATGGAACCGGACTTGGCATATATTTATTCTGAAGGGATATCTACCTCAAGTCAGGTGGATGCCATACTTACATGTTGGAACTGTAATAATAAAGGACACACTTCAAAGCAATGTACCTCATCCGTTAGGACTAGATATTGTTTTAAATGTGGTCTTCCTAATTTTACAGTCAGGACGTGTCCCAAATGTAACGAGCGTTCGGGAAACCAATAAAGGAGTCCAAAGATAGCCGTAATGGTGCCTCCTTGTCCTACCCGGCGGATCTCTTTCTATCACATAAACAAAAGGTTATTCTCGATTATGTTTTAGCTCATGCGCAGAACGATGAGCGACCCTATTAGTCTGTTTCGGTCTTTGATATAACTCTACTTGGGCTTCTTGATTCAGGTGCTTCAAATACAATAGTCGGTTGGCCTGGCTGGGAAGTTTTGAGGAAATTTAATCTTAAATTGAATGCTGATAATATAATTAATTGCCGAGTTGCCAATGGACAAACATGTTCAACCATTGGTAGTGTAGACATTCCGATGAAATTGGAAAATCGTTTAAAAATTATTTCAGTTTTGATTATTCCGGCTTTACCTCATGCTTTAATTTTGGGCATTGACTTTTGGAAAAAGTTAGAGATTATTCCTGATCTTCGAAGGGGAGAGTGGGTTTTTGCGAATAATCCTCAAGTTTCTAGCGACTCGATTGCCTTACAATCTGAGGACCAATTAACTGCTGAGCAATCCCAACTTTTAAATGAAGTTGTGCAATCGGCTTTTCTTGAGATGGGCGACGAACTGGGTTGTACAGATCTAGTCCATCATGTCATTAAAACTTCTTCCCCTCCTATTAAGCAGAGGTACTATCCAGTAAGTCCGATTATGCAAACTCATATTGACAGCGAATTAAATAAATTGCTTTCAGCAGGAATTGTCGAACGTTCAAATAGTCCTTGGTCTTCTCCTATTTTGTTGGTCAAAAAGAAGGATAATACTTATCGGTTTTGTGTGGACTATCGGAAATTGAATAAAGTTTCCGAACGAGATGCCTATCCTCTACCGTATATTTCTGCAACCTTAGACAAGCTTCGTGATGCTAAGTTTCTTTCTTCAATGGACATCAAATCAGCTTATTTTCAGGTACCTCTTGATGAGTCATCTTGTCCCTTAACGGCTTTTACTATTCCTAATCGAGGTTTATATCAATTTCGTCGTTTGCCCATGGGTCTTTCTAACAGTCCAGCTACTTTTCAACGTCTCGTCGACCGTATATTAGGTCCGGAGTTAGAACCACATGTTTTTGTCTACTTGGACGATATCATCATTGTCACCCAAACCTTCGAGAAACATATTGAAATATTGAAGGAAGTGTTTTTACGTTTGAAAAAGGCCAACCTGACAGTTTCTAAAGAAAAATGTCACTTTTGTCGGCCTGAACTTTTATATTTGGGTTACATTGTTGATGCCACGGGATTACGAGTAGATCCGGAAAAAGTTAGGGCAATTTTAGAAATTCCTATTTCCAAGTGCATTTCGGAAGTTCGGCGCATTCTTGGCTTGGCTTCCTGGTATAGGCGATTTGTTCCAAATTTTTCAACCCTGACAGCTCCTCTTTGCGATTTGTTGCGCAAGAATAGAACCTTCAATTGGAGTTCGGAATGTAATAATGCTTTGAATAATTTGAAAGAATGTCTTATAAGTGCACCTGTACTATCGTGCCCGGATTTTTCTTTGCCGTTTGTCATTCAAGCGGACGCCTCTGGATTTGGGCTTGGAGCGGTGTTAACGCAGTCGACTCCTGATGGTGAGAAGGTGATATGTTATTTATCTCGTTCCCTTACTCGACTGGAACGTAATTACACCACTACCGAAAGAGAATGTTTGGCTGTTCTATGGGCCATTGAAAAGCTCCGACCCTACATTGAGGGGGGGCATTTTTCGGTCTTGACCGACCACGCCAGTTTATTGTGGTTAGACAAGCTACAATCTCCTTCTGGTCGTTTGGCCCGCTGGGCAATACGTCTCCAGCAATTCGACTATACCATTATCCATCGAAAAGGAAAAGAACATGTCGTACCAGACACTTTATCTCGAGCTGTCCCTATCATTGATGCTCTCGACTGCTGTCCTATCACAAACACCGATATTTCCATCGATAAAGTTGACCAATGGTATCAAAATATGATCGTGCGAATATCAAAATCACCACATAAATTTCCTTCTTGGCAACTTTTCCAAGGAAAACTTTTTAAAAATGTAACTCCTTGTGTCCCTGAACTGGCTACAGTTTCTGATCATTGGAGAGAAGTGGTACCTCGTTCTCTGAGAAAGTCGTTAATAGAGGAAACTCATTCCGTATTGCTTCATGTGGGAGTTTTCAAAACATTCAGCAAGCTGGCACAACAATTTTATTGGCCAAAGATGCGTTCTGATATAGCTTCATTCATTCGTCACTGCAAAACTTGTCAGTCCATCAAGCCTGAACAAAAACGCCCTCCGGGGTTGATGCTGTCAAAACAGGTATCCATATCTCGTCCTTTTGAAATCCTATCAGCGGATTTGGTCGGACCACTACCAAAGTCCCGTTCTGGAAATCAGTATATTTTTGTTGTGTCTGATTGTTTCAGTAAATTTCCCCTTTTATTTCCTCTTCGTACAGCCACGACTGCAGCTATTCTTAAAGTATTGGAAGCACATGTATTTTCAATTTTTGGCGCACCTAATTCCATCATCGTCGATAATGGATCACAATTCCGATCTAAAGAGTTTGTTAAATTTATGAACAGCTATAATATTAGAATCCAGTTTGTAGCTTTATATCATCCACAAGCCAATCCCTGTGAAAGAGTAAATAGGGTTATCAAAACTATGTTGCGATCATACCTGTCAGAAGATCAGAGAGGCTGGGATAGCCGCTTGAATCAAGTAGGATTGGCGATTCGTTCTTCGAAACATGAAGTGACTGGATTCTCTCCCAATTTTATAGTATTTGGTCGAGAATTACCGTTCAAGGGAGATAACGCCCCTCCAAAAGAGATAAATTTTGATCGATCAGGACTTTCTGTGGAACGTGAGCAAGTCTTCCAAAAATTATATGCTGATGTGAAAGTCAAGTTAGCTAAAGCTTACGAGCAAAATAGTAAGACCTATAATCTTAGACGTCGTGATGTTCAATATCATGTCAATCAGCTCGTTTGGAGACGAAATCATGTTTTGTCTAATGCAGCAAAATATTTCAGTGCCAAACTGGCACCGAAATTTGTAGGTCCTTTTCTGGTTTCGAAACGTGTATCTTCCTGGACCTATGAATTGAAAGATGATGCTGGTAACTATCGCGGTGTATGGCATGTGAAAGATCTTAAAGCTCATCCACCTGATGAGTAATCATAATGTCGCTCTTGGGAAAGTGGGGTGAAGGATGGTCATCCCTGGCGTATGCCTAAAGTAACTTGGACATGGTACGATCCCCATCCAGTGGCTGGAAATACATTTGGTGTTTTTGTAGGTGTGAATGTATTTTCAGGTCCATGACAGTAACATATCTGTTTGATGTGTAGTTGATACTACAGGGAAGGCATTCATTATCGTTCATTGTCTTTGATGTCTCCTGTAGTGAATACCGTATTTTAGTACCACCCCTTAGTGTTCTGTTGTGAGTGGCCGAAGGTGCATTAGGTTTCCTTGTTTAATAATGTATTTTCAGGCCCATGACAGTAACATATCAGTTTTGTTTGAGGTAGAACTTCTAGAAGGACATTGGTTTTCTTTATCTTTAATGTCTTCTTGTAAGTACCCTCGGTGTAAGTGTATCCCTTGAGTATGCAATTGTGATTAGTTTGATTGATGTTCGTAATAGCTACGAGTTTGGTGTTGTCGATCTTTACGGGTTGTTGTTTTATTTATTTTTTGTATCTTTCTATCTGTCTAGGGTTGTAAACTTTTAATAATTTTGGGTTGACATTACGTATTATTTATTGTTGGGATGGCAGCTCCTTAATGCTGGACGATCCTTGTGGTGGATTTGGCTTGGGGGGTCCGGTTGGCTGGTGGATTTCCAAGCTCATTCCCTTCGGGCATTATTCTGGCTATGACGCAAACCTTCCTTTTGGAAGGGCTAGCTAATTTTGCTGACGAACTCGCCATGTCTGATGTCCTGAGGGTTTTGAATGGATTTTTTTTTGGCAAAATCGATTCAACGGGTTGAATCCACTCCACATTGATCTGTGTTGGGATAGGAAACTTGGAGGAGGTTTTCTATTGGGGTTTTTAATCCTCTCATTCTTTTATAGAATGGTGCTAAGGTCTGCTGAGATACTAAACTTAGGCGGTTTGGTTATGCGTTTTAATGCCTTTCCCTTGTTTGTTTTGTAGGAGACTTGATTGTGTTGGGTGCGAGCACGGCTCAGTCCGGCAGCCTGACAGGTCTTATAGGATCCAGCGGAGGTTCCTCCGTGATCGAGACTGTCAAGCAGGCTCCATGGAAGGGTGAACTTTGGGGGGTGTCGTCAGGCTAGCGTGGAGGTCTAGGCCGGTCATCGTGTGAAGCTCGCCTAAGGGCGGTCGGGCGATGCTACTGGGCGATCCTGAGCTCCATGGATTCGTCGCGACTGGGGAATTTGCTCGCAGTGCCACAATTAGGAATATCTCCGAATTTTTGGGACGTTATGGTTTAACCATTTTCAGCTTGGTGGTGCTACATATCACCCCAATTGAAGTGGACAATTGGTTATCTTTCGATTTTCAAATATTTTTTTTATTTTTGTTTCCACGTGTGGGATTTCGTTTGGAGATCGTTTTGGCTGTTGGGTTTACTTCTGGGATGTCTGGAGCAGCGATGTGATCCAAAACACGAGACTTCTCCTGTCTTTATTGAGTTGTGCAATTTTGGATTTTGTGGAGTTTATTTCATCTGAACTCAACCACATTAGGTGTTCTGGATATTTTAGTTGTGAGACTGGGCAGCGGAGATGGTTCATGGACTGAATCCATACACAACAATTTGGCGACGATAACAAACCTAAGGCGATTTGTTGTCATGCATTTCAAGCCTTTTCCTTTGAGGACGTTTAAATTTTTTTTTGTTGTTATATATGTATGGTTTATTATGAGTATAGCCATTTTGTGTGAGCTAGGATAACAAACTTGAGGTGATTTGTTGTCATGCGTTTAAAGCCTTATTGTTATTTTTTTTGTTTCAATAGTCAATAATATATAAATATAATGGGTATTACTTTGAGAATTAACCGATTCCGAAGAGTAAATCTTTTCAGAGTATGTGCAGAGTATGTGAGTTATTTAGTTGATGCATGTGAGAAATACGAGGTATTATATCTGCCATAGTTTCAGTACGTTGTTAACATTAGTGTCTGTTGCACTAAAGCTTTCACATAAAATTTCCCGGTTTCGGTAAATTTCTTTTAAAGTAAGGGGAGAATTTGTAACGTTATTTTTTTTAATTATTAACTAATCAGGGTATATCGAAATTTTTAATCATATTTTACATGCATTTTACCACTATTTGCCTTCTGCATTTATTTCATAATGTTCAAACACTAATAATACCTATATGTTATCACACTGTTGCTTCTTCGAGAGTGTATTCACTGATAATCCATCCAACTATTTCTCAATTGCGTCCCCATTGCATAATACTACCAGGTATATCCATTTTACATTTAAGTCATCATGTTTTGGTAACGTCATATTTCACGTTATCCCAAGGTTATTAATTGTCATTCGTGATTTAGTTGTTTACTTTTGGAACTCTGTCAACACTTTTCATTCCACGTCTGGGGTGTGCGCACTAAGCGAAGTACGCCATAGACTTGTGGTTGTTGTGACTTCTTTCTGCATTCAGTTGGAGTAGCACGGAGTGACTTTTGTTGGTTTCATAACTGAAGATGCGAAATGGGTTATGCCATGCAGTATTACTTAGGCGTGTTTCATTTGAGGATAGGGCTTCATAATATTTTTCTAGCTTGTGGCAAAAGAATAATAAGTTGAGAGTGTAATACTCTTCGAGAAGAGTACTTGGCAACAATGCACATGGATTTGACATTTTGATCTAAAGTTTGAGAAGAAGAAGATTAATTCGTTTTGACTGTCGTCTGTGACCAGTGTGCTGGGCTTTCCACTTTTGACATGATTGGTGACTGAGTTGTAAGAATTTGATTTCTATTTGAATCGTCCGTAAAGGGATTATATCTTGCAACTGCTAAAAGGTTTCAGTTTTCGTTTAGTCGATTGAATTGCTGTGTATGCATATTTCTGAACCTTACCTCTCGGGGGATTATATAAACCAATTATTTCTGGTAAGTCTCGCACATGGTATTCTTCTATCATTTGGCAATTCTTCATGTATTTTAGGATCTGATTTGTTAGGCCTTTTGGGTACTTGACCCTATGTGCCGTTGTTAACCCTTTGACCAGGATATTTTCATCTGACATCTGAAAGAGCCTACCGAAAGCATCTTCCACTGTGGGAGCACCTAGGCCTGTTCTGGACAGTGGTAGTTATTAGGTCATCCAAGTTGTTGAACAAAGTGTCAAGTTCTTGTTGCATTTCAGGGTTTATGTATAGGGCACTATTATAGTTCCGTCCCACTATATTTCTTTCCTTCCTGGAGGAAGTTACTGGACTCCGTAGATGTATGGTATGTCTTCCTTGTGGTCATCTTCCACCTACTATAGCCATTGACTAGGGCCTTCAGGGAATGCTAGAGTGACTGTCGAGGAAGCAACATTGCAGTCTACATCAGCTGTGTGGTAGCAGCCTAGTTGAACCGACGTTGCACTCCAAGTACCAACTAATAGCACTAAGTATCCTACTGATATTCTTTTTAATTCTCAAAGTCTAAGGCTACTGTGTAAACGCTACAAGGTAAGGTGCACCATATTATTGCGGATTGGTTAAGACAAATTATTTTCTCCTACCCTACATCGGTAGATATATTTTGTATTGAATATTGGATACGTTTAACCTTGTCTACGTACTAGTGTCTGTATACTTTCACCTTAAAGGTTGGTTAATGTTTGAACATATATTTGGTCACTGAACTGCACCTGTAGACCGATTGTAAGGTCAATTTTGATAATCAGTTATTTATATAGCTATTTAGTTTTTGTGTAAGAACGTACCCGGACAGTCAGTTCACTATAATTTTGTTGTTTAATAATTATACTTCTTCAAACAGTAAGCTGTTTATCATTTAGAGTGTGGTAACTTTAATTTTTAATACTATTCGTGTTATATGGGAATCAGTATAAATAATCTATAGGGTGAGCCTGCATCATATTTCTGGCGCCCATGTTCTTACATCTCATCACAATTTATTTTGTATGACCCACTCCCGTCTCCACTTGAGTTAGTCGCGAGCCACCCTGTCACTCTGACAGCTTCGTTGCCATTATAAAAGCTGAAAGCTAAGTAAAACCCGTGGCAATTTAGATACCGATTTTTTTCTGTGTATTTTAGAGACAGTAGAAAATCAGACATGTGAGATTTATCCTTTTTTTTCTGGATATAATTTTACAGCTTCAGAATAGTAGGTGCTGCACTTCATATATGGAAACAGTACTCGAGACTTGTCCCTAAGATATACGTATTATGACACAAACTTTTTAGAAAAAAGTCGAATTATGACAAAATTATGAAAAAGGTCGATTTAATTTTTAATTTTCGAATTTATGACGTAATGGATTGTTTGTTACAAGCATTTTCATTACTTGCATGGTTCGTATATCTCTGTCTGCCATTGGGTTCCAAAATTTGCAGTAGAATTTTCAAACAATTGCTGATGTCCAATTGAGCTGAAATTCTACACACCTTAGAAACGATGACAATGTAATAATAAAAAAGTTCTCCCTGAAAAAAGCATGTCTGTTTGGGTGCTCAGACCCCTACTTCTCGAAAGAAGTTGCGAAAACTTGCGAAAATAAAATCCGTCCAATGGTGAAATGCATCGCACCGTCATATAATTCGATTTCAAATTCCACCCCCACCACTTGGAAGCTAGTTAGATAATTCGCAGGATTTCGTGAACATTTACGACGAATTGGAACGTCGAAAGTAACGGAGAAAAACGTTGTCAACGAATTTTGCGAACACTCACTATAATAAAATTAGAAAAACCCGTAAATACAATGATAAGTTCGGGCCGTCGAATAATTTTCATAACTTGATCTGTTTGTATTCATATATACAAACAAAACGTCTTATACACCTCCAAACTTTATACGTTCTGGAACAACACGGCACAACAATCGAAGGCGAATTCGAAAAATCGGAGGCCAATATGAACGCATGAGTATATCGTGTTCATTCTTCTAGTCATTTTATCAGAAGTCATAACAAAAATTTTTCTGAGGAAGCATTTTGTTAGGTTTATACATGGTGTTAATTAAGTACGTTGACAAACGGGAGGTGATTCTTTGAAGGTTTTCAGGACGAAATGTTCATATAAACATATGTCCCAAACGGCTTGGTTTTCGAGATACAGGGTGATAAAAATACATTTTTTTCAAGATTTTTTAGAGTTAACTTCGACATTTTCTACAATAATCAGTTCAAATTAGGCAAGTACAATCCATTCAATAGTACGCACGATACGAAATAATGCATTTCTCAAATAATTCACAGGGTCCTCCTTTTTTCAGAGTCAAGCTTTGTTCAACCCTTCAGAATTTTTTTTCCGCCGCCACTGACATATTATGAAAAAGGAATAATGAATGTTGTTTCATTTAACATCTTTTTGCTCTCTTGATGTTTTTCATTTACTTGTACGGTTCAGGAGTTACAATGAAAATATTAACGCAAACATTTTCCAGTAACGCATAACATAAAGAAATTTGAGGAGCAAATTGTCTAACAAACTTGAAGGGTGATTCTTTGAAAGGTTTCAAGATGAAAAGTTCATATAAACATGTCCCAAGCGGCTTGGTTTTCGAATTACAGGGTGATCAAAATACATTTTTTAGGAGTTTTTGGAGTTTACTTCGAAATTTTCGACAATAATCGATCCAAATTAGTTCAAATTGGACAAGTACAATCCATTCAATAGTGCGCATGATATAAAATAATTCATTTCTCGAAGTGTCATTGCCACTCTCCAAAGATTAGCGCGTGACGCAATACGTCATTTTGTTCTCATTACACAAATAGCTATTTTCTGCTCGTGTAGAGAAAATGTAATGTTATGGAGCTCCCATACATTTTTTACCATAACTCAGGTTGAATTTGTATTGCACAAAGTTAATTATGGCAAAATAATTTTGGACATTTTCAATAGTGAATAACTTTATTATCAAATACTAGAGCAAAGTAACATAAATTCCCTAGGAATAAAATTAAGTTCAGAAAAGGACCATTATTGAAATATATATGTCAGAGCAGCTGCTGGAAATGGCCACCGCCAACTTCAATGCATGCGTTTATGCGCCTAACCATAGACTGGCGGACACGCTCAAAAATACCAGGAGTGTTTCTTATAATTCCGCATGACTCCTGTATGCGATTCCTCAGGTCTTCTTCACTTTGAACTGGAGTTCGGTACACTAATGATTTAAGGTGCCCCCAGAGGAAAAAATCAAGTGGATTCATATCGGGTGACCTTGGTGGCCAAAGTTGTGGCCCACCACGCCCAATCCAGCGATCAGAATAATTCTCTTCTAAATATTGGCGTGCAACCAATCTGAAGTGTACTGGAGGACCATCATGCCTAAACCAAATTCCAATTCTTTCCCTCAGTGGGATCTCTTCTAGGAGTCCAGGTAAGATGAATTCAAGAAAATGTCGATAATGGTCACCATTGAGTCTATGAGGCAGAAAATGTGGCGCGATAAGGAAATTCCCTACAATTCCAACCCAAACATTCACAGAAAACGTCTCTTGAAAATGGTTTTCAATCACGGCGTGTGGGTTTTCATCAGCCCACATATGATTGTTGTGGAAATTAATAATGGCTTTACGGGAAAAGCATGCCTCATCGGTGAATAACACTTGAGATAAAAACCATGGATTTTCCAACAATTTATTTCGAATCCAAGTGCAAAAAGTTAATCTCTTTGGAAAATCCCTTGGCAGAAGAGCTTAAACACGCTGTATGTGATAGGGATAAAGTTGTTGCTCTTTTAAAATTTGCCATACCAATACATGGGTTACGTTAAACTGTGCCGCAATTTGTCTTGTACTGGTGTCTGGATGCTGCCCAATTTCGTTAAGTACAGCTTATTCTATCTGAACTGTTCTAACTCTCCTGGGTCTTCCTATGAGAACAGCAGACCTCTTGAAAGTACCCGTTTCACGAAGACGGGAGTGAATATTGATGAACATTTGTGTGCTGGGAATATGACGTTGTGGAAATCTTTCTAGATACATTCGTCTGGCGGCACGAGCGTTACCATCAGCCATTCCATACATTAAGTGCATGTCTGCCATTTCTGAATTTGTATATTCAACCATTTTATCCAAAGGAATATTGAATGAATCTGCTTTATAGCTTGCACTAATGAAGAATTAACAATGAGACAGTTTCTCAACTTTCGATAACTGTCAAGTTGTTGATATTTAAATAAATGAATTAATATCAAAGCCCACTTTGCTATTTTTATGAATTCAAATTGATTACAAAATTTCTGCGTTACTGCAGAAGAAAAAACAAAATTTCTGATAAAATAATGTACTCCGTACGGAAACAAAAATTTGTTTTATTTAGTTTTTCGGAGTTATGACCACAGATTCATAAATGAAAATCAAATGTGTAATGATCTGCGACTATTAGATAAACCCTATTAACTATCTTCCATTACAGGATTACCTTTCGGAAGTTTTTTATGTTGAAAAGGAAACGTTCAATTGAAAACTAAAAAATAACTTTTTTTAAAATAACAAAAAATTTGTATGAGTTCTCTATCAAGACTGATGGGTAAAAACATTTTTAATCAAATATCTCAATGAAAATGCACATTTTTACCATCAGAATCTTCAGGTTGAAAGTTAAGGTTTTCCCAATATCTGTCAGATCTAGTTTAATATCCAGCGTACCGCAGTGACGCTGGAACACATCTTTACAATAACAAGCTTTTATTTAGCTTCACTTGTAACTAACCAACAAACAAACAATTTAATAAAAGTTGAATTTGACCCACTTCTAATACTCCGATTAATTTGAAATTTGGCAGGTTTCCGTAATTCCGGTGACAATGCATTAAAAAAATGTTTGTTAAAAAACAAAATGGCGGCTCCAATATGGCGGACGAGTTTTGTGATTATGATCCGATTCTGTTCAAAATTGGTATGTGATGGTTTTTGGGTTGGAGATTTTCAGAAAATAAACTAAAATGTTAAAAATGAAAATTATAAAAAGAAAACAATTTAAAGTTTTTATACAATACACTGAAAAGGAAGTAGTGATACAAACTATGTACGAAAACACGCATGCGCAATAGCGACTTCTCAGCGTCGCTGGGTTCACCGCGTGACGTTGGGTGTTGCCGGATTTAAAATTAAGGAGTAGAGTTACGGAGGGTGGGACGTTGTCGGTTTTTAAATTTAATTATGGAAGAAAAAATATATACACGGTGTAGCAACGTAACATGACAGAAAAAACAGTTTGTCAAAAATCGTATTATATACAGGGTGTCTCAAAATACATCGGAAAAATTAATCATCACATCATTGGGGCATCGCATCATTGGGGCATGCAGGGATTCAGAAGTTTTCGTTTTACGTATACAGGGTGTGTCAAAATTTAAGGAAAAAAATAAATACAGGGTGTCTCATAAACGTGCATCGTGATGGGGTTTGGCATTTAAGAAAAAAATATATACCAGGTGTACCAACGTGCCAGTTGAGACAAAAAATATATACAGGGTGTCTCATAAACGTGCATCGTGACGGGGTCCGTCATTTTTTAAGTGCGATACCAATTCGTTTTCAAGGAATACATCAGAGCCATCTGTCGTTCAATATATACATTAATGATATTTTGGATCTGTACGAATCATCAAAAAATAAACACTTACGGTTTCAAAAAATTAAGATAGAAGAAAAGTAATAGTAAATTCAGATTACCCACATCGAGGAGAGTCCAAATCTGCAATAAAATGGCAACTTCCGGTCCAAACCGGAAATGGCACTTCCGGTCGTCCGATTTTGATGATTTTGGCATCAATAGATTCGTTTGGATGTCAAGAAACATTTTTAAGCATTTTCCGAGGTCAAAAGGGCATAGGAGGCTATCTTCGTTATTAGTAAAGTTACAGAAACGTGCGGGTACTCTAAGAAGACAACTTTCATGGGAGATCAAGAAAATAATAGAATTTGCGTACGTCAACTGCCATAAGGGCCGTAAACAGCACATATTAATGCGTTATGTACTTATTGCTTAAATCTTAGAAGCTGATTCGTAAGTTTAGTATAATGTGAACCAACTCGATATTTATGAGAAAAAAACATGGCAGCTGTCAAATTTGGTATACCGGATGTCTCAAAATACATCGATTATAGAAAAAAACATGGCGGCTGTCAAATTTGGTATACCGGGTGTCTCAAAATACATCGATTGAGAGAAAAAAAAAACATGGCTGCTGCCATACAGGCTGTACAATCATAGTATTTAAGAGAAAAAAACATGGCTGCTGCCATACAGGGTGTACCAACTTGGCATTTAAGAGAAAAAAACATGGCGGCTGTCAAATTTGGTATACCGGGTGAACCAACTAGGCATTTTAGAGAAAAAAACATGGCAGCTGTCAAATTTGGTATACCGGATGTTTCAAAATACATCGATTAAGAGAAAAAACATGGCGGCTGTCGAATGACATGAGACAGAGAGAAAAAAACATGACAGCTGTCAAATTTGGTATACAGGATGTCTTACATCGATTAAGAGAAAAAAAAACATGGTGGCTGGTTATCAACGTATATACCGGGTGTCCCACAACGTTTAAGAGAAAAAACATGGTGAATCATTAAGAGAAAAAACATGGCTGCATGAGTGATGGAAGAACGCTTCAATGGGCATATGGAGATTCGAAACAACTACTTGCCCATGCAGAGATTGAATTACATCCGACATCTAAATGTGTAATAAGAGGACGTTTAGACCGTTCATTTGGGAAAAAAACATAGCGGAGTCTGATTGGTCAAAGCTCATTATAGTTGTACAGGGACGTCTCACAAATTTCTCCATTTGGGTGGAAAATATATATACAGGGTGATTCAAAATCCTCAGTCTTAAATGTTAAATGGGAAAATGGATCGACGAAAAACTTACCATTGCGAAAAACATATACCGAGTGTTTCGAAAAAATATCACTGAAAATAGAAAAAGATGCGTAGTCGTCTAGAGTGAAAAAAAAACATGCCCGCCATTTGACGTCATCATAAAGGCATTATTTTTGGAAAGTATGTTAGTGCCATTGGGTAGTTGAAGTAATCACCAATAGAATGGTATCTGAAGATTACAGACAGATGGTTGAGGATTCTTTCGTTCCAAAAAACAACTAAAATAACAAACGCTGAAAAGTTTAAAAAATTTGACGAATTCCGCGATTTTCACGTTCCAAAAAATGATTAAAATTACAAGCGTTGAAAATGTACTTTTACATGTATTTCTTATGGTGATTTGACATTTCAGAATCGTTCAAAATTATCGTTTTCGCGTCCCAAAAAACAAGTAAAATTAGAAGCGTTAAAACACTTTAAAAATGCAACAAAAATAGACGTTTTCGCGTCCCAAGAAACGATTGGAATTAGAAGCGTTAAAACACGTAAAAAATGCAACGAAAATAGACGTTTTCGCGTCCCAAGAAACGATTGGAATTAGAAGCGTTAAAACACGTAAAAATGCAACGAAAACATGTTTTTTCATGTTCGAAAAAACATATAAAATTTCGAACGCCGAATTACATAGAATATGTAACGAAAACATGCGTTTTCGTGTTCCAAAAAATGATTAAAATTACAAGCGTTAAAAATTTACTTTAAAAGGTATTTTTTATGGAGATTTGACATTTCGAAATCGTACAAAATTATCGTTTTCGCGTTCCAAAAAACAAGACAAATTAGAAGTGTTAAAACACGTAAAAAATTCAACGAAAATAGACATTTTCGCTTCCCATAAAAACGAGTAAAATTAGAAACGTTAAAGCACGTAAAAATGAAATGAAAATAGAAGTTTACGCGTCCCAAAAAATGATTAAAATCACAAGCGATAAAAATTTACTTTTACATGTATTTCTTATGGAGATTTGACATTTCAAAATCGTTCAAAATTATTGTTTTCGCGTCCCAAAAAACAAGTAAAATTAGAAGCGTTAAAACACGTAAAAAATGCAACAAAAATAGACGTTTTCGCGTCCCAAAAAACGAGTAAAATTATAAGCGTTAAAACAAGTAAAAAATCCTATCAAAAAGTACCAGTTATCACACTTATATAGTAAATTTTACTCAATTGCACTTAGATTTAAGTATTTTGGTGGTTATGAGGCTTCCTTCAACTACTTGCACTCAGTTCTGGACGTTTTGTTGTTATTATTAAAAATTAATATTTAGTTATCAGTTTGTATAGTAAATTTTCATAAAGTGAGGTTAGATAGATAAATCTAAAAAAGAGGATGTTAGGTGTGGGATTCGAACCCACGCTTCCTTTGGGAATCGCAGCTTAACACCACAACGCCTTAGACCGCTCGGCCAACCTAACTTATAAGTTATACATAATAAGATGTTGGTATTGTAGGATAGGGTAAAAAATTCAAACATCTTGAATACAAAATTTATTAAGCATTTTTATTTCGGTAACATATCACATAGCCATTTGTAAAGAATATCTACATTTCGGAGGCTGCAATTGTAGTTGGTATTGTTGCGACGAATGTATGCATACAAGGTGAGATGCCATCATTGTTGCTGAATGTGGGAACCATCCAAAACGTATTATCATAATCCTCCAAGTTCACAACTCGTGTAAGTAGGCCCAACTGGTGAAATTTGGCAGTAAGATAGTCACGTTTTTGAAGTGGGAAAAATCGACCATTTTTCTTCAATAGTTGATGTGTTGAGTGATCTTTGTATCAAGGTTTTTTGTATACAAATTGATGAGAACGTCAATACACACAAAAAAAATGCGACCAAAATAGACGTTCCTCACGCTCCAAAAAAAAAGAGTAAATTTAAAAATCGTTTGAACTCGCAAAAATGTGAACAGAACATACGTTTTACGCGTTTCAAAAAAGATAAAAAATACGAACGTCAATTCACGCAAAAATGAGTATCACTACATGTTGAGCTTACTACATGTTATTCATAGTTATTTTGTGACCAGTACCGGCATCGTTTTAAGTATGTGTAGTTTGTAATTCATATAATATGGATTATGTTTGAAAGTACAGATGATTTTGAGGTAAGTGGGTTTCAGTTAATCATGTAGCAACGTAGTCTAAAGATGACAATAATTGATCATTCAGTCGAGAAAACATAATTTCAGCAAATATCGTGTTTTATTATTGGAGTTATCACCATTGTGTGGTTTAGGTCGATAGGCGTTTATATTTCATATCTTGAATTTATCCAGGAAATTATGAGTATTATTATTCATTTTACTTCAGTTAGCATTTACAAAAATTTATTTCGTGTTGTCGATTTTCACAATGTTCATTTTGAATAAAGTCCGTTTTGGATACATAAGTCCATTATGATTTTTTTTGATATAATCAGTTTTATTAAATATAGGGGTTTTTACAAATTATTAGAGTCTAATTACAAAATAAGATAACATTTTCGCCATATGTGTTTAATTATCTGAAATGTGATTGAGTGAAATTTTCATAAAAGTTTTAGCTGTAAGGCATGGTGACGTCATTATTGGTTAATTGATTATTTTATCTACAATAATTTTTATATAAACATATATTCATAAATGGGAATGACTCTCAAAAGTACAGCTTTCAAATCAGATAATAAACCTTTATCGGGACATGATACAATATTCGTATAAAAAAATCCAATTCGATGATTTGGATCAAACGAAAACAACACAAAATATCATGAAAATAGTGGTAATAATTATAAAAGAAATTAGATGACGTCATATAAAGTATGGACGACTGTACATAAATTATGTTTGCGGCAGATTTCAAGCTTGACGCGTCAGAAGAAATGAATTGGGATGAATCAACGAAATTATGAAAATAATTATAGTAATAAATATAGAGGTCAGCGCATTGAAATATACGTATGGAAGGGATCAAATTCAACGATTTGGATGAAACGATGAAACGACACAAAAAATCAAGAAAATAATGATGATAATAATAAAAAATGTAGAAGACATCATATTATACAGTATAGAAGGTTGTTAATAAATTATGCTTGCGGAAGATTTCAAGCTCAACGCGTCAGAAGTAACGAAATGAAACGGGATGAATCAAAGAAATTATGAAAATAATAATAATAATAGTAATAAATGTAGAGGTTGAAATAAATATGGAAGGTATCAAATTCGATGATTTGAATGAAACGAAACGACACAAAAAGTTATGAAAATAATGACAATGATAATATAAATGCGGTCGACGTCATATACCGTAGGCGTCCGACGGGTATCAAGCTTGACGCGTTGGAAGGAACAAAACGATATGAAATGAAAGGAAGCAAAAATGAATGAATGAAAGCATAAAAATAATTGTGATTATGAGAAATAGAGAAAGCGCATAAATTATGCGTTCGACAGGTTTAGAGATCAATGCATTGAACGAAACGTCGCGTCGTGAAAATAATAATAATACTACGAAATATAGAGAACAAGAACTAATAACCTATGTGTCTGACTTGACTTGTTGAATAAAACGAATCGCAATGAAACGAAAAGGTAACGTGAAAAATAAAATGCCAACGAGGTTCAAAATGAAAAATTGAGGTGAAAAAGAGGCATGGAACGATGGGAAAAGATGCATTCAAGGAACAGTTTAATGGACATTTCGTAATCACAGTGTTTCTCGAGAGACAATAACATATAAAAAACAAATGAGACACCAAAGTTGATATTCATTAGATTTGGTTTCAATTAAATAAGTCTCATGCAGTGTGTTAGCAAGAGAGTTTGTGAGAAATAAATCATAGAGGAGAGAAATTTCAGTAAGCAAGTTTGTTAGAAAGATATCCATCAAAGTCGTTTGATATCCACCAGTTTTCCACTTTGTAAATTCGATAGCTTCGGGGTTTTTTCGAACGTGTTGCAAGAGTATATAATCCTGGTTCCTATATGAAAATGGTGTTTGGTTGCCTATGAGATGATCTCTCTAGAGGGACCAAAAAAATCAACCCTCTATAAAATACATCAATTCCGTTACCATTCTTTATTCACATTATTTCCAATGACATCTTGGGCATTTTTCTATAAATTCCATTTAAGTTCTTGTGGAATTCCTCTGAACGTTTTTGATCTGATTTGAGTATTCCTCAAGGAACCATTACATAATCAGACACCAAATTTAACGTGCGGGTGGAAGGATTCATCAGATTGGTATTCAATTCAACTCAATTCAATTCAGGTGTTGTGTTATGTTCCAGTTAAGTAAGCTGGTTTGTGGAGGAGATTTCACTAACAAAGACATCAACTTTGACACAAGATTAGGAGATTTATCAGATTGGTTTCCATCAAACGAAAGGTTCGTGCAGTTTGATACTATAAAAGTATGTGAGAAATACATCACCAACGAAAGGAATTACTTTAAATGATAAATATTTTCAAGTGAATCGTATGTCCCAGTGGAAATGAGCCGAAAGACTTGAGCTAATATCGAGAGGAATATTTTCGACTGAACTATGTATCGATTCAGATGTAAAGTTTCACCAAAATGAATAATATATTCAGATCATTTTTGTTGAAATTGCTTATAGCCAAAGCACCATTTACAAACTCACCAAACTCACTCAAATAAATAGTTCCAGATGATTTTTGATGACAAATATCTTGGCTGAAAACACTACTACGCATGCCCCGTGTGAATACATTTTTTCCTTTGAATTGACAAAAAAATTAAACAATAGTGATCATCGAAGAAGGAGTTCAGAATTGGTTTTCTCTTCAAAATTATCTATTGCCAAAAAGTCCACTGCTTGAATAGCTGAAGAGGTAATTCCTTCTATCGAAAAACGGAGTTATACAGCGAATTGGAGTTTTAATAATATTCCTCCAAGAACACTCGAAGACATAGCCTGTGCGGGTGGAAAATGGTTGTAATTATTATTATTTGCCAGGGCGCACCAAGTCGACTTATTCACTTTACAGCTGTAGGAAAACTCACACAATTATGTAATTTTGAAAATTTTTTCTTAATAAAATAATCAATCTAAAATAATTTTCACCCAAAAAAGATTTTTTTCACTCAAATACTACCAATGAAAAACTCAAAGATTAAATATAAAAAAAAAATATTTTCAAAAAACTAAAAAAGGGGTCTTTTTGACCCTATTTTTTGGAACAAAATGCAAAATTTTAGCCTCATTTTCACCCCAAATACCTTAATTTTAAATATTGATAAAATAGACATGATTTAACTATATATCATTGAGTTTTCTAATTAAAAACATATTTTAAATTAAAAAAAATAAAATAATTTTAATAGAAAATTAAAAATTAAAATATACAAAATTAATATTCACTTTTCTTGTCAAAGTAAATTTGGTAAATTATTTAGTCTAAAAATTAAGATAATTTATCCATTAAAATAAATAAACTAATAAAAAGAAGGATTTTTTTTTTTCGTTAATTTTTCTAAGTATATAAATATTATATTTTTTAATAATATATAATAAATACAGTTAAATATATAATTATATTTATATATTAATAATATATTATATAAAATAGATAGTTAAAGATTATATTTTACTTTTTAAGATAGTCTAATATATTATAACAATTTATAATCGTAGCATATATATCGTATAAGCATTTATTAATTTAGAAAAGAAATTCTATAATATGACTTTTAATTCTACTATATTTTCTCTTTTTTTTTTCTCCAACTAAGCATTGCTATACCAATTCGAGCCGGTATACTGATAAGTACGTATTAGGCTGTAGGAACCCTTTTTTCTTAATAATATATATATAATATAGTTTTAAATAGATCCTTGGTATACTTAATGAATATCTGTATATCCTTTTTATTAATTACAAGATCGTTTAATCGTTCTGATATTTATTTTTTGTTTAATAAAATTCAGTTAATTTTATATAGCCTGTTTTTTTGCTTCCATTTAATTTTTTTAAATTTTTTTTTTTTTATTAAGTTTTTCATACAGAAATTAACTTAATCGAAATCATCAAATAGCCACTTTTTTTACACTTATTGACTCTTTCGATTACGCAAATCTACTGCACTAGTCACTTAGATGGGACTTTTGGGTATAAAATACCACTATGTCTAAAAAAAAATTGCCTGAAAAAGGATAATTTTGATAGAATTAACCATGTGTGAAGCCCCCCGCCGCACCCTTGCAATTTTAATCGTTATATTTAATGGAATCAAACCATTTCTTCAAATATCAAAAATTTGTGTACATCTAATACTAAAACATAAAAAGATAAGCTAATTAAGCTACTGGGTTCATACCCCATTTATAAAGGTTTTAACCCTTTTCTTTTTAATTTTGAATATTCATAAAATTCTATTTTTTAACACAATAATTTTTGGAACTTTAATTACCATTTGTGCTTACTCCTGATTTAGAATATGAATTGGCTTAGAAATTAACCTTCTTTCAATTATCCCCTTATTGAAATCCCCTAGAAGGCTTTACCCATCTGAAGCTTCAATAAAATATTTTATTGTCCAAAGATTAGCATCAACTATTTTACTATTTTCAGTTCTCATAATAAGAAATTTAAATGAATTTTTACCCCAAAATTCATTTTTATTTTTAATTATCATTTTAAACTCTACTTTATTCATAAAAATTGGAATAGCCCCATTCCATGCATGATTCCCAGAAGTAATTGAAGGATTGAGATGAAATACTGCAATATTACTATTAACTTGGCAAAAACTTGGTCCAATAATCATTTTAACCTATAATTTAACTGCAAATTTTTTTGTTTTCGTAATTATTTTTTCCTCTTTAATTAGAGGTATTTGAGGTATCAACCAAATCAGATTACGAAAAATTTTAGCTTATTCTTCAATTAACCATATAGCTTGAATATTGGCTAGAATCTTATTTTTAAAAATAATTTGATTAACCTATTTCATTATTTACACAATTATCTCGATTAACATTATTGTATTATTCAAATATTTTAACATTTTTTATTTAAAACAACTTTTCAATAGAATAAATTTAAGAAAAATAAGAAAATTATTTTTTATAATAAATTTTCTCTCTTTAGCTGGTTTACCCCCTTTTATGGGATTTATACCTAAATGGTTAATCACAAATAGTCTAATCGAAAATGATTTTTTTTACTGTAAGAATTATTTTGATTATTTCAACACTTTTACCACTATTTTTTTATATGCGACTAACTTTTTCTACATTCACTTTTTCTGCAGACGAAGTTTTATTAAAGACTACAGAAAATTTTAGATTTAAGATTATACTAACAAATTTTGTTACTTTGAGAGGCTTATTGGTTTGTACTAACATTTTTAATCTGTTTTAAGGATTTAAGTTAAATAAACTCTCAACCTTCAAAGCTGAAAATAGATTCTAATCTAAGCCTTAAGAATATCTTCTACCTTTAAATTTGCAATTTAAAATCATTTATGAATACAAGACTGATGAAAGAAAATGAATTTCGTACATAAATTTACAATTTATTGCCTAATCTCGACCATTTCATCGAATAAATGATTATTTTCTACTAACCATAAAGACATTGGGACATTATACTTTATTTTTGGTACTTGAGCAGGAATAGTTGGAACATCTTTAAGAATCCTAATTCGAGCCGAATTAGGGAACCCAGGAACTTTAATTGGAAATGACCAAATTTATAATGTTATTGTAACAGCCCATGCTTTTATTATAATTTTTTTTATGGTTATACCAATTATAATTGGAGGATTTGGAAATTGGCTTGTACCCCTAATACTTGGAGCCCCAGATATAGCATTTCCTCGAATAAATAACATAAGATTTTGACTACTCCCCCCATCATTAATCTTCCTTTTAATAAGAAGAATTGTAGAAAATGGTGTAGGAACTGGCTGAACGGTTTACCCCCCCTTATCAGCTAACGTTGCTCATAGGGGCCCATCAGTAGATTTAGCTATTTTTAGGCTACATTTAGCAGGAATCTCATCAATTTTAGGAGCAATTAATTTTATTACAACCATTGTTAATATACGACCAACTGGAATGAAATTAGATCAAACACCTTTATTTTCATGGGCAGTTTTAATTACAGCAATTTTATTATTATTATCCCTACCTGTTTTAGCTGGAGCGATTACCATACTACTTACCGATCGTAATTTAAATACATCTTTTTTTGACCCTGCTAGTGGTGGAGACCCTATTTTATACCAACATTTATTTTGATTTTTCGGTCACCCAGAAGTTTACATTTTAATTCTACCTGGATTCGGAATAATCTCCCATATTATTAGGCAAGAAAGAAGAAAAAAAGAAGCCTTTGGTACTTTAGGAATGATTTATGCAATAATAGCAATTGGTTTATTAGGGTTTATTGTATGAGCTCATCATATATTTACAATTGGAATAGATGTTGATACACGAGCTTATTTTACATCTGCAACAATAATTATTGCTGTACCAACAGGTATTAAAGTCTTTAGATGATTAGCAACATTCCATGGAACTTTAATTATTTTTAATCCCGCAACACTATGAGCATTAGGGTTTGTATTTTTATTTACAGTAGGTGGATTGACAGGTGTGGTTTTAGCTAATTCCTCAATTGATATTATTCTACACGATACATATTATGTTGTGGCTCATTTTCATTATGTTTTATCTATAGGAGCAGTATTTGCTATTATAGCAGGTATTATCCAATGATTCCCCTTATTTACAGGATTAACTTTAAATGATAAATACTTAAAAATTCAATTTTTCATTATATTTGTGGGAGTAAACTTAACATTTTTTCCACAACATTTCTTAGGATTAGGAAGGGATACCTCGACGTTATTCTGATTATCCTGATGCTTTTACATTATGAAATATTATTTCATCAATTGGATCTTTAATTTCTTTAATTAGTGTAATTTTACTATTATTTATTTTATGAGAAGCTTTATCAGTACAACGAAAAAGAATTGGTACTTTAAATATTGGATCTTCAATTGAATGATTACAAAGATTACCACCAGCAGAACATAGCTATAATGAACTCCCTGTTCTTACTAAATAAATCTAATATGGCAGATTAGTGCACTGGATTTAAACCCCAAATATAAAGATTAAACTTTTTTTAGAAATGATAACATGAAAAAATATTTCACTTCAAGATAGAGCCTCTCCTTTAATAGAACAGCTAACCTACTTTCACGATCATACTTTAATGATTTTATTAATTATTACTGTTTTAGTTGCACAATTAATAATTAGTTTATTTTTTAATAAATTTACCCATCGATATTTATTAGAAGGACAAATTATTGAAATTATTTGAACTATTCTTCCAACTTTAACATTAATTTTTATTGCTATCCCTTCCTTACGATTAATTTATATCTTAGATGAAATCAACAACCCTATAATTACAATTAAAACTATTGGACATCAATGGTACTGATCATATGAATACTCAGATTTTCAAAATATTGAATTTGATTCTTACATAGTACCAATAAATGAATTAAAAAATTATAATTTCCGTCTTCTAGATGTAGATAATCGAATTGTAGCCCCTTTTAATTCCCAAATTCGTATATTAGTTACTGCAACAGATGTAATTCATTCTTGAACAATTCCTTCTTTAGGAGTAAAAATTGATGCTACACCTGGACGATTGAACCAAATTACATTTTCTTTAAGCCGATCAGGATTATTTTTTGGCCAATGTTCTGAAATTTGCGGAGCTAATCATAGATTTATGCCTATTGTCTTAGAAAGAATTTCACCTAAATATTTCATTAAATGAATTTCTAAAATAACAGAAGTTTCACTAGATGGCCGATCATAAGCAATGGAATTTTAAACCATTTTATAGTATATTTTTACTTCTAGTGAAAAATTTAGTTAAAAAATAACATTAACTTGTCAAGTTAAAATTATTATAAATAATAATTTTTAATTCCACAAATAATACCTTTAAATTGACTAACCTTATTTTTTATATTTATTATTTTATTTATTTTATTCAATATTATTAATTATTTTAATAAAACTAATAAAATTAATAAAGCAAGAACTACTTATAATTGAAAATGATAATAAACTTATTCTCATCTTTTGACCCATCATCTAATTTTAATCTTTCATTAAATTGAATAAGAATTTTTATTGGGCTAATTTTAATACCCCCAATATTTTGACTAATTCCATCACGTTTTAGAATATTTTGAATTAAAATATTTATTAAATTACACTTTGAATTTAAAATTTTAATACACAATAATCAAGGTGGAACTTTAATATTTATTTCATTACTTTTATTTAATAATTTTCTAGGATTATTCCCGTATATTTTTACTTCCACAAGACACATAACTTTAACATTATCATTAGCCCTTCCTTTATGATTAAGATTTATAATTTTTGGGTGATTTAAAAATACAATTCACATATTTGCCCATCTTGTCCCACAAGGAACACCCCCAGTTTTAATACCTTTTATAGTATGTATTGAAACAATTAGAAATATTATTCGACCAGGCACTTTAGCTATTCGACTATCAGCCAATATAATTGCTGGACATCTTTTAATAACTTTATTAGGAAATACAGGATCTAATTTATCATATATAATAATTAATATTTTATTAATTATTCAAATTTTACTATTAATCTTAGAATCTGCAGTAGCTATCATTCAATCATATGTATTCTCAATTTTAAGAATTCTTTATTCTAGAGAAGTAAATTAATGACAAATCATAAAAATCACCCCTTCCACTTAGTAGATATTAGACCATGACCTATTTTAGGATCTTTAAGAGCAATAATTACTATAATAGGATTAATTAAATGATTCTATTTGAATAATCATAACTTACTGATATTAGGTATAGTAACTGTGATAATAGTAATATACCAATGATGACGAGATATCGTACGAGAGAGAACTTTCCAAGGACACCATACTTTAAAAGTAACATTAGGGCTACGATGAGGAATAATTCTTTTTATTACTTCAGAAGTATTTTTCTTTATCTCATTTTTCTGAGGATTTTTTCATAATGCCCTAGCCCCAAGAATTGAAATTGGAATAATATGACCCCCAAAAGGCATCCAAACCTTCAACCCTATTGAAATCCCATTGCTTAATACACTAATTCTCTTATCTTCAGGACTAACAGTTACTTGAGCTCACCATAGATTGATAGAAAATAATTATAATCAAACAATACAAAGATTAATGTTTACAGTATTATTAGGGATTTTATTTTCAATTCTTCAAGCCTATGAATATATAGAAGCTCCTTTTACAATCGCGGATTCTATTTATGGAGCATCTTTTTTTATAGCAACAGGATTCCATGGATTACATGTAATTATCGGAACAACATTTCTTCTTATTTGTTTAATCCGGCACTTTTTTAATCATTTCTCATCTACCCATCACTTGGGATTTGAAGCAGCAGCATGATACTGACATTTTGTAGATGTTGTTTGATTATTTTTATACATTTCTATTTATTGATGAGGTAGATATTTATATAATATAAACATTATATTTGATTTCCAATCAAAAAATCTATAAATTAGTATAAATAATCAAAATTATTATTTTTTTAATATTAATAACTTGAATAATTATTACCTTATTAGTAGTATTAGTAAATTTAGCTGCAAAAAAAACATTTACAGATCGAGAAAAAAGAAGTCCTTTTGAATGTGGGTTTGACCCCAAATCATCCTCACGATTACCTTTTTCATTACAATTTTTTTTAATTGCTATTATTTTTTTAATCTTTGATGTAGAAATTACTTTACTATTACCTATAATCTTATCAATATCGTGGAACAATATTTTTAATTACTCAATAATTTTTTTCTTCTTTTTATTAATTTTATTAATTAGGGTTAAATCATGAATGAAACCAAGGAGCATTAGATTGAATTTATTTGGATAATAGTTAATTATAACAGTTAATTTGCATTTAAAAAGTATTGAATAATCAATTTATCTAAATAAGAAGCAAATATTGCATTTAGTTTCGACCTAAAAGTTTGATTTTTAATCCTTATTTTTAATTGAAACCAAAAAGAGGTCTATCACTGTTAATGATAATATTGAGTAAACTCCAATTAAAGAAATATGTTAATCAAATATAAGCTTCTAACTTAATATTTAAGCGATGAAATTTCGTTTATATTTCTATTTATATAGTTTAATAAAATTAAAATTAGATACTATATATCTTATAAATATTCATAAATTATTTTAATTACCTTGGTATCTTCAATACCATGCTCTATTTAAGCTATATGAATAAAGTAAATTTATTATTAAAAAAATTAATCAAATAATAAATATTAATATATAAAATTTAATATGGTTCAATGATAAAACCTGAGTAAAAGCGGCATTTTTAATAAACTTAGAAATATTTTGACCCCCATAGTACTCTAACCAACCTTGATCTAAAATATTAGTATAAACTTTACCTAAATAAACAGGGTAAAAATTTAACCTAAATGTTGACAATATTGGTATATTTAATATAGATCCTAAAAATCTAACTAATGTTAATTTTATTAATCTCTTAGAATTATATACTAATTTAAATTTAGATACTTCATAACCTACCCATATACCTAAAAAAATAAATAATAAAGTTATTAATTTTATTAATCTAGGTAAACAAATAAATAAAGGCTTAAAAAAAGAAAATCATATTATTGAACTTCCTATAATAATCACAAAAAATATTAATCCTCCTATAGATTTTAATATTATATAATTTTGGTCTATTAAACTATTTAAAGTTAAAAAATTAAAAGAACCTATTAATGAATAATAAAACAATCGAAACCTATAACAAACAGTAAGGCCTACTGAAACATAATAAATAAAATAAATAAAAAAATTTAAATAACCTATAGATAAAGTTTCAACAATTAAATCTTTAGAATAAAACCCTGATAAAAAAGGTAAACCACATAATGAAAAATTTCTAATATTAAAAAATACACAAGTTAATGGTATATGATAAATTAAACCTCCCATAAATCGAATATCTTGACAATTATTTAAATTATGTAATTACAAAATTACGCACGCACACCAACAGAATCTCCTGGCGGCTGTCAAATTCGGTATACCGGGTAAAAGAACGCAACATTTAAGAGAAAAAAACATGGCTGCCTGTCAAATGTCATGAGACAGAGAAAAAACACAGCTTTTAAGAGGAAAAAATATGACTGCTGCTTGTCTCCGTGATGAATTATAACCCCAATGAAACGTTTTTTCATTGCCTCATTTTCCAGCAGACATTTGACAAGCAGCAGCCATATTTTTTTCCTCTTAAAAGCTGTGTTTTTTCTCTGTCTCATGACATTTGACAGGCAGCCATGTTTTTTTCTCTTAAATGTTGCGTTCGTTCACCCGGTATACCGAATTTGACAGCCGCCAGGAGATTCTGTTGGTGTGCGTGCGCACCAACAGAAGCTCACTTCCGACTTTGATATGTACATTTCAACCATAACACTATGTTGAATTGAAAGCGAATTGTCTTTCCGCCCATGAAATCTACCTACGGACAACTCTTACAATTCACTTGGAAATATTTCAAGTCATCTTGATACTTATTGAAGAAGATTCTCTCGTCGGTGATATATTTCTCACAAATTTGTCTACTAACACACATCAAATTTGGTGCCTTCGTCGATGAAATCTTGCTCATGCACCAACTCACTCCACTGAAACATATACCACAATGCTTGTTGAGTTGAAACAGAATAATCTTACCAGCCGTGAAATCTCGAGATTACTTTCAAATTTCGACACTTGAAAGAAATTTTCACAATTATTCCAATATTTTTTACGTTAGTCTTCTTCACTCAAACATTCGATTTCTGTCTTTGTACGGTTGACAAACTTAAAGCCGTAACATCGGTGATGATGCAACTCTTGAATTTTGTTCCGAAGACTCATTATCGGAGTGGTGTATTTGAAAGAAATTTTTTTAGCACATTTCAACTATCCGTATTGTTTTGTCATGCACCTTTCTTCCCCCAAGGAATTTCTTGACATTGTTGTATGATGTGATCCCGCATTTCCTTCAAAGAGTTATTTCGGTTTGGCACATATTCATAACAACTCTTTTTTTGGTTGATTTGACGATTCTGGAACTATTCTACTATCAACTTCATGTATATTTCGTCTGAACTACCTAATTTTCTTAGATATGTCGTTGTGCTAATCCTTGAATAACAAATTGTTACATGGTTCTTTTAACTTGAATTCTCAAATCCTCATTGATATTTTGATATTTTTGATTTTTTTCTTGTAATTCACATGTTCGTTTTTGTAATGGTGGTGGGATAAGTTATCCGAGTTTTCCTACAGCTGTAAAGTGAATAAGTCGACTTGGTGCGCCCTGGCAAATAATAATAATTACAACCATTTTCCACCCGCACAGGCTATGTCTTCGAGTGTTCTTGGAGGAATATTATTAAAACTCCAATTCGCTGTATAACTCCGTTTTTCGATAGAAGGAATTACCTCTTCAGCTATTCAAGCAGTGGACTTTTTGGCAATAGATAATTTTGAAGAGAAAACCAATTCTGAACTCCTTCTTCGATGATCACTATTGTTTAATTTTTTTGTCAATTCAAAGGAAAAAATGTATTCACACGGGGCATGCGTAGTAGTGTTTTCAGCCAAGATATTTGTCATCAAAAATCATCTGGAACTATTTATTTGAGTGAGTTTGGTGAGTTTGTAAATGGTGCTTTGGCTATAAGCAATTTCAACAAAAATGATCTGAATATATTATTCATTTTGGTGAAACTTTACATCTGAATCGATACATAGTTCAGTCGAAAATATTCCTCTCGATATTAGCTCAAGTCTTTCGGCTCATTTCCACTGGGACATACGATTCACTTGAAAATATTTATCATTTAAAGTAATTCCTTTCGTTGGTGATGTATTTCTCACATACTTTTATAGTATCAAACTGCACGAACCTTTCGTTTGATGGAAACCAATCTGATAAATCTCCTAATCTTGTGTCAAAGTTGATGTCTTTGTTAGTGAAATCTCCTCCACAAACCAGCTTACTTAACTGGAACATAACACAACACCTGAATTGAATTGAGTTGAATTGAATACCAATCTGATGAATCCTTCCACCCGCACGTTAAATTTGGTGTCTGATTATGTAATGGTTCCTTGAGGAATACTCAAATCAGATCAAAAACGTTCAGAGGAATTCCACAAGAACTTAAATGGAATTTATAGAAAATGCCCAAGATGTCATTGGTAATAATGTGAATAAAGAATGGTAACGGAATTGATGTATTTTATAGAGGGTTGATTTTTTTGGTCCCTCTAGAGAGATCATCTCATAGGCAACCAAACACCATTTTCATATAGGAACGAGGATTATATACTCTTACAACACGTTCGAAAAAACCCCGAAGCTATCGAATTTACAAAGTGGAAAACTGGTGGATATCAAACGACTTTGATGGGTATCTTTCTAACAAACTTGCTTACTGAAATTTCTCTCCTCTATGATTTATTTCTCACAAACTCTCTTGCTAACACACTGCATGAGACTTATTTAATTGAAACCAAATCTAATGAATATCAACTTTGGTGTCTCATTTGTTTTTTATATGTTATTGTCTCTCGAGAAACACTGTGATTACGAAATGTCCATGAAACTGTTCCTTGAATGCATCTTTTCCCATCGTTCCATGACTTTTTTTCACCTCAATTTTTCATTTTGAACCTCGTTGGCATTTTATTTTTCACGTTACCTTTTCGTTTCATTGCGATTCGTTTTATTCAACAAGTCAAGTCAAGCCAGACACATAGGTTATTAGTTCTTGTTCTCTATATTTCATAGTATTATTATTATTTTCACGACGCGACGTTTCGTTCAATGCATTGATCTCTAAACCTGTCGAACGCGTAATTTATGCGCTTTCTCTATTTCTCATAATCACAATTATTTTTATGCTTTCATTCATTCATGTTTGCTTCCTTTCATTTCATATCGTTTTGTTCCTTCCAACGCGTCAAGCTTGATACCCGTCGGACGCCAACGGTATATGACGTCGACCGCATTTTTATTATCATTGTCATTATTTTCATAACTTTTTGTGTC
Organism: Chrysolina oricalcia; assembly: GCA_944452925.2. Lineage (NCBI taxonomy): Eukaryota > Metazoa > Arthropoda > Insecta > Coleoptera > Chrysomelidae > Chrysolina > Chrysolina oricalcia. The sequence goes on from OX101824.2 coordinate 31,198,546, forward strand.
GTTTCGTTTCATTCAAATCATCGAATTTGACACCTTCCATATTTATTTCAACCTCTACATTTATTACTATTATTATTATTATTTTCATAATTTCTTTGATTCATCCCGTTTCATTTCGTTACTTCTGACGCGTTGAGCTTGAAATCTGCCGCAAGCATAATTTATTAACAACCTTCTATACTGTATAATATGATGTCTTCTACATTTTTTATTATTATCATCATTATTTTCTTGATTTTTTGTGTCGTTTCATCGTTTCATCCAAATCGTTGAATTTGATCCCTTCCATACGTATATTTCAATGCGCTGACCTCTATATTTATTACTATTATTATTTTCATAATTTCGTTGATTCATCCCGTTTCATTTCATTTCTTCTGACGCGTCAAGCTTGAAATCTGCCGCAAACATAATTTATGTACAGTCGTCCATACTTTATATGACGTCATCTAATTTCTTTTATAATTATTACCACTATTTTCATGATATTTTTTGTTGTTTTCGTTTGATCCAAATCATCGAATTGGATTTTTTTATACGAATATTGTATCATGTCCCGATAAAGGTTTATTATCTGATTTGAAAGCTGTACTTTTGAGAGTCATTCCCATTTATGAATATATGTTTATATAAAAATTATTGTAGATAAAATAATCAATTAACCAATAATGACGTCACCATGCCTCCCAGCTAAAACTTTTTTGAAAATTTCACTCAATCACATTTCAGATAATTAAACACATATGGCGAAAATGTTATCTTATTTTGTAATTAGACTCTAATAATTTGTAAAAACCCCTATATTTAATAAAACTGACTATATCAAAAAAAAATCATAATGGACTTATGTATCCAAAACGGACTTTATTCAAAATGAACATTGTGAAAATCGACAACACGAAATAAATTTTTGTAAATGCTAACTGAAGTAAAATGAATAATAATACTCATAATTTCCTGGATAAATTCAAGATATGAAATATAAACGCCTATCGCCCTAAACCACACAATGGTGATAACTCCAATAATAAAACACGATATTTGCTGAAATTATGTTTTCTCGACTGAATGATCAATTATTGTCATCTTTAGACTACGTTGCTACATGATTAACTGAAACCCACTTACCTCAAAATCATCTGTACTTCCAAACATAATCCATATTATATTGAATTACAAACTACACATACTTAAAATGATGCCGGTACTGGTCACAAAATAACTATGAATAACATTTTCATTTCTGGGTTTTCGCTCACAGGAAATGCGATAATAACTCAACGGGAAGTACGTCGGTTGTAATAATCGAGTTTTGTTTTGTGCCTCTAAGATCCGTTCTGTGGCCACTATCACCATACACGAAATCACGAAAACTCATGCTTTTTTATGGATTGTTCAATAGAAATAATCTCTACCGACCGAAGGTCTTACCTTTTTTACGTCCACGACGTAAGCTCAACATGTAGTGATACTCATTTTTGCGTGAATTGCGCTTTTAAAATTTCAATTTTGCGTAATAAACGTATATTTTGGTCATATTATTTGAGTGAATTGACGTTTATCTTATTTGTAGCGTGTAAAAACGTCCATTTTAAACAATTTAGAAATGTCAAATCTACATAAGAAATACATGTAAACGTGAATATTGTTTGCCTTAATTTTCGTCATAATAATTAATGCGAAAACGGCTATTTTTGTACGTATTTTTGCGTGAATTGACGTTTGTATTTTTTATCTTTTTTGAAACGCGTAAAACGTATATTCTGTTCACATTTTTGCGAGTTCAAACGATTTGTAAATTTACTCTTTTTTTTTTGAGCGTGAGGAACGTCTATTTTGGTCGCATTTTTTTGTGTGTATTGACGTTCTCATCAATTTGTATACAAAAAACCTTGATACAAAGATCACTCAACACATCAACTATTGAAGAAAAATGGTCGATTTTTCCCACTTCAAAAAAGTGACTATCTTACTGCCAAATTTCACCAGTTGGGCCTACTTACACGAGTTGTGAACTTGGAGGATTATGATAATACGTTTTGGATGGTTCTCACATTCAGCAACAATGATGGCATCTCACCTTGTATGCATACATTCGTCGCAACAATACCAACTACAATTGCAGCCTCCGAAATGTAGATATTCTTTACAAATGGCTATGTGATATGTTACCGAAATAAAAATGCTTAATAAATTTTGTATTCAAGATGTTTGAATTTTTTACCCTATCCTACAATACCAACATCTTATTATGTATACTTATAAGTTAGGTTGGCCGAGCGGTCTAAGGCGTTGTGGTGTTAAGCTGCGATTCCCAAAGGGAGCGTGGGTTCGAATCCCACACCTAACATCCTCTTTTTTAGATTTATCTATCTAACCTCACTTTATGAAAATTTACTATACAAACTGATAACTAAATAGTAATTTTTAATAATAACAACAAAACGTCCAGAACTGAGTGCAAGTAGTTGAAGGAAGCCTCATAACCACCAAAATACTTAAAGCTAAGTGCAATTGAGTAAAATTTACTATATAAGTGTGATAACTGGTACTTTTTGATAGGATTTTTTACTTGTTTTAACGCTTATAATTTTACTAGTTTTTTGGAACGCGAAAACGTCTATTTTTGTTGCAGTTTTTACGTGTTTTAACGCTTCTAATTTTACTTGTTTTTTGGGACGCGAAAACAATAATTTTGAACGATTTTGAAATGTCAAATCTCCATAAGAAATACATGTAAAAGTAAATTTTTATCGCTTGTAATTTTAATCATTTTTTGGGACGCGTAAACTTCTATTTTCATTTCATTTTTTACGTGCTTTAACGTTTCTAATTTTACTCGTTTTTATGGGAAGCGAAAATGTCAATTTTCGTTGCATTTTTTACGTGTTTTAACACTTCTAATTTGTCTTGTTTTTTGGAACGCGAAAACGATAATTTTGTACGATTTCGAAATGTCAAATCTCCATAAAAAATACATGTAAAAGTAAATTTTTAACGCTTGTAATTTTAATCATTTTTTGGAACACGAAAACGCATGTTTTCGTTACATATTGATGATGATGATATGGCCGCCGTACGAGAGTGAGCACGTATAGTGAGCTCCCACGTATTGTTCGATTTAAGTGATCTTTTTAGAATTAAATTGTGGAAACCATAAGTTCAGTGACATAATAAAGTGCGGCAGAAATAGGTAATACCAAAATTGAACTTTAGAAGGTACTAGAAACCTAGTTTTGAACAGAATTTCATAGTTCCCAATATCTCGATTTGGAACACTGTTGCCATATTTATTATGAGCAGAGGAACTAGAAGCAGTAGCCAGTCTAGTCAAATGGATGATACATTTTTCGAAAATATGACAAGTAAAATATCTGCCCAAGTCACAGCTAGTCTTGGGGAACTTTTGGCTACAATGAACCAGAAATTGGAAAATATGGAAACCAAAATGAACGATGAACTTGTTCGAATTGCGACTGTGGAGAAAATATCAAGTACAAATAGTGCAGAAATTGTTAAACTTTCTGATAAGATGGAGGAAATGGAGCAATTCCGAAGATCAAAATCTCTACGTATTATTGGTGTTAAAGAAGAGGAGAATGAAAATTTATTAAAAACTGTCCTTAACATCATAAATAATGCTTTAAAAGTCAAGTGTTTGCCGTCAGATGTCAACAATGTTTTCAGAGTCGGAAAAACCAGTGATGAATCAACAAAGCCCATCAGAGCAATAGTTATAGATTTTCTCAGTTATATGAAACGGAATGAAATATTCAAAACCAAAAAATCAATGAAAGGAAGTGGAATATTCATCAACGAGAATCTCACCAGTTTACGTTACAAGCTACTGGTGCTAGCGAAGAAAAAATACGGCACTCAAGAAGTATGGTCCCAGGGAGGAATAATATGTGTTAAAGAAAATGGAAAGATAAGAATGATAAATAATGTAGATGACTTATAAAATCGTGAACCTGGCAATCCTGTAACCACGAGCCTTATTTTATCAATCACTGTCTTGATCTTTGTTTTTTTTTTCTTTTCTTTGCTACATAGCTACATTTTCTGTTTGACTTTTTACTCGACTTGAATATTAAGGCAGGTTTGCACCATATACATATTAAAATATTTATGTCTATTAAATTTGATGGTGTTCAAGGTTTTTCAGGAGTTTGTACAATTAATTGAACCATTAGGTTTATATCGTCACAACTATTATAATTTATATTGAGTTGATGCAAATTAAAAAAAAAAAAAAAAAAAAAAAAAAAAAAAAAAATTGATAAATAACAAATATTTATTGGGATACATTTTTACGTTTGATAGGTCTTGCGGGAATGTTTTAATTTATGGTTCATCAATTCGGATTATTATTATGATCATAATTGATATCACAATTTTCATTACATCATTTTAACTACTTAAATTGAGTTGTTGGGAACATTTAAAAATTATAGAATTGATAATTTTTGTAAGTTTTCTATATCTACAGACGATTCACGTTTTTTTATATGTATAATTGATAGGGAGCTCATAAGTGACACATGTATGGTCCATTTATCTCTTTATTTTCAGAATTGTAGAGGACTCAATACGAAACTAAACGATTTTTACAGAAACAGCTTGTATCACAAATATGATGTTATACTGGCAGTTGAGACATGGCTGCAGGAGGGAGTACGCGATGGGGAGGTTGTGGATTGTAATATTTATAACATGGTGAGAGCTGATAGAAATTTGAGAGTTACACAAAAAAGTAAAGGAGGCGGAGTGTTCATGGCCGTGAGTAACAAATACAAAATAACAAAAATAATAAGGAAATGTAGCGAGTTTGAAGCATTAATCTTACACATTAAAATTTTTAACATAATATTTACATTTTGCTGCGTATACATTCCACCACAGAGTTCTCTTGATGTATATGAATCGTGCATATTTTTTCTACAATCACACATTCCTAATGTTAATCAGTCATTTATTTTTGGAGACTTTAATTTACCTGAAATCGAAGGAATTAACACCCAATTCAATAGTGCTAATCAGAAAATGAATATTATAGATGAATTCATGATTTTTAATTCATACACCCTCTACAATGATATAAAAAACTTTCAAGGTAAAACATTAGATTTAGTAATAGGGCCCAAAGAACATTTTTCCATAACAGTTAAAAAGGAAGAAATACCACTTATTAGGGAAGACGTATATCATCCAACTTTAGAAATAATAATTGAAAAGAATATAAGTTTCAATAATAAAGTAGACAAAAATCTAACAGATTTTCAATATAATTTCAAGAAGGCAAACTTTCTAGAGATTAGTTTAAGCTTACAGAATACTGGACAAAAGTTATTGAAAATTTAAATGTAAACACAGCATTAGACGAATTCTATAATATTTTGAATGGTGTCATAGATACCTGGGTGCCGAAGTATAAAAAGTATGTTGGAAGTAAAAAATGTCCTGTTTGGTTTGGGCAAGAAATAAAAGATTTAATTATAGAAAAAGAACGACTGAGAAAATTGCGATTTGTTTCCACATTTTACAATGATAAATACATAGATTCAAGAAAAAAGTTGAAGTCTTCGATTAGAATAGCTGAGAACGCGTATATGAAAAAACTGGAAGATAATATAAAGTTGGACGTTAATAACTTTTGGACTTTCATTAATAAAAAGAGGGCAAACTGCACGAATAATAATTCTTTTATATACAAAGGCGAACATGTACCTGATAATGATACAGTCAATCAATTTGCAAATTTTTTTGCGTCAATTTACGAAACTGATAAGTCCACATATAGCCTAGATTTTATTGATGATGTAAGTGTGAGTAATGATACCTTAGTTATAAATGAAATCAGTGAAATAGATTTAGATCAAGCGATAAAAAAACTTAAACCAAAAAAAGCGTCCGGTGTTGATGGAATTCCACCTTATGTCCTTAAAGGTTGTTATGAATGGATAAAGCAACCTCTACTGCACATATTCAATCTGATCATTCGTAGTTCAGCTTTTCCACGGATATGGAAAAATGCAATCAGCACGCCAATATTCAAATCTGGTAATAAAATGGAAATTGAAAACTACAGGGCGATTTCTATTATGTGTGCGCCAGCAAAACTATTTGAACAAATTATTTACAGTAGACTTTTCAAACATGTTGAAATGAATATTTCAAACGAGCAACACGGATTCATGAACAAAAAATCAATAAATACCAATTTATTTTTATTTGCAAATACTGCTACTAATGCCATGAAAGAAAAAATGCAATTGGATACCATATTTACAGATTTTAGTAAAGCCTTTGATAAAGTAGATCATGACATTTTATTACGAAAAATTCATAAGTTTGGATTATCTGCAAGACTTTTAGAACTCTTAAAAAATTATCTAGAAAACAGAAATGTTATGGTTAGGTATAATGAACACTTCTGGAAAATTTCACGCTAACTCAGGAGTACCACAAGGGTCAAATTTGGGACCTTTACTTTTCATTCTTTTTATTAATGATTTACCCTCTGTGGTGAAAAATTCACAATGTTTGTTATTTGCTGATGATTTAAAGATATTTAGGAAAATTCAAACAGTTAGAGACTGTGTTTTGCTTCAAAAAGATGTTAATTTGTTGTACGAATGGAGCAATGAATTTAAATTACCATTCAATGTGAAAAAATGCTCAGTAATGACATTATCACATACTAAAGAACAAATACTTTTCGATTATAAAATGGATGAGGATTATCTGAGGAGATGCACAGAAATCAAAGATCTCGGCATAACGTACAATAATAAACTATCGTTCACTAAACATATTGAGAATACTTCAAAGTCTGCAACCCGAACACTTGGATTCATAATTAGACAATGCTGTGATTTCAGACATATAAAAACTTTGATCACGTTATATTACACTCTTGTGAGGCCTAAACTAGAATTCGGTTCAATAATCTGGAATGGGGAATCACAAACTACTCTAAAATCATTAGAAAAAGTCCAAAACAGATTTCTTCGACATCTGTACTTCAAAAAGTATAGAATCTGGCCAGATTACAATATTGTTAGATCATCTCAGCTCAGGTTACAATTCGGTGTTATTTCCTTGGATAATAGGATAAAACTGAATATACTATCATTCTTGCATAAAATAATAAATTACGATATCAATTCTTCCGATCTCTTAGCTCTTATCCCTTTTAATGTGTCTGCCCGCCGAACCAGGTTCCCTCTAATGTTCAATACTTCATTATTGTCCACGACATCTCGCGCCCCTCTTGCAAACATGCTTCGACTGGCCAACTATACTAATTCATTGATTGATTTAGATTGGTCTATGACATTCAACAGACTGCGAAAACTATTTCTTCAGCAACAAATATTAATTAGCATATGATACTAAACCAGGTATTACAAGTAGATAATGTTATATAGTAGGTAATACTGTTTATTTTGTATTGATGTCCCCTACAATTCTATTTGATACTGAAATTTTTCATTTATTGTAATGTTATTTTGAATATAATTTTGAATGTATATATTCATGTAATTAGGCCAATAGGCCTGTGTGAATATAAATAAATAAATAAATAAATAAATAAATAAATAAATAAATAAATAAATAAATAAATAAATAAATAAATAAATAAATAAATAAATAAATAAATAAATAAATAAATAAATAAATAAATAAATAAATAAATAAATAAATAAATAAATAAATAAATAAATAAATAAATAAATAAATAAATAAATAAATAAATAAATAAATAAATAAATAAATAAATAAATAAATAAATAAATAAATAAATAAATAAATAAGTAAATAAATAAATAAATAAATAAATAAATAAATAAATAAATAAATAAATATTCTATGTAATTCGGCGTTCGAAATTTTATATGTTTTTTCGAACATGAAAACACATGTTTTCGTTGCATTTTTTACGTGTTTTAACGCTTCTAATTTTAATCGTTTTTTGGGACGCGAAAACGTCTATTTTCGTTGCATTTTTACGTGCTTTAACGCTTCCAATTTTACTCGTTTTTTGGGACGCGAAAACGTCTATTTTTGTTGCATTTTTAAAGTGTTTTAACGCTTCTAATTTTACTTGTTTTTTGGGACGCGAAAACGATAATTTTGAACGATTCTGAAATGTCAAATCTACATAAGAAATACATGTAAAAGTAAAATTTCAACGCTTGTAATTTTAATCATTTTTTGGAACGTGAAAACCGCGGAATTCGTCAAATTTTTTAAACATTTCATTGTTTGTTATTTTAGTTGTTTTTTGGAACGAAAGAATCCTCAACCTTCTGTCTGTAATCTTCAGATACCATTCTATTGGTGATTACTTCAACTACTCAATGGCACTAACATACTTTCCAAAAATAATGCCTTTATGATGACGTCAAATGGCGGGCATGTTTTTTTTTCACTCTAGACGACTACGCATCTTTTTCTATTTTCAGTGATATTTTTTCGAAACACTCGGTATATGTTTTTCCGCAATGGTAAGTTTTTCGTCGATCCATTTTCCCATTTAACATTTAAGACTGAGGATTTTGAATCACCCTGTATATATATATATATATTTTCCACCCAAATGGAAAAATTTGTGAGACTTCCCTGTACAACTATAATAAGCTTTGACCAATCAGACTCCGCTATGTTTTTTCCCAAATGAACGGTCTAAACGTCCTCTTATTACACATTTAGATGTCAGATGTAATTCAATCTCTGCATAGGCAAGTAGTTGTTTCGAATCTCAATATGCCCATTGAAGCGTTCTTCCATCACTCATGCAGCCATGTTTTTTCTCCTAATGATTCACCATGTTTTTTCTCTCAAACGTTGTGGGACACCCGGTATATACGTTGATAACCAGCCACCATGTTTTTTTTTCTCTTAATCGATGTATTTTGAGACATCCTGTATACCAAATTTGACAGCTGTCATGTTTTTTTCTCTCTGTCTCATGTCATTTGACAGCCGCCATGTTTTTTCTCTTAATCGATGTATTTTGAAACATCCGGTATACCAAATTTGACAGCTGCCATGTTTTTTTCTCTTAAATGCCAAGTTGGTACCTCCTGTATGGCAGCAGCCATGTTTTTTTCTCTTAAATACTATAATGGTACACCCTGTATGGAAGCAGCCAGGTTTTTTTCTCTAAAATGCCTAGTTGGTTCACCCGGTATACCAAATTTGACAGCCGCCATGTTTTTTTCTCTTAAATGCCAAGTTGGTACACCCTGTATGGCAGCAGCCATATTCTTTTCTCTTAAATACTATGATTGTACACCCTGTATGGCAGCAGCCATGTTTTTTTTTCTCTTAATCGATGTATTTTGAGACACCCGGTATACCAAATTTGACAGCCGCCATGTTTTTTTCTATAATCGATGTATTTTGAGACATCCGGTATACCAAATTTGACAGCTGCCATGTTTTTTTCTCATAAATATCGAGTTGGTACACATTATACTAAACTTACGAATCAGCTTCTAAGATTTAAGCAATAAGTACATAACGCATTAATATGTGCAGTTTACGGCCCTTATGGCAGTTGACGTACGCAAATTCTATTATTTTCTTGATCTCCCATGAAAGTTGTCTTCTTAGAGTACCCGCACGTTTCTGTAACTTTACTAATAACGAAGATAGCCTCCTATGCCCTTTTGACCTCGGAAAATGCTTAAAAATGTTTCTTGACATCCAAACGAATCTATTGATGCCAAAATCATCAAAATCGGACGACCGGAAGTGCCATTTCCTGTTTGGACCGGAAGTATCAATTTTATTGCAGATTTGGACTCTCCTCGATGTGGGTAATCTGAATTTACTATTACTTTTCTTCTATCTTAATTTTTTGAAACCGGAAGTGTTTATTTTTTGATGATTCGTACAGATCCAAAATATCATTAATGTATATATTGAACGACAGATGGCTCTGATGTATTCCTTGAAAATGAATTGGTATCGCACTTTAAAAATGACGGACCCCGTCACGATGCACGTTTATGAGACACCCTATATATATTTTTTGTCTCAACTGGCACGTTAGTAGATAACAAATGAGAGAGCAACGGGAGGAGGGTCTATACAAATGAGAGAGCAACGGGAGGTACACGTCAGCAGGAAGTGCACGTGTCAGGTATCAGATTACATTCGATAACATCCGGTCAACGAAATTTGATACGGGTTAAATGACCTTTTTTAAAATAAATGCACGTGTCGGATATCAAATTACTTGGAATCTGCTGACGCCATATTTCCGGTAGGCGAAATTTGATACGGGTTCAATGCCATCTTTCAAGGTTAATGAATGCACGTGTCAGGTATCAGATTTCATTTGAAAACATCCGGTCACGTGTCATCAGCAGAATCCAATACAGGTTCAACTACCTTTCATAAAGTCAAAACCTATGAGAGAGCAATAGGAGTCAAGGTCAACACCTATGAGAGAGCAATGGGAGTCAAGGTCAAAACCTATGAGAGAGCAATAGGAGTCAAGGTCAAAACTATAAGAGAGCAAAGAGATTCATACACATACAAGTCTTCTCGAAAAATCCTCCCCTCTACTATTTTGATAAAAATATATAAACCGGGGAAAATATTATAGCAAGCATTCTCTTATCAAAATGAGAAATACCGATTTCAAATTTGACTTGTCGAAAGAATATTTTTGCAAAGAAAAATCAAAAGTGGTTTTGTGTGAAAGAAAATTCCCATTGAATAAATCCAAATGTAAATTTGTTGTTGTGAATCTTTCATATGATTTTAATTCCTCTCCATGTATTGAAATTACTGGAAATAAGGGAGACCGAGTGATTTTCACAGAAAACGAGTGGAAGCAGTTTTTGACACACCAAGGAATCATAACCAATTATTTGTACTCATCAGATCAACCGAAGACCATTGAAGACGATAGATTCACCATTGAGTTTAGCCAATTTACTAATGGAAGAGTAGTCAAAATCATAAAAGACCACTCCTCAGTGTACCTGGGGTTCGAAACAGTTTGCAACCTATGGGAACTCCAATCCCTAATTGATTATAGGGTAGATATCTTGAAAAGATATCATTATGGAGAATATTTCCAAATTTTGAAAAATGGACTATGCAAGCTGAGTGGTGATGTGTTGCAAAATGCTTTGAATCTGCTGCAACCAAGGGTGAACCACAATAGTGAAAATATAAGTCTAACTCTGGAATTCATCGATCTTTACCCAGAAGTTTTCTCAGCTGAGTTTTCTGATAAACCATGAATAGGAGTGTGGCCATTGATGAAAGTCGTAATAAAACTTATTATATGTTCACATGGAAATTTGCATACAAGAATTCTCGGAAAACATATTGGGCTTATGAAGCAATCGATAGAATGCGCTTTGAGAGACGAATAACAGTAACTTCGAATATCATCGCTCCAATTTTGGATTCAACACATAGACAAATAATTTTCAAGCAAAGATTTTGTGAATAATTTATAATGTCAATATTGTATAAATAAAACTGTTTTGTGAATTTCATATCGTTTTATTTGGAAAAATATCATACAAAATCATTTTTTGATATCCACGAATTATACTGATTGCTCCGGCCTAACCATTTGATGTAGAGTTTGTCTCCTTTTTTTCTTAGGACTTTTTCTACTAGAAACACATCGGGATGTTTAACTTTCTGGAGTTCTTCTTCATAAAATCCACCTTGTATCTCAACATCATTTTGATCTTTGAGAAAATAAACAGCAGGATTTGACTGATAGACTTTTCTCACAGTGAAAATTTCATTGGACCAGTTTGGTGTATACCCTTTAGCAAATGCCTCCCTGTACTTACTTATTCTTACATGATCATTGAGTTTAAATTTTCGTTTCCTTGGATCCACTGTTTTGAGATGACCATAGATGTTATTGAGTAAATACTTCTCATGGATTTTTTTTACATCTTTGGGTTTCATTCCTATCGTGCTGTGTACGGAATTGTTATAGTTAGAAACTATATCAGGTAGAATACCCAACCATTTGTAGCTTCCTTGTAGGCTGAATTGTTTCCACATTTTATTTTTCAAAGTTCTGTTTACTCTTTCAACTATACTAGCTTTCAAATTGGAGAAAGTACTGTAATGATTAATTTTCCACTTAACCATCAGCTGCTTGAATTTTCCATTGTAGAACTCTTTTCCCATATCAATTTGTAAATTCTTGGTTTTAGTTTTCATATCTCTTAATATTTTTTGCATGGCATCAGTCACATCTCTTGCACTTTTAGTTTTAACGGGCTCACACCAAACATAGTTGGAAAATACGTTTATAACGACCAGAATGTACCTAAATCCTTTGTTAGTTTTGGAGTAAGGAATCATTTCAACTAAATCAGCTTGAAGTAGATCATTCAAACCCTTGATGATAACACGCCTTCTTTTGAATCGTCTTCGTGAATTTCTGTGTAATTCTCCTACAATGTCTTCTTTGACTTTATCCATTTTCAGTTATCGGGCACTGAAGTACAATTTCGACATACAGTTGATTAGGTTGCTGCTGATTGACTAAAAAAGTGATCTTATCACCTTTATTTAAAACCTTTCCTATGATACTAATTAGCGGAACAGTATCTGCATCTTCTTCAACTAGTGATATATATACATCATTTGGTATAGAATTGATGCTTTCAATTTTTCCAGAAACAGGAAATTCATAGGACGTCGCATCATTTTCCAACACAAAAAAACCAACACTCTTCCTGATATCCTTGGTTGCCCTCAAATGAAGAACACATTTCGTATGATACGAAGATGGATCCCATATGTAGAAAGGTGTATTGATCGGTGAGGCTCTTGAAAGTGTTTCTGGTTTAGCATATGGTGTTTGAGATGTTCTCAGGAAATGTCTTCCGAATTTATCGATGGGCATGATGTCACGGCTAAACACCGAATGATGTCAAATCTTGGAGATTTTTTATTTTATTATTCCTGCCTCGCGAAGTTCCTCCAATATGCTTGTAATTTCATTTTTCACACCGGTATTTCCAGCACATTGTGATGCAATCAAGAGTTTCAATCGCTCCACTAGCTCATTGAAATCATCAAAATATTTATATTCAACCGGTATGTTGTTGAAATCAAGCATAGTTAGCCCTGAGCCCACTTTACTCCTTGTAGTCCTACCTGGGGCCGAACTAATTCTTGACCTGTATTTGGGAAGAGATAAACTGGTATCTTTTTGAGTTTTTTCAATATTTCGTTCTTTAGCCAAAGAGTGTAAGGATGTAATCCGTGGTTTTATTATATTAACAAACTTTGATGCATGTGATGTTGATAAACCCCTTGCAGGATCATAATGGAGGTAATGTGCATTACTTCTTCTCATTATATCGATATATAAATCAACATCTTTATTTCTATACCCAAGGGGTTGTTTCTTGAACAGCAATTCATATAAGCCTGCAGTTCCACTGTATTTGAACTTGTTATCAATAACAATATCGGCACCATCAAAATCCACAGAGGAGCTACCTATGGCATATTTTTCCGTAGACGGATCAAAATAAACTCCAAAAGTGTCATCAAACGTATTTTTCGTATCTGAAATTTTGTCTTCTATATATGCACGGGGCAAAGGAATCGCAAACTGTTGTAAGTATTGTTCTTGTGGATTCAGTACAGGGCGCATACTTTCCTCGAAATAACTTCCATCGAAGTCGGATTTTGGAGCGGTTGAATCATGTTGAAATGTCTCTTCATCAGGAGTGATCTGATAAAATTCTTGAGGTGTTGGTTGGTGAAATTCTTGAGGTGTCGGTTCATGAAATTCTTGAGATTTTGGTTGATAAAATTCATGAGGTGTTGATTTATGCAATTTTTGGGGTGTCGACTGAGAACTTGAATGAGGTGATTTAATTTCATTTTTCAATTCTTGCTTGAACTGAGTCGTTAGGGGCTGTTGAACAGCAGACAAAAACTCTTTCAAAGGTTGAGTGATTGGTTCATAAGTTTTTTCTAAATGTGAATGAGATTTTGCTATATCGGATTTCAATGTCTTATATTCTCAAAGCTTTCCTTGCTCTTAATAGTTGTTCATTTAATTGACTATTCATGATGACTGACAACTATACCACAATCTTGATGTTTATATATAAATGAATGTATCGAAACCTTTTCTGTATCGCCCCTCATTTAAGGAACAATCTTTATCGATAACGAGAAAACTAAATTTGTCTTTCCAACAATACAATTGAAATTCTGCAAGGACATGTCTATACTGACATGATCATCATATATATGCTTCAGATTTGTTAGATCTTGTTGAAAGATCATGAGCAAATTAGCATTATCTCGAATGAGTTGTTTGGAAATGGCAGAATAAGTTTGACATAAATAGAAACAATCCGTGTGTCTGTGACGGCCGAAACAGAAATAATTTTTGATTATATTTTGATCACATGTAGTAACATCATCGAATATTATGACTGAATGATCATGTATATTTTCAGGAAGGATAACTTCAACAGAATCCTTATATCCATGGAAACCAATTTCTTTCATAGGTGCCAGCAAAATCCTCAAATAATTATATTTAGGTTGATATAATGATTTTGAAAATAAGTATACATTCGTGAAACGAAGACCGTTGGGTTGCTCCAGCAAAGACAATATCACATTAGTTTTGCCTGATCCACTTGCTCCAACGAGTAAACCTCTTTTAGATTGACCTCCAAATAGCGCACCATGTTTTCTAACATTATTCTCTACATTGATCTCATCATGATTAATAACCGGAAGCAACACCTTTTGTTTTTCGGTCTTCATCATATTGAAATAATCTTTATACTAACATTAGTGCAGATGGAATAGGTATATATACGTGTATCTAAGTTGATCAAAACATAATATAATGGGACAGCAAAAGAAATCAGTCGTTAGTACGAGTGGAAACACAAGAAAGAAAGGTCGAGGTTTTCTGAATACTTTGATCAATAAAATTCCAGTAGAAATACATGTCCCTGGATATAATTACTGTGGTCCTGGTACCAAATTGGAAAAGAGATTACTGAGAGGGGACAAAGGCGTAAATCCACTCGACGAGGCTTGTAAGCAACACGACATTGCTTATTCCAAAAGTAAAGATATAGAATCAAGAAACATTGCAGACAAGAAACTGGCAACATTTGCTTCCGAACGTTTAAAATCATCCAATGCACAATTGGGGGAAAAAGTAACAGCATTAGGTGTATCTAATATCATGAATCTTAAGAGCAAGTTGGGGATGGGATTGAAACAAAAAATAAAAAAACCGAAGAAACAAAAAAAGGGTGGTGAACTGAAACTTGCCAAGAAACGAAAGAATAAACAGAAGAAAAGAGTCATACCAATTCCAAAGAAAGGTGGATTTCTCCCATTTTTACTACCACTACTAGGTGCGCTAGGTGCTGTAGGAGGTGGGGCAGCATCTATTGCTTCAGCAGTTAACAAAGCAAAATCTGATAAACAAAGGCTCATTGAGCAAAAGAGACATGATTTAGCGATGGAACAAAAAGGAAAAGGTTTATATTCGAGACCACGCAAAGGTTATGGAATGTTTGCTCAACCGTATCAAAAAAACTGTTGAAGTTACCACGCCGAGCCTTAACCAATATCGATTTGATAGAGAATGCGAAACGTTTGAGGATTCCTTACTTTCGAGGTGTTTTCATGAGGGATAAACTTCCCACAAAAATAAAGAGCAAGGAGTGCGGCATTATCAATCTTGATTCTGACGTAGGAGAAGGAACTCATTGGACGGCATACTTCAAGAATAATGATGAAGTTATATATTTCGATAGTTATGGAAATCTCAAACCACCAAAGGAATTGATAAAATATTTCCTCGGCGCTGGTGACGTTAAAAATATCAAATATAACTATGATTCCTTACAGAAGTTTAATTCTTATCAGTGTGGGCAATACTGTCTTGTTTTTATATAATCAGTATCTCTGATGTATTTCCTTCACTAATCAATAAACTATCATTGGGAAGTTATGTCTTTTACTTTCACATTGAGTGATTCATCTTCAGTGTTGAGTTATAATTTCAACCCTCCAATTTATCTGGATGATGATATGGAGTATGAAATAGGCTTGGCAAATTTCGATTCTTTCAATGTTATTCCAAATATAACAAAATTAAACAATGTTTTGGTATGGGGGAACGAGATGAATTTAGTTATATAATTCCTGAAGGATTTTATGATGTTACAGATATTCTCGATATCCTCATTAAACAGATGACCAGTAACAATGAATATGTTGAGGTATCAATCGACCCAAATTGGACTACTTCAAAAGTGGTCATTCGGACCAATATCAAAATCAATTTTTCAGTACAAAATTCCATTGGTCAATTATTAGGCTTCGGAAAGAGAGTCCTCAATGCAAATAACATCTACAAATCAGATCATGAAGTGAAAATTCTTTCAATCAATACAATTTGTGTTGATTGCAATATTGCGATGGGTTCATTTTTGAATGGCAATCCAGTGCACATGATTCATCAATTCTTTCCGACAGTACCAAGAGGGTATAAAATAGTAGAAACCCCATTGAATATTCTGTATTTCCCCGTCACTATCAAGACAATCAACAACATAACGGTGAGAGTTGTCAATCAAAATTTGAATTTAATTGATTTCCGGAACGAAGAAGTTACTGTTAGATTGCACTTAAGAAGGAAGACTCTTTAAACAATGGTCTGGAGATTTGATAAATCAGCATTCCAGCAACCCTATAAAAAGAAGGTTAAGCGACCTTCGAAATATAGTATGAAAGCAACTGCCGAATTACTAACACCAAAACACAAAGAGTACTTGAAGTCTTTGGGATTGGAACTCTTGATATAATGGAATTGCTACAAATCACGAGTGAACCATTCAGTGATAATGCAATCGAAGATTATCAGTTTCATACATATCAACCTTATATCACCAGTGAAATCAAATATAATGACGAAATAAGAATTCCAATTCAGGACTTGGACGCTTATACATCACCTTGTAACTCAAATTCTATATAGAGGGAAAACTCACAAGACCGGATGGGGAGCCAATTACAAAAATAAAATTCATCAACAATGCAATATCGTTTTTATTTCGTGAACTCCGATATGAGCTGAACGGTGTGGTGGTAGACTCTGTCAGAAACATTGGACTAGTATCAACGATGAAAAATTACCTATCCATGAATGAAAATGAAAGTATACCTATGCAAAATGCTGGTTGGTTTCCTAAACTTGATGATGTGAATGCTGCGACAAGAGATAAAATATTAGTTGATGATGATGGGAATTTCAATGTATGTATTCCGCTCAAGCTATGGGCTGGCTTTTTTGAAGACTTCAGAAAAATTGTGATCAATATGAGACAAGAACTAGTTTTGATTCGTGAGAGTCATGATTTGGATGCTGTGATTAGTATAGATGATTCTGAAAAACCGAAAGTGAGCATAAGCAAACTGAGTTGGTGTGTCCCTCACGTGACACTAAGTATTCAGGAACAACTAGAGTTGAACAAAATAATAAATAGCAATGTCGAACTTCCTCTGAAATTCAGAAGCTGGGAATTGATTGAGTACCCTTCTCTGAATGAAACAAGACATACTTGGGCTGTGAAAACAACTACGAAGGTTGAAACTCCGCGACATGTTATTATTGCATTTCAACAAGGTAAAAAAGGAAAGCTCACCAATGATATGAGTACATTCGACCACTGCAATCTCAGCAATTTGAGAGTATTTCTGAATTCCGAACGATATCCTTACAATGACTTGAATCTTGATTTCAAAAATAACAAGTTTGCAAAACTCTATGAAATGTATGCCAACTTCCAAGAGAGTTACTACTATCTCAAATCAAATAAACCTATTCTCAATCCAAATGAATTCAAAGTGAAGGAACCTCTGGTCCATATCGACTGTTCACGCCAAAGAGAAGCTATTCAGACCGGTTCCATCGTACTTAGAATTGAAATTGAAACTGCTGAAACCACACCCAAAGATGTAACTGCATACTGCCTTATTCTACACGAGAAAGAATTTTCATATAATCCATTGACGAAAATTGTTAAACAATCTTAATGCGCATGCTCCGCATGTTGTTATATATATATATATATATATATATATATATATATAGACTTGCATATTAGAAAAATCAGTTCGAAAATGATATCGGAGTATCGAAGAAGATTGAAGCAACATCATAAGAACCTGAAAGTACTCAAACAATTGATTGAGTCATACAATTTGAAACAATCATTAATAAGAAAACTTATCAAATTGAAAATATGATATTGGTTATAGATGTGCAAGGTTTCACTATCGAAAATGATAAATTTATAACAAAGGAATTGGCTGCATTCGATGGAATTAAAGTTTCTCACTATGTGTTCAAACCTTCATTTCCATTGAACATGCTCCCACCAAAATTCCATAGTCAGGCCACTTGGTTGATGTATAATCATCATTGTATAGATTGGAATGATGGATTCACACCATTACATCAATTTGGGAATATAATGAAGAGGTTCACTGATGGAGTTGATACTATTTTTGTCAAAGGAAGGGAAAAAGCAGAATACATCAAAAAATTCACCCAGCAACCAGTCATAGAATTTGAAGAACATCCCAGTTTACGAGCATCTGAAACAAGTTGTTTTCATCATACTAAAGATAATTGTGTATGTGCTCTTTCAAATGTTCATTCTCTATATCAAATGTATATTATGGACACATCTCAATAAATATATTTCCAAAAAAGCATTGTATTCTTTAAGATTTTTATTACAGGAATTTATTATGTCAGCACTTGAGACTTGCCTCGACAAGTCATAATATTTGTTTATTCCGACACCAGCTGTCGTCCACCTTGCAACATCTGCAATTCATCATCAATGATAACTCGGCAAGTCATTCACCTCATAGCATTCGACTGTCTAGACACCAGATGTTCCCCACAAGGTCATTGATCGCTATAGAAACAGCAATGCGCAAGCGTATATCGAGAGCTACATGTATTTAATCGGGACTGTTCTAACAATTACAGTTAGTATTTCCACCACTGAGGTTGATTAATCATGAAATGTGACAAATGTAACAAGAATTTTTCGAGAAGAGATAATCTACGCCGACATTTGCAAAAAAGCTGTCCTTCCAAAGAAATTAATGGTGTACCAGCAAAAAGAGTCAAATTGGATGATATATCCACCAGTGTTCCGCAGTCAAAAATACTCGAACTGAGTGTTGCATCCACCAGCGCTCAGCAGTCAAGAAAAAGGTTGCATGCGAATATTTCATCGAAACTGGAAGATGGCATCGAAAAACTGCAACATGCATTTAAGAATAGAATAGCAAGTTATCGATTTAAAAGCAGTGGACATCATATTGATTATGTCAACTTCATGGAAGATGTGAAACCGAAAGTTCTGAACATCATCTCTGAATATATACAGGAACATAAAAGTTTGAAAATTAATTTTGAACTGTTCGGACATTATATCATATGTGAGAAACAGTTGAATGATATGAAATCCTTCAACACAAAAAACCAAACCACAACTCGTTCCACTGACTTGGATTGGCTTTATGAGGAATTTAGAAACGAAATGATTTCAAAGGCTTCAGAATTCCAGGAAAGAGACTCAGGCTGGTCATTACAGAAGATATGGTATCTGGATGTGAATATGAACAAATACAATCCACTATCAGCCTCTTCATATATCATGTTGCCCAAATCCATTAATATAAAACGAGCCGTTCTGAATGTGAAGAACTTGGATAATGCTTGCTTTGCATGGTCCATTATGGCAGCGATTTTTCCATCTAATGGAGATCCTTCTAGCTCATCTTCATATCCACATTATACTACATTACTTAACTTCCAAGGTATTGATTTTCCAGTTAAACTAAAGGATATATCCAAATTTGAAAAAATGAACAATATATCCATCAATGTTTTCGGGATAGAAACAAAATTCAAGGAACGTAAAATGACAACCAACATCGTGGGACCCTTACATTTCACAACACATCGATCTGCAACACATGTGAACCTTCTAGTGATAGATGATTTGGATGAAAATTATCACTACTGCCTCATTACAGATTTATCAAAGTTAGTTTCAAAGCAAAAGGCTAAGCATAATGGGCGTGTATATATTTGTGATGGTTGTCTCCAATTCTTTCCTACAAGTGAAAAATTGATGACTCATCAACAGTATGATTGTAATCATCTGTGCGTTTTACTTCCAAAACCAGATATGATTACTAACAAGTATGGCGAGGTTGTACCTGGAAATATTCTCAAATTTACCAATCTGGAAAAACAACTTCCAGTTCCTTTTGTGATTTATGCTGATTTTGAGAGTTTGCTGAAGCCTATTCATCATACTGAACCATCAGATGATCATTCATTCACATTAAAAGCGTATGAACACGAGCCATATTCATTCGCTTTTTATGTGAAGTGCAATTTTGATGACAAATACTCGAAATTTGTACAATATCGTGGAAGTGATTGCGCCGAGGTTTTTGTTAAAATGTTGGATGAGCTCGTTTTGGATCTATATAACAAACATTTGAAACATGTGAAAAAAATTCTGCCACTTTCAATAAAAGAAGAGAGTGAATTTCAGATTTCCACAGAATGTCATATTTGTGGTAACTCATACAAACCTGAAGACACCAAAGTCCGAGATCACTGTCACTTGACAGGTGTATACCGTGCGAGTGCTCATTCCAGATGCAATTTGCAATATAAACTGGTGAGATACATTCTTCCATAATTTGACAAATTATCTGTTCATAAAAAAACTGGCTTCGAATAAAGAGAATATCTCAGTAATTGCTCAAAATAAGGAGAAATATATTTCATTCACCAAATCATACTTGGTTGAGAAATCAGAAAACCCCAAAGTGAGAGACAAATATATCTCTCTGAGATTTACTGACTCTTTTCGCTTCTTATCCAAATCTCTAGATAATCTGAGTAAAACACTGAAACCATCCCAATGTCGGGAGGTGAGAAAATATTTTCATGATGATAGAAAATTCAATATGATAAGACGCAAAGGCGTTTTTCCTTATTCATATGTAGATTCTCATGAAAAATTGAACCAACCTACATTACCAAGTCAATCTGAATTCTTTGATATCCTGAATAGTAGAGATATTTCAGACGAGGATTACGATCGAGCTCGTGAAGTATGGCAAGAATTTGAATGTTCAACTTTGGGAGAATATTCTGATGTCTACTTGAAATCAGATGTTCTACTATTGGCAGATGTATTCGAGAATTTCCGGGATGTGTGTTTAGAAAAATATAAACTGGATCCAGCCCAATATGTGACAGCTCCTTCACTCAGTTGGGATGCTATGCTTCGTTTAACTAAGATCGAACTACAGCTCTTAACTGATATTGATATGGTTCACTTTTTCAAGAAAGGAATTCGTGGTGGTGTAAGCCAATGTAGTAAAAGAAAGGCTATAGCTAATAATCAATTCATACCAACTTATGATCCATCCAAACCGAACTCATATATTTTATATCTTGACGCAACAAACTTGTATGGAGCTGCTATGAGTGAATATCTTCCAATGCGTGATTTCAGATGGCTTGAGCAGTATGAACTAGAGAACTTTGACTGTTTTGTAGTTGGGGATACATCATCGAAAGGATACGTATTGGAAGTTGATTCGGACTATCCGCCAAACTTACATGATGATCACAATGACCTCCCTTTCTGTCCAGAGAATATTAAGCCTCCTGGAAGTAAATATTCGAAGTTAACTCCAAATTTGATGACAAAGGAAAGATACATCATACACTACCGAAACTTGAAGCAATGTTTGAAATACGGATTGAAGCTGAAGAAGGTGCATAGAGTTTTGGAATTCACACAGTCACCATGGTTAAAGCAATATATCGATTTGAATACCAATTTACGGAATTCTGCCAGGAACGAATTCGAACGTGATCTCTTCAAATTCATCATAAACTCAATATTTGGAAAAACTATGGAGAACGTGGATAAGAGACAAAACATAAAACTTTGCAGTCACTGGGAAAATCTTCCAGGGTCTGTGGGAGCTGAAGGATTTATAGCAAAACCTCATTTCAAATCCTGTTCACTGTTCGATGAAAATTTGGTAGCTGTTCAAATGGAGAAATTAACAGTAACATATGACAAACCGCTTTACGTAGGCTTTTCAATTTTGGATATTTCGAAAACTGTCATTTATGATTTTTTTTATGGCTATATCAAAACAAAATATGGCGATAAAGCAAAACTGTGTTACACACATACCGATTCACTGATTTTGGAGATATTCACAGAAAATATTTACGATGACATCAGGGAAAATATTCAATTCTTCGACACATCAAATTTTACATTTGACAATATTCCTAAAACAAAATCAGTCGTCGGTAGGATGAAAGATGAATTTTCAGGAACGCCAATAGAATGTTTTTATGGTACAGGTGCGAAGGCATACTGTGTTAAAGCTACAACAGTGATGAAAAAGGCTAAAGGGGTTTCTAAAAATGTTATAGAGACTTCACTTCAAATTTCTGATTATATTCGAATTGTTGAAAGGGGTGGCTCTATCTTGCGAAAAATGTACATTTTTAATTCTCATTTACACACTATTTATACGGAGTTGAGAAACAAAATTGCGTTATCATCTAGTGATGACAAAAGACTTGTTTTGCCCAATAATGTTCAAACATTAGCCTGGGGTCATCAAAAGTTGAATCCTAAAGATGAGGACGCAGTGTTGGATCTCCTATTATTGATGTCAGAGAATTTGATAGATGAATGAATTTTGGATCTGTAATTGTTATCGAATAGAACGAGAATATTGAAAAAATTGTTTTTTATTCAAATACCCTAAAAACATATCACTTTAAACTTCCCAAGCATGAATAACATTTTGATTGTGAAGGAGCCGGACCATCTACATGTTCCATCCACGATTGTGATGAATGAAGCAAGGTAGCTGAACCTGTAGTTCAAAGTTTCCCATATATTCATCTGGTAGTTTGTGCCATACCAATAGAAGTTCCTGAGGTCTAGCCTTACGAATCAAATATTGTAGTGGAAATTGTCGTAGTTCATCTTCGGTAAATTTATATAAAGGTTTGAGCTTCTCATGTTTGGTTATAAGATCCATCAGGCAATGAGTTCCCTCCATATTTTTTGAAATCTTTCCACCAATGAAGAGAGCACTGTTACTGAAGAGCAGAAAGCTATGTAGTAAATCAGAGATTGAAGTATTGTAGACTCTGAATCATCTCTTATATGAGCTGATGGTGGGGAGGGATATAGCTTGATCCTATCTGTCCGTTCAGTTGAATTATATTTCCTCATTATTAACTTGTATTCTGTGCTGTTGGCTGGTATTGAAATTTTTAGAGTTTCCACATCATTGAATTCAAACGGAATCATCCTCGCCCACTTGGAGGGCCAAGTTTCATTCCAAGTACCATTAATATCAAAGCATATGAAAACTTCACAAACGTTGTTGGGCTGTTGAATGAAGAGAAACCCTTGCCAAATGGCTTGTAAAATGATAAGATTTGTGAACATATTGATCGTTTCACACAAACTGGAGTTGGATAAACTTATCTTATAGTAATATATAAAAATGCGATGGAGGGGAAGCAAAGTGATTTTTTGAAAATCATTTGTAATCTTCAAGTCATATCATCTTTGACAAAGATGTGTGCTTCCCAAGTTTCCATTTCATTGTATCGTTTCCGACTTCAGGACTTTCCAAATGAAACAATATAATAGGTTTTGACCTTGACTCCCATTGCTCTCTCATAAGTGTTGACCTTGACTCCTATTGCTCTCTCATAGGTTTTGACTTTATGAGAGGTAGCTGAACCTGTATTGGATTCTGCTGATGACACGTGACCGGATGTTTTCAAACGGAATCTGATACCTGACACGTGCATTCATTAACCTTGAAATAGGTCATTGAACCCGTATCAAATTTCGTCCACCGGAAATATGGCGTCAGCAAATTCCAAGTAATTTGATATCCGACACGTGCATTTATTTTAAAAAAGGTCATTTAACCCGTATCAAATTTCGTTGACCGGATGTTATCGAATGTAATCTGATACCTGACACGTGCACTTATTGAAAGAGGTCATTAAACCCATCTCGGATTTCTCCTACTTGTCGAGGCTGGTCTGTAACGTGACGTCAGCAAATTCCAAGTAATTTGATATCCAACACGTGCATTCATTTTGAAAGAGGTCATTGAACCGGTATCAAATTTCATTGACCGGATGTTATCGAATGTAATCTGATACCTGACACGTATATTCATTAACCTTGAAATAGGTCATTGAACCCGTATCAAATTTCGTCTACCGGAAATATGGCGTCAGCAAATTCCAAGTTATTTGATATCCGACACGTGCATTAATTTTGAAAGAGGTCATTGAACCCGTATCAAATTTCGCCTACCGGAAATATCGCGTCAGCAAATTCCAAGTAATTTGATATCCGACACGTGCATTCATTTTAAAAAAGGTCATTGAACCCGTATCAAATTTCACCTACCGGAAATATGGCGTCAGCAAATTCCAAGTAATTTGATATCCAACACGTGCAGTCATTTTGAAAGAGGTCATTGAACCGGTATCAAATTTCATTGACCGGATGTTATCGAATGTAATCTGATACCTGGCACGTGCATTCATTAACCTTGAAATAGGTCATTGAACCCGTATCAAATTTCGTCTACCGGAAATATGGCGTCAGCAAATTCCAAGTTATTTGATATCCGAGACGTGCATTAATTTTGAAAGAGGTCATTGAACCCGTATCAAATTTCGCCCACCGGAAATATGGCGTCAGCAAATTCCAAGTAATTTGATATCCAACACGTGCATTCATTTTGAAAGAGGTCATTGAACCCGTATCAAATTTCATTGACCGGATGTTATCAAATGTAATCTGATACCTGACACGTGCACTTCCTGCTGACGTGTACCTCCCGTTGCTTTCTCATTTGTATAGACCCTCCTCCCGTTGCTCTCTCATTTGTTATCTACTCACCTGGTATATATTTTTTTCTTAAATGCCAAACCACATCACGATGCACGTTTATGAGACACCCCGTATTCATTTTTTTCCTTAAATTTTGACACACCCTGTATACGTAAAACGAAAACTTCTGAATCCCTGCATGCCCCAATGATGCGATGCCCCAATGATGTGATGATTAATTTTTCCGATGTATTTTGAGACACCCTGTATATAATACGATTTTTGACAAACTGTTTTTTCTGTCATGTTACGTTGCTACACCGTGTATATATTTTTTCTTCCATAATTAAATTTAAAAACCGACAACGTCCCACCCTCCGTAACTCTACTCCTTAATTTTAAATCCGGCAACACCCAACGTCACGCGGTGAA
Organism: Chrysolina oricalcia; assembly: GCA_944452925.2. Lineage (NCBI taxonomy): Eukaryota > Metazoa > Arthropoda > Insecta > Coleoptera > Chrysomelidae > Chrysolina > Chrysolina oricalcia. Next base: position 31,224,006 of record OX101824.2, read on the forward strand.
CCCAGCGACGCTGATAAGTCGCTACTGCGCATGCGTGTTTTCGTACATAGTTTGTATCACTACTAAAGGAAAAAATAATTCATTTCATTTTTTGATCTAGGTAATCTTGTACAGAAAGATTTTGATACTCACAGAATAACCTACAAAAAATGAAACAAATTATTTTTTCATTTTCAGTGCATTTGTATAAAAGCTTGTCTTTAAATTTTTTATTGTATAATTTTTATTCATCGTAGATTTTTCTAATTCTGAAAAAATATTTCCATCAATTTACAATAATTGAAAATGTTTAATTTTCAAATTTTCTAAAGTTATGCCACACTGGAAAATGTTTAAATTAATATTTTCATTATAGCCCCTGAACCGTACAAGTAAATGAAAAAATGCAAGATATCAAAAAGATGTTAAATGAAACAACATTGATTATTCCTTTCTCATAATATGTCAGTGGCGGCGGAAAAAAAATTCTGAAGGGTTGAACAAAGCTTGACTCTGAAAAAAGGAGGACCCTGTGAATTATTTAAGAAATGCATTATTTTGTATCGTGCGCCCTATTGAATGGATTGTACTTGCCTAATTTGAACTGATTATTGTCGAAAATGTCGAAGTTAACTCTAAAAAATCTTGAAAAAAATGTATTTTTATCGCCCTGTATCTCGAAAACCAAGCCGTTTGGGACATATGTTTACATGAACTTTTCGTCCTGAAAACCTTCAAAGAATCACCTCCCGAAGTTTGTCAACGTACTTAATTAACACCCTGTATGTACTGTTACACGATGCCAGTAAGGTGGCTTACGTGCCGAAAAGCTGTTTGGCCAGGGGTAGCAAAAAATTATATGTAGTGTATGAAAAACAAAGGACTTTTAGAAAGGACACCGGATTTTTATAGTTAAAATGGTTCTCGGTAAAATTGTTTGAATTTTTAGTATATTGTAGTATTCGATGTATTGATTGAACGTGCAGAATCGCAAAGTTCGTTGATGGATAGATTTTGAAATTGGTAATTTTTATTTAATTATTTTCTCGGGATTTGAAAGTGCCAACTGCATATTTTTTCATTCCTATCAACGTACCTTCATATCACTAAATATCATTCGGATGGTGCACATTATATCATTATGTACAGAGTGAAAAAGAAAAACATTTTAGTAATGTCTGAAAATTCGATGTAATAATGAAATTATTTTGGCATGCAAAATACTATTCTCATTCCATCATTAATTATGATTCATACATTTCGTACAGGGTGATTTGAAAAACTGGTGAAATATACGGCCGGTTCTTTCGTACGTATCCTGTATATTCAAGTGAATTATCATCCTGCGAAGATAGCTGATACCGTATAAACATGATTTCGTTGGGTATTTAGGGTGATCATGAAAATTTTTGATGAAAAAATTACATAATAGCAACGTTTCAGAAATCACCCTGTAATTCACGATTAACTCGTTGAAATTTCTTTATTATTATTCAATATATCCATCATTCTCTCCTCAACACTGTCCCAAAAATGCATTTTCCTACTATACTAGTTTCATAGTTATTAATTGAGAAACTTATTACCATTTGCATAACAAGTTGAAGGAACTTGTTCACGCGTACATTCTACTAGTGGCCAAGATTTTTCACAACTAGTGAAACGTGAGAATGTGGAGATCAAAATAAATGTAACATTATATGCAGTGTGATGACCAATGACGGTCCATCCAATTCCATCTACCATTTAGGAAATGACTGAATATACGTCACTTCAATTACAACTTACAACTCAGGCATGAGCCAGATAAAATTTCTGATGCTTGGATAGTATGACTCGCCTAATCGTGTTTGAGGCCCCGAGATAGTCTTCCCAATATCAATTGCAACAACTCGTATTGTAACACCCTGTAGGTGTTATAATATATTTTAGAATATAGAAGTATTATTCAAGTTTAATTTTAACGGAAAAGGGAACCGAGTATCTGTGCTATCGACATTAAGGTCAAAAGGACCATGTGAACATCGTTAAAACTTCAACGTTGCGGGAATATTTTTATCTAGCGTTCTTAACAAAACGATAACCACTCAACAAGGGTTTATCTTAAAGTGTTTTCGTCTACGACAGATAAGCCACCCTGACTGGAGTTGAGGTTGGTTTTTGGTAAAAATATAAGAGGAGTCGGTTTTAGGGCGCGAAGAATACCGGTCGACTGACACTTAGTCAGTTGTGATTAGCGACGTAGAATTTTGTGGCAGTTTTGGAGTACGGGGTGCTTCAAGGGGTTGAAAGAGGGTTGTCAGGAAAATTTCGTTCAGAGGGCGAATTTAATTTTTTTTGTAACTGTTTCTTTTTTTTATTTTTTTTTTAGTTAAAAATAATTGCGTTACAGAAGGTTTTCCGACAATTGTAATTGATATTATTAGTTTGAGTTCAAATTCATTTATTTTAATGAAAAATAAAAAGTAGATACACTGAACAGTTTCGAGTCAGTAGATAGACTGAACGGGTTCTACGACTTTGGAAAAGTGCGTGAAACCTCCGTAATCTAGGAGGTGGAGCTTAGTTCGCTAAAAAAAAAATGTGTGTGGTTGTTTTGAGGAGTTTTAAATGGAACGTGTGAAACCAATAATAATAATAATAAAATTTTTTTCTAATATTCAATTTTTTTTTAACTATTTTTTTATATTTGATAGAAGTAAGATAGGGTTATCAACGTTAATCAATCTCAGATTAAAATAGGGAATTTCAGGATAGGAAAGGGAACCCTTGATATAAACCGATTTGTGCCTGTAAGTGTGTTATTTTTTTTTAATTGAGCAAGGAATCCAAGTAGCAGCTCCAGGACCGGTTTTTATTTAATATTCATAATGAATCCTATGATAGGCGCACCAAGGGCTGCACCCGTAACTACCCCCGTTATGGTGGCAGCGAAATATTCGCTAGGGTTGATTGCTGCAACCCTAGATGATTTTTCAGGAAATGAGGCAGCAAGGTATTTAGAAAAGTTGGAATTGCGTTCCAAATTAGACGGTTGGTCGGAGGATGAAACCCTCCAATTATTGAAATTTAAGCTAGCTGGTGATGCCTATAATTATTTTAAATCAGATCCAGGGTTGAACTCGTTGAATTATTCTGAACTTAAGGCTAAGTTGTTGCAGAAATTCACCCCATTCAAATTGCCTGGCGAAAATCAATGGAATCTGAGTAGGTGTTTCCAACGACATGATGAGAATGTGTCGTCATTTTGTACTAGGTTGAGGATTTTAGGTGCTAGTTTACTCAAAGAGGATTTGGCAGAAGCCACCGTTGAGGAGGAGTCAGGCATGAAGAAGAAAAACAGGGACTTATTATTGAATCAATTTAAGGTTGGTCTGCGGAAAGACCTTATGAAAGAAACCGGTGTGTTATTGTTGCGTGAGGATAATTTAAATTTGGAGAAGGCTGAGACGTTGGTAAAATTACAGGAGACAACTCTGATGATGATCCAAGGAAGATGTGCGAAAATCAGGATTTCTGCAGTAGATACGGAATGCGAGTACCAGACCCGTGGTGGAATACCTGACCAGTTATCTAGGGAAAAGGAGGGGGAAAATAGAGGGATGATCAGAAATGCATTTAGGGGTTCCAGAGGTTTTGGCAGTGCACGCAATCCCAGTGCAGGAGGGGGCTGTTATTCATGTGGTCAATCAGGTCATATTGCCAGAGGTTGCCGTAATTCTCAACGAGGAACCGGAAGTAATTGCTTTTTGTGCAATCAAGGAGATCATTGGGCAAGAGATTGTCCAAGAAATGATAGGAGTGGGGGAAGACCAGGATTCCGTGAAGTTGATAGGAGGAACCAACAAGGAGTCGGGCTTCATCAGCAATCTTGGAGTTCAGCTAGAAGGGAAGCGATTGGAGATAGAGGGTTACCTCAGAATCCTGAGCCTCAAGTCCACAGGGGAGTAATGCAGTTCACGGGTGCGATACCTAGGCAAGAGCAACCATCATCTTCTTTTTCAGGGCCGCACGAGAACAGTCAAAACAATCCGAATTTAAACTGTTAAGGCCGAATTCCTTCTGCCAGGATGGAGGCCAATGGCGCACCGGGGGGCAGAGATATTTATTTGCTTCGAAAGGATCGGAGAATAGGGGCAGATTCAATAATATAGGAATAAGAAACCGGCGAGTTATGGTTATACCGGAAGTAACCTCTCAAGATATACTGGATATACCTCATATTATTAGAGTACGTGTGAATGGAGTGTTGAGTGATTGTTTAGTGGATACAGGGGCAGCAGTGACTCTTATTCAAAGGAAGATGGTACCCAAAAATGAAATGGATTCAAGAGGAGCGGAAAGATACCATCTCACTAGTGTCCCCGGACACTCATTACGAACGTGGGGCAGTACGAATATACTGATAGGTCCTGCAGATGGAAGCGTGAGTACGAGATGTATCGCCATCATTTGTGATGATGAACTGCTGGGAAATGTTCAAGTTTTATTGGGAAGGGATTTTCTCTATATCAATCATGCATCCATAACTTACCAGCAAGAGCCATCAGTCACCATATGGGGAAGGACCATCCTATTTTTGGATACAGAAAATATCCATAGAAATGTTAGTGATCAGGCTCCGGGAATAGGACAAATTACCAAAAGGGAAAACTACCAAGAATCAGCGAGCAAAAAGAATGATAGAAGGAGAAATACCACTCATATGGAATCACCGTCTGGATTCAGGAATTTATACCCTTCGCGAATTTTCAACAGTAGGGCTCCTATAAGTCCATCCTATTCTCAACAACCTAGATGGAGAGATGATTGGACTAGTTGGCTCCAAAGGGTAAAATTATTTTATGAGAGTTATGAAACTGGATGTCAAGAAGCTACCTACGGGAACAAGAGTAGGGAGACTACGAACAAGGTGCCAGGTTCGCGAATAGAATTACGGAGGCCAAAGAATTATGGGCAGACGCCTGATAGGACAGGAAGGAAAATGGAAAACCAGCTCCTTGATTCCAAGAAAACTGGAAAAGCAACCGAAATTCATCGGTCCGAACAGACTATCGAGACGGAAGGTATGGAGACCAGTCCTCCAGCAGAAAATGTCAGCAAGAGTGACAGCGTCGTTACAATTTCAATACAGAACTTGCAGGAAGAAGTAGCTGATGAACTGGGGACAATGGAAATTAAGGACATTCAAGCGGATACGCTTTCAACCAACACCAAAGAGATCACGTCTGTGATTTTTCAGGATGATCACCAGCGGACAGTAGAGGAGTACGTTATCGAATCTGACGTACTAGCAGTGGAGGATCTAGTAATTGCACCGAGAACCGAAGCACTTATCCGAGGAAACTTGAAAGTGGCTATGAAAGGAGATTTATTGGTATGTGAGCCCTTCGAAATAGGAAATCCTCAAGCACACGTAGCTCGTACAGTTGTCGGAAATCAAAAGGAGATCCCAGTGAAGATAATCAATTTATCATGGAAAGAGGTTAAATTGAAGAAAGGACAGAGACTCGGCAGGGCCAGTGTAGGCGAGGAAATACCTCCACAGAACCTCTCTGATGGCAACATCTGCAAACTGGATTTTTCTAACGATGACTGGATCACACAAGGATTCGACTTGCAACATTTGGAGGAAGAAATCAAAAAGGAAATGTATGAGTCAATCAGGAAATATAGGCATCTATTCAGAGACGACGACGAAGAGCTGACAAGCACAACGAAGGTGAAGCATAGTCTGACTTTAGTACCAGGAGCACAGCCAATTTGTAAAGCTCCATATCGCATACCTTATCGTCAACGAGAAGTACTCGAAAAAGAAATAGAAAGGTTAATGGAAATGAAAGTGATAAGACCTTCCTGTAGTCCATGGTCGGCACCTGTAGTATTGGTAACCAAACGCCTACCCAACGGGGAAGAAAAAGTAAGGATGTGTATCGACTACAGAGGGCTGAATAGTATTACAAAAAAGGAGTATTATCCTCTACCCAATATATCGGATCTAATCCAGGGATACAAGGCAGGGAATAATATGCTATTTTCGGTCGTTGATGTAGCCGAAGCCTATCATCAAATAGACATGGAAGAGCAGGCGATACCACTTACAGGATTCAGCACGTTCCAAGGTCATTACGAGTATACTAAAATGCCTTTTGGACTAGTCAATGCTCCTTCAACTTTTCAACGGTTTATGAACATGACACTCACAGGATTAACTCCGGAATTATGTATGGTCTATTTGGATGATATCATAATTTTCAACTCAGAAGGTGGAAAAGACCACATTGATAAGCTAGAGAAAGTTTTCGCACGGTTGAGCGAAGCAAACGTAAAATTAAAGCCAAAGAAATGCAATTTTATGTTGAAAAGAGTTAAATATTTGGGACATATTATTTCCCAGGAAGGTATACTACCAGATCCCGAAACCATAGAGACGATCACCCGCTTTCCCTTGCCTAAGAACATCAAAGGAGTCAGATCATTTTTGGGGATAGTAAATTGGTACCGGTTCATTCCCAATATCACTGAGATATCAGCACCTCTGGTTAATTTGACGAAGAAGAATGTTAAATTTGAAATCACGGAAGAAGTATTAGAGGCAATACAAAAACTAAAAAATGTTTTGAAATCAGACTCGATTTTAATTTTTCCAGACTTTGAGCAAACATTTATTTTGGCCACGGATGCCTCTGGATTGGGAGTAGGAGCGATGCTAAGCCAACTCCGTGAAGGATACGAACGACCCATAGCCTACTCGAGTCGAAAACTCAAGAAGGCCGAACTTAACTACACGACAACAGAGAAGGAGCTTCTTGGAGTTGTGTATGGAATACAAACCTTCCGTTGTTATGTACACGGAAAAAAATTCTCAGTTATAACTGACCATCGGCCACTTAAATGGTTACTGACATTGAAGGATCCGAGTTCAAGATTGACCAGATGGGCACTAGCCCTAGCAGAGTACTATTTTGATATAATTCACCGACAAGGAAAACTCCACGGAAATGCCGATGCCCTTAGTCGGATGTATAATGAAGAAGAAAACTTCGTAGATGTGAAGTACGGGGAATTCGAGAAGTACCAGAAACAGCATAAAACACCTAAGTTCCAGAAATTGACCTATGAAAAAGGGGATTTGTTCACTTCACCTGAAAATTGGGCACTAGCTCATTGTGTGTCTAAGGACTTAGCAATGGGAGCAGGTATTGCCAAGACCTTTAAGGAGAGATATGGATCTGTGGACTCCCTACAGAGACAGGAAAAAACCGTAGGAGAAGTAGCGATTCTAGTGCTCCCCGAAAGGACCATTTATTACCTGGTCACAAAGAGTGCCTATTATCTGAAACCTACTTACCATACCTTATGGGCATGTTTAAAAGAACTCAGAACTAGTTGCGAAAGGAACCAAGATAAGTTTCTGGCAATTCCGAAGCTTGGATGTGGACTGGATGGATTGGTTTGGGAAAAGGTGGTAGAAATGATTGAATTCATTTTCTACGGTTCAGACATCGAGATAAAAGTATACGAGGAAAGAAATACTATGGAAAAACCTGTCTGGTTATTAGAAGAAGATCTGGTGATGGAACCAGTTTGGGATCGAGATATGTTGGAGATTGCTCAAAGACGAGATAAGTTTTGTCAAACTATAATGCTCCAACTGAAAGATGAAGAAACGCAAAATGAAGAATATTACCTGGATAAGGATGGCATACTTTACAGAATTGAAGCGGATAAAGAAGAAAAATTAGTGGTACCTAAGGAAATGGTGAAGAAAGTTCTGAAAGATTTTCATGATTCGCCAATGGCAGGTCATCAGGGACAACAAAAGACGTTGTGGAGTATTAGGAAGAGATTTTTTTGGCCTAACATGAGAGCAGAAATTACAAAATATGTGACAGCTTGCGAATCCTGTAATAAGCGAAAAACCTCTCCACATCAGAGAAAAGTGCCCTTACAAAAGTTTACAACAGCTTATGAACCGTGGGAATTGACGTCCATGGATGTAGTTGGCCCTCTAGTAACCTCTTGGAATGGAAATCGTTACCTTCTAACCTTCCAAGATTATTTTACAAAGTACGTGGAAGCTATTCCCCTTCCAAATCAGAAAGCAGATACAATTGCAAGAGCTTTCATCGAACACATCATCTGCCGACATGGAGCGCCTAGGATGCTACTAACAGACAGAGGTGCAAACTTTTTGTCTCAGTTATTTAAGGAAGTATGCAAAATTTTGGGTATCAAGAAGATCCAAACGTCCAGCTATGCCCCCACATCGAATGGTCAAATCGAAAGGATGCACCGAGTAGTGAAGGACATGTTGTAGCATTACATAGCGGACAACCAGCGAGACTGGGATACATGGGTTCCGTTGGTACTGATGGCGTACCGTGGAAATGTTCATATTTCCACTGGCTTATACCCCATTCTTCTTGTTGCATGGACGAGAACAAATATTACCGATAGAGGACTTTATTCGACCACAGCGGATCAAGTATGATTGTGCAGAAAACTACGCCTCTGAGTTAGCGGCCAGACTCAAACAGGTCTATTCTCGAGCGCTGAAAACATCGGAGAAAGCCAAAGGAGTACGAGCCCACCAATACAACAAGAAAACAAAGGAAAGGACATATGAGCTCGGAGACTATGTATATCTCTTGAGTATGAATGTTAAATCAGGAATATCAAAGAAGCTCGTCAAACCTTGGGTAGGTCCATATGTAGTAACAGAAATAATTGGACCAGTAACCTATCGAGTGAAACTCTTTGGAGGTAAAAATGAGCAGGTAGTGCACGCTAACAGACTAAAAGCGTACTCGACCTATGAGCCCCAAGAGGATGGATCTGTGGGAACCGGTAGTGGTACCGATGAGGAGATTGAGTTGGGTATTGAGAGGACGTCCAAGCCCACACGAACTGAGGTGGAAGAGAGAAAGAGAGTTTTCATACCCCCCCAGTGGATGGAATTTCAGGGTTACTCGGAAGAAGAGGTGACTGATGGCGAAAATACCGGAGATGATGATGAGGAGGAAGGTATAGAGGAGCCTCAACCTTTGAGAAGATCTACTAGGATCCGGAGAGAACCAGATAGACTGAACCTGTGAGAAAATGTTAACTGAGTAAATGAAGGGGAGCGGCACGATGAAGAGTTGAATGAATGGAAAATCGTTTGAGGGACGAGAAAGAGTTGGATGAATGATTGGATCTGAGTCAATGAAAAGGGATGGAAGTGAAGTGAGGGATGTGAGAAAATGGCGGAGTGATGTGAATCAGATGAGCGCCGTAACTTGAAGAGCGCGGGGTGAACTCTCTTCAAGCTAACTATAACTGTTATATTTGTAACTAGCTAGTGTCTGTCCTTGGCCCGGACCGACATAAGGCAAATAATCCGATATGCATGTATTCTTTTTCACTGTTATATTTATTCGATTTGTTTCATTTTTGTGACACTGTGTGAAAATACGAACATTGTTGTATTTGGACATATTTCAATAGTTATTTATGGACGAGAGAAGAGTTAACGCAAATAGCGTTAATCCAGCATGATGGGAAAGACAGTAGATCAACGAACATCCTGATGATAGCTATCTTGTTGAGTTGGTCGTGCACTATTTCGAGTGGTGAACGGTAATATGATCGCGTATGACTGTAGTGATGGGAAAATGAACATTACTACCATTTTTCGCAAGGACGTTAAGAAGTGCCCAGAATCAGGATCCAGTATATGAGTATTGCCAGGTCGGTGTGAATAGTACAGCGCAATGATGTTCGACGCTTATGGACTTGATCAGTGGAAGTAACCGTATAGTACCTGTACCGGTATAGATTGAGAGCAGAGGACTGCCGATTGGTTCATCGAAACCAGGCTGTAAACCTACCAAGAGGATATTAGGCAGATGACATCAATGGCTCCACCACAGCATCGGTGATCATCTTAGGATGCATAGCAGATAACCCCAGCATCCTCAACAACTACGCCGAATACCGAGACCCTAGCCAAATGCTGCATCCACTCCATAGAGGTGGTTACCCTATCTTGCCTCAGACACACTGATAGTCTGACCGCAAGGTCTGTAACGAGGAGTTTGAGTGATGGATCCAAAACAAACTTTTTTAATACAGTGAACTCGTAGTGCGGTCTACAATCGAATAGGACTTTGGAAGCAGAGCATATTATCGAGTCGATCAATTAATAGGACATCCGATGCTAATCGAATTCAAGAGAAGAGAGTGCCCCACTGACCGACAATGGTAGTCAATCATAGGATGATAGTTGAGAAGGCAAAGTCACCAAAACGCAGGTAATCAATTTCCCAGCGTTACACAGCTACAATGAAACTTTACTCGGGAGTGATTATTACCTTGGTTCCGTTGGTGCATGAACATACGTGGATTTTAGAATAGTTTTACTCTTTGTTGCTTGCATGCAAATATTAAGTGACACAATATTATTGTTGTAGGTTAGGAAATATTTAGTAGGGACCCCTAATTATTACCCGTTAGTAACCCCACTAAATATTGGATATCCATAAAAGGTGATTTTTAGTTTCAGTTAGTTCTCCGGTTTGAACTCGACATAAGGTTGCGTTACTTCGGATTGCCGGTGGGCATGAAGTGATAAGAAAAGTTAGGGCAATAAGGCCAAAACTTTTTCAAAGGGGGAAGTATTGTAACACCCTGTAGGTGTTATAATATATTTTAGAATATAGAAGTATTATTCAAGTTTAATTTTAACGGAAAAGGGAACCGAGTATCTGTGCTATCGACATTAAGGTCAAAAGGACCATGTGAACATCGTTAAAACTTCAACGTTGCGGGAATATTTTTATCTAGCGTTCTTAACAAAACGATAACCACTCAACAAGGGTTTATCTTAAAGTGTTTTCGTCTACGGCAGATAAGCCACCCTGACTGGAGTTGAGGATGGTTTTTGGTAAAAATATAAGAGGAGTCGGTTTTAGGGCGCGAAGAATACCGGTCGACTGACACTTAGTCAGTTGTGATTAGCGACGTAGAATTTTGTGGCAGTTTTGGAGTACGGGGTGCTTCAAGGCTCGAATACGCGAGGCGATTTTATCTGAGTTAGAAGAGATTTCTTGTTGTTAGTATTATCATTTGTAGGGATGTTTGGAGTCCCATTTGGATATTTTAAGTGTCGTGGTATTTGGTGAAACGGTTCTGTGTATGGATAGAAGAGTTCCCGCTTCTAGACTTTGGTGAGAGTATCTGTTTGATATCAAGGTGGTATATGAGGCACTGTTTAACCAATATCTGATTATGATCAAGGTTCCTTTTTCCCATACTAGAGTAGGTATATATGAATATTATACTGGAAGGAGTTATTAAGAGGGCCGCTTAATACTTCTCCGTATACTGAGATAGCTCATTTTATCGTAGGCGAATATTATCGACAGTAGTAGAGTAGGTGGTATATATCAAAAGAATCAAGCAGAGCTTATCTCTGTTACTTGCTAAAGTTAGATTCTAGAAAAATACTTTTTTTGTAGGATTAATTTAATTCTTTGATTGATTGTCGATCGGGATTACTATTTAGGTTCGTAGAAAATTTCTCTCGTAAATTTTATATTGTTAATAATCATTTTGTTCACCATTTCGACCACTTTATATTTAATAAAGTTAGTTTGTCGAACTCTTTGGTGTCACTTCATCCCTTCAACCATTCAAAAGACCACGCATTTAAGCCGTGGCGGAGTCCACCCTACAAGGACATACTGGTGATAGAACCTAGCCAACCGCTATAGTAAAGTAACGCTAACCAACCATCAACTTCAAATCCGTGTGGTCAGAGCGGATTCAAAACACAATTCCGACCTGGTGGCAGAAAGCTACCTTCAATAAAAACAATCTTTCGGCGTGACGACGATAGGGACGACAAAGTCTTTGAGGTATAGCTTTGGAGGATTTGAACCAAAGGGCTATCGTCGCACGACCGTCGGTTGTTACAGTATAGGTTCAAAGAAAACGCCGCGGTTCACGTGACCTTGATTGACGTGCGGCAAAGTGCAAAATATGCGGCTGGAGAGTCATAAATCATCATGTAAATGAGGTGTCGCCATATCAAACGAAATTGTCGATACGGCTATCAAACGAGTTTTTATGATCTGCAATTGATATTGGATAGACTATACCGGATATCATTTGGAAAGTTTGACTCGCCCAATCGTTTATGAGGCCCCAAGACGGGATATCACTTATCACTGAAGGTGACAAGGAACAGCCTTAACCGAATCCACCTTCCCCGTAGCAGCGCTACGGTCCTCATACAACAAGAAAACCCTATCGGCTATCGGGTACGTTGACGGAAAGTGAATGAAAAAGAAAAATCAATTAGTTCCATCAGTGATAATTATTATTAACTTTACGTATTGAAATTACCTATATTGATGAAATATAAAAGATGTCTATATGTTTCTATTGATATCCAGCAAATATAAAAATCATGGAAACCTCTATTCGAGTGGAACACTCATTGGAAGAAAACCGTCGCTGCCAGATTCAAATTCTCCTATTAGAAATAAAAGCGTTCTATCAATCATTTTCACTTTCCCCAGATGGTTTGGTTTTTATTCCGTCAAAGCTTAAACCAACAAAATTCACTTAACAAAGTCAAAGTCAAAATATGCTTTATTGTCGGAAGTATCTTATCTGTACCTTACATTATTAAATTCACATATCTGATGTGATTGTTATCTCTAATCTTCGCCCTCTTTGACATTTATTTTGATCTCCACATTCTCACGTTCCACTATTTGTGAAAAATCTTGGCCACTAGTAGAATCTGCGCGTGAACAAGTTCCTTCAACTCGTCATGCAAATGGTAATGAGTTTCTCAATTATTAACTACGAAACTAGTCATAGTAGGAAACTGAATTTTTGGGATAGTATTGAGGAGAGAATGACGAATATATTGAATGATAATAAAGAAATTTCACCGTGTTAATCGTGAATTACAGGGTGATTTCTGAAACGTTGATATTATGTCATATTTATCATCGAAAATTTTCATGATCACCCTATATATCCCAACGGAATCATGTTTATACGGTATCAGCTATCTTCGGAAGATGATAATTCACTTGAATATACAGGATATGTACGAAAGAACCGGCCACATATTTCACCAATTTTTCAAATCACCCTGTACGAAATGTATGAATTGTGAGTAATGATGGAATAAGAATACTATATTGCATGCCAAAATAATTTCATATACATTTCATTATTACATCAAATTTTCAGACATTACTAAAATGTTTTAATTTTTCACTCTGTAAATTATGATATAATCTGCAATCTGAATGGTATTTAGTAATATGAAGGTACGTTGATAATAAGGACGGAAAAAAAATGCAGTTGGCACTTTCAAATCCCAAGCAAATAATTTAATTAAAATTACTGATTCTTAACTTGAACGCCCTGTATTTCAAAATCTATTCATCAACGAACTTTGCGTTTCTACACGTTCAATCAGTACATCGAATACTATAATATACTGAATATTCAAACAATTTCACCGAGAACCATTTTACCTATAAAAAGTGCGGGGTCCTTTCTATAATTTTTTTAATGCTTTCAGCAAATAATAAATTAAACAATAACATCAAACATTAATAATTCAATTAAAGTTCTTCGTATAACTAAATATTATTCTTTACTTTTTAGCTCGATACTTTATAAACAAAATCTTGTTATCAAAGAGATTTCCTACATTTATTTAATTTTTCAAATAGGAATAGGGACCTATCAGGTGATACCTTATTTCGAAGATCTTTCAATTCCTTATTCAGTGATGAACACTTATGAATGGTTAATATCGACAGTATGACCAAAAAAATTTATTACACATTACGTCAATACCGATGACTAACCCATATCGAATGTAAAAGTTGACTTTCTTCAGAATTTTCATCCTCTTAATTTGACAATAATTATTGAAAACACGAATTTGTCATATAATTCAAGAATTTTATTCTCCCTGTTAAGAAAAATCATAGGAAAGTACATTTTAGAATGATTTCATTGATTACGTCATCCAGCCAATAGCTTTTTGACAAGAATTTTGAAACATAAGCACTAGAAAGAAAATTTAGCAGCATACTGAAAATAGAGATTTGCACATTTTGAATATGAGAATCGGTAGTAAGAAAAATAAAGAAATGAAATTTATCTGCTCTCACTCCCTACCTGGCACACGCATAGATCAGAGATGAAAATGGGGGGACGTGAACATTACCATTGAAAGTGATTGCTTTACCTACCGTTATCCACTACATGGATCCTCTCTCTTTCCAATTATTCTTATTGCAGATAGGGAGGTGAGATTTTTCAAAACTTTATTGTTCGATGGTTAGATATTTTTCACTATTTTTACGGATTTTTCCGATTTTGTTTAAGCAAGTTTTCGCAAGAAGGGAGGGAGCAAGCACACCAGCAGACATATTTTTCGTTGTAATGTCCATGTGTGAAACAGTTCAAAAATTTTCCGAATTTCTACACGTTCTGTATCTAGCTTTCGAAGAGAGAAGAGGAGTAAATTTTTTTGATACCGTATTATTCAATGGTCAGATAATTTTCACTATTTTCACGGACTTTTTCGATTTCTATTTCGCGAGTTTTCACAGTATTTTTTTGAGACAGGAAAGGGGGCTAGCCCCCTGATCGATTTTTTCCATAAATATTTCCTATGTCTATGTCCTTTGCGTTCTCTATCTAGCATTTGAGGGGGGACAGGAGAGGTGAAATTTTTTTAAACTATAATTTTCGATGGTCAGATATTTTTCACTATTTTTACCGATTTTTCCGATTTCAATTTAGCGAATTTTCTTACTTATTTTCGAGGAAAGAGGGGGGCATGCCCTTACCTAGTTTTAATTTTTGCTTTAATTTTTGACGTCCAAATCCGCCAAGAAAACATTCAAAATCCTACGCGCACAGGGTGGCAATTTCTTCCGCATTATTGTATTGTCATCGGAACTGAACAAACAACTGAAATTTCAATTCCATAGGATAAGAGAAAGGGGTTCTAATTTAGTTTAAGAGATTTGTACCCTTTTAACAAACTCACAGACAGAGCAATTTATATAAAAGCTAATCAAACTAAAAATTGACCTTTTGGAATTTTTCTCAAAGTCGCCTATTCGCGAAAAAATTATTTTTTTCCATAATTTTGCCCCTCACTGTATGTGCAACAATGAAGATCATCTTCAGAATCGAGTAATTATTTTCATGCTGAATGAAGAATTGTTTGGCAATTATTTTAACAAACTTTGAAAACATATTTCATCTACTTCATTGTTCAAATAATACCTACACCATACGATCATCAAAATCACGAACCTTCCAAGAGATAAGGAATTGGTTCGGAGCCAAATATGAAAATAGCGCTCCCCCCACCAGCATAAAAATCCTGTTTGAAGGTCAAATAAGTTTGGCAACACTGTCGGAGGCGTTTTGGTAAACATTCGAGTAGAAATATATACAGAAGAGGCCATTTCGCCACTTTCTATTCGGAGGAGAGCTGCATTGAAACTTATGTCAAAAATCTGTATATTTTGTGAAGCATTTTTCACTTCCCCTCTCTTGGTGCTCGCATAGACGACATAAATTATGTACTGTTTGTATACAACAAACACCTATGATGGTATTCCTTAGATAGGAGGCGTGGGTGCCTGTCCGGCGTATGGATGCACCCAAGATAGCCGTGCATGTATATATATATATATATATATATATATATATATATATATATATATATATATATATATATATATATATATATACACATGACTGTAAATGTCATAAGAAATTTTCTGTTATATATATATATATTGTTATATTGTTTTATATTTTTATATATGATATTGTTTTATATAATTTAAGTGATTTAATGAAATTGTGATTGAGAATAATTGTAATTGTACCTTATTACCTTTCAGTTTGATGCTCAGTCGGTGCGCCACTGTAGAGATGATCCTCTTTTATCTCAAGGAGGGTTCAGTTTGGGCTTTTTCTTCTGATCTTGCAGTTGGTATGATTGCAATAAAATGTAAATTGTACACCCTGAATGTCAAAATAAATGACACTGGCAATTGGTACTCTTGCACCAAATTGCATGCAGGCTGGCCAATATGTGATATTTATTATTGAAGACAGTTGGTATTCTTGATGTGTAAAATTATGAATTTGTAATAAATGTCAAATGAATGAATTTTTATTTTATTGAACTGGTTGATATCAAAACAAAAAATATTTGCTCAAATATCTAAAACTACCTATCCTAACCGAAAACTATCTTATTCTAGATATTGTTCTCATGAACTTTTTAATCTATTACTAAAATTTACTGTCATTTAGTACGATTTACTTTAATGGTCCATGGTCCTGAGAAATTTCAATGTTCTATGATTGATTGATTGTCTATCTAATTTGGGTTATGTTTATATTTTCAGAAAGTTTGTTTTTATGAAATTTTAACTTCGATTACTGTTTATACATCACAGAGGAAAGTTCAAAAAGGTGTACCTTGATTGTCTCCGCTGTTTTCTGCGCTAATTTGGTCTTTCCTCTTGAAATTTTCAATTTGAAGGTGAGTTCTGATTGTGCCTTCCGGGTAGTTTATTCTGTTGATTTTGGTATTGGTTTTCCTTTCTGCTAATTATTTAATGCTTTGACTATTCTTCTTGCTCTATTTCTGTTGTAATATTTGTATTTTATTTAATTTTTCTTTCAGCTTTCAAAAATCCTCTCCCAAACTTCAGCTTCTATCGTCAACAACCAATTCCTAGCAACCAGCCTATCATTTCTTCTCAAACCACACTAGACACTTTATTTCACTGAGGATTTGATTGTTTTATGGTAAACTCAAATTTTAATAACTAATTCTACTATTTACATAACCTATAATTACTTTCTTATTTTCTATTTTTTTTTTGTTTTAGATACCTTTCTGTCCGCAACTGCTCTCTAACACTACTAAGCCCTACTATCTGCCTTTGCTACCTGTATCAATCATATTTATTTTGACATTACTGTTCAGTGTGTTTTTTTTAAGTTTTCTTTTAATCAGATTATTATTTTAAATTTAATATCGTTTTCAAGATCCTGATATCAATTTGAATGACTTGTTCTAATTTGGTTATTCTTTTCATGCAGATTACTTAAAAACTGACTCCTTCTTGATGAGAATTTAGATCAAAGTGACATGGTTTATAACACTAAAATACCAAATTTCTTGTAAATTAAAACATCAAAGCATATACTTCATATCATAACAATTCCCCAAAATGTCTATTCAAATTTTCTACCTCATTAGTAAAATTTTAATATGCATTTTCCAATTTTCATTTTTAATAATAGTATGTTCTTCTGTTCTTGAACTTTTATTCTTTCAAATTTTGAATTTAAATACACTGTCAATGTTAAAAACTCCCCTTAATCTTTTATCTATAGGATATACTAATCTGTAACTATTTACTGGCTCTTCGTTTTCAACCTCATACGGCCCTTCAAATGGTAATTGTAGTTTAGAGCACACATCTAGTTTCCTATCAGGCATTCTTAAATTCTTAATAATAACTAAGTCTCCTTTCTTAAATCTAGTTCTTTTTCTCCTCTTTTTGTTTTCTCTATTCACATATTTTTCAGCATTCCTTCTGATCCTTGCATTCACTCTTTCCATCGACTCACTCAAATTTTTATCCATCATCATCCATTCTCTCTCTGGTAATTTTCCTGTCATTATGTACATAGGACTTTCCTCTGTTACCGTGCTAGGAATTTCATTTATAAAGTTTTCAATCATTTGGAGTTTTTCTTCCCATACTTTATGATTTGTATAGCATACTATTCTTAGATATTTCATTACCTCCCTTATGTATCTTTCTGCTGGGTTAGCATTTGGATGTCGAATACTAGTGAAGTTTAGTTTTATGTTAGACTTTTGACAAACATTTTTCATTCTTTGATTGTTAAAATATGTAGCATTGTCTAATATTATTTGTTCTGGTTTTCCTACTTTAATTATAAATTCAGTTATTATTGACTTTACTGTTTTATAATTGGTTCTTTTAGTAGGATATAACTGTACATATTTTGAAAATTGATCAACCATTACAAGTATGTTTTTATTACCTTGGTAACTAGTTATTAGGTTACTAATAAAGTCTATTGAAACTATTTGTAGAGGTTTATTTGCAATGATACTTTTAGGTTCATTTCTATTGGTGGTGTTTTTTCCCAATTGACATATTTCACATTTATTAATTAACTCTTTGGTTATCTCTAAGTCTTTGTAGCTTATATAATTTTCCCGAAATATTAACCATGTTTTTCTTATGCCAATATGCAAATATTTTTGATGTATGTGCCAGATTATTTGTTCTGTCAGTTCCCTATTCACTACAATTATCTTCCATCTATGACTTTAATTATGATTCCCTATTGTTCAATTGTTCCCCTTTTTTCTTTATGCATCAATTTTCTTTGATTTTCCACTATACTTTCCCTTGAAAATAAGCCAGTTCTGTCACGAAAAACATTCACCCCAATTTTTATTTGTCTAGTATTGTTATTTTTATTTGTCCCCATTCTTGTAAGTGTGTCTGGAATTGTATTTTGTTTACCAGGAATGTACTTAATTTCAAATTTATATTCTTGTAAGAGTAGTGACCATCTATGTATCCTATTACTGGCATACTTAGAATTAACAATGGACATTAATGCCTCGTGATCTGTTTCTATGTAGAACATGGCTCCTAATAAATAAAATCTAAGTTTATTAATGCAAAATATGATACTAGCTAGTTCTAACTCACTCACGCTATAGTTCCTCTCGTGTTTTTTCGTTATCCTAGATATAAATGATATAGGTACTTCTTTGCCTTCTTGAATCTGTATCAAGATACCTGCAAATCTTTCTATTGAAGAATCGGTTCTCAAAATAAATGGTAGATTATAATCTGGATGGTAAATTTTTAAATTTTGTATAAATATTTCTTTCAATTCGTTGAATGCATCTTCTTGCTCTTTTTCCCATTTCCACTTTATATTTTTCTTGAGCAGTCTTAATGAAGGTACTTCTTTCTTACTCAAATCCGGAATTAGCCTTTTGAAATAGTTCAAAATTCCTAAGAATCCTCTCAATGTTTTTAAATTATATGGCCTATTATACCGTTGAATCCTTTCAGGATCCATTTCAAAACCTTCCTCATTCAACATGTATCCCAAATATTTTACCTGTTTTTGAAAAAACTCACATTTCTCCAAATTAATTTTCAAACCTGCCTCATTTAATAAATTCAAAACTTTATCTAAACGTTCCCTATGCTCAGTTTTGTTTTTAGAATAAATTAAAATATCGTCAATATAATGCAAAACAAAATTTTCGTATTTGTCCAATATATTATGTAATGCCCTCTCTAAAGCTGAACAAGCTGATTGCAAACCATACGGGACTACACGAAATCTATATACAACCCCTTCAATGCAAAATCCAGTATAATTCCTTACACTTTCGTCTAATGGTATGAGCCAAAAACTATGTTTCAAATCTATTTTTGTAAAAATATTAGCATTAGTAATTCTCCCAAAAATTGCCTCTATATTCATAGGTGCTTCATATTGAGGTACTGTTATTTTGTTTAACTCCCTTGCATAATAGAGGACTTCGGATAAGGATTCAGTGATGCCACCACACAACTTTTGGCTTTAAAACTACTGGCACGTTTTTTGGCATTTTTTCTTCATGTCAGGGTTCCTGGCACCCTCAGGAACCCCTACTAGGATTAAAATTGTTCATAACGACGGAAATATTGAGATTTTCCATAAAATACAAAACACTAGGGACTTTAACTTTGATTAGGGATTTTTCTTTCAAAATGGCGCTAAATTCAAAACTAGAGCTAGTTTTGTCATTGAATGAGGTATTGTGTAGTCTAGGAAGTGCCGGATAAAGCCACCGTGGGGTCCGTAGTAAATGTGAACAAGAGGTCCTTGATTTGCATTAAGTATTAAAGTATAGAATATAAAATAAAACATCACATTTACAAAAAGACTTTCCGTGATTTAATCCGAGCAAATTTGGAGATAACACTCGTCAAATCAATATTTCTAAGTTTATCACTTTCTATGTTCATTATATTGAGGTCGTTTGATGTTCTTGTCCCATTGTGCTCCTTAACACATTTTTAAACCGCTTTAACGTTGAAAAACAACATTCTCCGCTGTAGTTGGTGATTATCAAAATCAATTGAATACGAAACACTATTCCAACATTTGGGAAACACGATTCCAATGAATTTTATGTCAACAGTTTATAAACTTGAAGTTCCTGAGCCTCGTGCTTTTTCTTTCTGCTGTCAATATCAGCAGCCACATCTGTTTTCAGCAGCTTCGCAACTGCACCAGTTCATTGCCCAGACTGTCTTCCACATCGTCTAGGAAATAATTGACGATAGTTCTTTTTAAGATCTTTTCTGCTGAAGTATTTCAAATACACTAGTCACTTGATGGTAAGCTTTCCATGCATTTAGCTAATGCAGACAATTACAACAATAAAAACATGAATTTCAAAACGTTGTCCAGGTGTTTGATGTTCTACAACTTCTTCGAGTGTAGTAGAGCCTTCTTTTATGAGGTCTGTGAGTAGAGCTGCTGCTGAAATGGTCGTACTTTGTATTTTGCTTGGGTTTTCTTGAAGTCGATTGTTGATACTCTTCATAGCCAATTAGGGCTTTGGCTTTTTCCTCTATATCTGAAAATTTGGATCGTATTGCTTGGAAGTAGCCTTGTAATGATTTATAAAGAGCGTACCTATCTCGTGTTGAGATCTTGATCGGACGACTGCAACGAAGCGTTGTCGCTTGCAAGTGTTCTAGAATTTCATTCCACACTATAGTTATTATTCTCATTTCTAACTTTATTCATTTTCTGTAGGTGGTATAAAAAACATATCTTACTTGATAGTTTTTTTTTACTTTGCGCACAGGAGCGAGGCCCTCCAGGCGCGGGGCTCGTAGCATTTGCTGGCTAATTTGCTAACTGATGGTACTCGGTAGCATGCTAGCTGGCAAATGCGGCACTGAGTGTAGGGTTATTTCTTTGTCAGTGCACATTCGTTCCATGAAGTTCAAAAGTAGAAATGATATTCAACCATTTTAACAGTTATGATTGAAATGTAACACATACTCACAAAACTGAAACAAAATACAAATTCTGTGATGTAACCTCAAAGTATTCAGGCCAAGAGCATTTTAATCAGAAAGGTAATAAGGTTTGTTTGTCCGTGAAAGTTACGACTCAGAATATTTTCTAGATCGATCAACTGTTTGGCAAATATAGGAAACGTGAAATACGCTATTTTTTTTTAATTCAGGAAAATGATATATTTTGAAATTAGCGCCATTTTGTGAGAAAAATCCCTAAAAAAAAGTAAAGTCCCTATGGTTTTGTATTTTATGGAAAATCTCAATATTCCCGTCGTTATGAACAATTTCAATCATATTACGGGGTTCCTGAGGCTGCCACCAGTTAATATTGGGGATTGCAGCAAAGTCAAAAGTGTACTCTTTTATAGAGTTTATTCCAAGCTTTCGTAAATTTTATTCACATCTTCAGGGAACTACAAAGAATTATTATGTCAATTATACATTTTGATGTTATTAAAATTTTACTTACAACTATAGTGAGGTTAGTTGACATGTTCTTAGTTCTTTGGATAGTGATATTACAGCTTAAAATTGTAAATAATTGGAAAAAAGACTTTACGAATATAAATAACAGAAAATTTTTAAATTTCAGTCGAAAAACAAAAGACTTGTTGATTGTATCCAAGGGACACAAATCAGTTGTCAATAGAAAAGAAATCTGTATTTTTCAAGTCAATGTTACTAACTGTAATCTTGTACCAACTGTAATATTGTACCAACTGTAATCTTGTACCAACTGTTGAAAATTGAAATATACGACTGTTGTTTTGTAAGTTAGGAAAAAATTACATTTTTAATTGAGTAGTTATGGAGATATTATTATTCATAGGGAGAGTGTGGTCTAACGACAATAAGAAGGAATAAATCTCACTCAAATGATTTATATCAGTTCTTTTATTCATACATTTTTTGTCTTGAGATATGAAGGCCATTTCCAAAAATTTCTCTTAGTCATATGTGTCTCTTTAGCTAATATTTTAGTTGAGTTATAATTTATTCGATGGTCAAATTTGTTTACATGATCAGCAAGAGCACATCTTTCAGGATGAAGTCTACAATCACTTTTATGTGAGGAAATTCTACTTTTTAGGCATCTAGAAGTCTGGCCAATATAATTTTTATCACAGTCCTGACAAGGAATGCTATATACTACATTTGAAGTGGAAGTTAATGGAGTTTTATCTTTTACTTTTGAATAAATTGATCTTATTGGTAAAATAGTTTTATTTGCTATTTTGACATTACATACTGAATGAAAGAGCTTGGACAATCTTGGTGTAATATCTTTTATATATGGAAGTGAAGTGAATGTAGGAACTGTAGGATTTTTAGGATTAGTATTAGCAACATTGCCATTAATGGATATGATCAGATTGTTAGATATAATATCTGTTTCAATATTTAATGGTGTGCTGAACAGAATACTTCTCAGTAATTTTGGTGGATAAGCATTGTCTGGAAAGAGTTTGAAAAGAATATCTAGGTTTTTTTTTTTATGAAAGGATCTATCTGAGATTTTGAGTACTCTAGCTTTCATCTGTTTCACAAGGTTTATTTTCATTGAACGCTTGTGATAAGACTCAAAGTTAATATATCTTCCAGAACTGCATGGTTTCCTGTACCAGTCCATAAGTATATTGTTATTAAGACCACGTATGAATCTTGTATCTAAGAAAGGTACGGAAAAATCATCATCCTCAGTTTCTATTGTAAACTGAATATATGGGTCAAAGCTGTTGGAAGTACTAAGAATCTCAGTAATGCCATCTTTTGGTAAAGCGACAATGATATCATCAACATATTTTTTGATGAAAAAAGGTTTAAATGATAGTACTGGAATTACTGTGTCCAACACATCATCCATCACATATGAAGCTAATATAGGGGAGATTGAAGCTCCCATTGGAGTTCCAAAACTTTGTTTATAAATTTTGTTGTTAAAAGAGAAATATGTGTTATTGAACAAGAAAGTTAAAATTTTCATGAATGTTTCTTCATTAATGTTACAATAATTGCTAACACGATACCAATTTTTGTGAATTGATCTTTGACAAACTTCTAAATATACATTACTAAAAAGTACTAGATGCCTAAAAAGTAGAATTTCCTCACATAAAAGTGATTGTAGACTTCATCCTGAAAGATGTGCTCTTGCTGATCATGTAAACAAATTTGACCATCGAATAAATTATAACTCAACTAAAATATTAGCTAAAGAGACACATATGACTAAGAGAACTTTTTTGGAAATGGCCTTCATATCTCAAGACAAAAAATGTATGAATAAAAGAACTGATATAAATCATTTGAGTGAGATTTATTCCTTCTTATTGTCGTTAGACCACACTCTCCCTATGAATAATAATATCTCCATAACTACTCAATTGGAAATGTAATTTTTTCCCAACTTACTAAACAACAGTCGTATATTTCAATTTTCAACAGTTGGTACAAGATTACAGTTGGTACAAGATTACAGTTGGTAACATTGACTTGAAAATTACAGATTTCTTTTCTATTGACAACTGATTTATGTCCCTTGGATACAATCAACAAGTCTTTTGTTTTTCGACTGAAATTTCAAAATTTTCTGTTATTTATATTCGTAAAGTCTTTTTTCCAATTATTTACAATTTTAAGCTGTAATGTCACTAGCCAAAGAACTAAGAACATGTCAACTAACCTCACTATAGTTGTAAGTAAAATTTTAATAACATCAAAATGTATAATTGACATAATAATTCTTTGTAGTTCCCTGAAGATGTAAATAAAATTCACGAAAGCTTGGTATAAACTCTATAAAAGAGTACACTTTTGACTTTGCTGCCCAATATTAACTGGTTTTATTCTTAACTAGTCAGCAACGACTACCCTTTCTATATATATATATTCATTTTTTTTTACACAATATCTTTCATATTATAGAAAACTTCATAATTATAACAAAATTTTATCAGAAAAACTTTTTACCAAACCAAACGACACAGAAATACTGACAAAACATGAAAGTAATCGTAAGACGACGGACAGTACATGACCTTTTCAAGAATGCCATTTTTCAAAGCACTAAAATTAAAATAATAAATTTTGAACAACAGTTAACTCATTAGAATCAAGAAACAAATCCAAATTCAATTTACAATTTTGAAAAACAATGATTTTCAAATAAATTTGGGAAAAACTTGCTATTTAAAATAAAATCACTTTGTATATCATATTTGAGTTATTTGACACTGTAAAACAGAAAGTACGTTGGAATTGAGATGTCAAAAAATGACTTGTCATGGGAGTAACATTTCAAAAATTCAGAAAAATAAAGAAAATGTAGAAAACTAGCCAAATTGTTGACAATCATAGATAAGAATTTATGATATAATGTTGTTCATTATTAGTATAAGGCATATTAAAAAGAAAGTGAAAATTAGTGCGGCGAATCGCGAAAGTGGATCCAGTATGTTCGAAAATTTCAAGAAAAATCACCTAGGAACGAG
The DNA here is from genome assembly GCA_944452925.2 of Chrysolina oricalcia. NCBI lineage: Eukaryota > Metazoa > Arthropoda > Insecta > Coleoptera > Chrysomelidae > Chrysolina > Chrysolina oricalcia. The sequence goes on from OX101824.2 coordinate 31,248,694, forward strand.
GAAAAAAGGACAATGAAAGGAATCAACAAGGTAGCAGAAAGGAAGCGGTGGAAATTATATTTGGGAGAGAAGAAAAATTATAAAATACACTAGTAAAACCCAAGACTGTGCCAGAAAAGCTTTACGAACGCTGTCAAACGAATATTGACTAAAAAGGTAAAGTAAAACCACTTACCATAAACCCTGTGTATATAGAAAATCCTTGAACTGAAAAGCAGCTACAGGAATGGTCCTTTCGCAGCCAAATTAAGGTAGATTTTCGAACTTTTCATAAGAACAACAGTTTTCCACCAACAAAGTGCACCATAACCTGATTTTCTACACTCCCGAACTTTTATTCCTTCAATCACAAACAATTTCATCCCAATAGTGCACCAAAACTTTTAACCCTCCAGAACTTTATTCAATTAGTATATAGTAATTAGTAAAGTAGTCTTTTTTATTATTTCTTGACCTACACACGGCCGAAACCAAGGTGAAGGCAAGTAGAGTGCAAGAAAATAATGAAAAGAAGTAGGCATCGCAGTTTGGAAGTATCTAAATTTGCGATCTCGTTAATTTAATCTGAATATTATTGATATTCTGCATTTTGCATTGCAGATTTTCTGTCACATTAGAAATAAGTTAGCTAATGGTTAGGGGTAGGTAGAGTAAGAGCTGACTACAATAATTTTGATGGTATTTGCATTTTCTCTGACATATTTCAATTTAATAAAGAAAGTGATTTTGATTTGCATAATACATTTATTTAGTGGAAGTTCATTACAATTGCATTTTCCTTTTCCTTTTCCTGAATTCTACCCTGAGATGAGTTTTTCATGTGGCGTACCGATTTGAAGCAGCTAGGGACCTGAAAAAATAAGAAAAAGGTAAAATCTACAAGAAAGAGTAAGTATTTAGCAAGGGCAATCTGAAATTTCAATATTGTATACTACAATTTATCCACGAAAGTGATTTTTCTGATCTAATTTCTACAACTAACAAATCTCAAATCTGAACAATAATAATAATACTGTATAATACTGTATATATATATATATATATATATATATATATATATATATATATATATATATATATATATATATAATAACGGAAGATACGTAGGATAAAGGTGTATTTATAGTAATTTGGGGGTGCTGATCACGAATCTGAAATAATTTTGAGCGAATTTTGCCCCCTAGTATGTTTTACCGTAAAAATGGGTGCTTCCATCGCTACTGGCGTGCAGTGTATATCACGTAGGTTGACCCTTTTTGTGCAGCGAGTTTATTTCTACTGTATCTATCGATTTCATGATTCTTCGTCAAAAATTACGGAAGATACGAAGGTGTTTCCATGAGAAGTGTAACACACTGTATATATATATATATATATATATATATATATATATATATATATATATATATACACAGGGTGTTAATTAAGTTCGTTGACAAACTTCGGGAGGTGATTCTTTGAAGGTTTTCAGGACGAAATGTTCATATTAACATATGTCCCAAACGGCTTGGTTTTCGAGATACAGGGTGATAAAAATACATTTTTTTCAAGATTTTTTAGAGTTAACTTCGACATTTTCGACAATAATCAGTTCAAATTAGGCAAGTACAATCCATTCAATAGGGCGCACGATAAAAAATAATGCATTTCTTAAATAATTCACAGGGTCCTCCTTTTTTCAGAGTCAAGCTTTGTTCAACCCTTCAGAATTTTTTTTCCGCCGCCACTGACATATTATGAGAAAGGAATAATCAATGTTGTTTCATTTAACATCTTTTTGATATCTTGCATTTTTTCATTTACTTGTACGGTTCAGGGGCTATAATGAAAATATTAATTTAAACATTTTCCAGTGTGGCATAACATTAGAAAATTTGAAAATTAAACATTTTCAATTATTGTAAATTGATGGAAATATTTTTTCAGAATTAGAAAAATCTACGATGAATAAAAATTATACAATAAAAAATATAAAGACAAGCTTTTATACAAATGCACTGAAAATGAAAAAATAATTTGTTTCATTTTTTGTAGGTTATTCTGTGAGTATCAAAATCTTTCTGTACAAGATTACCTAGATCAAACAATGAAATGAATTATTTTTTCCTATTCAGTGTATTGTATAAAAACTTTAAAATGTTTTCTTTTAATAATTCTCATTTTTACCATTTTAGTTTATTTTTTATGTGAAACTGAAAATCTCCAACCCAAAAACCATCACATACCAATTTTGAACAGAATCGGATCATAATCACAAAACTCGTCCGCCATATTGGAGCCGCCATTTTGTTTTTTAACAAACATTTTTTTAATGCATTGTCACCGGAATTACGGAATCCTGCCAAAGGACCCCGCACACCTTATATGGGAAAATGGCTCTCCGTCAAATTTCTTGAATTTTTGATATGTTGTAGAATTGATCATTCCGATGAAATGTTTCAACGGGCGCAACACGATCCTATGACTAGTTTTCGAGATACAGGGTGTTGAATATGAGAAACATTCACTTTTCATCACTCTGTATCTGCCAAGTTACGATTTAGTTCGGATTTATCTTTTGTGGGATCATCATCACATCCGTGTATGATGAATTCATGAGAAATTCATTTCCAAATCTTTTCGTAGTACAGGGCGATTTCACTTGAAAACAATGCTATTTTGAGACTTTCATAATTTAGTTGTTTTATAAAGAGAAAATGCGAGAAAAGGTAGAATTATCACATAATATTATAAATTCATTTCATCTAGCATCACAGTTGATACAATTCATACAAGGTGATTCACAAATATGGAAACAAAACGAATTTTGGTTTTTGGGACACCTTGTAGTAATAAACCAACCTAAAATGACAAAATTAACTTGAAAAATGTTAAATGATATGTTCCATCGTATACAGAGTCGAATGATATCAATTTGAAAAATTAGTTATACTTTAATAAATAAAAACCTTGATTTTATAAATCACCCTATATCTCATAAGGGAGTCCGAAAAGAATTCAATATTTTTTCATGGGAGAACTCGAAATACTTTCATCCATATTGTACAAAATTTTCAGCGGAATCCCATGACGGGTTTTTCATATACAAGGCGAAAAATGTATGAAAAAAGCTACGATCTGTACATTTTCCCATTGCTATATTTTCAGTCTAGTTTTCGGCGGGTTTGCTGTAGTTCTTCCTCGTCCGGCCGCTTTTACTCGAAATAAAAATATTTCAATAAAATAGTGATTATTATCTGCACAAGCATCGTCTAGTAGGCGATTCAATGGAAAAGTTATTTTTTCATGCTTAGTGTTTCTCAGAAGTTATATTATACTTATTACATCCGCAGAAGTTCGTTTTTTCGAATTTTCACTCTATAAAACAATAAAATAGTGAAAGTCTCAAAATAGCATTATTATCAAAGGAAATCGCCCTGTACTACAAAAAGATTTGGACATGAATATCTCATGAATTTGTCACATAACGAAAATACCACATAGGATAAATCAGAAAAAAATCATAATTTGTATGTAATTATTTCTATCGGCTTATATAGATATATATTAAATCAAATTCTCGGCATATTTTTACACCAAATTAACGTTTTATGTTTCAATTATGTTCTTGTATCTTCGAATCGTATATATGTTTGTATATAGTATATACCCCCTTTCAGAGAACGTTTCTCTTTCTCTTTCTTGTATTTGAAACATCATCTGAATCATCTTCGAATACCTACTTATTAATATACTCCTCTTATTTCGTAGTAGGCATGGAGAACAATTCAAAGAGGATAAAATCAACAAAATTCTTATGTCAATAGTCGTTTTCTTGTTGTCATACAGCCCGAGAACTCTTTTTGGGTTATTGGACTAATTGAAGTTTCTTTTTTACTGTTCAAGTTTATGTGATTTTCAGTATTTGTTGAACTTTGCTGAACAATATGGCCTTCGCAAATAGAGTGAGTTGTTATGTTTGTGACCGAAATGTTATTCCTAGACTCTCAATGCGTTTGAATAGAGGAGATAATATTGATGTTTTGCAAATTGCAACATATCAAAGACAAACTGCGGGAAATCCACCTATTGATATTCAGGATGATACAAAAATATGTTTCAATTGTAATAACACAGTAATGAATGACATTATTGCTATGGAAAATAACCCGAATTGCCTTCGTCTCAATGTGTTGTCCCGCGTATCAAGTCGTGCGTGCATTATTTGTAATGCTCGTCAAAATATTCAAAGACTTTCTTTAGAATGTAGAGTGGATATTTTTGTTGCTTCTGATATCTATGTCCCAGATTTCTTGAGAATTTGTGGTCACCATCTTGATCATCAAGATTTCCTTCCAAATTACTTGCATGGAGGTTTGAATTTTGTGAATAAACCATACATAATTTCCAATCTTCAACATTTTCTTCAAAGAATGAGGACATTTGCTAATAGAAACAGGCCACTCCGTAACTGGGAAGATATCAATTGTTTCACTGAAGACGAATTTAAGTATCTGACATCAATCTCAAAAAATCATTTTCGACAATTACTAGAATTTTGTGATATTGTTGAACAAGGTGGCAAGAGAAGAAATGTCGAAAGAAAACATTTGCTGACATTTTTGATCAAAATGAAACATGGAGTTTCAGATGAGTTTTTGAAAATATTGTTCAGTTATCCTTCTCGACAAACAGCAAGCTTCATTATTTCTAATGTGAGATTATCTCTTTTACAAAGGTTCGTACCGAACAATATTGGATTTAATTCAATAACAAGAGAAAATTATATTAACAGTCATGCATCCCCTTATACGAATCAACTGTACAATCCCACACCAGATATTCCCAAAGCAATAGTTTATATAGATTGTACCTACAATAAAATAGAAAAGAGCAGTAACTTCCGGGTATTGAGGCAATCATACTGTTTCCACAAGAATGAACACTTGGTCAAACCAGAGATCATAGTTGCCCCCGATGGATATATCTTAGCAATCAACGGGCCGTACTTCGCAGATGCTAGGAATAATGATGCAAGTGTTCTAAATCACGAATTACAAGTTGATTTGAATGGAATGAAAACATGGTTTCAAGAAGGAGATATTGTGATAGTCGATAGAGGCTACAGAGATTCAATCAATAGTCTACAAGAACTTGGCTTGCATTACTATATGCCACCATTTCTACCGCCGAATCAAAGGCAATTAACGACAAATGAAGCCAATCAGGCACGTTTAATAACCACTACTAGATGGATTGTTGAAGCTAGAAATGGACATTTTAAGTCAATTTTCAAATTTTTTCGTCAACCCATAACAGCAATACATGCTGCGAAGCTACATGACTATTACCTGATTGCTGGCGCTCTTATAAATAAATTCCATCCATTGATAAATATGCCTGGAACGTTGGATACGGCCACACAAATGTTGGTTGATTCCGATGATGTCAACATTGTTCAGGCACGAGTTGAAGCTGAAAACCTCCGAACTAGGAATGGTCGATGGATTCGTTTAAATCAATATCATATACAATCGTTTCCTCGCCTTGATATTGAATATTTAAAATTACTTACTGGAACATATCATTTACACTTGGCTGCGTCATATATCCAAGATACAACTCGTCGAGATGGTGAAGTAGACAACATTTTAGAAGTCGATGAGTTACATGGGGAACCCAATTTCCTAAGATTCAGAATATTTTCTCGGTTCAGGAATGCTGCTAAACACATGCTTTGGGTTGTTTTCACTGAAAGAGGTGACGAAAATCTAGAAGATCCTGCTCTCCCCATTACGGGGTATTATTGTACTTGTAAGTCCGGTGCTAGGACTTTAGGAACTTGTGCGCATGTTGCTAGCGTGATATGGTTTTTGGGGTACGCTAGATATCAAGAAAACATACATTTTCCATCCAATCGTCTTTTAGATTCCATAGGAGATGCAGCAAATAGAATGCTTCCAGAGGACATGGATATCGGTCCAGAAATAGTTTAATTTTATTGGTTATTGGTAAGAATCTCCTTCTAATTCGTATTTGATAATGTTTTTTGATTAGGGAAAAATTCAGTTATCCATCATGTATTTTCCTTGTTGTATTGTCATGCACATGCTCGTGCCAACCGAATATCCGAAAGATATATATATATATATATATATATATATATATATATATATATATATATATATATATATAGAAGTAAATAGAGTGATTTATGTTTTGATTCCGAGAGCCACCATCATCTGTCGACAGCTGTTTCGTGGTTTTCCACTCATCAGGACAGCTTTATGGTTGCTCTCGATTCCATGGTTCGTGCCAAATTAAGTTTCAACTAGTGACTGTAGATGTCACAAGTTACTTCCTGTTATATATATATATATAGAACTCAATAAATTAAACAGCTGTTTCAGATTACTTATTACTAAGGTATCAACTGATAACACTAGTATCCTACGACATACCTCCATAATGACATGTGCCTGAGATTTATCCACTTGAAATGTTCCTTATATCGTTACATTCAAACTATTTAGCAGACATCTTGAACCTCCTGCATTATCCATGACGGGCATCTTTAAGACAGGCATACATTATGCAATTTCCATGCAATGCAAGTTTGGTGCTATGCAAGAAATTCTTGCATAGCTATTGCATATCTCTTGCCGCGCACATTACATTATGCTGTTTCAGTGCAATTCTGATTTGTTTTGACATTTTGACATCACTGAAATTAATCAACATGTCTTGTTTCATCCCTTTTTCCAGATGATGACCAAAATCACGTAATTAAGATGCCTGGTTACACGTAATCAATAGAGATACACTCTGCTCAACATATCAGTCACAACACAATGAAAATAGCTAGAAGATAATAATAGTGTTTTTGAAGTTCACGTTGGTGACGCTGTTACCACTAGAAAAATTACTAGAATTGCATAAAACTTGCATGAAAAATAGAGCAGATGCTATTTTCAAAACTTGCATGGAAATAACACGCGCGCAAGCGCGTTAATGTAGTTTGGACTTGCATGGCACTTGCATTGCACGGAAATCGCATAATGTATGCCTGTCTTTATTATTGGGAATTCAAAATTAGATGCCAGCGCCAAAGTGGCAAAAAATGGAACCTCTTTCGCGTATTTATGTCGAAAGAACATAACCTCGTTGTCCTTTGTGCTATTGTTGTAGAAATGCTCAAAATGTCAAAATCATAGTTTCAACCTCATTTTCACGTAAGTATAGATTCAAAACCCGACACCAGAGGGAGTATCCCTTATCTTGAATTCCCAATAGCCATGGGATACATATTATGTGTGCCATCTGGCAAGGCCGTACAAGTTGTTATGAGTTGAAATAATGTTGATTTTACTTCACTGAATTCCTTACTTTTACGTTTTGAATAAATGTCAAATAAGTATCTTCTCAATCACATCAGGAGACTTCAATGGATAGGTAGAGTGGTCATTTATTAGCGTAAAATAGTGAAATATATGGACTTTTTCAGAAATTGTTCGCCTTGTATATGAAAAACCCGTCATGGGATTCCGCTGAAAATTTTGTACGATATGAATGAAAGTATTTCGAGTTCTCCCGTGAAAAAATATCGCTATCTTTTCGGACTCCCTTATGAGATATAGGGTGATTTAAAAAATCAAGGTTTTTATTTATTAAAGTATAACTAATTTTTTAAATTGATATCATTCGACTCTGTATACGATGAAACATATCATTTAACATTCTTCAAGTGAATTTTGTCATTTTAGGTTGGTTTATTACTACAAGGTGTCCCAAAAACCAAAATTCGTTTTGTTTCCATATTTGTGAATCACCTTGTATGAATTGTATCAACTGTGATGCTAGATGAAATGAATTTATAATATTATGTGATAATTCTACCTTTTCTCGCATTTTCTCTTTATAAAACAACTAAATTATGAAAGTCTCAAAATAGCATTGTTTTCAAGTGAAATCGCCCTGTACTACGAAAAGATTTGGAAATGAATTTCTCATGAATTCATCATACACGGATGCGATGATGATCCCACAAAAGATAAATCCGAACTAAATCATAACTTGGGAGATACAGAGTGATGAAAAGTGAATGTTTCTCATATTCAACACCCTGTATCTCGAAAACTAGTCATAGGATCGTGTTGCGCCCGTTGAAACATTTCATCGGAATGATCAATTCTACAACATATCAAAAATTCAAGAAATTTGACGGAGAGCCATTTTCCCATATAAGGTGTGCGGGGTCCTTTCAAATTAATCGGAGTATTAGAAGTGGGTCAAATTCAACTTTTATTAAATTGTTTGTTAGTTAGTTACAAGTGAAGCTAAATAAAAGATTGTTATTGTAAAGATGTGATTTCTTTTTGTGATATCTAACAGAAAACTACTATCTCCCCGTCACTGCGGTACGCTGGATATTAAACTAGATCTGACAGATATTGGGAAAACCTTAACTTTCAACCTGAAGATTCTGATGGTAAAAATGTGCATTTTCATTGAGATATTTGATTAAAAATGTTTTTACCCATCAGTCTTGATAGAGAACTCATACAAATTTTTTGTTATTTTAAAAAAAGATATTTTTTACTTTCCAATTGAACGTTTCCTTTTCAACATAAAAAACTTCCGAAAGGTAATCCTGTAATGGAAGATAGTTAATAGGGTTTATCTAATAGTCGCAGATCATTACACATTTGATTTTCATTTATGAATCTCTGGTCATAACTCCGAAAAACTAAATCAAACAAATTTTTGTTTCCGTACAGAAATTTCGGTTTGTTTTTTCTTCTGCAGTAATGCAGAAATTTTGTAATCAATTTGAATTCATAAAAATAGCAAAGTGGGCTTTGATATTAATTCATTTATTTAAATATCAACAACTTGACAGTTATCGAAAGTTGAGAAACTGTCTCATTGTTAATTCTTCATTAGTGCAAGCTATAAAGCAGATTCATTCAATATTCCTTTGGATAAAATGGTTGAATATACAAATTCAGAAATGGCAGACATGCACTTAATGTATGGAATGGCTGATGGTAACGCTCGTGCCGCCAGACGAATGTATCTAGAAAGATTTCCATAACGTCATATTCCCAGCACACAAATGTTCATCAATAATCACTCCCGTCTTCGTGAAACGGGTACTTTCAAGAGGTCTGCTGTTCTCATAGGAAGACCCAGGAGAGTTAGAACAGTTCAGATAGAAGAAGCTGTACTTAACGAAATTGAGCAGCATCCAGACACCAGTACAAGACAAATTGCGGCACAGTTTAACGTAACCCATGTATTGGTATGGCAAATTTTAAAAGAGCAACAACTTTATCCCTATCACATACAGCGTGTTCAAGCTCTTCTGCCAAGGGATTTTCCAAAGAGATTAACTTTTTGCACTTGGATTCGAAATAAATTGTTGGAAAATCCATGGTTTTTATCTCAAGTGTTATTCACCGATGAGGCATGCTTTTCCCGTAAAGCCATTATTAATTTTCACAACAATCATATGTGGGCTGATGAAAACCCACACGCCGTGATTGAAAACCATTTTTAAGAGACGTTTTCTGTGAATGTTTGGGTTGGAATTGTGGGGAATTTCCTTATCGGGCCACATTTTCTGCCTCATAGACTCAATGGTGACCATTATCGACATTTTCTTGAATTCATCTTACCTGGACTCCTAGAAGAGATCCCACCGAGGGAAATAATTGGAATTTGGTTTATGCATGATGGTGCTCCAGTACACTTCAGATTGGTTGCACGCCAATATTTAGAAGAGAATTATTCTGATCGCTGGATTGGGCGTGGTGGGCCACAACTTTGGCCACCAAGGTCACCCGATATGAATCCACTTGATTTTTTCCTCTGGGGGCACCTTAAATCATTAGTGTACCGAACTCCAGTTCAAAGTGAAGAAGACCTGAGGAATCGTATACAGGAGTCATGCGGAATTATAAGAAACACTCCTGGTATTTTTGAGCGAGTCCGCCAGTCTATGGTTAGGCGCATAAACGCATGCATTGAAGTTGGCGGTGGCCATTTCCAGCAGCTGCTCTGACATATCAATTTCAATAATGGTCCTTTTCTGAATTTAATTTTATTCCTAGGGAATTTATGTTACTTTGCTCTAGTATTTGATAATAAAGTTATTCACTATTGAAAATGTCCAAAATTATTTTGCCATAATTAACTTTGTGCAATATATATTCAACCTGAGTTATGGTAAAAAATGTATGGGAGCTCCTTAACATTACATTTTCTCTATATGAGCATAAAATAGCTATTTGTGTAATGAGAACAAAATGACGTATTGCGTCACGCGCTAATCTTTGGAGAGTGGCAATGACACTTCGAGAAATGAATTATTTTATATCATGCGCACTATTGAATGGATTGTACTTGTCCAATTTGAACTAATTTGGATCGATTATTGTCGAAAATTTCGAAGTAAACTCCAAAAACTCCTAAAAATGTATTTTGATCACCCTGTACTTCGAAAACCAAGCCGCTTGGGACATGTTTATATGAACTTTTCATCTTGAAACCTTTCAAAGAATCACCCTTCAAGTTTGTTAGACTATTTGCTTCTAAAATTTCTTTATGTTATGCGTTACTGGAAAATGTTTGCGTTAATATTTTCGTTGTAACTCCTGAACCGTACAAGTAAATGAAAAACATCAGGAGAGCAAAAAGATGTTAAATGAAACAACATTCATTATTCCTTTCTCATAATATGTCAGTGGCGGCGGAAAAAAAATTCTGAAGGGTTGAACAAAGCTTGACTCTGAAAAAAGGAGGACCCTGTGAATTATTTGAGAAATTCATTATTTTGTATCGTGCGTACTATTGAATGGATTGTACTTGCCTAATTTGAACTGATTATTGTAGAAAATGTCGAAGTTAACTCTAAAAAATCTTGAAAAAAATGTATTTTTATCACCCTGTATCTCGAAAACCAAGCCGTTTGGGACATATGTTAATATGAACATTTCGTCCTGAAAACCTTCAAAGAATCACCTCCCGAAGTTTGTCAACGTACTTAATTAATATATATATGTGTTACACTTCTCATGGAAACACCCTCGTATCTTCCGTAATTTTTGACGAAGAATCATGAAATTTCCAGGATCGATAGATACAGTAGAAATGAACTCGCTGCACGCCAGTAGCGATGGAAGCACCCATTTTTACGGTAAAACATACTAGGGGGCAAAATTCGCTCAAAATTCTTTCAGATTCGTGATCAGCACCCCCAAATTACTATAAATACACCTGTATCCTGAAAAATTTTCAGTCCTGAAAAATTCAAATTTGTTTCACTTCTCATTGAAACACCCTCGTATCTTCCGTAATTTTTGACGAAGAATCATGAAATTTTCAGGATCGATAGATACACTAGAAATGAACTCACTGCACAAAAAGGGTCAACCTACGTGATATACACTGCAGCGATGGAACCACCCATTTTTTCGGTAAAACATACTAGGGGGCAAAATTCGCTCAAAATTCTTTCAGATTCGTGATCAGCAACTCCAAATTACTATAAATACACCTGTATCCTTTATCATTATTATTGCTAGGCAAAATACATCATTTCATTTCAATATAAGTCATTTCCAAAATTATATATCATTTTCTACATTTCTACTTTTCTAACATTATCTACTTTTTCTACAAAATCATAAAATACAAAAATAAAAACAAAATATAAAAATCATTATTATATTACAATTGGCGCCCAACGTGGGGCGAATAAGAAAGGGAAAATTCAAGGAAATATCACAGTAGGTAAAGTGTGTGAATAGGTACAGGAAAATTCAGAGAGAGAGTCAGAGAGTGAGTCAGGGAGATTGTGAGCTAGGAAAGTATAAAAAAGGAAGGATAAAATGGATTTGAGAGATGGTAAGAAAGTTGGTATAGATGGAAGAGAGATGGGTGATCATGAAGAAAGTGGTATGGCAGAGCAAGGACAGAGTAGTAGTGGGAGTGAACAAGTGCAGAGAGAAAGTAAAAGCATGGAAGATCAGATACAAATGCTGATGCAATTTATTACAGGAAATATGGAGAGAATGGAAGGTGATATGAGAAAAAATATGAGAGAAAATATTGAGAGTGTGAATGAAAATGTAAGAGAAAATATAGAAAGTGTGAAAGAAAATGTAAGAGAGAATATAGAGAGTGTAAGAGGAGATATAGAGAGTGTGAAAGGAAATATAGAGAGTGTGAAAGAAAATGTGGAAAGTGTCAAGGAAAATATCAGAGGAAGTATGATTGAAATGGAATTAAAATTACATAATAAATTAGAGGAAAATAAGCAGGAAATGTTTCAAATGTATAGAGACTTAGAAAATAGAATTGAACAAAAAAATAAGGAATTTTATAATAATACAAAACAGGATATTATTGATATAAATAATTCAATTGAAAATAATTATAAACAAATACAAGAGGTTAGGGTAGAATTAGATATAAATAATCAAGAAGTTATAGGAAAAATAATCAAAGTTAGTGAAAAGGTAGATAGGAACAAAAAGGAGTCAAATGAACTGATAAGTGAAAAAAATTATGAAAATCTAAAAAAATTGCAGGACTTAGAACAAAAAATAAAAGAAATTGAAAAAACTAAAATAAGTACTAATGTTGAAACAAAATTTGTAAATACTTGTCAGAATATTCAAATCAACAACAAATTTGAGGGGAACATAAAAAAATTACACCCTAATACTTTTGTATAAATAATGAAAAACAAAACTAAAAATATTAATAATATAGAAGAATTGAAGGACATTATTAGGCAACACATGAATAATCAAGCATGTGTATGGTTTAACAGCCAGGAGAAAAATATTAATAGTTTTGAGGAATTTGAATATTTATTCATTAGACAATAGCGGGGGGAGAATGCTCAACTCATGGTTAGGGATAGGTTACAATTTGGTAAATTTGATGAGAAAAGAAGTACTAATTATAATTTCTATGCTATACAATTATATGCCATTGCACAACATTTAAATCCTATAATGCAAGAAGAAGAAATTGTTAGAAATATTAGTAGACATTTTAAACAGGAAATATTTGAATTTATTAATATGCATGAAATAAAAACCATGGATAGGCTTAGTGAATATGTGTTAAGGTTAGAAAGAACTTTATATAATAGAAATGAACCAAGTAGGTATAATCCAAGATATAATCAAGGTTACAGAACAAATCAAGATAGGGATTGGCAACGTAATAACCAATATTATGAAAATAAAAATGTAAATAATAGTAATAATTATAACCAAAGCTCACATGCACAACACACTAACTACCATGCAAATAATAGAAACTATGAACAAAATAATTACAGGGGAAATAATTATAGAAATCAAAACTACAATAACAATAATTATAGACCATACAATAACAATTATAACAGAAATAATCAACAACATTTCTATAGCAATAATAATAATAATAATAGACCAAGAGAAAATAATGAAAGACAATATAATAGAGAAAGTAGGAGAAATTCATTTTCAGAACAGGAACAGGGAAATAATAATGAACGTACAAAACAAGTACATTTTCAAAGACGATCCAATAGTTTAGATAGGAATTTTGAAATGCAACAAAATCAAAATGGAAAGACACAAAATGAAATAACAGAACCAACACCATCAACTTCAACTGCAACACAGAATTTTTATTAAAACCGTATGAAACAAAGCTGAATACACCAAACTATGAACATCCTATAGAATTCATTAAATTAGACAAAATTGAAGAAGAACATTTTACAGAATTAATTACTATAAAAGGAAAAATAGGGGATAAAAATATCAAAATGCTTATTGATACTGGCTCAGAAGCTTCATTAATAAAAGAGTCAATATTAGAAAATCAAGAAATCCAAAATAAAATAGTTAAAATGCCCAAAACAATATTATGAGGAGTCAATGGGAAAAAAATAGCAGAAACAAATCAATACATTGATATTAAAGTAGAAATTGAAGGGAAAAATATAAATTTACAATTACTTGTTATTAAATATATGGAATTTGATATAATAGTAGGAACGGATCAATTACAAAGAATGAAGGCTAAAATAAATTATGAAAGGAAAGGTATTGAAATGGAAGGTCAATGGTTTAATTTTATAGAAGAAACAGATCAAGTAAACTTTGAAAAAAATATTTTGTGTATGAGAGAGATGAATGAATGTGATAATAATGATAATAAATACGAAGAAAATGAAAATAAAGGTAAATATAAATGTAATGATAAATATAATGAATATATAAATGAATTATTAAATAAATATAAAAAATTAATTATGAATGAATCAAGAGTAGCGAGAGAGTACATGCACAAAATACAAGTAAAAGAAACTGATAGGTTTAAATCTAAAAATTATCCAATTCCGTATAAATACAGGGAAAAAGTCAGGGGTGAATTGAAAAAGATGTGGGAATTTGGTATTATAGAGCCATCTACAAGTAATTATATCAATCCTATAGTAGTTGTTGTTAATAAAAATGGGGAACTTAGATTAGGTTTGGATGCTAGAGAACTCAATAAAATTACAATTCCTCAATATGAATGTCCTTTAAATATAGAAACTATTTTTGGAAAAATAACAAATGTAAAATGTTTTTCTAAAATGGATTTAAAGCATAGCTTTTGGCTAATACCCTTACATGAAGATTCTAGAAACTATACAGCTTTTTGCATAGAAGGAGTAGTTTATAGATTTTGTGTAGTTCCATACGGTCTACAATCAGCTTGTCCAGCATTAGAGAGAGCGTTACACAAAATACTTGACAAATACGAAGACTTTGCTGTACACTACATAGATGACATTTTAATATACTTACAAGACGAAACGACACACAAAAGACATTTAAAAAAAATACTAGAAGTGTTAGACGAAGCAGGACTCAAAATTAACTTAGACAAATGTGAATTTTTTCAGACAGAAGTAAATTATTTAGGATACAAACTGACACAAAATGGACTTGAAATGGACCCAGAAAGAATTAAGACAATACAGGAATATAGTAGACCACATAACTTAAAAAAAGGAGATTTTTAGGAATTTTAACCTATTTTAAAAGACTCATACCTGACTTGACGAACAAAGAATTACCACTTATAAGACTACTGAAAAGGGACATAAAATGGAAATGGGGAGACGAACAAGAACAATCTTTTAACGAACTAAAAGACATGTTTATACAGAACCTTAAAATATACCATCCAGACTACGACAAACCTTTTATTTTACGAGTTGACGCTACAATAACAAGATTTGCAGGTGTTTTGATACAGATACAACAAAATAAAGAAGTTCCTATTGCATTTGTGTCTAGAATAACTGAGAAGTATGAAAGAAACTATAGCGTAACTGAGTTAGAATTAGCTAGTTTGATTTTTTGCATCACAAAACTAAGATTTTATTTACTTGGATCAAAATTTTACATAGAAACAGACCATGAAGCATTAATTTCTATAGTTAACTATAAATTTGCAAGCAATAGGGTACATAGATGGGCACTTTTACTACAAGAATATGACTTTGAAATTAGACATATACCTGGACGACAAAATATAGTACCTGACACAATTACTAGAATGGACATAGAAAACAGACAAGAGACTAGACAAGTTAAAATAGGGGTTAACATTTTCAAAAACACGACAGGACTATTTCCATTACAGACTATAATAGAAGACCAACAACAACTCACTGACAAAGAAAAAAAGGGGACAATACAAAGACAAGGAATTTTTATAAAGGTAATTAATGGGGTAGAACTATACGTAATCACAAAAACACTGACACAGAGACTAGTTGACAACATACATACAAAATACTTACATACAGGAATAAGGAAGACATGGATGATATTTAGAGAGACATATTACTGTAACAAAGACTTAGAGACAACAAAAGACTTGATAAACAAATGTGTACTATGCCAATTAGGTTAAAACAAAACAGAGTAAATAGAATCAAAACTAAAAGCATTATTTCTACGAAACCTCTTCAAATAATATCAATCGACTTTGTGAGCAATTTAATTTCATCAGAAAACAAAAATAAACATATATTTGTCATCACTGACCATTTTTCAAAGTATGTAACTCTATATCCTACCAGAAAAACTAATTTTAAAATAATTAAAAACTTATTAACTCAATTTATTATAGAGAAAGGCAAACCAGAGAAAATAATCCTAGATAATGCTACATATTTCAATAATGAAAAGATGAAAAGTTTTGCAACAAGCCAAGGCATACAACTTAATTTTATTAGTATAAGACACCCTGCATCAAATCCTACTGGACGCTATATTAGAGAAGTTTTGAAATATTTAAGACTTATATCACAAGAGAACCATAAAAAATGGGATGAAAAACTACCTACAATTGAAAAATATTTAAATGAGGTACCAAATACAATCACTGAAGAATGTCCAACATTTCTATTAACTGGGAAAATGCCTGAAAGAGAGTGGATAATGAATGAGAGGGAGATGAATGAAGTCATGGAAAAAGTGAATGATAGAATGCTGAAGAATGCAAAGAGGTATATAAGTAGAGAGCAAAAGAAAGGGAGAAAGAAAGTAAAATTCAAAAAGGGAGACTTAGTTATAGTTAAAGCGTTAAGAGTTCCAAATTATAAAAAAGAAATTTGTGCAAAATTACAATTACCATTTGAGGGACCCTATGAAGTAGATAATGAACATGCAACAAATAGTTACAGACTAATAAATCCTCATGATAAAAGTTTAAGAGGTATTTTTAATATAGAGAGCATATACAAGTTTGAAATTTGAATAAAAATATAAAATATAAGCAAAGCAAACTAACTAAAGTAGCAGAATAAAATAATAAAGCATTAAATAGCTAACTACCTTAATAAAAACTGGAGAAGATACAGTTCTTTTTTTAGGAGAAACTCTGCAAGAACGATTTCCTGAAATAAAAAAAAAAATTACTTGTAAATAAATAATGTAATATTGTAAATAGAAAAATTGTACATAGAAAACTTAATATTTTACTTTCAACATTGAATATTAAAAGGTAAAATATTAATTTTGGGGAATTTGTTATGAAATTAGATCAACTAAATAGAAAAATACAATTTCAAAATAAAAATTTTATTATCTCAAAATTTCATCAGAAAGCCCAAGCAAATACTTATTTTTTTTTACTCAATATCTTTCGTATTATAGAAAACTTCATTATTATAACAAAATTTTATCAGAAAAACTTTTTACCAAACCAAACGACACAGAAATACTGACAAAACATGAAAGTAATCGTAAGACGACGGACAGTACATGACCTTTTCAAGAATGGCATTTTTCAAAGCACTAAAATTAAAATAATAAATTTTGAACAACAGTTAACTCATTAGAATCAAGAAACAAATCCAAATTCAATTTATAATTTTGAAAAACAATGATTTTCAAATAAATTTGGGAAAAACTTGCTATTTAAAATAAAATCACTTTGTATATCATATTTGAGTTATTTGACACTGTAAAACAGAAAGTACGTTGGAATTGAGATGTCAAAAAAAGACTTGTCATGGGAGTAACATTTCAAAAATTCAGAAAAATAAAGAAAATGTAGAAAACTAGCCAAATTGTTGACAATCATAGATAAGAATTTATGATATAATGTTGTTCATTATTAGTATAAGGCATATTAAAAAGAAAGTGAAAATTAGTGCGGCGAATCGCAAAAGTGGATCCAGTATGTTCGAAAATTTCAAGAAAAATCACCTAGGAACGAGGAAAAAAGGACAATGAAAGGAATCAACAAGGTAGCAGAAAAGAAGCGGTGGAAATTATCTTTGGGAGAGAAGAAAAATTATAAAATACACAAGTAAAACCCAAGACTGTGCCAGAAAAGCTTTACGAACGCTATCAAACGAATATTGACTAAAAAGGTAAAGCAAAACCACTTACCATAAACCCTGTGTATATAGAAAATCCTTGAACTGAAAAGCAGCTACAGGAATGGTCCTTTCGCAGCCAAATTAAGGTAGATTTTCGAACTTTTCATAAGAACAACAGTTTTCCACCAACAAAGTGCACCATAACCTGATTTTCTACACTCCCGAACTTTTATTCCTTCAATCACAAACAATTTCATCCCAATAGTGCACCAAAACTTTTAACCCTCCAGAACTTTATTCAATTAGTATATAGTAATTAGTAAAGTAGTCTTTTTTATTATTTCTTGACCTACACACGGCCGAAACCAAGGTGAAGGCAAGTAGAGTGCAAGAAAATAATGAAAAGAAGTAGGCATCGCAGTTTGGAAGTATCTAAATTTGCGATCTCGTTAATTTAATCTGAATATTATTGATATTCTGCATTTTGCATTGCAGATTTTCTGTCACATTAGAAATAAGTTAGCTAATGGTTAGGGGTAGGTAGAGTAAGAGCTGACTACAATAATTTTGATGGTAGTTGCATTTTCTCTGACATATTTCAATTTAATAAAGAAAGTGATTTTGATTTGCATAATACATTTATTTAGTGGAAGTTCATTACAATTGCATTTGTTTGATACATTTCAAAATTATCCTTTTCCTGAATTCCACCCTGAGATGAGGAGTTTTTCATGTGGCGTACCGATTTGAAGCAGCTATGGACCTGAAAAAATAAGAAAAAGGTAAAATCTACAAGAAAGAGTAAGTATTTAGCAAGGGCAATCTGAAATTTCAATATTGTATACTACAATTTATCCACGAAAGTGATTTTTCCGATCTAATTTCTACAACTAACAAATCTCAAATCTGAACAATAATAATAATACTGTTTATTATTATTTTCAACTATATAGTAGATAATTTATTAACAAAAAAATTCACAAAAATACAATTTTATTTTATATCATTATTATTGCTAGGCAAAATACAACATTTCATTTCAATATAAGTCATTTCCAAAATTATATATCATTTTCTACTTTCTACTTTTCTAACATTATCTACTTTTTCTACAAAATCATAAAATACAAAAATAAGAACAAAATATAAAAATCATTATTATATTACAATATATATATATATATATATATATATATATATATATATATATATATATATATATATATATATATATATATATATATATATATATATATATATATATATAGTAGAAGGGTAGTCTTTGCTGACTAGTTAGGATACAAAGCAGGAAATTTTTTTGGGTATAGCAGCAAGCAAAACGTGTACTCTTTATAGTGTTAAAAGAGTACACGTTTTGCTTGCTGCTATACCCAAAAAAATTTCCTGCTTTGTATATATATATATATATATATATATATATCAGTGTGTTACACTTCTCATGGAAACACCCTCGTATCTTCCGTAATTTTTGACGAAGAATCATGAAATTTTCAGGATCGATAGATACAGTAGAAATAAACTCGCTGCACAAAAAGGGTCAACCTACGTGATATACACTGCACGCCAGTAGCGATGGAACCACCCATTTTTACGGTAAAACATACTAGGGGGCAAAATTCGCTCAAAATTCTTTCAGATTCGTGATCAGCACCCCCAAATTACTATAAATACACCTGTATCCTGAAAAATTTTCAGTCCTGAAAAATTCAAATTTGTTTCACTTCTCATGGAAACACCCTCGTATCTTCCGTAATTTTTGACGAAGAATCATGAAATTTTCAGGATCGATAGATACACTAGAAATGAACTCACTGCACAAAAAGGGTCAACATACGTGATATACACTGCACGCCAGCAGCGATGGAACCACCCATTTTTACGGTAAACATACTAGGGGGCAAAATTCGCTCAAAATTCTTTCAGATTCGTGATCAGCATCCCTATATCACTATAAATACACCTGTATCCTGAAAAATTTTCAGTCCTGAAAAATTCAAATTTGTTTCACTTCTCATGGAAACACCATCGTATCTTCCGTAATTTTTGACGCAGAATCATGAAATTTTCAGGATCGATAGATACACTAGAAATGAACTTACTGCACAAAAAGGGTCAACCTACGTAATATACACTGCACGCCGTATTCGTGTTCAGGATCTCCAAATTACTACTGATTCAACTGTCTTCTGAATAATTTTCAGTCCTGAAAAATTCTAATATGTCTCACTTTTCATGGAAACGCTACCGTCCTTCAGTTATTTTTGAGTTATAATGATGAAACTCTTAGGACTGATATCCCAGAAATGCAGCCATTGCCTCAATACATTGTCGCCAGTCGTTAACTATCAATTTTTTCGAAAAAATATATTGTTGTTGAAATTTCCAGGGTCGATGGAGATTTTCAAAATTTTGTAAATCTATGTTATTTTGTCAAACTAAGAAACGAAAGCAGCTCCCAATCAGTCTCATATAAGAAAATTACTTGATGACTCCTTTGTGCAGCTAACAACGAATTATGAGGTAGTGGCAATGTTGTATGCATAAGTACCTATTGCACAGTATTTTTTTTTACTACGCACTGTTGACAGTGCATAAAGTGATACTTTTTCGCACAAGTGCTTGAAAAAATCACCTGTGAGTAAAATCATGAACAGTGCGTAAAGTAAATTTTTACACACTGTTCGGAGATTCATGCAATTTTGAAAAATACACTATTTTGCGTCAAATATAATTTGGAAGTCAGTATTTGATATGACGACAATTCATAAGATAAAGCATTCAAATAAATGATACAATTGCTACAATTTTGCAATATAAAAACTGTCGAAAAAAAACTTTGTATGATACACTTTCAAAAAGGGCTTTTTTTACTTGCGAGTTTGTTCCCGCGCATACAAAAAAGTCCTACTTTACGATCTTGTATCATAAATAGCTATTCTCGTGTATTACGCAATCAACAAGAATAACAGTTTCATTGTAATATTGAATGTTTGACCGCGGATTGGAATATATTTTTTGAAACTTTCACTGTGGAAAATCTGTATTTTAAATTAAATACAAATGGTTCGTGAATAATATAATTTTGACTCTACCAGAAGAATAATAGAAATTCATTTTAAACAATATTTACACATTCTCAAATTGAAGTTCCTTCTATCAATCCCCCCTCTGATAAGATACATTTTTCCAGTCTCTTTCTTATATTTCTCCCAACTTTTCTCAGTTCCTCTCGTGTTACCTCTTGGCATGCTTCAGTAATCCTCGCACGGAGATCATCACGAGTGAGCGGCCTATTTTTATAAACCTTGTTTTTTAATGATCCCCATAAATAAAAATCCATCGGGGTTAAGTCAGGCGACCGCGGAGGCCATACTACAAGGGGGCTATTGGGTCCGATCCATCTCATAGGTAAATTCCTGTTAAGCCACACCCTCGTTATCCTATTATTGTGCACTGGTGAACCATCCAATTGAAAAATCACGTTATTTCTTATAACCACAGGAAGTTCCCGCAATGCCTCTGAAAATTCGTTCTCCAAGAAATTAACAAATAGTTCTCCATTCAGATTTCGATCTAAAAAATATGGTCCTAAGATTCTATCATTCAATATCCCACACCATACATTGACTTTATGGGATATTTGATTTTTACAATTTACAACCCAATGTGGATTTTCTTCAGCCCAGAATCTCATATGTTGCGAAGATACCACTCCATTGGTGGTAAAAGTCGCTTCATCGCTATATAAAATGTTCTTTATGAAATTACCGTCATTTAGGTAGTTTCCCTGTGCCCATAAACAAAATTCCATCCGTCTGTTTTCGTCTCCTGGATGTAAGGTGTGGAGAAATTTGGGTTTGAATGCTTGCATTTTATGTCTTTTCAAACACCTCCAAATTTTAATGTAGCTTATATTGAGCCGAAGTGATAAATTCCTCAAACTTATATGAGGATCAGCTCGATAAGCCGCCAAAATGACATCATCTTCAATATGGTGCCTAACTAGTTTTCTATCCATCGTAACGTGGCCAGTGCTTTTGAAGAGGATAAATATTTTGAAAACTGTTCCAGGGCCAATTGAAGGTTCGTGCGGATGTCTTCTGTTAAATTCGGAGGCTGCTTCACGGTAAGACCTCGTACCTTCACCAACCAACAACACGATTTCAACTTTCTGTTCAACAGATCTACAAACCATCTTCAAAAACGAATAAAGCGGTAACAACGTAAAAACAACAGGAACAACCATAAACAATAACAATAAACAATAACAATAAATAGAAAAAATTCGTGGAAACTAGACTGGTGCGGTAATATTGAATTCAACGTCAAATACAAGTTGTCAGTAAATATCAATAAGGAATTGTTTTCCATGGCGATGTCAAGGCACACTCTGCTTTTATTGACTTCAATCCTTTAAATTCGATGAAAAAATGATTTGTTCGCTTATTTATAATATGATGTAGATAATGTTGAAGAAATAATACGAGATTTCGGATTTTGCAGTGAATTGTAAAATTCAAATAACATTTTATGAAGTAAAAGTTTGATGTGCGATCAAAATCTAAACAAAGAAATATAAGTTAATTTCTTGGAAAATTTATTTTCCGAGGCGTTCAAAGAGTTTTTGTGAATGTGGAGAAAAATATGATTTTTTGGATGGTTCAGGTTGATTCACATTGAAAAACAAAGTATACAAGAACAACCCGAAAATTACGGAAGATACGGGGGCGTTTCCATAAGAAGTGAAACAAATTCGAATTTTTTCAAGACCGAAAATTGTTCAGTGGATAGGTGTATTTATAGTAGATCACGAATCTGAAGGAATTTCAAGCCAATTTTGCCCCCTAGTATATTTTACCGTGAAAATGGATGGTTCCATTGCTGCTGGCGTGCAGGATTGAATTTTTTTGTGCAGTAAGTTCATTTTTAAGTGTATCTATCAATCCTGAAAATTTAATGATTTTTCGTCGAAAATTAGGGAAGATACGAAGGTGTTTCCATGAGAAGTGAAACAAATTTGAATTTTTCAGGACTGAAATTTTTTCAGGAGACAGGTGTATTTATAGTAATTTGGGGGTGCTGATCACGAATCTGAAAGAATTTTGAGCGAATTTTGCCCCCTAGTCTGTTTTACCGTAAAAATGGGTGGTTCCATCGCTGCTGGCGTGCAGTGTATATCACGTGGGTCACTGCGTCAAAAATTACGGAAGATACGAGGGTGTTTCCATGTAACACACTGTATATATATATATATATATATATATATATATATATATATATATATATATATATATATACATACTACTACATCTTTAGCAACTCAGGAAACATGCATCCACCATACATTAAAGACTCAGGCGAATTACAACCTCAGTATACTGACGCCACAATATCATCCTGAATTTTTGCCTCTACTGAACACTTTTTTATTACCAATTTCCTACACTAGCAGCCTCTGATGCGAGTTGAACATGTTGGTTTGTCAGAAATCTGTACATTATTTGAGGTAAAGTAGAAATCTGAAGAAGAAGAAGAGTTTGCATGAGGCGGTAATGTTAGAACTATGATGAAACTTGTATATATTAGTTCAGCATTCTACCACGTGTGGCGTACACGTCATATACCTACGGAATATATTTTATCTGTTTCAGTAATGTTGCGAACTCACTGATGTGGCAACATGGCAACGATTATTACTAATCTCATTCTTGGACAGTTCAAAGCAGGTATGACTTCTTTACGCGGGGAAGTTGGGAATTCACAATAGACTGAAAATAAAGCCTGCATATTATGGATGTTGAAGAAATTCTTTTTCGGGCATTTATGAAGATACCGAACACGTACAGGGTCGTTCATTAAAAATTTACTTCCATTTTAATTTTATTAATACATATAAAAAACATGTACAGCTGTTACTGATTTTTTTTTAATAGTTATCAAGAACACAGAAAGTGTAAAATAGATATTTACCATACAAGATCATGAAGTAGGACTTTTTTGTATGAAAGTGAATTTTGTTGAATGAGGTAGAGCCGGAATTCAACAAAGCACGCGAGTGCAAAGAGTTGTTCACAAAAATGTATCGTTAAATATGTTTTCTACGACAGCTATTGTATAGGCAAATTGCAGCCATTATATCATTAATT
Organism: Chrysolina oricalcia; assembly: GCA_944452925.2. Classification (NCBI taxonomy): domain Eukaryota; kingdom Metazoa; phylum Arthropoda; class Insecta; order Coleoptera; family Chrysomelidae; genus Chrysolina; species Chrysolina oricalcia. The sequence continues at coordinate 31,272,739 of OX101824.2, forward strand.
TGAATGTTCAATCTGAAGTTTAGAATTTTCTTCATGTTATCAAATCACTTCCGAGTAAATTGTATGCAAAAACTTTTTTCAAAAATTGAATAATATATGAATAGTGTGTAAAAAATCTCTTCATGCACTGTTGATGTACTTACGCATAAGTGATTTTGTACGCACTTCTGAGAAAAAATATAACTTTACGCCCTGTGGAAGGTGTGTGAAATCTTAGTTTACGCACTGTCGTAGGAAAATGAATGTTTTCACTTGAACACTCAACATTTGAAAAGTTTAATAATTTCTAGTTAATAAAACACTTATTGTCAAATCGTTTATTAATATACAGGGTTAGTCAAATGTATGGACCCGCCCATTTTTCTCAGTTAAGTTCGGATGGAAGTTGAGAGGTATTTCGCTCTGCACCTTTCTGTGGATTATGATATTTTTTAGATTTGCCATTGGTGGAGAATGGAATGGAACCTTATGTCATATTTTTAGTATCGACAGAAAGCCTGGTTTTTTCTCATTTTAGTAGTACTAATATTACTTTTACTATCTCGATAGGTACAGTGTGTTTCGTATTTTTGTGTCCACCGCTGTAATTCACTTACCTATTGCTTAATTTGTTCAAAAATGTTATCAGTCTCTCAGATATCAATTCCGGGGAATGTAGCCAGTGGAATATTTTAGGCGATATGGTAATTTGATTCAGACAGTGGCGTCCGTAAGTTTTTATAAAAATATATTCTTTATGTGCTACATTGATAGTTGTTTCATTCAAAAATTTGTTTTCAGGACTAATAAATGATGGTATGTAATAGCCGCTCTACAAATGTTGTCCGGCAATCTTCTTTTTCATTCACAGAATACTAATTTGTTGAACTATTGCAACAAATGATTATTTCTGTTTTTTTTTACTCTTACCTTCTATTTAGGAAAAATTCAGGATTTTACGTACGTATACCTACGTACGCCTCTCTCTCAATCAAATTGCCATATCGCTTGAAATATTTAACTGGCTGCATTTCCCCGATTGAGAAATTTTTTCATCAAATTAAGCAATATATAAGTGAATTACCGGGGTGGACACAAAAATTGGAGAAACACTGCTCCTATGAGGAGAGTTAAAATAGTATTAGTACTACTGAAATGATAAAAAAAAACAAGCTTTCTAGAGATACTAAACATGGCATAATGGTTCATCAATGACCAATGGCACATCTAAAAAATATTTTAATTCATGTTTTTGAAGAATTATTTCCTCCTGTAAAATAAGAAACGAAAGATAGGTACATATGGATCTTTATAGTGAAAGTCAAATATGTCTTCGATTTTTACGCATGAAGATGTTCAAAACGACGAAGTTAAAGTTTCTTTGAAAATACTTTGTTTATAAAACTAAATATTTTCTTCTTGCTAAAATCGAACACATTTTATTCATTTCATTCATTACTTACTACCCAAGACAAATTTATGTTTTCTGCATTAGCATTCAACGGGTTCGTAATATCTTTTCAAATAATTGCTTGAATGAAGAAATTAAATAAATCACGTTCTTAAAAACACGCTCTACTCCTAACATTGAAAAGTAGAAAATAGTTTCTAATATAATAATAACTAAAATGTAAAAAATCTTGGGTGTTCTTCATCTATATTCTTATATTATTAATATTTAGAGTTCAAGAACTATATAGGTAAAGAGCACCCAAGCATTTTTTACATTTCGGAAATTATTAAAATTTATTTTCTACTTTTCAGTCAATTTTAGGAGTGAAGTGTCTTCTTTAGTTTTTTGAACTAGAATTTTACTTTTACTTTTTTTAGTTTTTATACATGTTCAAAATTTCAAGCTTAGGAGAAACACCCACTTAACAATTTGGACCGAATCTAACTATGATCACAAAACGGGTCCGCCATCTTGAATTTTTGAATTCTGACAAAAGAATCATAATTTCGAACCCCGAAAACTCCCAGATACCAATTTTGAATATAATCGGACCATAATCGCAAAACTCATCTTGAATTTTTCAATTTTGACAAAATAATCATAATCCCCGACCCATATATCCTCAGATGACAATTTTGAATAGAATTGGCCCATAATCCCAAAACTTGTCTTCCATTTTGGAGCTACTATCTTGAATTTCTCAATTCTATCAATAAAATCACAATCTCCGACCTTGAAAACCCCCAGATATCAATTTCGAGTCGAATCGGACCATTATTACAAAACGGGTCCGCCATCTTGAATTTTTGAATTCTGACAAAATAATCATAATTTCGAACCCCGAAAACTCCCAGATACCAATTTTGAATATAAACGGACCAAAATCGCAAAACTCATTTTGGAGTCGCCATCTTGAATTTTTCAATTTTGACGAAATAATCATAATCCCCGACCCAAATATCCTCAGATGACAATTTTGAATAGAATTGGCCCATAATCCCAAAACTTGTCTTCCATTTTGGAGCTATCTTGAATTTCTCAATTCTATCAATAAAATCACAATCTCCGACCTTGAAAACCCCCAGATACCAATTTCGAGTCGAATCGGACCATTATCACAAAAAGGGTCCGCCATATTGAAGCCGCCATCTTGAATTTTTAAATTTTGAAAAAAAAATTATAATCTCCCAAAACCAAGATACCAATTTTGAATTGAATCGGACAACAATCTCAAATCTCGTCCGCCATTTTGGAGACGCCATCTCGAATTTTTGAATTTTAACAAAAAAATTATAAACTCTGACTCCGAAAACCCCTAGATATCACTTTCGAATAGAAGCAGACTATAATCGCAAAACTCGTCCGTCATTTGGAACCGCCATCGTAAATTTTTGAATATTGACAATAAATCATAATCTCCGACCCGGAAAACCTCCAGATACCAATTTTGAATATAAACGGACCATAATCGCAAAACTCTTTCGCCATTTTGGAGTCGCCATCTTGAATTTTTCAATTTTGACAGAAGAATCATAATCCCCGACCCAAATATCCTCAGATAACAATTTGGAATAGAATTGGCCCATAATTACAAAACTTGTCTTCCATTTTGGAGCTACCATCTTGAATTTCTCAATTCTAACAAAAAAATCATAATCTCCGACCTTGAAAACTCCCAGATACCAATTTCGAGTCGAATCGGACCATTATCACAAAACGGGTCCGCCATATTGAAGCCGCCATCTTGAATTTTTTAATTTGGCAAAAAATCATAATCTCCCTAAACCCCTAGATACCAATTTTGAATTGAATCGGACAACAATCTCAAATCTCGTCCGCCATTTTGGAGACGCCATCTTGAATTTTAGAATTTTGACAAAAGATTATAATCTCTGACCCCGAAAACCCTCAGATATCAATTCCGAATAGAATCAGACCATAATCGCAAAACTCGTCCGTCATTTGGAGCCGCCATCGCGAATTTTTGAATATTGACTACAAATCATAATCTCCGACCCGGAAAACCTCCAGATACCAATTTTGAATAGAATTGGAATACAATCACAAATTTCGTCCGCCATTTTGTAGCCGCCATATTGAATTTTTGAATTTCAACAAAAGAATCATAATCTCCGACCCGAAAACTCCCAGATACCAATTTTGAATATAAACGGACCATAATCGCAAAACTCTTTCGCCATTTTGGAGTCGCCATCTTAAATTTTTCAAGTTTGACCAAAGAATCATAATCCCCGACCCAAATATCCTCAGATAACAATTTTGAATAGAATTGGCCCATAATCCCAAAATTTGTCTTCCATTTTGGAGCCACCATCTTGAATTTCTCAATTCTAACAATAACATCATAATCTCCGACCTTGAAAATCCCCTGATACCAATTTCGAGTCAAAACGGACCATTATCACAAAACGGATCCGCCATTTTGAAGCCGCCATCTTGAATTTTTGAATTTTGACAAAAAATCGCAATCTCCCAAAACCCCTAGATACCAATTTTAAATTGAATCGGACAACAATCTCAAATCTCTTTCGCCATTTTGGAGACGCCATCGTGAATTTTCGAAAATTGACAAAATAATCATAATGTCCGACCCCGAAAACCCCCAGATACCAATTTCGAATAGAATTGGACCATAATCGCAAAACTCGACCGTCATTTGGGCCGTCATCTTGAGTTTTTTAATGGTGACAAAAGAATCATAATCCCCGACCTCGAAATTCCTCAGCTTCCAAGTTTGAATAGAATCGGCTTATAATTAATACTAATAATCAAACCATTCACCCTCATTCTAATACTTCGACAGTAACAAATCTTTAGTCTTCGCGATAAAAATGAGTGAATTTTCCCGCCACTGAAGATTCTCTACTGTTTGTAGGTATACTGGAAATAATACCAGTAAGTTCTATTCATTAATAAAATCCGACACTATTTCACTCACTTTTAGATCACCTTGCGGTCAACATCATTTTGTAGGCTCTTGTTGATTTGTCCATTTTCAATTTCCACCAGTACCTCACACAAACAGACTTGAAATAATAGGTAGCTAGGGGATTCCCACAATAACACACTAGACGTGGCAATAGGCGTGGCAACAATGCCTGACGTTATAATGTATCCTATATGAGTTTTTAATGTTCACATTTCGGATAAAATATACAAAACTGACGTGATAATGACAGTGATTTGTGAAGAGGTGCCAAGGTACTATCAATAGTGAGGAAACGTATTTTATTATTCTCATATTAGTACCATCTGATCGGTTGAGGTGGGGATAGGGCTGTTCTTGATGAATATACATGAGCCAAACTCAGGCTATACTTGATTCTTCAACAAGACGCTGTAAGGTATGCGATCTGGTTTGACGTCTTAATGTTCATAGATGTAAATATATATATATATATATATATATATATATATATATATATATATATATATATATATATATATATATATATATATATGTTCGGAAAGGTTTCCGCGGTCAGAAATATGTACATTACTAAGTTCATGGGTTGAACCGCGTTGAGAGTTTATAACTCGACGTTTCGGCTCCTGCTTTGGAGCCATTTTCAAGAGTGTGACTGCGAGGCCTCTATCTGCCTACTCCTCGAGTCGTGGTCTTGAGAGATATCAAGGTCTTAACCTGCCTACTCCTTGATCTCAAAAGACGATCCGATGTTGGTTGCACTGTAGTATTTATAGGTGGTTGGCTACCAGGAGGTGGGCGGGTCTTACGGGTTTTCTCGTTTGTCTTGTCTGCTGGTGCCTGCTGTGTAGTTGGAGTTAATGGGATAATAATTGATTGCGGATAAGTTTCACGTGGCCTGGTAATTACGGTTGGAAGAAGGGGCTTCCAAATGGGGTTCAATTTACGACTATCATCTTTAATGTTCAGGCAGTCAGGCCGTTTTTCGATTTCGATGGCTTCTCTGATAAAACGAGAAGTTCTTGAACGTACTGGGGCGATGGTTTTCGTTTTCTCGAAATCTATGGGGTGACCCGTTTGGATGAAATGAAGAGCTAATGCGGAGCTGGTGTATCGATTTCTAACTGAAAGGGAGTGTTGATAGGATCGAAAATGGATCTGTTTCGAAGTTTCTCCTATATAAGAGTGGGGGCAGATAGAACAGGGAATTTCGTAAATACCATATTACAAAACAAGCACGACATATCACAAGACATCCTCAATCTAATCAAACATTGTATGTCCAACACATACTTCACCTTCCAAAACTCTTTTTATAGGCAAATCAAAGGTGCCCCTATGGGATCCCCTCTCTCACCTGCGATTGCCAATATATTCATGGAAGATTTCGAAACCAAAGCCCTTTCATCAGCCAATCTTCAACCTTCCTGCTGGTTACGATACGTTGATGACACTTTTGTCATCTGGCCCCACGGGAGAGATACCCTGGATTCTTTCCTGACCCATCTGAACGAAGTACACCCTTACATTCGCTTCACGATGGAGATAGAAAGCAATTCAACTCTGCCATTCTTAGATGTACAAATCACTAAAAATCCTCAACAAGGTTTCTCGTACACGGTTTATAGAAAACCCACCCACACCAACCGATATCTCAACTCCAAGTCCCACCATCATCCCTCACAACTCAACTCAGTCGTAAATACTCTGATATCAAGCTCCATCCGACTAACCGACGACCACAACAGACAATCCGAACTTCACAACGTAAAACAAGCTCTCCTACAAAACGGATACAGACCAGACCACATAGACAGAAACATCCAAAAACAGCTTCAGAAACCATTAGTAACCAAAAACGAACCACAAGTTGAAGATCGTCCATCCAAAGTCTTCTTCCCTTACATCAAAGGGGTGACGGACAAAATCAGTCGACTTTTCAGAAAAGCAAATATCAAAACCATCTTTACCACAGAACAAAAACTATCACACCTCATCAGACCAACAAAGGACAAAATTCCCAACGAAGACCATGGTATTTACGAAATTCCCTGTTCTATCTGCCCCCACTCTTATATAGGAGAAACTTCGAAACAGATCCATTTTCGATCCTATCAACACTCCCTTTCAGTTAGAAATCGAGACACCAGCTCCGCATTAGCTCTTCATTTCATCCAAACGGGTCACCCCATAGATTTCGAGAAAACGAAAACCATCGCCCCAGTACGTTCAAGAACTTCTCGTTTTATCAGAGAGGCCATCGAAATCGAAAAACGGCCTGACTGCCTGAACATTAAAGATGATAGCCGTAAATTGAACCCCATTTGGAAGCCCCTTCTTCCAACCGTAATTACCAGGCCACGTGAAACTTATCCGCAATCAATTATTATCCCATTAACTCCAACTACACAGCAGGCACCAGCAGACAAGACAAACGAGAAAACCCGTAAGACCCGCCCACCTCCAGGTAGCCAACCACCTATAAATACTACAGTGCAACCAACATCGGATCGTCTTTTGAGATCAAGGAGTAGGCAGGTTGAGACCTTGATATCTCTCAAGACCACGACTCGAGGAGTAGGCAGATAGAGGCCTCGCAGTCACACTCTTGAAAATGGCTCCAAAGCAGGAGCCGAAACGTCGAGTTATAAACTCTCAACACGGTTCAACCCATGAACTTAGTAATGTACATATATATATATATATATATATATATATATATATATATGTGTGTGTCCCACGTTGAGAATCCACTCCATAATATTTCATTGAGAGTAAAATAATTTGAAAATGTTTTTTTTTTATTATATTACTCAGAAATACCTACCTTTGTGTTAGAGGAACATTCGTATATCCATTTTCCACGGCTAATGATGACCAACTGAAAATTGAAAAGGATGGGAAAACATATTAGGGATATTTTCATCAAAAATTTAATATTCATTTCTGTTTCAGAGTACCCTCAAACCCCCAGATCTCAATTGATTATACAGGGTGTCATTTGTTGCTGACAATATGATCAACTCTTTTTCGTCAGTAATATTTGCTTAATTTTCAAAATTTCTACCTATTCAATTAATACTGCAAAAAATTACCAAATACCTACTACTTTTTCATGGCAAACTATGACCATTTGAAAAGTGAAAAATCAGGAAAAAAATATATTAATGATCTTTTGGGATGTCCCAGAACCCCAGAACTCAATGCTGAATCATTGGAATATACAAAGTGTCATATGTAGCTGGTAATATCACCAACTCTTATTCGCCCATAATGCTCGGGATAATTTCGAAAATGTCTTCTGTTATGACAAAGAGCCCAGATATATTCCATTTATACTGCAGAATGTAAACAAGCATTACTTTTCCATGGCTAACTATGATCAGGTAAAAAGTGAAAAATTAGGGAAAATATATTATCAGAAATGGGTTCACAGTACTCTAAAACTCTTAGATCCTAATCTCAGAGTCATCTGCATATAACAATAATATATTATAAAATGATGTGAATTTGCAGCTGCGGAAAAGGAATGAATTAATAAGTGCAAAAATTTTCAAAATAAGTCAATTTGGTAGTTGAACTTTTGCCATATACAGATGACACCACATATATTTCTCAGGAATTGAAATCAGGTGGTTTCAGAGTGTTCTGATCCAAAATCTGATGTTGGTTCAGTGATGAAAGAATCAATAATACTATGTTTTCCCCAATTTTTTTATTTTCAGTCAGTCATTTTTAGCCATAAAAAATGATTTTTGGTTACTTTCTGAAGATAATGGAACAAATTTGGGAACTTTGTGACAAAAAATAGTTTTTGAAATTAACTAAGCATTATGGATGAATAAGAGTTGGTGATAATACCAGCTACATATTATGACTCTGTACATTTTAATGATTCAGCATTAAGTTCTGGGGTTCTGGGACATTCCAAAACCAGGAATTAGGATTAATTTTTTAATAAAAGATCCATAATATATTTTTTCCGAATTTTTCACTATTCAACTGGTCACAGTTTGTCATAAGTAATATTTGGTTATTTAATGCAGTATTGATTAAATATTTTTGTGAATTTTGTAAAAAGTGAAGACATTTTGAAAATTAATCAAATATTACAAATGGAAAAGAGATAAGTAGCCTGAAACAGAATATGATGTTAATTTTGTGATGAGAAAATCTCTAATGTGTTTCCCTCACTTTTTCACTCTTCAATTGGTCATAGTTAGCCGTGGAAAATGGATATACGAATGTTTCATCAACATAAAGGCAGGTATTCCTGAGTACCATAATATGAGAAAGGAAAAATTTTAAATTATTTTATTCTCAATGAAATATGAGGGTCTGGCTGCTCAAAGGGGGACACACTGTATATATACCTACATTTTCAAAACGGCCTGAAATTTTTTTAATAATGTCTCCTGGCCCCACACAGATTCATTACCCCATACAGATTCCCAACCTGATACAGTCCTGAAAAGGACCCCGCACTTTTTATAGGTAAAATGGTTCTCGGTGAAATTGTCTGAATTTTTAGTATATTGTAGTATTCGATGTACTGATTGAATGTGCAGAATCGGAAAGTTCGGTGATGGATAGATTTTGAAGTTAAAAATCAGTAATTTTTATTTAATTATTTTCTCGGGATTTGAAAGTGCCAACTGCATTTTTTTTTGTTCTTATCATCAACGTATTTTCATATTACTTAAAATCATTCAGATGGTGCATATTATATCATTATGTACAGAGTGAAAAGTAAAAACATTTTAGTAGTGTCTGAAAATTCGATGTAATAATGAAATAATTATAAAATTATTTTGGCATGCAATATACTATTCTTATTCCATCATTAATCACAATTCATGCATTTCGTACAGGGTGATTTGAAAAATTGGTAATATATATGGCCGGTTCTTTCGTACATATCCTGTATCGTCGAGTGAATTATCATCCTCCGAAGATAGCTGATACCGTATAAACATGATTTCGGTGAGATATATGGGGTGATCATGAAAATTTTCGATGATAAAAATTACAAAATATCAACGTTTCAGAAATCACCCTGTAATTCACAATTAACTAGGTGAAATTCCTTTATTATTATTCAATATATTCATCATTCTCTCCTTAACACTATCCCAACAATTCAGTTTCCTACTATGACTAGTTTCATAGTTATTAGAGAAACTTATTACCATTTGCATGACGAGTTGAAGGAACTTGTTCACGCATACATTCTACTAGTTGCCAAGATTATTAACAAATATTGAAACGTGAGAATGTGGACATCAAAATTAATGTAAAATATGGTGAAGATTAGAGATAACATTATCATCAGATATATGAATTTCATAATGTAAGGTACAGATAGTAAAGTGAATTTTGTTGGTTTAAGCTTTGTCGTAATGAAAAACAAGCTATCTGGGAAAAGTGAACATGATTGACAGAACGCTTTTATTTCTAATACGAGAATTTGAATCTGGGTAGCGACGGTTTTTTTCCAATGCGTGTTCCACTCGGATAGAGGTTTTCATGATTTTTATATTTGCTGGCTATCAATAGAAACATATTACATATTTCAGAAATATAAGTAATTCAATACGTAAAGGTAATAATAATTATCACTGATAGATCTAATTGATTTTTCTTTTTCATTCCCTTTCCGTCAACGACAGAATCAGAATGTACCAGATAGCCGATAGGGTATTCTTGTTGTATGAGGACCGTAGCTACGCTGCTTCGGGGAAGTGGGTTCCTTGTCACCTTCAGTGATGAGTGATTTCCCGTACCGGGGCATCATACAGGATTGGGAGAGTCAAACTATCCAAGCATTAGGAATTTTATCTGGCTCATGCCTGAGTTGTAAGTTGTAACTGATGTGTCGTATATTCTGTCAGTTCCTAAATGGTAGATGGAATTGGATGGACCGTTATTGGTCATCACCCTGCATATAATGTTACCTTTATTTTGATCTCTTCATTCTCATGTTTCACTATTTGTGAAATATCTTCGCCACTAGTAGAATGTACGCGTGAACAAGTTCCTTCATGCAAATGGTGAGAAGTTTCTCAATTAATAACTACGTATGAAACTAGTTATAGTAGGAAACTGAATTTTTGGGACAGTGCTGAAGAGAGAATGGTGAATATACTGAATAATAATAAAGGAGTTTCACCAAGTTAATCGTGAATTACAGGGTGATTTCTGATAAGTTGATATTTTGTCATTTTCATGATCAAAAATTTTCATGATCACCCTATATATCCCAACGAAATCATGTTTAAACGGTATCAGCTATCTTCGAAGGATGATAATTCACTTGAATATACAGGATATGTACGAAAGAACCGGCCATATATTTCACCAATTTTTCAAATCACCCTGTACAAAATGATGTGATCAATGATGGAGTAAGAATAGTATATTGCATGCCAAAATTATTTTATCGATATTTCATTATTCCATCGAATTTTCAGACATAACTAAAATGTTTTTATTTTTCACTCTGTTCATAATGATATAATCTGCACCACCTGAATGATATTTAGTAATACGAAGATACGTTGATGATGAGAACGAAAATGAATGCAGTTGGCACTTTCAAATCCCGAGAAAATAATAATAATAATAATTTTATACTTTTTAGTCCGTTCCAAAACGAAGTATATTAAAAAATAGTTATTTTCATAACAAGTGCGCAAAGTTTTACTTTTCCGCGCGCAAATACAGTTAGGCGAACGACGCGAAGCATTGTTCATATAAGTTTATGAGTGCGGAAAAGGAACTTTGCGCACGTGTTAGGAACAGACTTTTTTCCTACGAGCTTCATATAAGATAGCAACGGGTATAAAATAATTATTTTTTCTGCGACAGCGCGCACTGCTGACAGTGTGCAAAGTAATACTTTTTCGCACAAGTGCGTTAAAAAATCACCTGTGCGTAAAATCATCAACTGTGCGTAAAGTATTTTCTTACACACTGTTCATACATTTATGCATTTTTGAGAAATACAGTATTCTGCGTCAAATGCAACTCAGAAGTCTTTATTTGATAATACGACGATAATTAATATCATTAAACATTCAAATTAATGATATAATTGCTACAATTTGGCAATATAATAACTGTCGAAGAAAAAACTTTGTATGAAACACTTTCGTAAAGGGCTTTTTTGTACTTGCGTGTTTGTTGAATGAGGCTTTGTTGAACTCGGCTGCGCCTCATTCAACAAACTTCACGCTCATACAAAAAAGTCCTAGTTTACGAACTTGTATCATAAATAGCTATTATGACTTGATTAATAGTATAGTGTTGATGATTCAAGATGCTGACAGAAAATGAGGAAAAATCTGACATCATATGTCAAAGTTGACAACTGAACTTATTGTCCGGGAATGTTCGTTGCTTAGCAACGGACTAAAATGGTGGATTAGCGTACTTTGAGGCCTGCAGTTGCTCCGAGAAAGTGGGCATTCTTGAACGATTTCAGAAAAATACTATTTCAATATTCATTGTTCCTTTTGTTTTACACGAAAATGTTCTATTCGCCTAATTACGCAAGGTGGGCCGATAGTGCGTGGGCGGTAGACTACGTCGTGTTTTATATGTCAACATTGATTCAGGTAATATTCAGCCAGAGAATCTTATAAAATGCTTTTCAAGGATATTTTGATCTTAGAATTTTCAATTACCCACTAGAAAAAGCAAATATTGGTCATGTCATGTATTATGAACAAGTCAATCGGAAAAAGTAATTTTCATGTATATTTTAGAAAATCAAATCTTACCGAGGTATTGGCACAGGTCTCAACTTCTTTCTATCTTTGATTGAGTTAAGAAATTGATCTCTATGCGATAGAGTTTGTGGCAGTGGGGCCAATTTTCTATCGCTGATTTTCTTCATGGGAGGCCTAGATTTGATGTACTCCAGAAAGATGGTATGAGCATCTGCCATGACCTCCAGCATATTCTTTGCCCAATCCGAGTACTGCGATTGGTTAAAATTTGATTGTGTGCTGCTTGAGGGTAAACTTATACTTCCTTGTGCTACTTTTTCCAAATACATGGATAGCTCCTGAGCTTCAGCCACCAAAGCTCTAACCACAGACTTATAGTGTGCTTCAGCCTGTGCTTCTGTCAGCGATCCCAAGTGTTTTTCGCACCGGCTGATTACGTCCTGCAGACATATATGTGTATTACTTCGTGATGAGCTTGGCTCATCATTATTTTTCGAATCCCTCCCAATACCTTCATCTCCTGTCTCGTGGTGGCTGTGGTCTGTACCGTTCAGCTCGTCTGTTATCATATCAGTTATCAACTGCTCCAGATCTTCGCTCAGAACTCGCTCTTCTCCACTTTGTAACTCGTTGTCTAGAGCAGTGTAAATCACAACACCAATGCCTGCAATGACTTTCTTCTCACTTCGAAGCAAGTTGCTCGGAATTCCGCTTATCAATCCCGTTTTTTCGTGTACATTTCCGTCAGTCCTCAAAAAAACGTACTGTCCGTCAGTAATAACATGAAAATCTTGTTTTCTTGTCCGTTGGCAATTGAGAAATTAAATGTCACTTAAACATACACTTCCGTCTGATTTGATGATATACCTTGTTTCTGAACTCATTTTTCAATAATTTTCACTTTAACCAAACACTCGACTGAAGTTTAGAACAAATTTTGCAATGCAATAGGCTATTCAAGATTCTGTCGAACTAATATCAAGATGGCCGCCTGAAGGCACACAGAGTTTTTGTTATTGTGTTATTGTTTGAACGAGACTGATTATTGTTAATTTCCATCTATTGTAGTGAAATTTTTGTATGAAACTTTGCCAAATAAAAAACATGCCTACAAAGTGGCATTTTTGTAATTTGTGGAAGCCGTATGGATTTCGCGACTTAGCAAAGATTTTTAAAATATATTTTGATAATTTGGAATATTAAATCAAAGACTAGATAGATAGATATTTATTATGTAGGATACCCTAATATACATATTTAGATCCATGTTAAATGTACAGAATAACAAATTAGCAAGTAAAAATATGTAACAAGTAAAAAGAAATTATTGCTGAATAAAGTGGAAAATCAATAATTTTCCTGGCGGGTGGCGCAGCGACTGACTTTATTGTAAATCGCTGCTTCATCTGTATAGAATTATTAGATAACCAATAAATCATAATTCATTTGGCAGGGACAAGACAACTCAAAGTTGTCGGACCTACCCTTGCACTGATGAGAGGCAACAACCTCGAAACATGTCTGTAGGTGATCATCCCCAGCCAAATTGAGGGTGATCTTTTGTTTGTCTACAATAAGCACTTGCAATTGAGTCTTCTTGGAAGAACTTTGCAAAAATATCTGTCAGATGTAGTTCAATATCCGTCGTGGCATTAGCCAGGGAAGTAGTTGTTTTCTGTCATGTTTTTGCCTCATATTTTCCACTTTCTGGAAATATTTGGAGAGAAGGGTACTTCGACTTTGTCGATTTTATTCTTATCATTTATTTGTACTCCCCGGTAAAACATTCGAAAATTTTCGCATTCACTCTTCCTGGAGTCTTCTGCTGTTTCGAGAAGTGCTTAATGATTTTCCTGGCGGGTGGCGCAGCGACTGACTTTACATATTTAGATCCATGTTACAAAATGTACAGAACAACAAATTAGCAGGTAAAAATATGTGACAAGTGAAAAGAAATTATTGCTGAATAAATTCTGTGTCGAGGAGTGCTTATTGATTTTCCGGGTGGGTGGCGCAGCGACTGACTTTACTGTAAGTCGCTGCTTCATCCATAGGGAATTATTAGATAAACAATAAATTATAATTCATTTGGCAGGGACAAGACAACTCAAAGTTGTCGGACCTACCCTTGCACTGATGAGAGGCAACAACCTCGAAACATGTCTGCAGATGGTCATCCACAGCCAAATCAATGATATTCTTTTGTTTGTCTACAATAAGCACTAGCAATTGAGTCTTCTTGGAAGATCGTTGCACAAATATCTGTCAGATGTAGTTCAATATCCGTCATGGCATTAGCCAGGGAAGTAGTTGTTTTCGGTCAGATTTTTGCCTCATATTTTACACTTGGTGGAAATATTTGGACAGAAGGGTACTTCGACTTTGATGATTTTATTCTTATGATTGAAAAGAAATTACTTTACAATATCTGACAGTCATGTGAAATCTGGAAAAAAACGACCAACCCAATGAAGACTGGAAAATAAAAAAAAGATAAATGTGTAGGCAATAATGTATTACAAATAATAGTGTTGAAGAAACAATTATAACTTCATGCACTGAGAACAAATCCAGGAATTTTTTGGTACATCAGATAGTCCTATAGAATCCAATAGAAAGCACTGAATTCCACAGATATCATTTTCACACTGCAGCATAACTCGACCATCATCTACCATTTCACAAAGACACCATCTTTGCTCCAAATTTCTTCCTTTAGTGAAACTCAGGAAGCACAACTTCATTACGAAATTTGTACGCTTTTGTAATGATATGCATGGTCACATTTCAGGGTAATTGCAATTTCACCACTTATTACAGGTGAGATTTTCAAATATGAATACTGCCCTAGATCAATATTCCTTTGAATATGGACACTTCACCTCCACACTTCCATAGCAGTCACAAGACATCGTCGCATTAGGAAAACCATCAATTTATTGAATTATCCATCCTTTCAACAAAGGAATATTCATTCGCTGTGAATGCCTCACTTAAAAATTAATTGGAATCATAAATGAACACTTCATAAGTTACGAAAACTTAGTACCTTGGCAACAACAACAGTATGTTTATCCATTTTTCTTGCTTCACAATCTGAGACAAATCCAGATTCAAAATATTTAGAGCCTGTTTAACTTTAGTAGGCCTTCATTTGCTTCTTTGTTTAGAAACTATGAGTCAACAGCAGATATGTAATAATGTCTTTTATTTAAAACTGCCATTACATTTCAAATCACAACTATACAGCGAAGTGGTCGAGGTGTTAGAGCGTTTGGCTTCCACCCAGACAGTCCGGGTTCGATCCCCGGTCGTGTATCACTGAGCTGAAGTGGTTCGGATTCCACTTTTATTTAAACTGTAGGTCCCGGATCTCCCTTGCTCGCACAAGCTCTGCTTTTGAGGGGTTTTCTCCGAAAACCTGGGAGTTTCGTAAAAACAAATTTTACAAATTTTTTTTTTACAGAACTATTAGCATTAGAAGCTAGTGCCAAACACAAACACCATTCATGTGTGCCTATACAGCCGGCCACTTTTAAAGAGCCGTGTTCTGTGTAGTCTTATTAGTGTTGCCAACTAGATGACCAAGTAATGAAATAATCACTAATAAGTAATCCAACTATGCCCGTATGCGGCTACTGGTACTACCGGTATCAAAAAATTCCATGATTGCAGAAAATACCGCTTGAATAGAGCAGCGCATGCACCTGTTTTCAAAAATTGATTTCGATGATTTTAGTAGCATATTATTCTTTCCATTCCGGTAGCGTAGTATGAGCTACGAATAGATTGATACAAGATTTACAAACTAAATTTAAAAAAATGACAGGTAATCAAGTCGTAACTGGAATAGAAAAAATTCCGTTGTTGCGATCAAACAAAAGAGAGTTGAAGTGCTCCCATGAACATAAACGTTAACATACAAATTGACATATACGCAGGCGTATTCGTCAGCTATTCTCGTTAACGTTGAAAATAGGTACGGGCCTACGTAAACTTACGGTCTCACACGGAAACATTAAAAATCAAGGCACGTGTCGAATAAAATACGAATCACACCGATGAGTTGCGAATGAGCAAATTTTGACTTTAAAGCCATAACAACGTAGTGACGAAGCATTATTCACAATTTTACATCAATCATTATTTCATTAATGTATTTTTGATGGTCACTGTTTGGTATTTCGCTTTATTTATTGCAATGAACATTTCTAAGAGCCGATTTCGGAAAAATTTGATATTATTAATTATTATTATCATTATTTTTCCTGTAAGGAATGTACCCATCAGGCACTGTCTCCGGTGCTCCGATACATCCGGAGGGCGCGTTTACCCCAATAACCACTCCCTACGTCCGTAGGGTAAGTGACTATTGGGTCCAAAAATCATGTACTCTGAGTAGACCGAGCGAACCTAGGATGACGGCTTTTTGCATTCGTGCTGCTAAGATTTCTGCCATATTACGGCAAGCCGGTATTATCTTCAAGTTAGAGAGCAGTGTGTCCGTCATTCCACCAAGGACTCCTATAATCAGAACCACCTGGTCGGTGCACTCCAGAAGTTACTTGGAGCTACTCAGGAAAACAGCTCTGTGGTGAAATTATGAACACCCGATCCGTTGCGAGTTTGACGTGACACTTACCAAAATGAACGTCGAGTCATGAGAAAACCACAGCGATTTCCACTTCGTATCGTGACAGCTCTCGTATCGAGTGCTCATGATTCCACACCAATGTTTCTGACATTTGACACTTATTTTCATTGATTGTTTGAGCTGCCATAATCGTACAATAAAATAAAATTCAAATAGTTTTGATGAATATTATTTTATCATGCTCTTCTTTTTTGAACACCCCAGGATTCCTCTACTTATGTACTGGATGAGGGAGTGACTATCTGTTTTTAGCAACGACTGGACTTCTCATGTATGGTGTTTGCCATTTCCAATATACTGTGAAAGTTTTTCTGGTCACGAAGGTCTCAATGAAAAAGAGCTCACCACGAAGGAAATTGCTCAATCTATAATTCACGTATAGAAAGGTCAAATGAAGTGTTTTAGAATTATTTCAAAAAAATGTCCTATGCTGTTATTACCAGTGATATCAAATATTTATTTCTCACCATGGTGTGTTGAGTACTTAGTTAATTTTAAAGATTGTTTGATTTGTTGAGAGATTATTAAAATAAGCATATTTTCGCGAGATTCCGTTGATCTAACGAAAATCTAATTTCAGTTCCGCTGCATCGTCGCTACAGAACGGTAATAGGAGTGTACGTTAATGACGTCATTGGTGACGCCGTGATTTATAAAACAGAAACTGTTCCACTTCCCGCATCGATAAGCAAGGTTACTGCCGGTAACAGAAACTAAATTGATAGAAGTGACATTGGTTTGAAAATCAAAAGTAGAAAATGAAAGAACTGGAGGAAGTAGAACTGATTCTGCATAAACGAGGAGAGAATTTTCACGTTATTGTTGATTGGCAATATACCACAAAAATATGAATAGTTTTTTTTCTGGAGTAAATGGGAGATTTTCACCTCTATAGGTACTTGTTTTTATTGAATAATATTGATCATCGTGCAACACAACAGCCAGGAACTGCGAAAAAGTTAATTTTTTTCATTTTGAAAAGTTGGAAAAACACCACTTCATTATATTTGTATAACCAGTCCATATGATTCACCCTAGGGTGAAAATAATCATCCGAAAATCATGGCCTCATTGAACTCTGCAACGTTACTTACGATGACACAAGTATACAATCAGGATAGGATGAAAAAAAATTGTCATTCTTCGATAAAACTGATAAAAACTGAATAGAAATGAACTTCAAACATAAACTGGTCAATCATCAACAGTAGCTTTTTATTGAAGTTATGTTCATTTGTTTATGTATGTGAACTGAAAAGTGGCTAGTTTAACTCATGCATCTTCATTGGAATCTGAGCGTGCTCAGTAGATTCCAAATATGGACAAAAATGACTACTCCACAGCTGCGTAGGGATCACGAGTCTCGACTCGATCAAATCGACTCGTTATCGTATCTATGAAGTTGTTCACGAACGTCGATCGAATATAGAATCGCGTTACTCTATTGTGCCTAACTCTGGTTCGGATCAAGGACACCAAACACTATTTGTAGAGGATAGCCCATTACCTATGTTGCAATGTAGTCTCTCATTTGACGTTACCGCGAAGCCTTCCATATGGGTTTGTATATCTCATATATTTATTTATACATAGATATGGTAAACCATTAGGAGGTATCGCACTGACGTCATATGACAGGCCCATTAAATCAGTCGATCGAGCAATCCTCTACAAATAATGTTCAATGTCCTTGGGTTTGGATAGCATATTCCATATTCGATCGGCGTTCGTGAACAACTTCATAGATACAATAACGAGTTGAGTCGATTCGATCGAGTAGAATCCCATGATCCCTCTGCTGATAACTCTGAATTTTGGATAAATAGTCGTTATATTGTAACAATTTTGTATTGTTATTATGTCTAGGTAAGGTTGGTCAGGTCAGGTATGGTAGGTAGGCTAATAATTTACGAATTTACAACTCGGTTTACATGCAGCTTTAGGTAGGTTAGCTTGCTTAGGTAAGGTTTGAGTGTAAATTACAAGCGGAAAACTAACTCACGCATTTTCAAGTCTCTCAAGCTAGGCTAGGTTGAATTTGTGTGTCAATTACGAGCGAAAAACCAAATTCACTCATTTTTCATTCAGTTTGGCTTCTTGTTTTGTCTCCTTAACACCCCGCCATGTTAAATTACAATATTTTAATTTGAGTTTGGCGCATGCTCAGTAGATTCCAATAAAGGTGTATCGGTTGAACTAGCCACTTGTCGAGAACTGCAGCCTTCAAATTTCGTTGGTAGGGGTATAACCGCTCTGTAACCGATCTCAGATCGACGGGATCTCGCAAAAAAACTACTTCAAGGCCGATTTAGATACGTGCCTGCCCATGCCAAAGAGAATAAACTAACAAGGATGGTTTAATAAGCTCTAGCCAATCAGAATCTTGTAGCATCAATGCGTCATAGTGACGTACTTGGATATGAGTACAGAGTCGAACTCGAACCAAGCAACAAAACTGTCAGCAGTACTCTCATATACGAAGAGCTAGTCCGTCACTGTCTATAGAGAACAGCGACCATGACACGTCCAACTACGTCACATTTCGTCACAAATGTTCTTTCATCTCTTTCTATCAGTGTCCCTATTGTTTTATGGGGATAAGACTCTCCTTGTTAAATAGTTTAGTCTCCTTGTGCCCATGCAGGGTTTTTGATGGGAAATGTATGCCTGTCGACGTTCACACTGTGCCTATCGGCTTGCGTCAATAACGCAGGGTGAGGATGCACATGTTCTAGTGTTTTCCCAAGATAACTGCGTTTTTGATGAAATATTCCTAGTTTTTGTTGTTGGCATAGAAATAAGGAATAAAATGTTGATGACAAAAGCATATTTTCTCGGGATCCCGTTGATCTAACGGGTACTGACTTTCAATTCCCGCTGCATTTTCGCGACACAACGATATTAGGGAAGTACGTCAATAACGTCATTGATTACGCTATAATTTATTATAGAACGGGAACTGTTTCACTTCCAGCATCTATGAAGGTTACTGGCGGTAACAGAAATTGAACAGACAGGAGTGACATTTTTTGAAAGTCGAAAGTAGGAAATGGAAGAACTGGAACAAGTAGACCTTATTTTGAATAATCGAGGAAAAAATGTTTACGTTATTATTGACTGGCAATTTATCACAAAAATATTGATGGGTTTCTCTCCGGAGCAAGAGGGAAATTTCCACCTCTATAGGAACTGTTTTCATTGAACAATGTTGATCAACAACCAGTAAATGAGAAAAAGTAATTTTTTCAATTCTGAAAATCTAGAAAAACACCACACTCCATTATATTTGTCCGACCAGTCATTATAATTTACCCTAGGAAAACCATCATCCAAAAATCATATAGCCTTATTGAACTCTGCAACGTTACTTGTGATGTCACAAGTACAAGCAGAGTTGTATCAAAAAATCGTTAATTATCGATAAAACTGATAGACAATTTTTTCTGATTTGAAGTCGTCTATCATCAACGATAGGTTTTCATTGAGGTTATGTTCATTTGAAGCATATTATGTGAAGTTACTGCATAGATACTGCATAGATACTCATGAAGGAATAATTCATTGAATTTGAAGACTCTCAAAGGCGGTCATGGAATAGTCTAACCTAGTAGATTTTAACAAAAGTATCTCCGATATTGTTGCTGAAATGGAGTAATGAATTATCGCAGTAATATTTCCAAAATCTTTATTAATTTGTGTGCTCTGTCAAAAAGTTACACATAAAGCATATGCACATTGAGGAATTAGGACATTTATTATGTCTTCCAAATCCACTACAAAGGGGGACAGGCTATGACAAGGAGAGAGATAAAAAATAAAATTGAATTAAAATGTACCTTTTGATATAAATAATAACAATAATAATAATATTACTTCCACGTAAACGTGGAGTGAACACAAAAGCATAGCCTCTGCGGTCATAATTATTATTTGTCATTGCGCTTCAAGGTGACCTTCAGATTTTTGGTGGTGCTGAGGAAAAAAAATGGTGGGGTCTTGAACCAACCTCTAATGCTAGTTGAAATTCAATCGGCCGACGGCGATGCCTAAGCCGATCGGTTATCCAACCAACCCGATGGACATATCATAAATTTACATAGATAACGAAAAATTCTTACTTTCGTAACAATATACGACCACTGCATAATATAAAGAATCATGTAGATGAGCTTACAGGGGAAAACTGATTTTCGATATCGCATAGTTAACTATTTAACGCTCGATGAAAAACATGAGATTACGATTAATTAGCTCATTCATGAATATCAATGGAGTAAAAAAAAATTCTGGATTTTTTCAGTTCAACATAAATTTCCATCATGAGTACGACGAAGATTTCTCTGACTCTGTTCATTAATATTATTTACAAGCGTTTTCCATCGGTAGAAATTGTAATTGTCTGAACCGACTTCGCACACCCAGATCATTTTTTTTATGTTTCTTCTAGTGTCCAACCAACCTCAGCTCATAACCTCATAAAAAGGCTATAACAATAGAAATATGTACATCTAGACTAGGATTTTTCATTCCACTATGAATTTATAGTTTGACGTTGATATGATTATTCGCTCAGATCTCATTTGTTTTACTCGAATGCGCATGCGTAAATCTTTGCTATAAATTGAATGTGATCATTCTCAGGAGTCTTTTCCACATCGATCAATCGAAGTGAATAGACGTGCTAGGTGTGCAAGAAAATCGTATTTGACAATTTGTAACTTTTGTGACTTCGTGATAGTTATATAGTTTGGCTTCAAAGCTCGTTTTGTTGCAGAAAAGTGTTCGAAGTAACAGAATGTTGTGCGGCGCTGAATTGATAAAATATATTGCTGGTATACTTGGATTGGTTTTCACCAATTACGATGGGAAAGATGTTGAAGAAGGTCTTCGCGAATGTGCTAAAGCTGTTAGAAGAATTAAGAAGGCATCGATAAATGCCAAATCGATGGGTGAAAAACAACATTTAGAGGCATCGCTCAGGCATGTGAAAAGTTTGAGAGCACAACTGAAAGCTGCAAAAAAACAAGGTGCAGGATTGCGGGTGATGAAAGAAACAGCGAAGCATCGTGTTCATTGGGATGATTCTTGTTCAGCTTTCAACTCACGCATAAAGACTGGTGTCATCACGAATCTCAGACATAAAGATCCGAAAGCATTCTTGAATGATTGTAAGTCTCTATTTAAACGTCGCATACAGAATGCTCTGAAAATAAATGAAGCTGTGAAAGTCAACGCTGCTTTTGGTGGAGAATTTGAAATCTCAAAAGGCAACAAAATACTTAGTGAATATAAGTACTTCACAACTTCAAATTCGCCAATTTACAAGGACACTGATCTCGATAGTTGGTTCAATGAGAAGATTATTGACCCTATTCTATCTGAGCTTGAAGAGTTTCAGGACAAGGACAGTGGTTGGTCATTGAAAAAAATTCTCAACTTAGGAATCAATATCAACAAGTTCACACCCCAACTGGGCTCGTCATACTTCAAGCTACCGTCACAAATAGCGAAAAAGAAAGCTTGCATCAATGTTGCAAATGACGACCAAGCTTGTTTTGCATGGGCTGTAATTTCAGCATTGTTCCCTGTTGATGAACACCCACAAAGAACTTCAAAATATCCTCATTACTCAAAGGTTTTAAAGCTGAAGGGTATTCGATGGCCAATGAGTCTGAAGCAGATCCCAAACTTCGAAAAACAAAATGAAATCTCCGTCAACGTCTACATTCTCAAGAAAGAGAAGGAATCATTTATTACCCTTCCCACATACCTAACTAAGAATAAGAAGGGAAAACATGTTAACTTGCTACTTATTCAAGATCAATACTTCGAGAAGAGTAAGGATGGCGATAATGCTTCTATAAAATATCACTTCGTATGGATCAAGAACCTATCGAGACTTTTATCTAGGCAGTTGAGTAAAGAAGATCACTGCAAGTATTTCTGCGACCGCTGCCTACATTACTTCAGGTCCCAAGATAAACTGAACAAGCATACTGAAGATTGTGAGAAAATTAATGAAACTGCCGTAAGAATGCCAGAGGAAGGTAAAAATATCCTCAAGTTCAAGAATCATAAGAACAAGGAGAAGTCGCCATTCGTTGTATACGCAGACTTGGAATCTGTTTTGGAGCCTACTGATGATGCAAAAAAGCCACAACATCACATTCCTGCGGCTGTAGGGTACTATCTGAAGTGTTCCTATGATGATTCGCTATCATTCTATAAATCAAATCGAGGCAAGGAATGTATGCAATGGTTTGCTGATGAGATGTGCCAGCTAGCTGAAGATATGACTACGGTCTTCTGGTGTCCCTATAATATTCATATGACGGTTGAGCAGGAAGTCGAGTTTTGGAAAGCCACTCATTGCCACATCTGTGAACAACCCTTCATTTCTGATGACAAGAGAGTGCGTGACCATGATCATCTAGTCCCAGAAAATAACTATCGGGGGGCAGCGCATGACTCGTGTAATATTAACTATAAGGATACCCACGTAGTTCCTGTCGTGTTTCACAACTTGGGTGGATATGATGCCCATTTCATAATTACTGATATAGCTTCTAGAATGGAAGGTCAGGTGGATTTGCTTCCAATCACTACTGAAAAATATATATCTTTTTCAAAAAAAGTCAAGGATACTATCATACAGTTCAGATTCATCGATAGTTTCCGATTCATGAATTCATCACTAGATCAGTTGGCGTCATACCTAAATGAATTCCCCAACCTCAAATCTCAATTCAATAGTGCCAATAAAAATCAATACAGATTACTCACTAGGAAAGGTGTAATGCCGTACGATTACTTCGATTCCTTTGCACGTTTTGAGGAAACCCGCCTGCCACCCATTGGAGCCTTCTACAATAATTTGGAAGATAAACCGTGTCCCCGTAGACTTTTCCTCCGAGCTGAATTTATATGGAACGAATTCAGATGTGCAAACCTTGGTGATTATGTGGATATATACATGAAAACGGATATTTTACTACTTGCTGACGTTTTCGAGCAGTTTCGAGAAAGTTGTCTCCGAACACATAAACTGGATCCTGCACACTATTTTACTTTGCCTGGGTTCACTTGGGATGCTATGCTGAAGTATACCGGTCAAGAGCTAGAACTACTAACTGATCAGGATATGTTTTTATTTGTCGAAAAAGGGATAAGAGGTGGTCTGAGTCAAATTTGCTCGAAAAGAAGAGCTCATGCTAATAACACATATGTTAGTAACCATAACCCATCTGAACCTACAACATATATGATGTACTTCGATATTAATAACCAGTACGGCTGGGCTATGAGCCAATATCTTCCCTATGGTGGATTCCAGTGGACAGATGCCAACATCGATGTATCTAGCATACCAGATGATTCAGACATGGGCTACATCTTGGAGGTAGACTTGGAGTATCCTAGACATCTACACGATATACATAAAGATTTACCGTTTTGTCCTCAACATATGAATCCAAACACTGGAATACCTGCAGCAAATGCTGCAGAGATAACAAAGTTGATGGCCACCCTTCACCACAAAAAGAAATATGTCATCCATTATCGATCATTGAAACAAGCATTGAAATATGGTTTGGTATTGAAAAAAGTGCATCGAGTTCTAGAATTCAAACAGGCCACATGGTTGAAATCATACATCGACCTGAATACCAATCTCAGAAAACAAGCTTCGAATGAATTTGAGAAGAATTTGTTCAAACTATTGAACAATGCTGTATTCGGAAAGACAATGGAAAACATCCGTAAAAGAGTTAATATCCGCCTCCTGACGTCGTGGAGCGGACGCTATGGTGCTGAAGCTTATATCTCAAAACCGGAATTAAAGACTTGTACTGTCTTCAATGAGAGTCTGGTAGCAGTTGAACTCAAAAAGTTGCAGATTTGGTTGAATAAGCCTATATATGTGGGTATGGCTATCCTTGATTTGGCAAAAACGTCCATCTATGACTTTCATTATGGCTATATGTTACACACCTTCGAGGATAGTTGTACTGTTATGTATACTGATACTGATAGCCTCATTTACGAGTTCCGAGATAAAGATCCCTATGAAGTTATGAAACGTGATTGTCACACTCATTTCGATACTTCGGACTATCCGCTCAACAATGAATATGAAATTCCGCTAGTGAATAAAAAAGTGCTTGGAATGATGAAGGACGAGAATAATGGTATTCCGATAACTGATTATATTGGTCTCCGATCGAAGTTATATGCAACTAAAATACTAATAACAGAGGATGACATAACGCAGAAGAGAAAATGGCTTAAAGCAGAAGAATATGATGATCATGAAATTGATGACATTTTAAATAATATTGGATTAACCAAAAAAGCAAAGGGTGTAAAGAAATCTGTCATCCGAACAGATATCACGTTCAATGACTATATTGAATGTCTAGAGAGTTGCAATGAAATGACTGTAAATCAGAACTTGATTCGATCAGTGAAACATGAAGTGCATTCCATCATTCAAAACAAAGTTGCTCTCAGCTCGCATGATAACAAACGATATATCATTCCAGAATCATACGATACACTACCCTGGGGCCACTACTCCATAGCAATAGAAAACGAAGGATATATGGACTGGGATGATGTGAAAGAGTATGGTACAGTGAACACCTAAATATTATATAACTTGGAAAAAAAAAGTCACTGAAATTTAGGTGAAAAGCAAAAACGAAAACAAAACAAGAAAGTGGTTACAATATGCCTACTGGGGAGTCTTCCACTAAGGAAAAAAGACAACGCGCCTATGACTCATACTTCAAGATTATCATTTATAATCTTGAGTGGTGTGGAAAATGAGTTCATCAGCCCTAAGATCGATAGAATCATTCAACTGGCAAACAGAAATCTGTAGGGCATGGATAGAGAGATGTACTACCAACTGGACTGACACTGTGATGATTGAACAACAAAAAGACCAAACAGCAAAATAATCAGGTAGGCTTGCACCTAGACACGCAAACAGCTATCAAACCTGACAGCCAGCAATCTTGCCATTTAGTTAGAAGGCCAGAAAGCCTGCATAATATGATGAATATCTAGAGAGCTGGCTTGCTGGAAGGCATACAAGATAGGGTGCTGAACAGCCTGACAAAGGATGGTTAAGCAGACAAATAGCTAAACAGAGAGAGCTGCGCAGACACCAAGGTAGAAAGTC
Organism: Chrysolina oricalcia; assembly: GCA_944452925.2. Lineage (NCBI taxonomy): Eukaryota > Metazoa > Arthropoda > Insecta > Coleoptera > Chrysomelidae > Chrysolina > Chrysolina oricalcia. The sequence continues at coordinate 31,298,689 of OX101824.2, forward strand.
ATTCAATATGATAGTTCAAGACTAATCTACCTACCAAGTTAGCTTGAGAGTCGGCTTTCCTGGTAGTAGAATATCTAGCAAGCCAGCTGTTTGATTGTCATAAGGACTATCGTCGTATAACATTGCTACTTCAGAAGTTCGAAAATAAAAATCAAAATATATTCCACAATATGCTTTATACAGCAAAAACATGTATTCATTGATATGCTGATCAACATCACTATATAATTGTCAAATAATTTTTGAAAGAATCTACTCTCTAGATAGTTGACAATTAGATGCTGGTATTGATAAATATTGTTTTTGGCATATCAATTAGAGATTTTTTTTTCATTGGGGACGTGATGACTTGAAATAAAGTTTCATTCCCTCCACTGGTACAGAATCGTTGTGGACATTTCCTTCAGTCTTTGAAAAATATCAAGAGACTAATGCATTTTTCATCAAGTACATTATAGCGTTTCCCCATCATTATAAAAAAACAGTCGGAAGTGTCGGATTCACCTGCATTTCATATGGTGCCAGTGTGCGCCATATCTAGAAAATGAAAATTCCCCTTGATTCTTTCAAGAAAACAGTATACACATAGTGAAATCGTAAGGAAGCAGTTGATTGTGTATTCACGACTGCATGCCATATAACACCAAACCAATACCATATCATATTTCCATCCTGCAACTTTTCAACGCCACTTATAACATTAATCAAATACTCCATTTCACCTCGCGCATTTCAACACTATTTACCAATAGAATAGTAATGTTTTCTACCACGCCCCGTGCCCCCAATTTTTCTCAGTTCATATGTCTATTCATGACAAATTTGAACAACTGCAATTTTTTTCGAGGCCATCGAAGAATACAATTAACCAAATCCATAAAACCAGCAATTATTATCATTACATATTAAGCTCTAGTTTCTTCAATCGGGAATGAAATGAGCAAATCAAGTTGACATTCTTTCGTTTTGAGTAACAATGAATAGATGAACTAAATACATACCACTCATCGATAGTTACTAAGATTAATACACTCCAATGTGAAGAACAATACGATAACATCATACAAAACCTGCCTTCCGTGTGAAGCGTTCGATTAAAAAGCCACAAATAAGCTCGACCATCTCCGCAAATGAACTAGCGGCTCGGGAACATAACTGACCAGAATCGATCTTAAAATTCTGAAATTCTGTACCTAGATCTAGGGAAAAATCTCCACATTTTCACATGTATTTATAGGTGTAATTCTTGAGATTTGCTCTGTTTTTTCCGGAGATCTAGGTAAAATGGACTTAGAAATTTGGTAGGTGGCCTAGATCCGGTGTAGAACCTTTACTCATTTGACGTTACAAGATCAATAATAACAGTCATTCAGACTTCACGGTTCTCAAGTTGTTGATGTCGTTTTTAAATTCTGATTTGAACACGCCGAGGCGTGCTTAAAATAGGACACCAATGAAAAAAATTGTTTAAAAAGTTGTCGATATTTTTTTGTTCATTCAGTGACGTACACCGCTAGTGCTTCATTCCACTAATAATCACGTCCCTAGTGCTTCATATAGGTACTGCAGAAACGCTGGAGTACACTCCGAATGCATTTCCATTGTCGGGGGCGTTTGAAAGCCAGTCAGTTTGTGACCGTTTGCTGGTTTCACATTTCGGTAGATATGGTGCTGAACATACCTTCTGCCAAGTTTGACCCGCGTATGAGGTCAAGGTCCAGAGTTATGTCTAAAAAAACGTTATCGCGGTTTTTTCAGCATAACTCTGTATATTGACATCGGTCGTAGGTCAAACTTGGCAGAATGTATGTACAGCACCATATCCACCGAAATGTGAAACCAGCAGACGGTCACAAACTGACTGGTGTTCAAGCGCCTCCCCCTCCTTGACCTTGACCTGAAGATATCCTAAAAATACATCCAGGCGACTTGGGGCAACACCAAGAATGCTATATCATGCCAAGCAGACGGTTTCTTGACCTGTCAGTAAATCATAAAGGCAGCTCTTTAACTATATTAGGAAAGGTATTCTTTGTATACCCCTACATATATTTTATTAAGGGTGTTGCGAAGTAAGTGTTATTAATATCCATTGCTTCTTGGTGAGCGACGTCGATAGAGAGCTATCAGAAAATATTTGTTTTCTGAATATGAGTTGAACTGGATATTGTCTTTTTTGTCGTTTCGTCTTTTTTCTATTTTTTTAGTGTGCATTTTTGAAGTTTTATCGAGATGAATGCAATTTTCATCAGGTTTTCATTGACTTGGTAATCTTGGTTCCTTATTTTCATTCTCTATATTTGATTGATGTACATCAGTTAATATACAGGGGGTCGGAATTAAACACCGTGGAATTTTTTTCCTGTCCAATTGAATTGTTTACCGGAAGCACAGGAAGGGTGAACTGTGATTGATACTGTTACTCATTCATATACAAGGTGGCCAAAAATACAGGACAAAAAAATTCAAATTGAATAAAATAAACTTTCAAAAAAAAATTCTGTCAGCAAGTGAATCATCAGTCATATACTGGGTGCTCCGTGCTGAAAGTTTTTTTTTTTTTCATATAGACACGTTGAGTAAAAGTACAATTTTGTTTTCCATCAATTTAATTTAAAGTACATCAGTTGAATATACTTGAAATTGAGTATATCTTATGACATTTAATTATATAATAACCTAATACAGTGATAATGAAAGAATCTCCCGCTTCAACCCATACAGTATATTCGTCGGCAAGCATCCAATAAAAAACAACCACTGCCCCCTATGACCAATGGATTATATCTGTTAGATTATTTGCAAAGTTTTCTACGAAAACTACTTTGCAATGCTCTCTTAACATCATAGCCACAGTAATTTTTTTATTGTGATACGTCCGTACCGGTTTCATCGTTCTTGCCACTCATCAGCGAACGGTAGTTCACCTAATTGAATCGGAAAACAACCTTCAGCATTTGATAACCTAATAATAAAAATATGAGGAAAATTTCAGCAATTTACGTCTTGTGGCTTTCGTTTTGATTATCTCGCGTTGGCTTTCTAATTTTTTTCTCTTTACAATCGAGTTGTCCAATTTGTCTGCATGACATGCCTGCCAATAAGCGATTTCGAAAAAGCGATAGCGCTGCAACAGGTTGTCAGTGATTACCGTGACTACAAAACTAGTGCTGTTTATTCAATAATTATTGAAATGTGCTAATTCCGTTGCAACAGTTATAATTCCAAGGTATGTATACAATAAGAGGATGTTGAAATATTACAGGAGCACAACGAAAGTGCTTCGATAAGAATTTTTCACTGAATAGCTCAATTGACTAGGCGTTTGAGGTTATAATTCTATTCAGAGTTTGTTGTGTCCGATTTTGTTATCTGCTGGAGAATTAGTACTTTTTCGGACCTTTACAGATATAAAAGATTTCTTCAATCAAAAATATACATACTCTTGAATAGAATAATCTTCAGAAAAGAATAATTATTTCTAATTGATGTATATACTTCCATTTCAAACTGACTGAGATGTTTGCTTCTTTACATGAATTCTCTTGAAATGAATTTGCTTGTAGTGAAAACATCCTACTCGTCATCCTAGAAAACACTCACATCAACTCATTATGAAACATAATTCTCTTGACACAAGAATATAATTCCTTGGTAAATATCACTACCCGTGCCACGTGACATATTCAACCAATGAGTAATCAAAGCAGGTGGCGGCACCACGACCTGTGATACGACTTCCATTTCGACCACTTCATCCAGTTTGACCATTTGGGTTGGAGGTTATGATGCTATGCGTACCTATATGAAATTTAGTTTTATGCCTAGTGGAAATTGTTTCTATACAATAAAAATGCAATATCAAAAATTGAATTTGGCTCATTATGGCCAGTTGTGAAAATGAGTGAAATATATTTTGGTCTTCTGCAGTTTTGTGTCTATTAGCGAGTGGTGTTGTTTATGTATTCAATCAAACTGCAAAATGCGTCACTACTAACGGGTTTTATTGAGACTACAGTTATTATACTTGAGACTATTCTCATATAAAACCATTATTTATAGCTAAATTGTTCGTAGTTGTGAATCTATGCTTTGTTTAATCTATTCAATGGAGCCAAAATGAAAATGGTTTCCATTCTATATTTTATAAACAAGTGCAAAGTGCAGATTGGAACTCAACCTCCAAGTTGATATAGAAGAATAGTATTCATTATTGAAATTGCAATATTCTTGTCCCAACCTTCTCCCATGATTCAACCCCAAAAGTGCCCATGATTGACATATTTTTGCCTCAACCAACTCATGAAGCAAGTGTTCACTTGTTTCAAAATATTTTCCTTGTGAATGGCCAAGAGAAATCCGTCAAAAAATCAACCTAATATTTGATTGGGCCTATTCAAGAATACACCCAGATAGCACAAGACTTTCCGATGATGCCTATAGCAGAATGTCCTGGTATCTATTTTGGACGTCCTGAGGATGTACGACGCCAACCGTTTTGGAGACGTAAGATGACAACGTTTTCAGGACGTACAAATTAAGTCCAAAACTATACTATATAATTTTATTGATTCGAATATCAAATATGTCACAGATTCTGTGAATTCAAATTAACGTTGAAATCGATTTTGTCATTTGAAAAACAAATATGTGAAATTTGGAATAATCTGCGTTATTGAAGCATGATCATTTTCAGTAGTTCAGTCTGTTACCTATCTACGACCGAGCATAGTTTGTCTGTGCCCTTTTGCAATCTGTGATCTGTGTCACTCCATTATGCTCCAATGCTACTTTCAGACTAGGCGAAACGAATATCGCAAAAATGTTAAGTTTTCATTTAATTGAGACCAAGCGAGCCGGGCATGAATTTAAATTCTAACGTTTTGATTACCCTAAAATTTAAATTTGACATTTTCTCTCTTTCTGCGTTGCGCCTAGTCTGAAACAAGCCTTCAATGTTCGTGCTTTCGGCTCCTCTCGACTCAGCTCGGCTGTCCACGCACGTCATGTCATTTAATATTTTACGCCATTTTCATTTTTATGAACGTTGTGAGCTTTGCCCTTTGCCGCTATTTTACTAAAACAAAACGTGGATATAAAAAGTTTGCAAGTTGTTATTTTTGCATAGCCAGTGCTGTTATCGATATTGTAAGTACAGTGCATGGTGGGTAGTTTATTTCACCAGACTATAGACGTGAATAAAAGTGTTCTTTTTTAGGTTAGCTGGGTTCTTGACCAAGCTGAGAGTTTTTTGCATGCTTTGGAGATTGTGGGCTTGGTTGCTAAGGAATAAATCGGTTTGAACAATAATTTGGGGTAAGTTGAAATCGATTATGAAATAATAGGATCATACTTTTTAGGATCTGCAGAAAAAGCTATAGTTTCTGAAGACTTCAGAAAACTATTGTATCATCTACATATCTATAATAAAAAAAAATCGGCCAGACTGGTCGTTTTTCCCAGAGAATCCACGAACATAATAGAATCATAGACAGGTATCTCCATTCAGATTTGATTGATGAAATTAATTCTTCTAGTTCCTTTTCAAATCATATTGTTAATAATAAATATCACTTTGATATCGATTCAGATCTAAAAATTTTACATGTTTGCAATAAAGACCCTAAACTTAATATTTTGGAGAATTTTGAAATCAATGGAGTTAATAAGGATCGTAATTCGGAATCTTTAAATGAACAAATTAATTTTGATTGTATTTCGTTCTTCAATGCCTTACAATTTTACCTTTAATCAAGTGGTTATCTACTTTAAATTGCAGTTTTCTATCCCAACTGTTGTGTTTTCTCTTACCGATTCTGTTTCTCAGTCAGTTAGTTACCTACACTGAATTAATTTGATATTATTTCATTTCTTAACAGCTTCTTCTAATCTCCGATAGAGGACGCCACGGTTCAAATCAAGTCTTTATTATCGACCTTTTCAAGCTTTCTCTTTCTCAAGATACATAGAAACCCTGGTATGATCTCTTATAGCTGTGAAACCAACATACAAAAGTGTTAAGGTACGGCCTACTTGATTCGTGATATTTTTACTGCGTTGATACCGTTTCACCTCTTTAGCACACAGATGGCGGAAAAATTACAGATTCATGATGACGCTTGGACAAGTGTCATGTTATGTCATTTTCAACATTGAATTTTATTTGTTGTGATATTCATTAACCAAAATTTGTAAACATTCAAATTTCAATCAAATAATTATGATTCAGTACTTCGGAATGTTGGAAACTTGGCTATTTTCGACTTATACGCCATCCATCGACGAATGAAGCCAGCGGTATCAGTGCAATTACAGTCTCAACAACTTTGTTGGAACAAAAGCGAATCAGTGATAACACCATGGTTTCTATACATCTTGTTCTTTCTTCTTCATTCTGCGCTACACGAAATTGGTGTTTGACATTCAACAAATTGTTTTAATTATAACTAATGTTAGTGATGGTGGTTCCACTGTTAGAATGGTCCCCAACCATTCCCCCTTAATAATAATGTGTTGGCCCTAATTTGCGCCACACATCTTCAAGTTTTTATACATTTATATTAAGTTTTTACACTTCGATTCTCCATGCCATGTGAGTATCCATTTTGAATCCAAGTTTTACCTTTTTGCTGGTCTCATACTTTTTCAAAATTGTAATTATTGTTATTTACTGATTTCAGTTTTACCCCTGTATTACTTCAACTGAAGATGAGCATTACTATGCTTGAAAATATGTTTTTGAATTTCATGTAACGCAAACCCTTAAGTTTCTTGTGAAACTTGCGTTTACATACATCCCCTTAACATTGGGTTGAAATATATATTGTGGAGACGACTTCGAGTTTTACTTAACTTCTCTGACATTGAAACTCCACTTTGAGTATGGACTACTTCCTTCAAAAAAATGGTATTCAGATCATTCAAATGGCTGAAAATTCTGTTATTTCATTGGCTGCAATCATGGAGTTTTTTGGTTACACTACAATTATTCGCCGAGGATCAGTTCATACCAGTATGAAGCAAAAATCATGTAATGTGGAGGTGAGGTATACATGAAACATGTACTCACATATAGGATTTATTATTGTAGATTTTTTTATTAGAAACTGATATCCAGAGAACAAACTGTAATTGTGCAAAAGGTTTGCATATTTGTCATCATATGGCATCTCTGGCAATCTTTGCACATGAAAATTCATCAGTTACTGACCAGGCTTGTCTATGGAGCAGGGGCAAAGTTAAATCTGCTCAAGATGATATTGCACTAAAAGCTAAGGCAAGTTTTGGGCCTTCATCATCATCGTTTTTTCCTTCATTGAAAGAAATCAGTGAAGCTAGTGTTGACCGATTCAAAAGTTATTTGAGGTCGTGTGGACCCACAGGTTTGGGCTGGCTTATGAGTCCAGAACCGACAGTAAATGATGAAACACTCATAAATTGATGTGGAACAACTGCTGTTCTCAGAAGTATTTGTGAAACTTGAGAATAAAATGGTATATTTGAGAGAGCAACTAGTACTGACGAAAGACAGAATTGTTCACATTAAAAAAATGATAAAGGGTCAAACAAATAATCCACCTTAGCATGTTGTCCGAAAACACAAGTAATTTTGGATGTGTTCTGAAAGCATGCAGAAGAGGTAGATTTCCCTCATCATTATTTCAGACATTGACAGGTAAAGTTTACATAAAGTTAAAACTTCTATATTTTTTAATAGAAATTATTTCAGGATATACGAATTTGGATGGAATCAAACAAATTCAGTGGGGAAGAAAGAAGGAGACTGAAGCCATAAGAAAACATGAAGGGAAGCACAAATGTATTTTATTTATTTTTTATTTATTTATTTATTTGTCCACACAATCCTATCGGCTTTTTTATATGGATCAACTCTTATAAATAACAAAAATTGTAATTCTATATATAAAAAACAAAGACTGGTATCTGGTGTCATGAGTGTGGTTTTCTAGGCGCTAGCCCATATGGAATGATCAATGCCTATGTCATTGAGGTCAAGTGTCCATTTAGATATAGAGACAGTGTTTTCATTGAATGTTTATTGAATAATAAAGATTACATAGTTTCTTCTGATGGTAAAAATTTTCTTGTCAATGTAGAACCCCAGGTAACACATACCACTCTGCGAAATCTCTGAGAGGTTGCAACCCTCTTTTCTTCAAAGTTTAATAAAACGGAGCAATGCAAACGGCAGCTCTTCGTCGATGGGCACTATGGGTTCGTCCATACTTCATAACAGAATTATATCATTGAACAGTAACAGAATGGTCAAAAAAATTGAGAGGGGGCGCTAAAGCAACTTTTAATATGTCTATGTCAAGGAGTTGTGACGACCATTTCCGGATGTACCGGTATTACTGTTGTAATTATCATTGTATCCAACTCCTGTGCAGTGGGGAAGTATCCTGTATATATCCATTTCATTTAGGATCGAGTACGAGCAGGTACCGGTCTCTGACCCATCTACGTAACCAGATAAGAGAATGACTAAAGTATTATTCATAGCTTGAATCTGCTATGTGAATTGTAAAAGAGTTTAGTGTAGAATAAATCGTTGAACCATTCGCATGTGCATTATTATCTAGTCGTAACATTTCAGAAGTGGGATCTTTTCGCGCCTCCTTCAGTTAGATTCGAAATAGTGACAGTGATAGTGACAATCACCATGATTCACGGAAGCAACAAAACTGATGCTCAACATTCCATATGGAACGGAATTTACATACTGAGCTACCCAATTCAAAACCTTCAGTGGATGAGAATGGAACCGAAAGTCAAAACCCAAATCAGCAAAAATGCGACAAATTGAGGAGACTATATCAAGAAAGATATTTTTGGGCCAACTGACCAAGAAGGATTCAGTGAAGAAATCTATTACTGGTCCAACAGGATTCTCCAAGAACATCAACACAGGGGATGCAAAATCCAAAGCAAGAAAATGTACCCTTTGTAGCCGAAAAGGGCATTGGAAGGAGAATTGTTGGCATCTGAAACCGGCTAAACTACAGCTACTACAAGGGCAAGTAAAAAATTGTAGATATTTCATTGATGATCTTGTTTTCAGGTAGCAATTTTATATTTCAGTATATAAAAATGTACAATAAATGATTAAATAAATAAATAAACAATACAATATGAAAACAATAAAAATACAAATGAAACATAAAATAAAACTAAGAATGATATGATAGCAGCGATTTAGTGCTTTCTTGGTTTTGAATAATTTTACATTTTTATTTGAAGGATACCTGAATATTAAATTCGGCAAAATTTTTGATAGTAAATAAACTAACATCATATTAGGTTGTTCTGAAATTCTAGTAAAGAAATTAAAAAAAAAACCGTATGGAACGAGCACCAACTGTTTTGAATTAGACAAACTTCCTTATGGATCTGACTCACATTTATGGAAGCCAATATTGGTGACATTTCGGCCAAAGTTGGTCAACCAATTATAAACCATAAAGATATTATGATGAATATTCATGGGGAAAAATTGACGTTGAATAAAAGTTACCTCATGCGCTCTTTTCCTTTAGTGATGGAGAAAATTCACATTCTTCCACTACGGCATTTGTCCGAAATTACAACAGAAAATATTTGTTGATTTCATGAAGAAAACTTTTCAATTTAAAAGTATATTTTGGTTCAAAGGTATCATAACGATATTTTTTTAATAAAAAACTAGATGATATATTTCACAAAGAAAATCTTTTCAAATAGAAGGAGAAATAAGAAATCTAAAGTGAAAGAGTAGTGATTATGTCAGTGAAATAAAAGAAGGAAATGATTTTACACATTATATAATCCAAAGCCAATTACCTTTATTTACATGAAGATGAAAAATATATAAATATACAAATATACCTACGTGTGCTTATAGTACCTGCAATTTGTATGTGATGAAATATGATTTCTTATTCACTTTTGTCTAAATCAAAATGTATTTCAGATCAACTTGAAATAATGAAATTCAACATTAAATGTGATTACATATTTTTAAATAAACATGTAGAAGTTCAGTAAATACTCCAGGGAAAATTCTTGAATTTTGCATGGTGGTGTAGCACTAAAATTAATTAAATGTGGATGGCTGAAAGACATATGAACATCAAACGTACCGAATAAATCATAATAATTATGATAAGAGTATAAATAAATAATAAACTAAAAATTTTCGTGAATAGAAACTCAAGAAAATTTTATAACTGGCCTGTTATCCAACGTAGAACCATTTGCAGAATACCAATGATTCAATCAAATTTCTAATGGTGAGTTGGGGTGCTGTTGATTCTTCTCAAAGTACGTAAATGACAGGAACGTTAAACGTCAATGTAGCGTCAGCATTAGGGCTGCATGCCGGGTCTAATGACACCGGACAGTGCCAAAAGGAACACCTTGGAGGTGAGGCATTTCTAATATTCTGGAAGGATGAAAATTTGCGCATCCAATGTCGAAATCTTCGAAACTCTTGAGGCATAAAAGAGGAATTTAAAACGAAGAACATGAGTTCATTCAGTGAATTTTGCTCGCCCTTAGTTTTCATTGAAAATTATGTAATTTCCTCATCTCATCTGTTCCAGAGAGGGTTTTCAGCATTAGATAATGCAAAATGCTCGCCAAGGAGAATAAAGCAACAGAGTGAAACTTACTCATGAAATGCCACCAGTTGACCAAAAAAAAACGAATATAATGTGCCAGTTGTAACTTAAATAAGCACTTCACAAATTAGCTTGATTGTTCAACATTCACCAGCATATCTGGCTGAACAAAATGGCGAGTGACCATCCTCTATCCTTCCTACTGATAGCAAAAAACTTGGTACTCAAATGAGCGAAAGAAATGTCTATTTCGACAGAGTCGGACACATCTATATTTTGTCATTTGAAATAAGAGATTGTGAGAATGGATGATATTTTTATGGAATATTATTAGATAACTATTATATTTATAAACAATTATAGAAAATTAAATAAAATAATCAATAGATTCAATCAAACACCTAAACTTGACAATATGTACAAGGAAGGTAAGCTATTATTCATAAATCAGTAATTTTCAGTTGAATCATGTGAATTGCCAATTTATTAACGTTTATCATATATCAGAGTTGTGTACAGGGGGGAACAATGTTCAATAAATGAATAATCCATTTTTTATGTGCACAAAAATATTATACACTATAATGTCTGATCTCCTGGAATTAATAATTGGAAAATATCATAGATGCTGACTGAGAAAATGAATACTGTTACAGTATGCCACTATTCATCTGAAAAATTTTCACTTATGTCTCGACTGCGCTTACAAACAGAACCCCACTCATAATTATTATAATTATAATAATCTTTCAAATAGATTAGACAGAGTATTAGCAATTTGCTATTTGTCAGCCAACCTGTTATGTCAGTAGTGCGAGTGGATTTTGTTATATTTTAGCGATAGTCGATCCATTCTTGAAACTTTTAGCTTTCCAAATACCATAAACCACTGAATAAAGAAATACACATTTTGAGAGATACATTGGGTATGTTTGAGGTACCGATATACTAATGTTCATAAACGACCTTGGGTAACGAGTAAGCACGAGTGCAGCATAGCTAAACGAATGTTCAAAAGACGAGTGTCTAGAGGAGTTTATGAACACGTTACATGCCGTACTTTTTCTACGAATTCATATTGAAACAACAAAATTAAATAATTTCAGTTGATTTCTCTTATGTCATCTTAATAGTTTCAGTTGACACTGTAGACAGATAAAGACCTAGTCATTCAGATGGGTTTTCATGAATCATTGAATAACTGGAAACAACAATAACAAGAGTAATGTAATTACGAAAACATAGAGTTACCATGGTGAAGTTTTCAATATTTTAAATAAATCACAGACTGTGATTAATCGATCTCTTAGAAGTGGTATCCATTTATAAATGCCATTTTACTCACCAGGAAATAAAAACGAAATGTATGTGATTGCAGTGAGGCTCTCACGAGTCAAAGCTTCACCTTGGAAGACTCATTTGAAGAAATTTATAGCATCGAAAAGTAAAGGCAAAGAAAAAGCAGCACAAAAAAAATAACAAACAATCCAAAAAAAAAACTAATCGATTACTTGACTCAATGCTTGTATTTGTAATTCATCCAGAAGGTCATTCAGATTGCTCATGAATGAAAGACCAAGCCAGGATAGAATACAATAAAAATGTTGAGCCACAGTGAGCATAAATGAAATGCTCTAGTGACTCTAGTGAGCATGAACAAAATGAAGACGTAGTAAAAAAAAGTTGTTCTATACATGTATATGTTTATGTTTGAATACGCGTGGTGGTAATAATGGTATGGCGATTTGTTTAGTATGATAAAACAATCTAGTTTGCAGACATTGTTCATTAGATACACCGAATGTAATACGAATAAAATGGGAAATTGGTGAATACTAATAAACAGGCAAAAGTATTGGAAGATATTGCATCACAAATTGTTTCCTAAGAGAAGATCCTAATACGGCGCTCTTCTCAAAACTAAAGCCATTATTTAAATCTGTTAAATACATGGGGAATCTATTGAGTTCATTCAAACCCTGGAAAAATAATGTATATATAGATAAATATGTGTGTCTACGAGAAGTTGCTGCATGTATTAGTTGAAATGATGTAACTAACGAATATCAACCATGATTTTATTTTCAGCAGAGCTCTAGTGAGCATAAAATGAAATGAAAAGATAGTGAATGATTTAACAAAACATGATCTGGCAGAGCTCTAGCGAGCATAAAATGAAATTAAATGTAGCATAAAAAATACGCTATACTTATAGAATATGTGTACATACAAAAAAAAATAGTAAATGAATATATACATATTTATTCGTATAATTTTGATATTTGCTGAAGCACCAACTACCCATTTTCCCTTGCTTACAGAAACTGGAACCAGATGCCGAATGAAAGGAAGACGAGGACGCCTAGGTAGTCAGGATGGCCGAATGTGACGACCATTTCCGGATGTACCGGTATTATTGTTGTAATCATCATTGTATCCAACTCCTGTGCAGTGGGGAAGCACCCTGTATATATCCATTTCATTTAGGATCGAGTACGAGGAGGTACCGGTCTCTGACCTATCTATGTAACCAGATAAGAGAATGACTAAAGTATTATTCATAGCTTGAATCTGCTATGTGAATTGTAAAAGAGTTTAGTTTAGAATATATCGTTGAACCGTTCGCATGTGCATTATTTTCTAGTCGTAACATTGTACTTACTTGGAAAGTTGAGCAACCAAATAATGACAACTAGATGTTATAACCAGAACTATAAGAGACTTCACCATACGATGTTGTCAAGTTGAAGAGTGTTAATCAATAAATAAATAAAACCTAAATAAACACTCAAACATTTGATATGAATAAATAAAAAAAATAAGACTGTAACGATGTTGATAAATACATTTATCAGACGGGGTGGGTAGACTCCTATATCGAGAGTGAGTGGAACTAGAATGAACTTTTATTATAACAGAATTACACAGGATTGAAATGGTTTTAAAATGAATACTGGCAAAAGTCAAGAAACGTCACATTGACAGATAGAATACTACTATTTTCCTTTTTGGGTCCGGATCGCCTTGGAACAATGACAGTTGTTGATCTCCATATCGCACTGTCTGGAGCGAGGTATTATAGTCCAGTAATTTAGGGAATATATTAGTGAAGAAGTTGTTACAGACTCCCCCTAGGGATTGACGAAACGTCCTCGTAGGCAATTTCTATATATGAAGTTTTCTTTGCCTGATGAGGCCTTCCTCTTCTTCTCATAGGAGCAACAGGTTTATCTTCGATATTCCCTTCAGGTGGTCTGGCAATCTCGGAGAAATTAGCTGTAAATCGCCGGAACCAAGAACAACTTTGGATGAAAGATAAAAGCTGTTTTGAATTTTTAGAAGGAGGCATATCCTCGATAGCACTCATTTTACCAAGGTCTGCTTGGAAATCCTGAGATGTAATCAAATGTCTTATAAACTTGACTTGCGCGCACACGAACACACACCTTTCGCGTCTGGCGGTAAATTGAAATTTCTGAAGTCTCTGAACTACTGGTACTGCCCATGGTGATTCACATTCTTCTATGACATCATCTCGCAACATATTTTCTATTTTATTTCCTTGTTTTCAGATTTCGTATTGCATTTAGGACAATCTTTTCCAAAAAAACCTGGGTTTCCGCAAACGAAACATGAAATAACTGGAGTTACCTCATTTTGCGAAGTACCCGGTGATGTACTTTCAGAAGATGTACTTTGTTTCGTATAAGAATGTGAGAAATCTGAAGTTGAACTACCATCATCCTTTTTTCTAAGTAAACGACGGCATTCTTCGACTGTATGACCAAAAACCTTACAATATCTACACTTCGGTTTATGTTTAGTCGGATCGCGCACATGATTGTCTTTTACTTTCCAGTTCGGCTCGATTTCGAAAAAAAGTTCTTCAGCTTTCCGTGAAAGATCTAATAGTTCTCTGAAAGATTTTATTTTATCACGCGGCACTTCTTTTCTGATTTTATGTGATAAGAGTCCGTAAACCATATCAATTTGAGTCTCTTCGCTGACAGTATTTTCAGGTAAATGTGATAATAACGCGCGGGCTTTGCAAATAAAAATGTCCGTAGGCGTTTCATCGTCCTGTTCACTAGAGAAAAGTTCACGAAATATTTTATAGTTAGGCTTCTTGGGACCATAAGTGTGTTTCAGAAGATCTATGACATCTTTCCACTCTGAAATTGTTGATTTAACACCTTGCCACCAAGTTGCAGCTAAATCGGTAAGCAACATTGACAAACCTTTCATTGCGAGATCGTCTGGAATATTCATACAGTCTTTGTACGTTTGAATCGCGTCAATAAAAGCATTCACATCTGAAGTTTTACTTCCATCAAAACGATGTGAACATTTTGCAAAACTACCTTTCAATACGGCATAAGACGGCGGCGTCGCAGTGGATGAGTTGGGACTATTCGCACGAATCTGTCCTATGATTGTTTGTTGCATAGTGTCTAATAATGCGGCAAATTGTTCGTGAGTCATGGTAATATTTTCTACCTTACCTTGATCTGTTGACTTTTCAGCTGGACCTGAAGTTGTACCTGTATTTTTACCCATTTCGATGAATATTCTGTGATTGGCCTGTGGTTATGGACTTAGTTGTGAAATATAACAGTACTGCAAATAATTACTGACAATTGGCAAATACTGCGGCACAAAATAGTCAATGAATGAAATTGTTCACTTCAATTTCTTCTATGAACCACTAGCAAAGTTATAATAAAGACACGTCCAGGAAACGAATCGAAAGTTATTCAAGTTCAACAGTGGCACGAACCGTGAAAAAATGTTTTTGACCTCACTTTGATACGAAGGCTTCGAGCTGGGCGCCAAATGTAACGATGTTGATAAATAAATTTATCAGACGGGGTGGGTAGACTCCTATATCGAGAGTGAGTGGAACTATATTGAACTTTTATTATAACAGAATTACACAGGATTGAAATGATTTTAAATTGAATACTGGCAAAAGTCAAGAAACGTCACGTTTACAGATAGACTACTACTATTTTCCTTTTTGGGTCCGGATCGCCTTGGAACAATGACAGTTGTTGATCTCCATATCGCACTGTCTAGAGCGAGGCATTATAGTCCAGTAATTTAGGGAATATATTAGTGAAGAAGTTGTTACAAGACTGTGATTTTAATAATATTCAATATTCGATATCTGTTGCATAGGAGTTTAAATATGTAAGATTTTATCAGGAAATCAATTTTCCTTGAGCATAGTACTATGTGGTGGTTTACAGATAGTCGTTGTAAGATATAAACTTCAACCGGAGAACATCAATATTGAATAATAATAAATACCTAAAACTGAAATGGTAGAATTTTAACTTATATAAAAAATGGTAAGTGAAACCTGTTCCTCTGTTGACACCAACGTGAAGATTTTGGACTAGATTCTAGGCCAACCAGGACTGGAGTGATGAGGGAAGGGAGTCTACGAAGACTATCAATGAAGAAGGCTTCATCTTATCTGACAGCATATATCAGCATTTCATCAGGCGAAACCAGGCGTTCTACACTTCAGGCAATTGAGCTATACTGGAGCCATAATACCATAAATATCCTCAACAGGGAAACGTGGGGCTTAACCAAACCGACAAGGAAACGTGACAATTCCCTGGGTTGAATTCATCCGGGTACAACAACCCTATGAAAGTTTATCAGTAAATAACTGAACTAAACAGTCGCTAGCATAAAAACGATGAAAGAAAAGTTGGAAAACCCACCTTCTGTGAAGGGTTTTATCTTGTAGAAAAAATGTCGGCGTAGTACAAAGTTTTCAAAGTTTGGTTGAGAGGCAGAAGTTGAGATGGCGCTCGTGATTTAGTGAAAGCTACACTGCGAGCTTGGTCTTAGCTTTTGTCTTGAAATTAACTATTAATTAGACCATTTGTTGCAGACATTAGTTATTGTCTGCAGAGACCTACCCTATACTGATGAAGGACAACACCCCGAAATCGATCTATAGGTGGTCCAAATGTTTCAATTAACATTTTCATGCAACTAGCAATTGCAGAGATAGCATTGTAGGAACTCTGCACGGAAATTCATTGGATGTAATTCAACGTTCGTCAGGAAAGTATTTGTTTTCTGATGGATTTTCGACCCAATTATTTCTATTGTATAGGATTATGGCAATGAGCACCGTCCTGGTGTGGCGAGACACCTTGTTTCTTTCGTGACAAGCGCTCATTGTGAATAATGCAGATTTCTTTATTTGTATTGGTGATTTTAGTATTCACGCACCTTTGGGTATTGCTTTGGTTGAGAGGCAGAAGTTGAGATGGCGCTCGTAGTTGAGTGAAAGCTACACTGCGAGCGTGGTTTTAGCTTTTGTCTTGAAATGAATTATTGATTGAACCATTTGTTGCAGACGTTAGTTATTGTCTGCAGAGACCCACCCTTTACTGATGAGGGGCAACATCCAGAAATCGATAGCAATTGCAGAGATAGTCTTGTAGGAACTCTGCACGGAAATTCATTGGATGTAATTCAACGTTCGTCGTGGTATTAGCCAGGAAAGTAGTTGTTTTCTGATGGATTTTCGACCCAATTATTCCTATTGTATAGGATTATGGCAATGAGCACCGTCCTGGTATGGCTGAACACAAGATGTATAGAAACCATGGTGCGTTAACTGTTTTGATATTGTTTCACACAAAGTTCTCGATTCTATAATTGCTGGTGGGTATGTTTTTTCCATTCGCCAATGGATGGCGCTAAGTCGAAAATAGCCGAGTGTCCAACATTCACAAGTACCGAGTCATAATAAATTAAATATTCATTGTTAAAACCACTAACCAGTGTCATACAAATTTCATTATTTTTATCTTTGTAGTTATCGTGTGTTTTTTCTGTTCGTTTACTACTTTTCATTCAATTCGATACTTTTGCGACGTATTAGTTTGTAGGTTGATTGGGTATTTAAAATTCCTATGTCAAGATATAGATATAGTGTTTGGAGTTTTTTCAATTTACTTCGATTCAGTTGATATATGTTGGACTAGTAGTAAAGTACATTAGTAGTTCGCATTTGGCGTATTGTTTCATCAATGTTTTAGCTGTTTTATCAAGCGCAGGAGCTACATTTGTTTTAAATCAACCTGGCATGCCTGTACGCCTTTTTGCTGCACTTTATTGCGTCTAAAAGTTAAGAAATATTCGAGGTCGTGCATAAGAAACTTTGGTAGAAGTCCCAAATAAACAAATTCTGTAATGTTGTATTTATGCTTGTATTATTGTGTACAACTTAGATTGCTTTGCGATAAAGTTTGTAATGTAAAACGGCTAGGTGGTAGGTATTACTTTTTGCCAGTTTTTTTTTAATGGAAGTGATTTTATCAAATAGACAGATATTTAGCAACTCTTTTCCCAATAAGCTATGATAATTGTTTTGAAGATTTATTGAACTGGCTTTCAACCAAAGTCCTATCGAGATTTTTTTATTATTCCATACATATCTACAGATTTAATTTTTTTTTACAATCCGAATATGTAATTTATTGGCAACTTACACCAAAGAAGGTCCAAACACTAACCAGCTTTAGCAGGACTAGTCTCAAATCCTTAACAGTATTTCTCACGAGGCACCAGAGGCCCAAAGGAGAACAGTAGAAAATTCCTTCGGGAATTGAGGCTTGGGGGGATGCTTTGAGAAGGCAAAGAAGGCACAATCGACCTAACTTGGTCGCAGCGCATCAGCCACTATACATTGTGAAATTTATCAATCTTCTGCATGTCTGATGTTAATAAACATATTCAGAGACGTAGAAAACAACTTAAACACCAAAACAACGCCAAAAAAGTTAGCACTATCAAGAGCTGTAAGCTTTCTACATTTCTGAACTTGTATGCACATCAAAGGTTCCATATATTCATTTATGTGATCATTATACATGTATCCGTCCGTAGTCGTAATCACCCATTTGTTAAAGTAGGACTTGTTTCAATCTAAATAAATATAAAGAAATGTTGAATTTGTAGTATGCTGGTATTTTGAGTGTTCAACTAACTGATTCTTGATAGTCTGGTGAATGTGGAAATGCCAATTTTAATAATTTATTGAAGGGTAACAAAAACTTGTTGAAAGAATTAGAGCTCGTTCAAAAACTTTCTTCAACGAGAACATCAAAAAACTTTTCAAAAGTCCTCATTTCAATGATTTGATGTCTTGACGTCTTCCAAAGAACCTAGTGATGCAGTGGCATGTAAAAATGGAAGAAAACTTCATAAACCAGAAAATCCATTTATTTCACCAGTTATTTCAGTACCATCCAAAATGTATTTTACTGTTCTACTTATCTTTCTTGCCTCGCAGAAAGACTGCTACTTTTGTGCACAGCTAGGCCAATTTTTTTTTTACTTACCCACATATTATTAGTCTAAAAAGTTGCTAATGAGCTCCTGTGATAATTTTTGTTTGCCCTTGAAATGTTGATTATATAACTTTGAAATGAAAACTTTGTTCCTTAGGGTATGCATTATGCATGATTGTATTAATACAGTTTGATATTCATAGGATGAAAATCAGAGACTGAGCTGGATGTGGTGGAGTGGTAAAATAGCATTGGAACATGTATGCAATTCTTGTATTTTGATGGAAATAAAAAATGCAAAGTAGTACAATCACATGATATAAAAAGCAATTTTCAACAATATTCTTAAATAGAACAGTGCACAAAGCATAATCAATAAATTTTCACTAGAAAGTACAAAAATACTTTGGTGATAGAAAGCTATTTGTGTTTCAGAAAGACATCAACAGGATACATTTTGAGGAGCCTTGAGAGGATAGAATAGTACATCTGAAATTTTGTAAAAAGCTGAAAATGTCATGTAATTCCTAATAACACCTCTTCCTTTTATGTCAAATGAAATAAATATCAATTGGGCTGAATTCATACAGTCACTTCAAATTTAATTTTTTTTCTGTAAAACCTTCTAGTGCAGTATTGTTAGGATTGTTGAAACTGTTTACGAAAATATCTTCAATTCTATGAATTTTTATATAATTCAACATTGTAGTAAAATATTCTTGAGTTCATTTACTTTTCACTGTTTATTCAGTTATAATATTTAATCAGCATCATATTCAATTCAGATTAGCAGCTGGGTGTAAAAATTCATCAGGATGGCACAAAAATCAAGTGTACCTTTGGTGTTGCAATGACAGACGGAACCAGGGAGTTTTGTTTTCGAAACCAGAGATTCCATGGAATTATTCTTGTTGAGCTCACCTACCAATTCAAAATAGATTATGTTAAAAATGTCACAACATTTACAAATTTATGAAAATTGTTACATTAGATTCTGCCCAGGTGATGTGAGGCGCAAAAAATATAATAAAGTTAATGATATTTTTAAATTAAACAGGCAAATAGGTTCAAAAAATGAAGTATCTCACAAATGATAATGATGTGCTATTAAAACTTTGGTAAAATTTCAAAGATAAAATGTTAATCTGTAAAATCAGTATCAAATATAATAGTAAAAGAAAGAAAAATATGTAAATATAGACAGATAAAGTGACAAGTTGTTTTAAGAAGAAATTATTCACTTCTAGGACAAGAACATACTTTCGATCAATACCTGATCAAAGTAATTTCAAACAACTGAAAGATGACAAATATTTTTGAACCACAACAGAATTTTTGCAAGTGCGAGTAATGTTTGAAGGCAAAGGCCAGAAGCTAAGGCCTTCATCTATACTTGACGTATAATACACTAAATTTTTCAGGCTGACACAAATACATATCAATTTGGTCTGGTATCTCAGGTACAGTTCTAGTTTACTCATTTTGTCCTCAAATATATGACAACTATTTAAGAACAGAAAAAGTACTATCAGCACAGTAAAAGTGAAGTTCAATGTTTATGTAGGATTATTCAAAAAAGTTGATAGAACAGGTAGAATTATTAATTATTTCAAATACGAAACTACAAACCTTTGACGTTTTTTAAGGATATTTTACTCTGATTTTTTCCAATTTGCAATATCTATAGTTAGATGTAGTTCAATATCCGTCGTGGCATTAGCCAGGGAAGTAGTAGTTTTCTGTCAGATTTTTGCCTCATATTTCCTACATTGTGGAAATATTTGGAGAGAAGGTACTTCGATTTTATTCTTATCAATATCTAGTTACTTTATGTGCTATTGCAAAAAATTGTTTATGAAATCCTTTGAAGAAACCTTATATAAACGAGAAAACAATCCAATGTATGTATATTAGGAATCAACAATAAATGTATACAAACAAAATGGTTTGCTTCAACTGATTTTTTTTTATCAGCTGAAAATTTGTTGTTTCATTCACTCAGAAAACAGTGAAAACCTGGAACAGTATTCACAACCATAATACCAAAAGATTGTTGGCCGCTAGCAATTTCAGATAAAATTTTGGAAAATGGTGATTTATTTGACGAATTCGACAATTTCAAATACTTTCGATATAGATTGGAAACAATATTTGTCTAATTTTTTATATATCTACTATGTACACGATTTTATTTTGATGTCAAGCAAATGTCTTCAATTTCAATTATTAGGATTATTTTCTTGATATTTATTGATCACATTCTCTAAATGATTTTTTATGTCAGTTTGAGATTTAATTTTTTTTATACTTACCATAAACATGTTGTTTCTTGGGATAATGAAGATGATTGAGAATGACTCGACGAATTCAGTCTTCCCACTTTTTGTCATCAGTTTGCAGACTGGCTCAACATCTCTTTCTCAGGACTCGTTCTTTTAACAATGAACAGAAAAGCTTCGGAACTCTTTGCCTGAAGAGATTTACCCTGAAGCTTAAAACCTCTCTTCCTAAGTTCTTTATTCTATATTTACCATGCATTTTGTCAGTTCTTCGGTATGATGAGCAGGATAGTAGTCATCGCAGAAGAAGAGTCTGTGCAAGTGACCTAAAAAAAATAAAAATTGTATGGAAAGCTAGGAAATAACTGAATCATTTATTCAGAGGTTTAGAAAAGGTTTGCTGTGTCCCACAATACTTGTTATTCTAAAAAAAGATTTGAAGAATATTTTAAAGAGATTCTCTATTTTTATGCCAAAGACCCCCTTTGGATGTAAAGAACATATGTTTGAAGTTTTCTAGTATACCTATAGAGGGGGAAACCTCAGAACAAGTTCTGGAATAAAAGGAATGTTGACTGTACATCAATGATCAGATGCAGTAAAGAAATTCTAATTAGACTATCAAATAATACAAATAATTCATAAAGTTTTGTTCTATTTTTATGAACATGATTTTAATAATAAAATTTCTTTCAAATTTTGAAAAATGAAATTATGTTTTTTGAATTTTTCATTTGTTCTGGTAATTTATTACCTAAATGTTTCTATGGAGCTGAAAATTGGATTTGCTTTTCTTTTGTTGGAATGTTGTCCAAGTGAAAGTGATTCGAAATACAAGTATTATGACTATGTAATTTGAAATTTTTCTGAATTGGTGTATAACTCTTTTGAACATTCTTGGTTAATTTGAATGCAAATTCAGCATTTTGGGTAATTGATTTGTGAAGCCAAAATTAAAGACTTTTAAGTACAAATCAGAATATACTACACGAAAAATGAGAAAAAAAAACTTTCTATGTTTTTATACCACTTCTATTTGTAACCAACGTTACTGCAGTTTCGTCCAATATGGACATTATCAAACAATACAATAATCTGAAATAATAAATAACACTTCTTAAATACCCTTAATTCTACCCGAGGCCTTTCTTAATGACTAACGGTCAATAATGACTTTTACCTGGACCTTGTTTATTTGCGACAATGTGACTGCGCTGCCTTAAAAACCGGTGAATAGACCAAATCCAGTTGATCATTCAGTAGGTTACATCCACAATATTTGTGTTTATAAATTTCTAGGGATTCTAAATAATTCAGTTTCCAACCCTTGCTTGCATAGTGCAAAATTTCCGTATCGTTCAGACTCGGAAACTTGTGGTTGCATTCCAAGGAATGGTTTGAAAATGTCGAATCATTTTTCCCAGTCTGAAGGACCTTTCATGTTCAGCGTATCTTTTTGAAAAATTACGTCCACATTGTCCCACATAAACACCGTTACACTCTGGACACTTAAGCTTATAAACTCCAGATTTTTCCATTTTTGCTATTCTATCTTTGGCATTGAAAAGAAAATTAGACAACCTGGCATGCGGCCTGTATGCTACTTCTATATTATTCTTTCTAAAGAATCCCGCAATAGCCTCTGTTCTTCTCCCAAAGTACGTTAAGGTTACAAATTTCTTAGTTTCTGATTGTTTGACCTGGGGGTATATTAATTTGTGCGAAAATTTAAGACGATGTTTTCTGACTAACTTTTGAATTGTGGCCGCTTGGAAACCATTATTTTGTCCTATCTGTATGATTGTTTTAATTTCTGTATCTAGATTATTAGCAGACAAAGGTTACGAGAACGCTCTATGTAACATTGAATTATATGCTGCTAATTTTTTACTATCGGGGTGAAATGAATCACTTGGGATTGTAATGTCCGTGTAGCTCGGTTTTCTGAATACATTGAACTCAAATTTATCATGATTGTGTGATGGTTAGGTCTAAGAAATCAATTTGTATTGTATGTTACTATTTAGATTATTTATAAATATCCAGTTTCTGATATTCTATTTCATTAAAAACTCAACCCATGTGTGCCAGTTGATGCACATATCTGGACATTACCTGTATGTCCAATAGTAAACATCCATTCGACGTCCAATTCATGCACCTGCATTTCGAATACTGATAATATTGTCGCGACTAGGGCTACTAGAGTAGCATCCTGAGCCGTATAAGGGGTAGTTTCCCTCATACAAAATGCGACTTGGGGTGTAGCTACATACGGTAGCTATAGTAAATAAAGGGGCAGTAATAGAACATAAACATTTATTAAGTAACAACTGGGATACGGGGGGAAAGACAAATATACATTTGAAATACGGGATACTCAATGATAAAATACTTAAAACAACTCTTACCTAAAACTATCACTAAACCAATACTTACAGCTAAGGCCAGAAAGGCCTAGCCTGTAAGGCTAACTGAGCGCCAGGGCTCTCTCCTCAATGGGAGTCTAT
This sequence comes from Chrysolina oricalcia, assembly GCA_944452925.2. NCBI lineage: Eukaryota > Metazoa > Arthropoda > Insecta > Coleoptera > Chrysomelidae > Chrysolina > Chrysolina oricalcia. The sequence continues at coordinate 31,322,421 of OX101824.2, forward strand.
TACTAACTATCTCCTCAATCTATTCCTTTTGTATTTATATAAGGAAATTTGTTTTGTTCATTCGGTCAACGATTTTAGCTCGTCACGCGACTTCGCTAATTTCAATGTCGGTCACATATGACAATGAACTTCTATATCGTGGACGAATTAATAAACAATAAGATGAATGGATCAATGCACTAAAATAATTCAAATTCAACATTTACGACATATGCCCACCTTCTAAGAAAGCTGGACCCCAGCTTCAAAATACATACACGACCCTACGAAACCTTTATACAAAGCAAGTGCCCTATTCTAATAATACTGAAATAATAACAAAAAATATATTTTTCTGGATCCTATTACGTGGTACACACACCGCGACGGAATCTGGTCCTGTTGATACCATACGTTTCTTCAGCTCTGGCATTTCTACAGTATTCCGTATCCGGTAAAACAGCTCGATATTGAACGGGACTGCATCGTTTGGCACCCTGGGTACTGGCTATCGACACGTATTCAGTGGCGGGACTGGCAGCTACGGTAGGCGTTACCAGCGCTACCACATTCTGGGACAATCAACGGCAAATGTCTGGTGCCTCTTCTGGGCACCACTGGTTCAGGAAGCTGAGTCGGCTTGGAAGTTTTCGACCTGGATAATCTTCTGGAATCCTTGACAAACTCACGTTTCTCCATCCTCCATTTATGACTTCAGGAGGAAGCATCTGGATTACTCAGTTCGTCCAGTGCTTCACTCCTTTGTACAGCCTCTCCATCTTGATTTGCTGTCGACCTTTGAAACCTTTCATTCCCGATACTTCCTGGAATTCTCACCGGAATCACGCTCAGAATCCTCTGGATTACTCAGTTCGTCCAGTGTTCCAACCCTTTTTGAACCATTTTGAATATCGCAGCTTCTCACTTTCAGTTATTGCCAGCCATGTTGTCTTGAAAAATAGGGGTTATGAAATGTCTGTTGTGCCCCACGTTCCGCGCCATGTTTTGAAAAATATGGGTCACGTCTGGGCAAACATACATTAGACTGAAGAGGAGGGGAGGATGGAAGCTCTACTTGAGTTTGGCGGTTTTCACGAGCTTTTCTCATCTGTTTGAATTCAACAAACCACTTCCATTCCTCTTTCTCCTCCTCAGACATCACTTGCCGAAAAGCAGGGATTTCGCTATTCGTGCGGGCCGTTTGATGAACGTTTCCGCGTGCAAGTGGACCCCCTTCAAGGCTATTCCCTGTGCTAGCTCGAGAGACATGGAGACCCGAATATTGTCAGGAGTTCGTGGGCGGTTTTGGTCAAACATTCTCACTTCATTCATTCTCGACTCTATTTGCGAGTCTGTAGAAATATTAAGTGGACTGGAGGTCCCTGAACGTAACGTATTACGTTCTAAATTCTGGAATGCTTCCAAAATTCGGCGTGGAGTGCCGGTATTTTTCGGGGTTTGAAATTCCCCAGCGGGTTGGCCGTCGAAAGTCAAAAAACTAGGTGAGGCCCTCAAAGGCCTATTATCAAAATTTTTAGCTGAAATTTCCCTCAGACTCAGATCACGCCCTGTATTCTGATCAACAGAAAAATTTAATCGAGATTCATCATCATTGTCTTCATCAGGACAGCCCACAACGTGACTTTTATCCACATTCACATCATCCATACTACAATGCACAGAGTTCAACCTAGGAGATGCAAATAAATTTAAATGAACCGGTTTTTGAGAATCCAGGTGGTAACTAGATTCTGTAGCGTTATTTTCGACGCGACGCGATTCAACAACTAATTGTGAGCGCTTCGGGAGAAATGCGTGGGGCTCGCCTTCCTTGACGGCCACGCCTGGTGAAACCCTTGGGTTTCTATTTATTGTGGGGCTCTCCAAACTAGAGCCAAAAGAAAAATTATTTTCAACAGAAAATGTACCACTTATAGGAGCAGTTAGGATGGGCGGTAAGGCCGGATGTTTCTCAAACAGAGAACAATCAAGAGCTTGGTTAGATATAAAACTCGTGAAATTTTCAGCGGGGTGAAGTACACAAGAAGTTGGTTGAACTTTTGTTTGTCTGCGAGTCCTCGGACGTAAATTGTAGGACATTTGGGGAATGTCAAAAGTGAAGTTACTTCCTAAGAAAAAAATAATCGCGTGCAGTGATTTATACTTAGTAAATTCCCCTAAGACAGAACTAAACAACGCGTACAATGCTAAACCCTATATTCAAATAATCTCTGAAAAAAAAAATTGGGTGAATATCACCTGTGCGGAATTCGCACACAGGCACTTATGCAGGAACGCTATATAAAAATAGTACCCTTAAATAAATGCTGAAAATAAAGGTATGGTTATATTATCCGCTCTGTACTCGGGAACGCTAGTGCCAGGAACGCTTTATATACAAAAAAAATACCCTCAGGTAATTGCTGAAAATAAAAGGTAAAGTTATGTTATACGACCTGTACTCAGAAACACTAGTGGCACAATCAATATTGCCATAAAAAAGGAGAAACGCAACACTGCACTGCAATAATAGCAAATCGCAAACCGCAATTACACTGCACAATAATTAAGCCGTGGCAAGAACTCTGTCTCGTTGACTTATTATCACTTTTAAAAAAAATACCGACTTATGCCCGCGTCTCGTCCGTACCGACGTCCGACGCTACGTGTACTATATCCGCGTCTTGTTCGAACCGACGTTCGACGCTAAGTGTACTATACCCGCGTCTTGTTCAAACCGACGTTCGAAGCTAAGTGTTATACCCGCGTCTTGTTCGAACCAACGTTCGAAGCTAAGTGTCCTTTTTCACTACTCCAAAACCCTCTGTGCTGAGAACATCTTTTAGTCCGAAAACAACTCAAGTATTGTTTGCCCGCCTAGAATAGTTAACAGATGTCTTAATCTCCTTTTTTCTAAGCAACCCATTTCGTGTTCTCGGTATCTACTTTCTCTAGCTAGGGCGGCCATAAACCAGCGCCAAGAAACGGATGAGATCGTCGAAGTTTTTAGAAATGCGTGTGAAAGGTTTATTTCAATAAAGTTGACATATCATTCGCGGGGAGATTATTAATATAGATTTCCATACGACAATGTTGGGTGTCCAAATTCTATTCTCGAAATGCCAGACTGGGTACTCGGTTGTCCTGATCTCTTCTCTCCAGGATTGTGTGTGTACCATAACCGAGAAACAAAACAAGATGCAAATAAATACATAACTATATCAAATAACTAATCAAAATAAAAACCATTACAACTATTACTATTTCCCATTTTTTTTTCCATAATTATATTTATTACGATTAGTTTTTTTTTTCAGCTTCTATGACTAATAGAAAAATTCAAATTTTTTTTTGTTACATGTTAATCCTTAATAATTCTACTCAAAAGAAAATTCAATACAAAATATTATATTCTATCTAACCAATAATTTTCAAACTTCAATTTAAATGACCAACAATTTTTTTTCCAATCTTGGGATAAAAATGACCTGTCAAATATTTCTTATCGAATGAATATCTCCATAAACTTGAGCCATATAAAAACGCTTTATTGCCAGAAACTATCAGTCAAAAAATTTGTAATCAAACAGTTTATTGTTTTCAAAACACTCACGATCAATTACTCTCATAGTTCATTTCGAATTATCAACAAATATTTCACATTAATAACAAAAGGAAACCGTCGAATGTTTCTTACGACAAATCAATTGACTATTTACTGGCCATATAAAACGCTGAATCGCAAACGTATTACTCGACTTTGTTTTCAAAACACAATTGGTCATCACATTTCATTCAATATTTTCAGTATTGCATTTTTCGATAAAATTCCGAATATATTTATAGAAGATACCGACAATGGGAGTTTTCAGGAATTCAATAAAAAAATAATATTATTCGAGAAACGAGACGGCCAAATTATAATTTATCAATTTGGGAATATTAATCAAAACACGATTGTTTGTTATGACCCATTTCATTATTTACTGTTGCAATCTTGTAAATGAGCAATTGTTTTCATATGATTCAAAAAAAATATCATTCGAGGTAATGGGGATGGCCAAATTACAATTTATCAATTTGTGAATGTTAGATATCAGTTCACGCCTCCTGATCACCATCTTGAGTGTAACACTGGTATGCCATCAATTTGGTTAGGACAGTCATACAAATCGTGAATCACATTATATGACAAATTTCGAATTAGCAATTTAGACCTCTTGATCATCTTTATGACACCCATAATTTTCATCTCTTCAATGTTCTGTTTTGCAGTTCAAGTACATACTTTAAATTTCGTATTCACACTCTTTACAATTCCTCATGACTCATTCATCCAAAAACCTTTCTCCGTGCAACTGTTTCTCTCCTACATCGACAGCTCACATTATCGCAATTCATCCATTTTCTCGGCAACACATCGAAAAAAAAAAACAGCATCGTTCATCAATGATTCTCTTGGAAACCCATCAAGAGCATGTATATCACTATATACCATTTACCAAAATATCTCAAAACACTTGGCAACACTTCAAGCGTAAGATACTGCAGACAGACGCTCAATCCCACTTTGAGGATTTTCTCCTACGTCAGTCCTGCAAACTCCTTTACAACAGCCTCTTCCGGCCGTCATTCAATTATTCTATAACTCTTTTATAGACATAGGTAACCTATTACCCTATAAATATTCTCATATCACGATATTCCATTAAAAAGTCGATCATACACCAATTGCACCAGATATTTCGAAGACGTCATGAGCATAATTCCAAGAGCATGCAAAGCAGAACATATTTTTTCGAAAAAAATAAATCAAAAACACCACAATGTCATTTACAAGTGAAGCAATTCAAAATTCAATTAAAAAATATGACCCTATTCTTGTAAAAAAAAATTCTTCACATTAAGTGTATTTCAAAAATACCTTCAACCCTTTTATATAACTACTGTCACTCAAAACCATAATGCACAACAATTGAGGCAAACTGCTCATCCTCAAAACTTTCAAGGAAGACTCAAAAATATTCCAAGCAAATATGCAGCTTCCATATTTCATTCTTACTCAACATTTCCCAACATGCCCCTTTCATTCGGGCATTCATCTACATTTTTCTCCACAGTTTTCTCAATAGAACTAGCATTTTTACACAGTGACAGATATTTCTCATGAAGGTATTTTTGGCATTAATTTTCTCGCATTCATTCATATTTTCAACATTATTTTCTCTTTTTCATTCAAACAATCATCTCACTTCTTTGCATTCTTTCAGTTATATTCTCTTATTTTCTCATACTTGCAATACTTTTCATAGCCGTAGTGTTTTTCTTCCTCCCTTCTTGCTGTCGTTGACGGTTCCTGCTATATAAAAAAAATCATTATCTATTAAAAACAACAAAATAATTATTTCCCTTTGTACCAAAGATGAACAATGTTCATTTATATCCTTCTCCTGGATATATGTTCAAGGTTTGGTACAACATTTACTCTGAACTCTGTATAAAAATCCTATTATATTAAAAATTATTAAAAATATTGGAAACGTCCTATTAAATAATATATAATTCACGAAAAAAACCGGACATCCACAGTATACCTGAGTTGGGACAAACTCAGATTAACTCATTTTGATTTTTTCGGAATTGTATACCTCTTCCTCAGTTCGGTATGAAATTCCTGTGACAGGGAAAATTCATAAAAGTAGCAAAAACTTTCTCATTTCTATAACATACGAAAACAAATTACTAAAATTAGGCCTGAATACTCAAATTCATTTTGAATATTTGTCCAAATATTCATGAAACTTTTATATTAGTAATACTACACAACACGAAAAAAAAACCTTTGCTCTATAAGGACCAAAAAAATATTACTCCAGATTCACCCATTTCTATGTTCACATTATTATTTTCCTGGCTGAGAGGAAGATACCGTGAAATATTTTGTACATAATTCTGAATAGGGTTAATTAAGACGAATCAACCTCCAGGACGAGCAAAGCCCATCCATCATAGTCCTTAGGCTTTGGTTGGGGTGAAACGGGGCAGGGTGGGGTTAATTATGGAGAATTAACCCCCCGGGACTAACAAGGCGCCTCCACCATATGTCGCGACTAGGGCTACTAGAGTAGCATCCTGAGCCGTATAAGGGGTTGTTTCCCTCATACAAAATGCGACTTGGGGTGTAGCTACAGATGATAGCTATAGTAAATAAAGGGGCAGTAATAGAACATAAACATTTATTAAGTAACAACTGAGATACGGGGGGAAAGACAAATATACATTTGAAATACGGGATACTCAATGATAAAATACTTAAAACAACTCTTACCTAAAACTATCACTAAACCAATACTTACAGCTAAGGCCAGAAGGCCTGTAAGGCTAACTGAGCGTCAGGGCTCTCTCCTCTATGGGAGTCTATTACTAACTATCTCCTCAATCTATTCCTTTTGTATTTATATAAGGAAATATGTTTTGTTCATTCGGTCAACGATTTTAGCTCGTCACGCGACTTCGCTAATTTCAATGTCGGTCACATATGACAATGAACTTCCATATCGTGGACGAATTGATAAACAATAAGATGAATGGATCAATGCACTAAAATAATTCAAATTCAACATTTACGACAATATACCCAGTCAACACAGAATGGTCTCATAGATGGTAGTGGGATTCACATTCATGTTACAGATCACACCAGTGAATCGCAAAGTAACCCCCATTATTATCGCATAAACGTCTATTCGGTGCCCCGTTGGTCATGTCGAGACATCAAAATGTGATGCAAAATGGGACTCGAAATTAGCCCAATGTGACATTCTATTTATACTTCGGAATAAAATGCACATTGAGATTCTTTCGTATATAACAATGTGAAATTGAATGGACTGGTACTTATTCGAAAATGCGCTTCACTTTCTGATTCACCTGTATGTCAAGAATAAAACAAAGTTCACCTCAATATTATCATTCTTACTGATGAATTACTGTTCGTATGGATTGGAATGCTAGAAAACGAATGCGTGAGTTGATTCCGTAGCATTTACTTCTCACAAACAAAAAAATTATCAAACTATGTCTGAATCATGGAAAAAAACAATATACTGGAATGTAGAAAAATCTATAATTCAACTCCATTCCTCTGGGCAGCATCTTCTCTGCGGCGAAATCAGTACCTATCCTGAAAATGCCAAATTCTGTAAATCACTTAATTTACCTTTCTAAGTTTCTACTCACCGTACTGGTCCTTGAAGGGATACAGTTCTTGGTGGAAATAATAATTGGGCAATGTTAATAAACACATTTGATTCAACTAGTGAAATAAAAAGAAGCAAACAGAACACTACACACTATCAGACATACCTATAGAATATTTAAATAATGGCGTCAACCAAATACAAATTCTACTTGACTCTCGACTCGACAAACACTTCTGGCCATTTTGTGCCGTGATGGTGATGTCACGATCAATTTTGTTACCAACCTAATTCCTTCTATACCAACAAAATCGCAATGAAACCAAAATTCATGTTTATTTGCTTTGCAATTTTCGTCACATTGTATGCCTCAAAGCGACACTAATGAGAAGAGAATTGTGATCAATTCATAACATTTGGCATCACTTAGTGGTAACACTGATGTCTAAATGCAACTCATTTTGTTACCATAATAATCAAGAAAGCAACATCTCCTAGATGTTTGTGTTAACTGGGTATAATGATATATTTAAATATTTTGGTAGTAATATATAAATAATAACAGGCATAACACAGAACATTTTGTTATACTCAGCACTCAGCTGGCAAAATTGACTGGAGACGACAAAATGATTATCAGTTCAAGAAGAAGAATATTTTAGGCTGGGTGGTCTTGTGCAGTAGCAGCTAGTAGCAGTGTGCTGCGTAGTGTGTTCGTTCATTATTGGTTTCGCCGTTTCGCGGTTATTTGTTCAACTTTATAATAGGTCGTCTTATCTTGAATAAAAAAAGACGTTATAACTGATTACTGGATTAATTGTGGAGTTGTGTACTTGGAGAGTTGTAAAACTTTTGTGTTGGTGATTTCAGTGGAGCAATCACAGATAAGTATACTTATTTTACCGGCTTCCATACGTCGTATTTGAAATGAATAATAAAAGGAAAAGCAAAAGCAGCTCAAGAAAACTTTTTTTGAATAAGTATTATAAGAGAGCATTGCGAATGCAATTGAGGGAGGATGATTCTTCATCTGAAGAATATGAGCTTGATCAGTCAACCAGTGGATCTAACTCATTTCAAAAGAATTCAGAAATGTTTGTTTCCACAAACAATGTATGTGAAGAAACTGATAATTTTGATTCACAGAAATATAACCTTTCTTCAGCTGGATACATCAGTAGTTTTGAGGAGGAACAAAACAAATCTGATAATGATGCATTACTTTTTAGTTTAAACTCTGATCGTTCAGAACATAAAGAAGTGGAGAACCAGTCACTTCCTCCACAACTGGCAATGTGGGCATTAAAACATAGTGTTCCTTATAACGCTGTCAACGATATATTAAGACTTCTTCAACCACATTTTTCTGAAATAACTAAAGATGCTAGAACTTTATTAAAAACTCCTCATAAAGTACATCCTACAGTAATTGATCCTTTCGAAAATTATATGCAAACTTTCAAAAGGTTGATCAGGAAAAGTGAAAAACCCTTGCAACAAATTATGTGTAGGTTGAATGAGATACTATTTGAATGAAACCTCCATTATTGAGAAGCATGTTGGGACTCCTCAAATTGAACATTTCAGTGGCCCGTTACTACGTGGTCTGAACATTACTGAACAGTTTAGAAAAATCTATTTCAGGAAAAACTGTTTGCTGAGTATTTCTGAACCTAACAATTGTTGTTGCCTTCTAGATAGTAGTATTGTAATTATTGAAAATATTGTAATTATGGACTTGCAAGTAGTTATTCTGGCTCAGAAGTTTTTAAAATTAACAGACTTCTATACTTCACCTTGTAAATCTTTAGAATTACGTATCTATTTGGATTCGACTAGTGATTTGAGTCCACTTCAACCATGGAAAATAAGTGAAATATTGCATAAATGTATGATATTGCCAATTGAACAGAAGAGAGTGATCATTCCATTGCTACATTTGCAATAAATATTTTTATTCAACAAAAGTAATTCATTAAATTTCATCTAGGTATCAATACATTTTTTTTATTTCATTCAAATATATTTTTGCTGGCATTTCAAAACTATTGCATTTCATTAATGAGAAAAATTGTTGATACTAGTTTTAAAGAAATATAATTCAACGGTTGTAAGGAGCAGTAAATGTTTTCTGTTAATGATTAATAATATTGTATAAGTTGAAGCGAAAGATTGTAGTAGGTAATTAATTTTTGGTTAATAAGTATTTTAGTAAGACCACATTCACTTTGATACTAATTTTAGATAGATAATTGTAGTGTAGTTGGCATATTATGTATGTGAATAGGTATTTTTTGGTAATTTGTTTATGATCTGATTTACCAGGTCCCAAAGATGGAGAAAACATGGACGGTTGTCGAATTTTTGGAAGAGAATTTTGTGGAAGCAGTCCCAACACATTGGTTAATTGGAAACACATGTGTATGGCCACCATATCCTGGTAGGGAAAAAGTAATTCATTCTATTTGCATTTATGAAGATATGAATACATGGTGGCACAGTCATAAAATAGCAATTTTTCGTAATGGAACATACAGTAAGTAGCATATTCTATGAGGGAATCTATTATTACAGGATAAGTTCTACATTGTACAGTGACCGCCAAAAAGTATGTACCATAAGGGAAAAAAGTTTATTATTAGAGTATTGGCTAAAATTTTCTTGGAAAAAATTTGTGCATGTCCGATAACCTAAAAATCGATTTCGACCATGTCACGTGACCACTAGTATGGCGGCAAAATGGAAAAGAATACCATCAAGAGGCCAAAAGTGGAGTAAGATGACAATATATCGAAAAAAGTAATTTGAAAAAGTTCCTTGGAATTAAATTTTATACTCACACACAGAGTTTTAAGTAATAAATAAAAAAAATTGAAAATTGCCATTTTTTGAAATATTTTCCAATACTCTAATAATAAACTTTGTTCCCATATGGTGCATACTTTTTGGCGGTCACTGTATATTGTGCGTGTTTTTGGATAAACTTCTTTGTCTAGTCTCTTACTGGTGAATTAATTCTATTATATTCTCGTTTTTCAGATAGTTACTTGGAAGCTCGAAGGAAAACGAAGGTTGCGGAATAAGTACAGCAGCGACTTGAATGAAGACTATTCAAAATCCAGAAAGCACAGGAAAAAAACAATCTTGTCTTCTGATGAGAGTGACGAAGATGAAGTATACAGTAAATTACCTCCTCCTCCATCTAAACAAAGAAACAAAGACACTCCACCCAACCTGATGAGGTACTGATTCCCTCTCCTCCACAAACTCCTATAAATGAAGGTGAATAATTTTCCGTATTTCTATAATACCTTATAATTTCTGTAATACATAATTTGCTTTATTAAAATACCTTTTCAACATTATTAAAACAATTTTCCCTCAATGAAAATTTTCTTACTTAGTGCATGCATTTCTAAGAAAATCCTAATCATCTACCTGCAACTAGCATTTGAGGGTTTGTTTTTCAATAAACTGTCATTACCTTATTGATTCAAGTTCAAATACTATTAATTGTAGTGTGTATGTACAATTTCTTAAAAAGAATAAATTATGAATCTGAATATTTTGAAAACTCACCGATTTCCCATGGACTAATCATGAACATTATTGTTTTCAGTGTCACAGAAATCACCCAGTATTTTTGCCAATGCAACAAGTTGCCTTTGCTGCCCAATTCATGGAAGCAAAATATTGGTGAGCATTAGTGATCTTATATTTCTATGTTCCAAATAACACAATGATATTCATTGCTTTTTTATCTGACTTAAAATTTTATGTAATTTTCAGATGAAACAATGAAAAAAAAAACAGTAAGCAGTACTATTTGATGAGTAGTATTTTAATTGATATCAGTTCAAAATTGGAGAACCTCCAAATCACTGTTACATATCAAAATTCTCCAGAAGAAATTGAATCACTTTTTACAAAATTTCCACTCTTTCCTCTAAATAATGTAGAAGACCTGAATACCATCGAGGAATATTTAGGAGAAAATAACAATTTCAGAGCAGCTGTGAGTGCACATTTTAATACTAGTTGATCATTTGAAAGCACATATTATTTCTTTTTTGTTTCAGTGTAATGAGATGTCTAGAATGGTAGGCTGCAATTTATACGAATTTATTAAGAGGTGCATGTATCAGCTCATAAGTAATTCCCTGGCATCTACATACAGTTACAAGGCGAAACAAAAAGAAATTTGTTCATTTGAAGATAGCCAGCCTTCTGTTGTGTAAGAGGAATAATAAATGCATTGTCTAGTTGGTCTGTGACAAAATGCTCAATATACGAATAACTTCGTTCAGCTATTTGTTAATATTTCTGTAATTTCAAGCCGATTGCTCATTAATGTATTTTATTTCATAGGTGCTGCAGAGAAGGCATATTATGAGAAAAATACTAAAAAAGAAATAGAGGATTCCATAATGAAGTGGCTAAGGAGAGCAAGTGAAAGAAAATGAATGCAAATATGAAATAATATAGTGTATTATGTTCTCGTATTTTTCAGAATATTATTTATATTTTTTATCCATATTCAGTTATCAGAATTTTTTATTTATTTTATTGTTATTGTTGTGTCACATATAATGTGTTTAAGTTTGTTTCCTTCTAATGTTATATTCATTAAATAATTTAGATTAACTTGAGATATATAATTTTTGTTTTCTTTTTTACTTTTTAATGTGTTTTAGACCATTGGACGTCAAAAGTGGTGCCGTATGGGCCTCCACTGGACATCCATTGGACGTTTTACGTACAATTAGGGACGTCCAATGGATGTTTTGACGATCCAGAACGAACATTAATTGGACGTACATAGTATGTACATGTGCTGTGTGGGTCGTGACAAGCGCTAATTGTGAACAATGCAGATTTCTTTATTTATAAGTTTTCAAACGCCCAAATTGTCGTAACTGTCCAAGATAAGCATCTATCAAAAGCCAGGACTTTGGAGTTGATGGTGAGATGAGTAGAATGAAATATCCACAAAGAATCACTTCACAAATTCAGGATTCGTCAGCCGAACAAAACCAGGGACCCCTGTATGGCTAGACACCTGTAGCTTTCACCAAGTCTACTATCAGACTCATCATCTCTCAGTCGAAAACGAAATCCACCTTGAAGATTTTTTCATCCAGGAAGTTAGGTTACCAACATTCAGATATTTCAATAGTTGCATGCAACGAGTTCTTATTGAATAGAGGGAGAAGTAAACAAACCAAAGTGGCCCCCAATGCAAATTTATGCAAAGTTATTCAGATTTTTCCTACGCAAATAACGCAGCTCATTGGCTGATACAAAAATGATGCTAATAGGCCTTTTCATTTAGATGACAAATGACTAACTTTGTTTACCTGTCAGACCCAACGGCAGTGCCGTCGAATATTTTTTCTTTTTAAAGGAAATAAAATAATCTTTTTTCTCATGGACTTGAATTTACATGGAGAAAAAAACTCACTATTTGAAAATATTCGTGTATACTGTTTTATATAAGAATTAAAGGTTCTTGGTGGTATAAAGTAGGTTATATTTACTTAACATATAAAGCATTTTTTTCGTTCCAATGCTTTTTCATTTGATGTAAGTATAGGTATATTGTTTTTGAGAAATGCCGATTTGAGAAAATAAGAATGATCTCTATTCAAACTTATGTATATCTAACCTCAAATGATCATTGAAATTAATCTACGAAGCAATGGTTCTTGTTCTATTGCTCAATTATAAGCCCGTATCTGCAAAAAATGTAAAATTTGTTTTTTTCGTTTCTCAGAGTTTCCCGCAAATAAGTGAATAGGTGGTACCCAGTATCGTGTTTGAAAGAGACTAGATTGTACTTTTAAGTAATACCTTGCATGGCAATGACCAATAAATGTTTGAGAATATCCAGTAGGTCTCTGTTCAGGGTATCATTTATCAGGTAGATTACACGCTCTGGAAAATGTGGTAATTTTTAAGGGAAATACGCAAAAAATCAGTGAATATTCAGTTTCAAATTATTGTGAGATCATATCTATAATTTTTACTGTATTCTGGGTATTGGAAGTTTCTCACAACACAGATTATTATAGGTATATTATATATATATTTGTAAATTCTCTTCTGTTATGGCATTTTTTCATTTCATGGGTAGTAATTCCATCAATGTGGAACCTATGGATAGAAATAACGAAAATTGAGTGTTGGAAGGTCAATGCTACTTTCCGTTCTATAACTCTCATTAGGTTTGGATGTCAAGCAAAAGAGGTATGGGTCCACAGAAATATAATTATATTTTTATGTATGGCACCCAAATTATTCATCCTCCAATAATACACAAAGGAACTAAACAGTACCACAGTTAATCGAAAGCGTTTCCCAGATTGTATAGTTCAATATGAAAAAAATTGCACTTTTTCTTATTCTCATGAAAATTGTAAATTGTACAGAGTAAACGTCAGTTTCTGAGGCAAGCATAAGTGCAATGTTTTAATTATAGATTACCTATAATACGAATACACTTTATCAAAAAGCACCCAAATTCCATTTTAGGGTTGCAATCATAATCCATAAGGTAGAATATACAAGTAGAATTGTCTATTACACAAGTCAGAGGTTTGGAAATAAAACAAAATAAATCAAGTATTGATTGAATGTGAAAAAACTTGTATAGATTTTCTTCATTATTATTTAGTTTTCAGATGGTGGATTGAAAACTCATAAAATCTGTCAAGAAACTTTAAAGAAGTTGAATAGGAAGGAAGGTCTGATGAAATATTGCTGCATTGAAAAATTGTATCGGGGAATAGGAAAGAAACAAAGTTGTTGCTTAAAGGTTATTCGAAAAAACAAATCTGATATTGTTAAAAATATATTGTAAAAATATTGTATAATATGTCTTGAATGTCTTGATTGATAATTGTGTGGCGCATTTGCTTTTCAACTGTAAGAAAACTGTAAAACCTACAGCACCACAAGGCTCAATCGTGAGTTTGTACAAATTCATTCAAAATAACGATTCTTTATAGCAATGCGACATAATTTATATCTACTATATTTGATACAAGCCTTGTGTTACCAATTTTGATTACAACACAAACAATATTAATGTAAGAAATAAGTAAATTTTGTAATCATAATCATGGGCCCTGGTAGTCGGCTGGTAGAGCATTTGTCTCTCAAGCGTAGGGTCGTGGGTTCGATTCCGGTCACCGGTCTCCGGTCACCGGTCTCGTGCATGGCATCACACGTTAAAGGTAAGGGCTGCGCCTTCTCTAGCTCGCATAAATCTTTTGAATACTTCTAAGTGTTGCACGTAGGAGTGCAACAGGTTGAAGGAATTAACAAATTCAACAATTAAAAAAATTTATAAACCTAAGTTGAAGCTATATATAAACTTTTCTCCACTTCAAAAAATTAATGATAATTAAACTTATTTGAGTAATTAATAAATTGCTACACAATTACAATTTCACATGCTATAAAGAAAATGCCAAAAAGCTAGGTGGATCTGGCAGCCTTAACAGCTCAATATAATATTGAAAATTGTGAGATTCTTCAACCAAGAAAATTGTGCTCTTACACTACTGCTTTTCTGGTCCACTAGCTATCAATAACAAAATATAAAAATTGGACTACCCCAGATCATTTGTGAAGAGAACAAATCAACATCCAAATGATTATGAATAAATATTATGATCGCAGATAACCAAAGAATGCTTATTGTTAGAATTACTGGTGATACATTTGTTATCAAGAGTACATTTTCATCATTTTCAGACATTCATAAATCACGTTATCACCTCAAAAAATAAATATTGTTGTGGAATGATAGACTCATCAAATATGATTATCTAATGTAATGGCATAAAAATAAACGAGTGATGCTTATTTTATTTGAAATATAACTGCATTAAATAAACATAATAGAAAAATAGACAGCAAACTAACATCAAATACTTTTTAACATAATATATAATTTTGATGGCATTTTCTAGGTACATTTCATTTAACTTTGACAAACTGCAAACATTTGTTCAACTGAAACTGGTGCTTCACACACAATTTGTCATTTAATTGCATACTGTTACCAATATATAGATAAATCATTTTGAAAAGTACATATTTGAAACAAAAATTAAGTTAGTCAGTTAAAACTATGATAATAGTAATAATAAACGTTTTTCCACTATTAGCACTATTATTTTAATTCCAAGAAATTATTTTCATGTGCAAGTGGTTGATATAACTTAATTTTCAAGGTTACTAATCAAAAACAAATAATGAAAAATAGTAAAAAAACAAATATAGTTTATTATATCATTGGCAGTGTACTTAGGAAAATATGCCCTGTTAATCTCAATATATTTTCAAGCAAACACATTTTTTTTAAAATGATTTTATTAAATGATGCTCAATATATAAAGGTTTTATGAAAAAGGTAATTGTTATGACACTTTGCTTCTAGAAAATGATATATGATTTCTGAGAATTAAATCAATTTTAATTTTTTCCCCGATGACAAAAAAAAATCGTAAACTTAGCAACCAGTAAATAATTATCATTTCAAAATAATAATTTGTTGAGTTACAACACGACTGAACTATTTCGAATAAGACATTGGAAAAGAATAATTACAAGCAGAAAATGATATTGTTGCTTCTGGGTGCTTTTTGGCAAAGTGATATGTATGACAGCTCTCCAGAAATATTAATGCATTACTGTTCAGTTCTCATACATAACTATCTCTCATTAACAATTCAGTTATTCATGTTTAATGCAACTTTTGAATATAAACAGTCCATAGTCTTACTTCTTCCATAAAATAAATATGTTACCATTGAAAATTGTAGAATGTAAATAGCTATAAAAGACTGCATTAGTTATGTCAAAAAATACTCTTGTAAGATACAATATTATTTGCTTAGCAATATTCGTATATACCAAACTAGCCATTAGTGTGGTTGATTTTTGATGAGCCAGAAGAAATTCCAGCAGTTTCTTCCTGGTCGCATTTGCAGATCTCGTTTCATGAAAAAAAAAAGAAAACAGTTAGGTACATTAACAATTTTTCAATACAGCTAATTCTCCGACATAAATAAATATGATATACAGGGTGTCAATTTGAAAACTTCCCACCCTTAATATCTTCCTTCCAGTAAACAATATGAGTAATCGAAAAAACAGGTCAATTTTATTTGCAAGGGGGACACTTTCAAGGACTATTTGTAGCCCTCGTGGTTCAACCCCCTAGGAGGGGTAGATGTTACCCTTAGAATTTTAAATGGGAAGGGGGGTCAAGTAGCACATCATTTTGATGGGCGTTCAATTCTTGTTCCAATGGTACCCTGACTTATTATTTTTTGATGAGCATTTTCCGAAAAATTGCGTTCTAAACTAACAGAAGTAATTATTAGAACGCCTATACTGAGATGCATGGTTTGGCCAGAACTGGTTAGGATATTAGGTGGTACCGTTCCAACCCTTTATTAGGGGTAACATTAGCCATTAGCTCCAAACACTTTACATAAAAAAGTAGTCGAATAGTAAAACGTAGATGGTAGTAAAGTTGTGTTTATTAAATGCTGAATTTTTAAGTGTCATCGCAGAAATTGTACAGATAGCCTTCCTTTTTTGCTACTTCTGCTGTAAAAAGTTTCTGTTTTCCGGCAAAAAATTTGTTAGCAAATTTGAACTATGTGGTAGTATTATGAATACCGTTGTACCTGTTGGGCTGTTTAGGAATTACTTCAATAAGTGTATAAAAGTGTAAAAATGGTTTACATTCTTCAAGACAGAATTGAAATGATTATAATTTATGGCGAAGTTGGAAAGTGCGCACGAAGGGCGGCATGTCTTTTTAACGAAAGACATCCAAATTGTAATGTAAGTCACCGGTATGTGCTTGATTTGGTGAATAAGTTTTACGAAACTGGTTCAGTGACAAATAAAAAAAGAAATAACCCCAGAGTACTAAATGAAGCAGCTCAAATTGAAGTTTTGGGAACATTTGCTGCAGAGCCCACGAGCTCCTTACGATCAGTATCAGAACAGACGGGAATGTCACGCGAGACTATAAGAAAAGCATTGAAATGCATAAATTTCATCCATATAAAATGCAGATTCTTCAAGAGCTCCACGAGGATGATTATGATAGAAGAATAGAGTTTTGTGAAATCATGTCTCATCGAGTCAATACCATCCCTAATCTTCTGTTAAACATCTGTTTCAGCGATGAGTGTTCATTTTTTCTGAATGGCAATGTTAATAGACAAAATTGTCGCTATTGGAGTGACGAAAACCCACATATTTTTCGGGAAGGGCATACACAACACCCACAAAAAGTTAATGTTTCGGCTGGTATTCTTGGAAATGCCATTCTTGGTCCATTATTTCTGGAAGAAAACTTGACTGGCAATCTGTACCTTGATATGCTTGAAGAGACTATCGATCCTCTTATAACTCACGAGCTAGAAACTCAAATTGATGCAGAAGGTAATGAACTTTTGCAGGAGGATCTGTTATATTTCCAGCAAGACGGTGCTCCACCTCATTATTTTCTTCCTGTCCGACAGTGGTTAAACGAGAGATTTCCGGGTAGATGGATTGGCAGAAGGGGAGCAGTTGAATGGCCTCCGAGATCACCGGATTTAACACCCTTAGATTTCTTTCTTTGGGGGCATCTTAAATCCGTTGTTTATAAAACACAACCTTCTGATATTGACGAACTTAAAAGACGAATTACAGTAGCATGCCGGTCAATTCCTAGTGAAGTTTTCCGTAATGTTAGAGGGGAGTTCGAAAACAGACTGTATTACTGTTTAGAGCAAAATGGACAACATTTCGAACAGCTAATAAGATAAGCGTAAGTAGATTTTATGTTGGAAATGTCTTTCTCGCAAATTAAATTTTATTGTGTAGAAGGAAAATAACCACCAAATAAAAAATCCCATGCGTAATAAATTTATTCCTGTCATTCAAGGGTTGGAGCGGTGCCACCTACTCTTCTAACCATTTTTATTAAAGGGAGTCAATACAATAATGCATCTCAGTATAGGCGTTCTAATAATTACTTCTGTTAGTTTAGAACGCAATTTTTCGGAAAATGCTCATCACAAAATAATAAGTCAGGGTACCATTGGAACAAGAATTGAACGCCCATCAAAATGATGTGCCACTTGACCCCCCTTCCCATTTAAAATTCTAAGGGTAACATCTACCCCTCCTAGGGGGTTGAACCACGAGGGCTACAAATAGTCCGTGAAAGTGTCCCCCTTGACAATAAAATTGACCTGTTTTTTCGATTACTCATATTGTTTACTGGAAGGAAGATATTAAGGGTGGGAAGTTTTCAAATTGACACCCTGTATATGGATAAGCATGACAAAAAATACAAGACTTGAAATGTGAGTATGGTTGGAGTATGATTCAATTATTTTATTGCTTTTTATCAAAACTGCATAACTATTCAATGTGAGAATTGAAATTTCTTTGAAATTAAAAAAAACTGCCATGAATGAAATTGATTTCTTTTTCAACAGAATGCAAATACAATGATGACTTTAGAGAAGAATAATATTTTTCACACTAAAATTGATGCAGGAAAAGAACTCATTCAAAAATTTATTATACAGTCATGAGAAATAAGTGTTCTTTTCAGAAGACAAGCAAACTGTCAGTCCTTGGAAAAAATGGAAGTAATTCGACAATATTTTCAAAAGGTATTTTCTTCTTTCACATTAGGTACTTGAAAATTAACCAACCAAGCAGTAACAAATACAACTTGGGATAATATTCCTCTCACACTAACTGGCAATTTTTTTTTCAACAATCTGAAAGATTTTATTCTACCCACAACATATTCTCCATATTACATTCTTTGTTTGCAATTATTTTTTTCTCAATTTTCTCCTCAGGTGTTAATTTATCACAGCCTTTAAAAAATGGTGGAATATTTAATGCTATTTTTTTTCTAATTGTCAAGTAGGTACTTTATGTGAAAACCTCTGTCAGCTAAAACTAAGTCACCTTCATCTAGTAAATCCAGTAAATTGGACTTCTTTACCTATTCTTTATCCGATATGGAACCTTTGAACAAATCGATAACAAAAGGTATAGTACCATTTGGAGTACAACCTTTTAATACTTTAAATGTAGTATGAGCTTTGTAAGAGGAATACAGATTGCTTTGGTGCTCAAAATTGCTTGGCACTTGACAAAAAAATTCAGTGCAATCATTGATTACTCTAATATTCTTTGATCTTTTGAATTAATATATGGGCAAATGTTGCTTTATCAAATCTCTAGATGGGAACATCATAGGCTGAAGTATATTAAATATATATGTTTTCTCCAGCTGGTAAACCGGTTGAAAGATTGAATCTATAATGTAAGTATATCTTCAATTAATGAACCAGTGCTTAATCTGATCAAAACTATAACGAGTTCTTTGAAAGGATTTTTTTCTCCAAAGGTCGATTAACCTTAAAATTTTTACATCCCCAATACTGTAAAGGCTCTATGTGTTGCAAATATGAAAATTTATGTGAGAACGCTGGTAAAAGTTTGAGATGTATAAAACTTACACTTTTTATCACTCTGCTTTAGACTTTCCACAAAGTTATTCATGTCTTCTCCAGCTTCATTCCTTTCCAGTTTTTCAATCCTCTTCCGCAACATGGAATTTTCATTAGTATTACATTTGCCATATTTTCAATTTGTAGATCGATAGAGGATCATGGCATTAGCCCATTTTTTTACAAGCCTGCAACAAACCATAATGAGACATTGAGTTTTTCCAGAGTTTTACCTTTCCACAACCTAAAAAAAGTGAGAAATAATATAGAAAATCAATACAAATATTTTCAATTTGTCAAGGACTTGTGGCATTCTGAATCAGCCTACCAAAAGATCGAAATAAATTGAAACATTTTCTTTGTGAAGGGATTATAATTTCGCGGATGGAAGAGTTCATCAATTAAATTTTAAATTTATTTTTACGAAACTTTCAGGTTTTCGGAGAAAACCCCTCAAAAGCAGAGCTTTAGGGAAAACCGTTGACTAATAATTTGCCTTCCACACCTGCATAAACTTTCTTGATTAATTCTATCGACTTTTCAGGTTGTGGAAGTTTATAGAATTGAAAAACTTTAAAAAATTATAATAACTGAAATGTAAACACAGTGAACCCATTCCATTTGACTTCTAAAATCATTTTAAAAGTAAACTAAAACTTACCTGTGAAAGGTTCGAGTATGGTTTTTCCGATTTCTTCTGCACCAACACAACATTCCGATACCATTGTAGCTGTCACACAGTAAAGTCGAGCTAATAAATCAATTACACTATAATTACCACAAGAAATGGTATATAACACACAAAAATAAAAGTAAACCACGGGGAATAGGTATTTTATTCACTAGTAATTATTATTCACTTTCGAAGTACGAATGCCAATGGTTGCATTTGTCTGTTGTCATGAAGTTGACGGTTGACAGAATGTGAAAATACCGCTAATTTTGAACTGAGCCAATCCCAAATTGTTATTTCAAAACTAACCAATGGCTGTTCACTTTCCCAATATCCAATCAGACTTTGGGTCTCAAAACGAACGCATGCGCCTTAAAAAATCATCTAAATGAAAAGGCCTATTATTCCTACACAAATAACGCAACCAATTTGTTTTTCAACAGTGGCGGTTCGTGGAGGTTCTCTGTTACCGTAGTTCGCAGGATGGAGAGAAATATTGGGCTTGAGTGATTCGCCGATAAACATCTCGGCGGGAAAGATTGGGCTTGAGTGATTCGCCGATAAACATCTCGGCGGGAAACACCAAGGAAATGTAAAAACTTAACGGTTGTTTATCAGTATAGCACATCGACATAACCTTAAACACAGCAGTAGTGCGGTGAATTTTGTGAACAGTGGTTATTGCTTTCCTGTAGTTTAAATTCATGTTTTACTTTTTTGTGGACTGTTCATCTTGATAAACAATATGGTAATGTGCTGTATTGTATGTAAAGCTCGAGCAGAGGCAGCTAATAGGTACTAGATCCTTCCATCGGTGAGTGTTTTCAAATATTGGTAGATATGTACCGCCAAATTTCTCAACTTATATGCCAAGGTTTGATAGAAAATTTGCTAAATATTATAAAAACTTGATTTTGGTTCTTAGTTAAGAAATTATTCACCAAAGATAAATTCATACAATTCCTCTAGTCAAGTAGTCAACAACATTATAGGTCACAGACAGAAAAAAATCCATATGTTCTGTCTCAGGTCTTATTCATCAACTTTAACTACTTATAGCTCAAATCAAAATATAAAAATACCAGCAACTGCTGATGTTTTCCTTTTCATTTGCAGAATAAACGTTTTATTTCAGTAGAACAAAATATCAGAAAGAAAATGTAGAAAAAATGCCTTCCCAATCGCCTAGGTTTTAGCATGTAGGTATGTTGCATACTCAACTATTGCAAATCCTTATAGGTTTCCAAACAATGTTTCCCAGAGAGCTGCATGGATACTTGCTCTCGGAATCAAAAAAGACCCAAGCAAATTGTTTGTGGGCCATATTTGCTCTGATCATTTTGAGAGTGAGGACATTCTCTTGTCAGAAAAGCTTGGGAAGAAATATTTGAGAGATGGTGCTAGACCCAATGTGAATTCACACTTGAAGTGGTAAGTATAGAAATTAGAACCTATATCAGCAAGGTTATTTTGCTTATTGTATAATTAGGCTAAAATCCGTCCGGCTCCACTAATTATTATACTCCCTGTTTTAATGACAGAGACAAGTATCAATTTGCTCCATAAAGGAAGCTTTTTATCTACAAAAAGTTCCTATAAAAATATAGTCTGGCTATAAAATCAGTGAAATAATCCAGCAGATTATTCAAATAGAATGCAATGAGTTAGGAGGTACCTATATGATAGAAATAATTATAGTTCTGGCAATGATCCAAAAGAAGAAGCTGACATCCCAGAAGCCACATTTGCCACGAACTATTCGAAAAATAATAGTTTTGATGAGTGAGTACAATAATAACAATGTTTGTAGAATTGATAAAAATATTATTTATTTCATGTGTTCTGTTCCTGAGGTGAAAATTGCTGATGGGGAAAGTTCTAAATTGTCAGAGATATATAAGGCTAAAAGGTATGTTGCTGAACTGTTCCTATTTTATATGACACTATTATTCAATGAATTGTATTAAGAGCTTGAAAAGCTACAGCTAGTGTAGCAAAACATGCTACTGTGTTTAGTCATATACTATAAATTTCCATCAAGTAACAGTCAAGTCGATATGAAACTTTTTCATTCTTCCAGACAGTACTGCTAAACAGCTTCTTACTTGTTTTTTGAAATTAAGTATTCAAACTGGTTATTCCTTTCATACTGTTTACCTACTTATACATTTTCATGCTCATAAAGTGTTGTACTCTGTTGATGTTGAATTTATAGGTACTTATATCCTTTATAACAAATTATACCACTTTATTGTCATAACCTGCTACAAACACAAATGAATCAGATTGCCTAATTGTTATTACCGTCTGGACAACCTATATGAAAATATAGAGTTTCACATATTGTACAACCTGAATAGGTACTATGCCAGGTAATAATGATAATAGGTTCTATAAGATCTCCTAATACGTACAGATTTAATATTATTTTTATGTTTTTTTTTTAATGAAGAATAGCAAATAGGTATATCTGTGATAATGAAGCTTTGGAAGAATAAATAAACTGAAAATACCAATTTCGGAATGTATAATCCTGTTTGTATTTAAGCATTTTCCAAAGAAAATGGGACCCTCGGTTGATACTTGACATGATTTTTTGGATATTTCCATAATCAACGTTTATTGAAAAAGATTTTTTTTTAGTTAATTTGTACTTATTTATTTTAGATAGGCAATTTCAGTGTACGATTTGTTTTTGACAAAAAGTATAATTTCATTCAAGACAACAGTCGTGTCAAAGCAGTAACTTATCAGGGCCAATTAATTGATTTGCCCTTCTACACTTGTACAGATTTTCTTGGATATTCAAAAAGTCATGTCAATAAATTGAATTTACTCCACAAAATCAAACTTTTAATCAATACTAGTTGATACTTTGATAATTTTAACTTTCTAGACGCTGTCTTGATCTCAGAGCATGGTCTGTCAGTAATTCTCAAATAAGTTCGGAATCAACAATAACGGCATCTGAGACTGCCTGCCAGAGTGATGAAGAGGAAGAGAAGATTTACATTCTTCATAACCATTGATTATTTCTACTTGCGAATAATAAATTTGGATTATTCTAGAACTACATCAGCTCAAGTTTTACCAGCCCCATCTTTAATGTCTTTGGATACAAATGGAATCGCCAAATCTACTAGAAAGAGGTTAGTGCTATATTGTGCTATGAAAGGACCCCGCACAAAATGAATGTAAATTGGGACCCTCAGATCATAAGTTCTCATTGGCCCAAAGTGGTCCTGTGGATAGTTTCAAAGATATAGAGGAGGATGTGTGTGATATTGGCTATGGGCTTGAGTCAGGTTACCTACCACCAGAAAATCCAAATAAGTGAAAAATTGTTCAATTATATGATGAATTCTGTTTTGCATATTATTTGATAATCACCGATTAATTAAAGCTAATCCGGTAACAAAATAATTCACTGGTTTTAATCTTGATGATTTTTAGTATGCTGATGAAATGACTCGACTTGGCCTTTAGGTGTTTTTCTGGGGTTCTAGTCTAACATACCCATTTTATATCATCAAATAATAAGCATAACTTCATCACATAATTGAACAATTTTTCACTAATTTGGATTTTCTGGTGTCAACCTGACTCAAGCCCATAGTCAATATCACACACATCCCCCTCTATATCTTTGAAACTATCCATAGGATCACTTTGCGCCAATGACAACTTTTGATCAGAGTGTAGAGAACTATAACATATCATAATTTCAGCCATATCTAGCGGGACCCAATTTACATTCATTTTGTGCAAGGTCCTTTACTATGAAGAATATTTTGGACATTCAAATGGCATTGCATCAGTCAAACTTTAATGTCTCTGTTAACTTCAATGTCATACTTCAATTGTTAGAAAGAATTGTCATTTTGATGACGCCCATATAAAATTGATAAACCATTATAATTCAACTGAAACTACTGAACACTCAATTCATGTTAAATTCATATTCTTCCAAGTGTCCACATCTCTGATTATATGAAAATGAATATATATATATTGTTATAATAATAATAATATAATGAGGTGATGTGTGATTATATGTGTGTTTTGTTAAGTCCCACGTTGTGGATACAATTTGTTATGAATTAAGATATATGATGAAATTTTGTAACACTTTTAATGAAGTAAAAATAGCCCCAAAGTTGCGGTGCTAACAATATTATATTTTTATTTTATTTTTTCTTATTATTTTTTTTTTAATATTTTTATTTTATATTGGTGAAATTTATTATAAATTCAGAAATTTTGTTGTAATGCAAGAAATTGAAAATGTTATAGTATATTTTTTTTTTAATGACAATTGTTTGCTCAAATGAAAACTTACACCTTACTTTACCGTTTTCCCGCTTATTCCTGATCTCCTTTTTTTTATTTTTCAGTATCTCCAAACTCAATCGGCGCTCTTTCTCAGGGAAGGATTCTTGAAAAGGGCTTTCCAAGATGTAAATATTTTTTACTTTACCAAATGTTGTTGCAAGAGTAAATAAATTGCATTAATTCAAATATAGAAGTTGTTTTCTTTATTTAATCAGAGTAAATAGAAAATGTTATGTTTCTCACATCAACAAAACTTACCTCTACCTGTTCTAGCTAGCTAAACGCTTATTCCTATTAAATTTTCAATATTTCTACTCTGCACAAGTTAGACAACCAGTTAACCTTGGGTGTAATGTTAGTGAATGATGAAATGACTCCAGAGAAATGAAAACTTCTTCAGTTCAGTGTGCTTGCCAAGGTTGAAAGGTTAACTAACCTAGCTTTTCTGTGATCAAATATGTAAAAGTTATATGAAATTGAAATTATTTATGCTAATAATAATACTAACTATTGTCCTCTCAATGCAGTGATTCAAATTATGTTTTATTAAAAAGTGTCTGATAGTTTTTTTACGCACAAAAAGTTCCAGTGAAGAAAAGTTTCGCGTTGTTGAAGATTGTTGAAAATACAGCTTGAATATCAGCTTAGGAAGAAATTTGTTGAATGCAGTTCGTGGCCAAAGGATGATAAATACCTTTATAGTTGCTGGTTTGTAGGTCGATGATTTTCAATTGGTTTTATTTCGTCGTGGTAAAATTTTCTGGTGAGTTGTTTACTTCCAGTGTCAAATTAACCTCTTATATGTCCTTTGGTGATGATTTTAAGTATTTGCTTTGAGTTTTTCTAAAGTTTTTCTTTTTCAAAAATTGATCAGTCTGGATTTCAGCTTCCTTTTTCTGTAGCCTCGCCTCAACTCGTCCTTTTTTTCTTTTTTCTCAAACTTTTTCCTAGTAACCTTCTTCAGCACTCTCTTGATAAGTTTTCCTTTTTCACTCACGATACCTTTTCAACACTCACTAGTCAAATCACTTTCATTTTCCCGATTTTAAAATGCCTCTTAAATTTTTTATAATTAACTATACAACCTATAATATACTCTTATTCTACTATTTACAATTTTTTTTTAACATTTTCCTTTTTCTGATTAGTTTGAACTTCCCATCTCGTCTTTTCAGTCACTTTACCTACTCTCTTGGTACTTTTTATTTAAATGAAGGATTTAACATTTTCCCTTTTCTGATTAGTTTGAACTTCCCATCTCGTCTTTTCAGTCACTTTACCTACTCTCTTGGTACTTTTTATTCAAATAAAGGATTGCCCTGTCAATGTTAGTTTGTATACAGTGTGTTCTTTCAATAAGCTATTTTACTAAATTTGAATCTGTTTCTGATAATTTTATTTAATTTAAATTTTGCTTCTATGATGTTCTTTATCTTCTTGTCATTATAGTTTTTTAATTTGATATTATTTTTCAGCAAAAACAGGCTGGTTACTGATGGTATTTCGAATAACGTAGAAAGTTATCGTAGAACGGAAACTGGTTTCGAGAACTGATTTTTATGACTATTTGAATGGATCTTTTTATAATCTGTGGATGAGATGGTATAGATGGATCGCTGTAAAGTTCAGGTAAGTCATCTGGCTTTTCTGATTTTCATAATAATAATAATAATGCATTTTTTTTTTATTTATTTATAACTTCTTATTTACAACAACATTTCTTGACTAAATTCTAATATTCTTTATTCACTATTTATTAATATTAGATACTTATCATAACAAATTCCCCCAAATTTTTATGTTTGATATTTTGATATTTTTATAGCAAAATTCAAATATAAAATTTCCTATTTTTTTTTATTTACATATTTACAATTTAACCTACTAATATTTTATTATTATTATTTTTATTAGGTTCTATATTTGTATATACTTTCAATATTAAATATTCCTCTCACACTTCTATCTATTGGATTTATTAACTTATAACTGTTTATAGGTTCTTCATTATCTATTTCATACGGACCTTCAAATGGAAGTAATAACTTGGTACATATATTTTTTTTATCACTTGGAACTCTTAATGACTTAACAATTACTAATTCTCCTTTTTAAATCTCACCTTTTTATTTCTACGCTTATTTTCTTTGCTAATATATCTATTTGCATTTTTTATAATTCTCTTATTTACTTTTTCCATTATTTCATTCAAATCTCTCTCACTACTTAACCAATCTCTCTCAGGCATTATTCCAGTCATGATATACTTTGGGCATTCTTCAGTTATTGTGTTTGGCACTTCATTTAAATATCGCTCTGCTTTTAATAGTTTTTCGTCCCATGTTCGGTGATTTTCCTGTGTTATGATTCTTAAGTATTTTATTATTTCTCGTATGTACCTTTCTGTCGGATTTGATGCTGGGTGTCTAATGCTTGTAAAGTTAAGTCTTATGTCTGTCTTTTGTGCAAATTTTCTCATTTTGTCATTGTTAAAGTATGTGGCATTGTCTAGGATAACCTGCTCTGGTTTCCCTATTTCTACTATGAATTTTGATAAAAATTGTTTCACTATTTTAAAATTGGTTTTTTTAGTTGGATACAATTTAATGTATTTCGAAAAATGATCAGTGATAACAAATATGTGTTTGTTTTTATTTTGTGTTGCTATTAAGTTGCTAACAAAATCGATAGAAATGATCTGTAGTGGTCTGTGTGATATTATACTTCTGGGTTCATTTTTGTTCGTCATATTTTTGTTTTTCGCTAATTGGCATGTTGTACATTTATTGATTATGTCTTTTGTCGTCCTTAAATCTCCTTTACTTATGTAGTTCTCTCTAAAAATCATCCATGTCTTTCTGGTTCCTGTGTGTGTGTGTGTGTATTTTTGGTGTAAGTCTTCAATTAATTTTTCTGTCAGTCTTTTTGTTATTACGTAGAGTTCTTCCCCATTTACTACTTTAATAATAATCCCATCTCTTTCAATTGTCCCTTTTTTTTCTGTTTCAGTCAGTTCGTTTTGGTCTTGTGTCACCATTTGTAATGAGTACAGTCCTGTCATGTTTCTAAACACGTTTACCCCTATTTTAATTTGTCTGTTGTTGTTCTTTTTGTCAGTGTCCATTCGTGTGATTGTGTTAGCAATGATGTTTTGTTTTCCAGGTATATGTCGTATCTCAAAAGAGTATTCTTGGAGTAACAGAGCCCATCTTTGAATTCTATTGTTAGCAAGTCTGCAGTTTACTATTGACATAAGAGCTTCATGATCTGTTTCAATGTAAAATTTCAAGCCTAACAAATAGAATCTCAATTTAGTAATACAAAATATTATGCTAGCTAACTCTAATTCTGTAACACTATAGTTACGTTCATACTTTTTAGTTATTCGAGAAACAAAAGATATTGGAACTTCATTTCCCCCTTGATTTTGCACTAACAATCCTGCAAATCGAAACATACTCGCATCAGTTCTTAAAGTGAAAGGTAAATTGTAGTCCGGGTGATATACTTTTAAATTATTTGAAAATATTTGTTTTAAGTCTGTAAAAGCTTGTTCCTGTTCTTTTCCCCATTTCCACTCAACATTTTTCTTCAATAACTCAATCAGTGGTAATTCTTTGTTACTTAGATCAGGTATCAGTCTTTTGAAATAGTTGAGTATTCCTAAAAATCCCCTTAAAGTTTTGAGATTATGTGGTCTAGCGTATTCTTGGATAGTTCGTATTCGTTCAGGGTCCATTTCTAGTCCTTTGTCGTTGAGTTTGTATCCTAAATAGTTAACTTCCTTTTGAAAAAATTGACATTTCTCTAAATTTATTTTCAGACCTGCCTCATCTAATAATTGTAAAATTCTGTTTAAGTGCTCTTTGTGAATGTTTTCGTCTTGTGAATAAATTAGTATATCGTCAATGTAGTGTAGTGCAAAGTCTTCATATTTGTCTAGTATTTTGTGTAGTGCTCTTTCTAATGCTGGACAAGCAGATTGCAAACCATATGGAACAACACAAAACCTATAAACTACCCCTTCGATACAAAATCCTGTATAGTTTCTTGAATTTTCATGTAGAGGAATCAACCAAAAACTGTGTTTAAGATCTATTTTGGAAAAACATTTTGTATTTGTAATTTTGCCAAAAATGGTTTCAATATTTAAAGGTGACTCATATTGCGGTATAGTTATTTTATTTAATTCTCTGGCATCTAAACATAATCTTAATTCTCCGTTCTTTTTAACTACTACAACAATTGGATTGATATAATTACTGGTACTTTTTTCAATTATCTTATTATTCAACATATTATTTATCTCCTGTCTAACTTGATCTCTGTACTTAGGTATATGGAATAGGATAGTTTTTGGATTTGAATTTATCAGTTTCTTTTACCTCTATTCTATGGACATATTCTCTAGCTACTCTTGATTCATTCATTGTTAAACTTTTATACTTTTTTAATATTTCTTCTACATAACCTTTATATTTTTTATTACATTTATATTTATTATATTCATTATCATTATTTTTATTCTCATTTTCACAATTTTCATTCATCCTTCTCACACTTAACATTTTTTTAATTATATTTTCTTGATCTTCATCTTTAAATTCAATCCATATTCCATCCAATTCTATACTTTTCTTTTCATAGTTAATCTTAGCTTTTAGTTTTTCTAGTTGATCAGTACCTATAATTATATCATATTCCATGTCTTTTACTATTAATAGTTGTAAATTGATTTTTCTTTTACTAAATTCTACATTAATATTTATAAATTGATTTGTTTCAGCCAGTTTTTTCCCATTTACTCCCATAAAAGTAGGTTTTGGCATTTTTACTATATTTTTATGTATTTCAAAATTTTCAATAGTTTTTTCTTTTAAAAGTGAAGCTTCAGAGCCTGTATCAATTAGTATATCTATTTGTTTTTCCTCTATTTTGCCTTTTAAAATTATAAAACCTGTTAATTGTTCTTCCTCTATTGTATCTAGTTTTATAAATTCGATTGGGTGTTCATAGTTGTGTCTATCCAGCCTTTCATATGGTTCTATTAAAAATTTGCCTGTTCAAAAGAAGTAGAGGGTTGTGGTTCATGTGTATGTGTAATCTGTTGTACTCTTTCTGTCTGTCTATCTCTATCTAAACTGTTCGTTCTTCTTTGATAATGTACGTGTCTAGTTATATTATTATTTTCCAATGAATTTCGTCTTGTGTGGCCATTGTACTGTATTCGTTCTTGTCTGTTTGCATTATTTTGTGTCTCATTTTGATTTCTATTGTAATAATTATTTTCATTTTGTGATCTATAGTTTCCCCTTGTGTAATTATAGTCATTTTGCCTGTAAGAATTGTTATAATTGTTCTGTTGTCTAGGTTGATAATAATTATTTCGTGTGTTCTGGCTTGTGTTGTTATTTTGTGGTACTCTGTAGTTATGTGTGTGTTGGTTTTGGTAGTCTGGGTATCTATTGTTATCATATCTCATGTTTGTTTTTCTGTTGTTATTGTTATTATAGTTATTATTATTGTAATTGTTTCTTGGTGAATTGTTTTGATTATGTCTGTATGCGTTTGTTATTCTGTTTGTTTGTTTGTCGTCCCTGCTTCTGTATGATAGTGTTCTTTCTAATCGTAATAAATACTCGCTTAATCTGTCCATATTTTTTATTTCATGCATGTTGATTACTTCAAATATCTCCTGTTTGAAATGCCTGCTTATGTTTCCTACTATTTCCTCTTCTCTCATTGTGGGGTTTAAATATTGTGCTATAGCATATAACTGTATGGCATGATTATTATAGTTAAGGCTCCTACTCTCGTCAAACCTACCAAACTGTAGTTTATCTCTTACCATTAATTGTGCATTTTCCCCCCAATACTGTCTAATAAATAATGTCTCAAAATCGTTAAAACTGTTTATATTTTTCTCTTGGCTATTAAACCATATGCAAGATTGATTGAGTAAATGTTGTCTGATTATATCTTTTAGTTCTTCTATGTTTGAAATATTTTTTGTTTTATTTTTCATTATCTTAACAAAGGTAATAGGGTGAAGTTTTTTGATGTTTCCTTCGAACTTGTTGTTTGATTGAATATTTGGACATATATTGATTATTCTACCTTCTATATTACTGTTAACTCTTATTTTTTTTAGTTCTAAAATTTTAGTTTCTTAGTTCTTAATTTGATTTTGATGTTGCTCTTTATTGTTCTCTATTTTACTATTTGATTCTATCTGGTTCATGTCTACCTTCGTATTCACTTTTATTACCTCCCCTATTATTTCTTGACTGGTTTTTCCTAACTCTGATCTAATTTCTTGTATTTGTTTATTATTATTATCTAATGATTCACTAATATCTGATATTTTTTTAACTGTATTCTCGTAAAATTTGTTATTTTTCTGTTCAATCTTAATTTCAAATTCTTTGTACATATTCAAAATTTCCTTTTTATTTTCTTCTAATGTGTCATGCACCCTTATTTCCAACCTCTCCATGTTCTCCTCCATATTCTCTCTAACATTCTCTATGTTTTGTTTCACACTTTCTATATTCCCTTTTACACTCTCTATATTCCCTTTGACATCTTCTTTCATACTATCCATTTTTTCTTTCATGTCCTCTTTCATACTTTCCATGTTGTTCGAAATGAATTGCATAAGCATTTGTATCTGGCCTTCTAACATTTGTTCATTACCATTCCTACCTTGTCTGTCACCCTCTTGCATTCCACTATTCTCTCCATGATCTCCATTATCCTGCCTCTCTTCCTGTCCTTCACTCACACCTGTTCTTTTTCCATCTCTCAAATCCATTTTTTTTTAACTTCAAATACTTCTCACACTCTCAACTATTCAAATTTCTCACTCTTGCCTTTCAATCTACTTTTTCTACACTTTTTTCACTCTGTTTTGCCCTTTCCAAATTGCCTAACGTTGCTGGCGACAATTGTTATAATAATAATAATATAATGAGGTGATGTGTGATTATATATGTGTTTTGTTAAGTCCCACGTTGTGGATACAATTTGTTATGAATTAAGATATATGATGAAATTTTGTAACACTTTTAATGAAGTAAAAATAGCCCCAAAGTTGCGGTGCTAACAATATTATATTTTTATTTTATTTTTTATTTTTTTTTTTTTTTTTAATATTTTTATTTTATATTGGTGAAATTTATTATAAATTCAGAAATTTTGTTGTAATGCAAGAAATTGAAAATATTATAGTATATTTTCTTTTTAATGACAATTGTTTGCTCAAATGAAAACTTACACCTTACTTTACCGTTTTCCCGCTTATTCCGGACCCCTTTTTTTTTATTTTTCAGTATCTCCAAACTCAATCGGCGCTCCAGAATATGTAGTACTCTATTTCTCAGGGTAGGATTCTTGAAAAGGGCTTTCCAAGATGTAAATATTTTTTACTTTACCAAATGTTGTTACAAGAGTAAATAAATTGCATTAATTCAAATATAGAAGTTGTTTTCTTTATTTAATCAGAGTAAATAGAAAATGTTATGTTTCTCACATCAACAAAACTTACCTCTACCTGTTCTAGCTAGCTTAACGCTTATTCCTATTAAATTTTCAATATTTCTACTCTGCACAAGTTAGACAACCAGTTAACCTTGGGTGTAATGTTAGTGAATGATGAAATGACTCCAGAGAAATGAAAACTTCTTCAGTTCAGTGTGCTTGCCAAGGTTGAAAGGTTAACTAACCTAGCTTTTCTGTGATCAAATATGTAAAAGTTATATGAAATTGAAATTATTTATGCTAATAATAATACTAACTATTGTCCTCTCAATGCAGTGATTCAAATTATGTTTTATTAAAAAGTGTCTGATAGTTTTTTTACGCACAAAAAGTTCCAGTGAAGAAAAGTTTCGCGTTGTTGAAGATTGTTGAAAATACAGCTTGAATATCAGCTTAGGAAGAAATTTGTTGAATGCAGTTCGTGGCCAAAAGGATGATAAATACCTTTATAGTTGCTGGTTTGCAGGTCGATGATTTTCAATTGGTTTTATTTCGTCGTGGTAAAATTTTCTGGTGAGTTGTTTACTTCCAGTGTCAAATTAACCTCTTATATGTCCTTTGGTGATGATTTTAAGTATTTGCTTTGAGTTTTTCTAAAGTTTTTCTTTTTCAAAAATTGATCAGTCTGGATTTCAGCTTCCTTTTTCTGTAGCCTCGCCTCAACTCGTCCTTTTTTTCTTTTTTCTCAAACTTTTTCCTAGTAACCTTCTTCAGCACTCTCTTGATAAGTTTTCTTTTTTCACTCACGATACCTTTTCGACACTCACTAGTCAAATCACTTTCATTTTCTCTTAAATTTTTTATAATTAACGGTATATAACGGCTATAATATACTCTTATTCTACTATTTACAATTTTTTTTTAACATTTTCCCTTTTCTGATTAGTTTGAACTTCCCATCTCGTCTTTTCAGTCACTTTACCTACTCTCTTGGTACTTTTTATTTAAATGAAGGATTGCCCTGTCAATGTTAGTTTGTATGGTTTGTACATAGTTTTTCTATGGTTCAAGATATAAGATATAAAAAAAAGAATTGACAAATAGCTACACTGTGTTCTATGTTTGTTATCTAACCTGTTACAAAACTTCAATAAAACTTTACAGGAAGAGACCACCATTACGTTTTGTTGGAGATTTCAGCTCTTCTGATATGGATGATCCACATAAGGCCAGAATATGTTTAACGATTGCGAAGAAAACCCTGCTTCGGCAAGCCAATCAAATCAAAAATATAAAGAGATCACAAAGGAGACTGAAGAACAGAGTCAACTCTCTGAAATCTCTTCTGAGATTTCTGAACAAAAGAAATTCAGTTTGACTGAAAGTGCTCAATCAGTCATCCAAGTAAGTGTGAAGTAATATTTAAATTTAATTTAAGTATCCGAATTCTATTTTCAATAATAAAAAAAATAATAAAAAATATAAGAAATACATTCTTCAGTTTGTCTACCAAAAATTACTTATTCAGATAGATAGATAGATTTATTATCTTGATCCACAATATAAATTATCACAGGGATTAAAAATTGTGAACAAGTATCAGCTAGGGTTCACGGTTGACTAGTACATTAAACTGGAATTTAAAAAAGTCCAGCATTTGCATTATAACTCTATATATTTTTTGTGTATATTGGAAGTTTCGGTTTCCTCTCTATTCATCAGTCACACATTGAATGTCAACACTATAAAAATAATTTACTTTTATTTAATTGGTTACTTATTGAATTATTTTATGTTTTCTAGGCCTCATTATCTGGATCAGCAGCTGATATAATGAAGAGGGTCTTAAAAGGCCCATCCCGCCAAAAATATTCCCCTGAATTAAGATCGTTTGCTCTGACTTTGAGTTTTTACTCTGCCAGGGCATATAGCTATGTGAGAGAGAAATTCTATAAATCTCTTCCACATCCAAGTACCATAACAAAATGGTTCAGGTCCGTTGATGGTTCCCCAGGATTTTCCGAAGAGGCGTTGTCTGCACTGAAAGCAAAGGTCTCAGAAGCTTCAATCAATGGCGGAAAAGTACTGTGCAATCTGGTAATGGATGAGATGGCCATAATGAAACGTGTGGAATGGAATGGTAGAAGATTTACAGGTTATGTGGACTTTGGCACTGAAGTGCATGGTGACGTCATTCCTGAAGCTGAAGAAGCACTTGTGTTCATGCTAGTTGCTGTGAACGGTCACTGGAAAGTGCCAGTAGGTTATTTTTTTATTGATGTACTTTGCGGAAATGAAAAGGCTAACTTGGTTCTGAAGTTGTTAGAGTTTTTGAATGAAACATGTGTCATTGTGACATCTTTTACTTTTGATGGCACCACTGCTAATCTCTGTATGGCCGGTGCTTTGTGTATGGACGGTGCTATGGGACTGTTTATATCAATCGAAACAGAATAGTTTATAGATAACTTCTTTTAATATAATAGAATATATTTATATTCAAAATCAAATCAGGTACTGCCTCAAGTTATTGAAGAAATATTGTTTATTACAATTCTGATTTGCATGCCTACAATATAAGATCATGAAATGATTTCCACATTCCTCTGGTGGCCAAGAGACAGACACAAATATCTGTATTTTTAAGTGTCCTAAAGAGATTCAATCAACTGCCCATAGAAATCAAATCGTCAGATACCTAGAAAATTTTACTAGAACTGGAGATTGAAAAAAAAATTGTTTCTTTTTGTTTATTTAGTTTCTTAGTTCTTAATTTGATTTTGATGTTGCTCTTTATTGTTCTCTATTTTACTATTTGATTCTATCTGGTTCATGTCTACCTTCGTATTCACTTTTATTACCTCCCCTATTATTTCTTGACTGGTTTTTCCTAACTCTGATCTAATTTCTTGTATTTGTTTATTATTATTATCTAATGATTCACTAATATCTGATATTTTTTTAACTGTATTCTCGTAAAATTTGTTATTTTTCTGTTCAATCTTAATTTCAAATTCTTTGTACATATTCAAAATTTCCTTTTTATTTTCTTCTAATGTGTCATGCACCCTTATTTCCAACCTCTCCATGTTCTCCTCCATATTCTCTCTAACATTCTCTATGTTTTGTTTCACACTTTCTATATTCCCTTTTACACTCTCTATATTCCCTTTGACATCTTCTTTCATACTATCCATTTTTTCTTTCATGTCCTCTTTCATACTTTCCATGTTGTTCGAAATGAATTGCATAAGCATTTGTATCTGGCCTTCTAACATTTGTTCATTACCATTCCTACCTTGTCTGTCACCCTCTTGCATTCCACTATTCTCTCCATGATCTCCATTATCCTGCCTCTCTTCCTGTCCTTCACTCACACCTGTTCTTTTTCCATCTCTCAAATCCATTTTTTTTTAACTTCAAATACTTCTCACACTCTCAACTATTCAAATTTCTCACTCTTGCCTTTCAATCTACTTTTTCTACACTTTTTTCACTCTGTTTTGCCCTTTCCAAATTGCCTAACGTTGCTGGCGACAATTGTTATAATAATAATAATATAATGAGGTGATGTGTGATTATATATGTGTTTTGTTAAGTCCCACGTTGTGGATACAATTTGTTATGAATTAAGATATATGATGAAATTTTGTAACACTTTTAATGAAGTAAAAATAGCCCCAAAGTTGCGGTGCTAACAATATTATATTTTTATTTTATTTTTTATTTTTTTTTTTTTTTTTAATATTTTTATTTTATATTGGTGAAATTTATTATAAATTCAGAAATTTTGTTGTAATGCAAGAAATTGAAAATATTATAGTATATTTTCTTTTTAATGACAATTGTTTGCTCAAATGAAAACTTACACCTTACTTTACCGTTTTCCCGCTTATTCCGGACCCCTTTTTTTTTATTTTTCAGTATCTCCAAACTCAATCGGCGCTCCAGAATATGTAGTACTCTATTTCTCAGGGTAGGATTCTTGAAAAGGGCTTTCCAAGATGTAAATATTTTTTACTTTACCAAATGTTGTTACAAGAGTAAATAAATTGCATTAATTCAAATATAGAAGTTGTTTTCTTTATTTAATCAGAGTAAATAGAAAATGTTATGTTTCTCACATCAACAAAACTTACCTCTACCTGTTCTAGCTAGCTTAACGCTTATTCCTATTAAATTTTCAATATTTCTACTCTGCACAAGTTAGACAACCAGTTAACCTTGGGTGTAATGTTAGTGAATGATGAAATGACTCCAGAGAAATGAAAACTTCTTCAGTTCAGTGTGCTTGCCAAGGTTGAAAGGTTAACTAACCTAGCTTTTCTGTGATCAAATATGTAAAAGTTATATGAAATTGAAATTATTTATGCTAATAATAATACTAACTATTGTCCTCTCAATGCAGTGATTCAAATTATGTTTTATTAAAAAGTGTCTGATAGTTTTTTTACGCACAAAAAGTTCCAGTGAAGAAAAGTTTCGCGTTGTTGAAGATTGTTGAAAATACAGCTTGAATATCAGCTTAGGAAGAAATTTGTTGAATGCAGTTCGTGGCCAAAAGGATGATAAATACCTTTATAGTTGCTGGTTTGCAGGTCGATGATTTTCAATTGGTTTTATTTCGTCGTGGTAAAATTTTCTGGTGAGTTGTTTACTTCCAGTGTCAAATTAACCTCTTATATGTCCTTTGGTGATGATTTTAAGTATTTGCTTTGAGTTTTTCTAAAGTTTTTCTTTTTCAAAAATTGATCAGTCTGGATTTCAGCTTCCTTTTTCTGTAGCCTCGCCTCAACTCGTCCTTTTTTTCTTTTTTCTCAAACTTTTTCCTAGTAACCTTCTTCAGCACTCTCTTGATAAGTTTTCTTTTTTCACTCACGATACCTTTTCGACACTCACTAGTCAAATCACTTTCATTTTCTCTTAAATTTTTTATAATTAACGGTATATAACGGCTATAATATACTCTTATTCTACTATTTACAATTTTTTTTTAACATTTTCCCTTTTCTGATTAGTTTGAACTTCCCATCTCGTCTTTTCAGTCACTTTACCTACTCTCTTGGTACTTTTTATTTAAATGAAGGATTGCCCTGTCAATGTTAGTTTGTATGGTTTGTACATAGTTTTTCTATGGTTCAAGATATAAGATATAAAAAAAAGAATTGACAAATAGCTACACTGTGTTCTATGTTTGTTATCTAACCTGTTACAAAACTTCAATAAAACTTTACAGGAAGAGACCACCATTACGTTTTGTTGGAGATTTCAGCTCTTCTGATATGGATGATCCACATAAGGCCAGAATATGTTTAACGATTGCGAAGAAAACCCTGCTTCGGCAAGCCAATCAAATCAAAAATATAAAGAGATCACAAAGGAGACTGAAGAACAGAGTCAACTCTCTGAAATCTCTTCTGAGATTTCTGAACAAAAGAAATTCAGTTTGACTGAAAGTGCTCAATCAGTCATCCAAGTAAGTGTGAAGTAATATTTAAATTTAATTTAAGTATCCGAATTCTATTTTCAATAATAAAAAAAATAATAAAAAATATAAGAAATACATTCTTCAGTTTGTCTACCAAAAATTACTTATTCAGATAGATAGATAGATTTATTATCTTGATCCACAATATAAATTATCACAGGGATTAAAAATTGTGAACAAGTATCAGCTAGGGTTCACGGTTGACTAGTACATTAAACTGGAATTTAAAAAAGTCCAGCATTTGCATTATAACTCTATATATTTTTTGTGTATATTGGAAGTTTCGGTTTCCTCTCTATTCATCAGTCACACATTGAATGTCAACACTATAAAAATAATTTACTTTTATTTAATTGGTTACTTATTGAATTATTTTATGTTTTCTAGGCCTCATTATCTGGATCAGCAGCTGATATAATGAAGAGGGTCTTAAAAGGCCCATCCCGCCAAAAATATTCCCCTGAATTAAGATCGTTTGCTCTGACTTTGAGTTTTTACTCTGCCAGGGCATATAGCTATGTGAGAGAGAAATTCTATAAATCTCTTCCACATCCAAGTACCATAACAAAATGGTTCAGGTCCGTTGATGGTTCCCCAGGATTTTCCGAAGAGGCGTTGTCTGCACTGAAAGCAAAGGTCTCAGAAGCTTCAATCAATGGCGGAAAAGTACTGTGCAATCTGGTAATGGATGAGATGGCCATAATGAAACGTGTGGAATGGAATGGTAGAAGATTTACAGGTTATGTGGACTTTGGCACTGAAGTGCATGGTGACGTCATTCCTGAAGCTGAAGAAGCACTTGTGTTCATGCTAGTTGCTGTGAACGGTCACTGGAAAGTGCCAGTAGGTTATTTTTTTATTGATGTACTTTGCGGAAATGAAAAGGCTAACTTGGTTCTGAAGTTGTTAGAGTTTTTGAATGAAACATGTGTCATTGTGACATCTTTTACTTTTGATGGCACCACTGCTAATCTCTGTATGGCCGGTGCTTTGTGTATGGACGGTGCTATGGGACTGTTTATATCAATCGAAACAGAATAGTTTATAGATAACTTCTTTTAATATAATAGAATATATTTATATTCAAAATCAAATCAGGTACTGCCTCAAGTTATTGAAGAAATATTGTTTATTACAATTCTGATTTGCATGCCTACAATATAAGATCATGAAATGATTTCCACATTCCTCTGGTGGCCAAGAGACAGACACAAATATCTGTATTTTTAAGTGTCCTAAAGAGATTCAATCAACTGCCCATAGAAATCAAATCGTCAGATACCTAGAAAATTTTACTAGAACTGGAGATTGAAAAAAAAATTGTTTCTTTTTGTTTATTTTTTTTTATTGTTTTATATCACTATTCTGCACAGATATAGGTATTCTTTTTTGTATTTGACTGATTTTAATGTGTAGTTTTTGAATTAGTTGATGAGACCAAGTTGAATATGCATTTATTAAAACAGTGGTAAATGGTTACATTTATATTAGTTTATAATTTTTGTTTTACATTTCATTTATTCAAATGAGTATTTGTTTTAGTTTATGCAACTAAATAAATGAATTGTATGAATAGGAATGCTCGAAAAACAAATCCG
The DNA here is from genome assembly GCA_944452925.2 of Chrysolina oricalcia. Lineage (NCBI taxonomy): Eukaryota > Metazoa > Arthropoda > Insecta > Coleoptera > Chrysomelidae > Chrysolina > Chrysolina oricalcia. Next base: position 31,361,723 of record OX101824.2, read on the forward strand.
TACGTTATCCACAAATGTAATGCTCAGAATAGCACCAGACCAAAAACAACTTTCAATGCCCAATAGTTAATTAAATATAAGGCTTTTGTGTCACTGTGTAGTATATCTAAATGATATGTATTTGTATTAAAGCACAAATGTTAGTTGTTGACTGAACAATTGCAATATGCAACGATTTCGAGTTTGTACTTGTAATTTTGGGTATGATGTGAATCTTTTAGGTTGTGTTAGGTTTATATGTGAGTGGGCATGTATCAGATATTCCACCTTACCCCATGGCCTATTGTGGCTCACCATATAGTCATTTATATTTTTCCTTGTATATCCAATCTCAGATAGTAATTGAGAAGTACATTGGGAAAAAAGTTTACCAGTTGTTCTTGCATTACTACTGTATTGTCAAATATGAAAAACCTGATTCTGGTCGCTGATTCTCACATACATAGTCTGCACTGCAGTTTGTATACTGTACATGTGTTGGCTTGAGTTTGCAGTGAACTGTAAGCAAACCTGCTAAAACCGAGATGTGCTCTATTGAGTTCTTAGTAGTTGTCAGTGTCCTGTTGTTTCCTTGTACATACAATAATATATTCAAGTCATCTATTGTCTGCCCAGGGTGATATCACATTCTTGGCGGTGCTTCTGCTAAACCAAGTTCCAATGCTGGCTCAGTGAATTTTGTTACGGCCTTCTCTTTTGCCATGGCGTTTGCTATTTCGTTTCATTCTAGGCCAGTGTATACCCAGACTAGGGTAATGCTATAATTGTGTTGCACTAGTCTGTATAAGGTGTCAGTACCTCTGCTTGGAATATTGTAGCTAAAAGTTCCCCATACGTTGAATGGGCGCCTCTCTATTGTGTTCACCTCGTATATAATATATATGGAGAGGAGAATTGCTTGTATTGCTGCCGTTGGAGTTGTTTGAATATTTTCTATTAATACACATGTACCAACTTTTTAGTTGTGTTTTAGTGAAAAGCTGAATAGTAATCTTTATTTCTTTATATTTTGCATATTGTTTTGTAATGAAAATATCATGATTGTTCATATATTTCACCAATGTTATCCAAATATTACCCACTAATTAATTAAATACAAGTTCCTAAACTATTGGATATTTTATTTCTCACTACTCAAATTTAAATAGTATTGTTCATGAATAATTTTATACAGCGACAAAAATATGTTGGTCACTATATAATCGGCTGCTACGGAGCATATCAAATGCTGTATATTTTTGAAGAAATCAATAATTCAAATTTGGAAAAAGTGATGATTCATAGTAGGATCAATGCTATAAACCCAAATACAAATGTCCTGCCAGTCGAATAATCAACAATAACTAACTTATATGTGAGACCTAAAGAAAATGTATCTCAACATCATATTTCAATATATTGTTAATTACTGTAGGTAGGTACTGTACGTAAAATATGTATGTATTTACAATAATTGTATTTGAAAATTTTATATAATTATATAGCAAAACTGCAAAAACAAACTAGGTAATAAAAACTATTCAACTTGGGAGATACTTTTCTCTCACTTTTTATTCTTTAGATTTTGCAGGAGTTAAATTTATCATTAGAGAACTTGTCATGGGATAGGCCCTTACACATGTTTACCGATTGGGATTATTCCAAAAGGGATATAATAAATGATGTAAATGTTCACTTAATAAAGCTATATCTGCACCAATTGATCGATTAAGTGTTTTTAAAGTAGATACAGTATCTCATAACAGATAACTTGGTTGTACTTCTGTAATTTATCACAAAAACAGGTCCACTGAAAAGTTATTACATAATCAGTTTTTTAAATAAGATAATCGTATAATATTTACAATACAATTTTGATTTACAAGTAACAACATATTGATGATAATAATATATTATACAATAAACAAATACGGCTTAACATATAATCGGCATTCGGACAGAACGAGACAATATTTCTTCCTGCCTAAAACGTTTTAATGTGGTAATCATTTTTGGCAACTTAGGAACATAATTCACAATTTTCCAAAACCCTTACAAATAATTTTTGCAATATTATTTATTGATTCAAAAGTTTTCTACCATCACTATGTATCGTACCACGTGTTCAAAGTAAATTCCCAGGAGTAATTTTGTATGAGTTGAAATTTACAAAATTTTCAAATTTTCTATTATTACCCCTTTTCACGTTACCGCCACTGGTGGTGTCATGAGCACACTCTGTGACCTTGAGCTAGTGGGCTGGTGTTCCCTAGTTGTGTAGGAAAACTGTCAATTGTTTTCACTATTATTGAGCCAAACAAAGCTTTCACGTAGAGATATGAATGCTTTATCTATTCTATATTATGAAATCGTTGGTTGCATGTTCCATGCATAATTGACCAATCTGACCAGCATAAAAATTATGATGTGTTTGGTTGTCTCTGATCGGAGATCCCAAAAGCTAAGTTGGCTACACTGATATTTTAAAATATGGAACATTGACAGACAGACAATAATTCGAAGACACTCCTTATGAAACTTCTAAATAACCAGAACTCAGACATACATATAAAGCACTCACGAAAATTGAATTGAAGACAACATTGAATGCCAAAGTGAGTAGAATATATTTCCCTTTGAAGAAATTCTTATTCGCCTTTATTCATTTGTAGATCGACACTTGCAAAGCGTAAAACATATCAAACTTTTCTAGTCAGCAGAAATACAAGCACTACTCGGAAAACCAACAGGACCAACAGGACTACAACGTATTAGACCGTCAGATAGTGACAGATTTAGGTGCCCCATTTTCTCAGACAAGCCTCGAATAGGGTTGAAAAGTGCATCAATGTTGAGTAAAATGGAGAGAACTTTACGAGTGGCTTCTGGGGAGAACATAATATGGAAACTTCGATTTTCCAGAACAGAAATAAAATGAGTAAGTTGCTCATATTTTTACGCTAGCCGTGTTCACCTAATTATTCATTGATAGAACCTGGTTTCGAAATACCAAAGGCTTGAGTGTTGCAGGTGGCTAAAGGGTTAAAATGAGGGCGTGATCTTGTAAGGAAAAATCGAAATTTTGATAGATTTTCCCACACAAGCCCATCGAAACTATGAGAACTTACATCGTCACAAGACCGAAAAACATAATGGCTTGAGTGGCGCGAATGGATAAGTAGATTTTGTCGTCGGAAAATTTAACGGAAATTCTTTTTGATTTTTCAGTTATTTTTCCATGCAAGCCTTTGGAAGTATAGAATATTATTGACGTGTTAGACATTACAATAAAATTGGCATGACTATTGGATGTAACCGAAACGAAGGCTTGCGTCGAAAAAATGCAGGAAAATTAGAAGGAAATTGGCACCATTTTCTCACGCAAGCCGTTTTGCATATGCTTAGAGAAAGTGATTCTAAGACAAAATAACATAAGGCTTGAGTGTCGTACATCGTCAGCATATTGATTATACATGATTTATATAACAAAGAGCTGACAAAAACATTTTAGAAAATTGAATAATTTTCCCACACAAGTCCTTTGGCAAATACTTAGAAAATGTGTTTTCAAGACCCTGTAATGAAAGGCTTAAGTGTAGGAAATGGAACATATTATTTATTTAGAAAAGAGCTGACAAAAATGTTTATGCAGGGTTATTATTTTGACCATCTGATTTAGTAAACATTTCCTTCTATAAGTTTGACAATATTTTATATTATGAAAATAGTGCGGTATGTTTTGTGTGCTCTGCCAACTGACGGCGACGGTACAAGGTATATAATAGTAGCATATTTCCTATGCTTTATATTATACGACATCTTTACACGTATAGGATATCTAATTATTCATGTTCAGTAGCTGCAGTCTTGTTTTCCACATACATTAATTCTGTAATAATTAAAAATGCACCAACATATATTTCTTACGAATCTGGTAAAATTACTTAACAGGAACTTCAAAATATTAGAGAAACAAGATTTTATAGGAATGTGTCACGGTTCATCTCAAAAGAGGACGATGCGAGGAATACGGAATTAGCTCGTAGACGGGAGCATCCTACATCATATTGATGCCGGAAAGACGTTTATTTACTTGGGGGGTGAAGCAACGTCGCTCCCAAGAGGTAATTACAGTAAAAAACTCTCTCTTCGGTAAGTATCAGCATAAACTCCGATAGATCTGGTCATCAGAACTGTTGGAAAAGAACAAAGTTGCTGCAACTGATATGCATGCCATTTCTATTCTACTTTACCTCTTTGAAGTAGTAAAATGGACTCAAGAAGAGCAGCAACAACTCGACGTAAAAACTTAGGAAATGATGCATCTTCATGGGAGTTTGCATCCTAAATCGACCATCCCACGGCTATACTTCCCCAGACAACAAAGAGGACGTGGACTTTTGAGTTTGGAGTGTCTACATAACAGAATAGTACTGAATGGAGCCTGTAACGTCATCAAGAGTTCAGATCCTATTCTCTGCATGGTCTGAGACCATAAAAAAGCAGGAATCGGAGCATTTCTTTTTAAGGCAGATGCCCGTACTGCCGATGAACTTGGTCTCGTGTTCGACACTGACACTGTCACCGAGTTGGAAACCATTCAGAAAAAGCTCTCATCTAAGCTGCGGAGACTGAAGCACTCCTGCAGCTTCGAACGAATAAGCCAATGCAAGGGGTCTACATTAAGAACATCGAAGACCTTGGCTTATCAAAAAATCTGACCTATGCCTTCCTCAGGTCAAGTGAGCTGAAGTCGGAGACCGAGGGATTCATAATGGCCTGGCAGGATGGTGTCTTCAACACCTTAGACTATCGTAATCGCGTAATGGGTCCAGCTTATGCGTTCCACAGACGTAACGCGGTGCTACGAGTGTTGTACTACCACTTACGACTCTCGTATGGTATAGACGAGACAACAGTGTTGCCTTATGCTCCGGGGGATATTGAGTCCGTTGTGAAGAATGAGAAGTGCCCAATTTATTGGAACTACTAATTTCTCACCCTCGTGCAAATACAAGTCAATGGGTGAGGTAAATAAAATCTAGTAAATGCTCATACTATATATTTATCTCTTTCATTTATTAATGAAATGAAAAAGTCTGTCTTAGGAAAGTATAAGCATTCACTTAAAATTTATTCTATTCACATCCACCACTAAGCCTGATGTAGTCCTCCTCGACCATGAAAGTAGAACGATATTCGTCATAGAGGTTTCGGCTCCTGGCAAAACAAAAATCGTAAGAAAAGATGAGGAAAAGCGGACTAAATATCGAGATCTTCACTTCGAATTCCGCCGGCTTCACCCAAACCATTCTGTTTAAATGGTGGTTCTGAATCAATGGTGGAATGATGGAAACCTCTGGAACCTAAAAATCATAACGGCTTGCCGTAATATGGCAGAAATCTTAGACGGATAGATGCAGAAGGCCGTCATCCTTGGTTCACTCTGTCTACTCAGGGCACACGATTCTTGGACCCAATAATCACTTACCCCAAAGACATGAGAAATGGTTTTAACACCAGCACTCCTTCCAGATGTATCGGGGCTCCGGAGACAGGGCCTGACTGGAACATTTCTAACTAGGCCAATCAATAGAGATTTTTTTCCTAACAAAAATACTAGTAGAAAACCGACTGTGTCATCACATGAAAGTCTGCCTGTAGTTATATTCTGTTATGTTTTTAACTCGCAACTGTCATTTATTAATTTGTTATAATCATTTAAATAACAAAAAACGTGTTTTTTTAAATTGTTTTGCTTATAAAATGAAAACTAATGGAGCAATCTGGTTGTTCCAAAATAATTGTGGATAATTGGAATACAAACAAAATAGAATGTTTTACGACCCGATCGGATCATTTGTAATGGAGGAAAACCTGATCTTTCAAGAAATAGGGTTGATCCTCCTCATGAGAGTATTGAATCATGTGCACTTTATGTGTTAACAAAACAGGCTCTGACGGTTCATTAGTTTTGGCACAATTGCAATTATTTTGCACTATCTTGCAGCGTGCCTCAGATAGTCTGATTTCAATTTCTAAAACAGATTTTGAAAGTACAAGTTCAGTACCCCAGAACGTATATTCTCATTTTGCGCTAAAATGCTGCGGAGTAAGTGAAAACTGCCGATCTGGTGGAAGCGATCAAGTGGTAGGAGAGAGCGGGGGATGAGTTGAAGCGTATTATCACGTAACCCATTCATTAAAAGAATTCCCCTAATCTCCTAGACTCTCCTATCACTCGGCAGCTAATGCGGGCTCGGCCGTTTTCAGTCACGTTTGCATGCATTTTTCACCCATTTTGCACCATTGTAACGCAAAATGAGAATATACGTTTTGTGGCACTATACCTACGTGAGTACACACAAAGTACACGTAAAATACACATGATTCAATACTTTCATGAGAAAGGCCAATCCTACTTCTTGAAAAATGGCGAAGTTATGAATTTTTTAAAATCTCGCAAAATTTTCCGGTTTTCCCAGTTTTTCTCCGTTACTAATGATCCGACCGGGTAGTCAAACATGTTACGTTCAAATTTGAACCTTCGGTATTTTGTATCATTTAACAATTATTTATTACCCGTTCTATCTATTCATAAAACTAAGCCAGCAATTATTGAAAATCATCGATTTAGTAAGTAACTATCAACCCTGTATATCAAACTTTATTCACTCATCAGATATCATACATTGTATTGTGAATTTCTTAACAAGGTTTTTTGCCTTCCTAGCCAGCTCTCGACTCTTCTGTCGCTATTCCTGAAACAAAAGAAATTTGTTAGTAGATATGGTACATTTTACGAAAAATATGCTACTATACCTTTTATACCAATGATGTTTTGCTTCCCAGTGAAACATAATATTCCATGCGCCTTGTAGTTCAACTTCACAATCGTTGGGGCCCTGAAAAACGAATGAATCTTGAGGTATTGGACAGTGTCTCAAATAGAAGCACGTCATTTATTTCAAACACACAGCTCTGCGCTAAATATTATTCGTATTTTTGACCTAAGTAGTAAGTACTCACCTTGTATTATTCTTTACACTAGAGCAGGCATAGCTTGTCTTGCAATTCAAAACAGTCTTCTGGGTACTTGATGTTTGGTTAGCAGTGATGTAAACAAACATCGATTGTAGTATCTTTTACGTCGGGAAAGCAAAGGTTGGGTTTTTAAAAAAATTACTTTATTTGTATCAACACTCAAGTTGAAATTCTTCTAACTTGGTTTGTAATTTTTGATGTTAATTTTGAATGTGTTTCTCGAATCAGCCTCTTGATTAGACTGTCTGTGAAAATCATCCCAAGACAGTTCGCAATAACAATATCTTATCGCTTTCCTAGAATAAATTCAAGGTCTGCGAAGACAGCGTTTCCTTATAACCTTGCAACATTGTTGCAATGGCGTAGTTTAATAAGATGCAATTATTTTTATAAGTCGACAAGGGCTACGAGGATATAACACCTCCCCCTTTAAGAATTTTTATTATATCTGAATGAATAATAAAAATTAAAATAATTATCAAGTTTCAGGGCGGGGATTAGCGCAGTGGTTAAGCGCTCGCCTGGTAATCGAGAGATTGCAGGTTCGATTCCCAGACGGTGCGATCTTTTTTCATTTTCATATGTGAAAGTCTGAATGACTGAGGCTCGTGTCGGCTGGGAATAATCCTCCACGATTCACTGTTGCGTTAAAAATTAACAGTGCTGCTCCTAAAGTGGCGTATGGAGTTAGTAACAAGGCCTATCCAGAACACATGGCTAATGACCATAGCAGTCGATGCCAAAACACCAAGGAAAAAAAAAAAAAAAAAAAAAAAAAAAAAAAATTATCAAGTTTCAATTAATTCAAGTTAGCCGCCTGAAATTACAAAAATTAAATAAGTCAATAAAATCAATAACATTATAAAATAAATGTCATCATATGAACATGATAAGAAATAATAAATATAATTATATCTTCTTATGGGCTCTTCGGGATGTCGACGCTGCCAACGGGGTTGACGGGGTCTGGAAGACTATTTCTTCTGATCCATTATCATATACTGGGGTTAAATGGATCGAGGGCCGTCTTGAAATCATTGACCTGACGTTACAGTAGTTGAATATTTGGGCACAACATCCTCTTGGGCGATGTCCGTCGTCTGAGTTGGGCTCGTATTGAAATATCCAAAATATCGTCTTTTTAGGCAACATTTGAATATTATCCATAATATAAGTATGAATATAAAAGTCATGCAAATGTACGTGAAAGTACTTAGATGTCTAGTGGTGAAAGGCTCGTTTATAATCTTGTTCAAAGTTTTGTCATATTCCCGTAGTTTTTCATGGGCTATGTTCAAATCATCCAAATTTAAATGATTTATTTTAACTGGCTTCATGACTGGAAGATCTTCTCGTTTTGGAAGATGGTTACAGCAATCGTATGTTATTTCAGCAATGTAGAGCTGAAGTTTCAGAGTTTTGTTGTTATCTGAACTTGCATATACTCTAGTAGTTCCTATAAAAGCGCTACACTTTGATTATAATGTCAAAAGTGAGTTTTCTCGAATAATTTCAGTTTCTGAATTTCTACCTGGACATGTGGTTGTTACAGGTAGTTGATTGGATACTGTTAGTAACCATTTATCGTCCACTAATTTTTGTACATTGTAATCGTCTACTCCGATTAAAACTTTGTCGCAATTTGGCATTATTTTTGATTCCATCAAAATCATAATTTCACAGGGTGACTCATGTGAAAGTGCCTTAGGAAAATGATTGTAACATATTCGAATTTCGTTCTCGAATATCTCGGAACAATCGTCTTGCTTGACTGCAATATATTGCTTACTATCCCTTGCAATTGCTGCATATTTATATAGGGGTAGAATAGTGTGAAAAAGGTTTGTTTTAGGATCTTTGGTGGGAACTGAGTAAATATGATAGAAATCAAAATCTGAACTCTCTACTAATGGAATGTGTAAAATAAAAATTACTCTTTCATTTGTTTGAAAAGCTTCAAGCTTTATCAAAGAAATTATTTCTGAAATATGTTGATGTGTTGGAGTAAAAGGTAAATTTCCATGAGACAAAGTCATTGGAATTTTTGTTAATTGTTCAATTAAGAGGTTTGGATCAATTACTGAAGGATGTAAGATTTTTAATCTTGCAAAAGTTATGCTGTTAATAATATCATTCAGTTGATCTAAAATAATTGTATTCGATTGTAATATTTGTTCAATCATTTCTAATATTTTAAGTTGTAGCTGAAAATAGTATTTTGTTTCACGATTTTCAACCATTTCTTTTTCTATTATTTTCAAATCTTCATTGAATGTGGTTTCGTCAATTCTTAATTTATACAGAGTATTATTAAAATTCGTAATTGTACTTGAAACAATTTGAATTTGGTTTTTCATTAATAATTGTAAGTTTTTGTCGTCCCTTTCTAATTTATTTATGCACTCATTATATTTCCTATTTGAGATTCTTTTAAATAAACATAGTCTCCTTCTTTGTAATTTGGTAAGTTTTCTCTTACATGTTTATCATGCCTAATTTTTGATTTTTCTTTAGCCGTTTCGAGGTTTGTTTTGACTTTCTCAAAAATATATTCAGCTGTATTTTTTAAATCGTTTACATAATTTGATTGAAGTTGTTCTTCAGTATATAAAATTTCATTTTCGTCGTCTCGAATATGTCCGAAAATTATTTCTTCAGGAGTATATTTTGTTGAATTTGATTTACTTCTGTTATACGTTTTTATACAGAAAGGTAAACCTGATATTATTGGTTTATTTGGATTATCACTATGATAAGCTCTTAAAGAATCTTGTAATCTTGGAATCTCTCTACAACTCCATTTGATAGATAGATAGATATATTTTCACCATTTTACATATTGCAAAACAATTATGGTGTTTATAAGTGCAACTTACCTAAAATAGGTGTTTATGAAGAATCCGCTAGAAGGATCAGCGAATTGTCTTTGGCTTTTTACTTTTTGAAATTATACTAATTTTTCGTTTTTTCCTTTCTTTATTCTTTTTCTCAACTTGTTTAAATTTTACAACATTCAACTATCTTTTTTTCCTGACATGACATCTCAAAAAAGTAACAAAAAAATATACAGTAAGATTCAATACAAAACAAAATACAATATGATTCATCAAATCTAAACATTCTCCCCCCAATGAAACCTCCAACTAAAGGTCTTCATTTAACTCCAATAAATCCAACTTGCAGATCTTTGAAGTGGGTCTTCTGTAACTACCAAACTTCGTTTTGACGTCGACGACTCTAACTTGGCCATCTTTTCCTGGATAGATAGCAGTTATTTTGCCAAGAGGCCAATTATTTCGAGGCAATTTATTGTCAAATATGATGACAACATCATTTACCTGTAAAGCAGATTTATTTCTCTCAAACCATTTGGTTCTTTTGGTTAGAGTAGGTAAATACTCTTTCATCCACCGATTCCAAAATTTTTCAGCTAGGTCTTCTGCTATTCTCCATTGTCTCCTCAAGTCTTCTTTTTTGGTTTCACCTAGACCCATGCCAGTCAGGTTACTCTTCGGACCAATCAAGAAATGATTAGGGGTTATGCTTTCTTCGTCTTGACTATCAGATGAGACATAAGTTAGTGGTCTGTTATTAACAATTTGCTCGGCTTCACATAAGAGTGTATACAGTACTTCTGGTCTGGGTGCCCTTTCCTTCAAAGTTATTTTCAAGGATTGCTTGACTGATCTGACCATCCTCTCCCAAGCTCCCCCCATGTGTGGGCTCCCAGGTGGAATAAATTTCCACTCTATTTCAGAATTAATAAACTTTTCCTTTATCAAATTTTCGTCCGTTTCTTCCAAAGCTTTTTTAAGTTCTTTTGATGCTCCTTTGAGATTAGTAGCATTGTCACTAATCATCATGCAAGGTTGTCCTCTTCTTGCAAAAAATCTTCTCATTGCAAGAATGGCAGAATCTGTCGTTAAAGATTCTGCTAACTCAATGTGGATGGCTCTTATGGATAAGCAAGTAAATAAGACTCCATACCTCTTCTCCTTTCGGCGACCAATTGTGACATCATATGGCCCAAAATAATCCCAGCGAACATATGAAAAAGGACGTGGTGGTCTTCTCATTCGGAATTCTGGAACCTGCCCCATTTCTGGTATCATAGGTCTTGCTCTTTGAATTCTACACTGCATGCATTTCTGTGATACAGTGTGTACAGCTTTTCTTCCTTGAATTATCCAAAATTTCTGCCTCAATTGATTCAACACTAGCTCGGTACCTTTATGATGGAAGTGACAGTGATAATGGTGAATCAAGAGCTTGGTATAAGGGTGTTTTCCATCCAAAATAATAGGTCTTCTTGTTTCATTTAACAAAGTAGAAGCTTTGTCAGTTCTACCGTACAGTCGTAAAACTTTATCTTGGTCGATACCTGGTGATAACTGTAACAAACGGCTACTTCTCTGTACTTCTTTACCTATCAAAAGTTTCCTTATATCTTCTCCGAATGTTTCTTCTTGTGCTTTTCTTATCCAAGACAGTTCAGCTTCTTTCAAATCTTCCCTTGTCAGTTCTTTTGTATGCAAAACCTGTTTTCTGCAAATCTTGATGAATTTCAATACATATGCTGTTGATCTTATCAGGTACGTCCATCTTGAAAACCTGCCTATGTCGGGTAAATGGGAGTACTTTTCATTATAATGAACCAAAACAGTTTTCAATTCCAGAATATCTTCATGAATTTTTTCAACTCCAATTTCTTCTTTAGGCCATAATTCCGGATCAGAATAAAGAAAATCAGGACCAACATACCATCGACTATTACAGTTTAATTCTGTATCCTTTTCAAATCTTGTAGCATCATCTGCCACATTCAGTTTTGTTGGTACCCATTTCCAGTCTTCAACGTCACTTCTTTCCTGAATTTCTCCCACTCGATGTGCTACAAAAATCTTGAAGTTTCTTTGTTCTGATCTTAACCAACAGAGAACAGTTTTTGAATCCGTCCAGAAAAAAGTTTTGTCCACTTTCAAGGTATGTTCTTCTTTAACTTTTTCTGCTAGTCTACTAGCCATTACAGCAGCTTGCAACTCCAGTCGAGGTATGCTCATCTGTTTTATTGGAGCAACTTGTGTTCTTGACATTACTAAACAAACTCGAACATAATTGCCATTTTTAAAACGAAAATAACTTGCTGCTGCGAAAGCTTGTTCACTCGAATCACAAAAAGTGTGCATTTCTAAAGTCGTATATTTGTCTCCAAAATTATAACATCTGGGTATTTTGAGGTTTTCCACATTCTTCAGGCAGCTTAACCATGTTCTCCAATCCTTTTCAATTTTTTCGGTGATTTCATCATCCCATGTTATTCCAGTTTTCCAGAGTTGTTGCAAAATAATTTTTCCTTTTATGACGAAGTGTCCTATTAGTTCCAAGGGATCAAATAAGGACATAACTACTCTTAGAATATCCCTTTTTGTTGGTGTCTTTTCACCTGTCAAAATAATTTTGTCTACTTTGTGAAAACTCATTGGGAAAGTAAGAATATCCTCTTCAGGGTTCCACTTGAGACCCAAAATTCTTTGTGGGTTCATCATGTCCTTATCCCCCACCACTTTGTCTACATTTTTCAACTCATGGGGAATTTTGGAAAGTAAATTTGGAGAATTGCTTACCCAACTTCTTAATTTGAAACCTCCTGCCTTATGAATCATCATCACTTCTTGTGCACGTTGAATTGCCTCTTCTTCTGTTTCCAAACTGTCCAAATAGTCATCCATGTAGTGTTTAGAAACAATAGCCTCTACAGCTTCGGGGTACCTATCTTGAAAATCCATTGTATTCCTATTCTTCACATACTGTGCTGAATATGGTGAAGATACAGCTCCGAATATCATTACTTGCATGACATAGATTGAAGGTTCGTCTCTCTGATTATTTTCTTTCCAAAAAAATCGTTGTGCAGATTGATCTTCTTTTCTTATCGTAACTTGATGGAACATTTCTTGTATATCTGATGAAAATGCTATTTTATGTTGTCGAAATTTCCATAAAATTCCTACCAGAGAATTATAAAGATCTGGGCCTTTGATGAGTAAATCATTTAAACTTGTACCTTGAGTCTTGGCCGCTGCATCAAATACAAATCTCAGCTTACCTGGTTTATTTTCATTAACGACACCAAAATGCGGAAGATACCATGTGTTCCATGTCTCTTCTTTTGCCTCTGCCTCAGATAATCGTTTGGCATATCCCTTAGTCAAATACTCTTCTATTTTCTTCTCATATATTTCCTTGAACTGTTCATCTCGCTTCATTCTTCGTTCCATAGATCCTAACCTTTGTAACGCAACCAATTTACTATCTGGGATTTTCGAAATATTTTCCTTCCATAACAGTCCAGTTTCCCATCGACCATCCACTCTGCTTGTAACCTCTTGCATTATTTTCTCAGCTCTTTCAGCTTCCTTGGATACCATTTTCTTGTCTGGAATTTTGACCCCAAAAGACTCTGTCGAGAAAAAATATTTGACCTGATTATGAACATCATCATTTTCATCACACCCGGTATGCTTGATATGTAAAACAATATTATCGTCAACTCGCCCTTGAAATGAATGGTTATTTCCGTGAATAATCCAGCCTAATTTGGTTTTTGATAGAGCAGGGGAATTTTTAGGACCTTCTATAATTTCTCGACTTGTTATAAGATCCCAGTTGTCTTGCCCAATTAATAACTTTGGTTTAGCATCATACATACTTTCAAAATCAATCATTTGTGAATGTGACCATTTTGATTTCAGATTTTTAGCATTTATAGTTTGCACTGGTAGATCCATATCTTTGAGAGTATAAACGTTTTTCAAAGAATAGGTTACTCCATTTTGACCACAGACATCAAACGAAACTAATTTTGAAACAGAATGATTCACTGTGTTTTTATCTGCCCATTTCAAAGAGAGATTTGTATTGATACCCTTCAAATTCAATTGAGAAGCAACATGTTCATCTAATAAGGTAACAGTAGAAGCCTCATCAAATAATGCATAAACCTTGATATCTTTGTTACCAGATTTCAAAGTTAAAGGAGCTATTCTTAATAAAACTTGCTTACCATAAGACATCCTGGTATGTGCCAATAATTGTTCAGGATTACCTGTTGATCTCTCGTTTTCTTGGACGATTTCCTTCCTGAACCCTTCGTTGTGGAGTAAAGGATGGTGTAACTTTTGACATCTGTTGATATCACACCTCCTCTTTCTTGTACAGGAAAAAATTCTATGAGAATTCTTGATACAGGCAAAACAAATTCCATTTTTCTTCACAAAAGTCCACTTTTCGTCTGGGCTGAGCTTCCTGAAATCTCCACACTCGTAGACCTTGCAAAAAATACATTTTTTGTTTATATTTTTATTTTTATCTTGAGTCGTCACCAAAGAAGTCTTATGTCTTTCTTTAGGTGAAACACTCATAGTGTGTGATCCCTTTGAAATAACTAATTGAGCGTAGTTTGCCCCTTCTGACTTCCCCCATATCCAATTTTTAAAATCTTTCAAGGAAAACTCCTTTTCATTTCTTGAAACTATTTCACCCCAAGACAACTGTAAATTATATGGTAATTTTTGCAACAATTCTGCCAGAAGTTGTGGACAACTCAAATAGTTTTGCATATTCATATTCTCTAAAGTGACTACCAAATTTGAAACTACGTCAGCAAAATGAGTTAGACTTGAGAAATCATTTTGTTTCACTACAGGCAAATTATTAGCTTCGTTTATCAAACTCCTCACTATAAGGTCTGATCTGCCAAATCTACTTTTAAGAATATGAATGATTTCACTCACCGATGATGTCGAGATCAATAGCCCTTCCACGGCTCTTCGGGCATTTCCTTTCAGACACTTCCTAAGGCGACAGATATTTTCTTCATCACATAAACCCAACAATTTTGTTGTAGAAGTAAATTGCATGTAAAAATTAGGCCACTCTTTAATGTCCCCATGAAATATTGGGAGATCCTTGTCGATACTTTGTCTTGACAGCAATTGCCTAATTTCATAATTAGTGTCATTATTAGAATAACCTAAATCTAATTTGTCGTGAAATTCATTGTCAGTTTTGGATTTGACGGTTGATAACCAATTTTGAACTTTACCTTTTTGAGAAATCTGCTCTACAGGTATTACCTCTTTTGGACCTTCCTCGTCTTCAAAATTAATGCTACTACCACCATCTTCCTCGATTCTTGCTAATTCTAGTTTGTTGAGAACCCTTTGCTTTTCATGCTCCAATATTTTCATTTTCATTTCTTGTTCCTGAGCTAACAGCTTTGCCATTTCTTCATCTGCTTTTATTTGGGCTTCCAAAATTCTGCGCCTTGTTGAATTCGCTTTAGAAGATGTAGATCTAGTTTCATTGCTTTTTGAGCTTCGACTTCCTTTTTGCGACAGCTGCTTGCTTCCATCGTTTCTGACGCTTGAAGTTTCTGGCTCATCTTGATTCAGTACTTTAGATTTACTTCTTGTAATCATGATTTCCTTAGTGGCTTCCATATTTTGGCTCTGTTAACGGCGAAGGACCAGCACAATGTTTATAAGTGCAACTTACCTAAAATAGGTGTTTATGAAGAATCCGGCTCGAAGGACCAGCACAATGTTTATAAGTGCAACTTACCTAAAATAGGTGTTTATGAAGAATCCGCTAGAAGGATCAGCGAATTGTCTTTGGCTTTTTACTTTTTGAAATTATACTAATTTTTCGTTTTTTCCTTTCTTTATTCTTTTTCTCAACTTGTTTAAATTTTACAACATTCAACTATCTTTTTTTCCTGACATGACATCTCAAAAAAGTAACAAAAAAATATACAGTAAGATTCAATACAAAACAAAATACAATATGATTCATCAAATCTAAACATATGGCATGTCAATAAATAATAAAAGTATACAATGCATAAAACAATACAACATACAAAATTTTTAAAACTGTTACATTCATGAGTAAAACATTAACAAACATAATTAACATAACAAAATGGTAAATTCAGAGAAGCAATGTGTTGAGTGTATGATTCAGTTGCTTTGTTGTGTGAAGGAACTCGTCAGTGGAGTAAAAGCAGTGTTCAAGAATATAATTTTTTATGCGTTTTTTAAATTGATGAAAGGTTAGTGTTTTGATTCTCTTTGGCAGGCAGTAGTAGAAATTGAAATTCAGAGAATTCTTCTGAGATTTGGTTAATCTATACCTTGGGGTTTTTATCGACTTAGAATACCTTGTACTATGCTCGTGTATATCTGATTGGGTTTGTAGTTGGTTGGCATTTCTATGTATTTCTAACAAAGAATTGTAGATATACATTGAAGGTAATAGCATGATGCCGTACTTTATAAAATGTGGATGACAATGCTCCTTATATCCAGCTCCAGCAAGGATTCTAAGTGCCTTTTTCTGTTGTCGAAAAATGGTTATTGCATGGGAGGCATTTCCCCATAAAATTATTCCATAGTTTATCTGCGAATGGAATAGAGAAAAATATGTCATTCTCAGAATATCAGGTTGAATTGTTTTCTTTAGCTGCCTCAACAAAAATAGAGTACTTGATAATTTGTTACTGAGCTGTTGTTCTATGTGATTGGTCCATGTGAGTTTGTCATCGATAACTATTCCAAGTAGCTTGACAGTGTTTCCCATTTGTGAGTTTATATTAGAGGAGAATGTTATTTTTTGTGATTTGCTTGCGTTCAACTTCAGTTTGTTTGCAGTAAACCAGTTTTCAGCACGTTTTTCAATATTATTAGACGAAGAAGTCACTTCCCCATGGTTTTTACCAGTAGTCATCAACGTTGTGTCGTCGGCATATAGAACGCTTTTATGGGGTAACAGGAAGTTGCATAGATCGTTTATGTAAATGACAAACAAAAATGGTCCGAGCACAGATCCCTGCGGGACACCATGTTTTATAGGTAGAAAGTCAGAGTTGGTTCGGTTCACAGTGACACATTGGTTTCTATTTTCTAAGTATGAACTAATTAACTTCAAAGCTACCCCTCTAATACCGTAGTAGTTTAACTTCCATATGAGTATCTCATGAGAAACACAGTCAAAGGCCTTTGACAGGTCACAGAGTGTAACAGCCGTGAGTAAACCTTGTTCCAGACCCTCAACTATGCCTCCCACTATATTAAGAATTGCAAGAGTTGTGGAGCGATTTTCTCGAAAGCCATACTGTGCATTATTCAAAAATTGGTTCGCTTCAAAATATTTCATTAGTCTATTTTTCAGAATGATTTCGATAATTTTAGCAAATATCGAAATAATGGATATTGGCCTATAATTGTCAATTTCTGTAACATCTCCCTTTTTATGTATGGGAACAACTCTGGTAAATTTGAAACTATCTGGGAAAACGCCTTCACTGAAAATTAAATTGATCAGTGATGTTAAAGGTTTGAGAATTATATCTGAAGTTTTTTTATGATAAAGCAATTTAAATCATGTGTGTCTACAGACTTGGAATTTTTTAATGTATTAATTGCATCAAGAACCTCATAGGTTGTGACTCCCAGTAAGAAAAAAGAGTTGCAAGGTGCAGGAAAATGTTTGTTATGGATCAAGTCATTGTCTGGTATATTAGGTAACTGCTTTATTATATTTTCAGCAACGCTCGTGAAGTGAGCATTGAAGGTAGTTTCACTTATTGCAGTTTCAGGATTACTTTTGGTTTTTCTATTTAACTCGTAGTTTATAATTTGCCAACTAGCTTTTGATTTGTTTACTGATTTACTAATATAGTGTCCATATTTATTTCTTTTTGCTTCTTTCAATTCCTTTCGGTAGCTTTTCTTAAGTGATTTGTATACCACCTTATCAGTAGGATCTTTATTTGTATCACAAATACATTTAACTGTTGAAAGTGTATCCCGCTTTGCTTTTAGAGAATCATTGTACCATACAACTGGTGGTTTTTCTCCTATTTTAAACTTTTTAAATGGAAAGTGGACTGTCACATAATCGGCATAAATATTAACTAAGAAGTTTGCTAGAAAGTTTGTACCTAAATTTGGATTTTCAAAAATACTCCAGTGTATGCTTTCAAGGGATTCTCTAAATTTTTCCATCGTAGAGTGTGTTATGGACCTTCTTATAATCGTGTCTGGTTTACATTCAGTGATTTTGTTTATGATGATATACTGTCCACTATGGTCAGATAGACATGGATCTAATACATCTGCAGTCATGTTCTGATTCTCTACATTTGTCAGTACATTATCAATGCAGCTGGATGAATATGCTGTTATCCTGGTATAGTCAGTTATGATAATAGCTAGACCAAAAGAATTTAGTAAGCTTTTCATCTCTGATAATACAGTTGAGTTCGATTTAAACTTAATATTAAAATCACCTAGAATAATGACTTTCTTTTTACCTGTTAGGTACTTATTTAATAAATTTTCAAAGTTTAGCAAGAAAATTTCAGCGTTTCCCAAGCAGGATCTATAGAGTGTAATTATTAAAACTTGGTTTGATAGTTCTAAACCACAAAATTCAGAATTTATCTCATCATTAAAAACATCTAGTTGTAATTGTTTGGACTTTATATTATTTTTTGTAAACATTGCCACTCCCCCATGTTTATTGAGTTTTCTGCAGAATTCTGCTGAGAAGGAGAATCCTGAAATGTTAATGCTTCCAAGATTATTTTTTTCTTGCCAATGTTCTGATAGACATATTATATCAAAATTGAATTTGTTCAGAAACAGTTCAATTTCTTCAAGTTTATTTGATAGACATTGTATATTTATATGAAATACACTCACCACGTCGACCTTCTTTAATTCCTTAAACAAGATATTGTTTTTTGGTGCATTATCTGCTTCTATATGTGACAATGAGACTGGTGGGGTTTCCCCCTTTATATAGTTTGACACTTTTTTATATTTTCCCGAGTCTACCGATACGGACGATTTCTCATAACAATTTAATTGAAGTCTTTCTTCCCCCCTTCTAAAAAAGAGGCTGGACCCACCGCAAGCCCGTCTGTTCTGAAGTCATATCTGCGATATCCTACACCTCGAGGCCAAAAGGATGGTTTGTGAAAATCTTCCTTAAATTTAAAATCTGCAGATACCATGAAACACTTGAATCCATTTTGTTCTTTTAGGAAAGTGACGGTAATATCCTGTATGCTTTGATTAGTCTTTTCATGTAGGTATTCCTGGATGTCTTTTTCTTCAACGTCTTGATTAACTCTGTATAAAAACATCCATACTCTTGGTTGCCGTCCTTTGAATTTTCCACTTCCATCCTCTGCTGCTCCAATGTTTTTTCAATGATATTTTTTAGGTTTTCTTTCCACTGTTTTCCACTCTCTGTGTTCTTCTGTCTCATTCTGATTTAGCTCTTCTGGATGATCTGAATTGATGATGTCATTCATTAATTTGATCTGTTCCTTTTCAATATTTGATAGCTTATCATTTTGCTTTGTGTTAGATTTGGAAATTCCATCATTTTCGCCATTTCCTTTATTTACACTGTGGGATTTGTTTTTCTGAACCTCCTTTATATCGGATTTCGGAATGGATGATTCATTTTGTTGTTTAGAACCTCTCGGTTTTTCAATACTAATTACATTTTTTTTTGACTAAGGGAATGCCTGTTCTTATCTCAGAAAGAGCAGTGTTTTGTTTTGCACGTTTATCATTTTTTCTTGAATTAGCTCCTTACTTTCTTTCAATAATTCGTTATTTTCAGACAATAGTTTGTTATTGTCTTCCAATTGCTTGATAATTTTTCTTTGCATGATTACTTCCATTTTGAGTTTTTCATATTCAATTTTCTCAGCTGTTGTGAGTGCATCTGTCAAATATGTGCCAGTGGCATCCCATGGATGTACCGGGCTATTGACTAGAAGTTGACCTTTGGATTGTCTTGTTATATGTTCTTCACTTTCCTGCTTACAGCAGTTTTTCCTCTCCAGGCAACTTTTATGGTATGTTTTCCTGCAGTTTTGGCACAATACTGGATTTTTTATCACACTTTTTTTGCAATATTCACACTCTAGATTTAACACAAGATCTTTACTTTCCGCCATCTTATCATCCTGTTTACAGTTTCGATCACTGAACACTACTTGTTTGAAACAAGTAGTGTTATCCACTCTCACAGACTGGAATCTATTGGTCAGACAGCTTTCGAAGAGTTTTAGACAGTTATTTCTGATACCAATGTCTTCCAGAGTCTGAATATGTCCGAAAATTATTTCTTCAGGAGTATATTTTGTTGAATTTGATTTACTTCTGTTATACGTTTTTATACAGAAAGGTAAACCTGATATTATTGGTTTATTTGGATTATCACTATGATAAGCTCTTAAAGAATCTTGTAATCTTGGAATCTCTCTACAACTCCATTTGTTTGTGGATGTGCCACGGCATTTTGAGTTATTTTGAATTTATATAATTTCCCTAAATCTTTCATATGTTGATTATTGAACTCAGGTCCTGGATCAACATGAATCCTTTTTGGTATTGGGTAGTGTTGAAAATAATGTAAAAGTTTTTCTACAATAGTTATACCTTCTTTATTTTCCACACGGTATGCTTGTGCAAATTTGGAAAAATTATCAACAATTGTTAAAATAATATTATTTCTATTTATACCCATTAAATCAATATTTATATGTTCAAAAGGCCTATTAGGTGTTTCAGTTATAACTAATGGATAGTCATTATTTTGTCGGTTAGTTTTCGTTTTATTAGAAACTTGACATTTTTTTATAAAGTTTTCAACATCTGTTTTCAAGTTTGGCCATATGTATCTATCTCGTATTCTTCTGAACGTTTCGTTAATGCCTTTATGTACTGCTGTCTTACTTGTGTGATAATTTTCTAAAATATTTTCTCTTTCTTCCTGTGGTGGAACTTTTACGATATCGTGACATATTGTGAAAGTTATGTCTTCGTCTTTAAAAATGTAACTTAGAGTATCTAAAAATGGTAAGTGTTTCACTGTGTTTATAAAATAATTATTTGGTGGTAATTTATTTTTCAGTGAATAAAATATCCTGAAACAATCTTTAAGCTGATTGCGTTTATATATATATATATATATATATATATATATATATATATATATATATATATATATATATATATATATATATATAGTTAGTATCTGAATAAGATAATATTTCCTTTGTTGGAATTTAAGGCTTTGTCTTATCGTAAGCACGTCTGTAAGATTTAAATTCTGATTATTTGGATCTATACACGTATCTTTTATTATTGTGTGTAAATGAGGTGTTTCGCGGTTTTCGTTACTTGGAACAAGTAATATGATATTATTGTGTGCAACAAAAATTAAATTATCATTTGTTTGTTTTATTTTCTCATGATCTATAAGTGATTGCGATTTTCTTTTCTCTGTGAATTCGTAAAACTTTGTAAGAAATTAATTTTGCTCTTGATTTTCTTCTGAAGCTGTATCAGTTTCTGAGTCTTGGTTTTCGACATTTTCAGTTTCTGATAACGCGTTGATTTTTATTCTGGATAAGGCATCGGCATTTTTGTTATATTTACCTGGTTTATAGTCGATTTCGTACTCATACTCTTCTAATTGTAATTTCCATCTCATTAAACGTGAGTTTGCGTTTGATAATGAAAATAAGTATTTTAGTGGTTTATGATCGCTAAGAATTTTAAATTTTCTTCCATACAGGTACGGACAAAAGTGTTTTACCGACCATACAATGCTTAATAATTCTTTTTCTATAGTTGAGTAACGTGATTCTGCTCCGTTTAAAGTTCGGGATGCATACGCTACTGGTAAATCTTCACCTACTTTTCCTTGAGAAAGTAATGATCCGATCGCATATTGGCTTGCGTCACAGCTTAATGAAAATTCATTTTCAAAATTTGGATATTGCAAAATTGGTGCTGTTGTCAAACATTTTTTCAATTTTTCAAAAGAATTCGTACATTCCTTATCAAATTTAAATTCTTTATTTTTATTTAATAAATTGGTCATTGGTTTTGCCATTTCTGAGTAATTTTTTATGAATCTACGACAATATCCAGTTAAACCTAAGAATGATTTTATTTCTTTCGGGTTTTTTTGGTACTGGGAACTTTATTATAGCATCTATTTTCATAGGATTTGGTTTAACGCCATTTTCTGTTACTAAGTGTCCTAAATATGAAACTTCTCTTCCTAAAAATTCACATTTACATGGTTGTATTTTGAAATTGTACTCTTTCAATCGTTGGAATACGTTTTCTAATCTTTTAATGTGTTCTGATAATGTAGAACTGTAAATTATGATGTCATCCATATAAGTCATACACATTTCTCCCTGTAGTCCTAATAAAACATTATCTAAGGCTCTACAAAATGTACTAGGAGCATTTTTAAGACCAAATGGCATACGCAAATATTCGTAGTGTCTTTTGTCTACACTGAATGCGGTTTTTGGAATATCTTTCTTTTCTATTTCAATTTGGTGAAAACCTGATGCAAGATCTAATGTCGTAAAATAACTACACTTTCCTAACTGATCTAGTAGTCCATTTATCATTGGAAGTGGATATTTGTCTCCTACCGTAATTTCATTTAACTTTCTGTAATCAATTACCATTCGAAATTTTTGTTTTCCACTTGAATCTAGTTTTTTCGGTACTAGCCATACTGGACTGTTCCATGGACTAATCGATGGTTGAATTATATTTTGTTTTAACAAATTTTCAATTTGATTTTTAACTTCTTGCTTCAATGCATGTGGATACCTATACGTTTTTACTGATATTGGACCTTTATCTTGTGTATTTATTTCGTGTTTCACCTGACTTGTGAAAGTTAATTTGTCATTTTCCAAATAAAATATTTTTTCGTATTTTAAACAAAGATTCTCAATTTCATTTCTTTCCTCTTCATTTAAATGATCTAGACGTAATTCTGACAGTATTTTGTCTTCTCGGTTGACATTTTGGAAATTGTTTATTTTAATGTTTTTCATTTCTTTTGTTTCCATGAAAATTTCTAACTCTATTGGAGATATTTCTATAACTTGATCTGTGTCTGAAAAATTTGCAATAGACGTGATGAACTTTTTGTCTTCATTTACTTTTACAAAACAATTTGGAATTCTTACACTTTCATTTATTTTTATTTCTGGACAAATTCCTTCATTTAGATTTTCATTTTGAGCTTTTAATTCTTGCAATTGAATTGTTCTGGCTGGAATTGTCAATTTTACAGTATCTTGATCTTCATTTGTATTATATACATATAATGGTAGTTCTTTGTAGAATAATTTTATCTTTTTATTGGCAATATCGATTTCAGCTTTTGTTTTTTCTAGAAAATTGATACCTACAAGTCCGTCGAATTTGAAATCAAAATCTATTAAATAATACCTGTGCATTAAATTGTTTGGACCGATGATAATATCTATACTTTGATATATTTGTGTGTCATTTATACCATAAATTGAAAAATTCTCATCGTTTACTTGTACTTGTTTATGTGTATCATATTTTTTCTGTGCTACGTCAATTTTCATTAGAGAAATAGGTGCGCCAGTATCTACTAAAAATTTATATCCTTGCCTATCTTGTATATAAAATAGTTTTTTATTTGGTGAGTTTAATATTGTTGATAATCGAATAACTCGTTTTCCTGTTCGTTCTGTTGTTGGTCGTATTGTTCTTGGTGTTGGTTGTCGGGTTGTTGGATTTCCTCCACTGGAATCAAAGCACCCGATGGACTCGACTCCATCATGTAGTTTAAATGATTTACTCTATCATTTTGAGATTTATTTAAACTGTTTGGATTTTTCTGAATGACAGAAGGTCTTTGTTGTTGAACATTTCTGTAATTACTTTGGTTTTGTTGATTAAATCCTTGTTGATTTGTGTATCTTTGTTGATTTAATCCTGAAGTACTTGGGTTTTGGATATTTCTGTTTGTATTTGGTGGATTTGTATTTAATCTACCTTGATTTTTGTAACAATTTGAATTTGTGTGACCTGGTATTTTGCAAAAATCACAAAATTTTTGTGTTTGTTGGTTGTTGGAATTATTATTATTATACCCATAATTTTCTCGTGGATATACTTTATTTGAATTTGAACCTGTTGGTTTTGAACTCGGCTTTGAAATTCTGAAATTTTTCAAATATGCTATATTTTCTTCTTCAATTAAAAATTGTTCCGCTTCATCCAAGCTTTGCGGTTTCTGTGATCGTATCACTGAACCGAAAGGCTCGCTTAACCCTGCTAAAACTGTTTTTAGTGCAATTTTTTCATGTGATCTGTTTAAAGCTGCTTTTTCTTGTGCTTCAAGTGTTTGATCTAAAGCTACGCTGCTTCTTAATTTTGTTAAGAGATCTTCAATTCGTTGAACAAATACTCTAGGAGTCTCATTCGATTTTTGAAAAGATGATGTTAAATCCCTCAATAATCCTTCCGTATCTCTACAATCTCCGTAGTGACCTATTAATAATTCACGAATGTTAACCCATGTTTGTAGTGGTCTACTAGAAATAAACCTTTTTGCTTTTCCCTTGAGTTTGCTTTTTATTATGAAAATCATAGCATTTTCTTGATTTTCCTCTACATTTTCTGAAACAAAGTTACATGCTTGAATGAAATCGTTTAGTGTTGCTTGATCACCGTCATAGTCGGGAATCATGTCTCGTAATTCTTTTAATGAAAACCCTGCTTCCACTGCCATTTTTGTTTGTTTGGTTGGGGATTAGGAATAATAAGGAAAATATGCCTCAATTAAACCTTGGTTTAGAAACAATAACTTACAGAGCAATGACGAGGAGAAGGAACTTCATGCAGGCTCGCCTCACTTCTTCAGTTGATTGTCCTTGTTTTTTCTTTCTTTGCTTGGTCGTCAAGTGCCAGGAAAGGTGCCGTTGGGACTCGTACGCTTCAGCTGTGTTTTTCTTTTTTCTCTCTTCTTTCTTCTCTCTTCTTTCTTTTCTCTTCTTTCTTCTTTTTCCGCTGCAAGAACCAGGAAAGGGGCCGCTGGGACTCCAAGTTTGGTTTTTCTATCTTCTTTTTGCTTTTCTCCGCTTCGATGAACCAGGAAAGGTGCCGCTGGGACTCGAACGTGTGAGCTTCTTCACTTGGCTTCGTTGAACCACAGTGTTCTTGGACCCGTTTCGAAAATATCACTTTTTCGCGATTTCCGAACTTTTTGAATCCGTTTCCGACTGCGCCACTTTTACGTCGGGAAAGCAAAGGTTGGGTTTTTAAAAAATTTACTTTATTTGTATCAACACTCAAGTTGAAACTCTTCTAACTTGGTTTGTAATTTTTGATGTTAATTTTGAATGTGTTTCTCGAATCAGCCTCTTGATTAGACTGTCTGTGAAAATCATCCCAAGACAGTTCGCAATAACAATATCTTATCGCTTTCCTAGAATAAATTCAAGGTCTGCGAAGACAGCGTTTCCTTATAACCTTGCAACATTGTTGCAATGGCGTAGTTTAATAAGATGCAATTATTTTTATAAGTCCACAAGGGCTACGAGGATATAACATATATATGTCTAGTTCCGAAACTCCCAACCATTACTGACCAGTATTTTGAAACGTTCCGAAAGTACCGAAAACTACTGGTGTTATTTTCCCGCGTATTATTCGTATACCCTGTAAGAGGCTACAAATTTACTGTTTCCTACTGCCAGCAAAAGGTCATGTAGCACCAGTATTTCTTCCACAGAACCACAGAATACATTTTGCTTCTTTGTCGAAAAAGCGAGAGTGGGTTTCTAACCTCGTTTTATGTTTTAATCATATTGTTTGTAGAGAAAATAAAAAATAAAATGTTTAGTGTGCATTTAGCAGAATTCCAAATCAAGGTGGATGCAGAAACCGCAGAAAATATTCAAGGAGGTTTGTACTGAAATCAGATTAAAGAAAATAGAAAATACTCAGTATTTTTGTTTAGATGCAGAGTTTGCTGAAAAATATCTGAATATGTTGCGGAGGCAGTTTCCAATTGAAGGCGGTAGTATTGAAGACATGGAGGAGGATAGTCAACAAGACATGGACAGCCAGAGGACAGAACTCACTGAGGCAGTCAGTGATAATTCAACCAGCTCCAACAAAAGTAATTTTGGAGTAGGTAAAATATTTCAAAAGAGTAAATGGCTTTTTTGTAGAGAACTTCAAATGGAACCACAAAATTATAATGCTCCTTTTTGAGGTGTATAGAGAAAATAAGGAAAATTTTAAGAATGGGAACCATAAAGTAGCTTGGCGAAAGGTTGCAACAGAAATGACTGATAAAGGGTATGTCCTAAACTGGCAGCAGTGCCAGATAAAAATGGATACACTGAAAAGACGGTATAAAAATATTAAAGACTCAGAAAAATCAACAGGCGCATCTCCCATCACTTGGGAGTATTACGCTGTAAGCTGTCTATTATTTCTCTACTATAAGAGTGAATAATTGCTTTGATTTATTTCAGATCATGGATGAGTTGTTTGGAAACAAAAAATGGTCAAAGCCATTGGCAGGAGCTATTTCTTCCACTGAGGTGAACAACGCAACAGCCAAAATTGATCAGCCAAAACCAGGTGAGTTTAAAACAGAATTTAAGAAAACTGAATATTTGAATTTGCAATCAATAATAAATACTGTTGTTACTTTCTTCAGTAGATTTCTCAGTCTCAAGCCAATAAATCCAATTTCAGTCAAGAAGGAAATTTTATTGACGTTTTACTAAATTCTGACTGATAATCAACATCACAAATTTTTGTTTTTCAATATAAACATGACAACATATTCAATTTACATACAGCGTGATAAAAAAATATCCACAACTGTACTAAGTAACTTAAAATATCGAAATTTAGTGCTAAAAACCCTACTGCTTATTTCTGATTTTTCTATAAACGTGTTATTGTAGGGAGTTCAAAAAGCAGTACAACCAAGAAAAAAGTAGAAGAAAAAATTGAGGAGATATTGTATGAGTTTCGTGAGGAAAAAAAGAAAAGAAATGAAGATATAAAAAAAAGAAAGTGACGAAAAGGTTAGAAGGAGGGAAGAAATGGAAGCTGGAAGAGAGAGAAGACACAGAGAGAAAATGGAGCAGAAGGAAAAACTGATAGAATTATTAAAGAAAAAAAATGAAAACAGATGATTCAGATAGTAATTAAATGTTTAATAAAAATCTTAGTTGAAATTGTTTCTCATGCAAATACCCTCCATAAAAAAAGAAACAAGATAAATTGTAATTTATTTAATTTATATTTATATATCAATACAATTTAAACCCTTGAAAAAAAAAGTTTGAACTACCTACTTACTTTATGTATTAAAGTCTCTTAAAGTTAATGAAATATGATTAATCTCGATTGAGTCCTATAAACCTATTTCTTTAGTACGAAAGAAAAGTACCTAATACTTACTTCAATAAAACCTACTACATGAATATCAAACATCAATTGCTACTATAAAAAAAGGAAGTGGAGATTAATTATTAATAATGACAAAACAACTAACTTTAACTTAAAAAAGATGTATCACAAGATTATGGCTGCATACTAACTAAACTTTACCAGGTCAAACTAATTCTTTATAGTTCTCCTGGCCAAATGTCCTTGGTTATTTGTACTCTTTTGTCTTTACCAGCCACTGTATGTGGATTATTTCGATTAACATTTTGTTGAACAACGCTATCTTCTCCATTATTTCCAATATTTACATCAATATCTATAAAATCGTCTCTCATTTGACAAATATTGTGTATGACACAACACGCCATTATATATTTTGGAATAAATTGTGTTTCTGTTAGTGGACAACAATATAATAAGCTCTGAAATCTGCTTTTTAGAAATCCAAATGTTCTCTCAATATGACTTCTTACTGTGGAAAGTTGTTGGTTGAAATAAATTTGCTGAGCTGTAAGATGACCATTGTCCCTATAGGGAACTAAAAGGTGTTTGTGGATTGTGTTAGCACTATCTCCCAGTAGATGAGAATTTTCTGGGAAATAACGCTCTGGATCATTCAGGAAGGAATTCACTTCAGAGAGTCTTAAGACTCTTTGATCATGCAGTGATCCACAGTTACCTACATATACATGGGTAAACCGACAACGGTGATCACATACACCCTAGAAACAAATGTACTATAATTTGGAGCAATTCATTTTGATGTATTACCTGTAACTGTATAGAAAACCTGTGATGTCTATTGGTAAATGAATCACCATCTTCAGATGGTTTCCTAATGTCTATGTGACATCCATCTATTACTCCAATTATTTTACTGATGGGTCCTTTAATTCTAAAACCATTCCAGATGGTATTAACTTCTGCACCTTGTGGCCACTGGATGACTTTTGGAGCTAATTTACAAATGGCATTAACTACTTTCCTAATTGTACGAAAAGCTGTAGCTTTACCTATATTGAATTTTTCACATACAGATCTGTAAGAATAATATGTGAAATCATACTAAAATCTTCATTCCACTAAATACCTATATGAATCTGGTGTGGCTATGTACCAAAGAACTATAAGCACCTGCTGTTCGAGAGGACACATTGCTCTACCAGCACCGTCCCGTAGTTCAGGCTGCAACATTAACACCAAATGGTGAAAGGTGTCAGGCAACATACTAAAAAGATATAAATCATTACCGACATGACATACCCATACAACAATGAGAGTACTTGATGTTACAGAATGGTCATATATTTCTTACCGGAATTGTGACTAAAACAAATTTGGTGAATAACTATTAACAACACCTAAATAATTTTGTATCCTTGGTAAAGGAATCAGCTGCCCTCTCAAATTGACAAAATATAAATAAACTCCTGCAATACTCATTAGAAATTCGTAATTGTCTTCATTTTCACTACTAGTACTACTTGAGCTGCTGCTATCATTCGATGATTCAGATGAAGTACTTAATAATTCATCTACTATAGCCACAACAAACTCATCCATGGTTTTTGGTGATTCATTTATCAATTATTGATATTTTTGTTAAATAATATTGCTATTGTCACAAAGTGCGTCTAATCGAGATACATTTTTTCAATTTTGCCGCTCAAAGGCATCGCTTGTCATAAACACAAAACACACATTTTGCTGTGATATTTTACTGACTGTAAATTGTTCCGTTATTATTCCTTTTCAGTGTTTTACTGGAACTGATATTGTTCCGTTATTGCTGACTGTCACCAGTAGTAACAGTATTTTCGGAACTAGACTATAGGTTATCAAAATAGAGACAGCAATCAGCTGTTCGAAGTTGACTGACGGTCGCTGGTCATAGTTCACGCTGGAGGAGTCGAATGAGTATGGTAGGGTACGAGCGTTCAACAAGTCGGTACTACCACTTTTGTTTCATGGTATCGGTGAACTCTGTCTATTTTGTTCATATGTGTAGATTTTCGATATGTAGATGTGTATATTTGTTTAAATATTCGTTGTTTGTCAATTTAATTCGTTAAGAAAGATAACTAGAAGATTTCCAATATAGAAAAACTTATTGGCGCCATCTGTGTCAGAAAATGTAAGTTCGTCTGACTTATCGTCTGTCAGTCATTCGATTCCGTGATTTGACTGATCTCAGCCATTTGATTGCGGTCCTTGATACGGTGAACTTCAACCTCTGGTGAATGCAAAAATCGTTGATTATTGAAATCATCTCCAAAGGAGGATCCATTTTGCAACTCACTGTCACAACGTTTTGAATCGTTCTGTTTGGAGCAGTAGTTACTTTTGGTTACGATTCATAAACTGAATTCTTGATTTTTTTTTATAGTGGTTCATTTTGTCACCAGATTGTATGCTCGACATACTTTGGACTTTATCCCGTAAGAGGTATGTGTGATGAGATCTAGAGGTACTCCGAACAGATCATGTACAAGGAACAAACCAAGACATGTACTAACGAACAGAATATATCATGAACCCGAGTAAGGTGGTTGTTTTAATTACTTATGATAAAAATCCAATTACAAATCCTTACACATAAATCATCTGAAGATAATTACTATACACGATATAACATATTACATGGCGCAGTCGTTGTGAGTCGTATGTTCCAGAAATTATAAATATGAGTGGAGATAACCGAGGAATTTCACCATTGCCACTGTCGGGCAATGTGGCCGAAAACTGGAGGACATGGCTGGCCAGGTTTGAGAACTATTTAATTGCATCGGAAGTCACCAAAAAACCCGAGTCAGTACAGTGTGCACAACTTCTTCACTATATCGGCGAAGATGGATTCAAAATATACTCCACATTCAAAATCGAAAACGACGAGAAAAATAAATTAGCACCGCGTCTGCAAAAATTCCAAGAACACTTTGAAGGCAAAGAGAATATAAATTATGAAAGATATAAATTATTCAGCACAACACAAGGTGAAGCCCAGTCAACTGAACAGTTTATAACCCAACTGCAAAAGCAAGCAGCCAAATGCAAGCTAGACTCCCTGCAGGACAGCTTAGTAGTAAGGATGATAGCCTGTGGGATCAAGAATAATAACGTTAGAGAAAGACTTCTACAGGAGGACAACCTGACCCTTGAGAAAGCAGTAGAACTCTGTAGGATCATAGAAACATCGAAGGTGAGAAGCGAGGCCATGTCTGGAGTCACAAGTGGGTCAACGATGGTGAACGAAGAAGTGTTTGAGGTAAATAAGGTGAGAGGGAAACTTAAAACTGTAAAAAACTGTAACAAATGTGGTAGGACACACACAATAAATAATTGCCCAGCATATGGCAAAGTCTAATTTTTGTAAAACAATAAATCACTTTGAAACTGTTTGTTATAAGAAGAAAAATTCTAAGCGAATCAGCGTTGTCACAGAACAAGATTCGACAGAAATTCACGAAATTAATTCAAACTTACATAATAAGGAAAATTGTTTGTTCATAGGCTCTATATTAGATATAAATACAGCGAAGGTAACCAATCAGTGGGAGACAGAATTACAAATAAATGATAAAACTATTAAATTCAAAATAGATACAGGTGCGATGGCAAATGTATTACCTATCAAGAGGTTTGAGTCATTAGGGATTGCTAAAGATACAATAAAAAATACTCAGGTGAGATTACAGTCTTATACGGGGGGTAATCTAAAAGTGGTTGGAAAATGTTCACTTCCATGTGTGAAAAATGGTACTACAAATGAACTAGAGTTTTATGTGGTTAACTCTGATACTAAAGCAATCCTTGGGCTTGATTCTTGTGTACAATTGAACTTAATTAAAAAGATTGAGTCACTGAGTGCTGGTGACAATAAATATTCAGAACTAATAAATGTAACCGAGAACAAATTAAATGAATTGAAACAAAAAACTTCAGAAGATGATACATTGAAGTTGCTAAAAAACATGATTCTAGAGGGGTGGCCATAAACTATCAAAAAGGTTGATGAAAAATTAAAAATATTTTGGAAATACAGAAGTGAGCTTACAGTTTTGAATGATTTGGTTTTTAAGGGGAAGGCCATAGTAGTACCTAAAAAGTTACAAAATGAAATGTTAAATCGCATACACTATAGTCATTCAGGTATTACCAAGTGTTTAAAACTGGCACAAGAGTCTCTCTTTTGGCCTACAATGAACAACGATATTAAACAAAAAATTCTGGAGTGTTATTTATGCAATAAATACTCTAGGTCACAACAAAAAGAACCACTTTTGTGTCACGAAATTCCAAAACTCCCTTGGAACAAAGTGGGTTGTGATTTGTTTGAACTGAAAGGGGAGAAATACCTTTTGGTTATTGATTATTATTCAAAATATATAGAAATAGAGAGGTTACATGAAAACACTACAAGTCAAAGAGTAATTGAAGTTCTGAAGTCGTTGTTTGCCAGACACGGTATTCCTTTAACTGTAGTCTCAGATGGGGGGCCACAGTTTAGTTCAGAATTATTTAAAAAATTTACAAGTGATTGGGAATTTATTCATATTATGTCTTCTCCGACCTACGCTCAGTCAAACGGTATGGCTGAACGCAGTATACAAACAGCAAAAAATATTTTTAATAAAATATTGGAGGATAAGAAAGATATTTATCTAGCTTTACTCTTGTATAGAAATATGCAAATTGATAATATTAATTCTCCAGCTGAGATTCTGTTGTCACGAAAGTTAAGGAATATAATTCCATGCGATACCAATGAATTAAAGCCCAGAGTCATAAACACAAGTCGGTACAACAAAGTTTTGAGAAATAAAGCAGATAAAATGACTCAACAGTATAATAAAATTGGTGTTCAAACCCTTAGCCCTCTTCAAAACGACACCAAAGTATATATACAAAGAAAGCCGAACACTAATTGGTTACCAGGTACTGTAATAGAAAAAATCAGAAACCGAAGATACATTAGGCCAATTAAAAATAATGCCACCATTAACTATCCTACAGTTGGTTCAAATGTTATTCTAAACTTGCCAAAAGGGTTAGATAGTAAGGAAAAAACTAAGTATTTTATAGAGATAGAAAATGAGGAAGAATCTGTATAGGAAAACTTAGAAATAGTTACAGAAAATGTTAGTCAAGAGATAGGAAACATAGAAAATGTATTAGATAATATACTTCGTGTGAGGGATGCTACTCAGATAGAAATAATAATTGAACCTAGTGATAGTCAAAGTGAAGTGGAAGACAATGAAAGTGTTAATAATGACAATGGTAGTGAAAGCAATAAAAGCGAAGCATCTGGTAGCACCACTCCAAGTGATTCAGATTCCGAGTTGAGATTTTTAATGAAAAATAAAGTATCCATAAAAGGAAGGAAAATAAAAAATACACGGAAACTGAATTCACACTAGTCGATAAGTTAAAAAAAGGAGATATGATGAGATCTAGAGGTACTCCGAACAGACCATGTACAAGGAACAAACCAAGACATGTACTAACGAACAGAATATATCATGAACCCGAGTAAGGTGGTTGTTTTAATTACTTATGATAAAAATCCAATTACAAATCCATACACATGAATCATCTGAAGATAATTACTATACACGATATAACATATTACAGTATGTTTCTATATCTGTTTCATCATACTGAGTGCTCTAGAATAATCAGTCACCGTGCCAATGGTGTTTCTGTGTTGACTCTAATCTTTTTTTCTCTCCATTAGGTTGGAGTAGTGAGGCCAGTTACCACCCTGTATATAGCTCCGAGGCTACCATAACGTAGTAATCTCTACCCATAAAAACCAACTAAAACAAACCTCTTGGCCAGGGTAAGACACCTTTTGTATATATTTTCATGTTTTCAATAGTTTTCCAGGCCGAAAAGCTGGTCCATAAAAGACTCTTTTGACATTACTTGTATTCCTAGATTTCAGTAACGGGATTTCGAAAAACCCGTCGATCTGGAAAATTATATATGTTATTATCTTTTCAGTGCTCTTTATTTTCATTATTTTCAACAATCATAAAATTAGTAGCTTGTCCAAATGTCATGTCTCAGTTACTCAATAGTTTCCTCGGTAGGGAAACAATAAAATTATTATTTTCATGTGGGTTATTTTATTTTCGATTTTCACAAATTGCAATATATTTAATAACTGCGATTTCAGTTTTGAATGGGGGAAGGGAAGGTAACAAATTCTGTGAAGTGTTATTTATCCTGTCTTCGAAGGAGTAGTCGTACAGCTGACTGTTTTTTGCAAACTGTCCTATTATACAGGGTGTCATACATAAATATGAGTACAAATTTTCTATAACTAACACTGAATTTGCAGGACCATTTTATTAAAAATAACGATTTTTGATTTTAATTTGCACTAGTACCTACCTACCGAGTATCCCATGTTATGAATTCTGAATAATTATGTTTTAGACCATAATTTAATTAGCATGTCATTTCGACTTGACCGGCAAGTCGATATTTCTTCATGAGAATTGCCCGACTGTACGGGTTGTCCCACATTTGTTCCTTCCTTGCGACATTTAAATAAATTTGGGAAATACAGTTTGTCCCATTTTGTTGGTCTCTGCCATTCTTTTAAAATTTTGCGAATTATTTTTGAGTTATCTATAACGGCTGTCCCATTTTATCTGATTTGGATTCATATTTCATTTAGATGCATATATATGGAAATCAAAGTTAATGATGGTCTGATGATGAACGAATGGGGTGTTCCAGAAAAGAAAATATGTATTTAATATACGAGGGTTGTCAAGTATAATACAGCATCCCTTCAATGAGTTTTTTTCTTTTCTTTTCTTTTTTTTGTTTCTACAGGGAATTTATCTATTGATGAACTTAATATTCATCTCAATCTGAGGGGGGGGGGGGGGAATTTTTGGGATTTATAATAATACAGGTATTTTCTCCCTTGGGGTTTTTGGTACTTATGTACGGGATTTCAATCAAGGAATTTGGACGTCCTGGATTAATACAAGGCTCCATTGTCTAATTGGTTTTCCACAAATTATACCGGTCGTCCTGTTGAAGGTCGTGGTCAAGGGCACTGAGTGGCAATCCAACTGGATTCCACCGCAGCAGTTCACATCTATCCAATTAGTAGAAGAGTGAGAGGCGATCCGCCTGGATTTCCTCATAGAAGGTTACATCCACCGTGGGATTCACTCAAGTTATCTCCTAATTTACAATTCATACATATATTGGCTTATTGCTCTTGCTATAGATCTTCAGCTTTTATTTTGCGGATATTTTGTGAAGCGGCGCAATACCTCATATTTGGTGCATTTTGATTTCCGGCTGAAGATGAAATTAGTGATTTGATCGCTTGAATGTAGAACTCATGTATTTTTTTTATGTAGTTAGTGGTTATGGTATCGACACTAGTGACCATCGATAGTACGTTACACGTCATTGTCACTATACGTTTAATTTGGTGGAGGCTACAATTTGTATTATGCTTGCCGCTTATTCAAAGCTATGACTTGATTGCTTGCTTGCTTGCTTGCTCAATTACTTGGTGGTTTCCTTTTTTGTATATTGCTCCATAATTTAATTTCAATGTTGGAAGTTTTCAGATCATCTATTGGAGCTGATTAAACTTGATTGTTGTTCACTAATTATTGAGTTATTTATTAATATATCGTTCGTACGCACTTTTTGTTTTCTTCATATCATTTGGTAAGTTGGTGGTATTGACTCGTATACAGGTATTTGTTGGGTAATTTGCCTAACGCCCATTAACATCAATTAAAGGATATTTGAATCAAAGAACCCTACCCATCTCCACTGAGTGTGGCCGCAAATACCTACTTGATAATAGACATATAGGTCAAGTATATGTTCCTTCGCACGTGTGGAGGTAACATTTTTGGCGCCCAACGTGGGGCCCTAATCAGCTGATAGCAAGCACAAGCAATATACAATAGCAATGGTTTTTTTTGGTACCTTAGGTACCTTAGTTAAAATTGGGGATTGCAGCAAAGTCAAAGGTGTACTCTTTTAGAGTTTATTCCAAGCTTTCGTAAATTTTTTTTACATCTTCAGGGAACTACAAAGAATTATT
Source organism: Chrysolina oricalcia (assembly GCA_944452925.2). NCBI lineage: Eukaryota > Metazoa > Arthropoda > Insecta > Coleoptera > Chrysomelidae > Chrysolina > Chrysolina oricalcia. Next base: position 31,397,201 of record OX101824.2, read on the forward strand.
ATGTCAATTTTACATGTTGATGTTATTAAATTGTACTTACAACTGTAGTGAGGTTGTTTGACATGTTCTTAATGTTTTGATTAGTGGCATTACAGTTTAAAAATTGTAAATAATGAAAAAAGACTTTACGAATATAAATAAACAGAAAATTTTAAAATTTCAGTCGAAAAACAAAAGAATTGTTGATTGTATCTAAGGGATATACATCAGGTGTCAACTGTCAATAGAAAAGAAATTTGTAATTTTCAAGTCATTGTTACCAACTGTAATCTTGTACCAACTGTTGAAAATTGAAATATACGACTCTTGTTTTGTAAGTTAGGAAAAAATTACATTTCCAATTGAGTAGTTATAGAGATATTATTATTCATAGGGAGAGTGTGGTCTAACGACAGTAAGAAGGAATAAATCTCACTGAAATGATTTATATCAGTTCTTTCATTCATGCATTTTTTATCTTGAGATATGAAGGCCATTTCCAAAAAAAGTTCTCTTAGTCATATGAGTCTCTTTAGCTAATATTTTAGTTGAATTATAATTTATTCGATGGTCAAAGGACCACGCACGTTTCTTATGGAAAATGGCTTTTCGTGAATTTGTCCGAATTTTTGGTATGGTGTAGATCTGGATGCACTGATCAAAAGTGTCCATTGCCAAAAACTCCAAAAATGGACAGTTTTCGAGATATGGCTCTATCAATGTAATTTTTTTTTGCATTTTTTGGATTTTGACACAAAATCAGTTCACTCTCATACTTAGGAAAAACCTAGTTTCAATGATTTCACTGCAGGAATCGATTAAAAAATAATTCTTTCTCCGTTTCAGATACTGCCATTTAAAAAAATTATTATACACTGCTCGTCACTGACGATGTAACTGGACTATTATTTTCAATTTATATAGTCCAGTTTTTGTAGAAACAAAAACTTCTGAATTGCTCAAGGTATCACAGAGTCACATATATTCAATACATTCCGATATGGGCACTAGAAAAATAATATTCGATACACACTATAAGGAACTGAATCTGAGATACTTTTTTTTTTTTTAATAGTTTCCTAGTCGTCAAAGAAATAGTGGTAAATGCAATTTGAGCATATAGCAAATCGTTCATAATGTAGGCTGACGACATAAATACTCGTATCGAATGCAGTTTGTTTATACCGAGTGTTAAATGTCAACAGAAACAAGGGAATACATACCCAAAAATGCAAAAAAAATTACATTGATAGAGCCATATCTCGAAAACTGTCCATTTTTGGAGTTTTTGGCAATGGACACTTTTGATCAGTGCATCCAGATCTACACCATACCAAAAATTAAGACAAATTCGCGGAAAGCCATTTTCCATAAGAAACGTGCGTGGTCCTTTGTTAACATGATCAGCAAGAGCACATCTTTCAGGATGAAGTCTACAATCACTTTTATGTGAGGAAATTCTACTTTTCAGGCATCTAGAAGTCTGACCAATATAATTTTTATCACAGTCCTGACAAGGAATGCTATACACTACATTCGAAATGGAAGGTAATGGAATTTTATCTTTTACTTTTGAATTAATTGATCTAATTGGTAAAATAGTTTTATTTGCTATTTTGACATTACACACTGAATGAAAGAGCTTGGACAATCTTGGTGTAATATCTTTTATATATGGAAGTGAAGTATATGTAGGAATTGTAGGATTTGAAGGATTAGTATTGGCAACATTGCCATTAGTGGATATGTTAAGATTGTTAGATACGATATCTGTTTCAATATTCGATGGTGTGCTGAACAGAATACTTCTCAGTAATTTAGGTGGATAAGCATTGTCTGAAAAGAGTTTGTAAAGGATATCTAGGTTTTTTTTATGAAAGGATTTATCTGAGATTTTGAGTACTCTAGCTTTCATCTGTTTCACAAGGTTTATTTTCATTGAACGCTTGTGATAAGACTCGAAGTTAATATATCTTCCAGAACTGCATGGTTTCCTGTACCAGTCTATAAGTATTTTGTTATTGAAATTACGCATGAATCTTGTTTCTAAGAAAGGTACGGAAAAATCATCATCCTTAGTTTCTATCGTAAACTGAATATATGGGTCAAAACTGTTGAAAGTACTAAGAATCTCAGTAATGCCATCTTTTGGTAAAGCGACAATGATATCATCATTATATTTATTGATGAAAAAAGGTTTAAATGATAATACTGGAATTACTGTGTCCAACACATCATCCATCACATATTAAGCTAATATAGGGGAGATTAAAGCTCCCATTGGAGTTCCAAAACTTTACTTATAAATTTTGTTGTTAAAAGAGAAATATGTGTTATTGAACAAGAAAGTTAAAATTTTCATGAATGTTTCTTCATTAATGTTACAATAATTGCTAATACGATACCAATTTTTGTGAATTGATCTTTGACAAACTTCTAAATATACATTACTAAAAAGAGAAACCACATCAAGACTTGCCAAAACATAGTCATTAGGTATGTCTGTCTTATTAAATTTATTATTTACTTCAAAAGAGTCTTGTATAAAGGATTTATCATCAGAATCATATGCTTTAGTTAGAATATCTGTGAGAAGTGAGGCAATGGCTTCTGTTGGAGCACCAATACATGAAACTATAGGTCTCATCGATAAAGTAGGTTTATGTATTTTTGGTAATGAATAGAATTTTGGAGAAATAGCATTATAACATGTGAGTTTCTTTTTTGTGACATCATCAATTTGATTTGTGTCTTTAAGTACTTTCAAAAATTCATTAGCATTTGCTAATTCAATATAGGAATTACTGTTGATTATTATTTCATTTGGAAGATTAAGATATTGATCTTTTTCCATAATGACTGTCACATTACCTTTGTCAGATTGAATCAATATCAGATTCGGATTGTCTTTTAGAAACTTTTTTTGAATGCTGATTTGATTGTATATTATTAGTTATAATATTAGCTGCTCTTGCTATAGTGATATTTCTCTGGTATTCGTCACTGATAGATGAAGCCAAAAAACTCTTGATGGAAATGTCTTTTATAATTAATGGTTCCACAAATGAACTTTGGTCCTAAAGCAAAAAATTGTAAAATATCTTCAGGAATGATAGTGTTAGAAATATTTGATATCCAGTTTGGTTTAGTTCTCAATTTTTTTCGAAAGTGATTGTTTTTTAGGTTATTAATTTTATTGATATTTCTACTTTTTACATCGTGGAACAGTTTATTATATGTTTTTTATTGTTTAGTGAGAAAATTTTCAAATATAAGTTTACTTGTAAGAGTGTAACGAAGCATATTTTTCACACCCTGTATGGGAGGACTTGAACCATTTTAATTGTCCATATAAGGCCTTCAGCTGATAATGCTTCGTTGAGTCACCCTGTAACCTTCCTAGTGTCATTCACGTTAACAGTACCGTTTATTATTATTATTATAATCAGTTTATTGTAGTGCTATTATTATTTAGAGTAGGTTCGAAAACATTGTTGACAGGGTGACAAGTTCTGAAATCGTTATTCGTACAATCTCTACCCACCCTGTAGATTTATTTAAAAATCTCCGTTCAATTCAATTCTTTTCTGTACAAAACATTGCCTCTTGGCTTCACCAAGAATTCCCGTCCCATTGTTTTTTCGCGACCTGATTAGTTTTTGTGGTGAGTTGAAAATTTGAACTTTTGCATAGTTTTCCAAATCCGGTTTCTTGTAGATCATGTTTTTGATATCTTAAAAAGTCAGAACAGATTTTTTTTCGTTTTTCATTAAATTTTCTACGTCATATTCCGAAGGCCACCGGTTCCCTATAAATACAGCTGCCCCTCTTCGGTGGGGTTTTCTTCGCGTTTTGATTTTGAATCCAGTAGATGTGTTTAATAATTTTGCTAGTGATCCGTTTACTTCAAATTTTTCACAAAGTCCGAGATTCTGTCGTGAGTTCGTATCGATCCACAAGCCGTAGCATCACACATAAAACCGTAAGCAATTGAAATATGATTTTCCGTATTGTCCCGACTTTTTGAGATTTATTGAGTGTTTCTAATCAGGAATAATAGAAAATTGAATAATTAGTATTTTTGATATATCGAAGTATTTTCTTTTAATGAAGCAGTATACCTCATCAGATTAGCATTCTCCCACCGTCGTTTTAATCAAACACTCTCCATCTTCTCCCTAAGGCGTTATTTGCCAGCCGGCAGGAGTAAGTGAAAATAGAGTGCTGTTTTCTTCAGTGTCCCTAAGGCGTTGTTTGCCCGTCGGCAGGATACTGATCGCAGAAATTTGTGGAAACGGTGTGGGATTCATTCTGTTCAGGGATTCAATTAGATTTTCCAGCTAAATTTGAGACAAATGAAAGTGGTTAACTTGCCGCGAACCGTGAAAGAAACTATAATAGAAAATTGAATAATTAGTATTTTTGATATATCGAAGTATTTTCTTTTAATGAAGCAGTTTACATCATCAGATTAGCATCCTCCCACCGTCGTTTTAATCAAACACTCTCCATCTTCTCCCTAAGGCGTTGTTTGCCCGCCGGCAGGAGTGAGTAAAAATAGAGTGCTGTTTTCTTCAGTGTCCCTAAGGCGTTGTTTGCCCGTCGGCAGGACACTGATCGCGGAAATTTGTGGAAACGATGTGGGATTCATTCTGTTCAGAGATTTAATTAGATTTTCCAGCTAAATTTGAGACAAATGAAAGTGGCTAACTTGCCGTGAACCGTGAAAGAAGCTATGATAGAAAACAAATATACTGCCTATTTGTCAAATTATCTAGTCCAAACCCCGCCGACTCAAGTATAGATATTCCGGAGCCCAAGTCATATACCGTGTGTTCAATAAACTAACTATATCATTCCGGACAATAATTAGCCTGATTGAAACACCCATACAGTCTCTCCATAAGGCCGCTAAGCCCGAAAATACCAGACACCCGCTTACCGAACAGAACTTGCTTCCCTGAGTAGTGGATATTATCGTAGTTCATTATAGTTTTCAATCATATCTCAATGAATTTATAGTATATTAATTAAATGTTTATTTCGAGGCATCAACAATAAATGTTGACATTGTTATCATATTCCCTCTTTTATTTACAACTAACCTGTTTACTAGACATCCGAAAGTAAGCAAGTAAGCAAAGCAGCCGGTATTTCATGAAAATCAGGGGTTGCAATTAAAGCCTGCAACCACTTGACCGCTCTTGGTCTTTAGTCACCTTATTTGACCCCTGGAGTACCGTATCTCCATCTGAAGCTGCCCTGGGCCTCCCTCCGAATTGAATGAGGGAGAGTGGAGCATACCACTTCAATAAACTGGCGCCCGAAACACTGTTTTGAGTCGTTCTCGTTAGAGAGAATCGATTGAGCCCAACAACCGCCACGCTATAGTAACGCCTTTTCCTTTTGTCTTGTTAGGGCAAAAAGGGCGTTACAAATTGGCGCCCGAGCAGGGACCTGTGTTTTTATGTTATACCGAAGACACTGATAATCGAAGGTTGAAGAAAATCTGATTTTGAGGAAAATAAAGTAATCCGTCATTTTAGAGTGCCAGAACACTTTGTGAGCACATCTGGAGGTTATTTAACGCCGAAGTACGTCAGGAGCCGCCAACCTGTCATTTTGACATGTTGTCAATTTTGACATAAAATCCTTGCAACACCTCGTTTAGTAGGTTTTCGAGGGTGTAGAAAGGATTTCCGACAACCATTTGCCAGTATCACTCACCGTTTTCGAGACACGATCTGTCAAAGTAGAAATTTTGCCAGAAACACTTTGTGACATCTCGATTAATAGGTTTCCGAGGGCGTAGAAGCGATTCCCGTCAACCTTTCAGCGATACCATCCACCGTTTCTGAGATACGAGTCGTTTAGTGAGCACTGAAAGTGCTTGTGATTTTTTTACGTCAAACCGCTTTCAGTGGACTGAAAGAGAATGACCGGCGGGAAACCGGAGTCCGAGGGGAAACCTGACGCAGCTTCAGGCTTTTCTCTAACTACGAATGCACCGACAGGAGGCCCACCTGCCGACACTTGAGTCGGATGGATATACCTTCTGCGAAAAGACAAACTGGACGCCGAGTTAGCAAAATTTCAACTTGCTACTGCCGGCACGGTAGATAAAAAACGTCGACGCCTCATCAAGTTTATTCGTGAGGGTCAAGCTACTCCCGTACCAATAACTACGATGCCGTTTGTATTTCCAACATCATCTGTGGGGATCACAATCACCCCGTCGTTACCAACGATTACTGTAACGAGTACAGGTCTTCCGACTTTATCCAGTGTTCTCAGTGGCACCCTTTTGGGAGTACAATCCGTCATGCCACAACCTGGAATTTCTACAACCCCCGTAGTGAGGCCCTTGAAGGTCAAAGACTGGGGCCTTTCTTTCGATGGATCCCACGACCTCGCCTCCTTTCTGGAAAGGCTCGACGAGATCCGGTCGGCACAAGGGATACATCCTGATCGCCTGATTCAGGTTATGCCGGATTTACTACAAGGAATGCCTGCCCTATGGTTCAGGAATAACCAGAGGTATTGGGGAAATTGGAAGGACTTCTGTACCAGTTTTCAGGACTTTTTCTTCCCGGTCAATTACCATTTCGATTTAGAGGTCGCTATCAGTAGGAGGGTACACCAACTACACGAATGTAGCTCTGTGTATGTCACTGACATGCAAACGCTCATCCGCCAGCATGGAGGAATCTCCCCGGACCAGGAATTGAACTGGCTCTACAGGAACCTCCACCCAGAGTTCAGACGTCAAATTCGGAGAACAGATTTCGTGGACATTCTCGGCTCCTCCAAAGCTGTCCGCGAATACGAGCTGCTGCGTGCAGAAATTGACCAAACACATTCCCCCACGGCAGTTTCTGGTCACGTACCAAAATCCACACCACCGTTACCCGCTTCTGCAACGTTACCACAGGGAAGCCAGTCTACAGGGGTGTCAGTAACCCCTTCGTCCTCCTCCCGGCCATACACTAGGGTCGATACCGCCATGAGTGCCAACCACCACACTCATGCAGTGGCACCACTGCCACTAGATGCACCGAGTACTTCCTATCGTGACCGACCGCCGCCGCCCCCACGAAACCTACCCCCAACCCCATTACCGGCTGTCCAGGGAAACACTACCTGCTGGAGGTCTGGTCAGAATGGACACATGAGAGTTGATTGCCGAAACCAACCCAAAATATTTTGTTCACGCTGTGGCCGAAATGGCGTACTTTCACGGGACTGTGATTGTAGCCACACGGGAAACGGATCAGAGGCTCGACAACGTCGAGAACCATCGAGCCTCCGCCGTTAGTTTCCTCGACTCATGTCTCCGCCATCCGTTCTACTGATAATAGGCCGTTTGTGAAGGTAGGCATAGGTGACACCACCTCCATGGCTCTCATTGATTCCGGAGCAACCAGGACTTTCGCAAGTCCGGCCGTTAGCAACTGTTGCGAACGTCACGAATGGCCGACGTTGCCACATGCCGTGCGTCAATCCCGTCAGGCTGACGGTTCGCTAATCCCAATGAGCCGTAGCTTCAAGCCAATCATGACGATTGGACAGATACAGTTATCCGCCGAGCTACTGATTGTGCCACAACTTACTATGGACATAGTGATCGACATGGATGTTCTCCGAGCACACAATTTCCGGTTGGATTTGGGTAGTGCTACGGAGTTCTTGAACCAGGAGGACGTGACCTATCGCCATGAACAGTCCGTCGAAACGAAGACTTCTCCCGCCGAAAACATACCAGTCCCCGAGAGAGCGCTTCCCCTTCAGCCTGTGTCAAACGTTCTGGAAGGCACAACACAGTCACCTCCGCGACCGAACCCTTCTCACGATATTACCCCACCGGTAGATGTTTGGCCCACTGGTAATGAAAGTACCGAAGGGAGACACCTAACCACTGTTCAACAATACCAGTTGGACCGGTTTTTGAAAGCTGAATTGCCAGTATTTCAACAAATAAAGGGGACTACACCTTGGATACAACACCACATCCGGTTGTTAAACCCTGAGCCTATGAAACAACGATATCTTCCCCAAAACCCGAGAATGCAGGAGGTTATCAATGAAGAGGTAGACAAGATGTTGAACGAGGGTCAAATTGAACCGTCCAGCAGCCCCTGGAGCTCACCAGTGATGATCGTCCGGAAGAAGGATGGTAAGCCCCGTTTTTGCATCGATTTCCAGAAGGTTAACGAGGTATCCGAAAAGGACGCGTACCCGTTACCGTTTATCAACGCAATCCTTGATAAACTCCGTGAAGCGAAGTACATCTCCAGCTTAGATCTCCGCCAAGGGTATTGGCAGATACCTCTAGCAACCGACAGTAAGCCAATAACCGCTTTCACTGTGCCAGGACGTGGACTATTTCAGTTCACGTTCATGCCGTTCGGACTGCATTCTGCCCCCGCCACATTTCAGCGACTCATGGACACCATCATCGGTCCCGATATGGAACCGTTTGCCTTCGCCTATCTGGACGACATTATCGTCTCAGGTAGAACCTTCGAAGAGCACCTAGTAAACTTACGAAAAGTTTTCCGAATACTGCAAGAAGCTAACCTCCAGCTGAACCCGGAGAAATGCAAGTTCTGTCTGAACTCACTCCGATACCTTGGCCATTTAGTCACGCGAGGGTATTCGGACCGATCCCGACAAAGTCGAAGCTGCCATCCAATGGCCCGCTCCTACCTCTGTTAAGAAACTCCGACAGTTTCTGGGGATGATCTCCTGGTACCGCAGGTTCATCCAGAATTTTTCCCAATTGGCGTCCCCGCTGACTAAACTATTTAGGAAGAATTACCGTTGGAGGTGGGAAAATGCCCAAAGTGATGCGTTCGAGAGACTGAAAGTCTGTCTGACTGAAGCCCCCGTATTGTCGTGCCCCGACTTCACGGAACCATTTGTCCTACAGACCGACGCCTGCGACTATGGGCTAGGTGCCGCCCTAACTCAGACAATAGAAGGCCGAGAGCAAGTGATGGCTTATGCTAGTCGTACCCTGTCTCCCCCTGAACGGAATTACTCTGTCACTGAGAAAGAATGTCTTGCCATTGTGTGGGGGATCGAGAAGATGAGGCCGTATCTCGAAGGCTACCGTTTCACCGTCCTGAGTGACCATCAATCCCTCAAGTGGATTAGATCACTCAAAAGTCCGTCCGGCCGTATTGCCCGTTGGGCAATGTTCTTGCAGCAGTTTGATTACGAAGTCAAGTACCGCAAGGGCGCCTTGAACCGAGTGGCAGATGCGTTGTCTCGCCAACCGCTACCCGAGAGCGATGATCCTAATTCGAACTGTCTGGCCGTCGAACCCGTCGAAGAGGAACATACCTGTTCTTGGTATGGAAATAAGAAGCAGGAAGTTAGCCGTAACCCAGAAGCATTTCCGGACTATTGTTTGAAGGAAGGAAAGTTATTCCGTCATTTCTGGGATGCCAGTGATATGGCTGAGCCCGAAATGACAGATCCGTGGAAGCTGTGTGTGCCCAAACCCCTGCGGGCGGAAGTGCTGCAGGAAAACCACGACGTGGTAACAGCAGGACACCTGGGTATAGCAAAGACTGCCACTCGTATCGCACGACGGTATTACTGGCCCGGAATGTTTCGTGAGATTTCCCAGTACGTCCGAGCATGCCCGTCATGTCAGCGGTATAAAGTACCTCAGCAACAAACGCCAGGAAAGATGTACCCGTCACCAAATGGGAAACCTTGGAGCACTGTTTCTACTGACCTGGTAGGTCCACTGCCCCGGTCCAGCAAAGGAAACAGCTACCTGTGTGTATTTCAGGATAGGTTTACCAAATGGTTACAAGTCCGTTCTCTCCGAAAGGCTACTTCCACTGCCGTGGCCAAAGCTTTTTACGAAGACATCGTGTTGCGTTTCGGCCGTCCAGACACCGTTATTAGCGACAATGGTACCCAATATACCGGCCATGTGTTCACCGATCTTCTCGCTGAACTTGGTATTCATCACCGCTTCACACCTCCGTACACTCCGCAAGCCAATCCCGTGGAAAGGGCAAACAAGACCGTTAAGACTATGATTTCCCAGTACTGCGCCGATGACCACCGAAAATGGGATCTTTATCTGCCGGAAATACAATTTGCAATGAATACAGCCCGCCAGGAGTCAACTGGATTCACCCCAGTCTTTTTAAATTTTGGCAGAGAACTCAATCCGCCGAAATCAGTTTTTCCAGTAGACCTTCCCGAGACCGAAGACGAACCGTTGAGGCACTCTGCGTGGACAACACATATGGACAAGTTACGAGAAGTCCATGAGTTGGTGAGTGTAAATTTGGCTCGAGCTTCCACAACTCAAAGCCATTATTACAACCTACGACGTAGGGACTGGAGGTGTCACGTTGGCGACCAGGTGATGAAGCTGTCTTCCAAAGTCCAAGGTCACGCAGCCAAACTTGCCCCTAAATTTACCGGTCCTTTCACCGTTGTTAGAGTAGTCACTCCCGTTGTATATGATCTCAAGGGACAGCACGGAAAGCGGGTGAACCGTATTCATATTAAAGATCTGAAACCATATCGAGCCATGAACGAACCATAAGTTGTCAAATTGTAGGTAATATGTCCGACCGTCCGTCCAGTGCACAGCTGGGGCCGTCGACTTCACCCTTCGACAGGATTTTTTCTGCAACACTACCTAGGGTATGTGCCCGCCCAATACCGGCGCGCTTATTCGCCACTCCGGGGTCTGACCGCGGGACCAGCCTCGCCGCGTCCCTTTATTACGAACCGCCCCTTACCACTGATCCAGTTCCGGTTGCCCCCACACCATCCTCTTTGGTTGAATAGACCGTCCCTATCCCATCCCGTTCCTTGGCCGAGACGTTCCGTTCGAGACACGGTCACGAGCCCCTTTCCCCCCAGAGGTATTATTTTTCCCCTAGTCCTCGGTCCAGGAGGTCAGTCTCCTACTCGCCATGCTCCTCGCCAGATACTCTGTCCCCACCACACACCTATCTCTGGTCTCCGAGAGTAAGAGACCCGCGTCCCGACTCCCTCGTCAAGTATTGGGCGTGGGCTCGCCATCGAGGCTTAGATGAGACCCTGGTGGCCCAACTTCAAGAACTACACGAGCTCATCGACAAAGCTCCGCCGATCAAGAGAGGGGTCGGTCACATCGCAGTGGAATTGGCTCTTCGGACCCTAGACGTTCCCGGCCATATCGATGGCTCCATTATAATGTATGAAGCCCTACGCACATGGGCAGCAGAAGAACACTTGAAATGTCGGTCCGTTGCCGAATGGTCACCAAGGCTTCGGTTTGTGATGAGAGAACTTCGACCAGCAGGTGCAGCGCCCAACCGACGTTACCGAAAGCTGTTGCCAACCCTTTCCAGAGGTTTCTGGTGGAAACAGTCCCGTCTTGTGAATTCGCGAAGCCGAGACCGCCTCTACCAGTGATCCCGATTAAGTTCTGCTAAGTTTCCCACGATGTCCGATCTACTGGAACTCCGCACCTCGCCTATATCAGACGACTGGGTCGTGATGGAAGAGTTCGGGTCAGAAGATGGCACACTTCACCCCGAGAACCCGGTGGCGGCCAGAGCAACTGCAGTACTGGCAGTGGAAGGAGGAACACCGCCATTAGTCGAGACCACTACGACTTCGATGGAAGAACAAGTGAACTCTCTCATCGACCGGAGTACTCTACCAGCCAAGGATGCGGAAACCAGTAGTCACCAACGCCCCGTTCCGGATACCAGTTAGGATCCCTTCGAGGGAAATGGGTACTTTGATTGGATCCCCATAATAATGACCGCCAGCACGCAGTACTCAGAGGCGGAGTATAACGAAAAACTGGACATCCCTCGCTCCACCGTACCCGTTCCCGTGAGGCTAGATCCCGAAAGTATGTGCCGTGTAGTCATGCATGTACACCATTGGCGGAATGAGTGTGAAGACTCTCGACCCCAGTATAGACATGACGACGAAACCCTATGTTGGCGGTGTGGATACCTAGGCCACACCCGCTTTGCCTGCCTCAATCCAAGACGATTGTTTTGTTTCCGGTGTGGCCGAGATGGAGTCATGTCTCGCGAGTGCCCCTGCCCAAACAACGGGGCCTGGGGCGAAGGTCTCTGCCCAGACGACGTCGGCACTATCTTACGAATCCGTAACGTCCGTACCCAGACGGCAACGCTCACAGTTTCAGAAAAAGCTACGCAATGTACGCTGTGTCGTTGTGACCGCCGCCCACGCTCTACAAACACCAGAGACCGTCACTACTAACAAAGTATCCCAACCAAAAGCGCAGCTGGATATTCTCGTATGCCTAGCCGAAGAGATGTCCGTTTATCCAGTAGTACCGACCTAGTCCACTTTCTTCAGCAAAGTCCAGAACGTCCCGGACGAGGAAGCCCGCCAATACATAGCAAGTTCTCGCAGGTAGTTCCGGTGTAGGATATGCAGACCTATGCCGTCATCGCAACGATACCCGGGTAACCATAGTTAAGTTGTATTAGAAAAAAAAAAATGCAAACGAAGTTTACATTTTTTTTTCTCGGGAGTAAGAGGGGGATATGCAGACCTATGCCGTCATCGCAACGATACCCGGGTAACCATAGTTAAGTTGTATTAGAAAAAAAAATGCAAACGAAGTTTACATTTTTTTTTCTCGGGAGTAAGAGGGGGATGTAACGAAGCATATTTTTCACACCCTGTATGGGAGGACATGAACCATTTTGATTATCCATATAAGGCCTTCAGCTGATAATGCTTCGTTGAGTCACCCTGTAACCTTCCTAGTGTCATTCACGTTAACAGTACCGTTTATTATTATTATTATAATCAGGTTATTGTAGTGCTATTATTATTTAGAGTAGGTTCGAAAACATTGTTGACAGGGTGACAAGTTCTGAAATCGTCATTCGTACAATCTCTACCCACCCTGTAGATTTATTTAAAAATCTCCGTTCAATTCAATTCTTTTCTGTTCAAAACATTGCCTCTTGGCTTCACCAAGAATTCCCGTCCCATTGTTTTTTCGCGACCTGATTAGCTTTTGTGGTGAGTTAAAAATTTTAACTTTTGCATAGTTTTCCAACTCCGGTTTCTTGTAGATCATGTTTTTGATATCTTAAAAAGTCAGAACAGATTTTTTTCGTTTTTCATCAAATTTTCTACGTCATATTCCGAAGGCCACCGGTTCCCTATAAATACAGCTGCCCTTCTTCGGTGGGGTTTTCTTCGCGTTTTGATTTTGAATCCAGTAGATGTGTTTAATAATTTTGATAGTGATCCATTTACTTCAAATTTTTCACAAAGTCCGAGATTCTGTCGTGAGTTCGTATCGATCCACAAGCCGTAGCATCACACATAAAACAGTAAGCAATTGAAATATGATTTTCCGTATTGTCCCGACTTTTTGAGATTTATTGAGTGTTTCTAATCAGGAATAATAGAAAATTGAATAATTAGTATTTTTGATATATCGAAGTATTTTCTTTTAATGAAGCAGTATACCTCATTAGATTAGCATCCTCCCACCGTCGTTTTAATCAAACACTCTCCATCTTCTCCCTAAGGCGTTGTTTGCCCGCCGGCAGGAGTAAGTAAAAATAGAGTGCTGTTTTCTTCAGTGTCCCTAAGGCGTTGTTTGCCCGTCGGCAGGACACTGATCGCGGAAATTTGTGGAAACGGTGTGGGATTCATTCTGTTCAGGGATTCAATTAGATTTTCCAGCTAAATTTGAGACAAATGAAAGTGGTTAACTTGCCGCGAACCGTGAAAGAAACTATAATAGAAAATTGAATAATTAGTATTTTTGATATATCGAAGTATTTTCTTTCAATTAAGCAGTATACCTCATCAGATTAGCATCCTCGCACCGTCGTTTTAATCAAACACTCTCCATCTTCTTCCTAAGGCGTTGTTTGCCCGCCGGCAGGACTAAGTAAAAATAGAGTGCTGTTTTCTTCAGTGTCCCTAAGGCGTTGTTTGCCCGTCGGCAGGACACTGATCGCGGAAATTTGTTGAAACGATGTGGGATTCATTCTGTTCAGAGATTTAATTAGATTTTCCAGCTAAATTTGAGACAAATGAAAGTGGCTAACTTGTCGTGAACCGTGAAAGAAGCTATAATAGAAAACAAATATACTGCCTATTTGTCAAATTATCTAGTCCAAACCCCGCCGACTCAAGTATAGATATTCCGGAGCCCAAGTCATATACCGTGTGTTCAATAAACTAACTATATCATTCCGGACAATAATTAGCCTGATTGAAACACCCATACAGTCTCTCCATAAGGCCGCTAAGCCCGAAAATACCAGACACCCGCTTACCGAACAGAACTTGCTTCCCTGAGTAGTGGATATTATCGTAGTTCATTATAGTTTTCAATCATATCTCAATGAATTTATAGTATATTAATTAAATGTTTATTTCGAGGCATCAACAATAAATGTTGACATTGTTATCATATTCCCTCTTTTATTTACAACTAACCTGTTTACTAGACATCCGAAAGTAAGCAAGTAAGCAAAGCAGCCGGTATTTCATGAAAATCAGGGGTTGCAATTAAAGCCTGCAACCACTTGACCGCTCTTGGTCTTTAGTCACCTTATTTGACCCCTGGAGTACCGTATCTCCATCTGAAGCTGCCCTGGGCCTCCCTCCGAATTGAATGAGGGAGAGTGGAGCATACCACTTCAATAAACTGGCGCCCGAAACACTGTTTTGAGTCGTTCTCGTTAGAGAGAATCGATTGAGCCCAACAACCGCCACGCTATAGTAACGCCTTTTCCTTTTGTCTTGTTAGGGCAAAAAGGGCGTTACAAATTGGCGCCCGAGCAGGGACCTGTGTTTTTATGTTATACCGAAGACACTGATAACCGAAGGTTGAAGAAAATCTGATTTTGAGGAAAATAAAGTAATCCGTCATTTTAGAGTGCCAGAACACTTTGTGAGCACATCTGGAGGTTATTTAACGCCGAAGTACGTCAGGAGCCGCCAACCTGTCATTTTGACATGTTGTCAATTTTGACATAAAATCCTTGCAACACCTCGTTTAGTAGGTTTTCGACGGTGTAGAAAGGATTTCCGACAACCATTTGCCAGTATCACTCACCGTTTTCGAGACACGATCTGTCAAAGTAGAAATTTTGCCAGAAACACTTTGTGACATCTCGATTAATAGGTTTCCGAGGGCGTAGAAGCGATTCCCGTCAACCTTTCAGCGATACCATCCACCGTTTCTGAGATACGAGTCGTTTAGTGAGCACTGAAAGTGCTTGTGATTTTTTTACGTCAAACCGCTTTCAGTGGACTGAAAGAGAATGACCGGCGGGAAACCGGAGTCCGAGGGGAAACCTGACGCAGCTTCAGGCTTTTCTCTAACTACGAATGCACCGACAGGAGGCCCACCTGCCGACACTTGAGTCGGATGGATATACCTTCTGCGAAAAGACGAACTGGACGCCGAGTTAGCAAAATTTCAACTTGCTACTGCCGGCACGGTAGATAAAAAACGTCGACGCCTCATCAAGTTTATTCGTGAGGGTCAAGCTACTCCCGTACCAATAACTACGATGCCGTTTGTATTTCCAACATCATCTGTGGGGATCACAACCACCCCGTCGTTACCAACGATTACTGTAACGAGTACAGGTCTTCCGACTTCATCCAGTGTTCTCATTGGCACCCTTTTGGGAGTACAATCCGTCATGCCACAACCTGGAATTTCTACAACCCCCGTAGTGAGGCCCTTGAAGGTCAAAGACTGGGGCCTTTCTTTCGATGGATCCCACGACCTCGCCTCCTTTCTGGAAAGGCTCGACGAGATCCGGTCGGCACAAGGGATACATCCTGATCGCCTGATTCAGGTTATGCCGGATTTACTACAAGGAATGCCTGCCCTATGGTTCAGGAATAACCAGAGGTATTGGGGAAATTGGAAGGACTTCTGTACCAGTTTTCAGGACTTTTTCTTCCCGGTCAATTACCATTTCGATTTAGAGGTCGCTATCAGTAGGAGGGTACACCAACTACACGAATGTAGCTCTGTGTATGTCACTAACATGCAAACGCTCATCCGCCAGCATGGAGGAATCTCCCCGGACCAGGAATTGAACTGGCTCTACAGGAACCTCCACCCAGAGTTCAGACGTCAAATTCGGAGAACAGATTTCGTGGACATTCTCGGCTCCTCCAAAGCTGTCCGCGAATACGAGCTGCTGCGTGCAGAAATTGACCAAACACATTCCCCCACGGCAGTTTCTGGTCACGTACCAAAATCTACACCACCGTTACCCGCTTCTGCAACGTTACCACAGGGAAGCCAGTCTGCAGGGGTGTCAGTAACCCATTCGTCCTCCTCCCGGCCATACACTAGGGTCGATACCGCCATGAGTGCCAACCACCACACTCATGCAGTGGCACCACTGCCACTAGATGCACCGAGTACTTCCTATCGTGACCGACCGCCGCCGCCCCCACGAAACCTACCCCCAACCCCATTACCGGCTGTCCAGGGAAACACTACCTGCTGGAGGTCTGGTCAGAATGGACACATGAGAGTTGATTGCCGAAACCAACCCAAAATATTTTGTTCACGCTGTGGCCGAAATGGCGTACTTTCACGGGACTGTGATTGTAGCCACACGGGAAACGGACCAGAGGCTCGACAACGTCGAGAACCATCGAGCCTCCGCCGTTAGTTTCCTCGACTCATGTCTCCGCCATCCGTTCTACTGATAATAGGCCGTTTGTGAAGGTAGGCATAGGTGACACCACCTCCATGGCTCTCATTGATTCCGGAGCAACCAGGACTTTCGCAAGTCCGGCCGTTAGCAACTGTTGCGAACGTCACGAATGGCCGACGTTGCCACATGCCGTGCGTCAATCCCGTCAGGCTGACGGTTCGCTAATCCCAATGAGCCGTAGCTTCAAGCCAATCATGACGATTGGACAGATACAGTTATCCGCCGAGCTACTGATTGTGCCACAACTTAATTTGGACATAGTGATCGGCATGGATGTTCTCCGAGCACACAATTTCCGGTTGGATTTGGGTAGTGCTACGGAGTTCTTGAACCAGGAGGACGTGACCTATCGCCATGAACAGTCCGTCGAAACGAAGACTTCTCCCGCCGAAAACATACCAGTCCCCGAGAGAGCGCTTCCCCTTCAGCCTGTGTCAAACGTTCTGGAAGGCACAACACAGTCACCTCCGCGACCGAACCCTTCTCACGATATTACCCCACCGGTAGATGTTTGGCCCACTGGTAATGAAAGTACCGAAGGGAGACACCTAACCACTGTTCAACAATACCAGTTGGACCGGTTTTTGAAAGCTGAATTGCCAGTATTTCAACAAATAAAGGGGACGACACCTTGGATACAACACCACATCCGGTTGTTAAACCCTGAGCCTATGAAACAACGATATCTTCCCCAAAACCCGAGAATGCAGGAGGTTATCAATGAAGAGGTAGACAAGATGTTGAACGAGGGTCAAATTGAACCGTCCAGCAGCCCCTGGAGCTCACCAGTGGTGATCGTCCGGAAGAAGGATGGTAAGCCCCGTTTTTGCATCGATTTCCAGAAGGTTAACGAGGTATCCGAAAAGGACGCGTACCCGTTACCGTTTATCAACGCAATCCTTGATAAACTCCGTGAAGCGAAGTACATCTCCAGCTTAGATCTCCGCCAAGGGTATTGGCAGATACCTCTAGCAACCGACAGTAAGCCAATAACCGCTTTCACTGTGCCAGGACGTGGACTATTTCAGTTCACGTTCATGCCGTTCGGACTGCATTCTGCCCCCGCCACATTTCAGCGACTCATGGACACCATCATCGGTCCCGATATGGAACCGTTTGCCTTCGCCTATCTGGACGACATTATCGTCTCAGGTAGAACCTTCGAAGAGCACCTAGTAAACTTACGAAAAGTTTTCCGAATACTGCAAGAAGCTAACCTCCAGCTGAACCCGGAGAAATGCAAGTTCTGTCTGAACTCACTCCGATACCTTGGCCATTTAGTCACGCGAGGGTATTCGGACCGATCCCGACAAAGTCGAAGCTGCCATCCAATGGCCCGCTCCTACCTCTGTTAAGAAACTCCGACAGTTTCTGGGGATGATCTCCTGGTACCGCAGGTTCATCCAGAATTTTTCCCAATTGGCGTCCCCGCTGACTAAACTATTTAGGAAGAATTACCGTTGGAGGTGGGAAAATGCCCAAAGTGATGCGTTCGAGAGACTGAAAGTCTGTCTGACTGAAGCCCCCGTATTGTCGTGCCCCGACTTCACGGAACCATTTGTCCTACAGACCGACGCCTGCGACTATGGGCTAGGTGCCGCCCTAACTCAGACAATAGAAGGCCGAGAGCAAGTGATGGCTTATGCTAGTCGTACCCTGTCTCCCCCTGAACGGAATTACTCTGTCACTGAGAAAGAATGTCTTGCCATTGTGTGGGGGATCGAGAAGATGAGGCCGTATCTCGAAGGCTACCGTTTCACCGTCCTGAGTGACCATCAATCCCTCAAGTGGATTAGATCACTCAAAAGTCCGTCCGGCCGTATTGCCCGTTGGGCAATGTTCTTGCAGCAGTTTGATTACGAAGTCAAGTACCGCAAGGGCGCCTTGAACCGAGTGGCAGATGCGTTGTCTCGCCAACCGCTACCCGAGAGCGATGATCCTAATTCGAACTGTCTGGCCGTCGAACCCGTCGAAGAGGAACATACCTGTTCTTGGTATGGAAATAAGAAGCAGGAAGTTAGCCGTAACCCAGAAGCATTTCCGGACTATTGTTTGAAGGAAGGAAAGTTATTCCGTCATTTCTGGGATGCCAGTGATATGGCTGAGCCCGAAATGACAGATCCGTGGAAGCTGTGTGTGCCCAAACCCCTGCGGGCGGAAGTGCTGCAGGAAAACCACGACGTGGTAACAGCAGGACACCTGGGTATAGCAAAGACTGCCACTCGTATCGCACGACGGTATTACTGGCCCGGAATGTTTCGTGAGATTTCCCAGTACGTCCGAGCATGCCCGTCATGTCAGCGGTATAAAGTACCTCAGCAACAAACGCCAGGAAAGATGTACCCGTCACCAAATGGGAAACCTTGGAGCACTGTTTCTACTGACCTGGTAGGTCCACTGCCCCGGTCCAGCAAAGGAAACAGCTACCTGTGTGTATTTCAGGATAGGTTTACCAAATGGTTACAAGTCCGTTCTCTCCGAAAGGCTACTTCCACTGCCGTGGCCAAAGCTTTTTACGAAGACATCGTGTTGCGTTTCGGCCGTCCAGACACCGTTATTAGCGACAATGGTACCCAATATACCGGCCATGTGTTCACCGATCTTCTCGCTGAACTTGGTATTCATCACCGCTTCACACCTCCGTACACTCCGCAAGCCAATCCCGTGGAAAGGGCAAACAAGACCGTTAAGACTATGATTTCCCAGTACTGCGCCGATGACCACCGAAAATGGGATCTTTATCTGCCGGAATTACAATTTGCAATGAATACAGCCCGCCAGGAGTCAACTGGATTCACCCCAGTCTTTTTAAATTTTGGCAGAGAACTCAATCCGCCGAAATCAGTTTTTCCAGTAGACCTTCCCGAGACCGAAGACGAACCGTTGAGGCACTCTGCGTGGACAACACATATGGACAAGTTACGAGAAGTCCATGAGTTGGTGAGTGTAAATTTGGCTCGAGCTTCCACAACTCAAAGCCATTATTACAACCTACGACGTAGGGACTGGAGGTGTCACGTTGGCGACCAGGTGATGAAGCTGTCTTCCAAAGTCCAAGGTCACGCAGCCAAACTTGCCCCTAAATTTACCGGTCCTTTCACCGTTGTTAGAGTAGTCACTCCCGTTGTATATGATCTCAAGGGACAGCACGGAAAGCGGGTGAACCGTATTCATATTAAAGATCTGAAACCATATCGAGCCATGAACGAACCATAAGTTGTCAAATTGTAGGTAATATGTCCGACCGTCCGTCCAGTGCACAGCTGGGGCCGTCGACTTCACCCTTCGACAGGATTTTTTCTGCAACACTACCTAGGGTATGTGCCCGCCCAATACCGGCGCGCTTATTCGCCACTCCGGGGTCTGACCGCGGGACCAGCCTCGCCGCGTCCCTTTATTACGAACCGCCCCTTACCACTGATCCAGTTCCGGTTGGTTGCCCCCACACCATCCTCTTTGGTTGAATAGACCGTCCCTGTCCCATCCCGTTCCTTGGCCGAGACGTTCCGTTCGAGACACGGTCACGAGCCCCTTTCCCCCCAGAGGTATTATTTTTCCCCTAGTCCTCGGTCCAGGAGGTCAGTCTCCTACTCGCCATGCTCCTCGCCAGATACTCTGTCCCCACCACACACCTATCTCTGGTCTCCGAGAGTAAGAGACCCGCGTCCCGACTCCCTCGTCAAGTATTGGGCGTGGGCTCGCCATCGAGGCTTAGATGAGACCCTGGTGGCCCAACTTCAAGAACTACACGAGCTCATCGACAAAGCTCCGCCGATCAAGAGAGGGGTCGGTCACATCGCAGTGGAATTGGCTCTTCGGACCCTAGACGTTCCCGGCCATATCGATGGCTCCATTATAATGTATGAAGCCCTACGCACATGGGCAGCAGAAGAACACTTGAAATGTCGGTCCGTTGCCGAATGGTCACCAAGGCTTCGGTTTGTGATGAGAGAACTTCGACCAGCAGGTGCAGCGCCCAACCGACGTTACCGAAAGCTGTTGCCAACCCTTTCCAGAGGTTTCTGGTGGAAACAGTCCCGTCTTGTGAATTCGCGAAGCCGAGACCGCCTCTACCAGTAATCCCGATTAAGTTCTGCTAAGTTTCCCACGATGTCCGATCTACTGGAACTCCGCACCTCGCCTATATCAGACGACTGGGTCGTGATGGAAGAGTTCGGGTCAGAAGATGGCACACTTCACCCCGAGAACCCGGTGGCGGCCAGAGCAACTGCAGTACTGGCAGTGGAAGGAGGAACACCGCCATTAGTCGAGACCACTACGACTTCGATGGAAGAACAAGTGAACTCTCTCATCGACCGGAGTACTCTACCAGCCAAGGATGCGGAAACCAGTAGTCACCAACGCCCCGTTCCGGATACCAGTTAGGATCCCTTCGAGGGAAATGGGTACTTTGATTGGATCCCCATAATAATGACCGCCAGCACGCAGTACTCAGAGGCGGAGTATAACGAAAAACTGGACATCCCTCGCTCCACCGTACCCGTTCCCGTGAGGCTAGATCCCGAAAGTATGTGCCGTGTAGTCATGCATGTACACCATTGGCGGAATGAGTGTGAAGACTCTCGACCCCAGTATAGACATGACGACGAAACCCTATGTTGGCGGTGTGGATACCTAGGCCACACCCGCTTTGCCTGCCTCAATCCAAGACGATTGTTTTGTTCCCGGTGTGGCCGAGATGGAGTCATGTCTCGCGAGTGCCCCTGCCCAAACAACGGGGCCTGGGGCGAAGGTCTCTGCCCAGACGACGTCGGCACTATCTTACGAATCCGTAACGTCCGTACCCAGACGGCAACGCTCACAGTTTCAGAAAAAGCTACGCAATGTACGCTGTGTCGTTGTGACCGCCGCCCACGCTCTACAAACACCAGAGACCGTCACTACTAACAAAGTATCCCAACCAAAAGCGCAGCTGGATATTCTCGTATGCCTAGCCGAAGAGATGTCCGTTTATCCAGTAGTACCGACCTAGTCCACTTTCTTCAGCAAAGTCCAGAACGTCCCGGACGAGGAAGCCCGCCAATCCATAGCAAGTTCTCGCAGGTAGTTCCGGTGTAGGATATGCAGACCTATGCCGTCATCGCAACGATACCCGGGTAACCATAGTTAAGTTGTATTAGAAAAAAAAAATGCAAACGAAGTTTACATTTTTTTTTCTCGGGAGTAAGAGGGGGATGTAACGAAGCATATTTTTCACACCCTGTATGGGAGGACATGAACCATTTTGATTATCCATATAAGGCCTTCAGCTGATAATGCTTCGTTGAGTCACCCTGTAACCTTCCTAGTGTCATTCACGTTAACAGTACCGTTTATTATTATTATTATAATCAGGTTATTGTAGTGCTATTATTATTTAGAGTAGGTTCGAAAACATTGTTGACAGGGTGACAAGTTCTGAAATCGTCATTCGTACAATCTCTACCCACCCTGTAGATTTATTTAAAAATCTCCGTTCAATTCAATTCTTTTCTGTTCAAAACATTGCCTCTTGGCTTCACCAAGAATTCCCGTCCCATTGTTTTTTCGCGACCTGATTAGCTTTTGTGGTGAGTTAAAAAATTTAACTTTTGCATAGTTTTCCAACTCCGGTTTCTTGTAGATCATGTTTTTGATATCTTAAAAAGTCAGAACAGATTTTTTTCGTTTTTCATTAAATTTTCTACGTCATATTCCGAAGGCCACCGGTTCCCTATAAATACAGCTGCCCTTCTTCGGTGGGGTTTTCTTCGCGTTTTGATTTTGAATCCAGTAGATGTGTTTAATAATTTTGATAGTGATCCATTTACTTCAAATTTTTCACAAAGTCCGAGATTCTGTCGTGAGTTCGTATCGATCCACAAGCCGTAGCATCACACATAAAACAGTAAGCAATTGAAATATGATTTTCCGTATTGTCCCGACTTTTTGAGATTTATTGAGTGTTTCTAATCAGGAATAATAGAAAATTGAATAATTAGTATTTTTGATATATCGAAGTATTTTCTTTTAATGAAGCAGTATACCTCATTAGATTAGCATCCTCCCACCGTCGTTTTAATCAAACACTCTCCATCTTCTCCCTAAGGCGTTGTTTGCCCGCCGGCAGGAGTAAGTAAAAATAGAGTGCTGTTTTCTTCAGTGTCCCTAAGGCGTTGTTTGCCCGTCGGCAGGACACTGATCGCGGAAATTTGTGGAAACGGTGTGGGATTCATTCTGTTCAGGGATTCAATTAGATTTTCCAGCTAAATTTGAGACAAATGAAAGTGGTTAACTTGCCGCAAACCGTGAAAGAAACTATAATAGAAAATTGAATAATTAGTATTTTTGATATATCGAAGTATTTTCTTTCAATTAAGCAGTATACCTCATCAGATTAGCATCCTCGCACCGTCGTTTTAATCAAACACTCTCCATCTTCTTCCTAAGGCGTTGTTTGCCCGCCGGCAGGACTAAGTAAAAATAGAGTGCTGTTTTCTTCAGTGTCCCTAAGGCGTTGTTTGCCCGTCGGCAGGACACTGATCGCGGAAATTTGTTGAAACGATGTGGGATTCATTCTGTTCAGAGATTTAATTAGATTTTCCAGCTAAATTTGAGACAAATGAAAGTGGCTAAATTGTCGTGAACCGTGAAAGAAGCTATAATAGAAAACAAATATACTGCCTATTTGTCAAATTATCTAGTCCAAACCCCGCCGACTCAAGTATAGATATTCCGGAGCCCAAGTCATATACCGTGTGTTCAATAAACTAACTATATCATTCCGGACAATAATTAGCCTGATTGAAACACCCACACAGTCTCTCCATAAGGCCGCTAAGCCCGAAAATACCAGACACCCGCTTACCGAACAGAACTTGCTTCCCTGAGTAGTGGATATTATCGTAGTTCATTATAGTTTTCAATCATATCTCAATGAATTTATAGTATATTAATTAAATGTTTATTTCGAGGCATCAACAATAAATGTTGACATTGTTATCATATTCCCTCTTTTATTTACAACTAACCTGTTTACTAGACATCCGAAAGTAAGCAAGTAAGCAAAGCAGCCGGTATTTCATGAAAATCAGGGGTTGCAATTAAAGCCTGCAACCACTTGACCGCTCTTGGTCTTTAGTCACCTTATTTGACCCCTGGAGTACCGTATCTCCATCTGAAGCTGCCCTGGGCCTCCCTCCGAATTGAATGAGGGAGAGTGGAGCATACCACTTCAATAAACTGGCGCCCGAAACACTGTTTTGAGTCGTTCTCGTTAGAGAGAATCGATTGAGCCCAACAACCGCCACGCTATAGTAACGCCTTTTCCTTTTGTCTTGTTAGGGCAAAAAGGGCGTTACAAATTGGCGCCCGAGCAGGGACCTGTGTTTTTATGTTATACCGAAGACACTGATAACCGAAGGTTGAAGAAAATCTGATTTTGAGGAAAATAAAGTAATCCGTCATTTTAGAGTGCCAGAACACTTTGTGAGCACATCTGGAGGTTATTTAACGCCGAAGTACGTCAGGAGCCGCCAACCTGTCATTTTGACATGTTGTCAATTTTGACATAAAATCCTTGCAACACCTCGTTTAGTAGGTTTTCGAGGGTGTAGAAAGGATTTCCGACAACCATTTGCCAGTATCACTCACCGTTTTCGAGACACGATCTGTCAAAGTAGAAATTTTGCCAGAAACACTTTGTGACATCTCGATTAATAGGTTTCCGAGGGCGTAGAAGCGATTCCCGTCAACCTTTCAGCGATACCATCCACCGTTTCTGAGATACGAGTCGTTTAGTGAGCACTGAAAGTGCTTGTGATTTTTTTACGTCAAACCGCTTTCAGTGGACTGAAAGAGAATGACCGGCGGGAAACCGGAGTCCGAGGGGAAACCTGACGCAGCTTCAGGCTTTTCTCTAACTACGAATGCACCGACAGGAGGCCCACCTGCCGACACTTGAGTCGGATGGATATACCTTCTGCGAAAAGACGAACTGGACGCCGAGTTAGCAAAATTTCAACTTGCTACTGCCGGCACGGTAGATAAAAAACGTCGACGCCTCATCAAGTTTATTCGTGAGGGTCAAGCTACTCCCGTACCAATAACTACGATGCCGTTTGTATTTCCAACATCATCTGTGGGGATCACAACCACCCCGTCGTTACCAACGATTACTGTAACGAGTACAGGTCTTCCGACTTTATCCAGTGTTCTCATTGGCACCCTTTTGGGAGTACAATCCGTCATGCCACAACCTGGAATTTCTACAACCCCCGTAGTGAGGCCCTTGAAGGTCAAAGACTGGGGCCTTTCTTTCGATGGATCCCACGACCTCGCCTCCTTTCTGGAAAGGCTCGACGAGATCCGGTCGGCACAAGGGATACATCCTGATCGCCTGATTCAGGTTATGCCGGATTTACTACAAGGAATGCCTGCCCTATGGTTCAGGAATAACCAGAGGTATTGGGGAAATTGGAAGGACTTCTGTACCAGTTTTCAGGACTTTTTCTTCCCGGTCAATTACCATTTCGATTTAGAGGTCGCTATCAGTAGGAGGGTACACCAACTACACGAATGTAGCTCTGTGTATGTCACTAACATGCAAACGCTCATCCGCCAGCATGGAGGAATCTCCCCGGACCAGGAATTGAACTGGCTCTACAGGAACCTCCACCCAGAGTTCAGACGTCAAATTCGGAGAACAGATTTCGTGGACATTCTCGGCTCCTCCAAAGCTGTCCGCGAATACGAGCTGCTGCGTGCAGAAATTGACCAAACACATTCCCCCACGGCAGTTTCTGGTCACGTACCAAAATCTACACCACCGTTACCCGCTTCTGCAACGTTACCACAGGGAAGCCAGTCTGCAGGGGTGTCAGTAACCCATTCGTCCTCCTCCCGGCCATACACTAGGGTCGATACCGCCATGAGTGCCAACCACCACACTCATGCAGTGGCACCACTGCCACTAGATGCACCGAGTACTTCCTATCGTGACCGACCGCCGCCGCCCCCACGAAACCTACCCCCAACCCCATTACCGGCTGTCCAGGGAAACACTACCTGCTGGAGGTCTGGTCAGAATGGACACATGAGAGTTGATTGCCGAAACCAACCCAAAATATTTTGTTCACGCTGTGGCCGAAATGGCGTACTTTCACGGGACTGTGATTGTAGCCACACGGGAAACGGACCAGAGGCTCGACAACGTCGAGAACCATCGAGCCTCCGCCGTTAGTTTCCTCGACTCATGTCTCCGCCATCCGTTCTACTGATAATAGGCCGTTTGTGAAGGTAGGCATAGGTGACACCACCTCCATGGCTCTCATTGATTCCGGAGCAACCAGGACTTTCGCAAGTCCGGCCGTTAGCAACTGTTGCGAACGTCACGAATGGCCGACGTTGCCACATGCCGTGCGTCAATCCCGTCAGGCTGACGGTTCGCTAATCCCAATGAGCCGTAGCTTCAAGCCAATCATGACGATTGGACAGATACAGTTATCCGCCGAGCTACTGATTGTGCCACAACTTACTTTGGACATAGTGATCGGCATGGATGTTCTCCGAGCACACAATTTCCGGTTGGATTTGGGTAGTGCTACGGAGTTCTTGAACCAGGAGGACGTGACCTATCGCCATGAACAGTCCGTCGAAACGAAGACTTCTCCCGCCGAAAACATACCAGTCCCCGAGAGAGCGCTTCCCCTTCAGCCTGTGTCAAACGTTCTGGAAGGCACAACACAGTCACCTCCGCGACCGAACCCTTCTCACGATATTACCCCACCGGTAGATGTTTGGCCCACTGGTAATGAAAGTACCGAAGGGAGACACCTAACCACTGTTCAACAATACCAGTTGGACCGGTTTTTGAAAGCTGAATTGCCAGTATTTCAACAAATAAAGGGGACGACACCTTGGATACAACACCACATCCGGTTGTTAAACCCTGAGCCTATGAAACAACGATATCTTCCCCAAAACCCGAGAATGCAGGAGGTTATCAATGAAGAGGTAGACAAGATGTTGAACGAGGGTCAAATTGAACCGTCCAGCAGCCCCTGGAGCTCACCAGTGGTGATCGTCCGGAAGAAGGATGGTAAGCCCCGTTTTTGCATCGATTTCCAGAAGGTTAACGAGGTATCCGAAAAGGACGCGTACCCGTTACCGTTTATCAACGCAATCCTTGATAAACTCCGTGAAGCGAAGTACATCTCCAGCTTAGATCTCCGCCAAGGGTATTGGCAGATACCTCTAGCAACCGACAGTAAGCCAATAACCGCTTTCACTGTGCCAGGACGTGGACTATTTCAGTTCACGTTCATGCCGTTCGGACTGCATTCTGCCCCCGCCACATTTCAGCGACTCATGGACACCATCATCGGTCCCGATATGGAACCGTTTGCCTTCGCCTATCTGGACGACATTATCGTCTCAGGTAGAACCTTCGAAGAGCACCTAGTAAACTTACGAAAAGTTTTCCGAATACTGCAAGAAGCTAACCTCCAGCTGAACCCGGAGAAATGCAAGTTCTGTCTGAACTCACTCCGATACCTTGGCCATTTAGTCACGCGAGGGTATTCGGACCGATCCCGACAAAGTCGAAGCTGCCATCCAATGGCCCGCTCCTACCTCTGTTAAGAAACTCCGACAGTTTCTGGGGATGATCTCCTGGTACCGCAGGTTCATCCATAATTTTTCCCAATTGGCGTCCCCGCTGACTAAACTATTTAGGAAGAATTACCGTTGGAGGTGGGAAAATGCCCAAAGTGATGCGTTCGAGAGACTGAAAGTCTGTCTGACTGAAGCCCCCGTATTGTCGTGCCCCGACTTCACGGAACCATTTGTCCTACAGACCGACGCCTGCGACTATGGGCTAGGTGCCGCCCTAACTCAGACAATAGAAGGCCGAGAGCAAGTGATGGCTTATGCTAGTCGTACCCTGTCTCCCCCTGAACGGAATTACTCTGTCACTGAGAAAGAATGTCTTGCTATTGTGTGGGGGATCGAGAAGATGAGGCCGTATCTCGAAGGCTACCGTTTCACCGTCCTGAGTGACTATCAATCCCTCAAGTGGATTAGATCACTCAAAAGTCCGTCCGGCCGTATTGCCCGTTGGGCAATGTTCTTGCAGCAGTTTGATTACGAAGTCAAGTACCGCAAGGGCGCCTTGAACCGAGTGGCAGATGCGTTGTCTCGCCAACCGCTACCCGAGAGCGATGATCCTAATTCGAACTGTCTGGCCGTCGAACCCGTCGAAGAGGAACATACCTGTTCTTGGTATGGAAATAAGAAGCAGGAAGTTAGCCGTAACCCAGAAGCATTTCCGGACTATTGTTTGAAGGAAGGAAAGTTATTCCGTAATTTCTGGGATGCCAGTAATATGGCTGAGCCCGAAATGACAGATCCGTGGAAGCTGTGTGTGCCCAAACCCCTGCGGGCGGAAGTGCTGCAGGAAAACCACGACGTGGTAACAGCAGGACACCTGGGTATAGCAAAGACTGCCACTCGTATCGCACGACGGTATTACTGGCCCGGAATGTTTCGTGAGATTTCCCAGTACGTCCGAGCATGCCCGTCATGTCAGCGGTATAAAGTACCTCAGCAACAAACGCCAGGAAAGATGTACCCGTCACCAAATGGGAAACCTTGGAGCACTGTTTCTACTGACCTGGTAGGTCCACTGCCCCGGTCCAGCAAAGGAAACAGCTACCTGTGTGTATTTCAGGATAGGTTTACCAAATGGTTACAAGTCCGTTCTCTCCGAAAGGCTACTTCCACTGCCGTGGCCAAAGCTTTTTACGAAGACATCGTGTTGCGTTTCGGCCGTCCAGACACCGTTATTAGCGACAATGGTACCCAATATACCGGCCATGTGTTCACCGATCTTCTCGCTGAACTTGGTATTCATCACCGCTTCACACCTCCGTACACTCCGCAAGCCAATCCCGTGGAAAGGGCAAAAAAGACCGTTAAGACTATGATTTCCCAGTACTGCGCCGATGACCACCGAAAATGGGATCTTTATCTGCCGGAATTACAATTTGCAATGAATACAGCCCGCCAGGAGTCAACTGGATTCACCCCAGTCTTTTTAAATTTTGGCAGAGAACTCAATCCGCCGAAATCAGTTTTTCCAGTAGACCTTCCCGAGACCGAAGACGAACCGTTGAGGCACTCTGCGTGGACAACACATATGGACAAGTTACGAGAAGTCCATGAGTTGGTGAGTGTAAATTTGGCTCGAGCTTCCACAACTCAAAGCCATTATTACAACCTACGACGTAGGGACTGGAGGTGTCACGTTGGCGACCAGGTGATGAAGCTGTCTTCCAAAGTCCAAGGTCACGCAGCCAAACTTGCCCCTAAATTTACCGGTCCTTTCACCGTTGTTAGAGTAGTCACTCCCGTTGTATATGATCTCAAGGGACAGCACGGAAAGCGGGTGAACCGTATTCATATTAAAGATCTGAAACCATATCGAGCCATGAACGAACCATAAGTTGTCAAATTGTAGGTAATATGTCCAACCGTCCGTCCAGTGCACAGCTGGGGCCGTCGACTTCACCCTTCGACAGGATTTTTTCTGCAACACTACCTAGGGTATGTGCCCGCCCAATACCGGCGCGCTTATTCTCCACTCCGGGGTCTGACCGCGGGACCAGCCTCGCCGCGTCCCTTTATTACGAACCGCCCCTTACCACTGATTCAGTTCCGGTTGCCCCCACACCATCCTCTTTGGTTGAATAGACCGTCCCTGTCCCATCCCGTTCCTTGGCCGAGACGTTCCGTTCGAGACACGGTCACGAGCCCCTTTCCCCCCAGAGGTATTATTTTTCCCCTAGTCCTCGGTCCAGGAGGTCAGTCTCCTACTCGCCATGCTCCTCGCCAGATACTCTGTCCCCACCACACACCTATCTCTGGTCTCCGAGAGTAAGAGACCCGCGTCCCGACTCCCTCGTCAAGTATTGGGCGTGGGCTCGCCATCGAGGCTTAGATGAGACCCTGGTGGCCCAACTTCAAGAACTACACGAGCTCATCGACAAAGCTCCGCCGATCAAGAGAGGGGTCGGTCACATCGCAGTGGAATTGGCTCTCCGGACCCTGGACGTTCCCGGCCATATCGATGGCTCCATTATAATGTATGAAGCCCTACGCACATGGGCAGCAGAAGAACACTTGAAATGTCGGTCCGTTGCCGAATGGTCACCAAGGCTTCGGTTTGTGATGAGAGAACTTCGACCAGCAGGTGCAGCGCCCAACCGACGTTACCGAAAGCTGTTGCCAACCCTTTCCAGAGGTTTCTGGTGGAAACAGTCCCGTCTTGTGAATTCGCGAAGCCGAGACCGCCTCTACCAGTAATCCCGATTAAGTTCTGCTAAGTTTCCCACGATGTCCGATCTACTGGAACTCCGCACCTCGCCTATATCAGACGACTGGGTCGTGATGGAAGAGTTCGGGTCAGAAGATGGCACACTTCACCCCGAGAACCCGGTGGCGGCCAGAGCAACTGCAGTACTGGCAGTGGAAGGAGGAACACCGCCATTAGTCGAGACCACTACGACTTCGATGGAAGAACAGGTGAACTCTCTCATCGACCGGAGTACTCTACCAGCTAAGGATGCGGAAACCAGTAGTCACCAACGCCCCGTTCCGGATACCAGTTAGGATCCCTTCGAGGGAAATGGGTACTTTGATTGGATCCCCATAATAATGACCGCCAGCACGCAGTAATCAGAGGCGGAGTATAACGAAAAACTGGACATCCCTCGCTCCACCGTACCCGTTCCCGTGAGGCTAGATCCCGGAAGTATGTGCCGTGTAGTCATGCATGTACACCATTGGCGGAATGAGTGTGAAGACTCTCGACCCCAGTATAGACATGACGACGAAACCCTATGTTGGCGGTGTGGATACCTAGGCCACACCCGCTTTGCCTGCCTCAATCCAAGACGACTGTTTTGTTCCCGGTGTGGCCGAGATGGAGTCATGTCTCGCGAGTGCCCCTGCCCAAACAACGGGGCCTGGAGCGAAGGTCTCTGCCCAGACGACGTCGGCACTATCTTACGAATCCGTAACGTCCGTACCCAGACGGCAACGCTCACAGTTTCAGAAAAAGCTACGCAATGTACGCTGTGTCGTTGTGACCGCCGCCCACGCTCTACAAACAGCAGAGACCGTCACTACTAACAAAGTATCCAAACCAAAGGCGCAGCTGGATATTCTCGTATGCCTAGCCGAAGAGATGTCCGTTTATCCAGTAGTACCGACCTAGTCCACTTTCTTCAGCAAAGTCCAGAACGTCCCGGACGAGGAAGCCCGCCAATCCATAGCAAGTTCTCGCAGGTAGTTCCGGTGTAGGATATGCAGACCTATGCCGTCATCGCAACGATACCCGGGTAACCATAGTTAAGTTGTATTAGAAAAAAAAAATGCAAACGAAGTTTACATTTTTTTTTCTCGGGAGTAAGAGGGGGATGTAACGAAGCATATTTTTCACACCCTGTATGGGAGGACATGAACCATTTTGATTATCCATATAAGGCCTTCAGCTGATAATGCTTCGTTGAGTCACCCTGTAACCTTCCTAGTGTCATTCACGTTAACAGTACCGTTTATTATTATTATTATAATCAGGTTATTGTAGTGCTATTATTATTTAGAGTAGGTTCGAAAACATTGTTGACAGGGTGACAAGTTCTGAAATCGTCATTCGTACAATCTCTACCCACCCTGTAGATTTATTTAAAAATCTCCGTTCAATTCAATTCTTTTCTGTTCAAAACATTGCCTCTTGGCTTCACCAAGAATTCCCGTCCCATTGTTTTTTCGCGACCTGATTAGCTTTTGTGGTGAGTTAATAATTTTAACTTTTGCATAGTTTTCCAACTCCGGTTTCTTGTAGATCATGTTTTTGATATCTTAAAAAGTCAGAACAGATTTTTTTCGTTTTTCATTAAATTTTCTACGTCATATTAGGAGGGCCACCGGTTCCCTATAAATACAGCTGCCCTTCTTCGGTGGGGTTTTCTTCGCGTTTTGATTTTGAATCCAGTAGATGTGTTTAATAATTTTGATAGTGATCCATTTACTTCAAATTTTTCACAAAGTCCGAGATTCTGTCGTGAGTTCGTATCGATCCACAAGCCGTAGCATCACACATAAAACAGTAAGCAATTGAAATATGATTTTCCGTATTGTCCCGACTTTTTGAGATTTATTGAGTGTTTCTAATCAGGAATAATAGAAAATTGAATAATTAGTATTTTTGATATATCGAAGTATTTTCTTTTAATGAAGCAGTATACCTCATTAGATTAGCATCCTCCCACCGTCGTTTTAATCAAACACTCTCCATCTTCTCCCTAAGGCGTTGTTTGCCCGCCGGCAGGAGTAAGTAAAAATAGAGTGCTGTTTTCTTCAGTGTCCCTAAGGCGTTGTTTGCCCGTCGGCAGGACACTGATCGCGGAAATTTGTGGAAACGGTGTGGGATTCATTCTGTTCAGGGATTCAATTAGATTTTCCAGCTAAATTTGAGACAAATGAAAGTGGTTAACTTGCCGCAAACCGTGAAAGAAACTATAATAGAAAATTGAATAATTAGTATTTTTGATATATCGAAGTATTTTCTTTCAATTAAGCAGTATACCTCATCAGATTAGCATCCTCGCACCGTCGTTTTAATCAAACACTCTCCATCTTCTTCCTAAGGCGTTGTTTGCCCGCCGGCAGGACTAAGTAAAAATAGAGTGCTGTTTTCTTCAGTGTCCCTAAGGCGTTGTTTGCCCGTCGGCAGGACACTGATCGCGGAAATTTGTTGAAACGATGTGGGATTCATTCTGTTCAGAGATTTAATTAGATTTTCCAGCTAAATTTGAGACAAAAGAAAGTGGTTAACTTGCCGCGAACCGTGAAAGAAACTATAATAGAAAATTGAATAATTAGTATTTCTGATATATCGAAGTATTTTCTTTCAATGAAGCAGTATACCTCATCAGATTAGCATCCTCGCACCGTCGTTTTAATCAAACACTCTCCATCTTCTTCCTAAGGCGTTATTTGCCCGCCGGCAGGACTAAGTAAAAATAGAGTGCTGTTTTCTTCAGTGTCCCTAAGGCGTTGTTTGCCCGTCGGCAGGACACTGATCGCGGAAATTTGTGGAAACGGTGTGGGATTCATTCTGTTCAGGGATTTAATAAGATTTTCCAGCTAAATTTGAGACAAATGAAAGTGGCTAACTTGCCGTGAACCGTGAAAGAAGATTTAATAGAAAACAAATATACTGCCGATTTGTCAAATTATCTAGTCCAAACCCCGCCGACTCAAGTATAGATATTCCGGAGCCCAAGTCATATACCGTGTGTTCAATAAACTAACTATATCACTCCGGACAATAATCAGCCTGATTGAAACACCCATACAGTCTCTCCATAAGGCCGCTAAGCCCGAAAATACCAGACACCCGCTTACCGAACAGAACTTGCTTCCCTGAGTAGTAAATATTATCGTAGTTCATTATAGTTTTCAATCATATCTCAATGAATTTATAGCATATTAAGTAAATGTTTATTTCGAGGCATCAACAATAAATGTTGACATTGTTATCATATTCCCTCTTTTATTTACAACTAACCTGTTTAGACATCCGAAAGTAAGCAAGTAAGCAAAGCAGCCGGTATTTCATGAAAATCAGGGGTTGCAATTAAAGCCTGCAACCACTTGACCGCTCTTGGTCTTTAGTCACCGTATTTGACCCCTGGAGTACCGTATCTCCATCTGAAGCTGCCCTGGGCCTCCCTCCGAATTGAATATGGGAGAGTGGAGCATACCACTTTAATAAACTGGCGCCCGAAACACTGTTTTGAGTCGTTCTCGTTAGAGAGAATCGATTGAGCCCAACAACCGCCGCGCTATAGTAACGCCTGTTCCTTTTGTCTTGTTAGGGCAAAAAGGGCGTTACAAATTGGCGCCCGAGCAGGGACCTGTGTTTCTATGTTATACCGAAGACACTGATAACCGAAGGTTGAAGAAAATCTGATTTTGAGGAAAATAAAGTAATCCGTCATTTTAGAGTGCCAGAACACTTTGTGAGCACATCTGGAGGTTATTTAACGCCGAAGTACGTCAGGAGACGCCAACCTGTCATTTTGACAAGTTGTCAATTTTGATATAAAATCCTCTTCGTTTAGTAGGTTTTCGAGGGTGTAGAAGCGATTTCCGACAACCATTTGCCAGTATCACTCACCGTTTTCGAGACACGATCTGTCAAAGTAGAAACACTGTTGTGTTTTGAGTCGTTCCCGTTAAAGAGAATCGATTGAGCCCAACAACCGCCGCGCTATAGTAACGCCTGTTCCTTTTGTCTTGTTAGGGCAAAAAGGGCGTTACAAGAGAAATGATATCACTCCTAGTTGTTGTCAGAGAACACTTTAAATTTTTAATCAAAGTATGATTTGTAGAAATCTCAATGTTAGGTAATTTTATTCCTAACCTGTAATTATGTTGCTTGATATTCGCATGAGCCTCTTGTCTAAGTAGTTGGTTCTCAATAGGTCTACTCGCTGATGTAATGTGATTTGGAAGAATTCCTAACTTCTTGCATTGTAATAGAAAACAGTGTCTATTATTTTCTTTGGCCAATTTCATCTTGTTCTTGGACCACAAATTCAATTTCTGCACTGCTATGTCACCATAAGTAATCTGGATGTTTCGATAAAACCCCATATCTGTAGAATATAGAAAGGGTAGTCGTTGCTGACTAGTTAAGAATAAAACCAGTTAATACTGGGGATTGCAGCAAAGTCAAAGGTGTACTCTTTTAGAGTTTATGCCAAGCTTTCGTAAATTTTATTTACATCTTCAGGGAACTACAAAGAATTAGTATGTCAATTTTACATGTTGATGTTATTAAATTGTACTTACAACTATAGTGAGGTTGTTTGACATGTTCTTAATGTTTTGAATAGTGACATTGCACTTTAAAAATTGTAAATAATGAAAAAAGACTTTACGAATATAAATAAACAGAAAATTTTAAAATTTCAGTGAACAGGCTAGCTCAGGACGAGTTAGAATATGAGCTCAAAATCAGAGGTGTCGCGACGGGCACAGTGGGTGATATGAGACACTCTCTCGCGATGGCGATACGCATCGAATAGACTGGGAATTCTGTGAAGTATCCTACCTACCCATTCACCATGGAGGAAGATGAAGAAGCTGTGGAGGAGAAACTGACAGCTCTCTCGCAATTAGTAGAAGAGTTTCAACCCGATGTAGCTTCCAATCTTCCGTTTAGCAAACTTCAGTCGAAGCTCGCCCATGTACTGAATCGAATAGATTTTATTGACGAGAAATCTATGAAATGTTCAGAATTTCGAGCTAAAGCCTTTTCCCTCCTGGACAGCTTACTTCAGAAATCTGAGAATGCTGACAAAGATGGTGGCATGCCACCTTAGCTCAATTTCTTAGAGCAAAGTATTGCTTTCAATCCTATTGGGCAATCGTCTTCTTCACCAAACCCGGCAACCGTTCCTGGCTATAATTTGAGTCAAATCCAACCTGTTCTACCCATCAAGTGAGTCTTGAAATTTTCAGGTGACAAGAGAGGGCCTTCCTTGAGCGCTTTCTTGGAAAGAGTTGAAGAGTTGAGACAGGCTAGGCATGTATCAAAAACTACTTTACTAGAATCGGGAATAGATTTATTTACAGGAGAGCATATCAATTCTATGTAGCATATCGCAGTGAGGTGAGCTCTTGGGATGAATTTGTGACATTGTTGAGAGAAGAATACCTCTCTACTTCATATAACGAAAAACTATTTGATGAACTTCGGAAACGGACTCAAGATCCAGATGAGTCTATAGGAATGTACCTGACGGTGATGACAGGTTACTTCAATAGGCTGTTTCTGAAGATGCAAAATTGAAAATTTTGATGAAGAATATTTCCCCTTTTTATCAGACTCAGTTGGCTCTAGTTGATGTTACTTCTTCAAGTCATCTGAGGGATCTAAGTAAGCGACTGGAGGCAAAAAAGGAAGCCGTTGAGAATTATTCAGTCCCAACTCGCAGAAGTGCCATCTTAGAACCTGACTTAACTTACCTGGATGTCTCTTCAGTTGATACCATTCAGGCGTATCCATCTTCTTCCAACCAGGATAGGGTTGGTGGGACATCGAAGGAAATGTTATGTTTTCGTTGTAACAAACCTGGACACCGAGCCATAGGTTGTTTGATGAAGCGGGATAAATTTTGTTTTAGGTGCAAGAAGGAATAAGTAACTGCCAGGACTTGTCCAGTTTGTTCGAAACAGGGAAACGGTCTAAGGCACTCCTAACAGACCGGGAGAGGTGTGTCGAGGAGCAGCGCTCGGTTGATCGAATTCAAATTCTTTCAGATTATGTTTTAGAAAATGTTGTGAATGATGAGAGACCCTATTTAAGAGTCGAAGTTTTGGGTAAACAAATTTTAGCTCTTTTAGATTCTGGTGCTTCACGGACTGTGATGGGCAATGAAGGTTTGCGCATTGTTGAAAAGATGAAACCTGCTTTGGATAGTAGTAGGACTCCATTTTGTTCGGTAGCAAATGGTAGCCGCTGTAAGAATATTGGGATTGTAGAACTACCCGTTACTTTGAGAGGTCGTTTACGTTTGGTAGAGGTTGCGGTTTTCCCGGAATTGCCCCATTGATATTAGGTGCGGATTTTTGGGGATTGTTGGGAATTGTACCTGACCTCCGCCATAATGAGTGGCATTTCTCTAGCGAGCCTGTGTTGATCAATGAGGTCGAACATATCAAGAGCCAGACTCTGTTAACTTCTCTGGAAAAGAATCGTCTACAAGCCGTAATTGATCATAACGTAGTACTCATGGGTGAGGACCTAGGCTGCACCGATAAAGCGGAACACGTTATCGTCACCAACAGCGCTCCAATCAAGCAGCGTTATTATCGAGTAAACCCTGTGGTACAGGCCCAAATAGATGAGGAGCTTGAGGAGATGTTGAGGCTGCGTATAGTCGAACCTTCGAACAGTCCGTGGTCGTCGCCTATTCTTCCAGTGAAGAAGAAATATGGTAGTATGCGTTTTTGCGTAGACTACCGAAAACTTAATTCTGTTACTGTTCGAGATAGTTACCCGCTTCCACTCGTCTCTGATACTCTTGATAAGCTCAGGGATGCCAAGTACTTGTCCAGCCTAGATGTGAAATCTGCATACTGGCAGGTCCCAGTCGCGGAAAGCCCACGTCAGTACACAGCATTCACTGTCCCAAACCGAGGTCTGTTCCAGTTTCGAAGGTTACCCTTTGGATTACATAAAGCTCCGGCGACGTGGCAAAGACTGATTGACAGTGTACTAGGTCATGAATTGGAACCCCACGTCTTCGTATACCTAGATGATATCGTCGTTGTAACATCAACTTTTGAACAGCACTTGAAAATTTTGGATGAGGTGTTTCGAAGGTTAAGGGAAGCTAATATTACCGTGAGCATCGAAAAGTGTCAGTTCTGTCGTCCGGAAATGCGTTACCTTGGATATGTAGTAGATTGTAATGGACTACATGTCGATCAAGAGAAGGTTAAAGCAATGCTTGAACTTCCTTTCCCAACTAATGTTACAGAGGTTCGTCGTATAGTATGGACTTTTTCCTGGTATAGACGTTTTGTCGAAAATTTCTCGTCTATTATAGCTCCAATCACAGCACTACTGCGAAAGAGCACAAAGTTTCTGTGGACCACTGAGTGTAATGACTCCTTTCATGCCATCAAAGAAAGTTTGGTCACCGCTCCTATCCTTAGCTGTCCTGACTACTCAAGGCCATTTGTTGTTCGAACAGACGCTTCCGGCTTTGGCATTGGAGCAGTGTTGATGCAGCCTCATGAAGACGGTGACCGAGTCATTTCCTACTTGAGCAGATCTCTGACTCGCCAAGACAGAAATTTCACCACCACAGAACGTGAGTGCCTTGCTGTTCTCTGGGCCATAGAGAAGCTGAGACCATACCTGGAGGGGGTAGAGTTCACAGTGGTGAAAGATCACTACAGCCTTCTGTGGTTACATAACCTCAAAGATTTGACGGGACGTTTGGCTCGGTGGGCCGTGAGGTTGCAACAGTATTGTTTCAAGGTAGCTCATCGCAAAGGGAAAGAGCACGTAGTGCCTGACGCTTTATCTAGGTCTGTTCCGGTCGTAGACACTCTTGTTGATGAGGTTATCGAGTCTGAGGATCGGTTTTCCATTGCTGAAGTTGATGATAGGTGGTATAATGGGATGGTAGCAAAAGTTAGAGAGAAGCCCCTAAACTACAGTGGTTGGCGTGAAGAAGGAGGAAAATTGTGAAAGCATTGTTTGTCGGAATATGCATGTCTTTCTCCTCCGGCAGACGCGTGGAAATTGGTCGTCCCAGAAGCTCTGAGGTACAAAATAGTTGTGGAAGCTCATGAGCCTGCGACATCTGGCCATACTGGTATGTATAAAACCTGCGCTAGGGTATCAGGTCGATACTATTGGCCTAAGATGCGTAGCGACATTACAAAATATGTTAGACGTTGTCCGGTATGTGCTGCACATAAGGTTTTTCAGGAGATGCCAACTGATAAAATGAATTCTCATCCCAAGGTTGACAGACCATGGGAGATGATTTCCACAGACCATGTAGGTCCATTGCCCAGGTCGAAAGGTGGAAATTCCTATATTTTGGTTGTAACGGATTACTTAAGTAAATTTTCCCTACTGTTTCCTCTGAGAAAGGCAACTTCTCAGACTGTTATTCGCAGAATAGAGAATGAGGTCCTGATATTTGGTGTTCCTCGTATAATAATTTGCGATAATGGACCCCAGTATAGGAGCAAACAATTTTAAAATTTCGCCAAGAAGTATGAGTGTACGATCAAGTACATCGCTAACTACCATCCAAGGGCCAACTCTACTGAAAGGGTGAATAGGGTGATAAAGACTATGCTTGCTATGTATGTGTCCGATAACCATCGTAGTTGGGATGAAAATCTCCATCAAATAGCATGTGCAATTCGTACCTCAAAACATGAGGTCACTAAATTGATTTTTTTCATTATCAATTTTGGGCGTAATAAGGCCTTATCTGGCGACGATTGTGCTTCAAGTGAATACTTTGGGAAAGAAGATGGAACACAGATTCCAGAAGGAGCTAAGAATGAATCATTTCGGAAAATGTTTTCAGATATTCGTAATCGTTTGAAGATTGCCAGTAATAAAAGTTGTGATCGTTATAATCTTCGTAGACGTCACATTGAATTCCTACCCAATCAATTAGTTTGGAAACGTAACTATGTTTTGTCAGATGCAGCAAAACACTTTTCTTACAAGTTAGCTCCTAAATTTAAAGGTCCATTCTACATCAATAAGAGGTTGTCTCTATGGACGTATGAACTACGAAATGAGCAGGGAAATTCTGCAGGCATTTGGCATGTGAAGGACCTGAAGGCAAGTCCTGAAAAGGATTAGCCATTGAACGTTTTTTTTATGAAATTTACAGGGTAAATTTCTTGAAGAAAGGGGGAAATTGTTACGTTCAAATTTGAACCTTTGGTATTTTGTATCATTTAACAATTATTTATTACCCGTTTTATCTATTCATAAAACTAAGCCAGCAATTAAAAAAAAATTGTTGAACTAAAATCATCGATTTAGTAAATACCTATCAACCCTGTATATCAAACTTTATTCACTCATTAGATATCATACATTGTATTGTGAATTTCTTAAAAATATTTTTCGCCTTCCTAGCCAGCTCTCGACTCTTCTGTCGCTATTCCTGAAACAAAAGAAATTTGTTAGTAGATATGGTACATTTCACGAAAAATATGCTACTATACCTTTTATACCAATGATGTTTTACGTAAAACGTAATATTCCATGCGCCTTGTAGTTCAACTTCACAATCGTTGGGGCCCTGATAAACGAATGAAGCTTGAGGTATTGAACAGTGTCTCAAATAGAATCACGTCATTTATTTTAAACTCACAGCTCTGCGCTAAATATTATTCCTATTTTTGTCCTAAGTAGTAAGTACTCACCTTGTATTATTCTTTACACTAGAGTAGGCATAGCTTGTCTTGCAATTCAAAACAGTCTTCTGGGTACTTGATGTTTGGTTAGCAGTGATGTAAACAAACATCGATTGTCGTATATAGGTTATCAAAATAGAGACAGCAATCAGCTGTTCGAAGTTGACTGACGGTTGCTGGTCATAGTTCCCGCTGGAGGAGTCAATTTCGTGGAAATGGGTATGGTAGGGTACGAGCTTTGTTTCATGGTATCGGTGAACTCTGTCTATTTTGTTCATATGTGTAGATTTTCGATATGTAGATGTGTATATTTGATTAAATATTCGTTGTTTGTCAATTTAATTCGTTAAGTAAGCTAACTAGAAGATTTCCAATATAGAAAAACTTAGTGGCGCCATCTGTGTCAGAAAATGTAAGTTCGTCTGACTTATCGTCTGTCAGTCATTCGATTCCGCGATTTGACTGATCTCAGCCATTTGAACGTTTTGAATCGTTCTGTTTGGAGCAGTAGTTACTTTTGGTTACGATTCATAAAATGAACTTTTGAAGAGGATTTTTTGATGGTGGTTCATTTTGTCACCAGATTGTATGCTCGATACTTTGGACTTTATCCCGTAAGCGGTATGTTTCTATATCTGTTTCATTATACTGAGTGCTCTAGAATAATCAGTCACCGTGCCAATGGTGTTTCTTTGTTGAATCTAATCTTTTTTTCTCTTCATTAGGTTGGAGTAGTGAGGCCAGTTACCACCCTGTATATAGCTCCGAGGCTACCTTAACTTAGTAATCTCTACCCATAAAAACCAACTAAAACAAGACACGTTTTGTATATATTTTCATATTCTCAATAGTTTTCCAGGCCGAAAAGCTGGTCCATAAAAGACTCCTTTGACATTTCTTGTATTCCTAGATTTCAGTAACGGAATTTCAAGAAACCCGTCGATCTGTAAAATTATATATGTTATTATCTTTTCAGTGCTCTTTATTTTCATTGTTTTCAACAATCATAAAATTAGTAGCTTGTCCAAATGTCATGTCTCAGTTACTCAATAGTTTCCTTGGTAGGGAAACAATAAAATTATTATTTTCATGTGGGTTATTTTATTTTCGATTTTCACAAATTGCAATATATTTAATAACTGTTATTTCAGTTTTGAATGGGGGAAGGGAAGGTAACAGATTCTGTGAAGTGTTATTTATCCTGTCTTCGAAGGAGTAGTCATACAGCTATACAGTCATACAGATATTTTGTGAAGCGGAAATTGAATGCAATTTTTCCCTGCTGATGACACTTAACGAGCGCATGCGCTTGAGCTCTCGCGACGCAATACCTCATATTTGGTGCATTTTTATTTCCGGCTGAAGATAAAATCAGTAATTTGATCGCTTGAATGTAGAACTCATGTATTTTTTTTTGTGTAGTTAGTTAGTGGTTATGGTATCGACACTAGTGACCAAAGATAGTACGTTACACGTCATTGTCACTATACGTTTAATTTGGTGGATTGCTTGCTTGCTTGCTCAATTGCTTGGTTGCTTCCTTTTTTATTTACTGCTCCATAATTTAATTTCAATGTTGGAAGTTCATCTATTGGAGCTGATTAAACTTGATTGTTGTTCACTAACTATTGAGTTATTTATCAATTTATTGTTCGTATGCACTTTTTGTTTTCTTCATATCATTTGGTAAGTTGGTGGTATTGACTCATATACAGGTATTTGTTGGGTCATTTGCCTGGCGCCCATTAACATCAATTAAAGGATATTTAAAATAAGGAACCCTACCCATCTCCACTAAGTGTGGCCGC
Source organism: Chrysolina oricalcia (assembly GCA_944452925.2). Classification (NCBI taxonomy): domain Eukaryota; kingdom Metazoa; phylum Arthropoda; class Insecta; order Coleoptera; family Chrysomelidae; genus Chrysolina; species Chrysolina oricalcia. The sequence goes on from OX101824.2 coordinate 31,438,746, forward strand.
AAATACCTACTTGATAATAGACATAAAGGTCAAGTATATGTTCCTTCGCACGTGTGGAGGTAACAAACATTCCATTTTGATCGTATTTTAATTATCTACAATTATTTCCATAGGAGTAGCTATATTGCTTCATTAGTTTTCATTTTATAGGCAGAACAATTTTAAAAACATGTTTTTTGTTATTCAAATGTTTATAACAAATCAATAAATGACAGTTGCGAGTAGAAAACATACCAGAATATAACTATGGACTGTTTTTCATGTGATGGCATAGTCAGTTTCCCACTAGTATTTTTGTTAAAAACTCGCTCATTTTATGATTTATTGCTTGGTGTAAACGGATAATAATGACCCTGCATAAATAAACAGTTCTATAATTTTTGGTAACTCTTTTATGGATAAATAATATGCTCCATGTGGAACACTCAAGCTTTTTGTTATATAGTCCTAGAATAACTTTTTCTAATCATATGCCAAAGGGCTTGTGTGGGAAGAAGATATTATTTTCTGGAATGTTTTTGTTAAATGAATCATGTATAATTAATATGATGACCCTGTCCGGCACTCAAGCCATTTGTTATTCAGTCTTAGAATCACTTCTTCTGAGCATATGCGAAACGGCTTGCGTGAGAAAATGGTGTCAATTTCCTTACAATTTTCCTGCAAGTTTTTCATGTTCTGAAAATTTGACGGCCACGCTTTACACTCAAGCCATTATTTTTAAAGGACTCTTAAATTCATAAGATTTTTTGCAAATAATTTCGTTTATGGGAAAATTACTGAAAAATCGAAGAGAATTTCGGTTAAAGTTTACGATCCCAAAATCTACTTATCCATTCGCGCCACTCAAGCAATTATGTTTTTTAGTCTAGTGACGATGTAAGTTTTCATAGTTTCGATGGGCTTGTGTGAGAAAATCTGTCAAAATTTTGATTCATCTTTACAAGATTACGCCCTCATTTGAACCCTTTAGCCACCTGCAACCTCAAGCCTTTGGTATTCCAAAGGCAAGTTCTATTAATTAATAATTAGGGAAAATATGAGCAACATACTCCTTTTATTTCTGTTCTAGAAAATCGAATTTTCTATATGTTCTCCTTAGGAGCCACTCGTAAATTTCACTCCATTTTACTCAACATCGATGTACTTTTCAAACCTATTCGAGGCTTGTGTGCGAAAATGAGGCACCTAAATCTGTCACTATCTGACGGTCTATATACAGTTCCAATGAGAACAAGTCGAAAATAGAAATGTTATGATTTATTCTGATGGTGCACTTAATTATTCTCCTTGTAGTGACAACTTTTGAAATGTGAATTGATCATTAAAAGTAGATTTTGAATGGAAATTAGCATGGGAATATTGATAAGGTTAGGATAAGATTGACGTTAGACAATCAACTATGAACATATATGTATGTTGTGTTAATGCTCATTGGAAGTAGGTAACCACAGGGTGAAGTCTACATTGCTCTAAAGCTTCCTAAAAATCACCAAATTGAAGTAGCGAAAATTTACATGCTACAAGGTTATAATCGGGATCTTATGCGATCTCCTATTGCGAGGTCTCGGTGATCGCAATGTGCTGAAACTATGCAAAATTCCCACTAATGTCCCCAGTAGAAATCTTGGAGACCTCAGATTCCATTTGCCAGGTTTCATCTTATTGCGAGTTTCTATGGATGTCCTGAACGTAACATGAATAAGAAATTATCATTACGAGTTCCTGAAGATATACCGAATGGAACCAAAACAAGAAATTCTCAATACGAGTTCCTAAAATTATCCTAAAGTTATTCCAAATGTAACCTGAGTAAGAGATTAGTACTCGTGCACGAGACCTAAAAACAGCCCAGTGGAAAATTCTATGAAACAGATAAATAGATGGTGATCGAGAGTCGTAGAGTTCCAACATAAGGGACGATCCTTGTCAGTTCGGTTCGTCTGTTTGAGAACGTGGTTTTTAGAGCATAGCTGTACTATCTCTGTTGATTTCGTTCAGGCGTTGACAACAACAACAACAACAACAAAGTGATTGTTCATCGTTTGCATAGGTATTTGATTATTTGTATTGAGTATTTAATGAAGTATGAGGATAGGTAAGTACTGTTTTCTACCATGTTTTGTTTTTACAGAAGGTGTTTTTGTTGTATAGTGTATAGTGTATAGTGTATAGTGTATAAATAGAGGTACCTACCGTTAACTTGTTGCCACTATTTCAGATTCACCCACCTGATACCCTGAACCGCTGAAAAGAAATGTATATCATGCATTCTTTCAACTAGTTCCTAAGTGGTTTAATTGTATTAGATTATATTTAATTCCTTCTCATATACCGGGTGTCAGGCCCTATACCATTTTTGTTTCTGAATGAAATTTGAAAGATCTGTATACGACATAAAACTGAATTTTTCAACAAGTGACTTACGTTTATGCAACTACCGTTTCCTCCAGAAGTGACATAAACTTTCCATTTTTGAATAGGACATCTTATTGTACATTTACACTTCTTTTTTGTCTTCATATGACATTCTGAATACACCATGTATCACTTACCACTTAATCCATATTTACTTATTAAATATTTAATAATTTATTTGAAATATTTTTTTTATATAGTATGGAAACGATCGCAGCAATAATTGTATTCCTAAAATTTTGTGGAAAATACTACTCTTTGTCTGCCATATGAACCTCAATACATTTTATTACGATTCATTTGATTCAAGGTTTCATCTGAACTTCCTTGTAAAAACTCTAAAAGATTACGTTACATCTTTCTTATCTCTTGAAATTGAAATGATAGTTAAATGCATCGAGAATCCTGTGGGCTGTGACCAACATGATGAATCAAAATCATCAATTCTAACATTAATAACATATCTCTTCACATACGTACATAATAGTTCTCCTCTTACTTTTGCAGAAGCGAAGTGAAATAAGATGTCGACAGGTACCCTTATTTTCAATACATCGTAATAATTTTGCTGTCAGTTGTGTTGGTGACAAAGTACTCGATACACCCAAATCTTATTTTAGTCCCAAAAGATGCTTCATTTCAAGAAAGATCTAGTAAGGTAAGTAAAAGAAGTTTGTTTGAAACCAATTGTTTTATGTTATTCCCGTCAACCGGTTGCACCCCTACGCGCAACCCTCAGAAGTCTTCAAGAGATTTATGTGCGAGCTAGGAAAAACGCAGCATTTACCTTTTAACGAGTGATGCCATGCATGATACCGATGATCATACTGGGAATTGAACCTACGACCCTACGGTTGAGAGGCGAACGCTCTACTAGAACGACCGCCACGCATTAGTGTGCGGTATCAAATCAATCGTAAAATCCCAATTTTTCCTAACCCATCATCCTAACCCTAACCCAAAAAATTAGTAAAACCAGTTTAAAATTTTCATTTCACATAGCTAGTACATTTTGACCGAAAACAGTGAAGTTGTATATTTTCCCAAAATTTTTGGACTGAAATTAGAGAATCTAGATCGAGAAATAAATTTCGAAATAAAAGAAAGTTTGGTAACAAAAAGAGACAAGTGACAAGTAAAAGTATACCAGGTGTTCTACTTAAAAACGGAAAGTTTATGTCATTTCTGATGAAGCCAGAAGTTTTGTGATGTTGAGTCATTTGTGAAAAATGCAGCTTCATATCGTATACAGATCATCCAAATTTTATTCCATTATCTTCAAAATAAAAAAAGCCACCTTCCGCGGTCACCCGGATTAGTATATGTAGCGGTACCAGAAATAATATTTAGGAAGTTGTTGGGATTGGGTCTCTTATAGAGTATTCATCAGATAGCCAACGTTTCGGTAATATAATTCGCCATCTTCAGGGCAAATAAAAAATTATGGACAATTACAAAAAAAAATTTATAAAATAAAAAGGTGTTTAGTTAAAATCATAATTTTTTGATGAATTTTTCTGATACCAACTCAAATTCAAAATTCCAAATAAAAAAAACTATTCAAAGATTGAAATTTTAACTGTAAATGTTTACAGGTTTTAATTTTTTACTTTTATGAAAATTGCACACAAATTTTTCTTTTGTGCTACAGAGCACTGAACATAGAGAGATATATTGCCGAAACGTTGGTTAACTGAGGAATCGTGGTTTTTATATAAGAGACCTTACCCCAACAACTTATTTTCAACATAAATGTAAATGGTCGAAACATCACCATGAGTAATATTAATTTCTGTTGAATGTGCCTGTTAGAAACTTCAGTATTCGGCAAAAAAGTGATATATCTATTCTCCAGTTCGGACTTTGGATAGTGCTGACTGAGGTTAGTGACACTTGCAATTATTTCAAACCGCAGAAATATGACAAGGCACCTATTGATGAAACTCTCGTGAATCTACTTATGTTATATCAGATAATAGATAATCCCAATCCTCAACGAACCATTCAGCGGGATTCACAAGAATGGTTGGTCGAGTCGAGTATTTCCAAAATTAAAGTAAATAAGTTATCGACCACTCTCAATAGGCAGGGTTCACAAGTTCCTAACAAGTTTATTGAATGCCCCAGAAAAAATTGCTTATGGTTCACCTTTTCTAAATCAAATCAATCGTTATCGGGCTATTCAAACAAAAGATTGATAATTTTGTGTATTGATTAATTGAAGAATTTAAATTTTCAAGGAGAAAGCACTACTAAATTTCCAAAGAAATAATTAAAAAATCCTGATAATTCATTGTGAAAAAACGAATTTTTTATTTTTAACCAATACTTTGTCCCAAAGTGCAGTGAAATGTATATAAGTATGTATTATTTTCCCGAATATTATGCTTTTTCATTTACTTTCAGGTCCACCGAGGTGACTGAAAGCTAGATTTATGCTAAAATGTAAATTCTTTCATTATTTTGTGATATTGTTTTGAAATACGTTATGAGATGTATAATGAATTTCTAATTAGTTCATTGCTTTGTTTCAATATTCTTATCATAATACTGTTGGTGTGGAATTCAATCCCAATCTCAAGAAGAGTAAGAAGACCCACAAATCATGCGAAATGGGTATTATCTTTCTTTATATAAAGTAAATATGATCATGCATATGAGTTGGTAGAACCCAGTAAACACAAATTGATCTCAGAGCTGTTAGTGGGCCCCACATTCATGTTCCACGTCACTCCTGTGAGTCGAGTGGAGACTCGTATCGACATCTCCAGATCTTCTATTTCGGGCCCTTTTGGTCGTTTTTTGCTTCACATTGTGATTTCAAATATGACTCAAAGTTAGGTTAATGTGTCGTTTTATTTCAAATCTAAATTGGAGTCACATTGAGTTAACATTATAATCACAATGTGAAGTTGAGTGAATCATCCACGTGCTCTCAATGCGAGGTGCTTTTCGATTCTTTTTGCGTAACATATTCCGATTGATGGAAATATCAAATGAGAAGACTAAGAGAACTGAAATCTCTGTCACATATACCAATTGAGGGTGTCACAAGAATTCCCAATTATACTTGAAAGGGCATCTCTTTCTGAGTAAGTTTACACTGCACTAGGAACTGCATAGGACTCGTATTCCATACATTGTGTTCATAAAATAACCCACCCCTGTTAAGTTTTGAACTCCTCGAAATTTGTTTTTGATTCAATAGAAAAAATATTGAGCCGTGCAGAAGGTAACAGGAGGAAGGATACTTTATGGAAACACTGCAGTGCCATCTTTAAATATTCCGATGAAAACAAATTTTTCAACACGTAATTCCCATTCCAGGTTCTTTTTTGAACTCTTGGTGTGTTCAATGTTAGGTTGTGTACTTTACATTCACTTTAAGAGATTGGGTCTATGCCTGAGATTGATGTTACTTTATTTAAAAAGGTAATTTCGGAAAAGAGCCCTTGAACGACTCTTATTATTTTTTTAAAATTATGACTGAGTTTTGACCACCTATCTCTGTCAGGTTCATAGAAAAAAAATAGTACAAGGAATATACAAAATACTACTATTAACAAAACTTTAATTATTGCAATAAATGAAAAAATTCTGGGGATAAACTCAAAATTCCAAACAAGAAATAAACTTGACTGAAAATTACATTCTTGAAGCGCCAACAGTGCTTCCTTTTCTGTTCCATGGTTAATATGGCGGAGACAATCTCGCGTTAATATCTCGATCTCCTTGAGGGTTGTGGAGTATTCCTGAAAATTAACAAGTGAGTGTGGAAATCCGCCTTTCGCTCGGAAAATAGGATGTCTATAATACGACACGTGTGAATCCACCTCTACCGGGAATCCACCTCTAACGGCAATGCACCTGTAACGGGAATCCGTCTAGATCGTAGAAATTTGAAGTGCTTATTAAAACTAAAAGCTCGGAAGTTGATGTTAATACCCATTTTTCAAAATATAATTATTTTACAATAATTATCTGATAATACGACCCGCGTGGATCCACTTATAGCTCGGAAAACTTCAACGATACCCATTTTTTAAACTATAATTATCTTAATGAAAAAACTCTATTCACTTTTTTGTACAGCTATATGTGGACTATAGCTTCCTGAATTCACTTATATGAAATCGCCTATAAAATTGTTCGAATTCTTTTTTATATCTTTCAGTTTTTTATTTTTGTTCAAAATTTTTTCTAAGTCCCCATGTCAAATATTTTTTCTCAAGATATGAAAAAATTATTGAAAAATTTTTTGTAGATCTTCCTGAGTAAAATAAAATTGTTCGTATACATTTTTTTGATATCTTGTTTCGTTTCCGAGTTTTTGGTGATTAAAAAACCAAATAGAAAGGAAAATTCTTCTAAGTCCACATCTAAAATTTTTTTTTTCAAGATATGAAAAAACTCTTCAGACACTTTTTGTTAGTCTGTTTGAGTACAATAAAATTGTCCGCATACATTTTTTCGAAATCTTGTTTCGTTCTCGATTTTTTGGTGTATGAAAACCCAAAAAAGGCGAAATTTTTTGATATCTTTCTATTTTTACTTTTTCAAACTTCTCATTCAAGATATCAAAAAACTTCATAGAAACTTTTTGTTAACTCTGTCGAGTACAATGAAGTTTCCAGATTCATTTTTTGATATCTTTAAATTTTTTATTTTTGTTCAAAATTCCAGTCAAAAAATGCCCACTTTTTAAAGTTTAGTCGATTTTTCCGAAGTTATTTATCATGATATGGAAAAAGTTTATTTGACTTTTTTGTAGACCTATTCAAGGACAATAAAACTGTAGGCATGCATTTTTCTGATATCCAGTTTCGTTTTCGAGTTTTTGGCGATTTTAGTCACAAAATACACACTTTTTAAAAAAATTTCAGTTTTTTCATCATTTATCCACATTTCAATCGAGTTGGAGAAAAACGGTTCTGAGCGTCCGTAGAGTTCATTAAGACGTATTCGAGGCGATTTTCAGAATTTTGATTTTATCATTAGTACGGTCAATATATCGATTTTCCCGTTTTTTTGAAATATTTCCTGGGCCATTGATTTTTTCGAAAAAATTTTCGAACAATTTTTGTAGATTTTCTCAAAACGATCAAAAAAGTTATCTTAGTAAATTATGATGGTATCAACCGTTTGTGAGATATTCCGTTTTTAAATAAATTAAAATTTTTGTTTTCAGTTTTAAGGGATTTTCACCATTTTCCGATCGGTTTTTGGAAAAACGGCTCGTATGAAATTTATACGTTCATTGAAGCTCTATCGATTGCGTCTCTCACATTTTTGATTTGTTCTTTGTTTTAGCCGCAATTGATTTTTAAAAAAATCCCGTTTTTTTGGAAAATCACCCGGAAAAGCCTGTTATCATTTTCCGATCTCCGTCAAAAACTATACACTCCTGTAGGGCATATAGGAGTATACTTTCAGAAAATTTGAAACGGATCAAATCACTCGCCCGACCTGTACCGTTCGACAACCGAAAAAAAGCGGAAAACAGAAAAATGGCTGTAAAATTTTTCCAGATTTTCCGATCAGAAAAAAAATTAAACTGAGCAATACCGTCCTCGAGTTATTGACGTGGTTCAAATTTCGGAGCAATATCTCCAAAGATACGGAAATGAGAGCGATTTGAATTTGTGACAAAAAAGCTACAGACAGAGCGACAGACAGACATTTTTTTTTGTTTTTTTTTTTGTTTTTTTTCTCGAGTCATACCTAATTTTGGACGGGGAACATTTTCTTTCGAATAACTTTTTCTGTATCTCTTCAAATAAAAAAATTAGAGCTTTTTTTTCGACGTTATTGTCATTTTGACAGGGAAATATTATTATTATTATAATTTTTGCGGCTTTCATCCTGATTTTTGATAAGGATAATTTTGGTTTTTATTTCGTGATCCTACGACTTTAAATAAAGATTTTAGCCCCCCTGTGCGGTACGGCTGAGCGGCCGTAGTATAATACTCCTAAAGGTCGGATTATAACAAATGCCATGAAAATAAATCCATAAAGAAAGAATGATACTAATTCACGGAAGATCATGAAATCATTGATCAAAAATATATAACGTAATCCAATCTTTCGCAAAAAACCCTATAGAATAGGTATTTTTGTCGGCAAATATCTTCTAACCTATCATCACAGAAGGTAACAAATGATACATGGTTGTACTCCGAATGTCATATGGAGAAAAAAAACATTTGGTTATATATGTAAAGTAGTTCGATGATTCTTTCATTTCACAAGTTTGGCATCATTTCAGTACTAAAATTGATTCAAAAACTGTTCTATCAGAAATACTCAACGATACTTCTGCATCAAATACAACAGAAAATTGAAACGGTTTTCTCATTTTCTCAAAGAAAAACATGTTTTTATCGATATTAATATGGTGATTACAACAGTATAGTACAGTGTAATACAAAAGATTTTTGTTAACGTAACAATTATTTTAATAAATCAGAAATTTTGTAAATATAGAAAAAAAGGCAAAAATTTAAATTTGCAATATATCGTTCAAATTCAAAGATGTATAAAATTTAAATAGAATCAACTTTTCTCTTTATTTTTTTATTCAAAAACAAGACTATTTTAAGCGATTATTTTGAAAGAAATGAACTTTTCACAAATAGAGAAATTCACGTGACCTCGTCCAAGTAGGATATTTCTTATCTTTTTTATAATACGACTCATCGTCGATCCAAGTCAAATTTCAGAATAAATAATTATTAAAAGTTTATTTTCCATTTGATGCCAACTCTTTGAAGGACACTGTATGTTTATGAGAAACTCTGTTAACGTGAATATATATTCAAAAGTGTGACGAGTGGAATATATGGAGTTTTGGAATATTTCTAAATAATTTCATAGATTCATTACCTACTTGATTTAGGTTTTAAATAAATCACCATGATATAGTTACACCAATAACAACAGGTTCTGTATATCAATTCACCTGAGTAACGTGATTCTATACTTGACTTTTTCCATTTACTTATATAGAAAGTTATAACACAGTTCGTTGGGTGCTTCGTTGAGTCGTAATGTTCCAAGCAAATATTCGATCCACAATTAACATGTTTTCCAGGTAAAGCGCCAAATGAAAATAGATTTCTTCGAGCTAGTGCCCAAGAGAGTACGAATATATTTTGGTGGCTATCATCATTATAAAACATGTTTATTCAAAATTTGCAGAATTTTATTGGCAGTCGATTGGGTTATATTTTCCTCTAAGAAACATACTTGTCTTAAGCCACTGATTACACTTTTTTTCTCACAGTACTGATTGATTGAATCAATCTCTGGATTTTCAATAGATTGATGGTCAAAAAACCGATTTTCCATTATCAGTAATACACCAATAACACGAATTATCGACAGAAAATATGTATAACTTATTGTTATTTGCCTCTGGAATTACTTGAGGTAGTAATTTAGAGGCATTTGAATAACAGAAACTTAGTTTGGCCATTTTTTGTATTCTAACATTAAATTCCAGGTAAACTGTATTCAAAAGTGTGGTTTTCATTCTCCTTCTGCGTTGAGTCAAATGTGAAATTGCTTGGTATCATTTTACTAGGAATGTGATATTTATTCACGTTACTACCAAATCGAATACACTCGAAACTGGAAATCGGTCAATCTATTTCAACGAATCTTTTGTTGGAAATACCTCCAACGTACAGTCGGATGGCTGGGCTGCGACTTGTTGGATATGATAACACTACTTTGAAACTAAACTTTATTACGTAAATACAATCCAAAAAAGATCAATTTGAAAATCCTGTCACGTTTTGACAATCTCCCGTTCCCTAACAAAAAAACAATCCCCCTTTATCCCTTTTCAAAGGTGGCTTGATATCAACATGAAAATATTCATAACACTTTGTTAGTAATCACCTTGGAAAAGAACGCAGAAACCCACTAAATGGCAAATTCCGGCAGCTATATACACAAAGACAACACTTCCTCAGCGGCCATCTTGCCAAATAATTCATTTCATTTCGTCGGAGCGCCGGTCACTATACGTCACGTCGCCAAACGAGCAAACAAACAATGGACCTTTACATTTACGGAAAATAAATTACAAAACTCGTTTAAATCGATAGTTGTTAGTCTGAAAAGTCCATTTAACAAAAAGTTCCATTATTTTTCTTTCATTTTAAAAAAATATCACATTTGAAAGTGTGCCGCTGACGTCACGTTCATCGGAAATACCTCCCACCATAATCCACGTTCCGAAACAGGCAATACGGTTCTCCTTAAAAATATAACTTCTAGCATGATATAAGCCGTTGAGAAATAATCAATACATTGTCACTTGATCAACTCATAGATAAAAATCCACATATTAGCTATTTTTTATTGTATTTGTAACTTTCAAATTTTCTGAACGGACCAACCATCCTTTTGATGAAGAACGAGCATTGACAACACAGCAAATCGTAATGACAGTTCTCAATTGTCAAAAGTTATATGGAGATGTGAGGTTAATGTTTATTTTATTTACATTCAACAATCAACTTTCATTTTGATAGTTCAAGGTCTTTTTTGCAATGACTAATATTTTAAATCTTTCCTTGAACTCTGCTTTGAATACAATAATAACATAACGTAAAGTACTCACTTGGAAATGTTCTTCACAAAAACATATATTTCCACTTTTCACAAAAGGTTTATTCACTGTTTCGAACCACATTTTCCGACGCGCTTCATCTTTAGGTGCATTAAAAAATTTTTTATTGGAATTTGCACTGGTGTTCAGACAACCGGGTACAAAGCACCTTTTCGACATGTTCAGTTATTGCAGGGATACAGGTACTGGAGATACAGGAATAACAAATTTTAGAACACAAACAACAAAAGCTCTCAAAACTCAGAAAACCACATTAACCTCAAAAAATGAATCAAGGTAGTGTTCGTTGAAGTTTAGATCTGATGGAACTGCTTCACTTGTATCAAATGGGTAGGCAAATGAGTTAGACAGAGACAAACTATTCTTATTGATCGCACCGTGAAAGAGACGAAAGAACCCATCTGGTATCTAATGACAACTGTCATACTACACATTATATTTGAATGAGAATTTGGTGCACAACTATAACAACGTTGCCAAGTTTAGTTTTGATGAACGTGACGTCACGAAACCACTGTTCTGATTATAGATAAACTAGCGGTCAGAAAAAATAAATAAAAAATCCCGAGTGATATTAGCGTATTTACTTTCTAATTTCAGTGTTACCTCATATCTCTTGGAAAGGTCCATTGCTATTGGAGAGTTAATCGACCGATGGTGCCGCTACTATCGCTATCAAAATGGCGGCAACAGACAGGACACTTCTTTGTTTACATTTGTTAATGTTTTGAGTTTTGAATGTTAATCATTATCGTTTGTTGTGTTGTTGAATTTTATCGTATTTAACTTTGTATTGTTGTTATTTAATGTTTTTTTCATATCTCTCAAGTGGCAAGCGTTTATTTGAAGTGTTATCAAAATATTCTGGTGGAGAAATTAGTAAGAAGTGTAATTAATTTGGGGATTGTGTTGCTGAGCTGATATAATTGGTTATGGGAGATCATGGACTCATTTGTGAATATCGCTGATATATTCCGGTATCTGGAAGCTCTGCCATCGTCGAGATGTGTTAGTGAGGGACAGGCTGTGTTGAATGCAGGGCATATAATATTGTGTGGCATAAAGAAAAGAGTTCTGAACAAGCTAGTATTATTTGCCCTGTTTGAAAACCTGCAAGCTGGCTGACACACCTCATCAATTAACGTGGGATTATGGCATTTGAGCAAGGAAGCGTGTCCATAAAGGAAATGACATGCTCATGCAAAGCTGGAAATTCATCCCGATGCAAATATGTAGCTGCTTTACTTTTGCTTTGTTCACGGTTGTATTGATTCCACGAGCGAAAAAAGCATTTCGAGCAAGTGCAATTTGATGCGATGCATCACATTTGATTTTATTTTTGTGTTCTCTTTCCTCTGCTCTTTTTTTGTTGTAGACAGAACATTTTGGATCTTGAAGATTTGTCCTCAACCGATGTGGATTGTTACTGGCCTATACCCTTTTTGGAGACTCAGTGCATGACAAAGAAGAAACCTGGGAAAAGTTGTGTGGCAGTGGAAAAAGAACGTATCGCCAGTAAATCTTCATACATTCTACAGAAATTGTGTGCTGCTGCACCAAATTCAGAATTGAGTAAACATGGGTAATTTTTCACATAATTTCATTGATTGTTGTAGGTGATTCATTATCATTTTCAAAGGTCTGACCATGTATGGAAAGTGCTATTTATATTAACTATAAATCTGAACAAATAACAAATCAACTGAAACTGCTTTTATTTCAGAAAAAGAAAGAGGAAAATGGAAGATGAAATAATAAATTAGCCCAAGGAAAACAACATCCTTGAACTTCTATTCGAAGATATGGATGATTCTCCAGCTTATTCATTATACGATCATCAAACACATGAGTGTTGAAATTTTTTCAAAGGACTCATCACGAATTTTTTTTTGTACCAAATATATTTATTTATCTCACATTTTTTACAGATTATATACATGGAAAACCAAATTATACAATTATTGTACATACAAGTGAAATAAAATTACATAATATAGAGTAACATAACATTTCATTTAGTTTCAGTCACATAATAATACAAATAAAGTTGAGTTATTATACAATTCACTAATGTGACAATGTCATTATATAACTAAGGTGTACGTACATACATTGTAACACACTTAAGATGAAGACACCCCTGTATTTTAGTCATTTTTGAAAGCAGAGATTTGATTTTCGGTACAGCCGTAGACCTTTATGGGTCGCACTTTTCGCAATACTCAGCCCGAGTGACAGCCTTAAACCCAGCCTACTGCGATCCCGCGAAAAGGGCAAATTCTCGATATTTTGCGTCGCGTTACCGAAAAAAGTTATTCGAAAAAGTTGCTTAGAAATTGATTTTGACCCTACTTACCGAATTTCAACGCAAAATTCGAATTTTGAATTTTTTTGTAATTTTCATATTAAAGTCCGATTTTCACTTAATGATTCTGAATAAGAAGCTACAGAAATGATAAAATAATAATTTTCAATTTAATTTATTTCAATACATTAATTTCATTGATTTTGACTTTTGTTGAAAACGAACTCATTCTTGAATGATGGAAACTGTAGAAAATAAACTCAATGCACTTAAGGACCTATGGTGGCGATAAGGTTAGGGAAACTTCCTAGTAAACCGAAGGTCATGGGTTCGGGATTTTTTTTTATGCAAGTCCCATTCTTTCATTTTGTTAGAGATGAAAATTATTCGATATTTGGATAGCTTATACATTTTGAATTACTAATGAGTGTTAATTTTCTCTTAGGTAATATTATGTGCATATGTTGAATGAGGTATCAATCGTTTTTATGTCTAAGAGCTGCGTTTGTAGAAAAATTTCGAGCATAAAGTGTCATTGCCGATCTGCAAATATTACTCTTTGTCGAGCGGCAATCAATCACTTTACGCTCTAAATACACAAGTTGCTTTTGTAACATCAGTTACCTATTCATCTCATTTTTTAGGTCAGGTAGAGGAAAAACTATGGAGACAAATGCTGTTGGTTCAAGTTAAATGTAATGGAGTATATGCACAGTGAAAGGGAAAATACAATAAACAATGTTGAAAAGAAGGCATATTCGGTATTTCTGGAATTCAATGAAAGATAGGAGGGAATTAATTATGTTAGGTGTCAAGCTTGTGAGGCACATTTAGGTGAGTCTCATATGCATGTTTAATGTTTTTAAAAAAATACCTAATTACCTTGATGAGTTCAATAACCCTTGCTTGCACAAGTTTTGCTATTAAGGGGTTTACTCTGAAATTCATATGAGATCTTGTGCAAACGAGAAACATGCCGAACCTAAAACTTTTGTGAGAGTGGATTCTGAACCACTCTTAGCTGGGTGATAGATGCTGAATTTGAATGACGTGGGCCTGTTTTTCAACTCGTGATTCCAGGCAAATTTGAGAACCAATTGAATTTTTTTAGATGTACATTAGTCACCCATCTAAGAGGGTCAGCTTTGCTCGACTTCAGCTATCTACACTACCCAACATATAGATAATGTTGTCGTCTGGACAGTGGTATACATAGTCATCTAGCTACTTTCATCAAAATAATATTGATATTCAAAGTAATCCAAGCACAATAAAAATCCATATTTTTCATTGTGACTATAAGAAAATAGAACTTCCAGGTTAAGTTCAATATTTATATTTATTTCACCATTTATAGGTACCATATATTTGAACAGTGAGGCTTTTCTTCCCCTTCCAGCTAACTTTTGAACGGCATCACGTACAAATATGGAACAAAAACCATTTTGAATGGTATCACTGAAACCACTTTTTGAAATAAACAACATTGTGATTGCTTGATATGAGGGGCGAGTGGGCACATCATTAAAAAAAAATTATATGGCATGGGGGTCAGGTGACAGATTGTTGAAAAGGTAATTTAATTCTCCTTTCAACCATCAAATTTTTTTTTTCATTTTCTAAATGATTTTTTTTACTATACTCACTCGAAATGTCAAATATAATTCGGATCTAAATGGTACTCTTTCTCGATAAATTGGAACGGTTTCATATGGAACAATGGGACAAAAATATTTTAAATCAATATTACTTTTTGAAACAAAATACATTGCAATTGACAGATGATGCTGGGGGCACATCAACTTGAAATTTTCGAAAAGCAAAGATATTGAAATTGTGAAAATACATATTAACCCAAAACAAATTGTATGGTTGAAAAGATAATTGATTTATCTATTCAAAGATGTGTAATTTGACCCTGCCATGCCATTTGAAATTTTTAAATTGATGAGCCCCACACCCCTTCATCGTCAACCACAATGTCTTTTATTTCAAAAAGTATTTTCAAAATGGTTTTTGTTTCTTGTATGTACGTCAAACCGTTCAAAAGTTAATAGGAGGAGGGGGGGCTAAAAAAGCTGCACCATTCAATAATGTAGTTCATTTCAATGATGAGAGGTTTGGATATTTTGCTGCAGGGATCTTCTGTTAACTTCAAGAAGAAACACTGGAAGAAATTGGACTACTATCTTACATCAGGTTCATTCTTGGAATTTGTACAGGCTAAGCATATAAGAAGTTCAGGCTAAGCAGATTTAATGCTTCTCCTTGAAATCATAACAAATTCTTTGCTGAATAGGGCAAAGACAATTGCTCGATAGTAGAGTTGAAAGATTTTTGTCAAAAGAGAATGAAAGATGTGATCATATTCTGAAAAAGTATCATATCTGAAATATTTTCTCTTCCATTTTTGTTTAATTCTGGTTCGTCCTCTAAAACATCAAATGCAACCAAAGAAATTTGACAGTATTTTATGTGTACGAGGGAGATGAGTAAGTGTATCCAGAGTAATCAGTTTTCATTGAGAAAAAAATTTATTTCAAGATTGTTTTCTCAATCAGAACTCGTTTAAAGTAAGTAAATAAAAAGACTTAAGGTTTTTTAGTCAAAAGAAAAGTGGTGGATCAAGAAAACATTGCGAATGATTACCAATCTATTAACCTGTATTAGTTTTAACAGAAAAAGTTCCAAAATTGAACTGACAAACTGAGCCCTCTTTGGGTCTTCATTTGATAAATTCTTTAAAAATTTAATTTGCAGAAGAAAAGTTGTAAAATTTTTGCAAATTTTGATTTTATCTAGATCAGTTCAGCAACTTTGTCATGATTAAGAGTTTGTAAAATTGTTGTAAAATTTGATTTTATCTAGATCAGTTCAGCAACATTTGTTTGTCATAAATAAGAGCTTAAATAATTGAAAAAGTACTTCTGACTTTTTGTCTCAAGTACAAGAATATTCGACATAATCATGTAGAACAAGAATCATTGATTCTAGATGTTTTCTTGGAATTCTTCCAAACTTTTATAAATGTTATATGCAGTTTCTAGAATAACTCACAATGCTTTCATTGAATATAAGGCTAATACAATTTTTCAGAAAATATGATCTTGACTTTGTTTCCTTGAAACAATGTGTTTGCTGCACAAATGTAGAGAAAAGTTCACACAATTCAACAGGGAAAGGATACCCGTAACAAACGAAAAAACATTAGGTATTCTTCCAGTACTCAATATATCCCGTGTGAGACAATTTCTTATTTATATAGATAAACGAATTCACTATCACTTGTCTAATCAGATGAGATCTATACATCATATAAAGCAGTTCAGAAAATCCGTTAATATTCTCCTGAAGGACAAATGTTTTTACAGTGTAGATGAATATATTGCTGAAAAATTCTGATATCCATGTCATAATAATTTGAGTATTTTACACTGTGTTTGTATGTTTGATTTAGTTGCATATACAAGTGATGTTCTCAGGAACAATGTCTTCTTTATACTATACGTATATATAATTACTTACTTTTTCATTGAATCAAATAAATGATTATTTTGGAACCTTTGGTGTGAATACAATTCAAGAAAAGGGAAACTACCCAAACACCAAAACTACGTCACAATCACACTCGACGCGCGTTTCGCCAACAAAGTTAGCATCTTCAGGAGCTAAAAGCTTACTCAGTAAGTTTTGGTGTTTAGGTAGTTTCCTTTTTCTAGGGTTTGACTTTGTCAACAAAGTTTTTATTTTCGACAAAGTTCATTTATTATAATATTCTCTCGAAGGATTGTTTTCCACTTTAGTAGAATTTTATGATTTTTAGATTTTTGTATTGAATATTATGTGTATATTGTATTTTTTACATCAAGCTAATTGAAATATTTTGATGTTTGTATGTAAGTATATAATGTACTTAATATTTGAGTTTATTCTGATATTGTACCTCAAAACAATGCTTTATCAACAAGTTATTTTCAAAGACCATAAGTACCTTTTGGATTGATTAATTGTTATAAAAAACTGCAACCAACTGTAACCACAAATTTGATCTTACGTAAATATTGATTTTAATTTGTACTGTAAATGTAGCCTGCGGCCTAGTGCCCTTCTGTAGAATTTTGTAATAATAGATATGTATATAATACGTAGACCACATAGGTAGATTCTTTGAAGTAGTTGATCGGTTTTTATTTTTTCTTGTCTCCTGCATTTCAAGGTACACATGAATGAATAATTTTCACATAAAAACCTATTTTATGAGTGGAGTGTAGAAGTTAATTTATATCAACTCTCTTTCCATTCAGAAGACAGGATTTTAATGGAAATACCTGAAAGTGATTCATTCATCTTGCTACATTGTGATTTATAATGAAATTTGTAATCTCTGTAATGTTGAAACACTAGACAAGCTCAAAATAGAAGCTAACATTTTATAAAAAATCTAAATGCATGGATCATCCTATTGAAACTTTCAAGAGAAAACTTAATTATAGTTTGAGACTCCCCATATTAATTACCTCATATATTTGATAGTTATAGAGTCGTTTTCTCAAAAAATACTTCAGTTAATAAAAGAAAAAATTGAAGCATAAAATCCTGAAATAGTACATTTTATATAAATTACATCAAAGAAGCAAGACAAGACATTAGTAAACAAAATAATAGGTGAAGTGAACATTGTCAATGGATAAATGAAATTCCTGTGAATGAATTCAAAAATACTTAGGGGGTGTGTAAAATTGTATTGATAATAGGTAAGTGAATGAAAATTTATCATAGATAATCCGTGTTTTCAGCTTCATAAATGTATATACTATATATTTCTTCATGGAGAGTTTGTATTTTTTTGACATAAGAAACATCTCTGTACACAGGTCCACAATGGTATTGAGCAACTCAAAAGAAGGAATTCCAGTCATTGTTACTAGTTGGGACCTAGAAGTTATTGTGTCTATTATGGATACTACTAGATCTCCACTTTTGACTTGGATTCCTTCCTCAAGACTTAGACTTAGTTTCAACAAAGCCTCTATTGCATCTTCTTCAGTACCTGTAAAATGGAACCAGTGTGTGAAGCTGTTTATATTGAAACCTAGATGGGATTTGTTCATTTTTTCGTTTTATTATTGTAACATATCACACTATATATGTTCTTTATTGAAAATGTGTTAATAGATACAAAAATGAACATATTGCACCCGATTAATACTGCTTCATCAAAATGGTGGAAGAGGGATGATTTTCAATAGAACACTTAATTTTTCTCCCAAATGTTAACAAAATACACTGGATGATACCCCACCCATAGTATTCCAGACTGTCGGTGGGGTGGAAGTGGTATGAATTTGAATAAAATACCTTGCCTAAATGAAAGTAATTTTTCAATAAATAACACACTACAAACATAGAACATGGTACTTTAATTTGGGGAAGATATTGGTTATTTTATTGAAAATCAACCCTCTTCTACCCCTCTCAAGGCCTCAAGCAGTGGAGATATCTTATTTTTATATTATTTCACACATTTTGAATGAGGAACACAGCATAATACGTTGTTATAATGGAACAAGGAAAATAAAATATTCATTTCAATTTGAAAAGTTATGAAAATGGTGTAATATTCAAAACAAGTCTCAAATTATAAGAGTATCGTGGAAAATACACGAAAGTATTTTATTCTATTCTTAGTTAACATGAATATCCACAACATAAATAGTCGTCAATCAAGTTAGTCATTGTAATAAGTAGAAGAAGATATTTGTATTCACATTTGAAATGTGAACAGTACCTAATACTCACTTGTAGAGTTGTCTGGTATCTCACATACTTCCATATGTTCTAAAGAGCCTTCTCTAGATAGTGTTATATGTGCTGTACTTTTTTGACAGACTGCATCTCAATGGTCTTTCGAGCGTTAGTTGCAGAATATTTGGAAGGGCCACCTAGGTAGAAAACATTTCATTTTAAAGGAGCTCACTGAATAAAATTTTAAATCAGTACTCAATTCATCCTAGCAATAACAGTTATATTCATGATTTTACCTTAAAGTTTGATGTAATATTTATTATTTTAAAATGTTCTATACTTGAAAATATGTTTTTTTAAGAAATAATTAAGGATTTCTATCTATTTATCACTAAAATCGAAAGTTGAACATAAGAACTTACTTACTATATATGAGGGATCGATTTCCTAAACACTGAATTTATTTGAAACATCTTCAACTGGTGCCTTAGTTTCTACAGGGATATTCTCCTTATCATGTTGCAAATAACTGCGTCTCTTGACATTACATGCTTCATGATCATGACTTGACTTTGGCAAATTTAGGTTAGGTACTGCAGTCAATTTCAGCCTCCTTCTCAGGGTGGGGCAATCTATAAATATTGTTTATTTCACAATTCAAATAACCCTTCTCACAAATTCTTAAGGATATGCTCATTACCTTGTCTTGTTATGAATTGTAGCTAAGTTTTGCAGTGATTGAAAATCATTCAGATTAGCTTTCTACTAAGTTGTTACAATGCTTGGAAATGGGCTTTGAAATACAGCAAAAAACATGTATACTTACCAGGTCTATCGACTTTCTCTTCCACTTCGAACTTATTCTTCATTCGCACCCAAGTATTTTGACGTGGAAATATGTGGAAAGAAATTGAGGGTTTTTTCTTACTGTGACATCCAGGAACACAACACCTCGTGTTATTTACCCCTATTCTCGGCATCTTCACAATCGCTGATGTAATCCATTTTCATATTAATGAAAATAACATTTAATTTCAAATTATCCATACAGAAAATATTGTTTTTATCAAAAAATAACTGTGACATCTACAAGTAAAGTTGTACACAATCAAAGAAGAAAAACGCAATTGTCCTGGATATAGTGTTTCAAATATTTCACTGTAGGGGTCGTGACCTAATGCTAAACTCTCCAATTGTAGACGATTGGAATTTTCTTGTCAGAAATAAATGTTTCTGAGAGGTCAGCACAAACTGATATTCCCATAGCCATTTTTATTTGAAATAATGCGAATTACTTGTACGTCTTTGAGACATAAGAGCAAAATTCTAAACCAGCGACATTTTTTATTCGGTTAAGAATGTGCTCGATAAGTCAGAGATATTTACAAATTGACGTTCAAATCCGTCTCACATCAACCGAAATGTGATGAGAATTGAGAACATTAACTTTATTTGGAGTACCTTGGCGGTGACAGCGACGTATTTCACTTTCGTGTCATTCAGTGATATGAATGCGACATCTCAAGGATGTTTGTGTTAACTGGGAAGCATTTTGCCAATTCAAAGCTGAAAGACAAACTTATATTGAATTTATGAAAGAACGCCATTTAATCTTATTGATGTACGAATTACCTGATATAACAATTTTTTACTTTTTCAAAGATGAACAGAGGTTCATAATACCAGATGTGAAATCATATGTGACTGAAAGATAATTTGAGTCACTTTCTTCGTTCAGGATAACCTCTTAGTAGGTTTTTCAGTTCGAAATAGGAAATATTGTCAATTGAGAATTAATAGATTTCTTCAGCATTCAAAATTTAAAATTTAACAGAAAAAACTCCTTCCTTGCTGGACATTCAACAACATCTGGTTTGAAATCCTGAACTTCGAACCTGAAAAAATCGTATAGTGAAAATTTGCATTTTCATTTAGATGTTTGATTCAAATTCTTTTTCTCCAGTCTTGGTCGAGAAAGTTTTTCAATCAATATCTGAATGAAAATGCAAATTTTTTCAGGAGAAATGTTAGGGATTTCACAATCAATCACATGTCAATGTCAAAGGTGCCATGGTAGCGGAAGAATGGTAGTTTTCCGTGCGTAAAAATATCTTGTACAACTCTCAATGCGAACTCTTGAAGACCATGCCAGAAGCACTAAGTACATGCGAATATCAGAAACCGACCTCACATAGATCTCAACAAAAGTAGTTGACGTGACTATCTCAAAGAAATCGCCAAAAGGCAATATATGCGAATTTCCCACAGAACTTGCCAGAGGCACTGCATGCGATGATCACATAGCTAGTTTCAATGCGAGTTCACAGAGACCTCGTCATGGGCAGAACATGAGAGTTTCTTAAAGTACTCGCCTCAAGATTTTGCAGAGAACTCGCAACAAGATTTCGTAGAGAACTCGTGAGAGTGTATTGTTAGAGATTTTTCACTTGAGATTTCGCTAAGACCTCGATGAGAATATCCCGACGGCGGATATTTGGAGGAGATATAGCGCTCTCGATAACCAACTCTCACTGTTCAGATTTATATCGGGTTATCAATTTATATTTTAAATAAATGGTACTTCTCATGAAGATTGATGAGTATTGACTTTTTATTGTAACGTCAAAATACCTTAATCATTTTTATTTTCAACAAATAACAATCAACATATCAACATATAGAACAGAACATATAGAAAGTGCCTAAAACTCAATGTTATAATTATCCTCAACACCTCTACTAATTATAATATTTCCTAAAGGAACATTAAAGTTTACTCATGAGAGATGTCTTATGTCAGAAATTTTATATTCCTCAGAGGTTTTGTGAAAATGTCTCCATTTGTTCTTCAGAGCAGCAGTAGTATTGATCTCGTTCACTTTTTCATTGATGAAGTGATACCTGACGTCAATTTGCTAGCTTCTTCTGTTGAACTGACCATTCTTCATTAGTTTAATTGAACTTTGGTTGTCCACGAACAATTTCATTTTGACATCCTGATTTGTCAGTTCATCTATTAGTGTCTTCAAATATATCAACTATTTGGTATAATCCGCGGCAGCAATAAATTCAGCTTCAGTCGTAGATAGGGCAACAATTAGCTGTTTTCTTGAGCACCATGCTATTGGTCCGCCACAGAAAATTATAACATATGCTGTAGTACTCCTCCTTGTATCAGAGTCCCCAGCAAAATCAGAGGAAACCAGTTCATACTGATTCGATTTGAAATATCGACCATCTTCAGTATGTATCAAGTACCTGATGATACTTTTGAGATTTGAAACGTCACGAGTAGTAGGATTTTCCATTTATTATTTCATATTCATTCATCAAATAGAGCAAACTCCCAATCGCTTCTCTATAAGGACAGTTTCATTCAATTTTATTTTCTTGTTGAGTTGCTGTACTGATAACGGTGTAGATGCTGGTTTTGCTTCTGCCAAATTGAATTTGTCTATAATCGACATATCATAGTCCATTTGTTTTATCTCTGATGACTTCAATTCTTAGAAATGAACTGGGTTTTTCAACTTTTATAATTTCAATTTCTTTACTCAATTCATGAAGCATATTAGTCATATCGTCTTCATTTCTCGCCAGTAATAATCCATCATCTAGATATATTGCCAAAAATAAAGTTTCTGTTTGATTTTTTAATAAACAGTGATCAGATTTCAAAGCATGAGTCCTTTTCCTCCAAAAATCCTATAAGTTTCTGGGATACAGGGATACAGGGATTTTTTTGGTAAACTAACTTTATTCCCTAACAACACAGGGATGTCCTAGGTATTTCCTTTTTATGTAACGCGGCACAATGACATGATTGGGACATCCAGGGGATGTCCCGCAGGGATTGTCCAGAGGACATCCCATCTGGAATATCCATAGGTTGTCCCATTCATGTCCCTGGTATTTCTAATTTCAATTTATATAAGAATCATTGAAACTTATCAAAATGTCCATTGAAAATTCAAAGTTGATACCTTCATTTGAGAAGGTTTGTTTTGCTTCTGGAAAAGAATTATGAAAAAATGGAAATATTTCTTCACCATATAAAAATGCCGTTTTAACGTCAAATTTCTTCAGAATGAGATTGTTATTAGCAGCAAGAGCAAACAAAGTTCTGATAGAACAGCTATGCACCACAGGACTGAACGTCTCTGAAAAATCAATTCCATACTCTTGTTCACACCCTCTTATTACTAATTTTGCTCCATATCGCCCATCATCTTCAATTCTGAAAACCCATCGACTGGATAAAACTTTCTGATCTTCCACATCTGATATGACCATGTGTCATTTTTCTCCAATGCTACTTTCTCTTCTTCTACGGCAACTTTCCATTTTTCCCATCTGGTCCACATACCTCTTCTTGATAGGTCAACATGACAAAATCATCATATTTCCTTGGTTTTTGGATCATTCTTTGTCTACTTCTTTCTCCCAAACTTGATTCACCCTGTATTTCAGTCCTTGATTAATCTTTTTCTCCATTCTGGTTGATGTTAAGTAATTGTTTTGTCTAATAACTTTTATCAAACTCGTAAATTCATTCTTTACTTTTTATTTCTCAAAATTAACAACTGAATCTGACATTCAAAAATACATAGGATAACAAATCTTTTGTTTTCAAAAAATATAAACAAGGTGTTCAAATATAGCACATTCTCCCCCCGGTGAGGAAACCTGGTTTTCTTCACTTTCCAGTTTCAATCGACATAACTTGCTGACAGGACGACGGTAAGTAGATGTCCTTGTTTTTACATCAACAACTCGTACGCGTCCATCTTTTCCTGGAAACAGTTTTTCTATTCTGCCCATTGTCCATGAATTTCTGGGTGCTCTGTCGTCAACAATTATGACGATATCGCCGACCTTCAGTGGTGTTTTATCATCAGTCCATTTCGCCCGCTTGCTTAATGTTGGAAGATATTCTCTGACCCATCTACGCCAGAAAATATTCGCCAGCATCTGCGACTTTCGCCATTGTTGTCGAAGAACTTTGCCAGAATCTGCATCACACGGTGATCCTTCCTGATTTTCGAAACCAATCAAAAAATGGTTGGGTGTGAGTGCTTCTGGGTCAGCAGGATCTACGGAAACATGTGTCAACGGACGAGAATTTACGATATTTTCAGCTTCTGCGAATAATGTAAGCAATGTTTCATCTTTTAATGAATGATCATACAGGGCAGCTCCAATCGTTTTCTTAACAATTCCGATTGACCGCTCCCAAGCACCTCCAATATGTGGTGAAGCAGGTGGTATAAATTTGAAGATGATTTCTTCAGCAACCAATGCATTGTTCAAAGCCGACTCTCTCAATTCTTCCAAGGCTTTGCGGAGTTCTTTAGAAGCGCCTCTCAAGTTTGTGCCATTATCACACATAATGGTCGATGGTTTACCTCTTCGAGCTATCATTCGTCGTATTGCCATAATAGCAGAGTCGGTGGTCAAACTGTGGGCAACTTCCAAATGTATAGCTCTTACAGCCATACAGGTGAATAACACTCCCCATCTCTTCTCTCTGCGCCTGCCAACAGTTACTAGAAGTGGTCCAAAGTAGTCCATTCCAACATTTATGAAAGGGCGAATTCCTGGAGTCAATCTTACAGTTGGAAGCTGGCCCAATTTTGGTACCTGTGGTTTCGCTCTAGACTTCTCGCATTTCAGGCAGTGTGCAAATGTAGATTTGACTGCAGCTCTTCCATCAACAACCCAAAACTTTTGACGAACTTCATTTAGTATCATTTCTACTCCATGATCTCTAAACTTCTCGTGGTAATGCTGCAGTAGAAGTTTCTTGTATTTGTGCTTTGGACTCAGAATAAATGGTTTTCTCGTTTGATATTCCATGCAGATGCTAGGTTCGTTCTTCCATCCAATATCAACAATCCATCTCCATCTAGAGCTGGACTCAAGTGGCTCAAACGACTTCTCTTATGCAGTGTTTGACCTTTTTCAAGACATTGGATGTCTTCTGGAAAACTTTGACGCTGCGAAACTCTGATCCAATAATTTTTGGCCTCTTTTAACTCTGGGACGCTTAGATCATCATGATATTTTGATTCACTTTCTTGTTTTCTAAATTTTAAAATGATTTTTTTCACAAATTTTATAAGCCAAGCTGTACTTCTTATCAGGCGAATCCATTTAGAAAAAGAATCAATATCAGGAAGAAAACTTCTATTTTCTTGAATAGTAATAGCCACAAACTCATTTTTCACTTCCAAGAGGGTTTCTTCAATTTTTCAGTTGGCCAATTTTTTTCTGAATTTTTCAAGAAGTCAGGACCATAAAACCATTTCCTTTTCAAATCATCAAATTTCTGTTTTGTGGTTTCTCTTGTAGCTTCATCAGCGATGTTTTCGCTAGTCGGTACCCATCTCCAATCTTCCGTGTTAGTGATTTCCTGTATCTCACCAACTCGATGTGATACAAACTGCCTTAATTTTCCTCCGTTACTTTTCATCCAAAGTAACACACATTTTGAATCTGTCCAGAAAAACGTACGATCAATTTTAATTTCTAAGTTCTGTTTCAAGGCTGAACTAAGTCTACTGGCCATTACTGCTGCTTGTAGCTCAAGACGAGGAATTGATAACTGCTTCAGGGGGGGCACTCTCGATTTTGCTGTTACTAAACTCACATCTATGGTAGTCTCTGTAATGACTCTGAGATATACAGCCGTTGCGAAAGCTCTCTGATTCGCATCGCAGAACACATGAAGTTCATTTCGTATTGAAAAAGGAATTTGTACAGTGTAGCACCTCGGAATCTTGATTTCAACAACTCGTTTCTGTTCCATCAACCAATTTTTCAAAAAATCTTGAATATTTGCTGAAAGCTTATCATCCCATCCAATTCCCTCTCGCCATATATCTTGCATGAATATTTTGGCTCTGACAGTGAAGAATGCAAGAAGTCCCAGGAGGTCAAAAATGGACATGACATACCGCAAAACTTGTCTCTTTGTGATATCATTTTCAATATCTATTTTAAAATTTGGTTTTATTAGAAGTTCATCAGTATTGGAGTCCCACCATACTCCCAGAATTCGTTGCGTTGTATTTGTGTTACCATACAACTACTTTGTCTGCAAGGATTCTTCGGGAAGAGATTTACGGACTAAATCAGAGTTGGAAATCCCGTTTACCAGTTGAAAACCTCCCAGTTCATGGATTCTACAAATTTCCTGGATCTTGTTAACTGCTTCTTCCTCAGTTTCAACTAAATCTAGGTAATCATCAACGTAAAATTTTGTGATGATGGCATTAGAAATTTCTTCAGACGCAGATTGTGTGACAATATTCAAATTTTTGACATATTGAGCGCAGACAGGAGAACGTGTGGTACCAAATGTCATTACCAACATTTCGTATGTATCGGGTGGTCTTCTAAAATAAAGACCTCTCCACAAGAACCCCTGGGCGCACTGGTCAGCTTCACGAATTCGAACTTATTTTCGTTGTCTGAATTTCCATAATACTGATGTCAGAGGTTGTCCACTCAGTAAATTATCGTTCAGGCTAACTCCATTTGACTTGGCTGCAGCATCAAACACCAGTCGAAATTTTTCAGGTTTATTCGGATTCTCAACGGAAAAATGTGGTGAATACCATGTCCTACAAGTTTCAATTTCAGCCTCATCGGGATTCAATTTTCTGGCATATCCTTTGTCTATGTAGCTTTCTATCTTCTGGCAATATTCAAGAGCAAAATTTCTGTTTTTTCGAAATTTCCTTTCCATGCATTTCAAACGTTCCATTGCAACAGTTTTGCTCTCTGGCAATTCCACATTGTTATCTTTCCAGAGGAGTCCAATTTCATAATGATTTACCACTTTTCTGGCAGTTTTTTGCATGATTTCAAGAGCTCTTGATTCTGTTCTGCTTTGTTTCGAAGGTACAAGTGAATCACCATAGGATTCTGTTGAAAATGACTGTTTAACAAGCTCATGAAGGTAATTATCGGATTCTTGGCTGTTACATATATGCAGAGTATGAGCTTTCAAACTTTTATTCATTTCGGAACTTGAACCATGCAGAGACCATCCTAATTTGCACTTTGTGGCAATGGGTGAGTGCTCAGAACCACAACGTATTTGTCTGGGAACTGTCAGGTTGATGTCGTCTTGTCCGATGAGGATCATTGGAGTTTCATCATGGATATTTTTGATCGAAAGATTTTTCAGGTGCTTGAAAGTGTTCCACTCTTCCATATTTACAGTTTGAGATGGCAGCGATAATTTCTCAACAGTTCTGACATTGTTCATTGTATATATCGAAGAGTTTTTCCATAGTCCAGAAATTTTGATGTTTACTCTTTCTGACTTGTCAAGAGTAGAAGTAATTTCATTGGTCCCCTGAATTCAGAGGGCCTCTTTGTCTCCACGAAGTCCAAGTTGTTGTGAAATGCTCTGATCAACTAGAGTCACTGTTGAGGCTTCGTCACAAACTGCGAGGGTCTGAAGGGCTCCATTGGGTCCATAAACTTTAACTGGGATCATTCTTAATAAAACTTTTCTTGTTGCATGTTTCATCGAGCAAACTACTTAATTTTTCGCTTCTGGTGAAGCAATAATAGCATTGATGTCTGATTCTGGAGGATACGTCTTGTGAAGAAGATGGTGGTGGTAGAATTTGCATGCATTCGTTCCACAAGCTTGCCTTCTGCATTTGAACTTTTGATGTCGCCTTCCAAGGCACGAAAAGCAGAACTTTTTATCTATTATCACCTTCCACCTTTTTTCAACATCATCTGACTTCATCTTCGGAAATATTTCTTCATTGTGTTTATTTTCACAATAGAAACATTCTGGATAACTTTTCATATCTTTGGTATTGAGGACAGTTTCAGGTTTTTTCGATACATGCTCTCTTCTCATACCAAACTTGTTTTCTGCCGTGGAAAATGGCTTTGGAGAACTCACAAGGTATGCTGCAGTAGCCATATCGTTAATCCAGGTGGAGAAGTCTTCTAAGCAGACTCGATTTGCGTTTTTCATAATCACTTCTCCCCATCTGAGTCGCAGCATGTCAGGCAACTTGGTTACGAGATCCTTAATCAGCTGCGGGTTCTTGAGATAGTCCACAGAAAGTAGAGCTTTCATGGTAGCAACGAGATTTCTGACTTCATTTGCAAATTGAATCAGCCTTTAGATATTTGTATCCTTTATTGGTGGAATAGCTCTGACTTTTGATATCACTACCACTACTATGTAATCTGGTCTTCCAAATCGCATTCTCAACGTGTCCATGATCAAATCAACGTTACTGGAGGACAACAGCATTCCTGCAACCGCTGATTTTGCATCGCCTCTCAAACTTTTTTGTAGCTTGACTAAAATTTCGTCATTGCTGTAGTCGCAAATTTTGGAAATTTATTCAAACCTCTGGTAGAAAAGAAGGCAATCCTCAGGATTACCGTCAAAGACTGGGAAGTCCTCATCAACAATGTTTCTGGTCAATAGTTTGCTGTGATCAGATGGTGCGACCTTCTGCATTACATTTGAAATTGTCTGGCAAAGCAATTGTATATCATCTCGAGGTTGTTCAGGTACATGATGTTCTGGTAGATATGATGGATTAGTTTGTTTAACCCATTCGGCCATGGAAGGATAGCTGCATTCAGTGTTGGGTAATGATTGATCTTCTGATTGTTTCTCTTCTTCGTTTTCTTCAACATCTAATTCTGCATTTTTCAAATCATGCTCCATTCGCAAAATCCTCATTCTGTTTTCAATTTGATTCTCTTCTAATTCTTGCCTTTCTTCCCAGCAAACCAGAGTTTATCCCTGGGAAGTTGCGAATAATTAACAACAGGAATACAACTTCCAATGCGATGTTCAAAAAACTGTTCATTTTATTTGTTCATTTTCATCCAATTTTCAATTTTCAATAAAACTGTGTTTAATTTTTCAATGACAATATCAACACATGTACCGGACACATATATTATTGTATCGTCAGCAAAAAGGTGCATTTTGCAGTACCCCAATTCAACTGAAAAAATATCATTTACGAACATTATGAAGAGCAGAGGCCCCAATACACTACCTTGAGGTACTCCACTGCTTGCTTCTATTTTTCTCGAATATTCTTTACCAATTTTTGTCATTTGATATCTATTTTCTAAATATGATTGAAACCAAGTGTAAGCTGATTCATCAAAGCCAAAATAATGTTTCAATTTCAATAGCAAAATGTTTCTATCTACAACTTCAAAAGCTCTTTTTAAGTCGAGAAACACTAGTACAGTAACAAGATTTTTATCCATTGAATATTTCAATTCACTTATAATTTTTTGGAGTGCTGTTTCACACGAGTGTCCTTCTCTGAAACCAGATTGATTTCTTGACAGCAGTTCCTTTTTAATCATAAATTCGGTTAATTGTTGATGAACCACTAACTCCAATATTTTTTCAAGACAAGGTAGTGTATTAATGGGCCTGTGCTCCTCGAGTAACATTGTCCTTGGAACTTTTGGTATAGGTACTATCAAAGATGTTTTCAAAACATCTGGAAATTTGGACTCTGTCAATGATGTGTTGATAATATTCAATAGAGGATAACCAATATTACCAAAGATATTCTTTATCATTTTGAAATTGATTTCATCTTCGGAATATTTATTTTTTTGAGTAAATATTATATCTCTCAAGTTAGATAAATCTATATTTCTCAACTTGAATAGTTCTTTTTCATTTGGGTTCAGGTGACTTAAATAAAGGGCCTCTGTATTCAATATGAAGGTACTAGTATCTAACATTTTTGTGAGCTCTTCAATACTATTCACAAAATATTCGTTAAAAGTATTCGGCAAATTTTCTGTTGCCATAACACCGTTCATTTTAACTGATTTAATGATATTCTCACATTGTGGATTAACCACATTTTTCAAAGTCTTCCACATAAGTCGAGAATCATGTTTGACTTCATCAATTTTTTCTTCAAAGTATTTCAATTTGGTATGTTTCAAGAGAGTAACGACTGCATTTCTTTTTGCTTTATAATTGTACCAATCTTCATCAGACTGTGTTATTTTGACTCGATTGAAAGCAGAATTCCGATCAAAAATGGCATTTTTAATATCGGTATTGAACCATTCCTTTGATGGGTGTATAACTTTCGATTGTAGAGGACACTCTCTATCTAATATATCAGTTAGGTTGTTTATAAAATTTTCAAATAAGTTGTTAGGATCTGTACAACTATACAGCCAATCACAATCAATACAAGCTCTTTCAATTTTTTCATAGTTTAAATTGAGACGATAAATAACTTTATTTTTGACAGATATATTACTGACATCATTGAGGAAAATACCAATGGTTTCGTGGTCTGAAATTTTATATGATTCTGGTCTTACCTGTATCGCAAAATCATTGCTGAAGACAAGATCTATTTTACTTTCACAACCAATTTGAATTCTAGTGGGAAAATCAACGAACTGCTTGAACCCATACATATTGAAAATATTTGACAGTTTTTTTGTGTAGGTATCATTCGGTAGATCCCATCGTATGTTAAAATCACCTACAACTAAATAACACTGGGATAAATCAATATCGTCTAAATAGTTCTCTAAAAACGAACAAAATTCTGCACAGCTTGATTTACTGTTTGGTGAGCGGTATACACAACTGATGTTCCACACTTTGGAATTTATTTTTATTTTGATCATTAGATACCAGTAATTTCCTTGAACTGATATATTGTCAATTATGTGAGAATTGAATTGATTAGAGACATATATAATAACTCCACCCGTATATCTGTTAAAAGAATTGCATCTGATAAGGCTGTACCCATCAATAATAATTTCCTTGTCCAAAATATCATCATTTATTCTTGTTTCACTCAAACATAGAATAACAGGCTTTGTTTTATGTATAAGATTACAAACTTCATCAAATCTTGCTAAAAGACTTTCCGCATTAATATATACGATATCACTGGTAAAATGTTTCATTTGATTATCTACCTTTGGTTGACTGCAGCAGCTTCGTTCCGTAAAAAACGTTTTTCAAATTGATTGATTCCAACATATTTCGGCCATATTTCAGGATTTGTGAAAATATTTTTGTACACTGATGATATTGATACTTTGAATGATCTATATAAGTCCGGGTATTTCGATTGCATATTCACACACTCTGCATTCTGAATACCTTTGGAAGATAGGAACTTTCGTAGTTCATCACTTGTTAAATCTAAGGGACACCTGAATACATGATAGTCCTGTAGTCTTTCTATTCCTTGAAATGCATTTGCCTCACTGGAACTGCCATATATAATATTTCTTCTATTTTGTTTACGTGGAAATTTCCATTGGTTTTCATTTCTTTCAGTTTTAAATGCGCTTGTTTGACTGAAATTTGGTTCATTCACTTTGTTAGTATCACCCTGTTCAGGATTTGTAGGTGAATCGCTTTTAATTTGGCGTTTTTCTAGTGGTCCTACTTTTTGTTGAATACTTTCTTTATCTATAGTAATTGATTTGGTGTTATTTTGCGAACACATTCCTCGATTTCGTAAATTATAATTTTGATTACTAGTATTTTTCACGTAATTTGCACTTTGTTCAAGCCTCATCTCATCCTTAGAACGATCCAATAATTTTACCAGTTCAATGTTGCTATCTCTGATGTTCATTACTTCTTGTCTTAGCGAGATTATTTCTTCTTGAAGTTTTTTGGTTTCTTCATTCACACATGTTTTGATTATTTGTGCAAACTCCTCACTCTTTAAGAATGTAATTATTTCAGCGATATTCCTCGTCATATTCAATGCCGCTTATACGCAACAAAACTCAACATTTAACTTAGTCAGAGCACTTTATTTCACGTCTATATCGCTCGGAGACCAACTGTCGGAAAGTCGCCAGTAATTCCTGGCGACTTTCGAATGTCCGCGACACTGAAGATCCCACGTAAATCCATGAAACGTTACAACAAACCATTTTTCAGAAGTTCAACGGAATGTTAAAAAATATCCACTTTGTGAGTTCCTGTATCTTACTGAAACTAACATTATTTTGCATTACACTTCCATGTTCGACGGAATTTCTTTGTATGGCATTTATGCGAGTTTACTCAAGGAATGCTGTGGGAAGTTACAGTGATAACATATTTATGTCTGCATTTTAAAATTCCATAGAAATTCCAAATTGATATACTTTTCACTCTTGTGATTCTTCCAGCTTCGATCATTGATGCACTTAATTGTCTGCTTATATGAACACCCTCACATAAAGGAATATGTTTGATCAGATATGTTCCTATATAAGTGAGTGTCTTGATATAAGAAAGGCAGGTGTGTCAATTTCCAATATGTAAAGAATGTCGATATATCAAATGAAAACCATACTCAGCATGAAAAACGTATATTTTGCATAAAAACAATACTCTCACAAAAATAAAATCAAAAATACAAGAAAAACAAATATTATTCTATAATAAATAAACAACAAATTCTTATAAAAAAAAATTAATTAAATTCTTATACTGTGTCACACATAAAATCCGCACCATATGAATATTCCATTTAATAATGGATATATATGTAACTGAATTTTGAGATTTTGCAGTTAGTTTTTGTTTGAGAACTAAGTGTGGATGGAAATTCAGAATTTTTTATGGATGCCAGAACCACATTAAATATTTCCAGAAAATGATTGTATCGACCTGTAGCTTGAAAAAAAAGCAATAATTCTCTTTACTTGATGAGAAGTTCTCCTAGTTCGTCAAATTCAATGTAATGCAGTTGAATCCAAAAAAGTTTTACATCAAATTAGAAAAACTAGAACTTTGCATCAAGAAAGAGAAATTTCTGGAGTTCAGCTTATTCTTTCTTCGGCTATAGAGACCAATAAAATAATTTTCTGACCCAGACATATTGCATATAGGTCTCGCATCCATCAAAATAGCGGAGTTCGAGTTTTGTCAATCGGCAGAGAGGAAGTTGAGAAAAATTTGAAAAAAACAAAATTGAAAAACTCTTGAGTAAGGTTATTCTGGACTTTCATTGTCTAAAAAAGAAGAAAGAAAAATTCAATTCTCTGCAATTTTTAATCTCGCCGTTTCAGTCGTTATCAAGTGTATAATGCGTTATACACTTAAATCTACAGTCGTTATCAAGTGTATAATGTGTTATACATTTGATAACGACTGTAGATATTAACAGTTGAAACGTCGTGATTAAAAATTGCAGAGAATTGAATTTTTCTCTGTTCTTTTTTAGACAATGGAAGTCCAGAATAACCTTACTCAAAGTGAAACATTGTCAACCACTTTCAAACAAACGTTGAACAACTCTTTCCTCGACATTTTTCAAAATATCAAATTTGACACGTTCAGCGTTACATATGGCAGGTGAACTTTTGGGCTTAGTTGCATAAATTTTTCAAGCAAAAAATAATAAACTAACTGAAAAGTCAAATTGCAGTACGTTATATCCAATATTGAGGAAAACTTCCAGATGGTGTGGACTTCATGTGTGCCATGCACTGTATATTTCAAAGAAAAACAAATTATTTAATGTAAATAAAAGTCAAAAAATCAATTTTTTAACTTATTTTTTTCCTTCCTCTCTTTCCTCTGTTTAGCATGTCGCAGCCAATCTCTTACATGCATTTCGAATTCCTTCTTAGTGATTGGAAAGGTCTTTTGAACAGCCTCTGAAAAAAAACAAATAATAAAAATAATGTAGAATGTAAATAACTTAACGCAATTGAACTATTTTATTATCTTGATAGAAACAATATCCCTTAACGCCCAGCATGGTGAACAATTAACAAATTTGATCTTTTTGAAAATTGATAAAATAAACCTTAAAAAAAACACGGTCTATGCGCCTTATTTATAAAACAGTTCAATTCAAAAGGTTAGCCTCAAATAATGTATTATGAATGCGAGCAAAGTTGTTCCCATCCACAAAAAAAAACGTGAAATTATTTCCAACTATAGCTAGGTCTAATACAGTGTCCTATCTGTTTTATCAACAATATTTGAATATTACTTTCATGAACTTCTGCCATATTCAATAAATGTAAACGGGTCAATTTCAGCATGGTTTCAGACTCGGAAAGTTGACACAATCTGGAGTGCACAGTATTTATAGGTAGTCAAATAACGCATCTGATGGATGCTGGTAGTGCCCTGTTGAGATACTTTGTGATCTCAGGCTGGTCCAATCCAAATACCACTAAAACATTTTCAGGTATTAATATTTTCCCTTGTGTGAGCGCCCAGAAACAGAGCTTTGTTTGGGCAAGGGACGGCTACAGTGCTGTAGCGAGTGTATTGATACTTACAACTAGAATTTTTGAAAGTAAACGATAGGTTTAAAGTAATAAAATTAGACTTGATTCATATTCCTTATTAGTTAGTGGCATATTTCAGTGAAGTGTATAAAACCATTAATATTGGGTGAAGATTTTGTTTCATAAGGCGTGTTTAACAACAAGTTTTACGGTCATAAAACCCCCATGAAATATAACCAAGATGAAACATGAACCTACATTCTAATAATAAGTAAACATCTCACCTTTTTATTCTGCGATCTGGTGTAGAGTTGCACTCACTTGTATCAGTCCACAAATCAAATCATAAAATAATTTTAATAATTTATTGTAGAAGAGATTCACTGCACAGCAAACCCAATGTATGTCAACTGTCAATCCGCATTCCGCAGAGAACGTTTTCTTACTATACAATAAAATGCACGGCATAAGCGCCCCCACCAATGCAGGATTATTAACAATTTTGGATGAATAGTCATTAAATCGCTAACAATTTTTCATAGTTATTCTGTCTACGTAAGGTTAGTCAGGTAAGGTTAGGTTGGCTAGAAATTCACGCATTTTCAACTCAGTTTGCCTTCTTCTTGTCGGTGATTTAAACTTACCGCCATTACAGTGACCAATCATAGTGCGTGCCGTGCCGTGCACCTTATTGTCGTCTCGTTTTCTTTCAGTGTTTAGGTTCACTTATTTATTGAAAAATGACAGTTGTCAAATTGCACCAATAGTGAAGCTGGAACTTGGACCTACATACAAATCGGAAACATTGAATTCAAAAACACATTAAAGCTGTTTTTTGTCGTATCACTTTTTTAAAATTATTTGGACCGTTTTAAAAACTTTTCATTTTAGCGTTGAAACAATGATGTCATCATAGACAGAATGATTTCAAACGAAATGCACCATTTTGACGCCATAGTCAATTCTATGACGTAAATTGAAAAAGTTTTCAAAACATTATATTGAATACGGTTCAACGACAAAAAACAGCTTAAACTGCCAACTATACCAAAGCGCGAAATTCAAAATGGGCTTGATAGACTGGAGAACTCGAATATCAACACATGTGATTTCAATAATTCATCTCACTGATAGCATAGCATTCATTTATTCCAAAAACAGCTTGCTTTCATTATTATATAGAATTATTTCATTGCATTTGTCGTTTTGAAATAAAAAATGCAATATGTCTTCCAATACGTTTTCTACCTGAGTTCCGTTCGTTTCCTATTATAATAAACAATAAGAAGAAAATTACACTCCAATTTTTAATAGTAAAGTGATAAGCTTTCGATGAATTTTTCAAGAACTATAGAAGAACTATAATTCAAATATATTTATGTATTCTATTAACTGTTGCAACTAAATTTTTACTTCATTTATATATGGCAGATACCAATTGTTGGAAATCGAAAGGCAATTACAACAATAATTCTCAGGGAATTCTCTCACGAATAGCTAAAAACTGATCAAATGAGTAACACTTAGAATGTTGAAAATTTTACCATCCGGGAAAGACCTACGGTTTTACTAACGTGTACTTCATTTGAATGTTTATAGAGAAACTTGGCATATACCTCCTAGGTAAGTAACAAACAGAATTCCCATTGATACTTTACTGAGCATTCGAAATTACAACAAGAAATCCTATAACAGTTGTTGGTAAGTCCCAAAAAGAATTAACAATGAGTATATGAATTGTTCGTCCTAGCGACTTCTGTGACTTCGCTGGTTTGCTGGGTTTTCCTTTGTAACTTTAGGGAAGCTTGGGATTTTCGTGAATTCTTTGAAGACACTTTAGAAGAACTTATTCTGCTACTTTTTCGTCCTGATTGAGAGCTGACTGATTTCATTACATTTTCAGTCATGGTCTTGTCACTTTCCTTGACACTTTCGAAAGTACTGGACTGATTCTCAGGAATAATTGGTAATAAAGATTTGTCTGCACTTTGAGAAGGTATGAGAAGGCTGGATAGCGTTGGTAAGGAACTTTTAATCGTCGAACTTCCAATACCAAATGTATCTGACCACAAATTATCGGGGAACAAATTTCGGTTCATACCAGCACTTTCCCTTCTTGGTCTTGCATCTTTATTGCCATTTTCTTTGTCCATAATTGTTTCTTATATCCGCTCGAAGACCAAAATGTTTTGTCTAATAACTTTAATCAAACTCGTAAATTCAATCTTTACTTTTTATTTCTCAAAATTAACAACTGAATCTGACATTCAAAAATACGTAGGAAAACAAATCTTTTGTTTTCAAAAAATATAAACAAGGTGTTCAAATATAGCACATTGGACTTCACAGTAATCGTCCTTCAAAAAGTCCTAAAACTTTTGCAACCGCATCACATTCGCATCGCATCGCATCCATGTCACATGTAGTCCACATGTAAACGCCTTATTGATGTTTCATTTTTCACCTACGCTCTGTTTTTGTGTACTCTCTCGCTCTTTCTCTCTTGGTACTCGAATAAATCAGTTTACTCGAAATCGTGCTTCATTTAACATGGCGCAGTCAGAAGTTGACAAAAAGTGACAATTGTTAAGTGAATAATTACCCAGTAGAAATTTATGTTATATGAAAAAAAAGTTATCAAGTCATATAAACATCGAAATGGCAGAATACAGAGGTATTGCAGCTATGAACTTCTCTGGAAACTTGTCAGAAAATTGGAAGCAATGGCGGCAGAGATTCGAAAATTACTTCATCGGAGGTCAGCAAAAAAGACGATAAAATACATAGCTCAACTTCTACACTACATTGGAGAAGAAGGAATGTCGATATAAAATACATTTACTTTTTCAAGCGAAGATGAGAAAAATAAATTGAAGGAAGTGGTGAAAAAGTTTGAAAATCATTTTCTTCCGAAGAAAAACTTAGCTTATGAGAGATTCAAATTCTTCTCTAGAAAGCAACAAACTGGTGAGACAATTGAACAATTTGTAACTGACCTAAAAAACAAAGCACGTGTCACTTTTATTAAATAATAAAATTAATGTGAACTTCAAGATGAATACTGGAGCTCAAGCTAATATTATATATCTATTGACAATCTGAGGATCATCGATTTGCCCAAAAATATATTAATAAGTACCGGGGCAAAGCTAAAATCATACACAAACAATCCCCTGCCAGTGATCTCAATTGTAAAACTAAAAATTTTCATTGTGTTTTAGAGTTTTTTGTTGTCGAGTCACATTTTCAATGCATTCTTAGAATAGAAGCCTGTCAAAAGTTGAATTTGATCAAACGCATAGACTCAATTGAGCAATTCGATACAAAAAAAAGCCATCAATTGATATGAGAAAACAATGATCTTTTTTCGGGATTGGGATGTCTAAAAAATACATATAAAATTGAATTAAAAGAAAATGCTATCCCTGTTGTTCATCCAACACGAAAAATTCCAATTCCTTTGTTGAAACAATTTAAAGAAACTCTGAGTCAGTTAGAAAAAACAAAAATTATCAGAAAAGTAGATGGGCCAACAGATTGGGTGAACTCAATAGTGATTATTAGAAAAAATGATGGGAACCTAAGAATTTGTTTGGACCCACGTGATTTGAACTTGGCAATTAAGCGAGAATATTACCAGTTGCCAACCATTGATCAAATCACCTCAATTATCAGGAGCGCGAGTTTTTAGCAAGCTAGATGCTAATAGCGGGGTTTGGCAAATCAGTCTAGATGAAGAAAGCACAAAATTATGTACGTTCGGAACGCCATTCGTGCGGTACTATTTTCTTCGAATGCCGTATGGCATAAAATCAGCAACTGAGGTGTTTCATAAACGTTTCAAAAATATTTTCGATATTGAGGGTGTAGAAATTTACATCGATGATGTAATAGTTCGGGGCCAAACTAAACTTGAGCATGATGAACGTTTACGCCAGGTGTTTGAGAGAGCTAGGTTACATAACATAACATTCAATAAGACAAAATGTGAATTTGATCTCACAAAAATAACCTTTATGGGTCAGGAGATGGTTATAAAATTTCGGCTATAGAAAATATGCCACAGCCTAAAAATAAAAAGGAAGTACAAACTTTTTTAGGAATGATCACGTATGTTGGTCGATTTGTATGAAATCTTTCAAATTTAAATTCACATTTAAGAGAATTGATTAAAAAAGATTTAATTTTCCAATGGACTGACAGACATACAAAATCATTTCTGGAACTAAAGAAAAAATTAGTAGAAAGTCCCATATTACAATATTATGATGTAACAAAACCTGTAATTCTGTCAGTTGATGCCTCTAAAGAGGGGCTAGGAGCATGTTTATTACAAAATAATTTGCCCTGCGCCTACGCATCTCAGGCATTGACAGACACTCAAGAACGATGGGCACAGATTGAGAAAGAATTGGCTGCAATTTTATTCGGATGCGAAAAAAAATGCTATTGCAACTTCAGAAATACGATTTCAAAATAATTGTCAAGCCTGGCAAGGATTTGTTTTTTGGCTGATGCATTGTCTCGATCATTTCAAAGAAATAAAAATGATTCTTATTATATTTTTGACAATAATTCGGAAGTGTGTGTAATTGACAACAACTGTAAAATAACAGATACACATTTTTTGAAACTTATTAAAACAACCTCTAAGGACCATGATTTGAAACTTGTATATAATTTTGTGAAAATTGGATGGCCTCAAACAATAAATAAAGTACTAGATTCCATAAAACATTACTACAGGTTCAGAAATAGGATTGTTGACAGTAACGGAATATTATTCAAGGGACTTCAAATCATTATCCCAAAATAAATACGTTCTGAAATAATAGAAACAATTCACATGGGTCATTTCGGCGTTACAAAGTGTAAAAATCGGGCCAAACAATATTTCTTCTGGCCAGGAATGTATCAAGAAATCTAAAATACAATTTTAAATTGTAAAATTTGTCTTAAACACAGAGTGTCGAATCCAAAACAAGAATTATTATTACATGAAATAAAAACGATACCATGGTACAGAATTGGGTGTGATATCATGTATATGGGGCGTGATATGTACTTACTAGTTGCAGATTATTATACCAAATTGGTAGAATTAGTTTTATTAGAAGAAAATGCTCATTCACTTACAGTGGTCAACCGTTTGAAAGAAATATTTGGAAGGTTAGGTATACCATC
Organism: Chrysolina oricalcia; assembly: GCA_944452925.2. Taxonomy (NCBI): domain Eukaryota; kingdom Metazoa; phylum Arthropoda; class Insecta; order Coleoptera; family Chrysomelidae; genus Chrysolina; species Chrysolina oricalcia. The sequence goes on from OX101824.2 coordinate 31,478,302, forward strand.
CATATTGGTTTCTGATGGAGGCCCACAATTCAATTCAAATTATTTCGAAAACTTTGCAAATAAGTGGAATTTTCAACATATAATGTCAAGTCCTAGATATCCACAATCAAATGGGATGGTTGAAAGAGCTAAATATTCTATGAAAAATGTGCTTCAAAAAGCGTTCGAAGATAAAAAGGACATAGATCTAGTTTTGTTGATGTATAGAAATACTCCAATGGAAACGGGCTATTCACCATCCCAGTTGATGATGTTTCGTAATCTAAGGGACATTTTACCAAATACTGAACATGAGCTGAAACGTCAAATAATTGACTTTGATAGCTATAATAAAAAAATGAAATTGCATAGACAGAGACAAAAACAGTATTATGATCGTTCCAGTAAAAATTTGAAAAATCTGAATGTTGATAACAATGTAAGATTTCAAAATAAATTAGATTCAGAATGGTCATTTGGCAGAATCATAGATAAACCTAGAGAGCGTTCCTATCTAATAGAAAAAAGAGATGGATCAAAAATAATTAGGAATCGAAAGTTTATTGAGATTCTGCCTGATCAAACTGATTTACTGGCTCGTTCTTGTAACGATGATTCTGGTACTGTACAAAATGATTAATCATCCTTATTTGATGATTCTTCTGCAAGTAATGATAATTCTTATAGTGTTCCAGAATCTACGTCATCAGGAAGAGCAATAAAAAAGCCTGATAGGCTTATGTATTATTAGTGTTATGTGTTATTAGTGTACTCTCTCGCTCTCTCTCTTGGTACTCGAATAAATCAGTTTACTCGAAATCGTGCCTCATTCAACACCAAATATTTGCAAACGTGATAAATCAGGTACACGATCAGTCCATTTTTCTACAGGAGTCACATCCATGGAGATAGTGGGGCTTCTGTTCAATGAATATGCGAAAGAAAATAGACCTTCACCCCAAAATTCTTTGTCCATGAGAGCTCGTGCTTTCTCCATTAGTGTTCTTTTTAGCCGTTCTGCCTTTCCATTCAAATGAGGTGTATGAGGTATAGTACGATGTAATACAATTCCTTTGACTTTGCACCAATTTTTAAGTTCAAAATTTATATATTCACCCCCATTGCCACATCTTATTTTTGCAATTTTGGTATTTTTAAAAGATTCCACCTCGCAAAATTAGTTTTTCATGTGTTCTATCAATTCATATTTGTCCTTGAGGAGATATATCACACAATAATGTGTGAAATCATCCAAAAATGTTAGAATATATCTCTTTCCATCCCAAGTATCCGGTTCGATTGGTCCACACAAGTCTGAATGAATTATTTCAAGAGGTCTTTTCGCAGCATATTTAACATTTTTGAAAGTCTTATTTGTTTCGATTTCCGACAAATTTTACATGTTCTATTCAATTGTTCTTCATCTGCTTCATTCAGATCCATTCCCGTAACCATTTTTTGAGTTTTTTTCATACAAGTGATACTCAAATGGCCTAATTTTCTGTGCCAATTGAAAATTTTTTCTTCTCTATTTATTAAAAAGGACTTTTCTGGTTTTGCTCCATCATTGACTGCAAATAGTTATTTTGCTTTCGTCCTTCTAAAATTATCCGACTATCCTTCTTTATCAATACTTCGTTATTTGTAATGGTGACTTCCCCATTATTCTTTGTAATTTCATTGAGAGACAATAAATTGTTGGTTAATTCAGGTACGTTCAATGTGCATGATTCTGTTTAAATAACGCCTTTGCCCTGAGCTTCCATCGTTTTATATTTCTTAACAACATTACATTTGATTTCGTATCTTCCAGGAATTTAAAAATAGTCTTGTCATTGGACAGATGAGATGAACTTCCAGAATCCACAATAAAATTACTAGTTTCTTCAAGTTTTATATTTGTTGCAAAAGCAACTTTACTTTCTTCTTGCGTTTCCTTTGGGCGAAAGAAACTGGTTTTTTCCAAATGATTTGTATTCTTGCAAAACCTACAGGATTGTTTTATTTCGTTCTTATTTGGACAATTTATGGCAAAATGTTCAACATTACCACACTGAAAACATTTACTATCGGGGGTAATACCACGAGTGCTCGCAATACTATCGATAGTAATTCTGTCAGAAATCAACGAAATCAAATTGCTTGGTAACACTACGAGTCCTTTAGGACGAGTGGTGTTATCTTAAAGTAATTTGATCGAGTATAAGATTTCTGACAGAATTATCGATAGTATTGTGAGCACGAGTAGTATTTATTGAGATAATTTCACGAACCAACATAGTAAAAAAAGTTCCATTGTCGTTAATTCTTCAATAGTTATAGATGATGTCATATTAGTTGCAAGATATTGAGTTCTCCGTTGTTGTTTGGATACGTGGTTGCCATGCCAAAGTGGTATCACCGGCTCGAAAGCTAGGAACTGCGTGTTTTCGAGGCATACTTCCCTTATTGGTCCTTATATTTCAGGAAAGGAGGGTTTCATACGGCGAGTGAAATTATCGGTTTCATTTCTCATATTTGAACGATAATTCAATCTGTTATTGCCTCTATTTCTTCTATCGTTAGTTTTAAACGCAACTATCCCTTCATTTTCATGACTTTTGAATCTGGCTTCTTCTGTAATCGACCTGGCAGTAAGTTGAGTTAATGCTTTCTGTTCAATTTGTGTGGAGTCCCAAGCAGTACAAAAATGTTTATATTCCGGTGGTAGAGTTGACAGTATTTTTGACATGAACATTTCATTATCAATTTCCTCGTTTAGAGCTTTCAGTCTGTATACCAAATTTTCTAATTTACTTATGTGTATTGATATATCAGATCCTTTTTCAACATTGAAATTGAAAAATTCTTGTAACGAGCTGCATTTCCGATGCCATTCGGCTTTTCCTTCTAGTGTTGACACAGATGAATACAGTTTTTCACCATTTACAATCTTGTATAATCCATGGGCTTCAAACGATATCAACAGCTGGAATTTCCATATTTGAAAGGTTTCGCTGTCTTTCAATTTTTCTATCCAACTAACATCATCTAGTGCGGCAGCCATCACCTCCTGTTTTAGTCCTTAGTGTTTCAACTGTCACTTTTTACTTTGAGTTTTTAGATTTTTCTTTATTGTCGATCTGTGTTTTTAAAACAAATGCCTGGGCCCATAACCTTTTCAGATTTATATCGGGTTATCAATTTAAATTTAAAATTTAAAGATCGACAAGTATCGACTTTTAATTGTAACGTCAAAATACCTTAATACTTTTTTTGTAATAAATAACAATCAACACATTTCAAACATATACAAAGTGCTTGAAACTGAATGTTATAGTTATCCTCAACACTCACAGAAGTAGCAAAAGTTGTCACAATTTCCTAAAAAGAGGTCACCTAGATATCTTTAGGACCTCTTTGTGTTGCCTGGGATATGACTATTGTAGTCATATACAAGGTCAGTTGCATATTTGTAAAAAAACAGAAGATTATGTTGAAATACCGATAGAAATAAGTGCTGAATGGGAAATCAATATAAATATTTGCTGGAATCATTTCTAGAATCTTATATTTCTTAATTCGGTGTATCGCTCTCTCATTCGAATTCTTGCTTCTGCAATGGCTACTGTTTGCGTTGCTTCTTCTGTTGTGAACTGTTATAAAAAAATGTGGTGATTCGAGAAGAACACCAGAAGGCAAAAGATCTGTTATTGAAAACTCTTTATCAGCTTAAATCAAATCCCCAGCAAAAAAAATTGAGAGGACACCACAATGATTTATAATTTCTTCATCTGACGTGTTACCCACATACAAATCACTTGAAAGTGTAACAGCCGTATGCATAGTCAATCGCCAGCGACTCGCCAGAGTTTCGCCGATCGCTACACAAGGATTATAATGCAGAGTCGAGCTCCAAAAACATGACAACTACGCGATAAGTCACATTTTGGCGAAACGCTGGCGATGTACCACTTTTTTGGAGCTCGTCTGTGCATTATAGTTATTGTGTAGCGAGTGGCGAAACTCTGGCGAGTCGCTGTAATTAACTATGCATACGGCTGTAACTGTTCCATTAGGGGCTACGCTTATTAGACCTTTGAGTGTGTTTCGGTGCTTATAATTTCTTTCAGTATGTCTCTGCTTATCTAATTGAATAGGTACCTCTGTGTAAATTTCTGTACAGTCCATAACCATTTTACAATTTGTTAATGGTGAAGATGAACTTGGAATGCAAGTTTAATTTTTTTTCCTACTTGGTATTTGATTGTACAAGAATCTTTTATATAACATTCATGCATTACATGAACCTATGTGATCACTACATTACTTACAGTCGCAGATGAACATGCAAATCTTATAGCTAGGTCTTCATGCAGTAATTTAAGTTTTAATTTCATCAAAGTCATCAGAAATTGATTTATCCTAGATATGTTCGCAACAGACCAACCAAGATAATATTTTAAACTTTGCTTATCCAAATAGGTAAAGACAGACATAAAAATAAATTAATCAGGCAAACCAGTGTAAATGTATATCAGCTTATCATTATTCTGTATAAATGAGAAATCGAACCTCATTTTGAGAGATTCTAGCTGTTGTCGTAACTATTCAACTTCAGTTTTCAATAAGTAATTTTCAGCTTCAAGTAAAGCAGTACTTGTACTTGTGTGAGCTGCCATACTCATCAATCTCTCTTCAGAATTCATTAGGTTCACAGATAATCTGTCAGATGTTGATGTTGATGGCACCTGAACGTCCTGAGCGTTCATACTAAACTAATTCCTTTCCCACTGGTAACATTGTCTTTGTTGGTGGAGCTAATATTCTCACTGCACCTTAAATGTACTTATTTTCCATACCGAATACACCAACAAGTATTTTTGGTTGCATACACCAAGTTGAAATTCACATTCAATCACGATAATTCTTCACGATGGCGTGGGTAGACTACTCTCGCTGAAAAAGCTATTTATAGAAACCTAATTCAGAAGCGCAACCTGTGGTCCTATTTAGTATGAATTCTGTATTTCTGAACAGTAGTTTCAAATGGACTGGAACTAAGTGAACACAAAATGAAAATGGTATCGCTCAAAAGAACAATGTTGGAATTTATGAAAAATAAATTATCACCGTAGATATTTGAAGAAAAATCGATAGATTCGTGCATTGTTATAGGCATAGATGTGTTTCAAAAAAAAAGTTGACTTTTTTTTTTAATATTTTATATCATATCTATTATGATTAGAATTTTGTTCGATTACGGAAATGATAAATTTACCGTTCGGTGATAGATATTTCTTTAAGCCCTTCTGATCACATTTCTTTAAATTTGATACATTATAATCCAGTTTTGCCGTTTTCAGCTTGTCTATTGTTCTACTGATTCAACAGAAAACCATTACTCTCGATGTATTTTACATTTTCAAATATATCGGTTCGATATGAATGCATCCACAAATAACTTCCGGAAAAAAATGTGAATTTTTATTCCCTTTCATAATTCAATGACAGAATTTGTTCTGTATCACATAATGGCCAAGTGTTACATCAATTCGTACAAAACCCTTATTCTTTTATTACAAAAGTCGCTGGTGGCATCAAGTCCATGTGTACCTACAGAGATATTAATATTCATGGGAAAGGCTGAATACCATAAATCATGAATAATCATATCACCATTCATTCAGACCTCTTATCTATTTTTTTTCATTGCTTCTGTTGCATACGTTGGATCACGTATCGCCATATTCCATATTTTTCGACTATCTACTTATTCTGGCAATAGCCAGTCGTTGAAAAAATTATCCAATTTTTGTTCCATATTCTCATACCAGAAGTTGTTCTCCCTCGAAATAATTTCATATATCAACCCTAGGCTAGTTTTCAGTTTAGTTACAAGAAATTGGAACTAAATCTGGAAAATTACGATTTGTGCCTCATATTTACTCCGTCATTCTTCTTCCAGAATGTATCTATATATTTCTGATACTTTCTGCTGGTGTCATATTTCTTTCCAAATATGGACATTTCACCTCGGCTGCACATTGGCCATCCTCTGTGATACCATCCGGACTGGCACCAAGAAAGCGATGTTGGTCATGGATGAACAACATGTCAATATTTTGGTCCCAACGTTCTCTTCCAGAGGAAATATAGCCTTTTCTTCATTTTATTTTCCATATAATATTGTTGGTATGTCTAATTGCTTTGTGTTTATGACGTTTTCTGTAATTCTCTTCTGGCTACTATCCAATGACATATTACCGTTAGACTCCGTTATTTACATCTCAAGCTGCGGTCAAGACAGAGTTACAGTATAAGCACAATTTTTACTGCTGCTTGTTTCACGGCATTTATCTGCTTATAAACATATTGTATATAAGCAGATGATTCAGCAACAAAAATTGTGCCTAGAATGTGACCGCAGCTCGAAATGTAAATAGCGAAGTCTAGCCGAAATATTTCACCAAATCTAGAAGCAGTTATTCTTTTCTCCCTTTTTAGATGGTGTTCATGATTTTTGTGAGAAAGAGGTTCCAACTTTAAGAGAAAAAATATTTAAAAACGAAAACACTCAAATACATGGTGAGATGGGGATGCAGTTTAGGGGTTTAAAACGGTTTTTTGCGATTTGCGACGAAACATGACCTGTTAGAGAAAAATGTTATTCCAAGTTGTAGATAATAAAAAAAATCTAAAACTTTTTTATTCAACACTTTTCGACATAACCTCAAATTAACTGTCAAATGGCGAAAAACTGATTTTGTATGATTAATTTAATTCTGATGAAAATATGTAGAAATGTTTATTTTTGGTGTCAAATGAGCATGATTTCTTCAACATTCTGAAGACGGCTAGTTTTCGAGTTAGGTACATTTTTCGAAAAAAAAAACGCTTATCTTCCATGACGAATTGCTCTGGTAATTTTTTGTATTTCGATGGTCTGATAGTGATCATTGTTGAAATGTCTTCTTTCGAATGGTCTATGTAACTTGGGTTTATTTATCGTTAAACCGGTTAAAATTGAGAAAATCCGAGTCCCTCTGGATCATGATTTTCTTTATATTTTCAATAGTTGTAGAAAAGAACAAAAATGATATTATTAAATCAATTTCGAACTGCTTTATGTTTTAAAAATAAAGGACAAAGACGGAAATAATTGAAAATTTTGAGAAAATCATGATTCAGATAGACATTTTTCTCAATTTCAAGTGGCTAACGACCAATAAACCACTTTGCAACATAGACAATTTCAAAGAAGACTTTTCAGCAATTGGAATGGTCACTTGTTGACCTTCGGAACACAAAAAAATATCAGAACAATTTTTCGTAGAAGATAAGGGTGTTTTTTTCGAAAAATGTAAATAACTAATAAATAGAATAATAGAATAATAAATAGAAGTCTTCTCATTTCCAAAATAATCATGCTCATTCGACACCAAAAATATATATATTTACAAATTTTCATTTGCACTCAATCATCTATCATTTATAAAATAAATACTGAAATATCGGTTTTTGGCCATTTTGACGGTTAATTTGAGGTTACGTGAAAATATTGATAAAATCATGATTCAGAGAGACTGGTTGTCGGTTTTTCTCAATAATAGGCGGTTTAACGATCAATGAACCACTGAGCTACAAATAGATCGTTTAAAAGTAGACACGTCAACAATTGAAATAATCACCCATTGACCTTTAAAATACAAAAAAAAAACAGCAGAACAATTGTTCGAAAGATAAGGCTATTTTTTTTGAAAACTAGTCGTCTTCTGGATTTCGAAAAAATAATGCTCATTTGACACTAAAAGACATATTTCTACAAATTTTCACATTATGTTATGTCGAAAAGTTTTCAATGAAAAATTTTTGATTACGTTATTATCTACAACTTTTTTTTTGAAAATTCTCCGCTAAAAGGTCACGTTTCGCCGCAAATCTCAAAAAACCGTTTTCAACTCCTAAACTGCACCCCATTTCACCATTTTGATAGTTTTCGCCATCAAGTTTTTTTTCCTTAAAGTTGGGACCTCAATAACATTCTCCACCTGGTCCCCGCCTGTCACTTTTTTTTCTTATTTTGCGGGATCAGAATTCGTTTTGGCTCCGGCGCCTATTCGTTCTTTCATGATATTGAATTGGCTTGGTCACGAGTCAACAGTTCTATATTTTTCATGACTTTTTCATTATTGGAGGAGATGAATCTGGTTTAGAAAATTCTCCTTAATTATTGTCATTGTTACTAAAGACAAGTCTTTTTCTATTTTTATATCTCCTTCTGCGGAATGCTTGTTTCTTGGCGAATTGTGTAATTTTTTTCTTGAAGAGAAGTCGGGCTCCTTTTCATTGTTTTCTTTGACACTCTTTCGTCGAGTTTCTTCGTATTCCACGTTACAACCGCTGCATGACACCTACTAGTGAGAGAACTGTCTATATGATTTACTGACAGGTAAAGAAACCGTCTGCTGGGCATGAAATATAATTCTTGGTGTTTACCAGTCAGTTTGTGACCGTTTGCTGGTTCTATATTTCGGTAAATATGGTCCTGCCAAGTTTAATACGCGACCGAGTCAAGAACCAGAGTTATGACAAAAAAATGAAAATCGCGGTTCATTTGGCGTAACTCTGGATCTTGACCGCCTTCGCGGGTCAAACTTAGCAGAAGGTATGTACAGGACCATATCTATCGAAATGTTATACCATAGACTGACTGGTTTCCACACGTCCCCCCCTTCTTGACCTTCCAGTTAACACAAACATCTAGGAGATGTTGCTTTCTTGATTTTTATGGTAACAAAATGAGTTGCATTTAGACATCACTGTTACCACTTGGTGATGCCAAATGCTATGAACTGTTTCAAATTTTCTTCTCGTTAGTGTCGCTTTGAGGCATAAAATGTGAAGAAAATTGCAAAGCACATTAACACGAATTTTGGTTTCATTGCGGTTTTGTCGGTATAGAAGGAATTAGGTTGGTAACAAAATTGAGCTTGACATCAACATCACGACACAGAATGGCCAGAGTTGTTTGTCGAGTCGAGAGTAAAATAGAATTTGTACTTGGTTGACGCCATTCTTTAAATATTCTATAGGTACTTCTTGATTTTTTTTATTTATATAGTTACATGAAATGTGTTTATTAACATTGCCCAATTATTATTTCCACCAAGAACTGTATCTCTTCAAGGACCGGAACGGTGAGTAGAAACTTATAAAGGTAAATTTAGTGATTAACATAATTCGGTATTTTCAGGATAGGTAGGTACTGATTTCGCCGCGAAGAAAATGCTGTCCCAAGGAATGGAGTTGAATTATAGATTTTTCTACATTTCTGTATATTTTTTTTTATGATACACCTTGTTATTCACAAAAATAAAGTAACGAAAGCCTAGAGTTCATGCTCACGAGTTATTTTTGCATCGTGAAAAAATGTGTCGTCAGAAACTACGTCTTTTTGACAGAAATAAGCAATTTTTGCAATTTTTGAGCTCGTCCAAAATATGATTTCATTATATAAAAATATCAATTTCTACATTATATACATTCAACGTGAAGAGATCACGGAAGAAAAACTAAAAAAAAATCAATACATTGATACATTCAAAAGTACCTTCATGCCCAAAGCCATGCCTCCACAAGCCATGTTACAACAGGCAATATTTATTCATTTAATCAAGACTTATAGTTATAGTTAATACTTATACATTTCCTCTCTTTTTTCATCCCTCATTTGGTCGTAATTGGAGTCTTGACGTTTTTCTTCCACTTTACTTGCGCGAGATGCGAGAGTCGACTATCATACTCGTATGAAAATTATAATATAATATACCTAAGATGTCGAGAAACCATGGAGCTTCTAGTGATTCGATTTTGTTTCGAACTTTTTGAAGGGACCACCTGTTGCATTCAATGGAACTTACTATGAAGATCTGCAAGATGGCGCTGTTCCGAATTGTTGGAACCCTGCTGAGTCTGTCATATGGAGATGTCGAAAAAATCATAATCTGTCACTGTCAATGAGTACTGAATTTTCAGTATTTTGACATTGAAAATTTTCCTTTTTCCTACTCGTTTGTAGTCTTTATCACAGTTATCTTCACCAGTTCTTGGTTATTTTAGTTTCGTATATTCAGTTCAGTATTTAGTTAATGAGGAATAGTTTATAAGGATACTTTTCGTGAAGACCTGAAATGGTGCCACTTTTTATTTTGTGTGGACAGTGTAAAGATTCCAGCATTCATCTATATTCAGTGCCTAAGGTAAAAAAAATGATCTAGAAGATACATCTAGTCATAATAACTTTCAATCCACCAACGATAATCTAGTTGCGCAACATCCTAGACCATCTCATATTCCTTACATTCCCTCATCCTGTCAAATCACCTCTCCGTTGATGGAGTTGCTTCAAAGTATTTTATTCTTACAGATGAGACCATTCCAGAACACGTGACTTTGACAGGCTAGCCATATTTGCTGGAGGGCACACATATCGATTAGTTAGTGTTTAACCTTGTACATTCAAATCAAAAGTTTTTTTTTGATTTTATTTTGATAAAATTGTAACAAATATGCCTCGAAGTACTTATTATTTATTCCTAAGCGGTGATATCAAGTGCCGGTACGATGAAAAAATTCGTATTATAGACAATATCGTGATCCGTACCAAAATTAAAACGGAGCCCCCTCAGTAAATCACAACTTAAAACTTGGCGTGTGTGTTCTCGACATTTTATCGAAGGTTAGTTAGTGTATATCAGTCAATTTTTGTACATGAATAAGTTTCAGAAATAATTTTAGGAAAACCCAGTGCATTGACTGCCTTGAAGAAAAACATGCATTCTGATAGGATTCCTACCCAAAATATGGGCTACACCACAAGTAGGAAACCAGATGAGTTTGAAGCTTTTTGTTCTCGACATTTTATAGAAAGTTAGTTAGTGTATATCAGTTAAAGCATTAATCCAAGCATCGCAGCGTTGAGCAAATAGATCATTTAAATGGTCACCATGCTTCGTTAAAACTGCTGGAAATGAAAAAAAAAAACAGATACCTCATCCTTTTCTCCCCGCATTCCATACTTAACAACACTACAAAACGATGGCATATTAATACATTTAAGAACTAATTACTAATTGAAGTCTAAATATTGACAGTTGTTTACCAGTAAACAATGAAAACTAAATAGAATGCGTGCCCTCCAGGAAATGTCAGTGACGTCATTCTGGAATGGTCTATACCTATTATGGATTTTTAAAGGGTTCACTGCAGAAGGAAAATGAATATCTAATGTAAATAATAAACAGGAAGAAATGGCATTAAAACAGCTTTATTCCACATTCTTACATATATATGCTTTCACTTCTTTTCCTTCACAAATGATTTCAATACAATTTTATAGGAGCAAGAAAAGAAGTCTGGTCATTAAATACATAGATTTTGAAATCTCACCTTTACTGAGTACAAGTAGAAAATTTATAGAAAAATATTTGAGTACGTTTTCACCACAATATCACATTTATCAATCAATGAATTCAACTTAATCTCCAAATGAAGAATTTTTAGTGAGAGTATAAGCAAAACACTATTTGCTTTTAATTTAGTTGTTTTCAATGGAATTGTGATTTTTTGTGTTTTGCATAGTAGAGCTGATAAAAATCTGTAACTTCTAGGATGACAAGGGGAAGCAATGGATGGATGATGTTGGAAAATATCTGCCTAATGGAGCTTTCATTTACATAAGCATTTTCCTACCCACTTTCTAGGTGAGAAAAAACTATTAAAAGGTGCGAGATCATCATGCATGTGAGTATTTAGTATCTACAAATCCTGCCAAAGATTTGTATGTTTTTTAAAGTTCACTTATATGGCCGATTTCACCAACAGATTTCTAAAGTTAGGAAATACCTAAATCGAATTTAGGAATGCTCAAGTGCAATTTTCGTTTCACCAAGCGTTATGTAATGCTTAAAAGTGATAGGAAATACCAAACGTAGGTATTTCCTGTCACTCTTAAGCATTACTTAACGTGTGGTGAAACCCAAATGGCATTTGGTTATTCCTAAATCCGATTTAGGTATTTCCTAACTTTAGGAATCAGTTGGTGAAATCGGCCATTAGAGAAGTAATTGTAGGAATTACAAGAAAACATGCACAATCAAAATATTCTGCCTTCAAGAAAAGCAAACAATTACCAGTTACATTATCAATTTCCAAATAATTTCTCTAGTTGAAAAGAGTATGTTGAGAAACTTTTTGAAAGCAAATATTATTGCAAACAAATCAACATAATAATTAGGCAAATAATTACCAGTTACATTATCAATATCCGTATAATTTTTGTAGCTGGAGAGAGTATGTTGAGAAACGTATCGAAAGCAGATATTATTGCAAACAAATGAAGCAAAATCACGAATTGCATATATCAATTCATTCATATGTGGAATGACAATGAACACCTTCTAGGTTCTTGACATTGTCTTTTGGGTTTTTGAAATGAAAAAAAAACTAAATACAAGGAAATCTATACAGATGTAGAAGGCAAATGAATCAATTTGCCTCTATACGTAACTGCGGTTACAAAACTATTGTATTGAATAAAATTATTAATGTTTGTGCTATACGTTTCAACTGAGTTTGTTGAAAAACAGTTATTCGATAAGAATTCCTTGAACTTAATTTTTTTTTCATTTTCAAAGGTTAAAGCACCAAAAAGACCATGTCAAAAAGTGAAATTACTTCACAAAATCAAACTTTCAATAAATACCCCTTCAATGTCCCTATAATATTTTTCATATGGAAAGCTATTCTGAACATATTATGTGGAAGATATATTTATGTTACTATTTATTTAAATGAATCATGTGTTAGGGGCGAAATTTAGGAATGGAGAGCAGTGAATGTGCAATGGTGTTTCACGCCTCTAACATACCCAGTAGCTCAGTAGGCGTAGATTCGACAATAAAAATTGATTTCGATAAGATTGAAATATAGGGTTAATTTTCCGGAGCGCCACGGATTTATTGCTAGTGAAAAATCCGAAACCACCCTGATGGAATGGGACAACCCACTGCACTAATATTACTAAAATATTAAACAATAGATACCTGTAAATGGTATAAAAATAATATATAACTATGTAGAGGTTTTGGAGAACTTGGACCAGAATAAAAGAAATAGTCATGTCCCTTACTAATAAAATATATTGATCGTTACACACCCTGTATGTGCACAGTTCAGCTCACCATACAAAAGAAAATAAAATTAATGTTAATATCAACCACCAAGATGAATTCAAGTGAATGCTGTGATTGAGAGTATGGTATTGTTTGAATATATCAATATGAAACCTCAGTGAGGGCTATGCCTGTGACGTCACGATGATAGCTTACAATTATGGATATTTATGCCTTAGGGGCAGTCTTATTCTAAACTTATCTGATAATATGTAGATATTCTCAAGCATGCCAGTTCACCAATTGTTGTGGTTGTAGTTCATCAGTGCCTTGGTGTATACAGGTGCACAGTGGGTACGACACAATCAATCGAAGTACATGTACAGCTGGGACGAATACCATCAACGAAGAATACCAACGATGGGGACGAACAACGAAGGAATGCTGATCAACAGATTTACAGCGGGACAACTACAGTTTAGCAGGAACAATCACCGTAGTGTCCGTAGTGGAAATAAACCGTAGTGGAGCACTACCAAAAGCGAAGCAGTAGTGAGCAGAGTAGTAGCAGAGTGGTAGCAAAGTAGTAGCAGAGTGGTAGCAGAGTGGTAGCAGAGTGGTAGCAGAGTGGTAGCAGAGTGGTAGCAGAGTGGTAGCAGAGTGGTAGCAGAGTAGTAGCACCCTAGAATAAACAATACCAGTCTGACTTATGATTACACTTGTATGGGGACATAAGTAGAGCCCAAATGCAAATACTAACCTCTATTAAGTGGGAGGGTTCTGATAACAGCTTTGATGGTCAGTTTGCTGTCTGACAGCGAGTTTCTCGTTCCAGTGGTTTCACACAATGATGAAATGACTTCTAACCTCAAAAATCCGCAAAGCGAATGGAGATTTCTCAAAAATATATAGCGTCAAAAATCGCAAACAATATGAGAAACTCTCTAGATATGATTTTTCCCAGGATCCATCGACGATGATCAAACTTTAATTAGAAATCTTCAAAATAGGTCAGTCACTCACCACGATCAAATAATGAAACGGAAAATATGTCTCAGATGTCAAAGTCACAACTGTCAATATCTGACAAGACGCTTTCACTGAAATGAAATTATAATATGATGACTGGAATGGATGACTGCGTACCCGTATGAAGTGATAACTCTAGGAAATGAAGAAAGCAGGCACATGCAATCTAGCGGAGAAATACTTTATTGCTTACTTGTATGGGTGCGAGAGAGACATTCATCTGCACGTACATGTTATTAGTTTCCCAATTTATGGTTTGTAAACACGCCAGTGCAGTGCAGCGCGTCTTTGTATCAGTTTTATATGTTACAATCAACTCAATCTCGATTCCTCCGCCACTGCCAGGAACCACAAAACAAACATGGCGGCCTCCATGAGAAATCACTTCGCGCAGCCTGTCAAGCATTCCAGTCAACATAATATAATTTCATTTCAGTGGGCGCTTTCTTGTTCGTTAGTGTTCGGTGGGATCAGTCCAGGAACTACCTCGAGCTTCTTGGAGCTATGAAAAGAACACCTTAAGATTCAGTGTTGCCAACTGAACCAAGACGTAAACGCCAGCATCTCAATCTCAGTATTCGAATGTTAAGTAGGTACCTCAATGACACAAGACAGAGATAGAGTAGGAATGAGTTTTGTGTTCTTAACACAAAACAATAGACTAACCAAAAGTATATTTACAAAACAACGCTGTCATACCGCAAAATAGAAAAACTGATAACTGTCATTAGCTTAAGGCCGGTTCATGTCTGCTCGAACTAGTACGGCAAGGGTAAGTACTAACATTCGGAACGAGCTATACATGACAACGATCAAGTTGTCATTTTGATACAGTGGCGTACAGAGTGGAAAGTGTATATCAATGACAGATAATTTCTGATGTATTAAAACAGAAAGGGTTTTCTAGTGCAAAATAAACCCGTAACAAATCCCCCCTCTACTCGGAGAGGCATCAAAGTTCCCAGAACTTTAATGACGATTAGCCATAAAGCTAGCAATAACATTATTTAACCAACAATAAGAAATTCAAGTAAATGTAAATCAGACTGGTAGATAACAAATAACATTAAAATAATGTAAAGAAGATGAAGCATCCGTGGAACAATACCACTATATCGACTCCGTATATAATAATAGTAATAATCACCCACAACGCATATGAAAATGAGCATGTCATACAAGACAAAAGATTGACATTTCAATGTAATTAAGATAGAGAAGGTGACTTCATTCAATAAATACCTGTTAGGAAAGAGTCGAAGGTTAGTTGATATGTCCACCTGGTACTATCAACTGTGAGAAAAACACAAAAACATATAATAACTGCACAATTAAACAACCGAAATTATAATAATTAACTATAATATCCACAAAGCAATCAGTGATTGAGTAAATTGATGTCAAGTGGTCAAATGTTTATATTATCAATCTGGGTTCTACAACACTCAATAACATGAGCCGGTGTTGGTCCTTCCAACAAATATAAAAATCCAGCATATCCAAATACCCATCGAAATAATTATCCTTTTTATTGTTAACCAGAAAAGTAATCAATAAATATAAAAATATAAAACAACAACAAAAATTAATTGGCGCTCCGGGGCGACTTGATTGATTCCAGTGGCGCATTTGCTTTTTCAGCTGCAGGAAAATCTGGAAAAACCTGCAGCACCACATCATCTGAAGATCTTGATCAGCCAATGTCCTCTCTCTCATGAAATAAAATGTAGGGTGTCTCCAGAGGCTCCAATAAACCCAAGATATCGTCAGAGCATTTAGAAACAAAACTATCGTCAAACTTAAACCAGTCCGTTCCATCTTTCGCCAATGCGTAATAATGGCCATATTCAACGCCGGAACCACAGTGAACAATGACTGCGTGAAGTTTATTATTGTGGTCTGCTAGATTGAGGTTTTCATCTATTTCCAATCTTCGTATAAGTTTGGTGCCGCCAGAGATTGAGTCTTGAAGAGCATCAGTGTTATTATCAGATTGACTGGTGCCTCAGTTATACTCGTTGTCTTATAATTATCAGTCAATTTGGCGAATATTGGGCAATACAGTTGATCATCACCAGTTAAAAGTTCAATTTTCATATGATGAAACAGCAAGCTCCGCACGGACTGGCTATCAGACATATCAGGAAATGCTATTTGAAGCTCCAGAAAGTACCACAACATAAACTAGTGAGGATTTTTCCAGCGAAAGATCTAGAAACACAAGACGAGATAAGCTGTACGGAACCATTTGATCCAGAACGTTCGAGACTACTGATTTTGTCATTTTCCTGCTCACGAAGAGTATTGAATAAGAATCCCAAGAATTCGGAACAATCCTCTTGTTGTCCTAACGAGAATCTAGTAGACTTCAAAGACTCCAGGAAATCGGTTGGTGGAAAAGATGATAAATTCTTACGAAACTGCAATTGCATAAACAGGGATTTGAGATTGGTGAATAAGTAGGAAACGTTCTCGTTCATTGTTAAAATCTCGTTCTTGAAATTCTTCGTCATGAATAATACTTGTAAAATGCTATTCATGTAGCAAGTGTTTCCCAAATTATCTAATCCAATCTTATTAACAAGATCCTCAGGACAACTCTCCACTGATTCGTAGAGGGATCGATTCGGCTTTTGCTCGATGAAGCTCCTCCGCTGAAAGGGAACCAGAACCTCGAGGAATGCAATTCATGTATGGGGTGCAGGAATGACTCATGTCCATTGACCGCACTGAAAAAGAAGAAGGTGGATCAATCACTTGCGAATTAACCTTGATAGGAGACTGATGACGATACAGTGCTCTCGGCTTTTCTCGAATAGATTTTAGTTCCGTTTTGAAATGAGGGCAAGGCATGATCTCATGAAAATTATGCGATGGAGGAATAGTTCCAAGAACCGAAGCAGTATTACCACGTTGAATAGCAATACTAATTCTTTCTATCAAAAAAGTGGTAGAACGGTAATCTTTCGTTGCGTGACCCAATCTCCTTCCAAGTTTATGAACAAATAACAGAGATTCCGGACCATAAACACCAAAAGTTTCATCCGCTACTGGATGGAACAAATAATTGTAACCAAAATTTTGGTATTTTTTTCGTTTCAATTTTTCGCCAGACAAAGCTGCAGTTCCAGCAGACTTCGAACCTTCGGCTAGATGGGAAGCCGCGACCGTGTCAACACAAGTGAAATCCCATACCACAGGATTACCGTATTTCCAGGGTATGAGAGACATTCCATCTGGTCTTTTACCATCATCTCGACTTGTACCTAATGGTTCCAAAATTGCAGGAACATCCGCTGACACCATGGCACGCTTCAATATGTCGTTCACCTGGTAATGTCGAGATGCACGCCCTGCACTTTTCCTGCAACTTAAACCGTGCACACCTTTCTCATCAACTACACCACCACAAACACAAGTATGAGGCACACAAATAGATGAACCCATCCTAAGACCTACTGCTATTCTGAAAGATTCATCGTCTAATAGCGTTCCAAGAGATGCAACAGGTAAAGCATTCAGCCAAGCACCCGACTCCTTGATCATTACTGCTTTCAGACTAGCCTTATCGTATACAATTGTAGATTTTAGAAGTTTATCAGTAATAATGTTCAGAGAGGTCGGTCTCATATCTTTTGTATATTCTTTTTATCTGTAGGAGGATCAATATTAGTTGCGGCATGCCAAAGTGATTCACCTTCAAAAATCGTCTTTGATATTCAGAAATATAGAAGGAAGGATGGCATCGGTAAGAACAGAAACACTATTGACTGACGACAAAAAAGATGGTAAAGCTAAGGAAGAAGCCAAACTTAGCCCTAGTCCGCCATGGTTTACAGGAAGCGTTGCTCGGGGCCATGAATCATTATTGAAATAATTATTTGTAATATATTCCGTCGTGGACCAAGATTCAGTGTTGCCAACTGAACCAAGACGAAAACGCCAGCATCTCAATCTCAGAACCAAACACAAACAAGGTCAAGTATTCGAATGTGAAGTAGGTACCTCAATGACACAAAACAGAGATGGAGTAGGAATGAGTTTTGTCTTCTTAACACAAAACAATTGACTAACCAAAAGTATGTTTACAAAACAACGCTGTCATACCGCAAAATAGAACAACTGATAACTGTCATTAGCTCAAGGCCGGTTCATGTCTGCTCGAACTAGTACGGCAAAATTAAGTACTAACATTCGGAACAAGCTATACATGACAACGATCAAGTTGTCATTTTGATACAGTGGCGTACAGAGTGGAAAATGTATATCAATGACAGATAATTTCTGATGTTATTGTATTAACACATGTTTGAACAGGAATATATAAAAAAATTATGCACATAGTTGTAGAGAAGTTTACTTATAAATTTTCACATTATTTTTCATTTGAATTTCAAGGATGACAAGTACTTTTTTATTCAATATATTTTTATCACATTTATCCTCAAAACTTTTCACAAAAATACTTCATAACTCACTATGTGCTAAAATCACCATCGTGTAAATGAAATCTATAATTTTGAGAGTCTTCTTCTGTGAACAAATTCAAGTTACATATGATCTTAGCTTTGAACTACTGCCCATTATATCCTCAGAGCATTGTAGTTTCCCTAAAAACAAAATAAGAAAAAGGTGTAAACTTTCTTGTAAGTCATATGAATAGTAAAATTGATAATGGAATTCCATTTCAAATAAGGGTTCTATTTGTCCATATGTTCATTTAGAGAGTTCTCAAATTCAAATGTTATTGAATTCAGAACGAAATGGGTATTATAAAGTATAACGAGTGTTGCATTTGGAAAAATCAAAATAATCTTGTCTGAATTCAACAAAATCAAATTTATACATCTTGTAAGTGAACAAATCGCGAAAATACTTGAATAATTGTATTCGTGGAACTTTAATTCTGCAGTCATAAAATTTCTCCTGCTTCTGTCAAGAAATATTTTCAAAATAACTCGAAGGGTTTCACTTTCTATATTATGGCTTTCAATAAAAATCGAAGAATTACCTACTAAAAGGACTCATTGTATAAATACTTCAACATAGTAACCTTGAAGGATTAGAAGGATGCTGAAATTTTCTCAAACTTTGAAGATTGATTTTCATTATTTTTTATAATTGGTTTTATTTTTCAGTTTGCAGTTGGATTATTATCCAGTGAAAAAATTTTCTTCTGAAGTATGACCAACTCAAATACTAATTTGATTTTTTTTTTTAACTTGTTTGATTGATGATCTATTTATTTTGTGGAAGTTCATGATGAAATAAGAAAAGGAAGAAAAATATAACTTTTGTCCAGTTTCCACTAACACTTTACTACTTTATTACGACCGGTTTCGGCTTTTACACCATTTTCAAGTAACTACAGATTTCATCAAGTTCGTGAATATTTATACATAAGAAAGTAATTAAAGAAAGGTTGGGTTTAAATTACCTATATAACGAATAACGTTGTAACTTTTGTTAAATGAAGAATCTTATTTGGGTTAAAATTAGATTTAAAATCATCGAGTAGCCTGTTACCAATACAACTGGAACAAAATTATTAAGTTGTTATGACGTGTCGACATATTAAGTGACATCTCTTCTACAAAGTCAATTAGCTAGTTATTGTGTACCTTATTGTCTGAAAAACATGGAAAATAACAATATTTATACAAGAACGGAAAAAGTTGAAATGTTATTAGATTTTGGAGATTGTAGACAAAATTCAACCGCTGCTGGTCGTCTCTACGAATAATCACCCGACCCGGCACTATTTTCCAAAACTGGTTAAAAAAATGCGAAATGAGCCTGATAATGATGGAAACGATTCGTTTGTTGTGAGTGAAGAAAAAGAAATAGATGTTCTGGCATACGTTCAATTAAATCCCAGATAACATTGAAAGTTGGCCTAGCGTTTTTAAAGCAATCTTTCCCTGGCATTTCAAGTTCTGGCCAGGCACTTGAAAATAACGCTTATCCGGCATCCCGGTGTCCAGGCGGCAGATAGCCGCCCGTGATACATTCTACCGGCAATTCAAAGTACGAGTACCTCGAAGTGCTTCAACGCCAATAAATTTCAGTGCACGATTGATGCCGGTCAACTATGCTTCAAACATTAATATTTCTTCATTTGGCTGTAATTCAAATTGCACTTCTAAAGCATTTAATTTTACATAGCTGAATTCGGAAACCTCACCATAATTATAATTTTTCAGCAGAAATAAAAATTCGAGTCAAAAATTATATACACGCGACACATTTCGACAAATTCATGATGTTCAAATGAAATCAAGCTTGAATATGAGAAATGTACCCCCTGTACAAACGTATTTATTACATGTTTCCATAGCTAGAATCCAGGTACTCAAACTCAATATTCTTGAAAAAAAAAACTGAAATTAACATAACGCATATTTATTAAAACATAAAGCAATGTATCAAATAATACACCATTTTGTGTAATTAGATATCGAAAAAAATTATCATTATTTTATAAACATGAATTTTTGAAATTCACAATGAACCGCTCCTATGTTGTACTGAAAAATGGATCTGTTATGCATTTGGATAAAATGAATATCAGAATAAAACGAACTACACCAAATAAACAAATTCCAAAAATTCTGCATTTCTAATTGAAAATGTAATTAGTATTTGAAAGTGTATTGTCACAAGGAGAAATGAAAGTTGGGTTAAATTCAACTCATTTTTATTTATTAATATTCAATCTCAAAATTATCCTGAAAGTTACCACATGACAAAAATTCCCCAATAAAAAAAAACATATTGGAATTGACAGAAAAAATGTTTAGTTACATTTCATCTTATAATATTGCTGGGTTAATTTCCACTAATTACTTTGTTGAAATTTTCAGAACAAAAACTTTTATCTTCTGCAATTAGCATTCACAACCAAAAAATAAACAATAGTTTGAATTTAAATTCACATACTTATATATTTATGTGTAAGTGAAATACAAAACTGGAAATACTCCTAACTAAAATACTATGTACTTTCTATGAGCTTTCTACTATATTCATAACATCTTTTTATTACAATTTTTGAAATTCGCATACTTATATATTTATGTGTTAGTGAAATACAAAACTGGAAATACTCCTAACTAAAATACTATGTACTTTCTATGTTCTTTTCACTATATTCATAACATCTTTTTATTACAATTTTTGAAATCACAGGATTGATTGATCAATGAATTTCACTATTTGTTGCTTACTTGAAGTCCTGCAGATCAGAAAAAAAATCCTGATTGCTCCTGATATCAACTCCCAATAATAACCCTAAGTCATAATTTTAATCATTTTCTGATTCTTTATTCTGTCCCTTCCTTTGTCTTTATCTGATGCATTCCGTAAAAATAATCTGGTGGTATCTTCCATCTGTTGTTGAGTGGTATTTTCAGATAATGGGTTCTCCTCACTGAAAGTAAAATCAAAATAATCATCACCCATTTCAACAACAAAAAATGGAAAAATAATCATATCAGGAAATTATTTCAATGTCATATTGAACAAACATACAGCTAAATATTTATTAAATATGCAAGTATACAATGGCACTACCGCCACTACCTGACTTAAGTTAACAAAAACATGAAAAAATATTCTTAGTTTTATTATATTGGTTAGTGAATAACTGAAGTTATTTTCATTATTTCTTCTTGACCAGTTGTTACTGACAGCCGAGTCATTTGTATTTGGTTTAAAATCCTCCCTGTAGTGTCAACTGAATCTTTTCCACATACTGTCTTCAAAAAGTAACACTGAAATGAATAATACTAAAAATGATTTGGTAACCAATTCAAATATTGTACAAAAAGGTAACAATTATGTTAATGGTAATATCTTACCATGAAAGCAAACTTCTCGTTGTCCAGCTGAGAATGAGTTCTTGTTTTATATAAAATTTCCCAAGAGTTATATACTCATTTCTACATTAGAGTAAAATTTTGTATGACAAACCAATATTCTCAACTTTGGTGAGTAGCAGTAAACCTGAAAAGCAAAAGCAACTATTATAAACTAGGTACCTACTCAACTTAATTCGACATTTCTCAACACAGGTATTTTCCAGTTCTAAAATCTCAATGCGAAACATTCTTTTGAAAATTTCGTTTTCTCTGTTTACTACTCAATCGCAGGTAAATTTTTCTGAATAAAAATCATTTATGAAACCATACTGTATTCAGAAATTAGGTAGATAATAATTTTTGTCATAATGCGAAAAACTATATACTTCTTTATACAATAGGTTGCTTGTGACACATATCAAGAAATTGGTCATTGAAATAAGATGTTTACTTCACGTTACTCATGTTTTCATCAATGTGCAGTCAGTCACAATTCCTCATTTCAACTAGTATGTTTTCTTGATTGCAGAACTTTTGTTTCGACCTTATTATTTGATTTATACACTAGGAATTGATGTAACTCACTCAATTGTTGTACTTACCCAGTTTTTGAAATCAAAAGTGGAAAGGATGAACCCACTGAAATGAAATTATATTATGTTGACTGGAATGCTTGACAGGCTGCGCGAAGTGATTTCTCATGAAGGCCGCCATGTTTGTTTTGTGGTTCCTGGCAGTGGCGGAGGAATCGAGATTGAGTTGATTTTAACATATAAAACTGATACAAAGACGCGCTGCACTGCACTGGCGTGTTTACAAACCATAAATTGGTAAACTAATAACATGTACGTGCAGATGAATGTCTCTCTCGCACCCATACAAGTAAGCAATAAAGTATTTCTCCGCTAGATTGCATGTGCCTCCTTTCTTCATCTCCTAGAGTTATCACTTTATACGGGTGCGCAGTGGAACTAAGAGCATTCCAGTCATCATATTATAATTTCATTTCAGTGGATAAACCCGATAAACCGCACCAATAACCATGAAAGAGATTGGAATACACAATTACACACAGCTTTGCAGTGAACCAAACATGCCAAACAACAAAATATTCAATATGGCCACCTGCAGAATACACGACGACAAAGAACATTGGAAGACGTCAGTGCGCAGTCTCCAAATATGACATCAATGGGGCACTTAGCCAGCAACGGATCGGAACTCTCAAATGTATATTTGGGAAATAAGTTTTGAAAGCGTTTCACAAGTATCTTGCCACAAACTGCAAAAACTAAATTGGATAGTAGTTTATAAAAGTCACTTCTGAAGTACTCCTGAAGCACTTCTTTCAAGTGCCGTAATTTCACATAGTCGGCCGTTACTTTTCAGGCAGATCGATGTTATCTGGGATATTGATACGTCACTCAGGGAGATCGCAAGAGAATGTGACATTTCGAAGTCTTCTGCACTTATGAAGAAACATAAATATCATTAATTTAAATATCAACTACACCAGCACCTGTACCATAACGATAATGCAAGGAGACTTGAGTATTGCAATTGGTTCTTTGGAAAATATTTGGAGGATGACACATTTCCATAAAAAATTCTGTATACTGACGAAAGCCGTTCCACTAATTTGGGACATTTTAACAGAAATAATAAGCGATATTGGTCCTATGCAAATTTACAATTGATGGAGGAAGGAAATTTCCAAGAACGGTTTGGTTTCAATTGTTGGGTTGGGATTTTAGGGGACAGAATTTTAGGCCCTAAAATGTTTGACGGTCCCCTGACAGGGGCTAGATATCTAAGGTTCCTCACGCAGGAAATTGAACATTTCTTGGACGAAGTTTCATTAATGAATCGAGTTGGATTATTTTATCAACAAGATGGTGCTCCACCACAGAACATGAGGGCCGTTACGAAATATCTCCATGAAACATACAACGAAAACTGGATTGGAAACATGGGTGCAGTTAAGTGGCCGGCGAGGTAATATAGGGTTGTTTTCACTTAATATCTTTATTTATTTCTTTCTAAATAACGTTTCAGGTCACTCGACCTTACAATTTTTTTTATGAAGATCAATTAAAAAGTAGGTTTATGATGTACCTCCTGCCACACGACATGAATTAGAAGACAAAGTAAGGGCAGCTATTCGTAGAATTACACCAAGGCAGTAGAGAAACGTTGTAGGAGCAACAATAAGAAAAGTTTGCCATTGTCAGCAACAAGATGGAGGTCACTTTGAACATCTGGAACCATAGAGATATGCAAATAGGTAGTTTCAATATAATTATTTCATTCTCAACAGGTGCCTCATTTTCGAAGAGTTATAACGTAATTTTTCAAAATGATTTATCAGAAATTTGTTCAAAACAATGGTGTGCGGCATGAAATTCATGGTATTGAAATGCTCTTTTTTCATAACCGGTTGAGCCACCATTTTGCCATTTGAAAAAGAAATAGCAATAAAAATTTCAACGTTCAAATTCACACGGCTGAATCATTTTGACCGAAAACAGTGAAGTTACGTTTTTCCAAATATTTTAGGACTGAAACATGTTATTTGAACGTATCCATAGCCCTCTTGAATAAAAAATAAATTGAGATGAAAAATCAAAAATGGTTACAAAAAGCAACAAATTATATATGGTTGTATTCTTAATGTTATAGGGAGACCAAAAAACTGAAAATATACCAGAAGTCCCATTTAAAAATCGAAAGTTTATGTCACTTCCGGTGAATCCGGAATTTGTATAAAGTTTATTTAAATGTCAAAGAATGCAGTTTCATGCCTTAACCCGATCTTCCAAATTCCATTCCATTATCTTCGAAAACAAAAAAGTTATAGGGGCGAGCCACATTTCGTGGACACCCGGTATATGTGATTGAGGATTATTGACAAATCCAGTAATACCAGATTTTAAGGGTCTACGTCAATCCACTGAGAAGATATGACAAATCACTATTCCATATGCCCAATGAGGTAGGATGAAGACTAGTCAAGATTCCGAAAGTCTGGAGTTTCACTTACATACATACATACATTTGGCATATGGAACAGTTATTTGACCGTTTCATGGAAACGTGTGCCCTTCAAACCTAGTATTACAGAATTTGTTATAACTCCTGCTCAAACATACTGGGCGTTTCATTTTAAAAAAAGTACTCTGGTTATCCACTCTTCTAAAGCCTGTATAAATGAAAACAATTTCTGAAAATGGTCCTAGGTAGTTCCTTTAGTAAACAACTATGCTGAATTAGAATGGTGAATAACAATTGAGAAATTGACCAAGGGAATACTGTTGACTCATCCTGTATTTGAGGTATTTCCATTAAAAAAGTTCGTATCTCTGTTTTATTCAACTTTGTTTTGTGATATTTTCAAATTATGGCTTACATTATTGCTCCTGGTTTCTTTTCTTATTATCGAAGAGAGAATTATAAATGAAATCTACCTGCGCACTGTTGAAATTGAAAAAAATGTAATACATAGGATTTTTTCGGGAAAATTATTTTATTTTATATGTGTACCCCTAGACGCTTCCGAAGATTTATACCGGTTAAGTATCACACAATTATAGATATTTTTAGGAATTTTTTAAAACCAATAGAAGCTTAATAAGCATAATAATTCAATTTATCGTAGGTTTTTCCCATGTTTCTCTTTACAATTTTACTATTATTTGACTAAACTATAACATAACTATTTTTCTCCGCGAACACCACAGAATTTACCAATTCTGAAATCAAACCGAATGCTAACATGCCCTTTCTTGAGATTGTAGAAATATTTTACCACACTTTTGTTCTTATACAATCTAAAAGTATTTTATTTTATCGGTAGAGATACCGGGTGTTTCACAGTTGATGGAACATTAGGAGTATCTGGAGAACAGAAAGACAGATTATTTCGAAAATTTGTGAGCGTGGATAATCAAACTTGCTTTATCCGTCTGAAATACTTTCATCAATACAGTAATGCCGCTTGTATCAGAAAGTAGTAGCTACTTTGTTATTTCAAATGAACCACCTCGTATATTATATCATTTTTGAAATCCTTATAAGATTCCTCACAACTTTCTCACATAATTCCCTATACCTATCTATGACGATTTCCGAGATAATAATTATTTTGTTCAATTTTTGTGCCAAACCTTACCATTGAAAAACATCAATTTTTTCTCAGTGCAAATTAACAAAATATTGCAATTTGGGCTGTAGCTGCATAAGACCATTAAGTATTCTGTCGATGAACTGGATCTCAGTTTCAGCATACATGGAGGCTCAGAAGTAGGTTCCTTCCAGGGATTCATGAAAATGACTGAAACTCCGTTTTTTAAATGAAACACCTTGTATATTATTACTTATTTGAAAAGTTGTAATATTTTTCAATTCAATTGAGTATACTTTCCCTATACTTATCTTGTACAGTTTGTTAGTTATGATCACTTATGTTATGAATTCGTCTTCAATAAAATTAATATTGGATAGTGATTTAGATAGTAGGCTATGAACTTCATTCTGACAGAAAACTAACATGTTATTCCTTCATTGTCATCCTGTATTCAAGTTGCATGGGTGTGAAAGTACTACTACTATATAGGTTCATCATCAGCGAATTAGACAATTCTAGATATATTTTGAGTTTACTATTCACCAAAGTGTTCATTATTTATTTACTTATTTCTCAGGATTCAGTTTTTGTATACTTCCAAATTGTCGAACAGTCATAATTTATTATTTATCATCACCTTTTATTAAAATACATGAAAATATACAATTTTCTGAACCAGTGTATATTACAAATACTGGTAGGAGTTTCAAGTCAAGGAGATAGTCCGCACGGACGTAGAAAAAATGTTAAAACTGTTTCTGTGATAGAATTTAAATAATGTAATTCTTCCATTAGGAATATTTATGTAACTTTCAGAAAGAGGTTTTTTCCTTATTAAAAGAAAAAACGAATAATATTAAGGAGTGGGCAGAACATGAATATCTTGTTGATGAATGTGAGATTTCAAAAACATTTTTTTTTTATAAAAATTCAATGAAATTTGTTAGATTCGTCGATTTGGGTGATTATACTCCTAAGACAATGGAGAATAATCTTGAAGACCATGTCTTGGTTATAATGTTCCAACCATTTGCTGGTCATGGTCTACAAGCATTGTCATGATTGCTCTGTGGCAGGAGAGGTTTTGTCCAAAATAATGTTGGAGTGTATCATTATTTGTGAGAAGGCAGAGCTCTACATTGATGTTATAACCAGTGATGGAGCTAGATGGAACCGAATAATTTGAAAATATCTTTCTGTAGAGAATAGCCTACAACCGTGGTGTGAACACCCTATGGATTCGACTCGTTAAATGAGAATGTGTTCAGATTTTCCCCACCTCATCAAATGTTTGGGGAATACTTTAATAATGAAAATGAAATTCAGGGTATGACTGATGAAATCGAGTTAATTTTTTACATTTCACCATTATAAATTTCAGGTTCCTGAAGGTTGACTTCTGTTTTCCTATTTTGAAAAACTTTTTGAACTCAAATCTAATGAAGAATTCAAAATGGCATTCAAGTTTATAGCTACCCGAAACATGGCCTTGCATTCCAGGTAAAAAAGTAGTATCTTTCCAACTGAATTAAATGTAAATAAAAGATATAGAACAAGTTTTGTTAAAGGAAATTCATCATTTGTTTATTTTCCAGCAGTTAAGTATATAGCAACACAACTGCACTAGCTTTGGAAGCATATCAAAATAGAGATATCTTGTTTAGTATCTGTTAGATATAATTCAATACCCGTCGTGGTCTAAGCCAGAAGAGTAGTTGTTTTCTGACAGGTACTTGCCATAATAAGCCTACATTGTAGATAAATATAGAAGTAAGGGTAAAACATCGGTCGGCAACGACTTTCGATCTCCAAAAAGAACTCTGTTTCTTTGATCTTGTCAAATGTTGATACCACTATCATTTCCTGCAAGAAAATCAAAGTCTTATAGATATAATGAATTCTTCAAATCCTGACAATGGATTGGAGCTCAAGTCTCAAGAATATGAGGTTACTAGGTATACTAAATAAATATTATCCATATATGAAGAGCCTCGATTTGTACAAAAATATATTGAAATATTCCGGGATCATTTGCATGATATGATTAGTTTGGCAAGTTATATATTCGACATTAAGAAAGTCAATATGATTCGTTGAAATCGTGACCTCAATTGTATCAATATAAATTTGCTTCCATGAATGACAAAGCAGAGGAATCATTTCTATAACTATTTGCTCATGAGGTGATTCAATTACAAGTGTAACTTCCAATTGAATTATTTGTGGGATCTTGATACATTCTTCATATATTTGTCAGATTCTACTGATGCAGGGGTTTGCATAACTTTATTAGGTACACTAAACTCGATAAAGTATTCATCTAGTCTTGGTTTCAAGTACTCGATGACATCCAGGCTGAACCAAGATCATTTGGAAGTGATTATGTTGACATATCCATAACAATTTCAATCAACTGTCATTTTTTAGCACTTTTTCGAGATGATGAAAGCTGCTAGTGGATACAATACCTATCCTGAGTCAATTCAAGTTGGATAAATATTTCGCCTAATGTCCCTCTGTTCATTGATAAAACTGCCCAGGGGAAGTAATGGTAGCGGAGGAGAAATGATGAAATCCCCTCTTCGCGTTGGAGATCTGAAAGAAAAAAGCAAACATTTGTATTCGATGTCAAACTATTTCTTCTATGAAAAAATCACGGGAATTGCACTAAATGTGGAGAATGTTTGTAAACTATTTCGGAAGGAGGAAATGGAAGGTTCAATTCCTTCATAAAAAATAAGATTGAAAGATTTTTAACATTTTCATCTCAAAAAATTATTAGCTTCCCTTACGATGTTGAGAGGGATTTTTGCCGTTCTGATATTTTTTGCAAACTTTCAAACTTTTTTCCCAAAAACATTGTAGGTTGTTAAAATCACAAGGAAGATTTATTGAGAAAGGCACTGAGGGCATATTTGATTTTGAATCTTGTATCTGTTGTGGTAAAGAACAAAATGAAAAAGCCCTCGAAAATAAATCGAAACATCTTGCCAAAAGGGCAAAATTATATTGAAATACAACTTCAAAGAAGTTTATACCGTAATCTTTAGGTTTAAAGTTTGTTGTGGTTTTGAACAGTTGTTTTCTAATATATTTAACAATCAGAATCAGTGAAATTATATTCTTCATAGAAACGATAGGGTACTATTAGTTTCCTTTTCCATTGTGAATTTGATTGAATCCCTCATGTTATTCATTCTGGCGTTCTGGCGTCATCGTTTCTCGATGTGAAAGCTGAAAGAACAGACACTGGAATCCTCACCTCTGTTTACAGAAAGAAGACACACACTGGACAGTACCTCAACTACGGCTCTAATAACCCAAACTCCACAAAGAAGGGAATAGTAAGAACGTTGGTGGAGAGAGCAATGTCTATTTGCAACAACCAGGAGTCATTGGATGCGGAAATTAACCACATCAAAAAGGACCTACGCCGAAACGGATACTACGAGAAACTCATAGGAGAAGTTCGGAAACAACTCGAAAAGACCAAAACAATCGAAGAAAGACCACAAAACCCCGTTCTCATTCTTCCCTATATCAGGGGTATCTCCGAGAAGATCAGAAGGATCGGAAATAAATACAACATCAAGAGTTGCTTTCAATCCGGCGGTACCTTACGAAGCTTCCTCACCAAGACGAAACCAGAGTACACAACATAATCCAGCAAAAACTGTATTTACAAAGTCCCATGTGAATGTGGATATTCCTATATCGGAAAGACCAAGAGGCCATTATCAGTAAGAATAGCCGAACACAAAAAGTGGACTCAACGAGGGGAAACATCAAAATCGGGAAAAGCTGACCACGCCTGGACAAAACACCACCGAATTCTTTGGGACGAAGCTAGTGTTCTTCATAGAGAGGAACATTGGTTCAAACGGAAATTTATGGAAACCACCCATGTAGAAGCCAATAGTGCCTTCAGTCAACCAAGCGTGGAAATTAAAAACGTATGGAAACCGCTCATGGACCGTTTTGGAGGGAGAAAAAGCGCGAAACCACGCGTGCCACAAGACCGCGCGTATTTACACCGTAATTACACTTTAATTATAAACCTATAAAGGGTCGCGTAGCATATGATTTTGTCATTATTCGACAGAAGACGATTGCGGATTCAAGCAATTGAAACGTTGTGAAAAATTTCAAAGAGATAGAAATCTTTCAACCATTAAGATGATGGACGTCCGAAATATAAGTAATCAAAACTATGATGGTTTATAAACTGTAATGGTGATGGTCCCCCCTATCTACACATCAGTCTGGATGAAAGGGAGCACCACCAATATATGTGCTCCAGGGCGACTTAAAAGAATAGGAAGCTCTTTTATTGTTTCAACTGAAGGAAAAACCTACAGTACCAGCAAAGGAGTCATTTAGACAAGAATGAGTGCACACAAGTGTATGAGAATAAAGTACAAACAAAGACACCATTCGTTTTTGCCATCCTCTGCCAATCCAATTGCAGCGCTGTGTAAAAACGATCCAGTCAGTGAAGAGCATGCACATGAAATCATAGCAAAAAATATAACTCAAAAAGTGAATAGAATGGAAATAATAGAAATAAAAGATATTTGAATTCAACTTTGATGTTAGGCTGGAATTATGACTATAAAAAACCATCATTATTAAAGAACTCCTGCAAACAGTCATACACTTTTTCAGACAATAAATGATACTTCACATCCTTTCTGAACCAAAAAAGTTATTTGATGCTTCTGATATTTGATGGTAGGTGATTGAACTTCTTAAGTATACACATTGTAAATTATTGAATTTTGTCTTGTACCACTCGGGTTTGGGTGACTCGCGAATAACCAAAATAGCGAAGAAAACTAACTTAATTTCTACTTGGAAGAACAATAAACGAATTGTGGAAATATTAAATAAAAATTATTGCGCGTTCCTTGTCGCCTTTCGCGCTTCTTTCTTATCTCTTCTTCTTCCTTCTCGATCGAAGTTAGTTCGGTTTAGGCGACTAACTGATAGGACCTACGGCCAGCACAGGACTTCAAGTATGGGGCGTTACAGTCTTCTAATTTGATCAGAAAAATTGCTAAAGGTAAAACATGTTTAATGTGGATTTTTCATAGAGACACCTAAAAAGAACCCATTATCAGCTTTTGGTTTTCTGGTATAATGAGCTGCCACTGCTGGGGAAAGAAGAAAGAATTTTCCATCTTCAGGTTTTCAATAATCAGGTGTTGAATGTATTTGCAGAATTCTAGGTGGGAATAACCCCCTATCACTTTTGAATAGTTTGTGTAACTACTGTATAAACTGAGGTAGGTCCCAGTCAACACAGAATGGTCTCAGGGATGGTAGTGGGATTCACATTCATGTTTCAGATCACACCAGTGAATCGCAAAGTGACTTCCATTATTATCGCATAAACAGAATCAAACACTACACACTACAGACGTACTTATAGAATATTCGAAGGATGGAGTCATCCAAATACAGATTCTACTTGACTCTCGACTCGACAAAAAACTCTGGCCATTTTATGTCGTGATGGTGATGTCATGCTCAATTTGGTTACCAACCTAATTCCTTCTATACCGACAAAATCGCAATGAAATCAAAATTCACGTAATTGTGCTCTGCAATTTTCTTCACATTTTGTGCTCAAAGCGACACTAACGAGAAGAAAATTGTGAACAATTCATAACATTTGGCATCACTCAGTGGTAACAGTGATGTCTAAATGCAACTCATTTCGTTACCATAATAATCATGAAAGCAAAATCTCCTAGATGTTTGTGTTAACTGGGGTATATGCACATATAAGAAAACCTTTATGTCCTGCTCATTATCGAAAATTGTTAGAACACATAATAACGCTGAAACTTTAAATTATCTCAAATCAAACACGGATAAGACACCGAAAATTATAATATCATCAAACCCACAAGTAACAATGAAGCGAAATGTAGATTTATTGGGGTTTAAAATTGATGACATGCTGAATTGGGAAGCACATATTGCTGGTTTGTGCAAAAAACTTCATAAACAACTGTTCCTACTGAGACTACTGAAAATGTGTCTTAGTCAAAGTATGGCATTACAGATATACTTTTCTCTTTTTAATAGCCACCTAACATATGGCATACTTTTATGGGTTCAGTCTTCACAAGCATACTCTTTCGTATGCAAAAAAAAGCAATGTGGATCATAGCCAATGTTTCTTACAAAGAACACTATCGTCCCCTATTTCAAGAACTCAAAATCCTACCCTTGCCATGTATTTTCATATTTTATAATGTCCTAGAAATACACAAAAATAATACTAATAGTACGTCACAAATGCTGACTTTCATAATTACACCCCACTCGAAGAGGAGCACAACTGAGGACTCAATTTTATCGACTGGATCTATCAGCTCAAAATTCACTCAACTCAGATTTATACAATAAAATACCTTATCTATGTAGAGTGATTAGTCAAGGACACCGTATTATTAAGAGTGTATTCACAGTTTTGTTTAAATTCAGACAACAACCAGTGTTAGAGTGATATTTACATTTTTGAAAAGTTGTTCAATTTGTATGAACCGAAAATATTTTAGGTTTAAATTTGTATGTGTTTCTTTGATCCTATTAAAATCAGTTATATCGATTTTTTTTTAAATCGCTCCAGAGTTCTCTTCATATATTGACTATTGTCGATTTTTACAATCAATGACAAAAAACGAAATAAAAGTGCATTTTGTGATGTCTCAGGAACATCTCAAGCAATATTTTATATACAGTGATTTAATGTAGGCGAAAAGCTTTAAAAATGTTATGTTGTGTCTTAAAAAAGGCTTTGAAAAAAACGTGAAAGAAATGCTTTTTGTGATGTCCCAGGAACATCCTAAAAATAACCGCGTGCGGCGGACATTTGCACCTACATACACGTTCTATTCATGTATGAACAGAACATCGCAGTGGAGGTTTGATGTCTCAAAAACTCTTACTTTTAACATCTCTGAGATGTTTTTGTGCTCGCTGGGCAGCGACTTGCACTTTTGAAAATATTTCTTGGGTTGAGATTTCATTGGAACTTTCCGTTGGATACTTCCGTCCGATCAAAATTTGCTCGGACTCGGGGATACTTCCATCGTTATTCCGTCAATTTAACACGATAACCACAAAATATCCACTAATGTCAAAGAATATCTACAATTTCAGTAACGTAGATATTCTTTTTCTTTGCTAATATCCTGATAACAACTTTACCACAGAGTTATGATTTATGTGCTCTCATAGCACAGATACACAAAATATAAAATAAAATAAACATTACATGAATGTCGTGAATTTCTGAACTGTAATCGGTGATAAATACACCCTATATGGTGTGTGATCACAGTTTACTGAAGAAGATGGATGCGCCATCTGAAACGCCAGTGAACACTCAAATCAAGTAGGCAAAAATTCCCTCATTTTGTCCCAAAATTCTACAGGTATAAGTAAACACACCATAGTAAAACGCAGCGCGTTACTCTGTATTCTCCGAATTCAAGGTTTTGTCTCGATGCGATGTGAACGCCTCCTGACACGGACGCAGCAGAGGAATCAATTCGGCGAACGCTGAAGGCCAGCCCACATTTCTCGAGAAATTTACCTCGTCTCTCACCGCTGCGCGTCTTATAAACTCGAAAACCCCGGGAAAAGTTGGATTGAGATCTGCCCAATAGACTGCATTAGTGATGACATCACAAATATGCAACCAACATTACACTGAGTCCTGAATCAGTTGAAATGATATGTTTTATACTCGACCTACGGATGACATAAGAACGATAATAGAAGTATCGTAACAGGCCCTTTTGTTTTATGCTCTCACATAAAATAACTTGATATTTAAGGAATTGCCTGTAAAGGGCCTTGTACGTGAAGGATGGAATCAACGATATTTTCGTAAAACTATTTTCCAAAAGGTTTATACATCATTCATAGACGACACATTTGAATGTCCATTTACAGCTGACTTATCTCTTCGATTGTATGCGTGCAGCCAGGAATGAATGGAAATATGCCGTGTCTAGCGAAACGGCAGAGTTTGGTAATGTGAGATTACTGAGATTATAACAAGAGTTCCGGTGGGGATAAGCGCAGTGGTTAAGATTTAAGAATCCACCTGGTAACGGAGAGGTTTCAGGTTCGGTTCTCGGCCGTAGCGGGCTTTTTTCATTTACAGATGTGAAAATCTGAATGATTGAGGCTCGTGTCGGCTGGGAATAATCCTCCACAATTCACTGTTTCTTTAAAAATTAACTGTGCTGCTCCTAAGGTGGCGTATTGAGTTAGTAACAAGGCCTATCCAGAACACATGGCTGAATGACCATCGCAGTCGATGCCAAAACAACAAAAAAAGAAAAAAACAAAGGCGCCACTATAACTTTTTTGTTTTCGAAGATAGTGCAATGAAATTCAGAGCATTTGTATACGACACAAAATTTTTGGCAAGTAACTCAACTTCATTCAACTTCCGGTTTCACCAGAAGTGACATAAAATTAAGGCTTTTAATGGGACACCCGGTATATTTTCACCATGCATAAGACAAACTGATTACAACTATGTATCACTTGTCACTTTTTGTAACCAAAGGACCCCGCAAACTCCTTATGAAATTTGGGTCCCGGTGGATTTTTTTGAATTTTTGGTATAATGTAGTCCATGTAATTCTCAACCAATGTTACCATTGCGCCAACCCAAAAAAATGAACAGTTTTGCTGCTAGGAGGCGTTGAAATCATCCCTTGCGCAGATTAGACTATTTATTTTTGAACCCAGTAACAATATTTTCACTTTTTTCATTGTTGCTAATGTGACACAATATTGTGCTGTTTTATAAAAATCATTCTTACCCCCTCCCATTTTTCCCCCAACTCCTATTACGGAACGCAAAAAAAATATTTCTCGAGTTCCTTCAAATGTATCGTCGAATGTTTAAATATGCCTAAATAAGGAAAATAGCAGTTTTTTATGATTATCCCCCCACCCCCCAAATGACACAAAACGAAAAATTTTCGGTGGATTTTTCTGAATTTTTGATATGATGCAGTTCAAGTTATTTTGAATAGAAATAAATTGGGTGACAAACTTCAAAAATGAATAGTTTTGATGCTAGGGGGCGTTGAAATCATACCTTGCTCAGAATGGACTATTCATTATTATAGGCGGAAATAATAGCTCTACGTATTTTAGTTTAGATTATGCTGATCAATTCTGTAATTTTTCATGAAATGAAAATCTAAAACCTCCCCCTTACCCCCTACCCTTAATTTAAAACACGAAAAATTGTATTCCCGACGACTTGTAAATGCTTTATCAAAATAAGTGTTTTAATCAGCTCAAATTGAGGAAATCGTACAGTTGTTTAAATCACCTTTCCCTCCCTTCAGAAAAATATTGATGGAGTTTGCTAACTTCTTAGTAGGGCGTAGTTCATGATTTTTGAAAATTAATCAATTGGGCGATTATCTTGAAAATAAATAAAAATTAGACATCCACAATTTGAATTTGAGGTGGTGCCTGAATTATTATTTTTTTCGTGTTTTGAAATAGGGGTTGGGGGTAAGGAGGAGGTTTTAGATTTTCAATTTATGAAAGTTTACACAATTGTTCGGCATAAAATAAAACAAAAATACGTAGAGATATTGTTTCCGCCTATAATAATGAATAGTCTATTCTGAGCAAGGTATGATTTCAACGCCCCGTAGCATCAAAACTGTTCATTTTTGGGGTTTGTCACCAGATTTATTTCTATTCAAAATAACTTGAACTGCATCATATCAAAAATTCAGAAAAAGCCACCGAACTTTTTTCGTTTTGTGTCATTTGGGGGGTGGGGGGATAATCATAAAAAACTGCTATTTTCCTTATTGTTTAATATTGTTTACATACAGCAAGTAGTTCGAACATTAGACATTTGTATAATGTCAAGTCAACATTTTACTAACTGTGGAAAACTGTATTTTCATATTTATCAACCATGGGTTTCTGAAAAGTATTGCATTACAACAGAAACTTGTATTACAGGTATAATACAACAATTCATTTGCTGTTAAACTTGGTGTTCACCAACTTGTTGATTTTCAACCAGTTCGGGATCAATCGGGAGTAACCGCCGCACTTGTAGGGGTATTATCAACATGTTTTTGCAAAACCGGTAAAACGGCGTCATTCCAATTCAAAACTTTGTGGACGTATTACATTTACAGCGTGTGCCGGTGTGCCGGAATTATACCTACTACTGTTGTGAGTTGTATGTGAAAAATAGTGAACCATGGCTCAGTTCCACGCACTGTTGGAGCAATAATGGGGATTGGCCGATTACATACCGGAGTTTTAAGGTAAGGATGTACATAATATTCCACATGTGTGTTAACTAACGATAGTTGTGTGGATAATTCATCTCATCTCATATTTCTTCATAACAAAAATTATATAGATTTCAATGAGATTCCAACCATCAAATATCAAATATAGAAAATGCGCTTTCGTTATGGACTTCTTGCATCATAGCGTCGTTTCGTTTGTTCATCCGTATTCCGTTCATCGTTGACTCATATTCTTGATTGCTCAAACCGGAGAACTGTTTCTGATTGGAGAGATAGTGAGGGCGAGAGGGGAAGAGGGAAAGTGAGAGGTCCCCCATCCCATTGTTTCACTCCAAAGTCCCAACTTAAGCTGTTACCCATCTATACAAAACAATTTTTGGCTATTTGCGAAATGCGTTCTCGCTGACAGGCGCTCAGAATTTAGGCGCGAAACACTAGTAGAGAACAGTTGCCAAATTCCATAAGAGACTGTAGCGAAGTAGAAACATCTCCTTCAAATCTCGTACAAATAGAAATTCTGAGTCATTTGAGTCAATTTTCAGGCATTAATTTTTTGCTTCAGTCATCGGTTTGAGTCTTTCAGTCTTTTCAATATTTTAGGTCTCTTACACATTTTAGCGAGATGTTTCCCCCTCGGACTGTAGGTACTGTTTAATTTAATTCTTATTCAAATTTGAATAAATTGTTTAAAGTTGTCGAAAGTTGAAATGAGTTTATAGACATTTTCATCGACGCCACTTTTTGCATAACTCTTTGTTTTCGATTGGAAAATAATGTGAAGAAACTTTGTGCTCGTGATTGAACTAAATAGTTATACCTAGAACCATTTTCGCTGAGGAAGAAGCTGATTTTTTCTATATTTAATTTATTCAA
This sequence comes from Chrysolina oricalcia, assembly GCA_944452925.2. Taxonomy (NCBI): domain Eukaryota; kingdom Metazoa; phylum Arthropoda; class Insecta; order Coleoptera; family Chrysomelidae; genus Chrysolina; species Chrysolina oricalcia. The sequence goes on from OX101824.2 coordinate 31,515,650, forward strand.
CATTTCAGATAAAATTCAGTTAAACCTATCTTGTTGAAAACTTGTGTGAATATTTAATTCTTAAATGATAAATGATCATATATTCGTTTTGTGTTGTTGAAAAATTCAACAAAAATGAGTAGATGAGGTCACCTTACTGAATTATTTTACTAAACCAATGATATTGTGAATTGGGGTTGATTCACGACTAACTAGGTAGATACTGATCATTCATAGATTTAAAACACTTCAGAAAAATATAAAAACATTTATTTTACTATGTACAAAAATGAGATTACGACGATTGAATTAAATGAAGGAATTAATGAATTAAATAATTAATGAATCAAAGAATTAATGAATCTCTCCTAGACTGGTTACTTTTGTATAAATTATTTTAGAAAGATCTATACTTACAATACATATTGGCTTAAACAGTTTATGAACATTTTCCATTTATTTGATATCGAATCTTCCAAACTCCCCCCATTGCCCTCACTAGCTGTGGGCACGGCAGAACTCTAAACTCGACTACCAGATCGAACTATCAGTGGCCTTTTTGAAAACTCTTGTTTATGTTATGTTGAGGACAAGTTGTGTTTCAAAATAAAATATCTTCGCTCACGTACTGAATTGTAAAAAGGTTACCCACGTATTGAAATATAAAATATTTTAATGTACAGGATGTTCCATATATTTTTGACAATACCCCCCGTTCAAAATCGCGCGCCTCGAGCGATTATATTAAAACCAACTGACAATTCGATACAGGTTTACAAAAACTATGAAATTAATACTACGTAAATATAAATATACATATAAATATGCGCAGAAGAAGTCAGCTTGCACCATCTCCATTTGATTTTTTCTCCCCCTTGCTGTCTCTTCCATCTTTGATTGGCTCATTTCGTTTCCATTCAATAGCTTGTACCATGATTCAACGTTGCCTGGGTACAATGGGATTAGCGTAGACCCACTGTTTCGGATTCAGGCTTGGGTTGGCTTGGCTGGACTCAACATACTGGACAACTTGTATTTGGCATGGATCTGCCTGCCGGGACTTGACATGGCTACAGTGGACTTGGCATGGATTTGCCTGCCGGGACTTGGCATAGCTTGGTCCGGTTGGACTCCATTTTGGCTCTGCTTCCCTGTAGTTGGCATGTATATGCCTACCGGGACTTGGCATGGCTTTACTGGACATTGGCACTGCTTGGTCCGGTTGGATATTCTATTTTGGCTCAGCTTTACTGGACAACATGGAGCTTGACATGGCAGAACTCTGCTCTATCTCATTGACTGTGAGAAGGCTCAACTCGACATGGCTGTGGAAACTGTGGCTTCATCACGATTCACCTGGGGATTCTCTCGGAGTGGTACAAGGCTGAAGACTCTTCCGCGTTCCTTACAGGAGGTACAGTTCCTATAATACAAAAATCAAAGTTTAGGTAAACATACTGCTATCATCTAATTTTACAACAAATACCGTGCCCCAAAATATATTAAAAACCAATCAACCTTATTCTCATTATAAAATCATTATACAAGTACATGCCAACAATACAGTTTCAAAATATATTTCAAATTTTCCGACATTAATATATATATATTGATTATAATATAATCATTCTTTCGTTTTCGAAGAATACCAATTGTGACATTCTCAATTTATCCTTGCCATTCTCTTTCACAACAATTAAAAATACCACCATTTCTCACAATACGAGGCTAATTTTGTGATGCGATACCCTGAAATTATTTGCCTAGGATTAGATACAGAATATCACAAAACAATTTCACACTCGCTTTTCACATTCAACAATATTCATTCAATTCTTTTCGACCCCATTCGTTACTTCTTACTCACTAAAACACTGTGCACAGTTTTATTATTGATTTCATACTTCACCCTTTAAATAATATTGACATGTCGGCCATGGCCTCTATACCCTTGTGTCGTTTTCCTACGAATTCTTGACTTTCTTTGAGTTCCAACTCGCCTGAAGAAAATATTGTGTGCACACATAGCTTACAATCTACCTAAAACATAAAACAAATTATTATATAATCAAGATTCATCAACAACAGGGCTCCATGGGTCGTTATATTTCAAAATGCGGCACACGTGAATCACATCCGTTTTCGCATTTTTTGTAGATCCCAGTTTCACTCTATAGGTAACTGGACTCAACTTCTCTAAAATTGTGTAAGGGCCGTGGTATTTGAGGAGCAACTTTGTACTTTTACCTACTTTTCTCATGGGTGTGAACACTTTAACTTTCTCCCCCACGCTGTACTCAATATGCCGATGGCATTCATCATATCTTTTCTTGTCCACTGCTTGCCTTTTTTCAATATTTTGCACAGCTATGCTTCTAGCTGCAAGTGCTCGTTCTCTTATCTGAATAACAGTATTATTTTCGACTGGGGCCATCAGATTTGCGTCGGTTGGTAGAACGGGCTGTCTTGCATATACAAGAAAAAATGGACTGAGTCCTGTTGTACTTTGCGGCGTTGTATTCATTGCAAATTGAGCATGAGGAATAAAATGATCCCAATCGTCTTGGCTGGTAGAGGTGAATATGCTTAGAATGGCTGCTATTGTTGAATTCATTCGTTCACAGTTTCCATTGCATTGAGGATGGTACCCAGTTGTTTGCTGCTTTCGTATTCCCATGATAAGCAATAATTCTTTGATCATATCCGATCTGAAAACCTGACCTCTGTCCGACAAGATTTCCTTAGGGCATCCGTAGCGAGCTATAATATTATTCAAAATGAACTTTGCGACCGTATCTGCCTTTCCATCAGGTGCTGCAGCAATTTCGAGATATCTTGTTGCATAATCCGCCGCAACAATTATTGTATTATTTCCATTTTTGGAACGTTTAAATGGCCCTAAAAGATCAATGCATATTTTTTGAAACGGCACTCCTACTGGGATTGGCTGTAAAAATCCTAAAGGTTTTCTGTTTGTTTCCCACTTTCTTGCCTGACAATCTTGGCAACCCTTAATATACTTTTCCACGTCTTTTTGTTGTCCGTCCCAAAAATATCTATTTTTGATTTTTTTATATGTCCGCGAAATGCCCAAATGTCCTGCCAATGGTTCGCTATGATTAGAAAATAGAATTTCAAAAACTAACTGTCTTGGAACAACCAAAAGATTTTCCAGTCCCTCTAGCGATACATACTTTTTATATAAAACTCCATCGATTAACGTAAAATTTTTGGCTCTCCTCCTCAAGCTAATATTGACGTTTTCACCATTCGGATTCTCCAGGGCTTCTATCAATCTCTTGACATTATCATCTTTTCTCTGTTCTTCCGCCATATCTTCATTCGTAGTAAGAAAGGTAGGTACATCAAAAAATAAATTTTCTTCTTCCAATTTTGGTGCTAAAACTGCATTTCTGGACAAACAATCGGCATCTTTATGAGTCGATCCACTTTTATAAATCACCTCGTGTTCAAACTCGTTCAGCTTAATAGCCCATCTGGCTAACCTTCCTGTGACGTGCTCTGAATTCTTCAAAAAACACAAAGCGTGGTGGTCGGTGGTAATCTTCACAGGTTTTCCATATATAAAATGTCGAAAATAGGTCAACCCCCAAATTACCGCCAAAGCTTCGAGTTCCGAAATCGTGTAGTTTTTTTCACTTTTTGTCAATGTGCGACTTCCATAAGCAATAGGGTGCATTTCACCTTGAAATTCTTGTAAAAGTATCACTCCTAAACCTTCTTTGCATGCATCCGATCTCAACTCGCATCCAATGTCTGGGTTGAAATGCGCTAGTACTGGGGCCTCTGTAAGTTTTTCCTTTAGAATTGAAAATGCCTCCTCCTGATCTTCTTTCCAATAAAACCCTGGATCGTTTTTTATTATTTCATAGAGCGGTCGTGCTATGATTGAGAAATTTTGTATACATTTTCTATAGTAATTTACAAGTCCTAAGAAACTCTGGGTATGTCTTCTGGATTTTGGTCTGGGGAATTCCGAAATTGCCAATAATTTTTCTGGATCTGGATATATTCCTTCTTCGTTGATGATGTGTCCCAATACCTTGACTTCCGGAGACGCGAACGTGCATTTACTGGTTTTTAATGTCAATCTTGCCATTCGGAGTCTTTCGAACACTTTCCTCAATCTTGCTAAATGTTCTGGAAATGATTCTGAAAATACTATAACATCATCCAGATAAACCAGTACGTTTGACCACTTCATTCCCTGGAATACTCTATCAGCCAAATCCGAAAAGGTGGAAGGGGTATTACAAAGTCCGAAAGGTAATTTATTGGATTCGTACAGTCCAAATCCAGGTGTGACGAATGCGGTATACTCTTTTAATTTCTCTTCGATCCCAACTTGCCAATATCCGCTGAATAAGTCGAGGGTGGAGAAGTACCTAGATTTTCCGAAATATGTTAAAACTTCATCGATATTTGACAAGGGGTAGTTTGACTTCTTGGTGATATTGTTCAATTTCCTGTAGTCTACACAAAATCGCGTTTTTTCCTCTTCTCCCTTTTTCTTTACCAATACGATAGGGCTCGAGTACGGTGACTGTGATGGTCTTATGATACCGGCATCTAACATTTCTTCTACTTGATCCTCAATTATTTTCCTTTCTTTAGGTGAAACTTTGTAGGGTTTACTTTTGAAGGGTGAATGTTCTAGTAACTCGATTTTATGTTGAACCATATCTGTAGATCCCATATCCTTGACGTCCATAGCAAAAATATCCTTAAATTCATCAATTAGATACTCAATTTCCATTTTCTCCTGTACGGTGAGCTCAGTTCCCAATTTGTAACATTTTTCAATATCCTTCGCTTTTTCATCCATTGTGTAGAGTACCATATTTATGTCCTTTTCTTCTTCCATGAAGCCTAAAGTTGTACCTTCGAAGATAACCTGTCCAATACTTGAAATATTCTTGAGTTTCAAAGTTGAATTTTCCAGTGTTCCCGAAAACTCCATACAAACTAAACCTCTTTTAGTAAAAAATACTCTGCTCTTTTCAAATCCTTGTAATTCCTGAATGTCGACATCAACGATTACTTCCTCTTGGGGTTCTAATCGACAATAGCACTTCAATATCACTTTCATTTCCATTTTCTCAATTTCCAGTAGAACGGAAGGGTCCAAATCTTGCAGAAAACTTGATTCTTCCACTTCAGTAGAGCTATCTTCCGTATTCCTATATACATACTCCTCATTTTTCCTATCAACTTTTTGGCTAATACCTTCTTTTAATTTTTCAAAACTTCTCTTTCTCAAGTCATTTTCCAAGTTCATTTTCCGTTGGTTTTCTATTTCTTGAGAAAGTAAGTCCATTCTTGTTTGATTCACATATTTCTCATTTTTTCTCTTAACTATTTTGCTTATTTCTTCTCTTAATTTTACAAAATTTCTACTTCGGATTTCAGTTTCGAGGTTTATTTTCTATTTCATGCGAAGAAATGTCACTTCGTGTTCGATTTTCCGTTCTTCCAGTGTTATTTTTCCAATTGAAATGTCTTCTTACTCATCCCTTTCCAAAACTCTTTCTTCTAGATTCATTTTCTCTATAAAATGCCTGATTCTATATTTCAATATTTTCCCTTTTGTTATTTTGCCTCTTATTTCCGTACCCATATGAGAACAAATTCGCGTTGTCTTTTTCATATCGTATCTGAAAAGGAAGTGTAATTTTAAATAACCCCTGACTCAAAATGACAACTTTTTCCTCTAAATTTATTATTGATTTGTGTTGTGTCAAAAATTCCATTCCCAAAATAAAATCACACGGTAGATTTTCGATAACTAAAGCTTTACAATACGTTTCCATTTCACCTGATTTCAAATTAATATTTGTGGTCCCTAAAACTGGTACCCTGAAACCACCCGCTGTCTGTACATGTTTTGAATAGGTACCGTAATTTTTGGAAATTTTTAACGAATTGACGTGAAACTATATTATGATTTGACCCCGTATTACAAACTATGGTTGCCGTGTTATCATTTAGAAGTCCGTTTATTTTAAGAACACCCGTTTCATTATTTTTGAGAGAATTTGACTCCACGTTTATTCCCACATGAATTTTATTTTGGATACCTGGTAAATACCAACAATCAGAAGTAAAATGTCCACGTTTGCCACAAACTTTGCAGAAAATGGTTCTTTTCATGTTCAAAAAGAATGTATTCTGATATAGATGCTGCCCGAAATTCCATACCTCGTCGTTTTTTCCATAATGTCCTCGATTTTGAAAACAATGTTCTTCAAATCATCCATATTTGTCTCAGCATTCTTCAAGAGTCGATAAGGGGTGTACAGTCTGCTTAGAAGTCCTCGTTCAAAATGTCTCAGAAACGTCTCTATGCTTATGTCTGGGTCAAAATCATAAGCTAACTCCGTGAGATCGTAGAAATATTTTCGTATTTCTTCATTTTCACCTTGTCTTCTACTGTACAGCTTCCATTCTTGTTTTTTCAAATAATATCCATTGTCAAATTCTCTGAGAAAATCATTTTTGAGCTCACACCAGGTTTTCAACAAGTTTTCCGATTTCCCTTTGTATGATTCGAACCAATAATATCCGGCTCCTATTAGGTAAACTCCGAAATAATAAATTTTTAACGCTTCTGTCCATGCATTCGCTGAAGAACATGTTTCATAATTCTTCAAAAATTCGTAAGGACAATCTTTCCTTGGGTCAAAATTCCGAGGTGCTACGAATTCAGGAAAGGCAGCGGGCGTCCCTTTCTTTCTTGCTTCTGCCAACGTAGTATCCATTGTGAGGGGGAGAGGAAGTTTCAGTAAAAAGTACTGTTAAATTAGTACCTACACGTAGTAGTTAGGTAGTTACTCTCATTTACCGTATACTCAAGATATAACAATTTTACACAAATTATTCTTGTATAAATCAATAGGGAAAACAACAAAATTCAAATAATTATACTGAAAATAAATCGTTAGAACTTAACATCAATAGCATTTATATTTAATCTTCATAAAATTCTCTGGAGGTTATTGCGTACGAAATAGCGTACTTTCGTCAAATAATATTTTTATTCTGAAATGCTATTGTAGCACAATACTTGGAGAGATTCAGTCAGAAACAAAACATATGGATCAGCAATTTCTACCTAGTTGTACCGGATCTAGGTCAAGTTCAAAGTCTATGAACTTCAAGCTAAACAACTATATTGAGTTGATTGTACCACTATACTTTCAAATAACTAACAAAATATAAATTGGACCATTATGAAGAATGAATACTAAAGCACGGCAGCCTCCACCACTTGTCGTGAATTGGGGTTGATTCACGACTAACTAGGTAGATACTGATCATTCATAGATTTAAAACACTTCAGAAAAATATAAAAACATTTATTTTACTATGTACAAATATGAGATTACGACGATTGAATTAAATGAAGGAATTAATGAATTAAATAATTAATGAATCAAAGAATTAATGAATCTCTCCTAGACTGGTTACTTTTGTATAAATTATTTTAGAAAGATCTATACTTACAATACATATTGGCTTAAACAGTTTATGAACATTTTCCATTTATTTGATATCGAATCTTCCAAACTCCCCCCATTGCCCTCACTAGCTGTGGGCACGGCAGAACTCTAAACTCGACTACCAGATCGAACTATCAGTGGCCTTTTTGAAAACTCTTGTTTATGTTATGTTGAGGACAAGTTGTGTTTCAAAATAAAATATCTTCTCTCACGTACTGAATTGTAAAAAGGTTACCCACGTATTGAAATATAAAATATTTTAATGTACAGGATGTTCCATATATTTTTGACAATATATTGAATCAAGAAGCAACATTTGATAGCAGTTGAGAAAAACGTTAAGTAATAGTTTTGAAAAATTGTTTTCCACAAGTATTTACTGACACATGTATCATGGAAAGTATTAAAACCAATCAGATTTGAAAACTACTGATTGTGGCTTTAAACTTTCCTTTTATTTCAGTAACAATAACAGACAAATAATACTTTTCGAAATACTTCAAAAACTGTCAACCTCCCATTCTTCCATATAGAGAGTGATGTAATTAAATATTCATAACACTCTTTCACACCTAAATGAAATCACTCAAATGCTTAGGTTTTCTAATATTTCTTCCTGATCTTCTCACAATCTGAGTTTCGAGAGACATACCACTGCTCCCAGCTTCATTGGTCATTAGATCTTCATCTATTCAAGTGACGGAAGCGTCACCCTTATGGTCAACGGGAACAGTGACACTTGGATCAGCTAAAGTTTGGTTTCGCGATTCATCTGATTCTTCGTTTTCCAAACTTACTCTGGATAATAATTGGTCGATATGTCGCATCATCTTCTGACCATCTGAAGTTGTTATAATATATGTGAAAGTACCGTTTTTCTGATGAACCTTTCCCCATTGTAATTTCGGAATAAAACTTTATCATTAGTTCCAAAGCTTCTAACCTCTTCCTTTCCTACACTCCTATCACCGTTACTCAATTTTGGATTAACCAAGTCAAAAATGGTTCTCAATCTCCTACCAAAAAGAAGTTCGGCTGGTGATTTTCCTTTTACACAATTTGGTGTAGTTCGCAAACTGAACAGGAGTCTAGGTAAAGTAATCTCTATATTGTCTGTTCCCATTTTTTCCAATCTCGTTTTTATTGTTTGAACTTGTCTTTCCACTTGTCCATTTGAAGAAGGGTGATATGGTGCTGTAATTATATGCTTTATTCCATTCTTGTTAGTGAAATCCATCATTACTTGAGATTTGAATGACTGATGATTATCAGATACGATCGCTGATGGAATTCCATGTACACAAAATATATTCCTTAACTCATCTACAGTTTCCTGAGAGGATAAGTGTTTCACCTTTTTTACTTCAATCCAATGAGAGTATGCATCAACTACTATCAAATAGATATGTCCTTTATGAGGTCCCGCATGACCTATATGTATTCTTTCCCATGGTCCGTGTGGAGGAGGCCAACTTCCTTTAACTGGTGGTGGATTGTTGCGATGTTTCTGACATTCTTTACATGAAGTTACAATTAACTCAATTTGTTCTTCTACTTCAGGCCAGCAGAAATAACTCCATGCCATCATTTTCATTCTAGTCATTCCTTCATGACATGCATGTAACTGGTTGAGGAATTCTTTCTGTAAAATCTTGGGAATAACTGTACGACTTCCCCAAATAACACAACCTCGCAATATAGACAGTTCCATTTTTCTTCTGGCAAAATAACTCATATCTTCCGGAACTTGATATGGCCATTCGTGTAATATTGCATGTTCAACTCTCTGTAACAAATTGTCTTGTTTTGTAGCCTCTTCAATCTCTCTTGATGTTATCAGAAAATCCCTCTGCCCCGATATTAAAAACACTTCTGACGGTTCTGGAATAGTACATACTTCTGTTGGTCTAGGCAATCGGGATAAAGCATCCACATTTTGTAGTTTCTCAGAAGATTTGTGTTTTATGACATAAGAATAAGCTGACAATTGTAAGAGCCACCTTATCATTCTGGGAAATACTGAATTTGGAGTGGACTTTTTTGGATTCAAAAGTCCAATTATAGGTTCACAATCAGTAACAATGGTGAACTCTCTTCCCGCAATGAACTGATGAAATTTTGTTATTCACAAAATGATTCCCAAGACCTCTCGCTCAAACTGGGAATAATTTCGTTCCGCTGGATGGAGTGTTCGTGAAGCAAAATATACAGGAGCTTCTGTTCCGTCAGGCATGATATGCGATAAAATGGCTCCGACTCCATAGGGGGATGCATCACAGCTGAGTACTAATGGTTTTTGTATGTCATAATGTATCAACAACGCATCGGATTGCAATAATTGCTTCATTGTTTTGAAAGCTATATCATGTTCTTCTAACCACCTCCATGGCTCATTTCTATCCAAAAGACGATATAGTGGTTCAGCAACAGATGCTTTATTTTCCAAAAACCTATCATAAAAATTCAGAAATCCCAAAAAAGACTGAAGTTCTTTTTTATTCTCTGGGGTTTTTGCTTGATGTATCGCTGCCATTTTATTTGGAGTTGGACGAATCCCATCGGCATTAATGAGGTAGCCCAAAAATTGTATTCGCTTCAGGTTGAACTATCATTTAGACTTCTTGAGTTTCAACCGTGCTTCCGAAATTCTTTCTAGAACCTTTGTAGTTCTATGTGTAAGATCAGCACCATCTCTGCCCATTATGAGAACATCATCGATAACTACTATTATACCATCAATACCTGATAATAATTTTTCCATTTCCCTTTGACAGATGGCTGGACAACTATTTACCCCAAAAGGAAGTCTCTTCATCTTGAATAATCCCTTTGATGTATTAATAGTTAATAACTCTGCACTTTGTTCATCTACAGGAAACTGGAAGTAGGCTTCTTTGAAATCTAATTTGGCAAATATTTTACCACCAGACAAGGAAGAAATTACTTCATTTATAGATGGAAGGGGATATACATCCACTTTCACAGCTGCTCGATTGACTGTACATCGATAATCCCCACATTATCTCACGCTGCCATCCATTTTGATTATTGGAACAACTGGGGTGGCCCATTTTGAAGTACGAATGGGTTCAATTACGTTCATTTTCTGTAAGCGCTCGATTTCTGTTTCAACTTTTGCTCTCAGAACACAAGATGGCGGGGATTTATTTCTACTAGGAGTGACATACGTCAAGATGGAAAATAACAAAAGTAAATTTCGGTTTTGAATGAGGCAATATTTAAGACAAAAAAAAAAGAAAATATCTGAGATCTGAGGGAAGACGATATAAGTATAGGAGGTGAACTTCGATCAAGTTTTACGAACATTTTACTTGTTCCCTTCACGAACCAAATCAGACTACCACTAAATCATAACAACGAAAATAAACTCAAACTGGTTCCAATTTCATGGGCGTTTACACCAAGCTGACATTAATTTGTTGTAAACATTTAACTAACAAAAACGTGATTTTTTTAATTGTTTTGATTATAAAATGAAAAGTACCAGAGCAATCTGGTTTCTCTATTGGAAATAATTGTAGATAATTGAATTACGAACGAAATGGGATGTATCACGACCCGGTCGGATAATTAGTAACGGAGAAAAACTGGAAAAACCGGAAAATTATAGGATTTTTAAAAAAATTCATAACTCCGCCATTTTTCAAGAAGTAGGATTGGCCTTCCTCATGAAAGTATTGAATCATATGTTCTTTATGTGTGCACAAAACAGGCGCTGTCGGATTGTTAGTTTTGGCATAATTGCAATTTAATTTTTTTTTGCAGCGTGCCTGGATGCTCTAGTGATAGCCCGATTTCAATTCCTCAAACAGAATATGAAAGTAGAATTATAGTACTACAAAATGTATATTCTCATTTTGCGCTACAGTGGTGCAAAATTGGTGAAAAATGCATGCAAACTGAAAACGTCCGAGTCCGCGTTAGCTGCCGAGCGGTAGGAGAATCCGGGAGATGAGGGGGATTCTCCTAATGAACGGGTTACGTGATAATAATACGCTTTCTGTCATATCCCATTCACTCCTTTCACTCGACCGCTTTCACCAGCTGGCCGTATTCAGTCATGTTTGCATTCATTTTTCAGCCAATTCGCAGCATTTTAGCGCAAAATGAGAATATACGTTTTGTGGTATCTACTGTACTTCTAATTTCAAAATCTGTTTTAGAAATTGAAATCGGACTATCACTAGAGCATCCAGGCAGGCTGTAAGATAGTGCAAAAAAAATTCAAATTGTGACAAAACTAATGATCTGTCAGAGCCTGTTTGGTGCACACATAAAGTGCACACGATTCAATACTTTCATGAGAAGGGCCAACCCTATTTCTGGAAAAATGGCGGAGTTATGAATTATTAAAAAAATCGCAATTTTTTTCGGTTTTTCCGGTTTTCCTCCGTTACCAATAATCTGATCGGGTCGTAAAACATTTCATTTTGTTCTTAATTCAATTATCTACAATTCTTTCCATTGAAGCAACCAGATTGCTCTATTAGTTTTCATTTTATAAGCAAAACTATTTTTAAAAAAACACGTTTTTTGTTATTTAAATGATTATAAAAAATTAGTAAATGACAGTTGCGAGTCGAAAACATGACAGAATATAACTACGGACTATCTTTCATGTTATGGCACAGTCAGTTTTCTACTAGTATTTTTGTTAGGAAAAACTGCCCTATTGATTGGCCTATTACCGATTTCGATGAGATTCTGATAAGTGATATTTCTAGACTTCTTAAATTCAGGGGTGTATTCAGAATTCTGATATTTCTGAAATTGAAATGGCATATTTTTTAAATTTTATTCTCTCATAACTTCTTCATGCATGGACGCATTCGAACGTTATTTTGACATAATTCATTTGAAAACATCGTGAATCCAGTGGAGTAGTCGTAATTCCTCTCAAAAAATTTTCAAAGTAGTTGTATGTTGTGGTTTCTTCAATTGATGTCTTAAACGCTTTTTTCCAGTTGGAAACGGATTTCAATAGAATGTTCCCAGAAAATCATAATATATGCTGAATGGCCCCAGGTTTGTGATTCAATATTGAAAGAAGCAGAAGAAAGAAGAGTTAAACTGAGTTCGAATGTGGGAATAGGTGAGCAGTTTAATAATTTTGTTCTGGTTGATGCTATTTAAAATTTAATTTCAGATGAATCAACACAGGCTTTGATGCTTTTGCCATTTTCATTCACCCCAGTCACCCTAAAGGAACAAAATGAACATCATAAGGAAAACTGGAGACAGCTTGAAATCTGGGAAAGTTTTTCTCTGGAGCTCAGGTGAGTGATATATCACTGCTAGAAAATATTAAATAAATCTTGTATACTTGTAAATTCTCTACAAATTAATGTTTTAATGTACTATGGCACTCTGACCTCAAACATTTTCGATTTACTCTATATTACATTTAAATTCAAATGACTGGATTGTAAATTTTTTCCATTTTTGAATACACAAATGAATATAATCGAGATTGATTCAATTGTTGAAAATTTGATGGATGCAAATCCCATTTTATTTTCATTTCCTAGGTAATGCATGTATTGAATGCAACCACAAATTTTTATCCAAGACTTTATCTACAAGTGGTACTTTCTACTAATATACAGAGTGTGTCACCTCTCTTTTGACATTACCACAACCAGTACTAGAACCAGTACTATAAACTATCAATATGATAATTTTGCATAGGACTAACATAATTTTGGACATTGGACAATGCCATTTAATTCCATAAATTTTTTTTTAGAAAATCATAGCAATTTCATTACTAAAAACTCAACCCTATAAAGGTAATAGATACAGTTGTGGTTAAATTGATAAGAAGTTAAGTAATGATTAAATAATAAAATAAATATCTAAAAACGATTTTGATATTCAAATTATTTTGGAGAAACTGAATTTTTCGATTTCGTATTTCCTTTTTTGTGGTGTTATCGTCAGAGCTGGAACAACATGAAAAATACTTCTTCACATAATCTTTTTATAAGCTTTCTTATGATGGTATCAGTTTTACTGTACCATGATTCTTTATCGAATAATCACCATCAACTCAATTTTTTCAAATACTGCTCTGTTTCGAAGATTAAGTTTTTTGAAGTATTTTTCTTCCTAAATTTCATGACTCGGAAAAGTCGGTTTCAAGATATTTCGGGTCTTTTTCGGCAATCATAAGGGATTTTTAAAGAGATTGTCACCAATCATTCAATGTGAACCTAAATTGTTGATTTTTATCAGATCTGGACGTATCACTCATTGAAATTTGCATTCCATATTATATATATTATCCAATATATTTTAGTCAAATACGAGTGTACGAGGGCTGACAATAAAGTAAGGTCTCCAACGCTGCAACTTCGCCGGATCACGCGCTAGGCGAAATCTGGCAACACCGCCGTGTTCCTTGGTTCCCCCACTACCACTTTGCTGCTGGGTGAGGCTTCCCCGACCGCTCAGTCTTGGCTGAGCAGCCGTCAACGATGGAGGTACCACTCGCGTCAGCGTCCAAGTGCGAATTGCGTTCTGTAATACGTTTTTTGAGTGCGAAAAAGGTGACACCTATTGAAATCCATCGTCAACTAGTTGAAGTGTACGGGGAAAAGTGTATGGACATAAAAAACGTGCGTAAGTGGAGCCGCGAGTTCAATTCCGGGCGCACTAATGTTCACGACGAGGAGAGAAGTGGCCGACCGTCGGTCTCGGATGCGATTGTTCAAGCAGTGGAGGCAGAAATGCTCAAAAACCGCCGTGCGACAATTAGGGACTTGGAAGAGAAGCTTGGAGGAGTGTGTAGCAGCGAAACAATCCGTCATATCCTTGTGAACAAGTTGCAGTACCACAAAGTTTCTGCCCGATGGGTGCCGAAACAGCTGACCGAAGACCACATGAAGCGGCGCGTGGAATGTGCGACCAAAGTTGTGGCCCGTTTTGAAGAGGAAGGCGATGATTTTTTGGAAGGGTTTGTTACGGGGGATGAAACGTGGGCTCATCACTACACACCCGAAACAAAGGATTCGTCCAAACAATGGCGCCATAGCGATTCTCCGAAACCCAAAAAGTTTAAGGCGACACTGTCAGCCGGCAAGGTGATGGCTACGGTGTTTTGGGATCGCCACGGGGTATTGTTGGTGGATTTCATGCCAAGGGGAACCACTATCAATGCAGCAAGGTACTGTGAGACCCTGGAAAAGCTTCGTCGTGCCATAAAAAACAAACGCCCGGGATTGCTGAGCAAAGGAGTGAAATTTCACCACGACAACGCGCGCCCGCACACAGCCAACGTTACCCTTGACCTGCTCAAGACATTTGGCTGGGAAATCATCGATCACCCTCCCTATAGTACCGACGTGGCCCCCAGTGACTACCACATGTTCCCCGCCCTGAAAAAACATCTCGGAGGGAAGAAGTTTGATAGTGACGCGGAGGTTCAGAAAGAGGTCAACACCTGGCTGCGCGAGGCGGACGGAGAGTGGTATTCTGCCGGCATAGACAAGTTCATCGTGCGGATGCGCAAGGTGTTGGAAAAAAATGGCGATTATGTAGAAAAGTAGCCAAGACCTTGGCCTTTCCAACGGTGTATCGCTTTTTGTAAATAAATGTCATTTTCTATGAAAAAAAAAATTGTAGACCTTACTTTATTGTCAGCCCTCGTAGTAAAAAACTTGATGGCATCCAGTGATGGTGAATACTCTGCCTGTGCTTCTGCCATAAGGTGTATAGAATTATTATTCAAAATGATTCAGGCCCTGAATCTTGAGTACCCTCCAGAAGTCCAGAATCAAAACACATCTGGTATTTTCTGCAGGAACTTGCGTTCGAGATACCAGCTTCCAATACATCAAGTAGCACTACTTGCATGATTTCTGATATACAGGGTGTATCTAAATAACACCGAAAAAATTAAAGGGGTGATTCTGTGATGAAAATTAATGTGAGTGTTTGGTATAAAATTTTTTGAAAAAACCCTCCCCGGAAAAGTTACACCCCTTCGAAAATTAAAAAAAAAGGTTTTTCTTTTTTATTTTCCCTGTATATCAAGCTAAAGACACGAAACTTGGTAAACATTATCTGTCAATAAGAGTACACTTTTTGAAATTTTTTCAACCCTAAAGTATGCTTAGAAGGGGTTGATTATTTCAACCCCTAAGATATTTTTTCTTACAACTTTTTTTTAGATGAAAATTTTTTCTTTAGAAAAGTATGACTGAAAAGCCCAATTCATTGACTAACTTTTTTAACTCTACAAGTTTTTTTCGAAAACTTAAGCATTTATGAGAAAAAAAAAATAAGCTCATGTAAAATAGCATTTTATTAAACAACAGCCAACCAAATTATGATTATGTTTATGAGACTTCTACAACTAAAAACAAAAGTGAACAAACAATGAACAAAAACCTGTCGAATATCGACAAAACAATTATAATAAATGTTGAAAATGACCGCCTTCAGCTTCAATACAAGCATCTACCCTTTTCCTCATAGAATTGCGTATACGATGAAATATTCCTGGAGAATTTCTTATAGTTTCATACCCTGCTACAATGCGGTTTCGCAGATCATCGATATTTTCAACTGGGTTTGTGTATATCAAAGATTTCAGATATCTCCATATGCAAAAATCCAAAGGATTAAGGTCAGGGGAGCGGGCTGGCCAGTTTACAGCTCCTCCTCGACCTATCCATTGATTGGCATACACCTCATCCAGGTGAGTTCTTGCACGTATACGAAAATGAGCTGGTGCACCATCGTGCATAAACCATGAATGTTGCCTAATTTGAATGGGAACCTCTTCAAGAAGAACAGGTAATTCTTCAAGGAGATGACAATATGCTTCACCATTTAATCGTAGCGGAAGAAAATGGGGACCAATTAAATGATTATCAATAATTCCGAGCCACACGTTTAATGAAAATTGATACTGATGATTTCCTTCAAAAAAGCCATGAGGATTTTCGTCAGCCCAAACGTGATTGTTGTGAAAATTTCTAATACAGTCTCTTGAGAAACTCGCCTAGTCAGTAAATAAAATATTACCTAAGAACTGTGATGCTTGGCCAATCATATTAATAAGCCACTGACAAAAAATCACACGGGGTAAAAAATCTCGAATCATTAACGCCTGCACCCGTTGAAGATGATAGGGATACAACATTTGTTCTTTTAAAATTCTAAAAACAACGGAATGGCTTACATGTAGGACACGCGCTATTCTCCTGGTACTAGTTTCTGGGAATTCTTCAATTGAATTAAGTACGGCTTCTTCTACAGCTGCAGTTCTAACTTCTCTAGTCCGACCAGAATCATAACTTCTTTTTTCAAAATTACCACGTTCCCGCAAGCGTCGGTGAATAGTTGTGAACGTAGTATAATGGGGTAGTCTACACTGTGGGTACTGTTCGGCATAAAGTCTTTGCGCTTCCAATGAATTACCGTTAGCACGACCGTATGTAAAATGCATATCTGCCATTTCCAAATTCGAATATGCATTCATATTTTGAATCAACTAATATTTCATACAATACATAATCATAAAACTTGTGAAACAAGATGGGTGACAGAAAATGACACTACACAATCCTAGTGTCAGTATTAATGTTTTTAGCACAGGCCACTAGACTTGCAAAATACACTCGCGTTAGCTCATCTTTTTGAAAATGCATTGCATTAGATTTTTTTCTCGTAAATGCTCAAGTTTTAGAAAAAAAAGGGTCAAAAAAGTTAGTCAATGAATTGGACTTTTCAGTCATACTATTTTAAAGAAAAAATTTTCATCTAAAAAAAAGTTGTAAGAAAAAATATCTTAGGGGTTGAAATAACAAACCCCTTCTAAGCATACTTCAGGGTTGAAAAAATTTCAAAAAGTGTACTCTTATTGACAGATAATTTTTACCAAGTTTCGTGTCTTTAGCTTGATATACAGGGAAAATAAAAAAGAAAAACATTTTTTTTTTAATTTTCGAAGGGGTGTAACTTTTCCGGGGAGGATTTTTTCAAAAATTTTTACACCACTCACATTAATTTTCATCACAAAATCACCCCTTTAATTTTTTCGGTGTTATTTAGATACACCCTGTATATTTTCATCTGAAATCAGACCAGATTTGAATTTTTTCAATTATTCAATAATTTCGTGACTTGAAAGAAAAAATTATGTCTATCTATTGTATATGCTTTGTTGAATTTACAGATGTGAAAAGTTTAATAGTCCATTTGAAACTTGTTCATGATATAACAGAATATTCTGATTATAAATGTGCAGAAATTTTAGTTCCATGAATTCTTGCAAAAAGCTTCTCAAAATTCATACAGCTGTGAAAGTAACAACTGTTACAAGACATGTTTCAGCCCGTAATATAACAAATGTAACTTCAAGTTCTGATTATAATTGTGAATAATTCCACTCACTTTGATAGAATTAATGCCAGAGTTTGATCAACAGATGGTGGATTGTTTTAGACATATATTTGTAAGATAATGAAATGTTTTCAATAGTTTGAATGAACTGTAATCTTCCGTTAATCAAATACTTTTGCAACGCTGTTTCAAGTTAAATGATCAATTCTACTGATCTACTAGTATAATTGAACATATTCTGGCGATCGTGACGACGGGACTTCAAGTAGACGATAAGCTCTGTACGCTGAACGATAGGATTGAACATTTGGAATTTGAACATAATGGACAAATAACGTCGGGTGTTAAGATCTGGTTTCACTGAAGAACGTGTGGCTATCGAAGAGATGATGAAGGATAAAAATACGCCAAGAATTGAAGTGAACAATAGATTTTTGAATATCACACTAAGGTATGAAAAACTTGGACAATCAGATTTGACCTATCGAGGAGCTTAATTAAAACAGGATAATCTGAAAGATGAAGATCTTGAGTCGGAATACGAAAAGTGCAATGAGTACGATCTGAAATATATTCGCACCAAGAGCATGGTTGATAATTTCCTAGAAAGAAATAAAATATAAATAAAATAAATAAAAATAGTGATACTTATGTCGTTTCGGGCGAATCAACAAATAATGATATTTCTGCGTACATTCACCATAAGTTCAAACCAGAAATTACCAGAAAATTTGATGGGAGTATAAGCGGATGGATTGGATTCTGGACACAGTTTTGACAAATTTAAAACCTCCTACGAGCTCTGAAACCTGATTCACCAGTAGCTGAATTAATTGAAATATTTACACCATCAAGCGAGAACTACACCAAGGCCGTTGATCTTTTACAATCAAGATATGAAAGAGATGAGTATCTGATTGAATATTATGTGAGGCAGTTACTGAATCTCGTATTATCAAGAACGGAAAGTAGGCCTATCGCAGAACTTTATGACGAGGTGGAGATACAACTTAACGCACTGGATTTTCTAAAAGTAACCTAAGAAAAATACGCTGCGACGCTATTTCCTTCAGTAGAATCCGCGATAGCTGAAAGTATTTTCAAGATTTGGGAGCGTCATCGTAACACCAAAGAGACTTCCATGAAACAACCTGCTGATTGTTTGACTGAGCTTCTAGAATTTTTGCGAATTGAACTTACTGGGGAAGAAAGACTCAAACTCCGATCGAATAACTTTGACAGCTATCCTAAAATGAAATTTTTTTCATCAAAATCGAAGGTGCAAGAGGTTCCCACTGCCGCAGCTTCATTGACGACTGATGATGTGAAGCCTCGTGAGATTTCATATATATTTTGTGAGAAATCTCATGCTTCCAAAGATTGCGCCAACGTCGTGAACATGACGCTTACCGAGAAAAATGAAATTTTTAAGAAAAAAAGGCGCTTGTTTTAAATGCTTGAGAAAAACAGGTCATTTGAGTTCCAGATGTAAAATATTCGTTAAATGTGCTGTTTGCAAAGGACGTCATTACCCTATCTTGTGTCAAAAAATTCATTAGATAACAGAAACACATAAACAAGTTCAAGTAACTACTACAGCCACTAAATATATAGGGTTTTCCGCATTCGAGTAAAAATTACTTTTGTGATATTTTTAAATGGGACACCCAGTGTATTTTTCCATATTTGGTTAGAGATCGTCATTACAAATCCAGTGATATCAGGTTTGATGGGATTATGTCAAACGACTGCGGAGATATCGGCAAAAAACTTCCTCGTATGTCTAATGAATATGACTGAGACTCCATACGATTCGGAAGGTCAAAAGTCTCTGTCGCACTCATTGGGCATATGAAGAAGTATTTTGCTCATATCTCCGCAGTCGTTCGACATAATCCCATCAATCCTGGTACAACTGGATTTGTAATGACGATCCCTAACCAAATATGGAAAAATACACTGGGTGTCCCATTTAAAAATATCACGAAAGTAATTTTTACTCGAATGCGAATAACCCTAAATATTTTGGGTGAGGTTCAAAAATTGGCCAATCGGAAAAGAAAATCGACGTGTTCGAGGAATTTTCCAAAATATATTTATATTCAGAAATAATGAATTTATTCCATTCATTTGCAACGTACTGTATAAATTCACATGCAGTCTACCACATTGAATTGAAATCTTTGCACACTAGTTTTGTATCTGAGTTTGAAGTCCTGGATCAGGAACGCATTTGCGGTTTCGTTCCAAGAGTGAATAACATCGCTCTGTACAATAAATTGAAAGAAAGTGGTACCTATTATTTTGACTGATTATTCAGCTGACCAAGTCGAAAATAGTTATGATGTGCAAATACTGCTCGAAGCAGATGCATGGGCTGAAGTGATTTCCTCTGAACACATTCAACTAGACTCAGGGATGGTAGCCATCAATACTAAACTTGGTTGGACGTTATTAGGCTGTTCTGATGAGAAGACAACTGTGGCCTCGACTCTTCTCGTTACTTTGACTTGTCATACCCTTCTGAACAATTTTTGGGATTCGAAACTCATGAGAATACGTGATTCAGCTGTCAAGGTAACTCAAGAGGAGCGGGATCGTCAGGTATCGGAGTTTTTTGATGATACCGCAGAAATTGAAGATGGACAGTACATCGTCAGACTACCATGGATAGGGGGCATGCGCCGCTAGAAGACGATTATGAAGCTGCATTTAGGAGACTCACCACATTGACTCGGAAATTAATAGCAACCGACCAGTACAAAGAATATGATTCGGTTTTCCAAACTTGGATCCGTGCAGGTATTGTGGAAATGGTTCTAAATCAAGAAGTCACCCAACATGGACATTATTTGCCACACAGAGCAGTCTTCAAAGAGGCAAGCACTATACGTGTAAGACCAGTATTTGACGCATTCAATCGTAACAATAAGAGAAATTCACTCAACAAATCACTTGAAAAGGGTTCTAATCTAATTGAGCTCATACCCACACGATTAGGAAAAATTGGCGTATTTGCAGATATAGAAAAGGTTTATCTGCAGATTGGTCTTCATGAAGGTGATTTTTTACGTTTCCTGTGGTGGACTGAGGATTCGCAAATTTTGATTTTGAGGCAATGAAGGGTGGTTTTCGGTGTTTCTTTAAGTCCTTATTTATTGGGAGCAGTTTTGCAGCACGTCTTTCAAAATGCTGACCCTGCTCTATCCAATACAGCTGAGAAACTGAAGAGATCCTTTCATGTAGACAACTGCTTAACATCGGTGGATACGGATGAAGATTTGCACACATTTGTTTCGAAATAAAAACAATTTTTGTCGTCTGCAAAATTCAATTTGAGGGGCTGGTATCTAATGTGGAAAAAGTGGACCGAGTTGAAAATGTTTTGGGCCTGAACTGGTACTGTAATTCAGATAAGATTGGACTGAATATAAAGCCACTGTTGAATGTGCCGGAGCCATTGACTCGACGGATTTTGTTATCAATCGCTCAACGCGTCTATGATCCGATTGGATTTTCAGCGCCCATCAGTCTGGTACCGAAGTTTCTTCTTCAAAAAACTTGGTCAACGAAAGCTCTTTGGAATGACCCACTTTCTGATGACATCTGTAAGAATTTCAAGAGATGGGTCGAAGAAATTCCTCTTTTGAAAGAGTGCAGAATTTGTAGAAGAATATGCGTGAATGAAACTTCTACAATGCACGTATTCTGTGACGCAAGTAAGGTGTCGTGTGCTTCTTGTATTCTTATACGAACTGAGTATGATAAACAAGTTTTTGTAACGTTGGTCATGGCTAAAACTCGAGTTGGTCCTCCTGATGGTGTAACAATACCGCGTTTGGAACTCATTGCTGCTTTGATTGGCTCTAGATTGCACAAAATGATTTCTTCTAGTTTCAACATCGAACACGAAAATATTACTTTTTGGTTGGATTCGTCTGTCAGAGTCAATAGAGTAAAAACTTTGAGTGAACCAAAGCAATGGAAGCATATCAAAGGTGACCTCAATCCAGCTAATCTAGTTTCACGAGGATGCACCCATTGACAACTCCTCGAGAGTGGATGGTGGGAGGGACCATCATGGCTCTATCTACCCCAAGACTGTTGGCATTCTTCAGAGCCACTTTCGGACGAAGTACTGAGTGAAATCGACAGGGAAAGGAGAAAAACTGTTGTCGCAGCTATCGCAACTGAGGTGAAGACGTTCACATTTACGTTTCTTGCTGAACGATTTTCAAGTTATTACCTCATTGTTAAAATTGTGATGCATATTATAGATGCTATCTGCATACTTTGTCCACAGTTCATAAATTTCAGTGGTCTGAATGATCAATCCGCCCTGAAAGAGGATACACAAGTAAAAAGTTCATTAATTCAGAAATAGTTTTGCTGCGTTTCATTCAATAGGAATATTTTGATGAAAACAGAAAAAAATCAACTTTGAAGGGTGTGATAGATTCATAATAATGATCCACGCTGTATTTAGGTTTTATTTCTATTCGTTTTTTACTTATGTGAGATACAGCCAGTTCACGGATATAGGCCTTAGAATGTAGATTATTATTGATGTCGGGGAGTAAACAGTTGTGCAAACTAATTGGTTTTCTTTCTACAACCTGATTCCCTCTGAAGTACATTACAAAATGGCGACGAGGATGGGATTTTAACAGCTGTGCAAGAAAAGTGAAAAGTGCAGTGATAATATTCCCGTTATTAATATTTCAAGTTACCGGCAAGTTGGCAACACTGGTCTTGTCTAAATCAAAGTTTCAAAATGGCTGCGTTACATCGGACATTGAATAAATTCGATCATGTTACTTCAGATTGGAATATATTTTTAACGCAATTGAAGCAATATTATAAGATCAATAAAATTCCCGATGCTATCCAAAGAGATTTACTATTGAATTCGTTTAGTGAACGCACCTATAAACTCGTGCTGAATTTGTGCGTGTCGACAGCTTCCGATAATAAAACTTTTGAGGATCTGAAAAGATTCGTCTTCCGGCAATGGTGGAGGACAGACGGCGTCCTCAGTTGGAAGTCAAGTAAATGTGTGTGAATGTTAAACTATGTTGAAAATTAGCAGTATTGTGTATTGTCTATGAGTGTTATGTGAAATTGTGATATTCTCTGGCTCTCTACGCCGGTATCCAGGCCGGATGACAACGGATTTGTCGGAGCCAGGGGCCATACTGCTATTTCAAACCTCCTGAAATATATTTATTTACCCGATCTGGAGAAATTGATGTCTCGTAGGACGTCGAACTCCAAAATACTAAGCGAAGAAGAAGAAGAAGAAGAAGAAGAAGAAGAAGAAGAAGAAGAAGAAGAAGAAGAAGAAGAAGAAGAAGAAGAAGAAGAAGAAGAAGAAGAAGAAGAAGAAGAAGAAGAAGAAGAAGAAGAAGAAGAAGAAGAAGAAGAAGAAGAAGAAGAAGAAGAAGAAGAAGAAGAAGAAGAAGAAGAAGAAGAAGAAGAAGAAGAAGAAGAAGAAGAAGAAGAAGAAGAAGAAGAAGAAGAAGAAGAAGAAGAAGAAGAAGAAGAAGAAGAAGAAGAAGAAGAAGAAGAAGAAGAAGAAGAAGAAGAAGAAGAAGAAGAAGAAGAAGAAGAAGAAGAAGAAGAAGAAGAAGAAGAAGAAGAAGAAGAAGAAGAAGAAGAAGAAGAAGAAGAAGAAGAAGAAGAATAAGAAGGAACTGAAAACCTTATTAGATAAACATTTCAGCCCAATAATCTTCTTTTTTAGTGAAAGAATAAGGTTCTATTGCGCTCGACGGGAACAAAATTAGTCGGTTATGAACTTTGCAGGAAATGCCAAGTGAGTTATCCACATTGTTGAGAGACCTTTTTCTGGTAGGAGTTGGAAAGGGTTCCATTCAAGATCGACATACAGAAGAGAAACATGATGTAACGTTCGAGAGGTTGTTGGAATTAGCATTGAGTAAGGAGCAATGCACAAAAGAATTGGAGAGTTCTGAGTTTCAAGTGAAGCGTCAGCCAATTGACGACACCATACACCAGCTGAGATCCAGAAATAGGTTTCAAAGACCTCAGGCTCAGGAGAGACCCTCAGGAGGGTCAAGCCAGGGAGTTAGTGCATGTGCACCTAATAGGCGTTGCAAGGTTTGTAGTAGGCAAAACCACGAAGCAAGTAAGTGTCATTATAGTGAATATGTGTGTAAGCAATGTGGTATAAGTGGCCATTTAGCCCCCATGTGTAATAAAGGTCAAGAACTTCCAGAAGACATTTTTTTGTTGAAACGGAGACACTTAAAAAAGACGATGAAGATTTTTTTCATATTTATAGTACAAATTTCCATTTTGATGAAAGCCCTATGCAAATTTTACTGAAAGTGGAAAATCAGTTGGTTACATTTGAAATTGATACGGGTTTCGCATTTTCAGCAATATCCGAGCAATTATATCACACTAAATTTGCCGAAATCAAATTACAACCTACTGATTACAAGAGATTACGTAGGGTATTCATTTTACCTATTGGGAAAGCATTATCTGAATTTTCAATACAATGATACTGTAGATGTATTAGAAACATATGTAATTGAAGGGGAAGGACCACCCTTATTGGGCAAAAATGGTTTTAAAAAAATAAATTTAGGAATAGTTCCGTTGAACTCGATTAATTGTAGTGACAAACTAACAACCATCTGCGAAAAATATTCAGAAATTTTCAGTAACGAATTAGGGTTATTGAAGAATTATACTTTAAATTTAACTGTGAAGGAAAATGTTTCACCAAAATTCTTCAAACACCGACCTCTGCCTTATGCAATGAAAAATAAAGTTGAATGTGAGATTGACAGATTGGTTAGTTTGGGGGTATTGAGACCAGTAGAATATTCTGACTGGGCAACCCCCATTGTACCTATATTAAAATCAAATGGAACCATAAGAATTTGCGGGGATTTTAAAATAACCTCAAATCCTGTGTTGGATAAAATATATTATCCGCTGCCGAGAATAATTGATTTATTCACTCAATTGAAGGGCGGAGAGAAATTTCCAAAAATTGACTTAAGTCAAGCCTATCAACAAATTGCAGTGACAGAGGAGACCACCAAATTGATGACTATATCCACACACAAAGGATTGTTCGGCTACACACGTCTGGCATATGGGATTACCAGTGGGCCAAGTATCTTTCAAAAAATTGTCGAAAATATATCTGCTAATATGTCAGGAGTGGTAGTATTCATTGATGACATTCTGATATCAGGTGTAGATGAAATTGACCATTTTAAAAATTTGGAATTGGTGTTCAAATTGTTAAAAGATCATGGTTTGAGGGTACAGAAAGAAAAATGTTCTTTCTTTCAAGATAAAATAGAATACTTGGGGCACACCATTGATAAATATGGGTTGCATAAATTGAAAAAAAATATGGAAGCCATAAAATTGTCCCCAGCACCCAAAAATGTCACGAAACTAAAATCATTCTTGGGAATGGTCACATTTTATATTAAATTTATACCAAATGCGGCAAACATTTTGTATCCACTATACAATTTATTAAAGAAAAACGTAAATTTTTTTTGGAGCCAAGAATGTAAAAACGCATTTGAACACATAAAACGAGAAATGATGAAGGAGTTCTAACACATTATGACCTAGAAAAAGAGTTGAAGTTGACAGTAGATGCGAGTTCTTATGGCCTAGCTGCGGTAATTAGTCATCGAAATCAAAGAAATGATGCTGATAGCCCAATTGCGTTTGCTTCGAGAGTTTTAATGATACAGAAAAAGGGTATAGCCAATTAGATAAGGAGGCTCTTGCTCTGAAATGGGGGGTGTCCAAGTTTCATGATTATCTGTATGATCGCCACTTCACCTTGGTGTCTGATAATAAACCAATCATAAGTCTTTTTGGTTCAATAATGGTATTCCATTTATTGCAGCAAATAGACTGCAAATATGGTCTCATTTTTTGATGGCATATGATTTTGATATTCAGTTCGTGCGATCTGACAAAAATATAGCAGATCGTTTGTCAAGATTGCCACTACAAAATTTTGAGGAAGACACATTGAATAATATTTCATATATGCACTATGTGTAAGAATTTTTGCCCCTCAGCCATCACGATATTAGATTGGCGAGTAGAAGAGATAAAATTATGTCAAATTCAAAATTACCTAAAGAATTTTTACCATTTGTCAGGCGTAAAAACGAATTGACTGTAGAACAAGATTGCCTCATGAAAAATATAGAGATTCAGTTCTGAAAGAATTGCATAATTCACACATCGGCATCGTCAAAATGAAATCTCTTGCTCGTTCATATGTATGGTGGCCTTCGATAAATAAAAATATTGAACAGTTAGTGAATGACTGTAGAACATGTCAAAAATTCAATAGAACTCCTGAAACAAGTATTCTCTAACCGTGGGAATATACTGATGAATGTTGGTCAAGGTTGCATTTAGATTATTTTGGTCCAGTGTACAATAATCATTTTTTAGTTTTGGTAGATTCCACAACAAAGTGGATTGAATGTCACAAAATGAGAAATATAATATCTTCGGCAACAATAGACAGGTTAAGTGAAATATTCTCTAGGTTTGGTCCGCCGAAAATCATTGTTTCAGATAATGGGCCACAATTAAAATCCGAAGAGTTTTCTCATTATTTAAAATTGAACGGAATAAGGCATATACCATGGCAGGTGAAACACGTCCCGAAAACCAGTTCGATACTACTTGCGAAATGCAATGTAAAAAGTGTAAACAAAGAGTTGTGAATTGTGTCAATTGTGTTAATTGTAATTCGTGTTTTCATGCAAGCTGTGCGAAAAACATGAAATGTCAAGTCGTCGATAAAAACCTAGTAAAGTGCTGTGAAAAACCTATCGAAATCTCTATGGAAAATGATACGGATAGCGCGTTTTTCGATGCAGTAGATAATATAAGTTCCGATAAGAAAATTGACATTGAAATATTCAAGTATATTGTCAAACAAAAAGATATAATTATAGCGGAATTGGATGATAAATTAGAAATATTGAAGGAACACTTAGCTAACGTCACAAAAAACATGAGCACAACAAAAACGCCAGATTTAGCTGTGAAACAAAACCAGCGAAGCAAAGAAAAAGTCCCTATCACGAGTTCCTTACCAGTGGCGCCGACAAACTCTGGAGAATTTTTGACAAATGCTCCCGTTAATAAAATCTCGCCTCAAGAAGTAAAGAAGGCGATTTCTGAAACTGAATAACAAATTACATGCAGTAAATATATAAATATTAATAGCGGAGCATCTACAAGCTCTGACGAAAAATATTCCTATAGCAAATGGACTAAAGTCGAGCATAAGAAACATAATAAAAAGCCAAGAGGAAATCTATTAGTTGGTAACTTTTCTGGTCAAGCAACTGTTGAAGGCATTGAAAAAAGTGTGGATCTCCATGTTTATAACCTCAAACCCAATACTACTGAAAAAGAATTGAAAACTTTCCTACTGTAAGAAATCATCATGACGCCTATGGGTTTGATGAGCTCATCATTGGAACAAGGGCTTATTCATGGGCACTAGATGTTTACTCAGCAAATAAGTGAATAAGAGGCGACCGAGAAATGAAGACAGTATTCGTTTAGCGTTGGTGTGGCTTAGACCATTTAGTGTTCCCGAATATATGGTGTTTATGCATTCATTTGTTTATTATTTCTCTCGCTCTCAAAGTTAGTCAAACATTCTACAGCTTGCAGCGGCGGGATCTGCCTTCGCGCCAGTGAACGTTTTGTGCTACGATAACCGATGAAACATAGTGCGTTTCCGTGCTTTCGCTGATTGATTTATAGCTGTGTCCACCGGCACCCTACGTGCCATACCCTTTACTGGATTTACAAGGTCTGTTTATTGTTGTTACGTTTATATGGATTTTTCTTATCGCTCAACGTAGATATGCTTTATGATTAACTGGCTCTTGATTTATCCGACGCTATAGGGTGGCAAACTATTAAACCGCGTAGGTTTTGACTGATTCCCGTTGTATGTTGAACTACCTTCTGTACTCCCATCAGTGAGTTGATTAACGTATAAATCGACATTTCTGCAACGTACACCGGGCGAACCCCATTGAAAGTCACCTACGTTATCTACGTCACAATGGGTCGTACTAGATCTTCATGCTCTAGTTCTACCACTAGCGACTCTGATGGTGGTCATTACTATAAACGAACGAAACGGCGTTGTTCAAGGAAAGAAAGTAGGGACATTCACACTACGGCCATCTCCCACGATGAGCCAACTCCCTCGACGAGTTTTACCGCCAATGCTTCCTACACGCCACCACGACCTTCGCGTTCCCGCAACAGGGATGACAAGGTTGGACGCTTGGAAAATTTGGTAGAATGGTTGATACCCCATCAGACACTGCCCAAACGTAGGGAACACACTTTCATTAAACCCGAATGCATCCCGGAATTTACCCCAGGCAATCCAAATTTTAGTTCCTCTAAATGGATTGACAAAATTGAACAACTAGGTGTCATAAATAATTGGGATGAATCAACCATGGTATTCCACATGCAGACCCGATTATCAGGTTTGGCACGAAAGTGGTATGATAACTTAAAAACATACCAATTGAGTTGGTCCGAATGGAAAGAGCTGATTATGAAAACATTTCCTGAACATCAGGACTACGCAACAACCTTAAGGAAACTTTTGGACAGGGTTAAGTTGCCCAACGAAACTTGGGAGAAATATTATTTTGAAAAAATGGATTTGATCAGTGCTTGCGACCTTGTTAAAAAAAAGGCCGTGTCATGTTTGATTGACGGTATTAAGGACACGAGTTTACAGGCAAAAGCACGAGCTGGTCGGTATTCCACACTAGATGCTTTGTACGCGGAATACCTTTCCACATTGAGGTCAGGAGTCATGTGTGAGGTATCTTCATTTTCACGGTCAGGAAGCAAGCAATTCCACAATTTCAATCGTGGAAAACTCAAACGGTTCACTCAAAAGTCTGATCGATCTTTCAAAAATGAACAACATTGTTACAATTGCAAGGAAAGGGGACATCATGCTCACAAATGTACAAAGCCTAGAGTAGAGTGTACAATTTGCAAGCGTTTGGGTCATTTGGCAAAGGATTGTCGAAGAAATGTCATACGAAATCAAATAGTTAACACCATACCCGAATCTCAAGACCTAAATGACAGTTATTTTTTTGACTGTACTGTTAATGGCAACTCCACAAGAGCATACGTTGACTCTGGCTGTGGAGGAGTTCTCATCAAGGAGGAGGATGCCAAAAGATGGAACCTCAGGTACAAACCAACCGAGTTCAAAATTTCCGGATATAAGGGGTGCACTTACTCATGTTTTGGGAGAGGTCAAAGTATTTGTACAAATTGACCGTTCTGAAGGCACTGTGAATGCACTTATAGTGCCCAATATTGCACAACAAGTTTCAGTGATGATTGGACAATCATTCCTGAATCAACCACAGGTTTGATGTTGGTATCAGGAAGGAAAGTTCGGCTATTGTCCAGAGACGATGACCTTTGCACGTCATTAGAGATTCAACCCAGAAGAGGATTTCTAAGCTGTATTCACCCAACCCACATTCATCCAAATAATGAAAGAACTCATTTTTTAAAACAAATTAACATTTATTGAAACAAGAAAATTGAATAAAAGAACGAAGCTGCTACACTAGCAGGACAAAAACTAAACAAATGAATTATGAACAAATATAGGTATAAATAAAATACTACTTACAATATGCTGGTGACCAGCAGAGCCAGAGATGGGGAGATGCCAAACATTTTCAAGTAATACTTAATTAATTTTCGAGCTGTCTTTAACTCAGCTGACGAGTGACGAGTGATAAGAATGAAATCATGAATGAATCTTGACCTGCCCAAAAGGTGTATTTATAGAGAAACAATATGATGAGCTTGCATTTTTCGTTAGGTCGCTGCACGAATAAAAGTGCTTACCTTCTCTGTGCAAGTCTGTGAATTTCGAGCTAGTTTATATTTCTGTATCCGGTAATTGTATCAATTTTGATGTCTATGAACTTGAAGAATTAAACTATGGAATTGTGGATACTGAGTGTTTTTATTTTAAAATGTTGAATGCCTACATGGATTTGAATTATTTCATGATTATTTTGTATATTTGACACATCTCCCCTCCGTAGACAAAGCTGGCCCCCAGCTTTCTGGACATTACAAAAAAAACGACAAACAAAATCAAAACAACTAGTTGAAATTAACTTCAAAGTGAAAGAATAAAAATAATACTTAGCATTAACATAAAATAATTTGAAATAGTAAATGATTCACATGCAATCATAACAAATACTATACAATATACTAATGTGATCTATACAGATAAAAAACAAAAACTATTTCGTCCAATTATTCAATTTGGCAATTATGAGTTCCCACACTAATATTGTCATAGTCCGGCACTGAACTTTGTCTTGTGTCACTACAGCGATCTTGCTGCGCAGCGCTCCATGTACATTAGGATCGTATCTCGGCTGAAGTCTGCATAACGTTCCCGACTGAAACGGTTTTGGCTGGATGGCAACGTAGCATAGTGGACTGGACTTGGCATCTTGGCAAATACTTTTATTACGTGTTGCGTTGTTTCTTGCATTCACAGAACATATTGGTGTTGTTCTGCGAACTCTATCTGTCAGTCAGAGCCATGCCAATTCTGTCAATTGTTTCAAGAGAAGAAGAATTATGACATGAAATGACATTGACATATGACATAATATAATATTGTTCGTTGTTTGAATGTAGCGGTAAATTTTGGCGGTTCATTATTACAATATTCATTCAGTTTACAAAAGACATTTTTATTCGTGTTTTTTGTGTAATGGTGTATCCAGTTGTTGGACAACTTCGATTATGGACTTTCACTCCTTGGATTACTTCGGAATGCTTCAAACATCTATCGTTTCCAGATTCTGGTAAGATATGTCTAGTCAGCATTTTGTAAAACTCGTTTTCTAATAAGAGTTCTGAAATATTTCCACTAGGTTTCCGGGGATTTGGGTCCTGCAGCACTTCATCTTTGTTGGTGGATATTGCCTGCACACCCAGGAACTGTTTACCGGCTACTCAGAAAAACTGCGAACGCTACAACGTAAGTGTTTGCTTCTGGTTGATTACCACATATTTGGATCACAGTAATTCAACTTCATGTATCTAGGTCCTTTTGCCGACTATGTTACATTCTGCCTAACGTCCTGGAGTAGAAACCGTGACAGGGGTGATGGAGTAGTGACTGTCTCAGGGGCTGCTTTGTAGTGCCTCGGGGTGTGGTGGTGGCTCCATTGCATGAAACAAGAGAGAAATTCGGCAGTAAGTTCGTTAAGTACATATTTGTATTCTTATAGCTAGGTTATAGAACTAATATTCACAAAAATTCGAAACAACAATCACTGAATCACATAACATTCTTATAACTAATCAAGTTTTATTACTTCTTCGAGTAGAAAATTGTTTAAAGTCTACAAGACAATAGTAGATCATAACAATATTTTTCAAACTTTAAATGAAACTTGCTGGTTTCTATTAGGTGAAAATGTTTTCACGGATTACTGGTTAATAATAACACACCCACTATAATACTCATTACTTTGTTAAAATTGATTTTTCACCATTCGACACCTGCCTATTTATTTGAGTGTCACCTTATCTGATAATTTTATGTTAATGAAAGAATAGGAAAGTGAGAAACAAAAAAAAATTATATTTTTTGAAAATCTCTATCAAAAAACAACTACTTTCCTGGCTAGTACCTACGACGAACATTGAATTAGATTTGATAGAAATTTTGTAGTACCACATGTTAATTGCATCTCTAAGATATTGCATATATATATATATTATTTTCATAATCATGACGTAGTCAAGTTTCTACATCTTACTTCACTATTGTCCCCTGTTGAGACAGCTTTCTCTATCGTAGTACTTTCTACAACATTTTACCTATTGTCTTTCTTCAAAAGACCTCATATATTGGCATTTCATTTCATGCCTCAAAAATAATACTTATCATCTTTTAATTCTTCATCAACAACTATACGTGGCGTAGCACATTTTCCACTCCTTGAATAATTTACAAATGACATGCAGTTTTGGGAGCGTCCTCCTCAACCTGCACTTTCATTTATCTCAGTGTATAGTCTATACAAATTATTCTTCTTCAATATAATCTTCAAAACAATCTTCAATTCTTACTTTTCTCAATATATCTTCTATCTATATGCTTCATTTACTTCTTATAATTCTACACAGTTTTTTGTCGGTAGATTATTCTGAGATGCTATTTCCTATTCCTTTTCAAATAAAATAAAAACAAAACTGTATGAGGTGACATTGACTCATTTCTACTTTTTCAGGCAGGGGTGTATCAAAATTCATTATTTATTTTTATTATTGCTCATTTTGTAGTTATTATTTATGAAGATTTTTTCTTTAAAAATGTATGCTGGTAAAGGATTTTTATTATTGTTTTAGGTTCTCCACCAGATGAGAAGAACTTAGCAATGCGTTTGTACCATGTGCCATTAATTCGGTTAGGACAGCTATACGAAAACTTCAGTTTCGTTATTTTCCAAATCAATAATTAGAAATTTAGACATGGTCTATCACCTCTTTGATAAACATGTTCTGTTATGTTATCCAAGTGTATTCCTTTTTTTATAATAAAACTTCAAATATTTGCTTTTGACTCATTTTCAACTACCAATCCAGTGCAACTGTATCTCTTGTAATCATCAAATTTTTTACGATTATTTTTACTTTACCCATCTTCTCGGAAACACATCGAGAAAAAATATATTCATACATCAAAATCATCATCATTATTCTCTTGGAAATACATCAAGAGCATATATATTATCATATTTCATTAAACACACCTCAAGTCTCTTGGTAACACCTCAAGAGTAAATAATATACCACAGGTAGACGTTCAATCCCAACTCTAAGGATATTCTTCCACGTCCCCTCTGCAAAATCGAATACGAAAACTTCCTTAGGCAATTATTCAATCCTCTTAGGATATTCTTCCATAATCCCCTCAAGACAAAGGTAACCTTATTACCCAATAATTATTCTCATATCATTTCAGCATATTTCATGAGGTCATCATAAATCGTATAAAAAGTTGATTGTACACTTCAACACACAGTTTCACCAAACAAGTCGATGGGCAATGATCAAAACAAAAAAGTGTTTGCAAATCAGAACATGTTTTTCTTTAAAAAAAATGTTATACCTATATGCATTGAATACAAAGTAAAAAAATTATTGATCAGACTTTTGTTTTTTCATTTGTACGTCATTTTATTCAACAAAAAATGTTTTCAAAAACAGTGATCAACATTTCTTTCAAATTTTCAAATAATAAAGAATTCATAAAGACCTCCTAACCAAACGGCTTGATTTGCACAGAAACTAATTAATATGTTTTCTGACTCAATTTCTTCCAACAATTTTTTGAACATACCAAGAAATTGCAAGAGTCATTTTCAAAAAATAGTGACAGTTTGCAAAAAAATGTATTGTTTATCAAAATAGAAAGAGACATGAGTAGATAAAGTGCAATGAAGGTAAAGGCCACAATTCATGCTTCATTGACTTTTCATTATTCAGTCTAAAGTGGACAGCATAACAATATGGCGAAAAAATTAAGTAACCAGTAGATTCAAGAAATGATACGGATTTTTCTTTGTTGCCAGCATCTTTCGCGCAATCACTTTTCATATAACATCAAAAATTGTATGGGAAAAGTTATTATTATGCCTACTTATAACAAATTACACAAAAATTGCACTTAAGTATGTCAAACTCACGTTCAAAAGAGTTTGGTTAAGAACCCTGTAGCTTCGCCTCATAGTAAATAATCATGTTTTATGAATGCGATTTCCAAATAATTTTTTAAACGAAACCTAATTGAATCACTAGAAATTCAACAAATATTTGTCATGTTCTACTAACTTACTATACGTTGTCTTGCCCTGAAGGCAACGCATTTCAAAATTGTTTTTCAGTATGCGGTGTGACACAAAAAAAAATCTCAATTCATGTTTTACCAAATACAATTTTATTTTCTGAAATGTTCTGTGGATGTTTGGTTTCAACAACCACCGTACCCAGATATTTCCACACATTGTTATTATTTATTTAATTTTTTTAATTGCCAGTTATTTTTCATTGAACTAAGAAATTTTAAATATCATCTGAAATGAAAAATACTAGCATAGATCGAACACTACTCAATTGGAGAATGTATTCTTGGAGGAATCAAATTTTTTTTATTTTATTAATCGCAAATCAATGGGTCATACCTAAAAGAGATCGTGGAAACAAATATTTTTATCCTAGAGCTGATTTGGAGAAAGAAACATTGAACTTTTTTTTTATTATTTTGATACTCAAACAATGCGAATATAGATTGTACCGCAAATTAAATAAAAATCACCTAACAATAAAATATATAGTTCTTTCTGAAATTGAATAGTGGTAACTAGCGTTTTGTTTCACCAAATATCACTGAATCAAAAATATTCTTATGAAAAGGTTGCTTATACCCCCTAAAAAAAGGACTGGACACGTAGTAATAAAACAAGCAGTATACTGAAGAACTAGGGCAAAATTCATGACAGGCTGATAAAGTCTGACATTTCATTAGTTAAACTCATTTAAAAAAAAATATCCGAAAAGAATTTACCTATAACAAGGAAATATTGAGTTCTAACAGAGTTTACCCCATAACTGTTCATTTAAGATTTTCAGTTTCTAAGCAACATTCAATGGTACACGATCTGTGCTTTCAAAATATTCATAGTAGTGAACGGAAAAAAAATTATTACAGGAATCGAACTAACTGATAGTACATGATTGCAAACTAAAACGAGCTGATGAACAGATATTCGCTTCAATTAGGCAGTCTCTATGAAACACTTTCCCAAGCTGATGAGACAGATATTGGTAGGTGTATCATTCATACTTCAGAAAGTCAGATATATAGGGATGTAACATGCCGAAATAATTTAATCGGTAATCGCAAAGAGCTGGATGAACAGATATTCTTTACGTTTAGCCAATCTCAACAATACAGTTCCAAGCTGGTGAACAGTTATTGGAAGATGTACCGCTCATATCTCAGTAAGTTACGGGTAGGAATTGAAATTGTTGAAATATGTGACTGGTAATCATAAGAAGCTGAATGAACAGATATTCTTTATGAATAGTCAATCATGATAATACATTTCCAAGCTGATGAATAGATATTAGAAAGTGTATCACTCATAATTCAAGAATCATAGAAAACAGGAAAAAAAAAAACAAAATAATTAATTAAATGTGAGTTTGAGGATATACTGTGGTTGTAACGTTTGTATTAAATAAAAATGCCACACAATGTTTAAGTACTAAAAATTGCATCAAGAATACCCAAACTCAGTTAATACGGCTTGTGAAAGAACAAAAAAAAATAGTTAAGAAGCAAAGTCATTCATTGAAATTATGAAAAAGAAAAAAAATATACTTGGAATTTATTTTGAAAACAGAAAATTGGATTTATTTTTTTATCATTGGAAAGTAATGGTGGTTGGATGAATTAAACAGCTTTCAAATTTATCATTTTAAATTAAGGAAACGAGACCGGCAAGCCTCCACCACGTGTCGCAACTCAGAACTCGCTTGGCTCTTTGAGAGGATTTCTAAGCTGTATTCACCCAACCCACATTCATCCAAATAATGAAAGAACTCATTTTTTAAAACAATTAACATTTATTGAAACAAGAAAATTGAATAAAAGAACGAAGCTGCTACACTAGCAGGACAAAAACTAAACAAATGAATTATGAACAAATATAGGTATAAATAAAATACTACTTACAATGTGCTGGTGACCAGCAGAGCCAGAGATGGGGAGATGCCAAACATTTTCAAGTAATACTTAATTAATTTTCGAGCTGTCTTTAACTCAGCTGACGAGTGACGAGTGATAAGAATGAAATCATGAATGAATCTTGACCTGCCCAAAAGGTGTATTTATAGAGAAACAATATGATGAGCTTGCATTTTTCGTTAGGTCGCTGTACGCATAAAAGTGCTTACCTTCTCTGTGCAAGTCTGTGAATTTCGAGCTAGTTTATATTTCTGTATCCGGTAATTGTATCAATTTTGATGTCTATGAACTTGAAGAATTAAACTATGGAATTGTGGATACTGAGTGTTTTTATTTTAAAATGTTGAAGTTGATGTTGAAAGATCTTCAAACTTTGCATTTGCCTACATGGATTTGAATTATTTCATGATTATTTTGTATATTTGACAATACCTCTGTAGGCAAGGAGTACCACCGTCATACCTGCCAGAACATTTGCACTAGTGGCTGTAAGCTATCACGGAGAAACTAATGGAAATGTTTACATTCATGGTGGACTAAGAGCTATTCCAGGCAGCGAATTTTATATAGAAGAATGCGTCACCAAGGGCGAAAATGGATTTGTTGCCGTTCGAAACATTTCGCAAAAGAAAATCACGGTGAGTCCTTTGCAAATACTAGCCAGATCTGTTGATTGTTATGAAAGTCAAGGTCTAGTACCAAATGTAACTGTACTCTCAACAAACGTTGTGTCTGATAGTTGTCTTTGTCCTAATGATATCATTTGCAACGCCAATCTAGCCCCAACAGAGATTAATCAGTTAATGGAACTATTGAATGAATTCAAATGCTGTTTCTCTCGAAATAGCAGTGAGTTAGGGAAAACTAATATTTTGAAAATGCAAATTCATTTAAATGACAATACTCCTGTTGTTTATCGACCCTATCGTTTGTCTCACAACGAACGAAAAGTTGTGCGAGACCTAGTGGGCGATTTATTGGACAACGATATAATACGGGAATCGAATTCCCCATACTCAAGTCCAATTTTGCTGGTTAAGAAAAAAAATGGCGAACAGCGCATGTGCGTAGACTTCAGAGCTCTAAATACCAAGACAGTCAAGGACAGATTTCCACTTCCTCGCATTGACGACTTTCTGGAACACTTAAAGGACTGTAAATATTTTATCAGTCTTGACCTGGCGAGCAGATATCACCAAATTCAAATGGACGAATCTTCTATCGAAAAAACTGCTTTTATTACACCTGATGGACATTATGAATATCTCAGAATGCCTTTTGGTTTGGCCAATGCTCCGGAATTATTTCAACGAGCAATCAACAAGGTTTTGGGCAATCTCCGATACGGCAAGGCACTTGCGTATATGGATGACGTTCTTATTCCATCAGCGATCTTGAAATGTGGTTTAAACATTTTAAGGGTGGTTCTGTAGTCTTTCAAGACAGCTGGACTCACTTTACGTCTGAACAAATGTCAGTTTTTCATGGAAAGAGTCCACTACCTAGGACATGAAATAAGCAGCCAGGGTATACAACCAGGAAGTAGAAAAACCGAGGCTGTTGAGAAGTTTCCAACACCTATTGATGTTCGTTCTGTACGACAATTTTTGGGACTTGCTAGTTATTTCCGAAAGTACATCAAAGGTTTTGCTGAAATCACCAGGCCTTGACTAGTTTGACCAGAAAAGATGTCGGTTTTACTTGGGGTAGCGAACAAAGTATAGCCTTCGAAACACTCAAGAAAAAACTGAAAACACGTCCAGTACTATATATTTACGATCCCGAATTGAACACAGAACTCCATACAGATGCTTCAAAGTCAGGGATTGGTGGAATTCTACTTCAACAACAGAAGGATGCCTCGATCAAACCAATCATGTACTACTCCAGACAGACCACGAAAGAAGAGCAAAAGTATCACTCCTACGAATTGGAAAACCTAGCAGTGGTCAATTCGTTGAAACATTTCGGGGTATATCTCATTGGAATACGTTTCAAAGTAGTCACTGATTGTAATGCAGTGAGAACAACATTATGCAAACGAGATTTGATTCCAAGGATCGGCAGATGGTGGCTTTCTATACAAGAATTCACGTTTAACATTGAGTATCGTCCAGGACAGAAAATGGCACATGCAGATGCACTCAGTAGAAATCCAATAAGTAATTTACCAGCAACAAATGAGATACCCATGAACCAAATCAATATCACTAACGACGACTGGGTTTTGCATGCGCAGCTGAACTACGAGAGATGCAAGGCACTGATAGGAATCCTATCCAAGACACCAGTAGACTACGAAGAGAGAGAGAAGTTCATAAAAACTTCAATCTCACTAATAACCGTCTATATAAAATCACAGCAGGAGGAAAAAAATGGGTAGTACCGAGAGCTGCTCGCAGACAGATTGTACTACATTTTCATGATGGTACCGGACATCTATCAGTAGAAAATACTCTGTCAGCTATATCAAAACTGTATTGGTTTTCAGGTATGCGTAGATACATAAAAAAGTATATTTCTTGCTTTTTAGAGTGTATGTATAATAAAACACCCGGAGGGCGACAACATGGATATTTGCATCCTATAGAAAAGGTGCCTGAACCATTTGATACAATACACATCGATCATTTGGACCCATTCGTCAAATCAAAAAAAAATTCTTATTTGATAGTAATCGTCGAAGCCTTCACGAAGTTCATTTTTATGAAAGCTGTTCCTTCCACTAAAACCCGACCACTTATTATTTTTGTCGAGAGTGTGATAGAAAATTTTGGAGTTCCAAAAACAATCATAAGTGATAGAGGCAGCTGTTATACAAGTAAAACATTCGAAGCATTTTGTAAGAAAATGAACATAAAACATGTGTTGAATGCCACTGCCACACCTAGGGCAAACGGACAGGTCGAAAGGTATAACAGGACGATTCTGGCATCACTATTTGCGTGTATGGACGTCGAAGAAAAATGGGACACCTTTTTACCGAAAGTTCGTTGGGGGTTGAATTCTACGGTGAATTCATCCACAGGAAAGACACCTTAGGAACTTATTTTTGGTTACGTACCAAGAGGAATCACAGATAGTGTTCTGTCCAAAGAAGTATCATTGCCCGATGTTCAGGGTGACGAGCGAAATGTTAACCTTCGAGACATTAGAGACAAGGTAAAACGACTGACTGACAAGCGTCAAGCTAAACGAAAGGCAGAATATGACATGAAGCGCACCAAAGGAAGAGTGTACGAAGTTGGGGAACATGTGCTTGTCCGATCGTCGATAATGAGCAATCAAGCCCAAGTAGCACACCTATATTGGTAAAATATTGGTACAATATTGTGAACATATTGGCGAAATATTGGAAATGCAATATTGGCGAGAAAAAAAATGTGAACATTCGGCGATATTGGTCCAATATTACTTGAATAATATTGGCGAAATATTCTCGAACTAATATTGGCCTCAAAATGTCTGGCGATATTGGTACAATATCGCTGATATAATATTCTGACAATATTGGCACAATATTTAATAGTTATATTTTCGAGAAGTAAAATGTGAACATTTTGCGATATTGGTCGAATATTGTTTAAATATATCAAAAATAGGTTTGATTAAATATTTTTGAAGCAATAATGGCTTCAAAATATTTATCGATATTGGTACAATATCATTTGGATATATTGGAGGATGTCAATATACCTTGGTAAATTATTAAATGTCTTTTATTTGAAGAAGGTGACACCAGAGTCTGCCTTTTGATCGCCATAACCACTGAGTGAACTGTCTTGAAAACAAATTAAGTGAAGTATTTAATATACTTTCGTAGGTTTTAGAAGACGTTCTATATGTAGAGCCACCTAGCGGATTTTTATTCAGGTTTGATCATGATATAATTTTAACATGTTTCATTGAATATTCAGCCAATATTCAAATTTCATCTCAATCTAGTTGTAGGAAACAATATGAAGACAATATTTTTTTAACGATATCGATAATATTATTGAACCAATATTGACCCAATATTAATTAATAAGATTTGATGAATATTGGCGAAATAATATTCAACCAATGTGTAATCACACTTGGAGATACAACATGGTTTTTATTCTTAGAATCGATATGAGGGGAATATTGGGATTGCAATATTTATTCTAGATGTTGAAAACGATGTGAAGACAATATTGTTTTATCGATATTGGTAAATATAATTCAACCAATATTGACTCAATATGAGTTATTACAATTTGTCAAATAAAGTGTAAATGATATTCAACCAATATGCTATCAAACTTGGAAATACAATATAGTTTTTTCCCTATAATCGATATGACTGGAATATTTGGATTGCAATATTTATTCTAGATGTGAAAAATAATATATAACCAACATCGTATTATCGATATTGGTAGAAATTATTCAACCAATATTGACCCAATATTTCATGTGATAATCTACATTCAAAACTAGTTCAACCAATATTCCACCAATATTATTAATATAATATTGTTTTTTGAATATTCACCCATATTGGACCAATATTGATTTTTCATTTACAATATATCTATGTTATATAGTGGATATCTGCTGGAACTGCGTATCGGACGTCTCAATGTCAAGAGATAAGGACTTTGCCGATTAAACGACGCTAGCGGA
The DNA here is from genome assembly GCA_944452925.2 of Chrysolina oricalcia. Taxonomy (NCBI): domain Eukaryota; kingdom Metazoa; phylum Arthropoda; class Insecta; order Coleoptera; family Chrysomelidae; genus Chrysolina; species Chrysolina oricalcia. Next base: position 31,556,075 of record OX101824.2, read on the forward strand.
TGGCCACCTGCAAGTGAACAATGGAGTTTCTGACAGTGCATGGACTATGTTTATAAATACGACCTGCGAGTCGATTTTAGTTAGTCTGTATTTCATTCTCATTGTAAACGTTCAATTTATATTAAAATAAAGTATTTTACCGGTGGCTTATCCACCCCAGTTACAATTTTTAAAAAGTTAATTTGAGAAAACCAAATATAACAACTGGCGCAGTCGGTAGGATTCCTAAACGCTGCTAGAACAAGAAGAATCTAACTGGTAGCGGTGGATCCTAATCCTTCGAGGAAACAAGAACCTGCTGAGGAGTCATCACTTGAAGACCACGATAGGAACACCCAGTGAAGCCCCTGGTGGACCATCTTCAAGAACAAGACGAATCACCCATGAAACAAATACTGTAAGTTATAAAGAATCATCTCGTTTATTTATTTATTCAAGGCAAAATAATCATACTGACTGATTATTTCCTACACAGACTCAAACAATAAAAATAAGAACAATTCAAAAACTATTTTTTTTTGATAATTGCACTGATCAATTATCCGCAAAATAGTCGTACTGTTCGATTATTCTCACAAGGTACAAAGTATCCGTTCATATTCAAAAAGTGAAACGATTTATTGAGCAATATGGAGAACCCTGCAAATGGTGAAAACAATGTTGAAAATCAGGATGCTGTTCCTGAAATTGAACCCTATAAATTGTCAGAAGTGTTTTCTATTGTTCCCGAATACGAAGGTGATCAAATATTTTTGACTACTTTCCTAAATGCTTGTGATTGTGCTTATCAAATGGCAACCCGTGATCAAAGAAATCTTTTGACGATCCACATTAAAAATAAACTTCGCGGAAGAGCTGCACAGCTCATAAGTTCAAGAAATCCCAATACCTATCACGAAATTAGGAATTTACTAACCATAAACTTTGGTGATACCCGAGACCTGACATCTCTGATACAAGACCTTCAGAGATTAAAACAATTGTCAAATGAAACTGCATTAGTGTTTTTCAACCGCTTACAAGTGCATAATGCAAAAATGCACGCAAGTATTCAGAAAACTGCTCTTACTGCAGAGCAAAAGTACGCGCAGTCAAGACTAATCGAAACAATGACATTGAACACCCTGTTAACAGGAATCGAACCAAAATTAGGGCAAATAATACGAGCTGGAAATCCCCGAGACATGCTTGAAGCACAAATGCGTATAAGAAGGGAACTTCAACTCTCGTATTTTGAAAATCAAAAACATGACAGACAGAACCAATCCAGAAATATTATGCAGAAAAGACCCCAATCTAGTCAAACCCCAAAATGCACATTTTGTGGTCGTCTAGGCCATTCATTCAACGAATGTAGGCAAAGACAAAGAACACAACCAAACTTTCAAAATTTTGGAAGAAATCCAAATACAAATTTTTCAAGACCAAATTCTTTTCAGTCAAATAGGCCCCCAAATAATTTCCAAAATAACCAACCGAGACCACAGTCTCAAAACACCCCACAAAGACCTCAATTTCAAAGTAATCAATCAAGACCCCAACCTCAAAACAACCAGTCAAGACCAACATCCCAAAACCAAAACCAACAGGGCAATCGTCCCACAGTAATTCAACGCAACCCGAATTTCAACCAACAAAGAACATTTTGTGTGAATTATCAGAATAATCAATATTCTCAGGATTCACAATACCAAGATTTTGAACCCCAAGATGACTACTATACAGCTAGTAGCCAAGAATATGAAAACTATTATACTGATAATAGCCAAAATCACCACGATCAATATAATGAATATGATCAACAAAACCAATCCGAACAATTTGATGAAATCAACTATCAGGATTTTCTCTCACTACCTACCCCAGATCATCCACCAGATTTCAATCAAACACCCGACTTAACATCGGAAATCCAGGCTCAAGTACAATCCATGAACCTGAACGATTACAATCCCGATCTGAACTTCCCAGAGCAACGCTTCATGTGAGCTCTCTTTACTCTATGAATTCCAAAAATCTCTACTACATAAAAGACTTGACAAACTCTTTCAAAATTCTCATTGACACCGGAGCTGGTATTTCGATATTCAAACCAAAAACTTGTGAAAAATGTTTACATCGATTTTCGGAAAATGTTATAGTCCAGGGAATAACTGACCAAAAAATTTTAATCACTGAATCCACTTTGATAAATTTCAAAGACAACGATCCGCATAAAGTCTACGTTTATGACATAGATATTGAGTTCGATGGTTTACTTGGATCCGATTTTCTAGAACATTACAATTGTATTATTGATTTGAAAAATAACCAATTAATAACAAATTTCAAAACCGTTCCGTTATTCAAAGTAACTGAAGAAGAAATTTTGAAAATACCAAAATTAAATCAAAATCAAATCATGATTGAACCCAGAACTGAACAAATTTTTAAACTGAAGTGTAACCTTACCAATACTGATGCTATACTGTTAGCACAGGAAAAAGAAAAAGTTAGATTACCAAATGCCTTGGTAAAAATTGACGAAAAAGGACAATTTCTAACTTCAATTATAAATGCCAATGCGATTCCAAAAACAATTGATTTTTCAGACCTGAAACTCGAACCAATTTCAAAATTTGAATCAGTTTTGAACATTAATACGTTTAATGATGAAACTGTTGAAAATGAATTTGATAGGACGCAAGAAATTCAAAATCAATTACGACTTGACCATCTGAACGACGAAGAAAGACAATCAATAACTGACGTGTGTATGGAATTTTCGGATATTTTCTATTTAGACTTCACAAACGAAATTAAACATACTATAGAAACCAATAATGCCAAACCCGTTTTCACAAAATCGTACAGATATCCCCAAGTTCACAAAGAAGAGGTCAAAACCCAAATTTTTAAAATGTTGAAACAAGGAATTATTCAGCCATCCATTTCCCCATGGTCATCCCCTGTTTGGGTTGTTCCCAAAAAGCTGGATGCCTCTGGAAAACCAAAGTGGCGTGTCGTTATCGACTATCGAAAACTGAATGAACTCTCAGTTGACGATAAGTACCCACTACCGAATATTTCCGACCTACTTGACCAACTTGGAAAGTGTCAGTATTTTACGACTCTTGATCTCGCGTCAGGTTTCCACCAAATAGAAATTGACTTGAAAGATGTAGCAAAAACAGCTTTCTCTGTGGAAAATGGACATTACGAATTTGTTCGTATGCCATTTGGTCTAAAGAATGCTCCATCAACATTCCAACGCGTTATGGACAACATTCTACTTGGTATCCAAAACGAACGTTGCCTTGTGTACATGGATGATATTATCATCTATTCTCCAACCATACATGAACACCTTTCAAGTTTTTAAACGACTAAGGAAGGCTAATTTGAAAATCCAGCCAGATAAATGTGAATTCCTTAGAAAGGAAGTCGCATACCTTGGTCACATCATCACGAAAGATGGTGTCAAACCTAATCCATCAAAAATTGACTGTATAAGAAATTTCCCCCAACCAAGAAATCCAAAAGAAATAAAATCTTTTTTGGGTTTAGCAGGCTATTATCGTCGCTTCATTTCAAACTTCGCAAAAATATCAAAACCCCTAACAAAACTCTTGCAGAAGGATGTTAAATTTTATTTCGACTCAGAATGTGAAAAATCATTCATAGAATTGAAATGTGCTCTCACTTCTAGTCCCATTTTGATATATCCCAACTTTGAAGAACCGTTTCTTTTGACGACAGATGCGAGTGCCTTTGCGATAGGATCTGTCCTATCACAAGGACCTATAGGCAAAGATCTCCCTATAGCATATGCTTCTAGAACTCTCTGTAATGCCGAAACCAAGTACTCTACTATCGAGAGAGAACTTTTGGCCATAGTCTGGTCCGTGAAACACTTCCGACCATACTTATTCGGTAGAAAATTCAAATTAGTGACTGACCATAGACCCCTCACTTGGCTCTTTTCAATTAAAGACCCAGGTAGTAGGCTGGCACGTTGGCAGCTCAAGTTGGAAGAATACTATTACGAGATAGAGTATAAACCCGGCAAAATCAATAAGAACGCCGATGCCCTATCACGTATTAAAATTAATCATTTCAAAGAATGCGCGAATTTTCAATCAAAATTCTCGATATTCGCTTCAAATGGAGACGAAAACCCGGATACTCCACCAGAAGAACAAATAGAGAGACAAGGAAACGAAGAATTTTCTTTCGAAAAAATACAACAAGAATTTGACACATTTGCACACTTGTATCAAACCGAATCCCTGATCGATTATTCAAAAATTAAATTTGACAATAGTCAACTATTAGACAAACAACATAAAAATATTTCGACGTTTTTTCGACAAAATAAATTAGAAGATCTTCATTATAAAATAATTGAGGACATTTTTGAAGAACATGCCGATTTTTCCAATGACGCAATTAATGTTTTATCAAGTAAATCCGTGAAAGGAAGGAAATACTTCATTATTGCTTTGCCATATGATCCAGATTCAGTCAATGAACACTTGTTCTACGTACTTTATAAAAGACAAAACGAACTAGATTTTTCAAAAATCTATTACGTTGAAAATAATCTAGAACTACCAATTCTAGAAATTCTATCTTTCATTTTCGCGGAAAAAGAAATTAAAATAACTGTTTGCCAAAATTTGACGAGAACTCCAGATAAAGACCAGATACCTATTATTATGGATCAATATCATTCTGGAAAGAGTAATTTACATCGAGGTATCAAATTTAGTTAAAGATGTTGAAAATTTTGTGAAAAAATGTGAAACTTGTCAGAAAATCAAAGTATGCAGGAAAAATCTTAGCAACCCTCTAGTGATAACTGAAACACCTAAAACACCATTCGAAAGGATTAACATTGACATTCTTGAAATCCCTTCCAAGAACTATGTTCTCACTATCAGAGATGAACTGACTAAATTCACACAGGCTTACCCAATTGATGACAAATCTGCAAAATCAGTTGTAAATAATTTATTGATCTTTTTTCAACATTATGGTACCCCATTGAGAATCCATTGCGACTTTGGTCGTGAATTCGATAATGCCCTTATGAAAGACCTTTGCACCCTTTATGAAATAAAACTAACATTTTCAAGTGTCAACCACCCTCAATCAAATGGTTCTTTGGAACGCTTCCATGCCACACTAATGTAAATGATAAGATCAAGTATAGCAGACAACCCCAATGACAGCCCTCTTACATGTTTACCTTATGCTATCATTTGCTATAATAATAGTAAAAATAAAACACATGGATTTACACCCTATGAACTTTTATTCGGACATACATCCAGTCGACCACCAGAAACTCTCTATAATCAAAACCAATTAATCACAAAATACATCCGAGATCTCAATAACAGAGTTTCGCACTACTATAAAGTTGCTCGAGAAAAAACTCAAAGACAAAAATAAAAATCAAAAGTAAGATTTGATAAACATGTTGGACAACCTATAGAATACAAAGTAGGAGATAAAGTATTCGTTAAAGAATCCCAGATCAAAGATAAACTTCAAAATAAATTTAATGGTCCCTTTGAAATAATAGAAATTTTTCAAAATTCAGCAATGCTAGTTAATTGGAAGACGCGACAGAAGACAAAAGTAAACTTCGATAGATTAAAACTTTATATTGCAGATTAATTTTCTTTTCAGGGTTATCTTGCTGATTTCAGCAACCCACTCACAATACTTCATTCAACCTAGAAACAATACCGTTGGTATCTTCCTTCATGAAGAAAGCACTTTGAAAATTTCAAATGAAAAATGGACTCTGCTCGTCTATAAGGACTTAGAACATATAAAATCTGCTTTGGAAAATAATGACAAAATTTTAGAAAACATGTTAGACACGTTTGAGCAACCAGGAGCACGAATGATATCTTTCAAAGCTCAAGTGCAAACACATATCAGCCTTCTCACTCAAGTATCAAACTCACTCAGCCTCAAGTATCGAGAAATATTTGCTGATACTGAAAATTACAGTAAAAGACAGAAACGCGGATTAATTAATGGAGTAGGTACTTTTTGGAAAGCAATAACTGGCAATTTGGATGCATCAGACGGTGAATATTATACAGAGTGTATAAATAAAATTTCACAAGATGAACACCAAATTGAAAATCTTTTAAAAAATCAGATATCCGTTACTACATCTGTTATCAAAAACTTTAACTCGACTATACAAAAATTGCAAGTGGATGAAGAAACCTTCAATAAAGATATAAAAGAAATTGAAACGTCAATATTCTCACTCTCAGATGATCTCGCCTTTTATGAAGCACAAGTACGAACCTTTGATATTTGTGAAACACTAATGGAAAGATATCTTTTTCTGGAAGATACTCTCAATAATGTTTTAAATTCTATAACATTTGCTAGATTGAATATACTGCATAGTTCAATCATTACTCCACATGATTTGATAAAATCTCTCCTAGATATATCACAATCTCTCCAAAAAAATAATTTACCATTACAAACAACGTTTTCAAGTATTGCTCGATACATCGAAATCATTGAACTTGAAGCATATCAAGTTGATTCAAAAATTGTATTCATTTTAAAAATACCATTAGTCGAACAAGAAACATATACTTTGTATCGACTTTTACCAATACCAATACCAGATAATAGAACAGGACTTCACCATATTTTGCTATCATTTCAAAAATATATTGCGAGAGATGATGATTCATTGTTGTATATTCCACTCCAAAATTTGGAAAATTGTAAATTCATAGATCATGGTGTGAAAATTTGTTCCGATTTGCTGCCCTATCCAATAGACAGCGAAGCCATCTGTGAAGCCCAACTACTTAGAAGAGTGACAAAACTTCCGAAAACCTGCCAAACATCACTTATTTATGCCAAGGATTACAATGTTCAAGAACTTAGCCTAAACCTTTGGCTCATTACCATTTCTGATGACCTACCGATCACTGTTAAATGTACCAATATGGAACCAGTTACTGAAATAATCAGGACTAATTCTCTGTTCAAACTCCAACCTGATTGCAACGCATTCATTGGAAGCACGAGAGTCCACTCCAAGTTCTTCGTTGACAAGTACAAGAACATTACGTACAGGAACTTTGCAGTGCAAATACCATATCAATGCTGTAAAGACCTGCCTGAAAAACAGCACCTACCGGAGCTGAAACCACTGAAGCTGAATAAAATTAATGTGGACGACCTCAATATAGCTCAACATAAATTGAGCCAATATTCTGACGAATTGGACAAGTTAATTAATGAACCTTTTGTCAGTAAACACATTTCATGGTTCACATACTTTACCATCACCCTGATCATCTCCTTGATCGTTCTTTACATTTTCTGTAAATGCCGACGCAGAAAACCAATAAGTATTGGAATAGCTGCATCCAACGATCAACCACCACCAGACCATCCAAGGGCCAGTAGGACCGCATCACGAACCCTAGCCAGATTCATCCCAAGAAGAAGACCAAGTATCAACCCCCAAGAACCTGTTGAAGAAGAAGTCGAACTCGTAAACGTAAATTTCAAAGAACGAGTTTAATTTAAAAGTTATGGTACAGGAAATTTGCAGTGCAAATACCATATCAATGCTGTAAAGACCTGCCTGAAAAACAGCACCTACCGGAGCTGAAACCACTGAAGCTGAATAAAATTAATGTGGACGACCTCAATATAGCTCAACATAAATTGAGCCAATATTCTGACGAATTGGACAAGTTAATTAATGAACCTTTTGTCAGTAAACACATTTCATGGTTCACATACTTTACCATCACCCTGATCATCTCCTTGATCGTTCTTTACATTTTCTGTAAATGCCGACGCAGAAAACCAATAAGTATTGGAATAGCTGCATCCAACGATCAACCACCACCAGACCATCCAAGGGCCAGTAGGACCGCATCACGAACCCTAGCCAGATTCATCCCAAGAAGAAGACCAAGTATCAACCCCCAAGAACCTGTTGAAGAAGAAGTCGAACTCGTAAACGTAAATTTCAAAGAACGAGTTTAATTTAAAAGTTATGGTACAGGAACTTTGCAGTGCAAATACCATATCAATGCTGTAAAGACCTGCCTGAAAAACAGCACCTACCGGAGCTGAAACCACTGAAGCTGAATAAAATTAATGTGGACGACCTCAATATAGCTCAACATAAATTGAGCCAATATTCTGACGAATTGGACAAGTTAATTAATGAACCTTTTGTCAGTAAACACATTTCATGGTTCACATACTTTACCATCACCCTGATCATCTCCTTGATCGTTCTTTACATTTTCTGTAAATGCCGACGCAGAAAACCAATAAGTATTGGAATAGCTGCATCCAACGATCAACCACCACCAGACCATCCAAGGGCCAGTAGGACCGCATCACGAACCCTAGCCAGATTCATCCCAAGAAGAGGACCAAGTATCAACCCCCAAGAACCTGTTGAAGGAGAAGTCGAACTCGTAAACGTAAATTTCAAAGAACGAGTTTAATTTAAAAGTTGTAGCTCAGCAACAACTTTTTTCCAAAAAGGGGAGTTGTTATATAGTGGATATCTGCTGGAACTGCGTATCGGACGTCTCAATGTCAAGAGATAAGGACTTTGCCGATTAAACGACGCTAGCGGATGGCCACCTGCAAGTGAACAATGGAGTTGCTGACAGTGCATGGACTATGTTTATAAATACGACCTGCGAGTCGATTTTAGTTAGTCTGTATTTCATTCTCATTGTAAACGTTCAATTTATATTAAAATAAAGTATTTTACCGGTGGCTTATCCACCCCAGTTACAATTTTTAAAAAGTTAATTTGAGAAAACCAAATATAACATCTATATTGGCCCAATATGGAACCAAGATTCAGCCGATATGATGTGCTACCTGGGAGGCCAAAGTCGTAAGCTCCTCCCTAAGTTTAGTGGCCCATACGTCATAAAAAAAGTTCTGGATCACGATCGATATGTGATCAAAGACGTTGAAGGCTCTTCCCGATCGCAGAGGAAGTACGAGGGCATCGTGTCTCTCGACAAGTTGAAACCATATGGGTTGGTCGTTAGTTCAGAGTCCGACGTGGACTCGGATTCAAACGAAACGAATCCGCACAATACCCATAACTCATCTGATTCGAACGAAAAGAATCACTCGGAAGGAAATTCAAACGTTAATAATTTTAAGAGTTCAAAGTCCGACGTGGACTTGGATTCAAACGAATCGAATCCTCACAATAGCCAAAACTCATCTGATTCGAACGAAAAGAATCACTCGAAAGGAAATTCAAACGTAAAGAATTCCAAGAGTTCAAAGTCCGACCTGGACTTGGATTCAAACGAAACGAATCCGTACAATGCCCAGAACTCATCTGATTCAAACGGAAAAAATCACTTGAAAGAGAATTCAAACGTAACGAATTCCAATAGGTCAGAATCCGACGTGGAATCTGACATGAGTTCAAAAGAGATCTCGAATACGGCAGATTCAACGGAGAGAATCTTGCAACAGGAAAGTCCTGAGGTGATCACCAACTCGTCAGACTCAACGAAAAGAGTCTTAAGAATTCTAAAGTAATGAATTCTGGGGACATGTCCACAACGGCGAATTCTAACGAAATGAATTCTTAACTTTTATTGTTTTCAGCTTATAAATGTATATGATTTTTATTTGAGTATGTATCATTTCACTTAACGTACCTACTAACTTCATCCCTATTTCAGAAAGGCGTGCCGACTGATGAAGCTGCTAATTATAATTTGTCAATTTAAAACTAACCAGTGACTTGTCACACTTCCATTTGCCAATGAAAACGAACTAAGTGAAATTTCACTTCACAGGTGGAACCCAAACTGCATTTCCACGAGGACGTGGATTTCGGTAGCGTGGTCGACTGTAAGAAATCATCATGACGTCTATGGGTTTGATGAGCTCATCATTGGAACAAGGGCTTATTCATGGGCACTAGATGTTTACTCAGCAGATAAGTGAATCTGATGCGACCGAGAAATAAAGACAGTATTCGTTTAGCGTTGGTGTGGCTTAGACCATTTAGTGTTCCCGAATATATGGTGTTTATGCATTTATTTGTTTATTATTTCTCTCGCTCTCAAAGTTAGTCAAATATTCTACACTACTACCAAATTTTCCTGGATTGAAGTGCGAGCCTCTTCAATCAAGATATCCCGATAGATACTCTTCATTTAAAATATCAGTTGCCAGAAACCAAATGGACCTTATAAAGGATCCAACTAATTGTCCCAAAAACGCATATGTTCGGTATTTTTTACAACGAAGGTAGACAAAAAACCTAGAGACTTGAAGTCGATCACGCAAGAAGATAAGAACCTGGAAGAAATGAAACTAAAAATTCTCCATCTTAATGCCCAAAGCCTAACAAATGAGATGAATAAATTTGACGTTCTTCTCGACGAAGAAAAGCCCGACATAGTCAGTGTAGTTGAGCACTGGTGCAACAAGGATAACATACAGTTCATGTCAACTCCCGGATACACAGCAGTAACATATTTCTGTCGCACAAACCATATCCATGGAGGTAGTGTAATATATGTCATAAACATCTGGAACATTCATGTCCTCGACCTCTCTTCGTTCTCTGAAGAGATGATTTGTGAATGTAGTGGAATAAAGATCAAATTGGATGGCAAAAGTGTTTGTGTCTTAAGTGTCTACCGGCCACCAAATGACAACAATTTTCATTCATTCCTTACGAAATTATATCCACTTCTTGAATATGTAAGTGCACATGATCTTATATTTTTTTGTGGCGATCTGAACGTCGACTATCTCATTGATTATGCCCATAATCAATTATTATTCGATCTACTCTCGGGATATAACTTGAAAGTGAGATCTACGTCGCCTACGAGAGTATTTACGAACAAAAACAACGTCAAATCGTCTACAAAAGTTGATTATATTTTAACTAATATTGATTCTGCAAATTTGAAGGCAAAAGCTTTTGAGGGTAATTTTAGTGATCACCAAGTTTTATCTTTGATTTATCAGCACTCTCCCAATAAGACCAGTAACATTAAATCCATTAATCTTTACAGATGCTTATCCGAATATAATATAGAAAAATTCGCATCCTCAATGTACGACACTGACTTCAGTTCTATATATCTTGAGGATGACATTGACTCTGCTTTTGAATCTTTTGTCAATATATTCAGAATACATTAAAACTTTCCTTTTCCATTTTTTATATTTTCAGAAATAACAATTCTATTCGTAAAAAACAAATAACAGCATTTTTAGTTTTCCCTGTATAACTTGGGAAGGGCGAGACTCCCTGTAAATTTTCTTTGACCATTGTACTGTTCTCCACAATAGTTACCTTTTCTCCCATTTAATCATCTTCGTATCTGTTACGGTTTAGAATATAGGAATGTTACCACATGATAAAAGAAACGGCCTGTATACAACTTCGGCAGATGTTGCAACTATATTTGGGGATTATTTCGCTAACATCACCGCTGAGAGCCTACAATGTCACTTTGGTGATTCAATGTCAAAAACTTGTACTGTCTCTACTATGGTTGGAAATACATTTTTCTTCAACCCGTAACTCCTGAGGAAGTCATAACAGTTATCAAAGATTTGAAAAATAAAAATAGCACAGGAGTTGACAACATTTCAACAAAACTCCTAAAATCTGTTAGCACTGCTATAGCTGAACATCTGGCATATTTGATCAACTTTTCAATAACTTCAGATAAATTTCCCTCTATTTTGAAATTAGCAACTATCATTCATTCCTGTTAAGAAAAATAAATAAATAAGTTAAGGAAAATGACCCTGAGAACATAGCCAACTATAGACCGATTTCAATCTTGAGTGTATTTTCAAAACATATTGAGAAAGTAGTCTACATTAGAGTATGCAATTTCCTATCTAGATTTCAAATACTCACCGAATGCCAGCACGGCTTTCGAACAGGCAAATCTACCCAATCAGCAGCATGTAGCCTAATTGAGAGTATTTATATCAATATGGATAAAGGTAGACACGTTGCAGGGCTCTTTTTTGATTTGTCCTGCGCTTTTGACTCCATTAATTTGGATTTTATTAAAAGTAAAATGTATAACTTGGGATTCAGAGGAGTATTTCTAGTTTGGGTGTGTGATTATCTTCATCACAGACAAATGCTCGTTAAAGTGGAGAACAATTTTTCAAACAATCATTTCTTGAACATAGGTGTTCCGCAGGGTTCAGTGTCAGGGCCATTAATATTTTTATTATTCGTCAACGATATGCCCCAACACATCGATACCGAATTGTTGGCTTTATTTGCAGACGATACTTCATTAGTGGTTACAGGTCGTAATTCTGAAGAATTAGTATTATCCAGTAAACAGATTATAGAATGTTTCAATAGATGGTGTCAGCAAAATCGCTTGACTTCGAATGTCTCCAAGACAGAGTGTATATATTTTTCTTTCCAGAATACCACGAACTTATTACAATTTGATCTATATGGAACAAATATGGTGTCTCCTCGGAGCACAAAATTTTTGGGTATACAATTAGATCAAAACTTGCGTTTTACCAATCACATCGACATAGTCAGTAAAAAGTTGAATAAATCTAGATTTACAATATCACGCATACAGTCGTCAATGCCAACTGAGTCTTTGTTGACGGTGTATTATAGTCTTGTCTACAGTCACATGTCCTATAATGTCGTTCTATGGGGAAATGCAGTAAACAGTGGAAGAATTTTCACATCACAAAAAAGAATAATTCGCACTATGATCAAATTACCTCCACAAGAGTCGTGTAGGCCATACTTTATATTTTACAAAATTCTAACCTTCCCATGCCTGTATATATTGATATGCCTAATGCACATAAAGGAAAATTACTCCAAACTAGAACAAATTCATATTACCACAATTATCCCACTAGGAATGGAAATCTTCTGTATATCCCGAAACAACACAACAAAATTTGAACGATCCCCCACTTACCAGGGCATAATATTTTTTAACCACTTGCAGGAAATGATGAAAATTTCAATAAAAAAATATTCAAAAGCAGAGATAAGTCAATACTATCCTCCAAAGGATACTATAGCATTGAGGAATTTATGTCAGATTGTTACTTGGATCAATTTGTTTGATGTCTTGAGTGAGTCATTAGTAGTAAATAGTATGTCTTTATACTCTTAGTGTAATATATTATTATTTTGTACAGTGATTATTTATATTATGTGTATGTGTATTATTATTATTATTATTATTATAACAACTGCAGCTTATCATCCGCAGAGTAATGGTGCGGTAGAAAATGCCGTAAAAACTTTGAACGGTGCCATTATTAGTGCAAAAACAGAAAATCCCAATATAGATTTGAATTTAGCCATTAATTGTTTCCTTTTTACTTATCGAAATACAGAACGTTCAACTACAGGGGACTGCCCTGCAAAATTGTTATTAGGAAAAAAATTAAGATCACGTTTGGATTTGTTGTTACCATGGAATCATGATGTGGTATTACAAAAACAAGAGAAACGATACAAAATTTCCATGGGCATAGGGATGTCAGTTTCAGGATAGGCGATAATATTCTTATAAGAGAATTCCACAATGGTAAAAAACCCACTTGGGAACCGGGTACTGTCAGTAAAATTTTGGGCTACAGAACTTATCTAGTGAAAAATAAAGTAACGAATTCAGAGCACAAAAACATGTCGATCAAATTTTAGTAGATAAAAGTGATCAATCTAGAAGGGAATGTAGAGAGAGGTGCTCACAGAAATACTAACATTTTATCTTCTGCCAGTTTCTCATCTTCCGCAGTTCCAGACAATGCTAAGGATTTCCAAAATAAAAGTAATAATGAGGATCCTATTCGACCCAGTAATGAAAACCCAGCTGATAAGGTATCTATTGATATGGAAAATGTTTTAGTTTATAATAACCCATCTGTTTCCACAGTAAACAGATTTTCACGAGGCTTAAGACCAAGAGAAGGAACTAAACCGCCCGCGCCCGGGAGATTTTCACCTTCGTGAAGATCTGTTTGTAGGGGAGGGTGATGTGATATATTCATAATAATGATCCACGCTGTATTTAGGTTTAATTTCTATTCGTTTTTTACTTCTGTTAGACAAAAACTGTTTTTATCTGTGAACAGCCTGTTCACGGATGTAGGCTTTAGAATGTAGATTATTATTAATGTCGGGGAGTTAACGGTTATGTAAACTAATTGGTTTTCTTTCTACAACCTAATTCCCTCTGAAGTACATTACAAAGGGTTTTACTGTTTGACAAGATGAACGAGGATTATTATATCTAGATAATTGGACGAAGAGAATACTGAAGAATTTAGTTGCCCTATTATTTTGCCTGGCAAACATCCCATGATTTTGAGGAAGATGAACATCTTTATATTATTCACAATAATGCAGGTGTATTGTCTCTGCTTGTGATAATCAGGAAACAAATCTGGTTGATTTGCGGTAGACAGGCTGTTGGTATGGTTGTGAAAAAGTGTATTAACTGCAGTAAAAATCAAGTGAAAGCACTTCAAGTACCTGTAGCACCATTACCAGTTGAACGAACTGGACCTTCAGCTACCTTTCAAGTCACAGGACTTGATCTTGCCGGACCAATATTTTTGAAGAAACAAGGCAAAGCATGGATCGTGATATTCACATGCGCTGTTTATAGAGCAGTCCATTCAGACTTGATACAGTCTTTGAGCTCTGAGGCTTTTGTGCAAGCTTTGAGGCGGGGGCGTCCTAAGACTGTATACTCCAATAACGGGACAAATTTCGTAGGTCTTGATAATCTCATGAAACAACTAAATTGGGACGATATAGAAAAATAATCTGGCGTTCAGAGAATTAGCTGAAAATTCAATCCTCCCACCGCTGCCTGGTGGGGAGATTTTTGGGGGAGATTGATCAGACTGGGAGGGTGAACAAACTTTTAGTCTAACTACACCAACAATAATCTTTATTGAAGATACTGTGTAGTCCGAAGACTAACAACAGGCAGATACCATGCAGTCGGAAGACTTACATCAATAGATAGGACATGTTTCGAAGGATTATTCCTTCATCTTCAGCAAAATAGGGGTTGATTACAAGTCGATCATATGGTGGAAAAATAACATTAAAACGGGAAAAATTTTAAAGAAACTTATGGTCCTAATTACGACCTTATGGTCCGCGTCTAGATTTGGTTCTATATGTTTTTGATAGAGTCTATTGATTAAATAAGAAGGGTAACTATTATTGTGGCCTATTTGCCTAATAATTTTCAACCCTTTGTTGAAATTTTCTGGTGACAATGGAATACTAAATAGTCTATGAAAAAGTGAATTAACCGCTGCAAATTTGAGTGAATAAGGATGGCAAGAAGAAAACGGGATTACTGAATATGTGTGAGTGGGTTTTCTGTAAATTGAAAATTCAAGTGTAGAGTCATTAATGTAAATCAATAAATCCAGGAAAGGAGGAGAATTGTCTATCGCTAACTCCATTTAAATCGTATAGACGGGTGTAAGGAATTCAAGCAATCTAATAGAAGGTTTACTTATTGGTGATTGCCATTCAATTATCAACATATCTATGCCAAAACATTATTTTGTTGAATAAAGGGAAAATTTTGGGTATAAGTTCTAAATCAGCCATGAAAATCTCCGCTGGGAGAGGGGACAAATTGCTACCCATAGCTAGGCCCGAAATTTATGAGTTAAATTCATTATTGAACTGGAAGAAATTCTGTTGTAAAACAGTATTCAGAAGAGAACAAATATTAAGGACATGAAATGACAAGATATCTGCTTTAAATAATAAATCCCTACTATCCTTATGCAATGTCGATTCATTCGTTGCAGTCATTAGTTATTGACTGCTAGACCTACCCTATACCGATGAGGAGCAACACTCCGAAATCGATATATAGGTGGTCCGAATGTTTCAATGAACATTCCCATGCAACCAAGCAATTGCAGAGATAACCTTGTAGGAACTCTGCACGGAAATTTCATCAGATGTAATTCAATGTTCGTCGTGGTATTAGCCAGGAGAGTAGTTGTTCTCTGATGGATTTTCGACCCAACTTTTCCTATAGTATAGAATATGAGCAATGAGCAGTCCTCCGGACATCTTATGCCTCATGTCATAAGCTCATTGTGAACTACAGAATTCTTTTTCGTGTTATACGGTCTTGACGATCATGGTCATGGGTATTACTTGGTTGGGCTTCCGGCGCTGAGATGTCGCTCGCAGTTTGGAGGTAATCCACTGTGCGGGCGCGATCTCAGTTTCGGTCTATAAATGGGTTTGGTTGTCGATTCATTCGTTGCAGTCATTAGTTATTGACTGCTAGACCTACCCTATACTGATGAGGAGCAATACTCCGAAATCGATATATAGGTGGTCCGAATGTTTCGATGAACATTCCCATGCAACCAAGCAATTGCAGAGATAACCTTGTAGGAACTCTGCACGGAAATTTCATCAGAGGTAATTCAATGTTCGTCGTGGCATTAGCCAGGAAAGTTGTTGTTTTCTGATGGATTTTCGACCCAACTTTTCCTATTGTATAGAATATTAGCAATGAGCAGTCCTCCGGACATCTTATGCCTCGTATCCTTATGCAGTCTTCAGGAGGAATACTCGGAAATAAATCAACAACATCAAAGGAAAGCAAAATGGCATTATGTGGTAACAATGATATCTTTGATTTTTTGGGTAAGATCGAAAGAATTTATCAATGCAAGTGGGTTATTGAAATGGGTGATGTCTTTGATAAGAGAATTTAACCAAGAAGCTAACTTGGAAGCCGGTGAATTACAACAGGAGACAACGGGTCTGATAGGAATGTTCTTTTTATTTCCGGTTTTCTTCCGTCACCAATATCTGATCGGGTCGTAAAACATTTCATTTTGTTCGTAATTCAATTATCTACAATTCTTTCCATAGGAGCAAC
This sequence comes from Chrysolina oricalcia, assembly GCA_944452925.2. Classification (NCBI taxonomy): domain Eukaryota; kingdom Metazoa; phylum Arthropoda; class Insecta; order Coleoptera; family Chrysomelidae; genus Chrysolina; species Chrysolina oricalcia. The sequence continues at coordinate 31,573,048 of OX101824.2, forward strand.
CAGATTGCTCTATTAGTTTTCATTTTATAAGCAAAACAATTTTAAAACACACGTTTTTTGTTATTTAAATGTTTATAAAAATTTAGTAAATGACAGTTGCGAGTCGAAAACATAACAGAATATAACTACGGACTATCTTTCATGTTATGGCACAGTCGGTTTTCTACTAGTATTTTTGTTGGGAAAAAATTCTCTATTGATTGGCCTATTACCGATTTCGATGAGATTCTGATAAGTGATATTTCAAGACTTCTTAAATTCAGGGGTGTTCAGGTGCAATGATTATAAACTTAATTACATTCTGTATGTTAATATATATTTTGTTATGCCAATGTCAGTAAAAAAAAATTTATTCAATTGTATAATAAAAAAAGCTTAAACAAGACTATTCATTCAAATTATTTTTTCCGAATAATACCATATTAATAGGTTATGGGCCCAGAATTGAATGAATAGGTTGCAATAAACTGCTATTAGTCCATTTAGGGCCGGTCTTTTCACTTTACAATAAAGTCTCTGATACCTATCTATCGGATAAACTTCCCAAGTAGAAATATCTGACAAATAACTTTCTTCCGTCTTTTCATCGTATTATATCTCACAGATCCATTAGTTGAAATTGTACCTAATGTCACGTTGCTGTCAAAATTGAATCCTTCCCAAGTGTCTTGCATTTGAACAGAGATCAACATATAGGTGTGTGCTAGTGATAACAGTGGATAGAAAATTTTCAAATCTTTCGTGAGTACGAGTTGTTTGATATTTTTTGCTTTCAATATGAAAAAGAAAACTAAGAAAACTTTGGGAAAAAAGTGGACAGGGCTCCAAATATTACAGCAAATGAAATCCGTTTGTTAGTGAAATTGTGTTTGAAGGTCAAACACATCATACAAAACAAACAAACAGATTCTAACTTGTGGAAATTGAAAGATGAGACTTGGCAGAAAATATGTTTGGAATTCAATGCAACATCAGGTAATGTAAAATAGAATATTGAACAGTTTTGGAAACGTGATTTGATTAATAATGAAGATTTTTTTCCAATAATACTTTAACTTTAACATGCTGTTACCTCCATGATACTTATGTTTTTTCTACTCAAGGCTTGAAGACCAAATGTGAAGGCATTAAAAAATCTCTGAAAAAGAAAGTGGTTAAAAACAAAGAGGAGAGTATGAAGACTGGTGGAAGCGTTCCAAAATATGTACCTATTGAAGGACCTGAAAAAGATCTCTTGATAGTACTCGACACCCAGTTGAGAGGTATGCCAAGCTCAAACGATTGTGACTTTGGGCTATTGAATACAGGTTGTATTTTTTATTATGTATGGAAAGTTTGGTATTTTGATTTTTTCTTTCTAGATATCACTGGTATAACCAAAGAGAAAAGGGATCAACCAGTTTTTGATAATCCAAATGGAGAAATGGTAAAAACTAGTTGGAAATTAATGATAATATTTTTTTTATTCGCTCTCGCATTGCCATAAACATTATTTTAAGAGGCAATAAACGTATCTATCTACCTAGTGCTTGTAGTTGTTTTCTAGTTATATAGAAAAATTATTTTGAATAACTGTTTTTAGGTAGCAGATGAGATGGAGTGCTTGGAATCAAGTCATGAATATCTGGAAACGGTTCATACAGACTGTGGATCTTGCCTGATTTTAAAATTATTTTCATGATTTTTTTATTTTTCGTTTTTTTTGTTATTTAGAATTCACCCAATCAGATGACCGAAAATACACTAGTTGAAGTAGCTGAAAATGGAATGAATGCAGGTCAGGCCAATGAAAAGGTAGACGTATTATATAGTTGTATGAAACGTATAACTCATGGATGTAATTTATTTTCTAGACTTCGTCAGATGCTAATTGGAGCAAGTGGAACCCAAATTTGTTAAAAACAAAAAAAAAGAGTGTTCTTATTACTAATAACCCAAAAAGGAAAACTTTAAGGAAACAAGATGTTGGTGTGAATGTAAATAATTTGATGGCCGAAAGACAGTCTCTAGTGCAATTAAAGAGCTGTTATTGAAAGAAGAAGAGAAAAAGGAGAGAGAACATACTGCTGTGATGAAAAAAATCCAACAAGAAAAATTGTTCAACAGTAAAAACGATGAACGTTTAGAAAAAGAACACTTCGAAAATGCGCATTCTAGAACTAGATATCATTAAAAAACAGAAGTGGTTGATAAACACAGAGTGAATTTATTTGTGGAGTTTGATTTTATAATTTTTTGTTATTTTGATATTAATATAGTAAATAATTTGTTTACCTTCCTAAAACCACATATATTTTCGTTATTATTTCAAGTCTGTTCAAATATCAAAGTAAAATTAATTGCTTTAATTTTGATGTGATCATGCCATCCATAGAAAACAAAATGTAACCAATAATAAATTTAGTAAAATGTAACAATGTGGCAAACATTTTAATTCTAAGAATCTACAATTTCCTGAGAGGTTTAATAGTTAGGGAGCCGCCGCCGCCGCCGAACAGCTATACTCCTGAGCTCAGGAATGGAAATACTTTTCTCGAAGATACCAATTATAGAATATTTCAGATTTTGAGTAGGGCCCAGCTGAGAAACAAGAAAAATATTTTGATGAAATTCAGCCGTCTTCTATATTCCTTCTGTTGAGATATGTTGTTCAAAAAGTGATCAGTTATCATCTGACAAAGCGGAAATAAATTTGGTTGGGGTCGGGGCTGGAAATTAAAAAAAAAAAATGTTCTTCCCGAAAGTGTCTCAGGTCAAAAATTAGCCGGTCACTTATATTCTCACTATTCAGTTCATTAGTTTCATTTTGGCCCTTAGGTAGCTAAAATCGAGGTGGAAGGAATTTTTAGCACGGCCGGGTCACAGAAGGTCGTTTTCGCGAGTTTTTCGAGTGGCCCATTTTGCCCCTTCCGGCCCTGCTAAAAATTCCTTCCTCCTCGATTTCAGCTATCTAAGGGACAAAATGAAACTAATGAACTAAAAAGTGAGAACATATAAAACCGGCTAATTTTTAACCTCAGACATTTTCGGAAGGAAAATTTCCAAAAATTTTATTCCTGCCCAGGCCCCAACCAAATTTTCTTCCGATTTGTCAGATGATAACTGATCAAATTTTAAACAACATATCTCAAAGGAAGGAATATATAAGGCGGCTAAAGTGTATCAAAATATTTTCCGTTGTTTCTCAGCTGGGCCCTACTCAAAATCAAAAATGTTTTGGATTTGGTATCTTCGAGGTAAGTACTTCCATTCCTGAGCTCGGAAGGAGTATAGCTGTTCGGCGCATTTTTACACTGGTGGCTCCCTAACTATAAAAATGCAATCAAATGAATAAAGATAATGGTAGGAACATGACAACAATTAAAATTAAATGTATACTAAGCTAACAAAATCAAGAAATATTAAAATTTAACGTGGATACTTTATAATAGGTTCCTAAAATAATATAAAAAACTTTGTAAAACATCATCTGCAGCTCTGTCTGGTTGAAGATGCACATCATCATTTACTATCATATCTAAATCCTGTTCATTATTATCTTCCTCAAATATCTGTTAGTGTTGCTGGCAGGCTAAATTATGTAATATTCCACATGCGAGAATGGTTTTTTTTGGGTAAAATTTAGATTTGTTCTGATTCTCAGAGACAATATAGGAAATCTTCTCTTCCAAATGCCAAAGGTTCGCTCTATTATACATCGGGTCCGAACAAGGCTTTCATTGTAATGGTTTGCAGCTTCTTCTTCCGGATTAGCTATTGGGGTCATTAAATAGCGCTTTAAAGGATATTCACTGTCCCCTACTAATATTCCATCAGCTATTTCGTTGTTATGGAAACGCATCTTAATATTTGAATTTTCAAAAATATGTGTATCATGTGCACTTCCTAGCCAACGACAAACTAAGTCCCTTTTCATATAATTGGCATCACATATTGCTTGATAATTTATAGAAAAGTATCCTTTTCTATTCCTGAATATCTCAGCTCTTTCTCCACCTGAGGACTGAATTTTAATATGTGTGCAATCTATAACTCCTAACACCTTTGGAAAGCGCGACATTCTAAAAAAGTCCATTTCAATGGTTTGCTTCTCTACTTCAGTTTCTGGAAATCTAATGCAACGTTCTCTGGGGCGACAAATAGCAGTAACAAATTCATTGATAATTCTTCCAGCAGTTGATTTGTGAATACCTCCAAAATCTCCCACTGTTATACAGGGTGTTAATTAAGTACGTTGACAAACTTCGGGAGGTGATTCTTTGAAGGTTTTCAGGACGAAAAGTTCATATAAACATATGTCCCAAACGGCTTGGTTTTCGAGATACAGGGCGATAAAAATACATTTTTTTCAAGATTTTTTAGAGTTAACTTCGACATTTTCGACAATAATCAGTTCAAATTAGGCAAGTACAATCCATTCAATAGGGCGCACGATACAAAATAATGCATTTCTTTAATAATTCACAGGGTCCTCCTTTTTTCAGAGTCAAGCTTTGTTCAACCCTTCAAAATTTTTTTTTCCGCCGCCACTGACATATTATGAGAAAGGAAAAATCAATGTTGTTTCATTTAACATCTTTTTGATATCCTGCATTTTTTCATTTACTTGTACGGTTCAGGGGCTATAATGAAAATATCAATTTAAACATTTTCCAGTGTGGCATAACATTAGAAAATTTGAAAATTAAACATTTTCAATTATTGTAAATTGATGGAAATATTTTTACAGAATTAGAAAAATCTACGATGAATAAAAATTATACAATAAAAAATATAAAGACAAGCTTTTATACAAATGCACTGAAAATGAAAAAATAATTTGTTTCATTTTTTGTAGGTTATTCTGTGAGTATCAAAATCTTTCTGTACAAGCTTACCTAGATCAAAAAATGAAATGAATAATTTTTTCCTTTTCAGTGTATTGTATAAAAACTTTAAAATGTTTTCTTTTTATAATTTTCATTTTTAACATTTTAGTTTATTTTTCATGTGAAACTGAAAATCTCCAACCCAAAGACCATCACATACCAATTTTGAACAGAATCGGATCATAATCACAAAACTCGTCCGCCATATTGGAGCCGCCATTTTGTTTTTTAACAAACATTTTTTTAATGCATTGTCACCGGAATTACGGAAACCTGCCAAATTTCAAATTAATCGGAGTATTAGGAGTGGGTCAAATTCAACTTTTATTAAATTGTTTGTTAGTTAGTTACAAGTGAAGCTAAATAAAAGCTTGTTATTGTAAAGATGTGATTTCTTTTTGTGATATCTAACAGAAAACTACTATCTCCCCGTCACTGCGGTACGCTGGATATTAAACTAGATCTGACAGATATTGGGAAAACCTTAACTTTCAACCTGAAGATTCTGATGGTAAAAATGTGCATTTTCATTGAGATATTTGATTAAAAATGTTTTTACCCATCAGTCTTGATAGAGAACTCATACAAATTTTTTGTTATTTTAAAAAAAGATATTTTTTAGTTTTCAAATGAACGTTTCCTTTTCAACATAAAACTTCCGAAAGGTAATCCTGTAATGGAGGATAGTTAATAGGGTTTATCTAATAGTCGCAAATCATTACACATTTGATTTTCATTTATGAATCTCTGGTCATAACTCCGAAAAACTAAATCAAACAAATTTTTGTTTCCGTACGGAGTACATTATTTTATCAGAAATTTCGGTTTGTTTTTTCTTCTGCAGTAACGCAGAAATTTTGTAATCAATTTGAATTCATAAAAATAGCAAAGTGGGCTTTGATATTAATTCATTTATTTAAATATCAGTAATCGAAAGTTGAGAAACTGTGTCATTGTTAATTCTTCATTAGTGCAAGCTATAAAGCAGATTCATTCAATATTCCTTTGGATAAAATGGTTGAATATACAAATTCAGAAATGGCAGACATGCACTTAATGTATGGAATGGCTGATGGTAACGCTCGTGCCGCCAGACGAATGTATCTAGAAAGATTTCCACAACGTCATATTCCCAGCACACAAATGTTCATTAATATTCACTCCCGTCTTCGTGAAACGGGTACTTTCAAGAGGTCTGCTGTTCTCATAGGAAGACCCAGGAGAGTTAGAAGAGTTCAGATAGAAGAAGCTGTACTTAACGAAATTGAGCAGCATCCAGACACCAGTACAAGACAAATTTCGGCACAGTTTAACGTAACCCATGTATTGGTATGGCAAATTTTAAAAGAGCAACAACTTTATCACTATCACATACAGCGTGTTCAAGCTCTTCTGCCAAGGGATTTTCCAAAGAGATTAACTTTTTGCACTTGGATTCGAAATAAATTGTTGGAAAATCCATGGTTTTTATCTCAAGTGTTATTCACCGATGAGGCATGCTTTTCCCGTAAAGCCATTATTAATTTTCACAACAATCATATGTGGGCTGATGAAAACCCATACGCCGTGATAGAAAACCATTTTCAAGAGACGTTTTCTGTGAATGTTTGGGTTGGAATTGTAGGGAATTTCATTATCGGGCCACATTTTCTGCCTCATAGACTCAATGGTGACCATTATCGACATTTTCTTGAATTTATCTTACCTGGACTCCTAGAAGAGATCCCACTGAGGGAAAGAATTGGAATTTGGCTTATGCATGATGGTGCTCCAGTACACTTCAGATTGGTTGCACGCGAATATTTAGAAGAGAATTATTCTGATCGCTGGATTGGGCGTGGTGGGCCACAACTTTGGCCACCAAGGTCACCCGATATGAATCCACTTGATTTTTTCCTCTGGGAGCACCTTAAATCATTAGTGTACCGAACTCCAGTTCAAAGTGAAGAAGACCTGAGGAATCGCATACAGGAGTCATGCGGAATTATAAGAAACACTCCTGGTATTTTTGAGCGTGTCCGCCAGTCTATGGCGCATAAACGCATGCATTGAAGTTGGCGGTGGCCATTTCCAGCAGCTGCTCTGACATATCAATTTCAATAATGGTCCTTTTCTGAACTTAATTTTATTCCTAGGGAATTTATGTTACTTTGCTCTAGTATTTGATAATAAAGTTATTCACTATTGAAAATGTCCAAAATTATTTTGCCATAATTAACTTTGTACAATACATATTCAACCTGAGTTATGGTAAAAAATGTATGGGAGCTCCATAACATTACATTTTCTCTACACGAGCAGAAAATAGCTATTTGTGTAATGAGAACAAAATGACGTATTGCGTCACGCGCTAATCTTTGGAGAGTGACAATGACACTTCGAGAAATGAATTATTTTATATCATGCGCACTATTAAATGGATTGTACTTGTCCAATTTGAACTAATTTGGATAGATTATTGTCGAAAATTTCGAAGTAAACTCCAAAAACTCCTAAAAAATGTATTTTGATCACCCTGTACTTCGAAAACCAAGCCGCTTGGGACATGTTTATATGAACTTTTCATCTTGAAACCTTTCAAAGAATCACCCTTCAAGTTTGTTAGACTATTTGCTTCTCAAATTTCTTTATGTTATGCGTTACTGGAAAATGTTTGCGTTAATATATTTATTTGTTCATTTATTACATAATAATTTGAATTAAATGTGCTGTATTTCAATATGTAATTAATATTTATATACATTATTTTATTTATCAATTTATAGATTGTTTTTATGTTACATTTAATTTATTTTAATGTGTCTGTGCATGTATGTATTTTTATAACCTGACTCCTGTAATTTCTATTAGATTCAATTTGACTAACAAACACTTTGTCGATGAGGATTAATTTCTTTCGACAATAAAGTATATTTTGATTTGATGCATTCCTGATGTCCTTGTTATTCTGATCATGAAGGACTACCATGAGTTGCTGGAGCATGATGGCGTATTTAAAGTTTGGTCTGCTCTACTACGGGATATTTGGTACACAGGGATATCAAAAGGGTTATAATTTCTCTTGTCGTGTGCCATAGAACTGAGGTATCGATTTTGCCACGCCCCAAATCACATTCGATAGTTCCGTTCGGGCCGAACGATTGTATTGCTCCCGACTTGTATGGCCCTTTACCCCGATCCAGGGGCAGCATGGCACACATATGTGTGGTTCTGGATGTGTTCACGAAACTCGTGACTCTATATCCTCTCAAGAAGGCGACTACGAAAGCCATTTTAAATCGGCCATGTTCCGATTATTTCACCAAAAGGAGAGAACCTAGAGCCGTCCTTACCAACCATGGTACTCAATTTACCGCCACAGAATGGGGTCGTGCTTTACAAAATATAGGGATGAAGATCATACACACTTAGGTTAGACACCCACGAAGTGACCTTTCTGAGAGGTTGATAAGGGAGCTGGGGCGTTTATTTCGAACTTTTTGTGCAGAGAACCATAACAGATGGGCTTGGCAAATAGCTCACATATCGGAGCTCATTAACTCTGTTGTACATGAATCCACCGGTTCCAGCCCCTACGAGTTACATTTTGGGAAAGTTCCAGCCTCCATACGCAGTTTAATAGATTTTCCAGGGGCTCCGGATATTGGACGTAGTCATGTGAAGGTGTATTTGGCGGAGGAGACATTGAGGGGCGTTCGCTTCTCAACCCTGGAAAGCCTTATATACCATTCGAGCTAGGGGAATTGGTTCTTCTAAGATTGAACCCTGTATTTTCAGTACTCAAACAGGAAACCAAAACAGGAAAAGGTTAGTTATGTTACTTACGAGCGTGAAACTTTCCATACCAGCCATATGAAGCGTTACATTGGAGATTCCAACAGATTCCTAACCCCGCACATCCTTGGTTGGATTCTTGGGCGCAGATGGAACAGTGCACTGGAAAACGTAGTTGCATACTTTTAGTCTAGGTATTTACCAGTTCTACCTGTTGTCCTTTTATTTCTGGCGTTGAGCGGCAATCTCAGGTTTTTTGACTATTTCCATGAAAACGAGTTTTCAATTCTGGTAGCTAGCAGCGATCTACTCAGTTTATTTGATTGATTATCTGGTAACACCTGTGATCTTGTGACATTTTGGCAGACTTACAAATAGGCCATACTGTAGATGAATATAGGAGGCTCTTTCACATGAAATGAAAGACGCAAACGGCCTATACTAATTTTTATAAGATAGTTCGTAAATAAAAACCTCAGATTTCGCCCCAGCAAAATCGCTTTGTGGATTTTTTTAAACAAGAAATAGTGGAAAAATACAACTTTTTTGGTTTTATGGTAATATCTCAAAGTTAATCAAAGAAATCGATTCACAGTCGAGAAAACTTTTATGAAGTTTTATAAAATCTACATTATGGTTTCCTATACGCCAGGATCGGTGCATTTGTAACTGAGAAAATTGAGGAAAACCTCAAAAAAGAGACCATTTTTCAAAAATTCATAATTTCTATAAATCTGAAGGTGGATAAACAATATTGCGGAAACTGATAGATGATTACATGAGGTTTAACTGTGAGCAGGATGGTTTCTGTCCGATATATAGTTTTTGCACAATCGTGTTATAAATAATTGAAGGACAAATTTGTCTAAATAGCCGATTCAAGGAAAATCATCTTATTCAAATTCTGTGAACGGCATATTGTAACGAAGCATAATTTTCCGACTTAAAATGGGTCAAATAATGTGCTTCGTTCGGCTACCCTTTCATGTTTCAGAGTTTCTTTGTTTTGCTACTTCCGAGAATTATAGTTTGTGCAACTGTTTCGCTTCACCATTTCCACCGTAACCATTATTATTATTATTGTCATTACTATTAATACTGTTTTAACTGTTGTCATTATTACTATTATAATTACTTTCAGGCTAGGGATTATTTCAGATAATGATGTTAACGGGAAAACAGGTTCCAATAACGTAAGGGAGGATATAACCTCACTTTCGTTTGTTTACAAAGTTAATCCGATTCCTTGCTGCTCAACACCGGTTTCATTGATTCCTTACTTTACCAAGAAGTGCCGTCCCTTTTTTGCACACGATTAGTTCTTGTCCTTTAAAAAATTTTCTTTTCAATAGGTTTCTAACTCCATTTCTTCATCCAAAGATTCTCAGCACTTTAAAAAGTCAGAGCAGACTTTTTTGTATTTTTTCTATCCGCTGTACACGACAGCCTTGACATTTCAATGATTTGCTATAAATACGCAAACCCTCTTCAAGACAAGGCTTTTTGAACTGGGCCTCCCTCCTAATCGAATGAGGGAGAGTGGATCATACCACTTTAATAAACTAGCGCCTGAAACACTTGTTGAGTTATGAGTCGTTCTCGTTAGAGATAATAGATTAAGCTCAACAACCGCGACGCGCCATAGTGACGTCCAACTTTTATCCAGTTTGGGACAAAAGAGCGTTACAAATTGGCGCCCGAGCAGGGACCGTTGTTGTAGTATACCGAGGACAATGATGACCGAAAGTTGAAGAAAAACCGAATTGTAAGACAAAAAATTAAGTTGCCGTTTTAGAATGCCAGAACCGTTTGAAATCACTTCCAGAGGTGATATAACCTCGAAATACGTCAATAACCGCCGACCTGTCATTTTGAAAAGTGGTCAATTTTGACATAAAGGTACTGCGACACCTCGTTTACTAGGTTTTCGAGGGTGTAGAATCGATTTCCGACAACCCCTTGCTGGTGTCACTCATCGTTTCCGAAAAACTACCCGTCGACCAGGAAAAGGAAGTACTAGTCAAACATCAAGCCGTTGATCCGCTCGTAGAGAGCCGTATAAAGATACCAAATGACCCGGAAAAAACCAAGGAGGTACCAGTCCCCGGTACAGGAACTCTCCTGGTCCCTAATGTCGCGACAAAAGGACCACCTGCCGACACTCGAGTCGGATAGATATACCTTCTGATGAAGTTTCAGCTAGCTATTACCGGTACGGTAGATGAAAAACACCGACGCCTCAGCAAGTTCATTCGTGAGGGTCGAGCTTCCCCCGTGCCCATGATTTCGATGTCGTTTGTGTTCCCAACAACGTCTGTGGGAATCACAACCACCGCTTCGCTACCAACGATTACCATGACGAGTACAGGTCCCCCGACCATAATCAGTGCTCTCAGTGGCACACTTGTAGGAGTACAGTTTTTTGATGTCGCTGGCTTTGCTAATTCCGTCAGGATGGTCCCGCCGACAGTCCGCCGAAGCGACGTTTTCCAGAATTCTCGTCCGCTGTACTTCCCGGGTGACAGCACTTTGTGTTGGCGATGCGGATATCAGAGACACACCCGCTACAACTGCACCAACTCTAGACGTTTGTTCTGCTCCCGATGTGGCCAAGATGGGGTAATGTCCCGCGACTGGCCTTGCCCAAACAATGACAGTTGATTTGACGTGTGCTACACATTCTACCCCTGCACCGCCTCCCGCAGCAGTATTCTATTCTATTCTGTTCTGTTCTGTTCTGTTCTATTCTATTCTATTCTATTCTATTCTATTCTATTCTATTCTATTCTATTCTATTCTATTCTATTCTATTCTATTCTATTCTATTCTATTCTATTCTATTCTATTCTATTCTATTCTATTCTATTCTATTCTATTCTATTCTATTCTATTCTATTCTATTCTATTCTATTCTATTCTATTCTATTCTATTCTATTCTATTCTATTCTATTCTATTCTATTCTATTCTATTCTATTCTATTCTATTCTATTCTATTCTATTCTATTCTATTCTATTCTATTCTATTCTATTCTATTCTATTCTATTCTATTCTATTCTATTCTATTCTATTCTATTCCATTTCATTCCATTCGATTCGATTCGATTCGATTCGATTCCGTTCCGTTCCGTTCCGTTCCGTTCCGTTCCGTTCCGTTCCGTTCCGTTCCGTTCCGTTCCGTTCCGTTCCGTTCCGTTCCGTTCCGTTCCGTTCCGTTCCGTTCCGTTCCGTTCCGTTCCGTTCCGTTCCGTTCCGTTCCGTTCCGTTCCGTTCCGTTCCGTTCCGTTCCGTTCCGTTCCGTTCCGTTCCGTTCCGTTCCGTTCCGTTCCGTTCCGTTCCGTTCCGTTCCGTTCCGTTCCGTTCCGTTCCGTTCCGTTCCGTTCCGTTCCGTTCCGTTCCGTTCCGTTCCGTTCCGTTCCGTTCCGTTCCGTTCCGTTCCGCTCCGTTCCGTTCCGTTCCGTTCCGTTCCGTTCCATTCTATTCTATTCTATTCTATTCTATTCTATTCGAATACTCGAATACCGTCGAACTGTCTGGACACATCAGGGCGATGATGAGTCAAACATGCTCACTGTTTGCAAGAACGTTCAGGTCCGGCTTCGGAGGAGTTATCGTTACAATATTGATTCTACTCCCGAGTCACTTCCATATTCCACTGGAGCTGTGTTCTGAATGGTTTGACGTTTGAGTATAGGGGTAATCTGTTGTAGTTATATCATTTCTAGTTCGGTTCTGTTGACTATATGGATGATTTTGGTGAATCCAGTTTGTGGTTGGGTTCTCCAACTACCGCTGTTTGTATAAGTCTATATGTACTCATGCTCACCGCCCCCATGACTATAATGTCCGAAGGTGGAAGCTTTAGGATGATTTCCATAAAAGCGGTTGGAGTGCTATTCATAGCACTCGTGATACACTTATAGGCAAGCCTCTGAAGTTTGCTGAGGTTGGTTTTTGACTGTTTCTTTCATTTTGGGCCACCACGCAAAAATGAGTCAAGGTGTTAATGATGCTTTCAATTTTCAAAATCATATTTTGAGTGTACCTTCCTATCAGGATTAGGCAAACACTTGTTATTTTCACTGAAATAGAAATAATACGAATTTAGTAGGCTAATTGATTACTTTATTCTCGAAACCCTAAAAAATCTGTAGCAGAAAATTGGCTGATTGATTACTTTGATGTATCTTAAACAGATGAGGTAATTATAATACCAAAAATCAAATTCACACACATCATAAGAACAAACAAGTTCGATTCTGCACCACTTGTACCATCAGGAAATAAACGTATGGTGTTACATCTTGTTGAATTACATGAATGGCAAGATTTAACAGTTACATTTTTTTTTGAAGACTTCTCTTCTGTGAATAGTTCACAAGCATCTTGCACATCAGGCCTTACATTATAGCATCCTCTGAATATACCTGTGGTATTGGGGTTAGCTGGAAATAAGAAAAAAAAAATGGAAATGAATATCACCTTGTAAGGATTTCTTTTTGAAATTCTGGGGATTGCACTGTTGTTATAATCTGATTTAGTCCAAATTCTTAACTAGGCCTTTTTGGAAACTTACTCTGGGTCACCAACTTGATCGCGAAAGTGAACGCGGCAGATGAGAAAAGACATAACTGACATTACCAAAAGTCGTGTATTGTGTTTTTTAGTCCCCTCTCTGTTAATTTTCGTACGGTTTGACGGACGAACATCCGTCATTACTATACTCATCTCCTATGTACTATGTTATCAATTTTGTGACATTGTCTATCTTGTTTGATTATCTTTATTGAAGTGTCGAAGTGTGTGAAGGTCCAAAGGAGAACATCATATGTCAGTATGGAGCCATTGAAGTGTCGAAATGTGTGGTGATCGAATGGAGACCATTAGGTCAGTTCATAATTATTTTTGGGATATTATCCTACCAACAGGAACGTAGTAATTACCAGGTATTATAGAGAGTTTACCATACACTGATTTCAGCACCACACTTCTGATTCAATGAAATTATTTGATTCAAGTTGAATTCCACAGAAGCTGCAGAACAATCAACTGCTAGAAAAGAAACTGAAGATTCCGTATCCAATAATTTGAGAAGGGCAAATGAGAGAAAAAGAAATAAAATAATCCTCAGTTTTGTTGTGAATTTAAGTTTTAGGCTTTCGTATAAAAATCATGGGATGTCATAACATGTATTTTATAATTGTTTTGGCAACCCTGTGAAGAAGTGTAGAGCAGGATGGCGTTTGTTTGTCACTTACACTTTGTAATAGTTCATGTGTAAATTAATAAAAGTTACAATTAGTCGTGTCGTTTTTAGTGAATAAATAACAATTAATCTTTACTTTGAATAACTCCTTTTAATATTTTAGAATATTTTATTGTTTTCTTATCGAAGAATGCAAAAATATGGAATTTCTTATTTTCATTCATTTATGATGAATTTTGAGATAAAATAAGTGAATTTTTCACCTGCATGTTATTTAATTTATAAACAACCGATTTGACCAGCTTATGCAAACTAAGTTGAAAATGCGTAAATCATTAGCCAACCTAACCTGACCTGACTAACATTATGTAGATAGAATAACCATTCATAATTGTTACGATTTGATGACTATTTATTCAAAATTTTATATAGTTATATAAGGTTATACTCTAATGCTTTTCGTCAATCTGGACTCCTCAATAAAGGTTTCTGAACACTCCGTTAGTACACAAAAAAATCTATCAATTATAATAAACTTCATAAGTTACTGAAAAGAGAAAACTGCATAGAAATTTATGAGTCTGCTGAACCAGTGACAGCGTATAATTTGTTCAATGGGAAAATATCCCATTATATTGATATTAGTACATTAACGAAAGTATTTGACACCAACAAAAATAATACAAAGCTTAAACCATGGATAACTACCGGTTTATTGAATACCATTCGACATAGAGATCGTTTGAAACATAAATTTATAAAATCAAAATGTCCCGAATGTAAATCTGAATACAGGATGTATCGTAACTTTTTATCAAATTTCTCGAGGAATACAAAGAATCAATACTACAGGAACCAAATCAAAGTAGCGCAGAACAACTGGAATAAAATATGGAAGTGTATTAGCGAAATTACGCATAGCAAGCAATCTTCAGGATCATGCACGTTCAACATCCATGATGATGAAAAAAGGATAAACACGGATAAAAAAACTGCAGATCACTTCAATAAGTTTTTTTTCCAATATCGGTACAACAATGGCAGGATCAATCTGTCCCCGAAAGAAAGGTGAACATCAAATATTCACTATTCTTACACCCTGTTTCTAAAACCGAAGTTAATCGTCTTCGAAAAATGAAACCTCATCAGGACCAGATGGAATTTCAGTCTACCTTCTGTCAGGGGGCTCTTTGGTAGGAAATATTTATAAAAGTTATATATGATAACTTTCTAATATATGTCGGAACTGAGTCGACGCCGCTGATTTCCCGGAGATCAACCAGGCGATAGTATCTGTCATTGTTTGTGATAATACGAAGTATCTTGTTCTGCATTCTGTCCAGCCTCGAGAGAGGCGTGGGGGGCAGGCTACAAAACACAGGACAAGCGTATAACATTGCGGGCCTGATAATCTGTTTGTATATCAGGAGCTTATTCTCTAAGCTCAGCTTGGAGGTTCTGGCCATCAGAGGGTAGGCTCGCTTCACAGCAGCCACCGCCCTCAGGATAGCCAGAGTGAAGTGCTTACCAAATGTCATACCCTTGTTCAGTACTACTCCCAGGTATTTCGCCGTAGTCGATTCTCTAACGTAAGTATCCCGGACCCTCATCCCACGAGGAGGGAGCGTCAAAAAGCAACGCCTCTTCGTGAAGTTGACGATCTCGGTCTTCCCCACGTTGACCTTGATTTTATTTTTCTCCATATACGGCACGACGTCCCAATCCAAATGGATTAGGATCTTTTGAGCAGCGACCACGCTTGAAAATGAATGTGTGTATAATGCTGTGCCATCCGCATATATCGCAGCATTCACTCTCTCGGACCGTGGAAAGTCGTGTGTATATAGTGAATATAAATGAGGAGAGATGCTCGAACCCTGCGGAAAACGGTATCTCCCGGAAAGATTGCTATTTAGTCTCACCGCAAAGGATCATCCTGTGAGATAGGAGTCGATCAATCTCACTGAGTTCAAAGGCCTGTAGCATCTTGTTGACCAGACCTTCGATCCAAATTGTAGTGAAGGCCTTTTCCATATCCAACAGGGTCATGACTGTGTTGAGTTTTTGATTGAAGGCTTCCTTCACCTTGTGCACAATCCAGACTACCTGTGAGGTCGTGTTGTGACCTCTGCGGAATCCAAACTGCACATACGGGATGAGTTTCAGCCTCCCTCCAAGATTCAGCAGCATTTTGAGGATGATTTTATCTACCACTTTGGCGATCACGCTAAGCAACGAGATTGGGCGGTAGCTCGTAAGTTGGTGTTTGCCCTTACCAGGTTTCAATATTGGTATTATCACAGCCCGCTTTAGACAATCTGGATAATACTGTCATTTCAGAATGGCATTGATGATGTTAAGTAGCTGGATCAGGGATTTACGCGGAAGATTTTTCAGCAGAATCGTGTCAATACCGTCCTGCCCAGGCGCCTTTCGTGTTGGAAGCCGTTTCACGACCTCCAACAGCTCTGCACTGCTTGCCATTACTTTGGCAAACAGATCGGGGCCCAACGGAAGAGCAGGTATCTCTCGTAGTCGTTCTACACGCCTTGAGCATTCCTCCTGTTCCTCGTTGACATCCCGCGCCTTTCGGTGCACACTGCTGAAATATTCCCCAAACAGGTTTGCCTTCTGGGGTTCCGTCACAGCACGAACGTCACCCCTCTCCATGGCTGGCACGGGTTCGAAGCGTTTTTGTATACGCTTCGCCGTGCGCCACAGAGAGTGATCCCGCACGTCCAGTTTTTCCAGTCTATCCTGCCACACCTTATTACTGTGTTGTCCGATCAGTTAATTTCAGTTAATCTGATCAGTTAATATTCTCCTTAGTGACCGGGTTCCCCGTTCTTTGCCACCTTTTACGGGTGGCATTCTTCTGATCAATCAACCACTTAATAAGGGGTGGTAGTATATTCCGGTCCTCCCTTACCTCAATTTTCCTAGTGGTTGTATCTCTTGCAGTCTGAATGTTAGATATTAGAGTCTGGGTTTTGATCTCAATGTCTTCACGACTAAGTTGACTTTTTATTTTTGTCAGTCTATTCAAGCGCCTTCGGTACTCGGCCCAGTCAGTGTTTCTGGCCTTCTGACCCCTGTTCTGTAACTCAAACATAACCAAGTCGTGATCCGAGGATAGTTCATGTATGACCTTCAACTGAAACAGCAGTACTTCAATTGACAAGCTGAGTATTCGAGTGTTTTCATCATCAACAAAAATGCTTGACAGTGTTTTAAGATCTGGCGAAGGCTTTTGATACTACAAATCATGAAATTCTGTTCAATCGTCTGGAAAGCAGTGGAATCAGTAGCTTGTCATTAGATATAATGAATGATTATCCTTCGAAAAGAATGCAGGTATTTAAAGTGAATGATTCTTGATGCGATCCATTGCCAGTCACCATGGGGGTTCCTCAGGGGACAGTTTTGGGCACTACCTTTTTTTGTTGTACATCAACAGTATTTTCTCCCGACAACTCGAAGGTAAATTAACATCCTACGCTGATGACACCGCTGTGACTTTTATAGGTACCACTTGGGATGAACCATACTAAAGAGCTGAAAAGGGAATGGCATTAATTTCTAGCTGGCTCAGTGATAGTTTGCTTAGCATTAACATAGGAAAAACTGAATTCATAGCATTCTCCTCGACCGACGGTCACAGATCAACCCTTTTTTCATACCCTTCATTTTCACAATGTCAACTGTGATGATGTATCCACTAACTGTCCTTGTCCCACTATAAAAAAACTCGGTCGATCAAATACCTGGAGGTTGTGGTAGATACATTTCTGCGATGGAACGAGCATATCACATACACTACAAAAAGATTGCGAAAGCTGATTTATAAATTTTACCAACTCAGAAATGTTCTGAATAAAAAGACGCTTATCTATAACGCTCTAGGTGAATCCATTATTCGTTACTGTATTGTTGTTTGGGTGGAACTTACAAAAGTACATTGTGGAATTTCGAGACCGTTCAAAATGCCTTACTGAAAATGATATTGGAGAAAAATAGAAGATTTTTCACTAAGAAATTGCATGATGAAGCAGATGTCTTCAATGTCTCCTGTGGGTTAGGAGTACACCATTGACTTTTTAAACACACCCACATAACACCCGTTGGAACACAAATCAAAATATTGATGCCCCTTCAGTTATACTTCGTCATAATCAGAGATTTATAACATACATTGGACCCAAAGTCTACAATCAATTACCCTCTGATTAAAATAATATCACCAATGTCAAAAAAATTAAAACAAAACTGATATTTTTTATAAAGAATAGGTTAGGTGTGAGCGTGAGTGGGCCCGTATCAGGCCCTCCACTCCAATGGCCTATTGTGTTCTCTATAAAGAATAACTTCGATTGCTTAAATGCCACACTAAAAAACATTTAATGGCCACATGTAGTTACTTTTGTTAATGAATTCGTCTACCTTTTCTATATCCAATATTCTTTAATTGTTTTCATATTATAATGAGAATGAAAACGAGAACGGTGATGCCACAACACCAGCTTGCTTAGATTGCATCTCCTCTATAAAGGACCACGCACACATCTTATGGATAAAAGTATTTTGGTGAAAATGGCTGGATTTTTTATATGTTGTATCTGCAGCCATCCTGAGTAGAATGCTCCATAGGCCCAACACGATCGTATGACCAGATTCGGCGATAGAGGGCGCCAAATCATTTATATTGTGATTTTTGGAGAAATTCAGCTGAATAAAAAATATCAATATCTCATTGATATTCAGTATTGTGTGCGACTGGACATTCCTTAAGTTCGTGAGAAATACTTTTCCATAATACAGAAAAAAAATCACTGTTTTTCTGCAGGGTATAGTCAACAACATACTCTACTCTTCAGTGAATGAATGTATTCGCCTACAAGATTATAAGTTGATTGAGTTTATCATCGAGGATCTATCAGAATGGTTTGTTGATCGACCAAAATATAATTGAGCTATGAATACAGAGTGTTTGGAATGAGGACGGGTTCATAGTCCATATTATATACAGGGTGGCTCATTACTTTGAGGAAGTATAGTATCTCGCTTATCATGAGGAGTGTGAAAACATGTTTCAGATAATAGTTATATGGTTTGCTTGTTTTAAATATAATTTGAAATAAACAGAGTGTTCCTTTGAAGCAGGGCAACACAAAACATCAATTGTTTTTAATGGATCATCCTGTAAATTTTCTCACCATTGAACTGAGACAAACGTTTGACATAATGCGGTATTTTCTATTTTCGAAAATTTTGCGGCGTTTTCAAGTTATTGCTACGAATTTATGAATTGGATTCAACCAAAAATATTTGTGTCATGCACAAATTATGAACAAAATACGTTTCTCTAGGTTTTTTATTCAAGGACTAGTTTAATAAGTCCGTGCCTATGATTTTATTCTCCTATATTTGTGTCATGCACAAATTATTAACAAAATACGATTCTCTAGGTTTTTTATTCAAGGCTAGTTTAATAAGTCCGTGCCTATGATTTTATTCTCCTTGAATTCAGAGGGGTAAACTCAGTTCATTCAGTGCAAAAATATATAGTCGAAGGAAATATACTCAATATCCTCAGAACATTAGATATATTTCTTCGAGTGACTCACATAATATATTCATATTTTATAGCTTGCTAAATTCCACAATAAAACAGAATTATTTATTTGGCGCCGTCTATTGCCGAAACTTTAGGTATTACGACGTAGTTAGGTTGATAGGAGATGACTTCAGCTCTCTGTTGAGGACGAAGTCATGATTGAATCTTCGAGAAGAGTAATCACTCATTCAAATTTAATGGAGCCTTCTTTGTGTGAAACAGTATGAATTTTCATTTGAATTTTGTTTTGAAACTTCCATTCTGATCGATCATCAATAATAATTAACTTATTCAAGTCATAGTCTAGAAGGCGAATTCTTCCACCTAAAAATTGAATATATTTCTACTATGTAGAAAATCTCTTTTTTTTTGTTTTATAGAAGACTCATTCACAGACTTAGTAACGCCCAGTGGAACAACAGTTGACTATCGATTAATATGTAAATATTTTTTATTTATTTGAACTCACTCAAAAATATTTAAATTCGTGATTTGGAGTAATCACATGTATATAGGAATGTAGGCTTTCACGGCTGGCGTCGATGTTTTGTTTGATGTCCGGATTTTGCCGTGGTCTTCTTTGGTTTAAATCTCCAAACGTTTCAACTGCAACTGCGGCAGTCATCTTCAGTCAGTCAATCAGCGGGAGTCTACCGAATTCCATGTAACTGTGGGAAGGTCTATATCGGTCAAACGAAAAGAAGCATTGGTACCCGCCTAGTCGAGCACAAGCGGAGTTGTCGTTTGGGACAAACCGAGAAGTCCGCAGTCGCTGAACATACATTGTCTGACGGAGAACACAAGATCCTTTTCGAAAATACCGAGAGACTAGCAACGTCGAATCATTATTCAACAAGAATGTATTTGGAAGCCATAGAAATACACAAACACCAAGATAACTTCAACAGAAAAGAAGAGAGAACATATTTACCAAGGATCTGGCACACAGCATTGAGAAGGGCCAAAACGAAGCCATGTCACCCGAATCGCGCGGAAAGTGCGCGCGAACCCGCCATTACAGAAAGTGCGCGCAAAAACATCACTATAAATAACATCGCAAACTCGAAAGCTTCAGTTTCAGTTGACACGTCTAGAAGAGTATTTCGACCACGCCACTGAAGATGACTGCCGCAGTTGCAGTTGAAACGTTTGGAGATTCAAACCAAAGAAGACCACGGCGAAACCCGGAAACCAACCAAAACACATGTATATATGTTATAATATGGACCATTCCTTATTCCAAACACTCTGTATTCATAGCTTCATCATATTTTGGTCGATCAACAAACCATTCTGATTGATCCTCAATGATAAACTCAATTTTTTATTATGGAAAAATGTCCCTCGCTAATTTTAGGAATGTTCAGTAGCACAGAATATTGAATATAAATGAGATATTGATATTGATATTTTTTTATTCAGCTGAATTTCTCCAATAAAATTCATGATTGGTGCCCTCTAGCGCCGAATCTAGTCATACGATCGAGTTGGACCAATAGAGACTTTTACTCAGAATGGCTCCAGCTACAACATATCAAAAATCCAGCTATTTTCACCGAAAGACTTTTTCCCATAATTTGTGTGCGTGGTCCTGTATTCAATTCCCAGCTGCTAGGAATATTATATTTGTAATTGATATTACATTCATGATCGATTATATTTATAACTGTCATTTACTATTGTGCACTGTCTTAACTGAATAAATTACTTACTCACCTACTAATTACTTACTTATATATAAGGTTATGGGATAAGGTTACATATGGTTAAATATATCGGTGTACTGTAATTGAGGTTTGATCAAGTGTTGTTGAAGTTTTAATGAAAACTAAGTTTCATCAAGATATTTTTATTTTTCATCACCTAAAATGTTATCATCGTAAGAAAGGTTCACCGTTGGTACGCCACTTTATTGAAAAATAATATGCTGTCAGAAATAATCGTTTAGGAGATGATACAGACGTTTTTTTATGAAAAAAAATTGTTGCTATGTGTTTGTATACGCATATCTTTGTGTACGCCTTGGTATTTGATGAATTTGAGTCAATTCATTCAACAATTTGAATCCTTTCGAAAATGGTTTATACCATAAAAGAGAGAATATCCATTGTAGCTGCGTATTTTGAAAATGGACGATGTGCTAGAGCTACGGCTCAAATTTTCAATGAAATTCATCCAGACAAAACGAAATAATAACAGTACTTGATTCAATTGATGAAAAAGAGTCGGGATCAGTACTAAATAATAAACATGAACGAGAGAAGCCTATCAGAAATGAATGGGTCGCTGTTTCAGTTGTAGGACATGCAGTGATGGACAACATTCAATCTCTGAGACAGCTTGACACTTTTTCTGAAGTTTCTAAGAGCAGCGTACATCGAATTCTGAAAGCAGCAAAATTCCATCCTTATAAAATGCAGAATGTTCAAGAATTAAATGAAGATGATCCTGACAGACGTACAGAGTTTTGTGAATTCATGAGTCAATTAATAATTTGTGATAATAATTACCAGAGTGCTTCTCTGACGAATCTTCTCTCTATTCAAATGGACATGTGAACAGGCACAACTGCAGATACTGAAGTGACGTGAATCCCCATTGGTACAGGGAAACTCATTCACAAACTGCCCTGAAATTGAATGTTTGGGCTGGTATTCTGGGAGACCATATTGTAGGTCCATATTTTGTTGATGGCAACCTCAACGGACAAACATGTCTTGAAGTTCTTGATACAACTGTGAACTCCAGAATCACTCAGTAACTTGAAGACGATGATAGAATACTTGAAGGTCAGCTCACCTTTCAACAAGATGAAGCTCCTCCACATTTTGTTGCACCTGTACGTCAATTTTTGAATTTCAATTTCACAGGGAGATGGATCTGAAGGTGAGGACCAATAGAATGGACGGCTAGATCTCTTGATTCATCACCATTAAACTTCTTTTCAAGAGGTCATTTGAAATCCAAAGTTTATATCACACAGCCAACTTTGCTTGATGATCTACGCAGGAGAATTGTTGTGGAGTGTCATGCAGTGACTCCAGAAATGTTGAGCAATGTGCCAAGACATTTCTAAAATCGCATACACTTCTGTATGGAACTGAATGGTTCACATTTTGAACATTTCCTACGATGATTTTAGGCAATGAAATATAAAAATATCTTGATAAAACTTAGTTTTCATTTAAACTTCAACAACACTTGATCGATCCTCAATTTCAGTACACCAATGTATTTGGGATTGAATTCCCTCCAAAGTGATGTATCACAAGTATAGTAGTCCCATTGAAAAGTAGGGAGTGCTGGGGACGAGGGGGTTGACAAGGGGGTGAAAGTGTTCCCCCTTGAAATAAAAATCGACGAGTCTGAGAGATGTTCAATGTTCAATGTTTTTCATGAGTTCGGAGATTTGGGGGGTGACAAGTTTTAGCTGGGACACACTGTATAAGGTTGTATGTAAGGTGATATGGTCAGGTTAGGTTGGCTGATAATTTATGCATTTTCAACTTAGTCCAATTCGTATTCATTCCAAAATTCAAACTAAAGTTTTCTGAAACGTTTTCAAGATGATGGGATGAGATATTTTGGTATCAATCCAATTTGTGGTGATTAAGAAGATGCTGAATTACCTGTTTGTATATATGTAGATAAACAAAAATATATGTTTTGATTGGTTCCATTATTCATATCGATTCCATTATTTCCATCGATTCCATTATTTCCTTCGATTGCATTATTTCCATCGATTCCATTATTTCCATCGATTCCATTTCCACAGATTTGAGTCGGGGCATCATTTTTATCTGGTGACTGGCATTCTTCGGCATCACTTGTATCACAATCGTAGCATACGAGAGCGTTTTGGCTGTTCACTGCAAATTTCAATGATATTATTAGGGGCTCAGATTTTTTTTTACATACAGTGCCCGTCTTGAGTCCGTTTCCCCCTACTAATTTTTGAACCCCCTGGTATATCGTAACGAAATTTGGAGGGCTTCAATGGGAGATAAAAACCTACTTTTTCATGAAAAAATTAAAGCCAAAAGTTTCAAAATGGCGGCTGAGCGCCATCTTCAATATTTTTTTTTTAGAAATTTGCTCATAATTTTCAACAGTTTCCTTTTATGAAAGGTAATTTTTTTTTCTTTTCAAACCCAACCAAACCACTAATGTTGCTTTCAATCAAGTTTGCATTGGAGAAAATCGTCACGGTAACGTTTTGTTTATTGTCAAATTAACTGTAACTGTCAAATAGTCCGTTGACCGCCTCAATCATTTTATGAAAAGTATGATCATGGCTCGTAGTTTGAACGATAAATTGAAGCAGTTTTGATATTTGGAGAATCTGAAAGAAATTATCATCTAGCAGTCCGTATGTTTAATGATAGATTTCCCGAGAATCCTATTTCGAGGATATATTTGCGCAAACTTTTAAATAAGCTCCAAGCAACTGGAACGCTGAAAGATGCTCCAAGACCAGGAAGACCGCCTCTTCCAGAAGAAAAAAAGATAGAAATTGTTGCTGAAATGGTAATCAATCCGACTCAGTCGACGTCTGCAGTTGCTGAATTCTGTGGAGTAAGTTCAAAAATTGTCCAAAGAGTCCTAAAAAAGAGAAAAGTTCCATCCCTATAAAATGAAAATCCTGCATGCTCTCAAGGAGGATGATCCAGACCGGAGGGTTGAATTTTGTGAGTGGTTAACAATAACAATTGAAGGAGAACGGGGCTTCCTGAAACGTGTATGTTTCTCAGACGAATGCACGTTTTTTCTTAATGGAAAAGTCGATAAATAAAATGTACGATACTGGAGAGATACTAATCCGCATATTTTCAGAGAGGGAGATACCCAGTTTCCTGAAAAGGTGAATGTTTGGGCGGGGATTTTAGGCAATCGCGTTGTTGGGCCGATTTTCATCAGAGGCAATCTTACAGAAACTGAAATTGAACCTCGAATAAGGCAAATTGTATTGAACAATCAGGAAGAGTTTGAAAATCGTGAAATCATATTTCAGCAGGATGGGGCACCTCCCCATTTCGATCGCATGGCTAGTGTCTTCCTCGATACTAACTTTCCTGGGTGATGGATAGGTCGCAGGGGAAGTACAGAGTGGCCACCAAGATCTCCAGATCTTACACCTCTAGAGTTTTTCCTTTGGGGGTATCTGAAGTCAACAATCTACGCCAATGAAGAAGAGTTGGAACGCAGAATAATAGATACATGTGGAGAAATAGATGAACATACTTTCATCAACGTGAGAGAAGCTATTTATAATAGGGCACTTTATTGTCAAGATTTGGGAGTGGGACACTTTGAACACTTGATAAAATAATTGTTGGGGTTAAATAAAAGAGTTAATAAAAAATAAAATATAATTTTTTAGCCAACTAATTTGTTTTGATTGTGAATTTACAGAACACATTCGTAGGCTTCGAGATTTTCCTGTGAGCGGTGCTATTTATCCTTAATAAACTCTATTTACGCTTCTTATTAGTCGAAATAATCAAGAGGTTTAACTACAAATCAATAACAACGTGTAGTTAGCGAAATGTTTCACAGCAAGTGACCAAAATCCATACTTCATTTCATACCGGAATGTCACTTTTCAGACGTTAATATTTCGGAAACAATTGAATTTAGGAGTAAAATTTATTAGAGAAAACTGTTGAGAATTATGAGCAAATTTTGAAAATGGAATAATATACGGGGTGTTCTATTTAAAAACATATTGGCCATTTTAAAAGTTTTAGCTGTGATTTTTTCATGAAAAAGTTGTTTTTTATCTCATATTAAAGCCCTCCAAATGTAGTTGGGATATACCAGGAGGTTCCAAAATTAGTAGGGGGGAACTGATTTCAGACGGGCACTGTATAATTATACAGGACGTTTCTTCCATCGTGTGGTAAAACATTGCTATATTCTAAACCTTAACAGACATGAAGACGATTGAATGGAAAAAAGGTAACTATTGTGGAAAACAGTATCCACAATGGCAAAAGAAAATTTGCAGGAACTCTCGCCCTTTCCGAGCTATACAGGGAAAACTAAAAATGCTGTTTTTGGTTTTTAACGAAAATAATTGTTATTTCAGAAAATGGAAAAAAAGATGATTTTATTGTATTCAAAATGTACTATAACGAGGTAATAATGGATCTTTGATCAAACGTTTCGTGTAAACATGGCCACCATCAACTTTTTTTTTCAATTACGGACCTGTGGTATATCACACTTGATCACACTTGATATTTTAATAACTTTTCATCTAAAATAACTAGCATCAACACTGACAACAATTTCTAACAACGGTCCTGTCGTCAGTTCTTTTGTAAATAGTTATGATTTCTTCAAAACTTCATCAACTATTGGCATACTCCAGACACTACCAAATAATCCCAATAAGAAGATACCCCAACACAACCAACATTCGTATTTTTCTTTTTGGAAATTTTTGTATCACACTAAATCCTTGTTTCAAGGCTGATTTCTCCTTAATCAATATTTATACGGAATATTTTCATAATTCTCAATCCTAAAAGTAACTAAATTATAAGTTTTTGGTCAAAATACGATTATTGTGTAATTTGGCACAATTAAATAGTATCTCACTTTATTTACCAATTTTAAACACATAGGCTTGGCTTGGTTTCTATGGCAGGCAAAATAAATGAGTTGTGGATTCTCCGTTACATATTGAAGATGTATTCAGATGACGAAAAGACTGATATGCTAGTTACTTACGCAAAATCAAATAGAAATCCTCTATTGGCAAGAAATATGTATGGTGAGTTATATGCGAATCGTCGTACTTATTCCAAACATTAAAATTTTTAGACGTAGAAATCGATTTGAGAGACTGAGGTGCATTCGACAGAAATTAAACTAGAATATGTATTGTTACTGGAAGTATGAGATACCAAATAAATGTTTGGGAAAGCAAATATTAACTCATAAAGATTAACAAAGTGAAAAAAAAATGGTTTTTCACTACTGGAAGTATGAGGAACCAAACAAATGTTTT
Organism: Chrysolina oricalcia; assembly: GCA_944452925.2. Taxonomy (NCBI): domain Eukaryota; kingdom Metazoa; phylum Arthropoda; class Insecta; order Coleoptera; family Chrysomelidae; genus Chrysolina; species Chrysolina oricalcia. Next base: position 31,599,528 of record OX101824.2, read on the forward strand.
GGGAAAGCAAATAATACCTCATGAAGATTAACAAAATTTCGCTTTGTATGATATTTAATGAGTTCTGACAACTAGTGTTAATTAAACAAACTTTTTTGATGGAGTCATGACCATCTCAGAAGATTTTTTTTTTTTTAATATCTGTGGTTTCAGAAGTGCAAATCATAACAAATTATACATCAATGAAATCAGAATGAGAATAACTATTTTTCTGTATAAAAAAACAATATGGCGCCCATGACAGAAAAAAAGTTGATGATGAATGCCAGAAGACAAAACGTCGGATAGTAAATCTGAAAATGAAAGCGTGTAGCTGAAAAAAAGTATCAATGAAAATGTACTTTTGGTTTTGAGCTATGTTGTCAAATAACGATAGAAAAAAATAAAAACGGAAATTCCGATTCTGAGTTTTTTCCCGATATTTCCGGAAATACTCGGGATTTTCCAAGTTTCAAATAGTATTTTGTTAAGCACTAGAATACGCAACTTTGCCCCAATTCAAGCTTCGACGTTTCTCCTGTAGTTTAGGAAATCCCAATGGTGGGGGCCGAATTTGAATTGCCCTGTATAGTTATAATGAGCCATTTCTCAAGTACACAGGTCGGAGAAATACGTGTGAATTTGATAAACATGTTGTTTATGGTCCTAGTGCCATATTCACTTTCAAAAAGTTCTAGTACCACAATGAAATTCAAAAATTCTGTTTGACTTTCTTATTGACATTCTTTGGACGTCTTGGTACACTATTCCTGAAAAAAATTCAGTTCGGATAACCCAAATTCTCATGAAAATACTCCTATAACATTCGTGATTTTTGACGTAGGAGTATGAAATGGGGAAAGTCAATAGGTCAATATTTTTATTCAACGCAAAACCCAAAAGACATAAATGGAGGAAATCAGGTATGAATAGAATGGAATATAGGGAATGAGCAGCTTATACAGAATAGTAGTACCAAAAATTTGACATAAGATAGCATCAACATAGCGATACAAAGAAACATGAAAATTTTCATTGAATATGTGTAATGCAGGTACTACACTCTTGCCTCACGCCGCGATTCGTCCTCCACACTCGCAAACTTCGCAGTATAGTTCGCGCTTTCAAGCGTGATGGACGCAGTGGTAGCCACTGCTGCTGCCACTGTGCTTTCCGCTTTAGCGCAATATAATTATCTTTCTCCGCTGCCGACACAGTAAATAGTCCATACTTACATGCTATTAAAAGTAGTAGTCGAGTACTAAGGACGACAAAATGTGTTCCGAATAAAAACTCTGCGAAGTGTGGTGATTCTATTCAGAAAAAATTGAAATTCACATATATTAGTGTGGTAATCAAGTGGAATAATCTGTGAAAATAACAAAAAAAAGGAGTGATAGGAGGCGGAATGTTATCAACTTATTATAAATAAAAACACAAACTGTAGGTGAGTTTATGCTACCGTCCTCCCCCACTTGAAATTATCGACACTCCTGACCTAGCTAGGTGTTGTGAACGAATTCAGTAGTCTAGCAACTGAGGTTCTGTATGTGCCACGAAATCAGAATCAAATAGCCGTATACGAAAAGTATGGCTGAAGCCATTCTTACAAGCCTCCTTGAACAACTTTCGTCCCTAAATAGCAAAATAGAAAAAAAATCAAAATACCTTATAAGAATTGAAAGAAGAATATACTAACACTAAATCAAAATGTGCTAACTTGGAAAAAGAAAACAAAACTTGGAAAATACACATTAGAAACTAGAAAAAACAAACTAGAAACCAGAAGCAGGAAAAATAATTTAATTATATTTGGATTACCAAAAAATAACAACACACAGGATAATATAAATTTCATTAAATCAACACTGGAAATCGAACTCACACTGAAAGACATTAATAACTGTTGTTCCCTAGGTAAAAATGAGAATGAATCAGTTCCAGTAAAATTCGAATTCGTGTCGCAGCTAAAAATATTGAAGTATTGAAAAACGCCTACAAATTGAAGCAGAAAAACATAACAAATTTGTATATCGCGCAAGACCTCAGGAAAGAAACCAAGAGACCAACAAAATTTTACGCCAATTTTTAAACAGAACAAAATAAGCTGAAAAAAAAGGAATAATCCGCAAAAATAAACTAATAGTCGGTAATAAAACATACACCCACGAATTTCTACTCCAAAATCCAAATATGAATTTTGAAGAGGAGGAAAGTTCAGCTGGAAATAACATTGCTCATGAAGATAAATCAACAGCGGTGCCTGAGGAAACCTACAAAAGAAAAGGAAACTTTGAAAAAAAACCTGAAGATACTCCCAAAAAGACCAGAAGAAATCCAACAAGAAAATAAAGAAATGGCCCTAACCGAAATTTAACTACATGTCGCTCAATTCTCATTTTTATTAAATAGTGAAACAACGAAATTTTAATTCTTCAACCTAATAATTTTCTATTGTGTTTGTATTGTATTTAATCTGATAACATTTTGATTTTGTCAGATTTTGTGTTATTCCAATGAAATATTTATTTTAAAATGCGGAATGTATGATTACATTAAACAATTCCAAATAGATACAGTCAGTACGGAAATAGTGAAATGTTTAGAAGCATGTAAAATTATTCTCGATGAAAACCAAAATGAGGACTTCCGTATGATACAAATGAATATCAGAAGTATAAATAAAAATATCGCAGAATTTGAAATTTTATTGCATAATTGTCACTGAATGTTGGAGACTAAATGACCCGTTATTATACAATTTGAAAAAATTATTATACAACGAGGGAAATATTAACCAAAATGATGGAGTAATTGTATATGTTAATGAAAAACTGTTGTATACCCATGAGATAAATAACATAGGTAATACAAAAGTGATTACATGCAGTATAAAAAAATGGAGACTAATATAAAAATAACTTCCATTTACAGACCACCATCCACCTCTGATCTAGATTTTGTCGTCAACCTAAGGAATTACTTGAATGATGACTTACAAAATGGAATGCATATTCTCGTAGGTGATATAAATATAGACATCATGAAGGATCAAGAAATAACAGAAAATTATCTCAATCTATTAGAAGAATACAATTTCAAATCTACTATCAATGATTTTACAAGAGTAGACAAGGACACAAAAAGCTGTATTGACCATATATTTATTGAAAACTTAAAATCATATCACACAATCACCCCAATCATCCTACAGGTTCACATTACCGACCACTACCCAGTAATTCTTCAGGTTAACTCTTCTGAAAATAAAAAACATATAACTGAAGCACGGTTCAAATACCATATAGATTACAATAAGCTGAAAGCTAGACTGGACAGAGAAACTTGGCAAGGAATGTATAATGCAGAGCATCTTGATGAAAATACCGATATATTCATCACTAAATTGAAGGATCAGGTGAATGGCCTATATCGTTCGGTTACTAATTCATCGAATAGTGTCATTTACATTCCTAGGGTGATAATGACTTTGACATAGGTTGGTTTCAATATTCTGTAAATGCTGTGTTGGTAAATTGTTTGAGATGTAGTGCTTCCGACTGGTATTGTCAATCAATTTAATAATTTTTTTAACGGCAAGGAAAAAGTTAGTTGGCAAAATATTCATATTAGAACTAGCAGTGCTTTGAATGAAATATAACAAATTAAAACGTAACATACAAGATTGCCATTTTTTCCAATAGTACGCCTATTTTCTCTCGTATTGCATCCTTGAAAGCCAAGTCTTTTTAGTCCCGTTGCTTGGGATCATAAATAACACCATATTTCCTCACTTCCTGAATTAATTTTTTCTCCTCTGTACCAGAAAACGTTGGCGCCATAATTGGAAAAATGCAATAACAGCTTTTTGACTTCAACGTGCTTGCGGCTAGACTAAGACACGTCTCAGTAGATTGACAGACGCATACCGCCGAACGTCGGTCAGTACGGCTGAGACGCACAAGCAAAAATGGTTGCAGGTGAATACTATTAAGTCAGTGACGTGCGGCCGGCGGTTGCGTTCGGACGCTACCACCAGCCGCACAAGCAAAACCATACCTTAAGAAAACAAACTTCAATCCAGGCAAATTTCGAGAAATGTCAACACGGAATTCAATGACTGTTAACATCTTCGGCTCGTACTCGAATGTTAACACGTCTTTAGATTATTTGTTATTTAAATAACTATTACATTAAAAACAAGAAGCAAATAAAGAAAAAATGGGAAAAAAGGTGGTGGATGACAGCGATTCATCATGTTCTGGTGAACAAGGTACGTATGAAAAAATATTTTACCTTTTTGTGAGTAGGGTAGTTACCATTCGTAGCAACTGATAGCATAATATAGCTATTTCAAAACAAATACTTGTCACGAAATAAATGACACAATAATAGACTACTGACTGAATTCACGCGGCTGTAGTGGATGCATTCGCGTTCGCGCCTTGCGAAAGTCTCGCGAACCCTTTAAAGCGGACCAAAAAACGGGGAACATCGCGAAGCCACCGCGTTCGCGCTATTTCGCGGGCTTTCGCGGCGCGAGTGTAGAGCCGACATAAAAGCTTTGGAAATGAACAAAATAAAAATTCAGATTTTAAAATCCTCAATGAATTATGTAGCTTTCCATTTCAAAATTTGTAAATTTTCACTACCAAGGTTGGACTCCAGATATTGATGAGGTTTGTGGCGAGACCTCTATTGGCAGTTTGCAGATAGTTTACGGAAAGTTCTTCATATATTCCGTAGCCAAATTTTCATAGAAAATATTTTCTATACTTCTTTACACATATATCAATTACATCTTCCTAAAACTGGAAATCAACAATATTTGAATTCCATTAATTTTATCCACGCCCTCTTGGCTGAGAGTTACTTTTTTGCACTATACATATTGAGAAATACATCACTAGTTACTTGACAATGGTGTAAGCAAGATAATGATTGTTTGTGGACTTGATTGTGGATAAAGTAAATTTCCAGCAAGATTATCTGCTTACCTCTTTTCCTTTTACTGAGGTTGGTTTAGGATGATAGATGGCTCTGAGTGCTCCCTGACTAACGAAGTAGATAATAAATTCGTACTCGGTCCTTTCTTAGACCTCATGTCTTATAGCTACGGTTGAAATAGAAAAACTGATGAGTATTTTCTGAAAGCGTAGCTTTCTCGTAGATGCCTGCACCCGATGCCTTTTCGTCTCTTTTATAAATAAGCCTCATTGCCAGTGTTGCCTTTATTCACCTCAGAACTCTTTTCAAGGCTTTCCAAAGATCTACATTGGCTCTACTTTGGAATCTACTGAGGAAGTTCACTGCTGCGTAAAAATCAGGTCGGGTTCTTTGCACTGCATACATGAGACAGCCTCGGGTTACAAAATTTTTATCACTTGTTACTTCAGACGAAATTTCCGTGTTAGGATCCAAAGGTGTCAACGTTTCTTCACAGTTCAATTTCAGAACGTTCCAGAACATTTTTGAGATTACGAGAATTTTTATTCAGTTCTATTCTGTCTAATTTCTATTCAATATAGATTCTAAGGTAATTTCTATTTCGAAGAACATTTTACAATTTTCCTTCAACTTGCTTATCATCATAATTTCCGAAGATCTCTACATCGTCAACAAGATAAAGTATAAAAGAGATACAGTTTTTGTTTACCCGCACAAATCTATATGGATGATTTCACAGATTTCACTGGTCTTTGTGGTACATTTTGAAGATTTTTTCATTTCTTTCAGCTGTAGGTGACGAATATTTTTTAATTTTTCTAGAAATTGCATGTATTTGACTCTCCGATCATTTAAAACCACTTGTCTAAAGCGGTACTGACAGAAAATAGGTTCATTATCAATTTAGTTACAAGAAGAACATTTTTCAACATCATTGGAATGGAATTTGAACTGATGCATGAAATGACAGAAATATCATCACCGACACCAACAGCTTCCAACAGAGATCCATCACCAATTTCAACAAGTTTTCGGGTTGATTTGATATTTGTGAACCATTCTTCATGCAACGTCATATGTTTACTCACACCGCTAATAAGATACCATAACAATCATCAGATAAAGTTTTAATGATGTATCCATCATATTAAAAGCATTTCTACAATCATGCTCTTCGTTATTTTCTTTGCTGATTCGAAATCAAATATTTCAGATAAAATGGACTAGTTTCTTGTGAAATGACGAAATATGCTTTCATTTTTGAATTACTTAGTTTTAGTATTGCCTGTTCGTCCACAAATTTCACATTTCTTGAACCGAACTCGCTTTGACGTCAATGCACCCGATTCATCTGAAGTTCCTCTCGACTGCTCATTATCCATTCTCTTCTCCTCAATTATAAGTCTGTTCGATTCGGTGAAGGAACAGACTCTCAATCGGAAATGAAATGCTTGAATTTAGATGATAATGACATGAGTACTTTTGTCATCAGCATTTGATCAGATATGGTTTCACCGGTCTGTTTCAACTCGATAACTATTTCTTCCAATTTTGAGACATGAATGGTAATTTCTTCGCCTTTATATTTCTAATTGAAAAACTTGTGCTGGAGAGCATGCAGGCTCACAACTGATTTTTGTTCATATACTGACATATGAGCTTGTTCCACATTTGATGGGATGTTTCACAGTTCATCAACAAATGGTTTATGGGATTTTCTTTTGTTCTGGTAACAATAATCTTTTTCGCCTTATTGTCCGGGTCCACTCCTACATTTCCTTTTCATGTAGCCCTCTCATTGTCTTGTCTGATTCTTGGTTTTGATTCATTCTCGACATCTAAATATCCTTCGAAAGCAAGGACTATTTTGATTTGGCCTGCTTCATTATTTTCTTACGGCACTTTACCAAATGTATTAAAAGCAGTTTAGCAGCCTTTGTTAGGCCCCCGGACGCAATTTCTGAGGCTCTCAAGAAAATCCCTGCAAAGGGACCATAATTGCGATTCGCAAAATGCACTTATAAATCAGGCTTAATAGTGTGCGCAGATAGTATTAGTGCAGACTGGCAGAGAAATATCATCTCAACCATAAAACCCAGGGAGGGGGCAACCCTGACAGTGTTGGAAGATGATGACTTACCTACGCCCGCACAACTTACATCCACTATGATAGAGGACAAAAGCTGCAAGCAGAAAAGGTTCTGCTTAGGCTTAAAATCTCAAACCATGGGCTCAACACACATCTCTTGGTGAAGTGGGGTGAAACCCCACCATCAAATGTCAAATATGAACTTTCTCTATGACAAAGAGACCTCAGAGGAAATCAAGAAACTGCGTATGTCTCTCTACTTCAACCTGAAAGACTCATATTCAGAGTTGAAGCTCCCTTTGAGAATAAGGAGCCAGCAAAAGCACCAAGGAATATGGTGCCGAACCGATTCCGGAGACCGAAGTGGTACAGGAAAGATGAGGCTTGGGCGGCATTTTGCCCGAGCAAGGAAAGCCCTCTCAATAGGCCAATGGCACAGTAAAGGGTAGCACCTACGGAGGAAGATGACTCAGAGAAGTCAGGAGAAGGGTTTACTTCTCAGAACTGCAACTGAACCTCCATCATGCTAGAGCGTCTAGCGCTGTGGTATGCAGGAGATTTGGTGAAGAAGAACTAGATCTTGCAGGAACCCTGGCTACAGAGGGTGGATAGCAGGTCTAAAACCCAACCAAGGAAAGGTAACTACTATACAAAGAAGGTAACAAGAAACCTCGAGCATGTATTTTATACCGCAATAAGATTGAATGTACACTGATACCGGTGCTATGCACCGGTGATGTGACAAGTCTCATAACCACGTCGACGGAGGAAGTAAACATAAGCTTGATAGTGAGCTAGACATATTCCTCAATCGAGGAGGCATGCCTACAGTACTAGGCAAGGCCATCATCACCTATGCGGCAAGGGCAAACCTCAAACTCATCAGATCAAATCAGATCAGATTCGATCTAGTCACCCCACCGCGTACTTTAGTCAAATATAGAAATCTCAAGAGGGAATAACTGTAAAATATACTCAGCGACACTCAGTGAGTCTCTCGAGAGGCCCGAGACTGAAATACAGGACAAGGGCAGTAGACCAAGTGTGTAAGGCAATAGTCGATGTCTACGAGGTTAAGCTGTCCTGAGAGAACTTGGAAACAAAATAACAAAACAATCAAGTGGAATTAGCTTCTAAAAACCCTCAGAGGTGTGGTGCGGAAGCTTTTCAACAAAGCAAAATCCAACCAAGGTTGGACCATATACGGTACATCAAAGAAATTAGAAAGGCCAGAAGACAATCGTGAAAGAAATTTCGCGAAAAAGTAACAGATACTCACATGTGCTCGAGAATCCATGAGGTTCAGCCAAAGGAGGTTCTGTAAACCAAGTAGGTTTATTGTAAAAAAATTACAACATTCATAAAAAGTCTAAGGATGCTCACAAAAGCACACTTTCCAGACTCAGTAATTCCTAATGGCCCGATAACAGTAGAGAGCACCAGAAGCAAGCCAAATGGGCCAACAGCTTTTGAATGGAGGCTAGCTACGAAAACATCGATACGATCGATGTGACTAGAGGTGAGAGTCATATGTCTCTCAAAGGTAGTAGACTGGTGCTTATAATTTTTTTCAAAAAAAAATTGTCAAAAATGGCCAAGTTTCAACTTTGAGGAAAAAAATAATTGAACACACAAATTGGTGAAATGGGATTGCAGTAAAGGGGTTGAAAACGGTTTATTGCAATTTGCAGCGGAACGTGGTCTCTTAGCAGAAAATATTTAATTGCAAAGTTGTAGATTATAAAAAAATCGAAAACTTTTGTGTCAACACCTTTTTGTCATAACCTCAAATCAACCGTCAAAATGGCGAGAAACCGATTCTTCAATATTAAATTTTTTCTCGTATGAATGATTTAATTTACATGAAAATTGGTGAGCATTTATCATTTTTGGTGTCAACTGAGCACGATTCTTCCGCAATTCAGAAGACGACTAGTTTTCGAGTTATGTTTATTTCTCGAAAAAAAATACCCTCATCCTTCCACAAACAACTGTTATGGTGTTTTTTTGTAATTGACTTGGGAGTTTATGGAATGTAGTTATTTTTTTTGAAAAATTTACATAACTAAAAAACTAGTTGACCTCTGAATTGTGAAAGAATCATGATCATTTGACACCAAAAAAGACATATACTCACAAATTTTCATGTAAATTAAGCGTTTGAAATTCGATTTGGCACCAGCCTATAGGGAGAATAGGCAACAAGACACCAAGGCATATCATTCCATAAGTCTAATGTCTTTCCCACTCAAAACGTTAGAAAGGCTGATAGATAGATACATAAGATATGAGGTACTACAAACAAGCCGGCTCAATGAACACCAATATGCGTATCAACCAGACAATCACTGGACTCAACAGACTAGTGACAAAGTTCTTGGAAGACAAAGAGATGCCATGACAATATTTATAGTCATCGAGGGTGCCTTCAACAATGCATCCACTGAGTCTATAGCAAACACTCTAGTAAAAAATGTGGTACCTCCCCTATGGTGTCAGTGGATAAACATCACTTTAAAAAACAGTGTCTTCATATCAGCTATTGGCAGAATAACAGTAAGAGCTGAACAAGCAGGGGATGTCCGCAGGGAGGGGTACTATCGCTCCTTCCTTGGGCCATCCTAATGGACGAATAACTGGAAAGAGAATTGCATTACTTAGGGTATGCCGACGACTTTGTAATTATTGCAAAAAACAAATTCGCAGTGTCGGGCTTACTCAGACAGCCCTAGATATAAGCAACAGGTGGTGTAAAGACGAAGAGCTGACAGTGAACTTTCATGAAACCACAATAGTCACATTTATACGAGAAAAAGTACTGGCAACTGGCAAGTAAAGGATTAGGCGTTACGTGTACCGAGATAGAAATTCCAAATGCTTAGGTAATCTTCGACTATAAGTTAATATGGAATCAACACCTACAAAAAGTTATAGAAAAAAGTACAGTAGCCTTCAATCTGAGAAGGAGAATGTGAGGGAAAAATTTAATCAATAACCAAAAATGACACAATGGCTATATGCCAGAGTTATCAGACCCATAATTACGTACGGGTCGGTGGTATGGAGGCCAAAAAGCAAGCAAGTAGGAGTAGTTCGACGGATCAGAGGACTGCAAAGACTAGCATGTCTCAGTATCACCGGTGCCATGAAAACCACCCTAACAGCTGCACAAGACGTCTTGCTCAACTTGCCCCCACTACACATATACATTCAAGGCGAAGCCAGGTCACGAGCAGGTTGCTTAGAGGACACACACCCACAATACGCACGGGAGAGACTGAAACTATACGGAGAGTTGGAAAACAACCCTGTCACAAGAATGCCATCAGATGCCATGATTTCCTTTGACAAAGCTTTCAAGACGAGTATTACGGGATGAAAGATTGCGCGATGAAGATAACGCAGGCTAAGGCAGCTGGGAAAGAAATCAAACCCAGGAAAGGCCAATCTAACCGGCGCAATCCAAAAACATCTGGACAACAGCAAACCTCCAGCACAACTGGAAGCAGCTGTCAAACTTCCCGAAATGGGAGCGAGCCCAGCTAAGCAACCCTTCCTCCTCATAGAGTACCTCGCGGGTGAAAAAAACCCTAGATGCGGTGATCTCGTGGCTGCCTCTGTATCTGTAGACGAATCTGAGCGGGACAGCTACGAGGAGGCCACAAGAGGTCTGAATATGGATGTTGCTATCCAGATCAACACCTGTCAGAAGACCGAGGGACTCTCCTGCAGGGCGCTCTCACAGAGGAGATCTTCGCTTGCGAGCCGGGTAAGGGTCCGAACTTCCGAAACAGCTACGTCCACAAGGGCGTGCTGGTCCCAACGTGTTCGGTCGAAAACACGAAATCCTGGCTCCTTGATTGCTTTGCAAGAATAACCACTTGGGAGGGGGCAGTTCTTAAAGCTGGATTGGCTAAGGACATCCTCCAAACAACCAAGGTGGTTCTATGGATACCGAAACCATACAACAAGATGGAATCGGAAAAAATTCTCCAGCTAGTCACAACCCAGAATCTGGGGCTCAACTCTGGAAATTAGCACGTCATTAAGAGACAAGACGAGACCTCTGGCCAAACTCTCGTTCTCTAAATAGACGAAAAATCCTTGGAGAACCTGCAAACCAAAGGAATAAGGGCATTCCCAGAGCTCACACAGGTCAACTTCAAGGTTGTTATCCTCACTAGAGGCAATCCCAATGCTGCGGATAGCTCAAACCAACCTGCAGCACAGTAAGGCTGCGACAGCAACCCTGTGTGGAATATGTGCACAAGCCAATATTGACGTAGTCCTGATTCAAGAACCCTGGCTAGCAAAAGGGCACATGTCAAGTCTCGGACAGTCCAAAGGTAAGATCTTTCATAACCAAACCTGCGGAAACGCCAGAACTTCCATACTTGTTGAAACTGACATGAACATATTGAATCTATCTGAATTCTCTTACAGGGATACCACAGCGATCAAGACGACCTACACAAGAGATGGAGCAAAGAGAAACATCGTCCTAGCTTCTGTCTACATGCCTTATGACTCTTCAAGTCCTCCACCCTCAGAGCATGTGGAGGAACTGGTCCAACACCGCGAGACACACAAACTCCAGGTAATTATCGAAGCCGATGCAAACGCACACAATACAGTGTGGGGCAGCACCGAAACGAACATAAGAGGTAAGTCATTGCTTGAATTTATTGTCTCCAGTAACCTGGAAGTACTGAATGGGGGTAATGAACCAACCTTTGTGACCCAAAGAAGAAGGGAAATAATTGACATTACCCTAGGCTCCCCCCAGGTGGGTCAGCATGTTGGGAAGTGATCAGTCTCATCGAACTCGGACCACCGACACATTTACCTGGAGATTGGCAACACCAGTTAACCGGCCAGAATGTGTCGGAATCCAAGGAAAACCAACTGGCTGAAATACCGGGAGGAGCTGGAGGAGTACCTGAAAAATTTTGTGAATGTCAAAGCGAACACACAGAGCGCTTATGATATAGAGGAAACCTCAGAGAAAATTCAGGAGGCCATAATAACCTCGTATCAGAACAACTATCTCCTAAAATGCAGACAAACTAAAGGAAAGGTGAGCTGGTGAACCACCGAACTCACTGCACTCCGGAAAAAAACACGCAAACTATTCAATAGAGCGAAAAAAACTGGTACGTGGGAGGAATATTCCAAAACACTACAGGAATACAACAAAACAATCAGAGGGGAGCAAGGGAAAGCATGGAGGAAGTTCTGTGATATAGAACAAACCTCAGAAAGTGCCAGACTCCACCGCATACTCTCCAAAAACCCCATAAACCCAGTGGGGACTCTCAATAAACTCACTGGAGGCTACACAAATACCGGGAAAGAAACAATTGAACTTTTGCTCAATACCCACTTTCCACGATCTACCATTGTCACATAACCCAGCATTGAAAACCCTGTCAACCTTCAACTAAGGACGAACAGGGCTGACTGGGAGCAGATCGTAACATACCCGAAAGTAATATGGGCAATAAAGTCTTTCAGCCCATATAAATCGCCTGAACCACATGGAATATTCCCAGTCCTACTACAGCAGGGAATTGAAGATCTAGCACCAGAACTATGCAGACTATACAGAATAAGTCTATCACTTGGCTGGATACTACAAACCTGGAAATCTGTGAACATGGTCGTCATTACGAAACCTGGCCGAAACTCATACGACCAGGCCGAGGATTACAGACCATATACCTATCATCCTTTCTCCTAAAAGGACTAGAAATACTGATAGACAGGTACATACGGGAGGCAGCCCTCATAGACCGGCCACTACATATAAACCTATCTTACAGGAAAATCGTGCGAGACGGCCCTGCACCAATTGGTGTCAAAGCTGGAGTACACTCTGGCGAAAAAATAAATAGCACTATGCACTTTTCTAGACATCGAAGCAGCCTTTGACAATACATCCTTCGAAAGTATGGTATCAGCGGCCAGGAGAAGGAGCGTTGATGAAACCACCTGCACATGGATAAAGTCAATGCTCCAAAATTGACAGGCCCATACCAACATGTTCGAAGACTTCGCGAAGGAGAAAATTGCCAGAGGAACCCCACAGGGAGGGATACCATCCCCCTACTGTGGGACATGATAGTAGATGAACTTCTGGAATCTTTAAACAATCAGGGATACTACTCCCAAGGTAATGCGGACGACATAGTATTCCTCGTACAGGGAAACTATGCCCAAATAACCTCTGAGCTGATGCAAACCCCTAGCAAACCCCAGCAAAACCACACTCATTCCCTTCACACGCAAGAGGATTCAGGGGGACTTGAAGTCACGCAAGTTCTTTGGCACAACACTACAAGTTGCTGATCATGTCAAATATTTAGGGCTGTTCTTGAACAAGAAACTAACCTGGAACATGCATCTACAACATGTAGTCAACAAAAGCAAAGAATCGTTCATGATGTGCAGAAGAGCTTTTGGAAAAACATGGGGACTGAAACCGAAAGTCATGCATTGGCTTCACACCGCGATCATAAGACCCAGAATTACATATGGTTCACTTTTGTGGTGGCCCAAGATGAAACAGTGACAGTCGAAAACCAACCTTGATAAAATACAGAGGCCCGCCTGTCTGTGTACCACGAGTGGTATGAATAGCACTCCTACCGCTGCTATGGAAATTATCCTAAACCTCCCACCTTTAGACATTACAGTCATGGGGGAGGCAAGGATGAGTGCATACAGACTTGAACAAACAGGTAATTGAATAACCCAACCACAAACTGGGCACACCAAAATCATCCATGAAGTCAACATTACGGAACTGGAAATGATATCAGACTACATGCTACCATAATAATCGTACGAAAAACCATTCAAAATGCAGCTCAAGTGGAACGAATGGGACTCGGGAGTAGAATCATTATCATCTGGAAACATTATCCGGTACACAGATGGTTCAACAAAAACAGATGAAGGAACAGGAGCAGGAATATACGGGGTGAGGCCAAAAAGGAACGTAATAGTCCCACTTGGTAACAACACCACAGTATTCCAAGCAGAGACACATGCCATAAGGACATGCATACAGATTAATCTAGACCATGACTATGAAAGAAAATACATCTACATTCTATTTGACAGCCAGAGCGCTATAAAAGCTCTGAACTCAATACAGATAAAGTCTAAGCAAGTCTGGGAATGTCTTCAGAGCCTCAATGAACTGTCGAAACGCAACAAGGTTACACTTGTGTGGGTGCCCGGGCATAGGAGAATTGAAGGCAATGAAAAACCAGCGTTTGGAATTAGCAAAACCCGATGCGGAAACCTAATCAATGAGTGGAATAAATCAAAACACCAAACGTATTGGGGCCAAATCGAAGGGCATCGACACAGCACAGCAATGGTGAGGCACCTAAGCCAAACACTGACGGCTGACACACTCAACCTTAACAGGTCTAAGATACGCACGATCACCGGCTTACTATCGAACACTGCGGCCTTAGGAAACACCTACACATCATGGGAATAAATAGAGAAACCGTGGACTGTAGACTCTGTGGTGACGAGGAGGAAACAGCCTCTCACTTCATCTTCGACTGCGGCGCGCTGCTTAACAAGCACAACAGAACATTCGGACAGATCAACCTAGAAACAGGCATGAATCCGAAACAGCTAGTAAATAGACTACTGAACCTGGTGAAAAACACAGGCCTATTTAACTACGAACCCCTGACGACAGAACGATACCATAGACCCCAGCTGGTCTCAGTGTTAAGGGAAACTACATGGTTAACCTTGTATCTCGCTCGTCAGCCGTCAACCAACCAACCAACCATTACGGGATGCGTTGGAGGGGAGCTCCTATCAAAGCGGAAATCGTTGTCTACACGGATGGCTCAAAAACTGATGAAGGTTCAGAAGCCAGCATTTATGGAACCAAGCCGAAGATAAAAAATCTCATTGGGCTCAGGCAAATATGCGACGATATCTTAAGCGGAAATCGTCGCAATTCACCATTGCGCACAAGAGTTGATAAGGCACAAGAGCTAAGCCCTAAAAGAGCTGAACAGACTGACCCTAGCCTGGATACCAGCACACACAGTTTATAGAGGCAATGAAGAGGCCAATTCACTAGCCCGAGAAGGAGCAAGTGAGGCTCTGAATGGCTCAGAACCGTTTTGCGGTTTAGCAAAAGCTGAACTTGAAACAAATACCAAATCATGAATCCAACAGAAGTCTCAAGAATGGTGGAACCATCCACTAGGAGTGAGACAAACAACCGCAGCAAACAATCACAGAATATCTACTAAGCCAGGAGAGGAGCACTACTAGAATATTAGTAGGACTTCTCACAGTGCACTGTATAGGCTCAACAAACATATGATTAGAATCGGTCTGGCAGAAAAAAAGCTGCAGGTTTTGTCGGAAAGAAGAGGAAACATCAGTACACATACTATGCCACTACGAGGGCTTTTCAAGACTAAGGTTTCTAACGCTGGGAGGAGCAAAACCAAGAGCTCACAGATACATGGGAGTTTAAAAACTAGCCTGTGGAGTCTCGTTACGAAGACAGGGCTAGATATAGTAGCCTCCGAGTAATTGAAGATAGAGAGAGGGCTTTTCTATCTCTTTCTTGAAAGCAACATACCCGACGTTGTTACAAACATAAAAAATGGCATTGTCGGATATTTCCGTTTGTACTTGTTGATCAAGTTGAAATTTCGTATTATATTCACGCTTAACTTGGCGACCATATTTGTTTACGTCCGTTCACGACTTATTTATCGCCTTGTTAAATAAAACCGTAAGCATCGCAGCATGGTATTTATGACATAAACCATACTTAATTAGCACCCGTATCGACTTTTTTAGTGGTATTAAATGAGTTGACTTTTAATGAATCTGCTCATTTTCATCCTGATATTGAGGCAAAACTACACTATTTATTGTAGGCACACTGGGAAGTATGTAAGTAAGTGAGCAAACTCAACTATTCATAACCAAATTCAAATCATAAGCCACTAGCTATTATAGACTCAATCTGATGGGTACTGGATTATCACAGGGATTATCACGTGAGTAATCGGTTCATCAGGAGTTTTCGATGTTCCTAATTGAATAAAATTTTGTAAACATGGAATATCACATAGCAACATTAATAATCGATCTGAAAAGTTTTCAGTAGCGTAGCGCTTCCGGTTAAACCGGAAGTGCACACAAAATGTTTCATCGTGAATGGAAAACTGTAAATCATCGCAAGTTTAAAATCAGTGGGTTGAGTATTATTTAATTCCATGAGATTCCTCATTCAATTCTTTTAATCCGAAAATGAAAAGTGATGGACAACAAAATTGTAACTCACTTTATCATATGATTCCCTATTTAAAACTTTCACTCGAGTACATATATAAATCACTTCTTCAAAGACTTTTTTGTGTATTTTACTTCTGATTTTTTTATGTCCCTCTTAGACAAATGGAAATAGGCACAGTTTGGATAGCGAATTTCGAGTTTGGAAGGATGCAGGATTTTTTTTGAAGAATAACATTTTCTGAGGAATTTCAAATAGGTATAGGCTTTTCTATCTGTATTATGTGTGTGTGTGTGTGTGTTTGAAATGTATGCTATTTTAGACGAATTCGTGATTGTGAAACCGATTAAATGGACACAGATTATACCAGAAGACAGTAGCAACGAGAACTATTATCCGTCAGATACAAAAAAAATAGACTACTTCAGCAAAGTAATAGAAGAATTCAATCCAAAATTTCAATTTGTTTCAAGCTGGACAGACGATTTACAATAAGCAAGTCATCGCTCCACCCTGTGAGCAAATCATGACTACATCAAAATAGAGCTGTTGGTATGTTTGCAGAGATATCTTCAGAGATACATGTCGGGCCCCTATTCAACTCATAAACTATAATCACTCTCACCTCAATATTTCTACAAGAGACTGCTTGATGTTTGAGAAACTGAAGTAGAATAATAACTACATGAAAAATTCTCGTTTTCCTACCAGACAAACTTGTAATATCGATCGCTCCCTGAGCCTAACTTTTTAATTATCTGCCTCAGGATAACAATAATCTAAATTCAGTAAAAAACATAAGAAAGAGAGTAAAAGATCAACTAAGGCTTTTACTACACTTTGGATGAGCATTTCAATGATACACTTTCAACATGAATTTTAATGTGATATCTTATGTGTATTAAAGTTTATGTGTAAATTCTTATGTGTATTATAATGCATGTATAGCATATACAGAGTTAGTCAAATATGGACCAGCCCATTTTTCTAAGTTAATATGAGGGTTATCGAAAAAAGGTTCGAATTAAATTTGGAGGGTATTTCACTATGTACCTTTATATAAATTAAAATATTTTTTAGATGTGCCATTGGTGCAGAAGTGACGTCATCTACATTTTTTTTAATGAAACCATGTCATGTTTGGTATCGCTAGATTGTTTGTTCATTCTAGTAGTACCAATATTATTCCAATTCTCTCGATAGGTACAGTGTGTTTCGTATTTTTGTGATCACCTCTGTAATTCACTTACCTATTGCATAATTTGTTCAAAATTTTTCTCAATCGAGAAATGTAGCCAGTTGGACATTCTGAGCGATATGGTAATTTGATTCAGACAGTGGCGTACGTATGTATAAGTTTCTCAGATGCTTATTTTTCGAAAAACATTTCTATAGTAAATGTAAAAAAAAATAGTTCCAGAATAATTCAAGTTACCCAATCCTGAATTTTTCCTACATGGAAGGAAAGAGAGAAATAAAAAAGAAATAGTCATTTGTTTCAATAGTTCAAAATATTACTATGTTTTAAAAGAAAAGAAGGACAACAAATGAAGAGCGGCTATTACATTTACTCATTCATTAGTCCTGATAACTGATTTTTTTTCTGAACCCGTGATCTGAGAGGTAAATTTTGAAAATATCCTGTAACCATCACTCATTTTACGTGTCGAATTTTTTTTAAAACTCACTTACGTCACTGTCTGAATCAAATTGCCATATTGCTTAAAATATCTGATTGCTATATTCCCCGATTGAGAAAAATTTTGAACAAATTAAGCAATTGGTAAGTGAATACCAGAGGTGGACACAAAAATACGAAACACACTGTACCTATCGAGAGAGTTGAAATAATATCAGTACTACTGAAATGAGAAACAAACAAGCTTTCTAACATGAGATATGGATCCATTTAAAAAAAAATCCGATGACGTCACTACTCCACCAATGGCACATTTGAATTCATACAAAGGAGCAGAGTGAATTACCCTTCAACTTTTATCCGTACTTTTTTTCGATAGTCATAATAACTGAGAAAAATGGGCAGGTCCATACACTTGACTAACTCTGTATATAGTGTATTGTATAGTTTGCTGATGTGATTCTGAATATTTTGCCTTTTTTACTTCAGCAGTTTCATTTATTTTTCCAGTATTTATGACCTCATTCTATGCTTTGTCAGCAAGAATCTAATTCCTCGCCCAATGAAGTATTTTTGATTGACATCTTGACAACACCCGTGCTCTCCAACCAGACATGTGGTCGACTACAGATAAAAAAATAACATGAAAAAAATTCATTAGCACGCCACCACTGGTTCTTATACAATAACAAATCTCCCCCTCTGAACTCGGAGAGAAATAATCCGATTCGAAGCACACAAAATTTAGGGGGCTATTGAAGAATTGAGTGATTTCATATTTTTTTCTTTATAAATAATGATTCTTTGCATGTGAAACGTTTCTTTTCGATGCCATGTTGTTGCTGAAAATCAAATTAGCAATTATATTACAATTCCGGCTATCAGCTGGAATTTGAATGTTGCAAAATGACTTTTTGGAATTACCATTCTTATTATTTTCAAATTGTATGTATATGGCATCTTGGCACCATGTATGACAGATACGTTTAATGGAGACGAATCAAATGTTCTCGAAATTTTTAGTATATGTTAATTATTTTCAGAGTTATCACTATTACAAATATTCCAAAAAGTGAAATGTGTCCGTTAGACTAACCAAGATCAAGATATGATAGATAATTTAAAATTTCACCCCTCTCAATTCTCTCTTGACGGCTTGCAACATTGAGAAAATTATCATTCGTTGAACTTATTCTGTTGAATTTAAATAAGTATGCAGTTTATGATTATCAAAATTCATTAGAACTTTTAAAGAACAACGAATTTTTTATCAACCATAATGGGTTCACCATAGGAACACTATTCAAAAAGACGAATTACTTTCAAAATGTGAATTTTGGACATATTGAAATATCTGCTGTTGGCAAACCAGAATTGTCATTAAATTCATCTGTAGCATGCGTTTATTAAAGAGACATACTACAATTAGTTATATACTACAATTGGTTATATTAAGTGAATTTTCCACTTTCGGGTTTTTATTAGTTCAGCGGCCGAGCGTCTTTTGGTATTTTTATAAAATTGATAAAATAATTGAAAACAATTGACGAATATTAAAATTTTGGTTTCGTTCGATTCGTCTATTTCATAGATTTGCCGTTTGAGACAAAAAATACTAGATAACTCGAAAAAAGTGAGTTTGCAACATTCAAATCCCGGTTGATGGCAAGTGCTTATTTCATTTTCATAGACAAGAAATTTACGTTTTACGTGCTAAAAATCATTGTCAATAAAAATCAAATAAAAAAAAAACATAATAGAAATTGAATAAAAAATAGTGCGTTATGTTCAGAATGTGCTCTAAATTTCAAAAATGTAATAATTCACAAGGTATCATTGGAAAACAGAAACTAGAACTATTTCCGCTGAAACATGAAGTGCAACAGAATTCTTCTTTATCTTAGAAAATCACATTTTAGTTCTTCAGTATCTTCCCAAATTGATAGAATTAATAAGAATAAATTATCAAACAACATTTCTGAACAACTTGAAAAAAAACATTTTCCCTTTTTCCCTCAATTTTACCCCCATGCCTTGATGTTGGTGACATGAAAACTTTTTGAGACGAGCTATTACATAAATAACATCTTCACAACTTACTTGAGTGCACATTCACGAAAATCAGTTTTTCATATAATTTAAGCATTATCAAGTGACAGAATTTTTGCTGGCATTGTGATTTTACACTTTCTCTGCTGATATGTACCTTCATTCTTGTTGGAACTTTTGTCCGCTATAAAAAGGAATATAAGGCACCGTAAAAACTGGAAAAAGTGCAGTTTTTCTATGTTGTTTTCAAGATAGCGAAAAACGCAGAGGAGTGGGGTTGACGAAAACTTGCGTATTTCACCCTCTAACCATCTCCAACAACATAAAAACAGAGATATCTGATTCAATGTAGAGTTGAAAACCTTTTAACTCTTCTAGCGACTGGACTATCTGGAGGAACACCAAACAGAACTGTTTGATGACAACTCGCCCGCAGTCTCTGGAATATTGCAAGAAACAGCGTTTCAAATAATGTGTGAATACGGGGCAGTTGAAAGTGGGAGACATTTCGGTACGAAAAACTCAGGTCCGAAGTCCTATAATCCAAATTGCTGATTGAACTGTATCAATTAGTACGGGGTACAAGAACAATAGAACAAATGATATGATGAAGGATTACCGGATATGCAGGAAGATATTAATAATCAAAACTGCCGCGTCCCTAAGATGATGCAAAGTTTGCAATCATAAATCACATTCGTCAATGTGTATACGAGATAAAATTATTGTTCTGAGAAAAAAAATCTAGCAGAATATTATTGGACTGTCTGTCCATGTTGGATTCCGATCAAATGCGTGAACAAAATGGCGTTATCTAAGAAGTGGGTATAACTTGCAGCCGTTGTATTTTCCAATTTATTTTAATTCTATTGAACTGACGTTGGAGACTAATAAGTTATGGAACAAGACCTAAACAAAAAAGTATACTCACCAAAGCCAAGAGCAAGTAAAAATAATGAAAAATTCAGGATATTACACATCTTTATCTTGAATGATCTCAGTCGACACTGAATATTTGATGGACATAAATGAATAACAGACAACCTTATCTTTTCACTGAAGGGTCCTGATAAGCAATCGATAGAAAACACTGTTCAAACAGTGAAGGAATATTTACTGCTTGAATATTGAGAAAAATGATTCACAAAAATCCGACATATATTTTTATGACTTCTGCAAATAATTATTATATTTTTTAGACTACGACATTTCATGAATTCAGGAAGTTTGTTGAACACGAAATAATATAAATACGAATATGTTAAATTGTTCAGTTATTTGTAATCCATGCTTAGGGGTGAATGTTTCAACTAGCACACGTTCTTGAAGATAAACGACTGTAGTTGTTGATTATGATGACGGCTGCAGTATTTTCATTGGCCTTTTTCATTTCAGATATGTATTGTATATTGAAATATTTTCATTGAATAAATACGTCTCTACGAACTAGATAATTTTCACAGCACTTTAAAAGTTACAAACACGCACCATAATCCCGATATCTGAAATGAAGAATACCGTAAGATAGTCATTGCTATATTGTAATTGATTTCTATGATTTTTGTTCTCCGTATAGACTGATCGTATTATATTACGATTTTTGACATAAAATAAAGGATTTTCAGAAATTGTCAATAATCCAATATATGAAACAGTTTCACGTCCTTTCGATTTGAACCAGCCAAAATATTCCTGAAAGGCAACCAGAAACCGACTTTTAGACATCAACATTGGTCTTTCTAATACGAATCTGAAGAATTGTGAAAATTTCAGTTGACAACATGAACCACGGAGAATCTAAAATAGTACACCTATTATAAGGAAAAATTATGAGACGAGGTCGAGTCGACGAACTATTGGGACTAATCAGTTATCAAAATCTGAAGCAGAGGAGAATGTACCGAAAAAAAATGATACTTACTGCAAATATAAATAGGAATTCAGCAACTAAATCCATAAATGAATCATCGAGATGTAACAAATCCAGTTCTTCAATTGCAGAAAGAAGAAAATGATTGAAATCAAGTTAGAAGCTGGCCGAAAGATTACTGAAATGAAAGAAGAGCTGATATATAACAACTACAGAGTTAGACAGTTTGAAGGTAGAGGGAGAATTTAGAAAATTGCTTAGAGAAAACTCGGCCAGTGAATTGTTTACTTGAAAAATATAAGTCAAGTTAATTGTGGGTAGTAAATTTTCACCTACTGTGGGAATATATACCGAAAACGAAACAGATCGAATATCTTCAAATCGCATGTGTTGTGAATAAAATGCAAAAACAAGTCGATTTTTGATCCAACGGGGACATCTTCCTATCATAACCTCAACTGTTATACCTCTTCACCCACCCCTTGAGCGCTTTCACCTAAACAGTTTGAATAGGGAAAGAAGTAGGTGTGACATATTATTAAAAAGGTAATTTCATAAGAAATTCAGCCATGTCAATTTTTGCCACCTAACTTTCTATTTTGGCGCCCTCTTGCGGGAAAAAAAACTTTTTCTAATCACAAAATATGATACTGCATTTGCAAGCTATTTTGACAAAAATTCGGTGACAATGCATTATGGAATTTTTCTAGGAGAAAAAACAAAATGGCGGCTCCAAAGTGACGGACATGATTTGCAATTATGGTCCGATTCGAAAATTATGATTTATTTGTCAATGCAAAATAACAAAATGGTGGCTCCAAGATGGCGGACGGAATTTGTAATTCTGGTCCAATTCGAATTAAAATTAGTATGTGGGGATTTTCAGGCTAAAAAATTATGGTGTTTTTGTCAATGCGAAAAACCAAGATAGTGGACGAAATTTGTAACTAATTGTGGTTCGATTTCATTTAAAATTGGCAAGTTTTCAGTATGACTAAAATGAAATAATTAAATTGATGAAAAAAAGTTTTTATACAAATGCGCTAAAAAGGAAATAATATATTTTTTTCAGATGTGTGACATAGGTTATTCTGTGCGTAACAGATTCGAAAGCTTGCCGCGAGTACAAAATAGGTATTTTTGAAAAGTTAAATTTTGATTCTGTTACGCTTAGAAAAACCTAAGTAACATATCTGAAAAAAAATATTATTTCCGTTTTTAGGGCATTTGTAAAAAATCTTTTTTTTATAAATTAAGTTAATTCATTTTAGTCATACTGAAAACTTGTAAAACCCCAATATGCCAATTTTCAATCGAATCGAACGACAATTACAAATTTCGTCCACCATCTTAGTTTTTTGCATTGACAAAAATATCATATTATTTTACCCTGATAATCCCAACATACTAATTTTGATTCGAATTGGACCAGAATTACAAATTTCGTCCGCCATCTTGCAGCCACCCTCTTGTTTTTTTTGCATTGACAAATAAATAAATGTCCGCCACTTTGGGGCCGCCATTTTGTTTTTTCCCTAATTCCATAATGCATTGTCGCCAAATTTATGTCAAAATAGCTTGCAACTGCAGTATAATGATTTTGAATACGGAACCGTTTTTTTGCCCGCAAGAGGGCGCTAAAATAAAAAGTAAGGTGGCAAAAATTGGCATGGTTGTATTCCATATGAAATTACCTTTCCAATGATGTGTCACACTTACTACTTTTCCTATTCAAATTGTTTGAGTGATATTGACCAAGGGGTGGGGGGAGAGGTAAGACAGTTGAGGTTATGATAGAAATATGTCCCCCTTAGATTAAAAATCGATGTGTTCTTGCATTTTTTTCACCATACATGTGATTTGAAGATATTCGATCTGTTTCGTTTTCGGTGCCCCACCCTGTATATATTTTCATCCATTACAGTACAAATACTCGAAACTAACCATAAAGGCTACTCAGAGAAAACGATTGATGTAAGTAATAAACCAAAGACGAGAGAACTGATACTTTGCTGGGTATGGAAAATAACACCAATGATAAGACCAAAAGAAAGTAGGGGCAGGAAAATTATGGATATAGTTTACCTACTTGAGGTTACTAACCATCATACTAATGATAATGCACCTATAGGTATTCTACCCATAGTAAATAATTCAATTGGCATCAGTGAAGTGGCCAATGAGAGGTATTATTCTGAAATATATCAAAATGGGTTACACGGAAAAAAATTACTCTATTTTATTGTATAGTAAAAAATTTATAATAGATTATGTATGACAATTTTTATTCTATTTATCATACTCATATAATGTCAATCATAATAATTTTCTCATAAAGAAAAAAAAAGGCAATATATAATTAATCTTATACAATAATAGTGAGAGTGATTACCTCCAAAAGTTGGTATTAGGTTTGATAATAAAATATTATATACTGATCGTTTTATGATATGTTGTCTTTAAAGTACATAAACTATTCAAAATAAAACGATATTTTATAATGCCATGGTAATAGAGTTTAAAATATTCAAAAATAGAAGATTAATTTCTATCATCGCTATAGTATACAGGTAATTATCTCATTTTATACATTTCACTACCCTTGGTTATACTGCTTACGCACCCAAAATTTTCGTAACGCTCACAGTCAACGATATCATATACACTAGATAAAGCATTCCTATCTATACGTGAAAGCTTTGTTTGGCTCAATAATAATGAAAACAATTGACAGTTTTCCTACACAACTAGGGAACACCAGCCCACTAGTCACAGAGTGTGCTCATGACACCACCTGTGGCGGTTACGTGAAAAGGGGTAATAATAGAAAATTAAAATTTGAAAAATTGTAATATTTCAACACATACAAAATTACTCCTGGGAATTTACTTTTAACACGTGGTTTAATACGTAGTGATGGTAGAAAACTTTTGAATCAATAAATGATATTGCAAAAATTATTTGTAAGGGTTTTATGGAAAATTGTAAATTATGTTCCTAAGTTGTCAAAAATGATTACCACATTAAAACGTTTTAGGCAGGAAGAAATATTGTCTCGTTCTGTCCGACTGCCGATTATATGTAAAGCCGTATTTGATGAATAATGTCTTGTTTATTGTATAATATATTATTATCATCAATATGTTGTTACTTGTAAATCAAAATTGTATTGTAAATATTATACGATTATCTTATTTAAAAAACTGATCATGTAATAACTTTTCAGTGGACCTGTTTCTGTGATAAATTACAGAAGTACAACCAAGTTATCTGTTATGAGATACTGTATCTACTTTGAAAACACTTAATCGATCAATTGGTGCAGATATAGCTTTATTAAGTGAACATTTACATTATTTATTATATCCTTTTGAAATAATTTCAATCGGTAAACATGTGTAAGGGCCTATCCCATGGCAAGTTCTCTAATGATAAATTTAACTCCTGCAAAATCTAATGAATAAAAAGTGAGAGAAAAGTATCTCCCAAGTTGAATAGTTTTTATTACCTAGTTTGTTTTTGCTGTTTTGCTATATAATTATATAAAATTTTCAAATACAATTATTGTATATACATACATATTTCACCTACAGTACCTACCTACAGTAATTAACAATATATATATATATATATATATATATATATATATATATATATATATATATATATATATTGATTCGCTCATAGCGGTTGATAGACAGAGATGTTACATAGAGGGTGTATTATTTCTTAGATCATAAATTGATGACGCATAGGTAAAGATAAAATAATTCAACTGTACAGTAATTAACAATATATTGAAATATGATGTTGAGGTTAGGTCTCACATATAAGTTAGTTATTGTTGATTATTCGACTGGCAGGACATTTGTATTTGGGTTTATAGCATTGATCCTACTATGAATCATCACTTTTTCCAAATTTGAATTATTGATTTCCTCAAAAATATACAGCATTTGATATGTTCCGTAGCAGCCGATTATATAGTGACCAACATATTTTTGTCGCTGTATAAAATTATTCATGACCAGAATACTATTTAAATTTGAGTAGTGAGAAATAAAATATCCAATAGTTTTGGAACTTGTATTTAATTAATTAGTGGGTAATATTTGGATAACATTTGTGAAATATATGAACAATCATGATATTTTCATTACAAAACAATATGCAAAATATAAAGAAATAATGATTACTATTCAGCTTTTCACTAAAACACAACTACAAAGTTGGTACATGTGTAATAATAGAAACTATTCAAACAACTCCAACGGCAGCAATACAAGCAATTCTCCACTCCATATATATTATATACGAGGTGAACCCAATAAAGAGGCGCCCATTCAACGTATGGGGAACTTTTAGCTACGATATTCCAAGCAGAGGTACTGACACCTTAAACAGACTAGTGCAACACAATTATAGCGTTACCGTAGTCTGGGTATACACTGGCCTAGAATGAAACGAAATAGCAAACGCCATGGCAAAAGAGAAGGCCGTAACAAAATTCACTGAGCCAGCATTGGAACTTGGTTTAGCAGAAGCACCGCCAAGAATGTTATATCACCCTGGGCAGACAATAGATGACTTGAAATATTATTACATGTACAAGGAAACAACAGGACACTGACAACTACTATAAGAACTCAATAGAGCACATCTCGGTTTTAGCAGGTTTGCTTACAGTTCACTGCAAACTCAAGCCAACACATGTACAGTATACAGACTGCAGTGGAAACTATGCTGGGATGATGATAAAACAACAAAACTTATTTTAGGTATGTGAGAATCAGCGACCAGAATAAGGTTTTTCATATTTGACAATACAGTTGTAATGCAAGAACAACTGGTAAACTTTTTTCCCAGTGTACTTCTCAATTACTATCTGATATTGGATATACAAGGAAAAATATAAATAACTATATGGTTAGCCACAATAGGCCATGGGCTAAGGTGGAATATCTGATACATGCCCACTCAAATATAAACCTAACACAACCTAAAAAATTCACATCATACCCAAAATCACAAGTACAAACTCGAAATCGTTGCATATTGCAATTGTTCAGTCAACAACTAACATTTGTGCTATAATACAAATACATATCATTTAGATATACTACACAGTGACACAAAAGCCTTATATTTAATTAACTATTGGGCATTGAAAGTTGTTTTTGGTCTGGTGCTATTCTGAGCATTACATTTGTGAATAACGTACGGATTTGATTTTTGAGCATTCCTATTCATATAATTCATTTATTTAGTTGCATAAACTAAAACAAATACTCATTTGAATAAATTAAATATAAAACAAAAATTATAAACTAATATAAATGTAACCATTTATCACTATTTTAATGAATGCATATTCAACTTGGTCTCATCAACTAATTCAAAAACTACACATTAAAATCAGTCAAAGACAAAAAAGAATAACTATATCTGTGCAGAATAGTGATATAAAACATAATAAAAAAAATAAACAAAAAGAAACATTTTTTTTTTCAATCTCCAGCTCTAGTAAAATTTTCTTGTTATCTGACGATTTGATTTCTATGGGCAGCTGATTGAATCTCTTTAGGGCACTAAAAAATACAGATATTTGTGTCTGTCTCTTGGCCACCAGTGGAATGTGGAAATCATTTCATGATCTTATATTGTAGGCATGCACATCAGAATTGTAATTAACAATATTTCTTCAATAACTTGGGGCAGTACCTGATTTGATTTTGAATATAAATATATTATATTATATTAAAACAAGTTATCTATAAACTATTCTGTTTCGATTGATATAAAGAAAAGATATAGTAGAAATTAGTAAAAATTTGAGTCTATTGGTCCTGAAGCAACCTACTTACATTTCGTCGGCTTGGTATTACAAGATTGCATCATAATCATGCACACCATTTCAAGAAACAACGAAAAAAACCTTTTTGAAAGTTACATAAACCAATCCATTAGTATTTTGACTTTGTGTCAGCATGCTACCATCTACCTGGGACTTGCAGAAAATGCATCCTGTAATAGACTTTTCTGAAAACTCAATATCTTGTAAATGTTATATGCAACCATGTAACACCAAGTCCACGATTTGTAATTGTCCAATGAACGATTTTATATTCTATTTTACACTACAATAAGACTTTGACTGTGGTACTGAGAATTTCCAGTCACTGATTGCTTTGAGCTACCAACCTCATCTGCGACAAGTGATTGTGTAGCTTTTGTTTATTATAAATGACTGTATAATTAACTGTGATAGGACAAACTGATATTACTATTTCAGCCTTTTTGTGGAACATTCTGTATATGGTGCTTCACACGAAACGATACGTCGACGAGACAGCGCACTCCTATTTTAGCACTAGAATAAAACAGGTGTCGAAAACAAAAGAGAATCGCTGTTACGTCGTCGTACCGGGAAAACCTCCTTCGAGCGGCGGAAAAAGGCTTCACTGATTTATTTATGGTTCGTCACAACACGTAGTATAGAATGCTTGTTAATATGAGAGGAGAAAGAAAAAGTCAAATATTGATATAACTAAAATTAATTTATTTGAAGATAAAACAAAAAATTTCGGTTTAAATTCTTGGTGTCACAGGATCTCACAGGATCTCACTTTGTATATAGACAGACCGTTAAACGAGTAAACAACATTCAAATCTCACTGCAAAGGTATACAGTGCATCAAAACAGCATTTGTTTAAAACTATAAAATGAGTGAATGGTACACAAGACAACATCATAAAAAAAACATGAAACACTAGCCACTCTTACTGAGTTTTAAAATGAGAAAAAGAATGGCATAATTAATCTTAAAGTGAATTTTCAGGTGACAGATAAATAACTGTAAACTCGTTTTGTATCACCCGGTGCAGGTCAAAAACAATTATTAAAAGAAAATAGTAAAAACGAATCCCTTACAAAAAGATTCTACAGCAAAAGTCATTTTCAAAACGTCAGAAATACGCAAACAGAATTGATTGTAAAACAAAAAACAAATATCTGAGACAAGTATAAAAAGGAATATTCAGTTCATTATATAGGCCAAAATGGGTACAAACAGCTGTGACAAATATTTCTTCACGGAAATATATGGTCATTGCCCTACTCACATAAGATAACCATAATCGAACGTAATACACCAGATGTGAGGGGGAACGTCGCGTGTCCCTGGTTCAACACGATTTATAATGGGACGGCGCCTTCAGGTATTCCAGAGAGATTGCGAATTTTCATTGAAGGGCGTAGAAATACTGTACTTAATATTGTGATTGTAGAACTTCACCTTTCTTTACTTAGGTACGAAGAGCACTTGTTTTGTTTTCGATATAAAAACTCGACGTTTATTCTTCACAGGAACTAACAGATTGAAAACTATATACTTGGGTACACAGATCCATATGGCCGTAGCTACTTTACTTAAACTTGTTGCAGTCTCTGATTTGCCTCAACAATACGCCATTTCGTAACGAACTGTCTTAAACTACATATTGCAATAAAAAAAACGTTTTATTCTGGACATCACTGAACGAAACGCCTAGTTGACGACTACAATGGAAGACTGTCGATTCATTCCTACGACTAGGAATTAAAACTTCGGATTTGACTTGCGAACTGATGATTAAAATTCGCGAAACATCCAGTCTTTTGCCCGGAACTAACCAGATACCGAAGAATACTGGACTGATACTGAAAGGATACTAAAAGTACATACGCTTACGAGTCATTTTATACACTCATGAAGCTATAAATTTTAATATAATGAATAATAAACTAACACAATAGTGACATTAGTTACGGCTATTAATAACACTCTAATATTAATTTTCTCATATATCATAGTGTTAATTCGGTTTTCTGACATTCTTAACGGGTTAAAATTGAGATTTATCGAAAGAAAAATGTCAAAAACGCGTATTGCAATTATATTTATTACACCTATAAATATATCCTCGTGACTTTTATATCCTGTGAATTCCTAAGACAATAACAACTTTTGTCTTTGGCCATCTGTGCTTCCGATTGAAACATTTTGTGCATCTGGAATACGAATATTTATGTTAGATCTTCTCCTTCTGTAGTTTGTTCTACGATAGGATTTTTATTGTTTTGATTATTTTCCCTACGTT
Source organism: Chrysolina oricalcia (assembly GCA_944452925.2). Taxonomy (NCBI): domain Eukaryota; kingdom Metazoa; phylum Arthropoda; class Insecta; order Coleoptera; family Chrysomelidae; genus Chrysolina; species Chrysolina oricalcia. Next base: position 31,629,535 of record OX101824.2, read on the forward strand.
TTGACGTTTTCCTGCATTTAATTAAATGATTCTACAGGGGGTTGGCTGGGGGTATATCACAGAACCTCCCGGCTAATTCAAAAAATATGGGTTTGGCCGTTTTTTTTAAATTATGATTCGGTAATGCCTAATATTTTTAGTAAAAATCGTTTATATATATATATATATATATATATATATATATATATATATATGTTCGGAAAGGTTTCCGCGGTCAGAAATATGTACATTACTAAGTTCATGGGTTGAACCGCGTTGAGAGTTTATAACGAGTTATAAACTCTCAACGCGGTTCAACCCATGAACTTAGTAATGTACATATACATATATATATATATATATATATATATATATATATAGTTGTGCAACCATAGACACGTGTTTCGAACTTAAGCTCTCTTCAGTACGGTAAAATCAAGTGCGAAGATGTACAACACTTGGATGTAAAAATAGAAACAAAGGAAGTCAACAACAGGAAGCCAACCACACATTTGTGGCATCGGTTAGAAGACCTTGTACTCACAAGGCAACAACTAACGTCGCCACGGAGGTAGCTATAGCTACCAGCGTGACAATCCTACCCAGGAAGATACAAATAAGGATGGATTTAGCGAGGGGCAATATATGAAAATATAAGTAAAAAAGTTATTGGGTATAACCCTCAAAATGTTGTGCAACCGTAGACACGTGTTTCGAGCTTAAGCTCTCTTCAGTACGGTAAAATCAAGTGCGAAGATGTACAACACTTGGATGTAAAAATAGAAACAAAGGAAGTCAACAACAGGAAGCCAACCACACATTTGTGGCATCGGTTAGAAGACCTTGTACTCACAAGGCAACAACTAACGTCGCCACGGAGGTAGCTATAGCTACCAGCGTGACAATCCTACCCAGGAAGATACAAATAAGGATGGATTTAGCGAGGGGCAATATATGAAAATATAAGTAAAAAAGTTATTGGGTATAACCCTCAAAATGTTGTGCAACCGTAGACACGTGTTTCGAGCTTAAGCTCTCTTCAGTACGGTAAAATCAAGTGCGAAGATGTACAACACTTGGATGTAAAAATAGAAACAAAGGAAGTCAACAACAGGAAGCCAACCACACATTTGTGGCATCGGTTAGAAGACCTTGTACTCACAAGGCAACAACTAACGTCGCCACGGAGGTAGCTATAGCTACCAGCGTGACAATCCTACCCAGGAAGATACAAATAAGGATGGATTTAGCGAGGGGCAATATATGAAAATATAAGTAAAAAAGTTATTGGGTATAACCCTCAAAATGTTGTGCAACCGTAGACACGTGTTTCGAGCTTAAGCTCTCTTCAGTACGGTAAAATCAAGTGCGAAGATGTACAACACTTGGATGTAAAAATAGAAACAAAGGAAGTCAACAACAGGAAGCCAACCACACATTTGTGGCATCGGTTAGAAGACCTTGTACTCACAAGGCAACAACTAACGTCGCCACGGAGGTAGCTATAGCTACCAGCGTGACAATCCTACCCAGGAAGATACAAATAAGGATGGATTTAGCGAGGGGCAATATATGAAAATATAAGTAAAAAAGTTATTGGGTATAACCCTTAAAATGTTGTGCAACCGTAGACACGTGTTTCGAGCTTAAGCTCTCTTCAGTACGGTAAAATCAAGTGCGAAGATGTACAACACTTGGATGTAAAAATAGAAACAAAGGAAGTCAACAACAGGAAGCCAACCACACATTTGTGGCATCGGTTAGAAGACCTTGTACTCACAAGGCAACAACTAACGTCGCCACGGAGGTAGCTATAGCTACCAGCGTGACAATCCTACCCAGGAAGATACAAATAAGGATGGATTTAGCGAGGAGCAATATATGAAAATATAAGTAAAAAAGTTATTGGGTATAACCCTCAAAATGTTGTGCAACCGTAGACACGTGTTTCGAGCTTAAGCTCTCTTCAGTACGGTAAAATCAAGTGCGAAGATGTACAACACTTGGATGTAAAAATAGAAACAAAGGAAGTCAACAACAGGAAGCCAACCACACATTTGTGGCATCGGTTAGAAGACCTTGTACTCACAAGGCAACAACTAACGTCGCCACGGAGGTAGCTATAGCTACCAGCGTGACAATCCCACCCAGGAAGATACAAATAAGGATGGATTTAGCGAGGGGCAATATATGAAAATATAAGTAAAAAAGTTATTAGGTATAACCCTCAAAATGTTGTGCAACCGTAGACACGTGTTTCGAGCTTAAGCTCTCTTCAGTACGGTAAAATCAAGTGCGAAGATGTACAACACTTGGATGTAAAAATAGAAACAAAGGAAGTCAACAACAGGAAGCCAACCACACATTTGTGGCATCGGTTAGAAGACCTTGTACTCACAAGGCAACAACTAACGTCGCCACGGAGGTAGCTATAGCTACCAGCGTGACAATCCTACCCAGGAAGATACAAATAAGGATGGATTTAGCGAGTGGCAATATATGAAAATATAAGTAAAAAAGTTATTGGGTATAACCCTTAAAATGTTGTGCAACCGTAGACACGTGTTTCGAGCTTAAGCTCTCTTCAGTACGGTAAAATCAAGTGGGAAGATGTACAACACTTGGATGTAAAAATAGAAACAAAGGAAGTCAACAACAGGAAGCCAACCACACATTTGTGGCATCGGTTAGAAGACCTTGTACTCACAAGGCAACAACTAACGTCGCCACTGAGGTAGCTATAGCTACCAGCGTGACAATCCTACCCAGGAAGATACAAATAAGGATGGATTTAGCGAGGAGCAATATATGAAAATATAAGTAAAAAAGTTATTGGGTATAACCCTCAAAATGTTGTGCAACCGTAGACACGTGTTTCGAGCTTAAGCTCTCTTCAGTACGGTAAAATCAAGTGCGAAGATGTACAACACTTGGATGTAAAAATAGAAACAAAGGAAGTCAACAACAGGAAGCCAACCACACATTTGTGGCATCGGTTAGAAGACCTTGTACTCACAAGGCAACAACTAACGTCGCCACGGAGGTAGCTATAGCTACCAGCGTGACAATCCCACCCAGGAAGATACAAATAAGGATGGATTTAGCGAGGGGCAATATATGAAAATATAAGTAAAAAAGTTATTAGGTATAACCCTCAAAATGTTGTGCAACCGTAGACACGTGTTTCGAGCTTAAGCTCTCTTCAGTACGGTAAAATCAAGTGCGAAGATGTACAACACTTGGATGTAAAAATAGAAACAAAGGAAGTCAACAACAGGAAGCCAACCACACATTTGTGGCATCGGTTAGAAGACCTTGTACTCACAAGGCAACAACTAACGTCGCCACGGAGGTAGCTATAGCTACCAGCGTGACAATCCTACCCAGGATTCTTTGGTTCGTGTCAAATTGAGTTTCAACTAGTGACTGTAGATGTCATGAATAACTTCCTATATATATATATATATATATATATATATATATATATATATATATATATATATATATATATATAAGTGAAAATAGAGTATATTTCGTTTTAATTCCGAGAGCTCTAACCTTTGACAGCTGTTTCGTGCTAACGCACTCATCAGAAAGGATTTATGGAGCTCTCGAAATCAGAACGAATCCACTCAAGAATTAATACCGTGAGGCAAGACAGAATACAACAGGAAGTTATTCATGACATCTACAGTCACTAGTTGAAACTTAATTTGACACGAACCAAGGAATCCAAAAGTAGAGGTTTGTCCATAAATTGACAGGCAGCCAACAATTCGTTGTTCTGACCAACCCAAGGTTCAATCAAGTTTCTAATACGTTATGAGGAACGCAAGCAGAATCTAAGTGAAAATAGAGTATATTTCGTTTTAATTCCGAGAGTTCTAACCTTTGACAGCTGTTTCGTGCTAACGCACTCATCAGAAAGGATTTATGGAGCTCTCGAAATCAAAACGAATCCACTCAAGAATTAATACCGTGAGGCAAGACAGAGTATAACAGGAAGTTATTCATGACATCTACAGTCACTAGTTGAAACTTAATTTGACACGAACCAAGGAATCCAAAAGTAGATGTTTGTCCACAAATTGACAGGCAGCCAACAATTCGTTGTTCTGACCAACCCAAGGTTCAATCAAGTTTCTGCTTGCGTTCTTCATAACGTATTAGAAACTTGATTGAACCTTGGGTTGGTCAGAACAACGAATTGTTGGCTGCCTGTCAATTTGTGGACAAACCTCTATCTACTTTTGGATTCCTTGGTTCGTGTCAAATTAAGTTTCAACTAGTGACTGTAGATGTCATGAATAACTTCCTGTTATACTCTGTCTTGCCTCACGGTATTAATTCTTGAGTGGATTCGTTTTGATTTCGAGAGCTCCATAAATCCTTTCTGATGAGTGCGTTAGCACGAAACAGCTGTCAAAGGTTAGAACTCTCGGAATTAAAACGAAATATACTCTATTTTCACTTAGATTCTGCTTGCGTTCCTCATAACGTATTAGAAACTTGATTGAACCTTGGGTTGGTCAGAACAACGAATTGTTGGCTGCCTGTCAATTTGTGGACAAACCTCTACTTTTGGATTCCTTGGTTCGTGTCAAATTAAGTTTCAACTAGTGACTGTAGATGTCATGAATAACTTCCTGTTATACTGTCTTGCCTCACGGTATTGATTCTTGAGTGGATTCGTTTTGATTTCGAGAGCTCCATAAATCCTTTCTGATGAGTGCGTTAGTACGAAACAGCTGTCAAAGGTTAGAACTATCGGAATTAAAACGAAATATACTCTATTTTCACTTAGATTCTGCTTGCGTTCCTCATAACGTATTAGAAACTTGATTGAACGTTGGGTTGGTCAGAACAACGAATTGTTGGCTGCCTGTCAATTTGTGGACAAACCTCTACTTTTGGATTCTTTGGTTCGTGTCAAATTGAGTTTCAACTAGTGACTGTAGATGTCATGAATAACTTCCTATATATATATATATATATATATATATATATATATATATATATATATATATAAGTGAAAATAGAGTATATTTCGTTTTAATTCCGAGAGCTCTAACCTTTGACAGCTGTTTCGTGCTAACGCACTCATCAGAAAGGATTTATGGAGCTCTCGAAATCAGAACGAATCCACTCAAGAATTAATACCGTGAGGCAAGACAGAATACAACAGGAAGTTATTCATGACATCTACAGTCACTAGTTGAAACTTAATTTGACACGAACCAAGGAATCCAAAAGTAGAGGTTTGTCCACAAATTGACAGGTAGCCAACAATTCGTTGTTCTGACCAACCCAAGGTTCAATCAAGTTTCTAATACGTTATGAGGAACGCAAGCAGAATCTAAGTGAAAATAGAGTATATTTCGTTTTAATTCCGAGAGCTCTAACCTTTGACAGCTGTTTCGTGCTAACGCACTCATCAGAAAGGATTTATGGAGCTCTCGAAATCAAAACGAATCCACTCAAGAATTAATACCGTGAGGCAAGACAGAATACAACAGGAAGTTATTCATGACATCTACAGTCACTAGTTGAAACTTAATTTGACACGAACCAAGGAATCCAAAAGTAGAGGTTTGTCCACAAATTGAGAGGTAGCCAACAATTCGTTGTTCTGACCAACCCAAGGTTCAATCAAGTTTCTAATACGTTATGAGGAACGCAAGCAGAATCTAAGTGAAAATAGAGTATATTTCGTTTTAATTCCGAGAGCTCTAACCTTTGACAGCTGTTTCGTGCTAACGCACTCATCAGAAAGGATTTATGGAGCTCTCGAAATCAAAACGAATCCACTCAAGAATTAATACCGTGAGGCAAGACAGAATACAACAGGAAGTTATTCATGACATCTACAGTCACTAGTTGAAACTTAATTTGACACGAACCAAGGAATCCAAAAGTAGAGGTTTGTCCACAAATTGACAGGTAGCCAACAATTCGTTGTTCTGACCAACCCAAGGTTCAATCAAGTTTCTAATACGTTATGAGGAACGCAAGCAGAATCTAAGTGAAAATAGAGTATATTTCGTTTTAATTCCGAGAGCTCTAACCTTTGACAGCTGTTTCGTGCTAACGCACTCATCAGAAAGGATTTATGGAGCTCTCGAAATCAAAACGAATCCACTCAAGAATTAATACCGTGAGGCAAGACAGAATACAACAGGAAGTTATTCATGACATCTACAGTCACTAGTTGAAACTTAATTTGACACGAACCAAGGAATCCAAAAGTAGAGGTTTGTCCACAAATTGACAGGTAGCCAACAATTCGTTGTTCTGACCAACCCAAGGTTCAATCAAGTTTCTAATACGTTATGAGGAACGCAAGCAGAATCTAAGTGAAAATAGAGTATATTTCGTTTTAATTCCGAGAGCTCTAACCTTTGACAGCTGTTTCGTGCTAACGCACTCATCAGAAAGGATTTATGGAGCTCTCGAAATCAAAACGAATCCACTCAAGAATTAATACCGTGAGGCAAGACAGAATACAACAGGAAGTTATTCATGACATCTACAGTCACTAGTTGAAACTTAATTTGACACGAACCAAGGAATCCAAAAGTAGAGGTTTGTCCACAAATTGACAGGTAGCCAACAATTCGTTGTTCTGACCAACCCAAGGTTCAATCAAGTTTCTAATACGTTATGAGGAACGCAAGCAGAATCTAAGTGAAAATAGAGTATATTTCGTTTTAATTCCGAGAGCTCTAACCTTTGACAGCTGTTTCGTGCTAACGCACTCATCAGAAAGGATTTATGGAGCTCTCGAAATCAAAACGAATCCACTCAAGAATTAATACCGTGAGGCAAGACAGAATACAACAGGAAGTTATTCATGACATCTACAGTCACTAGTTGAAACTTAATTTGACACGAACCAAGGAATCCAAAAGTAGAGGTTTGTCCACAAATTGACAGGTAGCCAACAATTCGTTGTTCTGACCAACCCAAGGTTCAATCAAGTTTCTAATACGTTATGAGGAACGCAAGCAGAATCTAAGTGAAAATAGAGTATATTTCGTTTTAATTCCGAGAGCTCTAACCTTTGACAGCTGTTTCGTGCTAACGCACTCATCAGAAAGAATTTATGGAGCTCTCGAAATCAAAACGAATCCACTCAAGAATTAATACCGTGAGGCAAGACAGAATACAACAGGAAGTTATTCATGACATCTACAGTCACTAGTTGAAACTTAATTTGACACGAACCAAGGAATCCAAAAGTAGAGGTTTGTCCACAAATTGACAGGTAGCCAACAATTCGTTGTTCTGACCAACCCAAGGTTCAATCAAGTTTCTAATACGTTATGAGGAACGCAAGCAGAATCTAAGTGAAAATAGAGTATATTTCGTTTTAATTCCGAGAGCTCTAACCTTTGACAGCTGTTTCGTGCTAACGCACTCATCAGAAAGGATTTATGGAGCTCTCGAAATCAAAACGAATCCACTCAAGAATTAATACCGTGAGGCAAGACAGAATACAACAGGAAGTTATTCATGACATCTACAGTCACTAGTTGAAACTTAATTTGACACGAACCAAGGAATCCAAAAGTAGAGGTTTGTCCACAAATTGACAGGTAGCCAACAATTCGTTGTTCTGACCAACCCAAGGTTCAATCAAGTTTCTAATACGTTATGAGGAACGCAAGCAGAATCTAAGTGAAAATAGAGTATATTTCGTTTTAATTCCGAGAGCTCTAACCTTTGACAGCTGTTTCGTGCTAACGCACTCATCAGAAAGGATTTATGGAGCTCTCGAAATCAAAACGAATCCACTCAAGAATTAATACCGTGAGGCAAGACAGAATACAACAGGAAGTTATTCATGACATCTACAGTCACTAGTTGAAACTTAATTTGACACGAACCAAGGAATCTAAAAGTAGAAATTTGTCCACAAATTGACAGGTAGCCAACAATTCGTTGTTCTGACCAACCCAAGGTTCAATCAAGTTTCTAATACGTTATGAGGAACGCAAGCAGAATCTAAGTGAAAATAGAGTATTTTTCGTTTTAATTCCGAGAGCTCTAACCTTTGACAGCTGTTTCGTGCTAACGCACTCATCAGAAAGGAATTAAAACGAAATATACTCTATTTTCACTTAGATTCTGCTTGCGTTCCTCATAACGTATTAGAAACTTGATTGAACCTTGGGTTGGTCAGAACAACGAATTGTTGGCTACCTGTCAATTTGTGGACAAACCTCTACTTTTGGATTCCTTGGTTCGTGTCAAATTAAGTTTCAACTAGTGACTGTAGATGTCATGAATAACTTCCTGTTGTATTCTGTCTTGCCTCACGGTATCAATTCTTGAGTGGATTCGTTTTGATTTCGAGAGCTCCATAAATCCTTTCTGATGAGTGCGTTAGCACGAAACAGCTGTCAAAGGTTAGAGCTCTCGGAATTAAAACGAAATATACTCTATTTTCACTTAGATTCTGCTTGCGTTCCTCATAACGTATTAGAAACTTGATTGAACCTTGGGTTGGTCAGAACAACGAATTGTTGGCTACCTGTCAATTTGTGGACAAACCTCTACTTTTGGATTCCTTGGTTCGTGTCAAATTAAGTTTCAACTAGTGACTGTAGATGTCATGAATAACTTCCTGTTGTATTCTGTCTTGCCTCACGGTATTAATTCTTGAGTGGATTCGTTTTGATTTCGAGAGCTCCATAAATCCTTTCTGATGAGTGCGTTAGCACGAAACAGCTGTCAAAGGTTAGAGCTCTCGGAATCAAAACGAAATATACTCTATTTTCACTTAGATTCTGCTTGCGTTCCTCATAACGTATTAGAAACTTGATTGAACCTTGGGTTGGTCAGAACAACGAATTGTTGGCTACCTGTCAATTTGTGGACAAACCTCTACTTTTGGATTCCTTGGTTCGTGTCAAATTAAGTTTCAACTAGTGACTGTAGATGTCATGAATAACTTCCTGTTATATATATATATATATATATATATATATATATATATATATATATATATATATATATATATATATATATATATATATATATATATATATATATATATATATATATATATATATATATATATATATATATATATATATATATATATATATATATATCCCACTATCTTCCAAGCGTCCGTCTCCAACTGAGCGTCCGTATACGGACGCTCTGTTGATTTCCTATAGAAAATGTGCTCAAATCATCATAGTAGTTTACAGATTTGAAAATTTGCCGGACGCCGTCTTAATAGTAGGACTTCCTTTTTTGCATACTTTTGTATATTATTAGTTCACCGGGTTTACCGCTAGCGGCGCAAAGAGCACCGTCTGTATATTTCTCGGAGTATGATTTACTTTTAGACTGCCGATTTCCAAGCGTCCTTCAAGTTGTGGTGAATACGGCAACGCTGAAGAATTTCAATGAGCATTGTTTGAAAATCGTTATTTGCGGTATTCGTTAGTAATCGTGAATGATATTTGGTGTGCTGATAGTAAAGTAAGTTGGAAAATAAATGAAGAATGGACTCACAGTAATATTTATCGTTGTACTTGTTCATTATTTCAGCTTGAGTTTATGAACGAGCAAATCCAAATGCATATCTGCGATAAAGGTTTTGGAAATTAAACAGCTGATTATGTGAAAATCCTTGTCAGTTTCGAGAGTTATTTTCATTTCTGATCTTGGCAAATTTATATGTTGTTTTCCAAAAGAGTTCATGGGATTGTGTTGCAGTCCATATCAGTGGAAAACTAAGTCATTAAAAAGTTGAATATTCCAAAAGTACATCAAACTCTAGAAGTTTTTCACCTCCTTCAAATAAAAACTACAAAAATTGTTTTTTCTGTCAACCTGCTGCACCCCCACCACAGCCCTCAGAAGTATTCTTCGAAAGACTTGTGCAAGCTATAGAAGACGTACGACAATTGCACCCACGCCCCTATGATAGAGAAGCGAACCATCACCATCACGGCCCAACTGGTACAAGTGGTTATAAGTTGTCCTCAGAAAACTTTCTTGATACTTGGTATATGAAAGAAAAACTCCCAATAAGAAGTTCTGCATATCACAAAACTAGGAGCGCTTCAACGCAAATGTAAAAATCTCTTATGATATATGGGGAGGGACAACGATAATATTATTTTGGCTCCAGAATTCAAGACCGTCAATTCGAAATCTGACGAAAAATGCTAGTCAGAAAAGTTGTTCCAAATGATGTGTGTAGATTTGAAGTCAAGTTCATATGCAGGGAAGGATATATCATTTCAGCTTCAGAGTAAAGTACCTTCATTTTGAAGAACATCGAAAAATGCTACTCAGAAAAGTTGTTCAGAATTGAATTTCATATACAGGGTGACCCAGGGTTAAACCGCCAAACTTTTAGGATCGGTTTTTTAGGTAAAAATAAGACTTCTGTTTCTTATACTCATGTTTCCTAACTAGCTTCGTTTTCGAGATACAGAGTGTCAAAATTTCTTACCCTGCAGGATCTCCTCACTTAACCCCTATGGATTTTTGCATAAGGTACAATGAAAACCAAAGTGTATGCTGAGCCCATCAACGACCAAGGTATTTTCCTAGAAAGGATTGTACAAGCAGCTGTAGTGATCACACCAGCAAGATGCCGTGCAGCTGCAGAATCCATCCTTCGTAGGTGCGAACTTTGCATTGAAAGAAATGGTGGCCATTTTTGTGAATTTTTGTTTTCTCTTTACCTACTAATAAAATACAATGAATACGTTTGTCCTAATATCAATTTCTCAGGAAGTTTTTTTTCTTGTTACATGAAATCGGTTTTTAAATTATTTCTCAAAAATGAAGGAAGATACTGAAATAAACAAAAAAATTGTATTTTTATTGGCTTAATCCAGAAAAAAAAACTGAACATGCAAAAAAACTGTGGAGTACAATGATTCGTTCTAACATTAATGAGATTAGCCCTTGGAACGCCACTGGAAATAATAATGTTGCCATAAGTAAATTAAAATAAACCCCTTATTACCGCATATTAGCATGACAGATTTTATTGAAATCAGCTAGAAGGTTTTTAAATAATATGATGAAAAACTGATATTTTGTAAAAACGTTGAACACTGTATTTCCAAAACAAAGCAACAAAGGACACATTGTTATAGAAAAAAAAGTTTCCTTTTCAACTAAACAAACGATCCTGAACGTTTGGCAGTTTAACCCTGGGTCACCCTATATAAGTTCAAAATGATAATCACACAAATCCTAGTTGAATTATTTTGTAAATATAAGTTTTGTAAAGAAAAAAACATTTTTGAAAAGGAAAAATCATTTTTGAAAAGGCATTGATTTTATTAAAAATCTGATTTTTTCTAAAGAGTTTTGCAGCCTAAAGAAAATAATATTCAAGTATCAAATATTCACTTGTCATGTACAGTGGTGGAAAATAAACTTATGATTGTCGAGCAAAATGGTATAACAAAATTATTTTCTCTTAAGAAATCTCATTGTTTAAATTTACACAGTAGTACAAGAGATGTAATGATAATATTTTTGAAGGAATGAGCTTCTAATGCTTTTCATCAAAAAACTGAGGGATTCGTAAAAAACAATTTGAGAGCAAAAAATGTAACTCCAGACATTCTAATGAATGTATTAGGAAAATTTTCTACAAGGACTGCTATTTTTATGCCAAGAGAATGTGATCATGAAGAGGCGAAATTTCAATAATAATGATGACACTTTCTTTGAAACAGTCGTAGAATGTACTCAAACACACTGCATGTGCGGGTAGAGGCCCGATATTATTATTTTTCGTTTCGCGTAAAAGAAGAACTGATGAAATCCATTTCAATATTGAATATTGTTAGAGTATATGCAAAATTCAAAGTAATTTGAGAAATGACTCTGTTGAAAATTGTTCGTTGTGAATAATTTTTCATTATTCGCAACATTTTTTCATGTTTCAAGTTTTGCCCGTCAATTGCGTATTTTCACCACTCTGCACATCACTTGTCTAATTTTGATAATTTCTTAGAAAGCAGAACTCTTCAAAGAAAATTCATAAAATCACAAATAAAAAGTTTATCGTTTGACGGGTGAACCATCTTCAAGTAATGGTGTCACCGAAAATTTCTTCAAATCTACAACCAGTGTTTTTCCCTTTGAGATTCAAAGAGCTGACCTGATTCAAGAAATGTACTATGAATTGCTTCAAATGAATTCCTAATGGGCAAACACAGACAATATCGATATTTCTTTTGAATTTATTCTATTTCAATAGTGACATGAATATGTTTTATGTTATTTTTTGTAGGAATATTTTGTTATTTCCATATTAATGAATTAATTTTATTTGGAATATTTGTTTTTTTGGAAATACAGCTATACTTTTTTGCTGACCGATGATCTAATGGTATTGATTTTCAATAAACCTAATATATACTGTTCTACCTTCATTTGCCTGACAACCTATACCTGTTACAGATCTATCTTTTGAATATCTATAGAGTAACCCATTTGAATGTGGGTACCTCAATGCATTTTTTACAAGTTGTCTCTACTATAACTATAACTTGTAAATTAAATTCATAATTTTGTTCAGAGACAAAAATCCAAAAATCATTTTTTTTAAACAAAATTCCACCACGCCACTAGATTTATGATAGTTTCAAATTGGCATGACAGAAATAACACAAAAAAATTATTAATAAAAAGTATCTCTTGACAGCTTGTTGGAATATCAACGTTCCACAGTCTGAAAATGAAAAATTGTTAATTCACGAAAATTTGTAAAAGTGTAGAAGGGCAACGAATCAATTTACCCGATAAGTTACTGCCTTCGAAAGACTGTCGTCTTGAAAAAAATTGTTTCATTTTTTCGTAAACTCATCGTATTCTCAAATTTGCCTTTTTTGAAAATATTATTTTAAATTTACAGAGAATAACTTTTTTTTTAATCGCTGACGTTAATTGACATGAACGAAATCAAACAGGAAAATATTATATTGAAGGAAGATAATAAACAATTATCTCAACATCTCAACGGATTGAATCCACTGAAAGGAGACTGAAGAAGTATAACCTGATTATTTCAACTCAAATTGGGGATTGATGAGAAAGATATAGAAATAAGGGATGAATTCAGAATGAAAATAATAAAACTCGCCCCATTGTAATTGAGTGCTTGACTAATAGACTGAAGTCTGAGATATTATACCGGAAGACTATATCAGATCAAAACATTATTATTGTCACAACAAAAGGCTGCAGAAGAGAACGGTCGTGAAGCAAAAATAAAGGAACTTCTCTGATAGTGGATAGAATCAGCCATACTTACGAAGAACTATATAGAGAGCAAGTTGGCAGCAGAAAACTCAACAGATACGACTGCAAGTAAATCAAGCACAGATGAAGAAGAAAACCCGAAGAAATGAACAGCAGGAGAATTGGAACATGCCGACAGACCTAGAGTAAATAAATCAGCTCGAACTTTCGAGATCTTCATTTAAGATTCCAAAATAGATTATTTTCCTATATCTCTTATTTTTCATCACATTTGTTTTTCTTTATTTATTTCAATAGTGTTTCCGTATTTTGATTTTCACTCATGTTTTGTTTCAGATAAAATGTCACATTCACAGTGATTTAGCCACCTGAATATTACATCGCTGTTACCAAACTTATCATCTTCGAAAGATCTCAATACTTTACAGAAAAATCTATCCTATGCCTTAGTGAAACTTAGCTCCGATCGAATTCATAGTAATGTATGTCATGTGAATGATTATGTTTCCTTCAGAAGACATCGTCTGAAAAGTAGAGGAGGGGGCGTTGGTATGTGTGTTGACAATAAATTTCCATGTAATTTAACGTGGCTGTTGGAGTTGTCTACAAGCCTTCAAACTATTCCGAAACTGATTTCCTCAGTTCACTAGAGAATGGTATACCATCTTTAATTCCCAAATATGATTCTGGGTGATCTCAATATTGATTTGTTGAAAAATGAGTCTAGGGCTGATATCAGGCTGAATAATATGTTGGAGGGATCAAGACTCGTTCAACTAGTTGATAGACCCACATGAGTGACCGTTTCATCACTTTCACTAATAGATTTGATCATCACAAATAACAGTGATGATATTTCCAAGAATATCGAAGTTGTCTTGGTACCAGGTATTTCATATCAAGAGTTGATAGTATAAAAAAATAATCTTGGTGATAGTTCCTGCTCACCGACATATAGAATGATTGGAGACTTTAGAAATTTTGATAAGGAACGATTTTACGAAGATATATCAATCCCGTTCGAAAATATTTATGTGACAGATAATATTGACGAAAAAATTAAATTTCATAATAAAAACATTATGTCATAATTCAATCTGCATGCTCCTGTTCAATTGATTAGAATAACCAAACATTATGCACCATGGATCACAGATAATATTAAATTATTGATGTCATAGCGAAATAAAGCCCATTCTAGGTGGCAAAAAACAGAATCTCTAGGTCACTATGAATATTATAAGACATTCCAAAGCTCCACAACCCTGGCTTGACAAAATGGAAAAAAGGCATATTTTCAATATATTTTTAGACAGCGGGGTAAGCAAGATATGGAAGGATCTACATCACTTAAAAAAGATCGACCACCATTTTCGATCATTTGTTTGATGTAAAGGAATTGAATCAGTACTTCGTGAAAGGTATTGCAGCGGTCGCTGCAGATCAAATTCTGATTGAATTCTACTCCAATAGTATTCATGAGAAAGCAGGCCATGTTCAGTTCAGATGGAACCCAAAATGGAACCCAACATGGAACCCAACATGTCCTATATAACTTGTTATCTAATGCTCAAGGGTGGGATGGTATCAATTTGAAACTCCTACTCATGTGTTACCCTTATTTGATACCATTTATAAATCATATCTCGAATTTTGGTCTCACCCAAATGTTTATCTCCAAATTTGAAAAAAGTCAGTTGTACATTCAATACATAAAAAGAATACTGTTGGTGAGTTTTTTCCCCTTCTGATGCTGGTCCTGTGCTCAAAAATAATGCAGTTGGAAAATCGGTAATGCTATTTGGAACACGGCATCACAGACGTCTCCTTGAAAACTAAATCCAGATCAATGATGAAAACCAAGTAATAAAACCTGTCAAAAACATGAGGAATCTGGGTTTATCATTCGATGATGATCTTAGGTTCAAATCGCACATACGAAATATTCGTGGCCTGGCGTTCAGGAATCTGGAACTCATTTATGGCAACAGGAGGTACTTGAATCAGAAGGTTGAGGCCGTGCTCTGTGACTTACTAGTACTCTCCAAATTCAACTACCGTGACTCAGTTTATAGTCCATGTCTGGTTGATGAGGACAAGAGGCAAAACTCATTCCTGAGATTGATATTTGGGATCAGTATAGGGGATGCTACATCTCCCATAAATTGAATGAAATAGGTTAGCTCAATATGCAGCGTAGACAACTTCTCTATGCGACTTGTTTTTTCCATAAAGTAATCACTATTCGAACACCCTCATACTTATGGAAGAAAATTCAATTTCTTGAAGATGTTCACAATTTAAACATACGCTACAAGGGAACTATTACTCCACCAATTCATAGAACTGAAACCTTCAGGCGGTCTAAAAAAAAAAATTTAAAACTATGGTCCAACAAACATGAAGAAATTAAATATGAATTCATTTAAAAACGTATAAAAGAATATATCATCACGGAACAAATGAATGCATGAGTCTATGGAATAGTTTTTCTATTTTTTATTGCTATTCACAGGTAGGTAAAAATAGATTCATGGAGCGCTGCAGAATAATTATAAACATAGTGATTTTTGTTTGTTATATTTTTTCAGATACGCTTGACAATAATAACAGAGGTAACACGTATATCATCATCTGATCTTCGGGGTTTTTCCTCTTATATTGTACGTATATTTGAAAAATAAGGACCTATTATTATTATTATCATTATCATTATTTTCGTTGGGAATGTACCAGTCAGTCCCTGTCTCCAAAGCTGCGACCAATTCGGAGGGCGCGCTGGTGTCGTTTACCCCAATAATAATATTGACAGTAATAATTATTATTATTATTATCATTATTCTAGGAATGTACCAGTCAGGCTCTATCTCCAGAGCTCCGACCCATCCGAAGGAAGAGCTGGTGTCGTTTACCCTAATAACCACTTCCTACGTGACTATTGGGTCCGAGATTCATGTGTTCTGAGCAGACGAAGTGAACCAAGGATGACGGCCTTCTGCATTCGTGCCGCTAAGATCTCTGTCATATCAAGGCAAGCCGGTATCATCTTCAAATTTGAGAACAGTATGTTCATCATTCCACCAAGGACTCCTATGATCAAAACCACCATTTCTACAGAATGGTTTGGATACAACCTGCGGTGTTCAAAGATAATATCTCGATATCTAGTCCGTTTTTCCTCTTCTCTCCGAACGATATTCATTCCACCTGTAGCGAAAAACTCCATGACAAAAATCGTTTTATTTGGTGGTCGAGGTGGACATCAGGCTTATTGGCTTGTATTTGCCTGAGGGTGGGGAATGAGTAGTGTCAATAGATTCAGCACTTCTCATTCTCCACAACGGACTCAAGATCCCCCTGAGCACCAGTGTCTCATCTATACCGTACAAGTATCGTAGCGCCGCGTTCTGCCTTTGGCTGAGGCCGCATAAGCTCTAATCAGATAATATGTGAAATTCAACCCATGAGTGGCATCCGGAAAATACACAGTGTCGTTGCCCTAATTCGATTACCGCCGCTAAAGGCGATGGTTAAATCTGGCATCATTGCTGGACACTCACAAATCTGCAGGATGAAAGTAAACTATACAAACCGGACGCTAAGTAGCGTGAATTCGTGAATATATTGGACGCTCAGAGACGGGTACATGAAAGGACGCCACGAAATAGGTGTAATGAAACTTTCAAATTTTTATCGTCGAAAAGGAAAGCTTGATCACTCCTTTATGACCCCCTGATGTTCAAATCTTAAAAATATACATATGTAGAACAAGAGACTTATGCTATCAATTCGACGGACGCTCAGAGAAAGAGTTGTGAAAGGACGCCTGGAAGATAGCTGAAGATAGCTTTCACAACTCTTTCTCTGGGCGTCCGTCGAATGGATATCATAAGTCTCTTGTTCTACATATGTATATTTTTAAGATTTGAACATCAGGGGTCATGAAGGAGTGATCAAGCTTTCCTTTTCGACGATAAAAATTTGAAAGTTTCATTACACCTATTTCGTGGCGTCCTTTCATATACCCGTCTCTCAGCGTCCAATATATTCACGAATTCACGCTACTTAGCGTCCGGTTTGTATAGTTTACTTTCATCCTGCAGATTTGTGAGCGTCCAGCAATGATGCCAGATTTAACCATCGCCTTTAGCGGCGGTAATAGAATTAGGGCAACGACCATGTGTATTTTTCGGATGCCACTCATGGGTTGAATTTCACATATTATCTGATTAGAGCTTATGCGGCCTCAGTCAAAGGCAGAACGCGGCGCTACGATACTTGTACGGTATAGACGAGACACCGATGCTCAGGGGGATATTGAGTCCGTTGTGGAGAATGAGAAGTGCTGAATCTATTGACAGTTCTCATTCCCCACCCTCAGGCAAATACAAGCCAATAAGCCTGATGTCCACCTCGACCACCAAATGAAACGATTTTTGTCATGGAGTTTTTCGCTACAGGTGGAATGAATATCGTTCGGAGAGAGGAGGAAAAACGGACTAAATATCGAGATATTATCTTTGAACTCCGCAGGTTGTATCCAAACCATTCTGTCAAAATGGTGGTTTTGATCATAGGAGTCCTTGGTGGAATGATGAACATACTGTTCTCAAATTTGAAGATGATACCGGCTTGCCTTGATATGACAGAGATCTTAGCGGCACGAATGCAGAAGGCCGTCATCCTTGGTTCACTTCGTCTGCTCAGAACACACGAATCTCGGACCCAATAGTCACGTAGGAAGTGGTTATTAGGGTAAAGGACACCAGCTCTTCCTTCGGATGGGTCGGAGCTCTGGAGATAGAGCCTGACTGGTACATTCCTAAAATAATGATAATAATAATAATTATTACTGTCAATATCATTATTGGGGTAAACGACACCAGCGCGCCCTCCGAATTGGTCGGAGGTTTGGAGACAGGGACTGACTGGTACATTCCCAACGAAAATAATGACTATAATAATAATAGGTCCTTATTTTTCAAATATACGTACAATATAAGAGGAAAAACCCCGAAGATCAGATGATGATATACGTGTTACCTCTGTTATTATTGTCAAGCGTATCTGAAAAAATATAACAAACAAAAATCACTATGTTTATAATTATTCTGCAGCGCTCCTTAAATCTATATTTACCTACCTGGGAATAGCCATAAAAAAAAGAAAAACTATTCCATAGACTCATGCATTCATTTGTTCCTTGATGATATATTCTTTTATACGTTTTTAAATGAGTTCATATTTAATTTCTTCATGTTTGTTGGACCATAGTTTTAAATTTTTTTTTAAAGACCGCCTGAAGGTTTCAGTTCTATGAATCGGTGGAGTAATAGTTCCCTTGTAGCGTATGTTTAAATTGTGAACATCTTCAAGAAATTAAATTTTCTTCCATAAGTATGAGGGTGTTCGAATAGTGATTACTTTAAGGGGAAAAACAAGTCGCATAGAGAAGTTGTCTACGCTGCATATTGAGCTAACCTATGTCATTCAATTTATGGGAGATGTAGCATCCCCTACTGATCCCAAATATCTTTCTCAGGCATGAGTTTTGCCTCTTGTCCTCATCAACCAGACATGGACTATAAACTGAGTCACGGTAGTTGAATTTGGAAAGTACTAGATCATTGATCTGGATTTAGTTTTCGAGGAGACGTCTGTGATGCCGTGTTCCAAATAGCATTACCGATTTTCCAACTGCATTATTTTTGAGCACAGAACCAGCATCAGAAGGGAAAATAACTCACCAACAGTATTCTTTTTATGTATTGGATGTAGAACTGACTTTTTTCAAATTTGGAGATAAACATTTGGTTGAGACCAAAATTCGAGATATGATTTATAAATGGTATCAAATAAGGGTAACACATAAGTAGGAGTTTCAAATTGATACCATCCCACCCTTGAGCATTAGATAACAAGTTATATAGGACATGTTGGGTTCCATGTTGGGTTCCATTTTGGGTTCCATCTGAACTGAAAATGGCCTGCTTTCTCATGAATACTATTGGAGTAGAATTCAATCAGAATTTGATCTGCAGCGACCGCTACAATACCTTTCACGAAGTACTGATTCAATTCCTTTACATCAAACAAATGATCGAAAATGGTGGTCGATCTTTTTTAAGTGATGTAGATCCTTCCATATCTTGCTTACCCCGCTGTCTAAAAATATATTGAAAATATGCCTTTTTTCCATTTTGTCAAGCCAGGGTTGTGGAGCTTTGGAATGTCTTATAATATTCATAGTGACCTAGAGATTCTGTTTTTTGCCACCTAGAATGGGCTTTATTTCGCTATGACATCAATAATTTAATATTATCTGTGATCCATGGTGCATAATGTTTGGTTATTCTAATCAATTGAACAGGAGCATGCAGATTGAATTATGACATAATGTTTTTATTATGAAATTTAATTTTTTCGTCAATATTATCTGTCACATAAATATTTTCGAACGGGATTGATATATCTTCGTAAAATCGTTCCTTATCAAAATTTCTAAAGTCTCCAATCATTCTATATGTCGGTGAGCAGGAACTATCACCAAGATTATTTTTTTATACTATCAACTCTTGATATGAAATACCTGGTACCAAGACAACTTCGATATTCTTGGAAATATCATCACTGTTATTTGTGATGATCAAATATATTAGTGAAAGTGATGAAACGGTCACTCATGTGGGTCTATCAACTAGTTGAACGATCCCTCCAACATATTATTCAGCCTGATAGCAGCCCTGGACTCATTTTTCAACAAATCAATATTGAGATCACCCAGAATGAATACATCATCATATTTGGGAATTGGTATACCATTCTCTAGTGAACTGAGGACATCAGTTTCGGAATAGTTTGAAGGCTTGTAGACAACTCCAACAGCCACGTTAAATTACATGGAAATTTATTGTCAACACACATACCAACGCCCCCTCCTCTACTCTTCAGACGGTGTCTTCTGAAGGAAACATAATCATTCATATGACATACATTACTATGAATTCGATCGGACAGCTAAGTTTCACCCAGGCATAGGATAGATTTTTCTGTAAAGTATTGAGATCTTCCGAAGATGATAAGTTTGGTAAGAGCAATGTAATATTCAGGTAGCTAAATCTCTGTGAATTTTATCTGAAACAAAACATGAGTGAAAATCAAAATACGGAAACACAATTGAAATAAATAAAGAAAAACAAATGTGATGAAAAATAAGAGATATAGGAAAAAATCTATTTTGGAATCTTAAATGAAGATCTCGAAAGTTCGAGCTGATTTATTTACTCTAGGTCTGTCGGCATGTTCCAATTCTCCTGCTGTTCATTTCTTCGGGTTTTCTTCTTCATCTGTGCTTGATTTACTTGCAGTCGTATCTGTTGTGTTTTCTGCTGCCAACTTGCTCTCTATATAGTTCTTCGTAAGTATGGCTGATTCTATCCACTATCAGAGAGGTTCCTTTATTTTTACTTCACGACCGTTTTCTTCTGCAGCCTTTTGTTGTGACAATAATAATGTTTTGATCTGATATAGTCTTCCGGTATTATATCTCAGACCTCAGTCTATTAGTCAAGCACTCAATTACAATGGGGCGAGTTTTATTATTTTCATTCTAAATTCATCCCTTATTTCTATATCTTTCTCATCAATCCCCAATTTGAGTTGAAATAATCAGGTTATACTTCTTCAGTCTCCTTTCAGTGGATTCAATCCGTTGAGATGTTGAGATAATTGTTTATTATCTTCCTTCAATATAATAATTTCCTGTTTGATTTCGTTCATGTCAGTTAACGTCAGCGATTAAAAAAAAAGTTTTTCTCTGTAAATTTAAAATAATATTTGGAAAAAGGCAAATTTGAGAATACGATGAGTTTACGAAAAAATGAAACAATTTTTTTCAAGACGACAGTCTTTCGAAGGCAGTAACTTATCGGGTAAATTGATTCTTTGCCCTTCTACAATTTTACAAATTTTCGTGAATTAACAATTTTTCATTTTCAGACTGTGGAACGTTGATATTCCAACAAGCTGTCAAGAGATACTTTTTATTATTATTTTTTTTGTGTTATTTCTGTCATGCCAATTTGAAACTATCATAAATCTAGTGGCGTGGTGGAATTTTGTTTAAAAAAAATTATTTTTGGATTTTTGTCTCTGAACAAAATTATGAATTTAATTTATGAGTTATAGTTATTGTCGCGTTTCCGCTCAACTTTCTTTGTTATGTGTTTTGTCTTCAATTATTGTATTATAAGTATAACAGTTATTACCTATTTCTAAAAAAAAAACGACCTTCCTGCAACTGGATGTGTTGATCAATCATTTGTTTTGCTCACTGTGTATAACAGTATATTCCTTGCGCGAGTAAAAATGCCCTTTAAGATCACTCCTATTCGGTACTCGATCGATAGTGGTCGAACTCATAAAATCTCAACGGGAGAACTTGACTTTCTCCACGAACTCATTAGTGATTTTTTTGAACTTACTATTGTGCATTGTGCAACGCTTATTCACACTTCTTCCAAGGGAGATCAGGGAGATATCCTTCCACGCAACCCCTGGAGACTGGCCAGTCAGGATCCCCCTGATAAGGATTTTACGGAACGAAGGTAAGATTCTTAAAGGGCTCGCATCATAAATTCAATTCATTTCGGCTACCGTCCATTTTCTCTCATACAGATATCGAAGGAAATAAGATATTTTACATTCAAACTATTACATTTGGTCATTCGCGCACGGATTTGCTGAATTTGGGTTGATTTGCATGTTTAGTTGCAGTGAATAACAATTTCTCCGGTCTCGCTAAATTTACATTTATTCAATAAATAATATAAAATTGAAGCCAATATAAAAAACGACTGCTACAATTGCTACTATTGGAGTTTTTTGCGCTGCATAAAACCTTGGTCGAGCGCTACGGGACAGTAGGCTGCCTCTAATACGCTCAGCTGACTGGAATTACAGAGTGAGACAAATACATTTATTAACTTTATTGAGTTTCAATATTTTCAATTTAAATTAAATTTGCACTCGGTTTTCGACGCTTGTGCTACCTATTTTCACCTATCATTCATTTTGCCTAAATTTGCTAGGAGTTTGATTTATAATTATTTCATCAATAGGTATTAATTCCGTTCATAATGACAGATAAATTGAAAAAATATCAAGCGTTCAGGAAAACTCAAATCAATCGGCTTCAAGAGTTACGCGAGATTTCCGCAAGGGCCGAAGCAAATGCCTTATATTTTCCATTATTTCAACAATATATGGAGTCTATAGAAGACATCAAAAAGGAGTTTTTTACCAATCATAACTCAGTTATCGGCCTGATTAGTAGCGATGAAAGCACCGCCTTTGATGAAGAGGATCTCATCAGAAAACAATTTGAAACAACATTTTACGATATTAAAGCTATTTGTTTGAAACTTTCTGAAAAAACCGCAAATAATACTGACGATTCAGGTTCTGCCAGTAGGATACCGCTCCCTACGGTAGAATTGCCAGTTTTTAGTGGAGATATCCTCACTTTCCACTCTTTCATAGAAATGTTTGATTCACTTGTCGGAAATAATCCTAGATTGAGTAAAATAGAGAAGTTCAACTATTTACTTACTTCATTGAGAGGCCAGGCTTTGAAACTTGTCCAAACCTTACCTATGACGTCATCCAATTACACTATTGCATACGACACATTAGTCAAACGTTATAAAAACAAGCGTGTAATCGCTTCTGCTTACTGGTCGGCCTTGGAAAATGCTCCAAAGTTGAACAGTGATTCCCCCATCGAGTTGCGACAACTCTTAGATATATTTTCCGACAATTTAGCGGCTCTTGAGAACTTGAAGTTTCCCGTAGCTGAATGGGACTTCATTCTGGTACAGATGCTTTTAAAAAGGGTGGATATTAGTGTAGCCACTCAGTTTGAGCATCATCACAATTCCTCGGATGTTCCTAAATATAAGGATGTTTTTGATTTTTTAGCAAAACATTGCAATGCTTTGGATAACTTGAAATTCTCTCGCAAACTTCCTGTTTCAAAGAAATTTGAACCCAAATCTGTCTCTTGTAACCGCTCTACTACCCTTTTAGCTCAGACTGACGAGGTTAGATCCAAGTGTATTCTGTGCTCTAAGTCAGATCATAATATATACAAATATCCTGATTTCATGAATATTGCCGCTTCCGAGCGTTACAAGTTCGCAAAAAATAAAAGGCTTTGCATAAATTGCTTAAGCCATTCTCATAGCTTCAAATCTTGCCAGAGCTCATATAAATGCCACAAATGTGGACAGTCGCACCACACTCTCTTGCACTTTGAAAATTCCCCCTCTTCCGATACTATTACCAATCTTGGTTCTGCTCCATCCACTTCCAGATCAGCAGGGTTCCGTTCCATACCCACCAACAACGCAGCTTCGGTTAACGTTGCATTTTCCCGCTACAAGTCCGCTGTGCTCCTATCCACGGCCAGAGTTGAGGTTATGGATAGCAGGGGAACATTTCAACCCCTCAGATGCCTCCTTGATAGTGGAAGCATGACTTCATTCATAAGTCAAAGAAGTGTCAAACGGTTAGGCTTGCAACCCACTTCTCTTTCTCTAAGCATTCAGGGATTGGGTTCCATGCGCGCCCAGTCTACTCAAGGAGGGCTTACCCTCTCTCTTCGTCCATTGCAACAAACTTCTCCGACACTGATTGTTGATACTGTAGTTCTACCAACTATTTGCGACAACCTACCCTACTCCGAAATCCATACAAATGATTGGATACACCTTTCCAACCTACGATTGGCGGATCCACAGTTTTCGATTCCTGGTTCAATTGACTTGTTGCTAGGTGCTGACGTTTTTTCTCAAGTTCTTCTTGACGGACGTATTCCTGGAGTTGAAGGAAAACCGGATGCCATCAACACCATCTTTGGTTATATTTTGATGGGAAAATGCAATGTTGGCCCTCCCACTTCCACCATTGCCCTTTTCAGTACTGTCAGTGATGTAACCCCTTTGGAGGAAACGGTGAGAAGATTCTGGGAATTGGAATATATCCCTGAAGTCATGGAAAGTTCTCCTGAAGACGCCTTCTGTGAGAAAACGTTCTTGGACACCACAACTCGTACTCCAAATGGTCGATTCGTTGTCAATCTTCCTCTCCAGCAACCCATCACTGAATTTCCTGGAATTCGAAACTTTGCACTACAGCGTTTCTATTCTTTGGAAAAACGTTTAGTGAGACAACCCGAATTGTATGAGCAATACAAAAACTTCATGCGAGAATATCTTAAACTAAATCACATGGAGCTCGTATCTGATGACAAGGAGTTGCCTCATTTTTACTACATTCCCCACCACTGCATTATCAAGCATGACAGTGTGACAACCAAGTTGAAAGTGGTATTCAATGCGTCGGCCAAACTTCCTAATCAACCTTCCCTGAACGATCACCTATTGACAGGTCCAAAGCTTCAACAGGACATCGTTTCTATTTTGTTAAACTTACGTCTCCATTCTCACGTTATTACGGCAGACGTCCGTATGATGTTCAGGCAAATTCTTCTTTCTAATGAACATCAAGACCTTCAGCGTATTTTTTGGCGGTTCTTTTCCCAAGATCCCGTTAGCACCTATCGTCTCCGAACACTCGTGTATGGAGTATCGTCTTCTCCCTTTCTGGCTATTCGTACCCTCCAACAGCTTGCGGATGAAGATGGCGAAAAATACTCCCTGGCTGCTGAGGCGTTACGCTCCTCTACGTATGTCGATGACATTGTTGTGTCAGTTCCCTCCTTCGAAACTGCATCACTCCTCAAAGGCCAGTTGATATCGCTTCTAGATAAAGGCGGATTCGAATTGAGGAAGTGGTCCAGTAATGATGCTGCTCTTTTAACTGACCTTCCCCCCACTCATCTCTGTATCGACCCGTTATCTTTCGACAGTTCACCTGACGCGTCGTGTAAAGTTTTGGGGCTCCAGTGGAATCCATCCACGGACTCCTTTAAGTTTTCAGTGAATACATTGAAATCCCCTTGTACCAAAAGGAATATTCTTTCTACCCTCGCCAAAATATTCGACCCTCTTGGGATTCTAGCTCCGCTTACTTTTCTCATAAAACATCTGATTCAGCAAATTTGGGTTCTCCGAATTGACTGGGATCAGGAACCCTCGGCAGAAATCGTCCGAACTTGGAAAAAATATATTGGCGATTTTCCTTCTTTGTCGGAGTTTTCGTTATCACGACGACTTTCCATAGAAAATTTTCGAAGTTGTGAACTCCACTGCTTTGGTGATGCGAGTGAAAGAGGTTATTGCTCTGTCGTTTATCTTCTTTTTCAGTCAGAGACAGGAGAAAAGTCAATTCGCTTTGTGTGTGGCAAGTCCAAGGTTGCCCCGTTGAAAAGAATTTCGGTGCCCAAGCTAGAACTTTGTGCTGCCGTTCTGACTGCCCGCTTAGCCGAGTTTGTTCGCAGTGTTTACAAAACTACACTTCATATAGAAAAGACCTACTGTTGGTCTGACTCTAGGGTAGCTCTAAGCTGGATAAAGAGTCCTTCTTATCGTTGGAAAACATTTGTGAGTAACAGGGTTTCCTTCATTAGAGAAAGAACTTCCTCGGAATGTTGGTATCATGTTCCCTCATCTGACAATCCAGCTGATGTGGGGTCTAGGGGTCTCTTACCTAGCGAATTCCTCAGTTGTACCACATGGTGGGCGGGACCTCAGTTTCTCCTCACCTCCAACTGCCTTCCCGACCAAGAGTTTTCGACTCCTCCTGCCGCTATGGAAGAGGAACGTCGGGTGACTTTGAACGTCACTATTGCTGAATCCAACTTTCTTGAGATTCTCCTCGAAAATTATTCCTCTCTCATGACTTCGACTCGGATTGTTGGTTATATCTGCCGTTTTACACATAACTGTTTAAAGTTACCCAAAAGGACAGGTTTCCTCACTTCTTTCGAAATCCATCATTCCCTATTGATATTCGCCAAACATTCTCAATCCGCATGCCTTTCCCACGAAATATCCCTACTGAAAGATGGGAAAGTGCTTCCCAAAATGTTTCGTAAACTGTCCCCCTTTATTGATGGTCAGGGTCTTGTCCGCGTCGGAGGACGACTCAGGAACGCTCCGATTCCCGATTCTCGAAAGTACCCAGTACTGCTGCCCAGTCGAGGTAGATTTACAGATCTCCTCATTGAGAATCTCCATCAGAAATATTTTCACGCCGGTATACAGACGGTCCAATATTTATTAGCTCAAAACTGGTGGATAATCAATTCAAAGAGATCTATCAGACGCATCGTATCTAAATGCGTCACCTGCTGGCGGATTAACCCTAAGTCAATCCAACCTGCCATGGGTGACCTACCACTCGCACGTGTGTCTCGCTTGAAATGTTTTCTTCACACAGGAGTGGACTTTGCTGGGCCCTTTCGCATTACTATGTCGAGGACAAGGGGTGCTAAAGTTCTGAAGTCGTACTTGTGCCTCTTCGTATGTTTTGCCACTAAGGCTTTGCACCTAGAGCTAGTGTCCGACTTGTCCGCAGACGCCTTCCTGGCTGCTCTTAGGAGGTTTGTTGCACGTCGTGGACGATGTCTTCATCTCTATAGCGACTGTGGAACAAACTTTGTTAGTGCCCATCGGCAATTGAACAAAATGTTCGAAAAATCAGCTTCAGTTGAAGGAATTACGTGGCATTTCAACCCCCCTGCAGCCCCGAACTTCGGAGGTCTATGGGAATCCGGTATCAAATCCGTAAAATCACATTTGGTAAGAGTAATTGGGGATCAGATCCTAACCTTTGAGGAACTTCTCACCGTCTTCACTCAAATAGAAGCCACTCTGAATTCTCGGCCATTGACTCCCTTCAGCAATGACCCTAATGATTTTACGGCTTTAACTCCAGGGCATTTTTTGACAATGGACCCGTTGAATGCCCTTCCTGAAGAAGACTTTCGAAATATTCCACCAAACCGTCTCAGCCGTTTCGAGCTTCTCTCCTTGTTACATAGAAGTTTTTGGGATCGTTGGTCCAAAGAATACCTACATACCCTCCATCAGCGTGCCAAATGGGTGGACGACTCCCCGCCATTGGAAGAAGGTGTTCTAGTCCTCATTAAAAATGATAATTTACCCCCCCGGCAATGGCAAATGGGTCGTGTCATTGAAACATTTCCTGGTCATGATGGTAAGGTGAGGGTGGCTTCGGTAAAGGTCTCCACTGCCCCTTACCGAAAAATACTGTGTATTTTAGTTGGGCGGCATGTCGCGTTTCCGCTCAACTTTCTTTGTTATGTGTTTTGTCTTCAATTATTGTATTATAAGTATAACAGTTATTACCTATTTCTAAAAAAAAACGACCTTCCTGCAACTGGACGTGTTGATCAATCATTTGTTTTGCTCACTGTGTATAACAGTATATTCCTTGCGCGAGTAAAAATGCCCTTTAAGATCACTCCTATTCGGTACTCGATCGATAGTGGTCGAACTCATAAAATCTCAACGGGAGAACTTGACTTTCTCCACGAACTCATTAGTGATTTTTTTGAACTTACTATTGTGCATTGTGCAACGCTTATTCACACTTCTTCCAAGGGAGATCAGGGAGATATCCTTCCACGCAACCCCCGGAGACTGGCCAGTCAGGATCCCCCTGATGAGGATTTTACGGAACGAAGGTAAGATTCTTAAAGGGCTCGCATCATAAATTCAATTCATTTCGGCTACCGTCCATTTTCTCTCATACAGCTATCGAAGGAAATAAGATATTTTACATTCAAACTTTTACAGTTATAGTAGAGACAACTTGTGAAAAATGTATTGAGGTACCCACATTCAAATGGGTTACTCTATAGATATTCAAAAGAAAGATCTGTAACAGGTATAGGTTGTCAGGCAAATGAAGGTAGAACAGTATATATTAGGTTTATTGAAAATCAATAACAGAGTCTACCATTAGATCATCGGTCAGCAAGAAAGTATAGCTGTATTTCCAAAAAAACAAATAATCCAAATAAAATTAATTCATTAATATGGAATTAACAAAATATTCCTACAAAAAATAACATAAAACATATTCATGTCACTATTGAAATAGAATAAATTCGAAAGAAATATCGATATTGTCTGTGTTTGCCCATACGGAATTCAATTGAAGCAATTCATTTCTTGAATCAGGTCAGCTCTTTGAATCTCAAAGGGAAAAACACTGGTTGTAGATTTGAAGAAATTTTCGGTGACACCATTACTTGAAGATGGTTCACCCGTCAAACGATAAACTTTTTATTTATGATTTTATGAATTTTCTTTGACAAATAATAATATCGGGGCTCTACCCGCACATGCAGTGTGTTTGGGTACATTCTACGACTGTTTCAAAGAAAATGTCATCATTATTATTGAAATTTCGCCTCTTCATGATGACATTCTCTTTGCATAAAAATAGCTGTCCTTATAGAAAATTTTCTTAATACATTCATTAGAACGTCTGGAGTTACATTTTTTGCTCTCAAATTGTTTTTTACGAATCCCTCAGTTTTTTGATGAAAAGCATTAGAAGCTCATTCCTTCAAAAATATTATCATTACATCTCTTGTACTACTGTGCCATCTATAAATTTAAACAATGAGATTTCTTAAGAGAAAATAATTTTGTAATACCATTTTGCTCGACAATCATAAGTTTATTTTCCACCACTGTACATGACAAGTCAATATTTGATACTTGAATATTATTTTCTTTAGGCTGCAAAACTCTTTAGAAAAATTCAGATTTTTAATAAAATCAATGCCTTTTCAAAAATGTTTTTTCCTTTTCAAAAATATTTTTTTCCTAACAAAACTTGTATTTACAAAATAATTCAACTAGGATTTGTGTGATTATCATTTTGAACTTATACAGGGTGACCCAGGGTTAAACTGCCAAAGGTTCAGGATCGTTTGTTTAGTTGAAAAGGATACTTTTTTTCCTATAACAATGTGTCCTAACTTGCTTTGTTTTGGAAATACAGAGTGTTCAACGTTTTTACAAAATATCAGTTTTTCATCATATTATTTAAAAACTTTCTAGCTGATTTCAATAAAATCTGTCATGCTAATATGCGGTAATAAGGGGTTTCTTTTAATTTACTTATGGCAACATTATTATTTCCAGAGGCGTCCCAAGGGCTAATCTCATTAATGTTAGAACGAATCATTGTACTCCACTGTTTTTTGCATGTTCAGTTTTTTTTCTGGATTGAGCCAATAAAAATACAAATTTTTTGTTTATTTCAGTATCTTCCTTCATTTTTGAGAAATAATTTAAAAACCGATTTCATGTAACAAGAAAAAAATTTTCCTGAGAAATTGATATTAGGACAAACGTATTCATTGTATTTTATTAGTAGGTGAAGAGAAAACAAAAATTCACAAAAATGGCCACCATTTCTTTCAATGCAAAGTTCGCACCTACGAAGGATGGATTCTGCAGCTGCACGGCATCTTGCTGGTGTGATCTCTACAGCTGCTTGTACAATCCTTTCTAGGAAAATACCTTGGTCGTTGATGGGCTCAGCATACACTTTGGTTTTCATTGTACCTTATTCAAAAATCCATAGGGGTTGAGTCAGGAGATCCTGCAGGGTAAGAAATTTTGACACTCTGTATCTCGAAAACGAAGCTAGTTAGGAAACATGAGTATAAGAAACAAAAGTCTGATTTTTACCTAAAAAACCGATCCTAAAAGATTGGCGGTTTAACCCTGGTTCACCCTGTATATGAAATTCAATTCTGAACAACTTTTCTCAGTAGCATTTTTCGATGTTCTTCAAAATGAAGGTACTTTACTCTGAAGCTGAAATGATATATCCTTCCCTGCATATGAACTTGACTTCAAATCTACACACATCATTTGGAACAACTTTTCCGATTAGCATTTTTCGTCAGATTTCGAATTGACGGTCTTGAATTCTGGAGCCAAAATAATATTATCGTTGTCCCTCCCCATATATCATAAGAGATTTTTACATTTGCGTTGAAGCGCTCCTAGTTTTGTGATATGCAGAACTTCTTATTGGGAGTTTTTCTTTCATTTACCAAGTATCAAGAAAGTTTTCTGAGGACAACTTATAACCACCTGTACCAGTTGGGCCGTGATGGTGATGGTTCGCTTCTCTTTCATAGGGGCGTGGGTGCAATTGTCGTACGTCTTCTATAGCTTGCACAAGTCTTTCGAAGAATACTTCTGAGGGCTGTGGTGAGGGTGCAGCAGGTTGACAAAAAAAACAATTTTTGTAGTTTTTATTTGAAGGGGGTGAAAAACTTCTAGAGTTTGATGTACTTTTGGAATATTCAACTTTTTAATGACTTAGTTTTCCACTGATATGGACTGCAACACAATCCCATGAACTCTTTTGGAAAACAACACACATAAATTTGCCAAGATCAGAAATGAAAATGACTCTCGAAACTGACAAGGATTTTCACATAATTAGCTGTTTAATTTCCAAAACCTTTGTCGCAGATATGCATTTGGATTTGCTCGTTCAAGCTGAAATAATGAACAAGTACAATGATAAATATTACTGTAAGTCCATTCTTCATTTATTTTCCAACTTACTTTACTATCAGCACACCAAATATCATTCACGATTACTAACGAATACCGCAAATAACGATTTTCAAACAATGCTCATTGAAATTCTTCAGCGTTGCCGTATTCACCACAACTTGAAGGACGCTTGGAAATCGGCAGTCTAAAAGTAAATCATACTCCGAGAAATATACAGACGGTGCTCTTTGCGCCGCTAGCGGTAAACCCGGTGAACTAATAATATACAAAAGTATACAAAAAAGGAGGTCCTACTATTAAGACGGCGTCCGGCAAATTTTCAAATCTGTAAACTACTATGAAGATTTGAGCACATTTTCTATAGGAAATCAACAGAGCGTCCGTATACGGACGCTCAGTTGGAGACGGACGCTTGGAAGATAGTAATTTGTCAATGTACGGACGCCCTGAAGATAGTGGGATATATATAATGGAGTATTTTTCGTTTTAATTCCGAGAGTTCTAACCTTTGACAGCTGTTTCGTGCTAACGCACTCATCAGAAAGGATTTATGGAGCTCTCGAAATCAAAACGAATCCACTCAAGAATTAATACCGTGAAGGCAAGACAGATATAACAGAAAGTTTCAACTAGTGACTGTAGATGTCATAAGTAACTTTCTATATATATATATATATATATATATATATATATATATATATATATATATATATATATATGTATATATTTGACCAACGTATAAAGTGAGGTCCGCTTGTGCAAAAATTACGGAAGTTGTGAGGACCATGTCGAAGTGAGGTCCGTATACGGACCTCACAACGTTTCTGCCGTTCCATGTGGAGGATCCTCCTCTGTACAAGTTCATTGACTAACCTAATAATCGTTCTAAGTGAGACAGATATAGTGTTTCGTTCCTTTTTGTGCATTCACTAGTGTTAGTTGAAATATCGCGTGAAATATGTGGTCCTCACTTTGGTAGGAATATAGAAAAAATCGTATATTGTAGTTTGGGGATTTGCCACTTGAAGGCGCTGCTGAGAATGTATATTTTCTGTACGTGCGTATTCCGTTCCTTGTGGGATTATATGGTCAGCACTGAGTGAGGTCCGAAAATGTGGCAACATATCGTGTTACGCTGAACACATTGATGTTTATTAGGTAATGAGTGTCACTATATTTCACCTCATTTTCTCTACTTTTGCAAGTTTTTATTCAAATTGCCCTGTTTTTCAAGGATGTAAATGAGTAATTCTGAATCTGCTGAATTCGTTCAATAGGGTTAAATAATCTGTGAATCGAAAACTACCCCTCAACAACCCTCCGATGTAGAAAAATCTTGAAATAATAGAAATGCCGAATTCTCTAGGTTTTTTGACGAAAATTATTTTTTTCACATCTGCTGAATACATTCAATAGAGTGAAATAATTTTTGAACCAAAAACTACCCTTTAACAATCTTCCGAAGTAGAAAAAACTTAAAACAGTTGAAATACCCGTTGCTCGAGATTTTTCTGACAGAAATGAATTATTCTTCTCCTGCTGAATACTTTCCATAGGGTGAAATATTTGTGAATCGAAAACTACCCCTCAACAACCCTCCGATGTAGAAAAATCTTGAAATAATAGAAATGCCGAATTCTCTAGGTTTTTTGACGAAAATTATTTTTTTCACATCTGCTGAATACATTCAATAGAGTGAAATAATTTTTGAACCAAAAACTACCCTTTAACAATCTTCCGAAGTAGAAAAAACTTAAAACAGTTGAAATACCCGTTGCTCGAGATTTTTCTGACAGAAATGAATTATTCTTCTCCTGCTGAATACTTTCCATAGGGTTAAATATTTGTGAATCGAAAACTACCCCTCAACAACCCTCCGAAATGAAAAATATCTTGAAATAGTTCAAATGCCCGTTGCTAGAGGTTTTTTTCACAGAAATTAATTAATCAACAACTGCTGACTATGGTCTATTGGATGAAATAAGTTGTGAAGCAAAAACTACCCCTCAACAACCCTCCGATGTAGAAAAATCTGGAAGTAGTTGAAATACCCGTTGCTCGTGATTTTTTTGCATAAATGAGTTATTCTATACCTGCTGAATACGTTTCACAGAGTGGGATGATATGTCAAACAAAAATTACCCCGCAACAACCCTCCGAAGTAGAAACTTTTTGAAATACTTGAAAAACCTGTTGATAGACGTTTTTTGACAGCGATAAAATAGTCTACACCTGCTGAATACATTCTATGAAGTTGAATAATTTGTGAACCAAAAACTACCACTCAACAACCCTCCGGAAGTAGAAAAATCTTGAAACAGTTAAAGTACCCGTGGCTCGAGGTTTTTTGGAAGAAATTAGTTATTTCACTCCTGTCGCATACGTTTTATAGAATGAAATAATTTGTGAAAGAAAAACTACCCCTCAACAACCCTCCAAAGTGGAAATATCTTGAAACATTCAGAATACCCGTTGCTCGATATTATTTGACAGAAATAATTTATTTTTCACCTGCAGAATATTTTCTATATGGTAACAAATTTGTGGATCGAAAACTACCCCTCAACAACCCTTCGAGGTAGAAAACTCTTGAAATATTTTAAATGCCAGTTGCTTGAGTTTTTTTGGCAGAAATGAATTATTCTATAGCTGCTGCATATGTTGCACAGGGTGAAATGGAAATTAACACTAAAACTACCCCTCAACAACCTTTCGAACTGGAAAAGTTTTGAAACATTCGAAATACCCGTCACTCGATATTTTTGAAAGATATTGGTTATTTTTTACCTGCTGAGTATGTTCTATAGGGTGTCAAAATTTGTGGATCAAAAACTACCCCTGAACAACACTCCGAAGTAGAAAAATCTTGAAACAGTTGAAGTGCCCGTTGCTCGAGTTTTTTTGACGTAAATGAATTATTCTTCACCTGCTGAATACGGTCTATAGAATAAAATAGTTTGTGAATCAAAAACTACCCCTCAACAACCCTCCTAAGTTGAAAATTCTTGAAACAGTTGAAATTTCCGTTGCACGAGATTTTTTGACAGAAATTTATTATTCTATACCTGTTGAATACGTTATATAGGGTGAAATTATTTGTGAAATGAAAACTACCCTTCACAAATCCTCCAAAAGTGATAAATCTCGAAAGAATTGAAATTCTCGTTGTTCGAGGTTTTTTGATGGAAATAAATTATTCTACATCTGTTAAATACGTTTTATAAGGAAAACTTATTTTGTAAATCAAATACGACCCTTCGACTACCCTCTGCAGTAGAAACATTTTAAAGCAGTTGAGATACACATTGCTCGAAGTTTTTTTGACGGAAATTAACTATTATTCACTGGCTCAGTACGTACTATGAGGTGATATAATTTGTGAACCAAAAACTACCCCTCAACAACCATCTGAAGTAGAACATTTTTGAAAGAGTTGAAATGCCCGTTTCTCGAGGTTTTTTGATGAAAATTAAATATTCCGCACCTGCTGAATATGTTTCATGGTGTGAAATAATTTGTGAACCAAAAAATAACCCTCAACAGCCCACCGAAGTAGAAAATTTTTGAAACAATTGAAATATCCATTGCTCGAGATTGCTACTGAATACATTCTATAGCGTAAAATGATTTGTGTATTGAAAACTACCCCTCAACAACCCTCCGATTTAGAAAAATCGTGAAACAGTTAAAATACCCGTTGTTTGTTTTTTTTTGAGAAATGAATTATTCTACACCTGCTGAATACGTTCGATGGAGTGAAATAATTCGTGAACCAAAAACTACCCCTCAAAAACCCTCCGAAAGTAGAAAAATCTTGAACCAGTTGAAGTACCCTGACTCGAGGTTTTTTGAAAAAAATTAATTAATCCCCTCCTGTTGCATAGGATGAAATAACTTCTGAACGAAAAACTACCCCTCAATAACCCTTACGGAAATGAATTATTCAACACCTACTGAATACGTTCTATGGCGCAAAATAATTTGTGTATCGAAAACTATCCCTCAACAACCCTCTGAAGTAGAAAACTCGTGAAACAGTTAAAATACCCGTTGTTTGTTTTTTTTTTACAGAAATGATTTATTCTATGTCTGTTGAATATGTTTTATACGGCAAAATAATTCGTGATTCAACAGCTACCCCTCAACAACATTATATAGAACGTTATCAGCAAGTTTAGAATAATACATTTCCGTCGAAAAACCTCGAGCAATGGATATTTCTGAATAACATAAGCAAAAATAAAAACCGTTGCTGGGAAAGCCGTTTCTGCTTTTACACTCATCCGCTTGTCTGTTTATGTGTTAATTCACTCATCTGTACTATCTGGTGAAATTTATAGTTCGTCAGCCCGCTGCCAAAATGTATAATGATTTCATAACGTATGCTATGTAGGGTTTTGGTAGTTATAAATATAATGATCAATGAACTAGCAATCTTAGCGCTTGCCCGTGGAACATAACGATAATAATAATAACTAGTTTTTTCTCAAATACATGCATATACACGTATATAATTTGTCAGAAACTAGTTGATTATTGTGGATTGCATGAAGAAATCACGTATTTCGATGATATTTTAGCGTATGCCAAGCATACTACCAAACGATATTTCATCGAATGAAAATCAGACGGAAACCGATCGGCATACATGTCGCGTTGGTCCCTCAATTGTGTTGAGAAATAGGGTAATTTTGAATCTATACGTGTTTTTGCATGTATTTGGGAAAATAAATTATGATGAAATTTATAATTATAATACAATTATCGTTATATAATTATAATATAATATAATTACAACAATAATTATTGTTATTGTTTTATTCCACGTACATGCGCAAATTTTGCTTGTTCATTGATCATTCACAACTACCAAAACCCTGAAGGGAATACCTTATAAAATCATCAGACAATATGGCAGAGGGCTGACGGTCTAATAGAAAGTGAATTTTGACCCACTTCCAGTGGACCGATCAAATAGAAATTTGGAATGTGTTCCTCTTTCCTGTGACAATGCGGGATTGAACTTCTTTTAGAAAAACTGGTCGGAGATAATGGATTTAATATCAAATTAATGAATTCAAGATGGCAAATTGCGAATTTTGTTCTTATGGTCTGATTCTATACAAAATTGGAATACTGAGTATTTTGGAATATGAGATCAAGATGGAGAACGCGAGCTTTGGGATTATGGTACGATTTTATTCATAATCGGCACAATGAACCAAAATCAAAACCACGCACAACTTCGGTTACAGCTGATTTTATGTTTGTTCTGTGATTTCAGAATTGTTTTAACTGTCAAATTTTAAATAGTTTGTATACATGTAATCTTACAATTATATTGTTGATTATTTCATTAAGAAGAATAAACATTATTATTATTATTATTATATTATTACTTGGGGGATATTTCAGATTATAAATTTTAGGTCCAAATTGGTAAATTCAAGACGGTGGACAAGCTTGGTGTTATTGGTCAGTTTCATTCAATTTTAGTATGAAAAGATGTTTGGGGACAGAGTTTAGGATTTTTTTTTATTTATGAATTCAAGATGACGAACGTGTTATGTGATTATGACACCATTCTGGTAAAAATTGGTGAGGTGAGTTTTCGAGAAAAGAGATTATGAAAATTTTTGAATTTGAATTGGCAGCTACAATTTGGCCAACGAGTTTTGCAATTATCATCTGATCCAGAAATACTATGTGGGAGTTTTCGAGGTGTCAGGATTGCGGAGTTTCTGTGACCGTTGTTCGTTTTCATTCAAAGTTGATGTGTAGGTTTTTGAAGTCAGAGATCGTGAATTATGACAAAACGATTCATGATTCAATCGATCATTGGATGCTCATCGGATCGAAGAGTTAGAATACACAATATTGAGTATCAAGAAGCCCTGGTATACTGAAGCTCTTATGGAAATGAACAGAACGAGGAGTATCTGATTACTTATGACAAAAATACAAAGAAAAAACATTTAAAGACAAGTTTTTATTCAAATTCACTGAAAAGGAATGAACATTGAGAGAAAGAAAATTTTAAAACTGCTATTGAATACACTGAAAAAAAAAGTCTGCTTCAGATGTGTTACGTCGGTTATTCTGTGAGTAACACATTCAAAAGCTAGGGATTGTTAGTTTTGCTATATCACACATCTAATGCAATAATTTTCACCTTTCGTGCATTTGAGTACCAAAAACCTTTTGAATAATTTTTTTCCGTTTTAGCGTCTACAAATTGAAGTTTTTTTGTTATTTCGCTGTTTACCACTAACTATTATATATTCATTTGTTGATTTTATTTTCTTCTGGTTTGAAAGAGAAACAAACACCTGTAAAATTTCGAGAACATCTTCGGAATCAAGATGAAGTAACTAGGAATTGGGGTTCCTCTTAAACATTTGGAGTATGTAGGTCGAACATTTCTGTAGTCCAAATCTTCGCCGTTCTTTGAAAGAATGAGTCCTGGTGAATAGACGGCAGTATCAAAGGTGACAACAATAGGTGTGATGACTGAACTTGTTGATGGAACTGATAAAGGTGAAACGGCCAAAGATAGTGCAGAAGAGATTGGGTTATCAAAACATCTCAAGAAGGAAGACAGTTCACCAACCCTTTTGCGGTGTTCCAGATAAGTAAGGGAATCTGTGCCTTTTTCAAAATATTTCATTTCTATTTATGATTCAACGAATTGTCATGTTAGGTATGTTTTTTCCTTTCGTATAGGATTAAGACAATGAGCACCATCCTGGTATGGCTGGACACCTTGTTTCTTTGTTGACAAGCGCTCATTGTGAACAATACAGATTTTTTTATTTGTTTATCACTTGTTATTTCTCTTTCTTATTAAATATTTTGTAGAATACATTTATTCTTTGTTTCACCTATTCTCCTATCTTTTTACGAACCTTCCAATCTATTCATCAATCTTTCTTTCAGATAGACTAATTTAATCGATTCTGATTCGATTGTCTAGCAGATTTTAGTATAATGTAAATCGAAGGGAAGTCAATATGATTCATCATCCAACGCTGTATTTGCCAGTAAAGCACTTGTCTTTTGTCAGAGTGTTGCCTTATATTCCTCACTTATTCGATTATCAGACAGAGAGAATTTTTTACGTCAAAATTTTTACTTAGTTGAGACAGTTTCCATATGAGGAGTGCAGCCCCCAAACACACACTGAAAATTTTAGATTCTGTCCAAAGAAACGACAATCGTTTAGTCGCTCAGAAACTCGCTAACTTCTATGGAACACAAAAAAAAAAGAAAAATCCGCGCAGTATTGGCTGGGAGAGTAATTGTTTTCTGTCAGATATTTGAAGAAAGATTTTTGGAAAGGGGGGTGATTTGACTTTGTCAGATTTCACAAATGACACTATACAGATACTGAATATAAATTTCTTTATGAATTACTCGATACAGTCTAATTACAACAGTTCTTTATATTCTGCAAATACATCGTTGTATTTGTTTTATGATCCATCCTGACAAAATTCAAAAACATACCATGCCTTTAATTACTGAATTTTATTGGATGAAACAAAATCGAAATACCTCTTTGTCCACAAATTCCCACAAAGTGGCAAATATCTGATAGAAAAGATTTTCTTTCCCTAACGGATATTGAATTATATCTGGCATCTATTTCTGCAACGTTCCTCAAAGCGGTCACAATTTCAAGTGCTAATTTTGATCAAATAGTGGATATTATGCCTCATACTTCAACTACCAAGCCACTGAATTCTATTTTTCCGTTTTTGTCAATCACATTCAATTATATTGATATGAAAAAAGAAATTGAAAGCCAAATTTCGTAAATACCCTAAGAGACTCTTTTACTCAA
Organism: Chrysolina oricalcia; assembly: GCA_944452925.2. Taxonomy (NCBI): domain Eukaryota; kingdom Metazoa; phylum Arthropoda; class Insecta; order Coleoptera; family Chrysomelidae; genus Chrysolina; species Chrysolina oricalcia. The sequence goes on from OX101824.2 coordinate 31,668,154, forward strand.
AGTTATATGTTTGATTAAGCACTACTGCTTTGTAATGGTTATATATTTTGTTTTGCTGCACCCCATGAATGACTTTTCTACTTATATTTCATCTCTCATTTGTACTAGTTAGATTAAGTGTAAGAGTGCCCTAAACTAAACTTCGCCTATTTCGTACCGAAGAATATAAAGACGATTTATTATTGTTTTTATCATTTGATTTCAAATGACCATCTGCAGACATGTTTCAGGATTTTTGCATATCTTCAGTGCTAGGGTTCGTCGAACAACATAAGAATCCTCCTGTCCCACCAAACGAATGGTGCCCTCCAAGCATTAATTACCCCTCATCCAGGAATGCAGTCGCGACTTACAAATATGTCAATTTCTGCGACTCACGATATGTAAATATTTTTATTTAATTCATATGATTTTCATTATACTCTCCGTATCGAACTTTGTCCGAAATAATACCGAATATTGCTTTCGTTGACGTATAAACTGCCAGAATTGTTACCATATACAATGCAGTACTGACTAACAATCATAATTTTCGGAAGAAAATATTTGATAACACTACTTGGCAGAAGCTCATCAAACTGATAATAAAAATGAATTAGTCAATCCAGACTTCTGCAGTCAACCTATACAATAGGTATAATCGACGGCAACAGAAAACAACTAGATACACTGATGATCGGCAAAACCATGTGGGTTGAGACATGTTTTGGCGTTGAGATTGGGATAATATTGCAAAGTAGTTCTTGTAGAATACTTTGCCAAGAATCTATCAGTTTTAACTCAATTGTCGTAGGGGACAGTAGTTATTTTCTGTTAGATACTTGGCGACGATTATACCTATTGTATAGGTTGAATGCAAAAGTCTGGATTGCCTAAGCCATTTCTATCAATAACTATAATTTTTGCTTGTCTGTACTTACTGTCACATGTACCGCAAAAGTGCCGATCGTATGTGAAGAGAAATTTGTGAAACTTGGCAACGTTCAGTGGTCCTCACTTTATACACCTCATACTAATAATTAGGTTATACGGACCTCAGTTTGGTAGGATTCTGCAGACAAATAAACGGACCTCTCAATGATATCACGGAAGTATGGTCCTCACTTGGTTCCGATATACTCGTAAAAATCAAATTTGAAGTGTTCAGTAATTCAAGCGTATATTAGAGAATCTTGGTGCCCCCCACTCTGAACAAGAACAGAAAAGGCTATGACGAGTGTCTAGCACCTTTCCTTCCAGTGGTCCTCGCAACGTTGATTCTACGGTGTGTCCTCAGTTTGATAGTTGGCGCTATATATATATATATATATATATATATATATATATATATATATATATATATATATATATATATATATATATATATAGCGCCAACTATCAAACTGAGGACACACCGTAAAATCAACGTTGCGAGGACCACTGGAAGGAAAGGTGCTAGACACTCGTCATACCCTTTTCTGTTCTTGTTCAGAGTGGGGGGCACCAAGATTCTCTAATATACGTTTGAATTACTGAACAGTTCAAATTTGATTTTTACGAGTATATCGGAACCAAGTGAGGACCATACTTCCGTGATATCATTGAGAGGTCCGTTTATTTGTCTGCAGAATCCTACCAAACTGAGGTCCGTATAACCTAATTATTAGTATGAGGTGTATAAAGTGAGGACCACTGAACGTTGCCAAGTTTCACAAATTTCTCTTCACATACGATCCGCACTTTTACGGTACATGTGACAGTACAGACAAGCCAAAATTATAATTATTGATAGAAATGGATTAGGCAATCCAGACTTCTGCATTCAACCTATACAATAGGTATAATCGTCGACAAGTATCTAACAGAAAACAACTACTGTCCCCTACGACAATTGAATTAAAACTGATAGATTCTTGGCAAAGTATCTACAAGAACTACTTTGCAATGTTATCCCAATCTCAACGCCAAAACATGTCTCAACCCACATGGTTTTGCCGATCATCAGTGTATCTAGGTATTTTCTGTTGCCGTCGATTACACCTATTGTATAGGTTGACTGCAGAAGTCTGGATTGCCTAATTCATTTTTATTATTAGTTTGATGAGATTCTGCCAAGTAGTGTTATCAAATATTTTCTTCCGAAAATTATGATTGTAAGTCAGTACTGCATTGTATATGGAAACAATTCTTGCGGTTCATTCGTCAACGAAAGCAATATTCAGTATTATTTCGGACAAAGTTCGATACGGAGAGTATGATGAAAATTATATGAATTAAATAAAAATATTGACATATCGTGAGTCGCAGAAATTGACATATTTGTAAATCGCGACTGCATTCCTGGATGAGGGGTAATTAATGCTTGGAGGGCACCATTTGTTTGGTGGGACAGTAGGATTCTTATGTTGTTCGACGAACCCTAGCAGTGAAGATATGCAAAAATCTGGAAACATGTCTGCAGATGGTCATTTTAAATCAAATGATAAAAACAATAATAAATCGTCTTTATATTCTTCGGTACGAAATAGGCGAAGTTTAGTTTAGGTCTCTCTTACACTTAACCTGAGTAGTACAAATGAGAGATGAAATATAGGTAGGAAAGTCATTCATGGGGTCGAGCAAAACAAAATAAAACCATTGCAAAGCAGTAGTGTTTCATCAAAACATATAACTTTGAGTAAAAGAGTTAGGGTATTTACGAAATTTGGCTTTCAATTTCTTTTTTTATATCAAGATAATTGAATGTGACTGACAAAAACGGAAATATAGAATTCAATTGCTTGGTAGTTGAAGTATGAGGCATAATATCCACTATTTGATCACAATTAGCACTTGAAATTGTGACCGCTTTGAGAAATAGATGCCAGATGTAATTCAATATCTGTCAGGGAAAGAAAATCTTTTCTGCCAGATATTTTCCACTTTGTGGGAATGTGTTGAAAGATAGGTATTTCGATTTCATTTCATCCAATAAAATTCAGTAATTAAAGGCATGGTATGTTTTTGAATTTTGTTAGGATGGATCATAAAACGAATTCAACGATGTATTTGCAGAATAAAAAGAACTGTTGTAATTAGACTGTATCGAGTAATTCATAAATAAATTTATATTCAGTATCTTCATAGTGTCATTTGTGAAATCTGACAAAGTCAAATCACCCCTCTTTCCAAAAATATTTCTGCAAATATCTGACAGAAAACAATTACTTTCCCAGCCAATACTGCGCGGATTTTTCAATATTTTTGTGTTCCATAGAAGTTAGCGAGTTTCTGAGCCACTGAACGATTGTCGTTTCTTTAGACAGAATCTAAAATTGTCAGTGTGTGTTTGGGGGCTGCACTCCTCATATGGAAACTGTCTCAACTAAGTGAAAATTTTGACGTAAAAAATTCTCTCTGTCTGATAATCGAATAAGTGAGGAATATAAGGCAACCCTCTGACAAAAAACAAGTGCTTTACTGGCAAATACAGCGTTGGATGATGAATCATATGGACTTCCCTTTGATTTACATTATACTAATATCTGCTAGACAATCGAATCAGAATCGATTAAATTAGTCCATCTGAAAGAAACATTGAGGAATAGATTGAAAGATTCGTAAAAAGATAGGAGAACAGGTGAAACAAAGAATAAATGTATTCGACAAAATATTAAATAAGAAAGAGAAAAAACAAGTGACAAACAAATAAAAAAATCTGCATTGTTCACAATGAACGCTTGTCAACAAAGAAACAAGGTGTCCAGCCATACCAGGACGGTGCTCATTGTCTTAATCCTATACGATAGGAATGAACATACCTAACATGTCTATTCCTTGAATCATAAATAGAAATGAAATATTTTGAAAAAGGCACTGATTCCCTTACTCATCTGGAACACCGCAAAAGGGTTGGTGAACTGTCTTCCTTCTTGAGATGTTTTGATAACCCTATCTCTTCTGAACTATCTTTGGCCGTTTCACCTTTATCAGTTCCATCAACAAGTTCAGTCATCACACCTATTGTTGTCACCTTTGATACTGCCGTCTATTCACCAGGACTCATTCTTCCAAAGAACGGCGAAGATTTGGAGATCATTGACTACGGAAATGTTCGGCCTACATACTCCAAATATTTAAGGGGAACCCCAATTCCTAGTTACTTCATCTTGACTCCGAAGATGTTCTCGAAATTTTACAGGTGTTTGTTTCTCTTTGAAACCAGAAGAAAATAGAATAAACAAATGAATATATAATAGTTAGTGGTAAACAGCGGAATAACAAAAAAAAAACTTTAATTTGTAGACGCTAAAAAGGAAAAAAATTATTCAAAATGTTTTTGGTACTCATTCAAATGCACAAAGAGGTGAAAATCATTGCATTATATGTATGATGTAGCTGAAATAACAATCCCTAGCTTTTGAATGTGTTACTCACAGAATAACCGACGTAACACATCTGAAGCAGACTTTTTCTTTAGTGTATTCAATAGCAGTTTTAAAATTTTCTCTCTCTCAATGTTATTCATTCCTTTTCAGTGAATTTGATTAAAAGCTTGTCTTTAAATGTTTTTTTTCGTATTTTTAGTCATAAGTAATCGGATAATCCTCGTTCTGTTCATTTCCATAAGAGCTTCAGTATACCAGGGCTTCTTGATACTCAATATTGTGTATTCTAACTCTTCGATCCGATGAGCATCCAATGATCGATTGAATCATGAATCGTTTTGTCAAAATTCACGATCTCTGACTTTAAAAACCTACACATCAACTTTGATAGAAAACGAGCAATGATCACAGAAACTTCGCAATCCTGAAACCTCGAAAACTCCCACATAGTATTTTTGGATCAGACGATAATTGCAAAACTCGTTGGCCAAATTGTAGCTGCCAATTCAAATTAAAAAATTTTCATAATCTCTTTTCTCGAAAACTCCACTCACCAATTTTGATCAGAATGGCGTCATAATCACATAACCCGTTCGTCATCTTGAATTCATAAATAAAAAAAAAATCCTAAACTCCGACCCCAAACATCTTTTCATACTAAAATTCAATGAAACTGACCAATAACACCAAGCTTGTCCGCCGTCTTGAATTTACCAATTTGGACCTAAAATTCATAATCTGAAATATCCCCCAAGGGCCGATTATGAATAGAATCTCAAAGCTCGTTCTCCATCTTGATCTCATATTCCGAAATACTCAGTATTCCAATTTTGTATAGAATCAGACCATAAGAACAGAATTCGCAATTCGCCATCTTGAATTCATTAATTTGATATTAAATCCATTATCTCCGATCAGTTTTTCTAAAAGAAGTTTAATCCCGCATTGTCACAGGAAAGAGGAACACATTCCAAATTTTTATTTGATCGGTCCACTGGAAGCGGGTCAAAATTCACTTTCTATTGGCCCGTCAGCCCTCTGCCATATTGTCTAGTGATTTTATAAGGTGTTCCCTTCAGGGTTTTGGTAGTTGTGAATATAATGATCAATGCACAAGCAAAATTTGCGCATGCACGCGGAACATAACAATAACAATAATTATTGTTTTAATTAAATTATATTATAATTATATAACGATAATCGTATTATAATTATAAATTTCATCATACTTCATTTTCCCAAAGACACGCAAAAACATGTATAGATTCGAAGAGCCCTATTTCTCAACATCATTGTGGGCATATGGTGTCCTTCGGAACAACGCGACATGTATGCCGATCGGTTTCCGTCTGATTTTCCTTCGATGAAATATCGTTTGGTATCATGCTCAGCATACGCTAAAATATCATCAAAATACGTGATTTATCTATGCAATCCACAATAATCAACTAGTTTCTGACAAATTCTATACGGGTTTATGCATGTATTTGAGAAAAAAAAAGTAGTTATTATTATTATCGTTATGTTCCACGGGCAAGCGCTAAGTTTGCTAGTTCATTGATCATTATATTTATAACTACCAAAACCCTACATGGCATACGTTATGAAATCATTATACATTTTGGCAGCGGGCTGACGGACTATAAATTTCACCAAATAGTACAGATGAGTGAATTAACACATAAACAGACAAGCGGACGAGTGTAAAAACAGCAACGGTTTTCCCAGCAAACGGTTTTTATTTTTGCTTATGTTATTCACAAATATCCGTTGCTCGAGGTTTTTCCACGGGAATGTATTATTCTAAACTTGCTGATAACGTTCTTTATAATGTTGTTGAGGGGTAGCTGTTGAATCACGAATTATTTTGCCCTATAAAACATATTCAACAGACATAGCATAATTCATTGCTGTAAAAAAAAACAAACAACGGGTATTTTAACTGTTTCACGATTTTTCTACTTCAGAGGGTTGTTGAGGGATAGTTTTCGATACACAAATTATTTTACGCCATAGAACGTAATCAGTGGGTAGGTGTCGAATAATTCATTTCCGTAAGGGTTGTTGAGGGGTAGTTATTCGTTCTCAAATTATTTTATCCTATAAAACGTATGCAACAGGAGTGGATTAATTAATTTTGTTCAAAAAACCTCGAGTCACGGGTACTTCAACTGATTCAAGATTTTTCTCGATTTTTCTACTTCGGAGGGTTGTTTAGGGGTAGTTTTCAATACACAAATCATTTTACGCTAGAGAACGTATTCAGTAGAGGTGTCGATTGATTCATTTCCTAAAAAAATCTCGAGCAATTGGTATTTCAACTGTTTCAAAAATTTTCTACTTCGGTGGGCTGTTGAAGGGTATTTTTAGGTTCACAAATTATTTCACACATATTCAGCGGGTGCGGAATATTTAATTTTTATCAAAAAACCTCGAGAAACGGGTATTTCAACTGTTTCAAAAATTTTCTACTTCAGATGGTTGTTGAAGGGTAGTTTTTGGTTCACAAAATATATCACCTCATAGTACGTACTGAGCCGGTAAACAATAGTAAATTTCCGTCAAAAAAACTTCGAGCAATGGGTATCTCAACTGCTTTAATTTTTTTTACTGCAGAGGGTAGTTGAAGGGTCGTATTTGATTTACAAATCAGTTTTCCTTATATAACGTATTCAACAGGTGTAGAATAATTTATTTCCATCAAAAAACCTCGAGCAACGAGAATTTCAACTCTTTCGAGATTTATCAACTTTGGAGGATTGTTGAAGGGTAGTTTTCATTTCACAAATAATTTCACCCTATATAACGTATTCAACAGGTATAGAATAATTAATTTTTGTCAAAAAATCTCGTGCAACAGAAATTTCAACTGTTTCAAGAATTTTCAACTTAGGAGGGTTGTTGAGGGGTAGCTTTTGGTTCACAAACTATTTTATTCTATAGACCGTATTCAGCAGGTGAAGAATAATTCATTTCCGTCAAAAAAACTCGAGCAACGGGCACTTCAACTGTTTCAAGATTTTTCTACTTCGGAGTGTTGTTCAGGGGTAGTTTTTGATCCACAAATTTTGACACACTATAGAACATATTCAGCAGGTGAAAAATAATCAGTATCTTTCAAAAATATCGAGCAAAGGATATTTCGAATGTTTCAAAACTTTTCCAGTTCAAAGGGTTGTTGAGGGGTAGTTTTTGGGTTAATCTTCATTTCACCCTGTGCAACATATGCAGCAGCTATAGAATAATTCATTTCTGTCAAAAAAACCTCAAGCAACGGGCATTTCAACTATTTCAAGAGTTTTCTACTTTGAAGGGTTGTTGAGGGGTAGTTTTTGATCCACAAATTTGTTACCATGTAGAAAATATTCTGCAGGTGAAAAATAAATTATTTCTGTCAAATAATATCGAGCAACGATAATTCTGAATGTTTCAAGATTTTTCCACTGTGGAGGGTTGTTGAGGGGTATTTTTTCATTCACAAATTATTTCATCCTATAAAACGTATGCGACAGGAGTGGAATAACTAATTTCTTCCAAAAAACCTCAAGCCACGGGTACTTCAACTGTTTCAAGATTTTTCTACTTCCGGAGGGTTTTTGAGGGGTAGTTTTTGGTTCACGAATTATTTCACTCCATCGAACGTATTCAGCAGGTGTAGAATAAATCATTTCTCAAAAAAAAAACAAACAACGGGTATTTTAACTGTTTCACGATTTTTCTACTTCGGAGGGTTGTTGAGGGGTAGTTTTTGGTTTACAAATTATTTCACTTCATAGAATGTATTCAGCAGGTGTAGACTATTTTATCTCTGTCAAAAAAAGTCTAGCAGCAGGTTTTTCAAGTATTTCAAAAAGTTTCTACTTCGGAGGGTTGTTGCGGGGTAATTTTTATTTGACATATCATCCCACCCTGTGAAACGTATTCAGCAGGTACAGAATAACTCATTTCTGCAAAAAAATCTCGAGCTACGAGTATTTCAACTATTTCCAGATTTTTCTACATCGGAGGGTTGTTGAGGGGTAGTTTTTGCTTCAGAAATTATTTCATCCAATAGATCATATTCAGCAGTTGTAGATTAATTAATTTCTGTGAAAAAACCTCTAGCAACGGGCATTTAAACTATTTCAAGATATTTTCCATTTCGGAGGGTTGTTGAGGGGTAGTTTTCGATTCACAAATATTTCACCCTACGGAAAGTATTCAGCAGGAGGAGAATAAGTCATTTCTGTCAGAAAAACCTCTAGCAACAGGTATTTCAACTGTTTTAAGTTTTTTCTACTTCGGAAGATTGTTAAGGGGTAGTTTTTGGTTCAAAAATTATTCCACTCTATTGAATGTATTCAGCAGATGTGAAAAAAATTTGTTTTGTCGAAAAACCTAGAAAATTCGGCATTTCTATTGTTTCAAGATTTTTCTACTTCGGAGGGTTGTAGTTTTCGATTCACAGATTATTTAACCCTGTTGAACGAATTCAGCAGGTTCAGAATCACTCATTTACATCCTTAAAAAACGGGGCAATTTGAATTAAAACTTGCAAAAGTAAAGAAAATGAGGTGAAATATAGTGATACCCATTACCTAATAAACATCAATGTGTTCAGCGTAACGCGATATGTTGCCACATTTTCGGACCTCACTCAGTGCTGACCATATAATCCCACAAGGAACGGAATACGCACGTACAGAAAATATACATTCTCAGCAGCGCCTTCAAGTGACAAATCCCCAAACTACAATATACGATTTTTTCTTTATTTCTACCAAAGTGAGGACCACATATTTCCCGCGATATTTCAACTAACAGTAGTGAATGCACAAAAAGGAACGAAACACTATATCTGTCTCACTTAGAACGATTTTTAGGATAGTCACTGAACTTGTACAGAGGAGGATCCTCCACACGGAACGGCAGAAACGTTGTGAGGTCCGTATACGGACCTCACTTCGACATGGTCCTCACAGCTTCCGTAATTTTTGCACAAGCGGGCCTCACTTACGTACAGGCTCCAGCGACAACGGTGAACTTCGTCGTCGACAGATGATGGTGATTCTGATGGAGGGTACATTCCCTCGTGACAAGCTATGTCATCGGTAAGCGAGATTGGCTCGCGCCAACTAGCTATCGCTGCTTATCGCCGTCTCAGCCATGGCAGGCGGAGTCCAAAAACGCATCCCTGTGGTACACCTTTTTATTTTATTATAGTCCGTGAATACTCGAACTGTTTTATACTCGCACTCACGTCGCTATTTTAATGCACTTTTAAATACACTTTTTAAATTTCCAGACTACATTTATAAAATAGTATAATGGGGTAAACAAACAACATGACACAATGTTAAAACTAACAGGTAATTCTTGGTGACAATTTTCACCATGCCCATTATCTATAAATATTGGTGTACTTTTCAACAAATAAACAACATTGACACTAATTCTAGCCATTATACCAGGTTCATTTCTTTATTAAGGTTTTTATCGTATTGTACGATTGTTTGAATCATAGATAAACTGTTTTTAAATATTTCTCTCCTCAGTAACTTCGCCAGTGTGTGGCTTCAGCTAAAAATGAGTTGTAATTACGCTTAAAACTCTTTTCTATAAATCTCAAACTGATATATTTTGACATATAATTGATTTTGTCAGCCATGAACAACTTCGATTTGCACATCGGTCCATTCAGGACGTGAAATATAAACTTTTCTTCTTGCCTTATTTCATCTAATCGTAGTTTCTTTTTGATTTACACACTTTAAATTACTATGGGTACTTAATCCTTATCCCATAATATCTACCTGTATTATCTGCTTAATTGAAATTCCTATTATGACTTAATATTCATACCATGTGTATTACACAACTTACACTTAATTTATTCTTTAACTTTTCTATTTCACAGGTTCTTATACCATGGTTTTATTTCGTGCAATACAAGGCGACATCTTTCCGCTGGTTTTCCTTTGTTTATTTCTAACGGATTTCTTTTCCATCCTCCTGCGTTCCCATCCTTTGTATCCTACTCTCTCAACTCTTGTTTCACCATCTGAAGGGGTTCTTTTAGGACCAGAAAAATTGTCGCATACTTTATATTCGGGCAAATCCGGTAGTGGCGGTATTGTGTTTGTCATAAATCTCCCTGTGAATATTTTCTTCCATGTATTCAAACTCTCCTTAATTCTTTGGGCACTTTCTCCAATTTTTCTATATTTCTTTCGCCAGTAACCTTCTCCTACCGGGCTTATTTCATATATAGGTTCATTATTCAAATCAAGGGTTTCTCCACACAATATCATTTGATTTGTACTCCAATTCAAGCTTGCTTGAAACTTTTTCAAAAAGTCAAGTCCTAGTATCAAATTAGTAGTAAATTTGGATGAATCAACCACTACGAATACATGTTCAACTATTAATCTGTCATTTACTTCCAAATCCAATTTTACGTAACCCTTATTCGGTATCAATTTACCTTGTATATCTTTGAGAGTATAGATTTTCCCTCGGACTATTTTTTCATCGAGTATGGCGTTATACTGTACCAGAGACACTTGTGCGCCGGAATCTACTAAAGCCTGTCCTGGTATTCCATCAATTTTTAGGATTAAATTATTCCTTTGTTCCTCACATGAATTCATGCGTATCAACATATGATTTCCAATTCCTAAACTTCCGTAATTCCGTGTTTTACTTCTTGTTTTTCCTTTTACTTTTACTTCATCCCCATCTTTACAATAAGGGTAGGTACTTCTCTGCTTCCCTGGTATACTGAACTTCAGCAAATATAATTTCTTCTTGTATTTTTCTCTCGCCTTCAAGATCGGCGGATATGCATTTTTCTACTTTTCTCACTTTTGAATTCTCGAAATTTCTATAATCAATACTTCCTTTATTTTTCCCTGGTTTCTTGTTGTACTCGCATCTTTTTGCTTTAACAACTTTAGAATTCTCGTTTTCCTTACTAACATTTTCTGTACTTAGGCTTGGGCTATTTCTTTCAACTTCTTTCAACAATAACTCTCCTTTGTTCCTATTCTCGGGAGGTATACAGCAACAACTTCCTAGGGGTTCTCTCAACCCAAATTCTATCTCTTCTACATCAACATTTGCGCATGTTCCCGTTGAGGGTGGACAATGCTTGAACAAATGATTTCTGAAGGACTGCTCCGTTGGGGGAATTTTCATGCCAATTTCAACTTCTTCTTCGTTTACGCCGGTGCTCGGTCCCGTTGCGGGATGACGACGCAAAACCGAACGTTTCTCAAAAGATATTTCGTCTACATTAACACTTGCACATGCTTCCATTGCGGAGGGGCTATGTTTAAACAAATGCTTTCTGCAGAAATTTTTAGTTGAAGGCTCTTCCATAAAACTACCAATTTCGCTGACATTCACGCCGGTGCTTGGTCCCATTGCGGGGTTACAATGCAAAACCGAACGTTCCTTATTTCCTGGGGGCTTCTGTGAGCCTTCCCCGAATCTCTCGCTGGCGCAAGCTTCCATTGTGGAAGAACACTGCGACTCCAAGCGGTTCCTATAGCCTGGGAGCTTATTTAAGCTTCTACCAATTCTCTCGCTTGTGCAAGCTTCCATTAAGGAAGAACACTGCGTTTTCAAGCGGTTCCTAGGCATGTCCACTTCTGGGGACTGTCATAAGCCTCTTCTCGAATCTGCACTGGCGCATGCTCCTATTGCAGGAGGACAATGCGTATCCAAGTGCTGTAAGAAAGTATCCTGTAAATGGGGTAAAATAAACTCTTTGTCTAACTCTGGACAAAAAACACTCCTGGTACCTCCCAAATCCTGTGGGCCATCAGGTTTCCTAATAAACTTCATTGAAGGGTCAATCGGAGGTAATTCTACAACCATAGGATCAGTAGAGTCACCACGCTCTGCCAACCCGGACATCTTTGGTAGTGGTGGTACCAAATTTGTCAGAGAATTTCCTTCCGAAATCTTCTTCAATAACTCCTTAACCTCCCGTATACTTTCTTCTACGACATTCATCCTTTTGTCAAATATTCCTTGCTGCCGTGAACTTCTAACGCAAACCGGTTCACTTATCAAATCAATTTTTTCGCCTAACAATTACATTTTGTTGTATTTCCAGTTTAACACTACCTGAAAACGGCGGATAAAATCCATTCCTATAATAAATTCTGTAGAGAATTCATCAGTATCTACTACTAAAAACGTATGTGTGATTACTTGCCTATTATTCAACTTAATCCGCAAATCTACAGATCCTAAATAAGGGACTAATTTTCCCTGAACATCCTTGAGGGCATAATCTTTCCCTCTGTATATTTTCTCACCTCTCACTACACCTCTCTGTACTAGAGATAACTGGGCTCCAGAATCTATAAATACATTTCTTAGGGTTCCATTAACTTTTAACATCACAGTATTTTTCTGCTCTTCATTCTCTGAACATGTGAATACTGAAGCCCATTCCCCAAATCTTAATTTTCTACTTCCACAGCTTCTTTTGGGGGACTTCCAGAAACCGCCTCTTCGTTTAAACGGTGCCGACTGTTACCACCTGAATCCTGACGTTGTCGAGAATTGCTATTCCGGCATTCTCGAGACCAATGTCCGACGGACCCACACTTAAAACACGTCGTTTTCTTCTTAAAACAACGCTCTACTGTGTGCCCTTTTATATGGCAAAAACTACACTCCATAGTGCTGTTTGACGGTCCTCTTGGCTGTCTGCACTGCTTTCTAGAGTGTCCGAAACGTTTACACCCTTCGCATCTTACTTGAGTTCGACGTTCTCTTGTATATTCTTGGCTTTAGCGAAAATGCTTATTTACTGGGTTAATCAATCCTTCTATTGTTTCTTCCTTGTCAGCGGATTCAATTGCTTCCTTAATTGTTGTCGGACTGGATGACAAAATCTTCCTTCTTATGGGATCCAATAAACCCATAGAGAATTAAGTAATGAATTCGCTTTCTTGTCTTTGTTTTAAAACTGCATCTACAGCGTCATCTCCTGTCCACACTGTTATTTTTGCTGCTAAAACTTTTAGCCTAGCTAAAAATTGTCTACATTTTTCGCCTTTTTGTTGCCTGCATTCTGAAAATTTACGCTGGTCCTGTCCTGGGATTTTCAATACTCCAAATTGATCGAGTAATCCCTGTTTCAAAATATCCCACTGTTCGGTCGATTTTAAAATTATGTCTGATTCCACGAGGTGTTTCGCTATCCCTCTTAATCTTAGACGAACCAAGGCTGTAACTCGATTCTCTGACCAACCAGCCAGAGAAATCGTATCATCGATGGGTCTGACAAAATCAATCACGTTAGAACTGCCATTAAAAATCGGCAGATTGTCTAAGCTCAAATTTAATGGAGACGTTATATCAGACTGAACCGACCTCAACGGTGGCGTTACTGGAGGAGTTTGAGTCATTTTTGAATTTCTGACTCTCCCAAATTACACAAGCATTAACTTAACAAAAGGGTTATTTTGTTTTCGTGTCGTGAAAATTCTGAATATCTGATATTACATAAAATTCTAGAACATTAGACCTATGTCATTCAACAATATTTTTGCATAATATCAGGTAACAGAAAAAAACCCTTGACATCTGACACCATTAATGTGGAACACCCTGTATATGGTGCTTCACACGAAATGATACGTCGACGAGACAGCGCACTCCTATTTTGGCACTAGACTAAAACAGGTGTCGAAAACAAAAGAGAATTGCTGTTACGTCGTCGTACCGGGAAAACCTCCTTCGAGCGGCGGAAAAAGGCTCCACTGATTTATTTATGGTTCGTCACAACACGTAGTATAGAATGCTTGTTAATATGAGAGGAGAATGAAAAAGTCAAACATTGATATAACTAAAATTAATTTATTTAAAGATAAAACAAAAAATATCGGTTTAAATTCTCGGTGTGAAATCACAGGATCTCACTTTGTATATAGATAGACCGTTAAACGAGTAAACAACATTCAAATCTCACTGCAAAGGTATACAGTGCATCAAAACAATATTTGTTTAAAACTATAAAATGAGTGAATGGTACACAAGACAACATCATAAAAAAAACATAAAACACTAGCCACTCTTACTGAGTTTTAAAACGAGAAAAAGAATGGCATAATTAATCTTAAAGTGAATTATCTGGTGACAGATAAATAACTGTAAACTCGTTTTGTATCACCCGGTGCAGGTCAAAAACAATTATTAAAAGAAAATGGTAAAAACGAATTCCTTACAAAAAGAGTCTACAGCAAAAGTCATTTTCAAAACGTCAGAAATACGTGAACAGAATTGATTGTAAAACAAAAAACAAATATCTGAGACAAGTATAAAAAGGAATATTCAGTTCATTATATAGTCGAAAATGGGTACAAATAGCTGTGACAAATATTTCTTCACGGGAATATATGGTCATTGACCTACTCACATAAGATAACCATCATCGAACGTATGCGTATTGCAATTATATTTATTACACCTATAAATATATCCTCGTGACTTTTATAGTCTGTGAATTCCTAAGACAATAACAACTTTTGTCTATGGCCATCTGTGCTTCCGATGACTAATCGATTGAAACATTTTGTGCATCTGGAATACGAATATTTATGTTAGATCTTCTCCTTCTGTAGTTTGTTCTACGATAGTATTTTTATTGTTTTGATTATTTTTCCTAAGTTTTGACGTTATCCTGCATTTAATTAACTGATTAAATGATTCTACAGGGGGTTGGCTGGGGGCATATCACATTTTAGGTGTTGCCAATGTTTTAGATTAATAGTATAATGATAATAATTCCTCATGATCACTCATTGAGTGTACCCACCCAAAGGCATAAATTGTGCGGGTAGAGGACGGCTATTATTAGTATTTGCTTTGGCGCTCCGGGGCGAAATACTGATTTTGGTAGCGTATTCAATTTCAGCCGTAGGAAAACCCGGAGAACCAGCAGTTTCAATAATGATTATAAACAATTCGAAATATATATAAGTCTATCAAGTCTCAATAATAAACCTATACAATTAATTGAATTCAGGATACTCAACCAAAGTAGGGAATATCATTTGGGGATGCAGTCAGAATAAAAGTCCTGGTTGAAAAACAACTCTTTGTTGAATTGTCAAGCTTTCGAAAAACTTTATTTTCATTCTCAAGATATTATCGTGAGGATAGTTTAAAAAAAATAGCCAATGATTTTTTCCTAGTCCTTATACAATCACAATTTTTTTTTAATAGAACACATGGAAACACATGAACAAAATGTACTGCATTATACCTATCCTAGCTATAATTTTGTGTGATAACGTTACCTATGTCATTGAAGTAGCATTTCCTTTAAAAACAATGAATGAAAAATGTCATGGACAAAAGTGGTTCACAGACCATCTGGAGAAGATGAGAAATGAACTGAAACAAAAGAAATAATATCCTTGAAATGACCGGATATCCAAATACAATACACTCCAAGAATTCAGCAAAAAAGAACACAGAAAAAATTAAAGAGAGAGTTGTGTAATAACATCCTCGTAAATAGTGAATATATCTAAAACTGCCTGGAAAATAGTAAATGAGACCCAGAGGGAAACCAGGTTTCAGCAGTGAAAGCACGTGCTTTACTGCATAAAAGTTAATTGAATATAGTTCCACAATGGTTGAAAGTAGTCTTGAAACAATACTTCCATCAAACTGAACATGAAAACCTCGCTATTCTTAAAATCCACAAATGAAAACGAAATTACATCAGTAACCTTAACAAAATAGTAGTATTATGGATGCATAGAATATCACTACAAATATAATAAAATTTGTCCGTGAATTTTCAGCTAAACCTCTTACACGTCTGATAAATCTTTGTGTGGAAAAGGGGGAGTTTCCATCCCATTTAAAACTTAGGAGAGCAACCCCTATTCTGAAGAAGAGTGACGCCAATAATGGTGACCTTGTATGACAAAATCAGCAACTTAATGATCCTTTTACTGATTCTTGAATAAAATAGTTTTTGTTAAAATATTGCGAGCTCGACCTTTTATAGAATCTTTCAGTTTTGAAGTTTCATGATGAAGTCTTATATCTAAATATTTGTTTAGAATCATTTTTATTAATGGGATCCCATGATCATCCATTTGTGATCTCAGTGGTTCAAAAATAGTTTCAGGTAAATTCCTAAATGATAAAGCCAGCAGTAATTCTGAAGGAGTTTCAGATGTAAAAATCTTATTCCCAATGATAAAAACTTTCAAAGTTTTTTCAGCCGTTTTGCTAATAGTAACAACAAATTTAGATGCGAAAATTAAAGCACCCCGTTTTTTGCAGTAGAAGTAATGACAGGCTATAATCATCTTCTAACAAAGTTAAACATTCAGAGCATGTTACACATTTTTTCAAACACCTAACAACAAAACCTGCAATGTATGACACAACATCTTCAGTGAATGGTGTTAATTACTTGAAATAAAATCCAATTCTTTTATTTCCTGACAATAATTGGGATACTCTTTAGAATTCAGCAAATCACTACCACAGTTTGTTTTAGTAACAGATGAAGAACCCACCCAAAGAATTGATGTTGAATCCAGAGCAATAGCATTAGCCTTTTCACTGCCTTTTATTTCACTATGAATAAGTAACCTCTTGTAAATGTATTCGAATTGACGAGCTGTAGGATTATTATTATTACCACCTTTATTTCTGACAGCACTGAAAAAAATCTCTAAATAGCCCTGTGAAAACTTATATGTTAACGCATACTTCAAAATCGGAGTTTTCACAAGATATTTTGAATAAAAATCCTGCAAACTCTTGATACGGATTAAAAATCCAACAAAGCCATAGATTGAACAATTTGATTATCCTGATATCTTAAACTTAAAATATAACTTCGACATTTTTCCAAATAGGAGAATATGATGGAAGCGTTTTCAAGTGATAAACCTCTCCTTAATGGAGCTTTACAAAATTTATTCCTAGAATTAAAAATGTCAAACAAATTATTAGCTACCCTTGCAAACTCTGCTGTTGCTCCAGCCATTTTGAAACTATCAAGCTTCAAATCACGTTCACAAAAAACTGAAGCATCTGCAACACTTGTACTGAAAGTTTGAGCAGCAAGGCTGACTTTCATTTTTTCTCTTTCCCACATCATGTGCCTATTTCTCAACCTGGTGGCAGCCTGCAACCCTTCTTGGTTTTGCAAATCAACCAAACTTTGAAAAAAATTCCAACTAATTTTCTCCCCTTCACCATCATACAATGTTCCAAGAGTAGCCAAACAATTTCTCCATAATTTCAGCATATGGCAAGGGTCCAAATAAATAAAAATTGGCTCATTAGTGACAGGATGACAAAAATTTGTTTTTAACTCATCAGGGCTATCAAAATTAGCTCCCAAAGCACCGGCCATACAGAGATTAGCAGTGGTGCCATCAAAAGTAAAAGATGTCACAATGACACATGTTTCATTCAAAAACTCTAACAACTTCAGAACCAAGTTAGCCTTCTCATTTCCGCAAAGTCCATCAATCAAAAAATAACCTACTGGCACTTTCCAATGACCGTTCACAGCAACTAGCATAAACACAAGTGCTTCTTTAGCTTCAGGAATGACGTCACCATGCACTTCAGTGCCAAAGTCCACATAACCTATAAATCTTTTACCATTCCATTCCACACGTTTCATTATGGCCATCTCATCCATTACCAGATTGCACAGTACTTTTCCGCCATTGATTGAAACTTCTGAGACCTTTGCTTTCAGTGCAGACAACGCCTCTTCGGAAAATCCTAGGGAACCATCAACGGACCTGAACCATTTTGTTATGGTACTTGGATGTGGAAGAGATTTATAGAATTTCTCTCTCACATAGCTATATGCCCTGGCAGAGTAAAAACTCAAAGTCAGAGCAAACGATCTTAATTCAGGGGAATATTTTTGGCGGGATGGTCCTCTCAATACCCTCTTCATTATATCAGCTGCTGATCCAGATAATGAGGCCTAAAAAACATAAAATAATTCAATAAGTAACCAATTCAATAAAAGTAAATTATTTCTATAGTGTTGACATTCAATGTGTGACTGATGAATAGAGAGGAAACCGAAACTTCCAATATACAAAAAAATATATAGAGTTATAATGCTAATGCTGGACTTATTTTAAATTCCAGTTTAATCTACTAGTGAACCGTGAACCCTAGCTGATACTTGTTCACAATTTTTAATCCCTGTGATAATTTATATTGTGGATCAAGATAATAAATCTATTTATCCATCTGAATAAGTAATATTTGGTAGACAAACTGAAGAATGTATTTCTTATATTTTTTATTATTTTTTTTATTATTGAAAATAGAATTTGGTTACTTAAATTGAATTTAAATATTACTTCACACTTACTTGGATGACTGATTGAGCACTTTCAGTCAAACTGAATTTCTTGGTCAGAAATCTCAGAAGAGATTTCAGAGAGTTGACTCTGTTCTTCAGTCTCCTTTGTGACTTCTTTATATTTTTGATTTGATTGGCTTGCCGAAGCAGGGTTTTCTTCGCAATCGTTAAACATATTCTGGCCTTATGTGGATCATTTATATCAGAAGAGCTGAAATCTCCAACAAAACGTAATGGTCTCTTCCTGGAAAGTTTTATTGAAGTTTTGTAATAGGTTTAGATAATAAACATATAACACAGTGTAGCTATCTGTCAATTCTTTTTATTATATCTTATAGCATGAACCAGAGAAAAACTGCAAGTCACTTACACTTTATATAATATATATATATATATATATATATATATATATATATATATATTATATATATATATATATAATATATAAAAATATAAATGGAAAATTTATTGGGTATAGCCCTCAAGTTGTTGTGCAACCGTAGACACGTGTTTCGAACTTAAGCTCTCATCAGTACGGTAAAATCAAGTGCGAAGATGTACAACACTTGGATGTAAAAATTGAAACAAAGGAAGTCAACAACAGGAAACATAAAAGTTAACAGAGACATTAAAGTTTGACTGATGCAATGCCATTTGAATGCCCAAAATATTCTTCATAGTGAAGGACCCTGCAGAAAATGAATGTAAGTTGGGTCCCGCTAGATATGACTGAAATTATGATATGTTATAGTTCTCTACACTCTGATCAAAAGTTGTCATTGGCGCAAAGTGATCCTATGGATAGTTTCAAAGATATAGAGGGGGATGTGTGTGTTATTGACTATGGGCTTGAGTCAGGTTAACACCAGAAAATCCAAATTAGTGAAAAATTGTTGAATTATGTGATGAAGTTATGCTTATTATTTGATGATATACAATGGGTATGTTAGACTAGAACCCCAGAAAAACACCTAAAGGCCAAGTCGAGTCATTTCATCAGCATACTAAAAATCATCAAGATTAAAACCAGTGAATTACTTTGTTACCGGATTAGCTTTAATTAATCGGTGATTATCAAATAATATGCATAACATAGAATTCATCATATAATTGAAGAATTTTTCACTTATTTGGATTTTCTGGTGGTAGGTAACCTGACTCAAGCCCATAGCCAATATCACACACATCCTCCTCTATATCTTTTAAACTATCCATAGGACCACTTTGGGCCAATGAGAACTTATGATCAGAGGGTCCCAATTTACATTCATTTTGTGCGGGGTCCTTTCATAGCACAATATAGCACTAACCTCTTTCTAGTAGATTTGACGATTCCATTTGTATCCAAAGACATTGAAGATAGGGCTGGTAAAACTTGAGCTGATGTAGTTCTAGAATAATCCAAATTTATTATTCGCAAGTAGAAATAATCAATGGTTATGAATAATGTAAATAAGACAATGGCATTACGGTTCAATCTTCTCTTCCTCTTCATCACTCGGGCAGGCAGTCTCAGATGCCGTTATTGTTGATTCCGAACTTATTTGAGAATTACTGACAGACCATGCTCTGAGATCAAGACAGCGTCTAGAAAGTTAAAATTATCAAAGTATCAACTAGTATTGATTAAAAGTTTGATTTTGTGGAGCAAATTCAATTTATCGACATGACTTTTTGAATATCCAAGGAAATCTGTACAAATGTAGAAGGGCAAATCAATTAATTCGCCCTGATAAGTTACTGCTTTGACACGACTGTTGTCTTGAATGAAATTATACTCTTTGTCAAAAACAAATCGTACACTGAAATTGCCTATCTAAAATAAATAAGTTCAAAATAACAAAAAAAAAAATGTTTTTCAATAAACGTTGATTATGGAAATACCCAAAAAATCATGTCAAGTATCAACCGAGGGCCCCATTTTCTTTGGAAAATGCTTAAATACAAACAGGAATATACATTCCGAAATTGATATTTTCAGTTTATTTATTCTTCCAAAGCTTCATTATCACAGATATACCTATATGCTATTCTTCATTAAAAAAAAATAAAAATGTTTTGGGAAATTATTGAATCTGTACGTATTAGGAGATCTTATAGAACCTATTATCATTATTACCTGGCATAGTACCTATTCAGGTTGTACAATATGTGAAACTCTATATTTTCATATAGGTTGTCCAGAAGGTAATAACAATTAGGCAATCTAATTCATTTGTGTTTGTAGCAGGTTATGACAATAAAGTGGAATAATTTGTTATAAAGGATAAACCCATAAATTCAACATCTACAGAGCATAACACTTTATGAGCATAAAAATGTAGGTATAAGTAGGTATGTCCTCATAAACAGTTTGAAAGGAATGTATGACACAACATCTCATATAAAATAGGAACAGTTCAGCAACATACCTTTTAGCCTTATATATCTCTGACAATTCAGAACTTTCCCCATCAGCAATTTCCACCTCAGGAACAGAACACACACACATATGAAACAAATAATATTTTTATCAATTCTACAAACATTGTTATTATACTCATCAAAACTATTATTTTCCAAATAGTTCGTGGCAAATGTGGCTTCTGGGATGTCAGCTCCTTCTTGTGGATCATTGCCAGAACTGTAATAATTTCTATCATATAAAAAGCTTCCTTTATGGAGCAAATTGATACTTGTCTCTGCCATTAAAACAGGGAGTATAGTAATTAGTGGAGCATGACGGATTTTAGCCTGATTATACATTAAGCAAAATATCGTTGCTGATATAGGTTCTAATTTCTATACTTACCACTTCAAGTGTGAATTCACATTGGGTATAGCACCATCTCTCAAATATTTCTTCCCAAGCTTTTCTGACAAGAGAATGTCCTCACTCTGAAAATGATCAGAGCAAACATGGCCCACAAACAATTTGCTTGGGTCTTTTTTGATTCCAAGAGCAAGTATCCATGCAGCTCTCTGGGAAACATTGTTTGGAAACCAATAAGGATTTGCAATAGTTGAGTATGCAACATACCTACATGCTAAAACCTAGGCGATTGGGAAGACATTTTTTTCTACATTTTCTTTCTGATATTTTGTTCTACTGAAATTAAAAGTTTATTCTGCAAATGAAAAGGAAAACATCAGCAGGTGCTGGTATTTTTATATTTTGATTTGAGCTATAAGTGGTTGAAGTTGATGAATAAGACCTGAGACAGAACATTTGGAATTTTTTCTGTCTGTGACCTATAATGTTGTTGACTACTTGACTAGAGGAATTGTATGAAGTTATCTTTGGTGAATAATTTGTTAACTAAGAACCACAATCAAGTTTTTATAATATTTAGCAAATTTTCTATCAAACCTTGGCATATAAGTTGAGAAATTTGGCGGTACATATCTACCAATATTTGAAAACACTTACCTATGGAAAGATCTAGTATTAGCTGCCTCTGCTCGAGCTTTACATACAATACAGCACATCACCATATTGTTTATCAAGATGAGCAGTCCACAAAAAAGCAAAAGATGAATTTAAACTACAGGAACGCAATAACCACTGTAAACAAAATTCACTGCACTACTGCCAAAGAGTAGGTTTCTTTGCTACTGCTGTGTTTAAGGTTATGTCGATGTGCTATACTGATAAAAAACCGTTAAGTTTTTACATTTCCTTCGTGTTTCCCGCCGAGATGTTTATCGGCGAATCACTCAAGCCCAATATTTCTCTCCATCCTGCGAACTACGGTAACAGATAACCTCAACGAACCGCCACTGTTGAAAAATAAATTGGTTGCGTTATTTGTGTAGGAATAATTAGCATCATTTTTGTATCAGCCAATGAGCTACGTTATTTGCGTAGGAAAAATCTGAATAACTTTGCATAAATTTGCATTGTTTGGGGGCCACTTTGGTTTGTTTACTTCTCCCTCTATTCAATAAGAACTCGTTGCTTACAGTGGCAGGCTTCGATCCAGTAGTGGTGGATGTGAATAAAACAAATTTTAACTAAATACTTGAGACAGACTTATTCATTTCATACATAAATGGATGTGATGAATATTAGCATTGTTTAAATAGAAGATAGTTAGTCAATGCCTGTGGAAAAGGTATTGGACCCAAACGCGATTGTCATCTAGCGTGATTTGTTACAAACATGAATATTTCACGTCATTTCAATGCAGGTTTCTTCAAAAACCCCTGATTTTAATGCTCTTCCATTGTTTCAATCAAATTACGACATGATCACTGTCGCCATCTACATGTCGCATCCATTTGAATCCAAATAAATCCCATAAGGTTGGCTATCTTCTATATTAACAATGGTATTAGCATTTGCTAGATTTTATTCACTACACCCAATCGCTGTTTTGTGTTGAAAGGTGTACTCTTTAGAAGTCGGGGTCATTTTATTACTTTGACTATGTTTTCCGTATAATCGAATTCGGTTGAAGAAACAATCAACGATAAATATTCTGTGTTATATTCTTGTCCCATTCCTAATAATCTATTCTTAATAATAATACGCATGGTCGAGTCTACACCACAGTACAGTGCTTCACTGTACTGTGTGAAAAGTATGCATGCACTGTAGGTTTCTAGAATGGTTGGTTGTGGTTGTAGTATGTTCACTGAATAATAATTGTTTAAGCGCACGATATTGACTCAGAGTCTTTCAAAAAACCAGCCCAGTATCCTGAATTAATGAAATAAGTTATTCCAAGCGTGGGAAAACGCATAAAATATAATTTAAAGAACATCATTCAGAGTTAACCTAATTCAAAAAAAGTAATTTTCAGCCAGGTGAACTATTCAGAGTAGCGTCACCAAATAGTGCCATTGTGACTAACTCATCGTTGTCTGTCGATCGAGACTTATTGACCTTGGTATCTGAGGATGGACAGTCTGAGGAATTAGCTCCACCACCAGAAAAAAAATGGGAGTTCAGAAATTTACAACAGGTTAATGTTCGGTACTTTGTGCAATTGGAAAAAGATTTAAAAAAATAACACATGCAATTTTATTATCAGATTCTCATTAACAAAACATGAAGGATAAATGAAATTATTATAATTTTTTTTTGTAGAAACCATTCCATATTTGTTTTTTAAGATTATCCAGAAGATGCTGCATTGAGTTCGATAAGTAGCACCTCACTAAACATTGATGATTCTTTAATCAACATCAACATAGATGAAAATGGATTTCAAACTGAATGCTATCATACCTTTAAAAATCAGCCCTATGCTGTATCACTTCCGTTACGTTTAGCGGTCAGACGTTATCTCAACTTACTGGCAATTTGCTATTAAATTGGGATAACGTCTGTCCGCTAAACATAACGGAAGTGATACAGTATAAGGCTGAATGTATATGTTCGATTCACGAATTAAATCATTTTATTAGCTTAATTCGTGAATCGGACAAATACATTTTTGTCTACAAAGGTATGACTGCCTTTATTTTGTTTTGAACAGTAATCAATAAAAGGGTTATTCAGGGTTGCATAAAAAGGAATTATCTTAAAATATGAAATTTTGTAACTGCGCCTCTCGATTTTGACGAAATTCAGAAAGGTACCAATATCTCCAGAACTATCAATATTTTACCAAGGTCATATTTTGATATTCTGGTTATTGACAAACTGGTCTATCAGCCTTCCAAAGGATGATGTCGAGTTTTGGGACACCCTGAATATCAAGGTGCACCAACATATGACCACGAGAAACCGAATTTTACCTCAAAGACATAATTTTACACTATTATGAATTCACGCATAGGTTATTCCTATTATCATTTAAATGCAAATGTTTCAGTATAGTCAAGCTATTCATAAGAAAAAAAAAATAATATTCTTAAATAGATGGGAAAATGTTTAAAAAAAATTGCTATTTTCAATTTTTTTGAATTATCTCTTGAAACTTCGTTTATGTGTATAAAATTGAATTCTAAGTGACTTTTTCAAATAACTTTTTTTGATATCTTGCCATCTTACCCCTTTTTTGCCTTTGCATTGCAATTTTTTTCATTTTGCCGCCATTCTAGCGATCACGTGACATGTGTCAAAATCGATTTTTAGGTTATCGGACATGCACAAACTTTTCCCCAGAATATTTTTTCCAATACTCCAATAATAAAAATTTTTCCCATTTGGTACATACTTTTTGGCGGTCACTGTATATTGATTACCTCTGTGCGTTTAACAGACTTTGTTATATATTTCCAAATCACTACACATAGGTTAACTAATGTTTCAACATTACGTTTTTCCTTAATAGTAGGTACCTACTAAGGTGATAAATTTTATATTCAAGTACGAATATATTTTCAGTTTGTGCAATAAATTATTTTCAAATATACAGGGCTATTCAAATTCGTTTCTTTAATTAGGGATCTCGTTAACGATAAGAGATAGAGTGTCGGTTAGATTGTGGCAAAGTTGCGTATTTCAGAGACATATTGAATGATGTGAAAAAATCGAATTCAGAACTTTTGGTTCTGGAGATATTCAGGAAAAACAAAAAAAACCCAAATAATTTTTTTGTCTGTATCTTCTTTATTCGCAGACATATTGAAGATCTGTCAACAATTTGTTATCGGTACTTGATGTGGGCTATCAGAATATGTCCACGAATCTTTTATACAGGGTGTCATCTGACTTGGGCCACCCCCATCTTTGAATTTTTAAATACGGACCTGTATTTTTTGTTGTAGTTTTTGTATCGTCGACGTTCACTTCATACTGAGAAATTTGATTTAATTTTTTTATTTCGGGATGTTTCGGTAATATTTTATTATAATTGGGTGAATTATTCTTTTTCAAATTGCGGCCCTGGAAATTGGTTGATTGAGTTAAATAAAAACACAATAGCAACTTTCACGTCTCCCCATGTACCATAGTGTTTTTTGAGAGTATTTTTTTCATTTTTAGGTACCAATTCATATTTCTTCACATTTTCAATGCTCTTTGAGCGTTTTCTACAATGAACTTCGAATAGCAAAACCTTTTATGATTATCTGAAACATATCTACAACAAAAATAGATTATATATATTTTGGTCATCTAAAAAAGAATTGATAGCAATCATTACATCCGAAACGAACACTATAATTGTAATGAAAATTGAAATGATGTAATTTATATACACAAAAAAAATTAATGGCGCAATAAATGGTCGAATTAGAGTCCTTCCATTTCGAGACATTTTTGAACTCGTTTTTCATATTATTTATTGCCCTTAATACACTTCTCTGCTGCATTGTTGCGAAAGCATTCAAAATCCACAATATCAAGTCTTCCACATTTTCTATCTCTCCGCCAGCGTAAATCCTATTTTTTAATGTCCCCCATAGAAAATAGTCCAAAATAGAAAAATCTGGTGATCTTGCAGGCCATCTTATTGGCCCATTATTATTGCTATCCATCTGTTGTTGAATGTGGTATTCAGAAACTGATTCACCTCTCTTGTACAATGAGGACGAGCTCCATCATGTTGAAACCAGATTCCATTCAACCAGCCTATTGGAATGTCTTTGAGGTAAGTATAAGTACTATGACACTTCCAAAACATCTCTTATGTAAATTAACACGGGAAAACGCCAAGGTTCAAAAATGCACATTTTGGCTCTTTTTGGGGTGGGGGGAAAAAATCGGAGCGTCGCTGCTTGGCGTTCAGCAGTGACGTGATCGCGATAGATCCCTTAGATTGATAACAATTGTCCAGTGCCGAGCGCGATACCATCATCCAACTAGGCATTTTAGAGAAAAAAACATGGCTGCTGCCATACAGGGTGTACCATCATGGTATTTAAGAAAAAAAACATGTCTGCTGCTATACAGGGTGTACCAACTTGGCATTTAAGAGAAAAAAACATGGCAGCTGTCAAATTTCGTATACCAGATGTCTCAAAATACATCGATTAAGAGAAAAAAACATGGCGTCTGTCGAATTTGGTATACCGGGTGAACCAACTAGGCATTTTAGAGAAAAAAACATGGCTGCTGCCATACAGGGTGTACCATCATAGTATATAAGAGAAAAAAACATGGCTGCTGCCATACACGGTGTACCAACTTGGCAGCTGTAAAATTTGGTATACCGGGTGTTTCAAAATACATCGATTAAGAGAAAAAACATGGCGGCTGTCAAATGTCATGAAACAGAGAAAAAACAGCATTTAAGAGAAAAAAAAAAGCGGCTGTCAAATTTGGTATACCGGGTGTCTCAAAATACATCGATTAAGAGAAAAAACATGGCTGTTGCCATACAGGGTGTACCATCATAGTATTTAAGAGAAAAAACATGGCTGCTGCCATACAGGGTGAACCATCATAGTATTTGAGAGAAAAAACATGGCTGCTGCCATACAGGGTGTACCAACTTGTCATTTAAGAGAAAAAAACATGGCAGCTCTGAAAATTGGTATACCGGGTGAACCAACGCAACATTTAAGAGAAAAAAACATGGCTGCTTGTCAAATGACATGAGACAGAGAAAAAAAACATGGCAGCTGTCAAATTTGGTATACAGGGTATCTCAAAATACATCGATTAGGAGAAAAAAACATGGCAGCTGGTTGTCAACGTATATACAGGGTGTCCCACAGTAGATGTACAACCTATGTTTCAAAACACGCATGCGCATTGACGAAGCTCGCTGGGTTCACCGCGTGACGTTGGGTGTTGCCGGATTTAAAATTAAGGAGTAGAGTTACGGAGGGTGGGACGTTGCCGGTTTTTAAATTTAATTGTGGAAGAAAAAAGATATACATGGTGTAGCAACGTAACATGAAAAAAAAGTTTGTCAAAAATCGAATTATATACAGGGTGTTTCAAAATACATCGGAAAAATGAATCATCACATCATTGGAGCATCGCATCATTGGGGCATGCAGGGATTCAGAAGTTTTCGTTTTACGTATACAGGGTGTGTCAAAATTTAAGGAAAAAAATAAATACAGGGTGTCTCATAAACGTGCATCGTGATGGGGTTTGGCATTTAAGAAAAAAATATATGCCAGGTGTACCAACGTGCCAGTTGAGACAAAAAATATATACAGGGTGTCTCATTAATGTGCATCGTGACGGGGTCCGTCATTTTTAAAGTGCGATACCAATTCGTTTTCAAGGAATACATCAGAGCCATCTGTCGTTCAATATATACATTAATGATATTTTGGATCTGTACGAATCATCAAAAAATGAGCACTTCCGATTTCAAAAAATTAAGATAGAAGAAAAGTAATAGTAAATTCGGATTACCCACATCGAGGAGAGTCCAAATCTGCAATAAAATGGCTACTTCCGGCCCAAACTGGAAATGGCACTTCCGGTCGTCCGATTTTGATGATTTTGGCATCAATAGATTCGTTTGGATGTCAAGAAACATTGTTAAGCATTTTCCGAGGTCAAAGGGCATAGGAGGCTATCTTCGTTATTAGTAAAGTTACAGAAACGTGCGGGTACTCTAAGAAGACAACTTTCATGGGAGATCAAGAAAATAATAGAATTTGCGTACGTCAACTGTCATAAGGGCCGTAAACCGCACATATTAATGTGTTATGTACTTATTGCTTAAATCTCAGAAGCTAATTCGTAAAAGTTTGTCATTTTTCGTTCAGAATGCCACTCAATATATGTGTCTTTGTTTCGTTTTCACTATCCATCATCAGGCGGAGTTAGGCAGCACAATTTTTTTTTTAAGTACGAGATTGAATAACATCTGTGTGTGTGTGTGGTTGGGGCATGCAGGGATTCAGAAGTTTTCGTTTTACGTATACAAGGTGTATCAAAATACATCATTTAAGAAAAAAAAATACAGGGTGTCTCATAAACGTGCATCGTGGTGGGGTTTGCCATTTAAGAAAAAAATATATACCAGGTATACCAACATGCGCAGTTGAAGGGAAAAATGAACAGGGTGTGTCAAAGTGTATACAGGGTGTTTCAAAATACATCATTTAAGAGAAAAAACCGCTGAAACATGTAAAAATGCGACCATAATATGCGTTTTTCGCATTCCAAAATAAACATCTAAAATTTGAAACGTTGAAACAGGCAAAAATGTGACCCCATATGCGTTTTTCGCATTCCAAAAAACAGTCTAAAATTATACCATAAAAACTGTGGTGTTTCAAAATACAACATTTAAGAGGAAAAAACAACCGGGTTTCTCAAAATGCATCATTTAAGAGAGAAAAACAACGGAGTGTCTCAAAATACGTCACTTAAGAGGAAAAATATGACGACGGCTTGTCAAATGCTATACCAGGTGTACTAACATATGAATATAGAGAAAAAACATGGTCGCCTCTGTCATTTGTCAACTGTTAGGTGGAAAATGGGTCGAAGAAAAACGTATCATTGGAAATATGGGGATTCGAAACAACGACATACCCATACATAGAGATTGAATTACATCTGTCATCTATGTGATGTTCTTCGACGAGGGTGTTTATACTCGTCAGTCAACTGTCATCTGTCATTTCAAAAAAGGTTCGTTAATGAAAAAAAAAACTTTACGCTCAACGCAGTATGGTTATGTTTGGTGTAGTATGTGACGTCACGCTTAGCAGTATGGTTATGTATGGTGCAGTACGTGGCGGTTAGACGTTTTCGCGTCCCAAAAAACAACTAAAATTTGAAACGCTGAAACACGTAAAAAATGCAACAAAAACATGTGTTTCCATGTTCGAAAAAACATATAAAATTTCGAACGCCGAATTACATAAAATATGTAACGAAAACATGCGTTTTCGTGTTCCAAAAAGAACTAAAATTACGAACGCCAAAAATACACTTTTACATGTAATTCTCATGGACAATAGGCATTTGAAAATTGCTCAAAATGATTGTTTTCGCGTCCCAAAAAACAACTAAAATTTGAAACGCCGAAACACGTAAAAATGCACCGAAAATAGACGTTTTCGCTTACCAAAAAACAAGTAAAATTAGAAGCGTTAAAACACGTAAAATTCCAACGAAAATGACGTTTTCGCGTACCAAAAAACAAGTAAAATTAGAAGCGTTAAAACACGTAAAATTCCAACGAAAATAGACGTTTTCGCGCCCCAAAAAACAAGTAAAATAAGAAGCGTTAACACACGTAAAAAATGCAATGAAAATAAACGTTTCCGCGTCCCAAAAAAAAACAAGTGAAATTAGAAGCGTTAAAACACGTTAAAAATGCAACGAAAATAGATGTTTCCTCGTCCCAAAAACAACAAAAATTAGAAGTGTTAAAACACGTAAAAAATGCAACGAAAATAGACGTTTTCGCTTCCCATAAAAACTAGTAAAATTAGAAGCGTTAAAGCACGTAAAAAAATGCAATGAAAATAGACGTTTGGGCGTCCCAAAAAATGATTAAAATTACAAGCGATAAAAATTTACTTTTACATGTATTTCTTATGGAGATTTGACATTTCAAAATCGTTCAAAAACATCGTTTTCGCGTTCGAAAAAAACAGATAAAATTAGAAGCGTTAAAACACGAAAAAATGCAACGAAAATGGATGTTTTCGCGTCCCAAAAAACGAGTAAAATTAGAAGCGTTAAAATCAGGCGAAAAATCCGATCAAAAAGTACCAGTTATCACACTTATATAGTAAATTTTACTCAATTGCACTTAGCTTTGGGTATTTTGGTGGTTATGAGGCTTCAACTACTCGCACTCAGTTCGGGGCGCTTTGTATTTAATATTAAAAATTACCATTTAGTTATCAGTTTGTATAGTAAATTTTCATAAAGTGAAGTTAGATAGATAAATCGAAAAGGATGTTAGGTGTGGGATTCGAACCCACGCTCCCTTTCGGGAATCGCAACTTGAATACAGATGAAAAAATTGTATTCTTGAAAAATGTATGATGTAATAAAATGCTAAATTTCATTACATTTTTTTATTCATATCGAATCAACGTGTGTGTGTGGTTACAATAATAATTCATTCATAAAAAGAAATCAGCGAAATGCTGTAGTGATATCATTAGGGATGTCTGGAAAAGCATCTTCAATGCGACCTCTAGTGATTATTGCTTTTGCAGTGAAATCTATCCCATTGAATTCAATAAAGGACGCATTGTTATAGAATACGTAAGATTTCCCTGCATACGTTTGAAAGAGAGCATTTATTCTAGCATTTGGAGGTAGAGAGGGACTTTCGATATCTCTATCGATTTGTAAGCTGGGGAATGCACTTGAATAAAATCTATTTCTGCTGGCAACTAATAAATTACCAGTACCAGTTTGGAAAATGTGATCTATACCATTGGTAGCCACTTCATTGGGTAGATAATCCATGAGTTTTTCAGGTTCAGTAATTTTCTTTTTCTTATCGTTAATATCTATTTTCCAAAATAAATCCTTCACAATAATATATAATCGAAAGCTTGAAAAGCCAGGGAAGTACGCCAAAAACATTGAATTTGGTGGAGATGTAACTTCACATAAATTTTTACTAACTTCCGGTGACTGATAAAGGTGGTGTTTACTTAAAGTACGAACTACAGGAGAAGTTTTGAGAGTCGTGGTAGTTATCCGGGTTTCAGTAGAAATTTTACGTGTTGTGGTGGTTGTCCGGGTAGTAGTTGTAGATGGAGGTGTTTTGCGGGACGTGGCAGTTATCCGGGTAGTAGTTGTAGATGGAGGTGTATACTTAGGTATAGGAACAAATCGATTCTTTCTACCATACAGCACCTCAAGTCCAGTTATGTCATCATGATGTATAGGACGAAATTGTTGCTGATACCATGGAAACATAATAGCTTTCTCTGTATCACAATGAGCCAATCCTAAAGAATGACCAATTTCATGAACAGCAGTCATTAGTAAATTTGTATATCAATACGGCATTTCACCGTCTCCTGTATACCAGTTTTCTTCGCTATCAAAATGAATTTCTCTACAATTGTCAGGTGCTTGAGGAAAGTAAGCGTGAGCAAGAATATCACCAGGCCCATCAAGAGGAAAACCACAATAAGCGGTACCCATACAAGAACTACGAAATTGATGCTCCAGTTTTACAAATGTTATCGTAATATCTGATTCTTTAGGTGTTGCCACCATTTCAAATTCCAAAGTTGATGCATTCTCCCACATTTCGAAAGCTTTTTTGAACACACGGAGATATTTATCATGAGCCTTATAATTGTTAAGTGGATAGCGAGACAAACACCACCTCAAATGAGTTTTATTCCATTTAGTGTTCACTCTATATTCATTTTCACCTTGCCGACATCTGGGTCTCGCAATCAAATTCTTCGTTTCATTATTGAAACTCCCATCTACAGGTAAATTATAACGTTCTTGAAAATCACTAACCCCCAATTAAACGTTTTTTCATTGCCTCATTTTCCACCAGACATTTGACAAGCAGCAGCCATGTTTTTTTTCCTCTTAAATGCTGCGTTCGTTCACCCGGTATACCAAATTTGACCATTCAAAATGGGGGGGCAATTATTTTCTCAGCTTCTGCAATACGTCTCTTGAAGCGACTGCGATCTATTGCAAAAACGAAAAATCCCGATGTCTATCTGGTGGAGAAAGTTATCAAAAAAAGGGAAAAAAGTCTATGTGAAATGGCTTGGACTTGACAATTCTCTCAATAGTTGGTTTGACGCATCAAATCGTCTATAAAATTTAGTTAGTATTGAGCAGTCATGGGTGAATGTTGTGAAAATTTCAACGATGAAAACATGTGTATAAGTTCACCGGACTTTGATCATGAACTCAACAACATTTGTTTGAAATATGAAGAAGCTATCAAAAACGAACATTTTTACGTGCTAAATACAGTTTTCGAATTCTCCAACAACACTGACTACAACGTACATTGTGGGCTCAGTCCTGCGAGGAGTTTTGAACCTGTAGTCAAGCTGTTCAACAAGTTAGACGCCACCTCTCAAATTTCCTTCAATAGTTTTGAGTGGCCTGTTTTTATGAAGTTGATGAATGGATTGTTGAGAAACAATTTTACACTTTCAGAGACGTCGTCTCAAATGAAGGTGGACTTTGGCGATCCCATCCAAATCAGTTTGATATTTCATGATAATTGTGACGACGACAACGATGACGTGGTGGTGAGAATTAGCAAAGACACTATGAGTTTTCATTTTAACAAAGAACATGTATGTCAACTCATTCAACTGGACCGTCTCTTATCGAAAAAATTGGTTGTATTACATAAAATGAAATTTCTCGATTTTTATCATAATTTTCTGGAAATTGTTGCGAATTTTTCAGAGAGATGTACAGAGGCTGATGAAGATGATGATGAGGAAATTTTTGAAACATTATGTGATTTGTGTCAAAGTATTGAAAGTTATTGCATGAAAGAATGTATGTACTACTTAAAAACTAAGGTACTTTTTGATATAGAAATGAAAAAACTGTTTGTTTCAAATAAATATATATTGAATTATTTCAGAGACTTTTATTGCGTTGAATTCACGTATATTCTCCGGCAGATCTCAATTCAACCAAATATTTCGGAATACAAACTACAAACGTTAAAGTCGACCCAATCCGGACCGACTTCAAAACGACTACATGTTTCCAAAGAAAACCAATGCGAATATGGGGATTTGAAAGGCGCCTGCCTGTTCAGGGTACCTCTCAAAACGAATTCGCCCACAATCAAAATTCATCAATCGTGCTGAAATTTTTGAGGTGATTAATGCTCCCAAGATGCCAAAAGCCCAAGACTTTCATCAATGGATCCATTCTAATTTACGACCAAAAGAAAAAAAGAACATAATGATGGTTATGATGTTTACATTCATTGAAAGACTTTTGATCATATCTCAATTCTATGAAAAAATTAATTGGTCTAATGAAATATTCATACCAAGTGACATTATTCAAAAATAGAAACTTTTCAACGGTTTTGACGACAATGACGATTTATGTGAATAAAATAATTTTGTATATAATTTTTTCCCCATCGTCCTGCCTCCTCTTGATCGGCCTCTTTTTATCGGTGTATGGTACACTGATATTTATTTGAACTAGTTTGCGCAGTGTAGTTTTAGCAACATTTCATCTGTACTGAAATAATCCTGCCATATCCATGTTACCGAGTTTGTGCTGTGCAATTTCGACCAGATTACACTTGAACTGAGAAAATAAAAAATATATTTTTGAGTGTGTTTGCTCAGTGCAGTTCCAGTTATATCATATTTGAACAAAATCTGAATAAAAATAATTAATAATTTTTTCCATTGACAATCAGTTTTCTCATTACTACCAATTGGTGAAAATATTCCTCAAATTGTTATAATTATAAATGAATTGTATCACCTCAGCAGGATTTAAAGATGATACATCTCGAGTGGTAAAGGTATTCAAGGTTGTTTTTCTTTTTTAATCATTTTAATACTAGTTTCGAATTCATTCGTCAACCGTTGTTTTGCTTCCAATGACAGAATGAGACATCTGTTCACAGCATATTGTTCAACCAATAATTTCAATTCCTCAAACATACTTATTTGTTTAAGTTTTTGTTATTTTGCAAACTTTAGCATTTGAAATAAAAATTAATAGTCATTCCTGTATTTTCAACGTGAGTCTTCTTCACTCAAAAATTCGATTTTTGTCTTTGTACGGTTGATACACTTGAAGCCGTAACATTGGTGATGATACAACTCTCGAATTTTGCTCCAAATACTGATCAAATTAGATATTCTATTTGAAGAAATTTTTTAGATACTTTCAACCTTCCGCATTTTTTGTCAGACACCTTCCTTCTCTACGGAGTTTCTTGATATTGATTCATGATGCGATCTGGCAATTCAACTTCAGCCGATTGGTTGATAGTGATTTTAACCCGCTCATTTCCTTTTCACTCATATTAATAACAAGTGTCACAATGAACTTTTCTTGGTTGATTTGTCAATTCTAAAACTATTCTACTATCAACTTTTTATATATTTTGCCAAAACTCTTAATTTTTTTAGATATCTCGTTGTGATAAGAATCCATGAATGCCAAATTGTTGCATGTTCATTTTGACTTGAATTCTCATATCTTAAATAATATTTCGATATTTATTTTTTAATTGATTATTTTCATATTCATAGAATTTCACTTGAAAATTTTCTATTTTTTCATTTTAATTTGTAAATTCTTGTTTTTCCGTTAGAAGGAATCAACCCTTCAACCATTCAATCAGTAAACTTTTTGGAAATTGGTAATTTTGATGAGAAAAAAATTCTACCCATTTTATTTTTACAGTTCCATCTTCAAAAAACAACATCTTGGAAAGGTTCAAATATGTTACGCTAATGCTTTGAGGGATTATCTGTTGTATTATGAAAATAAATTATTGTATGAAATATGTAGCTGAGTGGAATTATGGAAAATATTCAGAAATTTTCTACTTTGCATATAAGTATAATTATTTCCTTGGTTGGCTCATTCTATTGCACACTAGCGTTAAGAATGGACAACATATTGCTTCTTATAATGAAACTGTCTGTCACTGCAGTAGTAACAATAGTTGACAATTCATCAAGTACTATGCAAAAGTACCTTGAAATGTATGGATATGTTGGTGATAATTCACAGACAGAGTTTTCGACAGCTCTTAGTGATTTTCAAGAACGTTATAATTTACCTGTAGATGGGAGTTTGAATAATGAAACGAAGAATTTCATTGCGAGACCCAGATGTCGGTAAGGTGAAAATGAATATAGAGTGCACACTAAATGGAATAAAACTCATTTGAGGTGGTGTTTGTCTCGCTATCCACTTAACAATTATAAGGCTCATGATGAATATCTCCGTGTGTTCAAAAAAGCTTTCGAAATGTGGGAGAATGCATCAACTTTGGAATTTGAAATGGTGGCAACACCTAAAGAATCAGATATTACGATAACATTTGTAAAACTGGAGCATCAATTTCGTAGTTCTTGTATGGGTACCGCTTATTGTGGTTTTCCTCTTGATGGGCCTGGTGATATTCTTGCTCACGCTTACTTTCCTCAAGCACCTGACAATTGTTGAGAAATTCATTTTGATAGCGAAGAAAACTGGTATACAGGAGACGGTGAAATGCCGTATGGATATACAAATTTACTAATGACTGCTGTTCATGAAATTGGTCATTCTTTAGGATTGGCTCATTGTGATACAGAGAAAGCCATTATGTTTCCATGGTATCATCAACAATTTCGTCCTATACATCATGATGACATAACTGGACTTGAGGTGCTGTATGGTAGAAAGAATCGATTTGTTCCTATACCTAAGTATACACCTCCATCTACAACTACTACCCGGATAACTGCCACGTCCCGCAAAACATCTCCATCTACAACTACTACCCGGACAACCACCACAACACGTAAAATTTCTCCTGAAACCCGGATAACTACCACGACTCTCAAAACTTCTCCTGCAGTTCGTACTATCAGTAAACCCCACCTTTATCATTCACCGGAAGTTAGTGAAAATTTATGTGAAGTTACATCTCCACCAAATTCAATGTTTTTAGCGTACTCCCCAGGCTTTCCAAGCTTTCGATTATATATTATTGTGAAGGATTTATTTTGGAAAATAGATATTAACGATAAGAAAAAGAAAATAACTGAACCTGAAAAACTCATGGATTATCTACCCAATGAAGTGGCTACCAATGGTATAGATCACATTTTCCAAACTGGTACTGGTAATTTATTAGTTGCCAGCAGAAATAGATTTTATTCAAGTGCATTCCCTAGCTTACAAATCGATAGAGATATCGAAATTCCCTCTCTACCTCCAAATGCTAGGATGAATGCTCTCTTTCAAACGTATGCAGGGAAATCTTACGTATTCTATAACAATGCATCCTTTATTGAATTCAATGGGATGGATTTCACTGCAAAAGCAATAATCACTAGAGGTCGCATTGAAGATGCTTTTCCAGACATCACTAATGATATCACTACAGCATTTCGCTATATGGACGGTCAAATATATTTTTTTTAAAGAAAATACTTACTTCAAGTACAATGAGTTCCAGAGAAGACTTATTGAAGTAGGAGACTTCAATTGGAATATGTTCGATATTCCATGTCCGAGTAGTAAATTTTTGGATGACTTAAAAGATATGCTGTCGAAACTGATTTCTTTTTATGAATGAATTATTATTGTAATCACACACACACGTTGATTCGATATGAATAAAAAAATATATTGAAATTTAGCATTTTATTACATCATACATTTTTCAAAAGTACAATTTTTTCATCTGTATTCAAGTTGCGATTCCCGAAAGGGAGTGTGGGTTCGAATCCCACACCTAACATCCTTTTCGATTTATCTATCTAACTTCACTTTATGAAAATTTACTATACAAACTGATAACTAAATGGTAATTTTTAATATCAAATACAAAGCGCCCAGAACTGAGTGCGAGTAGTTGAAGCCTCATAACCACCAAAATACCCAAAGCTAAGTGCAATTGAGTAAAATTTACTATATAAGTGTGATACTGGTGATACTGGTACTTTTTGATCGGATTTTCCGCCTGATTTTAACGCTTCTAATTTTACTCGTTTTTTGGGACGCGAAAACATCCATTTTCGTTGCATTTTTTACGTGTTTTAACGCTTCTAATTTTAACTGTTTTTTTCGAACGCGAAAACGATGGTTTTGAACGATTTTGAAATGTCAAATCTCCATAAGAAATACATGTAAAAGTAAATTTTTATCGCTTGTAATACTGCTAAGCGTGACGTCACATACTACACCAAACATAACCATACTGCGTTGAGCGTAACGTTTTTTTTTTTTTCATTAACGAACCTTTTTTGAAATGACAGATGACAGTTGACTGACGAGTATAAACACCCTCGTCGAAGAACATCACATAGATGACAGATGTAATTCAATCTCTATGTATGGGTATGTCGTTGTTTCGAATCCCCATATTTCCAATGATACGTTTTTCTTCGACCCATTTTCCACCTAACAGTTGACAAATGACAGAGGCGACCATGTTTTTTCTCTATTTTCATATGTTGGTACACCTGGTATAGCATTTGACAAGCAGTCGTCATATTTTCCCTCTTAAGTGACGTATTTTGAGACACTCCGTTGTTTTTCTCTCTTAAATGATGCATTTTGAGAAACCCGGTTGTTTTTTCCTCTTAAATGTTGTATTTTGAAACACCACAGTTTTTATGGTTTAATTTTAGACTGTTTTTTGGAATGCGAAAAACGCATATTGTGGTCACATTTTTGCCTGTTTCAACGTTTCAAATTTTAGATGTTTATTTTGAAATGCGAAAAACGCATATTATGGTCGCATTTTTACATGTTTCAGCGGTTTTTTCTCTTAAATGATGTATTTTGAAACACCCTGTATACACTTTGACACACCCTGTTCATTTTCCCCTTCAACTGCGCATGTTGGTATACCTGGTATATATTTTTTTCTTAAATGGCAAACCCCACCACGATGCACGTTTATGAGACACCCTGTATTTTTTTTTCTTAAATGATGTTTTTTGATACACCTTGTATACGTAAAACGAAAACTTCTGAATCCCTGCATGCCCCAACCACACACACACACAGATGTTATTCAATCTCATACTTAAAAAAAAAAATTGTGCTGCCTAACTCCGCCTGATGATGGATAGTGAAAACGAAACAAAGACACATATATTGAGTGGCATTCTGAACGAAAAATTACAAACTTTTACGAATTAGCTTATTCTTATTTAAGCAATAAGTACATAACACATTAATATGTGCGGTTTACGGCCCTTATGACAGTTGACGTACGCAAATTCTATTATTTTCTTGATCTCCCATGAAAGTTGTCTTCTTAGAGTACCCGCACGTTTCTGTAACTTTACTAATAACGAAGATAGCCTCCTATGCCCTTTTGACCTCGGAAAATGCTTAACAATGTTTCTTGACATCCAAACGAATCTATTGATGCCAAAATCATCAAAATCAGACGACCGGAAGTGCCATTTTATTGCAGATTTGGACTCTCCTCGATGTGGGTAATCCGAATTTACTATTACTTTTATTCTATCTTAATTTTTTGAAACCGGAAGTGCTTATTTTTTGATGATTCGTACAGATCCAAAATATCATTAATGTATATATTGAACGACAGATGGCTCTGATGTATTCCTTGAAAACGAATTGGTATCGCACTTTAAAAATGACGGACCCCGTCACGATGCACATTTATGAGACACCCTGTATATATTTTTTGTCTCAACTGGCACGTTGGTACACCTGGTATATATTTTTTTCTTAAATGCCAAACCCCACCACGATGCACGTTTATGAGACACCCTGTATTTATTTTTTTCCTTAAATTTTGACACACCCTGTATACGTAAAACGAAAACTTCTGAATCCCTGCATACCCCAATGATGCGATGCTCCAATGATGTGATGATTCATTTTTCCGATGTATTTTGAAACACCCTGTATATAATTCGATTTTTGACAAACTGTTTTTTCTGTCATGTTACGTTGCTACACCGTGTATATATTTTTTCTTCCACAATTAAATTTAAAAACCTGCAACGTCCCACCCTCCGTAACTCTACTCCTCAATTTTAAATCCGGCAACACCCAACGTCACGCGGTGAACCCAGCGAGCTTCGTCAATGCGCATGCGTGTTTTGAAACATAGGTTGTACATCTACTTCCCAAAACGTTTGAGAGAAAAAACATGAATCATTAAGAGAAAAAACATGGCTGCATGAGTCAGATAAGAACGCTTCATTGGGGATATGGTGATTCGAAACAACTACTTGCCCATGTAGAGATGCAGACATCTAAATGTGTAATAAGAGGACATTTGGACTGTTCATTTAGGGAAAAAACATGGCGGCGTCTGATTGGTCAAAACTCATTATAGTTGTACAGGCACGTCTCACAAATTTTTCCATTTGGGACAAAAAATATACAAAGCGGACCAAAATCCTCGTCACTGTTAAAAAACGCACCATTGGAGGGGGTATTGAGGAAAATATATACAGGGCGTTTTGATTTAAACATTATAGCTGTTGGAAAATATATGACAGCTTCTGTCATTTGTCTAATCATAAATAGAAGAAAGATGACTGCTTGTTGATGACAAAAACATTGGAGGCGTCTGATTGGCCAACGCACATTCGTTGTACAAAAACAAATTAATAATTCACTGCACATTCGTTGTATAAAAACATGGCAGTTCACTAAGAGAAAATCACATGGCGGCCATCAAATCTAGTATATCAGGTGTGCCAACATATCATTCAAGAAAGAACATGGCCGCATGAGTCGGAGGAAAAATGTATCATTGGGGATATGGGAATTCGAAAAAACTACTTATCCATACAGAGAGATTAAATTCTGCAAAGAGAATGTTTGAATGATACTCGCTTGTATCATATGTGAAGTAGTCATTTAATTTCCAGTCATTACATCGGATTCGTTGAAGTTAGATCACCCCAGCGCAAAAGGTGTCATGAAGGGTACCTATAGGCGTTAACTCCATTCATTCGTTAGAGGCAAAAACATTTATGAACTCGAAATACTATCAATAGGGCATCAAAAAATGATTGTGTGTGTGTGAACGTTCTCAATTTTCACTTACGATATATAAAATGGGGCATTCGATGCAGTCATCGCAAAAACAAAGCAATCTACATGTACCATAGCTCCTACATTCCAACGTCGCAGATACCATGCCATACCAAGCAGCTGGATGAGTTATTTTTCCAAGGTAGAACAACGATAGCTTGCATCGAAAGAAATAATTATGAATCACTATATTAGACTATACAAAGATCCTCAGTTATAACGTGATATGTGTGGTAATGAAACTCGTGTAGAAAAATAGTCGTAAAATTTAGCCAAAATTATATGATTCAAACAAATATTTAATCGAATTGAATTTTATTTTTATAAATATATGAAATTATGTTGCAACGTTATCCGTTGTTTTTGTGAAACAGGCAAATCGAGCAATCGTTATCGGTTATTGAGAAACCGCGGACAGGAAATTCAGTTATTATGCCGGTCACGTATGCCACTGATGTTGCAAGGTTATCATTGATTGGAAAAACCCAAGACCAACATTGGTGTTCAATCTAAAAAGTAACGTTTATTGTTATCAGAATATTCTCGTAGCTTTACGTCATCACAGTCGTTATAAAAACAATCCGGGAGACGTGGCGAACGTTAGTTATTTGTCAGCCAGTGAAGAAAATTCAAGCAGTGATCAGTTAGATATCATCACTTATTTTTCGTTTTATATTTGTACATCTATCTCTCCATACAAAGTAAATTTTTAAACCTTTTTATTTTGTGATGAAAGTGTTTTTTCATTTGATTATGGAATTGAAATCGGGATACGCAATGTAATTTTGTTTGGTTTATTTCGGGAACAAGTTTTTCTATTGGACACTAGAATATGACAAGTTTTGTAGGCAGAGTAAGGGTTTACAAACAGGCATTATGTTTTCTCTCTGCAATAAAAAAGTTATGTATAAACAGGGTTTTTCATCAGGGAAAATTGTCATCTACCTATATGGTTATCAAAGAGCTGTATATGTCTAGCTGCCTAATGATTATTTCGAAAGTTTTTCACTTTGCGTGATAGATTATTTTTTCGTTTTATATTTTTGACAGTATGAACCCGTATATTTAACATTTTTTGTTGGAAGATGGGGATATTTGAGGCATCTTTTACCAATAAACTCGCTTTCAATATCCAAAAACTAACGACCGTGTGAATTTTCAAAGTTTTTACGAGATAGAATATTTTTTCGTTTTATATTTTTGACAATAAACCCGTATATTTTATATTTTTTATTGAAAGATGGAAATATTTGAGGCATCTTTTTTTCATATATTTGCTTCTGATATGCGAAAATAACGATTGTGTGAATTTTTAAAGTTTTTCACTTTACCATAAATAGATTATTTTTTCGTTTTATATTTTTGACAGTAAACCCGTATATTTTATATTTTATTTTGAAAGACGGGGATATTTGAGGCATCTTCTACCAATAAACTTGCTTTCAGTACCCAAAAATAACGATTGTGTGAATTTTTTAAAGTTTTTTCTCTTTACCATAAATAGAATATTTTTTCGTTTAAATTTTTGACAGTAAACCCGTATATTTTATATATTTTTAATTGAAAGATGGAAATATTTGAGGCATCTTTCATTGATAAACTTGCTTCTAATATGCAAAAAATAACGACTGTGTGAATTTTTAAAGTTTTTCACTTTACCATAAATAGATTATTTTTTCGTTTTATATTTTTGACAGTAAACCCGTATATTTTATATTTTATTTTGAAAGACGGGGATATTTGAGGCATCTTCTACCAATAAACTTGCTTTCAGTACCCAAAAATAACGATTGTGTGAATTTTTTAAAGTTTTTTCTCTTTACCATAAATAGAATATTTTTTCGTTTAAATTTTTGACAGTAAACCCGTATATTTTATATATTTTTAATTGAAAGATGGAAATATTCGAGGCATCTTTCATTGATAAACTTGCTTCTAATATGCAAAAAATAACGACTGTGTGAATTTTTAAAGTTTTTCACTTTACGTGA
Source organism: Chrysolina oricalcia (assembly GCA_944452925.2). Lineage (NCBI taxonomy): Eukaryota > Metazoa > Arthropoda > Insecta > Coleoptera > Chrysomelidae > Chrysolina > Chrysolina oricalcia. The sequence goes on from OX101824.2 coordinate 31,710,424, forward strand.
TGGAATATTTCTTCGTTTTATATTTTTGACAGTAAACTCGTGTATTTTATATTTTATTTTGAAAGATGGGGATATTTGAGGCTTTTTTAACAATGAAATTGCTTTCAATATCCAAAAACTAACGACCGTGTGAATTTTTAAAGTTTAAACGAGATAGAATATTTTTTCGATTAATTTTTTGACAGTAAACCCGTATATTTTATATATCTTATATATCTTTTATTGAAAGGTGGAAATATTTGAGGCATCTTTCATCGATAAACTTGCTTCCAATTTGCAAAAATAACGATTGTTTTTCACTTTACCATTAATAGATTATTTCTTCGTTTTATATTTTTGACAGTAAACTCGTGTATTTTTTATTTTATCTTGAAAGACGGGGATATTTGAGGCATCTTTCACCCATGAACTTGCTTTCAATATCCAAAAATAACGACTGTGTGAATTAATAAACTTTTTTTTTCTTTACCATAAATAGAATATTTTTTGTTTTATTTTTTGACACTAAACCTGTATATTTTATATTTTGTATTGAAAGATGAAGACATTTAAAGCTTTTTCACCATTACATTTTTTTGCAATATATAAACATACCCTTCACATAATTTTTCACTGTAACCTAGCGGTCTATATTTTTTTTCGTTATTTTGTAGTCAACAATTTTCACCAATATATATAACACAGTCTCGCGTAATTTTTCGTTGCATTTTATTGTCCTTGTATAACATTTTTCAAATTTCATTTATATTGTATCCCCGTATATTTCCACTAACAATTTTTGTCAATCATGGCTATCTTTTGTAGTTTTGATTATCTAACACCCTCGATTTTTCGTGTGATAACCGAAAGTTTTTGGGACCATGATTTTAAAAATAGCATTTTGTTGGGGCGTTAACAACTCGCTGCGAGTGCTGGCATGAAATGTTTAATTTTCGGCACTACATGCTATTAAATAAAACGCACTTACCTTAAAAGCCTCTGTATTTTCAATTATAATCCCTATTTTATTTATTGAATCACAAACTACACAAAACGATATCATTGCTGTTCACACTATATACTGCGAATAACATTTCATTTCTGGGCCAGAGCTAACAGGATGTACGATAAGAGCTCATAACAGGAAATACGTTTGCCTCAAAGATCCTTTCTGTAGGCTTACACCATAGATGAAATCACGAAGAACGTCTATTTTGGTCACATTTTGCGCTGTTCAGTTTAGATGAGGTGCGGGTGGTGTTTTAACTTAACCTCAAAGTACACGAGTCAATTGAAAAGTATTTAGGGTGCAAACGTCGTATGGCACGGTATGGTTTGGTATGGTGCAGTATGTTACGTTGACGAAATCGCGGTATAGTTATGTATGTATTGATTACGCAAACGTAGTATGGTTTGGTTGTTACAATTTATCTACTACGCTTACTCAACAGCTATTGAGGAAAATGGTCGACTTTTCCCACACGAAAGCACGCCAGGTACCCTTACGAGGGGAGTGTACCGACTTTGGTGTCTTTAATCCCTCTCTACAATGGAGGTTGTCACCATCAAAAGTCAGGTATAAACAGTGTTTTTCGTTCAGAGGGAAATTGTTACTAAAGGTTATCAAAGAGCTATTTTTCTCTAGCTGTCTGTCTGTTTGTCTTACAATTTGTCTACAAACCTCGTACAACACTATTCGAATTGTTTTCGGGCATGTTTCTTGTCACAAAAAAACTTCAAATATGGAACCTATATTTACCCCCGACAAATACTGGACGTTTTATATAATATAATACTCTCCCATCTTTTCAATCACTCTCTCTGTCTGCTGTCATGTGGTGCCATATACACCCCTCTAACGTGGTGATGCTATATCTTTCTCTCTTTCGGGGGATAAACTGCTGAAATATTGAAATCTAGGGTTTTCCTCATATTTGGTGTGGTTATGGTAACGTTTTGCGTTCGCGTTAAGCGATCGCGTACTCTTGAACTCACTTTGTACCAATCCAAAGGTTAACTCTTGAACGGTGCACCCTCACTATTTGATAAATTTAACTGATATTTACCATCAGCCCCATTTCAATTATATAACCGTTTCAAAAACTCCAATATGTTGAAGTTTCAATCACCGACGTTCTGACGGTGATTCAAAATTTACCCCATTTACGTTTGACCGTGGCGTAGACTGCCATGGTCCAAAATCGTACCATTTTTGCATTTTGAAGCATTATTATTTGATAAATTGAAAATTCACCAAAATCTGAGGTTGCTTGTATAATTCATTCATATATATTTGTAGTCAAATGATTTCTGACTGAAATTAATTTTTTGATGAAATGTCATGGTAGTCGATATTTGCTACACCAATTAAAATCACTCCATTCTTCTTTCTATGCCAACATTATTTGATAAATTCAACTACGTTTTGCCAAATTCCAACTGCGCATGTTTAAAGAATATTCTGAAATATTTGGTCTGAATTTGATGTGACAAAGCTCAACTGCGCATGTGCACTTCCATTTTGGCAAAGGTCTACCAACAGCTCACTTTGTTGATTATAATCACGCCGAGAACGGCACGTTGAGATTTTGTAGGCGCAAAAAAATACCAAGTATCAACTACTGTCTTAGCTAATACCCCACACATTAAATTCGGATAGGAATGAAACACAAATTTATTTGTTGCTGTATATTAGTTTTATTCTTCATCGCGATATTATTATCTGTATAGCAGGATGTTCGAATATTAGTGTTCCTAATATGATGCTCAATATGTTTCTTAGATGAGAATAAACGTTGAGAATTCCTTCTTCTTTTAGGTGGATACAACAAAGGTATAATATTTCGGTACTTCCATGAGCTGTTAGCATTCACTGGTTCATCTGTTTCGTATCTTTGTTTGTGAGCGTTGGTTAGCATCAAAATATTTTTGTAAACACCCAAGTCTTTGGCTGTATAATGTTCAAGAAATCGTTTCAGTAACAACTGAAGTAATCCCTCCGTAAGGTTGAAATGCTTGTCTCCTATACATAGTTTATCGTTTTCATATTGTACAGGAGTAACATATCCGTCCTCGAAACGGAGCCCATAAGTATCAGACTCGATCATTCTTTCTTGCTTTGAGCTCCCCTTTTGTTCGCTGCATAGATCTATTCTGCTATGCATATTTTGTGACATATTGAATGTAACTTAATTCGCTATACTCCAACATATCTATATATATATATGTATCCGCCACATACTGCATCATACATAGCCATACTGCGTTAAGCGTAAACGTCACATACAGCACCATACCAAACCATACTGCGCTAAGCGTGACCTCACATACTACATCATACATAGCCATACTGCGTTAAGCGCAACGTCACATACTGCACCATACCAAACCATACTGCACTAAGCGTAACGTCACATACTGCGCCATACATAGCCATACTGCGTTAAGCGTAACGTCACATACTGCGCCATACATAACCATACTGCGTTGAGCGTAACGTCACATACTGCGCCATGCACAGCCATACTGCGTTTAGCGTAAACGTCACATACTGCGCAATACTGCTCTACACAAAATCGGTATCGTTACCGTTTTTGTTCAGTGTTTCTGTGGACGTCAGCATTAAGCGTTTCCGTGGGCGTTAGCGTTCAACGTTTTCGTTAGCGTTTAGCGTCAGCGTTTTCGTTAGCGGTTAGCGTTTTCATAGCTAAAACTAGGCTAAAACTAGCTTAGGGAGTAGCGTTAGATTGAAAATCTGCTATGCATGAATGTTATTTGTAGAATAACAATACATTACCAAAATACGAATTGTCAATCAAATGAAATATTTGGGGATTATGATTGACTCGCATCTAAGATGGAACTACCAAATCTCAAACGTTACCAAAACGTTGAGGTGTCTGCTACTGAAATTCAAATACCTGAAGAAAATTCTCGACCTTACATAATTGAAAACAGTGTATTATTCCCCAGTGGAGTCGCGCTTGCAGAATGCAATATTAAGCTGGGGAGGCGCTACAAATACTCATTTGAAACAATTAGATATACAGAAAAAAATTATTAAAATAATTTATATCCAAAAAAATATTTACCTCTCAAACTTGTTATTTACAATGGCGAGTGTACTAAATTTGAGGCAACTATATACGTATAATATAATCATCAACATATATAACGATAAATCATTAATATAAAAGGTAGATAACATTTATTTATTTATTTATTTATTTATTTATTTATTTATTTATTTATTTATTTATTTATTTATTTATTTATTTATTTATTTATTTATTTATTTATTTATTTATTTATTTATTTATTTATTTATTTATTTATTTATTTATTTATTTATTTATTTATTTATTTATTTATTTATTTATTTATTTATTTATTTATTTATTTATTTATTTATTTATTTATTTATTTATTTATTTATTTATTTATTTATTTATTTATTTATTTATTTATTTATTTATTTATTTATTTATTTATTTATTTATTTATTTATTTATTTATTTATTTATTTATTTATTTATTTATTTATTTATTTATTTATTTATTTATTTATTTATTTATTTATTTATTTATTTATTTATTTATTTATTTATTTATTTATTTATTTATTTATTTATTTATTTATTTATTCATTCATTCATTCATTCATTCATTCATTCATTCATTCATTCATTCATTCATTCATTCATTCATTCATTCATTCATTCATTCATTCATTCATTCATTCATTCATTCATTCATTCATTATTTATTTATTTATTTATTTATTTATTTATTTATTTATTTATTTATTTATTTATTTATTTATTTATTTATTTATTTATTTATTTATTTATTTATTATTTATTTATTTATTTATTTATTTATTATTTATTTATTTATTTATTTATTTATTTATTTATTTATTTATTTATTTATTTATTTATTTATTTATTTATTTATTTATTTATTTATTTATTTATTTATTTATTTATTTATTTATTTATTTATTTATTTATTTATTTATTTATTTATTTATTTATTTATTTATTTATTTATTTATTTATTTATTTATTTATTTATTTATTTATTTATTTATTTATTTATTTATTTATTTATTTATTTATTTATTTATTTATTTATTTATTTATTTATTTATTTATTTATTTATTTATTTATTTATTTATTTATTTATTTATTTATTTATTTATTTATTTATTTATTTATTTATTTATTTATTTATTTATTTATTTATTTATTTATTTATTTATTTATTTATTTATTTATTTATTTATTTATTTATTTATTTATTTATTTATTTATTTATTTATTTATTTATTTATTTATTTATTTATTTATTTATTTATTTATTTATTTATTTATTTATTTATTTATTTATTTATTTATTTATTTATTTATTTATTTATTTATTTATTTATTTATTTATTTATTTATTTATTTATTTATTTATTTATTTATTTATTTATTTATTTATTTATTTATTTATTTATTTATTTATTTATTTATTTATTTATTTATTTATTTATTTATTTATTTATTTATTTATTTATTTATTTATTTATTTATTTATTATTTATTTATTTATTTATTTATTTATTTATTTATTTATTTATTTATTTATTTATTTATTTATTTATTTATTTATTTATTTATTTATTTATTTATTTATTTATTTATTTATTTATTTATTTATTTATTTATTTATTTATTTATTTATTTATTTATTTATTTATTTATTTATTTATTTATTTATTTATTTATTTATTTATTTATTTATTTATTTATTTATTTATTTATTTATTTATTTATTTATTTATTTATTTATTTATTTATTTATTTATTTATTTATTTATTTATTTATTTATTTATTTATTTATTTATTTATTTATTTATTTATTTATTTATTTATTTATTTATTTATTTATTTATTTATTTATTTATTTATTTATTTATTTATTTATTTATTTATTTATTTATTTATTTATTTATTTATTTATTTATTTATTTATTTATTTATTTATTTATTTATTTATTTATTTATTTATTTATTTATTTATTTATTTATTTATTTATTTATTTATTTATTTATTTATTTATTTATTTATTTATTTATTTATTTATTTATTTATTTATTTATTTATTTATTTATTTATTTATTTATTTCATTTATTTATTTATTTATTTATTTATTTATTTATTTATTTATTTATTTATTTATTTATTTATTTATTTATTTATTTATTTATTTATTTATTTATTTATTTATTTATTTATTTATTTATTTATTTATTATTTCATTTATTTATTTATTTATTTATTTATTTATTTATTTATTTATTTATTTATTTATTTATTTATTTATTTATTTATTTATTTATTTATTTATTTATTTATTTATTTATTTATTTATTTATTTATTTATTTATTTATTTATTTATTTATTTATTTATTTATTTATTTATTTATTTATTTATTTATTTATTTATTTATTTATTTATTTATTTATTTATTTATTTATTTATTTATTTATTTATTTATTTATTTATTTATTTATTTATTTATTTATTTATTTATTTATTTATTTATTTATTTATTTATTTATTTATTTATTTATTTATTTATTTATTTATTTATTTATTTATTTATTTATTTATTTATTTATTTATTTATTTATTTATTTATTTATTTATTTATTTATTTATTTATTTATTGAATACATCCAGCAGATTCGTAAACCCAATTACAGGTGTACATAATGTCTATTGCGAACATGATTTCATAAGTAGGTATAGGTATTGCAAAAGAGTGAAAAGAAAAGCAAATTTGAATAGCTAAGATAGAACATGAAACTGTATCTGTACCATTAGTTGGGTAATAGGTGATGTATCGTGCGTTTGAAATGTGATAGGTTGGAAAAGAAAATATCTACGTTGCTTAAGTTATTATAACTTCGACACATTGTTGAGATGGGACAGTGAAAATGATGAAAAAGAACCTAGTTCAAATACTATTATGTAATAAGTCCATAGGACAACGATGCTTTCTTTTTCTATCTATAGAAAGAGATTTGTTTGAAGTCCTTTTCAATTAAATATTAGGAATTATACGATTATTCAACGAAACCTCCCAGCATATCTATAGCAATAAACTCATAAGACATGATCAAAGAAACCCTTGCTCAACCTTATGGGTCCTAATGGGTTCCCTCCGGAGTCGTTCGTTTTGCAAAAATTCTTGGGAAATATTTGTAACATTTTGTAATTTATAACAACTAGTATTAGTAATATAGTAAAGTCACGCACAAGGAGTATAACAGCTAACAACTGTTGTACACTTCTGTGGCTCTCCTATGTTTATTTGTAACATTTTTTCAATTCCATCAATTGTATCTGTTTTCTTTTATGCAAATATTTATTATTTTTATTACTATTATTATCCATTTCTATTTCGCAGGATTTTTAAAATCTCATTGAAAATGCATTTCAATGATTTATCATTATTCGCTAGGATGATAATGAAAAAGAAAAAGAGTTTGAAATTTTGATATTATTTATTATGGATATCTAAACATTGAACATGTCATTCCGCCCCAATAAGTACAATCGTATTTCTCAAATAGCTGTTCAGATTCCTTATTACTACAGAAAGCTGTAAATTCTTCACGATTTTTAATTTGAGTGATGAGTTTAGCTGCATATCCTCTTCTGCGATACTCCACCAACGTATGAATGTAATTGATAGTTTTAGGATCGGTATGTTTCTTCAGAGGGTCAAAATCCATGGTTGAGAGCAACGTAAATGCTGCTGGTTTATCATCGGTGTAAATGATATAACAGCTGATTTTTTTGTCATAATACCACTGCTGAATCAAATCATTTTTTTATATTCAACTGTTTAATTTTCTTAGCCGCTTGATGACCATGAAATAACCTCACTGTTTCCATCTTCTGCTGAGAATCAACTGACTGATGGAGACTTTCTCTAAGAAATAACCTTTAATCATCACCCCCCCCCCCTTTTATTTAATAAAAAACTCTGATCACAGAATTGTCAATTGCTGAAAGGTTCACAGGTTGGTTATTCTATGTATTAGAAAAACAAGCGAACGATATGCGTCACTTTGCATACATTTTTATAAGAATCGAAGCCTTAAAATGCCAAGATCACATCAAGTAGAAACGTGAGATAAGGTGTGAATGATAAAGTGTTGAAGGTAGCATCTTGCAGACACCCATTTAATATTTTCACCTGATGAAAAAAATATTCTAATTTTCATTAAACTGTCATCATATGATTTTGGAGTGATATTTGAAGGCATTTGAACAATTTTGAGTGTTACTCGGCTTTTGTAATATTCATTCATCGGCGACGCTGACTTGACATGCGTGTGACAAGGTCACACATTGGTCGTTACAGTTTCGCCGCTTTATCTATTCATCGAAGATCGCTAAGTGAGTTGTAGAATTTAGGTGGACATTCGAATTTGGAAGGCCATTTGAGACGCATGGAATTGAACTCAGGGTGATTCATTCTTGGATTAAAACAATAAAGCGAGGGGGGGCTTGAACTCGAGATGTGTGCAACATTTGAGCGTAACATGAAGTGTTGGATCAAATTTCATATTGAGACTAGGATCGAACTCTGGTTGGCTCATATGATTTTATCATGAGTTTCAACAAGTCGGATCATATGTATTACAACAGGTTCGATCTGTGTCTATGATATAAAATTCAACCCGTCCGATTGAGCAGTTGAATTCGATTTTTATTTCATAAATGATTATGAAAACCAAAGCTTAAAATGCTACAAATTTCATGATTTATGGTAAAAGCATTACTTTGGAGACTAATGCACACATTGTCTGAAAACTGAGGCCTTTTGAAAGCGTTCAGTCTTATGGAAACTGAAGCATACATGGTCTGAAAACTGAGGCCTTTTGAAATTGTTCAGTCTTCCGTTCGAATTTGATTCGATTTTTATTTTATAAATGTATAAATGATGTGCATTTTATGGAAATCAAAGCCAAAAAATTATGCAAATCCCACGATATTTGGAAAATGCACATCTTATATGAGAATCACAGCACAGATTGTTTGAAAACTGGAGGCTTTTCGACTGAGACCTTTTGAAAGCGTTCAGTCTTCCGTCCGAGTTGAATTTGAGTCTATATTTCATAAATGTATTAATGCAACAATTAACATGCATATTTATGGGAATCAAAGCTTAGAAATGTTACAAATCCCTCGATATTTTATAAATGCACCACTTTGATACGTATTCTTATGGAAATTCGAGCACACATTACCTGAAAACGGGGGCCTTGGAAGCCGATCAGGTTTTTGATCGATAGATTTTTTTATGAAATAAGTCAACACCCCCCACCCTTTCATTCAGCGTTCAGTCTTTCGTCCGACTCGAGTTTACATTAGGCTTATCTCTATTAAGTTTCATTGGTTTACTTTAAAACGTTAAACGTTCAACACTTGACTTTTATTATTATATTGCAGTAATGTCTATGTTTGCTGATTTAGTTCAGTACATCGCTGCTTTACTAGAGCTCATCAAGCCAAATGATGAAGAGAATATTCGTAAGGGATTGGTTGAATGTGCAAAGGGTGCGAAACGAGTTAAAAATGCCATGTGTTATGCTGCTTCTGTGGGGGAAAAGAAGCATCTGGAAGCATGTTTGCGGAATATCCGGAGCATGAGGAACCACTTCAAAGCCATGCAGAAGAAGGGGGCAGGGCATTCTTCAAGAACTGAGGCTGCGTATAGGCGGGTACGCTGGGATGATTCTGATTCTGCTTTCAATTCTAGAATCCGCACTGGAGTCATCACCAATCTGAAACATAAGGACCCCGGTGCTTTCTTAAGCGATTGTAAAGCACTTTTCAAGCGGCGGATACAAAATGCATTTAAATTAAATCAAGCCCTCAAGGTGAATGCGATATTTTGCGGAGAATTTGTAATTACTAAGGCGAACAAGACGATTACTGAATACAAATACTTCACAACATCCAACTCAGCTATCTACCCTGATATAGATTTGAACGAGTGGTTTGAGGCTAAGGTTATCGCTCCTATCGCCAAAGAGCTTGAGGAGTTCCAAGAACGTGATAGTGTCTGGGCTTTGCAGAAAGTAGTCAATTTGGGGGTAAACATCAATAAGTTCACCCCACAACTTGGATCTTCGTACATCGAACTACCTCCTCAGATTAGGAAAAAAAACGCGTGCGTAAATGTGCAGAATGACAACCAGGCATGTTTTGCGTGGGCCGTTACTTCAGCTCTGTATCCAATGGAGAATAATCCCCATAGAATCAGTAATTACCCTCACTACTCGAAGGTTTTAAAGTTGAAAGGGATCCAGTTTCCAATGACTATCGGGCAAATCCCTAGATTTGAGAAGCAGAATAATGTATCGATCAACGTGTATATCCTTCAAAAGATGAAAAAATCCTTTGAAACTCTACCAACATATTTAAGGATAAAAAGGATAGACATGTGAATTTGCTTCTGGTTCAGGATCAATATTGTGATGATTTTGCTCCTACAAAATACCATTTTGTATGGATCAAAAGTTTATCGAGGCTTTTATCGAGACAGCTGAGTAAACATCAAAGTATTTTTGTGACAGATGTCTTCATTATTTCCATAGCGAACAAAAGCTCGACAGACACCTCGAAGATTGCAAGAAACTGAATGAAACTGCTATAAAAATGCCGGAAGCTGGGAAAAACACTTTGAAATTTAAAAATTTAAAAAATAAAGAAAAGGCTCCATTCGTGGTGTATGCAGACTTGGAGTCTGTTTTGGAATCCACCGGAGATCCCAAGAAGCCTCAGCATCACGTTCTAGCTGCCGTCGGTTACTATCTCAAATGTGCCTATGATGATAGTCTATCTTTCTACCGGAGCTATCGTGGGCAGGACTGTATGGTATGGTTCGCTGATGAGTTGAATCAATTGGCTGAGGATATGGCAACGGTCTTCTGGTGTCCTTATGATATTGATATAACTTGGGTGCAGGAAGCACAATTCAAACTTGCAACACGCTGTCATATTTGCGAGCAGCCTTTCACTCCGGAATGTAAGAAGGTTCGTGATCACAACCACCTTATTTCTGGAAATAACTATCGGGGAGCTGCTCACGAAGGGTGCAATATCAACTACAAGGACTCTCATACTGTTCCTGTTGTTTTCCATAACTTGAGCGGATATGATGCCCACTTCATCGTCACAGATATCGCTACAAGAATGGCAAGAAAGGTTGATCTTCTTCCAATAACCAAGGAAAAATATATTTCCTTCACAAAGCATGTGGATGAGTCTTCTATTCAGTTCCGTTTCATTGATAGTTTCCGTTTTATGGCTTCTTCATTGGATAAACTAGCATCCTATCTTCCAGAGTTCCCCAATCTCAAGTCGCAGTTCACCGATACTGAACACCTTGAACTGTTGACGAAGAAAGGAGTCATGCCATATGATTATATTGATTCTTTTGATCGATTCGCTGAGACAGCTTTACCATCTCAAGATAAATTCTATAATAAGCTTGAAAATAAGCCCTGCCCCCGACGTTTATATCAACGAGCTCAAGATGTATGGACCACCTTCAACTGTCAGAATCTCGGCGATTATGTGGATTTATATATGAAGACTGATATTCTTCTGTTGGCGGATGTCTTCGAAACGTTCAGAACCTGCATCCTCAAGTCCCATAAACTAGACCCCGCCCACTATTTTACGTTGCCAGGTTACACGTGGGACGCCATGATGAAGTACACTGGGATTGAGTTCGAACTTCTCACTGATGTCGACATGTTTCTATTTGTCGAGCGAGGCATTCGAGGAGGTCTGAGTCAAGTTTGCTCCAAACGTTGAGCTCACGCAAACAATAAATACATGCCTAACAGCTATAACCCATCCAAACCCTCAACGTTTCTGATGTACTTCGATGTCAACAATCAGTACGGATTGGCTATGTCGCAGTACCTTCCTTATGGTGGGTTTCAATGGGCAGATACCAATATTGATGTATCCACAATACCTGACGATGCCGATGAAGGATACATTCTAGAAGTTGACTTGAAATATCCCCAATACTTGCACGATAAGCACAAGGATATTCCATTTTGCCCCGAACATATATGTTGTAAGACGAAAAAACCTCCGGTGGAAGCTAAGCAGCTAACAAAATTGATGGCGACTCTCTACAATAAGACCAAATGTATAATCCATTATAGAGCATTGAAGCAGGCTTTAATTCATGGGTTGGTCTTAACTAAAATCCACAGTGTCCACAAATTCAAACAATCACCTTGGCTTAGATCCTATATAGATCTGAATACGGAGCTCCGCAAGAAGGCAACAAATGACTTTGAAAAAAACCTGTACAAGTTGATGAATAATGCTGTCTTTGGTAAAACTATGGAAAACGTCCGGAAGAGAGTCAACATCCGCCTTCTAACTAAGTGGAGTGGAAGATATGGTGCAGAAGCCTACATCTCCAAGCCTGAGTTTAAAAACTGCACCATCTTCAGTGAAAACTTAGTGGCTGTTGAGCTCAACAAGCTGCGAATTTTCCTAAATGAACCGATCTATGTAGGACAGGCTATACTAGATTCAGCAAAAACTACCATCTATGATTTTCACTACGGCAATATGGCTGAACGTTTCAGGAAAGACTGTTCCTTTATGTACACTGATACAGATTCTCTCGTATATGAGCTGCATCAGGACCCCTACGTAGTGATGAAGGAGGACTGCCATACTCGTTTCGATACTACAGACTATCCTTCCGATAACATTTATGGCATCTCCTTAGTCAATAAAAAAGTCCTTGGGATGATGCAGGATGAGAATAATGGTGTACCGATGACGGATTATGTTGGTCTCCGTTCAAAATTATATGCTACAAAGGTGTTTACATCTGAAATTGATACTGAGGAGAAAATAAATAAATTGCGTGAAGATGGGTATGATGATGACGAAATTGCGATGGAATTGAAAAATTTGGGTAGCACGAAGAAAGCGAAGAGGGTTAAAACTTCAGTTGTAAGAAATAACATTACGTTTGATGACTGTGTAGAGTGCTTAGAAGATTGAAACCGAAAAACTGTGACACAACACCATATTCATTCCAAAAATCAGGTGGTCTGCTCCATCGTTCAGGAGAAGATTGCCCTCTCACCCGAAGATGATAAGAGATATTTGATTCCAGGAACTGATGAAACTCTTCCATGGGGACATTATTCAATTCCTATTATGGGTGATATTGAAGACAATTCTATGGATATGGACGAAACACTGCCATGAAAATACTATTCAATCTAATCATACATATCAATCACTATGTAAAAATGTATCAAAATAAAAATGTAAAATTTGATAATGACTATCTCTCCCACGACTATAAATAACAAACCCCATATCAAGAACATTTGGAACGTCTTCAAAAAAAATGTTGGAAACGTCTGCTGAATAAAACTTTTGGATCTTTAATATGTTTATATGAATAATTTCTGCTCACTCCCACGATGACAAATCTTTACTACCTAGTGTACAAGCAGTAGGATTGAAGATAATTTTCAGCAGTAAGGTCGAATATAATTTTCGTTCAATTTGATTGGTGGTTATGCTATGCCTAATGGAGAGCCTTCCACAATGAAAAAGGGTAACGCATTGGCAGTCCTACCTCTTGGGTGATGTGGAAACGGACTTTGCAAAATGTCATCATGGGAAATGAGTAGATTTTTTTGGTTATCTCTATATATTACTTCAAATGCATGGAGATCTTTGTATGATCTAATGGTGATTCTGAAAAATAACTCATCCAGCGGCATGACATCATCATAATCCGTGGTATCTGAAACGTTGGAATGTAGGAGCTATGGAACATGTAGATTGCTTTGTTTTTGCGATGACTGCATCAAATGCCCCATTTTATATATCATAAGTGAAAATTGAGAACGTTCACACACACACAATAATTTTTTGATGTTTTGGATTGACGTGGCCTTTACTTGATGGAAATTCATAGTATATGACACTAAGGTAAACACGATTCAATTTCCACAGATTTATTGTCTTCGCGACATGTTTCGATACACTGTATCTTTTTCAAGCGAATGTAATACATTAAATTATTCTACCTTGAACATTACTTAAATACCCTTCTTAACAATTGAGGTAATTAGGAGCTACCTATGATAAAAATAAAATTGACAATACAATGTAGGTAGATACCTGGAAATCTCAAAACATATCTACTACTTAATTAGTTGAAAAGGTTCAACAAAGGGGAACTATTAAGGTCCAATTGATCATTTAGTAAACAATTCGAATTTTTCAATTTATTAATTTCCAAGAATTCTTAATAATTAAGTCTAATACCTTTATTTTCAACATGAAGGATTTCAAAGTTTTCATCGAAGTCATGGTCTTCTTCCAAAATATGATTGGCATATGTTGAATGTGTTTTATTATTTACATAATTCATACGGTGCTCACGTACACGGCTTTTGTAGGCCAGACTGGTAGACCATTCAAAAGCCGTGTACGTGAGCACCGTATGAATTATGTAAATAATAAAACACATTCAACATATGCCAATCATATTTTGGAAGAAGACCATGACTTCGATGAAAACTTTGAAATCCTTCATGTTGAAAATAAAGGTATTAGACTTAATTATTTAGAATTCTTGGAAATTAATAAATTGAAAAATTCGAATTGTTTAGTAAATGATCAATTGGACCTTAATAGTTCCCCTTTGTTGAACCTTTTCAACTAATTAAGTAGTAGATATGTTTTGAGATTTCCAGGTATCTACCTACATTGTATTGTCAATTTTATTTTTATCATAGGTAGCTCCTAATTACCTCAATTGTTAAGAAGGGTATTTAAGTAATGTTCAAGGTAGAATAATTTAATGTATTACATTCGCTTGAAAAAGATACAGTGTATCGAAACATGTCGCGAAGACAATAAATCTGTGGAAATTTAATCGTGTTTACCTTAGTGTCATAATTTTTTGATGCCCTATTGATAGTATTTCGTGTTCATAAATGTTAATGCCTCTAACGAATAGATGGAGTTAACGCCTAAAGGTACCCCTCATGACACCTTTTGCGCTGGGGTGATCTAACTTCAACGATACCGATGTAATGACCGGAAATTAAATGACTACATCACATATGATACAAGCGAGTATCATTCAAACATTCTATTTGGATAATTTAATCTCTCTGTATGGATAAGTAGTTGTTTCGAATTCCCCTATCCCCAATGATACATTTTTCCTCCGACTCATGCGCCCATGTTTTTTCTCGAATGATATGTTGGCACACCTGGTATACTAGATTTGATGGCCGCCATGTGTTTTTCTCTTAGTGAACTGCCATGTTTTTATACAACGAATGTGCAGTGAATTAATAATTTGTTTTTGTACAACGAATGTGCGTTGGCCAATCAGACGCCTCCAATGTTTTTTTCATCAACAAGCAGTCATCATTTTTCTATTTATGATTAGACAAATGACAGAAGCTGTCATATATTTTCCAACAGCAATAATGTTTAAATCAAAACGCCCTGTATATATTTTCCTCAATACCCCCTCCAATGGTGCGTGTTTTTACAGTGACGAGGATTTTGGACCGCTTTGTATATTTTTTGTCCCAAATGAAAAAATTTATGAAACGTCCCTGTACAACTATTATGAGCTTTGACCAATCAGACGCCGCCATGTTTTTTTCCCTAAATGAACAGTCCAAATGTCCTCTTATTACACATTTAGATTTCTGCATCTCTACATGGGCAAGTAGTTGTTTCGAATCTCCATATCCCCAATGAAGCGTTCTTATCTGACTCATGCAGCCATGTTTTTTCTCTTAACGATCCATGTTTTTTCTCTCAAACGTTGTTGGACACCCTGTATATACGTTGACAACAAGCCGCCATGTTTTTTTCTCTTAATCGATGTATTTTGAGACAACCTGTATACCAAATTTAACAGCTGCCATGTTTTTTTTCTCTGTCTTATGTCATTTGACAAGCAGCTATGTTTTTTTCTCTTAAATGTTGCGTTGGTTCACCCGGTATACCAATTTTCATAGCTGCCATGTTTTTTTCTATTAAATACCAAGTTGGTACACCCTGTATGGTAGCAGCCATGTTTTTTCTCTTAAATACTATGATGGTACACCCTGTATGGCAGCAGCCATGTTTTTTCTCTTAAATACTATGATGGTACACCCTGTATGGCAACAGCCATGTTTTTTCTCTTAATCGATGTATTTTGAGACACCCGGTATACCAAATTTGACAGCCGCCATGTTTTTTCTCCTAAATGCTGTTTTTTTTCTGTTTCATGACATTTGACAGCCGCCATGTTTTTTTCTCTTAATCGATGTATTTTGAAACACCTGGTATACCAAATTTGACAGTTGCCATGTTTTTTCTCTTAAATGCCAAGTTGGTACACCCTGTATGGCATCAGCCATGTTTTTTTCTCTCAAATACTATGATGGTACACCCTGTATGGCAGCAGCCATGTTTTTTTCTCTAAAATGCCTAGTTGGTTCACCCGGTATACCAAATTTGACAGACGCCATGTTTTTTTCTCTTAATCGATGTATTTTGAGATATCTGGTATACCAAATTTGACAGCTGCCATGTTTTTTTCTCTCAAATGCCAAGTTGGTACACCCTGTATGGCAGCAGCCATGTTTTTTTTTTCTTAAATACTATGATGGTACACCCTGTATGACAGTAGCCATGTTTTTTTCTCTAAAATGCCTAGTTGGATGATGGTATCGCGCTCGGCACTGGACAATTGTTATCAATCTAAGGGATCTATCGCGATCACGTCACAGCTGAACGCCAAGCAGCGACGCTCCGATTTTTTCCCCCCACCCCAAAAAGAGCCAAAATGTGCATTTTTGAACCTTGGCGTTTTCCCGTGTTAATTTACATAAGAGATGTGTTGGAAGTACATATACTGAGGTATTCAGTGAAGGTGGACCTTAAGAATTGCAAATGACATTCGCCATTCAATGTCTCCTGGAAAATATATGGCCTATTGAATACACCGCAATTTGTGAAACGACTCCCATCGGTACAAATGATGTTATTTAAAAAATTCTCATCTCTTACGATTTGTCTACGCAAGCAGTTGCAGAAATTTCTTCTTCTTTCGGGATCTCCTGGATATATTTTATGAACCGTTTTAATTTTGTAACATTTAAAATTTTGCTTCCTGAGAGTGCGCCAAACTGTCGTTTGTGACAAATTCAATTCATCTGCAATTTGTACCGATGATTTCGATGAATTTTCATCAACCTAAAATTCAGTGATATTACTGAGAGTTTATTAAAATAAAAAAAACTTACTTTTTCAACAATATTTTTCTCTATTTCGGCTGAAGTTCTGTTACCATATCTTTTGCGAGGCTTCTTGAATGATCCAAATTCGCTGAGATTTTTGTCTGATTTCTGGAACAAAGTTTCATGCGGTTGACGCATTTCGGGATAAATTTCTATATACCAACTGAAGCATAACTGTTTCTATGGTTTTCATAATAAATTTTCATCATATCCCGTTTTTCTTCAGCGGAAAACATCATTTTTACACCAATAAACTCACAAATATGAAAAATGTCAAAATATTATAGACAATTATCCTCATAGTCTACTGAGATTTCATCGGTATTAAACATGATAACTAAAGTCATTAGCAACTTATAGGTAGGTATTATACTAACTAGCGAAAATGTGGTGTTATGATCTTTCTATCTCCAGGAATCACTTATGGTGCAAGAAAATGTGGAAGACTTGCGATTGAGAATTTTGAATGCTTTCGCAACAATGCAGCAAAGAAGCGTATTAAGGGCAATAAATAATATGAAAAACGAGTTCAAAAATGTCTTGAAATGGAAGGACTCCAATTCGAACATTTATTGCGCCATTAATTTTTTTGTGTATGTAAATTACTTCATTTCAATTTTAATTACAATTGTAGTGTTCGTTTCAGATGTAAGTATTGCTATCATTTCTTTTTCAGCTTATCAAAATATATATAATCTATTTTTTTTAAATATGTTTCAGATAATCATAAAAGGTTTTGTTATTCGAAGTTCATTGTTGAAAACGCTCAAAGAACATTGAAAATGTGAATAAATATGAATTGGTACCTCAAAATGAAAAAAATGCTCTCAAAAAACACTACATGGGGAGACGTGAAAGTTGCTATTGTGTTTTTATTTAACTCAATCAACCAATTTCCAGGGCCGTAATTTAAAAAGGAATAGTTCATCCAATTATAATAAAATATTACCGAAATATCCCGAAATAAAAAATTAAATCAAATTTCTCAGTATGAAGTGAACGTCTACGATCTAAAAACTACAACAAAAAATACAGGTCCATATTTAAAAATTCAAAGATGGGGGTTTCCCAAGTCAGATGACACCCTGTATAAAAGATTCATAGACATATTCTGATAGCCCACATCAAGTGCCAATAGCAAAATGTAGACAGATTTTCAATATGTCTGCGAATAAAGAAGATACAGGCAAAAAAATTTATTTGGGATTTTTTTGTTATTCCTGTATATCTCCAGAACCAAAAGAGCTAAATTTGATTTTTTCACATCATTGAATTGGTCTATAATACGCATTTTTGCCACAATTCATCCGACACTTTATCTCTGTATAGCCCTGTATAAAAACTTGTTTTATTTATTCAGAACTGCTCTGCAAAAAACGGCAACTGAAAATTTGCCCTGATATCAAAGTTGGCTTCCTCCCAAGTCGCTCGTCTGATATTGATAGTCCTTATTTTTTTTTGTTGTTATAGTTGAAAAACAGCAGAATCAAATGGGCGCTTCGAAACTTTGGAATTCGGGCAAAATATCATTGGTCAGTTTTATATCATTTAATATAAAAAATATTACACTTTAATAAGTCCATATCATACAGTATACTGGACATTACTATACCACTTAGAATCATTATTATTGACCTAATGATACTATTTTGATGAATTATATGATACAAAATAATAAGTCCAATAAAATATGTATTGTCAGACTTTAAAGATTTATAATATACTTTCCGATGAAAACAACTTATTTCTAAAAGAAAATATTCTGAAATCCCATTACAAAATTACTTCAAGTTTTATTATCATAGGTAATCGTCCTATATGGAATGATATTTTATTGTAATTATAATAAAACGCTATTCCGCTGAAATAGAGTTTCATCACAGCTGATACTATAAATTGTTAGGCCGAGCGGTGCCTTTTTCAATATTTTATAGGAGCGTTTATATAGGAACACATCAGGAAAATTATACATTTACTAACCTATCAAATCTCATCTCCGGCAACCATCAGGAAGCTGCTACCAGCTTTGCACACACAGTAGTTGTTATATATTATAACCATGTAAGGTAAGCTGAAAGTACCAAACCTTCAGTATTGAAAAAACATCAGAATACGGGTTTGGAGAACTGTCGGTTTATTGTCAAATAAGAAATAAGTTGGAATGTCGAAGTTTATTGCAAAAGTATTTGGCCTGTGTACGAAAATACATAACATAATTGGCGACGAGGATAAACTGGTCAGTAATCAGAAACTAAGTCAAGTCACGAGTCAAGAAACGAGTCAAGTCCAACTGAAATAATGTCTTTGGTGGGATCAATTGAACCTTTCAAACCAGGAGAGTCGGACATATCTAGTTATTTAGAAAGAATGGAGCAGCTATTTTTGTGTAATAATGTTGAGGAAGATAAGAAGGTATCTCTATTTATTACTTTGGTTGGTGGAGAGGCATATAGTCTTATCAAAGACCTTATATCCCCAGAATTACCCAGTACAAGAACATATGTGCAGCTTAAAAATGTCCTATTAGCATATTATTGTCCAAAAAGACTGGTTATTGCTGAACGGTACCAGTTCTACATGTGTACTCAAGAGTCCCATGAAGATATGAATGCATTTATAATCAAATTGAAGAAATTATCCAAATATTGTCAATTTGGTCAATTCTTAGATGATGCGCTTAGGGATAAGTTAGTCTGTGGTCTCAAATCAGAAAACGTCAAGAAAAAATTATTATCTGAGGATAATTTGACATTCAATAAAGCCTGTCAGATAGCTCAAAGTATGGAACTCGCTGAAAACAAAGCAAAAATCATGGGAAATGATTTGGTGAATAAAGTTGAAAGTCAAAGTCAGTTTAAATCAAGATTCGAACAGTGGAATTCCGGTCCAGTCAGTAGCGGTTCGTCACAGTCAATCAATATGAAGTGTAAACGATGTTTACGATTCCATATAAATAATTCTAAATGTCCTGCATTGCAATGGAAATGTTTTTCTTGCAATACCATGGGGCATACGTCAAAATCTCCCATGTGCAGGAATCGGGTCCATTTTGTAGAAGGGTTTGAGGAGGATTTTGAAGAACAAAACCTAGAGACAAAGCAAGAAAACGCAGAGAACGCACAGAACGCAGAGGAAGAAGTATTTTATTCCATGATTAAAAATATTGAAGAAGTTCATCAGTCGAGTAACGGTAAAACAAGTCCGGTCATGGTTACACTGTCAGTTGAAGGAAAAATTATTGAATTTGAATTAGATACAGGTTCTGATAGTTCTATTGTTTCTATGGCATTGTTCAAAAAGTATTTTCCTACAGTTAAATTAGTTAAAGATAATGTAAAGCTGAGAACATTATTTGGTCAAGTGAATGATTTGGTTTTCAAAGCTACAGTTGATGTAAAATGTGTAAAAAATGGGTGCAGTAAGAGTCTTGAGTTGAAAGTGATTGATTTTGAGTCTGGTGTTTCTTTGTTAGGAAGATCATGGTTGAATGTTCTGATGCCCAATTGGCGAGAAAAGTTTGAATGTTCTGATATAATGATTGTGAATAATAATATTTGTAGCAATGAAGTGGAAGATTTCATTAATAAATTGAAGAATGAGTATGAGAATGTGTTCAATCAAAATGAATGTATAAGAGGATTCGTAGCAAATGTAAAGGTGAGAGATAACGTGACACCAAAATTCTGTAAACCATACCGAATACCTTATGCCCTGAAAGATAGAGTACGAGAGGAAATTGAAAATTTAGTCAAAGAAGGAATTTTACGACCTGTCGAAATGTCAGAATGGGCTAGTCCCATAGTGGTGGTTCCTAAACCAAATGGCAAAATCAGGATATGTGGAGATTTTAAATCTACCATCAATCCAGTCATTGAAAATCAGTATTATCCTTTACCCACATCTGAGGAAATTTTCGCTTCATTGTCTGGTGGAAAATTATTTTCAGTTGTGGATTTGAGAAATGCCTATTTTCAAATTGAGGTCAGCGATGAAAGTAGGAGGTTATTAACAATAAATACTCCTTCTGGTTTATTCTCTTATACAAGACTTGCATTTGGAATTAAATCGGCACCGCATATATTTCAATCAGTAATTGAACAAATTCTGAAAAATATACCTGGGGTTCATTGTTATTTGGATGATTGTCTTATAACTGCAGAAAATCATCGGGAAATGGAGAATAGATTGAAACTTGTGTTCGATAGATTCAAAAAATATAATGTTCGTATTAATTTAGATAAAAGTAAGTTCTTTTTGAAAAAAGTAACATTTTTAGGTCACCTAATTTCAGAGAATGGTATTGAACCTACTGATCAAAAAATTAAAGCTATTTTGGAAGCTCCTAAACCAGAAAACATTCAACAGTTACAATCCTATTTAGGATTGTTACATTATTATTCAAATTTTATACCAAAGTTATCCGAAAAATTGATACCTCTTTATAAACTACTGCAGAAAGGTGTTTCCTGGTATTGGAATCGAGAAATTAATACATGTTTCGAAAATAGTAAAAAATTATTATTGAGCTCGAACATCTTAATGGCTTTCAATCCTATATATCCAATTACATTGACTTGTGATGCATCTCCATATGGAATAGGCTCCATATTAGCACATGTACTACCTGATGGAAGTGAAAGGCCAGTAATGTATGTTTCTGCAACACTTTCTTCAGCAGAAAAAAATTATAGTCAGTTAGAGAAAGAAGCACTTAGTATAATTCATGGAGTAAAAAAGTTTCATAATTATTTATATGGCAGAAAATTTACTTTAATCAATGATCATAAACCGTTACAGTATTTACTCTCACCCACCAAACCATTACCTCCTTTGGCTGCTGCCAGAGTATAACGCTGGGCAGTTATACTTTCGGGATATGATTATGATATCAAACATAAAGAAGGTAGAAAATTGCCGCATGTAGATGCACTTTCTAGGCTTCCACTCAAATCTGAGAGTACTGGAGAAACTATCAAATATTTTTCGATTGTAAAAGAACTGCCAATATCATTCAGAGATGTTGCTAGAGAAACATTGAAAGACAATACACTCAGATTAATCAAAGATTTCATTTCATATGGTTGGCCAGTATCAAATAAAAACCCAGATTTAGTTCCTTATTTCAGAATACGAGAATACCTCAATTTAGATCAAGGATGTATAACATACAATAATAGAGTTTTGATACCGAAACATTTACAACGAAAAGTTTTGAGATTACTCCATGATCAACACCCTGGAGTTGTTAAGATGAAAGTAGTAGCTCGGCAATATGTTTATTGGAACAACTTGAACAAAGATATTGAAGATATAGTAAAACAGTGTGAATGTTGTCAATTGAATGCTACAAACGTTCCTGAAGCTCCTCTCACTTCATGGTCATGGTGTACACGTAAATGGCAAAGATTACATTTGGATTTAGCCAAAAAGAATGACATAAATTTCCTTATTCTCATAGATGCACATAGTAAATGGATAGATGCTTGGATTCTTAGATCTACTAATGCATCAAATATAATATCATGTTTAAGACAATCTTTTGCTGTATTCGGCTTACCTGACGAAATTCATACAGATAATGGACCTCCATTTAACTCGGAAGATTTTGTTTTATTTTGCACGGCTAATGGAGTTAAAGTTTTAAAATCTCCTCCTTTGCATCCATCTTCAAATGGTATAACTGAAAGATGTATTCAGACTTTCAAAAATAAATTTTTGAAACAACTTTATGATGATAAAACAAACTGTCTCACAAATCAAGAAAAACTTGACAATTTTCTTTTCTTTTATAGAAATATTCCACATAGTGTTACTCAGTTGTCACCTGCCGAATCAATGCTAAAACAAAATTATCTTTACTAAAACCGAATTTGAATAAATATGTCAAAGATAAACAGTCATATATCATAGAAAAAAGAAATGAAAATAGTCATCCCAATAAATTCAAAGAACTCCAAGAGGAAGATCAAGTCTATGTTAAAAATGTTCGTGGAGAGAAAAATAATTGGTCTAAAGGGATAGTGAAAGTAAGAGTAAGTCCGGTGACGTATATTGTAGTTGTGGGAGATAAACCAAGATATGTTCATATAGATCATCTTCGTAAGATTTCAACTTCATCTGATGATTTTGCAACAACATCTATGGAAAACAATTCTCCATATGATGTTGATCCAGAAGATGTATCACTTTCAGATACAGGAAGCAAAACTTCTAGTTCAGAGAATGAAGATAAGCTGAATGAAGGTGAATCTTGTGAGAATGACTTACAATGTGCAAATCAGAATGAGAAAGTTTTGGTGGAAAATAATAATGACCATGACAATAATGCTGGAAATAGCATATCTGAAAACCAAACCACTTCATTACGTAGATCAGTCAGAACTATTAAAAAACCTGACAGGTACATGTTTTAATGTTCTTTGAGAGGGAAGATAATGTTATATATTATAACCATGTAAGGTAAGCTGAAAGTACCAAACCTTCAGTATTGAAAAAACATCAGAATACGGGTTTGGAGAACTGTCGGTTTATTGTCAAATAAGAAATAAGTTGGAATGTCAAAAAGTTATTTGAAATAAAGTTTATTGCAAAAGTATTTGGCCTGTGTACGAAAATACATAACAGTAGTTTTAATTATTTAAGTTACTTTATTTAATATTATTTTCAACACTTTTCTGGATTTAAATCTATTCAAATACTTCTCAAATTGTTAATCAATATTATCTGGGCCGAAGGCACAGGTGGAAGATTAAATTCAACTGAATAAAACAAAGAAATCGGCCAAAAACATTTATTATGCCGAAAGAAAAAAAATAGAACGCCGGAATAACTAAGAAGTTTTAAATATATAAGTTATTAAATCAAACCCAATTAAAAACCAGTGAATTGAATAAAATTTTATGACATTTACGTTTTTAAACTACTCAAAAAGGTATAATTCTTACCAAAGTATTGAACTGATATTTTAAAACAGATCATTCACCAGAAAAGGTCACGTTGCTAGCAAACATCTAACACTCTCAAGATTTAAAACAGGACTGCCGTTTAGAAGCATAAAATATATGTCCTTCAAGTTAGCTTGGGTTTCGAAATCCCCATTGTTTAGGCAGTAAATATAAGGGTTGTTCGAAAATTAAATAGTGAATTGAATTTCTTTTTCAGTTTCTTCTACAATCGGCTTATGCATTAAATATTTTATAACTCAGATATTCCAACGTTACGAGAAAAAAACATAATGCAAATTTGTCGCATTATGAAAAAAACTCTTTATATCTAAACAATTGATCTTATTTCTACTTATTCTATGTCATGGATCTTTTTGTAACACTCGGTTATGGTTTGAATCAATTCTATTAACGGAAATATGACGTTGAATTCATAATGAAAACTGATTATTGGACACAAAATATTTGGTTCGAATTTATAAATACCCCTCGTAAAACTCTCGAAACTGTGTTGGAACGATTTTTATAGCAACCATATGGGCGAAGGTTTTGGTGCCCTTCTCGGTATCGTAAACTAAATGCTGAATTTAATAGCTTCCGGATGTAGATTCAATGGTTGTCCTCTTCGAGAACTTTTATTGAATTTCAAGATTACGTTTTGTTACAATTGCCCCCCCTAAATAAG
Source organism: Chrysolina oricalcia (assembly GCA_944452925.2). Lineage (NCBI taxonomy): Eukaryota > Metazoa > Arthropoda > Insecta > Coleoptera > Chrysomelidae > Chrysolina > Chrysolina oricalcia. The sequence goes on from OX101824.2 coordinate 31,735,430, forward strand.
TTACAATTTGTTTTCCATAAATAAATTGTTACTTCAGATCCATTCAAATATCTAATTCTAACAAGTTACGATTTCGTCAAGTCTTAATGGTACACCCTGTATAATACTGTACCGCGCACAGATGAAATTCCGCGACGCATATATATATTCCGCGAACTACCAACCCGCGCACTTGCCCGCACTTTCCTGTTGGTATACCGTATATCGATTACGCGCGAATGTGGTTCCTGCGGTGATGGTCAACCCAAAGAAATGGTTTCATGGGACTGCTGCTGCACCAAATGCATTTTCAACGAATGCAATTCAGGAGATGATAGTTGCCCCTAGATTATGAAAAGAACTACGCCTATGGTGGCAATGTCGCCTCGTTCACTGATGGCGAATGGCAAGCTGAGACCTAACTATACAGGGTGTCAATTTGAAAACTTCCCACCCTTAATATCTTCCTTCCAGTAAACAATATGAGTAATCGAAAAAACAGGTCAATTTTATTGTCAAGGGGGACACTTTCAAGGACTATTTGTAGCCCTCGTGGTTCAACCCCCTAGGAGGGGTAGATGTTACCCTTCGAATTTTAAATGGGAAGGGGGGTCAAGTGGCACATCATTTTGATAGGCGTTCAATTCTTGTTCCAATGGTACCCTGACTTATTATTTTTTGATGAGCATTTTCCGAAAAATTGCGTTCTAAACTAACAGAAGTAATTATTAGAACGCCTATACTGAGATGCATGGTTTGGCCAGAACTGGTTAGAATATTAGGTGGTACCGTTCCAACCCTGTATTAGGGGAAACATTAGCCATTAGCTCCAAACACTTTACATAAAAAAGTAGTCTAATAGTAAAACGTAGATGGTAGTAAAGTTGTGTTTATTAAATGCTGAATTTTTAAGTGTCATCGCAGAAATTGTACAGATAGCCTTCCTTTTTTGCTACTTCTGCTGTAAAAAGTTTCTGTTTTCCGGCAAAAAATTGGTTAGCAAATTTGAACTATGTGGTAGTATTGTGAATACCGTTGTACCTGTTGGGCTGTTTAGGAATTACTTTAATAAGTGTATAAAAGTGTAAAAATGGTTTACATTCTTCAAGACAGAATTGAAATGATTGTAATTTATGGAGAAGTTGGAAAGTGCGCACGAAGGGCGGCATGTCTTTTTAACGAAAGACATCCAAATTGTAATGTAAGTCACCGGTATGTGCTTGATTTGGTGAATAAGTTTTACGAAACTGGTTCAGTGACAAATAAAAAAAGAAATAACCCCAGAGTACTAAATGAAGCAGCTCAAATTGAAGTTTTGGGAACATTTGCTGCAGAGCCCACGAGATCCTTACGATCAGTATCAGAACAGACGGGAATGTCACGCGAGACTATAAGAAAAGCATTGAAAATGCATAAATTTCATCCATATAAAATGCAGATTCTTCAAGAGCTCCACGAGGATGATTATGATAGAAGAATAGAGTTTTGTGAAATCATGTCTCATCGAGTCAATACCATCCCTAATCTTCTGTTAAACATCTGTTTCAGCGATGAGTGTTCATTTTTTCTGAATGGCAATGTTAATAGACAAAATTGTCGCTATTGGAGTGACGAAAACCCACATATTTTTCGGGAAGGGCATACACAACACCCACAAAAAGTTAATGTTTGGGCTGGTATTCTTGGAAATGCCATTCTTGGTCCATTATTTCTGAAAGAAAACTTGACTGGCAATCTGTACCTTGATATGCTTGAAGAGACTATCGATCCTCTTATAACTCACGAGCTAGAAACTCAAATTGATGCAGAAGGTAATGAACTTTTGCAGGAGGATCTGTTACATTACCAGCAGGACGGTGCTCCACCTCATTATTTTCTTCCCGTCCGACAGTGGTTAAACGAGAGATTTCCGGGTAGATGGATTGGCAGAAGGGGAGCAGTTGAATGGCCTCCGAGATCACCGGATTTAACACCCTTAGATTTCTTTCTTTGGGGGCATCTTAAATCCGTTGTTTATAAAACACAACCTTCTGATATTGACGAACTTAAAAGACGAATTACAGCAGCATGCCAGTCAATTCCTAGTGAAGTTTTCCGTAATGTTAGAGGGGAGTTCGAAAACAGACTGTATTACTGTTTAGAGCAAAATGGACAACATTTCGAACAGCTAATAAGATAAGCGTAAGTAGATTTTATGTTGGAAATGTCTTTCTCGCAAATTAAATTTTATTGTGTAGAAGGAAAATAACCACCAAATAAAAAATCCCATGCGTAATACATGTATTCCTGTCATTCAAGGGTTGGAGCGGTGCCACCTACTCTTCTAACCATTTTTATTAAAGGGAGTCAATACAATAATGCATCTCAATATAGGCGTTCTAATAATTACTTCTGTTAGTTTAGAACGCAATTTTTCGGAAAATGCTCATCACAAAATAATAAGTCAGGGTACCATTGGAACAAGAATTGAACGCCCATCAAAATGATGTGCCACTTGACCCCCCTTCCCATTTAAAATTCTAAGGTTAACATCTACCCCTCCTAGGGGGTTGAACCACGAGAGCTACAAATAGTCCGTGAAAGTGTCCCTCTTGACAATAAAATTGACCTGTTTTTTCGATTACTCATATTGTTTACTGGAAGGAAGATATTAAGTGTGGGAAGTTTTCAAATTGACACCCTGTATAACTCTGAAACAGACTTGTTACCTATATCAAATCATATCAAAACATTTTACAATCACCCAGCTTCTTGCTTTGAGGATGCAAGTGCTACACTTCTTTCCTGAAATTTTCATGAATATTGGTTAGCGTTAGACTTACAAATTGGCAAATATTTGGTTCAACGAATCGGATTACTGTTTGTTTATTTCTTTTTCAACTTTTTGAATTCAACATTCAATAATTTTTCGCATATTTCCACAGCATATAGATACATAAGTGATATATTTCTATTCATTTTACTTCAACACGCAGCTCTGACAATATTAATAGTTATCAGTCTATCTTTTTCTATGTGATATACTTGAAACGACTAAAATAATTACTGAAAACTAAGTCATACGTAATCTCCAAGTGATTAATGGCCAATTAATTCTTGAAGCTCGACAATAAAACCCGATTGACGTATTCAACTATCATCTCACACATTTGTTAGTTCTGTCACCTATTTTCATTCAACATTTTCTCACATTTTTAGGCATAATTCATTTCTCTCAAGTTATCCTTTCCTTCAATATACTCATACCAAATTCATTCACCAAATAGTTGAATACGTGTACTTCCACGACACTAGAAATGATCATATACTTATGTCATTATGAAAAAAAAATTTAATCTTAAAAAAAATATTATTATACTTAAAAAAAATATTATTATACTCAGAAAAAAAAATCGCTTATTATATCACAAATCGTGGAAGATGCTATAGTTCCCAATAGATATTAGTAAAACGCTAGTGGCATGCTCTGACAGTGTATAAAAAGCAATGTCGACATCACTACCATACCAGGTCCCTACGAGTCTACTCAATTTCTTCAACTCTTTCTCTGTAGGTTCTTGCGAGCTTTTTCACCATTTTCTTTCACTTTAACGTAGTTTGACTTGGGGATACACAATATGCTTCCGCGGGGTGTTTCACCAGATGGACTCCATTCGTCCATGGGCTCATTTATTCACCTATTCGGACAACCTAGAATTCAATGTCTCCATTCGACAAGTTCCGAATACGTTCCCAAGGCGTGACATTTCCATTCAACATCACGTAGTTAATCACGCCTCCATTCGGCTAACACGACCCTCCTACATCTGTCACACTCACGTTCGTTATATCAACTCATCAAGATAGATAACTTTTCGCAAATGTCTATACTCGCTTTATCCGAGTTTCATATTCTATACTTCTATTTCTATTTCTCTAGATCATAAAGGCTCGCTACATTTTTCACTATTTCTTACACGTGCGTCTCTGGGAATTCCTTCACCATTCATGTGACGTCTTATTTTCATTGTCAGGTTTCTCTTTTTCTTTCTCAATTTCCGCGTGTGTCACTTTTCCCATATTACTTTAATTTTTCTCTATATTTAAAATTTGATATTTTCGTTACCCCTGTATTTCACATAATTCCATTTTCTCGTTATCTCTTCATTTTCTCATTTTCACGGGGTTGCCGTATCAATCTTTTGTATCTGTTTATTTCTCTTGACATCTAATTTTTTTATAAAATCCCTCGCTACCATTTGTCAATCTGTATTATTTTCTCAACAATTTTACCCATTTTCGACTTTCAAGCTTTTCAAACAATTAATTTGTCTAACCAATACACATTTTAAAACAATATTAGATTATTATTGCAAAATAAGTTTATGTATGTTGAAACACTATTATTCAAGAGACATTTTATGGGTCTAAATTTTACAGCGAAAGAAAATTTGCAAAACGGTTCTCGTGCTCGAAGAAACTCTGTATGACACAAAACTGATTTATTTTCTTTTGTCTACTTGTGCGTTAATCTATTCAAGAAGTTGAGACTGTTTTGTAATAAAATTAAAATTCTCACCAATTCTATAAAAAGTTTCTGTAAACGGAATTTTTCCGCCCTCGGCCTATACTCAGTAGAATACTACTATCCGTAAAAACGTTGACTCGTTTACTGCAAAAATTACTATTTACTGAAAATTTTTCTAATTAAATATGAACGACTCAAATGTGTTCAATTTTCTTTCTGTTAAAACTAGCAGCATATTTTTAATCTTAAATTCTGAATTTAAATAAAGTTATTGAGGCCCTTTCATGTCATAAACCCTTTTTCATTGTTCATATGTCCTTTTCAATCTTTCCAATTATACTCACGCCAAAAAATATCCCTTTTAGAATAATAAACGAATAACTCAAAATAATATTTATCAACTCGATCACCTATGTTACTTTCAATTTAATATTTGTATTTTTATTTTTTTTAGTACCTACTGTCTATCTACCTCATCACTTTTAACTAATCGATACATCTAATAATTACATTCACACCTGCAGTGGATATGGAGTTGGTAAAAAAAATTTCTAATCGGTTCCTTTCTCAGAATTTCAGGATTTTGAACTATTCCCTTAACTACCTGTATTTATTACCATACCCCGATTTCAGAGTTGAATTGAGGTGTTACAATATCAGATATCCTATTCAATTTCTATTTTAATTTGCTGTGAAAACTCTAGTTGACATTCATATTATTTAACAGTAACCTTTAAATGACCCACTTTGGTCGATGCAACTTCTTTTTTTCAAATAAAAAAAATAACCTTTTAAGAGAAATTCATATATAATTAGCAATTCATATTCAACTGAAATAGCTACTCAGCAAATTTAATTACATAAAATTTTGATTCAATTCTTTAAAATGCTTACTTTCAACTTAATACCAAAATGCAAAATACTTGCTTTCAAATTAATACAAAAATGGGAGTTGAGATGTGAACTTTATTGTCAACACTCCTCTGAGATCATCCAATACTATATTATAACTTTAGTTTTTCTACATGAAATACATGAGAATCATTGTCTTACTTCATTTTGTGAATCATTGTCTAACTTCATTTTGTAGACGTGATTAAGAACAAACTATCTCAGAATATTCGATAATTTCAAAACTTCTCTGACTGTAAATCTGAATTGAGGCCTATGGAAGTAATTTATTCAAGTTCAATTAATTTTATTTCAAATATTCAACAAATGCTGAATCAACAGTATAAAAATAAAAATGATTTAAAAAAATGAAATTTCTAGACTCCGCTAGTTTATTTATGGTCATATTGATTAAATTATAACACTTTACTAAAAAAATAAATTGAGAGGTACAGACACATGTGTCACACAATGGCATTTGTTTCATTTCTGGAAACATTTGAATAATCTCAGAATATCGCTGGACAATAGGTTCGAATTAGGAAGTAAGATCATGTAACATTTCTAACCTTCTCATATATACCTACTTAAGGTACAGTATATTTATTGCTGCTGATAGGACCAAGTTTTCATTATTTCGACCTCTCGACCACCCATAGAGATTATATTGTATCACCCAACCATTCAAGACCATATGTTTGACTGTTTCGTAAAATTCTTCGGCTTATGCTAAAACTCTAGTAGGTAAAGAGAGCAGAAAAATCCTAAATCATCATATCCACTGAGGCGACTGGGATAAATTGATTAAACTCATTAAAGTCTTTCTTTTCACAATTAAACTCATTCTTAGTTATGTTTTCCATTTTCATAAAATTATTTTTCTACTGGAGGTTTATCAACTATCCCTTTTTACGACTATGCCGGAGTCCTGCCTTAAAATCTGTTTTATTTCATTTGAATTGTCTACTTTGTCAATTTACAGATGCCGAAGTGAAATTTTCCTTCTGTGTTCAGGTTAATTTTTTCTTGAAATTCGAATATCTGTTTAATTTTACTGTTTTTTTTAAAGATTGCTATTTTTGCTGATATTTTAATATGAAAATACCAATTGTTTTCGTTGTGACTAATAGATTTAAATAAAATCAGACTGATCTATGAGTTACATATTTCTGTATTCAACATTATCTACTGCATTTGGAGAGTCTACTCTTTATTTATTTAAGTAAACAATCGGATGAAAGGCTGTATACACAATTTTAAAGGAAAAATTCAAAATTTGTCAATTTTTTTTTTCAATTTTTTTTTTAATGTTCATTCGTAAAACAAAATTTTGTTTCTCAAACATAGCCCTATCTCCTTGCCGTGATGGGGAGTTTTTTCTAAATAGATAATGACTGAGATTGTAGTGAAAATTAGAATAAAATTCTGAAACTTGGAATCATAAAAACCATATCGAGATATTTATGTGCATTTTTTTTTCCTGACTCGAGTAAATCACAATGATAGCAAAATTAATAAAAAATTCATCAAGCAGCTCATATCTTTTTTTTATATAGTTACTTGTTGAATTCAAAACAGCAGAAGGCTCTCTAGGTTTGGTCCTGGTCAAATAATTGTCAGGAAATTTGTAAACAATAAAATATCAAAACTCTTCTAGTTAGTCAGTACAAATTTCAAAATAAATGAAAATTCTTAAACGTTTCGTACTAAAATTCTCGAATAACAGAATACAACACACATTTTTCTATTTCAGATTGGAAATCGAAAATTTTGTTTCATCAAAATACGAAATACATACACAAGCAAGGCATAAATCCTCTAAGAGTAGCAGAAATTCAAAATTATTAGTATATTACTTTTACTCTACATATTCTGTTTTATTATTTTTTTTATGAATTAAAATGGATTTTCTAAACCAACTACTTATCTACCTACAATTTCAACATAACACCATACACACATTGAGAAACCAATATGAAAAAAATATAGTTGCAAGAAAATACCATACGGATTAAGACATCAACATAATAAATACATATAATTTCAAGAAAATACTCCACGCATTCGAAACCAATATAATAAATATATATTTTCAAGAAAATACCTCACACATTATGACACCATTATAATAAATATATATTTTCAAGAAAATACCCCACACTTATGACGCCATTATAATAAAACGTTATTCCGCTGAAATAGAGTTTCATCACAGCTTATACTATAAATTGTTAGGCCGAGCGGTGCCCTTTTCAATATTTTATAGGAGCGTTTATATAGGAACACATCAGGAAAATTATACATTTACTTACCTATCAAATCTCATCTCCGGCAACCATCAGGAAGCTACTACCAGCTTTGCACACACAGTAGTTTTAATTATTTAAGTTACTTTATTTATTATTATTTTCAACACTTTTCTGGATTTCAATCTATTCAAATACTTCTCAAATTGTTAATCAATATTATCTGGGCCAAAGGCCCAGGTGGAAGATGAAATTCAACTGAATAAAACAAAGAAATCGGACAAAAACATTTATTATGCCGAAAGAAAAAAAATAGAACGCCGGAATAACTAAGAAGTTTTAAATATTAAAGTTATTAAATCAAACCCAATTAAAAACCAGTGAATTGAATGAAATTTTATGACATTTACGTTTTTAAACTACTCAAAAAGGTATAATTCTTACTAAAGTATTGAACTGATATTTTGAAACAGATCATTCACCAGAAAAGGTCACGTTGCTAGCAAACATCTAACACTCTCAAGATTTAAAACAGGACTGCCGTTTAGAAGCATAAAATATATGTCCTTCAAGTTAGCTTGGGTTTTGAAATCCCCATTGTTTAGGCAGTAAATATAAGGGTTGTTCGAAAATTAAATAGTGAATTGAATTTCTTTTTCAGTTTCTTTTACAATCGGCTTATGCATTAAATATTTTATAACTCAGATATTCCGACGTTACAAGAAAAAATACATAATGCAAATTTGTCGCATTATGAAAAAAACTCTTTATATCTAAACAATTGATCTTATTTCTACTTATTCTATGTCATGGATCTTTCTATAACACTCGGTTATGGTTTGAATCAATTCTATTAACGGAAATATGACGTTGAATTCATAATGAAAACTGATTATTGGACACAAAATATTTGGTTCGAATTTATAAATAACCCTCGTAAAACTCTCGAAACTGTGTTGGAACGATTTTTATAGCAACCATATGGGCAAAGGTTTTGGTGCCCTTCTCGGTATCGTAAACTAAATGCTGAATTTAATAGCTTCCGGATGTAGATTCAATGGTTGTCCTCTTCGAGAACTTTTAATGAATTTCAAGATTACGTTTTGTTACATAATGAATATTATATTTTTATTACTATTTACTATACATTTCTTTCCGTGTAGTAAGTCTTGGTGTTTTTTCCAGGAACACATTGTTTAGTGGTTATTAACTTGTTTATTTGTCCCATATGATATTCAAGTTTTTACTTGTGAATATTCGAGTTTCACTAATGCCTAGTGATTTTTTTCTCTGTGTGAGAAGTGAAAGGTCTGACAGGGTTTCGGTAAGAAGTGATAAATTAGGTGAGTCAGTAGATAAGGATTTCATGATAAGTATGGATACATCATTCATTATTTCTGTGGAGTCTTTAATAAACATCATTTCAAAAATGCTAATAGGTTCTGATGATTATTATTCAATAATCAAACTTATTATGGAATTTGTGTCCAGGTGAATTTTCGTGAATTTTTAGTATGATGTAGTCCATGTAATTCTCAACCAATGTTACCATTGTGCCAACCCCAAAAATTAACAGCTTTGCTGCTAGAGGGCGTTGAAATCACCCCTTAGGCAGATTGGACTATTTATTTTTGAATCCGGTAACAATAATTTCACTTGATCCATTGTTGATAATGTTGCACAATATTGTGCTGTTTTATAAAAAAAATCTTACATTCCCCCCTTCTTTCCCCCAAATCCTATTACGAAACGCAAAAAAATTCTCGAGTGCATTTAAATGTATCGTCGAATGTTCAAATATGCCTGAGTAAGAGAAATGGCAGTTTTTTTATGATTATCTCCTCTCCCCAAAGGGCACAAAACAAAAAAATTTAGTGGATTTTTCTAAATTTTTAATATGATACAGTTCAAGTTTCAAAAATCTATTGGATGGAAAAGAATGAAAACCCAATAATTACATTCCACAGATGAAATATGAATCATGAAATAATGACTTTGACAATTACTGGGTTCGTATAGACATAAGTTTAGACAGTAGACTGCCATATTTCATTGGTTATCCTACTGAGTTGTTTATTAAGGAATATTCAGAGACATCAAAGTTATGTAATTTCTCTATGATAGCGAAAATTTGATAGGTCTACGCAAATCTTCGAATCAGTGAAATTGTTAGTCATATCCCATTAAAATGTTCCAGATATACTAGAGACATAAGAAAATCTTTACGGTAAGCCTGAATAGTTAATAAAATATAGTGAGAAGAGCTCCTGTACCTAAGGCTCACAAGCCGAAACTATTATCAGGTACGCTAATGTTATAAACAAACTATTCGTTGCTATAAAACATCTAGATCTCGACGTTCATTTGGATAATCCTATTGCATTGTAAGAATTCATTCAAAATATGTCTGTAGGATTAAAACAATAATGGTCTATGCATGCTATACATTTGAAGGATATTACACTATTGAATTTTTGCAGCTCGATGAGACGTAGGACGAGCTGCGGTACTACTCTACAACCCAATGAGTCGATTTGATCATCAGGACATAAAATCAGATTCAGTTATACTTGCTGATCAAAATACACACAGTAATTGTTCAGGGGTTCATATGAAAAGTTGCTGTTGTGAAAACGGGACGCACTATTCAGGAAATTGACGTCGATAACAAGTGGAGCTTTATAACAAAGAACAGGTTATGTATTTCATGTTTCAAACCGAATCATCGCATGAGTGACTGTCGCTTCAAAAAATATTGTGCTAGTTTTGTATTTGAAGTTGAAAAACAGATTTTTAAAAATGAACGAAAATTAAACTAACAATCTAAATAACGTTTATTCGATACAAAGTTCAGACAAAGAATGAATATCTTGAAAAAATTGTAATTAACATCATCTCATACATGTGTTATCTACAAAGTCTCGAGTTTCCTTGTAGTCGGCATATTCTCGATAGCTGGTACCATGTAACTGCTCCATCCTCAAGATGAAAAAATAACGGAGGTATTTTTGGAATTTGTATTTTCAGGGGTCCCATGGCGTTTTCTGCGGGTCTCGAAGATTTTTCGTAATTGTTCTCTGATTTTTGGAAACGAGAGTAGTAGAATGGCGATGATCACTATGGCTAATAGGGTCCCAAATATTGGGGTGGTTGGCCCCGGGTTTCTCTGCATTTGAATGGGTTTCAACTGCTTGGCTATCTCGTCGATGTCGTACATGTCGTCGAAATTGATTTTGGTAAAATTCGCTGTTTCATAAATTGTTGGAGATGTCAAATTTGCTATCTCCAATTTCGGTAGGACCAACGGTTTGCCTTGCTGTCTCAGGATATCATTGACGAATTTCTTGTTGTTGATTTGGATTTGACATGATTTCGGGATTCCGATCAATACTGGAGAGTTGATTTTCAAATATTGATTGGTTTTGCATTCGGAGTAGAGTTGTTCGGGTTTAGAGGGAACAATGAGTACTCCGTCCTGGGTCACCTGTTCTATTATGGATTCCTCCACATGGATTTCCATGACACGGCACTCCTCGGGTGAATTCCCTTTAAGGAATTGTAGGGTGCAGTTGTCCTCGGGTTCAAATTTCTCTGGGCAGAAATAGGTTTTTTCCAGTAGTGGACAGTCTTCTTTCTCGAACTGGGTGGTTTGACCATTCCGTGCCAAGTAAGGGTATCGGAAGGAATATATTTTGTGATTTTGGATAATGGGATATAGGTGGTAAAATCAAAGACCTCAGGTTTTATGATAGGGACATGAATAACAAAAATTAGTTTAGTACTGACGAAACTTATTTTGGTCCCTAAAAATTGACAGTATGTGAGTGTATTTTTAAAATTTGGAACGCTATTCTTATTGTATATTTTTTGCAAGTATTTTATCATTTCTCGAACTTCAAAACTAGAAATTATTGAATTATGTAGGGTATTGAGTTTCGAGAACATGATGGCATCCTCAATGTTGTCTATGTAGGTGATTACATTTTGACAGTCCAGGTTCATTTGTGTTATCGTCCCTTTAAAGCTAAGATATAGTTATTGATATTATCGATTCTTTCACTAACTGTGGCTTGGAACCTTTCTAAATCTTTTTCAAATTTCTTCCTGGTTTGTACTCAGTATTCTGATTGTTTTATTATAGTGATCGATCAATTTTTTAGATAGGGATATTTGGAGATTTGTTTCTTGAATTATTTGTTTTTGTGTTTTTACCAAAATTTCAATAGCATTGTTATACCTATCTGTCGTACCTATTTATTGACCTGTCCTATACATCCATTGTCTGAAAGGATTAATAAAGATTATTATTATTATTATTATTATTATTATTATTATTATAGCGTTCTTCGTCGTCAGAATCTAGATTGCCGAAAAGCCATTTATTCACTTCACCAATCACATTCATCAAACCTCTTTTATTCCGTATTTTTGAGTTATGAGAGTAATATACAGGGAAGAGATTTTCAAGTTTCTTTTCGGTTGTTCCGATTGAATATTTAGTTCTAAGCAACAAACTTTCGGCTAAACCATGATACGATATTGGGTTGGTTGCATTCATTTCCGTTACGCTTTCTGATTGATTGAAAATTTCTACTCAGAATATTGATTTGATCAATAATTGGTTTCAGATCTAAATAATGGAGAAATGTATGTTATATGTATATATAAGCCTGGCATTCCCTAACTTTATAGGAAGGATTAGGTTATGCAAGAAGGTAACCTGGACATCTTCATTACATTGTACTTGTCGAAGTACCAGGTACAGGAGAAGTAACCTCATTTTCTAGATTTTCATGTAACAATGTTTTTTGATTAATTCTCGGTTTTCTATCTGAGCTATTATGGTATGTTCCCGAATCTGTAATCAATTTGGTGTCTGATTCTTGATTCAAATTGGTTTTCTTAAATTTGGGTAATTTTTTATCGCGGGCTTTTGTTTTGATGTAAGCTGTTTTTTGACCAGTAAAATCTGGGGGTGTTGCCCTTTTTTCATTTATATTTGAAATTACTTTTTCTTTGGTTTTTTGATTAGCTTCTTTAATATTTTCGTACAATTCTTTTGTCATTTCTTTATGAATCTGTATATAATTTGATAATATGATATTGTCATTCAGATCGAAAGGGTTGGAATTGTCGATATGCCCTTCAATTACTTCAAATGGGGTAAACTCTGTTACACTGTGTATGGAGTTGTTATAACTCAGAATAGCGTGTTTTATGAGTTGGTCGGGTGTAAGATTTTTATTTTCTTCCCTCAGACAACGGAAATGTTCGATGAGGGTGGAATGGAAACGTTCGACAGGGGAGTTTGAGTTACTATTTCTCGCAGTAGTGAAATGGAGTTCTATTTGGTGCAAGGTACAAAAGTTTTCCAAGTCTTGATTTTTAAATTCAGTGCCACTGTCGCTGGTAACTTTATGGGGTAACCCATGATGTGTGACAAAATTTAGAAGTCCTTCTACAATAGATACACCTGTTACTGAATTCAAGGGGTATGCTTGGCCATAACGTGAAAAGGTGTCGATAATTGTCAAGTATGCCTGGTTCGATATCCTGAAAACATCTATGTGGATATGTTCGAAAGGCTTGGAGGTGGTCGGAGTTAAATTGAATTTAATGACTGGGGGATTTCGATCGTACTTATTTTTTAAACATGTTTCACAGTTGTTAATATAATTTTCTATATCTTGCGACATATTGGGCCAATAATATCGAGAACTCAATGACTTTTTACTTCATTGATACCTCTGTGACCGGATTTATATATGTGATAGCATTCAAGTTTCTCCTTTTGTTCTTTTTCGATTTCTACGTCTGCCAGGAATTTTGTGCAACATAGTAATTTGAAAGCCGAGTTTTTGAAAGAGTTTTGAATACTCACTGCAAAAGTTTCGGCTAGCAATTGATTTATGAAGTACAAAGCATAATTTTGTCTAGGGTCTAAGTAATCTTTTGCAAAATTGACAATCTGGTATCCTAAATTATTTTTTGAAAAAGTGACGTATAATCGAATATTACCAAAAATTATTTCTCTCTTGATTCTTACTTTGTCTATGTCTCCACATATCATTACCAACTAATTTTTGTACGTGTTCAAAGGTCGTTCGGTTACGAGTATTGTCAAAATAGGATTTTCAACAGAGGTATGGACAGATTCTAAATCTTCTTCAATATTTTGTTTTACGCTAAGGGGTGGTCTCAACTGAACATTTGAAAGAATATTGATTTTTGATTCATTTGGAACAATTTCTGAATTATTTGTGATACGAGTGTTTTCGAGGAGGTCCTCGACGGTACTGCTATCTAAATTTGGAAGGTTATTCATATGTTCAAGTTCCTTCTGGATTATTTCGTCAATATCGTCCAGATTCACGTCTGTTGACATTGTTTCCAGGGCATTGAGGTCATGATTTGGTGGGTGCCTGGACAATGCGTCCGCTGCCTGATTACTTTTACCTTTTTTGTACTCGATCGAGTAGTCAAATTCCCCGAGCTTCAATCGCCACCTCACAAGGCGTGAATTGGGCTCCTTGAGGAAGAAAAGCCACTGCAATGGTTTGTGGTCTGTGAATATTTTAAACTTTCTCCCAAAGAGGTAGGGCCTAAAGTATTTGCAGCTCCATACGATCGCAAGCAATTCCTTTTCGATCGTGGAGTAGTTGCTTTCGGCAGGGTTTAAGGTCCTGGATGCGTAACAAATTGGATGGTTATTTTGAGATAAAATGGCCAACACAGCATAATTGGAAGCATCCGAAATCAATTTAAAATCTTTTTTGAAGTCGGGATAGGCAAGTCCTGGTTCTGATGTCAGAATATTTTTACAAGTTTCGAAACAGTCCTGGAAATCTTTCGTGTGTTCGAACTTCCGGTCCTTTTTCAAACACGAGGTCATGAGATTTATGATTTTGGCGTAATTTTTTATAAATTTCCTATAATACCCAAGAAGACCCAGGAAAGATTTAATTTCTTTCTGAGTGCGTGGTATCGGGAAATTTTTTATGGTTTCAATTTTCACAGGGTTTGGTTTTATGCCATCTGGTGTTACAATGTGCCCTAAAAATTCGACTTCCTTTCTCAGGAATTCGCATTTATCCAATTGAATTTTTAGCCTAGCATCGCGCAATTTAGCAAAAACCAATTTCCAATTTTGAATATGTTCCTGGAGTCCTGTGCTGAAAATTATTATATCATCCATATAGACCATACAAATTTTATTTTGTAGGTCCTTCAGGACTTCATCCTTGACCCTTTGGAATGTTGACGGTGCGTTTTTGAGCCCCAAAAGGCATTCTTAAGTACTCAAAGTGCCCGTTTTCCACACAGAAAGCAGTTTTTTCAACTGAGAATTTACCCATCTCAATTTGATGGAATCCGCTGGCAAGATCAAGAATGGTGAAATATTGGGCTCTGCCGAGCTTGTCCAATATATCAGTGATGTTAGGTATCGGATACCTATCATCGATGGTCTTTTCATTGATCTTTCGATAGTCCACCACCAGACGCCATTTCTGTTTCCCCGATGCGTCCAGTTTTTTGGGTACTATCCAAATCGGGGACGACCACGGGCTGCGTGATGGACGTATTATATTTTTGTCTAACATTTCCTGAATTTGTTTTTCAACCTCTTGTTTGTGAATATAGGGGTACCTGTAGGACTTTGTGTGCGTCGGGATTTCGTCTTTTGTTCTGATGACATGTTTAATTTTTTATGTAAATGACAGTTTGTCACCTGGCTTGAAGAATATATCAGAATATTCTTTGCAAACCCCTACAAACGATGATTTCTCCTCGGAATTCATGTGATTTGTACGGAGCAAGTCTGTCTGTCAGTTCGTGTGGGTTAGTAAATGTTTCAAATTTATAAATTACAAATTGCTGAGTTTTAAATGGGGTAACTAAAACTGGTTTGTCTAATGTTATCGATATTGATTGGTTTGTTAAATTTTGTATTTCTACTGGAACTTTTCCATTTTTTGCTGAAGTCAAAATTCGTGGTATGCCAATATTTCCTAAGTTTTGTCTTTCGACTATTATGTCTCCTTCAAGAACGTTGACTGGAATATTTTTTTAAATTTTTTCGTTTGGACATACGGAAAATGTAAATCTAACATCCTCTGTATGTCTATATTTGAAGGGAATTTCTGTATGATCTCCAATCAATCTTCTGTCGGTTAGATTTATGTTAAAATTCATATTGATCAAGTCTGTTAAACCTATAACTCCATCAAAATAATCATGAAAATCAAAAAGAATAAAATCTATTTTATAATCACAATTAAATTCGGCAAATGCTGGCACCAGTGCACAATATCTGATATTTTCACTTCCCAACCCAAACTCGTTTTGATAACAGTATTTGTGTGGTAAATAGTGTTTGGAAATAGTTTCTCAATAATTGCAGGCCTAATGATGGACCTTGAGCTACCTGTATCGATAAGAAGTTTTAATTTTGGATATTGAATTTCGATATAAGGTAGAGTATTATTTGACATGACATTTATTTCTTCTATGTTTGGTTTATATTTTGGTAACCCTGAGGAAAATTTTCATTTCCATCATTATCAAATTCAACATTATTTTCGTACTGATTTTGCTCAGAACTGTGGTTCTCTAACTGATCTTGGCACAGATAGTGATCTTGGTCAAGATTGACTGGACTATAATTTGGATTTTCATCAATGTTAAAAGTTCAAATAGATACAGATTTTCGGACTCATTCGAATACAATTCTTTAACTGTAAAATTTGGATTTCGCCTAGGTTGATAATTTTGGGAGTTTGTTTGATTACTGTTTCTAAAATTTGAAAATTTTCAATTTTGGTAATGCGGTCTCCGCGAGACCATTGTTGGATTTCGAGACGTTGTTGACATCGGCTCGAGTCTAGATAATTGATTCGCGGATATTTGATTGGGTTTAAAAACGTTTTTTGGCGGGCCAAAAACTTCACGATTTGTCGGATATCTAAGTTATTGTTTTGATTGTATTCGAATTGGTTGGTTGTGCCATATAGGTCTAGCAAAATCTTGGTTATCCGAAGGTTGAAAAAAATTTTGTTGCGTTGGTAAATTTCGAGATTGGAATTGAGGTTGATAACTGAAATTTTCTTGTGGATTACTGAGAAATGGTTGTCTGTTCAAAGGATTATTTCTGAAATTTGCATTTCTCGTTTCAGTGAGGTTTCCATAAAGTCTTTCAAAATTTTCAATCTCACTGGCATATGACATTGCGTCTTCCAGTGAAGCCGGCTGTTTTAAATGCATATTATTTTTTAAAGTACCCGTACACCCAGTGCTGTTATGTCATAATGAGAAGTTTGGCACCTTTTTTGAGGTTCTGTCAAAGTTATATCGTTACTGATTCTTTGAACCACACTACTTCTTAATAACTGTAGTCTCCCTCCAAAATTAATAAGATTTTCCCCTTTATATGGCCTAGTTCTAGTAAGTTCCTGAACTAGACAATCTAGATCTCTGCGGTCAGAAAAACATTGCTCAAGAGCACTTCTCAATTTATCCCAAGTGTTTAATTCAACTCGATTTCCTACCATGGTTTCTGACTTACTTATTAATTTTTCCTGAATGCATTCAAGGAGGGGTTTTTGAAAAATTCCATCTGCAAATTCTTGATAATCTGTCAATAGGTTATCGCAACGTGTAATAAATTTATTGAGACTATTACTGTCGCCATTATAGGGTTTTATAAAATCAATGAATAGATTTCCAAAAATCTATTCTGTTCAATAACTGAATGTATTTGTGTCAATATTTATTTGAAAATTAATTATTGTTAATGCAATTATCAGTTGCTGTCACTAATAGATAAACTACCCTATCTTCCCTAAAATCCTTGAACAGAGGGTTTACGAAAGGCAAAAGGATTTGGCACTTACAGAATTTCAGCAATTTGACTTCTGTAGTCTCCTGGCTCCTCTTTTGATTCTTTGTCCTTGCTGATTGCTGGTTTCTATTCGTTCGATTCCCTCGGGTTCTTGCCGAAGAAGTTGGAACTTCAAAGTCACGAAAAAACTTGTTCTTCCACGATGCGAATGTTCTTTTCACAACCGCAAGAATCCTACCGACTGCGCCAGTTTTGTATTTGAAGTTGAAAAACAGATTTTTAAAAATGAACGAAAATTCAACTAACAATCTAAATAACGTTTATTCGATACAAAGTTCAGACAAAGAATGAATATCTTGAAACAATTGTAATTAACATCATATCATACATGTGTTATCTACAAAGTCCCTGTAGTCGGCATATTCTCGATAGTTGGTACCATGTAACTTGCTATATTGAACACTGTGAGTCAAAACATAATAGATTGCTCCATAAAAATTTTTGTGATCAAATGAGATGAGGAACACAAGATTCCAGGTTCATTAATCGTTCAAGAACGCCTCTAATGTTGAGAACTATAATACCGGTGGAACTAAAAAGTCTTTATGAAAAATCAATCATTTATGCATTTTAAGACAAAGGAATATGTTGCTCTTTCTTGTCCAAATCAGAAAAATGTTCCTGTGGAGTATTTAATAAACATCATTTCAAAAATGCTAATAGGTTCTGATAATTATTATTCAATAATCCAATAAAAGGGCCCCTCAAACTTATTATGGAATTTGTGTCCAGGTGAATTTTCGTGAATTTTTGGTATGATGTAGTCCATGTAATTCTCAACCAATGTTACCATTGTGCCAACTTCAAAAATTAACTGGTTTGCTGCTAGAGGGCGTTCAAATCACCCCTTAGGCAGATTGGACTATTTATTATTGAATCCGTTAACAATAATTTCACTTGATTCATTGTTGATAATGTTGCACAATATTGTGCTGTTTTATAAAAAAAAATCTTACATTCACCCTTCTTTTCCCCAAATCCTATTACGAAACCCAAAAAAATTCTCTAGTGCATTTAAATGTATCGTCGAATGTTCAAATATGCCTGAATAAGGAAAATGGCAGTTTTTTATGATTATCTCATCTCCCCAAAGGGCACAAAACTAAAAAAAATTGGTGGATTTTTCTAAATTTTTAATATGATGCAGTTCAAGTTATTTTGGATATAAATCAATTGAATAACAAACCCTAGAAATTAATAGTTTTCATGCTAAGTGGCGTTGAAATCATACCTTGCTCAGAAAAGACTATTCATCATTATAGGCCGAAACAATATCACTTCGTATTACAGTTAATATCATGCTAAACTATTGGGTAATTATTTCTGAAAAAATTTTGAAACCTCCCCCTTACCTCCAACTGAAACATTTATTTTGATAAAACATTCACAAGTAAGCGAGAATAATTTTTTTTCGTGTTTCAAAATAAGTGTTTGTGGTAAGGGGGAGATTTTTTTTTTTTATAAAAAATTACACAATTGTTCAGCATAATCTGAACTGGAATACGTGGAGATAATGTTTTCTACTGTAATAATGGATGGTCTATTCTGAACAAAGTATGATTTCTACGCCCCCAAGCATCGAAACTATTAATTTTTTGGGTTTGCTACCCAATTAATTTTTATTCAAAATAACTTGAACTGCATCATATTAAAAATTCAGAAAAATCATCCAAATTGTTTCCGTTTTGTGGCCTTTGGCGGAAGAGGGAATAATCATGAAAAACTGCTATCTCCCTTATTCAGGCATATTTAAACATTCGATGATACATTTAGAGGCACTCGAAAATTTTCTTTATGCAGTTCGTAATAGGAGCTGGGCAGAAAGGGGGGTAAGACTTTTTTTTAAACAGCACAATATTGTGCAACATTAGCAACAATGAAACAAGTGAAAATATCGTTAACGGATTCAAAAATAAATAGTCTAATCTGCGCAGGAGGTGATTTCAACGACCCCTGGCAGCAAAACTGTTAAGTTTTTTGAGTTGGCGCAATGGTAACATTGGTTGAGAATAACATGGACTACATCTTACCAGAAATTCAAAAAAATCCATCTGGACCCAAATTCCATAGGGAGATTGCGGGGTCCTTTTTGGAACAATCGAGGTTTGGACCAAAAGCAACGATAAGTGAAATGGGTTATAAATTGCAAATTACTGAAAACAAAATTTATGATTCCTATAAATTTCATATTTGTAACAGGAATTACCATAACGACTCTCTTCATGTTTCAGTCAAAAATTCATTGAAATTTGAAAGTTGTCCGTTCTTTGATGGAATTTTGAATTTTGAAAATGATGACAGAATTAAAATGATTTAAATTAAAACGAAACTAATTGATTATAGCTTAGCTCGTATGTACTATCAGTAGAGAAAAATGGACAGTGACATTGAATTTGGAAAAGAGTATTGTGAAAATAATGTCGAATACATTGCCAATGGATGCATAAAAAAGTTATGCAACAATAAATACATGGTTACTCAAAAGAGGAAGAACATCTCAAAACATTTTATGGAGTGGTTTAGAAAGGAACGGGGATCCCGACGTATTTGAGATGCAAGTGATGACTTGTGGGGCATGTTGTTCTCCATATTCGGCTCAGAATGTGAGAAACAGAAATACCATATGCTTTCGAGTTAATTTTCCAAAAGCACAACCATCTTTTTTCAATAAACACTATGTTGATGACTTCCTGGGAAGTGCGGGACTGAAAACGGAGCTTTGAAGTTGACTGAACAAGCTATAACTGTTCATAAAGAAATGTGGGGTTGAAATATGCAATTGGATCTTTAACTCAAAGACAATACTCCACGAATTACTATAAATTCTCTGATCCAATCTAAATCGCTGAAGAAATTCAATTCTGATATGGAATTGCCTGTGGAATGAGTTTTAGGTATCAATTGGAATCACGAAGGAGACATATTATTCACCTTTAGTTTCAACTGTCATGGTCAGCATATCACAATGAACATCCTTTGACAAATAGACAGATTCTCTAACGTCAATGTTTAGTTTTGGACCATAAGGTTCTATCAATTACTCAGTTATTAGAGGAAAAATTATTTTACAAGATTTATGGCGATATGACATAAGATGGGATGATAATGTATCAAGAGAAATTTCTACAAAATTCAAAAATTAACGATTCATAATTCAGAAAGAATAAATGAGATCATATTTACACGGTGTTATTTTTCGAAAATTCCTGAAGCGTGCAGCAGTTTGTTATCCAAGAATTCCAGTAAATGATAGCGTAGAAGTATCGTTTGTTTCGTCAAAATGTTGAGTTGCACCCCCATAGACTGCAACAATACCTAGATTAGAATAACAAGCAGAACTTATGGTAATCAAACTTACAAGTGATATTAAAGGGTCGTTAGGAATCAGGATAGAGAGGTCGATATTTTTGAAAGATTCAATAATAAGACTGTGTAGGATTGAATCTGATATCAATCAATTCAAACAGTATATTTCGAACAGAGTTCTAGGAATCCTGGAGGAAACAGAACAAACTGACTGGAGATAAGGATACCTGAAGGAGACATCATTTCATAGTATTTCCATGTACGTACAACTATTTTCAGAGTTCTTTGTATATGGAATAATTTGGGAGATGTCAATTTTCTGACAAGTAATCAGATGAACAGTTATCATTTTGTACTATTAATTTTCTTGTACGTGAGTTCCAAATCTAAGTTGTTCTGCAGCATTAAAGTTTACCGATATAATACGTGCATCATTATTTGTGATTCGTGGTTAAGTGGGTAGCTTTTCTATCGAGTCAGTAACATTTGTGGCGACCACGACAGAATTTCGTGGTGTAGTACATTGTTAGCAAAGCAATCAAAGAATACTTTTTTTTCAGAGCAGTTATATGGTAATCAAACTTGCTGTCGATATGTACATCAAGAAATTTTGTAACGGGCTTTTTTCCAATGAGCTAATCTCCCAATGTGAACTGTTCAATATCCAATTTGAAAGTAACTAAAATTTTTTCAGAAATATTCAGAGTCAGCTTATTTGCATCACACCAAATTTTTAGATTTGAATGTTTGTAAAAATAGACTGGACCAGGGCAGTACTATATTCATTGTGCGAAAGGTATCGTCAGCAATGTTAGAAATCCAGAAATATCGATGCAAGATATCTACAACATATATAAGATCATTTGGGCATAACACAATTATGTTATCATTTATTCCTCTTGTGGAACCAGCAGTAATTGAAATGCACCTGTGGAGAACACTTTCTGTATATTGATATTATTCAGATCTTTTGCTGTTATCCTACTGATTTTAGTGGCCGTTTAATATTAGAATATTCGGTTCTGTATATTTCTTGTCTCCTCCAAAAACAATTCTGTTTGGGAATAACAAGAGAGTTGCATTAGTGTTGGTTCAATCTGTATCAGAATTTATCTGAAATGAAAAAAGATTATTGAAATTGTTGATAAATGAAAAACAAATATTTGGCAGCAAGGGGGACAAAAGAATTATTGAGAGAGACTTTATATTTCTCCTTTCTTTATATTTCCTCGAATTGTTTTTGAACATCAGTCATGGTCCAATATCTGGAAAGATTCTTTCAAATTCTGGCAAATGTCATCAGATAGGTGAAAACTTTTTTCATCTATTCATTCTATAAAAGAAATAGGAACAAAATTGTAGTTATTTTTTAAGTCGACTTTAATGGTCATTGGCCCAGTTCCATTATGGAGGTAGATTGCCAATGTTTTATCTCTTGGTATAGTGTGATGTTGGTTTGTTGAATATACTGACTTGTTATGTTGTAAAAATAAACTAGGTTTTCCAAAAAGTTTTTTTAATTCCTCTTCGTTGTTTATATAACAAAAACTGGTAACAAGTAACAACCTTTTCCAACCATAGCCTACTTCCAAATCATGACAAGTGACATAATAGCGGGAAATTCAAAATCATAAACACTACATTCCTCCTCTACTTCAAATATGTAAAAATCTACCAATTAAACATTTTCTCATATTCGAGATAAACACTTTTTTTTAATTGAATTCTCAAATAACTTGAAACTTATTAAAATCACTGCACTATTAGGCAACTACTTTTCACTACAATCAAAGTCTTGCAAATAGGAAGGTCTTCTGATTATCCTCTCTGAGCGTAGGAGGGATACTGGTATCTCCTGGATGGTACTTGGGATGTTGACCATGTCATTATCTACCGCAGGTGTGTCTGCACTAGATATGTCTGAATCTAGGCCAGATAATGATGTTTCTGGTTCTGGGGTAGCTATATGTTCAGTTATAAATGTTTCACCTGATATGTCATGCAAATTTGGTTCTTGTATTGGTGTCTGTCTGCATTTGATGCGTATCGTTTGGACTGGAGTTTGTTTCTGAATCGGGTTAAAATATTGCCTGGTTTCTTCTGGGGCTTCTTTATAAGTGGTTGAACTACCGAATGTTTTAAAATATGATGAATTTCTATGAATTATCTTCTCTCCTCTCTTTGCAGATACTTTTGTTCCACTAATCTTGATTATAGTATATGGAGACGGATCATAAATGGATGTAAGACAATTTTGTTGGGTTTGTTTACATAAAACCTGATCTCCTACTTGGAATTTGTGGTGAGCTGTGTGTCTCTTTTTGTCTGCATACTCTTTGAATTTTTGTTTCATTTTCTCATCTTGAATGGGTGGATTTTCTTCTTCATCAGTGACCATTGGGAGAAAATTATTGATATCTCGTTGAAACACAGCTTGAAAAGGTGATTTTCCTGAAGTTGCATGTGGTGTGCTGCGATAGTTTAACAGAAACGATTGATTTGAGAGTCAAATTTATTGGATTCTATGTTAGCACATTTCATTGACTTTTTAAACGTTTTCACAAACCTCTCTGCCATTCCGTTAGCTTCTGGCCAATAAGGAGTTATTCTCTTGTGTGTGATATTGCATTCCATAAGGAAGTTTTTCAACTCATGTCCATTAAAAGGGGGGCCATTGTCAGATTTGATTGAATTTGGGATTCCAAAAGTTGAGAAGGTTTTTTCTAAAATTAGTTTTAAATGAACAAAGCTTGTGGATAGCACCACTTCAACGATAGGATATCGTGAATGTTCATCTACTAATATAAATATATATTTGCGATTTGGAAAAGGACCTGCATAGTCAACGTATAATGCATCAAATGGTTGATTTGGTGTTGTTGTTGTTATGATAGGATCTCTTCTGTTGGACGGAACAACTGCTTGACAAGATCTGCACTTGCTTATGAATGTTTCTACCATTTTATCAATATTTGGAAACCAAACTTTTGTTCTCAACAACTGTTTCGTTTTTACAATTCCCTGATGACCTCCATGTGCCAACATGATTGCTCTTTTTTGTAGTGGTTGTGGTAATACAATTCTTTTTCCTCTTAGAATAATATTCTTTTCATATGTTATTTCTTCTTTGATTTTCTTATAACTTGCTAATTCAGTTATTTCCCATTTCTTATAGTCATTAGATTACAAGGCTTCTATCAGCTTCATCAAAATGTTGTCTTCTTGGGTGTGTTCTCAACTTCTTCGACAGACATTTTTCTCAGGACAGCATTGTTAATAATAAAATTGACATATTGTTTGATTTTGTCTGACTCAGATTCTTCCTGATGCTTTGGGTATCTCGACAAATAATCTGATGGGTTTGATTCACCTTTTTGATGTACTACATTGAATTGATATGGCTGAATTTTCAGAATAAGTCGTTCTATTCTTGCACTTGGAGCTGATCTTGTGTTTTGTAATATTCTAACAAGTGGTAAGTGATCACTATGTAATGTGAAAACTGCTCCATAAAGGTGAATGTGAAAATGTTGAATTGCCCATGTTGCAGCAAGTGTCTCTTTCTCGATTTGGCTATAACGGCTTTCCGCATCTGTTAAAGTTCTACTTGCATAAGCTATAACGGTTGTAGAATTTTGAAATTCTTGGGACAATACAGCTCCTAGTCCACTAGGGCCTGCATCAACATAAAGATGAATAGGTTTGTTTATGTCGAAGTAAGCGAGGTTTATTGCATCACTCAGCTGAATCTTTAAGAACTGAAACGATTGATCATGTTCTGAAGACCAGTTCCATTCTATTTTCTTGTGGATCAGATCTCTTAAAACTTTTGTGTTTTCAGCCAGGTTAGCTTAGAATTTTCCTACATAATTTAACCCAGTTAACTTCTCACTTCACTTGGATTCTGAGGAACTTGTAGATTTACAAAACTCTGCACCTTGATTGGATCTGGGTGAACAGCTTCTACAGAAAAGATGTAGCCAAAGAATTTGATTTTTTTAACACTGAAAACGCACTTTGATTTGTTTATTGTCAGTTTGTTTTCATTCAGTCTTGTTAATACAGCTTCCAAAGATTTGTTATGATCTGATTTTGTATGTCCAAATACTAATATATCATCACTGAGATTGATCACTCCAGGTATATTAACCAAAACTTGTCGAATTGTGTTTTGAAAAATCTCAGCAGCAGCATTGATTCCGAAACTCAGACGTTTGTATCTACATAACCCTACATGGGTAGAAAATGTTGTGATGTATCTGGAACTCTCACTTAGTGTTAGCTGATGGTATCCATCTTTCAAGTCTAATTTGCTAAACAGCACTGATCCATTTACTTGTTCAATAATGTCATCTATGGTAGGTGTCAAATGTCGTTCTCTCAAAATAGCATTGTTCGGAGCTCTCATATCAACACAAATGCGAATCGCTCCCGAAGTGTTTTGTTTAGGCACTATTACCAATGGCGAAACCCATGGAGTTGCTCCTTCTGCTTTTTGAATGATGTCTTGGTCTTCTAATCTTGACAATTCCTTTCCGATTACTTCACGATGATGAAATGGAATACGTCTGTGTTTGATTGCAACTGGTACAATGTTTCCATCAACATGAAGGGTAACTTCCATGTTTTGAAGTTTACCAACTCCAGATACAATGATGGGATATGTTTCTTTTACATAATCAAGATCAATGTTTTTGTCAGTGTTATTAGCTACTTGAACTAAGTTTAACTTTGTTGAAGTGTCATAGCTCAGTAGAGATTCACAATTGCCTTTAATGACATATACTACAGCTTCAACTTCAGAATTTTTGATACTGAACTTTCCTTCGAATTTTCCTTCAACTTCCAACTTCTCATTCGAGCAATATGGAAAAATTGTGCTGTTACTGCTAGTTAAAGTTTGTCTAGGAAGTTTCTGAAATGTTTCTGCACTAATAAGATTTACTGTGGTTCCAGTATCAATTATGAACTTCAGTAAGGTATCGTTTAGGCTAATCATAGCTGTTGGTAAATTAACACTATTTACTGAAATGTGGAAAGACTGTTCTTCTGTGCTACTATTCTCCATTTCGTCCTCATTATTTAAATTTACTTTCCTTTCCCTGATTCGCTTCTGCTGATATTTGTCGTTTGTTTGGATTCTGCTTGATGTGGATGCTTCATTGTTGTGGTTTTTACAGGTGTTCGATATTGTTGCCTCCCCAAACTTCCTACTCATGCACACATTTGAGAAATGTCCGAGTTTTCTACAGTAATGGCAAATAACTTTGATGGCTGGACAAGTGCTTCGACCTTTTACATGCCACTGTTGCTGCATGTATTTAATTTAGCTCTGTATGTTTGAGGAAATATGTTATGGTGTTGACTCCTTGGTTGGTTGTAATTAAATGTTCTGTTTACATTCTCTTGGCTGTTTCCTTCCATTTGTTTGATTTGGTTTTCCGTCAATTCGTAGACTTTTGCTTGTGTTACCAATTCGTCTAGTGTTGGGTTAACTTTCAACGCATATCGCCTTAGTAGGGATGAAGTTGTTTGCTGAATGATTTGTGACTTGATTTCTCTATCCTTGTCAGGAAACTTGCAATTTGTACTCAGCTTCAATAGTCTCTCGTCCACAAGTTGTTTTGCCTGACGAAAATTGAATATTTCAAATTCTTTATTGCATTTTGGAACAAAATGTGTGTTCAACTGGAGTCTATTTCATATTCTCCTAAATTTGTTGTTCGGGCTGCTGCTGGATCTGGCAAAGTACAAAATATTTCAAATATGTCTTTCTCCACACAGTGTAATAACATAGCTTTTTTTCTTTTGTCTTCTGCTATTCCTGAGGCTGTTATGAAATTGTCAAATCGTTTTAACCATTTTTGCCACCTGGCACCAACATTTTCCATACTGTTATGGATCGTAAACGGCTCAACGTTACCCAATATTTCCATTTTTGTTATTTGATATCTCGGCTTAGCTTGGCTTCGATGGCGTGTTTTGTGCTGGCTTTTCTGATGAGATTTGTTCTCAAACTTTTTTTTGGATTCGAAATTTTCCACAATACTCGTCGCCAAAATGTGATATTGTTTTGTTGAATATACTGACTTGATATGTTGTAAAAATAAACTGGGTTTTTCAAAAAGTTTTTTAATTCCTCTTCGTTGTTTATATAACAAAAACTGGTAACAAGTAACAACCTTTTCCAACCATAGCCTACTTCCAAATCATGACAAGTGACATGATAGCGGAAAATTCAAAATCATAAACACTACATGTAGGTATGTTTCTTTCAAGTAATTTGAGTCATTTTCTGTATTCTGTATTTCTGACATATTGAATAACTGACGAGTATGGGAGTATTTTGATCATTGATGCAGTATATGCTCGACATTAACAATCGTAACGTTTCATTTTGTTCGCTAACAAATTGTAATTGTTGAGATTTGCCCCGCTCGCCCCTAAAATTACCGACCGGCAGTTCGATGCAAAATATGTATTCATGTTGACCAACCGATTGAATCCGTGTGTTTATTTTTACACTAGGGCTTTATTTCGGAGAATCTCTGTTTACGATTGGAGTAGGTGTGACGATGTTGATGTAGTAGCTCATTTGTTAACCGGGTTCGGTCGAGTTTGACTTTCGCTTTCTGAAGCTTTCTGAAGCGAGCATTGAAGGCGTTTGGGTGTTTTGAGTTTTCCTTCGGGAAATGTACTGATTTTCAACAACGAAGAAATGAAAGGTCGTATATTTTATAAAGATTAATTTGGATTCGATTATTTGATCGAATCGATCTACCTACATATCGACTTTCTCTTTGGCAGATTTTTCTTTAAATGTATTAAATTCATTTTGGCGACTTGGTTCACGTCTCTGGTGAAACAAAGATGGCCACATGAGCGTCACTCATAAATATTTTCGAAATTTTCAATCTTAAATAATTTAATATAATCCTGATACCTTATTAACATTCGAATAACGTTTCGTATCGTCTTTTGACTAGTCGGTCCGAGAATGTCAAAATTTAACCAGTCCATAACATAACCTGCAAAAGTGATGATTCATATGTTTTGATGATTTTGATTAAATTTATTATATCTCGACTTTAAATATCAATTAGACCTGTTTCTGTTCCTGCTTTATGATTTTCAGTGATACAAGTTATTCCACAAGTTTTCCTGTAACGCTCAGAGAATACTAACCTGCTAGAAGTGTGAACAGTGAATAGGAGCTAAAGGCACTCCTCCTGAACCTGGTTGGTGATCTGTACAAGGACTGGTCTGGTAGCTAGGAGCACGGAATTCGTGGGTGAGTCATTGCTTTCACTTAATTTAAATTACAATTTGTAGAAGCTAGACTCACTCATGATTCTCCGAACTCTAGGTTCGATCTATTCTGGATCACTCACTAGCCACGTTTAGATGGAAAGGCCTAGCCAAAGAGAAAATCTATTATCTTAACAACCTTTCATTTGCTTTGTGAAATTTGATGTCGAAGTACTCTTTCAGTACTCTCTCTCTTTCTCCTCAGTCAGAAAAAAACTCAAACCAACCATCTGCTTGCGTTGCAAATTTGTTAACGAGGAACTTTCTCAGTACACTATCTTTCTCCTCAGTCTGGAGACATATCTTTGATTTATACTTGTCGAGGAAATTTCTCGTTGCAATTTATCATTACGCTTTATCGTTACACTTTCTCTTTCTCCTCAGTCTCAGAAATTCCATAATTATTTATCTTTATCGATAAGAAAGATCAATAATTTGATATCCTTTTGCTAGTCTGAATGACTGTTCAAATTTGAATATTTTATTCTTTAGTTTATGAAAACAATATTTCATGATAATTATTTTTCTCATGCTCGCTTGAGATTGGCCTTCTCTAATTTTGTATGAGAAGATTCTAAATTTAATCTTCATCGTAAATTCTTGTGATTCACACAATTTTAATCTTTAACACATTGTTTAACTCAGCAAATCTTTATCATGTTATTTTTTTAGACAAACGTAATTTTTGTAAAATTATATTATTTCATCATTTCTGTAACAACCTTTAGTATTTAATCTGTAAGTTGATTTTTCCCTGATTATTCTTATCGCATTTGTCAATTTGAGACAAGGTACTGGTTTGTTTTTATTTTCTTCACAGTGTAACCTCAGCATTCAAACATCTGAGCTTTAGGAAAGACTCCAATATACCAGATAAGCTACTACAAACTGTATCCAGCTAGTAGAGCAGCCACTGTCTCGAGACACCCTACAAGGCTCCTACATCCAACGTTGAAGTAGAGCTCTGGAGTAAGTCTTCCTACACCATCGCAAACACTGATCATAAAAGTAAACAAACCAGATATTTGTAAGCGATTATTTGCCAAATTTGTAAACTCAAATCTTTTCAATCATACTTTTGTAGAAATTCAAACCTCAATTGTTTAGATACAAATTGTAAATATAGTGTTTTCAGAATTTTTTTGTTTTACTGTTGAGAAGCATAAAGTACATCCTTTGACAAAATCCGTGATTTTGGTATTTTCATAAAAAAGAACCTTGTATCTTTACTTTCTTTAATTTCGAGTATCTAATTTTTGTCAAAGGATCTATCTATTAAACTGGCAGATAACGAAACCCACGACCTCCCGTACCAATCTGAGCAGCTCACAGGCACTGCTGTATACAATGAGCAAGTAGCTATCTAAAAAGCAATTTATAGTGCTACAAACGCATCTTATTGTTGGTTCAAAAAAGATCTGTTGGTAACACTGCTTAATATGACAGTACTGAATTTTGAGAGTGAGAGATTTCCAGATAGAGTTGAGGCTGTAAGGGCAAAGAATTATTTGTCAGGCTGCGATGCTGTTGGCCTTTACGCAATATTCCATATCCGAAGATATCTATAGGCAAGTTAACCATCCTGCCCAGTTTGTCCCTTCTCTCAAAGTGGTAGTGTTGAGCCAGTCATTAAAACCATTCTTCACAAAAGATGATTTCGATTGTGTTTCCGAATGGAAAAGACGACAAGGACCACAAAAAACTGCACATTTATTTTCAGAGTACAGAAGTCTTGTTTTCCCAATTGCTAAATGTCTATAAAAAAGAGTACCTGAAAAAACCCAAAATGGTTACCGTACTCCTTCTTTGCCTTTGAAAAATTAGCTTCTTCATTTTGAATTAACCCATGTTGGTATACGTAGTCACGTAGTTCATTAATTACAACCTGGTTTGCTGGATCGGTTTCGAACGGATCAAAACTGAATGATTCAGGTTCACGTTCTGAACTCTGTTGAATTGTCAATGCTATTGGAGGAGCTCTCAGTGTCTTCCTGTGCTTCAGATTCAAATTTTGTGTCGGGTTCCGATTCTGTTCCTGAAGTAAAGAACTGCATCATATGAACAGAGGTATAGTACTAGGAGTTCTGCAGTCTAAAATTCTGGTTTGGTTATTTTCGTCTTCTGACAGCCAATTCTTTATTGTCCCAGAGTATTTCTTGTTCTTCTCTAATTTTAATTTAGCTCTTTTTCTGAACTCAGCCCCAGATGGGCGTTTTTTTGGTTGGCTCATTTTAATATCTGAAAAAAACGAAACGATCAGTGCCACATTTTGCGATTCTTACATTGCATTTCACGTACTACGGATATCGGCCGA
This sequence comes from Chrysolina oricalcia, assembly GCA_944452925.2. Lineage (NCBI taxonomy): Eukaryota > Metazoa > Arthropoda > Insecta > Coleoptera > Chrysomelidae > Chrysolina > Chrysolina oricalcia. Next base: position 31,765,879 of record OX101824.2, read on the forward strand.
ACAGCTGTGTATAAATCATTTATATTTTACATGACAAATTATATCGATAAAATAAGTAAAATCGAATAAGTTGGTTTTCAATTGGCCGCCTGTTGATTTTTTTCTAAATATTAGCAGGCCCGTTCGCTCGTTCCTCGTTCGTATAACAGAAAAGACCCTTTGTCTATCAATTAACGCCCTGTAACCTTATAATATTATTATAATGTAGTGCCTTAAAACTTACTTTAGCTGTATACAAATATTTGAAAGCCAACAAGAAGAAAACAGTCCATAAAATTCACAACACAAACTAAGAGAATGAATAACTTTTAACGTGAGTTTTGTACAAAACAACCCGTTACTGCCCCCGGATTACGTAACTGAATACACAACAAAGTACAGTATAGTTAGATGGCGGTTGGTGGGATGGCGGTAGTAACGTGATCGTCTTCGTCGGGTGAGTCACCCGGTGCTCGGACGCACAAAGTTTGTTGGATTACCTCGCATCCTGCGCTGCGCCCCCCCGCAAGCGTGCGCCCTAGGCCAAGCCCTATGTTGGCCTTATGGGTAATCTGGGCCTGATGATCATAAATCCTATCTACAAAAATTAAATGAATTGTGAGACGATATTTAAAGCATAAAAAAACATCACCCATAAGGAAATTAAAGGACCAGTTATTAATTTTCCACGGCCCTGTATTCATCAACAACATTGAATAAAACATGGATTGACAACTTTTACTTTTTACAATTTGAACGAGGAAATACATAGCTAACTTAGAATGTCTTAAAGTCATGTTCATAGTCATACTACAACGTATGAACAAATACGTTGAAATTATCAACAGAATAATTTTTAAATCAATGACAAAAATCTATTTCAGACTCGAAAAAAGACGTTAGCTGTGAGCCTAACCTTTGTGATTTCAAATATACATGTGGTTAGGTTCATCGGCTTTCTTTAAAAAAAGATTAACGGACATATGTATAAAGAGATTATCAACCAGAAAAACACAGGAAAACCCTTGGATTACTGCTTTAATAATAAAGTCAATTAATACCAAGCAAAAACTATTCAACAAATTACAGAAATACCGAAATAACGAATTACTGAAAAATCAATTTAAAAATTTTAGGAACAAACTCGAATCTCTGATCGAAATAACAAAATATAATTACTATAGATCCCTGATAGAACAGAACTCTAATAATACAGAAAATCTATGGAAAATTGTTAAAGAAATTAGTAAAACTAACGAATCCCAAAAATGCATTGACTCTATTGAGAATAAAAAAGGAGAGTTATTGATAAATACGAAAGACATCGCCAATGAATTCAATAACATTTTTTCTAGCGTTGGGAAAAATTTTGCAGAAAAAATATTACCCTACCCGAATTACCAGCACAATAGACGTCCTAATAGCTTTTTTATTATTCCAACTGATCGCGACGAATTAAAATCTCTAATTAGATTTCTCAAACCTAAAAAATCACCAGAACTAGATGGAATTACGACAGAAATTCTGAACGCTACACTGCAAGAAGTTCTTGAACCCTTGGTATACTTACATATTCAATAGCGACATACGCGAAGGAGTGTGGCCTACGATACTGAAAAACTCAGTAGTAGTAGTAATTCATAAAAAAGGAGACAAAACCGATACTAATAACTACAGACCCATTTCACTAATTTCGCACCTGGCGAAGTTACTTGAAAAAATTATTAAGAAACGCCTAGACTCCTACATAAAAAGGTATCATATTCTTTCTGATAACCAATTCGGCTCCAAAGACAGAATTTCAACACAAGACGCGCTGATTTCTCTAACGAACAAAATTCATAGCACACTCAATGAAGGTTATCCACGCCTGAGTATTTTCCTCGACTTAAGCAAGGCATTCGACACCGTCAGTCACAATTTACTTCTGCAGTCACTGGAAGATATCGGTATGAGAGGAAACGAATTGAAACTATTCCGAAGTTATATATCAAATAGACAGCAGACAGTGAGGGTCGGTAGTGTTCAGAGTGATGTATCAAATATTGAGTACGGAGTTCCGCAAGGCACAGTTCTAGGACCGGTTCTATTCAGCATATATGTAAACGATTTATTTTTAATTCAAAGCTCGAGCGATTTTTAGCATTTGCAGACGACACTGTATTGATATATTCAAGTAACTTATGAGATGATTTGAAATCAAAAGTTGAGAATGATTTCGTTCAAATAAAGAACTGGTTTGGCCACAAGCTACTCACCCTGAACCTTGATAAAACCTCATATCTCCCATTCAGCATCAATAAAGCAACAACACCAATATTCCAAAGCCTAGACCAAACGAAGGTTTTTCAATCTCAGCTGAACACTATGTAAAATACCTAGGTGTGTCGATTGATCGTCACTTGAAGTGGTATTCACACATAAAATTCATTATAAAGAAGCTCAACTGTATATTATTCATATGACACTAAGGTAAACACGATCAAATTTCCACAGATTTATTGTCTACGCGACATGTTTCTGTATCTGTATCTTTTTCAAGCGAATGTAAAACATTAAATTATCCTACCTTGAACATTACTTAAATACCCTTCTTAACAATTGGGGTAATTAGGAGCTACCTATGATAAAAATAAAATTGACAATAAAATGTAGGTAGTTACCTGTGAATCTCAAAACATATCTACTACTTAATTAGTTGAAAAGGTTCAACAAAGGGGAACTATTAAGGTCCAATTGATCATTTAGTAAACAATTCGAATTTTTCAATTTATTAATTTCCAAGAATTCTAAATAATTAAGTCTAATACCTTTATTTTCAACATGAAGGATTTCAAAGTTTTCATCGAAGTCATGGTCTTCTTCCAAAATATGATTGGCATATGTTGAATGTGTTTTATTATTTACATAATTCATACGGTGCTCACGTACGCGGCTTTTGAATGGTCTACCAGTCTGGCCTACATATACTTTGGAACAAGATCCACAATTCAATTCATAAACTCCTGATTTTTTAGATTTTTGTGTTTTATCTTTATTATTTTTAATAAACCTGTTCTGAATCCTACTCTTAAATTTTGTTTTTTTTCAAAAATGACGCTATTTTTTCTGAAACGGGCCCTGAATAAGTTAAAGTTCTGTAATTATTGTCAAGGTTCCTCATAGTGGGGTACACTTCTTGGATAGCCTTTCTATGTGATTTTTTAGCAAGAATAATATCCATTGTTAATTGCTATCTGTTTTATAATATTTAATTCTATGCAGAAATTTTTTTCAGAAAGAGGAATATTTACTTATCTATGTATCATACTACGGTATACTGATATTTTATGTATATATGGATGTATCGAATTATTATGAATGGTGATGTCAGTATGGGAAGGTTTATGAAAAATAGAAAATTGGTGTTTGTTGTTGGTTTTACCTATTATCAAATCTAAAAAAAATTTATGATTTTTCTACTTCTATTTCTATTGTGAATGTAATGTTTGGGTGAATAGTGTTAATATAATTATGAAAGGTGTCTAACTGTCTGTTGGTACCTTTAAAACAAACTATAATGTCATCCACATATCTGTACCGATACAAAAACTGTTGCGAGAGTGGGTGCTTGTGAATTGTTCCTTCAAGGTTGTCCATGAAGATATCTGCCAGTAGAGGACTCAGCGGATTTCCCATGATCAAACCTTCAGATGAAGAATATATTTTATTGTCAAATTGGAAGTAATTTTGTTCAAGACATATCGACAAAAGGTCTAAAATCTCTTGTTTAATAACTGGGTTGACATGGCAGGCATCGCTAGTCACATTTTCACAAGATTTTTACAAAAACGTGTCTTCGGTTTGGTATTTTTCTCCTAGAGAAATTTCAACGACATAAACCAGTGGTACTGAAGATTGATAAATGTTGGAACGGTTTTTAGATCACTCAGTATATTTCTTTTCTGTTGTATGACTATGGTAGCAAAAATTGTAAAAGATACTTTTTGACTTCTGTTATAAGATTTGTAGAAATTGTCAATACAAATTTTCTTATTAAAAACCATCAATATACAGTCTACTTCGAATCAATATATAATATCCAAAACATTGGTCAATTCGAACCGGGTTATTGAGTAATATTTCCGATAATTGATCAGGAAATTCAATATCCAAATAAGTATTGGCAGAGTCAGTCGTCAAGCATTGCAGTAGCAGATAATCCGAGGGTTGGAGCAGTGAAACAGAAGTTAAGGTCGTATTCCTGTCGTATCCTCACTATTTTGAATAATTTTGAATAATTTTCATTTGACATTTCGTTTTGACATTGATTATCATAACTTTGATTGCGTTTCACGATGGCGGACGCTTTGAAATCAAGACGAGGTCAGATCAAAGGTAAAATAACGCGACTCAAAACTTATTACGATAGTTTAGATCTCGAAAACTTGAATGAAAATATGATCACACAACTAACTCTCAGACTTGAAAAGACTGAGAGTTGTTGGGATGAATTTGATGCCATTCAAACGGAAAAAGAATTATCATTTCCTTCGGCTGATGACGAAAAAGTGAGAAATCAATTCGAAAATTCATATTTTGGCATTGTCATTGATATAAAAAAATTATGTCATGATTTCCATCGTAATAAGGACTCGTATATTTTGATACAGAGTAATTCTTCAAATACATCACAAAATCATGCTAATGCATAAAACAATTACTCTCTTGTAAAACTTCCAATTATTAAGTTACCAACTTTCGATGGAAAATATGACAATTGGCTTGAGTTCAGGGATGCATTCAAAGCTCTTGTAGATGAAAATGTAACATTGTCTGATATACAAAAATTTTACTATTTGAAGTCATCTTTAGAAAAAGAAGTGTGTCAAATAATAAAATCCATTGATGTTACTGCAGAAGATTATCATAATGCTTGGCAAATTCTGTCTGATAGATTTGAAAACAAAAATCTTATGATACATAACCATATCAAGGCAATTTTTGAGCATCCGCCAGTCAATGATGAAAACTATATCGACATCAGAAATTTATTCGATTCTACTACGAAACATTTACGTTCACTCAAAACTTTGGGTGAAAATACTTATTCCTGGGATCGTCTGATTATTTATATTATGACTAATAAATTTGATAATGTTACTCGACGAGACTGGTAATCGTATCAATATGAAAAAAAACTTCCCACTATGAATGATATGAACAAATTTATGAAATCAAAATGTGAAATTCTCGAAAAAATCGAGACAAGTAAACTTGAGAAAAGTGAACTTCAAGTTATAAAGAAAAGATATTCTGGCAATTCAAGCAGTTTCATTTCAAGTGATGCATCAAATATATGTGGCTATTGCCATGGATCGCATACAATTTATTAGTGTAATTCATTTTTGAAGTTGCCTATAGAGCAACGAATTTTTGAAGTAAAAAAGCGAAAATTATGCTTGAATTGTTTGAAATCGAATCATTCGTCTTGGACATACAAATTAAATAGATGTTCAAAATGTCATAAACCACATAATTTTCTACTGCATCTGAATCTATGTGAAATCAAATCACACTCAAATAACGAAGAGAAGGACGTTGGTCATGAGTCTATTGCAAAACTAGAAAACACTGAAAGGGTTGTCAGTTGCAGCGCCAACGTTTCTTCAGCTTCTGTTGCTAATGTCAATTCTTCAACCAATATCAGTAGCAATCGTTCCGTATCAATGGTGTCGCAAGTATTATTGTCGACAGCAATCATTAAGGTAAAACAAAATGATAAAATATTCATTTGCAGAGCATTACTTGATAGTGGATCTCAGAATAATTTCATAACTGAAAGTCTTTGCAAAAAATTTAATTTACATCAAACAGGGATAAATCATACAGTGAAAGGTATTGGCCGAACCAGTACAAGAATTAATGAACAAATCAATCTCACTATCATCTCTTGTTTTGATAAGAATTTCAAAATGGACATCAATTGTTTGATTTTGAAGAAAATAACTGATAATCGATCCTAGAATTACAGGAAAAAATCAATTTGGCGGATCCTGATTTCGACATTTCATGTGATATTGACATATTATTGGGATCTCATGTGTTTTGGTCTGTGATTTGTTCAGGTCAAAAAGACCTTGGCGAAAATATGCCAATGTTACATAATACACGGTTAGGTTGGATATTAGCTGGAAATCTATATCCAAGCCAAAATTGCAATGAATCACTGAGTTATTTTAGTACTGAAATTGAAAATACTATCAATGAAAATATTTCAAAGTTCTGGTCTATTGAAGAACCAGTAAATAAAATATTAATCATGTCCCAATCCAAAAAATATTGTAAAAGCTATTTCGAATCATCTACAAAGAGAGATGAAAGTGGCAGATTTGTAGTAAATATTCCTTTCAAAACGTCAGTCAATATGCTTGGTGATTCTCGCCTTATTGTTTGAAAAGGTTTAATTCTATGGAACGAAAATTGAGTAAAAACTCTGAACTTAATTTGAATATATAAAATTTATGCAAGAATATGAAGATTTGAATCATATGTCCAAAATAGAGGAAGACTATGACACTCGAGTACGTGGATTTTATTTACCTCATCATGCAATTATAAAAAATACAAGTGTCACTACTAAAGTTCGTGTAGTTTTTGACGGATCGGCAAAAACCAATACAGGCCTTTCACTGAATGATGTTCAATTTATTGGACCAACTTTACAAAAAGATTTGTTTTCAATTCTATTGAAATTTCGCAAACATAAAATAGTAATATCTTCTGACGTGTCCAAAATGTATCGTCAAATTCTGATTAATAAAGATGACAGACCTTTTCAAAAAATATTTTGGAGGTCTGATCCTACGGAAAAGGTTTCGTGTTATCAATTGAATACTGTTACATACGGAACTGCATCAGCCCCGTATCTGGCAGTGAGATGTTTGATGTAATTAGCGAAAGAAAATCGAGATACATTTCCGGAAACTAGTAAAATAATAGAAAATGACTTCTATATGGATGATTTGTTAACAGGGGCCGATACCATATCAGAAGTATTACGTATTCAGAATGAAATTAATGAAATATTAGCAACCGCAGGATTCGAATTAAGAAAATGGCTTTGCAGTAATCAGGACATTGTAAAATATTTTCATGTTAATCAGAAATTGGGTGTGAGCATATTAAATATTGGCGAGAACGACAGTAACAAAACATTAGGAATTTATTGGAATTCAGTTCATGATATTATTCAGTATTCAATAAGAGATCTCAAAGACTCTGAAAGGCAACAAATTACCAAACGAAATATTTTATCTATTGTTTGCCAAATTTTTTATTCTCTCGGACTATTGTCACCACTCATAGTTATTGCGAAGCTCATTATCCAAAATTTGTGGAAACAGAAATTTTCTTGGGATGAAATACTACCGGATAAGATTAGAAATGAATGGTTAAATTTCAAAAGTCAGTTGAAATACTTGAATGAATTGAGAATTCCCCGGTTTGCTTTAATTTCAGATTATGATAATTTACTTTGTGCTAAGTCAAGGGTGGCGCCCCTCAAACAAATCAGTTTACCAAGATTGGAGTTATGCGGAGCGCTACTTATGGCAAATATGCACGAAACAATAATCAATTCATTAGAAATATCATTCAATAATAAATATTTTTGGACCGATTCCACTATAACTTTAGATTGGATTCGGGGGGAGCCTCAAAGGTTTAAAACGTTTGTAGCAAATCGAGTCAGTGATATCCAGAATATATCCAATGTAAGTGATTGGTATCATGTCAAATCTAATGAAAATCCAGCAGATATTGTAACTAGAGGATCAGATTATAGTAAATTGAGTACTTCGAGTCTTTGGTGGCATGGACCAGAATGGTTTTACGTAAATAGCAATGAATGGAATCTCAAAGAAATTATTATTAATAATGATATTCCAGAATTACGTTCAATAACTGCAACAGTTTTCAATTCTAGTAATAATTATAGTATTATCTCAGATTTGATTAAAAAATACTCTTCTCTAAATTGTCTTAAAAGAATATCAGCATATATCTTGAGATTCATTGGAAATTGTAGAATTAAAGAAGAAGGTGCTGAAAAAAGGACAAAGGGTATTTTAACTCCTTCAGAAATGGAGAGTGCTTTGAATTTACTGATAAAAACAGCACAAATAGAATTTTTATGTAAGGATTACGAAAGGTTATGCAATAATAAGGAATTGAAAAATAATAGCAATATTTTGTGTTTAAATCCATTTATTAAAGATGGTATCATGCGTGTTGGTGGAAGAATACAAAATTGAAAATTAAATTTTGATCAAAAACATCAAAAAATTCTTCCTAAAGGTCACAAATTGACTGATATGATAATACAATCTGAACATGTGAGATTATTTCACTGTGGTACACAAAACTACGAGAACAATTTTGGCCAATTTTGGCCATTAATAATTGCATAACCTGTTTTAAAGTCAAACCTAGGCAATCAAATTATCTCATGGGTAACTTACCTGATTTCCTACGTGACCATTCCTCAATACTGGAATTGAACATGATGGTCCTGTGACGATAAAGGATCGTAAAACGCGGGGTGCCAAAATAACGAAGGCATATTTTTGTATATTTGTTTGCATGTCTTCAAAAGCAGTTCATCTTGAGTTAGTATCAGAACTTACTACAGCAGCTTTCAATGCAACATTGAAAAGATTCATCAGCCGAAGAGGAAAACCATCAAATTTATTTTCTGATAATGGCACTAATTTTGTAGGTTGTCGAAATGAACTGTCGAATATATCGGAATTTTTGAATAAGGAAAATGAAAAAATTGGTAATCAATTGGCTAATGATTATATAAAATGGCACATGATTCCACCAAGATCACCAACTTTTGGTGGAATCTGGAAGGCAGGTATAAAATGTACCAAATTTCATATCAAAAGAGTTGTGGGAAAAAGTTATTTGACATTTGAAGAGTACGCCACCGTGTTAACGCAAATCGAAGCAATATTAAATTCGCGTCCCTTATGTCCGTTATCTGATGATCCCAACGACCTTGCGGCCTTAACACCAGCGCATTTGCTAATCGGACGCTCGTTGACAGCACTTCCTGAAGCAAATTCCTGACAATCGTCTCAAGAATTTTGAAAGATTGCAGAAAATAACGCAGCATTACTGGCAACGCTGGCAGAAGGAATATTTATCAGAACTTTAAACCAGAGTTAAATGAAGGAAGAAAGCTCAGCAGCAATTGAAAATCGGTGCATTGGTATTAGTCAAGAACGACAATGTTCCACCACTCCAGTGGCAGTTGGGTCGAGTGAAGGCTCTGCATCCAGGAAAGGATAACGTTCTTCGAGTCATCGATATTCAGACGACAACTGGAATTTTGAGACGGGCGGTGAATCGAGTGTGCACCTTACCAGTTGGATGAACAGTAGCCTGATTATTGGAATAGATTTTTTTCTATATTTTCATATCTGAACATGAATTTTTATAAGTTATTTAAGTTGTTTTTGAAAACTGAGTTTTTCAAGCCGGGCGATATTATGTTGGAACGGTTTTTAGATTACTCCGTATATTTCTTTTCTGTTGTATTACTATGGTAGCAAAAATTGTAAAAGATACTTTTTGACTTCTGTTATAAGATTTGTAGAAATTGTCAATACAAATTTTCTTATTAAAAACCATCAATATACAGTCTACTTCGAATCAATATATAATATCCAAAACAATAAATTATAGTGGAAGGCAATTCTGACCAGAATGTCCCCGAAACTATACTTATTTCATTCGAGCGATAGCTCAGAAATTTGGAGATTATCAGAAAACTAATCACACTCTTAACTATCATTTTGAACAGAGCGAAATGAATGAGAAATTAACCAGGTCAATTCGCGATGAATGGCCGATACTCCGATGTCATCAGTTTCAACAATTTTTTTTGCTAATTACTGAGCTAGCATAACATTTGGAATAAAACAAATCGATTTGTAGTTTTATAAATCACCTGAGCAATTTTTTGTAGACGTCTATCCACAAGTATATACATTTTTTGCTTCGCAAGATGTTATCAGCAAAATTTATTTAATTTTTTTCAACTTACCTTTTCAATCTATCCACGTGAACTGTATCCTGAACGAACTCTTTGCCCCGGATGACCTTTATCCGATAGTTAACATCATTCAACTTTTAGGTCATCTCATAAGGCCCAAACCATCTATGCTAAAGTTTCTCTGATCTGTCCACTTTTCAGTAAGGCGTGTAAACCATAAACGATTAACTTTTCACAATAATTCACAATCAATAGTTATAGCTTTCGCTGTCAGTAGGCTTCAAAAATAATGTTATTAATGTCTCGCTTTAATAATGATGTTATTCATTTCTCACAACGATTATCCTATACTAGTACCTAGTTTTATTGATTCCTACTTTTCTCCTTTTTTCGATGGAGCTGCAGGTGTTCTTAAACTTCTATTTGTTAAACTTTTGAGGTGGTTTAATTTTCCTGCCTCTACTTGTAGTACTTTCATTTCCTATGTCTATAAGTTGACTACTTAGATTTATATCCTCTTCACAGTTACCAGAATCATAATCATCAGTAACATTGTTACTTTCTACTTGTGATATTTTAGTGTTGTCTGATTCAGTGTTTGTATTTTCTTCAACATTATCCATATTAAACTTTCGAAACTATCGTTGCTACTATTGATTTCGTTTTCATCAACTTGAGCTAGATTTTCATTGTTGAAACTAGGGAGTACTGGTAGATAAACCTAATCTTCTATATAATTGTCAGTTTCATTATTTTCATTGGAAAGAGGTTCAATCATATTATTCCTCAAGACTTTGATGAATCTCCTGTTTCTGGCAATGATTGGATCATTTTCCAGTTCAATTCTTCTAATGCTTGGCTATGGCTATGGCGGAGGTTTTGTTCCTCTTTTGCCATAGAAATATTTTTGCTTCTTATGCGATTTCTCAATGAATTCATCATGTAATTTTTTTTTTGAAAAGTTTTGGTTTGAAAAACTCATTTGTTTTTGGCAATAAATCACTCAAATTTTTGTTAAATAGGATATTCGCTGGCGAATGTCCTTCACTTGTAGGTGTATTTCTTAGTGATAAAAGTACTAGGTATGGATCAGTTCTGTCTAATTTCCATTTTTTTATTGATTTCACAGTTTGAACAGCTCTTTCTGCTGTTCCATCAGACTGAGGATAAATAGGTGAAGAATTTACATGTTTAAATTTCCATTGTTTTTGAAATTGCTTGAATAATAGGCTTGAAAACTCAGGCCCATGATCTGTTGCTAAAATTCTAGGTATACCCTGCCTAGAAAAAATTGATTTTAAGTTGAGTATAACATTATCACCAGTCATATCTTTATGTAGTTTGTTTATCTCTATGATTTTAGAGTGATAGTTCACTAGAAGTAGAAAGTCTTCTCCATCGAAATGAAAAATATCTGTTTAAACCATGGTAGACTTGGAACCTCGTGAGAAATCATGGGTTTCGGCCTGCTTGATTTTGGAAATTAGTGACAGACGTTACAAGCCAATACCATATCCTGTATGTATTTGTTCATGAATGGCCAATAGTATCTGCTCTGCTAATGCATTTTTGAATTCCTAAATGATCCATAACTAATTTATTCAGAATTTCTTGTCTGAGCATTTTTGGTACGATTAACTTTGTACCCTTATACAAGTGTTTGTCTGCCTCTGTTATTTCACCTCTGAATACGTAGCAAAACTTTATTTCATTTGGGACATCTTTAATTTTATCTGGCCACCCTATTTTCAATTGATTTTTTTAAATTATGAGTTCTTCATTATATTCTGTTAATGTTTTCATTTGTTCAATTTTCTCTTCCAAAACATTGATATTTTTGGATACCAAGCATATTTGCGCGTCTAACTCTATATCTCTGTTCTCATCAAATTTAATAACTTCGTAAGCTCTTGATAAAGTGTCTGCTACTATAAGTTTTTTCCCTGGCTTGTAGACAAGCTGGGTGTCATATTTTTGAGTTGCATTAAAATGCGTTGTAATTCAGCTGGACATGAATTGTGTGGTTTTCTCATTATAGCTAGCAGTTTATGATTATTTTCAACGGCGGAGTGTCTACTATAAATATATTGATAAACTTTAACTCACCCAAACCAAATACTCAGAAGTTCCTTCTCAATTTGTGCATATTTTTTATGTGCCTCTGTGAAAGCACGTGAAGCGTGAGCACAGGGCATATCATTCTGAAACAGTGAAGCTCCCATTCCGTTTTATGAAGCATCCACCGATACTGTCACTGGTTCTCTAGTGTTGAAATATTTCAAACGAGGTGCTTTACTTATAAGATTTTTTAAGTTTTCACATGTTTTTTATGGTTTTCATCCCAAGTAAAATGTATTTATTTTTTCAATAACTCTCTCAGAGGTGCTGTTTCCTCTGATAAATTGGTCACAAATTTCCCTACATAATTTACAAGGCCAAGAAATCTTTGTAAATCATTAACATTTGCAGGTATTTTTATGTTCTGTATATACATTTATTAAATCTCAAATTACTTTCTTTAGCTCTCTTTTTTCAGCTCTCTGCAACACTTTTTCTAACTAATCATCATACTCATTCTGATTTTCACCAAATACTATGATGTCATCAATGTGAATATTACATCCGTCAATGTTTCCAAAAATTTCAAATATTTTTTCTCGGAACACTTCTGGTGCACTAGCTAATCCATATGGTAATCTGAAAAACCTATACCTACCAAATAGGTGTTGCGAATGTACAAATTTTTGAGCTATCGTTGTCTAATTTGATTCGAAGGAATCCCTGAACCGCGTCTAGAGTACTAAATACTTTCGAAACACACAGTTTTACTGTTAGTTCTTCTAAAGTTGGTATCTGAAAGTAGTGTATTTTAACAGCTTCGTTTGGGCAATTTGGGTCTAAACATATTTTAATTGAACCATTAGGTTTTCTTACTCATACTTCTGGATGGACCCACTCTGCGCTAGAGTCATCTTTAGCTACGATCTGATCTTTGACTAATTGATCGTCCTTTAAATTTGTTTTGAATTGCATATGGAACTTTTCTAGGCATATTCTACTGGTTTAGCATTATCTTTCAACTCTATATGGTGTGCTTTTTCTAGACACCCAATTCCTTGAAAAAATTATTAGTTTCCATTAAATTCTCAATTCTATGTCCTTTGCTTTCTATTTATTCAATATTCTCTATCTTTTTTATTACTCCTAGTTGTACACAGGCTTCAAGTCCTAATATGCTACAACTCTTCATATTTTGTTTGGGTTCGATTCAATTCATTTAAATTAAAAACCTCCACAGGAATGACATAAGCTTGGGCTCCGTTGTCTAGTTTCATCATGACCTTATGTTCTTCGATTTCTATCGGTTCCACTTATGATTCCTCCTCAACGCCGCAATTCTTGACTGCATCAATGCTAACTATAAACAGATAGTTATTATCATAATTATTATCACATTCTTCTGATGAATGACGGGTCTCAATATTTGAACCATCAGGTTTAATACCTCTCTCATTTAAATAATTACGCTTACACTTATTATAATTTCCATCATTACCGCCGTCTTTCCTATTCCTACACACTGATGCGAAGTAGTTACGATATCCACAATCATCACATTACTTGCCAAAGGCTGGGCATTTACCATATCCATGGCTTAGTCCACATTTCTTGAATTTTATTTGCAAGCCGCTCCTCGTCTTGCTTCTGTTCCCTGTTTGTTCTGTTTATTCTTGTTAGCAATAACAACAATCTTAACAATTTTAACAATATGTTGAATCTGCTGTGATTGTTCTCCGGATGAAATCTACTTGCTAATACTCCTTGAAACCAGTAATTCCTTTGTTTGAAAGTGGTTGACAATGTTTCACTTTGAGTAAGGTTATTCTGGACTTTCATTGTCTAAAAATGAACAAAGAAAAATTCAATTCTCTGCAGTTTTTAATCACGACGTTTCAACTGTTAAAATCTACAGTCGTTATCAAGTATAAATTGACTGAAGACTTTGTTGTTCATAATATATGCACTCTCTTTGAACTTCCTTCTATACCAGCCCTCTTCTTTATGGATGACTTCGGCTTCAGTCCATTTTATGTTATGTTGGGTAGTCCAGACATGATCCGCTATCCCTGACTTTGATGATCCTCCTCGTTGAGTGTTTCTCTTGTGTTCAGCGAGTCTAACGCTAAGTGTTCTCTTAGTTTCTCAAAGATTAGCTTCTCCGTATCCACAAGGGATGCGATAGATGCAGTTTTTGGAGTCAATGTCAGCGTTACGTGGTCTCGTCTTTGTGAGATGGCTGCGAATAGTGTTACCTGACTTGAAACATGTCCGAATTTTCTATTTCGAGCCAATTCGCTTCATTCTTTCCGATAGACCTCTAGCATACGGGACGCACGAGGAGAAACATCAGAGTCAGGGATAGCGGATCATGTCTGGATGACCCAACACAACATAAAATGGACTGAAGCCGAAGTCATCCATGAAGAAGAGGGCTGGTATAGAAGGAAGTTTAAAGAGGGTGCATATATTATGAACAACAAAGTCTTCAGTCAAGCTAGCACAGAAATCCGTAATGTGTGGAAACCCGTAATTTGTGGCATGGATCAATTGAAATTACGATAAGAATTAACAATGCTGTACCGGAGGGGCCTGGTACTGTAATTAACAAGCTTACCTGATTACTGCCAAATTACCCCTAGGCTAATGACACAAAATTATCCACAGCATATATAAGAAGTATCCTTGAGATTGTCGCATTATACACTTGATAACGACTGTAGATTTTAACAGTTGAAACTTCGTGATCAAAATTGCAGAGAATTGAATTCTTCTTTGTTCTTTTTTAGACAATGAAAGTCCAGAATAACCTTACTCAGTAATTTATTTGTTTCTCTCTCTAGTTTTCTCCATGTTCACACAAATTCGAACGGCATCATCAAGGTTTTTGTGATCTTGCAACAGCTTTTCTCTCAGGGCCTCGGAGTGCAGACCACAAATTAAAATGTCTTCAACAAGATACTCTAAGTTCTCTGAATTCACATGCTAGGGCTAAGTTTTTGAGTTCAGTTATATACTGCTCAACAGATTGACAGCTTTTCTGTTTACAGGTAAGGAATTCATGACGCTGGTAAATCAGGTTGCTTTTTGGACTTAAATGTTTTTATACCTTTCTAATAGTGGCTTGATTCTGTCTTTTTCAGTGAAGATGAAAGTATTATATATCCGTATTCCTTCTTCCCCTATAATTGTAAGCAATAGAGCACACTGGGTTGTCTCTCCTTTCTTACAAATCTCCGTTGCTTGCAGGTATATCTAGAAACGCTGCCGCCAGGATTTCCAGTTTCCGTTATGTTGTTTGTCATCCGCATCGGAGGTATTCCTCGAAATTCCATTTTTTGTTTGTTTTTAGTCGTTACACACGTATAAATTTCGAATACGCAGAGAAAACCCATATGACGATTTTTTTCATATATGTTCTGAGTTCTAACCTTCAAGACTGCAACATGTGGTATATTTAGGAAGGGGTAGGTGCAATGAATAATATACTCGCCCTCTAACTGCGGGATCATCACTGCTTTATGGCATGTTCCTCGGTCATATATGACATGTGACATATGAGTCCTGACATTTGGGCACGTGTCTAATGCATTGTATGTAGTGACCATAATAGATATGCTACACTTGGTTTGTTGGTTGGTTGAAGACTGACGACCAAGATACCGGGTTTACCTTTGAGATTCCTTTAAACACTGAGACAAACTGAGTTCTACTGTATTGCTCTGTCGTCAGTGGTTCATAGTTGAATGGGCCTGTGTTTTTCACCAGGTTTTTCATCCGCCCAGAGGTTATTTGGGCATTCTTTTTCTGTACGAGGACTACTGTGCCATCCGTATAACCTTGGTAATAGTATCCCTGATTGTTTAGAGATTCCAGAAGTTCGTCTACTACCATGTCCCACAGTAGGGGAGAATATTCCATCTCGTCCAGGTGATTTATATGGACATTACTTTCGGGTATATTACGATTTGCTTTGCCACCTCCCAGTCAGCCCTGTTTGCCCTCAGTTGAAGGAGTTCCAATGCTGGGATTTGTCACAATGGTAGATCCTGGAAAGTACGTATTAAGCAGAAGTTCAATTGTTTCTTTTCTGGTATTTGTGTGACCTGCAGTGAGTTTTTTGAGAGTCCCCACTGATGGGTTTTTGGAGTGTATGCGGTGGAGTCTTGCACTTTATGAGGTTTGTTGTATGTCCTCATAGAACTTTCTCCATGCTTTTCTTTGCTCCCCTCTGATTGTTCCATTGTAGTCCTGTAGTGTTTTGGAATATTCCTTCCACGCACCAGCAATTTTTTGCTCTATTGACTAGTTCGCGTGTTTTTTTCGCGTGTTCAGATAGTTCGGTGGTCCTCCAGCTCACCTTTCCCTCAGTTTGTTTGCTTATCAGAGGACACTTGTTCTGATTCAAAGTTAATGTGGCCTCTCGAATTTTCTCCTAGGTTTCCTCTATATCACAAGCACTGTGTGTATTCGCTTTGATATTCCTCAAATTTTTCAGGTGCTCCCCTAGTACCTCCCGATATTTCAGCCAGTTGATTTTCCGATACATTCTAGCCGGTTCACTGGTGTTGCCACTCTCCAGGTCGGTGTCGGTGTTTGATGGTTCGTCTGAGACAGACCATTTCCCAACCCGCTGACCCACCTGAGGGGAGCCTAGGGCAATGTCAATGATTTCCCGTCTTGTTTGGATCACAAAGGTTGTGTCATTACCCCTATTCAGTACTTCCAAGTTACTGGAGACAAAAATTTGAGCAATGACTCACTTCTTGTCCTATCGGTGCTGACCCACACTGTATTGTGTGCGATTGCATCGGCTCTGATGATTACCTGGAGTTTGTGTGTCTTGCAGTGTTGGTCCAGTGTCTTCTCATGCTCTGATGATCCATCACATGCTCTGATGATGGAGGAATTGGAGAGTTATAAGGTATGTAGACAGAAGCTAGGACGATGTCCCCTCAACTCCATCCCTTGTGTCGGTCGTCTTGATAGCTGTGATGTCTCTGTAAGAGAATTCAGACAGATTCAATACGTTCATGTCAGTTTTAACAAGTATGCAAGTCCCGATATGTACCCTTTTGGTAGCCAGGGTTATCAGGGAATCAGGGCTACGTCGATGATGCCCTGTGCAAATATTCTGCAACCTTACTGTGCTGCAGGTTGGATTGACAGCATGGGGATTGAAGCAAACAACTTTTTGGTTTATCAAACGTCTTTTGTTATTCTCTCTTCCATTCGAAAACTACCCGTTTCCTTGTGAGCAAGTGAAAGATCGTGGTATTTCAGCAAATAACTTCACAAATTTTCTGTAAAAATTTGCCAGAGAAACCTAGATTCGACTGCAAATTCTTGGCAGATATCAGCCGTGGAAATTCCGAAACTGGCATTTTATCTCTTAGGGTTTTTGTTGGAGGCACATTTTGTTGGAGGCACATTCTTTTGGAGGCCACTACTTTTAAAGGGACTAAATCCGGTTAGAGTTATAGTTGGAGGGCCTGGAAACTTTTCTGAAAGCCGTACATGCTGGTAACAGCCAGAGTTTTCGTTGAGGCTGTAGATTGAAGGCTGTACCTCTAGATAGTCAGTTCAAGATTTCAAGCCAACGATTCATGTTCCAAACTTACCGTTTGAAGTGCAAAGTCCATATTGTGGTTAAGGATAAATGATTGAAAACGAGTTAAATATTCATAGCTGTTTATTCATTCATTAGTTATATATCTATTATTTTTATATAAATAACATACTGGTATATGTACTTATTTAATTTCGTGAAATATCTGTAACATCAATAAAAAGCGTACGATTCTGCAAAAGGGGTAACTTCTGCAAATGGATCCATTCGCCGTCGTTTGATCACACTTTAATTTATACTAATTCATTAAGGTATACTTTCCCTACGGTATAATGCCCTGAAGTACTTTCTAATTTATATATGAAAATACATAGTTTAATTATGCAGGATTAGCTTCTTACGTCTCGTTGCAATTCAAAGTAATAACAACATCTGATTTATTTCTCAGTTGTCATCACTGAGTCGAAAGGTCCGGAGTTCAAGCCCCAGTTGCGGCTGGGATTTTTTAATTCAATTTGACGTTTCAAATTATCAAAATCTCGTGGTTCGACTGGGAGTCCTGCACCATTCACTGTTACGTTCCAATTAACAGTGCTGCTCCTGAGGTGGCGTATGGAGTTAGTGGCAAGGATTACCCATATCACATGGTTAATGACCATAGCAGTCGATGCCAAAACACCAAAGAAAAAAAAACTGTTCATTCATTGCAATTCAATCTGGTATATACATTACATACAGTGGTAAACGTTACGATTTAGGTGCAACAAATATTGAAATATTTTTAGTAATTTTATATGTACTGGTTGTTCGTTTGAAATTCGATTTAATATACAGGTTTATAATTTTGGGAATTGGCTTTTTCCTAATGCTTTAGGAATATGCTAGTATCGAACGTGCCGTGGAAGTAAATTAAGTAGTGCCCACATTTTTGTGCAGGTAAGGTAAATTTTTCACTTAGTCACCCTAACGCTTACCTGTGGTATATCCTCGACCATCTCTGATTCGAGCGTAGCAGGGATTTTGAGCGTCGGTCCCCAAGACAAACCCTTGTAACGGTGTGTAATGTTCATATCACCTATCCGTAATCTTTGGATTTTAATCCTGTCTTCCCTGCCCAACTCAAGAGGTGGTGCCCTTTTCACATTGTTTTCAATTGTGTTCAGGTGAGTGTTAATTACCAAACAATCTCGTTCCCATTCGTCTCCATGAGTTTTTTGAAGTATAGTTTTAAGTCTGTGGAATTGGTAATTTTGGCATAGGTTTCTTCTTAGTCAGAGCCCATTTTCGCAGCAGAATCTACTTTCTCGTTTTTTCTGATGTCCGGGTATCCACATCAATTCATAAATTTGAGCTATGCCCTGTTTATGTATTGGCGTTTGGAGGTTGAGGAGGTTGAGTAGACCAGACAGTCTAGACTTTGCAGAGTTGTATTCAGGTTGGTTGCATTACAATTATTAAATCTGCGTTTTGTAGTTGCCGCGGTGTTTTCTTCTGTCTTTTTATTCACAATATTGATTATTCACTTTAGATATTTTTTTGGTGTAAAGTTTTGTGTTGGTTGCGGGTGACGTTAAACATTCGTTAGTTTTATTTCACAACGTACCAACGAGTTGTAAGCATAATACGCCTACTGTTCTACTGTTAGGACTAGCTTTTTTTTGAAATTTTTTCTTTATAACACTTTTATTGTTTTACCTACGTGTAATCGGGTCTGCACGAGGTGGATTGTTTAGTGGGTACACCTGAGGGGTATTCAATTCGGACTCAGAGGACTCCCACACTACTTTATGGGATGTGTGAAACAGGCCGGATAAGGTGCCAATACAGGGTATCGAAATTTTACTTTTTTTCAAAGTTTTATGCTTTGCTTTTTTCTGAAGTTATTTAGTGTCTTGTAGTGTGGTGTAGTATAGTGTAGTGTAGTGTAGTATAGTATAGTATAGTATAGTATAGTATAGTATAGTATAGTATAGTATAGTATAGTATAGTATAGTATAGTATAGTATAGTATAGTATAGTATAGTATAGTATAGTATAGTATAGTATAGTGTAGTGTAGTGTAGTGTAGTGTAGTGTAGTGTAGTGTAGTGTAGTGTAGTGTAGTGTAGTGTAGTGTAGTGTAGTGTAGTGTAGTGTAGTGTAGTGTAGTGTAGTGTAGTGTAGTGTAGTGTAGTGTAGTGTAGTGTAGTGTAGTGTAGTGTAGTGTAGTGTAGTGTAGTGTAGTGTAGTGTAGTGTAGTGTAGTGTAGTGTAGTGTAGTGTAGTGTAGTGTAGTGTAGTGTAGTGTAGTGTAGTGTAGTGTAGTGTAGTGTAGTGTAGTGTAGTGTAGTGTAGTGTAGTGTAGTGTAGTGTAGTGTAGTGTACTGTAGTTTTTTTATATTCTCATTTTTTCTCCAAAGGTGAAGGTCGATTTTTTTGTTTTTTTTCTAAATAAGAATGTTTTTCTTCGGAATTTCTTTCTTCAAAAACTTTCTTATATTTTTGAAGCTTGTTTTTTCGAACGTATTTTTTTCTTCAAAACATTTTTTTTTTCAAAGTTGACAATGCTTTTTTTTTAAATTATTTTTTCCAAGTATTGTTTTTTTCGAAATTTCTCCCAAAGTTATTTTCTTTGTTTTGTTTCGATTTATTTCATTTTCTTTCAAAGGTACCATGTTTCTATCGATTTTTTTTCTTGCTTTTTTCCCAAAAATTTCACCCTTGTTTTTTTAATTTTAAATATTTTTCAGTACCATATTTTTGTTCAAAATTTTGTTTTTGAAAAATTTTTGTTCGTTTCTTTTATCAATTTTTTTTGGATATTTTAATTTTTCTCCCTTGCTTTTGCTTCAAAAAATTATTGGTTATTTTCCAAAGCTACACATTGTTAATTTTCGAAATTTTTTCCTTTGAAATATTTTTTTCTTAGAAAATATTGTTTTTTTTTCGAAATTTGTATTTTGCAAAATATTTTCAGTTTTTTTCAATTTTTTTTTTTCAACTTTTTTCTGTTTTTTTCCTAATGGCATACCTTGTTTTGTTTGGATTTTTTCTATTATTTTTCAAATGTACCATTTTTTTTCGAACTTTTTTAAGGTGCTTGTTTTTTTTTGAAATTTTTGTTTTTTTTTCCAAAGGTCAACACCTTTTTTTTCGAAATTTTTTTCTTCAAATTTTTTTTAATTTCTTTCTTTTTGATTTTTTTTTTCGAAATTTTCTTCTTCGATCTATGTCGCCGCGATCCTGATTGGAAGCGATCAAGCAAGTTGTACTTTTCCAAATACCATCCCAATCTGCTACTTATCACACGCTCCAGTAATTCTCCAATACAGCAAGTACGGCTTATTGGACGGATCGGTAGGGTCTTTGTGTTCCTTAGGAATTCAAAGTATGAAGAAGAAGAATATATTTATTGAATAGGTTTCCCTAATATACAATACGGCTGACATGCATACATATACAGGGCTATTCAAATTCGTTTCTGTGCATGGGGATCTCGTAAACGATGAGGGATAGATCATCGGTTGAATTGTGGCAAAGTTGCGTATTATAGAGACGTATTCAATGATGTGGAAAAATCGTATTTAGCTCTTTCGGTTCTGGAGATATACAGGAAAAAACAAAAAATCCCAAATTATTTTTTGCCTGTATCTTCTTTATTCGCAGACATATTGGAAATCTGTTCACATTTTGCCATTGGCACTTGATGTGGGCTATCAGAGTATATCCATGAATCTTTTATACAGGGTGTCATCTGACTTGGGCCACCCCCATCTTTGAATTTTTAAATACTGGCCTATATTTTTTGTTCTTGTTTTTGGATCGTCGACAGTCACTTCATACTGAGAAATTAAATTAAATTTTATGTTTCGGGAAGTTTCAGTAATATATTATTATAATTGGGTGAATAATTCCCTTTATATTATGGCCCTGGAAATTGGTTGACTGAGTTAAATAAAGACTGTTTAGTATTTTCTTACCTAAAAGATAGGTTTATCCTATATTACCCGGCCGATTGACCGATTCCAAAATTGAAAAAGTACGTCAGTCAAAATTGTTATTTATTATTTCTTTTTTTTTTTCAAAGCAACTAATATCAAAAGCAAATGATTTTCAGGAACTAGTGAAGGAAATATAAAAAAATATAGTACGGGCAGCAACATTCTTCCTCCCAGTTATTGTTCTGGGGCTGTAGAAAAGATAATTACTCATTCCTCGTTTTTTCTCTGTATATCCAGAATACAGAGTCTTGAGACAGGTCTTCTCAAAATAGTTCCATCAGCTAGCTGAACATCAACTGTCATAATTCTATTGTCCTTGCCAGGATACAAATTAATGACTCGTCCTTTGTGCCAAATGTTTCGGGGACCATTGGGGTCGACTACGATGACTATATCATTCTGACGTATTGCGGGTGTTTCTTGATGCAATTTGCTTCTCTTCGCCAAGTGAGGAAGATATTCACGTGTCCACCGTTCCCATAATAAGTCGACTAATTTTTGAGCTGTTTTCCATTTCGATAGCAAATTTAAATGTTCTGTCTTAAGATCAACACAAGACATTGCAGCGTATGAAGGCCCAATTAGAAAATGATTTGGAGTTAGTGGTTCAGAGTCGTCGGAGTCCAGAGAGACGTGAGTTAGTGGTCTTGAGTTAAGTATATTTTCAATTTTTGTGAAGACAATTCAAAGAACATATTCTTGAGGGTACTTTACTTGAAGAATTTCTTTCATTACTGTCTTTACGACTTGTATGAGACGTTCCCACGCTCCTCCCATATTTGGACTTGATGGAGGGTTGAATATCCATGATATGTTTTTCAAACAACAAAACTTCTTGATTTCGGTCTGATTGAGATTTTCCAAATTTTCTTCTAATTCACGTTGCGCACTTTTGAAATTCGATCCATTGTCGCTGTGAAGTTCTTCTGGAAATCCTCTCCTACAACCAAATTGTCTCAATACGTGAATAAAACCATCAGTACTGAGGTCCTGGGCGATTTCCAAATGAACAGCTCTGGTGGCCATGCACGTAAAGATGACACCATAACGTTTTTCGTGACTCCTTTCAACCGTTACCAGGATAGGTCCAAAATAATCCTCTCCTGTTCTGATGAAAGGTCTAATAGTTGGTTCAAGCCTACAGGGTGGCAGTCGTCCCATGACAGAAATGTTTGGAGTGGTTTTTCGATTTTTGCACTTCTGACATCGTATCCAAACTCCTTTTACTGCTTGTCTCAGTCGTATTATCCAGTATTTCTGTTTCAAATTATTTACTACAATTTCTTGTCCATGATGATGAACTTCTTCGTGATAATGTTGGATGATCAGTTTGGTGATTCTATGTTTAGGGTCCAGAATGATAGGGTTCTTAAAATCTTCATGGACATCTACCAGATGATCCAGTCTTCCTCGTAAGCGTAGTAATCCATCCTTATCCATGATGCAAGATAAAGAATATAATCTGCTTTGTTTCCTCAGCATAGTATTGTTTTGCAAATAATGGATTTCTTCAGGAAATGCATCTGCTTGAACTCTCTTATATAAGAACTTTTCTGAAACCATGATTTCTTCTTTGTTGAGTTATTCAATATTCAAAAATGCAGTCTGCAAGTCTGATGTTCGTTATTGGTTTCTTATTCCAATAGATCTGATGCCTCTTTTACATGTTTCTATAAATCTCAAAACCCATGCCATTGATCGTTTCAATTTTGTCCATTTAGAAAAATATTGTGGAGATGGAACTGGTACAATTGTGTAGTCGTAGCTTCTGACAACATACTCCTTTCTTTCTTCCAAAAGTTTATCGTCAATAGGTTCCGAAAAAACATTTAGTTTCTCCGTGGGCCAGTTTTCTTGTGAAAGTTTGAGAAAACCTGGCCCATGTAACCATCGACTGCTCTGAGAGAAATCTATGTTTTGATGCCTTTTAGTGGCTTCATCCACAACGTTTTCGATAGAGCTTATATACCTCCATTAATTAACGTTAGTTAGTCTCTGAATTTCACCTAAACGTTGGGCCACAAAGACTTCATATATGTGTGCTTTGGATCTAATCCAATGCAACACTGTTTTAGAGTATGTCCAATAAATAATTTTCCCTATTTTTAAATTCAAATTTTCATCGAGGGATTGTCCTAATCGAGCTCCTAATAACGCTGCCTGTAATTCCAGTCTGGGAATAGATACAGGTTGTTTTAAAGGAGTTACCCTAGCTTTTGCACTGACAAAAGTTATCTGTACACTCTCATTATGTTGACATCGCAAATAAGCCACTGTGACATGAGATCTCTCAGAAGCATCACAGAATACATGTAACTGAATCTCAGATTCAGTTCGTTCTAAAGTGAAATAAACTCTTGGAATTCTGGAAGAAGAAATATTTCGTAGATCAGACAACTACAGTTGCCACTTTTCGTTCAAAATGTCGGTAATTTCGTCATCCCAACCAAGTTTGATTTTTCAAATATCTTGAGGAGAATTTTACTTTGGATTGTCAAATTTGTCAAAAATCCTAAAGGATCAAAAATAGACATAACAAGTTTTGAAATTTCTCTTTTGTTTGTTCTTCGTCTGTTTGTCAAAATGTCCTTATCAATTTTATGGAATTTAGTCTGAAAGGTGAATGAAAACTCGATTGGATTCCAAAGGACACCCAATATTCTTTCGATTTTATTTTCCGAATTTGATTCAAAGTCTTAATATCAGTGATCTCAATTCAGGATCAATATTCTCACGAATTTCTGAAGAGTTGGGAACCCAGTTACATATGGTGAATCCCCCTTTCGAATGAACATATATTATATCTTTAATAAGTTTATCACCCTCCTCTATGGAGTCTGCATTACCCAAGTAATAGTCCATGTAATGTTGTTCTATGATTGCCTTTGTTGCTTCAGGAAATTCTCTGCTGAACTGAACGAGCAATCCGATTTTTCGCTTCCTGTGCCAGACATGGTCCACTGGAGGATCCAAAAAAGACAACACCTATTTCATAAATGCTATGGTCTCTGGTTTTATCCATTCCACGCCACAGGAATTTCTGAGGTACACAGTCTTCTTGACGAACTCTAACTTGCAAGAACATTTCTTTGATGTCACCAAGAAAGGCATACTTTTTAATCCTGAAATTCAGCAAAATTGTATAAAGAGAATTATATCAATCAGGACCTGACATCAAACAATCATTTAGACTCATTCCGTTTGATTTGGATGATGCATCGAACACTATTCTTAGTTTATTGGGTTTATTCGGGTTTTCAATGCCGAAATGAGGAAGATACCATAATTTCGATGATTTGATTTGGGCTTCTTCTTCTGAAAGTTTCCGGATGAATCACTTCTTCAGAAGATCATTCATCTTCTCGTAGTAGGTCTTACCATAAATTTGATTTCTGTCCATCTTCCTTTCCGTGCATGCCAACCTTTTCAGAGCATTCTGTTTGCTGTCTGGAAGAACCTGATCCTCATCCTTCCAAAGAAGTCCGGTTTCCCATCGATCTCCAGTTCTTCTCATTGTCTTGTCCAGAATTGTTTGTGTTCTTCTATCTTCTTTTGACATTGCTTTTTCGTATTTTTCTGTCCCAGATATGTCGATTCTCCATTGTTCTTTCACGAGATCGTGCAAAATGTCTAAATCATCTCTCACCTTTTCATTGGTGTGACAAACATATCTAAAATTTGGTGAAACTGAATTTTAAGGTCTGGTGCAAATATTTCCGTGAATTACCCAACCAAGCAAAGTTTTACTCATTGCTGGACCATTCCATGGGCCAGTTATAATCTTTCTATTCACCAATAAGGGCCAATTATCTTGCCCAATCAATAACCTAGGATTAGCATTCTTCATCGAAGCAATTTTACTGTCTATATAGGAATATTGTACGGAAATCTCACCTGAGTCTACTGTCTGAGATGGTAGTGCTAAGCCTTCCATCGTCCTCGCATGTCTTACTTGAAATTCTCGACCATTTTCTTCTGATGACCTTATGTGAAGCTGACTACTCTTGAATCTTCTTGTTCCTGGATTTGGTTGTTAGTACATTGAATACACAATTTCCGTTGAGGTCCTCAAATATCCAATTCATTTGCAAAATCTTCATCAATTAGGATAACATGTAACGTTATTTTTTTAAATTATTAACTAATCAGGGTATATCGAAATTTTTAATCATATTTTACATGCATTTTACCACTATTTGCCTTCTGCATTTATTTCATAATGTTCAAACACTAATAATACCTATATGCTATCACAATGTTGCTTCTTCGAGAGTGTATTCACTGACAATCCATCCAACTATTTCTCAATTGCGTCCCCATTGCATAATGCTACCAGGTATATCCATTTTACATTTAAGTCATCATGTTTTGGTAAGGTCATATTTCACGTTATCCCAAGGTTATTAATTGTCATTCGTGATTTAGTTGTTTACTTTTGGAACTCTGTCAACACTTTTCATTCCACGTCTGGGGTGTGCGCACTAAGCAAAGTACGCCATAGACTTGTGGTTGTTGCGACTTCTTTCTGCATTCAGTTGGAGTAGCACGGAGTGACTTTTGTTGGTTTCATAACTGAAGATGCGAAATGGGTTATGCCATGCAGTATTACTTAGGCGTGTTTCATTTGAGGATATGGCTTCATAATATCTTTCTAGCCTGTGGAGAAAGAATAATAAGTTGAGAGTGTAATACTCTTCGAGAAGTGTACTCGGCAACAATGCACATGGATTTGACATTTTGATCTAAAGTTTGAGAAGAAGAAGATTAATTCGTTTTGACGGTCGTTTGTCACCAGTGTGCTGGGCTTTCCACTTTTGACATGATTGGTGAATAAGTTGTAAGAATTTTATTTCTATTTGAATCGTCCGTAAAGGGATTATATCTTGCAACTGCTAAAAGGTTTCAGTTTTCGTTTAGTCGATTGAATTGCTGTGTATGCATATTTCTGAACCTTACCTCTCGGGGGATTATATAAACCAATTAGTTATGGTAAGTCTCGCAAATGGTATTCTTCTATCATTTGGCAATTCTCCATGTATTTTAGGATCTGATTTGTTAGGCCTTTTGGGTACTTGACCCTATGTGCCGTTGTTAACCCTTTGACCAGGATATTTTCATCTGACATCTGAAAGAGCCTACCGAAAGCATCTTCCACTGTGGGAGCACATAGGCCTGTTCTGGACAGAGGTAGTTATTAGGTCATCCAAGTTGTTGAACAAAGTGTCAAGTTCTTGTTGCATTTCAGGGTTTATGTATAGGGCACTATTCTAGTTCCGTCCTACTATATTTCTTTCCTTCCTGGAGGAAGTAACTGGACTCCATAGATGTATGGTATGTTTTCCTTGTGACCATCTTCCACCTACTATAGCCATTGAGTAGGGCCTTCAGGGACTGCTAGCGTGACTGTCGAGGAAGCAACATTGTAGTCTACATCAGCTGTGTGGTATCAGTCTAGTTGAACCGACGTTGCACTCCAAGTACCAACTAATAGCACTAAGTATCCTACTGATATCCTTTTTAATTATCAAAGTCTAATGCTACTGTGTAAACGGTACAAGGTAAGGTGCACCATACTATTGCGGATTGGTTAAGACAAATTATTTTCTCCTACCCTACAGCGGTAGATATATTTTGTATTGAATATTGGATACGTTTAACCTTGTCTACGTACTAGTGTCTGTATACTTTCACCTTAAAGGTTGGTTAATGTTTGAACATATATTTGGTCACTGAACTGCACCTGTAGACCGATTGTAAGGTCAATTTTGATAATCAGTTATTTATATAGCCATTTAGTTTTTGTGTAAGAACGTACCCGGACAGTAAGTTCACTATAATTTTGTTGTTTAATAATTATACTTCTTCAAACATTAAGCTGTTTATCATTTAGAGTGTGGTAACTTTAATTTTTAATACTATTCGTGTTATATGGGAATCAGTATAAGTAATCTATAGGGTGAGCCTGCATCATATTTCTGGCGCCCATGTTCTTACATCTCATCACAATTTATTTTGTATGACCCACTCCCGTGTCTACTTGAGTTAGTCGCGAGCCACCCTGTCACTCTGACAGCTTCGTTGCCATTATAAAAGCTGAAAGCTAAGTAAAACCCGTGGCAAACAGTTGAAGCATCGTCTAAAAGTGCATATGTTGAAACATTTCTGTTGTTATAACTTATGACCACTGGCAAAATTTTGAGAAAGACATGTTTGTCAGTTGAAATGTGACAATTGATTTCAAATTCATCGACCTTTTCACTGGGACTGGATGTATCTAAATTTTTATCATGATTTTGATTTTCAGTTTTGTGTAAAAGACGATGATGAAACCTTTTGCAATTGTTTACCTTGCACATAACTTTTTTTCTGCAATTATTTACACTATGAAAAGGTACGAGGCATGAAAAACAAATTTTATTTGATGTTACAAAATTCCATCATGACAGCGATTTAAATTCATCACAAGAGCTCAAATAATGCAATTCTTTCTTGCAGCAACAGCATTTCTTTTTATCCGTGGTGGTTAAAGTAGTATTTTTTTATTGAAATTACGCCCTGTATGTTGAAATTTGTCGGATGACGTTTCTGGCCATTTTGGCATTTCAATTTGACAAGCAATTATTGACTTTTGATCGAGCCATTTACAAAATTCAACCAGTTTGTACTCGTAATTTTCTGTGCACGAAATATATTCAACCCACATCATTTTATACGAATTAGGTAATTTATTCACTAACTCTTGTAATAAAATGGGATTTTGTAAGTGATCTTTCCCGTTGACTGATTCGATGGTTCCCACGAGATTCTTAACTTCATCGGAAAACTGAATCAGTAAGTCAAGTCTTTCGTCTTTCACAATAGGAAAATGTTTCACTTTTTCAAGTAACATGAAGATAATATATTGTGGCTGCCCGAATCTACTTTCCAAAATGCTTATTATTTTGTTAACATTTTGAGGCATAATCAATAAACTTTGGACAATTTTGAGAGCATTACCTTTCAGACATTTCTGAGGTCTACAATGATTTTCTTCCTGAGAATAACCACACACTTTTGTCGAATTATTATACTGGTAAATGAAATTTGGCCATTCTATAGGATTACCACTAAATATTGGCAATTCTTTTGGCATCGATTGTCGAGCAAGAAATTTCGCAAAATGAGTATATGGCAGTTGACAATTATTCTCAGGAGAATTTGGAATAGAAAATTGATTGATTACCTTCTCTTTCGTTTTCTGATTGAATGATGGAGTCTCATCCAGTGTATCTTGCCACGGATGTACATCTTCGATCCATTTTTTTATGTCGGGTCTACTCACCATCTCACTGAACTCACTCTGAACTCAACTCTTCATCTTCTACCTTAAGTGCAGTATTGGTTTCACTTCCTTCAGTTATGCTATGGGACTCCAATAGCACCGGACAGGAATTACTTTTTGCCTTTCTGCAGCTTTTTCCTTGAGCGTTTGACTACGTCTCAAATTGACTTTTTCAGACATTCATCCACAGATTAGTTCTGTTGGCAGTGAAGGACCATTTGTTAAGTATTTTCTTACCTAAAAGATAGGTTTATCCTATATTACCCGGCCGATTGACCGATTCCAAAATTGAAAAAGTACGTCAGTCAAAATTGTTATTTATTATTTCTTTTTTTTTTCAAAGCAACTAATATCAAAATTAAATAAAATACATTAGTTCAGGAACTAGTAAAGGAAATATAAAAAATATAGTACGGGCAGCAACAAAGACAGAGTTGCAACTTTCACGTCTCCCCATGTACCATAGTGTTTTTCGAGAGTACGTTTTTCATTTTTAGGTACCAATTCATATTTTTTCACATTTTCAATGCCCTTTGAGCGTTTTCTACAATTAACTTCGAATAGCAAAACCTTTTATTATTATCTGAAACATGTCTACAACAAAAATAGATTATATGTATTTTGATAAGCTGAAAAAGAAATGATAGCAATAATAACATCCGAAATGAACACTATAATTATAATGAAAATTTAAATGAAGTAATTTATATACACAAAAAAATTATCGGCGCAATAAATGTTCGAATTGGAGTCCCTCTATTTGGAGACATTTTTGAGCTCGATTTTTCAGTAGTTTCACTATCTTTAAAAATCTGGGGTAGATTATTGAACTCTATCATACTTTTAAAAAACAAAGAATTTCTTGTATTTGATAGTTTTACTCTTAGCACATGGATGTTGTTCAGATTACGGGTAAAATGAAGGTGAATCTCATGATTGAAATCAACATATTCACGAAAATATGAAGGTGCTTCCTTATGTAATATTTTAAAAATGAATATCATCGTTAATAAGTAAAGTCGTTTTGAAATTGATAGCCACTGTAATGTATTCAACATTATTGATATAGAAGTATAGCGATTACAGCTTAGAATGATCCTCATGCTTCTATTTTGTAATTTTTGTTGCTGTGTCATTTTATTTAAATTGAATTGGTATAATAAAGTTGCACAATAGTCAATTGACCGGTACACTGTGATTCTTGTATCAATAGATAAATGTTTAGCAATTCTTGAAAATAAGTATAGTTTTTTCGATATATTCTTTATGACATAAATGAAGTGTTCATCCAAAGTAAGTATATTATCCAATTGAAAACTAAGATATTTGACAGTTGTTACGATTTCTATTCTCTCATTATCAATCCCGATATCTATTTCATTCACATTTATCATTACATTACATTACATTTTGTTAATAGTATATTTCGGTCGATATTCTCGAAAGCTCTTTTAAGATCTAAGAAAACTGCCACAACATATTTACCATTATCTATGTCATTTTTGAACTTGGTTATGGACAGCTGCAATGCTGCTTCACATGAATGCTGTTTACGAAAACCGGATTGATTACTAATCAAAATATCATTACAATTGATGTGCTCCAATAACTGATTATGAACTACGATTTCAAAAATTTTTCAATAGAGGGTAATGTGTTGACAGGTCTGAATTCGTTTGCCAGCGTTGTGTTAGTAATTTTGGCAATGGGAACAATAGTGCTGACTTTTAATATATCTGGAATTTTTGATTTTTCGAGAGATGTATTAATGAGGTTTAAGATGACATGTCCAATAGCTTCAAATATATTTTTCAAAATTTTAGCATTAAGGATCTCATTCAAACTGCATTTATTATAATGTGAGGAAACAATATTACTCAATTCTTTAAGAGTTATAGTTCTGTACTCCGAAAATTCAGGATATATGTTATAATTAAGATTACACCATGAATGGTCATCATCTAGTTCTTCTATGATTTTGGCAATACTGTTAACAAAATATTCATAAAAATGGTCAGCCATTTCTAAATCATCACGAATAATCATCATTTCCTCCTCTTTTTCAAATTGGATATATTTAGGAAATTTCCTAACATTCGTATCAACTAGTTTTTTTAATGTTTTCCACATTTGTTTAGCATTGTTCTTATACGTGTCTATTTTTTCATAATGATATTCGTTTTTTTTTTATTTCTTAATAACTAAACCACTTCATTTCTATGTTTTGTAAAGAGTTTCCATTTGTTTTCTCCATCAACCTTAACACTATTTTTGAATTCCCTGTAACATTTATCTCTCTCCTTGATCTTATCAAACACAGAACTATCAAACCATGGTAAGTTTATCCTTCAACTTGAATTGGAGATATCGTGTTAATTACATTTTCACAAGTTTCCAAAATTTCCTCATATATCAGATTTACATCGATGGCATTGAGTGACCAACTTGCTTGTATCAGTTCGATGTTTATCGATAGCAAATTATTACTATGATGGCTTCCTTCCATTGTATTGGTTATGTAGTTTGCTGAAATATATTATCAAACATTTTCAGTAAGGTTGTTTTCATTTTATTTGTCAGGTTTCAGAGCATTCCATCAGTGATATCATCCGGAATTTTTCAGGTCGCGGATTGCTGTTTTTAGTTCCTCGAAGTTGAAGGGTAAGTTATATTCTAAGGAATATAATCTCCAATATTCCAGGAAGTTTACTGGTAATCGAACTATCGTCACGTATTAAGCACGTGATTGTGGTTATTTGTCTATCGTCTATTGCTGTGATCTTTTTCATACATCGGTGGACATCAGTGACGTAATACTGAAAGAGTAGAAATTCAGAGGTTCGTTTGCTCGTCAAGATTCCTGGACGTACTGCAGCTCTTGCTTTTTTGATGTAATCAGATTCTCGGTACATGGCTTCCTTCAAAATAGATTGAAAGACATCTTTTCGACTTTGCTGACTTTATCATTCCACCATTGTGGCTGCTTCGATAATGGATGAAGTAAAAGAGTTGACTGACATCTCCTATTACATTTTCTGATTTATTCACTGGAGAGTTTGATGGTCTACCAATGATGTAATCGTTGAGCATTATCAGAAAATGGTCGCTTTCACGAAGATATTTCATAGGGATCCATTCCGATCGATGCAGAAGGCTACTTGATATTAAGGAAAGACAAAACATGAGAACTTTCTAGATCTCATAGTAAAATAAGTAGGTGAGCCTATATTCAATATTGCCAATCGATCATTCTCTAACAGTCGTTCAAAACAATTCGGCTTCGGTTTGTGAGAAGTTTCCATCCCCAAAGGAGGTTATGAGCATTGAAATCTCTGACCAACAAAAATGGTGTTGGCAATTTCTCCATGATGTGTATTAGATCCTCATCTTGCCAGTTGTCATGAGTTAAATCCTCTTTTATCTCCTTTATCTCCATATTCAATAACCTCGATAGTTTCATGGCTAAGATATCTACTTCCCACATAGCCGGCCCGAGTTCGATCCTCCACCGAACTTTTTTTTTCTCAAATACCGCGACAGTGTCGCCATCTTGTTCCCAACAACCGCAATTACAGAAACCATGCATGTCTATGACGTAACCAACCGCGCCCATTCAGACGTGGGCCCTGCTGGTTCAAATTTCCCGCCAGAAAACGGCCGAGTATCGTCACAGCCGCCATCTTTTCCCGCCAGAAAACGGCAGAGTATCGTCACGGCCGCCATCGTGCATTCACATCAATGTTACTCCTCTACTCCTTCTATATGGCTCATATCCTCGGAGAGAATATTGTTTTTTCTGTTTCAAATGACTTTCCTTTATACGCACGCACATGTGCTTGTGTTCCGTTAATAAAACTCCTAGAAAATCATAACGGTGTATGATTTCATTACAGTTACACTGTAGATGACAAGTAGATAACAAGTATAGATAAAATAATGGGAGAAAAAATTATAGATAAAATTGGAATGAAAATTGGGACGCTTAAAATGAATTCAAAATCACTAATTACGTGGCTTTCTGGGTTTACCAGCTGGTCATCCTTCTTTTCTCTTTGCCTCCTTTTTTTCTGGTTTGATTAACTTCAGATGGGTCCTCATCATCTGAGAGTTACCAGTTGGAGGCAGTTGACAATCAGAGCTGTCCCAAAGCAATGTGCTTAGCGCTCGTGAAAGTGCTTAAAGCATTTTAGTGCTCGTAAGCACTGTGCTCCCGAGCACTTTTTGGATTCAGTGCTTAGTGCTTAGCGCTTCGAGCATTTAACGAAGCAGAGGGATACAATTTCTTCCAGAGTACCTCGAAAAATTGAGTGAAAGTGCAATCAATGTTGCACTGTTTTTATGGGTATTTCTATTGAAATAAAACAGAAGCAAGTATTAACTAATTTCCTTCAATTGCCTACCAAAAAAATCCCAATTTTCGATATCATATCAATGTCAATATATTCAATAAGTACTCTAATCCATTCTGAGTTCACATACCAAATTTGAGTTTTTCAAGTGAAACCGTTTCCAAATGCAATATGAACTTGGAATATACGAAATTGAATGCCCACCTTAACGGTCCCGCCCATTTGAAAAGTGCTTCGTGCTTAGTACTCGCTAAATCGAAATACTTTTTGAAAGTGCTTAGTAATCGCGAGCACTTCATGAAAAAAGATGCTTAGTTCTCGAGACTCCCGAGCACTTTTCAAGAGTGCTTAGCGCTTAGTACCCGAAGCACTTTTTATCAGTGCTCGGCACAGCTCTGTTGAAGATGCAATGCTTTCGCAGTCTGAAGATATTTTTTCTTCAGAATCTGTTGTTTGGGAATCCCGGGATACGGGAATTTTGGGTGAAGGTTTTGGTTTTTGAAAAAAGATGTCGTTACATAGAAATATTTCTTACAATGCTAAAACGAGTTGTGGTACTAGTTCTTGATCAGAGACTTGGTATCTACCCTTGGGGGATGCAGCTTTTGCGTACGAAATTCCAGATTGTGGAGTTTGTATTGATATTACTTTCTTCGCTCCAGAGAATGATACATTTTCAACCGCTTTTTTTGGTTCTTCACATTGCTGTCCATCGTGGAGCGGTTTTCCACATGCACAGACTTGTTTATCATTGCCTTTCATGGATTTATATCGGAACTTCTGTCATCTGAAACATCTCAATGGATTGGGAATATAATGCATAACTGGAAGATGGTTGAGTGCAGCTTGTACGTATTGTGGGCGCTTTTGTCTATCAAAGTTTAATATGACTGGCTGTATCCATCACATTGTTCTTTTTGGTTAAGAGTTATGTGAGATTCTATAACTATATCATCATTTTCCCTCCTATTGATGTTCAACAAATGAGTTGATTAAGCTGAGCGGAGCTGACACTGTTCGTACCAGTAAACCTTTCCTAATTTTCCGAATACTTTTCAATGCACCCACTGATCCAAATAATTATTTCCGTATTAGTTACAAACGGATTATATTTACTGAAATGTCCCAGAGATTTCCTAATGGTCAGCAACTGGGGCGAGGTGATTACTGCCTTTGCCTGACTCACTTGAGTTGGTGAGCCGCTAGGTTCACCCTTGGTTTTGTTTTAATGGGAACAGTCCATCTTTTCCCCACGAGTAGCTAGGGAAACAAGTGTCCACCTTCACAAGGTCCAGCATGTGGAAGTAAGGTACCAACACCACCAGTTTGTCCATTACACACTCATTGACGCCTGAATCATTCTTTTCCTCAGGATGGAGCACCTTGGGATTGCGGATTTTTATCTTAGGTTTTCTCCTATTTTGAGCCATCCTTGGCTTCACCACTCGCCGTTGACCTCACCGGCATGGGCGACCCTACCAGGAGCTGAAGCCCCCGTTATTGCTGTCAGGATCATTACGGGTACTGAGCCAAATCACCAACGTCAAGGTCCCACAGCTTCTCGGTGGAGAATAGTAGTTATTAATTAGGTTTTCATTTCAAAAGTGAGAATTAACAAAAATATAGAAGTGGAACTACCATGGAGAACCCTGTACTATCATATTAAATATTGAGTCAGGTTATTCTGGACTTTCATTGTCTAAAAAAGAACAAAGAAAAATTCAATTCTCTGCAATTTTTACTCACGGCGTTTCAACTGTTAAAATCTACAGTCGTTATCAAGTGTACAATGCGACAATCTCAAGGATACTTCTTGTATATGCTATGGATAATTTTGTTTCAGTAGCCTAGGGGTAATTTGGTGGTATTCAGGTAAGCTTGTTAATTACAGTGCCAGGCCCATCCGGTACAGCATTGTTAATTCTTGTCGCAATTTCAATTGATCCATGCCACTAATTATGGGTTTCCACACATTACGGATTTCTATACTAGCTTGACTGAAGACTTTCTTGTTCATTATATATGCACTCTGTTCAAACTTCCTTCTATCTCAACCCTCTTCTTTATGGATGACTTCGGCTTCAGTCCATTTTATGTTGTGTTGGGACAACCAGACATGATCCGCTATCCGTGACTTTGATGTTTCTCCTCGTTGAGTGTTTCTCTTGTGTTCAGCGAGTCTAACGCTAAGTGGTCTCTCAGTTTCTCCTAGATAAGCTTCACCGCATTCACAAGGGATGCGGTAGATGCAGTTTTTGGAGTCAATGTCAGCGTTACGTGATCTCGTCTTTGTGAGATGGCTGCGAATAGTGTTACCTGACTTGAAACATGTCCGTATTTTTTATTTCGACACAATTCGCTTCATTATTTCCGATAGACCTCTAACATACGGAACGCACAGGGTGGCTTGTGTCGACTCGTCTGGTTTCTTGTTCTTATCCCCCCTGCGGGCTAGAACCTCTTCTATATGTTTTTTGGGGTACCCATTTCGTCGCAGATCTTTCTTGATATTGTCCAATTCGATGATAAGACTTTTATCTGTGTTACATAGGTTGTAGGCACGGTCCACCAGCGATCCAACAAGCCCTCTCTTTATAGCACCATGATGGTTTGATTCGAAGTTCAGGTATTGTCCGTTGTGAGTCGGCTTTCTGTATACTGATGTTTGGCACTTATCATGGTTCTTTTGAACTTTCACGTCTAGAAAAGGTAAACCGTCTTGGGTCTCCTTTTCCATCGTGGAGTTCATGGACTTTCTGATGTTAGTCAGATGTTCCAAGAAGACGTCAAGTTCCTCGACTCCGTGGTTCCATATGACAAACGTGTCGTCAACATATCTCAACCACATCTGAGGTTTCTTATGGGCTGTCCCTGTAGCAAAAGTTTTAAACCATTCCATATAGATGTTTGCTACCAAGGGCAATAATGGGGATCCTATCGGTAGTCCGTCTTCCTGGGAGAAAAAGCGGTCTTTTTCTTGAAAGTAACAATTTCACAGGCAACATTCTAGCAGGTCCATAATGCCACGTAATGGTAGGTTCGTCCTGTTCTTCAGCTCTGTGTCTTCTTGCAGATTTTTCCGAATAATTTGCAAGGCCTCTTCTACCGGGACGTTAGTGAAGAGACTTTCCACATCAAAACCGGCGAATTGGTCTCCTGGTACTACTCTGACCACTTCCAGGATCTCTACAAAGTGCCTGGAGTTCTTTACAAACGTCGAGGTATTACCTTGCAGTGATTGGATTATCGGCAGTAGGAACTCGGCTAGATTGTAGCTGGCTGAGTCTCTAGAGCAGGTTATCGGTCTCAAAGGAACTTCTGCCTTGTGGATTTTTGGTAGTCCATAAAGGTGCAGTGGCTTGCTGTGGTGTGGTGTCAGCATTGATCTTTCTCTATCTGAGAAAAATTGTTCGTACTTTTTTAGCGTCTGGTACACCTTTCTTTCTATCGTTACAGTGGGATCTTTAGTCAATCGTTTGTATTCACCTCTACCGAGTACCTTCTCGATGGACAGCGACCTCTATGAGAGAAAAATTGAGGAGGTCAGAGTAGATCAATTCGTCAGTTTTGACGTGGAAAGTCAATACACTAACGCCCCAGTAGAAGAAACCTTGCAAATTATTCGAAAAAATCTGCAAGAAGACACAAAGCTGAAGAACAGGACGAACCTACCAGTACGTGGCATTATGGACCTGCTAGAATGTTGCCTGCGAAATTGTTACTTTCAGGAAAAATACCGCTTTTTCTCCCAGGAAGACGTACTACCGATGGGATCCCCATTATGGCCCTTGGTAGCAAACATCTATATGGGATGGTTTGATTTTTTTGCTACAGAGACAGCCCATAAGAAACCTCAGATGGGGTTGAGATATGTTGACGACACGTTTGTCATATGGAACCACGGAGACGAGGAACTTGACGTCTTTTTGGAACATCTGAATAACATCAGAAAGTCCATAAACTTCACGATGGAAAAGGAGACCTAAGACGGTTCACCTTTTCTAGACGTGAAAGTTCAAAAGAACAATGATAAGTGCTAAACATCAGTAAACAGAAAGCCGACTCACACCGGACAATACCTGAACTTCGAATCGAACTATCATGGTGCTACAAAGAGAGGGGTTGTTCGATCGCTGGTGGACCGTGCCTACAACCTATATAACACAGATAAAAGTCTTACCATCGAATTGGACAATATTAAGAAAGATCTGCGACGAAATGGGTACCCCAAAAAACATATGGAAGAGGTTCTAGCCCGCAGGGGGATAAGAACCAGATACCAGACGAGCCGACACAAGCCACCCTGTGCGTTTCGTATGTTAGAGGTCTATCGGAAAGAATAAAGCGAATTGGGTCGAAATACAAAATACGGACATGTTTCAAGTCAGGTAACACTATTCGCAGCCACCTCACAAAGACGAGACCACGTAACGCTGACATTGACTCCAAAAACTGCATCTACCGCATCCCTTGTGAATGCGGTGAAGCTTATCTTGGAGAAACTAAGAGACCACTTAGCGTCAGACTCGCTGAACACAAAAGAAACACTCAACGAGGAGAAACATCAAAGTCAGGGATAGCAAATCATGTCTGAACGAACCAACACAACATAAAATTGACTGAAGCCGAAGTCGTTTATGAAGAAGAGGGCTGGTATAGAAGGAAGTTGAAAGAGAGTGCATATATTATGAACAACAAAGTCTTCAGTCAAGCTAGCATAGAAATCCGTGATGTGTGGAAACACTTAATTACTGGCATGGATCAATTGAAATTGCGATAAGAATTAACAATGCTGTACCGGAGGGGTCTGGCACTGTAATTAACAAGCTTACCTGAATACCGCCAAATTACCCTTAGTCTAATGAAACAAAATTATCCATAGTATATATGTATCCTTGAGATTGTCGCATTATACACTTGATAATGACTGTAGATTTTAACAGTTGAAACGTCTTGATTAAAAATTACAGAAAATTGAATTTTTCTTTGTTCTTTTTTAGACAATGAAAGTCCAGAATAATCTTACTCAAAATGAAACATTGTCAACCACATTCAAACAAACATATTATATATTGTACGCTAAAAAAAATTGCGCGAATAATAAGTCTTTCATATGCCTACGCCGTGCTCAAAGTAGGTTGTTTTTGCGTATCATAATTGAAATATGAGTTGAGATTCAAACGATAAACTAGAAAAATGAATGCAAATGCCAGCTTACCTTCGGAAGATGTGATAAATTCGGGTAGTTCTCAATATTATAGACGAATGTTAAGAACCATTATTAGGTACCTATTCGTATGCTCAAGACTAAACAGCTTTTCTCCACAATAAATACTAGTCATTCATGGATATTCGGCAAAAGATGCCGCTAAGTCGTCGTATTGTTTACAAAAATCCACCAACGGCCCGACGTCATCCGTCTGACCACCTACTTAGTTTGCCATAAATCTGTGGATAGATTTGGTGCAAATATCAGTTGTTGACGGTCGGCGAAAGATGTCGCCCCGTAGTCGGATAGTATAACAAAAAGTGGTTGTTGTGTAGCCAAAGACGACTCAACGTCAGCCATGCGACTACCGATCTAATTTGTACCAAATCAGACAACGAATTTGGTGCAAGTATCTGTAGTCAATTAGACTGTTAGCAAAAGACATTGCACCGTCCTCAGATAGTTCACCTGAAAGTGCATCCGACGACCATTCGATGTTAGAAATTGTATGATCCAAATGTGAAAATCATGTATAGACAACGCCATCTATCCAACGAAGCATCTTCAATGAAATTATCATTTCTTCTTCATCGGGGCACTTTATGATTTTTACTGAAATTGTCGCACATCCCAGTTGTATGGGTACTCATCTTGGAATCCTGTTCCCACATATGGAGTGCAGAAACTAGACACTCACTGAAACTTCTAGAGTCATTCATCTAGTTAGTGAAGTGAAGTTGATTAGGGGCCAGCAGATCATCCACAACACGTAGAGGCTTTCTTGAGCCTGAGTAGAAGATTAGTCACATTGTGGAATCATTAAAATGAATGTTCCTTTGTCGGTTTTGTACCTACCGCAATTTCTCATGGTTCTCTAATTTTACCGTAATTTTATTTGGTGGACTTGTCTTTTTAATGATTGGCAGATGAAGAGTGTTTTCGTATTAAGCAGCTATCTTATAGAGTAAATGGGTATAAAATAAATTAGATATTAGACAAAAGTGTTTTTTCATTAAAGGGTATAAAAAAATCAGTTTTATTTTAGTATGATCTTAATCGATGTATTTGTGCATGATGTATTTGTAATGATTGTAGCATGGTTATGAAAGCACCACCCCATGCGACTATGAAGTATGTGATGATTGACTCCACGAGACAATATCGTTCTTGTCACAATAATTATGTATTCTGACCAGCGCATGTGTTGGTCAATCATAACACTTGAGTTTTTTATCTAGGATGTTTTTTTCTAAACTCGGACAGCTATGTAGCTATCGTTATCACAGGTTGGCGTATGTATTTGTAGAATAAATTGGGAGGGTCGATGAACTATTGATAGGGAGAAAGTTATATTCTTATTTTTTTTGACATTCAAAGTTAGTTGTTTCCATATTTTTGAATCCCGACTCCACTTTGTAATAAACATCTTCCGAATCCTTACCTATGATAATTAGAGCTGTGTTATCTGCATAACGAATCAGATATCCCATGAATTCAATTATCTGTTCATGTATGCAAGGAACAGTATCGGACTCATTACTGTTTCGTGTGGTACTTCAATTTCAATCTTCGAAGCTGAGCTAACTTTTGTGAAATGTTCACTACTTGGTATCTCTCGAATAAGTAATCTCATGAGAGATCAAAGGCTGTGACTCGTGTGCCATATTTTGTTAGTTTATCAAGCAGTTTGTTGAGAAAAACAGTATCGAAAGCTTTGGTGAGATCAATGAAAACCACTTCGTTGATTCGTCCTTGGCTTCCTCTGTATATTCTGGGAAATCAATTTACTGCATTTTCTGTGATCGATTTTTGTATGAAATGATACTATTTGTCAATTATGATATTGTGGATATAAAAAAATTCAAGAATTTTGTTTTTCGGAGCCTTTTCGGAGTGGAAATAGATTGTTCCTATTGCTTTGGGAATTCCCTAATGATTTGATCTCAAGGGAGAAAGTTATATTCTTATTTTTTTTGACATTCAAAGTTAGTTTTTTCCATATTTTTGAATCCCGACTCCACTTTGTAATAAACATCTTCCGAATCCTTACCTATGATAATTAGAGCTGTGTTATCTGCATAACGAATCAGATATCCCATGAATTCAATTATCTGTTCATGTATGCAAGGAACAGTATCGGACTCATTACTGTTTCGTGTGGTACTCCAATTTGAATCTTCGAAGCTGAGCTAACTTTTGTGAAATGTTCACTACTTGGTATCTCTCGAATAAGTAATCTCATGAGAGATCAAAGGCTGTGACTCGTGTGCCATATTTTGTTAGTTTATCAAGCAGTTTGTTGAGAAAAACAGTATCGAAAGCTTTGGTGAGATCAATGAAAACCACTTCGTTGATTCGTCCTTGGCTTCCTCTGTATATTCTGGGAAATCAATTTACTGCATTTTCTGTGATCTATTTTTGTATGAAATGATACTATTTGTCAATTATGATATTGTGGATATAAAAAAATTCAAGAATTTTGTTTTTCGGAGCCTTTTCGGAGTAGAAATAGATTGTTCCTATTGCTTTGGGAATTCCCTAATGATTTGATCTCACTGTCCTACTTGTGTTTAGCGATATCAAGGCCTATGCTTTTTTCAATTGTGAAATAATTTTGAAGCATTCTTTTATCAAGAGTGTTGAATAGTGCTAGACCTGTATCCAAGACTTTCGAGGGAATATGTTACGTCACCACGAATATTCGAGTTTCGGCCTCTGGGAGTTCTACTCTACAGGATTAATAAATAATGGCTCAGCGCGAAGCAAAAAAAAGTTGTTAGCAATTCACAGTTGGTAGAGTTGAATTTAAAGTGGAAAACATAGTAGATAAATGGGTCTGTTCTTTATATTCTACTAGCACACATAAATTAATTGAGTTAAATGCATTTTCGTTACAATTCATTTGGGTATAGACTTTTATTATTAACAAAAAATCGGATCAAATTATACTAAAAAATTAAGAAGAAATAATTCAGCATAAACTTAAATTAATATGAAGATTGTAAGAAAAAAAAATTGTGACAGTAGATTTCATTCTTTAATATCTCTTTCTTCAAAGAATTTTGGGTATAAATCTTAAAAACTTTTTCTCTTCAGTTCCTTTTCTAATCTTCTGCTTTCTATATTTTCATAGATGCAATTTTGAAGGAATTTCGTACGTACGTCTTTACATATCTCAAAGTAAATAATTGAAAACAGAATATAGAAACGAGAAAACCATCAACAAAAAAGAAAAACTAAACATTTTTCCAGAATTACAGTATGTTGTATTACATGTATCACAAGACTTGAGGACGTTGTTCCCAGTAGCAGCTGCTGCTTTCAGCTCTTCGCATTTCGTGCGGGGACCACAACTTCTATGTATTATGGTGTTATTGAATTCTGGAACAGAACGATAATTACGTGTGAATGAACTCCTAAATACAATGATATATTATGTGTTTTCAGTTTGAGCAGCATGACACTCATATAGTTTTATCGGAATTGAAAGATTATGAAAAATCTAGGCACGTGTAGAACTCATGAAGATTTTGAAATTTTGAGAAGGCAACATAATTAACTGAAACGGCCTCGATATAGTCACAATCGAACCATCTCAATATATGAGTTGATAGCGGACGCTTCCATACACATCGAGAATCTGGACGGTCCAAGACGTTATCAGCGTTATAGAAGACTAGTACAAATTAATATAGCGATCAGAATTCAGTGTGAAGTATGCAGTGTACTCCGACTAGAGAAATTGAATTGTTAAAGTTTATTGTCAATTGTGAAAATGAAAATAAACGATTCACAATTACACCAGTGAAATGGGTGAATTGTGGTTGAGAATAAATACAACTTCTGATTTTATGAAATTGTACTGCTGTTTTAAGATTTTACAGGAAAAATGTTACTGCTTGACAGCCTCAATGAACTGTCAAAACACAACAAGGTTGTGTGGGTGCCCGGTCATATGGAAATTGAAGGCAATGAAAAAGCAGACCAACGTGAAAAGAAAGCATCTGAATCACCATTCACAGGTCCAGAACCAGCGTTTGGAATTAGCAAAACCCGATGCAAACACCCAATCAATGAGTAGAAGATATCAAAACACCAAACGTATTGGGACCAAATCGAAGGGCATCGACACAACACAGCAATGGTGAGGCACCTGAGCCAAACACTGCCGGCTGACACATTCAACCTTAACAGATCTAAGATACGCACGATCACCGGCTTACTAACCGGACACTGCGGCCTTAGAAAATACCTACACACTATGGGAATGAATAGAGAAACCATGGACTGTAGACTCTGTGGTGACAAGGAGGAAACAGCCTCTCATATCATCTTCGAATGCGACGCGCTGCTCAACAAGCCCAACAGAATATTTGGATAGATCAACTTAGAAACAGGCATGAATCTGAAACACCTAGTCAATAGACTACTGAACCTGGTGAAAAAGACAGGCCTATTCAACTAGAAACCACTGACCACAGAACAATACAATAGACCTCAGCTGGTCTCAGTGTTAAGGGAAACCTCAACGTAAACCCGGTATCTCGCTCGTCAGCCTTTAACCAACCATCCAACCAACTGCTTTTCAGAGATTTCACAGGAAAAATATTACAGCATGACGTTTCTTCCGTAATCTGTCGAAATAATGTTTTTTACATGGTTACTGTCGCGCTGTATTCACTTTCAAGAAAGAAAATAAATAAATTAATTAATTAAATGATAAAACAATAAAAGGGGTGAACAGAAAAACAAATGAAGACTATTTAGGAAATGAGTCAATTCACTTGCAAAATACTGATTTTGGTGATGGATCGCTTTACGATCCCGCTTCTGGTAAGCACGCTCACTACGCGCACAATATTGTCTGAACCAGAATGCACTGAAGTAATTCTTCCTACAATCCATTACTGGGGTGAAGTTTTTTCATCCCGAAGGAGTAATAGACTCCCATTCAGCTCTTGGATCTCCTCCTCGAATCGCCATTCATTTCATTGGTGGAGATTGTAGAGGTAATCATTTTGCCATCGGGTCCAAAAGCTTTGTATTACACTTTGCAAATAATGAAACCTAGTTAGGTGGATAACAGGCGTATCCTCAAAATTGTGTTGATGAGCGGCGTTTGAAGGATGTCCGATGATGAAGTGACCTGGAGTGATCGCCCCAAGGTCGTTGGGGTCAGAGGATAGAGGAACGAGAGGACGTGAGTTCAGAGAAGCCTCAACCTGGATCAGAATCGTGATGAATTTTTTGAATGTGTAACAATCGGTAGACAAAATGCGTTTTCAGTTATATAATTTTTTGAATGTGTAACAATCGGTAGACAAAATGCGTTTTCAGTTATATTTTAGGAATTTTACAGGGGCTTCCCATAATCCATCGAAATGAGCAGAATGAGCCCTTATTAAGTGCCATTACATTTGGCTATTATTGAAATAATTTTGCATTGGTTTGCTGGAGAGAATGTTGTAAATTTTCTTGATTTCATTGTGGGCTCCAATGAAATCGGATCCATTATCTGAATAGAGATTAATACACATACCTCGCCTAGACACAAAAAGCTTGAACGCTGCCACAAACGTTTCTGTAGTTAATTCGCTTGCAAGTTCGATGTGAACCGTCTTTGTAGATAGGCACACGGATATACATACATAACAAAAAATTCCATTTCTATACTTCCCGTCTTTCAGAAGAAATGGGCCAGCGTAGTCGAGACCGCTATTGGAAAAAACACGAGAAGGGGTAACTCGTGGTGCAGAAAGATTACCCATTTGGTTAGACGGTATTGGAGGATCGGCTCTGAAACACTATGGCCAGAACTTTCTCCAGCAGCTTGGCAGCCAGAATGAAAGTTGAGTTCATGAACATGTCGTATCTACATAATCGTAAAGGATGTTTTAGGAATCAGGATAGGATCTCGCTAATATTTGCGAGTTCCAACCTACCTCCTACTCGAATTACACCAACGATATCAAGATTGATTTTAACTGAATTTGAGTAGGTTGAACTCTTTATATCATCTGTAGAGCATTGAGCTTAAATTAGTTTGACTAAACATTTTTCTGTGTGATGCCATTCAAGAGGTGTTACATTCAGAAAGGTTATTCCTAACATTTGCTTGAATTTGGATCCTTACGCAAACCTTTAACAGTAATCCACAACTCGTATCAGTTTGAAATAACCACAAAATAATTGAATGATATTATCTTTACCTGTCGTTATCAAATAAGTACCTTTCATATCATATTCCTCAAGAACCGAGGGCGATCGTGAGTAATTCGACAATTTTGAGGCCAGTTGTCTTCAGGCATAGATAAAAAATTCCAGTTTTTTTGTCAGAACGATATTGAATTCCTGAAATGACATCACAATCGAAGGTTGTCAATGAAGTGTCGTTCATTCCTCGCGAATTTTGCAATTTTTCTGATAATA
Source organism: Chrysolina oricalcia (assembly GCA_944452925.2). NCBI lineage: Eukaryota > Metazoa > Arthropoda > Insecta > Coleoptera > Chrysomelidae > Chrysolina > Chrysolina oricalcia. Next base: position 31,810,814 of record OX101824.2, read on the forward strand.
AATGGCTACCGGCATGGTTCTGCATCAACGATTGTCCGGCATGAATGGCAGCCATTTTATTCACAGAAAAATTGCGAAATTCACGAGGGTAAGAACAAGTCTCAAACTTTTTTATGAGTTTTGATTGGAGCAGGGCACCTGCGATTGCAGTCTGGGCAGAGATTTAGCCTTAAGAGAGGCAACGCGAGATTTTGCGCACAGTAGTTTGAATATATCCATCACTATTTTTAGACCTCAGGTTAATGCATGTCTCATACGCCTGAGTAGAACTGTCGCAAAATCCGCATATTTGTAAACTTGCAGAATTTTTTAGTACGACATGTCGAGAGATTTTCAAATCCTTGGAACTTTGCTTCCTTGGAAGTTTACTGCGAAACTGAATTCAAGATTTGTAGAGATTCGAGAGAATGGGGTCATCCCAATTGAGGTTAGCTAACCACAACTGCTGGAAGAGAATTTTTGCCTGAATGATTATTGGACCGAGGAGGCCTAGAGGGTCGAAGATTTGGGGAATAGTTGGAAGAATAGTTCTCTTAGTAACATTAAGAGATATTTGTGAATAATAATTGAAACAGTCTGATGCGGATTCCCAAGAGATTCCCAAGAGATTCCCAAAGTGTTTGTACTTAGGGATGCATTCACAAGATGTTTGATAGAATTATTATTATTGCGAAGATCAACCAAGACTATGGGTTCATTGGAACTGAATTTTTGCAATTGAAATTTTTAACCTTTGAGAATATAGACTAATTTTATTCTATAAGGGTTTTACAGTGTCTGGGCCTGTTAGGATATAATCAACGTAAAACTCTATGGAGATAATGTTGGATCCGACAAGAGATGTAAATCGATTTTCTAAGACGATCTGTTTTTGACAACAAGTAAGATATTATCTGGAATTTTGAGAATTGTTTGGTACATTTTTTTTTTGTGGTGTTAAGCCAGTAATTTTGTCAATTATTAGAAAATTCAATTCGAACTTGTAACAAGTGCATGAAGATTTGGCCTTAACTGGCAGCGTTTAACAGAAACCTGAAAAACTAGCCCTTCATGATCTGAAATGTTACTGAAAATCATCTAGAATTTTTCTAAGAAATATATGTGATTCTTTAGAAATATTTGAAAAATCAAAAATGGCTTTCATTGATAGCGTTCTTTGAGTAGGTCCCAAGCAATTTTATAATTCTCATCAGTGGTATTTTATGAGAGAATTATTTGAGCTGCTTCACTCTTATGAGCCCGCTGTAAATTAAAAAAACCTTTGTACGTTGAAAAGCATTGTATTTTTTGTTAATAAGAGAATCAAAACTTTCATGAAATTGCGTCCATTTGTCATAGCTGCCATTATATTCAGGTAATTTAATGTCAGGCAACTTAACGTTCATTGGAGGAATAGAATTTGATATGCCACTGGTTGACGGTTGGGAATTGCGCGCGGCAATTTGCTTCTGCGCGGACGATTCGGATAATTTCGTTTTTGAGAGTGCTATGACAACGAAATATTAATTTTCAAATTCACCCCGTTCATTATCGTGTCTATCTACATCGTCGGATTCTAGACTTTCAATTTCCGTGTGTACTATTTCATATTCAGGCATCATCATCATCATCATCATCATCATCATCATCATCATCATCATCATCATCATCATCATCATCATCATCATCATCATCATCATCATCATCATCATCATCATCATCATCATCATCATCATCATCATCATCATCATCATCATCATCATCATCATCATCATCATCATCATCATCATCATCATCATCATCATCATCATCATCATCATCATCATCATCATCATCATCATCATCATCATCATCATCATCATCATCATCATCATCATCATCATCATCATCATCATCATCATCATCATCATCATCATCATCATCATCATCATCATCATCATCATCATCATCATCATCATCATCATCATCATCATCATCATCATCATCATCATCATCATCATCATCATCATCATCATCATCATCATCATCATCATCATCATCATCATCATCATCATCATCATCATCATCATCATCATCATCATCATCATCATCATCATCATCATCATCATCATCATCATCATCATCATCATCATCATCATCATCATCATCATCATCATCATCATCATCATCATCATCATCATCATCATCATCATCATCATCATCATCATCATCATCATCATCATCATCATCATCATCATCATCATCATCATCATCATCATCATCATCATCATCATCATCATCATCATCATCATCATCATCATCATCATCATCATCATCATCATCATCATCATCATCATCATCATCATCATCATCATCATCATCATCATCATCATCATCATCATCATCATCATCATCATCATCATCATCATCATCATCATCATCATCATCATCATCATCATCATCATCATCATCATCATCATCATCATCATCATCATCATCATCATCATCATCATCATCATCATCATCATCATCATCATCATCATCATCATCATCATCATCATCATCATCATCATCATCATCATCATCATCATCATCATCATCATCATCATCATCATCATCATCATCATCATCATCATCATCATCATCATCATCATCATCATCATCATCATCATCATCATCATCATCATCATCATCATCATCATCATCATCATCATCATCATCATCATCATCATCATCATCATCATCATCATCATCATCATCATCATCATCATCATCATCATCATCATCATCATCATCATCATCATCATCATCATCATCATCATCATCATCATCATCATCATCATCATCATCATCATCATCATCATCATCATCATCATCATCATCATCATCATCATCATCATCATCATCATCATCATCATCATCATCATCATCATCATCATCATCATCATCATCATCATCATCATCATCATCATCATCATCATCATCATCATCATCATCATCATCATCATCATCATCATCATCATCATCATCATCATCATCATCATCATCATCATCATCATCATCATCATCATCATCATCATCATCATCATCATCATCATCATCATCATCATCATCATCATCATCATCATCATCATCATCATCATCATCATCATCATCATCATCATCATCATCATCATCATCATCATCATCATCATCATCATCATCATCATCATCATTATCAGTAAGAATAGCCGAACACAAAAAGTAGACTCAACGAGGGGAAACATCAAAATCGGGAATTGCTGACCACGCCTGGACAAAACACCACCGAATTATTTGGGACGAAGCTAGTGTACTTCATAGAGAGGAACATTGGTTCAAACGGAAATTTATGGTAATCACCTATATAGAAGCCAATAGTACCTTCAGTCAACCAAGCGTGAAAAATAAAAACGTATGGAAACCGCTCATGGACCGTTTTGGAGGGAGAAAAAGCGCGAAACCACGCGCGCCACAAGACCGAGCGTAATTACTGGTCGACAAGCCTAAGGATGCCTCCGAGAATTGTGTGCGCAGTAGACACAACCCTGGAGTGGAATTGCTCTGCATTATTCAAGCAGTTAACGTCGTGAGTGTACAGTCAGTGGAATAAAATTATTGTGGCGTTATTCTGATTGTGTGTTGAATTTGAAATCCTTGTGTTATGGTTGTGTTGTGTATAGTTTTGAAATATTATTAGATAGGTTATAGTGTAGTTTGTTGTGTTTGAAAATGCCTTCAAAGAGTAAAGTGAGAAATAAGATTCTGAGTGGACAAAGTAGGGAAATTGTCAGTAATGTCATCAAATTTATGCAGGCAGAAGCAATGATAGGTGAAACCAGTATTCCTCTTGTGAAGGTTCAAGAACGAGTTGAAGCCGCAACGGAAGTTTGCGTTAGAAGCATTAGGAAAATTAATTCAGAAATGAATAAAATTGAAAAAGGTGAAATGGAACAATTCTCAAATCCAAATAAAAAGAGAAATAAAAAATCAAAAATTACCATGGATAATACTGATTTGGCAGTGGTCAGAGGTCATGTGATATTGTTAGTCAACTTCTGTAAGTATGTTCCTCGTGTTCTTTATTATGTTTATTTTCCTATTTCTGATATTGTGTGGCAATGCATTCTTTTTCTAGTCGTACTTTATTTACACTTATGGCTTCGGGAAAATTATGCAATTTTCATAAACGGTTCAGTGATCACAGACAATTATATTATTCGAACAGTTCATTAGGAATTAATGAAAATTCAGATAAGAACCTACGTTCCTACGTGTTGCAGAAAAATTTCTCTCCCGATTGTACATTCCGATGATAACCAGCCGTAAACAGTAGTCGATCTTTGTCGCACATCTACTCACGCTTTCTATCGTTTGCGCATCTCAGAGGCATCCTTACGCTTGTTGACCTGTACACCGTAATAACACTTTAATTATAGACCTATAAAAGTTCGCGTAGCATCTGATTTTGTCATCATTCACCAGAAGACGATTGCGGATTCAAACAATTGAAACGTAGTGAAAAATTTGAAAGAGAGAAATCTTTCAACCATTAAGATGATGGACATCCGAAATATAAGTAATCAAACTACCATTTTTTCATTTTCAATCTGTGGAAGGTTGAATACCCTAACAAGCTCAGTCAAGAAAAGAATATCCCCCACAAAACCAACCTTTCACTAAGTGGAGTTTTTAATTCTGTAACGGAATTTAAAATTTTGGATTTGGCACTATCAATTTTGAATTTTCGAATCATGAAATGTTGTTATAATGGTGCGTTTGACTGTTCAGGGCATTTGTTAGTGCCCTTTGTGTGGGTAGTCAATTGTCCACTTCTTTCCATTTCTGATACCTTACCCGTCTGTATGTATTTTATGCAGTTGAACGAAGTGGTGCAGTTTTCTTTCAGGACCAAACTTTCAACTAGGTTATTACACCCCTTGCTCTCGCCGACGCCGATGACTTCTTCGCATTGGTAACACATGATTGCCGACCCTGAAAAAAATTCAAGAATAACAAGCATCGAAATGAAATGAATTATTGTTGAAAATATTTTTCCTATTTACACTCTGTACCACTTGTTGATAAAAAAAGTAAGTTATCAGTTGGACAGATTGAAGAAAGTTAAAACCTGGAGAGTAATTTCTTTGTATCTCGTTATTTAGGAAACTTTACAAATTGGCCCTTCGAGTAAACCTTGGTTTAAATTGGTACGAAATAAGCAGTAAGAAGTTTACTGCCCGAAAAAGTACCCCCTCGAATTTCGGAATTCCTCCTAGTGTATAAAGGGTCTTTATTCACGACGAGCGTTTGATAGGAATATATAGAGAACGATTCAAAATAAAAACTTGAAATTTTGTAGTAGTGGGTTTCACAAAATGGCCTTCAACTAAAATATTTTCAACCTCCGGTCTCTTTCCGCTATACCGGAAGTTGAGAGCAACTTCCTCATTTCAAATAGAACACTCTGTATTCTATTACATTTTTGAATTTCTCAGCCCATTTTAGGCCCACTTTGTATAACAATGTCTATACCCAAATTTGTTAGTTTTCGAGATATTGATTTTTTTCTGAAAAATTTCACAGTTACAGCACCACTGCGAAAAAACCAAAACTCATAGACAGTAACAGTTGAAAATATGAAATTTCACAGAATCACACCTTAAGCATCAAGTCATAAACAGGTCCATCAAATTTTCGAAAATAATTTACAGGGTGGTCGAAATTTTCACCTAAAACATAACATCGAGAAAACTGATGAAACACGATTTTTTCAAATGGAAACCATACACTATTCTAATATTTTTTGGATACTACGAAAAAAAAGATATCAAGTTCATGAAGAATGTCCTATACCTAAAATACACCCCTGGCAAGATATATCCGATTTTGGGAAATATTTGAAATGTTAATCATTCGAAGCAATACCAAACCAATCAAGCTTTGAAAACAAATGCAGTTACAATAAATATGTCAAAATTTTATGCGATATAATTGACGTGTATTTCGTAGTTTTTCATTTGTGTGCGAAATGTCTCGTTTGGGGTATTCTAATGAAGATTTCCTGAATTTAATAATCATTTATGGCGAACGCAATAAGATAATAGACAGAACTTGTGTTTTTGCAGAAATATTTTCAAATCTACACAGACCCAATAAAAATATTCTGAGAAGACTTCTAAGAAACTGCCGTGATTTCGGTTCTTTTTCGTTTGTCATCAACAAAAAAAAGCCACTCGTAAACAATGAGGACATCGAAATTGTAGTTTTGGCTTACTTCACAGCCTATCCAGAAAATTCGTTGAAAGACGCAGAAAAGTCACTTAGAATTTCATGTTCGTCAATAAACCGGATTTCAATCAAACATTAGTGGCGTCCCTTTAAATATCACCAGGTTCAAAATCTGAAACCTCACGAGACTTACCTGCACTAGTGGAATTCTGCGAATGGTTTCTTATCAAGAAACAGGAGGACCCTGAGTTCATGAAGAACATGATATGGACAGATAAAGTCAAATTTGCCAAATTTGCCAAACCGCCATAATAGTCATTTTTGGGCAGCAGAAAATCCAAAGCTCGTTCGCCACACGGAAATAAATGGTCCAAGTAAAACGTTTTCCTGACTTTATTTCGATTGTGTTAAAAAAAAATAAAACCTTTATTTAAAAAAATAACATTTTGTCCCAAAAAAAAAATACTCTGAACGCATGAACTTGTAGCTATAATATTGTTTACATACAGCAAGTACTTCGAACATTAGATAATTCACTTTGTATAATCACAGGTCAACATTTTACTAGCGCTGAAAAACCGTATATTCATATTTATCAAGTTTGGGTTTCTGAAAAGTATATCATAACAACAGATACTCGTGTTACAGGCATAATACAACTGTTTATTTACAGTAAAGCTTTGTGTTCCTACGATAATATAACCTGTTCACCTACTTGTTGATACTCGACCAGTTCGGGATCAATCGGTAGTAACTGCCACACATGTTCAACAACTTTTCGCAAAACTGGCCTCATTCCAATTCCAGCATTCGAGTTAGAAGTTGTATGTGGACGTGTTACATCGTGTGCCGGAATTATACTATTATTACTGTTGTGAGTTGTGTGAATAGTGTCAGTTTGATTTATGTATTTAACTTGTTGGTATGTAGAATGTTGATTTTGACCTAACATTTCTGAGTAGGTATTGACATTTTACCTATGTATAATAGAACCAGGAGAATTTTCCAAAAAACAACAGTTTTGTTTCAATAAAAATATTAAAAATTTACATATTTTCATTTCCTTTCTTAATTATCTTTTATTTTCAATTTTCAGAACGTTCTAATTCTAGTTTATGTATATATAACATGGATTTGTTATGATCATAATGAGAAAAGACATAAGCTTGCCTGCTTGCTCATTCATTCATACTGATGAATACATACAAACAGATTCACAAAGTTCCGAAATTATCAATTATGAAACAGGTTGTACTGGGTGATCCAGTGAGGGTGGCCAGATGCGATTATTTCATTGAAAGAACCGTCAAAATGTTGTATACATCTTTCCACATCAACTTATAGCTCATGAAAAAATATTGTCATAAAAACTGCAATCTCTATCTCCAGTTTTTTTCAAGTGGTATGTATTTTGCTAGCCTATATATGCCATGCAGGTACGTTTTCTTAGAGTGTAAACTGAATCTTTGTTTCCTTGGTGCAACCGAACCTTTCATATCATTTTAAATTCAAGAATGAAATTAATGTATTGAAAATGAGGCTTTATAAAAAACAAATGATCCTTCTTTGAAGAACTAATAACTCTAAACTGAGGGCAAGTGGATATTTCAATTGAGTCCGGTGTATCCTGATATCAAAGATGAAATGAAAGCTATTAAAGGTAATACAATAATAAACTACCCAAAAGTGAGTCATTTGATAAGGCCAACTGAACTAAAATTACTATAATGATCTAAAAATGTTGCTGCAGTAGAATACTGTATAGTAGCTACTAATAAATTTTTTAGTAGATTTAAGTATATGAGTTATTTGAGAGTAAATCATGCTTAATCAATGGTAAATTTACCTGTCACTAGTAGTTATCAAACTGAGCACCTACTGCGAATAAAACGTAGATTGAGGCTAATAAAATGAAAAGTTTGCTTCTAATAAAGAGTTTAGTATCGTTAGGTTACATTGTGTTCCTGAAATTACATCAATAACAGGAAGTGATCAAATTCAGGAATCTGATTTTTCTTGTGGCTAATAAAGCGTTTACTTGTCCCATATAGTATGCAAATTTTCACTTGGTAGTATGCAAATTTCACTTGCTACTATTAAATTTTTTTTCCGTGCAGCGCAACTTCCAGGATTCATGGAGTTTTAATATTTTTTGCGCTATAAAGGAAGACCGAATTTAATGTTTATACCTTCATGATGAGAATTTGAACATCGATAGATATTCGCATATAATTAGGAATGTGGTTGGTGAATCCATAAGGCATGTTTATGAACAATTACGTTCCAAGTTATGGTATCAGATGGATGGAGCCCCTGTACATAGTACTGCTACCGTTGCTAGGTTGTTGTATGGGATGTTCGAAAATCAGTGGTAACAATGGGCCATTTAAATTTCCTCCTCGCTATCCAGACCTGACGCCACTGGACTTCTCCATCTGGGGATATATCAAAGAAAATGTTTATGCGGATCCTGTGAGTGATAAAGAAAACATGAAACGAAGGGTTCTGACAGCTTTCAATAATTTGATTCCTGACTCCATACAGAAAGCTACAAATAGTGGTATGCAAAAAAAAATATATTCCTGTTTAGAACGAAACGGCAATGTCTTTCAACATCTTTTGAAATGAACCACAATATTATTTGAATTTAAAGAAATTAAGTTGAATTTTAAAATTAAAGTAAAATCTAACCTTAAAAAATATAAATAGAATAAAATTACTGTATTCGATATCAATAAACAGAGATATAATTCATCTTTCTGGTAGTATTTTATTTCAATCCATCCATTTTCATGTTGAGTTACATTTTACCAACGACAGAGTTGATATTAGTTCATTTATTTTCAAAGCTATCTTGGTTTGGCATAGCTTCGAATGATTTAATTTCAAATATTTCCCAAAATCGGATATATCTTGATGTATTTTAGGTATAGGACATTCTTCATGAATTCGATATCTATTTTTTCGTAGTATCCCAAAATAATAGAATAGTACATGGTTTCCATTTGAAAAAATCGTGTTTCATCAGCTTTCTCGATGTTATGTTTTAGGTGGAAATTTCGACAACCCTGTAAATTATTTTTGAAAATTCGATGGACCTGTTCGTGACTTCATGCTTAAGGTATAACTCTGTGAAATTTCACATTTCCAACTGTTACTGTCTATGAGTTATGATTTTTGATTTTTTCGGAGTGGTGCTGTAACTGTCAAATTTTTCGGAAAAAAATCAATATCTCGAAAACTAACAAATTTGGGTATAGACATTGTTGCGTCTCGCTCCAGTTAGTATAATTATTATTATTACAATTATTATCGCCGTAAAGAACATCAAAACGTCTTCCTTCGAAGTGCGACCCTGGACCCTTTTTTGTGTCGCATTTTTATGGAAATCAGTATCGCTTGAAAACTGAAACGAACGACATCGACAAGTTATACTCCCGCTACCGGCAATTTTCATGGAAATTCCATGAGTTTTCGTTTCTCTCAAAATCAGTGCAAATTAATCGCTGTGTGTCAATTTTGATAATTGAATTTAAGTTGAACATTGGAAGAAGTCCTCCCCGTCTAGCGTCTCTTGCATGCCGGTTTTCCATCTACGCCTTCCAAATTTCCACCAAAAGGACTCCTTTGAGAAGAGGATCATCAGATGTACGATTATAGACATATTCGCGAGATTCCATTGATCTGGTAAGTCGTTTTGATGTTTCTCGAAGACTGATTTTGACTCGTTTATTTATTCTTAATTAGTAGGTCGATTTTTCTCTCCAAAACTGAGCTATCGAGCGCAAACATTTGGTCCTTCGAGCCCCTTTGAATCAGATCAGATTACTGAGTGGAAATTTCATTTTCAAGAATTTTTTTTGATATTTTAAATTCAATAAATTTTCAATTTTGAATTATATCCAATGTTTAATGTCAGATTTGTATTCTTCATAAGATATCCAATGAAAAATAGCTAACGATTTTCATTTTACTGCAAAATTGCAAAGTTCAACGTTTTGAAATATTCTCCTCAATAATAATTGAATTTACAAATACGACAACACGGTCATATTCAACACGATAAGTTCGTTCTATTTGCTACGCATGGTCAGCTTGAAGGTGCTCAGTACATATGCGTATTGCACAGACTCGCGTTATCGTTTGTTGCCATTCACACTCTCATTCGCTTTCATCGTACCATTTGCCAAGGTAAATTGTAAACATCTGCTCGCTCGATTCCTAATTTGAGGATCTCCGCTATCATTGTAAATTTGGTGATTTTATTTTCACTGCTTTTCGCATACCGCAAAGTTTTTATAGCTACCTATCTTAGGTTTGTTTTGAACATGGATAAGGTGAAGAAATATAAAGCCTACCGCAACACCGCTATTAAGGATATTACTATTTTAACAAATCTCGCTGAGAGAGCTAAAACTGATAAGTCTGTGCGCTCTTTATTCAGAGTGAGATACGCTGAATTAGAGACCATTAGGGAGGAGTTTCTGAAAAATCATAATAGTCTAATTTCTGCTTTACTTTCTGTTCCTGAAACAGAAACAGAGCCGGAGGATATTATCAGAGAAGGGTTTTTATCGGAGTTTTTTGCCATGAAATCAATTTATGCTGACTTATTCGAATCAGATGTTGGTACACACGGATCGCTGATGCATAACTCAACAATAGCGGGCCCTGGTAATGTTCAGCCGAACGTTCGCTTGCCAAAAATTGAATTGAAACGTTTTAGTGGAGATTATAAAACGTTTACGTCATTTATTGATCATTTCAATTCGCTTATTCATGATAATATTTTCCTTAGTGCGATTGAAAAATTCAACTACCTGATTTCATTGTTGCAAGGCCAGCCCTTATCAATAGTTCATACACTGCCCTTGACATCGGATAATTATGACATAGCCTATAAAACATTAGTTGATCGATTTTCTAATCCAAGATTAGTAGCTCAAGCTCACTGGGCTGAGATGGATAGTACTACTAAAATAGACTCCGAAAATCCGGTAGCGCTTCTTAAGCTGTTGGACATATTTTCTGAAAATCTTGCCGCATTGAAATCGTTGAGCTTGCCCACCGATCAATGGAGCTTTGTTCTACTTATGATGCTGATGAAAAGATTGGCTGGTCCAATGCTTACTAGATTTGAAATGGATCATAAATCATCTCAGATACCAAGCTTCGATAAATTGGCAGAATTTTTAAATAAACAATGTGTTATTTTAGATACGCTTAAAATTGGCTGCTCTCAAGGGAGTAAGAAAACCGCGAATTCAGATTCTTATTCTCCCAGACAACCCCCCTCTACGCAAAATCGCATCACTTCGATGTTCATGAACAAGTCGCCCGCCTCCTGTTGTATTTTTTGCCAACAAAATCATTCGCTATATTATTGTCAATCGTTCACTTGTAAATTCCCCAGAGAACGATATGACTTTTGTAAAAGTAAACGCCTCTGCTTTAATTGTTTGAGCTTATCTCATGATCTCAAAGCTTGCCGCTCCTCATATGGTTGTAGGAAATGTTTTTCGAAAAGCCATCACACGTTACTTCACCAAGATAGGACTTCAACTCATGTTACAACGGTAGCTTCAGAAACCGTAAGTTCCTCCCTGGGTTCGGCCGCCTCCGTATCACCTAGTAACGTCCAAAAGGGAACAGATTCGATCCTTGTGGGTTCTGGAATAATTTCGCATCCTACAAGCGTCCTACTTGCTACGGCTTACATAAAGGTTCTTGACAGTTCTGCCTATTAGATAGTGGAAGCATGAGTTCATTCTTAACTCAACGAGCTGTTACAAAACTTGGTTTACCTAAGACTAGATGTTCTATTGAAATAAAGGGTCTGGATTCTATGGAATCCTCTGTTAGTAGAGGACGAGTTACACTTTCATTCCAAGCTGCCTATCGGAAGTCCTCGGTATATCATACCGATGCTATTGTTCTGAATGATATTTGCGATAAATTGCCAGATTCTAATGTTTCTTACGGAACTTGGAATCATATCGCTAACCTTCAACTGGCCGATCCAAAATTTCATCGTCCAGGAAACGTTGACGTATTGTTGGGTGCGGAAATATTTTCCAAAGTTTTGTTGAATGGCCGTATCTCTGGTAGAGAGGACCAACCCGACGCAATTAATACGATTTTTGGCTACGTTCTGATGGGAAAAACTTCTAATTCCCCCGCCACGAAAACAATGGTCCATTTTTGCACTTCCTTGGATTCTCCTTCCATGGAGGACACTCTCAAGAAATTTTGGAAAATAGAGAGTGTTCCAGATAAATTTCCAGTTTTCCTTGAAAATGAAATCTGTGAAAATATCTTTCTAAAAACGGGTCGACGTGATGTAAGCGGCCATTATACAGTTTCACTACCCTTCAAGGGTAGATTACCGCAATTTCCGGGAATTCGAGACCTCGCTTTGCATCACTTTTATTCATTAGAACGTCGTCTACTCAAAAATCCTTAATTATACTCGCAGTACTCTGATTTTATGAAAGAGTACTTGCAACTGCATCACATGGAATTGATTGAAGAAGATGCTGTGCCGCTGAAGTCATACTATCTACCGCATCACTGTGTTATCAAACCCGATAGTTTGACTACAAAACTACGATGCGTCTTCAATGCCTCCGCCAAGCTTCCCAATCAGACTAGTCTGAATGATCATCTCTTCATAGGAGAAAAATTGCAACAAGATATTGTTAAGATTTTATTGAATTTCCGCCTGCATGCATATGTCCTTTGCTGTGACATAAAACACATGTTTAGAATGATTTCTATTGAACCAGCTCATCGCGACTATCAAAGAATAATCTGGAGATTTTCCGCGAATTCGCCCATTCAAGATTATCGCCAGACCAGAGTATGCTTTGGAATAAACTGCTCCCCATTTATAGCCCTTCGCACGCTACGCCATTTGGCCGATACTGAAGGTAATGCTTTCCCACTAGCTGCCTCCGCCATACGAAACTTTTGTTATATTGATGATTTTGTTATGTCTCTACCTTCTCGACAAGAAGCTGAGCTCACAAAAAGGGAAATCATCACTCTTATGAAAAAGGGTGGATTTGAACTACGTAAGTGGTCCAGTAATGATCCTACTTTGCTCGCCGACTTCCCCGTAAGTCATTTATCAAAAAACTCTGTGTCTTTCTCACAAGATTCCCCCGACAATGTCTTCAAGGTTTACTGTGGAACCCGCTACATGACTGTTATTCATTTTCTGTTAATCCTTCTTCGAACAGGGTTTGCACAAAACGCACTTTACTCTCGGAATTGGCTTGCATCTACGACCCACTAGGTTTTATTGCACCAGTAACATTTTTCTGCAAAAATTTGATACAAAGGCTCTGGTTATCAGGTATAGGATGGGATGATCCCCCTGATCACACCTGGTCAAAATATCAAGCTGATTTGCCACTTTTATGCAATTTGAGAATTCCCCGTAATTTTACAACATCCCTAAATTTCCATTTAAATTCATTAAAATTCGAAATGCATGGCTTTTGTGATGCAAGCGAAAGAGGTTACGCTGGTGAAATTTATTTCAGAATTCTGGATGAGACAAATAACATTGTAACAAATTTAATATGTTCCAAATCGAAAGTTGCACCAACCAAAAAAATTACAATTCCTCGCTTGGGGTTATGTGCTGCGGTTCTATTGGCAAAAATTGATGAATTATGTTATTGATGTTTTTGAGAAAATTTTTGTCTTCACCCGAATCTGCGCTTGGTCGGATTCTCAGATCGCACTGTGCTGGATCAAAGGTTCACCTCAAAGATGGAAAAAATTTGTCGCTAATCGCGTAATTTATATTCAGGATCAATTATCCCAGATTTCATGGTATTATATTGATACTGCTAAAAACCCCGCAGATATTGCCTCGAGAGGTGTGGTTCCTTCAAAGCTCATTTCTCATCCTATTTGGTTTCTGCGAGAAACGGATGATCTTTGGCCTGCCCCCCTGCCTACGTTGGAGACAATTGACCTTTCTGTCGAGGAGATGGGAAAAACTGTTTTATTTATCGCCCAACCTCAGGAAGATTGCTTGGACGCACTCCTTGCAAATTATTCTTCCTTTAGAACTATACAAAACATTATATGTTTCCTGCTCCGATTCAGCTTCAATTTGCGCAATCCTTCCCTGAAACGATCTGGTCCGCTACTGAAGTCTGAACTTCATTTCGCACTTCTTTTGCTTGTGAAACGAACTCAGCAATTGTACTTCGAGGAAGAGCTCGATAAAAAATGGTTTTCCAAACCACTGAGAATGTTACAAGTTTTTCTTGACGAAGAAAACATATTGCGAGTCGGTGGTCGACTTAAACATGCCTCAATATCCTTTTCTGCAAAATTTCCAATTCTTTTACCCCGCCAGAGCCAACTTACAGTACTCTTGATCAACCATCTTCACGCAAAATTTCTCCATGCTGGCTTTAGAACTACCCATTTCTTGCTGTCACAGCAGTTTTGGATTTTATCTTCCAAAAGAGCAATTTATTCTGTTATTTCGAAGTGTATTCGATGCTGGAGAACGAAACCCAGATCGACTTACCAACCCCTTATGGGTAATTTGCCAGAATATCGCCTAGCACAGGTGAAACCATTTTCCCGCTGTGGCGTGGACTTTGGTGGACCATTTTCAATTTCCTTTAGCCGCCAACGTGGAGTCAGAACTACTAAAGCTTATTTGTGCATTTTCGTCTGCTTTTCGACAAAAGCTGTCCACTTGGAGCTTGCAAGCGATCTTTCTACAGAAGTCTTTCTAGCAGCCCTGCAAAGGCTCATTGCACATCGTGGCCACGTATCTCACATACATAGTGATTGTGGTACAAATTTTCTTGGCGCTAACCACGAACTAAATAGATTACTGAAAGATGCAGCCGATCATGAAAAGGTAAATTGGCATCCTAGTCCCGCAAGTGCTCCACATTTCAATGGCCTGTGTGAAGCCGGAGTTAAATCGGTAAAATCACACTTATCCCGAGTGGTGGGACAACAGATTCTCACCTACAAGGAGTTCTACACCACTCTAACCCTGATCGAAGCAATATTGAATTCGCGCCCTTTGACTGCCCTTGGTGCCGATATCGAAGACATACATGCGCTGACGCCGAGCCATTTTTTGAATTTGGAGCCTGTCACCGCCTTACCGCTCCCTGATTACACAACTCCCCCTCAACCGTTTGTCCCGCTGGCAGTTGATCCAACGGATCCATCAAGACTTCTGGAAACGCTGGCAACGAGAGTATCTCCATTCCTTGCAGCAACGCGGCAAATGGATGAACTCTGGTACTAACCCGGAAATCGGTACACTTGTACTGATCAAAGCTGATAATCTACCCCCGTGTCGATGGTTACTCGGGCGTATCATTACCTTGCACGTGGGAGATGATAAGGTAGCTAGGGTTGCCACTGTCAAGACGGCAAGTGGTACTTTGAGACGCCCTTTGGTCAAGCTGTGCCCTCTTCCACTCGAATAATTCTTTACTTGCGTGTTGTATATGTCTGTATTGTAGAGAATTTTTTTTTTTCTCTTCATTTTTTTTTTCCTTAAAATGCAATTACTGCATTTTAGCCGGGCAGAAATGTTGCGTCTCGCTCCAGTTATTATGATTATTATTATTACAATTATTATCGCCGTAAAGAACATAAAAACGTCTTCCTTCGAAGTACGACCCTGGACCCTTTTTTGTGTCGCATTTTTATGGAAATCAGTATCGCTTGAAAACTGAAACGAACGACATCGACAAGTTATACTCCCGCTACCGGCAATTTTCATGGAAATTCCATGAGTTTCCGTTTCTCTCAAAATCAGTGCAAATTAATCGCTGTGTGTCAATTTTGATAATTGAATTTAAGTGTATATGTGTATACGTTGAACATTGGAAGAAGTCCTCCCCGTCTAGCGTCTCTTGCATGCCGGTTTTCCATCTACGCCTTCCAAATTTCCACCAAAAGGGCCCTTTTGAGAAGAGGATCATCAGATGTACGATTCCAGACATGTTCGCGAGATTCCAATGATCTGGTAAGTCGTTTTGATGATTCTCGAAGACGGGCTCACTGATTTTGACTCGTTTATTCATTCATAATTAGTACGTCGATTTTTCTCTCCAAAACTGAGCTATCGAGCGCAAATAGACATTGTTATACAAAGTGGGCCTAAAATGGGCTGAGAAATTCAAAAATGTAATAAAATACAGGGTGTTCTATTTGAAATAAGGAAGTTGCTCTCAACTTCCGGTATAACGGAAAGAGACAGGAAGTTGAAAATATTTTAGTTGAGACCATTTTGTAAAACCCACTACCACAAAATTTCAAGTTTTCATTTTGAATCGTTCTCCATATATTCCTAACGAACGCTCGTCGTGAAAGCCCTGTATACACCTGATGAATTTGGAAACAATGCGTCTGATCATCAGGCGTGTTCATGAGGATGGAGTTTGGAATTCTGATGAAAACGGAATTCCAAGTGAACAAAATGAGAAGAGCAGAATAGCTCAAGGAACCTCAGTGGAAGAAAACACAAAGTAACATTGCCAATTTTTGCGGACGCGAGTGAGAGAGCCTTTTGGGCAGTGGCTTACTATAGAATAGAGTTCAAAACTGAAATAGAAGTAACTTTTGTAACCTCAAGAAGAAAGATGGGCCCTTTGAAGAAGTCCATTACAATTCTACGTATGGAGCTGCAGGCAGCAGTCTCAACTGCAAGACTAGAAAATTCGATAAGAAACGAAGCAAAGTTTGATATTTCGAATATTTTCTCATGAACTGACTCGGACTCGGCAGAAGTCACAATCACTTCGTCTCAAATCTTTTGAATCTGTAAGAATTCAAGAAATATTGGAGTTATCTACACGTGAACATTGAAACTGGATACCTTCTAGAATGAATCCTGCTGATCTCGCAACGAAGGAAATACATGAAGTCGACTTGTAAAGTTCAGGAATGTGGTTGAAAGGTCCTACTTTTTTGAATTCAGCCCAAGAAGCCTGGAAAAAAGAACCAAAAAAATTACAAAATTGTTTGAAAACTGCAGATACACTGATTATAACACAAAATCCGAACGAGATTATGTTCGAATCATGCCTTCCAAAACGATTGCAATTTTGGATTATTGGCATTAGACAAACAGTTAAAACGGCCTCAACAATATGTTTCTAATGCAAAATAAAGAACGCCAAGCCTTTTCAACCCGGAATGTCTCCATTACCTGAATTCCGAATGGAATAATTCACGAGAGCCTTTAGCTATTGTGGCCTCGACTATTTCCGTCCCCTATTGGTAAAAGTGAAGAGGAACGTGGAAAAGTGGTATAGTGCATTATTCACTTGTCTGAATTCGAGGGGAATTCACATCGAACTTGCAAGCAGTGTATCGACGGATTCAGTACTCATGGCAATTAAGAGGTTCATGAGCAGGCGAGGAAAACCGAAAGAAATCCACTCAGACAATGGTCGCAACTTCGTGGGCGCTGCTAATGAAATGAAACAGTTTGTAGAGAAGTGGGAGCAAGCAGAATGTGAAATGGTTCTTCAATACCTCAAGTGCTCCAGATACAGGAGGGGCCTGGCAAAGATTGGTTCGTTCGGTCAAAACTGTTCTTCATATCTCGCTGAAGGAAATGCACCCCACAGAAGAATGGAAATTGGCCAGAGTCATCAAACTGTTCCCTGGACGTGACAAACAGATCAGAACAATAGAAGTAAAAACGCCATCAGGCCCATCAGGCTTATTGATTCGTCTCAAAAACTTTGGTATGAATACCACCCTGATTGACTTTCAGATCCTTGGTATGGTCCTGAATATAATTCCAAGGTTTAGCAGTACGTCCCTCTGCTCCTCTGAAGCATTATCGTTGTGATTAGATCTGAACGCCAATATTTGAGGCTAAAATGAGTCGCCTGCCCATTGAGTCTTTTGCGAGTTACCACATTCCTAGCGACTGCACAATCAATCCTGGATGCTCTGTTTTCAGAGATCTTAGTGTTCCCGTTTAGCCAATCCTCAAGAGGTTGATTGCTCACTTATGACGGATTTAAGAAAGCGAACTTGTAGAAGTTCCTCTATAATCTTTGGCTTCCTGTGTTCGTGAATATACAAGTTTCCTTTTCCGGAGAGTTGATAGTGTTTTGAGAATTTTTGTAGGAAATTATCTTGAGTCTGTAATATTCAGGGATAGTCTCTATTACATCCTCACAGTTCTCCTCCAGGACTTCTACTGAGATTTCACCAAATACTTTTTGTCATATCCATCCTACATTCCTGTTCTCTTTGGAAGATTGAACACGTGTCTCTGTCGCAAGTTTTTCATCGCACCAAGAAATATGGGAGTGTTGAAAGCAGATAGGTTTATCGCATTCTATAGTTCTTTTGCAGCTATCTCCAGCTTACCTGAAGTTCTCATCTTAGATATAATGTCCCAAAATGAATGCCCAGTGTACTTCCTTCCTTCGCGTGGTCACAAAGGTGAACCTGTGATCTCTTTTCAGAATAGGGATAAATTAACGAAACATTCTGATAATTAAACTATACTTAAATAGTCGACCTCAAACAAAAAGCGTTGAGATTTTTTTTTTCGTTGGTGTTTCGGCATCGACTGCTATGGTCATTAGCCATGTGTTCTGGATAGGCCTTGTTACTAACTCCATACGCCACCTTAGGAGCAGCACTGTTAATTGGAACGCAACAGTGAATCGTACAGGACTCACCCTAATCGAGCCACGAGATTTTGATAATTTAATCGGTAAAATTAAATTAAAAAATCCCAGCCCAACCAGGTTTCGAACTCCGGACTTTTCGACTCAGAGTCGGACTCTCTAACTACTGTGCCACGCCCCGACATAAGTGTTGAGAATTATACGTAAAATAAGACCGATGTAATGTATGACTAGAGCACGAATATGTGAAAGGAAACCCTTGACATCTGGTTTGGATTTCGATTATTACGAGCTTCCGGTTCAAAAGCTGAGACCATCGTTACGCATTACTCAGTTTTTAAACGATTAGATGCAAAATAGCGTATAGGTACTTGGGTATCCATCAACCAGTTAAATGAATCACCTGTTTCCAAGTAGGTAAGTTATTGTAATATTTCTGAGTCCGGACCTGTCGCCTCGTCGTCAAATCTCACCTCATTATCGCTTCGAGATGTCCACCGACGATAAGAGATCTAGAAGCGACTAATCGAACGGCCGACGAAGATTTGCAGTTTTCCAGAACTCTTAGGTTAGAGACCCTGCGTGTATAAAAGCATCGCGCCTAGTGGACGAGAGTTAGCGAAGCGAAAGACAGGGAGCGTATAAACAGAATAGTTGAAATAGATAATTAGTGATGTACTTTCGGCCAAATAGTAGATGAAAATAGAGGCTATTTTCACACTAAATAAGAGACGCAAACGGACTATACCACTTTTTATAAGATGATTCGTAAATGAAAACCCTAGTTTTCTCCCCAGCAAAATCGCTTTGTGGAATTTTTCAAGCAAGAAATGGTAAAAAAATCACAATATTTTGTTTTTTTTTTTGGCGAATATCTCAAAAAGTATCAAAGAAATTGTTTCATAGTCAACGGAGTTTTTGGAGAGAATCAAAAAACCTACAAAATGGGTTTTCATTCGACCAGATTAATGCATTTTTCACTGATAAAATCCGGATAAACCTCGAAAAAGCTGGACAAACAGTATTCGGAAACTTATAAATAATAACTTGTGATTCGATGAGTAGTTATGCACAATAGCGTTATGAACAATTTAAGAAAAAATCTTCATATATGCGCTGATTTAAGGGAGATTATCTTATTCAAATTCTGTGAACGGCATTTGAAAGTAGAGATCAATATCTACAATTCTGGAAAACACAGAAGGCTTGAAAAACGACCTTTGTGGCGGCGAACCTATTCGAAGAAAGAATAGCTACCATCGAGACCAATAGAGACAATGTTAGGGAGCAAATTGTTGTTAAAATTGTTAAAATTGTTAATTCCGTCAACCGATTGCACCCCTACGCGCAACCCTCAGAAGTCTTCGAGAGACTTGTGTGAGCTAGGGAAGACGCAGCTCTTACCTATTAACATGTGATGCAATGCACGAGACCGGTGAATCGGTGGATCGAACCCACGACCCCACGCATGCGAGGCGAACGCACTACCAGCCGACCACCACGGCCCATCCGACCACCACGGCCCATGAACTCGAAAATTCAAAGATCAAATCAAAACATCAAATTCGGAATCGAGGCTAAAATCGAAAAAATGAAGGAAACAATAAGTAATTTAGAAACTTGAATTGATTCTACGCACACCAGAAAATGGTTGACGAAAATGCAATACTGGACATGAGTTTGAACTTGGATGGAGTCCAAAAGGGTATACAAAATGTAAGGGGTCAGTGATGAACCAGGAAAGCTATCATTGTTCGATGGAAAACACCATGGGCAAATTACCAACGACAATTTGAAGCAGCTGCCAAAGAAAACGGGTGGAATGCAGGAGATGGAGCTGTAGCATTAAAACTAGCCTTGCGCGGAGAAGCAACGAACATCCTACAAACCCTTACGGCCCAAGAACAGGGAGACTATGAACAACTGACTAAACATCTAGAATAACGGTGTGGCCAAGTTCATTTAGAACACGTACACATCTGAAAAACCACTGCCACGAAGCCAGAAAATTTAATGGAGTGACTTGCGATTCAGGCATCCTTGGATGGACCAGGCAAGCCTTGATACCAGCCGTCCAACATATCTAGTAGATGCGCTGGCACGCGCGTTAGAATTTGAGGCAGCAAAACAATCCTGCAAAGGCCAAAATAAAGTCCGTATGCTTGAGGAAATCTCACAGGAGCCTGCTAACTTGGAAGCTGCCATTAAGAAAGTAATGAAGGAAGTGCTTCCTGAAATAAGTCTGATAAGATGCTGGAATTGTAGGGAAATTAGTCACGTCCGTAGCCAATGCCCAGCTGAACATTCAGAAAGTCGAGACCGACGAAGGTCATTGAGAAGGCTCAATCTTCGATCTGTATCCAGCAAGCCTCGGTTAATAATGCACATGTCGCTATACCCCAACGACAAAACGCAGATGCCTTTATAGACGCTCCCATCAACAACGAGTCTTGCACCATGCTACTAGATGCAGGCGCGACTAGGACAGTCCTTGGACCTACTGTAATGAAGGACAATTCCTCTGGAATTACCCTTTGATTGGTTTCTGAATGCAGTGTGCAATAGGAATTACAGCATTCGGAAGCAAATGGGTTCTCAGCAGTTTGATCAGATGTCATCAGTTACTGATCTCTATCTTTTATTTGTTTCCTCAACAAGTAAATGATTTTAATGCTGTAGCAATCTGCAAATACCTTGCCGCCTGTTGTATTACCGTGTCTCTGGCAATATTGCAATCCTCATGCTTGCATTTTTGCAACTCAGCCCCAGAAGTGTTTTCACCCTCTTTTCTCAATGGTCATTACTCGATTCAGTATTATTGCCAAATTATAATAGCTAAGAGTATGGAATTCGTGGGTGAGTCATTGCGTTCATTTCGTTCAATTACAATCTGTAGAAGCTTCACTCATGATTCTACGAACTCTAGATTCAATCTATTCTGGCTCACTCACTAGCCACGTTGATATGGAAAAACCTAGCCAAAGAGAAAATCTGAAGCCTTAACAACCTCTACCTTCAGTCATTTGGAAAATCAATACATTTCCCGAAGGGAAACTCAAAACAATACTCGCTTCAGAAAGGGACGATCAAGAGTTTTCAAGAAAGAATATCGCCTTTCCTCTCGCTCCGTCTATCTCCAGTGTTACCAATGCACTAATGTAGCATTTCACACCACAGAACAACTAAGTACATCGGAACAAACAATCATCGGAACAAACTATCTAAATGAGATATTCAGAATAAACTATCTCAATCAGATGTGAAATCTATCCAATCATGATATAATGGATATTAAAAATGAAACGCAATGTTTCACATTTCGTTACACTACCTTTGCCAAAACGATGGCAAAAATTGAAACGTTAATGTGGAAATTACGCAAAACATCAGGAAAGCCGGCCACTGTGTATGGTGAACTACCAATTGAATTGACCTAATTGAAACATTGGGCATAAGCAGCTGACGTTGAGGACGACGCAATAATTGGAATGGACATCACGAATTCGGAAGGGTTTGAGGTGAATTTTGAAGATAGCGTCCTTCGTGTGAACGGGAAAGAGCTGGTGCTTCGTGGAAGAAGTGAAGAAATAGTTCGAGTCCTGTTGGCTGAAGATGTTAGCGTACCTGAGAGGGCTGATACCATTCTGGAGGCTTGCTTGGACGGAGGTACGAGCAATGGAAGCGTGATGATGTTCGAGCCCAAGCTTCATAATGAGAAAATTGGACGATTGATTGCACTAGGGAAGACACTATTGCGTGCCGATGAATTTGTACCGGTAAGGGAAATGTCAATTACTACCCATTAACCTTGAAGAAAAGAACAATTTTGGGGCACTGCTCGTTAATTTCCTCTGTGATTGAGAGTGTCTTTTTGTTTTCCGATAACGGAACTTAGTTTTTTAAAAAAATAATTTAATTCAAAAACTTTAATTGAAAAATATAAAAATACAAAGAGATGTTTCTAACGCGAAGTCTATGTCTGTTCTGACTGAAAATGAAAGTCCATAAACCGATATTGAATCCAACACCGTCTAGGCGGGTTCCTGGAAATCTGCATGGGCAGCACTGCTTGGTTCAGCGATTCCCACGGGAAGGCATACATAACTCCTCCATCCCTAAGAAGCAACTCGAGGGTGGAACCTCTTGAGTTCCGTTGATGGCCTGGCTCCCAGTAGTTGGTGGTTTGTTGGGGTTGAGCAGGCGAAGAATGTGTTGCCTCCGATTCACCACAAGATAGGCTACGGCGAAGGCAGTTAGCGTCGCGACGCTCCAAAGTGACCATCTGGAGTAGTCCGGGCGAAGATTGATGAAATCCAATGGGTCTTTCCGAATTTCATCTAGCTGGAGCTCGTGTAGTTTGTCCAGGGAAACTTTTTCCAAGTTAAGTTTCTCGACTTGCAGGGTTGGAATGTGGATTTCCTTGATTTCTTCCAATGTAATGGGGTGTCCTATAGTTGATCCTTTCTCGTTCTGGTAGGTGTACTTGGAAGTCCTCAGGGAGCATTTTGGTGGGACAACAAAGAGGTATACTCCTTTTAATAGAGCAACATCGTTTTCCACGCAGTTTGTTTGGAATTTTCGGATTTCTGGTAAAATGCCGATATAGTGGGCATCATTGATTTCTTCAATTATTTCCTGGTTGATTTTGACTGGAATTTGGCGGCATTTATTGACAATGGTACTGGATGAAAGCAGCGACGTCACACAGTCTGGGTTTTCCTGGATGGGCATGAGGTGATTCTTTTCGCAGAGGAAGGTCGGTTGTAGGTCAACGCACTTTTCGTTTTGGTATTGGTACATTTCGTTGCTTATGGTAAGGTAGGAAGCAGGTAGGATTGGTTCTGATTTGGAATTGAATAGAGGTGATAGTGATCGAAAATATCAGTATGAACTAATGGAAAGTCTAGTGAAAATATGATTTTGTCTTCGACGGTAAAAACTCTTGTTTCAACGACACTATAGTATTTGAGGTATTCTTCATGATCAAAAAGTAATAGTGAATGGCTATGTGATATAGAAAGTTCATCAATTATTGATTTTAGATCGTCAGGAGAGGCGATACTACGATGTAATGTTTTCAAGTTCGCAAATCCCATAGCATTTACTGTTTCTGTTAAAAAATCTAGTAGAGAATCGAGATTGATTTTCATTTGATTTAGTATTTCGTGAATTTCCCAAAAATGGGCATTGTTGAATTTTGTCTCACTAAATGTTGTTCGTAACTCATTGATTTTATTTTCAATTAATTTTTAATTATTTGAAACTGATGTCATTGTTTCGTTAATATTTTCCATTAATTTTGAAGTGATTGAAATTTGTTTATTGGTTTTCTTGATAATTCGATTTTGGTTCGATTCGAGTTCGGATAAGCTATTATAGATTTCTTTCACGTCTTGCTCGTCTAGATTTTCGCTTATAAACTTTACGAGGGAGCCGAGAGGAGCGCGTTTTTGGGGAAACAAAGATCTGAACTTCTTGATTTCGTATTCAAGATGATTGTATTCGTTGAAGAAGTCAAGTCCATTAAAATTACTAATTGTGGGATGCAGTAGCTTATATTGATTGGTTATCGATTTGATTTGGTTTTCTATGGGAGTGAGTTGAATATAATGTAGGAAGGTATGGGAACCTACTTTAATTCGTGCGGTTCCTATTTTAAAGGGAAGGATCCCTGGATTCGTCTGGAGGTTCTGGATTCGAACTTTCTGAGTCATTGTCTGATGAAGTGTCATCGACTTGTAACAGATTTTGGTCTGTTATTTTTCTAGGTGGTTTAAAGGAATGTTTGTGTGTTATGAGGGGTTGTCACAGTAAGGTCAGTACTTTTTAGAATGTGTTCGGGTTTAAACAGGGGAGCCGTTTTTGATTGTCTCTCAGGAGGTTCAAAATTTGGAGGGTCTACTCGATTTTCATTACATTTTGATATTATTTTAGTTTTCTGTTTTGAAGTGTCTTCGTGAATTTTCTTATATATTTGGGCCATTGATTATTTGTGTTCGTTTAATTTGGTATTGATCGGTTGGAATTCGGAGTCAATATCGATCGGATCTTTTAGTTCTAAGTTCCCAAACACTAGATTTATTGGTTTTTGTTTTGTTGTTGAGTGAAGACTATTATTGTATGCAAGAACAGCGAATGTCAATTTTTCAAAGGGGTTCAGGTTTGGTTTCAAGAGGTTTAGGTTTGGTTCAAGAGGTTCTATGATGGTGGATTGGAACCTTTCCACTATTGCATTGGAATTTGGGTTATATGGAAGTGTAAAATGCCAATTAATTCTATGCAGTTTTGCGAATTCTTTCAAAAGATTTTGAGAGAATTCGGTGCCATTATCAGAAACGATGTTTTCGGGAATTTTGAAAGTGGAGATGAACTGTAAAAGTGATTGATATACGTGAAGTGCGGAAAGACTAGAGATGATGTATGCTTGTCCGATTCGGGAAAAGCTGTCACAGATAATTAGAGATATGATACTGCCAAATTCAAAGGTATCAATGTGTATTATTTCAAATGGTTTTTTGGAAGTGGGCGTTAACTGTAGTTTGATCAATGGAGGGTGACGTTCATATTTGGATTGTTGACATATTGGACAAATATTAATAAATGTTCTTACGTCTTCATGTAACTTGGGCCAATAATATTTGGTTTTGAGTTCGGCAATAGTTTCGTGAATTCCTCGATGGTTGGTTACACCCTCATGTTGAGATTTGATGAGATTTTGTTGGCGATTTTCGTTAGTTACATCGAAAAGAGGTTTATTGGATATGAAAAGCTTGAAAGAGGAATTTTTGAATGTTTGTGGTATGAATCTATACATATCTTTATAAAGTACGTCTTCGGGGTCATTTTGGAAGTGGAAGACGTAGGTGCGTTTTGGTATACCAAATTCTTTCAGGTGTTCAATAATTTGGGATTGAAATGAGTCATCAGTTACATATAGGTACCATCGGGTTCGACAGACAGAGTCTCTGAATAATTTTTTGGTTTCCCTGAGGGGGTTTTGGTCAACTTTGATTATCATTATTTGGCATAAGAAATTATTGATTGGTTTATCTGTGATGTGTATGTTCAGTATTGGGTCTTCTGCACTCGTGTGAAGTTTCATTATCATCGTTGTCATTGGGGTCGATTTGTCCTACATTCGATTCGTTATCCTGATTTTGATTGATTATCGGTCTGTTATTTTCGGGGTTTCTACTTGTGGATGGTCTTTCGTCGTCTAAGACAGGATTCTCGTTGAATTCCTGCATGTGTCTTAGTATGTGAAGTTTGTCAGTCTGTTCGACAGTTTCGTTTGGATAGAGTTCGATTCTAGAAAGGGCATCGGCGTTCGTATTGATTTTCTCTTTTTTATAAAGGATTTGATAGTCTAATTCCTCAAGTTTGAGTCTCCAACGAACCAATCGGGAATTAGGTTCTTTCAAAGACATCAACCATTGAAGGGGTTTATAATCCGTGAAAATTTTGAATTTTCGACCAAAAAGATAGGGCCTGAAGTATTTGGTTGCCCAAACAATTGCAAATAGCTCCTTCTCGATAGTCGAATAATTTTGTTCGGCTTCGGAGAGGGTTCGTGATGCGTAGGCGATTGGTTTATCATGTCCAACGGGGCCTTGTGATGAGATGGCACCCAGTGCTACGTTGCTGGCATCTGTGGTCAAGTTGAACTCTTTTGTGAAGTCAGGATACTGCAATATGGGGTCATTTGATAAAAATGTTTTGCAATTCTCGAATGTTTTGATGTAGGTGGGGTCATTGATGTCAATTTTGGCACCTTTTTTTCAGGCGACTTGTGAAGGGTTTGGTAATTTTGGCAAAGTTATTGATAAATTTCCTATAATAGCCCAGGAGACCAAGAAAGCGTTTTATCTCTGTAGTCGTCTTGGGTATTGGATAATTCATTATTGCTTTAACTTTGTCAGGGTTAGGTTTTATTCCCTCGGTGGTGATCAGGTGTCCTAAAAAGGATACTTTCTTTTTCAGGAATTCTGATTTGTCAAGTTAGACTTTCAGGTTGCTTTCGCGCAATTTTTGGAACACTTTTTTCAGGTTGACAATGTGTTCTTGGAGCAACGTTTAAAAAACAATAATGTCGTCCATGTAAACAAAACATATTTTGTTTTGTAGATCTTTCAGGACGTTGTCCATCACCATCTGAAAGGTAGCTGGAGCCCCTTTCAACCCGAACGGCATACGCAGATAATCGTAATGAACGTTCTCTACATTGAAAGCGGTTTTTTTCACATCATCAGGGTACATTTCAATCTGATGAAAACCGCACTTGCAAGATTAAATATAGAAAAGTACATGCACCTACCCAATTTATCAATTATATCTGATATATTGGGGATTGGGTATCGATCGTCTATCGTTTTTTCATTGATTTTTCTGTAGTCCACTACAATACGCCATTTCTTTTTGCCAGAGGCATCCGCCTTTTTGGGAACTATCCAAATTGGCGAGGACCAAGGAGAATCGCTAGGTCGAATAATACCTTGACGAAGCATATTATTCATTTGTTTTTCGAATTCCGGTATATGAATAAACGGATATCGATATGATTTCGTGAAAACGGGAACCTCTTCGGTGGTCCTAATTTTGTGTTTTACCTGGTTGGTGACGGATAACTCTGAATTTTCGCGGTGAAAAATGTCTGAGAATGATAAGCACAGTTTCTCAGTGTGATATCTTTCTTCAGAATTCATGTGTTGAGTTCGTATGAGTTGTGTGATATCTGATTTAAAAATATTTGATGGGACAACTGAAGCGTGGTACAATTCGAATTCGTCAGGTTGGAAGGTTTTTACAGGAACAGGTTCATAAAGGTAGATCTCTTGTATTTCACCTGTATTATTTCGAATTTCGACAGGGGCATAACCGTTTCGGAAGGTCGTCAAACCTTCTCGAATTCGGCATTCGAATAACTGGGTTTCGATAATTGTGATGTCACCATTGGGTATTGATACAGGAATTTTCATTGATTCGATTATGAAAGGTTCTATGCGAGCATAAAAGAGTAGTTTCTTTTTGCTTTCATAGTGCGTGAGAGGAAGCTCTACATCAGGTGTTTTGAAACTTGAATTTTTCAAATCTAACTAAACATTTAAGTTTTTCAATGTATCATATCCAATCAATCCATCAAAGAAATGGTGAAATGTAAATAAGTAAAATTTGATAGTTTTCTCAGTGTGGAATTCCTGAAAAGCTGGTATTTCAACGCAAAAATCTTTGTAAACGGTTCTTTTTTAATAAAATTAGGAAAATAATTTTCTGCAATTTCGGGGTTTAAACAACTTTTTGTTGCTCCTGTGTCAATTAAAAGTTTCAATGGTGGATTTGAAATTTTGATATAGGGAAGGTCCTTTCGATCGTAAATTGAATGTATTTCTATGAAGTTCTTTCGTTAGACTCGATTTTCTGAAAATTTTGATCGTGAGAGGGAATTTGATCGATTTGGTTATCGATTGAATATTGATTTTCGACAAATTCGGGTTGAACTTGGTGGTAGTTTGTATTTTCGTAAAAATCAAATTCATTGGAGAAACTTGCTTGATTTTGATAATATAAGTCATTTTGGAAGTCATCCTCATTTTGGGAGGGTATTGTTTCTTCTTGATAATGAGGGTTGTCAAAATTGTATAGTTCTTCTGCAATGAAATTTGGTCTATTGTGGTTCTGATATGGTCTAATCGTACTGGGTTGACGAGAAGTGGTGGCCTGTGAAATGCCACTCATAAATGACACCTGTTTGAAAAAAAAGTTCGATACCTTGGCCACGTTGTCTCTTGGCACGGAGTAGCAGTGGATGACCAGAATATCAGAGCATTGAAGGAGTGGCCTGTTCCGAAAGATATACACCAACTTCAGAGTTTCCTTGGTTTATGCACATACTCTCGCCGATATGTGCTGGGGTTCGCCAACATCGTTAAACCACTGACCAGGCTCACGGAAGGTCAAAGTTGAAATGGTTCAAAGAATGCCAAGATTCGTTCAGGAAGCTGAAGGAGGTATTGATCACTGCACCAATTCCAAGTTATCCCCTTCCGAGCAAAAAATCAAGTTTGGGCACGGAAGCCTGCAACGTAAACCAGAGCGTAACTACTGTGTCGCCAGGCGAGAGCTGTTGGCTGATGTCAAGGGAATAGAAAATTTCTATAAATAAGTGTACAGGAGAAAATTCCTGTTGAGGACCGACCACGCAGTGTTCAAATGGCTTCTTCAGTTCAAAAACCCCCAGAGACAAGTAGCACGTTGGATAAAAAAACTCCAAAAATTCAACTTCGAGATCGAACATCGCGCAGGGAGTAGCCACAAAAACGCAGATGCCCTGGCAAAGAGACGATACCCAGACGACTGCTTACACTGTCGACGAGCAGAAGAGAAGGAAGCAGCGATTTGTAGAACCACGGCAGTTGACAACAACTGGAATAACAACGAGGTGCAGAAAGACCAAGAAATAGATCAAGGTGTTGGTTTACTCATTTGCTGGAAAAAGAGTAATCAAAGTCCGTGATTGCTGGAAATCGCAAGTTTGTCACCAAAAGTTAAATCCTACTGGGCCCAATGGAATTCCCTCACCCTAGACAGTGTGGTCCTGAAACATGTGTTGGAGTCCGAAAATGATGGAAAAGTTAGATAGTGGTGCTCAAGAACGGAAGGCAGGAATTACTTCGAAGGATCCATGATGGAGTTGCTGGAGAACATCTGGGAGTGACAAAGACCCTGCATAAAGTAAGGCAACGGTTTTACTGAGCCAATTGTCAAGCAGATATCAGTGACTAGTGCACAAAGTGTGCTGCCAGTATTGGACCTCGGACGCGACCCAAGGCTCCGATACGTCAGTATAACGTAGGTAGTCCATTCGAAAGAATCACCATTGACATCGCTGGCCCGTTCCCTGTATCAGCAGTATGTAATGAAGAATTGTTCTTCCCGTTCTACAGTCGATTACTACTATAGCAAGCGACAATCACATTATTTGGCACTCTGTTTAGTCGTCTATACGTCGTTTTTTTTCGGCAACGTACTATCCGATTTGAAAGCATTTGCCAACTTTTGGTGATATTCTTGTGACATTACATATTGTTGTATCTAAAGTTACTGTCATTAACACGCATTTTTATTTTTGACTGCTAGTTTTATATGTTTTTTAATTAATTTTAAATATATTCTGATTTAATATTATTGTTTTGTGATGCATATGGACGGATTGAATGTAACAAATGCTAGGAGACATTTGTTCAGATAATATTGAGAGAAGACTCATGAGAGAAGCGTCAGATCCATTTTCAATAGAAGATATGAGGTTTAAAGAACTTGCTAGAGTTAATAAAGACATGGCTCAATGTATTTTCAACAGTATCCGGCCTCGGATCAATCAGTTGAATAGCCATATGGCTATACCACCAATAATTTCAATCTTCAGTATCCTGCGTTTTTATGCAACAGGAACATATCACAAAGTATCCTCGAAAAATATATGGTGAAATTGATACCCTATTCGTATGCTGATGACTCTCCTTTACTGTTTGTAAAGCTTTAAGAAAAGCCTGTGACATATAGTTTATAATTTGTTCCATAGAACTACTTTGTTCATGCAAATCTCCCAAAAATAGATTTTTCCTACTTTAATCAATGTCGACTTCCTCTTTAGCAACATATGATAGAAAAAAAGGATTTGTTTTAGAATAAAAAAAACTAGTTTGTGGATTCACACATTTTTCCAAATGTGGCAAAAAACTGGTATCATGAACATCAAGTCGAACCTGTCTAGGTTGTAACCCGATTTTGTTGTAGTTAATGAAAGTCTGCCAATTATTTATTTTCTTCTTGATGGTAACCAGTCAAAATTATATTACTTACAGTTTTTTCACAAACATACAATTGGGTCTTTCAGTCCACACACCACAACACTTCGATTTTAGTTTATCGAGTTACATTCAAAATGCATAAATAACACTAGTGTTCTTCGAGCCCCACGTCTCGGGCCGCCATGTTCACGAGTCTCGTTTTTTGTTTTGCTTTCAAAGGTGAATATAATGTTTTTATTTCTGCGCCAACTAGCTCAGACGGTGTTGAAGGAATGAAGACACTACTTGAAACACTATATTTAATAATGAGCACAGTTTGACAGAGTGGTTGCAACAAGTTATAACTAAAAAAACAATTGATATGCGTGAACCATTACATTTCTGGGAACATCCCGACATGTCTGTCTTTCTACAGTGTTGACAAATATTGGGCGTGGATTGACCCGACATAGTTAATTCTATAACAACATTTACACAGAGTGCTCAGTCAAGAATTCTTCATGAGTATCATAAAGATCTCTTCGATTTGTGATGTGATTATTAGCCCCATTGTCAATAAACCAGTTTTCTTCACCGCATTCCGCTACTAAAACAGTGTTAGTTTCAGTTGATAAACTTTGTTTTTGATTTTCTCTGGAGGATAGTTCAGCTTGTAGTAAGTCTTCCTGCGTCCATGTGATTTTTCTGCTGCTAGCGCTTCCTTATTGCTATCTCCAGTTTTGTTTACGAAACCTTTTTCATAGGAACAGAGTTGGTTGGTTAGATTGTCAACTGTTCTTTCAGCTTTTGATACGAGCATCCAGCTCGATTTGAACAAAAAATATTCCTCTGGTAGAGTATCTAGGATCTTGCAAATCAGTAGAAGCTCAGGAAGGTCACAGCTGCAAGAATTATTCGTTATTGATCTGTCTTTTGATATTTCTATCTGAAGTTGATTACAAATAATTTTTCAGTTTCGACATATGAGTAGCTATATCATCTCCACTGCATCTTCTGTTACTGAAGAATTGGAAACACAAATCATAGGTTTCACCCTCCACGTTACCGTCGATCAACCCATGCAATTTTTATCCATATCTTCATATGCAGTCGTAAATCTCACGACTTTAGTAAGAACTTCTTCGGTACTATCGGTTGTGAGTAAAAGGAGAGTATTAATATTTACTTTGGTGTACTCTACCATGCTGTCCTCATACTGTTTGCTTTCTTCAGTACTTGGATTGTTGGCAGGTGACTGAGGCCTAACTAATTCACCTCCTAATAACTGCAGTGCTCCTGGAACACCTCTGAGTAGAATCATCATCTTATACTTCCATGTTTTCCAGTTTCTATTTGCCTCCTAGTAGACCTATTTGAATTCGAGTAGTATCATACGCAGCCATTCCTTGCCTTGGAATTCAGCTTCTTCCAGGATCTTCACCGGAACTTCCCAAAATCTTTCAACGTGAAAAAATTTAGAACTCAACTCGCTCTGGGCCAATAACCTATCGATGTGAGGCAATTCTGGTATATGAAATAGTGAACAACTACTAATGAAAGTCTGACAGACATATTTTTTATATGACAACATTAATAACAATTTTGACAACAAGCATCTATCAACATAAAATAAACTCCATTGATTATACAGAGTCAAGCTGAGAATGTTTGCCCTCTCCAACAATATCTACGTCAGAATCTCTACTAGTTCCAGGCTTTGGATCAAAATGAATGTCTTCCGGAGGTTTGCTGGCTTCTTACTGAACTATGGGGTATATTTCGAATGGACTGTAAACTCGTCTCTGAATTTTACTGCTTATTCTTTATTTATCAAAAATTAGAAAGTATTTCGTTGAAATGTCAAAGTTCTAATTTTTGTTGTCAAAAATCGTTACTCTGGTTTTTTCATACTTGTTTCTTGTTGGCCCAACTCCTGTCACCCAGACATCGTTCGGAAAGTTTGTAAATTCAAGTCTTCTAACTGCACATTAGATGGCGTGAATCGTTCTAATTGAAATTAGCGTAAACAGAATACGAATATCCTGTTCCATTAAACTCTTCCTCTCCAAATACGTTCCTGTTCAACGGATTAATATCCGTATATTCAAATCCGTTTAAACCTTTCTCTTTGGAAGTGATGCGATTAAAAGCTAGCAAAAAGTTCTGCGATATCAGTTACTCTGAAAAACGTAACGTCCAGAGTCTGGAGTCTGAGAGGAGTGTGAGGGCAGCGATACAATAACGAACCCATTTTGACGACTGAGCTTATAGGATGTCAAGGAGTGAGTGGTATGATTGTCTGAAACAACTATTACAGGAGTTTCCTTAGAGTCTTTCACACATTGAGCGAAATGTTTCAACCATTCCGGGAATAGGTCTTCTGTGATCCATCCTGATTTGGAGCAGCGGTAGATTGCATGTATGGGATCATTTTTTTCCAGGACGTTATTCCTGAGTTTGCAAAGTCTCCTGTCGCACTCATACAACACACAACAATGGTGGTCTGGCTTCTTTCTCCACTTGTAATAGCATCCACCTGTTTTCCGCCTTTTTTCGCCCGAATGCTAGGGGGTTCATGTACTCCACTAAACCTAGTCTCATCCACGTTATAAATGCATCTTGCAGAAAATTTATATTTTTCAACTACCAGTTCTAAATTGTCATAAAATAGGTTCACATCATTTCGATCGAATGCGATTACCTATTAGGCACACTTATAGAAGTATTCATTTCACTACAATTTACAATAGTATTAATAGAACGTTAAGAACAAAACACAAGGCATATATACATATAAATGTAAAAACACAGTGTAAGTAAACATAAACATAATAAAATATAATTTTGAGTTGATGAAACTCAGGTGTGAAGTGTCCATCAGATGCATTCAAATTCATTCTTGTTTAAATCAAGATATACGTTTATACTATAAAAACAATTTTTCAATAGAAAAGTTTTGGTTTGCAACTTAAATTGAATGAAACCCAAACTCTTCATCCTAGAAGGAATTCTGTCGTATAAATGTACGTTCAGAGAATTCTCGTGCGATATCTGCAGTCTGAACCTAGGAGTTGAAGTTTCACCAGCATGGCGAGTGATGAAATGGTGGACTTCGAATTGAGCCGAGTATTTATGCTTAGTTTTAGGAATTTCAAGTAAAAACGAATACAAAGTATTAGACCGTTGGCCCATGACACTAGGAGTGTAAATTATCTACGAAGGTATGCCCTTATTCAAGGAACATGAAGATTAAGTTGAATTATCGGGAAAAAGTGGTGTGTTGGATCGGTACCCGGTCGCCCCCTCCCTGTTCAATCAACTTCCGGTTGGACGCAATGTTGAAAATACTATTATAGAAGAAGCTTTAAAATGAATTGGAATAGTCAGGTCTCGCAAAATTAACTGGGCGCTAGCCGATTTGCATACGTTAAGGTCGGTCCCCAAGGGCGGCATACGAACCAAAAGTTACCCTTTACCAATATTTCTCTCAGATTATTTACGAAGGTGAGCATTTCAGTTAAACCCTTCATTTTGACCCATCAATCAATTTGCATACAATTTGGGTGCGCGAATTTAGCTGTATTCGAAGGACAAGTGACGTCATTGAACTATATGTACAAGACTATCTACGAAGCTCCCAAATTTTTACCAATTAACTACGAACTATGCATGAAATAATGATTTGCATATGATTTACGAGTTGCAAGGATTACATATAGCCAAGTAAAGTTAGTAAAAAATGCCAAAAGGCGGCAAAATTACAAAGATGTTGAAAATTGCCACATTTTGAGAAAATACTTCCAAAAATCACGAAAAAAAACATGGTTGCCAGAAATATCGCGTTTTCTCGGTTTTACCCTTGTACCTCGCTTCCTGTAGGTTGTTCAACGCCCTCTAAGGGCTCAAAATATTGATAATCGAATAACAGCCCGTTCAGACGGTACGAATTCGAATGTTTGTTCGAATCGAGAAAAATGTCGATTTGCTCAGATGGCATGCACGATACGACACTTTAGTCAAAACATTATTTTAATCGAATCGAAATATTCATTCATATGATAAAACTTTTATCGTGTGAAGAAGCGCTCCTAATAGGCCAAGCTGTAGATGAAAATAAGAAACTATTTTCTCAAAAAAAAAAACGCAAACGGCCTGTACCACTGTTTCTAAGATAGATTTCAAATGAAAACCCCGGTTTTCGCCCCAGCAAAATCGCTTTGTGAAATTTTTCAAACAAATACTGAAAATAGTTACAACTTTTTTAGTTTTTTGGAAATAAATCAAAGATTATCATAGGAATCGTTTTACAGTCGATAAAACTTTTGTAGAAATTTATAATACCTACAAAATGGTTTTTATACGTCCAGATCGGTGCATTTTTCACTGAGAAAATCCGGGAAAACATCGAAAAAGAGACTATTTTTCAAAAATTCCTAATTTTTATAAATCTGAAGGTGGACCAACAATATTGCGGAAACTGACAGATAATAACATGTGGTTTAACTGTGCGCAGGATGGTTTCTGTTTGACATGTAGTTTATTGCACAATCGCGTTATAACAATTCAAGGGCAAATCTTTCTTAATGCGCCGATTTGAAGGAAATCATCTTATTCAAATTCTGTTATCGACATATGGAGAGATCAATATCTACAATTTGTATATTTTGGATTTTCACCTGGGGGTGAAAAATGTGTTGAAAATGTCACTGGAAGTTACTCTAAATGCTAGAAAGTGCACCCGAAGTCGCTCGTATTAACTTCAGTTCGACTTCGCGTGACTTCGAATGACTTTGGACGCGCTTTGAAGCGTTTTGATCAACTTTCACTGACATTTTCAACACATTTCCTGCCTCTCAGGTGAAAATCTAAAATATACAAATTGTAGATATTGATCTCTACTTCCAGATGCCGTCTAGAGAATTTGACTACGACGATTGTCCTTAAATTGGCGCATCTTGCAGATGTGCCCTTAAATTGTTTATAACGCGATTGTGCAAAAACTACACATCGGACGAAAAATATCTTGCGTACAGTTGAACCATATATAAGTTTCCGCACTATTGTTTGTCCAGCTTCAGATATATAAAAATAAAAATAAAATGAAAATATGGTCTCTTTTTCAAGGTTTTCCCGGATTTCCTCAGTGGAAAATGCATCGAACTGGTCATATGGAGAGCCATTTTGTAGTTTTTATAAATCTCTACAAAAGTTCTGTTGACTGTAAACTGATTCCTTGAATAATCTTTGAGAAATTTCCAAAAAACCAAAAAGTTATCGGCATATGGAAGTAGAGATCAATATCTACATTTTGTATATTTTGGATTTCCACCTGGGGGTGGAAAATGTGTTGAAAATGTCACTGGAAGTTACTCTAAATGCTACAAAGTGCACCCGAAGTCGCTCGTATTAACTTCAGTTCGACTTCGCGTGACTTCGGATGACTTCGGACGCACCTTGAAGCTTTTTGATCAACTTTCAGTGACATTTTCAACATATTTCCTGCCAGTCAGGTAAAAATCCAAAATATACAAATTGTAGATATTGATCTCTACTTCCAGATGCCGTCCGCAGAATTTGACTACGACGATTTCCCTTAAATTGGCGCATCTTGCAGATGTGCCCTTAAATTGTTTATAACGCGATTGTGCAAAAACTACACATCGGACGAAAAATATCTTGCGTACAGTTGAATCATATATCATAATCTATAAGTTTCCGCACTTCAGATATATAACAATAAAAATAAAAATAAAATGAAAAATGTCTTTCTTTCGAGGTTTTCCCGGATTTTCTCAGTGGAAAATGCACCGGTCATATGGACAGCCATTTTGTAGTTCCTATAAATTTCTACAAAAGTTCTGTTGACTGTAAAATGATTCCTTGAATAATCTTTGAGAAATTTCCAAAAAACCAAAGAAGTTTTAATTTTTTTCACCATTTCTGTATAAAAAATTCCACAAAGCAATTTTGTTGAGGCGAAAACTGGAGTTATCATTAACGAACTAGTCTTTTATTTTGTAGGGGAAAAAACCTCTATAGCTTGGTCTATAAATACAAGCCCCATTGACGTTAGTGACGTTCGATTCGAATTTTCAATCGCATCATGGCATACGGTTTGCAGTGACAAAATCGAATGTAAATTTGACCG
This sequence comes from Chrysolina oricalcia, assembly GCA_944452925.2. Taxonomy (NCBI): domain Eukaryota; kingdom Metazoa; phylum Arthropoda; class Insecta; order Coleoptera; family Chrysomelidae; genus Chrysolina; species Chrysolina oricalcia. The sequence continues at coordinate 31,847,614 of OX101824.2, forward strand.
TACCCGGAAATATTTACGAATATTTCAATCGTATGGTCTGTACATGCACATTCAGAACTATGTGCAACTGAGCAAATCGACATTTCTCTCGATTACAACAAACATTCTAAACTGGCTGTGCTTCCTTAAACCAACAGTCAGCAGCTGTGGAATTTCGCCGCCTTAGAATATCATTGAATTCATTTTCATATGGAAAATCCTTCCTTCTTCTCTCTGTTTTATCATTATTATCTAAAACTGAAATAAAAGAGATTTATGGCCATTATCAATAACGTCAGTAATAAAATGGACGTTGTTTTGAAATATATTGTTCAATTTTCATCGTAAGATGTCAATAAGAAATACCTATTATTACATTGTCACCCATTTTCGTTCTCTTCCACAAAATGATCAGAATTTTGATACGCCCATACGTGATAAAAAAACCGAATTATGAATGACTGATATTTATTTCTGTCATAATTGGGATGATTTTTTTTTGCGGATGTAAATGAGCTGATTCAGATTTGAAGTTTTTTGTTTATTTAGTTGTCATTTATAAGCCCGAACCTATAGTAGGTAAGGGACTGAATCCTGTCCTTTGATAGAGTTCACAGTACAATTTTATACGTTCCTACTTCATGAACGTTTATTAACATCAATACTAAAAATATAATTTCTAATAATTAATTAAACTCTATAGGCTCTTCTCGTCTTTTAAACTTATTTAAGCTTCATAACTTAAAAATAAAATTCTAATTAAATTGAATAGAGACAGTCATTTTCTTATTCCAGTTTTCAGTTAAAAAACCAATGATTACGCTACCTTAGCACGGTCAAAATACCACGGCCATTTGAAATTTCAGTGGGCAGGTCAGACCTTAAATTATTCACAAAAGAACATGTTTTTGATAAACAGGTAAAAAATTATTTGCCGAGTTGCTTCATTAAACCTTTATAATAAAAATATTTAATAAAATACTAATTATACTAATTTTATCATAATTACTATTTTTTTATTGAAATTTAAATTTTAATCAAAAATTTATAATAAACAAAAATTATATAATTCAATAAATTAATTTTAACATCCTTTCAATGATAGAAAATTCTAAATTTTCCATTTTTTTTTAATAATAAAAATAAATTAATAAATACCTAAATTAAATTTATTTATTGAAAAACTAGATATATTTAAAAACGAATAACATCTCATTACTAAAAAAATATTATTAATAGTTATTTTACAATAAAAAATATTTTAGTTCTTTTAACTTCGAGAAAATTTAGTATTAAATTTATTTTAATAAACCCTGGTACACAGGGTACAAAGAATTGAATTTTTGTATAAAACAATCTAAATATATATTTCACAATACAAATATACTATTATTAAATAATTTTTTTCAAGTTTTTGATAAATCATCAATATTACTATTTTATAAAATAAAAAATATATAATTTAATAATTTCAAATTAAATTGAATTTAACAATAACCTTTTTAATGAAAATGAAATACTTATACCAAGTTCTAATTTGTGCTTCTAGATTCACTTTCCAGTAAATCTACTTTGTTACGACTTATTTCATATTTAAATGAAAGCGACGGACGATATGTACATAGTTTAGAGCTGAAATCAATTCAAATAATTAATTAAATCAACTCTCAAATCCAAATTCATATTATTTTGAAAATAATAATCTTTAAATAATTTGATAGTAACCCATCTCTTCTTTTTTATAAACTGCACCTTGATCTGATATATTTTTTATATAAAAAATTTTGAATATTATTTTCCTTATAAAATATTCAAATTACGACGATATACAAACTAATGAAAAAAGTGAATTAAATCGTGGAATATCAATTATAGGACAGGTTCCTCTAAATAGACTAAAATACCGCCAAAATCTTTAATTTTCAAGAACTAATACTAATTTACCATTTAAAAATACATTTGAAATAACAGGGTAACTATTTCTAGTTTTAAAATTAAATTTTCTTACTTCATTAAGAATAACAATTTTTTTTTAATTTCACCTAAAAAATTTTAATTTAAAATTATCGTATTATGAATTAACTAATGCTTATTAAATTAAATTACATTATTTGTGTAACCGCAACTGTTGGCACAAATTTTGTTAATATTATTTTTTATTTCTAAATAAAAATTTCTTGAATATTCAGTAATATAATTAAATTCAATTAAAACAGTATGAAACCATGAACTTACTCAATTTTATATATTAATATTTTTAAATTGAACCAAATTATAAACATAATATTAATAAATTTACCTTTTAATCAAAAATCCAATCTAATACAATTCTTACTCCTAAAACTTTACTTTTGAATGAAAACTCTATTTTAGAACAATTTTTACCCCTAAAAATCACGCATGCTGCGCAGTCCAAACTTTGTCTTTAAATAAAAACTCTAATTCAGAACAATTTTTCTACCAAAAATCACGCATACTGCGCATTCAAAACTTTGTCTTTAAATGAAAACTCTAATCTAGAACAATTTTCAACTCTAAAAATCACGCATGCTGCGCAGTCAAAACTTTGTCTTTAAATATAAACTCTAATTTAGAACAATTTTTCTCCCAAAAATCACGCATGCTGCGCATTCAAAACTTTGTCTTTAAATGAAAACTCTAATCTAGAACAATTTTCAACTCTAAAAATTACGCATGCTGCGCAATCAAAACTTTGTCTTCAAATAAAAACTCTGATTTAGAACAATGTTTACCCCTAAAAATCACGCATGCTGCGCAGTCAAAACTTTGTCTTTGAATGAAAACTCTATTCTAGAAGAATTTTTAACCCTAAAAATCACGCGTGCTGCGCAGTCAAAACTTTGTCTTCAAATAAAAACTCCAATCTAGAACAATTTTTACCACTGGAAATCACGCATGCTGTGCAGTCAAAACTTTGTCTTCAAATGAAAATTGTAACCTAGAACAATTTTACTTTTGAAAATTACGCATGCTGCACAGTCAAAACTTTATCTTAAGTTATAATGTCCGCTACGATACTTTCCTGTGGTGCCATAGCGGTCATAATGACCGCCGATTTTGCACCTCTACTAGGGCTTCAAACACTCTTTCTACAAAACATTCAATCTCAAATTGGTATTTTTTAAAACTCTGTCATTGTACCGGGTGATACAGAATATAGGTCAAATTGAACTGATTTTTGTGATGAATGAAGTGATGAATCAACACATGAATCGTTTGTGAATATGGTTGAAAAGAGAACGGTATCGATCTTTCATATTCATCGACTTAGAAAGCTTAAATTGGAAATTGGTTATGTTGCAGGCAAATTTGTCCACTTTTGAAATTTCAAGTTATTGTGAAAATCCATTCCCATTTCTACTCCATTTTGATTCAATTATCTATCTTTCTGGTTCAAATATCACAAAATATATAATAAATGATTGTGAACTTCTCGACACAATCAATAGTAGAGATGGAGCAATAATGAGATTGATTCACCTCAAAACATGTAAGAATATTTCACCACACCGAAAGCAGACTAGGACAAGACTGTAAATGTAAGGATTGTGAGGTAGGCCTACAGACTATTACTGTGGATAATGTTCGAAATCAAATTAATTCTTCAGAAAAATATATTAGTGATTTTACTACTGAAAAATTGGGTCATAATGTTTTTTGACTCTTACGGCATTTCGTTCTGTTAGAGACGATGGGCTTTATTCAAAGATCTTTTATAACTGATTAAGGTGTATCTTGTTCTTGGGTTACACGTAGGAGTTGTGTTTTTTATGGGCTTTTTTATTTTAGGATAATTCTATTGTGGTGAACTAGCGTTATATCGAAAATTATTGCAATTTTTTTACAAATTCAGTGAATTTCTGAGTAGCTAATTATAGCCAGATACATCAGAAACATCTGCATAAGCTTTCCTTTTATTACACTGTATAATATTGCTCCTGGTTCATCAATTACACATCGTAATTTTTCAATTTATTTGATTTTCATATCGCTTTCATCAAGTTGGGAATTTCTGACTCATTGATAACGTGTTTGACGTTGTTTGGTATCGAAACCAAATATATCCTATTTAATCTTCCACTAAATGATACAAATTACGAGATCATTCTGTATTAAACGAATATCATCTTTTCGCCAACTTTTGTTTTCGATTTCGTCATTTATAAGTACTCTTTCTCAGTGCCTGAAAAATTATGATATAGTGAGGTCTTTTACCAACAAGTTTGGTATCCAGCGAAACACTACTATCAAATTTATCTCTGGAATATGAATGTTTATCAGACAAAAACAACACAATGTTTGTTGCGACTGATGTATCAGAAACACGTTCTTTTACAAAATGTATTTCAAATTTCATGTAGGTGCGTATGTCAATTTCCACAGCACAGTTTGAATAGTTTTATTACATACTTGATTGGCTTTTCTGGGAAATATTGCTTTATAATCAACCGTCCTCTGAATGGAACTGGCGATGTTTTCATATCCACATAATTACATAATGTTTCTCCAGTTATGAATCTCATTTTATGTAATGAGCCAGTAAAATTGAAAATTACACACTCTCAAGAAGAGTTGATATCCTTTCTTTGTCACGATTTGTGGAGCGAACAGGTTTCGAAAGGACATATCGGTTGGCCAATAATTGGCAACATGTAGCTTATGATCTTAACCCTTCATACACCCTGTGAGCCATTAAATCCCAGGATTTCATTTCTATAGGTTGAGGTCCATTCATGAAGACTTGACTGAGTAGAAGTACCATTGTCATTAAACCAAATTTGATGGATACAGAGATAAAATCATAAGGTTGGTTCTTTACACTAACCAAACAGAATTCAGCTATTCAGATTTTTCGTTTTTAAACTGCAAAATTTCAGTATTTTCATTATCGGTAATGGCTTTAGATTCGTCCGTTTTTTTCATTTTAAAAATTGAATATATCATCTTAATTTTCTGGTTCATCATTCATCATCATTCTGTATCTTTTTTGGATTATTCAGATTTCGAAGCCCACGAATTTTTTCAGTTTTTTTTATACCTTTATTGAATGTTCTTAGATATTTATTGGGAATACCTGAACGTCTTCCCAGAAATATTCAGATTATGTAAAATCACTACTTCTTCGTTATATGAATGACATTCACATGTTTTAACAATATTATGAATAGGCTGCCAATTAGTGAATTTACTTTCTGAAATAATAACAACATTTTACTAAAAATCAATTGTAACCGCTGACTTGATCACTACCGCCACATGAAGAGCCAATGTGAAAAGCCAATTTGGATATTATATAAACTGTCAGTTTTTAAAGTTTACTACAGAGTTGGATATCTTCCTGTTGCACAATATACAATTTACTTATTTGCCCTTCTACACTTTTATATTCATTTTTAGACTGTGAAAGGTTACAAACCCACAAAATTCATTTCAGGGGCCGAATGTCCTCCATAAAATCAAACTTCTAATCAATATGTTGAAGGTGTTCATGTGGCTTGGTCTATTAATTCGTCCATAAAATTCACCAGAATTCATCATTTTATCATTAGAAGTCAGTTCTGAATTACCTATTGGTTAATAATATATTCACGTTTCGAGTTTTATTCTTTTTCTGAACTATTTATTCTTTTTATTCGGCAGTAAATACATATTATTCTGTAATTATTATTATTTTTGACTAAAAAGACAGAAATATGTGTATGAATCCATCCCTACCCACTACATTCGAATTGTTCGATTCGAATTTTTTTTTTCTTCGATTTCAGCTCCATTTAGTGCACGAATATCAACAAACCATACATTTTTGTAATGAAAATTCTGAGAAAATTGTTAAGCCAAAAGTTGAAAATTTAGCCTAATTTTTCACCCAAATATCTTAATTTTAATTATTTATAAAATAGACATGATTTAATTACATATTATTGACTTTTTCAATTAAAAACATATTTCAAATTGAAATGAATCCAATTATTTTAATGAAAAATTGAAATCGGTTGAAAATTTCCATTCAATTTTTCTACAAAAGTAAATTTAATAAATAAATTAAATTATTTAGTCTAAAAATTAAAATAATTTCTTTTGTCAATTTTTCTTTTTTACAAGTCTTCTTCAGTCAATCAATTTGGTATCATGGACGAATAGTATAAAGCACACTTAATTATTCTAAAACTAGGTTTTTCTGAAAACATTATTTGTATAGCAAAATTCAATTAGAAAAGTTCTATAAGTATTATTAGTCGTTCAAACATATTTTCAAAATCCTAAATATTTTATTTCTCACGTAGTTCTTTGGAAAAGTATAGTGTACAACTCGTGCGAAAACTGGTTATTTTGTACTCGTGTGTGGCAAGGTGATGAATCCTTTGTCATACTCGTCCTATTTTCCGCACTATAGTTATGCACGCACAATATACTATATTCACTTTCAAACACCTGCTGTCAAGTAAAATTGGATGTGTCTAGTGAAATTTTTGAAAATTGGTGATTTTGATGATCGTCTATTTTCCAATATAGAGAGTGAAGTTTTGTATTTTGAATCAAATTGTTTGATATAACCTACTGCAGCGAGAAAAATGATTCAAATGCACTAGTGCACTTGACACTATTTTGATAATAGCTATAAGTTTTTCACTTACGAGCGCTAAAGTGCAGCAGTTGCTGGAAATAAATAAAGTTTCCATACTTCAGTTAACGGCCGGACTGAGTACAAAAAACTTGCCCATTGTCGTAATTAAAAAGATCACGGGCATGCGCAAATTCGTCATTAACGGCCAATAGCATCTCTTCCCAAACTAGTCTTGCATTTCACGATGTCAGAAACCAGTTACGATCAGTATTTTGTCTACGATTTGTGCGTCCACAAGTCCACAGTCCATGCACACTTCTAGTCGATATTCGTTCAGTGATCAACACAGAGAGAAAAATCACTAACCATTAGTGAAACTTGAATATTCACAAGTAAAAACTTGAATACCATATGGAACAAATAAACAAGTTAATAACCACTGAAAAAGTGTGTTCCTGTCGTTCCTGGAAACTAACTCATTTTGATATATTTCAGAATATTACATTCATTGGCCACTTCATTAATACCAATTAAATTGTTCACATTGGGTAGAATATAGGTGCATTATCATAAGTATATTGATAGTAACCTCAACTAAACTATATCTATAATTTTTCTCCCTCTACTTCCTTTTGGACCTATCATTGATAATATTTTCCATACCCAGTAAAGTATCAGTTCTCACGTCACTGGTGTATTATTTACTTGAATCGTTTTCTCTGAGTGGCCTATATGGTTAGTTTTAAGTATTTCCCTAAGAGAAAAATGAAGTTCAAATCAATTTAAAATATGATTTAATCGAATGACTATTATTGTCAAGTATGATTTCCTTCTATCTTTGAAAAAAGTCTCTGAGACAAACTGTAGTATATTGTACTATAATATACTGTTCTATGAAAATGTGAATTAGCCTAATAGCTTCTGTGACAGACATCAAACATTACATTGTTCTGTGACTCCATGTAATGGACTCCATAACATGAAATGGTCGATAAAATAATACTCATCGCTTGATTTGAATACGATGAGTTATCACATTTTTGGCGACGAGGATAACGGCAGATTATTATCTAAAGTGGCTGTTGTTCGTGAAGACTAATCACCAAGCCATCAGTTGACCAATTCTTCATCTTTTTTTTCAAGAAAAAGTTCTGATATTGAGGTTGAAGGAAAACGTGTTGACCCGCACAGAGAGAAAAGACTGCAGCAGGTTTATGCACAACGTTGTGTACGACACAGTTGTGTAGATATTTTACAGAATTGTCCATTCTTTCATCATACGCATTTTGTGAAATTCAATAAATATTTGTGCAAGTCAATTTGTATAGTATTCATGCACTTCCACATTGCCTAAAAATACACAAAAATATGCACATCTACCGTAACACAATTTATATGGAAAACATCTACAACGCATTGACTCATCTCACACCCGTTGCGCACTTTCTATTTAATATGCACAAATTGTTTACTATTCCAACAAAATTGTGTAATTTGCCACGACTTAAACAAGGCGTCGTCTCACCCAACTAAATACGCTGTACGGCAAGTCCAAATGTCCAGTCCACCATTGTTTGATTGCTTTATGCTGATGGAAGGGCGAAGCTGGTTAAGTGTACTTATCATTTGCTCATGTGTATGTGGTTTTGTGTCAAATGGAAGTGTTTGCAAACTGATACCAATATTTGAAGGTTAGTATTGCTATTATTTTTTGTGATAATACGAAACCTACAAACTGACTCATTTTCATCATTTTTAACGGTTTGAAAGGTGCATCCTCGTACCTACTTCCTACTTGAATAAATATAGTTTGACACGAAGATTACTTTAAACTTTATTATTATTCAACGTGTTCCAAATTAACAAAATGTATGGTTCATTTATGTTTTGTTGGTATTTTGTGTTTCTGTTATTTTATTTGTAATAAGAGTTCATAGTTCAGTTATTTTTGTTATTAGTTCTTTTTGATGAAATAAACATTATTTGAATGACATTTGATTTCATTTCAATCTTCTGGAAAATGAAGCTTATAAATTCTGAACTGAATAAGATATGAAGAAGCGAGCAGGCTGAAACTGATGCTTATTCTTATCTTATTCCGTTTGGATGTTATGTGCCTCAAGTGTATCCTTTCTTAAAATTATAAATGGTACCTATAAAAACTGGCTTTGCTTTGTACACAAATATGTACAATGTACCTACACAATCCATGTATGCGGAGTGTTGTGGTTTAGTTCAGAAACACTCTGTATTAGTTATATTAATTATTGTGACGTTGAAAAGAAAACAAAAAAATGTTGTTGAAGTCAATAAATTATTCTGAAAGGAGACAGAATTTTCTTAAAAGAACATTATTTCGTTCTTCGACCCGGGATGAAGCATAAACTTTCAGGTAAACACTTACACGGAGTACACAAATTTGTGACATTTTTTGCATCATATATTTAAAATACCTACACAATTTGTACAAACTAGGTACACAAATTGTTGCCATTCATTACAATTTATGCATAAACAGTACACAAGTTGTTGACATTCGTTACACAACATACCGATTAATTTTATATATTTTGTGTATAAAATTAAAACAAAACTATTCAGAATAATACAACACTGAAGTGTATCGTTTATACACAATATCTCTAATACAATATTATAGAAGAAAAATGAACAAATTGGTGCTGTCAACTTTTTAGAAACAAATTGTGCTAAAATTATTCATTGTGTAGAAAACATACATTTATTTCTCTCTGTGCGGTTTTCCACCTTTACAATATAAGGCGTTTTCCATTTAGGAGTGTGAAGCCCCAGAGCTACAAGCCCCTGAGATCGAAAATTACTTTATCACTGACTTTTTCGCCAAAAAACTATGTATTCGCGTTTGGACTTTTGTCTACTTGTGTTTCATGCACCTACAAAACGGGTGGTGCTCGAGGGGCAAGGGGAATGTCAATCGGTGCTTGAAGCCCCACTAAATGGAACACATGGTCATATGCTCTGGGTAGCACTGATAGATAATTGGGAAATTTTCTCCGAGAGGCTCGAACATTACTTGAAAGCTAACATTGCTAACAAGGTTGAAGAAGAGTGAAAGGCGGCTATTTTGATTACATCTATAAGTGAGAAGCCCGATAAAATTCTGAAGCATTTATGTTACCAGCAGAAACCTCATGAGAAATCCTATAATTAATTAAGTACCTTACTGAACGATCAGTTGAAACAAAAGGTGTCAGTCTTCAGAAAAGAGTAATTTTTGACTCTTTGAAACAAGCTGACGAGTCCCTCAATGAATGGTATGTGAAAGTGAGGACAGCAGCAGACTGTGATTTTGGCAGTTTGAATCCTTATAGGATATTTAAAGTAAATACTTATGGTACAAAACCAGCTTGTGCAATATTTCAGAACATGATTGAGTGAGTTTCGTTAGGTTATCCAGGTACTGTAAGCTATTTAGATGATATGGTAGTCACAGGGAGAACTGATAGTGTCAAATATACAAAATGATCATGAAATAATTCAAATCCATGTAGGCAAATGCAAAGTTTGAAGATCTTCCAACATCAACTTCAACATTTTTGAATGAAAACACTAAGTACTCACAATTCTATAGTTTAATTCTTCAAGTTCATTGACATCAAAGTTGATACAATTACCGGATACAGAAATATAAACTAGCTCGAAATTCACAGAGAAGGTAAGCACTTTTATGCGTGCAGCGACCTGACGAAAAATGCAAGCTCATCATATTGTTTCTCTATAAATACACCTTTTGGGCAGGTCAAGATTCATTCATCTCTTTCGATTCATTTACGATTAATTATCCAGTCAGTTTGCTGGTCTCGAGTTTATTATTGGCAGTCACTAGAAATGTTCTGCATCTCCCCATCTCTGGCTCTGCTGGTTGCCAGCACAATGTAAGTAATTTTTATATTTTTTACGTTTGTTTTTTATTATTCAGCGTGGTCATTCATTTACCTGTTTTTTCTGTAACATTTTCATTTCTTATGTTGTTTTTTTGTCTTAATAAATATTAATTCGATTAGAAAAATTAGTTTTTTCATTTATTGGATGAACGTGGGTTGGGTGACAACAGCTTAAAAATCCTCTCGAAAAGCCCAGCGAGTTCTGAGTTGCGACAATAGCGAACATTTTCAGAATTTAATAACAGTGTTCGAAAAGCTGTACAGGGCTAGATTTTGATTCAAAATTTTCAAAATTCTATTCGTTACTTAGGTCCCAAAGTATCGTCTGAAGGGTTAGGAAGAGATTTTGAAGAAGAACAAGCTATTCAGGAATTACCTGAACCTAGAAAGATATAAATCAATTACGTGCTTTCATCGGGAAGGTTTCCTACTATTCAAAATTTATAGCAAATTTAGCAATTAAATTAAAACCACTGTATAATCTTTTGAAGAAGTAAGTCAAAATCATTTGTTAAAAGGAATGTGCAGATGCTCTCTAATTAGCCAAACAGGAAATAGCATTCGATAAAATTTTAGTGCAGTTTGACCCTAATTAGCCTATAAGGTTGGCCTGCGATGCAAGTCAAATAGGCATAGGAGCTTCTTTGTTGCATGTTTGTTCTGAACAGAACGATCCATTTGTTTTGTGTCCCGGGTGCTGAAAAAAGTATGCCATTGTCCAAAAAAAAAAGCTTTAGCTGTCTATTGGGCAGTTCAAAAGTTATACCAATATTTAGCAGGGCGTAAATTTGAAATAGTTTCAGATCATGAATCGCTTCAGTCGATTTTTGGAGAGTTCAAAACTCTACCAAAGATGGCCGCAGGAAGGTTACAGAAATAGGCAATATTTTTATCTGGTTTTGACGATACTATTAAGTACATACAGGGTTGCGATAACGCCAAGGCAGATGCTTTGTGCAGGTTACCAGCAAAAAATATGGAATCTGAGGAAAATGATAACTTGGATTATTTGAATTTCTTAGAAAAGGTGCAAGTTATAGATTCAATAAAGTTACGGGCAGAACCTAGGAAGGATCCAAAGTTGAGTCAGATTTTTTTTAAGATTTGGTTTTCAAAATTATTCTGAAAATAACATATTGTCACCTTTCTTCAGACGAAAGGATGAATTGTCTATAGAGAATGGCATAATCATGTGGGGATATCGGGCACTCATCCCAAGTTGCGACACCAGTAACTAATGGAACTTCATAGTACGCATATACCAGTTAATAACGGAACTTCATAGTACGCATGAGGGTATCATCAAAATTAAATCCAATGCTAGAGCATACTTTTGGCGGCCTTCGCTTGATCAGGACAGTGGAGAGGTGGTAAGTTCTTGTGATATATGTGCTATTTTTGAACCTGAACCGAATAAAGCAGTATTAGTAGCGACTAAGGACTTATTCCACGTTTGAAAGGGTCCATGCAGACTTTTTGGGTCCTATCATAGGAAAAATTATTTTAATAATAATAGATATGTATTCAAAATGGCCGCAAGCTTATATAATGGACAATATCAATGTAAATACGATATTGGAAAAATTAAAGATTGTTTTTCTATATTTGTGCTTCCAAATGTGTGTATCACAGATAATGGTACTCAGTTCTGTTCCAGTGAATTTTCAAAATGTCTAAGTATGAACAGGGTTAGACATATCACTTTTCCACTTCATCATCCCTCGATGAATGGTTTCGAAGATAATTTTGCAAAATGTATTAAAAATGGAATTTATTAAGCTATGCGGGATGATTCCAATAGAGATGCTTCTCTTGAAACAATTAATAGTAGACTTTTTTCATTATAGAAATTCTGTTTACATCACTACTGGAGCCACACCAGCTAGCTTAATTTTCAAACATAAACCTAGAAATAGGCTGAATGTACTAATAGGCACTAATGAGATAGTAGATGGTAAGATCAAAAATTATGAGGGGAATAGGCTAGAAACATTCAGAGAAGGAGACAGAGTGTGGCGTAGGGATTATAGAAATACAAATAGAAAGAGTTGGGTAGAAGCAGTGGTTGAAGAGGTATTGAGTGATAGGAAATATTTGTGTAGAGTAACTTATGAAGATTCAATATGGAAAGACATGTTGATCCATTGTTAAGGTCGAATAAGACATTATTACGTGAAAATTTCAGAGATATTGTAAATGATCTTTAGAAAGAGAAGTTTGTGAAAATAAACTGAATTACTCTCCTAAAAATGTTGATTCAGAAGTAAATAAAGAGTCTGATGAACAAAAATTAATCTCAGTACGACAGAAAGCAAATCAGGAACTTGAAAACGCGATGATACAACTTTAAATAAAATTCCTAATGGGATTGACGATATCACAAATGCTGAGAATAGCTTTTCATCAAGCTTTTTACCTTTTCGTTGGAATGTTCTGGAAAGACGTAATTTAAAAACCACCTGTACGTTTGAATTTATAAGTGAGACACTGTTGTATATTGTACTTCAATATACTGTTCTATGAAAATGTAAATTCGTCCTAATGGCTTTTGTGACAGACATCAAACAATATTGTTCTGTGACTTCATGTAATGACTCAATAAAATAAAATAGTCGATAAAATAAAACTCTTCGTTTGATTGGAATAAGAGTTATCACACAAACGATTTTAAATTTCAAGATTTTCTCTTATCTACACAGTTTAAAGTAGGTTCCTATAATTGTCACATACCTACACGAGAAAAAAATTGATAGTAGCAAGTAAAATTTGCATCCATTTAGTGAAAATTTGCATACTATATGGGACACACGCTTCATTAGCCACGACATAAATAGATTCCTGAATTCGATTACTTGCTGTTATTGATGTAATTTGAAGAACACACGGAAAATAATTATCCAAGTAAAATGATTTCCTGACTCTTTTTCGATTGAGATGAGAAAATTACTACCTATTATACTTAAAAAGTAATCATGTTGTCTCTAGAAAAATGAGAATTCTGAACGCATGAACTTGTAGCTATAATATTGTTCACATATTCAGCAAATACTTCGGACATTAGATAATTCACTTTATTTGTATGTCAGGTCAACATTTTACTATTGCTGGAAAAGTGTATTAACTTGGGGTTTCTGAAAAGTATATCATCACAATAGAAACTCGTGTTATAGGCATTATACAACTATTCATTTACAAGTAGAATTTGGTGTTCCTATACGGAAATGTAACGTGTTCACCTACTTGTTGATTTTTGACTAGTTCGGGATCAATCGAGAGAAACCGCTTCACTTTTCAGGGGGTCTTCATCACATTTCCGCAAATCTAGCGTCATTCCAATACCAGCATTTGAGTTAGTAGTTGTATATAGACGTGTTACATCGTGTGCCGGTATTATAGTGTTATTACTGTTGTGAGTTGTGTGAATAGTGTTAGTTTGATACATGTACTTTATTTGTTGGAATGTAGGATGTGAATTTTGACCTAACATTTCTAGGGTATTGATTCTTTATATATAATAGGACCAGGAGAATTTTCCAATAGACTGAATAACAGACTTGTTTCAATAAAAATATCTAAAATTCACATATCTTTTTTTCATTTCTTCAATACTTTGTGTAATTGATGACTTGTTTATTATGTGGAAATTCATGATAAATTTAATGAAATGAATGAAAAGACACTTTTGTCTAGTTTCCACTAGTCATTTTATTTTCACGAACGGTTTCGGGTTTCATCCCATTATCAAGTCTAATAACTAAATAATACATTCGGAATCTAAAAACGTAGTTATATAGGAAGTTTGTAGGTGAGCTGGATGGAGAGGTTATTAAGTGAACAGGGGTGCCAACTATGTAAATTCAAAATTGGCGATTATACTGTTTTGTTTGTATAGTTGGCACCCCTGTTTTCCTAATAACCCCATATAACCACGTTTTTATATTCTAAATGTATTAGTTATTATAATTGATAATGGGATAATACCCGAAACCGGTAGTAAAAATAAATAAATAACTAGTGGAAATTGGACAAAATTGTCCTTTCATTCATTTCATTAAAGTTTCAACATTACCTTTTTTTAAATTTTCAGAACATTGTAATTCTACTTTATGTTATACATAACTGGGATTTGTTATGATCACAATGGAAAAAGACATTAGCTTGCCTGCTAGTTCATTCATCCATACTGAATACAAACAGATTCAATTCTCAATTTTGGAACAGGTTGCACCGGGTGATCCAGAATGGGTAGCCATAGGCAATGATTTCTTTAAAAGAACAATAAAAATGTTGTATACTCCTTTCCATATCAACAAATAGTTCTCATGAAAACTTTAATCTCTATCTTCAGTTTTTCTTGAGTAGTGTATTTTGCTGGCGTGAATAATATGAAAGTATACTTTCTTAGAGCATAAACTGAATTATTGCTGCCTTGGTGCAACCGAAACATTCATCTCATCCTTAATTTAACAATAAAATGAATGTATTGGAAAAAAGGCTCTATAAAATACAAATGATCCTTCTTTGAAGAAATAGTAACTGTAAACCGGGGACAAGTGAATATTTTATTTGAGTCTGTTGTATCCTGATACCAAAGATGGAATTGAAACTATCAAAGGTAAGGCAATAATAAACTACCCAAAAGTGAGTCATTTGATAAGGTCATTTTATCAGCCTGAATCTAAGTTCTATTTACACTAGGTGCTCAGTTTGATAACTACTAATGACAAGTGAATTTACCGTTGATGAAGAATGATTCTCTCAAACATAACTCATATAGGTACTTAAATCTACAAAAAAATATATTAGTTGCTACTGTACAGTATTCTACTGATGCATCATCTTTAGATTATTATAGTTAATTTGGTTTACTTGGCATTACCAAATGACTCACTTCTGGGTAGTTTTTTATTGTCTTACCTTTGATAGATTTCATTCCATTTTTGGTATCATGATACACCAGACTTAATTAAAATATTCACTTATGCCCTCTGTTTACAGTTATTATTTCTTCAAAGAAGGATCATTTGTATTTTAAAAAGCTTTATAGTTCCAATACATTCATTTCATCAATTCACAATGAGATGAATGGTTCGGTTGCACCGAAGAAGCACTGATTCAGTTTATACACGGTGTCCAGTAAACTTTGTACAATATTGAAACTGGTGATAGACCATGGACCCTATGTTTGAGTTCGCGCGAGTTATATGTACAAACCATCAGGAAACCCTTAGCTTGTACTTATATGTAGTGCTGACTTAGGTTTATGCGAATATGATTGACCATGCTTTATAATTAGTTTAGTTCTGTTAGCGACGTTGTAAGAGACACATCTCTCTCCGTACAAATAAAGTTATTTGTTGTAAAGTTAAATTTTGTCTTTTTAAAAATAGTTTCTCGTGGCCCGAAAGCTTTATTGGCGCAGTCGGTAGGATAACGGAAGAATATCGATCGCGAAATTCGTCAGTTTCAACTGTTTATCCGTTATCGAAAGAACAGCTTCGATCGCCCACCCAGAGACCGGCAGACCCAGTCGCTGCAGACTCCAGAAAAGGACTACCTGTTTCACCATCGTGGTAAGTCGAGTATTCCTCTCTGCCTTCAAACATTTTTCTTCAAGACTTTATCGTAAAGATTTTTGAAAGAAGTTGTTGAATATTGATTATTCAATCAATCCATCATTTTTCTTTTATCGTAATCGAAATTGGTGGACTGACTATAGAAGTCACATAGATTAGTAATTATTATTATTAAAGCATTTTACTACTTATCCGAATTTCTTAATCAAACATCAAATAAATATAATCGCATTTTGAAACCTGATACTCATCAGAGTTCGCTGCCATCTCAAAAGGCAACGACACTTGTTCGAGTGAAATATTACACGGTTTGAAAACTTACTGTGAGAAGACTAAGAATAGCTTGTATTGTACATTGTTATCATGAAATTCTCGAAAGAAATTATTCTGTTAGTTCAAAGAATATTTTTGTGACAAATTTCAGTATAAATTCGGTAAATTCAGTAGATTCTTTTTTCTTATTCAAATTTTGCACAAAAATTTAAGCACACAAAATAGCGTTTGATGACCGATCCCATAATCGAAAGTTTGGCAAATACTTTAAGCTCATTGCGAGTTTCGAATATGGCAACGGAAATCAATTATACATTGTTTAAAATCTATTCGGACACTATTCCAACATACGATGGCTCGTCAGAGACCCTCGAAATATTTATTAACGCCGCCGATCAATTTCACAAAAGGTATCATGGCGCCGATATCACATTAAACCAGTGCATTTTGAGTATTTTATTGAGTAAATTGAAAGATAGAGCCCAGCTATTAATCGGATCAAGATCTGAATTAAGGACATGGACTCAAGTAAAATTAGAATTGAGAAATACTTTTGGTGACCGACAAAGCCTTGATAACCTCGAACAACAACTGTTTACCCTTACACTAAATAGAGGCGAACATCCCCTTGACTTCGCAAAGCGAATCCAATTATTACGCAGTAAATTGTCTTACAAAATAAATTCTGACCCCGACATGGACCAAGCTACTAAACCGATACATATTCGACAATACGAATCCCAGTCCCTTAAAGTATTTTTGAGAAATCTGAATATTCGACTACAGGACAAAGTTATCGTCCAAAATCCTGATTCCCTAGAAGCAGCAATGAACTTCGTCCAGGAGGACAAAAACTTTAGACACACCCAAAATCTGGTATTCCAAAATCGTCCGAACGTTAATGCACCCAAACCACCTAATAGACAAATTGTACAAAATCGTAATAACTTTTATCCAAATTATAGCTTTCCAAGTTCTCAACCCATGGCCCCAATTCAAACAACCAACACCCAAAATCAGGCCTCGGGGTTCCAAAACCAACCTTCCAACATCACTAGAATCCAAAATCAATTTCCAAACTACAGCCAGAATAATTTTAGACCCCCATTTCCCAGCCAACCGATAAATGTCCAACCCCGACCAGTAAGACAAACGTTTCCAACTAACAGACAAGTGTTTGGTCCGCCTCGAAATGTATTTAAACCGACAGGTAAACCAGATCAAAGGACTTTCGAACCAATGTCCACTACATCTAGAACCCCTACGGTTCGTAGACCCACGTCCCATTCTTTCGCCAATCCGTCCCATTCACAACCCCAAAGATGGACACCCATCGATGAGGAAATGTATAATCACAGTTACGATCAATTTGATGCTGCACATAACTATCATTCGAATAATTACCAATACGACTATTACACCTATGACCAAACTGAAACTATGCAAGAACTTTACCCTGAACACTATAAAGAAAATTCTTATACAGGCCATTACCCCGACGGACATTGTTTACCCCCCGAACCATTAGATGAACCCAGCAACGACAATCACGAGCCTGAAGGCGAAAATTTTTACGAATCGCCTCCAAAAAACAAGACAGCGTGATAGAACTTCATTCTGCCACGGTCAACGGTCTCCCATACATAAAAATTCGTAACCCCCCGATTAAATTACTGATTGACACTGGATGTCACACCTCAATATTGAAACCATCTATTGTCGAAAAATATTACCCTGATAAAATTTTTAGGCAACCTTCCCAATTAAAAACTTCCTTAGGCGAAAAAGAAATTCAGTTTAGAGCCCTTATCCCTGCTTTCAAATAATTCCAGAGTTGTTATGAGACTGAGTATGTTTTATTTCAGTTCCACGAATTTTTTGACGGTATTCTAGGATTAAAGGAATTGAAAAACTTAGGTTTGAATATCGATTTTACCAATCAGTTACTGCACAATGATCTTGTACAAATACCATTCTTTTACAGACAACCCCACGAAACTTCTTTCACTTTCGAGGTACTGCCTTTCGAAAGTTTGGTACGAAAATATCCCGTCAATATTAACGAAGGCGAAATCATAATCACTAATAAAAATTTCAATGGACTATTTATACCGGAAACTTTGACTTGTGCTTCGAACTATCGCGCTACCTTTGAAGTTTTCAACAATACAGATAGGACAATTTCTGTCACGATGAACGAACCTTTCAAAGCTATCCGAATTGAAAAAGAATATTTCGAATTTTACCATATCGAGAGCGCTCTACCGAACATTCAATATTATGACTCGACAAAAGACATTTCTGACAAAATTAGGACAGACCACATGAATATAGAAGAAAAGCGAGCTATTTTAAAACTCTATAAAGAATTTGCGGACATTTTCCATGATGAACATGACAAACTCTCTTTTACTAATAAAATTAAACATGAAATAAAGACCAAAGATGAGATTCCAATACATACAAAATCTTATCGCTTTCCTCATTGCCACAAAGAAGAAGTCCAAAAGCAAATTCAGAAGATGCTTACCGATGGAATTATTCGACCATCATCCTCCGCTTGGAGTAGCCCGATATGGATTGTGCCAAAGAAGACCGACGCATCAGGAAAGAAAAAATGGCGCATTGTGATAGACTATAGGAAGTTGAACGAAAAAACAATCGACGACCGATACCCGATTCCGAATATAGAAGACATCCTAGATAAATTGGGGAAATGCAATTATTTTACCACCCTGGATCTGGCATCTGGATTCCACCAGATCGAAATGGAAGAAAAGTCTATCGAAAAAACTGCCTTCAACGTGGAGCACGGGCACTACGAATATGTTCGTATGCCATTTGGGTTGAAAAATTCACCGGCAAGTTTTCAAAGAGTAATGGATCACATCCTCAAGGACCTTCGGAACAAAATCTGACTAGTCTATATGGACGACATTATCGTGTTTTCGACTTCCTTGCAAGAACACGTTTCCAATCTAAAACAAGTCTTTAAAACGTTACGCGAAGCTAAATTGAAAATGCAATTAGACAAATGTGAGTTCTTGAAACGAAATGTCGAATTTCTAGGCCATGTCGTCACTCCTGATGGCATCAAACCCAACCCAAATAAAATAAAAGCAATTCAAAATTTTCCCATACCAACTACCGCTAGAGAAATTAAATCTTTTCTTGGTGTATTAGGATATTATCGAAAATTTATAAAAGATTTTGCTCAGCTCACCAAACCATTTACGCGCTGTTTAAAAAAAGGTGAAAAAATAATTCATACCCCAGAATTTTTGGAAACTTTTGAGACATGTAAACAATTACTCACAAATGAACCCCTACTCCAGTACCCAGACTTCAGTAAATCTTTTATACTGACTACCGATGCCTCTAATGTGGCCATTGGTGCTGTTTTATCACAGGGTGTTATAGGAAAAGATAAACCTATCGCGTACGCGTCTAGAACACTAAACCCCGCGGAACAAAATTATTCCACCATAGAAAAAGAATTGCTATCGATAATAAATTTCACCAAATATTTTAGACCGTACTTATTCGGAAAACAATTTACGATCGTGACAGATCATAAACCCTTGCAATGGCTTTTCAACCTCAAAGACCCTAGTTCAAGATTGGTTAGATGGCGCCTAAAGCTGGAAGAGTATGATTATAACATCGTGTACAGGAAATGAAAAAACAATTCCGTCGCAGATGCCCTATCCAGAATAGAACTCCACCCACTGGAAAATCAATCAATGATTGCAAACATTGATCTACCGAGCAACCGATTCGAAGAGGACTTTCCCGAAATCTTCGCGGACTTAGCGAACAAGGAAGAAATTCCAGAAATTTCCGATGAAGACCTTCAAGATCTTGACCACCGCTTAAACGAAGAAATACGAAAATTGCGAACTGGCAAGAAACCAATGGAAGAGGAAAAAGAAAAACCACCAGAAAAAGAAAAACTAATACATGTTTTATCAGACGTAGTCTTAGTTCCAGCACAACAGGAGCCGCAAGAACCCGACGACAGCAATGAAACTCAACACTCTTCTCACGAAAATCCAATTCTCGAAATCCCTATTTCTGACCAACCAATAAATAAATTCAAAAACCAAATTATACTTTCCGACAGTGTAGACACTATTTCCTCTCGAGTGAGAATAACAAAGCCTTTCGATAAAACCCTTCTAAAAATAGTACTGTCAAGCAGAAATATCGAAAATGACTTAGTAAGAATCTTCTTAGAATATCTCAAACCAAAAATACTCCATGGCGTATTTTTTGAAGAACGTTTGAAAAATAAATTAATCCCATTAATTCAAAAACATTTTAAACATTCTGCCTTCAAACTGGTCCAGAGTAATGTCCTTTTAACCGACATCACAGACAAAGACGAACAGAAACTAAAAATCCAACACCATCACGAAACAAAAACCACTCATAGGGGCATAAATGAAACGAAAGACTCCCTATCTAGAACTTATTATTGGCCAAACATGGTTCAAGACGTGACGAGTTATATAAACACTTGCGTAACCTGTCAAAAGTCAAAATATGAACGCCGCCCTAACGTTATCAAATTCAACCCTACTCCTATAGGAGAATATCCCTTCGAGCATATTTATATCGATGCATTATCGGCAGATAAACAAAAATTTTTGACAGTTATTGATAGCTTCTCGCGTTTTGCCCAAGCATACCCGATTCATTTGAATGCACCTAACATATTAGATGGTTTATTAAAATTTATTTCCCACTACGGTATCCCGAATAAAATTACTTGCGACTCTGGAACAGAGTTCAAAAATAGTCTAATTGAAGATTTTTGTAAATTGCACAAAATAACCCTACATTATATAACCCCAAAAAATCCCAATAGCAATAGCCCTGTAGAACGCCTACATTCTACGCTCATCGAAGAAATCAGAACACTAAAACTCGAGCATTCTGACAGACCAATAACAACACAAATGATATACGCAATATTAGGGTATAACAACACTATTCACTCCGCAACTAAATTCACCCCTTTTCAAATTATCAAAGGAAACGTTGAACACCAAAACCCATTTGATATAACATTTTCAAAAATAACTTCTGACTACATTGAAAAACATGCTAGAAATCAAAAGATAATAAATGATATAATCAAACAGAATAACGAAAAATCAAAGAATCTGACTGAAATTAATTCCAAAAGAAACGATCCACCAGAGGTAAAAATCGATGAAAACACGTTTCTCAAAGAATCGCCCCGAAATAAATTATCTCCCCTGTATAGAAAAATTCAACCTATCAAAGATTGTGGCATCAAAGTAAAAACAAAAAATTCAAAATATCATAAAAGTAAACTGAAACCTCAGAGAAAACAAGTTCAGAAATAAATTTTTCCAGATGACAACGCTGTACCTTCTACTTCTCGGGATCCTAACTACTAATGGACATCAGTTAACCATGACAGAAATATCTAACCCCATCCTTCCCTTCTCTCTTGGAAAAGCGAGAATCACTACCCAAAAACATACATTTCTGAAACCTATCGACTTGAAACAGTTCGATGACCCAATAAATAGCATAACTAACAATTCGAAATACATAACCGACCTAATTTCAATAAAAGACGTCTTATATCCACAATAACATCATATGCACAACCATTTGTTACAACTTCTCAAACAAATTTCTGTGAAATTAACAAATATCAAACCTCAAAAATTCAACCGATCAAAGAGAGGCCTAATAAATTTTGTAGGCAGAACGAACAAATGGCTATTTGGCACTCTAGATGACGAAGATGAACAAAAATATGACCAGGTTATCTCTACACTAACAAACAATCAAAAATTGCTACACCACGATTTAGAAAATTATGTTACTATCACAAAAAGATTCTTGAATGAAACAACAAATAATTTGCAGCAAATTGTCAAAAACCAACGACTAATCGGTGAACAAATAGAGACTATTGTAAATAGTCTGAATAAATACACGCTATTCTTACGGCTCCAAAATTCCCTCGATACAATGATAATTGACTGTCAAAATATATTGTCAACACTAAACAATATCGAAGAATCGATACTATTCGGATTGAATATCATTCATAACATAATATTACCAATATCCGAGCTCAAAGAATTAATTGAAATAATGCTCAATATGTACAAGGGCAGTCTACCACATTTCGATAACATCCAATCATATTACAAACTTCTAAAAATTGAAACGCGTTACAAAAACGATCTAATTCTATTTACGATTCACGTACCGATACTTCGAGAAAATCTTTACGATTATTATCATTTATTTCCGATCTCGATTTCCAATAATGCCATAATTCCCTTGAAACCATACATTATCCTGAACTCGACTTATCATCACTACGAGGACAGCCCGTGCCATGAAATCGAGACAATCTGTATTTTCCGCCTGGAAAATCAAATATCCAAAGAAGACTGTCTACCTGAATTACTGAAAGGAAAGAGCAGCCAGCCATGTCAATCACTGCAAGTCCACCTAGACCAGGATGTAGTAGAGCCTGTCAATGATGCCTATGTCATTGTCATTCCTGCCAGACGAACCACTATTGAAAAAAAGTGCAAAGAAAGCGGATACGAAGAAATCAGCAAACCACAGCTGATCTACATTCCCCAGAAATGCAGCGTTACCATTAATGGGGAAGAATACAGCAACAATGTTTCTCCGATACGGGAAACCCCTCTGCAATTACCCAGGGTAGAAATCATCAATTCCAACCATGAAGACCACCCCCTGAAGATTTTGGATAGGATCAACCTGGACGAGCTGACGAAGCTCCAAAAACTAGCCGAGAAAACCCAACTCCACCGACTCCAGGCCCTGGAAGAAAATAACACTCCCTATACAACCCTTTATATCTGTATTATTCTGATCATAATTATTGCCACTGTAATCATTTATAACTTTTCTATAAAATACAAAAATAATATTTTAAAACATTTCAAAAGTAATAATACAAAACCTAAAGATTTGAATTCCGAAAATAATACTACCGTATTATTTTCGTCTTAGGGATGGAGGAGTTATATGTACAAACCCTCAGGAAACCCTTAGCTTGTACTTATATGTAGTGCTGACTTAGGTTTATGCAAATATGATTGACCATGCTTTATAATTAGTTTAGTTCTGTTAGCGACGTTGTAAGAGACACATCTCTCTCCGTACAAATAAAGTTATTTGTTGTAAAGTTAAATTTTGTCTTTTTAAAAATAGTTTCTCGTGGCCCGAAAGCTTTATTCGCGATAAATTTCGAACGTGATATTTACATCGCCAAAAATTCGCATGTGATACTCTTCTCGTTCGATGCGCTATTCCCGAACTGAATGCGATACAGAGTTGGTCGGTTTCGAAGGGTGTGAGGGATGTCTTAGCTTGGGTCACGAATTCATCCAATAGCTTAAAGGTATTTAAATCACATGACGTGGCGCGTCACGTTGACAACTGTTCTGCTTGTATTTCTTGTGTTGTTTTACCAATCAATCGATTAAAAATATCTGGTTGATTTAAAGCATCAATTACTTTATCAAGGCACATTGAAACATGATTTACTGAATGCTACGTGTATATTGGAAGATGAGTCTAGCTGGTATAGCTGCCACTTGCGAGGAATCCAAGACTTATTAAAACATTCATATAAGCATGTTTTATTATAAATCACATTCATTTACCTGCCTATTTAGACTCCAAAAGTGCTGTTCTGGGTTACGAAGTAATCTCACGAAATCTAACATCTATATGTGGTATTTGAAAATAAAGGAACTATGGGTAGAACAGCAAGTCAAAAATTTCAATATTAAGTTATGCTGGATTCCTGGTCATTGTAATATTGATAGAAATGAGAAAGCGGATCAACTTGCAAAACATGCAACTATACCATATAAATTGGAAATAATTCAGTATATCGACTTACTAGCATTTACTAAAGACTTAATCAGAAATAAATTTCAACAATTCTGGGATCATACCTCACTTCACAAAGGATACAGACTTAAAGGCATTCAATCGACTATCCCCAAGAAACCATGGTTCTTTACTTTTAGGTCACTTTACGATTAGGTCACTGTTGTGTTCAGTCACACCTTCATAGAATTAAGATTGTCGATAGCAACTTATGTAATTGCTGGAAAGTGGGAGATATAAATCACTTACTCTTTGAATGTGACAACAACAAACAAAGTATATATATATATATATTATATTCTAATCTATTGAAAATAGAACTTTTACCTCCATTCTCAGACCAAACTATACTCCGGGATATGAATCATGAAAAAATCAAATTATTGAGTAAATTTCTCGACATAAGTCAAATTAAAATATGAATTCATTATTTAATCTGATTTATGGAAATTCCTTTACTAACTAAGGGCTATTCTATTGTGTATTGTTTTACAGTGTGTCGAAATTACGTGGAATTTTATACCTTTACATGTAAATGTCATAACAGACTAAACTCTACTAACAAAAAATAACACCATCCTCAACACACTATCATCCTTATCAACCAAATACCAAAGAACACCGGATCTGGTGAAATTGATCCCGTAAGGAGTCAGAAAACCAAAAGGGCAAAAGAAGAAGAAGAAGTTACTTTGTAAACAATTGCTGCATGGTCACATTTTAGTTTAAAAATTTGATTTAATATGATAATGTTTATCGTTGGATGGACCAACCATGCTCCCTGACATTGCTGGTTGTGGCCTCCGCTCCAGATGCGGACCACATGGTCTTGGTTAGGACCAAAATTTTAGTTTAAGAAATTTATTTAAAAAACCTTTTTTCCCATTGATTGTGATTTTTCCACCATAATATGGTAGGTTCACACATTTTATTGTTATTCTACTCTTTGGTAACCATTTTGTTTTTCCTTAGATCGACTTGTAACTAACTCATATTTTGCTGAAGATGAAGGATTAATCCTTCGAAACAGGTCCTCCCTCTTAATGTTAGTCTTCTGACTACATGATATCAACGTGATGTCAGTCTTCTGACTGCATGACAGCTGCAATAAAGAATATTTTTGGTGGAGTTAGACTGTAAGTTTTTTCAATTTCCTATATATAAACAATGTGAATATTCTTCTAAATCGTGTTTGGTGTTCTCGCGTATCTACAGAAGTTCTACGTTGGCTTTAATGTTATAAGGTTGTATTTGAAATTTGTTACTATACCCTAATAATTCAATGAAATCAAGTGTTTTATGCTCAAAATGAGGGTTTTTAATTGTTCATTTTCAAAACAGTACCTATTTTACGTTAATTTTCAGAAGTTTTAGTTGTTGATTAGGGCGTTGCTTTCATCTACTAGCACACTAGATTTAATATTGATGGAATTGTTCAAGTGACTGATTATTTTTTTAACAATGCTCAGGGGGTGATGATACCACCTGGTCCTTCCTTGCGGAAGGCAAGGAAAGTCTAGTGGGACAGAAAACTGTGAAGCAGCATTTTCAGGTTATGAGAACCATCGGAAAAATAAACCAAACAAAGGCTATGGCAATTTTCCGTTTAAGAGCCACTTCTGTGGGGAAAAGGGACATATGCGTAAACATTGTCCAAGAAGTAAAACAAACCAGGAAGCAGACAAGCACAATTGACTGAAAAGGACCAGGAAGAAAATAATGAACAAGACATTACATTTTTGACTAGAGAAACCCAGAGTGAAAGTGGGGATTTGATAACTTCTGACGACTTTCAAGAAATAATATTTGTAGTAGACAATGGGGCAACTCATCACTTAGTAAAGACAGACTTTGTTGACAAAATTCTAAATGATATAGTCATAAATCATAAAATCAGTGTGGCGAAAAAGGGGCAAAACATGATGGTAGTGAAAGAAGGTGATCTGCGTGTAGCAAATTGAAAGGACATTTGGGTATGCAAGGATCTGTCACATAATCTGCTCTCAGTAAGAAAGTTTGAAGAAGTGGGCATGTCAGTTATGTTCAGAAATGAAGAGGTGATTGTCAAAAAGGGTGATCTTGAAGTATTGAAAGGAATGAAAACTTATACATTTTATACTTCAAAATTTTACCCTCGGAGTATGCCAATTATACAAGTTATGAAGATAAACGGTTACTCCATAAAAACATGGGTCAACAAGTAAATATCCTGCACCCGACATGTGTAAAACCTGTATCGAAGGAAAGCAGACTAGACTACCCTTCAAGCTACTAGAAGAAAAAAGAAAATCAAAAAGATCACTAGAAATAATATCAACAGACGTGTGTGGACCAATTAAACTAATTAAACTAAACTAAACTAAAGTAACTGATAAAATTTCAACTACATGAAGTAAGCAGAAGCAAAAGTCAACACGAAAATAGAAAAGATTAGATTAGATAATGGTGGCAAATATTTCAGTGAAGAATTCAAAAGTATTGCAAAGAACAGAGGAATTGAATTACAGTATACAATACCGAGCAACCCAGAACAGAACGGGGCTGCAGAGAGACTCAACAGAACAATAATGGAAAAAGCAAGGTGACTCATTTTTGACTCTAAATTGGACAAAGAATTTTGAGGTGAAGCCTATTTAGACTTTTGTCTCAATATTTATAGCTGACTCTCTACTTCCCTCCTCTATATAGGGAGACACTATTCGAATTAACTCACGAATTAATACTTTTGATAAACGAAGCATTCTAACAAATTGTCTATCTCAAAGTTTCAATGCATTCATACGATGGTAGAAGGGCCTTCGCTGTTCTGCTGCTCTTGCAGCATCGTCTACTACTGCAATAGCGATCATTGCTATTTCATCAAAATTTGCCATTTCATAATATCACGAGTAAAATATAAACAATGGATTATTATCGAGGTTAGGATTTAAGTCAATTATTCCGATCGATAATTCTTATCGCATGCTAAATATACGCTCGTTGTT
This sequence comes from Chrysolina oricalcia, assembly GCA_944452925.2. Taxonomy (NCBI): domain Eukaryota; kingdom Metazoa; phylum Arthropoda; class Insecta; order Coleoptera; family Chrysomelidae; genus Chrysolina; species Chrysolina oricalcia. The sequence continues at coordinate 31,874,864 of OX101824.2, forward strand.
TTATGGTCGATAATTATCGCTGGTGATATTCGTACATACCATTTTTGGGTATCCTTCGATAAAGTGCAAAAATCGCATGCGATATTGTATCGAGTGAACTCAAACATAGGGTCCCAGGTCATGACTGTTCAGAATATGGGAATTTCACCTTTGTAAAAATCTCACCGTTTTCGAGATAATGAGCAATATTTATATTTCTGGAAAATCACTACCACATATTGGATTTTTTTGAGCCATGTCTACAAATTGGGACCAATTCAAATATTTTTGCTGCTGATGATTACTGATGATTGATGCTTTCAGACGTACAAATAGTTTTTCAGAAGACGATACAATTTTTCAAGAAATGAGGGTAAAATGCCAGATTTGAGTTTCACCAATTTTTTAGCAACAGTTGACATTGATGTTTGAATAAAACATAACCAAGTGGAAGTGGATATTCATTATAAAAAAAATACCCATTTTGTCCAGACTGTACCATGGTATAAAATATACGATAATTATTTTTGGAAGGAGTAGAATTTTGATTATATGTATTAGAGTGTGATGTTATTCTGAACTAAAATCAACTCCATTAGACTTAATCAGTAATGCCTTTTATCTTTGTCCTATCGAGATAGAATGATTAAATAATTATGAGTAATAACGAATCAATTGCTTAGCAGCATTCAATGAGATGTAAAGCAGTAAATACTTATTCAACGTTTTTCTGAATCAACATACACTATACCACAATGACGATTATTCAACATCGTACTGAATAATATTACAAAATAGTTATTCATGTATCAAGGGCGTAAAGTAGGCGTTTATGGCCTGCGGCGTTTGATGATGGCCCGATGGCGTTAGCCGAGGGCCATCACACGCCGAAGGCCTTAAACTCATTTTACGCACGTGATACATACAAAATTTCATGCACTAGCGGTTTAATAGCGCGAATCACAAATACTGACTTGAATTGCAATGGTCTACACGTTTCATACGTTATGCATACAATAATTAAGGGTAACATAATATAAGAAATGTGAAACTATAGTAGCTGAGTGCTATATTGGAGACTATATTTCAAATGAATAGATCATCACCGAAAAAATTGCCAACGATTATGAACAAATGTATGAAAGAGTATTGCTCTATTGAACTGAAATGATTCTGATTCGTGTTAGGAATTGCATGAAATGATGTGTGAGTATAGACAAATTGGGAAGTTTGTCTACTTTACGGCCCGCCGGGCCATAATGCGCCCACCGGCGGTAAAGTGCCACTTCACGCCCGGCGAACCGGGCGGTATAGTGTACTTTACCGCCCGCTAGTGCATAAATGTAATTTTCCATCCACTCGTACGCAGAGACGACATCTTTTCAGGAAGAACCTTTCCAAATGCGTTATAGGTTATAGCCCCCATTTCAGCGATTCTCTGAGCGGCATTGTGCAATCGGATATCGTTCTGCATAAAGCGCTGCTGCAGCAGTAGCTAGTAGTACTACCTCCACATTCCCCATAAATTTAGTGCATTTGCGCATATTCTCGGGAAGTATTACGTGTGTACGGCATGACAAAGAAATGAATAACACTGAATGAAACAAGCGGAATAATTTCAAAAAACAACGACAGAAGTCACAAGTTGTTCAAACAAAATGTGACAGCCACCTATTAGATTTTTTCAATACATTTCACAGAAGATCTGTTCATGCACAATGCTGTATTTTATTTTTTCATTAGGAAACTATTGCTTCTACTGACACAATACAGGAGTTATAAAAGTTTTTAACTTTCGACAAGGATTCACCTCCTCAAAAAATTAGCACTTATTTGGTGACACCCTGTATATCTGTCGGTCTCTGAAACTTCGTTGGAATCTGGATGTTGGACAATTGCGACATTTATCACAAGAATTCGTATTAATCGGTGAAATATCAGATAATCGACATTTCATTTCGATAATTTTATTATGCTTAATTACATGAAAAGTTAATTTTATTGACATATTATTTAATGCCACCAAGCAGTCTATTCTTTATTATAAATAACCATATATATCCATATTTTATCTGGATAAAATCGAAATAAAATAGTTTTTGGCCGAGTATAAAAGTTGATGGAAGCCTAGAATAAAACCACGCATAATTCAATGGAAATCACTTCCTCCAAAAATAATTATAGTTTGTTTGATATCATAGTATAGTCTGGACAAAATGAGCAGCATCCTTTTGAAATGAGTGTCCACTTCCAAGTGGTTATGTTTCTTTCACACATTGATGTCAAAGTTTAAAAAAAAAATGATGAAACTAAAATCTGTCATTTCTTGAAATTTTTTTTCTCTTTCTGAAAAACTGTTCTGTACGTTTAAAAGCATCACTCATCAGTAATCTTCAGCAGCAAAGATATTTGAATCTGTCTCAATTTGTATATATGGCACTCAAAAATCCAAGGTTAGGTAGCGATTTTCCAGATATTCTGAAAATGCCCATTATCTCGAAAACGGTGATATTTTTACTGAAGCGAAATTCCGATATTCTGAACAGTCATAACCTGGTCTATCACCAGATTCAATATTGACTGGACACCCTGTATATACTCTGAGAAGATGTACTTGCATATTACACAGGCTAGCAAACTACACTACTCAAGAAAAACTAAAGATAGAGATTGCAGTTTTTATGAGAACTATTGGTTGATATGTAAAAAAGTATTCAACATTTTGATGGTTCTTTTGAATAAATCATCGCCTCTGGCCACACTTTCTGGATCCCACAGTATAACCTGTCCCAAAATTAGGAATTTTTGAACTTTGTTGAATCTGTTTGTATTCAGTATTCAGTATGAATGAATGAACAAGTAGGCAAGCTAATGTCTTTTTCCATCATGATCATAACAAATCCAAGTTATGTATAAGATAAAGTAGAATTGGAATATTCTGAAAATTGAAAGAAAAAAGGTTTTATATATTTCAATTACCCATTCTGATTTTTTTAATGTGTGTAGATTTGGAACACAATTTTTTTTTATGTTTTTTAATTCAGTTTTATTTTAGTGTGATTTTCTGCAACGAAATAAAAAGAATATTATGAAAAGTGTTATTTATTATTTTCCATCTTTGGTCATCCTTGACTTTCAATTGAATTATTTTCAACAGAAACAGATAAAGCAAGGTGGATACATTTGAGCAATAGATGCTATTAAAATTATGAATGAAGATGGTGATAATGCAATCGTAATTATCATGAAGTATTTGTAAAAGTGAATTATTATTTTTTATCTTTACAGACTGGATGCATTATGAAAATAATGTTTTACCTGGTGTCAATTCGAAACTGATTCGGATTTCGCTTGATGAATGGATATGGGACTGCTATTTTGCATGTTGAAAATAAAAGAAAAACATCATGAGCATGAGTAGGTAATATTGAATTTTGTAGTTTTTGATAAAATTTTCAAACACTTCACCAAATTTTATTGATAATAGAGTATTTTTCGTTTTAATTCCGAGAGTTCTAACCTTTGACAGCTGTTTCGTGGTAACCCACTCATCAGAAAGGATTTATGGAGTTCTCGAAATCAAAACGAATCCACTCAAGAATTAATACCGTGAAGGCAAGACAGATATAACAGAAAGTTACTTATGACATCTACAGTCATTAGTTGAAACTTAATTTGACACGAACCAAGGAATCCAAAGTTAGATGTTTATCTACTCATTGAGAAGCAGCCAAAAATTCGTTGTTCTGACCAACCCAAGGTTCAATCAAGTTTCTCGTACGTTAAGAGGAACGCAAGCAGAATCTAAGTGAAAATAGAGTATTTTTCGTTTTAATTCCGAGAGTTCTAACCTTTGACAGCTGTTTCGTGATAACCCAATCATCAGAAAATATTTAGGGAGCTCTCGAAATCAAAACGAATCCACTCAAGAAATCATACCGTGAAGGCAAGACAGGTATAACAGAAAGTTACTTATGACATCTACAGTCACTAGTTGAAATTTAATTTGACACGAACCAAGGAATCCAAAGTAAGATGTTTATCTACTCATTGACAGGCAGCCAACAATTCGTTGTTCTGACCAAACCAAATTTTACTCTTGCTCTGCATTTTAGCACCTTTGGGAGTCTTCAATTCTTCAAAATGAATTTTCAGTTTCAATTTGCCATCATACATATACAGAGTTAGTTAAATGTATGGAACCGCCCATTTTCTCAGTTGATATAAGAGTTATCGGAAAATAGTTCGAATGAAAGTTGAATGGTATTCCATTTTGCACCTTTCTGTGAATTTGAATATTTTTAACACATGCCATTGGTGGAGGAGTGACGTCATTGGAACTTTTTTAAATAGAACCAAATGTCATGTTTAGTATCGTTTGAATGCTTGTTTTTTCTCATTTTAGTGGTACTAGCATCATTCCAACTCTCTCGATGGGTACAATGTGTTTCGTATTTTTGTGTCCACCTCTGTAATTCACTTACCAACTGCTTAATTTGTTAAAAATTTTCTTCAATCGTAGATTGTAGACAGTTGGATAGTTCAAGCGATACAGGAATTTGATTCAGATAGTGGCGTACGTAAGTATGAGTTTTCCAGGTGCTTATTTTCCGAAGAACAATTCGAACGATTTTTATATTAAAAAATTTCAATGGAAAATTTTGTTCCAGAATAATTCAAATGCTAAAATCCTGATTTTTTTAAATAGAAGACGAAAGAAAAAACAGAAATGTTTATTCGTTAGTTCAAAAAATTACTATTCTTTTAATGAAAAAGAAGGTTGCCGGTAACATATGTAGAGCGGATATTTCATTTACTTATTCATTAGTCCTGAAAACTAATTTTTTATTTGAATCCCTGATATGAGATGAAGAATGTAACTTCTCGAATGGCTGAGATATTGAGGTAAATTTTGAAAATATTCTTCAACTGTAATATATCGTGAAATATTTCTTAGTATTTGAGTACCTATTCAGTTAAGGGTGAACCGAGCCTTAGTTTTATATGATGAAAAGTCACTGATTTTATGTGCCACGTGAACTGGACAGAGATTGTAGTTCTTCAATGTTATAGTTGGAAATAAATGCTAAAATATTAAAGTTTTTACTGTGTGATTCTATTCAGTTATATTCTGATTGATATAAACGAAAATAGAACAAAAACTATTGATTATTTTATGAGGCGAATATTAATTGTCTTTTCAACCAAGTAGGTAAAACAAATTGACACTTCAGTGACAGAACAGATTATTCTCCGAGTTTGACTGAAATTTTGATTATAATGTAATTATCTGAGAAAAAGCAAATTGAAATTTTGATGATGGTTGGATATGGTGATAGAAAGAGATCGCATATATTGGTTGCTGATTGATTCAATGACGTCCATCCGAATGAAAAGATCTCTAGAAGTACCGTTACAAAAATTGTTAAAAAGTTTGAAACTACTGGAACAGTCAGAAACGCCCCTAAAAACGGCAACGGATGATAACAAAGCATTTGATGTCGTTATATCGACCCTTCATGATCCAAATAGTTCAACAACTCAATTAGCTCTGGACGATCAAATCAGCCAGACGTCAGTTACACGAATACTGAAAGCAGCTAAACTTAAAGCTTATAGAGTGAATCTTATTCATGAACTAAACGAAGGTGACCCAGACAGAATGCTACAGTTTTGTGAGACTATGAAGGAAAAGACACAAAATGATAATCAGTTCATGAATAATATTCTTTTTCCGGATGAGGCTACGTTTTGCTTCAATAGAACAGTCCATCGTCAGAATTGTAGGTATTGGTCATTCGAAAATTCGAAAATCAATGTTGGACCCAAACGGCTCGCACCAATATCTCCAAAAAGTTAATGTTTGGGCAGGTATTATTGGCAACCGGTTGATACGACCATTTTTCATCGATGGTACACTGAGTGCAGACCATTACTTGAATCTTCTGAGGGATGATGTTATTCTATCATTGGTACGTCTTTATCCCGGAGAAAACGGTCATGTTCACAGTGACATATGGTTCCAACAAGACGGGCCTCCACAAGAGAAGTAAGAAATTATCTAGATGAGACATTTGAAAACAGATGGATACGACGACGTGGTACAATCGAATGGCCAGCACAAAGTCCAGATCTCACACCACTAGACTTTTCTTATGGAGTCATGTGAAAAGTATGGTCTATGTCGACAGACCTAATAATTTGGAAGATTTGAAAACTCGGATGGGGCGAGTTATGTCGGAAATTCCTCAAGAGCATTTCCTTAATAGTGTTCAGGGCATTATTCATAGATTATCTAATTGTCAAGAGACAAATGGACTGCAGTTTGAGCATTTGATACATTAATTTTGAGTGAAAACGAAAAAAAACGGTTTTTTTCTTTATATCAAATATTTCTTTAACCATCAATGGATTAATTTCAGTTTAATACTTGAAATTATCTCAAACATCGTTAGTGAATTTTTTTAATGGGACAGCTATTGATGAAGCACATAAAGAATACTTTTTTATGGAAACTCACGCACTGTCTGAATCAAATCACCATATTCTTAAAATGTCCAACTAGCTATATCCCTCGATTGAGAGAAATTTTTAATAAATTAAGCAATAGGTAAGTGAATTATAGAGGTGGATGCAAAAATACGAAACAGCACTACTGAAATGAGAAAAAACAAGATTTCCAGCGATACTAAACATCCTGTATTTGTAATCTTTCAAGCAAAATAATTGAGGCAAGTAATCAATTTCATTGATGTAAGTGGAAAACTTATTAACCGTATCATGAATCGATGTATCTGATACTTATGAAAATCCATGTAAACCGAAACAATTGTCGCGGTTTCATAAACCAAAAATTTGTGAAAGTCGTCAACATTAAAGTTTTATTATAAACATTTTCCACCGCAAGATATATTTTTTTTATTGTAACAACGTACGGAATAACGATAAGTAAGTAAAATCAGTTGATATATTACAAAATGTACACTATAATAACGACAAATACCTTCTTTCCTATGCGAAATAAAATCGACAATAACAACAATTAAAATATTCATTGAGGGCATAAACTTTTTGTCGTCACTGTAAATATGTTTGATAATGGCAAGTAAACACTGTCTGGATCTTTTACTTTCCTAGTAGCAATTAAAGTGAGACCCAGTCCCATATACAAGTGCGTCTTTTGAGTGCCAAAACTGAAGATTTAATAATGCTTATTAAAGTGTTTCTCGGTGTAACATTTTTTATTATAAAGTTCATTCATGCCAAGCATTCAGAAACTATTCATTTGAATTTCATTAAGGTACTAGGACTTTTCGAATTTCATTATGGTCCAATATGTTACTTAAATACAAGGACATAAGGATATAAGTATAACATGCCAGCAGATAAAGATATATAGACAATGGGCTTGGGTTGATGAAAATCACTTGGCATTGAACATCACCAAAACCAAAATATTAAAATTTTCATTGAACAATATCCCTGATGACTTGAGTATTTCTGAGAATGAGGAGTTACATGTTGGAAGTTGCTCAACAACTTACGCTGGACTATAAACTCACATGGACCCCTCATATTGAAACTCTCTCCAATAAATGTTACGCATTGAGGTTTATGTCTAGACATTTTAGTAAAGAGGTTTTACTGAATATGTATTAAGGAACAATCCACTGTCATCTTCGGTATGGAATACTGAACTGGGGTACAGGGTCAACTGCAGAGAGGGGTTTAATTCTACAAAAGCGAATCATTGCTGAAATTGGGTGGAGGCAGAAATACATTCAAAGAACTCCGAATACTTACGGTTGCTAGTATTCATATTTATGAACTATGCATATATATTTATAAGAACCATATATCTATTAACTACGAATATGGATAATAAAGACAGCCTATGCGATGCCAAAAAAAATGAGCATCGACTTCGAATTGGACGCTGCTGAATTAATGCGCTTGCGCCAGAAATTCAAAGACACGATTTTGTTTTTCCATCTCTTTCTAGCGTGCATGCTTCGGCAGCAAGAATTATCGAAGATATGAGAAGCATATCTTATGTGGTGCTGATTCGGCAAATTCCAACATAACCTCATAATATGGATAAGTTTACAGAGAGCAAGTGTAGATTGTGCTAATTATAAGAGGGCGGCACTATATGGGTTTTATTCCTGAGAATATTACACAATTTATAAACTTCAAGGTTCATGCCTGAAAGAATTTAAGATCGCCGCGTTTTACTTCGAGTTCGTGTTCAGGAGGCAAAAAATACATCACTACTAGCAAACTATTTTTCTCAGCGGTTATGAGGCCGATGTGGAACGAGATTTACCTTTTCAAACAATTGTCCGTCACATACCCAATCCATATTTCTTCAAGTTTGTGAGTTTTTATCCGCTTTTGGCAGAAAATTGATTGATGAATCTCTGGTAGCAGGTAACAGACATTTTATTATTAGAGTTACAAATGGATTAATGGATCGTTTTTTTAATGACACGAAGTTTAATTGACCGTCTTAAACAATTCTCATTCTTCATTTATCCACATTATAGAAAAATGTAAGCCCATTTTCAATATGGGACGGTTGCAAATGTCAAAAGAAGCATAACCTTAAAAATGTATGACATTTCACGTGCTTCAGAATTTTCGGCTTCAATTTGATAACACTGCGTCTTATGGCGTGTTATCAATATTTGTAGTTAATAGATATATGATAAGAATAGGCCGAACTTCACATCTTATCAGCATCAATACTCGACTCGCTCAAAAAACTTTTCAATACCCAACATGCACAGAACATAGGGTGGTTCTGTTTTCTCTTTCTTGGACCAAAGTTTTTCAATAAGAACTCACCTAATTCCAATTTTCAAACCAAGATTGAAAACTGCTCTTATCCAGAAAAATTGCTACATCCTTGACGAATTCTAGGTTTATATTGTCCCATTTTATCAGTAATTTTATTTGTGATATAAGAAACTCTGTTTTACTGTGGAGTCGTTTTAGTTATTCTTGCCTCTGCATACATCTTTTCTATTTCTACCATATTTTTGTTTCAAATGTATGTATGTGTTGTGTATGTATGTATACATTTATATTTAGATTTATCATTATGTGACGTTTTCCTTCTATGTTGTACTTTTCAACAAGATAAATAAACCCATTATTATTATTATTAATGCTCGAATATTCTCAAGGAAAAAAAGGTTCATGAATGCACATATATACTAAACTCGCGTTTATAGGGGTGAAGATCTTGCTACTTTTTCAAGACAGAAAATTGAGAAAGTAGTTACTGACGGATTTTTTATTGTATAATGAAATAAATTGAAATGAATTATCTTGACAACTGATTCATCAATCAAGTTGGCATGATTGGGAAATGTATTGATTTGTTCTACAACAGATTTTGCTATTGCCAAAAAATTAAATGATGAAGAAATATTCAACTTACCCATTGGAATATTTTGAAAATGAAAGAATGTCACGAATATTGCATAGAACACATTGAAACGCATTTTGTAAAATATAGACTGATGAGTATGTCAAACGAGCAATATTCAAACATGGACATTTAATCATAAAGTATTTACGGTAATGTTTGCTATCTGTTGATAAGATTACACTTGGTAGATAAGTGAAGGGTGAATAATAAAAGTTTTGGAATAGGCGTCATTTCGAGTTATGACAAATAGATTTTGTAATCTATTGAGAATGATCAACACTGTTATTTGTTTGTTCCGAAAGTATAGATGCCTTTCCTACAACCACTCACCAAAATAGCCATAGACGATTCCAGATCTCAACGTAAAGTAGATGATTTTTGAGAAATTTGTTACGGCATATCCCTTCTAGAGCGGCAATATCGATGAAAAGCTAGACTCCATCGCTTTTGTTGACAACTTACCTATTCTTGCATAATGGAAAATAGTGACGGTGAATTCAAAGTAACTGTAAGTAGGACCGAGGTGATTTTAGCTCCTGGTCGACCAGCTCCAAGTTCCACTTTTCCACCACGGTCAGACATTTTCATAATTTCCATACACGCTTGTTTCTATCGAAGTACTAGCACTGCTTAGAAAATCGGAGATGCCATACTTTCCAAATAATCGAGAGGATCAACTGTAGGCGAAATGTTCTGAGTTAATTTGTTTGCTATGGAACAATAATATTGGTTCAAATCGTTTACCGTATACTGGGGTGAATAGGGACAGTTTCGAAGGTTTTTTGAAAATCCTGACCAATCGGACAACATTTTTCAAAATGTTTTTTATACGACCTAAAGTTACGAACTGACATACTGCATATGATCATATTGTTATTGGTTTATATATATTATTCATGACATCTACAGTCACTAGTTGAAACTTAATTTGACACGAACCAAGGAATCCAAAAGTAGAGGTTTGTCCACAAATTGACAGGCAGCCAACAATTCGTTGTTCTGACCAACCCAAGGTTCAATCAAGTTTCTAATACGTTATGAGGAACGCAAGCAGAATCTAAGTGAAAATAGAGTATATTTCGTTTTAATTCCGAGAGTTCTAACCTTTGACAGCTGTTTCGTGCTAACGCACTAATCAGATAGGATTTATGGAGCTCTCGAGATCAAAACGAATCCACTCAAGAATTAATACCGTGAGGCAAGACAGAATATAACAGGAAGTTATTCATGACATCTACAGTTACTAGTTGAAACTTAATTTGACACGAACTAAGGAATCCAAAAGTAGAGGTTTGTCCACAAATTGACAGGCAGCCAACAATTCGTTGTTCTGACCAACCCAAGGTTCAATCAAGTTTTAAATACGTTATGAGGAACGCAAGCAGAATCTAAGTGAAAATAGAGTATATTTCGTTTTAATTCCGATAGTTCTAACCTTTGACAGCTGTTTCGTGCTAACGCACTCATCAGAAAGGATTTATGGAGCTCTCGAAATCAAAACGAATCCACTCAAGAATTAATACCGTGAGGCAAGACAGAATATAACAGGAAGTTATTCATGACATCTACAGTCACTAGTTGAAACTTAATTTGACACGAACCAAGGAATCCAAAAGTAGAGGTTTGTCCACAAATTGACAGGCAGCCAACAATTCGTTGTTCTGACCAACCCAAGGTTCAATCAAGTTTTAAATACGTTATGAGGAACGCAAGCAGAATCTAAGTGAAAATAGAGTATATTTCGTTTTAATTCCGATAGTTCTAACCTTTGACAGCTGTTTCGTGCTAACGCACTCATCAGAAAGGATTTATGGAGCTCTCGAAATCAAAACGAATCCACTCAAGAATTAATACCGTGAGGCAAGACAGAATATAACAGGAAGTTATTCATGACATCTACAGTCACTAGTTGAAACTTAATTTGACACGAACCAAGGAATCCAAAAGTAGAGCTTTGTCCACAAATTGACAGGCAGCCAACAATTCGTTGTTCTGACCAACCCAAGGTTCAATCAAGTTTCTAATACGTTATGAGGAACGCTTCACGGTATCAATTCTTGAGTGGATTCGTTTTGATTTCGAAAGCTTCATAAATCCTTTCTGATGAGTGCGTTAGCACGAAACAGCTGTCAAAGGTTAGAACTTTCGGAATTAAAACGAAATATACTCTATTTTCACTTAGATTCTGCTTGCGTTCCTCATAACGTATTAGAAACTTGATTGAACCTTGGGTTGTTCAGAACAACGAATTGTTGGCTGCCTGTCAATTTGTGGACAAACCTCTACTTTTGGATTCCTTGGTTCGTGTCAAATTGAGTTTCAACTAGTGACTGTAGATGTCATGAATAACTTCCTGTTATATTCTGTCTTGCCTCACGGTATTAATTCTTGAGTGGATTCGTTTTGATTTCGAGAGCTCCATAAATCCTTTCTGATGAGTGCGTTAGCACTAAGATGTTTAAATAACCTGGTGATTCTAACGATTCGATTTTGTTTTGATTTTTTCGGACGGCACCACCTGTTGGATTACGAGTTAGTTCCATAATAACAGCGCGCAGCGCTTAGATCGCTGACAGAAACTGTTAAGCGACTTACACATAACGGCGTTTTGCATTCACGACTTTTATTTTTATAATGTTTTCATATTTGTTCCGTTCGAGAAGGGTTAATGTTGTCATACATTTGACATTATTTTTATTATTTTGGTATTAAGTCTGATTCTGACTTTCTGATTCAGCCGTGATTCATTATCTCCTCATATTTTTTGTGGTGTATTGTGTTCGTCGTATTTATCCTGTTTTCCGTTAAAATTTGTTTTCCTGTTCTTTTGTATTGTTTCCGTTAGTTTTGTGTGCAGTGTGTTATTTTAGTTACGAGATTTCCTTGGAGAATTTACTTTATATTATTAGTATCTAGTGAAAATGACACGAATGTGTATTTTGTGTGGAGAGTCAAAGGAAGGAAATCCCTATATCCCAAACCAAAGGCAAGTTGAAATTAATATTTTTTTTATCAATAAATCTTTCTGAAGATTGGTAGTCGAATGGTGAGGTGAAATTCATTCAAAAATCCAGCAGAGACTGTTGAGACCAAGGAAATATTCTGGATTGTTTTCATAGCACCATTACAAAATACATAACTAGGAAGATTAGATGACTATTATCACCTTCTCTCATAGGACTGTCAACCTGTTGCACCCCTACGCGCAACAGAAGTCTTCGATATACTTGTGCTAGCTAGGCAAGACGCATCCCTAATTACCTTTTAACGTGTGATGTCATGCAAGAGAGTGAGTGACCAAGCTGGGAATCAACGTTGTGCCAGGCGACCACCACGACCCATTGATGAAATATCCAAAAACTTTCATGTACTGCTAGTATCAAATATGTACTGTCGGTTATAATAATTTCAACAAATTAGAACTACTTCTTCACTCCACTATTCCTACTATTTAGCATACTAGGCAAATATTCGATAGAAAACAGCTACTTCATTGACTAATGTTACACAGTTTATTGAATCACTTCTGCCTGACGAATGAAATAAAATTCATTAGAAAAAAAGTTTATTGTTATGAAAATATACAGAGAAAACTTGCTTTACTTGGAGAGCGATGAGATATGTAGCTAGTGTGCACTTGAGCTAGTAGTAAGTGGAGCTCACATACATATATTACCTTATAGTATGCTAAGACATCCATATTTTCCAGAATGATTGACTCCAAACATGGATTGATACCATTGGAAAACACCTTCCAATTTCTGGACACCTGTGTTCTGCCGAAGAGAATATATTGGTTCAAGGAAGCTATTGAAAGGTCCAGTACCATCCATATGACTATTTAAATTCAAATTTCTAACAGTATTCAGTAACTTTGCAACACTGAATTATCAAATGGAGTTTCTTTTACTCCAATCTTGTAAGCTCAACCTCATGAATAAGCAAATTGAACAAGAAGTTTTCAACATTCAAATCTGATAACTAGACACTGGAATAGTTTCATTGATTTTAAAACCCTCCGATAATTGCTTTCTCAATTCCTAGTGATAATTCATTGTGTGCAGTGACATATTTGTATACAAATAGAAAAAAATCTCGTTCAAACCCAAAATGCATAATCCAAACTTTGAATACCTTCTTTCAAATATGAATGAATATCTAGAGAAAAGTATCTTTTTTTAGAATACGTAAACAATGTTATTCAAAAAATATTACTTGTGATTGCAGGATATGAAATATTGTATTTTAGCTACATATAGGCTGAAACACAATAGAAGATTTATGTATTAAGCTTGAAGATTTTAAAAATAAAACAGGGCGCAAAAAGAATTGAAAGATTTAATTTTACCAACAAGACTGTGTGGCGTGACCAGAATAACAATACGTTTCTCGTTAAAAGGAAATCTGAAATGGTAAAACTTAATGCTTAAAACAAAACCTCAATTGTATTTCAGCCTTATCAAAACAAATTATAGCTGTTTTCGTTTTGGTTAACATTTTTTCGTAGAAGTGGCTGATCAACCTACACAAAGATTTCAGTATACTCGAAAAAAAAACTCTGATTGTTTTCACCCAATTCAAAATAAATGCCTTGGCATTTTACATTGTCTCTACAGTTATTAATTGATTTATTTGTTTTGCATTTTCAGTTTGCTCATGGCTAATGAAGTGGAGAAACTCCTCAAATCACATAAAATGTTAAAATTTATTGAAATAACAATGTTACTTGAAATAAGTTATTTTTGAAAGCAATGTCTATTAATGAACTGATTTTCAATTTCAAGAACTTTTTCTTTGATACTATACTTTTGAAATTAAGTCATCACTGATCTAGATAACAGGTAATCGACTTCCTTAAATTAATTCAATGGATGGATTAAATTGTATTTTATACATGTTAATGTATTATATATTTTCACCTGTGACAATGTAAATTAACTGTATGTACGTGCTGAATAAAGAAGTTCATTATTATATTGTATCAAAATAAATATGTAGGCATATACTAATCAATGTTTCTATATTAGTATGGCTTCCAATCTTTCGTTTCACTCTTCTCCTGGTCCATCTTGTGATAACACCGCCTCCGACTCAACCATACCAGATATTCCTTTACCAAGTCCAATTACAGAAATACCTGATACTTCCGAGATAGAACAAACATTTTCATTAACAGAACAATTTGATATGACAGACCTATATTCTTTGATTTAATAAGATAATATTAACATCAAGCTCCATGATAGATGGGGTTATCATAAATTAGAGGAACATGTAGTACTCTCAAAATTGACAGCAATGAATAATGATTTACCCTTCCTTAAGCGAACAGTGGTTTTGAGGAATCACTCAATTTGTGCTGTTGCTTCAAACAAATTTTTCAATTTCATAGACTTTGTCACTACCATTGAGAATTTAGAAGATTACATAAAAATGGTAGATGAAATATATATTTGCAAAGGATCAACCAAGTCCTTCCTGTGAAATTTTCATTTCTACTTATGCAAATGAATGCAGATTATTTTCAAAATATAATAGTTTTTAAAAGAAAATGAGCGAAAAGAAAATGTATGATTTCTTAAAAAATCTAAAACTAAACAACAGTTCTATATCAGAAAAAGAAATAGGCAATTGGAATCTATAATTAAAATGAGAAAAAAATTTATTGACTCCAATAAATTGGAAAACTGCATAAGACATCTCCAAGTGAATAGACAAGAAATGATAAAAACATGTTGTAAAGCTAGTCAATGCAAGAAAACAGGTAAAAGATATACTTTGGACTTGATGAATACCTGCAATTTGGTTAAAATCAAAATTCCAAAATTATATAATCATATGAGGGAAAATAATATACTACCTCACCATCTCCATGTACCCAGTCGAGGTGAGTATTGAATATATTTAAATCCTTTATTGATAAAATTTGTATCATTGTTAAAATTGTTTTTTCCGTTAACCAGCTGTCGTTCCCATACGAACGGCATCCCTCAGAAGTCGAAACTTGTGCGAGCCAAGGATTAACGAGGTCTTACCTTTTAACGTGCGATTCCTAGTTCGATTGACACATGAAACAATCCCATTATCAAAGTTCAGGTTTTAAAGGTTTGTTAAAATACTGATTGAACATCAATTTAATGGTAATAATAAAGGATTATGATGAACTTCATGCATTGAGGAAAAAATCTACGAGCTAGCAGTTAATTACTGAATATTCTACAAAGTTAAATCTTCTACTCAACATTAAGTTAATTAACTCAGAATTATACTCTAGTAGTATGGATTTAATTTAAATAAAAAATGCTGTTTAGTTACAATAAAAATATTTAAAATAATTAAGTGGATAGCGGTATTAGGTATGAGCAAAAGCAATTTATAAGGGTGTAATTCTACTACCACATTCACTAATCGTTGTTTTTAAGGTATATAAGGAACCTAGGTGGCAGTTTTGTCATCCAGAAAAGAGTTTTTTCACTACTGAAAGAAAAAACTAAGCATTTGGCAGAATAGGAAAAACATGTATCTCTCTTGGTGGATGAATGCAAAATAACAAAAACTAAAAAGTTTGTTAAAAATCTGATGGATTTTATCGGATTTGTTGACTTGGGTGATGATACTCCAGAAACAAACAAAGACAATCTTAGGGACCATGCTTTGATTCTAATGTTTCAACTATTTGCCGGTCGTGGTATCCAAGTTTTGGCATGTTTTTTGAGTGGAGGTGATGTCATTGAGGAAATTTTGTCCAAAATCATTCTTGAATGTGTTATTCTTTGGAATGGAAAATGTGGGAACATCTTGGTGTTGAGAATAGCCTGTAATCTTGGTGTGAGCATCCTATGGATGCTTCAAGGAATTTGAGATTATGTTCCAATTTTCCACACCTCATCAAATGCTTGGTAAGGTTAAAATCTTGCCTTCCGTGAGTAAGGTCTTGCAAGATGTTTTTGCCATGTACTTGACAACCGGATGATATTTATTTCATAGTGCTACAATGTGAGTGTCAAATTTCAAATTGAGGACAACATTTAAACCTAGAAATTTTTTATTTCATGAATTAAGCAATCATCTACACTGATATTTCCAATGGTATCTTTGAAGGAAATCATATTGGTTTTATCGAAGTTAATAGATAAAAATTTCATATCGCACCAGACTTTGATGACTCGTAGATCTGCTTCGATTACCGTGTGTAGAACATGCACATCTTTATTGTGTTATGTGATAGTAGCATCGTCTGCAAATAGTGTAAAAGTTCCTTCAATGTCTATGTTTATCATATCATTGATGTCAGTTATCAGTTTCCAGTGGAGATTCAATCTATAGATGAGATAGGGAGAATGTTGTTGAAAACCAAACTGTTGTGCAGTCAAGATTTTGTTTTTTATAATATACGAATCCAGTCTCTTTTTGACGAGTTTCTTGATTATTTTCGATGAGGCTGGTAATAATGAAATTGGTCTCAGATTGGAAGGTTCATTCACATCACAAATGCTTTTTATAAAGCATCAGAAAACAATCCATCCCCAATCAAAGTTTTGATAATGGTGACAATACTTTCTAAGGTGCTAAAACATGTTTTGTTATTTTGAGCAAATAAAGTATTCTAAGGCACTATCGGGCAGGTTAGTGAAAATTCTAATTGATGTCTTATCTGTAACACAAGCATTTTTGTTCCTTATTTCAGACGAATTCAGCAAATTCACTTTGCTTGCCAGACATAGTAATCCTATCATTTTAGATTCCAGAAGGTTTAGTTTTGTTTTCCCATTTCAAAAAATTTTTGAATATGAATCAAAAAATGAATTCAAGATGGCTTTCAAGCTCATAAAGTCATATTCAGCAGAAATATGGAGAAAAGATCTATACACTGCTAGCCTTTCAAGTGGGACAGAACTTACAGAATACTTCACAGAATAGACCAATGTCAATAATTTTAGTTATAGCAAGTCAACAACATCTCTTGAATTGTCAGATGTTATAATATTTCATTTACTTCAAAAGTGTACATTACTAATATGATTTTCTTTGTAGTTCAGAGTTTCAATAGATTTTTTCTTTGAAATTGTACATGTGGTCTAAATTTTGAAAAAAATCTAATAAATATAGTCAAGTCAAAATATACTTTACTGTCAGAAGTTTTTTAAACTTATTTTCAAAGCATTTCAACTATATATCTAAACTGTAATAGTGATAGTCTCCTCCATCTAAACATATATAAGTCCAGATTAAAAGGGGGTACTTTCACCATCTGCCCTCCAGGGCGACTTGACAAAAAAGGAAAAACCTACAGTACTACCAGAGGAGTCATTGAGGCGAGAATGAGCGCATGCAACTGTACATCATACCAATGACCCCTTCATTTCTGCCAACTTCCTAAACATTGTCCCATTGTTCACTAAGGAAATGTTATTTTCCATATTTTAATCTTACATTCTTATCCTAAACATTGGTATTCTGAATTCTGGAAGATAAAAACTTAGTTGTTGATTTTTAGAATTTATGAAATATATTTAAAATTCAATTTTATGTAAAAAATTTAACTGTTCTGTAATTGTGATTATATTTTTTCTAATGGTGAAACCGTAAATAAATAAATAAGTCGGTTCTTGGAACATTCCTAAAAACAAAAAATCTCCTCGAATGTTGCTGTTAAATTTTATTCTTAGTGCATGATTGGGGTATTCTTGAAATAATGTTTCGAAAACTTTTAAAACATTTCAGCAATATTTTATATTTCCAGAAATGTATGTTTCTCCATTTCATTAAAAAGTATGTCATTTCAAATTGTGAAATTAAATGATAGTTACCTCTGTTTTCATGTTTTTTGTTCCACTTTTCCCAGAGTGTGACAGCAACGTCCAAAATTTTCTCCAACACATCTTCGTATACATTTTCTCATTAGGCCAACACCTGCAAACAGTAGAAGTTTACTTCACCAAAAAAAAGAAAATTTTAAAATTTGTTTTCATGAATCCCTCAGGTTTCCGGAGAAACCATTTTGCTCATGAGCTTGTGTGAGCAAGGGATATCCGGCACTTAAAGCTTACATGAGAGTGGATTCCGAGCTATTCTAGCTCAGTGGCAGTCGGTGGGATAAGGGTGAGTGGCAAACCCTCTAGCACCAGGACTACTTCTAAGAAGCCATTATATTAGCAAATCAGTTTTCATGTTGGTGATTTTATAAATACATTGTTTCTTTGTTTTCACTGATCAGTAAATCTTGGATACTAAGCTTTTTATTGGTGTATATGCAAGGTTTGTTACTTCTTCATAAAACCATTTCATTTTTCATATCAGTAATGAAATTAGTAACTTGAAAGTATATGTACCTAAGCCTTCATCCCAAAACTTATAATTTAGAATTGATCAGTAGTATCTCAAATGTCAAATTTTACTTCCAATGACCAAATAAGTTTACAAAGAGTATTTTGTGCCCTGTTAATGTATGAGCCATAGATATAGGTAGATAATAGTGCAATTGAGTTGTTAGAAAATATACTTTTACATTCCTTTCATCAACAAAATGTTCAAACTACGCTCAGTATAAACATTAGCTTGAAAAGTTGATCACATATTCATATTCAACAAGAGTAAAAACGTGATATGTTGTTGATAAGTAGTGATAATTAACCAGGATATATTTAGAATCTTATTCATCTATTGGATCTTGATCTTTTAAGTAAAAATTTGAAGTAATGGAAGCATGCAAGAATGATCAAATTCAAGAAAGGATGAGATTTTTTGTACTTACCATAAACGTAAAAATAAAACTGTTGTATAATTCGTTTTCAATCCTTCCACAACATGAGCATCTCACAAGGACCGAAATAATTAAATTTTCACTGTTTTCCTTGGAAATTTCATCAACATAACCAAAGAGTAGGTTATAAACACTTCAGAAGTCACAAAACACACATCCATCAACGGAACATCGAATCCGAAGTCATTCCGAACGGTCACCGGTCGTCGCTGAGGTCTGTGGTCATGCCAGTCATGCCACCCGGTCATGGATGAAAAGTAGGCACGAAAATATAAACACCCTGTGCATAAACATAATGGAGTCAGCCCTCTGGCGGTAAATTCGGTACTAGAACGTTATTGTCAAAAATAAAGCAGAATCAAGTAGCCAGGTGTCTTCAATTTGATCCCACAGTTTTTCAGCTATAAGTGCAAACACCATGGTTTCTAGACATCTTAGTTAGCACGAAACAGCTGTCAAAGGTTAGAACTCTCGGAATTAAAACGAAAAATACTCTATTTTCACTTAGATTCTGCTTGCGTTCCTCATAACGTATTAGAAACTTGATTGAACCTTGGGTTGGTCAGAACAACGAATTGTTGGCTGCCTGTCAATTTGTGGACAAACCTCTACTTTTGGAGTACTTGGTTCGTGTCAAATTAAGTTTCAACTAGTGACTGTAGATGTCATGAATAACTTCCTGTTATATTCTGTCTTGCCTCACGGTATTAATTCTTGAGTGGATTCGTTTTGATTTCGAGAGCTCCATAAATCCTTTCTGATGAGTGCGTTAGCACGAAACAGCTGTAAAAGGTTAGAACTCTCGGAATTAAAACGAAATATACTCTATTTTCTCTTAGATTCTGCTTGCGTTCCTCATAACGTATTAGAAACTTGATTGAACCTTGGGTTGGTCAGAACAACGAATTGTTGGCTGCCTGTCAATCTGTGGACAAACCTCTACTTTTGGATTCCTTGGTTCGTGTCAAATTAAGTTTCAACTAGTGACTGTAGATGTCATGAATAACTTCCTGTTATATTCTGTCTTGCCTCACGGTATTAATTCTTGAGTGGATTCGTTTCGATTTCGAGAGC
Organism: Chrysolina oricalcia; assembly: GCA_944452925.2. Lineage (NCBI taxonomy): Eukaryota > Metazoa > Arthropoda > Insecta > Coleoptera > Chrysomelidae > Chrysolina > Chrysolina oricalcia. The sequence continues at coordinate 31,895,116 of OX101824.2, forward strand.
TCCATAAATCCATTCTGATGAGTGCGTTAGCACGAAACAGCTGTCAAAGGTCAGAACTCTCGGAATTAAAACGAAATATACTCTATTTTCACTTAGATTCTGCTTGCGTTCCTCATAACGTATTAGAAACTTGATTGAACCTTGGGTTGGTCAGAACAACGAATTGTTGGCTGCCTGTCAATTTGTGGACAAACCTCTACTTTTGGATTCCTTGGTTCGTATCAAATTAAGTTTCAACTAGTGACTGTAGATGTCACGAATAACTTCCTGTTATATTCTGTCTTGCCTCACGGTATTAATTCTTGAGTGGATTCGTTTTGATTTCGAGAGCTCCATAAATCCTTTCTGATGAGTGCTTAGCACGAAACAACTGTCAAAGGTTAGAACTCTCGGAATTAAAACGAAATATACTCTACTTCCACTTAGATTCTGCTTGCGTTCCTCATAACGTATTAGAAACTTGATGGAACCTTGGGTTGGTCAGAACAACGAATTGTTGGCTGCCTGTCGATTTGTGGACAAACCACTAGTTTTGGATTCCTTGGTTCGTGTCAAATTAAGTTTCAACTAGTGACTGTAGATGTCATGAATAACTTCCGGTTATATTCTGTCTTGCCTCACGGTATTAATTCTTGAGTGGAATCGTTTTGATTTCGAGAGCCATAAATCCTTTCTGATGAGTGCGTTAGCACGAAACAGCTGTCAAAGGTTATAACTCTCGGAATTAAAACGAAATATACTCTATTTTCACTTAGATTCTGCTTGCGTTCCTCATAATGTATTAGAAACTTGATTGAACCTTGGGTTGGTCAGAACAACGAATTGTTGGCTGCTTGTCAATTTGTGGACAAACCTCTACTTTTAGATTCCTTGGTTCGTGTCAAATTAAGTTTCAACTAGTGACTGTAGATGTCATGAATAACTTCCTGTTATATTCTGTCTTGCCTCACGGTATTAATTCTTGAGTGGATTCGTTTTGATTTCGAGAGCTCCCTCCATAAGTCCTTTCTGATGAGTGCGTTAGCATGAAACAGCTGTCAAAGGTTAGAACTCTCGGAATTAAAACGAAATATACTCTATTTTCACTTATATATATATATATATATACAGGGTGAGTCAGAATAAGACCGACAAACTCTGACTACAGATTCTTTGCCTCATTTTGAGATGAAAAGTTTTTATCAAGGTATGTCCTAAAGTGCATCCCCTCTGAGATACAGGGTGTCAAAAGTGCGAAAAAAATTTAGATTAATTTTTTTTTCTCTAAAACTCCAGGAGAAAAAAATTTCAAACTTGGTGCACTAATCAAGGTTTATCAACGTGATAATTTGAAGTTATAATTTTCAATTTTCGTAAACCAGTGGCGTAGTTACGATGGTATGTGGTCATATTTTCCTTCATATTTTCTTTGGACAACTAAATTGACGAATGAGCGTTTGACATCAGTTAGGCTCATCCATACTCAACCTAAAAGTCATTACATTCCATTTGCCTAAAAGTGAAGGTTTCTGAGATATTTGCAAAAAACTGAAGATATGTCCTGAGAAGAGACATAACATCCTGTGTGCTAATAATCGCATGATGCAACTTTATTATATCTTATAGGAATTATTGTCAACCTCCTGAACATTTTTCAATGTTGGGAGTATTCATAACATAGTATAGGTAAGTCAGAATGAGACCGACAAACTCCGTTTTTATTTATTCGTCATATTATTTGAACGAATTTTCTTTGGACAACTGAATTGATAAATGAGCTTTTGACATAAGTTAGGCTCATCGATACTCAACCTAAAAGTCATAACATTCTGTGTCTAAAAGTGAAAGTTTCCGAGATAATTGAGAAGAAGAGAAGAAAATCTGAAGATATGTCCTGAGTATCAACGTAATTTGCTATGTGCAGTAATCAAAAACAAAAACAAACCCAACTTCAAATTAATAATACTCCACTCAAATAAGAGTTTAGATCTGAACCAATTTTTGCAAAAAACCGAAGATAAGTACTCTTGATTTGTTGAATTTTATGTTGGAGTATCATTTTTAGAGCCTTTTCTAATTGGCGTATCGAGGAAAATTAATCCATTCATATATGGTTTTGAAAAAGAACAAGAATAAAAAATGTTTGTATTTTTTATGCAATGATCAATGGTATACAAACTAGTCTGGAAGGTTCGACTTTGCAATTAGTTATCACGAATCGAAAGAAAATAATTTAGGAACAGTACAGTCAATTGACATAGTAAGCATCCTCAGAAGCTAAAAGCTGAAGCTAATATTGAAAGAATTGAAAAAATGGTTCGGATGAGTCTGACTTAGACAGTCATTGTTTCCGGTAGAAACAAACTGATATATCGATACTTACATTAGAGCTACGTTTGAGTTGAAGCCCGATCGAAGAGCAGGGCATTCAGTGCATTGGAGGGGCTTTTGATGCCATTGAAAACAATGGAACAGAATTTGCCCCGACTTTCAAAAGAAATGCGATAAGGTTATTGGGAGCGCGCCCGAATCGTTTAGGGCGTCTACTCGAACGCAGCATAGTAGATATGATTGACACTATTGATAGTAACCCAAACAAGTTTTTATTGTTGTCAAGTCATCTGTCATCATTTCAGTCAGTGAAGATCGTTTCAAAATGGATTATGGACGGAGCACCGGCCCATTTTCAAAGAATCGTTCGTCAATTTCTTGATGAAACATTCCATGATCAGTGGATAGGTAGACGTGGTCCCATACACTGGCCTGCACGTTCTCCGGATTTAACGTCACTAGACTTTTTTGTGGGGATATCTTAAATTCCTGGTGTATTCGACACCTGTAGAATCTGTTGAAGATTTAACAGCAAGAATTTTAGCAGCATGTACGTTAATACAGGATACACCAGGAATATTCCAAAGCGTGCGACAGTCAATGATACGGAGATGCCAATTGTGTATCGAACAAAATGGTTGTCCATTTGAACATTTACTTTGAGCCTTTTTTGTTTTTATGTTGTGTACCCTATAAACCGTTTCTATTATTTGAGTAGATATAAATACACCAAAAACATGATGATTGGAAAATATTTTCCTAGATAATTCAGTATGAAATGACTTTAATAATGATACTGCAACATAAAATTTATCAAATTTAAAAATAGGTATTTAAAGTTTTTCGCAAATATTATTTTAGGCTTTAACTCTCCTCTAACAGGAGTATTATAATTTGAGGCTGGGTTTGTCAGTGGATCTTTCAGAATAATCATTATGCAACAATGTATGGTCACATATAGGTGAATTTACGGAATCGATTCGTTCAAATATTATGACGAATAATAAAACGGAGTTTGTCGGTCTCATTCTGACTTACCTGTACTATGTTATGAATACTCCCAACATTAAAAAACGTTCAAGAGGTTGACAATTATTCCTATAAGTTATAATAAAGTTGCATCATGCGATTATTAGCACACAGGATGCTATGTCTCTTCTCAGGACATATCTTCAGTTATTTGCAAATATCTCAGAAACCTTCACTTTTAGGCAAATAGAATGTATGATTTTTAGGTTGAGTATGGATGAGTCTAACTGATGTCAAACGCTCATTTGTCAATTTAGTTGTCCAAAGAAAATATGAAGGATAACATGACCACATACCATCATAACTACGCCACTGGTTTACGAAAATTGAAAATTAAAACTTCAAATTATCACGTTGATAAACCTTGATTAGTGAACCAAGTTTGAAATTTTTTTCTCCAGGAGTTTTAGAGGAAAAAAAATAATCTAATTTTTTTTCGCACTTTTGACACCCTGTATCTCAGAGGGGATGCATTTTAGGACATACCTTGATACAAACTTTTCATCTCAAAATGAGGCAAGGAATCTGTAGTCGGAGTTTGTCGGTCTTATTCTGACTCACCCTGTATATATATATATATATATATATATATATATATATATATATATATAGTAGAAGGGTAGTCTTTGCTGACTAGTTAGGATACAAAGCAGGAAATTTTTTTTGTTTTTTTTTTTTTTTTTTTTTGCTATACCCAAAAAATTTCCTGCTTTGTTATATATATATATATATATATATATAAGTGAAAATAGAGTATATTTCGTTTTAATTCCGAGAGCTCTAACCTTTGACAGCTGTTTCGTGCTAACGCACTCATCAGAAAGGATTTATGGAGCTCTCGAAATCAAAACGAATCCACTCAAGAATTAGTACCGTGAATTCAAGACAGATATAACAGAAACCTCTACTTTGGATTCCTTGGTTCGTGTCAAATTAAGTTTCAACTAGTGACTGTAGATGTCATAAGTAACTTTCTTCTATATATATATATATATATATATATATATATATATATATATATATATATATATATTTACATCTATGAACATTAAGACGTCAAACCAGATCGCATACCTTACAGCGTCTTGTTAAAGAATCAAGTATAGCCTAAGTTTGGCTCATGTATATTCATCACGAACAGCCCTATCCCCACCTCAACCGATCAGATGGTACTAATATGAGAATAAAAAAATACGTTTTCTCACTATTGATAGTACCTTGGCACCTCTTCACAAATCACTGTCATTATCACGTCAGTTTTGTATATTTTATCCGAAATGTGAACATTAAAAACTCATATACGATACATTATAACGTCAGGCATTGTTGCCACGTCTATTGCCACGTCTAGTGTGTTATTGTGGGAATCCCCTAGCTACCCAGCGTCCAATACTTTCAATTGACGGATGATTATTTCAAGTCTGTTTGTGTGAGGTACTGGTGGAAATTGAAAATGGACAAATCAACAAGAGCCTACAAAATGATGTTGACCGCAAGGAGTTCTAAAGGTGAGTGAAATAGTATCGGATTTTATTAATGAATAGAAATTACTGGTATTATTCCCAGTATACCTACAAACAGTAAAGAATCTTCAATGGCGGGAAAATTCACTAATTTTTATCGCGAAGACTAACGATTTGTTACTGTCGAAGTATTAGAATGAGGGTGAATGGTTTGATTATTAGTTTCAATTAGCCGATTCTATTCAAAATTGGAAGCTGAGGAATTTCGGGGTCGGGGATTATGATTCTTTTGTCACCATTAAAAAACTCAAAATGACAGCCCAAATGACGGTCGAGTTTTGCGATTATGGTCCAATTCTATTCGAAATTGGTATCTGGAGGTTTTCGTGGTCGGAGATTACGATTATTTTGTCAATTTTCAAAAATTCACGATGGCGTCTCCAAAATGGCGAAAGAGATTTGAGATTGTTGTCTGATTCAATTCCAAATTGGTTTCTAGAGGTTTTGGGAGATTGCGATTTTTTGTAAAAATTCAAAAATTCAAGATGGCGGCTTCAATATGGCGGATCCGTTTTGTGATAATGGTCCGAATTGACTCGAAATTGGTATCAGGGGGTTTTCAAGGTCGGAGATTATGATTTCATTGTTAGAATTGGGAAATTCAAGATGGTGGCTCCAAAATGGAAGACAACCCACTAAGCAAAGTAACATTCATTCAATATTTCAGTAACCTCTCATGGTAATGTGTAATGTTACATCAGAGTTTTCTGCTACCTTACTGCAAAGGTTCAGCAACTACTGAAACGGACGTTCAGCAATATTACAAATGGTATATGCCATTATCAATTATTCCAGCAAGGTTTCTGCAACATTGCATATAATATACAGAAAAATTGCAAATGTGCTATTGAAAATGACGTCTTATGACAATGTTGCAGCAACTACTGAAATGGATTGATGGATGTAATCTTTCATAATTATTAATTGCAGCAAGGTTACCGCAACATAGAATATAAATTGGTGGAAAATAACATATTCAATATTTTTATATAGCAGCAACTTACCACCAATCTTGTCTATTCCTTCCCATAACATAACAATTAGATTTCATAAATTACGTTCCAGTAGGTTTGTTCGCTACTGAAGAATTTTTGGATTTTTACTACTTGCTACTAATATTAATAGAAAATGAATACAATCTTCATGGGAGACAGATCATTCAGTATTGATGTGTCCTCTATGGAAATCAGATTCATCATTTTCTAGTTTTTAGAAACAAGCAGTGACAACCCAAAAAATCTTCTGAAATTATAACTATTAATTTGAATGTCCATTTAAATCTTGGAGATCAAAAAGACAAAAATTTGATATTGAAACCTTTAATTAAAATATCACAAAAAACAAATAAGTACTCATATTGAAATGTCATATTTGAAATAAAAATCTGTTTGGCCTTATCAGGTACGTGAAACAAAATAATCATTGAATTGAATGTGTAGCTTAAATATCGACATCTCGATCTACTACCTAACCCTACAAGTATCGTGTTTTTGCGAATTGTAGCCAAGCTTTCACATTTATTTGAAATGCATCATCTCTGATGCATGGAGATGATTTTTTCACTGCATTTGGAACAATAATATTATGATTGAATATATAATTAGTCAACTGAACAATTATGGTCCTATTTCAATACAGAATGTACAATTGTGCTTACATATTTGTTTTATATTCAAATTGAACTGACTCGAATTTTAAAATTTGTTTAGATTTCAATTCTTTGATTCTGAAATTGTCTTTCTTGTTGATCCAATTGCAAAACATGGCACAATGATTTGTGAAAAAACGTTCAAGACTTGATCCAACAAAAAACTGTTCATTCAAGCCACTAATATATAGAAAAACCTGCAACTAAAATCGAGATGTAAAAGTATTCCACATCATTTACAAATGTAAAAGTACCTTTCAAATTGACACTACTACCAGATTTATTCGCAATATAAGGAGAAAAAACATTCCCCTAATAAACGCAGAATGAGCATACCAGACCATCCTAACCTAAAATAATATTTTATGTATCGCCTTACCTTACATGAAGATGCCTTAAATTTATTAGCACTATCCATTATGCTGCTTCAACACTCAGTAAACTCTTAATCAAAAAACAAAATTGTAGAAGAATATGTACTTAACTTAGGTACCTAGGTTAAGAACGAATGAAAGTATCCAAAATGAAACTAACGCAAAGGCACGACACACAACAACAATATAATTTACAATATGAAAATGGCGCGAGGCTCGTGCTTGTCTGGGATCTGGGTTACTTGGTCGCCCAGTTAGGTGGCATCTCATCAAGACCGGGAAATTCAAAACTGGTTGGATTCCTGATAAATGAAATATTATTTCAAGTTTCTTTATACTTACCATTTAAAATTGTCCTAGCGTATCATTTTGTATATTTCTGCGATGATGAAATCGAAAATTGAAAGTATATTGTGTTTTCTAAATACTGTCAATGTTGTTTGTTGTTAGCTTATGTATGGTTATAAATATCATGGAATTTCAAACTCAGTGCAACATTGCGATTTGAACTTGTTCGATAGTTCCAAATGTAACTTGCACTCACATTGTTCGTAGATAGTTTCTGTATGGATCAGGTAACATTGCACTTGAAACTCAATCAATAGCTTGCTTTATAACTTACAAACAACTTGTCAGTAGTTTATTCTGTTATGTTAAAAACTTAAATATAGCATTGAGCTTTATGCAATATTATATTTTCATTTTACGATGGCAAACCATACATAATATTGTGGCAATATTTTGTAACATTACATGTTTAGTGGGAAGTTTTGGGATTATGGGCTAATTCTATTCAAAATTGTTATCTGAGGATAATTGGGTAGGGGATTATGATTCTTTTGTTAAAATTGAAAAATTTAAGATGGCGACTCCAAAATGGCGAAAGAGTTTTGCGATTATGGCCCGTTTATATTCAAAATTGGTATCTGGGAGTTTTCGGGTCGGAGATTATGATTCTTTTGTTGAAACTCAAAAATTCAATATGGCGGCTACAAAATGGCAGACGAGATTTGTGATTGTGTTCCAATTCCATTGAAAATTGGTATCTGGAGGTTTTCCGGGTCGGAGATTATGATTTGTTGTCAAGATTCAAAAATTCACGATGGCGGCTCCAAATGACGAAAGAGTTTTGCGATTATGGTCTGATTCTATTCGGAATTGATATCTGAGGGTTATCGGGGTCAGAGATTATAATTTTTTTGTTGAAATTCAAAAATTCAATATGGCGTCTCCAAATTGGCGGACGAGATTTGAGATTGTTGTCCGATTCAATTCAAAATTGGTATATAGGGGTTTTGGGAGATTATGATTTTTTGACAAAATTCAAAAATTCAAGATGGCGGCTTCAATATGGCGCACCCGTTTTTTGATAATGGTCCGATTCGACTCGAAATTGGTATCTGGGGGGTTTTCAAGGTCGGAGATTATGATATAAAATTGTGAATAAATATGCACACTTGCGTGGGGCGAAAAATCCATCCTCTATTACTGCCACACGGCTCAAAAAGCTTTTAGTAACACTCATGCAAATTTTCAATATGACCGATAGTGATATTGAACAATTGGCCTCATTTATGGGACATACACCTGGTGTTCATCGTGGCTCCTATAGGCTTCCAGATGACATATATCAAACTGTAAAACTCTTCAAGCTGCTATTACTGATGGAGAAAGGTGAGGCAAGTGAGTATAAAGGCAAGAGTCTAGATGAAATAGATTTAAATATGGAAGAAAATTTACTAGGAGAAATAAAGGAAGACGAAAGTGATATCGAAAACAGAGATGAAACTGGAAATGATGATGAGAAAAATTCAATTCAGACTGATGTCAAAATAGAACTGAAGAGAAGTGGAAGGCCTAAAAAACTATTGGAGGAAGATAAATGTTCTGAAATGGAATCTGGGCTTCAGAATAAAGCAAAAGGAAGAGTATTAGTTCCGTGGACGAATGAACACAATTTGAAAACCAAGAAGTTCTTTAAGGAACATATTAAACGTTCGAAACCTCCAAAACGACACGAATGTGAAAAACTCATAGAGGAAAACCACCAGATATTCAATAATAAAAATTGGTTGAAAATTAAAGTTTTTGTACAGAATGAGTATAAAAAAAATAGCCATTGAAATTTTTTCTAACTCACATTCCGTTATTTTTCAGAATGTAACTTATTTTTTATCAGTTTTCTCAATAAATATTTCGTGTCAAATAAATGAATATTTGGAACATTTGGTGTGAATACAATTCAAGAAATAGAAACTACCAAAACACCAAAACTAAGTCAAAATAACACTCGACGCGCGTTTCGTCAGCAAATTTAGCATCTTCAGGAGATAAAAGCATACTAAACTTCTCATTCTAACTTATTCCTATTTATACTACTTATCTGAAAGACTACATCAAATTATCTAATCTAAATTGTTTACCTACTTTACAAATCTACCTGCTACCCTAAGTATTATCGCACTCATTATAAGTAGGGGAAACTGGCCTAAAATGACACACTCGGGTAAAATGACACATTGGCCATATTGCTACCCTGAGAAGTGACAACGCCGCCCTAAATACCTAATTGCAAACGTTCTTCATCCGTGATCTCAGTCTAGTTTATTCAGCGCGACTAGCCGTACGCGTCTTCGTCGAATCTCAAAAAGTCGTTTTTCTCGACTCAAGAAAATATTTGTATGGTCACTTAATTCGGCTGTAGCAATTTATGTGGTACAATAAGCCTGAGTTGGATTAGTACAGGTAAGCAATGTGACTTTTCTCCTTATTTAAGTGTAGTTAAACTTTTGTTTTGTGCTTTTAAAATATATATGTTTTAATAATTTCTAAGAAATCATAGTTTTGGGTAAAATGACATACACAGTGTTGGGGTAAAATGACATACCTATGTCATTTTAGGCAGAAGTGACTTTTTATTTTTATTTCAGATAATATGGTTGGTAAATACACGAGAAAATCGCTTCGTCAAAACTGGAGCGAGGTGAACATGCGGGAGGCTATTCAAGCAGTGCAAAACGGTGATATGGGTTGGTTGGCAGCATCTAGAAGATATGGTGTACCTCAAGCAACACTTAGACGCAGAGCACAAGATAAAAATAAAAACATTAAAGGGTTCAAAAAAGGCTTAGGTCGTTTTCAACCTACATTTTCTGAAGAACTTGAGCGCGAAATAGTGGAACATATAAAAAAATTGGAAACGTGCATGTTTGGGTTAAACACGAAAGAGGTAAGGCAGTTGGCATTCCAATTAGCTGAAAAGAAGAAGTTAGCCCACCGCTTTAATAAAATAAAAAAAATCGCTGGTTGGGATTGGCTTTTGAGCTTCAGGAAACGTAACCCAGATATTTCACTCAGAACTCCCGAAGCCACATCAGCGGCTCGTGCGCAGGGATTCAATAGGCCGCAAGTTAGGAAATTTTTTGATATACTGGAACGTGCCGTGGCGGAAAATAACATCACATTTGACCGTATCTATAATGTAGACGAGTCCGCGCTTTCCACGGTTCAACGGCCGCAAAAAATAATGGCCACAAAAGGAAGAAAACAGGTTGGTGCAATTACGAGTGCAGAACGGGGGGCACACACTACTGTAGTTTGCGCCATGAATCCAATAGGTAATTTTGTACCACCAGCTTTGATTTTTGCAAGAAAGAAGTGGAAGCCAGAGTTGATTGATGATGCACCAGCTGGAACATTGGGCTTGTGTCAAGAATCGGGCTGGATGACAGGTGACCTTTTTTGTGTGTGGCTCAAGCATTATATAAAGTTTACACACTCATCCCAAGACAATAAAACTCTCCTACTACTTGATGGTCACGTTAGCCACAAGCAATTGGAAGTTATTATGATGGCTAAAGAAAATGGTGTCATAATGATTTGCTTTCCTCCACACTGCACGCACCGGTTACAACCCCTGGACGTTTCATTTTTCGGCCCATTATCCGCTTATTATAATCAAGCAATTACAAAGTGGCTCAAAAATAATCCTGGTCGAATTGTAACTCCATTTCAAGTGGGAAAGCTATTTGCTGAAGCCTATGAACGGAGTGCATCAATGGAAAATTCCGTTAGTGGGTTCAGAAAAACTGGAATCCATCCGTTCAACACAGATATTTTTCCCGACTGGATGTTTCATGCTTCTTTAACAACTGACATTCCTGAACAAAATGATCCCGAACCAGGAACATCAGACCATCAGCCTCCACTCACACCCCCACCACCATTGGAAGCTATTGAGATAACGGACATCCCTGGACCATCAAATATCTCTAAGATAACTCTAAATGGAGGAGATTCACTAAACTGTAGCCGAATTTCCGTAGAGAGCATAATTCCAATACCAAAGGTTTCCACGTCTTTCAAACGATCAAAGCGCAAGAGACAAGGGGCGATTATGCTGACCTCAACACCAAACCTGGAAGAAGTCAAGGCCAAAGAGGAGCAGAAACGCTTAGTGTTGGAGCGACGAGCAAAAAGAAACCAAGCTAAAGTCAAGCTGTGGGATGATGAAGATGAACAAGAAACCCAAGATCCATTTGCTGGTTTTGAAGATAATGAGGAAGATACTGCATGTATTTATTGCAACGGCCTTTATTCCAAGTCGAAACCAGGCGAACTTTGGATGCGGTGTCAAAAATGTGAGAAATGGAGTCACGCCGAGTGCGCTGGTGTTTCCCCCCGAACAAAGTTATTCACTTGCGAACTTTGCGATTGATTTTGGTTTTGTTTTTAGTTAAATCTTGGAATTTTTTACGTTTGGCTGAGTATGTTTTCCCTTTTATTTTTGTTTACGTTACCTTTATTTTTGTTTTAAAAATTAAACTATTTTGTAATGCTTCTTCCTTTTTTTATTTGCCGCCTTTCATATAGAAAAACTACCTATGTCATTTTACCCTAGTATCAGCCTAAAATGACACACTGCACAGTTTTTATTAATTTGGGTGTCATTTTTACAAAACGTAAAAGTTTGCGGTTTTGTGCCTTTAATTGCTAGAGTCATAAACTAAGGAAGCCATTAAACTCCAAATGGATGCTTGAATATTTGTTTCTCAAGTTTTGTAGCAGTTTTTGCTTAGGGTATGTCATTTTAGGCCAGTTTCCCCTATAATCGCAATCATTATCAGTATTAGATAATGAGTGCGATAGAACACTCAAATACTTAGAGTAGGAGGTAGATTTGATGTAGTCTTTCAGATAAGTAGTATAAATAGGAATAAGTTAGAATGAGAAGTTTAGTATACTTTTAGGTCCTGAAGATGCTAACTTTGTTGGCGAAACGCGCGTCGAGTGTTATTGTGACGTTGTTTGGGTAGTTTTTATTTCTTGAAGAATTATTTCGTGTGCCTATTCCTATCATGATTTTGATGGCTTTTCTACAGTTCATAAGAACAAAAAATGAAAATGAGATTTTCATAAACTATAAAATATAAAAATGGAAAATAAGCGAATAGAATAAATTTCTTTCATATTCAGTTCCCATTACCAAGTTATTATTGAAATAATATTCAAGATGTTCTCTTAACTAGAAATTGTTACTACTATATACTTCTATTAATTCATTTTTATCGGATTTCAACTTTCCTGCTAAGTATGATCAAAAGATTCAATAAAACATTTTTCGATATGAGTGTTCAATATAAAAAATAATATTTCTACGACAGTGCGAAAACTAAGATTTTACACACGGTCCACACTGCGTAAAGTTATACTTTTTCGCAAAAATGCGTAATAAATCACCTGTGCCTAAAAACATTAACAGTGTGTGAAGTAATTTCTTACACACTATTCATATATTTACCCAGTTTTGAAAAAAGTTTAAAAGTCGTTTGATAATACAGAGAAAATTCAAAACTTCAGATTGAACATTCAAATCAATTATAAAATCGCTGCAATTTGCCTATACTATAGCCGTCGTGAGAAAAAAATTGATATATTTACGTAAAGAGCAAACAATAAAAATTTAAGATGACATTGTGGTGTTAGTATACCGAGGTTGTAGTTTGCCTGAGTCCATAAAGTATGGTGGTTGCATGTTTCCTGAGGTGCCAAAGATATTAATAAGTAAATATTCACTTTTAACTATTTTTAATTTAGGACAATTTGAATGACAGTGGTTTGTTACTCCACTTCTATATACATAGTCAAATGTTAGTTAATATGAGGGTTATCAAAAAAAAGTTCGGATGAAAGTTGAAGGGTATTTCTCATTATGAACCTTTTTATGAATTAAAATATTTTTTAGATGTGCCATTGGTCATTGATGAACCATTATGCCATGTTTAGTATCTCTAGAAAGCTTGTTTTTTTATCATTTCAGTAATACTAATACTATTTTAACTCTCTTCATAGGAGCAGTGTTTCTCCAATTTTTGTGTCCACCTCGGTAATTCACTTATCTATTGCTTAATTTGATGAAAAAATTTCAAAATCGGGGAATGCAGCCAGTTAAATATTTCAAGCGATATGGCAATTTGATTCAGAGAGAGGCGTACGTAGGTATACGTACGTATAATCCTGAATTTTTCCTAAATAGAAGGTGAGAGAAAAAAAACAGAAATAATCATTTGTTGCAATAGTTCAAAAAATCAGTATTCTGTGTGTTTAGTCCGTTCACCCTGTATATATATTTGGGTAATTTAGGGAATATTTCATTCATTTATTCATTTAAACTTCATTATGATGAAAATCATTACTAATCAGTTTTTTGTTATATTCATTTGGCTCGAGGTATCGGGACTCGGCGTTTTTTCTATTCATTTTAATTTTTCGCGAAAAAAAGGTGGTTTACAGGCACACAGATCAGTTCGTAAATGATTTCGGTATCGACAGCAACATACTTTCGGCGAGCAAGAAAATTGTTGCAACCCATCAACTAATGGAATTCGGTAAGTGGCTGTAACCACTCGTTTAATTATTTATTTCTAATCGATCCGAATTCTAAACATGGTCCTTCTCGAGCCAAATGTGATTAATTGAATAATTAATTCGTTTGAAAATATTACTTAATTCGGTCTACGGACATTTTCGGGATTATATGACTTAGCAATTTATAAGCTAGCTATTATCCTTTTGATTTGTTTCATTTGTGGAATTCAGTTTCATTGATAAAGTTGAAAACCTATTTTGTTTTTTTTTTGGGTTTGTTTGCTCCCAAAAAAAGGGTTCATTATTGTTCGATTCTTTGGTTTTTTTGAGATATATAATTGGAATAAAAGCACTCTCTTCAGATTCTTTCAGTGAAGTGGGTAGTAATAGTTCGTTGAGTATATACAGGGTGGTGTAATTGGTTTGATTTGGCAATGGACATTAGATTTTAGAAAATAGTTGTTGTGAATTACATATTCAAAGCTTGTTTACATATAATCTCATAAAATATTAGGTGAATTGTGGTTGTTTGATTGGGAATAATATTTTCATTGGTTTCCTTGATCTAATTTAAAACTTAGCTAGTTGATATGAGTACGTTGAAAAAGTATAAAGCTCAAAGGCAACTATGTTATGATCGAATATTGGTACTAGAAGCATTTGCACAGAATTTTGTACAAAATCCATGTTTGGAAAACCAGTTCAGGGTGAGATATGATGACTTGTCGGAAATTAGGAAAAGATTTCAAAATTATCATGAGCGAATTATTGAAGCGAATTCAACTAATGAAAATGCAGATTCGGAAGAAGAACTAAGTATTGTCATGAAATTCGATGAGTTGGTCTATTCAATCAAATCAATATATTACGATAAATTTGAAAGGAAGGATATTGCCATTCCCCATAATACTAACAATTCACAATCTGGTAGTTATTCCAATGTCAAATTGCCTAAAATTGATGTCCCTAAGTTTGATGGAAAATTAAAGGAATGGCCTACCTTCATAGATTTGTTTTCTACGTTAATTGATGAAAATAAGCTGTTGTCAAAGGCAGAAAAATTTCATTTTCTCTTGATGTCACTTTCGAAAAATCCGTTGTCTATTGTCAAGTCTCTGCCCCTCACTGATGACAATTATCCAATTGCATTTCGGGCTTTGAAAGATCGATATCAAAATCCACGATTGCTTGCTAATACCTATTGGCAAGAAATTATGGACTATCCCAAAATCAAATCGGATTCGGCCTCCGGTCTCAGAGATTTGTTAGATTGTGCTAATGAAAATTTGGAAGCTCTCAAAGCGTTGAAACTTCCTGTGGATAATTGGGAATTTGTATTATTTTACATAATAATCCAAAAATTAGATCAAGGAACTATAACTAGGTTTGAATTAAATAATGCTTCCACAGCTATTCCTAGCTATAGTAAATTGAAAAATTACTTATTGAAGCAATGTACAGCTTTGGAATCTATTGCCATTTCGTCGACGTCCAATAATAATGGAAAAGGCTTGAATAAAATTAATTTTTCTCAAAATAAATCGAAATCGCTTTGTCTTTTGAACGCTCATAACACTTCAAGCTGTCCATTATATCAGTCATCCCACGTATTATCAAAATGTCAGTCCTTTCTACAAAAAAACCCTTTTGAGAGGTATCAATTTGTGAAGCAAAATAAATTGTGTTTGAATTGTATTCGATCGTCTCATAAATCATCCGCATGCCCAGTGACAACTAATTGCTATATTTGCTCTCAAAGACATCATTCATTGTTACACTATATAAATAATAGGACAGCAAGTACCACCCCTGGGAATAATAGTGCGAACACACCAGTACCTGCTATTGAAGGTGTGGTTCCTTCACAAGGTACTGCTTCGTCAACTTTGTCAGCAGTAGACAGCCTACACGTTAGTGTAGATGCTTTGGCTACTACGTCCAATATGAGAACGGAAAAAACTGTTCTATTGGCAACTGCCTTGATAGAAATAATGGATAGTCGAGGATATCACCAGGTAGTTCGAGTACTGCTCGACAGTGCTTCTCAGGTCTCAGTTATTAATGAGAACTGTTGTAAACGTTTGGGGTTACGTCGATCGAACCTGAATCTTTCGATTCATGGTTTAGGTGATATGTTCTTGGAGGCGAAGGGCAAGGTCATGTACTTAATTCAACCAAGAATAGGTACAGGGCCTTTGATAACGGTTGATGCTGTGATACTTTCGAAGATTTGTGAGAAAATGCCAAGAACCCCAGTGTTGTTGTCTGATGCTAAGCATTTATCAGGAATAGAATTGGCTGACCCTAGTTTCCACATCCCTGGTAATGTTGATATGTTACTTGGTGCTGATGTCTTCCCTTCGATTTTGAAGGCTGGAGTTGTTATTGGGAAAGCCAATGAACCCAGTGCTGTCAATACCATATTTGGTTGGGTGGTAATGGGTAAAATTTTATGCTTCCCCATCCCAACCATTGATTTGAATTCGTTTTGTACAGTTGATAATTCTTCAATTGAAAATATTGTAAAGAAATTTTGGCAAGTTGAAGAAGTTCCCATTATTTCTTCAGCTTCACCTGAAGACATTCAATGTGAGGAATTGTTTGTCAAGGGTCATTATCGTGATTCAACCGGACGGTTTGTAGTTCCTCTTCCGTTCAAGGGACCCGAACCATCTTTCGAAGGCTCTCGGGCAGTAGCTCTTCATCGACTGTACTCATTGGAGAAACGGTTGCTTAGAGATACTTCATTATACAAATCATATTCCGAGTTCATGGCAGATTATTTGAAAAAGGAGCATATGGAAGAATTAACTTCTCTATGTCCTGCTGGTGAGGCCTCAAAATTATACTACATTCCCCATCATTGTGTCATTAAACCAGAGAGTACCACCACAAAACTCCGTGTCGTTTTTGATGCATCATGCAAGATTAAAGGTACCTCTCTGAATGACACATTGATGACGGGACCCAAATTACAACATAATCTTTTTTCAATTTTGTTGAGGTTTCGTATTCATAAAATAGTGTTCACTTCAGATATAAAACAGATGTATCGTCAAATAATTGTGCAATCCAAGCATCAGGATTACCAAAGGATTTTATGGAGGTTTTCCCCAAAAGAGCCTGTGAAAGAGTATCGTTTGAAGACTGTGACGTATGGCATATCGTCTAGTCCTTTTTTGGCACTTCGTTGTTTGCAGGAACTGGCAAATTGTGAAAAGTCCATGTTTCCAGAAGCTTCGAATGTTCTGTCATTAGACATATTTGTAGACGATATTGTCTCTGGTTGTGATAGTCTTGATGTAGCTTTAACCATACAGAAACAGCTTATTGATCTACTTCGACTAGGCGGTTTTGAACTGCGAAAGTGGGCCAGTAACCACGCCAGTTTGTTGCAAGGTTTGCCTTCTGATCACTGACATCAGCATGCCCTCGTATTTGATCACGAAGATAACTCGTTTGTCAAGATACTGGGACTTCCATGGAATCCATCGACGGATACATTCTCATACACTCTGGAAACGATTGAGAGGCCTTGTTCGAAGAGGAGTGTCTTATCAGAGCTGGCAAGAATATTCGATCCGTTGGGTTTTTTGGCACCTATATCATTTTTTGTCAAATTCATCATTCAGTGTTTGTGGAGTTTGGGCTTAGATTGGAATGACGAAGCTCCTAATGATGTTCAGCGTCGTTGGGCTCAGCTCAAGGCTGAGTAACCTTAATTGTCGGATATTCGTATTAATCGGTGTTATTTCAATTTGAAACATGCCTTTTGTGATCTTCATGGCTTTTGTGACAGTTCTGAAAAGGGGTATACCGCTGTTGTCTATATTAGGTTCCTTGATGATCAAGGAAACGTAGGAGTATCGTTTGTTTGTGCAAAAACTAAAGTTTCCCCTTTGAAACGTATCAGTATTCCCTGATTGGAATTATGTGGGGCTGTACTTTTAGCTGATCTCGTATCGGTAGTGAGTAAGACATTTCGAAATGTATTACATATCAGACATACATTTGCTTGGTGTGATAGTACTGTGGCACTGGCTTGGACAAAAAATTCCCCTCATCGCTGGAAAACCTTTGTTAGCAATCGCGTTAGCCATATTCAAGAACGTATTGCTCCATCTCAATGGAACTACATTTCGTCGGCAGAAAATCCAGCAGACTGTGCAAGTAGAGGTTTGATGCCCTCAGAGCTTGTTGAACATGCCTTGTGGTTCTCAGGCCCTGCTTGGTTGAAAGGTGCCCCAGACCAGTGGCCGATTAGTCTCCCTTCTGATGTTGATGAATTAATATTGTCATCAGAACAAAAACTTATTAGCCTTTCGACCTTTCTGTCCTGCCCCTCAATTGAGAATCTCTTGAATAATTGTTCGTCGTTACCGAAGATTAAGCACATAATTGCAACTTGCCTTCGTTTTGTTAGTAAACGGGTTGGATCATTTGATCAATTCGAATTGCATAAATCGTTAATGGGGTTAGTAAAATATGTCCAATCACATGTTTTCAAGGACGAAATTATAAAGTTGCAAAGCAAACAATGTCTCTCAAAACCCCTGCGTAAACTGTGTCCATTTCTTGATGATTTTGGCGTTCTCAGAGTAGGTGGAAGGCTGGTGAACGCTAATTTGACATTCGAGCAAAATCATCCAATTCTGTTACCTCGAAATAGTCGTCTCACAAGCCTCATCGTCGAAAATACGCATAGAGAAATGTTACATCAAGGTTTACAAACTTTGCACTATTTGCTTCGCCAAAACTATTGGATTCTGGGCAGCAAAGGTGCTATTCGGTCAGTGCTGACAGGATATTATAAATGCTTTCGGGTGAATCCAAAACCGTTTGAACCACTGATGGGTAATCTTCCCCCATTGCGTGTTAGGGAATTGAAGCCATTTTCGTGTGTTGGTGTGGATTTTGGAGGTCCATTCACTATTACTCTCGGGAAAACTCGTGGAGCAAAGACACATAAGGCTTACCTCTGTCTATTTGTTTGCTTTGCAACCAAGGCATTGCATCTGGAACTGGCTGTGGATCTGTCTGCAGAAGCATTTTTAAGAGCATTGCGAAGGTTCATCGCTCGACGAGGTAGGTGTTCTAAAATCTTCAGTGACTGTGGTACAAATTTTGCTGGTGCTGCTAGATACATTCATGAAATAATGCAGGGTGTGGTCGAGTCTGAGCAAATAAAGTTTATTCAAAACCCCCCTCAGCCCCACATTTCGGTGGTTTATGGGATGCAGGCATCAAATCAGTCAAATCCCGATTGGTTCATTTGGTTAGTGATCAAATCTTAACCTTTGAGGAATTGTCCACTGTTTTTACCCAAATAGAAGCCATGTTGAATTCAAGACCACTTTGTGCGCAGAGCTCAGATCCTAATGATTTGGCTGCTCTTACACCTGGCCATTTTCTTTGTTTGGAACCTTCAACTGCCTTACCAGATCCCGATTTGACACATATTCCGATGAACAGGTTGACACGATTTCAGCTCGTGCAACGTGTAAGTCACGATTTCTGGAAGCGCTGGAATTTGGAATACCTCAATAATTTGATGCAACGACACAAATGGAATCTCAATAATTCTAAATCTGTAGTTGGAACGTTGGTGGTCATTAAAGAAGATAATAGCCCTCCTTTAAAATGGAAGCTGGGCAGGATTATAGAGTTACATCCTGGTTCGGATAATATATGTAGAGTCGCTACCGTAAGGGTTGGTCAGAGATCCATAAAACGACCCTTGGTTAAACTTTGCCCCTTGCCGAATCAGTCTAATTAGTATTATAAAAGACTTGGTCTTTCATGGTGGGCGGAACTGTTTAGTCCGTTCACCCTGTATATATATTTGGGTAATTTAGGGAATATTTCATTCATTTATTTATTTAAACTTCATTATGATGAAAATCATTACTATTCAGTTTTTTGTTATATTCATTTGGCTCGAGGTACCGGGACTCGGCGTTTTTTCTATTCATTTTTATTTTTCGCGAAAAAAAGGTGGTTTACAGGCATACAGATCAGTTCATAAATGATTTCGGTATCGACAGTAACATACTTTCGGCGAGCAAGAAAATTGTTGCAACCCATCAACTAATGGAATTCGGTAAGTGGCTGTAACCACTCGTTTAATTATTTATTTCTAATCGATCCGAATTCTAAACACTGTGAATGAAAAAGAAGATTGCCGGACAACATTTGTAGAGCGGCTATTACATACCATCATTTATTAGTCCTGAAAACAAATTTTTGAATGAACCAACAGTCAATGTAGCACATAAAGAATATTTTTTTATAAAAACTCACGTACGCCACTGTCTGAATCAAATTACCATATCGCCTAAAATATCCCACTGACTACATTCCCTGACTGATAGAATTTTTGAACAAATTAAGCAATAGGTAAGTGAATTACAGCGGTGGACACAAAAATACGAAACATACTGTACCTATCGAGATAGTAAAAGTAATATTAGTACTACTAAAATGAGAGAAAACCAGTCTTTCTGTCGATACTAAAAATATGACATAAGGTTCCATTCTATTCTCCACCAATGGCACATCTAAAAAATATCATAATCCATAGAAAGGTGCAGAGCGACATACCTCTCAACTTTCATCCGAACTTAACTGAGAAAATGGGCAGGTCCATACATTTAACTAACCCTGTATATTAATAAACGATTTGACAATAAGTGTTTTATTAACTAGTAATTATTAAACTTTTCAAATGTTGAGTGTTCAAGTGAAAACATTCATTTTCCAACGACAGTGCGCGAACTAAGATTTCACACACCTTCCACAGGGCGTAAAGTTATATTTTTTCGCAGAAGTGTGTACAAAATCACTTATGCGTAAGTACATCAACAGTGCATGAAGAGATTTTTTGTTCCAGTGACTGTAAAACAGTCGAAAATAATCCTTTAGGAACTCACTATACCTTTGTATAGATTGTATGGCATATGTCCGACAGAAAACAACTACTTCTCTGGCTAATAACTCGACAGATATTGAATTATATCTGTCAGTCACTGGAACATTTAATGCTCCTTGAAACAAGTAGTCAGCATATACCATTTCGTATCCGAAATGTCCTTCTGGAGCGCTCTCTAATCTGTTGCCGTGGTGGATCCTGTAAGCGATTGCAGTGTTCACCCCGGCGAACGATGACGGGCACCGGGCCCCCGCGTGTATGCAACCGTGACAACCTGGACTGCACTGATGAGGGACTACATCCCGAAACCGGTCTGCAGTTGGTTCCTTGTTTGGATCAGGCGGTGTCCTGCTGTCTGTCTCTGAGAGCTCTTGCAAAGTTGTTCCTTCAAAGTAAGGATCTTTGCACATATCTCTGACAGATATAATTCAATATATATATATATATATATATATATATATATATATATATATATATATATATATATATATAAGTGAAAATAGAGTATATTTCGTTTTAATTCCGAGAGCTCTAACCTTTGACAGCTGTTTCGTGCTAACGCACTCATCAGAAAGGATTTATGGAGCTCTCGAAATCAAAACGAATCCACTCAAGAATTAATACCGTGAGGCAAGACAGGATATAACAGGAAGTTATTCATGACATCTACAGTCACTAGTTGAAACTTAATTTGACACGAACCAAGGAATCCAAAAGTAGAGGTTTGTCCACAAATTGACAGGTAGCCAACAATTCGTTGTTCTGACCAACCCAAGGTTCAATCAAGTTTCTAATACGTTATGAGGAACGCAAGCAGAATCTAAGTGAAAATAGAGTATATTTCGTTTTAATTCCGAGAGCTCTAACCTTTGACAGCTGTTTCGTGCTAACGCACTCATCAGAAAGGATTTATGGAGCTCTCGAAATCAAAACGAATCCACTCAAGAATTAATACCGTGAGGCAAGACAGGATATAACAGGAAGTTATTCATGACATCTAAAGTCACTAGTTGAAACTTAATTTGACACGAACTAAGGAATCCAAAAGTAGAGGATTCCTTGGTTCGTGTCAAATTAAGTTTCAACTAGTGACTGTAGATGTCATGAATAACTTCCTGTTATATCCTGTCTTGCCTCACGGTATTAATTCTTGAGTGGATTCGTTTTGATTTCGAGAGCTCCATAAATCCTTTCTGATGAGTGCGTTAGCACGAAACAGCTGTCAAAGGTTAGAGCTCTCGGAATTAAAACGAAATATACTCTATTTTAACTTAGATTCTGCTTGCGTTCCTCATAACGTATTAGAAACTTGATTGAACCTTGGGTTGGTCAGAACAACGAATTGTTGGCTACCTGTCAATTTGTGGACAAACCTCTACTTTTGGATTCCTTGGTTCGTGTCAAATTAAGTTTCAACTAGTGACTGTAGATGTCATGAATAACTTCCTGTTATATCCTGTCTTGCCTCACGGTATTAATTCTTGAGTGGATTCGTTTTGAGTTCGAGAGCTCCATAAATCCTTTCTGATGAGTGCGTTAGCACGAAACAGCTGTCAAAGGTTAGAGCTCTCGGAATTAAAACGAAATATACTCTATTTTCACTTAGATTCTGCTTGCGTTCCTCATAACGTATTAGAAACTTGATTGAACCTTGGGTTGGTCAGAACAACGAATTGTTGGCTACCTGTCAATTTGTGGACAAACCTCTACTTTTGGATTCCTTGGTTCGTGTCAAATTGAGTTTCAAAACTAGTGACTGTAGATGTCATGAATAACTTCCTGTTATATATATATATATATATATATATATATATATATATATATATATATATATATATATACAGTACGGTGCAACTGTATGGAATAAATTCATTATTTCTGAATATAAACATATTTTGGACAATTCCTCGAACACGTCGATTTTCTTTTCCGATTGACCGATTTTTGAACCCCACCCTCAATATATAGGGTTATCCGCATTCGAGTAAAAATTACTTTTGTGATATTTTTTAATGGGACACCCAGTGTATTTTTCCATATTTGGTTAGGGACCGTCATTACAAATCCAGTGATACCAGGTTTGATGGGATTATGTCAAACGACTGCGGAGATATGGGCAAAAAACTTCCTCGTATCTCTAATGAGTATGACTGAGACATCACACGATTCGGAAGGTCGAAAGTCTCTGTCGCACTCATTGGGCATATGAAGAAGTAATTTGCTCATACTTCCGCAGCCGTTTGACATAATTCCATCAATCTTGGTATCACTGGATTTATAATGACGATCCCTAACCAAATATGAAAAAATACACTGGGTGTCCCATTTAAAAATATCACGAAAGTAATTTTTACTCGAATGCGAATAACCCTATATATTTCGTGTGGGGTTCAAAAATTGGTCAATCGGAAAAGAAAATCGACGTGTTCGAGGAATTTTCCAAAATATATTTATATTCAGAAATAATGAATTTATTCCATTCATTTCCACCGTACTGTATATATATATATATATATATATATATATATATATATATATATATATATATATATATATATATATATATATACATATATATTTTAATGGGTGTCCCTATTCGCCCCCGTAGTGTGGTCAATAGGGACACGTCTTTATTTCTCGTATACGTCCCTATTCAATACTTCTATGAGGCGAATAGGGACTTTGTATTTATTTAAAAAAGTTTTTAGGACATTATGACATCATTTTTAGGAAAAAAACTTTGTTTCAAAATGTATAAAAGTATCTCTTAAAGCTAAATTATTTCTTAAAGGTGTGCCTTCCTCTTCGAATATCTGGGGGAGGTAATACATCCACAACTTGCTCCCTGTCAAATTCACATTCATATGGAACATCCGGAAATACATATATGGATGCCATTTTAGATGTCTGTCTTAGGAAAGTCCCAAAAAATTTGTTTGCTGCAATCTGTAGCACTTTGCCATAAAATAATTTGTCAACTCCTCTGTCATATTTGAATTTTACGCTAACCCAGTCACCTATTTTCAGCTCCTCAATTTTTTTTTCTGTTGTCTTCTGAATTGCTTATTATTTTATTTTCTTCTTGTCCACCTACTACATCTTCTATTACTTCGTCCTCATTTTCACCGGAATTTTCTCCTTCCAGATCACTCTGATGACCATAATCACTACTTTCGTCAGTGTTAGTTTTGAAGTCGTCAGGACCAATGCTTCGACCTGGTGGAACAAGAAGTATTTTTTTTCTAGTTTTTTTGGATTCTTCATTTCCATAGCGCATTTCTTGCAAAAATGTAGTGAGACTGTCATTAAGCGGAATATCCGGATTTTCTCTTGGTTCAAAAGCAGGAAGTCTTTCAAGAACCCTGTGTCTGTTTAAAGGACACAAGCCTGACTCCTTAAAACCTAATAATATGGCGTTTTTGAGACCATCCTCTTTCTTCATTCCAATTAAAGTTTGACTTAGGAGTCCAGGAAATAATTTTATATCAAACGTCTGATTGGTATTCTTTGCCTTGGCCTAAGTTTGTTCTAAAACCGCTTTCCAATGGGTCTTAAGGGACCTAAAAGCAGCAACGTCTAAAGGCTGGGTTAAGTGGCTTGAGTTTGCTGGCAAAAAAGAAAATGAGATGTTTTTCTCCACGCAAGTCTGAACTACAGCCGGGGACAAATGTGAACTCAAGTTGTCCCCAATGAGGACTTTTCTCCCTTCAAAACGTCGGACATATGGCAAAACAATTTTTTGAAGCCAGTCAAGGAAGCAGTGTCCATCAATCCATCCTGATTTGCTTCTATTATATTTTATCCCTTGGGGACCACCTTAGATCCAAAGGTCATACAAATGTACCGCCTTGTATATAACATAAGGTGGAAGGAGTTCACTCGATGCAGTTGCAGCGAACATTACTGTAACCCTGGCTTTGGTCTGGTTCATGATCCGTTCACGATATTTGCATCCCTTTTTGAAAATTAGCTTGCGCCGCCCAGGATAATCCGATAGAGCAGACTCGTCGTAATTTATTATGAGATGAGGCGGTACATTTTCCAAGGTGGCACCAAGTTCTTCAAAGAAGGCGTTGATGTTTTCAGGACTTACAGCGGCCCTACTTCTCTTAATATTTTGGCATATTCGTTGTGAAAGCTGATTTCGATGCCTGTTGATGAAGCTAAGTGCCCAATCGGTCCCCGGCAGATTGTCCTTGAACTTTGGTAAGACTTTCCCCTCTCGCTCTAAATGATATTTTACAAAACAACGAATATCAAAAACGCTGAGTGGATAGCCCCATTCAGCGCATTTTTTTAAAGATTCAACAAGTTTTATTTCTAAAGCTGTGGATAATGCTGTTTGTCCACCTTTCTTTCCAATTTCCATTTTGGGTTTAGAACAATATCGATGCAGAGCGGATTTTGAAATTTTCCATTTTGCCGCTGCTGTTCTCAATGCCATCCCTCTTGGTACATCCAGAACTGCATTCCGAACGCACTCTGGATCAACAGAAGCATGTGTTCCAGCTTTGGGGTCCTTTTTGTATGTTCTGACCATTTTTGAATACCACCTGAATAGAAAACACAACCTATTTACCTATTCAAAATGGTAAATATAGGTATTATCAAATACCTAACACTATAAATATTGGCACCGAACGATTCAAACGTATTTTTTGCTATGTCCCCATTCACCCCAATTTAGCCATGTGTTAGGTCTTGCATTACAAAAGAATCATAACAATTCAATGAAAGCCTTAATCTCAAAGTCTAATATGACAAATTACTTACCAAATACAAATTCATCAACAGTTAGATTCACCGAACTGATAATAACAACCACGTGTTTCGTTCCGTCAACAGTTTGGAGGTTATGATATTTTTGAAGAAAATGACAATTGGCAGGTAGTGTTGCCAAATGCCATCCAATTTTTTTTCGACGCCTTCATGTGAAAAAACTGACAAATGACGGATGGCCCTTCTTTTGCCACAAACCCAATTTCACTATCTTTATTTTTATTGTATTTATATATATTTATACAATTATTGATTTTTTTGTTCCTATTCACCTCCATTTCCCTATTCACCTCAGTTTACGGTATGTCAACATTTACATTCGGGTGACTCAATTTTTTTGTTTCACCCCTCAGATCATTAGTTATTGTCCATAATTCTTTCTGGTTGTTGACTGCCTGATCCAATCTATTTTTGTAATGCAAATCTTTAGATAATTTAATAGTCTGTTTGTAGATACGACAAAAGCTATTGAAATAAGACATAAAGAAAATGTTATCGCTATGAAATTTTCTAATGGTGTGGAGACAACGCAGATTGCGAGAAGAGTTTTTTATTCCTTTTGTTACCCACGGTTTCCATTTCTTCTTCCTTATTAATTGTAATGGGAATGCTTCATTGAATATTTCAACAACATGATTCTAGAATGTGTTTACTGAATCTTCACCACCTTGTATACAATTCCGATCTGCTGTCTGACAAAGTAGTTGGAACTTGGTATAGTTCGTTTTGCTGAAAATTTGCCCACGTTTCTTACCTTTATGTGTGGTTTTATGGTCAAATCTATTTGGGACAAAACAGGTAACCGCCTCATGGTCAGATAGTCCTCTATAGAATTTATATTTATTGGAAAAAATAAGATTTTTCAGTGCGTTTTACTTCAATTATAAATATTTATACTCTGTAACAAAAAATCTGAAATGCATAAATAAAAGAATAAATAAAGAATTCAATGTTCTAATGTTTTGAGTTTTCTCCATCGAAAAAACTACTTTTTCTCTGTCCAGGAAATCAAATTTTCCCTATCCAAGAAAATTAGCGTGAAGTTACCCACACTGTTCCATCCACATCTTGTGACGTGTGGACTGACTAGACCACAGAAAACACACACATAGAAAGGACTCCCTATGGAACTAGCCCCGACAAAAATTCGAGATGCTGTGCTCAACGGGTAGATGGCGTAGGTGGGCTTGAGGTTCAAGCATTCTGTACGTTTTCATAGTTTATCTATTGGTCAACAGATATCGCTATAGTCCATTTTGGATATGCTTCCAAGGAGACATCTTGCGGTGACAATTTGAAGCATTCGAAAGAACATGGCACTAGATACATGTATTCCTTAGGCTCGTCACACTTTTCTGATTTTTGGATATATCAATCTACAGGTCTAAAAAGCAAATTTCTTCATAATACTTTTTTTCTGGACCTACAGGCTACAAAAACAGGTTGTATAACATCAATAATGGAAAATACCGTCTACTATAATATTCTATATCTAAGTATGTTCACCATTAACATTGATAAATACAAAGTCAATCGATATTTTTCAAAGCATATCATAACCATCAATTATATTAAGAAAAATCCACTCACTGACAGTATTTTCCATAATTGGCGTTAGAAATTCAACCCATTTTTGTTGGTCAGCCTGTGGAATCAGAAAAAAAAGGATTGAATAGAAAATTGATTATTTGACCTCTAAATTGCTATATCCAAAAATCCAAAAAATCTGACGAGCCCCAGGAATACATGAGAAAAATTAAAGTTGACAAGTGCTTATCCCTTGTTATAATTCATTTCATAAATCTGCACTGTGAAATAGAAACAAATATACTGTCCGAGGAAATAAATAAATTTTAATTTGGATATTTTACATATATCTGAATAATTTAATAATTCCCTCTGTCTCATACAATCTCCTTTAGTGTCCTGATGATACCATTAACTGCAGCACAGTTTGAACCACTTTGATCGAAAAGTGAGTATCACACAAAACATAGTTTTAATGGATCTGTTCCAATGATTTCTCCACAAACACTTGATTTTTCACTTGCTCAATCCAAATTTTAGAAAGATTCTCAACCGATTTTGGGAATTTGTGAAGTTTGCTATGATTATCCTCACAATGGACCATATCGGATTAGAATCATTTTGGTAGCACATTTGATGTTCTTGCATAGGCATTCCTGTGTGAGTCATATATTTCAAATCAATCTCTGGATATTAGATGGCGCCCCATAAAATATAGTACCGGTAATTTTGAAAACATCGAAATTTGAAAGACTGTGTGACAGCTCCATCAAACAAATATTCTCTCCTTCGATTAAAAAGATGGAAAACAGGTATGAGTTGTTGATACACTACATTTCCATCAAATAAACTGAAAAATGTTCAACAGCTTACCCAAAGGGCCATGCATGATGGACTCGTAATCTGGAACCATTCCCAAAAACTTTCGGTGACGAACATATCGTCATTTACAAAAATGTTGAAGTAGGCAATGTGAAGCATGATCTCTTGGGATATAGGATTTTTGAGGTTGGATAGTCTCAAATATATATCAACACTATAGTGAAGATGGAAGAAAAATGATCGGAAAAGGAAAAATTGAATCGTATTGATAAAGAAAAGTTATGCGGCTCATGTCTCAATCAGTGGAAATGGAACGGTGGCTAACAGTCGGAATTGGTGGTCTTTTGGGCGATGTGAGTACATTTTGCGATATTGTGTTATCTCCTAAATTTCATTTGAAAAAAGTCATTCGAACCAGAAGATATAGCCTGTTCATTGACAGCAAGAGCATGAGGTACAGGATCAAATATATATATATATATATATATATATATATATATATATATATATATATATATATATATATATATATATATATATATATATATCTACATATACATATACATATACATATACATATACATATATATATATATATATATATATATATATATATATATATATATATATATATATATTTGACCAACGTATAAAGTGAGGTCCGCTTGTGCAAAAATTACGGAAGCTGTGAGGACCATGTCGAAGTGAGGTCCGTATACGGACCTCATAACGTTTCTGCCGTTCCGTGTGGAGGATCCTCCTCTGTACAAGTTCAGTGACTAACCTAAAAATCGTTCTAAGTGAGACAGATCTAGTGTTTCGTTCCTTTTTGTGCTTTCACTACTGTTAGTTGAAATATCGCGTGAAATATGTGGTCCTCACTTTGGTAGAAATATAGAAAAAATCGTATATTGTAGTTTGGGGATTTGTCACTTGAAGGCGCTGCTGAGAATGTATATTTTCTGTACGTGCGTATTCCGTTCCTTGTAGGATTATATGGTCAGCACTGAGTGAGGTCCGAAAATGTGGCAACATATCGTGTTACGCTGAATACATTGATGTTTATTAGGTAATGGGTATCACTATATTTCACCTCATTTTCTTTACTTTTGCAAGTTTTAATTCAAATTGCCCTGTTTTTTAAGGATGTTAATGAGTGATTCTGAACCTGCTGAATTCGTTCAACAGGGTTAAATAATCTGTGAATCGAAAACTACCCCTCAACAACCCTCCGAAGTAGAAAAATCTTGAAACAATAGAAATGCCGAATTCTCTAGGTTTTTTGACAAAACAAATTTTTTTCACATCTGCTGAATACATTCAATAGAGTGGAATAATTTTTGATCCAAAAACTACCCCTTAACAATCTTCCGAAGTAGAAAAAACTTAAAACAGTTGAAATACCTGTTGCTCGAGGTTTTTCTGACAGAAATGACTTATTCTTCTCCTGCTGAATACTTTCCGTAGGGTGAAATATTTGTGAATCGAAAACTACCCCTCAACAACCCTCCGAAATGGAAAATGTCTTGAAATAGTTTAAATGCCCGTTGCTAGAGGTTTTTTCACAGAAATTAATTAATCTACAACAATATGGTCTATTCGATGAAATAATTTCTGAAGCAAAAACTACCCCTCAACAACCCTCCGATGTAGAAAAATCTGGAAATAGTTGAAATACTCGTAGCTCGAGATTTTTTTGCAGAAATGAGTTATTCTGTACCTGCTGAATAGGTTTCACAGGGTGGGATGATATGTCAAATAAAAATTTCCCCGCAACAACCCTCCGAAGTAGAAACTTTTTGAAATACTTGAAAAACCTGTTGCTAGACTTTTTTTGACAGAGATAAAATACACCTGCTGAATACATTCTATGAAGTGAAATAATTTGTAAACCAAAAACTACCCCTCAAAAACCCTCCGGAAGTAGAAAAATCTTGAAACAGTTGAAGTACCCGTGGCTTGAGGTTTTTTGGAAGAAATTAGTTATTCCACTCCTGTCGCATACGTTTTATAGGATGAAATAATTTGTGAATGAAAAACTACCCCTCAACAACCCTCCAAAGTGGAAAAATCTTGAAACATTCAGAATTACCGTTGCTCGATATTATTTGACAGAAATAAATTATTTTTCACCTGCAGAATATTTTCTACATGGTAACAAATTTGTGGATCAAAAACTACCCCTCAACAACCCTTCAAAGTAGAAAACTCTTGAAATAGTTGAAATGCCCGTTGCTTGAGGTTTTTTGACAGAAATGAATTATTCTATAGCTGCTGCATATGTTGCACAGGGTGAAATGAAGATTAACCCAAAAACTACCCCTCAACAACCCTTTGAACTGGAAAAGTTTTGAAACATTCGAAATATCCTTTGCTCGATATTTTTGAAAGATACTGATTATTTTTCACCTGCTGAATATGTTCTATAGTGTGTCAAAATTTGTGGATCAAAAACTACCCCTGAACAACACTCCGAAGTAGAAAAATCTTGAAACAGTTGAAGTGCCCGTTGCTCGAGTTTTTTTGACGGAAATGAATTATTCTTCACCTGCTGAATACGGTCTATAGAATAGAATAGTTTGTGAACCAAAAGCTACCCCTCAACAACCCTCCTAAGTTGAAAATTCTTGAAACAGTTGAAATTTCTGTTGCACGAGATTTTTTGACAAAAATTAATTATTCTATACCTGTTGAATACGTTATATAGGGTGAAATTATTTGTGAAATGAAAACTACCCTTCAACAATCCTCCAAAGTTGATAAATCTCGAAAGAGTTGAAATTCTCGTTGCTCGAGGTTTTTTGATGGAAATAAATTATTCTACACCTGTTGAATACGTTTTATAAGGAAAACTGATTTGTAAATCAAATACGACCCTTCAACTACCCTCTGCAGTAAAAAAAATTAAAGCAGTTGAGATACCCATTGCTCGAAGTTTTTTTGACGGAAATTTACTATTGTTTACCAGCTCAGTACGTACTATGAGGTGATATATTTTGTGAACCAAAAACTACCCCTCAACAACCATCTGAAGTAGAAAATTTTTGAAACAGTTGAGGTTTTTTGATAAAAATTAAATATTTCGCACCCGCTGAATATGTTTCATGGTGTGAAATAATTTGTGAACCTAAAAATACCCCTCAACAACCCACCGAAGTAGAAAATTTTTGAAACAGTTGAAATACCAATTGCTAGAGATTTTTTTAGGAAATGAATTAATCGACACCTACTGAATACGTTCTCTAGCGTAAAATGATTTGTGTATTGAAAACTGCCCCTCAACAACCCTCCGAAGTAGAAAAATCGTGAAACAGTTAAAATACCCGTTGTTTGTTTTTTTTTACAGAAATGAATTTTTCTATACCTGCTGAATACGTTCAATGGAGTGAAATAATTCGTGAACCAAAAACTACCACTCAAAAATCCTCCGGAAGTAGAAAAATCTTGAATCAGTTGAAGTACCCGTGACTCGAGGTTTTTTGAAAAAAATTAATTAATCCACTCCTGTTGCATACGTTTTATAGGATGAAATAATTTGAGAACGAATAACTACCCCTCAACAACCTTTACGGAAATGAATTATTCGACACCTACTGATTACGTTCTATGGCGTAAAATAATTTGTGTATCGAAAACTATCCCTCAACAACCCTCTGAAGTAGAAAAATCGTGAAACAGTTAAAATACCCGTTGTTTGTTTTTTTTTACAGAAATGAATTATTCTATGTCTGTTGAATATGTTTTATAGAGCAAAATAATTCGTGATTCAACAGCTACCCCTCAACAACATTATAAAGAACGTTATCAGCAAGTTTAGAATAATACATTCCCGTGGAAAAACCTCGAGCAACGGATATTTGTGAATAACATAAGCAAAAATAAAAACCGTTTGCTGGGAAAACCGTTGCTGCTTTTACACTCGTCCGCTTGTCTGTTTATGTGTTAATTCACTCTACTATCTGGTGAAATTTATAGTCCGTCAGACCGCTGCCAAAATGTATAATGATTTCATAACGTATGCCATGTAGGGTTTTGGTAGTTATAAATATAATGATCAATGAACTAGCAAACTTAGCGCTTGCCCGTGGAACATAACGATAATAATAATAACTACTTTTTTTTCTCAAATACATGCATAAACCCGTATAGAATTTGTCAGAAACTAGTTGATTATTGTGGATTGCATAGAGAAATCACGTATTTTGATGATATTTTAGCGTATGCCAAGCATGATACCAAACGATATTTCATCGAATGAAAATCAGACGGAAACCGATCGGCAAACATGTCGCATTGTTCCGAAGGACACCATATGCCCACAATTATGTTGAGAAATAGGGCTCTTCGAATCTATACGTGTTTTTGCATGTCTTTGGGAAAATGAAGTATAATGAAATTTATAATTATAATACGATTATCGTTATATAATTATAATATAATTTAATCGAAACAATAATTATTGTTATCGTTATGTTCCACGTGCATGCGCAAATTTTGCTTGTGCATTGATCATTATATTCACAACTACCAAAACCCTGAAGGGAATACCTTATAAAATCATTAGACAATATGGCAGAGGGCCAATAGAAAGTGAATTTTGACCCGCTTCCAGTGGACTGATCAAATAAAAATTTGGAATGTGTTCCTCTTTCCTGTGACAATGCGGGATTGAACTTCTTTTAGAAAAACTGGTCGGAGATAATGGATTTAATATCAAATTAATGAATTCAAGATGGCGAATTGCGAATTCTGTTCTTATGGTCTGATTCTATACAAAATTGGGAAACTGAGTATTTCGGAATATGAGATCAAGATGGAGAACGAGCTTTGAGATTCTATTCATAATCGGCCCTTGGGGGATATTTCAGATTATGAATTTTAGGTCCAAATTGGTAAATTCAAGACGGCGGACAAGCTTGGTGTTATTGGTCAGTTTCATTCAATTTTAGTATGAAAAGATGTTTGGGGTCGGAGTTTAGGATTTTTTTTTTATTTATGAATTCAAGATGACGAACGGGTTATGTGATTATGATACCATTCTGATCAAAATTGGTGAGTGGAGTTTTCGAGAAAAGAGATTATGAAAATTTTTTAATTTGAATTGGCAGCTACGATTTGGCCAACGAGTTTTGCAATTATCGTCTGATCCAAAAATACTATGTGGGAGTTTCCGAGGTTTCAGGATTGCGAAGTTTCTGTGATCATTGCTCGTTTTCTATCAAAGTTGGAGTGTAGGTTTTTGAAGTCAGAGATCGTGAATTTTGACAAAAAGATTCATGATTCAATCGATCATTGGATGCTCATCAGATCGAAGAGTTAGAATACACAATATTGAGTATCAAGAAGCCCTGGTATACTGAAGCTCTTATGGAAATGAACAGAACGAGGAGTATCTGATTACTTATGACTAAAAATACGAAAAAAAAACATTTAAAGACAAGCTTTTATTCAAATTCACTGAAAAGGAATGAATAACATTGGGAGAGAGAAAATTTTAAAACTGCTATTGAATACACTAAAGAAAAAGTCTGCTTCAGATGTTTAAGGCGGTTTTTCTGTGAGTAGAACATTCAAAAGCTAGGGATTGTTATTTCAGCTACATCACACATATAATGCAATGATTTTCACCTCTTTGTGCATTTGAATGAGTACCAAAAACATTTTGAATAATTTTTTTCCTTTTTAGCGTCTACAAATTAAAGTTTTTTTGTTATTCCGCTGTTTACCACTAACTATTATATATTCATTTGTTTATTCTATTTTCTTCTGGTTTCAAAGAGAAACAAACACCTGTAAAATTACGAGAACATCTTCGGAATCAAGATGAAGTAACTAGGAATTGGGGTTCCCCTTAAACATTTGGAGTATGTAGGCCGAACATTTCCGTAGTCAATGATCTTCGCCGTTCTTTGAAAGAATGAGTCCTGGTGAATAGACGGCAGTATCAAAGGTGACAACAATAGGTGTGATGACTGAACTTGTTGATGGAACTGATAAAGTTGAAACGGCCAAAGATAGTTCAGAAGAGATTGGGTTATCAAAACATCTCAAGAAGGAAGACAGTTCACCAACCCTTTAGCGGTGTTCCAGATAAGTACGGGAATCAGTGCCTTTTTCAAAATATTTCATTTCTATTTATGATTCAATGAATAGTCATGTTAGGTATGTTTATTCCTATCGTATAGGATTAAGACAATGAGCACGGTCCTGGTATGGCTGGACACCTTGTTTCTTTGTTGACAAGCGTTCATTGTGAACAATGCAGATTTTTTTATTTGTTTGTCACTTGTTATTTCTCTTTCTTATTTAATATTTTGTCGAATACATTTATTCTTTGTTTCACCTATTCTCCTATCTTTCTACGAATCTTTCAATCTATTCCTCAATCTTTCTTTCAGATGGACTAATTTAATCGATTCTGATTCGATTGTCTAGCAGATATTAGTATAATGTAAATCAAAGGGAAGTCCATATGATTCATCATCCAACGCTGTATTTGCCAGTAAAGCACTTGTCTTTTGTCAGAGGGTTGCCTTATATTCCTCACTTATCTGATTATCAGACAGAGAGAATTTTTTACGTCAAAATTTTCACTTAGTTGAGACAGTTTCCATATGAGGAGTGCAGCCCCCAAACACACACTGACAATTTTAGATTCTGTCTAAAGAAACGACAATCGTTCAGTGGCTCAGAAACTCGCTAACTTCTATGGAACACAAAAATATTGAAAAATCCGCGCAGTATTGGCTAGGAAAGTAATTGTTTTCTGTCAGATATTTGCAGAAAGATATTTGGAAAGAGGGGTGACTTGACTTTGTCAGATTTCACAAATGACACTATAAAGATACTGAATATAAATTTATTTATGAATTACTCGATACAGTCGAATTACAACAGTTCTTTATATTCTGCAAATACATCGTTGTATTCGTTTTATGATCCATCCTAACAAAATTCAAAAACATACCATGCCTTTAATTACTGAATTTTATTGGATGAAATGAAATCGAAATACCTATCTTTCAACACATTCTCACAAAGTGGAAAATATCTGACAGAAAAGATTTTCTTTCCCTGACAGATATTGAATTACATCTGGCATCTATTTCTGCAACGTTCCTCAAAGCGGTCACAATTTCAAGTGCTAATTGTGATCAAATAGTGGATATTATGCCTCATACTTCAACTACCAAGCAATTGAATTCTATATTTCCGTTTTTGTCAATCACATTCAATTATCTTGATATAAAAAAAGAAATTGAAAGCCAAATTTCGTAAGTACCCTAACTCTTTTACTCAAAGTTATATGTTTTGATGAAGCACTACTGCTTTGCAATGGTTTTATTTTGTTTTGCTCGACCCCATGAATGACTTTCCTACCTATATTTCATCTCTCATCTGTACTACTTAGGTTAAGTGTAAGAGAGACCTAAACTAAACTTCGCCTATTTCGTACCGAAGAATTTATTACTGTTTTTATCATTTGATTTAAAATGACCATCTGCAGACATGTTTCCAGATTTTTGCATATCTTCAGTGCTAGGGTTCGTCGAACAACATAAGAATCCTACTGTCCCACCAAACAAATGGTGCCCTCCAAGCATTAATTACCCCTGATCCAGGAATTCAGTCGCGATTTACAAATATGTCAATTTCTGCGACTCACGATATGTCAATATTTTTATTTAAATCATATAATTTTCATCATACTCTTCGTATCGAACTTTGTCCGAAATAATACTGAATATTGCTTTCGTTGACGAATAAACCGCCAGAATTGTTTCCATATACAATGCAGTACTGACTTACAATCATAATTTTCGGAAGAAAATTTTCGATAACACTACTTGGCAGAAGCTCATCAAACTAATAATAAAAATGAATTAGGCAATCCAGACTTCTGCAGTCAACCTATACAATAGGTATAATCGACGGCAACAGAAAATAACTAGATACACTGATGATCGGCAAAACCATGTGGGTTGAGACATGTTTTGGCGTTGAGATTGGGATAACATTGCAAAGTAGTTCTTGTAGAATACTTTGCCAATAATCTATCAGTTTTAATTCAATTGTCGTAGGGGACAGTAGTTGTTCTCTGTTAGATACTTGTCGACGATTATACCTATTGTATAGGTTGAATGCAGAAGTCTGGATTGCCTAATCCATTTCTATCAATAATTATAATTTTGGCTTGTCTGTACTGTCACATGTACCGTAAAAGTGCCGATCGTATGTGAAGAGAAATTTGTGAAACATGGCAACGTTCAGTGGTCCTCACTTTATACATCTCATACTAATAATTGGGTTATACGGACCTCAGTTTGGTAGGATTCTGCAGACAAATAAACGGACCTCTCAATGATATCACGGAAGTATGGTCCTCACTTGGTTCCGATATACTCGTAAAAATCAAATTTGAACTGTTCAGTAATTCAAGCGTATATTAGAGAATCTTGGTGCCCCCCACTCTGAACAAGAACAGAAAAGGGTATGACGAGTGTCTAGCACCTTTCCTTCCAGTGGTCCTCGCAACGTTGATTTTACGGTGTGTCCTCAGTTTGATAGTTGGCGCTATATATATATGTATATATATATATATATATATATGTATATCACTTAGAATTCCCTTAGAATATTACCAAACCATATCCATTAATAAAAATAACGAATACACAGAAAGAAATATCAACACTGGAAGAGACTTGATCAAACACCATAGAGAAATAAATATTTTAACTGAAGATTGCTGAAAGTCCTTTCGAAAAATCACTTCAAAAATAGTAGGTATCTGGTTTCATCGTTCTTTAGTAACTTATACAAAAATTTTGGAAATTTCATCATTAAAGAAGTTACTTGAGAATAACCTACTTTATTTTATTTCGAATAATTTATGAAATCTCGCACTTTTCACATACTATACTTATCAATGCCTAGAAAGAGCAAACTGAAAGAACAAGAAAGTAATGTACTGCAAACAGGACAATTTTCAGTTCTTTAACTGGTTTTCCAAGTTTCCTAAGCCAATTTTTTCCTGACCCTTGGTTCTTGGGAATTCTATATGGAATTTCAAACCATCTCTGATGAACATCCATACACAACATTTCCAACCACTATCATTTAAAGCCCAACACTTTTTCTTTCCCAACATGAAGTGCAATCTTGTGAATGATTTTTTTGTACAGGAACCAAGACAGCATTGTCAACATGACAACTGAACTGACTGACATTCAAAACTATTAAAAGCAAGGGTGCCAATAAACTGAAATTGAACGTGCCACCAATTTATTCCTTACCGATTATGGTCCATTGGGAACGCAACATTTCTTAAAAGGCAGTTAGTTTCCATAATAACAACGTAAAAAATACTGAAAATTACTGGCAAACACAAACGAAAATCATTCACATTAATAAAAAACTAGACTGTAGAGTCGAATATGAACTATATGAAAACTCTAGAACAGTGTTGCCAGATTCACAAAACAATCCAGATATGACCAATAATGATTTCGAAAAAAAGAAATTCTAGTCTCGTACGGTTTGTCAACTGACAATATCTGATCATCCTGTATGAAAAACGTACAAGGAACACTGTTATAATATTTTCATCAAGGCACTCTTTGTAGCTTTCGAGAAAAAAATTCCCGCCTCGTACGGTTTGTCAACTAACAATTTTTTATTACCGTTTATGAAAAACGTACGAGAAATACGGATATAATATTTTCATCGAGGCACTCTCCGTCGCTTACGAGGAAAAAAATGTTCTCGCCTCGTACGGTTTGACAACTAACAATTTCTGATCACCCTGTATGAAAAACGTACAAGGAACACGGCTATAATATTTTCATCGAGGCACTCTCTGTCATTTTCAATAAAAAAATATTTCTCGCCTCGTACGGTTTGTCAACTAATAATTTCTGATTACCCTGTATGAAAAACGTACAAGCAACACGACTATAATATTTTCATCGAGGCACTCTCCGTCGTTTACGAGGAAAAAAAAATTCTCGCCTCGTACGGTTCGTCAACTAATAATTTCTGATCACCCTGTATGAAAAATCTACAAGGAACACGGCTATAATATTCTCAACGAGGCACTCTCCGTCGTTTTCCAGAAAAAAAAATTTCCTCGTACGGTTTGTCAACTAACAATTTCTGATTAACCTTTATGAAAAACGTACAAGGAACACGGCTATATTTTCTTCGAGGCATTCTCAGTTGTTTTCGAAAAAAAAAAATTTTTTGCCCCGATGAACTGTTTGCCAACCAACAAGCAAGCCGTCGTTTATCAAAACTATCAATGTTTCTAACATTTTATGACCCTGCACGGATTTTTTTTCCATACTAATTCTAATCTGTTCTGATTCACTTTATATGAATGGAAAACACATTATTAGTCATATCTGGATTTTTTTGTGAATCTGGTAACACTGTTCGGGAGTTTTCATATAGTCCATACTCGACAGTCTACACGTCGTAGGCATTGTCTAATTCTTTAGGCAATGTCGTAGGTGTGGATGGAAATGTGTGGGTAACTTCGAGCTAATTCCAAGAAATACGCGTACTCTTCCAAGAAATCACATTTTTTTTCTCCAAAAAGTTAGGTTTTTTTTCTAAGACATTACGTTTTCTCTGTCCAAGAAATTACATTTTCTCTTTCCAAAAAAAATTACGTTGTCTCTATACAAGAAATACGTTTACTTTATCCAAATAATAATTTTTTTTTCTGTCCAAGAAATTAGGTTTTCTTTATCTAAGGAATTGCACTCTTGATAAAATGTTACATTCCCTCAAGAAGAAAAAAAAACATTCTCTTGATGAAAAACCAGTTTTCTCAACAAGAGAAAATTATTTCAACAAATAGAAAATTACCCTTATCACCAAATTATATCAGTATTGAGCCCAAAAAATGAAAATACAGCGAACGGACGTGTACTGGGCATATAGAAAATCAATTTTCCATTTGCAGAAAAAAATTGTTCATTTGATTATTTTGTCTTTTATGGCATTTCAACACATGAATAGGTATGACAATCTGAGAATGAAAAACCAAAGCCATAAGGTTTGCACGTACTCAAAGGGTTGAAATGGGGGCGCGATCTTGTAAAAAATAGTTGGTTGCTGATGCATTTTCTCTCTTATGGCAATCGACAGAATGAAATTTAATATTGTTAGGAACCCGACAAAAAATTCCCATAAGACGGTCAGTTATTATTGAGGTCAATTTTCCGGACGGAAAATTTTGTGAAATTTTTTTTCGTTTTCCGGCAAACTTTCTCGTGAACGAAATAATGTGCAATAAGAATTTGTTAATGTAAAAGTCTGTTATCAAAAAGCCATAAGTCTAGTTCGTGCTATATGAAACTGGAAAAATCAAAGGAATTTTTGTTCATTTTCTCGTTTATGGGAATTGGCATGTAGGAAGAAAAACTGATTTCAAGACCAGGCAAAAAAGCCATAAGTCGGAAGCATGATTACGAAGTTTTATACAGTGAGGTCCTAAAGTAATGGGTACATTAATTTTCTACGTTATTATTTTTTAAGAAAAATCCTGAGTCACGTCGAGTTATGTTTTCGAAAAGACACTCTGTGACATAAAAAATTACCCCTCCTTCACCCCCATCAAAGTTACAGCCAGTCACCCAATGTTTTGAATGGATTAGTGGGTCAGTTGAAAACCATCGATGAGATTCACCAATCCATTGAAGAACAGAATTTTTTGAGGTTCCAAATATTTTCAGAAATTCCAAGAAACCCATGTTATGGGTAGTTTTTAGAGAAACCGAGAATGATAATCTAGAAGATCAGCCCATCTTAAGTTACTACGGTACTTTTGTTTGTCCAGTGCTAGGATATGAGAGACTTGTGCACACAATACATACAGTGTGATATGGTTCCTTGGATACGCAGGAACCAACAAAATATTACATTTCTTTCTGTTCACCATTTTAATTGTACCGAAAACACTGCAAATTGATTTCAACATTGGTCTAGAACTAATTCTAATCTGGAAATGAGTTTGATTTTTCATTTTTGACATAGAAGCAATTTATTATTCTGGAACTTTCACTCCTTACGAGTGAACTTGGCCTGAAGGGTATGCCACTATAAAAAACGCGACGGAAACTCTGCCTCTGAGGTAGTGGGGAAACGAACTGGTGTTTATTATTTTCTCCAATGTAATTATTTTTTTTACTAGAATTCGACGTCAAAATTTTACTATCGAGCCCTAGGAACAGAAAATACCCCACATTGTGGAAAGTTGAAGTGTACCTAGATATTGCTTACTGCTGGTGACAATGTTAAATCTCATCAATATAATGTATTTGATACGAAATATCATGATTTCAAAATTATGTATTCGGACACAAAATTTCTGGATTTAATTTTTGAATGATTTTTTTTTATTGCAGAAAATGTTTCTCTCTTTGACAAACAATTTCTCCATTTGAAATGCGAATTTTGTTTTCTATATATATAAATATATATATATATATATATATATATATATATATATATATATATATATATATATATATATATATATATATATATATATATATATATATATATATATATATATATATATATATATATATATATATATATATATATATGAATGAAAGATATTTTTACGATATACACTTTCGTTTATTTCAGACGTTATTCTGAAGATTCACAATAAATTACGAATATTTCACCACTTTTCTCATACACCCGTGTCAAAGTCATCAAGCATTTTACAAAAGTGTTTACAAGTTTTTACATTTAGTATTTTAAATAAACGGTATTCCATCTAACCAGACGTTGGAGTTAGAAGGCTAGTGCGTTGCTGTTCAGAAGATTTGAACGAATCTAACAGTTTTGGAGAGGTTTTTTTTTCGATGTCAAAATTAGACGAATCAGTCAAAGAGAAAGTGAAATGTAATTTATGCAACAAAAGTTTCAAACCCAGAGGAATAAAAATTCATGTAAGCAAATCCCACAATGAACTTTCCAATTCCAGTGGAGAAACACCTTCAGGAAATATTTCTTCTCTCCACAACCTTTTGACTACGTTGAAAAGACATACTATAATCATAAAAAGGATACCTAAAGCTACGAGATTACTTTCTGCTACTGCCTTTGCTAAATCGATTGATGAATGTGTGAAGAACAACCCACTAGATACCTGGAAAAATCTCTTACTCTTTGCTTACAAAAATTTCAAGATTCCTACCGCACAAAATAGAAATAAAAAACTATCTCTGAGTTCTATTATCAGAAGGAATTTAAGTGAACCCAGTCATTCTTATTTCGATTTGGATCACACATCGAAAGTTTCATTTTCTGGGACAAGTTTAACTAGACGTGTAATTGGTAAAGTCTCTGATGGAGACCTTACTTCGGCTAGCAGATTACTGTGCTCCACAGACACTGTGGCAGATTTCAGTGAAGAAACTCTGAAGGAACTACGAAGCAAACATCATTCTTCAAAACCGAATAATGTCTTTCCGAAAGAAGAAGCCAACAATAGCTCACTCGTGGTATCGACAAAAGATGTTCTTGAAACAGTTATGACTTTTCGAACTGGATCAGCTGGTGGTTTAGACTCACTTAGACCTTCCCATCTACAGGATATGATAAGCTATAGTTCTGGATCTTCAGCAGTATCTCTTCTGTCATCTTTAACTAACCTATGCAATATAATGCTATCAGGTGGTGTTCCTCTGGAAATATGCCCAATAATTTATGGAGCTTCTTTATGTGCACTACAGAAGAAAAATGGAGGTATACGCCCGATAGCAGTTGGCATGACCTTTCGCCGGTAAGTCTCAAAAATAGCTTATCGAAAAATAGAACATTCTCTTGGCAATCTTTTCCGCCCTTATCAATGTGGTTTTGGAACTCCTGGGGGTTGTGAAGCTATAACTCATTCTGCTCGCCGTTATATTAATCAACATAATACTCCATTTCAAAAAGTTTTATTGGAAATTGATTTCAAAAACGCTTTCAACATGATCCACAGAGATATTATGCTTCAAAAAGTTATGGAACTATACCCCAAGTTTATCCTTTCATTTCCCAATGTTATCGACATCCAAGTTTTGTAATGTTTGGCGAAGATCTGATTTTATCTGAACGAGGAGTTCAACAGGGTGATCCGCTAGGTCCAGCATTATTCTGTTTATCAGTCGATCAATTGACAAAAAGCATCCAAACTGAATTCAATAGCTGGTTTTTTCAAGATATAATCAGTAGATCCCAAGAACTTGGACTTGAATTGAATTTCAATAAATGCGAATTGATTTTTCTAGATAAACAAGATACAATAATTATCGAAAAGTTCAATGCAGTGGCCCCAGGAATCAAAATTTTGGAAAAATCAGATTGGTTTCTTCTTGGAGCACCTTTATCAGATGATGCTCTGTCTGATAAACTGAATACTCTCTCGCTGATGACATCACGCCTAAATGATTTACCAGCACATATAGCTTTCTACTTATTGAAAAAATGTTTAGCAATCCCTAAACTGACCCACATACTCAGATGCAGTCCTGCTTGGAGTGATGAACAAGATCTACGGAACATTGATAACGAAATTCGCCACTCTCTTGAAAAAATAACAAACAATATTCTAGAAGAAGATAATTGGCTTCAGGCAACCCTGCCAGTGTCCATGGGAGGTTTGGGTGTTCGATCTTCACTTGCAATCGCTTTACCAGCTTTCCTCTCTTCTGTTAACAGTGTCTGTCATCTGGTTGATCAAATCTTACCCGACTCCTTCTCAGATATCCCTGATTATTGCTATAATGAATGTGAAGACATGTGGTGCACTAAAACCGGTTCCTCTGTTCCAGAAAACAAAATTTCACAAAAATCTTGGGATTTTCCTCTGATCGAGTTATCATTTAAACAACTCCTTGATTCAGCTACAGACTTCCCAATTGAAATGGCTCGTCTCAAGGCAGTGAGTACAAAAGAATCCGGAGCTTGGCTCAACGCACTTCCCGTTGCATTCCTGGGAACCTTATTAGATGATGAATCGTTCAGAATTTCCGTTGGTCTACATTTGGAATGTTCTTTATGTATTAGTCATACATGTCGTTGTGGATCCACCATCACAGAGAAGGGAACCCATGGATTGAGCTGCAAATTGAGTTCGGGACGTTATTCCAGACATTCCACTGTGAATGATCTAATCAAACAAGCTTTATCAACCTTTGAAATTCCGTCTGTACTAGAACCTTTGGGAATCAGTCGAGAAGATGGAAAGCGACCCGACGGAATGTCTCTCATTCCATCACCTGTGTCGATACTGTTGCAACTTCTCACATCGAATCAACATCAAGAGAAGCTGGTGGAGCTGCTGAATCAGCAGAAAAATCGAAATTGAGAAAATACCGAAATACCGAATCGAAACTTTTGGTGTTTTTGGAAGCTATGCCACCGAATTTATAAGAACCATCGGACATAAACTGATAAAGAAAACAAATGATGCTAGGTCTGGATCCTTTTTTATACAGCGTATAAGTGTAGCAATCCAGAGAGAAAATACTGCTTCCTTATTGGGTGCCATTCCTACCTCTCAGTGTTTAGATGAAATTTTCATTCGCCCACAAAGGATACCAATCAATAAATATGTTCAGCAGGTCGATTTATCGCTTTCTGTAGAACT
Organism: Chrysolina oricalcia; assembly: GCA_944452925.2. Taxonomy (NCBI): domain Eukaryota; kingdom Metazoa; phylum Arthropoda; class Insecta; order Coleoptera; family Chrysomelidae; genus Chrysolina; species Chrysolina oricalcia. Next base: position 31,938,581 of record OX101824.2, read on the forward strand.
CATCCAATTCAGTTCCCAGCTGTATTAACGCGAGTTCACTATCAGGACACTAAACTAATAGAGACAGTAATGAACGCAGTATAAACTTCAACACCATCAACCCTATTATAGAAAATAGTGCCGTCAACAAACTCGGTCTTAATGGTCTTAAAAAAAAAAATTGTTTTTACGAAACTCCCAGGTTTTCGGAGAAAACCCCTCAAAAGCAGAGCTTGTGCGAGCAAGGGAGATCCGGGACCTACAGTTTAAATAAAAGTAGAATCCGAACCACTTCAGGCTCAGTGACACACGACCGGGAATCGAACCCGCACCGGCTGGGTGGAAGCCAAACCCTCTAACACCTCGACCACTTCGCTTATAAAATATTGGCAATACTTGTTTTATGAACAGTATTATCCAGTGTTTATCTAATACAAGGTGGTTGTTGAAGTATGTGAAACAGGATGCCTACTTGAGAGATATAAACGTGAATATGTCTTGTACGAAAGGAGCTTTGATCAAATAATTTGCCCAGGTGATCGAGAAACTATGGTCAGAAGATTCGTCAGATCGAGTTGTTAATTCAGCCTCATTGAAATGTCAAATTCAACGATTTGCACATCGCTTTATCGGATTCGCCAGCAAAATGCTCAGGAATTTTTAGGGTACTTGCTGGAGGGACTACATGAAGATGTAAACAGGATTCAAGAGGAGCCTGTTGAAATTTTGACAGATTTTGATGAGAAATCAAGTGACAATGAGAAAGCTGAAGAAGCTTGGACGAGATTCTTGAGGATGAACAACTCCAAGTTTATAGATAACTTTGTTGGCCAACTAAAATCTGCATTAAAATGTACACATTGTGGTCATTGTTCAGTCACGTTCGATCCATTCTGGGATCTCTCCCTACCGATTCCGAAAAAAAAAGAACAACTTAGTCTGTCACATTGTCTGGATTACTTTACTGTAGAAGAAATTTTGGATGGTGACGAGAAACCTACTTGTTCGAAGTGCCAAGAGAGTCGAAAGTGCACGAAATCCATATCTATTCATAAATTTCCAGAAATTCTTGTGATCCATTTCAAACGATTTTCTTCAACAGAAAGAACAAGAGACAAAAATAATATTACCATCAAAATTCCTGTAAACGGATTGGATATGAGCAACTATGCAACAGAAAATGCAACCCCTCGTGTTTATAACCTATAAGCTGTATCCAATCACAGTGGGACTACCTATAGCGGACACTACACGGCTTACTGTAGACAAATGTATAATGATTCTTGGGTGTCACCAATTTCACCAACTTCACTTGTGGGCAGAGAGGCATATGTTCTTTTCTACGAGTCCTGCTAGTGTACCCTTTTATTGTTGTTCTTTTATGTTATTTATTTATTCATATTATAAATTTTTATACTTTAATATAACGTCAGTTATGAAAAAAAAAAATTCCAAGAAATGATCTCCGAAATACCATTTCAAAACACCTACACTGCTGGTCAATCCTATCTTGGCCACAGTGTTTATTAAACAAGTAAACGCAAACAATTTCCATTGGCAACTTCGAACCACACGTTAGGATTCTTGTTGTGTGTTTTACTAGATTTCGATTATTCAAGAGTGTGATTTCACTTGATTTCAGTAAGAATCTCAAATTTTTAATTTTTATATTGCCAGCTGCTTAAAAAAAATATCTGGTCATAGAAAGTGGATAAAATTTCTCAGCCGTATTGGTGTTTGCATATCAAGTACAGTGGTGAAAGAAAACTCCTACCTCAACGGAGTTAAAGTCCAAAAAATGTTCAAAAAAAAGTGGTTTTAGTGAATTTTCATGATGTTTGCAGTTTTTTTATGACTGAATCACCCTGTATTCTTTGGAGTTTATGATTAAATATTCTGGAAAAATTAAACAAACATCTTAACTCAACTCAAAAATACTGGGTGTCCACTTAAACTCCACTGTGAATAGTTTCTATAATTATGGATCAACTAGTATAAACTATGGGCATTTCAGTTTTATTTTTAATATAAAAACAAGGTATCTAGTAAAAAATGCCATTTTGCAAACGTTCTCTCTCAGGAACTGTCATATTTTATACTGTCAAAATTGGACATGCATGCAGTTGCGGATAACCCTCCCACTATAAATATGTAATGTTACAAAATATTGCCACAATATTATGTATGGCTTGCCATCGTAAAATGATAATATAATATTGCATAAGGCTTATTGCTATATTTACATTTTTAACATAACAAAAGAAAACTACAGACAAGTTGTTTGTAAGTTATAAAGCAAGCTATTGATTGAGTTTCAAATGCAATGTTACATGATCCATGAAAGTTCATTGTGAATGCAACATTACAGAAACTATCTACGAACAATGTGAGTGCAAGTTGTATTTGGAACTATCGAACAAATTCAAATCGCAATGTTGCACTGAGTTTGAGATTCCATGATATTTACAACCATATATGAGCTAACTTCAAACAATATTGACAGTATTTAGAAAACATTTTCAATTTTCGATTGCATCATCGCAGAAATATACGAAATTATATGGTAGGACAATTTTAAATGGTAAGTATAAAGAAACTTGAAATAATATTTCATCTATCAGGAAACCAACCAATTTTGAATTTCCCGGTCTTGATCAGACGCCACCTAACGGGGCGACACCCAGATCATAGACAAGAACGCGCCTCGCGCCATAATGCTTTTATTGCTATTGTAAATTGTATTGTTGTTGTGTGTCGTGCTGTCGTGCCTTTGCGTTAGTTTTGTGTTGGATACTTTCATTCGTTCTTTACCTAGGTAAACATTATTGTTTACCTTCCAAGAGTTTGACCTTCAATGTTGTGACGTCAGACGCAGATGCCTTATACTAAGGAACTAGGGCAGATAAAGTCTGACATTTCATAAGGTAATAGTTATATATGTATCAAGGGCGTAAAGTAGGCGTTTATGGCTTGCGGCGTGGATGATGGCCCGATGGCGTTAGCCGAGGGCCATCACACGCCGAAGGCCTTAAACGAATTTTACGCACGTGATACATACAAAATTTTATGCACTAGCGGTTTTATAGCGCGAATCACAGATACTGACTTGAATTGCAATAGTCTACACGTTTCATACGTTATGCATACAAGGGTAACATAATATGAGGAATGTGAAACTATAGTAGCTGAGTGCTATATTCGAGAATCTATTTCAAATAAATATTATTTATCACCGAAAAAATTGCCAACGATTATGAACAAATGTTGGAAAGAGTATTGCTCTATTGAACTGAAATGATTCTAATTCGTGTTAGGAATTGCATCAAATGATGTGTGAGTATAGACAATTTGAGAATTTTGTCTACTTTACGGCCCGCCGGGCCATAATGCGCCCGCGGGCGGTAAAGTGCCACTTTACGCTTGCTGAACCGGGCGATGAAGTGTACTTTACTGCCCGCTAGTGCATAAACTTATTTTTGTGAAAAAATCTGAAAAGAATTTCCCTACAACAAGGAAATATCAAGTTCTAACAGAGTTTACCCCATAACTGTTTATTCAAGACTTCTGATTTCTCACCTACTTTCAATGGTGAACAAGTTGTACTTTTCAAAATTTTAAAGTGAAAAAAGGGAAAAAATTACAGGAATCCAACAACTGATAATACATGATTGCCAATTAAAACGAGCTGATGAACAGATATTCGTAGGTAATACCGCAAGTTGAATTTGAGAATCAAATTATGTTGCTTGGCAACCACACGAGCGCTTGCGCGAGTGTGGTTACCTCGGGTGCGTTCGTATATTAACTCCCAAGAGTAGAGTAAAGTTTTGGAAGGTTTCATAAATATACTCTGGAGTTAACTACTATTCAGATAATATTCGAACGGACGAACGGAGTTGTTTTGAAATGTTGAAATATAGGTTATGTTGAGGTACTCTTCCATACTTCCATTTTGGTACTGGGGTGCAATTACGAACACTCGATCCGTAGTTAGTTTGACATATGTCAGATTTTAGCAACTATGAAAACCAATACAATTCAAAATATATTGCTACTTGAGTCGATATCAAAGGTCTATATGGTAGATATAATACCATTCTATCTCTATTCAAAGAAATTTCATAATTTCGATTTCGTTTCGAATTGTTGTTAAAATTGTTATTTCCGTCAACCGATTGCACCCCTACGCGCAACCCTCGGAAGTCTTCGAGAGACTTGTGTGAGCTAGGGAAGAACATACATCGTTCTAGCCTACGCATCGTGACAGCTCTCTTATCGAGTGTTCATAATCCCACCCCTGTTTTCTGTTTTATTGAAAATTGCCACTTATATGGTCTTTCCTTACTCTAACAGATGTGTGCAGTGTGAGTGTGTTAGTGCGATCTGCGTCATATGGCGTCATATGCGTCAATCTGCGATCGGGTTAAAATTTACCTACCTATTTTGTAGAGTTATGAGAGTTAACTCCATGACGAATACTCGGGTATTTTCGAACGACAGTCTTGGAGTAAAATAAACACAACTACACGATTTTCGAACGCAATTCCGTAAATTCTACTCGATGGAGTTAATAATCGAACGCAACCCTAAAGCAACATAATTTGATTCGAAACCGAGAAGGAATTTACGGTAATCGCCGATAACACGAGTTGTATTTGTTAAGATTATTTCATGAATAAAATTGAAACCATTTTTATTTATTTACTATTCAATTTAACTGTTTTATAGGAACATTAATCCCGCATTTAGTTCTGAAATTATGCAACTAACAAAACATTTACTTGATATCCAATGACAGTGACAGAGCGCGTCATTCGTATTTTTGTCATTGCATGTCTAGTCTACTGCTGAGGTTATGTTTTGATAACATTTTATGGTCGATTTATGCAGCAGTCATAAGTCATAAGTTTTAAGTCATAAGAAAGAATACTCGTCAGTGATTTGTTGGAATATACGGACCAACCAATCATTGACGAATATTCTTCCTTATGACTTATTACTTATGACTTATGACTGCTGCATAAATCCACCATTAGTGAATTGATTAATCAACAAGTATGCAAAATTTGTCGAAAATTGTGAAGTTGATATGAATTAATAGTGAGTGCTTATTTAGTTTTGGTCAAAGTTTGGTGTTGTGTCATTATAGCAGCTTGCTAGTGGTGAGTTTTTGTTTTGATAAATCAGGAATCGAACTACAAAATCGAAAACACATCATATACATATCCAGTAGCCAATCATGAGCCGAACTACAAAATCGAAAACATGATGTTTTCATTTATCAACACAAAAATTTTAACCAATCATAACACGCTATTTTAGCATAAGTGAAATAATCTCTGTAATTAGGCAGTCTCTATGAAACACTTTTCCAAGCTGATGAGACAGATATTGGTAGGTGTATCATTCATACTTCAGAAAGTCAGATATATATAGGGATGTAATATGCCGAAATTATTTAATCGGTAATCGTAAAGAGCTGGATGAACAGATATTCTTTACGTTTAGCCAATCTCAACAATACAGTTCCAAGCTGGTGAACAGTTTTTTTTTTTTTTAAATTTGTAAAATTTGTTTTTACGAAACTCCCAGGTTTTCGGAGAAAACCCCTCAAAAGCAGAGCTTGTGCGAGCAAGGGAGATCCGGGACCTACAGTTTAAATAAAAGTGGAATCCGAACCACTTCAGCTCAGTGATACACGACCGGGGATCGAACCCGGACCGTCTGGGTGGAAGCCAAACGCTTTAACACCTCGACCACTTCGCTGTCAAAGTTATTGGAAGATGTATCGCTTATACTTCAGTAAGTTACAGGTAGGAATTAAAATTCTTGAAATATGTGACTGGTAATCATAAGAAGCTGAATGAACAGATATTCTTCATGAATAGTCAATCATGATAATACATTTCCAAGCTGATGGACATCAGATATTAGAAAGTGCATCACTCATAATTCAAGAATCAAGGAAAACTGGAAAAAAGGAAATAATTAATTAAATGTGAGTTTGAGGATATACTGTTGCTGTAACGCTTTGTATTAAATAAAAATGTCACACAATGTTTACTAAAAACTGCATCAAAAATAACCAAACTCAGGTAATACCCTGTATACGGCTTGTGAAATAACAAAAAAAAATTATTTAAGAAGCAAAGTCATTCATTGAAATTATGAAAAAGAAAAAAATCTACTAGGAATTTATTTTATAAACAGAAAATTGGATTAATTTTTTCATCATTGAAAAGTAATGGTGGTTGGATGAATCAAACAGCTTTCAAATTCATCATTTAAAATTAAGGAAAACAGACCGGCAAGCCTCCACCACGTGTCGCAACTTAGAACTCGCTTGGCTTTTTGAGATGATTTTTAAGCTGTTTTCACCCAACTCACATTCATCCAAATAATAAAAGAATTCATTTCAAACAAATTAATATTTATTGCAACACAAAATGAAAATAAAAATAACAAAACTGCTACAAAAGACTGAACAAAGAAACTTATCAAAGTATAGATATAAATAAAAATAACTTACAATACGCTGCCAACCAGCAGAGCCACAGATGGGGAGATGTTAGACGAGTGACGAGTGATAAGAATGAAATCATGAATGAATCTTGACCTGCCCAAAAGGTGTATTTATAGAGAAACAATATGATGAGCTTGCATTTTTCATCAGGTCGCTGCACGGCATAAAAGTGCTTACCTTCTCTGCAAGTCTGTGAATTTCGAGCTAGTTTATATTTCTGTATCCGGTAATTGTATCAATTTTGATGTCTATGAACTTGAAGAATTAAACAATGGAATTATGAATACAGAGTGTTTTGATTTGAAAATTCAGAAGTTGAGGTTGAGGGATCTTGAAACTTTGAATTTGCTTAAATAGATTTTGATTATTTTATGATTCTTTTATATACTTGACAGTATTAGTAAATTAACTAATCTTGGTTTGCAAGTAGAAGCTTCAGTCAGCGATATGGGTTCCAACTTTTGTCAGCTGGCAACTTCTTTTGGTGTGACCACTGATAATTTTAGTTTTGTAGTTGGAGATAAAACTATTCTGTATTTGTTCGATACTTGTCATATTCTCAAGGCTACCAGAAACAAATTAATGAAAAATAGTGTTCTATTTGATGGAAAAACCACATCATGGTCATTTGTGAAAGAATTTTATAATCGTGATAAGCAGAATGTTTATAGGTGTGCTCCTAATCTCACTAACTCCCACTTGCATCATAATAATTTTGAAAAGATGAAAGTGAAATTGGCTTCTCAAGTTCTCAGTAATACTGTTGCAAGCGGTATGTATATACTCATATGAGTTTGAGAGCACTTTCTCCTAATGCATTTGGAACAATAGAAATCATTGAGAAATTTGACAAACTCTTTGATATTTTGAATTCCACTGACAAAGTCAATCCCAACATATTCAAAAATGTTTTCAGGGGTGATGAATACCAAATCACTTATTTGAATGAAATGGTGGTACATAATAGACATGGGCAGGATATAACAAATAAACTAAAGTTCAAGAATTGTTGGATTAAAACTATTAACGGCATAAAAAAGTTATGGACCACCTTGTCATCTCACAACTTTAAATACCTAAAAACCAGAAAAGTCAACCAAGATGCTGTAGAAATTTTCTTGGCAGCATTCGACAACAAGGAGGAAATTGTGTCAACCCCACTCCAATTCAATTTGAGAGATCATTCAAAAAACTTTATTTACATAGTTATTTACATAGTAATAATATGAACTGTAAAGATGACTTTGATCATTTATCGAATATTCAATCTGCAGATATCGAAAAAGTAGAAAATGAAAACGAACCCACGCCAGCATTGTCTCTTTTAGATTATGATTATAGAAGATATTCTGAATCCTTTTGTATATATGTATGTGGATATTTGCTTAAAAAAGCATTGAAAATTCACAGACGTCAAGATTGTTTAGACTATTCTAAAAAAATGTCAAGAATTAGACACTGATAGACTCTTAACACATTTCAAAAGTTTCGATACAGATTCAAGTATATTTGGAGGGCTGAGAATGCCACCTGAATACATTTTATTTACAAATTGGAACAAATATTTATTTCAACATATGAATAAGTATGCACAGGCGTTTCTGTCTCAAATTCTCATTTGAGTATTATGAAAATAGTGAAGTTTCAACATCTCTGTTCTCAGTTCCCTATATTGTATGTTTTGAAACTATTCATTAGGCTGAGAATATTTTATTCCTTGAAATATCTCAACCGAGACATGAAAAGTTTGAAAGATAAAAGTAGAAGAAAATTATGTATATTGTCACATATTTAATCAAGTATTTTAGACAATAATGTATTTATTTTTCAGGGTTCATGTATATTATGTTAGAAATGAATTACATACATGTACTCTACTTCACGTTTGAGATTGTTCTTTAATTTTTCAGACTGTTCTGAAACAAATCATTTGTTCAGCATAGATTATCAATTTGTAATTTTTATATAAATTTTTGGGTGAACGATTCAACTGACGCTGATAAATATAAATATTTTGGAATCCTTACATTTATTGAAGAATAGTTTATGGAAAATTCAGTCAGCTAAGTTATGAGACAACTCCCTATTTCTGTACAACATTCCTTGAGTTGTCTTCCGTAAAATATGTGTCATGATGTTCCTAGACAATATAGAAACTTTACAAATTCATACATATTTGACATATATGGTCTTGGTATAAATGACAGGAAATAGCATCAGTTCAGGTAGTACATTTTTTACATTGACTTTCATACCAAAATATTCTATTCGAAAATCTGAACAAATATTCCAGAATGAGTATAATCAATTATAAGTATAATAAATAAGTAGGCTAGACTCGTTTTTATTCGTTAACCATTAACCCAGTTTTGTTTCCATTCAATATAATGATCTAGCCTAAAACTGGATCTGAAAACAAATCTTTTGAATTACCTAATAATTACATTTGTTCAGTCAAAGTTATTTTTCCCAGTGTAGGTATATAGAAATAGAGATAATGTTCTACAATTACAATTTCTCAGTGTGAAAATAGATATAATCTGACATTTTCGAGGTCATAGAATTTTGACACACAGAGATCAAAGGTTCCGACAAAGCTGTCGTATCTGGTAAGGGTGTATGTAGTAGGGGTGTATGTAATCTGTGCCCTAACGAGAACAACGAATTCAGGCAGTAGCTGCCTTATTTGAGTGTACTAAGGGCTACTGTTAACTCCCCCCCCCCCTGTAACGTCGAAGACAGCCTGAAGAATTACTCAAGACTGCTTAGAGCTTTTATTGTTACCTGATAACACTGGCACTGCTTTGAGGTTGATTGTGCTTGCTAACGTAGTGTTATAAAGCTTTTACCAGCATTGTATGTAGGGTTGACTTTTGTTTGCTACCGTTCTGTCACTATAAGCCTAGGATTAGTTCTAACCGTCCTGTCCGTACTTAACCCGATCGCGATTCTTGCGCATGCGCATTGGCAGAAACTAGGTGGTGTATTAGATATTTAATAAATCACTTGTGCTAAGACCGTTTGCTTTAATTTTTGTTTCGTATCCAACCTTTTGCATCTGGTAAGCAGTCTTGCCTCCTAGTCAAGGTCAAGTAAAATCTGCCCTTCTGGCCACACTATTAGTCAGTACACACAGTGACCCCTTCTTACCGTGGCTCCACTAAGCTGCCCGGTGATGCTTCCCCACGTAAAATAACGGAGCTGGCGCTCGGGAAACCATCTGAGCATGCGCTAATTGTAAGAGTGTTAGGAAACCAACATACATTTTTAATTATTTTTCTTTCCCAATTCGATGACGGTTTGAATACAATTGGATCCTTCTCAGCCATCATCCTGGTTTTTTTAAGAGATGTCATCCCAAACTTTTGATTTTCTTCAGACCTAGGATATCTAATTCCACCATTTTATTCTATTGAATCTGATATCATCGTAATAAAGTTTTAAAAGTTTCTATGAAGTTTTCTTTATCTTCATCCAGCTCTGACAGAAAAATAAAATAAGAAATTGAAAAATTCAGTTTTTCCAAAATAATTCAACATCAGACCAGTTGATGGTTAATAACCTAATCATGGCCTCACTGTATATACACACATAGATATTATAACAAAATTTAGTTAGTCCTGATGGCGTCTGTCGCACCTGAATGTTTTTCCGGTCCCAATTTCTTTTGCATTAAGGCATGTCTGGTGATACCAACTATCACAACCAGAGGATAATATCATTTTGTGTCCGATATTTCTACAACGTTCACCAATGCAGCAATGTGAGAAGGTACTCTCATTCCAATATTCATTAATCAACTGTGTGTCATCGTTGAAACGAAATTTCTCCAAGGCTTAGTTCCAAAACTTACCATGCACAGTAAAATTACTTAATGTCAAGGTAATAGCTCGACAGAGAACAAGCTGGGTTTTGGAACAGTGTCCGATCTTATTACAGCAACTGAAACTTTAATCGTCCATCGTTGTTTCCACATTGAAGGTTTTTTCATCATTCCCAGACACTTTTTCTGGTTCTACTTGAGCAACCTAAACCGAGATGTCTCCCACACTAGGTTTCTCGAGGGTTTTCACCTCAGCAATATCTGAAGCACAAATTTCTAAATACTTATCGGATTAATGGAGTTAATAGGAGCTTTCCAATTGAGAGCTTGCTACCCCTGTCCCATTGTTTATATAGAAGATGTTAGTCAACCTTATGAGATTATAATTGGATCAAAATGGATGCGACATGTAGATGGCGATAGTGAGCTCGCATCCAAGTCATGTCGGAACTTGATTGAAACAATGGGACAGCATTAAAATCAGGGTTCTTTGAAGGAACCTGCATTAAAATGAAGTCAAATATTCATGTTTGTAACTAATCACGCTACATGACACTCGCGTTTGCGTCCAACACCAATTACACAGGCACTGACTAATTATCTTACTTCTATATAAACAATGCCTGTACTACCCCTGAGATCACTTCAGGATCAGTTCAACTGAGAGAAATACATGTTATTTAATAGGACCATGTAATTCTTTCGTGGTCTGTGAGATCGCTTCAAGAGCTCCTCGGAGGCTCGGAGCTACTCACTGGGTCAATTGGAAAGCGGCTAATATCACCGATTCACCTAAAATTTACTTTGAGAATTATGTATCTATGTTAACACAAATATTTCATTTCGCTCAACATAATTCTATGACCATCTCTCTTGTAAAATTTATAGAAATCTATTTTAATGGACTAAAGCAGCCAGAACAATCAATTTGAAATTTGGTATAACGTAGTTTCGTTTCGAGGTTTTAAACAATTTTATGTTACAGTTGTTTAACACAGATATAAGAAAATGTGACACAATAACTGTCAGAGTAGATACTCTTCTACCCTCCTTTTTGGGAGGATACGATTGAGTAGCTGTGGTAAACCCCATTAGTTTTGGAACGTTTGACAAGCATAAAATAATTCTTCAGAGTAAGTTTCGAAACAGTGAGAGTAGACTCCAGGTAAGGGAGTAAGCATTTGGAACACAACCCAAAACTGGTGGACAAATCGGGGAAACTCATTATATTCTATACAGGATTCGACTTCCGGCAGTGGTAGAGGTCAGATGGCGGCCTCGTGGTGGAAGTCAGGTTAGTGTGTTGTAATATCCGCCGTCTAAAGAACGTGCTGTTATTACTTTATTTACCTTATTTACTGTACTATAGATATTTTGTACATTTTGATAGTATGAGTTGCTGTGAAAAAAAATAGGTTCACGTTGTTATTGAAAAAAAAGTTTATGACAAGAAAAAATAAAGATACAATTTTGACTTTAAATTTCAAATTATTTATATCATCTAAAATCGTCATTCAGCCTGATATTAAGGATTACCATACATTTTAGGTGAGATTATTACTGAACAAATGGTCATTCAGCCTGATAGTAAGGATTACCATACATTTTAGGTGAGATTATTACTTAACAAATGGTCCTTCGCCGCCAACAGAACTAATCTGTGGTGAAATGTCCGAAAAACTTAGTTCGAGACGTAGTCAGAGGCTCAAGGAAAAGTCCGCAGAAGGTGTGAAGGTAACTTCTCAAGTTATGTCCTGTCCGGGGCTTTTGAAATCTCGTAGCTCCAAAACTGAAGGAAGTGAAACCATAAACCTACCAAAGACGGAAAGGAGCGAAACTCACCACAAGTCCAGTCCGGCACCTTCAGATTCTCGGGGTTCCAGACTTAAGGGAAGTGAAACGTCAAAAACGTCAAAAATCAAGCGGAATTAGAATATTCTTTTCTTTTTTTTTCTTTGGTGTTTTTGGCATCGACTGCTATGTTCATTAGCCATGTGTTCTTTATAGGCCTTGTTACTAACTCCATTCGCCACCTTAGGAGCAGCACTGTTAATTGGAACGCAACAGTGAATCGTGCAGGACTCACCCTAGTCAAGCCACGAGATTTTAATAATTTAATCGGTTAAATTAAATTAAAGAATCCCAGCCGAACCAGGATTCGAACTCCGGACCTTTCGAATCAGAGTCGGACGCTCTAACCACTGCGGCACGCCCCGACACAATTGGAATATTCATTGAAGAAAAAGCAATTAGAACAAGAAGATCTTCAGAAGAAACGTGAACTTTTAGACATTGAGATGGCACTGCAATTATCAAAGTTAGAAGATGATGAGTTGAGTTCAGAGGAGGATGAGTTCAGAGAGTGGGTGAGTAAACCTGACATAAAGAAATGGATCACAGGAGAACATCCATGGAAAATTACAATGAATAGTGGTTCGTCATCGTCTTCAAATGTGGATAATAAGGTAAAGAATCATTTCTATGAATCAAATGCTTCTGAAAAATGTGGTTATAAACTATCTGATTCGCAGTTTGCGAGATTCTCAGCGCGACAGTCAATGCCAAAGGATTTACCAATATTCAGTGGTAATCTTTTGGAATGGCCAAATTTCTTTTATCAATATCGTAATTCTACTAAAGTATGTGGTTTCTCTCAAGAAGAGAACCATTGTAGATTACAAACTCTTCAAAATGTTGAAAGAATAATAAGCATTTTAGAAAGTAGATTTGAACAGGCCCAACAAATAATTTTTATGCTACTCAAAAAAGTGAAAAACTTTCCTATCGTAAAAGAGGAAAGACTTGACTTACTGATACACTTTTCCGATGAAGTTAAAAATCTTGTTGGAACAATCCAGTCACTGGATGGGAAAGATCACTTGCATAATCATATTCTAATGCAAGAATTAATGAATAAACTACCCAATTCTTACAAAATGATCTGGATTGAACATATAACGAACAAAAATACGTATGAATATAAAATTTTTGAATTCTGTCAGTGGCTCGATCAAAAATCTATGTCAGCTTGTCAAATCGAAATGCCAAAATGGACAGAAACGTCAAATGACCGAAATCATTATACAGGGGGCAAATTAGGTAAGAAAAATACGATTCTCACAACGGTGAACAAAAAAGGGTGTATCTGCTGCAAGAAAGACTTACATAATTTGAGCGCATGTGATACATTCAAGTCTCTTTCAATAAAAGAATGGTGAAATTTGTTTTTCTTATCTCGTGCCATTCCATAGTGTGTATACTTGTCGAAAGAATCATGTTTGTAATATTAACGATTGTAGAAAATATCATCACAATCTTCTACACACATTGGAGAATAATAATAATGATGACAGTTTGGAAGTAACGACCGTTCCCAGCGAAAATATCAATAGTGTAGAGATCAATTGCCATATTTCTACAGACAAACATGTCTTACTGAAAATTTTACCTATTATTATAAGTTATAATACAAGGTGTGTTGAAACTTATGCACTTCTAGACGATGCTTCAACGGTAACTCTCGTCGAGGAAGATTTGGCTAACGAACTGAAGCTTCAAGGACCTCAACAATCGCTTAGTATTCAGTGGACTGATAATCGAGTCAAGGAACAAGATGATTCAAGAATTGTCAGTTTTACGATCAGATCTTCGGAGGAAAGCTGGGAATTCCAAGTGAGGTATGCGAGGACGATGAAAGGTCTATCACTACCAAGCCAAACTGTGGAAGCGGGTGAGATATCTAAACAATACCCTTATTTAAATAATAAAATTTCTGTCTATGAAAAATGCCAAATCAAGAATCTTGATTGGTCAAGATAATTGGCCTTTATTGGTTAATAGGAAAATCATAACTGGTCCATGGAATGGCCCAGCTCTAAGTAAAACCTTACTAGGTTGGGTTCTACATGGAAATATTTGCTACAAGGCTGAAAATCACAATCCAGACAGCTTTAGATTTGTTTGTTATACTAATGAAAAACATAAAGATGATTTAGACTTATTACATGAGATCGTGAAAGAACAGTGGAAGATTGACAATTGCGGAATAAAAAGAAAAAAGAAATGAGAAGGCTATTTCAAAGGAAGCCAAAAGAGCACAATCAATTTTGGATAGGACTATGAGAAGAATCGGGGATAGATGGGAAACTGGACTTCTTTGGAGAGACGAAGAGGCAGTACTTCCAGAAAGCAGAGATAATGCAATGAATAGGTTAGCTTGCATTGAGAGAAAAATGGATAAAAACCCTCTTTATGGTAAAACATACGGTGATAAAATCAATGATCTCTTGGAAAAGGGTTACATTCGCAAACTTTCGGAAGAAGAATCACAGATAAAACCTCTTAAGACTTGGTATCTGCCACATTTTTCTATAAAAAATCCCAATAAACCCAATAAACTGAGAATTGTGTTTGATGCCTCTTCAAAATCAAATGGGATAAGTTTAAATGATTGTTTAATGACAGGTCCCGATTTGTATAATTCACTTCATATAGATTTCATTGAAAATATGAACAGGATGTTCATAAAGTCAGTTGTGGAATCATCTGCGACTGAAAGTTGGAATTTAGTCGCTGTTTTCCATCGTACAAGATAACCTCCCTTGGAAGGGATTCATATTTTAAAGAGAAACATTCTCAATTGAAAATTGAATCAATACATGACTCCTCTGGAAATGGAAAAAACCCTACAATAAAATTGAAGTTACTTTTTTGTAATATCTAACAGAAAACAACTACTTCCTCGGCAAAAGCCACGCTGGACATTGAACTACATCTGATAGATATTGAGAAAGACCCTATATAACAGGATGTTCATAAAGTCAGTTGTGGAATCATCTGCGACTGAAAGCCGCGATTTTCTGTGAGTGATACTTCTGAATAACATTCTCCCTTATCTCATTCATAGATAAGAATCTCCAATGGAAACTGGACATTTAATAAATAATCAACTTCAAAATGCAAATTTTCACTTTCAGATTTTTTCTTCAAATTATATAGGGTCTTTCTCAATATCTATCAGATGTAGTTCAATGTCCAGCGTGGCTTTTGCCGGGGAAGTAGTTGTTTTCTGTTAGATATTACAAAAAAGTAACTTCAATTTTATCGTAGGGTTTTTTCCATTTCCAGAGGAGTCATGTATTGATTCAATTGATTCAATTGAGATTGTTTCTCTTTAAAACATGAATCCCTTCCAAGAGAGGTTATCTTGTACGATGAAAAACAGCGACTAAATTCCAACTTTTAGTCGCAGATGATTCCACAACTGACTTTATGAACATCCTGTTCATATTTCCAATTAAATCAACATGCCATACCCATGACAGGTTTTATGTCAGAAAAATATTTTCAAAGTTTCACCGCACAAGAAATAGACCAACAATTCCTCATTACAGTGTGAAATTGCTTCTGAAGATTATGTTTTCCAATTCTTCCGACCTCCCTGATGATCTTAGAAGAGTGAAATAGATTTTTGTCGACCAAAATGTATTGGAGGCCTAGCGAAAGTGATGCAATCCACGCGTCAATGAAATGAGCGATTTTCTGTGAGTGATACTTCTCCCTTATCCCATTCATAGATAAGAATCTCCAATGGAAACTGGACATTTAATAAATAATCAACTATCTGAATGAAAATGCAAATTTTCACTTTCAGATTTTTTCTTCAAGTTATATAGGGTCTTTCTTAATATCTATCAGATGTAGTTGAATGTCCAGCGTGGCTTTTGCCGGGGAAGTAGTTGTTTTCTGTTAGATATTACAAAAAAGTAACTTAAATTTTATCGTAGGGTTTTTTCCATTTCCAGAGGAGTCATGTATTGATTCAATTTTCAATTGAGAATGTTTCTCTTTAAAATCACTTCATATAATTCTGCTCAATTTCAGATTGAAGAAGTATGCATTCACCGGTGACATAAAGGGAATGTTTTAACAAGTTAGGGTCCGCAAAGAAGACTGTGTAGCTCAGAGGTTTTCATGGCGAGGAATTGAAAGAACCAAAGAACCCAGTGAGTATGAAATTGGGGTGGTCTTCTTTGGATCATCAAATGGCCCATGTCTCGCACAAGAAGCGAAGAACAGGAATGTTCGAGAATTCAGCAAATAATTCTCAGAAGCGTCAGAGGCAATCATCGAATATCATTATATGGATGATTACTTGGGTAATGCAGATTCCATTGATGAAGGTAAAATGCTCATTGATGATGTTATTCATGTTCATTCGAAAGGAGGATTTACCATTTGCAATTGGATTTCAAATTTTCCCGAAATTCTCAAATTTATTAATCCTGAATTAAGAGCTATTGACACAAAAATAATTGAATCAAATTCTGAAAATAATACCGAAAGAATTTTAGGTGTCTTCTTGGAATCACTTTGATGATACATTTACATTTCAAACCAAATTTCATAAAATTGATAAAGATATCCTAGAAGGTCAACGACGTCCAACCAAAAGGGAAATATTGAAAGTAGTGATGTCTATTTTTGATCCCTTAGGTTTTTTAATAACTTGACGATTCAGAGTAAAATAATACTTCAAGATATTTGGAAAATAAAACTTGGTTGGGATGATGAAATTACTGATGTATTGAATGAGAATTGGAAACTGTGGTTGTCAGATCTCAGAAGAATATCTTCATTCAAAATTCCGAGAGTGTATTCCACTCTAAATCGAAGCAAGTCAATAATTCACTTGCATTTGTTCTGTGATGCTTCAGAAAGATCTTATGCCACAGTGGCATATCTACGTTACCAATAAAGTGACGAAGTTCAAGTAGTTTTTGTTAATGCGAAGGCAAGAGTGACTCCTTTGAAGCAGCCTATTTCGATTCCCCGACTGGAATTGCAGGCAGTATTATTGGGAGCTCGATTAGGACATTATTTGAATGACAGTTTGAATTTGAAAATTCAACAGGTCATTTATTGGACTGACTCTAAAACAGTATTACACTGGATTAGATCTGAAGCACATAAAGTCTTTGTGGCTCAACGTTTGGGTGAAATCCAGAGCCTTAACGAAGAAAATCAGTGGAGGTATCTCACTTCTAAAGAGAACGTTGCTGATGAAGCTACGAAAAGGTACACAAATTTGGATTTCTCTACAAATAGTCGTTGGCTCTATGGACCAACTTTTCTTAAGCTTCCACAAGAAAGATGGCCAATAGAGACTCGATGGAAAGTGCTGATGAAAATATTCTGGAAAAGAGGAAGGAATGTGTTTTTGTAAGTACTCACAAAACAATAATTCCGATTCCATCTCCAAAATATTTCTCAAAATGGACTAAACTGAAAAGAGCAACTGGTTGGATGCTCCGATTCATAGAAAGGTGTAAAAGAGGTATTGGATCTGATAAAGTTTATAAAAAACAGATTCATTCAAAGAAAATCTCGAAAACTCCTTTCACACATTTAGAGAAACTAGATAATGATGAACTTTTGAAAGCAGAAAATCTTCTGCATAAAAAAGTCCAATCAGATGCGTTTTTCGAAGAAATTAATTGTTTACTTAACAACAATCCAAAAGAGAGTAGAATCTATTCATTGTCTCTCATTATAGATAATGATGGATTGATGCGCTTACAAGGAAGATTAGAAAATATGATGAATGCATGCGAAAATTTTAGAAACCCCATGATTTTAGACCCCAAACACAAGATAACTGAATTAGTAATTCAAAGCTATCACGAGCAAGTCCATCATCATCGACAATAAATTGTTGTCAATAATCTTAGACAAAAATAATGGATTTTACGACTAAGGCAAGCAGTAAAAAGAATTTGGGTACAATGTCAGGTGTGCAAAAACCGAAAAGCTGCTCCACGTGTGCCAATTATGGGACAACTGCCACAATGTAGACTTAAAAAAACCATACGACCGTTTATCAGGACAGGAGTCGATTGTTTTGGGCCTCTTATGATAACTGTCAAAAGAAGCCATGAGAAACGATATGGCGTAATTTTCACTTGCATGGCCACTAGAGCTGTCCATCTGGAAATTGCTCACGACCTTTCTACCGATAGCTTCATTCATGTATTGAGACAATTCGGATGTAGAAGAGGATTTCCAGAAGAGCTCTATAGCGATAATGGATCTAACTTCAAATCTGCCTAAGGAGAATTGCAAAAATGTCTAGAAAATCTAAATCAAAGCGAAATTATCAAATTTTGTTCACTGAAGAATATATCGTGGAAATTCAATCCACCTTCAAGTCCAAATATGAAGGAAATTTTGCAATTGAAGTACCCTCAGGAATATGTCTTACGAACCGTTATGATAGAGATAGAAAACATAGTTAATTCGCGACCTTTAACTCATGTTTCTCTGGACTCTGAAGACTCTGAACCACTCACACCTAATCATTTTCTGATTGGACCTGCGTACGCTGCAATGGCATGCACTGATTTGGAAAATGAAAATCTGAATTTACTGTCCAAGTGGAAACCAGCTCAAAAACTAGCTGATATTTCTTGGAAAAGGTGGACTCATGAATATCTACCATACCTAACGAAACGAAGTAAATGGAATCATTATACACCATCTATTTAAAAAAAAAAGATGTTGTCATCATAGTTGATCCCAATAGCCCAAGAAATATTTGGCCGAAGGGTCGAGTTGTGAATTTACATCCAGGCAAAGACAATCGGATCAGAATTATTGATGTTCAACAAGCCAATGGAACCATCTTGAGAAGACCCGTTTCAAGACTTTGCGTATTGAATGTTGGAAAAAGAAGAGAAGATTGAGTAATTGTTATTTCCTATCCTAGAACAATTACTGGGAGGGAGAGTGTTATTACTTTATTTACCTTATTTACTGTACTATAGATATTTTGTACATTTTGATAGTATGAGTTGCTGTGAAAAAAATTGGTTCACATTGTTATTGAAAAAAAAGTTTATGACAAGAAAAAATAAAGATACAATTTTGACTTCAAATTTCGAATTATTTATATCATCTAAAATCGTCATTCAGCCTGATATTAAGGATTACCATACATTTTAGGTGAGATTATTACTTAACACGTGCATTCACCCAAGATTTAAGTGTTTGTGAAGTCCGCCGTAAAACCATAGCGTAAAGGTGCCAGCAAAAACGTGCCAGCAAAAATATAAAAAAGTGCCAATATAAATGGGATTCAGCATTGCCTAGAGCAAGACTCTGCATTCCTCCGATACCGCTGCGCTGTCTACGCCGGTTAGAGGCTGGATGGGAACGGATTTCTCGCAGCGTGGCATGTCCAGATAGCGCCATTTAGGAAGCTCACGGACAAAAATTAAGAGAGAGAGATATTCTATACAGGGTCCTGCAACAGGGGCGCGGTCTTCCATATCTCCATTACGGTAAAGGAAAGATGGATGATTTTATGAGCAAAATGATATTATTTTCTGAGCCCTACAAAATGAAAATAATGAAACTTACATAGGGTTATCAGTTTTTTCTGGGCGGGTCTCAACTTTGTTTTTCAAATAGAAACCTGTATTTTCATAAGTTTTTTGGTTTCTACATGGAAAATAAATGGTACTTTATTCAAGTCTTTCTTTCGAAATATTGAAGGTTTTAGCATGACAGTTTTTTTTCCAAAATTGGTCACTCATTATATTAAAAATTATGAAGTTTTACAGAGTCCCATTAAAATTCGTTTCTGTTCAAGTAGTGTATGTACGTGACTCTCTCAAACGATTTATCTAAAATCGATCTGTGATATACAGGGTTCGAAAAACAGCTAGCCAAACATTGTAAATAAAAATTTGCAAAATCTTCTTTTTAAATGGAACACCCGGTATATTATCGATCCGTAAGAAGCGCCAACAAAGGCTCTACAAATTTCATTAGATATGTCCTATGATCAAAATCAATAGTTTTGTCTCAAAACGCTTTTTTTACATTCCTTCGCCATAATTTCAATGAATGGCCTTTTTAATGTTGACTGATAAGGATGTACAAAAGATATCTTGTTTCAATTATGTACATTTCTTATAACGTGGCCAAACATTTTTTTCAATTTTGTATGATACGTAGTCTCACATTATTCTAAATGGAAAACCTAGTGTTTCCATTCGATGCAGAATTTTACACACAAATCTCGTGCAGTATAAAACCGAACACGATTATAGAAAAAAAATTGAATATTACCTACTGATAAATCAATTTATTTCAGGTTCTGGTGAATATTCATTAATTATAAATTCTGGGCTTAAGCTCCAGGTAGTTATTTGAATTGTCAATTTCCAAATAACAAAACTGTAACAAGAAAAGTTCAATGAAAGTTAAATTGACACTTTACAAAATATGTTCTTGAATGCAGAGCTGAATTCTATGTTCGAAAGACCGTTCCACCCTGCGCAAGACTAGCAACTACCTTTAGCTTAAGCCCAGAATTTATAATTGATGAATATTCACCATAACCTGAAATAAATTGATTTATTACTAACAGTAATATTCAATGTTTTTTTTTGTCGTGTTCGGTTTTATACTGCACGAGATTTGTGTGTAAAATTCTGCATCAAATGGAAACAATAGGTTTTTACATTTGGAATAATGTCATATCATAACAAAATGAAAAAAATGTTTGGCCACGTTATATGAAATGTGCATACCTCAGGTTCCGATATTACTGAACAGTACTGCCCAGTGAATCTAGACTCTCTCCCCCAATACTTTCTATGGGGTGAGACAGATACCACATTTACTGGGCAGTACTGTTCAATAATATCGGAACCTGACCATATAATTGAAACAAGATATCTTTTGTACATCCTTATCAGTCGATTCAAATGGGTTTCGCCATAAATGAGGCCATTCATTAAAATTATGGAGAAGGAATGGGAAGAATATCCATGTTTCGAAAAAAGCGTTTTGAGACAAAACTATTAATTTAAACCATAGCACATATCCTATGAAATTTGTAAAGCCTTTGCTGGCGCTTCTTACGGATCGATAAAATATCGTGTGTTCCATTTAAAATAAAGAAGATTTTGCACATTTTTATTTACAACGCTTGTCAAGCTGTTTCTCGCAACCTGTATATCACAGGTCGATTTTAGATATATCGTTTGAGAGAGTCACGTACGTACACTATTTGACCAAAAACGAATTTTAATGGGACTTTGTACAACTTTATAATTTTTAATATAATGAGTGACCAATTTTGGAAAAAAAACTGTCATGCTAAAAATCTCGAAAACCGTCAATATTTTCGAAAGAAGGACTTCAATAAAGTACCTTTTATTTTCCATGTAGAAACCGAAAAATTTATAAAAAATACATAGGTTTCCATTTAAAAATACAAAGTTGAGACCCGCCCAGAAAAAACTGACCACCCTGTGTAAGTTTCATTATTTTCATTTTGTAGAGCTCAGAAAATAATATTATTCTGCTCATAAAATCATCCATCTATCCTTTACCGTAATGGAGATATGGAAGACCGCGCCCTTGTTGCAGGACCCTGTATACCTAATGTCATTAAAATATGAAGAAAATCTGTAAAGTGCAATATGAATGGTGCAACGAGACATTTCAAAAACATTTTCCTCACACTCCAAAATCGACAAACAATAGAAAGTCTGAAAATTGAATTCTCGAAATTTTGACAATATCATTTTCTCGAAAACGACTGAAAATATGGAAAAAATTAATGAGAACAAAGATATGGATTTTGATATTTTCCACATTAATCACTTTTTTCTCTTTATCCAATAGTAACGGGAGATATCGCCAAAACAGTAAAAATGAAGATTTTACACCATATTATGGAAAACAATGTGAAATTTTTTCGATAGGCAGGAATCGTTAATTCATCCCACCTGGTGCGTAGTATATGTGAGACAATTCCATGAGTTCTATCAGACATCCTATCTGTATTTCCTCTTTCTAAAACAGTTGAAAAAATAAACATGAAAATGTTCTATAATTTCCAGATTTCTCGGAAATTATTGGACATATCGAGTAACTTGATGGGGGCAAATATAAACTACCCTCATGAGGAGGTTGATTCAAATGTTTCTACGGTGCGTAGTATATGTGAGACAATTCCATGAGTTCTATCAGACATCCTATCTGTATTTCCTCTTTCTAAAACAGTTGAAAAAATAAACATGAAAATGTTCTATAATTTCCAGATTTCTCGGAAATTATTGGACATATCGAGTAACTTGATGGGGGCAAATATAAACTACCCTCATGAGGAGGTTGATTCAAATGTTTCTACGGTGGCACGGAATAAAGTATATTCTGAGCAATCATAATTATTATCCATTTCAATGAAATATCTCTACTGGAAAAAATCACATGTATAAACTACCCTTATGTGGGGGCTAATCCGAATTTTTTCTATGGTGGCACAAAAAGTACGTTTTGAGATACCTATATCATAATAATCTACTGTTTTAACGAAATATCTTCACTGGAAATCCTCGATCAGCAAAGTTTTTAAAAAAATCACATGTATAAACTACCCTTATGTGGGGAATGATTCTATGGTGGCACTGAAACTACGTTTTGACAATTCATGATCTGTTGTTTCAATGAAATATCTTCACTGGACAACTCGGTCTGCAAAGTTTTTTAAAAATCACAAGTATAAACTACCCTTGTGTGGGGGATGATCCAAATTTTTTCTATGGTGGCACAGAAAGTACATTTTAAAAAATCATAATCTACTGTTTCAACTGAATATCTTCACTGGAAATCCTCGGTCAGCAAAGTTTTTAAAAAAATCAAAGGTATAATACCCTTATGTGGGGGATGTTTCAAATTTTTGCTATGGTGGCACACAAATTACATTTTCAGAAAAATCATAATCTCTGTTTCAACGAAATATCTTCACTAGAAATCCTCGATCAGCAAAGTTTTTTAAAAATCACAGGTATAAACTACCCTTAGGTTGGGGATGATAACAGAATATCTTCACTGGAATTCCTCGGTCAGCAAAGTTTTCTAAAATATCACAAGAATAAACTACCCTTATGTGGAGGTTGATACATTTTTTTTCTGTGGTAGCACGAAAAGTACGTTTTTATAAATCATAATCTTCTGTTTCGAAGAATTATCTTCACTGGAAATCCTCGGTCAGCAAAGTTTTCTAAAATATCACATGAATAAACTACCCTTATGTGAGGGATGATCCAATTTTGTCTAACGTGGCACAAAAAATACGTTTTTATAAAGCTTAATCTACTGTTTCAACTGAATATCTTCACTGGAAATACTCGGTCAGCAAAGTTTTCTAAAAAATCACATGAATACTACCCTTATGTGGGGGACAATCCAAATTTTTTCTATAGAGGCACAAATAGTAACTTTTTGTTTATCATAATCTACTGTTTCATCAGAATATCTTCACTGGAAATCCTCGGTCAGCAAAGTTTTCTAAAATATCACAGAAAATAAACTACCCTTGTGTGGGGGTTGATACAATTTTTTTCTGTGGTGGCACAAAAAGTACGTTTTTATAAATCATAATCTTCTGTTTCCAAGGATTATCTTCACTGGAAATCCTCGGTCAGCAAAGTTTACTAGAATATAACAGGAATAAACTACCCTTATGTGAGGGATCATCCAATTTTGTCTATCGTGGCATAAAAAATACGTTTTTATAAAGCTTAATCTACTGTTTCAACTGAATATCTTCACTGGAAATACTCGGTCAGCAAAGTTTTCTAAAAAATCACATGAATACTACCCTTACGTGGGGGACGATCCAAATTTTTTCTATAGAGGCACAAAAAGTAAATTTTTGTTAATCATAATCTACTGTTTCAACAGAATATCTTCACTGGAAATCCTACCCTTATTTGAGGGATGATCCAATTTTTTTCTATGGTGGCACAAAGAGTACGTTTTTATAAATCATAATCTATTGTTTCGAAGGATTATCTTCAATGGAAATCCTCGGTCAGCAAAGTTTTCTAAAATATCACAGGAATAAACTACCCTTATGAGAGGAATGATCCAAATTTTTTCTATGATGGCACAAAAATTACGTTTTTATAAATCATAATCTATTGTTTCAACTGAATATCTTCACTGGAAATCCTCGGTCAGCAAAGTTTTCTAAAAAATCACAAGAATAAACTACCCTTATGTGGGGGACGATTCAAATTTTTTCTATAGTGGCACGTTTTTCTGAAGCATGATCTACTGTGTCAACGGAATATCTTCACTGGAAATCTTCAGTCAGCAAAGTTTTCAAAAAGATCAAAAGAATAAACTACCCTTATGTGAGAGATTATCCATATTTTTTCTATAGTGGCACAAAAATACGTTTTTATAAATCATAATCTACTGTTTCAACTGAATATCTTCTCTGGAAATCCTCGGCCAGCGAAGTTTTCTGAAAAATCGCAGGAATAAACTACCCTTATGTGGGGGACGATCCGTTTTTTCTATAGTGGCACAAAAGGTACGTTTTTATATATCATAATCTACTGTTTCAACAGAATATCTTCACTGGAAATACTCGGTCAGCAAAGTTTTCTAAAAAATCACATGAATACTACCCTTATGTGGGGGACGATCCAAATTTTTTCTATAGTGGCACAAAAAGTACGTTTTTGTTAATCATAATCTACTGTTTCAACATAATATCTTCACTGGAAATCCTCGGTCAGCAAAGTTTTCTAAAATATCACAAGAATAAACTACCCTTGTGTGGGGGTTGATACATTTTTTTTCTGTGGTGGCACAAAAAGTACGTTTTTATAAATCATAATCTACTGTTTCAACTGAATATCTTCACTGGAAATCCTCGGTCAGCAAAGTTTTCTAAAAAATCACAAGAATAAACTACCCTTATGTGGAGGACGATTCAAATTTTTTCTATAGTGGCACGTTTTTCTGAAGCATGATCTACTGTGTCAACGGAATATCTTCACTGGAAATCTTCAGTCAGCAAAGTTTTCAAAAAGATCAAAAGAATAAACTACCCTTATGTGAGAGATTATCCATATTTTTTCTATAGTGGCACAAAAATACGTTTTTATAAATCATAATCTACTGTTTCAACTGAATATCTTCTCTGGAAATCCTCGGCCAGCAAAGTTTTCTGAAAAATCGCAGGAATAAACTACCCTTATGTGGGGGACGATCCGTTTTTTCTATAGTGGCACAAAAGGTACGTTTTTATATATCATAATCTACTGTTTCAACAGAATATCTTCACTGGAAATACTCGGTCAGCAAAGTTTTCTAAAAAATCACATGAATACTACCCTTATGTGGGGGACGATCCAAATTTTTTCTATAGTGGCACAAAAAGTACGTTTTTGTTAATCATAATCTACTGTTTCAACATAATATCTTCACTGGAAATCCTCGGTCAGCAAAGTTTTCTAAAATATCACAAGAATAAACTACCCTTGTGTGGGGGTTGATACATTTTTTTTTCTGTGGTGGCACAAAAAGTACGTTTTTATAAATCATAATCTACTGTTTCGAAGGATTATCTTCACTGGAAATCCTCGGTCAGCAAAGTTTTCTAAAATATCACAAGAATAAACTACCCTTATGTGAGGAATGATCCAAACTTTTTTTATGGTGGCAAAAAAAATACATTTTTATAAATCATATTCTACTGTTTCAACTGAATATCTTCACTGGAAATCCTCGGTCAGCAAAGTTTTCTAAAAAATCACAAGAATAAACTACCCTTATGTGGGGTACGATTCAAATCTTTTCTATGGTGGCACAAAAAGTACGTTTTTGTGAATCATAATCTACTGTGTCAACGGAATATCTTCACTGGAAATACTCGGTCAGCAAAGTTTTCAAAAAAATCAAAAGAATAAACTACCCTTATGCGAGAGATTATCCAAATTTTTTCTATAGTGGCACAAAAATACGTTTTTATAAATCATAATCTACTGTTTCAACTGAATATCTTCTCTGGAAATCCTCGGCCAGCAAAGTTTTCTAAAAAATCGCAGGAATAAACTACCTTTATGTGGGGGACGATCCAAGTTTTTTTCTATAGTGGCACAAAAAGTACATTTTTATATATCATAATCTACTGTTACAACAGAATATCTTCACTGGAAATCCTCTGTCAGCAAAGTTTTCTAAAATATCACAGAAATAAACTACCCTTATGTGAGGGATGATCCAAATTTACTCTATCGTGGCACAAAAAAAATACGTTTTTATAAATCATAATCTACTGTTTCAGCTGAATATCTTCACTGGAAATCCTCGGTCAGCAAAGTTTTCTAAAAAATCACAAGAATAAACTACCCTTATGTGGGGGACGATTCAAATTTTTTCTATAGTGGCACAAAAAGTACGTTTTTGTTAATCATAATCTACTGTTTGAACAGAATATCTTCACTAGAAATCCTCGGTCGGCAAGTTTTCTAAAATATCACAAGAATAACTATACCCTTATGTGAGGGATGATCCAAATTTTTTCTAGTGGCCCCAAAAATACCTTTCAATAAATCATAATCTACTGTTTCAACTGAATATATTCACTGGAAATCTTCGGTCAGCAAACTTTTCTAAAAAATCACAAGAATAAACTAACCATATGTGGGGGACGGTCCAAATTTTTTCTATAGTGGCACAAAAAGTAAGTTTTTATAAATCATAATCTAGCGTTTCAACGGAATATCTTCACAAGAAATCCACGGTCAGCAAACTTTTCTAAAATATCACAAGAATAAACTACCCTTATGTGAGGGATGATCCAAATTTTTTTCATGGTGGCACAAAAGATACGTTTTCATAAATCATAATCATCTACTGTTTCAACGGAATCGTCAAAGTTTTTTAAAATCGCAAGAATAACTTCCCTTATGTGAGGGATGATCCAAATTTTTTCCATGGTGGCACAAAAATCACGTTCTGAGAATTCATAATCTACAGTTCCAACGGAATATCTTCACTGGAAATCCTCGATCATCAAAGTTTTTTAAAAAATCGCAAATATAAACTACCCTTATGTGGGGGATGTTTTCAATTTTTCCTATGGTGGCACCAAAAGTACGTATTCAGAAATCATAATCCACTTTTTCAACGAAATATCTTCACTGGAAATCCTCGATAAGCAAACTTTTGTAAAAAATCATAGGTATAAACTACCCTTATGTGAGGGATGATCTAAATTTTTCGTATGGTGGCACAAAAAGTACGTTTTGACAAATCATAATCTGCTGGTTCGATGAAATATCTTCATTGGACACCCTCAATAAGCAAAGATTTTCGAAATATTGCAAGTTGATTTGATTGTTTTCTATGGTGGCACGAACACATCGTATACAATTCAGTTTCAGAGTTCAGTTGAATTTTATGCATCCTAAAGTCCTGTTTCAGAGAATTATTTTCTGGTCAGCAAATTATCCACACTCGATGGAACATTAGATATTATGACAAAGAAAGCTAATATACTTGGTATCAGCTTATTGCAAATTGTTCCAAATTAAGTCTTTCTTCAAAAATGATCAATACTGCATTCATAAATTTAGATAGATTGCATATTTCTCTTAATTATTTGGTTGGTATTTTTTTGCAAAAAATATTAGTAATTTCTAATAGTATTACAATGGATTGGATATTTTATAACGCAATATTAATGCCTTTTGAAGGTTTTCTTAAAATCTCAATATATCATACTTGTAAATGGGACACATTGTTTTTATATGTACCTACCGGGTGGCTACGGAAGTATTGCCTACGGAATATCTCAGTTATTGTATGAAGTAGGTTTGTGAAATTTGGAGCGTCGATATAATGACATAAGAGCTAGAATTTGAGCATTTTGACATGTCGAAGTTAACTTCCGGTCTGACCGGAAGTAACATCAACTTTATTTTAAATGGAAACCCTATTTTTTTTTCTTTTCGCTTTATTCAGCATTCAATTCCCTTTCTAATGACATATCACAAGTTGGTATCTAACCAGAAACTAGATCAGAAAAAAATTATTATTGAAATTCACCGAGTAGGCCGTGGAAGCAAAATGAAAGCCAAAAATAGAAAAGTTGGCTATGGAAACCATACGTCACTTGATAACAGTTGCTACTACTGTGATATTTTATTTTCAATCGTCGGCGTTATAAAAAGCCGCCAAAAAAAAATATTGGAAAAATTGGGAAAAAAACAATGCTCTGTAGGTCCATAACTTAAATAGGAACATACAACTTTTTCTTGCCTGTACTATTCAGCATAACCATTCCTTTCTAATGATATAATAAAAAATAATTTTTTGAACTGAGATACCGAAAAATCCAATTATTATTCTTCAAATAACAAAACAGATTATCGCCATACGCAAAAATAAAATTAAAAATAATGTGGAATGATAAATTATATCCTATAGGTTCTAGGTTAAATAGGAACATAAACGTACTTGGTCTGTGCCATCGTCCATAGATATTCTAATATCTACCTATGGACGATGTTTGTGCTATTCAGAATAATCATTCCATTGCAATAATCATTCGAACCAAAATATTAACAAGTAGGCTGATTAAGATGTATTTTGGAATGAAACAAAAAAGAAATGAGAGCTGTCACGAACGCTGCTATCCATATTATTTTGACGTTCGAAGTAGTGTTTTTGATTCTGCCATTTTAAAAGGGTTTGGAAATCGAAATCAGTTAGTGGAATATTCAAAAAATGCCCCGTTATTCACGAACCGAACAAATTGACATGCTTCTCATTTATGGTGAATGTTTAAAAAATTCTTATGCCGCTGAACGATTGTATTTAGAGCGATATCCAGGGAGGCAGCAACCGTCAAGAAGGTATTTCCAGTGGCTTGAAGAAAAATTAAGAACTGAGCCTGATGTTCACGAAGACCAAGAAGCATTTGTTATTAATGAGGAAACTGAAATTAATGTATTAGCTTTAGTACAATATGATAGCATAATTTCCTCAAGGCAGATTGGCGCCGAATTAGCTATAAGTAAGGACTCTGCTAGGAAAATTTTGAAAAAACATCGATTGAAATCCTTCAAGTATCAGTTGCATCAACATTTGTATGAAAATGACGGTGAAAGGCGCCTGGAATATTGTAATTGGTTTCTTCGACAAAATGCTGAGAATCACCTATTTAACTATTATATCTTGTTTACGGACGAGTCAAGATTTACCAACAATGGATTATTTAACAGGAATAATACAAGGTAGGTACTGTACTTTATTTGGATTATTGTCGATAGTCGAAGTGTAAAGTGTTAAAAGTGTGAACGGTCTTTTGTTCCAGGTACTGGGCGATAGCAAACGAGCACCGGTTTCTACAAGGCGGCTTCCAGGAGAGATTTGTTGTGAATGTTTGGGCAGGAATAGTTGGAACTCATATTGTTGGCCCCATTCTTTTTCAAGGCCAACTAACCGGAGAGAGATACTTTAATTTTTTAACGAATGAAATTTCGGAATTCATTAACAACCTACCAGCGGAAATAACTGAGAGAATGTACTTCCAGCAAGATGGCGCCCCTCCGCATAATTCAAGAATAGCGAGAAATTATCTTCAAAATCGCTTTCAAGAGAGACTTATAACAACCCATGGCCCAGTCAGGTGGCCACCAAGGTCACCTGATCTTACTCCGTGCGACTTTTTTCTATGGGGGCATCTTAAAAATAGGGTGTATTCCACACAGCCTACAACTCTACATGAGCTAGAAGTAAAAATTCGTAGAGCTTTCCAAGATATCACGCCCCAAATGTTGAGAAACGTTTTACATGAAAATATCACCAGAGTCAATAAATGTATTGACGCTGAGGGAATGCATTTCGAACATTTGTTTTGAATTTATTTTATCTTTAATCCTATCAATTTGAATTTTTTTTTTTTCGATAAATCTGTTTTTTCGTTATTTGAAGAATAATAATTGGATTTTTTTGGTATTTCATTTCAAAAAATTACTTTCTATTATATCATTAGAAAGGAATGGTTATGCTGAATAGTACAGGCAAGAAAAAGTTGTATGTTCCTATTTAAGTTATGGACCTACAGAGTAGTGTTTTTTCCCAATTTTTCCAATATTTTTTTGGCGGCTTTTTATAACGCCGACGAATGAAAATAAAATATCACAGTAGTAGCAACTGTTATCAAGTGACGTATGGTTTCCATAGCCAACTTTTCAATTTTTGGCTTTCATTTTGCTTCCACGGCCTACTCGGTGAATTTCAATAATAATTTTTTTCTGATCTAGTTTCTGGTTAGATACCAACTTGTGATATGTCATTAGAAAGGGAATTGAATGCTGAATAAAGTGAAAAGAAAAAAAAATAGGGTTTCCATTTAAAATAAGAAAGTTGATGTTACTTCCGGTCAGACCGGAAGTTAACTTCGACATGTCAATATGCTCAAATTCTAGCTCTTATGTCATTATATCGACGCTCCAAATTTCACAAACCTACTTCATACAATAACTGAGATATTCCGTAGGCAATACTTCCGTAGCCACCCGGTATACTCATTTTATAGAAATTTATCGAAGAAGACAGAAATCTTTGGGAGATCGTTTGCTAACGAACAGTCGTTACCGACCGATGATGAACCCTTTACTCCCATAAACACCTAACTACGTAGGCTTATTATGGCAAGAACCTGTCAGAAAACAACTTAGCCAGGGGAGTAGTTGTTTTCTGACAGGTTCTTGCCATAAGGGTTCATCATCGGTCGGTAACGACTGTTCGATAGAAATTTATATTAGGACAAACTACCTATTTCAAATAAATATTATCATTACAACTGATTTTCTTTTAGGAAGATTTGAAATGGGCAATTATGTGGAGGATAATATAACCCCATGTTTCTACAATTTATATGCCTTATTAGTTATTACTACAGGCACAACACATTGTAGACACCCTTAGACAGGAAAGAACATGGTACAATTAACATTATCTTCAAAATCTCTTGCATGAGAACAGGCATACACTCTCTTCTAACAAGCAGTGACGCACTAAGTCACACCTCCAGGATGATATTTAGTCCTTCTATTTTTTCCTACATAATATATGAGCCCATAAAAGCTAAAAAAACTTATGATAAAATTGTCATACAAAATACTGCACCAGCATATACTGCATATACTGATGAAAGTAAACATAACTTAAATCATCCAGTTTTGTGTTAAGATTCAGCAAAAATGACTTTTCAATTTTGATACTTTGTACCTACCTGTTTTTGTATTCTAACCAGGACTATAATTCAAACAAAACAACAGCTGTTGTAGGAGAGTAGTAAGCCTATGAAGCAGTGTAGTTATTTAAATAATACTAGTACTGCTAATGCAATATTTATTGGGCCTAGCAAAATAAGACTACATTCTTTTAATATTTCAGATTTCCTTTGATGTACTGTCCCAAAATACACATCTGTATGATCAGAAATTGAATCATAAGTAGACTACAAATCCAATAATTTAGTAAACAAACTACCAAATCTAACTTGGATTTATGAGACATTTGTACTAACTTACAATGTTATTTATTTCCAATATTTTTTGTTCAATTAAGAAATAAATGCTAAAAAATGAACGATTTTTATTCACATTAATCAACTTATCGTGAATAGAGAAACTACTACTACGTAACACAAAAACTACTTTTTCAATAAAGCCTCATCTTGCATTGATAGTTGGCCTAACTTTTTGCCTATCCTTTCATGTATGTCGAGAAATTTGGCAACACACCTATCGATACAAACTGCTTCGCCTTTGGCAATTTCAGCATCTCCATAAACTGGTGGAATACACTTCTTGTGGCATGCTGCTGTTAGGCGATTATACATATCAGCCATCATTTCAATTTCCAGTTCTTGTATGAGTAGCATATTTTGTGCCTCTTTCTGAGACATTTTAGGAGGATTTTGAACAGGAGCTTTTTAAGATGAGGTAGAAAATTTTCGGTAACTAGGCTCGTATTTCCCACTATTTGCTTGTCTCATGTGTTCCCGTATTTTCATATTATCATAACGCCTTTTATCTACACTGGTTTTAGCTAGATAAAACGAATAAATTCCACAAATAGTAACAGTGACCCTGCAATTAAAATTTAGGTTATAGTAATTTATTTTGGATATCCTCTACAACCAAATTACCAGCCAATTCCTATTTTTGCATGAGTGCCCAATTGCATTATTTATTCATAGGTTCAATGATTCCAAAACTTTAACATTTATGAGAAAAATTGTGGAAAACACGATACGGTGCTACGGAATACGGTCAGTGTCAAGTCAAGTGTCAGGCACTGTGTTTTGTGGTGTCAAGATGGAGTTAAGAATTAGTTACGGACTACGGCACAGGGGTGCAATTACGAACACTCGATCCGTAGTAAGTTTGACATATGTCAGATTTTATCAATTATAAAAACGAATACAATTCAAAATATATTGCAACTTGAGTCGATATCAATGGTCTATATGGTAGATATAATTCCATTCTATCTCTATTCAAAGACATTTCATAATTTCGACTTCGTTTCGAATCGGGAACAACCATCGTTCTAGCCTACGTATCGTGACAGCTCTCTTATCGAGTGTTCATAATCCCACCCCAGCTCTCTTATCGAGTGTCACAGAACTTAGTTTAAGTTCTGTGTCGAGTGTTCATAATCCCACCACAGAACACATGTGTGTGTGTGTGTTCTGTGGACTACGCATACCTCGGCCAAGGAGACAACGTTATTTAACAGGAGTCTTTTAATGTGGATTTATGCGGCAGTCATAAGGAAGAATATTCGTCAATGATTGGTTGGAATAAACAGACCAACCAATCATTTGCGAAGATTCTCCCTTATGACTTAAAACTTTTGACTTATGACTGCTGCATAAATCCACCATAATCCCCATAAGACAATGGGGACACTAGTAGAAAGAGACGAAAGAACATTTGTGACGAAATGTCATGTAGTTGGACATGTCATGGCCGCCGTTCTCTATAGACAGTGACGGACTAGCTCTTGGTATATGAGAGTTACTGCTGATAGTTTTGTTGCTTGGTTTGAGTTCGACTCTCTAGGTCTACTCATGTCCAAGTACGTCACTATGACGCGTTGATGCTACAAGATTCTGATTGGCTAGAGCTTATTAAACCCTCCTTATTAGTTTAGTCTCTTTGCACCTCAGCCCAAAGAGATTTAACGTTTGTGACAGGAAAGTCTAATCCCCATAAGACAATGGGGACACTAGTAGAAAGAGATGAAAGAACATTTGTGACGAAATGTGACGTAGTAGGATGTGTCAATGCCGGTGTTCTCTATAGACAGTGCGACGGACTTTACTGCTGACAGTTTTGCTTGGTTGAGTTGCTTGGTTCGAGTTCGACTCTGTACTCAAACCCAAGTACGTCACTATGACGCGTTGATGCTACAAGATTCTGATTGACTAGAGCTTATTAAACCCTTCTTGTTAAATTTTAGTCTCCTTGACATCTGACATCAGTAATGTACAAAGAGACTAAACTAACAAGGAGGGTTTAATAAGCTCTAGCCAATCAGAATCTTGTAGCATCAACTTGATGGATATGAGTACAGAAGTCGCGTTCGGTTTTTACGTCGGACTGGTCAGATTAGTCTGGATCGTTCGTTTATTGCAAGCGATTGTAGGGGGGGTAAATCTTGATCGTTCGGTTATTCAAATCCGATCAGTCTTTGATTGATCTGTATGCTCGGAGAATTTTGGCAGACGAGTAAGATTAATTTGAAAGTGTGAGGTTATGTTCATCTCTTCATCATCATTAAAATTAATGATTTGATTTTCCTAAACAGAAACCAGCAATATTTTTTGTATATTTGTTATTGCGATAATGAAAACGTTCAAATTTCAAATTTGAAGATACTTTACGAAAAAAACGATGCAAATTTGGATGTGGTTATTGGTGAATAGCATGTCAAATTCAAACCAACGTCCGTTTCGTTCGTTTATTACCGATTGATCCGATTAATTTGTTGCCACGTGACTGAAATCTGCTCTACTCTGAGATCATAATACCGAACTCGATTAGAGTCGAACTCGAACCAAGCAACAAAACTGTCAGCAGTTACTGTCTATAGAGAACGGCGGCCATGACACGTTCAAAACAACGTCACATTTATTATTCTTCCTTTTCTTATTTCGTCACAAATGTTCTTTCATCTCTTTTTACTAGTGTCCCCATTGTCTTATGGGGATTAAACTCTCCTTGTTAAATTTTAGTCTCTTGAGTAATGTATTCATCACTGAAATGAAATTATATTGTCAACATAATATAATTTCATTTCAGTGGTATTCATTCATGAATATTTCAGAACGTTATGCTTTCTGTAATCTCTGATTCAGAGATGACAATAAATTTCAAGGCATAAACGCTATACTCTGATTGGTCACTGTGATGGCGGTAAGTTTAAATTACAGACAAGAAGGAGGCAAACCAAGGAGACTAAAATTTAACAAGGAGTGTTTAATAAGCTCTAACCAATAAAAATCTTGTAGCATTAACGCGTCATAGTGACGTACTTGGATATGAGTACAGAGTCGACCTCAAACCAAGCAACAAAACTGTCAACAGTAACTCTCATATACCAAGAGCTATACTCTATTCCAAATAAGAATACAGTGTTAAGCTCAAGCTTCACGCTAATTGGTTGAAATCCATGCCAGTATCACATAGTTCAATACCATATAAGCTGCTATCTGAAAATATGGTAACATTTTCAAATTTGGCGCTTTCCTTGGCCGCACCAAAAATCTAGCTCTGTGAGTTTTCCTCACTGATCACGGTGCCACCTACTGTATTCTTATTTGGAATGGAGTATAGTCCGTCACTGTCTATAGAGAACGACGGCTTTGACACGTCCTACTACGTTACATTTCGTCACAAATGTTCTTTCATCTCTTTCTACTGGTGCCCCCATTGTCTTATGGGAATCGAACACTGCTTGTTAAATTTTAGTCTCCTTGGAGGCAAACTGCGTAGGGATCACGAGACTCGACACGGATCAAATCGACTCAACTCGTTATCGTGTCTATGAAGTTGTTCACAAACGTCGATCGAATATGGAATCGAGTTACCCGATTGTGCCTAACTCTGGTTCGGACACTGAAATGAAATTATAATTGAAATTACAATATGATGACTGGAATGCTCTTAGTTCCTCTGCGCACCCGTATAGTGTGATAACTCTAGTAGATGAAGAAAGGAGGCACATGCAATCTAGCAGAGAGATACTTTATTGCTTACTTGTATGGGTGCGAGAGAGACATTCATCTGCACGTACGTGTAATTAGTTTCCCAGTTTATAGTTTGTAAACACGCCAGTGCAGTGCAGCGCGTCTTTGTATGAGTTTTATATGTTACAATCAACTCAATCTCGATTCCTCCGCCACTTAGAGGAACCACAAAACAAACATGATGGCCTCCATGAGAAATACAGTCGCGCAGCCCACCGACTCAACCGTTTAAAGGTGGCGCAGCCTGACGAGCATTCCAGTCATCATATAAATTATAATTTCATTTCAGTGGGTTCGGATCAAGGAGACTAAACGTTATTTTACAGGAGAGTCTAATCCGCAGAACTATAACTAGTTCTGTGGTCTAATCCCCGTAAGAAAATGGCGACACTAGAGAGGAGAGAACATTTTTGACGAAATGTGATGTAGTTGGACAGTGACGGACTAGCGCACTCCGCACTCCTTGGTATATGAGTCGAGCACAGAACTATATCCAGGTAGTTCTGTGGAGTCGAGTTACATATGTGACAGTTTTGTTTCTTGGTTCGAGTTCGACCACAGAACTATAGTTCTGTGAGTTCGACTCTTTACTCATGTCCAAGTACGTCACTATGACGCGTCGATGCTACTAGATTCTGATGATTGGCTAGACTTTATTGAACCCTCCTGTTATTTCACTCTTTTTGAGTTGTACCCACTGAAATGAAATAGACGAGGAAAGTGTGACGTCACAAATGTCATTCTTGTCAAAAACTGATTCCAAACGATTCCAAACAAAGAATTTTAGGTGACTTTCTCTGTTGATGATTTGTTGCTTTGATTATTAGTTTGTGTTTGGTTGTTTAGATTTTGTTTTCTCAAGCGAAAGAAGTTGAAAAATCTTTACGGAAACAATCGGACAAGCTGATTTAAATTTGACGGATGTTTGTTTGGAATCAGTTTTTGACAAGAATGACTTTGTGACGTCATCACTTTCCTCGTCTATTATAATCATATTATAATTTTATTTCAGTGGTTGTACCATTGTTTAAATAGAAGATAGAGTTAGTCAATGCCTGTGGAAAAGGTATTTGAATCCAAACGCGAGTGACATCTAGCGCGATTAGTTACAAACATGAATATTTGACGCAGTGACGGCGATAAGGATTCGGCCCCCACCCCGGCCAAATTTTGTTAGGATATTCATACATGTGGCAATAAAATCTGGAAATAACAGACATAGTGGGACATAATTCCACATAACACACAATATACTCATTTATCATATTACATTATTTATATTGATGATATTTTCCAAAGAAATTAGCAATATTCCGGTATATTGTTTGATTGCCACTCTGGATAATATAAATACCATAATTTGTTAGGTGATTGTAATATAAAATCTTCATCGCAAAAATCTGTCTGGTGCTAGTGAAGCCATCCGTAGATTGAGGAATATGAAGTTCAGGGGAGCACTTGCATTGCCGAAACGGCGATGTTTTTGTATTAAAAATATATATATAGACCAACTGTTCCAAATCAAGTTTACGAGCACGTTCATATTCAATACTTATTATTATACCCAATGCACTAAGTCTCACCTCTCACATTGTACTATGTAAATATGTTTTCATCAACTTCAACTTTGAAAATGTTATTTCGGCAGAAGCAGATGTTACCGGTAATGTCAAAAAAGTTGAAACAACGAACAAATATTCGGAAGACTACTCAAAATACATTTAGTTTCTGATTTAAAATATGTGGCCAATAGAGGACTTCGGATAAGGATTCAGTCATGCCACCACACAACTTTTGGCTTTAAAACTACTGGCACGTTTTACGGTAAGTTTTCTTCATGTCAGGGTTCCTGGCAGCCTCAGGAACCCCGTAATATGATTGAAATTGTTCATAACGACGGGAATATTGAGATTTTCCATAAAATACAAAACCCTAGGGACTTTAATTTTTTTTAGGGATTTTTCTCACAAAATGGCGCTAATTTCAAAATATATCATTTTCCTGAATTTAATAAAAATTGCATATTTCACGTTTCATAGTTGCCAAATAGTTGATCGATCTAGAAAATATTCTGAGTGGTAACTTTCACGGATAAACAAACCTTATTACCTTTCTGATTAAAATGCTCTTGGCCTGAATACTTTGAGGTTACATCACAGAATTTGTATTTTGTTTCAGTTTTGTGGGTATGTGTTACATTTTAATCATAACTGTTAAAATGGTTGAATATCATTTCTACTTTTGAACTTTTTCATGTAACGAATGTGCACTGACAAAGAAATAACCCTACACTCAGTGCCTCATTTGCCAGCTAGCATGCTCTACCAAGTACCAGTTAGCAAAATAGCCAGTAAGCAAATGATACGGGCCCCGCGCCTGGGGGGGCTCGCGCCTGGGGGGCCTCGCGCCTGTGCGAAAAGTAAAAAAAAACTATCAAGTAAGATATATTATTTAAACCACCTACAGAAAATGAATAAAGTTAGAAATGGGAATAATAACTATAGCGTGGAATGAAATTCTAGAACACTTGCAAGCGACTAACGCTTCGTTGCAGTCGTCCGATCAAGATCTTAACACGAGATAGGTACGCTCTTTATAAATCATTACAAGGCTACTTCCAAGCAATACGATCCAAATTTTCAGATATAGAGGCAAAAGCCAAAGCCCTAATTGGCTGTGAAGAATATCAGCAATCAACTTCAAGAAAACCCAAGCAAAATACAAAGTACGACCATTTCAGCAGCAGCTCTACTCACAGACCTCATAAAAGAAGGCTATACTACACTCGAAGAAGTTGTAGAACATCAAACACCCAGACAACTTTTTGAAATTCATGTTTTTATTGTTGTAATTGTCTGCATTAGCTAAATGCATGGAAGCTTATTACCATCAAGTGACTAGTGTATTTGGAATACTTCGGCAGAAAAGATCTTAAAAAGAACTATCGTCAATTATTTCCTAGACTATGTGGATGACAGTCTGGGCAATGAACTGGTGCAGTTTGCGAAGCTGCTGAAAACAGATGTGGCTGCTGATATTGACAGCAGAAAGAAAAAGCACGAGGCTCAGGAACTTCAAGTTTATAAACTGTTGACATAAAATTCATTGGAATCGTGTTTCCCAAATGTTGGAATAGTGTTTCACATTCACTTGATTTTGATAATCACCAACTACAGCTGAGAATGTTCTTTTTCAACGTTAAAGCGTTTTTTAAATGTGTTAAGGAGCACAATGGGACAAGAACATCAAACGACCTCAATATAATGAACATAGAAAGTGATTAACTTAGAAATATTGATTTGACGAGTGTTATGTCCAAATTTGCTCGGATTAAATCACGGAAAGTCTTTTTGTAAATGTGTTGTTTTATTTTATATTCTATACTTTAATACTTAATGCAAATCAAGGGCCTCTTGTTCACATTTGCTACGGACCCCACGGTGGCTTTATCCGGCACTTCCTAGACTACAAAATACCTCTTTCAATAACAAAACCCAGTTAACACAGAATGGTCTCAGAGATGAAAGTGGTATTCATATTCATTTTTCAGATCACACCAGTGAATCGTAAAGTGGCTTCCATTATTATCGCATTAACGTCTATTCGGTGCCCCGTTAGTCACGTCGAGACATCAAAATGTGATGCAAAATGTGACTCGAAATTAGCCCAATGTGACATTCCATTTATACTTCGGATCGAATGCACATTGAGACCCTTTCGATGTAACAATGTGAAATTGAATGGACTATTACTTATTTAAAAAGGCGCTTCACTTTCTGATTCACCTGTTTGTCAAGAATAAAACAAAGCTAACCATGTTTCAACATAAATGAAATTATACCTCAATATTATTATTCTTACTAATGAATTACAAAATAAAATTATCAAACTATGTCTGAATCATGAAAAAAAAAACATTTACAGAAATGTAGAAAAATATATAAAGCATTTTCTTCGCGGCGAAATCAGTAGGTACCTACCTATCCTGAAAATGACAAATTCTGTAAATCACTGAATTTACCTTTCTGTTTCTACTCACCGTTCCGATCCTTGAAGAGATACAGTTCTTGGTAGAAATAATAATTG
The DNA here is from genome assembly GCA_944452925.2 of Chrysolina oricalcia. Lineage (NCBI taxonomy): Eukaryota > Metazoa > Arthropoda > Insecta > Coleoptera > Chrysomelidae > Chrysolina > Chrysolina oricalcia. Next base: position 31,978,142 of record OX101824.2, read on the forward strand.
GGCATTGTTAATAAACACATTTGATTCAACTATTGAAATAAGAAGAAGAAAAGAACACTACACACAATCAGAAGTACCTATAGAATATTTAAAGAATGGCGTCAAACAAATACAAATTAAACTTGACTCTCGACTCGACAAACACCTCTGTCGCTGGCCATTTTGTGCCGTGATGGTGATGTCACGATCAATTTTGTTACCAACCTAATTCCTTTTATACCGACAAAATCACAATTAAACCAAAATTCATGTCAATGTGCTTCGCAATTTTCTTCACATTTTATGCTCAAAGTGACACTAATGAGAAGAGAATTGTGAACAATTCATAACATTTGGCATCACTAAGTGGTAACAATGACGTCTAATTGCAACTCATTTTGTTACCATAATAATCAAGAAAGCAACATCTCCTAGATGTTTGTGTTAACTGGGAACTCTAGCTCTAGTTTTGAATTTGTCGCCATTTTGAAAGAAAAATCCCTAAACAAAATTAAAGTCCCTAGTGTTTTGTATTTTAAGGAAAGTCTCAATATTTCCGCCGTTATGAACAATTTCAATCATATTACGGGGTTCCTGAGGGTGCCAGGAACACTGACATGAAGAAAAAATGCCGAAAAACGTGCCAGTAGTTTCAAAGTCAAAAGTTGTGTGGTGGCATCACTGAATCCTTATCCGAAGTCCTCTATTATTCATAGACTTTCTTTTTTCGAATTTCATTTGAAAATACACTTTTCCAGTTTATTAATTGCTCAGATAAGTTATGCGAGAAGTCATTTCCGTATTTTTTAAAGTTTTTTTTAGCATGATCCATAATTTCTCCTGTTGATAGTTTAACGAAACAGTCTGGATTTGAAAATGAAAAGTAGCTCGTTACTTCGTTCATGCTGATAAATCGTGTACTGAGTAGATTAATTATCATATCAAGAGACTCGAAGAAGACTTCAATCTGGAATCTCTTTAGACCATCTTCTATTTTATTCTTTGGCGCTAAGATTTCAATGTTGTCTGAATGTCCCACGATGTCACCAAATTGGAAGCTTCTGCATGCAATGTTTCCAAATCTACTATTAAAATTATCTATTGTGGAGCTCAACATCTCGCATGCTCTGCCCAGATCAACAGTAGAACTTTGTAGCAGTTTAGACACCAAATTAATATTTTATATTATTATTTGCTTTGGTAAACAAGGAGCAAAATAATATCATAATTACTCATACTCTTTTGCAAGGAGTTTGCTTCCGCTTTGTCAGCTGGCTTTTTGCAAATTAAAGTAAATGTTGACAAGCAATTAGAATAAGAAAGTTTTAGCAAAGAGGTCGAAGGGGCCCCTTGTGGAGCTGCCCCCCCTCCCGCACGGTGGGCTAGCTCTGCGGGCCCCTTATCGCCGCCAGTGATTTGACGTCATTTTAATGCAGGTTTCTTCAAAAAACCCGACTTTCCCAGCGAGCACAAACATCTCTGGGAGGTTTTGAGATGTTTCAAAAATGTAGTCACGCCGATGTTTCTTTGAGACGTAATATGTACTTCCCAAAGAGGTCCCTGAAGGATATTCAATGTTCTGTTTTTGTTCTTCTGTGGCGTTTTTTTAAATGCCTATAGGAATGTATCGAAGATTTGCACAAAATGTTATCTTGTGGATGTTTTCACTTGGCGTAACATAGTTCACCTTTGAGATGTTCACCGAGAATATATCTAGCGTTCGCGCAATCGCAAATGTGATCATGTGATCTCAGTGATGTTTGAGTTGACGGAGAGTATCGTTTCTAGTTTCGACTTAATTTACCCCATTTTGTTTTCCGTAAAAGTAGTCGTTTTAGAGTGAAGTGTATCGTTTTGTCAAGACAAAATATTATATTTAGTAATCAAGTTGATCACGGATGCAAAGTAAGGAATGAATTGTCGATATTCAGAAAATAAATAACCTCAAAAACATATACCGGTTATTCTGACTTGTAAAATCATCATCATATAATCATTATGAATACCTTATCTATGTAAAGTGATTAGTCAAGGACACTGTATTATTGATGGTGTTTTCACAGTTTTGTTTAAATTCAGTTGAACCAGACAACAACCAGTGTTACAGTGATATTTACATTTTTGAAAAGTTGTTCAATTTGTATAAACAGAGAATATTTTAGGTTAAAATTTGTATGTGTGTTCTTTTGCTCCCATTAAAATAGGTTATATCGATTTTTTTTTAATCGCCCCAGAGTTTTCTTCATATTTTGACTATTGGCGATTTGTACAATCAATGACAAAAAACGAGATAAAAGTGCATTTTGTATGTCTCAGGAACATCTCAAACAATGTTTTATATACAGAGATTTAATGTAGACGAAAAGCTTTAAAAATGTTATGTTGTGTCTTAAAAAAGGCTTTGAAAAAAACGTGAAAGAAATGCTTTTTGTGATGTCCCACGAACATCCTTAAAATAGCCGCGTGCGGCGGACATTTGCACCTACATACACGTTCTATTCATGTATGAACAGAACATCGCAGTGGAGGTTTGATGTCTCAAAAACTCTTACTTTTAACATCTCTGAGATGTTTTTGTGCCCGCTGGGTTAATGCTGTCCCATTATTTCAATCAAGTTACGACATGACTTGGATGCGAGATCACTGTCGCCATCTACATCCCAGCAAACACATCTGTAACATGACATCTCTGAGACGTCGCAATGAGGTAACACGGCGATATGAAGAACGTTGCATCGCTGCTATGTACAGAAGCAAATACATCTGTGACATGATATCTCTGAGATGTCGCAATGAGGCAACACGGTGATATCAATAACGTTGCATCGCTGCGATGTACAGAAGCAAATACATCTGTGACATGACATCTCTGATATGTCGCAATGAGGCAATACGGCGATATCAAAAACGTTGCATCTCTGCGATGTACAAAAGCAAATACATCTGTGACATGACATCTCTGAAATATCGCAATGAGGCAACAGTACGATATTACATACGTTGCATCGCTGCGATGTACAAAAGCTAATCTATGACTTATCATCTCTGAGATGTCACAGTTGCGATTTTACAAATTTCTCCTCGCCGCGATGATGTTATTGTCATGTGTTTTTTGCGATGTCAACAATGAACGCCATTGCACATGCGCTTGAGATTCGTAAATTTCAAGTGTCGTTCGTTAAGACGTGCTCTGATTGCTATACTTGCTCGAAGATGATTTTTCAAAAGAGAAAGACAAATGAAGTAGGTACAAGTGTTAGAGAGATATGAACATATGTGAAAGTGATCTCGATCAACTAGAGCAGTCTTCAATGAACGAGCCTGTATTCGTTCATTTTGCTTCTCGATCATAAACTTTGAACATAACCAAAAATGGCTTGTTGCATTAAGTCCGATTAACTAATGGTCATATTAATTTAATAAATGTTTAATATCCTGAAAAATAACTTTTTCTATGAATAGTTCCCAGGATAAAAGTAAGTACCAATAATTTTTCACTTGAAACTATGACAAAGCGTTCATTTTCCTCTTTCTCTTATCGTCATAAAAGACGGATGCTAAAGTATTATTGTTTTAGGTATCATTATTTTTTACTGTTGGAAAATGCATCGATTAGAACAATGTTGTTTCATTTTGAGTACATTGTATTTATTGAAAATAAAATGTTCAAATACATATTTTCCATCCAAAGCTTTTTTTCATTGATATATTTTTCTTTGTATTACCTAACTCCTGCCTGACAAAAGTACATCGCAGTTACATCTCAAAAAATATATCGTTGTTATATCGCAGAACTTGTTGCAGCGATGTCGCATGGATGAATCTTGAGTGGGACAAACTAATATCCCTCCGACATCGCAGCGACGTCTGTTCGACATAGAATGCGATATCGCAGTTCACATTGTTACATCGCTGCGATGCATCTGTGATGTAATTGTGTTTTCTGGGATAATGTAGTATCCATTTGAATCCAATATAAATCCCACAAGATTGGCTATCTATCTTACTTGTATATAAAAAATGGTTGTACCCATAAGGTTCCATTTTGATCTCATGATGTGATATATACTGTCTTATCATGTATAACTATCAATTGCCTGTGATATTTTTATATATGTGTGATATGAATTTTTTTATATTTAATCGAGATGTTTGTATATTAGGCTTACCTAGCTATTTCAAAATAAACGACTACTACTACTTCTTTTATGAGGTCTGTGCGACTACCATATATGTCGCATGTGACAAAATATGTCCATCAGCTTTGCACATTTCTTGGAACAGGTTGGATTCAAAATTTCTGCCTTGGTCCGAGTGCAGCTCCAAGGGGACACCGAATCGACATATCCACTCTTTCACCAAGACATCCGCGACGGTGATAGCTTCCTGGATGAACAGGGCATAGGCTTCGGCCCACCTGTTAAAATAGTCCATTGCCACAAGGATGTATTTATTTCCGTGAACTGATACGGGGAACGGGCCGGCGATGTCAATGGCGATTCTCTCGTATGGAGTACCTACGTTATACTGACGCATCGGGGCCTTGGGTCGTGTCCGAGGTCCATTGCTGGCAGCGCAAACAGCACACTTTCTGCACCAGTCATTCACATCAGCTTGACAATTGACCCAGTAAAACCGTTGACTTACTTTCTGCAGGGTCTTCGTCACACCCAGATGTCCTCCAGCAACTCCATCATGGATCTCTCGGAGTACTTCCTGTCTTCTGTTCTTGGGCACCACTATCTGACGTCTGTCCTCCCCACCATCTTCGGACTCCAATACACGTTTCAGGACCCCATTGTCCAGGGAAAAGGAATTCCATTGGGCCCAGTAGGATTTGACTGCTGGGGAATAACTTGCGATTTCCTGCCATGTCGGTCTTTGATTATACTTTTTCCAACCGATGACTAAACCAAGATCTGGATCTCTTTCTTGGTCTTTCTGGACCTCGTTGTCATTCCAGTTGTTGTCGACTGCCGTGGTTCTACAAATCGCTGCTTCCTCCTCTTCTGCTCGTCGGCAGTGAGAGCAGTCGTCTGAGCATGGTCTCCGTGACAGGGCATCTGCATTCTTGTGGCCACTCCCTGCTCAATGTTCGATCTCGAAGTCGAATTCTTGGAGTCTTTCGATCCAACGTGCTACTTGGCCCTCGGGGTTTTTGAACTGTAGAAGCCATTTAAGGGCTGCGTGGTAGGTCCTCAACAAGAATCTTCTCCCGTACAAGTATTTCTAAAAATGTTCCACTCCCTTGACAACAGCCAACAGTTCTCGTCTGGTGACACAGTAGTTACGATCCGGTTAACTGAGAGTCTTACTGAAGTATCCTATGACCTTCTCTTGTCCATCCTGGATCTGGGACAAGACTGCTCCAAGTCCCACGTTGCTGGCGTCCGTGTCCAAAATGAATTTTTCACTCGAAAGGGGATAACTTAGAATTGGTGCGTTGATCAATGCCCCATTCAGCTTCCTGAACGAGTCATGGCACTCTTTAGACCATTGAAACTTTGTTTGACCTTCCGTGAGCCTGGTCAGTGGTTTAGCGATGTTGGCGAACCCCAGCATATATCGGCGATAGTATGTGCACAAACCAAGGAAACTACGTAGTTTGTGTATGTCTTTCGGAAAAGGTCACTCCATCACTGCTTTGATCTTCTCGTCATCCACTGCTACTCCATGCCCATAGACAACATGACCAAGGTAACGTACTTCCTTCTGGAACAGGTGGCATTTCTTGGGGCTCAGCTTCAATCCAGAGTTTCTCAGTCGCAGGAATACCTCCTCCAGGTTTTTTACATGGTCTTCGAACGATTGTCCAACCACAATAATGTCGTCGAGACATACCAAACACGTCCTCCATGAAAGTCATTTTAGATCCGTCTCCATTAATCTCTCGAATGTGGCTGGAGCATTACAAAGCCAGAATGGCATAACTCTGAAATGCCACAGTCCTGAGTCGGTGGTGATGGCTGTCTTTTCCCTATCTTCTGGAGCCAGTTCTACCTGCCAGTATCCACTCTTCAGATCAAGGGTCGAGAAAATCGTGGAGCCGGCCAACGTGTATACGGTGTCATCTATTCTCGGAAGGGGGTAACTGTCTTTCTTCGTCACGTTGTTCAGTTGACGATAGTCTACGAAAAAGCGTGTTGATATATCTTTCTTCTTCACCAGCACGACTGGTGAGGACCATGGACTGTCGGATGGTTCAATAACTCCATCTTTTCCCATATCACTGACTATTTTGTCAGCCTCTTCCTTCTTGGCAAAAGGAAGTCTTCTAGCTGATTGTCGGATTGGTCGGGCATCCCCAGTATCAATTTTATGTTGAACTACATTCGTTCGACCCCGTTTTCCTTGTCCGGTATCGAAGATGTCTTGGTACTTCTTGACTAATTCTCTCAATCTGGGCTGTTGAGCTGGTTCAATGCCCTTGGAAGAGGTGGCAACCAATTTTTCCAGTTCCGCTGTCAGGTTGTTGTCTTGACTAACAGTACCATGTACACTCCTGATCACAGAGGAAATTGACGAGCAGTGCCCCAAAACAGTTCCTTCCTTCAAGGTCACTGGGTAATAATTGACATTCATTACCATTACTGGCACAAATTCATCAGCACGCAACAAAGTCTTGCCTAGTGCAATCTCTCGACCAATTTTCTCATCATGAAGCTTGGGCTCGAATATCACCACGCTTCCATTGCTCGCACCTCCGTCCAAGCGAGCCTCCAGTATGGTCTCAGCCCTCTCGGGTACACTTACATCTTCAGCCAGCAGAACACGACTCATCTCTTCACTTCTTCCATGTAGCACCAGCTCTGCTCCGTTCACACGTAGAACGCCCTCTTTGAAGTTCAATTCGAACCCTCTGGAATTCATGATGTCCATTTCAATAATTGAGTCCTCCTCAATGTCCGCTACCAATGCCCGATGTTTCAGTATTATGCTGCCTAGAATCAGTTCAATCGATAGCTCACCATGTACAGTAGCCGGTTCCCCTGTTGCTGTGCGTAGCTTCTAGGATGATGGTTCTATTCTCTCTGATGTTTCATTGAAAGCAGGCCCGAGGATTGTCCTAGTCGCATCTGTATCCAGCAGCATTGCGCAAGGCTTGTTGTTGATGAAACCGTCTACGAAGGCTCCTTTGTTCTGTCGTTGGAGGACAGCGACATATGCGTTATTCACCGGGTCTTTCTGAGTATAGGCCGACGATTGCCCCTTCTCAACAACCTTCGTTGGTCTCGAACTCTTAAGGGTTGGACATTGGCAACGCACGTGTCCAAGTTTCCTACAGTTTTGGCATCTCACTAATCTCTTTTCGGGAAACACTTCCTTCATCACTTTCCTTATGACAGCTTCAATACCGGAAGGCTCCTGTCGGTCTTCTTCCATCATCCGGACCTTGCTTTGGCTCTTACAAGATTGTTTCGCCTCCTCAAATTCCAAAGCGCGTGCCAGTGCATCCACGAACTAGTGTCAATGCTAGTCTGGTTTCCTGGTCACGAAGTCCATCTAAGAATGCCTGAACTGCTTGTCGCTCCATTACCTTTTCCGGGGTGGCTGGGTATACAAGGCGAACCAAGCGTGCAATGTCGACTTCAAATTCCTGTAGGGATTCGCTTAATTTCTGGCAGCGGTTTTTGAGCTGTGAGTGGTATACATATTCTAGATGGGTCTGTCCATACCGTAATTCTAGATGTTTGATCAGCTGCTCGTAGTCCTCTTGTTCTTGTGCCGTGAGGGGTTTGTAGGATATTTGTGGCTTCTCCACGCAACGCCAGTGTTGATGCTACAGCTCTTTCTCCTGCATTCCATCCATTCGCCTTTGCTGCAGCTTCAAATTGTCGGCGGTAATTTGCCCATGGTGTTTTTCCATCAAACTAAGGTGGTTTCATAGAGAGTTTTCCTGTTTCCGGACTGATTTTTACATCTTTCAAACCTTTTTGGACATCATCTAAGTTCAAACTCAGTTCCAGCATTGAATTTTCATTGACAGATTCTGTGGTGTGGGTAGTGTCACTTTGCTTTTTCAACTTACTGAATGTTTCCTTCATTTTGCTGATTTCTTTCTCGATTCCGCCTCTGATTTCATCACTGTTTGTTTCCTTCAATTTTCCCATCTCTTCCTCAATTTCATCTTTGATTTTCTCCATCTCTGTCTCGATGACAGTCTCTTTTATTCCTTCCAGTCGATTCGCCACCCCCGAAAGTTCATTTTTTAAACCCTCTGTATTTTCGAGGAGTTTGTCTTCCAGAATCTTTGAATTTTCTAGAAGCTTTTCTTCTGGATTTTTCGAACTTTCTTATAATTCTTTCTTCAGACTATTGGAATTTTCCAGCAGCTTTTTTTCCAGATTTTTCGAATTTTCCAGAAGTTTCTCTTGAAGTTCTTCCTTCAAGGTATTCGAATTTTCAGCAGCTTTTCTTCCAGTTTTCGAGTTTTCTTGAAGTTCTTCCTTTAAAGTATTCGAATTTTCTAGAAGTTTCTTTTGAAGTTCTTTCTTGTGAGTATTCGAATTTTCTTGTAGTTCTTTCATTGGTTTGGAGTTTTCGTCAAGTTTTTTCATTATGGAACCCAAATCAATTCCAGAAACTTCCTGAAAGTCTTGCCTGAAGAACGGCCTTTTTACCACTGGTATCAAGTTCCCTCTTCTCCAGTTCTTGCTTCAATTCCGCAACCTTCAAATCGACCAGACGAACTTTCCTAGAACGCATTTTGTCTTAGTCTATGTCTCACTGTCTATTTCAGGGGCCACCAGTCTGTTATTATTATTATTGTCTATTTCACACAGTCTATTTCACGGCCACCAGTCTATTATGATTATTATAGTCTATTTCACGGAACACCAGTCTATTATTATTACTTTCACACGCGAGAAGTGTATCAGTTTATACTTCGTTACACAACTGTGAACTTCACGAAAAAATGTTTATTAGTCACTGTCTATTTTTCGCAAAAACAATTGTCCGAAATACACAAACTGTCTACTTACACGAACACTCTGTATTTGAAAATCTCACTTCTGTCACCACTGTAGTATATTTAAACAAATTCACTCTAAAATAATTTATTTTACCAAATACAATGTCTCAATAACTTCAACACAATACTTTTATTTATATAACAATCACACTGGACTATTTATATTCGACTTTCACTTCACTGACTGTTACCAACTCTGCTGCGTGGTTCTTTTTATACTCACCGTTCACTTCTCCGAATGCTCCAGAAATTTCAGGCAGCCTTATTCGAATCGTCCAGATTCTTCTCGGTGTATAGCGCCTCGAAAGTCATTCGAGGTCAGGCGATGGCTACATGAGCATTCAGGTCCGGAATCTCCCGCAGCTTTGCCACAGTACCTTGATTCCCTAATATCTGAAGAATGGTCATCTGATCAAGCTAGCAGGTAGGCATGCGAACATAGTACATACTAACACTACTCATTCGTACACATTTCGTTCGTTTAAAAATAAGTAATGTCTTACGGCCCTGGGATCTTGGACTATGGAGTATGAACATACAACATCATTCATACCAATTAGAGCAGGTATGTAATTTTTAGCTCATATTGAATTCAGTCATGTCATTCTTACTTTACTTGATACATTGTAGATAATAGGTGTTGTACAAGCTATGTGGCTTCACAAGCACTTTGACTTGTTAGATCTATTTGGAGCACGGAATTGTGTAATTGATACATATAAATATAACAATTAGTATTCACGTTTTGATAGAAATAATAATAATAATAATAATAATAATAATAATAATAATAATAATAATAATAATAATAATAATAATAATAATAATAATAATAATAATAATAATAATAATAATAATAATAATAATAATAATAATAATAATAATAATAATAATAATAATAATAATAATAATAATAATAATAATAATAATAATAATAATAATAATAATAATAATAATAATAAATAGGCAGGGAGGTCAACCAACACCTGAGGCCCTGGTGAGTTGCGACACCACCTACCCGAGCAAAGGATGCAAAATCGGACCGGCAGCTCATGCGCATCCGGGAGGGAAAAGGCATCTTTCCCTCCGGTGTCGGCCGTGGGTTTACTGGGTTAACCCCCCAGTAAACCCTTTTACTCGGTTCCAAATAATCGGGGAAGAGGCCCCCACAACCGACCCCCTCGGATTAGGGGTCAAAGGCAAGGTGGTGGGGCCAACAACGATGATTTGCCAAATGACGACAACCGCAATGACAACAGACGCTTTGAGTGGACGGATAGATTAAGGGATGGACTTCTGTATTGCTATGAGAGCAGTGAGCCCGCCCGGAGAGGATACATGGCAAGGATGCATGCTCTTTGGTGTGAGAGACACCCAGAGCATGCCGCCGTTTCCGCACAAAATCTCAGGGATTATGTATCCTATCTCCGGGCTCGAGGCTATGTTAGAGCTCCTCCTCAGCCGGTTAACGAAGTGGCAGATATGCCACGTGTCGGTCTGGCTGCAGAGGAGGCTCGCATCATACCACCAATGGAGGACATCAGAACCCGCAGGGCGCTTCACAATATGAAGCCCTTGAAGCCGCAAGAACTGGCACGGGTGGATGCGGAGATTGGCGATGTTCTTTCAGAAGAGGCCACCATCTGGCAGATCAATTCTGTCGTGTACGACGCCGCTCGTGCAATATCCCTGACGGAGAGGAGGGACACCACTGCTCTTGTTGGGAGGCATGAGCGACGCGTTCACAAGATGGAAGCTAAGATCAAGTCGGCGAGACAACACGCGTCTCGTATCCAGTGTGTGGTGGACTACATGTCGGCCAATAGGCCTTTCACGCCTGCAGTGCGGCGAATTGCTGCAAGGCTAAGACGAGCTCACCACACATTGAATCAAGGCGTGCTGTTTACCATAAAACAGCACTGTCTTGATAGGATACGAATGCTAGTGACTGCAAAGAAGTCACTAGTGAGGCGGGCGAGAAGTATCGCGGAAAACATAAAGTTCCGCGATAAACCTTCCCGCTTATTCCAAGTGCCTCCACGTGTTGTCGATAACCCGCCGGCTGCTGATCGGGTAGAAACCTTCTGGAAGAACATCTATGAGTTTCCGCAACCACTCAATGTAGACACTCCAGCCCTAGCGCAGTTCGAAGCTTACTGCAGGACGCTTCGGCAGCCTGAGCACGATGATCTGCGCAATCCGATAACCACGGAAGAAGTTCGAGGGGCCCTCAAAGGCTCAAAGAACTTTGCTGCTCCAGGCCCTGATGGGTTGAATAATTATTGGTGGAAAAAGTTTCCAACAACCCACCGCCATCTGGCTAGAGTTTTTAACTCATGGCTAGATGGGGAGCAGCAGATTCCGGAGTGGTTTGTCGAGGGGCGAACCGTGCTCATCCCCAAGAACGGAGATTTGTCTGAACCAAAGAATTACAGGCCGATAACATGCTTGAATGCGTGCTATAAGTTGTTTACGCGCATCTTATACACGCGCATTCTCTCCGCAGTTGATCCGGTGTATGAACGGATATATGAGCAAAGAGGGTCAAAGAAAGGGGTCGCCGGCTGCAAGGAGAACCTGCTCATCGATAGATGTATCACGCAGGACTCCGTGCAGTATAAGCGTAACCTTTCGATGGCCTGGATTGATTACCGCAAGGCATTTGATACAACATCGCATGAGTTAATCATGCATTTGCTCAGATGTCTTGAGGTACCCAATCAAATAGTGGGATGCATTGGACAACTGATGCCACTCTGGAGGACTCGCTTCACCATAAGATCTGGTAGAGACATAGTCCAAACAGAGCAGGTCATCATTAGAAGAGGCGTGTTTCAGGGAGACTCCCTCAGCCCTCTTCTCTTCTGCATCTCACTATTGCCATTGTCCGTTGTACTCAGGAATACCCGTGGGTACAACTGCGGCACCCCCAGCAACCGGAGGCATAAAGTCACTCATCTGTTTTACATGGATGACCTCAAATTATATGCCTCTGGAGAAAGGGACCTACATCAGTCCCTTAGGGTGGTGGAAGAGTACACGCATGCTATCGGAATGGAATTTGGGATCGACAAATGTGCCACGGTTCATCTCAAAAGAGGACGATGCGAGGAATACGGAGAGGATGTCCAGCTCGTAGACGGAAGCATCCTACATCATCTGGATGCCGGAGAGACGTATACTTACCTAGGGGTGGAGCAACGCCACTCCCAAGAGGTATTCACAGTTAAGAACTCTCTCCGCGGCAAGTATCAGCATAAACTCCGACAGATCTGGTCATCAGAACTGTCGGGGAAGAACAAAGTTGCTGCAACCAATATGCTTGCCGTTCCGATCCTTCTCTACTCTTTCGGAGTAATGAAGTGGACTAAGGAAGAGCTGCGACAACTCGACGTTAAAACTCGCAAAGTGATGCATCTCAATAGGAGCTTGCATCCTAAATCGTCCGTTCCACGGTTATACTTTCCCAGACAACGGGGAGGCCGTGGACTTTTGAGTTTGGATTGTATGCATAACAGAATGGTTCTGGATGGGGCCTGTAAAGTCATCAGGAGTTCAGATCCCCTTCTCTACATGGTCCGCGACCATGAAGAAGCAGGGATTGGAGCATTTCTTTTTAAGGCAGCAACCCGTGCGGCCGATGAACTCGGTCTCGTATTCGACACTGAACGAGCTAACCCAAACTCTGTCACCGAGTTGGGACCCGTTCAGCAAAAAGCTCACATCAAAGCTGCGGAGACAGAGGTCCTGCTACAGCTACATATGGATAAGCCAATGCAAGGTGTCTTCTTTCACAACATCGAAGACCTTGGCTTATCCAAAAGCTTGACCTTTGCCTTCCTCAGGTCGAGTGAGCTAAAGTCGGAGACCGAGGAATTCATAATGGCCTGCCAGGATGGTGTCTTCAACACCCTCGTCTACCGTAGTCGCGTGATGGGTATAGACGTTCCTGACACCCGTTGCAGGGCATGTCGTGGGGCACCTGAGACCGTAATGCATTTGCTATCAGCATGCCCATCTTATGCGGTCTCAGCCTATATCCACAGGCATAACGCGGCGCTACGAGTGTTATACTACCATCTACGACACTCGTACGGTATAGACGAGACACCGGTGTTGCCTTATGTTCCGGGGGATATTGAGTCCGTGGTGGAGAATGAGAGGTGCCGGATCTATTGGAAATACTCATTCCCCACCCTCAGGCAAATACAAGCCAATAAGCCTGATGTTGTCCTCCTCGACCACCAAAGTAGAACGATATTCGTCATGGAGTTTTCCGCTCCAGGCGAAATGAATATCGTTCGAAAAGAGGAGGAAAAACGGACTAAATATCGAGATCTTCTCTTTGAACTCCGCAGGTTATATCCGGACCATTCTGTCAAAATGGTGGTTCTGATCATAGGAGTCCTTGGTGGAATGATGGACACACTGCTCTCCAACTTGAAGATAATACCTGCTTGCCGTAATAGGGCAGAAATCTTAGCAGCGCGAATGCAGAAGGCCGTCATCCTTGGTTCGCTCCGTCTACTCAGGGCACATGATTCTCGGACCCAATAGTCACTCACCCTACGGACGTAGGGAGTGGTTATTGGGATTAACGACACCAGCGCGCCCTCCGGATGTATCGGAGCACCGGAGACAGGGCCTGACTGGTACATTCCCAACGGGAAAAAAAAAATAATAATATTTATTTCAGAAGCAATAATTTGTACAATTCAATCATTCATTTTTAAAAGAAATAAATAGTGACAAAACCCCAATAAGTATACACTTGAGTATGTAAGTATATGTGTGTACGTGTAAATGTGGTTTGTTTGAGTGTGTGATGTAGTCATTCTCACATTGAACAAAGGTGTAGACCTGTACGTTCATAATGTGTATAATGACTTGTGCGGATGTGGGTGTGGATGTTTGTAGACTTGGTTACATATAAATATAGATCTAAGTTTAACATTTTTTGTTTCTATATAGGTACTTATAGATAAAAAAAATTTAAATGTTATAGGCCATTTTCAACAATTCTGTTTTCAAGGAAGATCCAGTTTTTAACTTTTTTTTTGAAAAGATTAATGTTGTTAATACTTTTTATTGAAGCAGGTAACAGGTTGTAGGCTTTTACGCCTAGGTAGTTGAAACATCTTTGGGCGATGCTTTTGTTTGTTTTCGGAATGACAGATGCATTGTTTCGAAAGCGGGTATTGTGTTCATGTTAAATATCTATCAATTCATGTTTGTTTTGATGTTGTCTCACGAGGAGTGTTTGATAGAATAATTGTCTTTGACATAAGACAATTTTTTTTTTCGTCTACAAAAATAGATTTTCAGTAGGGTAAGTTAGAGGTAGTTTATAAACTCATTTAAGGATCAATTTTTGTACTGTCTGTAGATTGTAAAGGTGATTTGCTGGGGTGCTGCCCCAGGTTATTATTCCATAAAGTATATGAGATTCCACAAGTGAGCGATATAAGATTTTCATTTGATTTATTTCTAATATTTGAGAGATGTGTTTAAATTTATACAGCATACTTCTTAGCTTTTTAGTAACATAAGTTGTATGATGATTCCATTTCAGATGGCTATCCTCAACAGTTTCTTTCAGTTTCAGCCAACATGTATTTTCATAAAATATTGCAGTATCGCCAGCAAAGCTGACAATATCGTCTTTCACTTTTATTGAAAAGAGTTCATTTAGGTATACATTGAAAAGTAGTGGCCCAAGGACTGTTCCCTGAGGTACTCCATATGCTACTATTCTCTTTTCACTAAGTGTATTGCCAATACTAATCAATTGTTTTCTTTCGCTAAGATAGCTGGTGATTGATTTCAAAGGAATCCCTCTGAAGTCTATTCTTTCAAGTGAGTCAAGCAAACTGGGTGTGGCTGACCGTATCGAAAGCTTTCCGCAAATCTACAAAAACGCAAATAGCTGGGGACTTCCGATCGATGGTATTGTTTATTTTGGACACAATTTTCGTGAGAGCATCTTGTGTGGGTTTTTTTTCTCTGAATCCAAATTGATTGTCAGATAATATTTTGAATTAATTTAAAAAACTTTCTATTCTTTTTTTAAGTATTTTTTCAAGAATTTTTCACAAACTGGAGATCAGAGAAATCGGTAGATAGTTAGCCACATCCAATTTGTTTCCATTTTTAAAAACCGGTATGATTTTCGTCATTTTCAGAGCCTTTGGGTATATTCCTGTTTTCAGCGTTTGATTGATGATATGATTGATCGGAGCGATTATATTATCACACAATAATTTGAATGTTTCCGTTGCTATGTTATCGATACCTGGGCTTTTTTTGTTTTTGAGAGAATGTATAATTTCACCTATCTCTACTGGATCGGTTTCTGCGATGAATATAGAGTTCCGCAGTTTTTATTGGGAATATGTTTGGTCAACTTCCGCATCAATTTGCTCGGCTAGCTTTTCTACAATCTCTGTGAAGTATTTACAGAAGGTATTTGCAATTTCATCTTCATTTTTCGTTAAGACACCATCTTCTGTGTATATTTCTTTTATAAGGTGCTTATCTACCCGATTGCAATCAATTTCTTTGAAGGTTTTCCATAAAGAACTGGAATTGAACATATTCTCATTTATTTTTCTCTGGAAATTATTTTTTTTTGCTTTTCGGATTAGTTCAACTAGTTTATTTCGGTATTTTTTGAAGGCATATATATTTCGCGTTGATGGATCTGTTTTCAATAATTTGTGAAGCTCTTCTTTTTTATTGACTGAGTTTACAATTCCTTTCGTTATCCATTGTTTGCGGGGGGTTTCTTTTCTTTTAGTTTTTACCGTTTTCGAACTTTCAGCAATGTATTTTTTCAGTTTATTGATGAATAAATTAGTGCATTCATCAGGGTCACTTGATTCATAAATATCATTCCAATTTTCATTTTGAATTTTTTCTTTCAAGAGATTTTTGTTTAATACTAGTATATTATTGGCTATATTACTTTTGGTGATTTTATTTTCTGTTTCAGGAAAATAGATCTGCAGCACTGTGGAGAAATGGTCCGTTACTGTTGTTTTTGCGATAATGGGAACATACACGAATTTATAAAGGGAGATATTGTTTTTTACAAACACGTGGTCGAGGCAGCTTTGAAATAATACACTCAAATCATAATTAAAATAAGGAATAAAAGTTGGCGAATATGTAGATATTTTGGTCTGTTCAGAAGAAAATTAATTCTAGATGTTTGCAATACATATATAGGGGTATGATAAAGTAATGCACAAAATTCATAAAACGTACAACGATCACTTTTGAAAAAAAATGCAAAAATACGTCAAACTGTTTTTTTCATTCCGCATCTTTTGACATAAGTTACAAAAATAACACGTCAAAGTTGTCGAAGTTATGACGTCATCAACAAATTTTTTCAATGGGAAGCTAAGATTTTTATTACATTATGTGATAGAGCTTGTGTTTTTACACAAGGGAAAAATAGTTGTAGTAGGGCTCACATAAGAAAAAAAACGAGAAAATGAATAAAAAACGAAATAAACGTAAGTTTCATAATAACTTTTCAATTAACTAAACAGTCCATTAAACCAACTTTGACGTGTTATTTTTGTAACTTATGTCAAAAGATGCGGAATAAAAAAAACAGTTTGACATGTTTTTGCATTTTTTTCAAAAGTGATCGTTGTACGTTTTATGAATTTTGTGCATTACTTTATCATAATACTGTATACATATAAATCAGAAAGGATTTATCGGGGGGCTATATATAAAAATATAAAGAGACAAGTTATAGGGTATAACCCTCAAATTGTTGTGCAACCGTAGACACGTATTTCGAGCTTAAGCTCTCATCAGTACGGTAAAATCAAGTGCAAAGACAAACAACACTTGGATGTAAAAATAGAAACAAAGGAAGTCAATAACAGGAAGCCAACATTTGTGGCTTCGGTTAGATGACCTTGTGCTAACAAGGCAACAACTAACGTCGCCACGGAGGTAGCTATAGCTACCAGCGTGACAATCCCACCCAGGAAAAACAAATCGGGATGGATTTATCGAGGTTCAATATATAAAAATATAAATAGAAAAGTTATTGGGTATAGCCCTCAATGTTGTGCAACCATAGACACGTGTTTTGAGCTCAAGCTCTCATCAGTACGGTAAAATCAAGTGCAAAGATGTATAACACTTGGACGTAAAAATAGAAACAAAAGAAGTCAACAACAGGAAGCCAACCACACATTTGTGGCTTCGGTTAGAAGACCTTGAGCTTACAAGGCAACAACTTACGTCGCCACGGAGGCAGATATAGCTACCAGCGTGACAATCCTACCCAGGAAAATACAAATCAGGATGGATGTATAAAAATATAAATAGAAAAGTTATTGGGTATAGCCCTCAAATTGTTGTGCAACCGTAGACACGTGTTCTGAGCTTAATGGTAGCTATATCTGCCTCCGTGGAGAGGTTAGTTGTTTCTAACCTAAGCCATAAATGTGTGGTTGGCTTCTTGTTGTTGACTTTCTGTGTTTCTATTTTTACATCCAAGTGTTGTATATCTTTGCACTTGATTTTACCGTAATAATAAGAGCTTAAGCTCGAAACACGTATCTACGGTTGCACAACAATTTGAGGGCTATACCCAAAAACTTTTCTATTTATATTTCTTTATATTGCCTCTCGATGAATCCAAACTGATTTGTATTTTCCTAGGTAGAATTGTCACGCTGGTAGCTATATCTGCCTCCGTGGCGACGTTAGTTGTTGCCTTGAAATCTCAAGGTCTTCTAACCGAAGCCATAAATGTGTGGTTGGCTTCCTGTTGTTGACTCCCTTTATTTCTATTTTTACATCCATGTGTTGTAAATCTTTGCACTTGATTTTACCGTACTGATGAGAGCTTAAGCTCAAAACACGTGTCTACGGTTGCACAACAACTTGAGGGCTATACCCAATAACTTTTCTATTTATATTTATATATATTGCCCCTCGATAAATCCATCCTGATTTATATGCAAATATACAGTAAATGAAAGAATGAGGCACACTTCTATTTGACTTGAGCATTGAACAGAAGTATTTGTAGAACAAACTTGTTTTATCATAGAAAAAGTGTTATTGCTATTGAGATTTTATATTCTAGTATATTATGAGTTGTCCTAAAAAATCTTTAATTTGGATTCACAAATCCAGGAGGCAGCACCTAGGAACAATATAATATGACATTGAATGAACTTATTAAATTTAAAAAAGCTAAATTTGCATTCAAATCAACTAAGAATACTCAAAAGAGTAATACACCAATTCAGAAATATTCCAAATTACATGGTCATAATACTCGTATTTTGAATCACTTTCACTTGGACAATATTCATTCCAACAAAAGAAAAGCAAAAATCCAATTTTCAGCTCCATAGAAACATTTAATAAATAACCAAAACGTATAAAAAATTCAAAAAATATAATTCAAGTTTTCAAAAATTTTTAAGAAATTTTATTAAGGAAATGATGTTCATAAAAATAGTACAACACTTTATGAATTATTTGTATTATTTGATAGTCTAGTTAGAATATCTGCATCTGATCATTGATGTACAATTCCTGTAATATAAAAGTGATACATCGATGCTCAGAATGGTTGATTATCAGGTATTTGTAGTATGAAAAACAGCCATTGTAAGCCTCAAATGTACCAGTTTTATATAACGGGAACTGTACATTCAACCTTCCTTATCACAGAACTTGTTCTGACTGGAAGTAATTTCTACAATAAATAAATAATTCAAAGATCTTGCACATCAAAGGGATTGTACATAACCTACTGAGAATATGTTTTATGATGTGAAGAATACAGAATTATTTGGGAGATCGTTTAATAACGAACACTTGCAATTGCGTCCTCTGATATTTTGAGGAACGTTGCACAAGTAATTGTTTTCTGTCAGGTACTTGCCTCAATGAGCCTACTTAGTAGGTGTAATGTGAGTAAAGGGTTCATCATCGGTCGGCAACGACTGTTCGTTATGTTTTATGATGTTCGATAAAGATCAGATAATTTTCTGTATTTAGCGGTTGTAGTTTTCAAAAGAAAATGCACGATGCAATGAATTCCAAAGGTTTCCCCCTCTATAGGTATATTAAAAAACTTCAAACATATGTTCTTTACATCCAAAGTTTGACATTAAAATAGAGAACCCCCTTGAAATATTTTTCATAACTTTTTCTAGAATAACAAGAATTGTGGGACACCATTTTGTACGATGAAAAAATAATGAACCTATTTCTCTATTTTCTTCAGAGGCTTCTTTATTTCACTAAATAAGGATGAATGCTTCAAAATTGTGTTGACTATATCATTTTACATTCAAGTGAGCAAACCCTTTTTGTACCTCTAAATAATTAATTCAGTTTTTTCCTAGCTTTCATTATAATTTTTTTGTTTTTTTTTAGATCAATTCTACAGGGAGGTTCTGCAATGACTGAAGATCAGTGTTACAGCAACCTGCTACCCAGCAAACACAGTTACATCACAGATGCATCGCAGCGATGTAACAATGTGACCTGCGATATCGCATTCTATGTCGAATAGACGTCGCTGCGATGTCGGAGGGATATTATTTTGTCCCACTCAAGATTCATCCATGCAACGTCGCTGCAACAAGTTCTGCGATATAACAACGATATATTTTTGAGATGTAACTGCGATGTGTTTTTGCGATGTATACAAGATGATTCCATATTGATATCACAGGTATGTGATCATGTGACATATCACAGCGATGTAGTTTTGTCAGGCAGGGGTTAGGTAATACAAAGGAAAATATATCAATAAAAAAAAAGCTTAGGACGGAAAATATGCATTTAAACATTTTATCTTCAATAAATATAATGTACTCAAAATGAAACAACATTGTTCTAATCGATGCATTTTCCAATAGTAAAAAATAATGATACCTAAAACAATAAAACTTTATCGTCCGTCTTTTATGACGATAAGAGAAAGAGGAAAATGAACGCTTTGTCATAGTTTCAAGTGAAAAATTATTGGTACTTACTTTTATCCTGAGAAATATTCCTAGAAAAAGTTATTTTCACAGCTTTGTCACAGGATATTAAACATTTATTAAATTACTATGACCATTAGTAATTGAACTTGGTGCAACAAGCCATTTTTGGTTATCTTCTTCTTCTTTCCTTTTTTGAGCCTGGTTATATAACCATCTATTCAGTTTGCCCTTGCTGCGAGAAATCCGTTCTCATCCGGCCTCTAACCGGCGTAGACAGCAAGGCGTTATCTGGGGGACGCAGTTGTCTTACTCTAGGCAATACTACATCCCATATTAATTTACACTTATCACTTTTTAACAAACACTATAATCTTGGGTCGATGCACGTCCTCAGACGGCGGACATTACACACATTAACCTGACTTCCAACACAAGGCTGCCGACTGACCTCAACCGCTGCCGGAAGTCGAATTCCGTTCAATGTTTATGATCGAGAAGCAAAATGAACGAATACAGGCTCATTCATTGAAGACTGCTCTAGTTGATCGAGATCACTTTCACATATATGTTCATCTCTCTTTAACACTTTTACTTCATTTGTCTTTCTCTTTTGAAAAATCATCTTCGAGAAAGTAGAGCAATCAGAGCACGTCTTAACGAACGACACTTATAGAAAATTATGAATCTCAAGTGCATGTGCAATGGCGTTCACTGTTGACATCGCAAAAAACACATGTGACAATAACATCATCACGGCGAGGAGAAATTTGTAAAATTGCAACTGTGACATCTTAGCGATGACAAGTCATAGATTAGCTTTTGTACATCGCAGCGATGCAACGTATGTAATATCGTACTGTTGCCTCATTGCGACATTTCAGAGATGTCATGTCACAGAATGGTAATGGTAATGGGTGGGGGACGCAAGCGTCAGCGACTAGGCCCCAGTGGGCCCTTTTCGCAATCCCCGGCATCTTCACTCATCCCATGTCGGATACCTGCTCGAACCTCTTCGACCTTCTTATGAAAGTCGAAATGTCCTTCCATTGCAACGAGTGCAATTCTTCCTCCTTAATAGTGGCAGCTCCGAAGACGTTTTGTCTGAGCCTGCCATAAATACCACATTCGCACAGGAAGTGGGAGGAGTCCTCCTCTTCCCCACATTCCGTGCATAGTGGGTCTGCCTCAACTCTGATGAAAGCCAGGTGCCTCCTGAGGCCGCAGTGGCCGGTAAGAACTCCCACCAATAGTCGGAGTTCTTTGCGGCTTAGCTTCAGTATCTTGGCCGTCCTTGCCATGTCAGGCCCCGATATCATCTGCTTTGACTGCCTGCATCCGTCTATCCTTCTCCACTCTTTTCCTAATGTATCAACGGCCCACGGTCATGTCACAGAAGTATTTGCTTCTGTACATCGCAGCGATGCAACGTTTTTGATATCGCCGTGTTACCTCATTGCGACATCTCGCAGATGTCATGTCACAGATGTGTTTGCTGGGTACTTTCCTGCTCATCATGCCAAAGAACTGCCAAAATACATAAAACCTTGGTGAATATGGAATTGAGAACTTAGGAAGGTTAAATATCCCCAGGCAAAGAATTTCAAAGCTTTACCTTCATTGTTGAAAGAACGGGTCCTGAGAAAGAGATGTTAAGTCAGTCTCCAGCTGATGACAAAAGGTGGAAAGACTGAACTCGTTGGGTCATTCTCAATCATCTTTATTATCTCAAGAAACATTACATCTTTATGATAAGTATAAAAAAAACTAATTTATACTTATCTCAAACTGACATAAAAAACATACCGAAAATAAGATCAATAAATATCAAGAAAATAATCCTGATAATCGAAATTGAAGACATTTGCTTGACTTCAAAATACAATCCTGTACATAGTAGACATACAAAATTCGACAAATATTGTTTCCAATCCATATCGAAAGTAGTTTGAAAGTGTCAAATTCGTCAAATAAATCATCATTTTCCAAAATTTTATCTCAAATTGCTAGCAGCTTACAATTTTTTTGGTATTATGGTTGTGAATACTGTTCCAGGTTTTCACTGTTTTGTAACTGAGTGAAAGAAACAACAAATTGTAAGCTGATAGAGAAAATTCAGATGAAGCAAACCATTTATTTGTTTGTATAAATTAATTGCTGATTCCAGATATACATAAATTCGATTATTTTCTCGTAGTTTCTTCATAGGATTTCATAATCAATTTGTTGCAGTACCAAATAAAGTAACTAGATATTGCAGATTAGAATAAATAAGAGTACAATATTTTAAAGAAACTTCGAAGGTTTGTAGTTCCTTATTTTAAATAATTATTAATTAAATTTTTTAAATAATCCCACATAAACATTGACAGTGAACTGCACTTTTACTGTGATACTAGTACTTTTTTTGTTTTTAAATAGTTGTCATTGTATATATGAGGACAAAATGAGAGTAAACTCGAACTGTACCTGATACTTGACCAAATTTATATAGTTATATATTTTTTCAGGTCTCCGTGTATAATGACTGATTTTACATTTGTATAAATAATCTTGAAACACTCTTTTGCCTGGCAAGGCAGGGAAGTGAAAACTCTGTGATTAAAACTCACACTACTTTGCCTGAAAGTGACAGCTTCACTTCATCCATATTTGACAAATATGACAATACATATTTGATTCTCTGATCAATAACACTTTTTTTGTGGCTCGAGTCACTGTTGCGTACAAATCAACAGTGCTGCTCCTAGGGTAGCGTATGGAGTTAGTAACACAGCCTACCCAAAACAAATAGTGGCTAATGATTACAGTAATCGATGCCACTATAAATAACAAATATTTGTATTTTTTCTATTCAGGTATTTGTGTCGGCTTAAATTTAGATTATTACACGTCAAGAAACTGTTTTACAAGTGTCGATGAAGGCCTCAGCCTCTGGCCTTTGCCGTCAAACATTACTCATTCTTGCAAAAATTCTGTTTCCTGCCTTTTGATACAAATATCTATCAAAGTACAATTTTCAGTAGGGTTCTGTTGTGGTGCAGAACTATTTGTCATTTTTCAGTTGTTTCAAATCTTACTTCAGGTATTGATCAAATGTACGTTCTTGTCCGAGAAGTGAATCAATTCTTCTAAAAACAACTTATGACAAGCAGTTGTTACTTCATCGCTCTCTATATTTATATCTTTTATCTTTCTGTTGAAATTAAATTTTATACTGATTTTACAGATTAACATTTTATCTTCGGAATTTTAACAAAGTTTCGATAGCACGTCATTATCTCTTGTGAAGAACTGTATTTTTTTTAACCTATTTTGCCTGTTTCATTGAAAAATATATTAAACTTTATCATATTTTTTGCGACTCACATCACCTGGGCAGAAACTAATGTAATAATTTTCATAAATTTGTAAATGTTGTTCTGATATTTTAATCACAATCTATTTTATCTTTGTAGGTGAGCTCAACAAGTAATAGGCCATGGAATCTTTGGTTTTGAATCCAAAACTTCTATCAATGTGACTGATATATTTCTCTCAGGGTTCGTCTGTCATTTTAACACCAAAGGAACAAAGGGTTATTGTGCACCTCCTGATGAATTTTTACACCCAGCTGCTCATCTGAATTGAATACGATGCTGATTAAATATTATAACTAAATAAACAGTGAAAAGTAAATTAAATCAAAAATATTTCACTACAATGCCAAATTATAAAAAAATTCATAGAATTGAAGATATTTTCGTATAAATAGTTTCAACAATCCTAACAATACTCTCTAAAAGATGGGTTTATATAGAAAAAAATTCAAATTTGAAGTGACTTTGTATGAACTCCGCCCAATTTACATTTATTTCGTTTGAAAATATTATAACTAAATAAACAGTGAAAAGTAAATTAAATCAAAAAATATTTCACTACAATGCCAAATTATAAAAAAATTCATAGAATTGAAGATATTTTCGTATAAATAGTTTCAACAATCCTAACAATACTTTGTATGAACTCCGCCCAATTTACATTTATTTCGTTTGAAATAAAATAAGGAAGATGTATTGTTAGGAATCTGTTTTACATGACATTTTCAGATACAAAATTGAAATAATGTTTTTTACAAAATTTCAGATTTACTATTATTTACCCTCTTAGGTCTCTCCAAAAGGTATCCAGTTGATGTCTTTCAAAAAACACAAATAGCTTTCTATCACCAAAGTATTTTAGGACTTTCTAGTAAAAAATCATTGATTACGCTTTGAGCACTGCTCTATGAATATTGTTGAAATTTCTATATCATATGATCGTACCACTTTGCATTTTTTGTTTCCATTAAAATTCAAGAATTGCATCTTATTTTGATTAATTTCTTCGTGTTCATTCATTCTGTGTAGATTGGATCTTAGTGAAGACAAACAAGTATGATTGTGAATGTAAGTATGAGTTGATCCATCTTTCTTTTTCACCAGCACGACTGGAGAGGACCATGGACTATCGGATGGTTCAATAACTCCATCTTTCCCCATATCACTGACTATTTTGTCAGCCTCTTCCTTATTGGCGAGAGGAAGTCTTCTAGCTGATTGTCGGATTGGTCGGGCATCCCCAGTATTAATTTTATGTTTAACTACATTCGTTCGAGCCCCTTTTCCTTGTCTGGTATCAAAGATGTCTTGGTACTTCTTGACTAATTCTCTCAATCTGGGCTGTTGAGCTGGTTCAATGCCCTTGGAACAGGTGGTAACCAATTTTTCCAGTTCCGCTGTCAGGTTGTTGCCTTGACTAACAGTACCATGTACACTCCTGATCACAGAGGAAATTGACGAGCAGTGCCCCAAAACAGTTCCTTTATTCAAGGTCACTGGGTAATAATTGACATTCATTACCCTTACTGGCACAAATTTATCAGCACGCAACAAAGTTTTGCCTAGTGCAATCCACTTCCATTCCTCGCACCTCTGTCCAAGCGAGCCTAGCTCCAGTATGGTCTCAGCCAGCTCGGGTACACTTACATCTTTAGCCAGCAGAACACGAATCATCTCTTCACTTCTTCCATGTAGCACCAGCTGTTTTCCGTTCACACGTAGGATGCCCTCTTTGAAGTTCAATTCGAACCCTCTGGAATTCGTGATGTCTATTCCAATAACTGCGTCGTCCTCAATGTCCACTACTAATGCCCGATGTTTCACTTTTGTGCTGCCTAGAATCAGTTCAATCGGTAGCTCACCATGTACAGTGGCCAGCTCCCCTGTTGCTGTGCGTAGCTTCCAGGATGATGGTCCTATTCTCTCTGATGTTTCAGTGAAAGCAGGCCCGAGGATTGTCCTAGTCGCACCTGTATCCAGCAGCATTGCGCAAGGCTTGTTGTTGATGAAACCGTCTACGAAGGCTCCTTTGTTCTGTCGTTGGAGGACAGCGACATATGCGTTGGTCACCGGAGCTTTCTGAGTATAGACCGACGATTGCCCCTTCAACAACCTTCGTTGGTCTCGATCTCTTGAGGGTTGGACATTGGCTACTCACGTGACCAAGTTTCCTACTATTTCGGCATCTCAATAATCTCTTCTCGGGCAACACTTCCTTCATCACTTTTCTTATGGCAGCTTCAAGACCGGAAGGCTCCTGTCGGTATTCTTCCATCGTCCGGACCTTGAGTTGGCTCTTACAGGATTGTGTCGCCTCCTCAAATTCCAAAGCGCGTGACAGTGCATCCACGAGATGTGTTGGACGAACTAGTGTCAATGTTGGTCTGGTTTCCAGGTCACGAAGTCCATCTAAGAATGCCTGAACTGCTAGTCGCTCCAATACCTTTTCCGGTATGGCTGGGTATGCAAGGCGAACCAAGCGTGGAATGTCGGCTTTAAATTCCTGTAGGGATTCGCTTAATTTCTGGCAGCGGTTTTTGAGCTGTGAGTGGTAAACATGTTCTAGATGGGTCTGTCCATACCGTAATTCTAGTAGATGTTTGATCAGCTGCTCGTAGTCCTCTTGTTCTTGTGCCATGAGGGTTTGTAGGATATTTGTGGCCTCTCCACGTAACGCCAGTGTTGATGCTACAGCTCTTTCTCCTGCTTTCTATCCATTCGCCTTTGCTGCAGCTTCAAGTTGTAATTTGCCCATGGTGTTTTTCTATCAAACTAAGGTGGTTTCATTGAGAGTTTTTACATCTTTCAAACCTTTTTGGACATCATCTAAGTTCAAACTCAGTTCCAGCATTGAATTTTTATTGACAGATTCTATGGTGTGGGAAGTGTCAATTTGCTTTTTCAACGCACTGATTGTTTTCTTATTTTTTGCTGATATCCTTCTCGATTCCGCCTCTGATTTCATCACTGATTATTTCCTTCAATTTTCCCATCTCTTCCTCAATTTCATCTTTGATTTTCTCCATCTCCGTTTCGACAGTCCCTATTATCCCTTCCAGTGCATTCGCCATCCCAGAAGGTTAATTTTTTGAGCCCTCTGTATTTTCGAGGAGTTAGTCTTCGAGAATCTTTGAATTTTATAGAAGCTTTTCTTCTAAATTCATCGAACTTTCTTGAAATTCTTCCTTCAGAATTGGAATTTTCCAGCAGCTTTTTTTCCAGATTTTTTAATTTTCCAGAAGTTTCTCTTGAAGTTCTTCTTTCAAAGTATTCGAATTTTCAGCAGCTTTTCTTTCAGATTTTTAGAGTTTTCTTGAAGTTCTTCCTTTAAAGTATTCGAATTTTCTAGAAGTTTCTCTTGAAGTTCTTCTTTGAGAGTATTCGAATTTTCTAGTAGTTCTTTCATTGATTTGGAGTTTTCGTCGAGTTTATTCATTATGGAACCCAAATCAATTCCAGAAACTTCGAATAAAAATGTTTCTGGATCCTCGCCCTCCTGTATTATTCCCTCAGAAAGCTCAGAAAGTCTTGCCTGAAGCACGGCCTTTTTACCACTGGTATCAAGTTCCCTCTCCTCCAGTTCTTGCTTCAATTCCGCAACCTTGAAATCGACCAGACGAACTTTCCTCGAACACAATTGGTCTTAGTCTGTCTCACAGTCTATGTCAGGGGCCACTAGTCTGTTATTATTATTATTATTGTCTATTTCACACAGTCTATCTCACGGAACACCAGTCTATTATTATTATTTTCACACGCGAGACGTGTATCAGTTTATACTCTGTTGATGCACACAACTGTCAACTTCACGAAAAAATGTTTATCCGTGACTGTCTATTTTTCTCGAAAACAATTGTTCAAAATACACAAACTGTCTACTTACACGAACACTCTGTATTTAAAAATCGCACTGCTGTTACCACTGTAGTATATTTAAACAAATTCACTCTAAAATAATTTATTTTACGAAATGAAATACAATGTCTCAATAACTTCAACATAATACTTTAATTTATATAACAATCACACTGGACCATTTATATTCGACTTTCACTTCACTGACTGTTTCCTGCTCGGCTGCGTGTTTTTTTATATTCACCGTTCACTTCTCCGAATGCTCCAGAAATTTCGGGCAAGCCTTCGAATCGTCCAGATTCTTTTCGGTGCATAGCGCCTCGAAAGTCATTCGCGGTCCGGCGATGGCTACGTGAGTTTTCAGGTCCGGCATCGCCCGCTGCTTCGCCACAGTACCTTGTTTCCCTAATATCTGAAGAATTGTCATCTGATCAAGCTAGCAGGTAGGCATGCGAACATAGTACATACTAACACTACCCAATCGTACACATTTCGTTCGTTTAAAAATAAGTAATGTCTAACGGCCCTGGGATCTTGGACGATGAAGTATCAACATACAACATCATTCATACCAATTACAGCAGGTATGTAATTTTTATCTCATATTGAATTCAGTCATGTCATTCTTACGTTTAATTGATACATTGTAGATGATAGGAGGGGTTGTACAGGGTATGTGGCTTCACAAGCACTTTGACTTGTTAGATCTATTTGGAGCACGGAATTGTGTAATTGATACAGGTCGACAAGCATAAGGATGCCTCTGAGATGCGCAAACGAGAGAAAGCGTGAGTAGATGTTTACGGCTGGTTATCATCGGAATGTACAAACGGGAGAGAAATTATTCTGCAACACGTTGGAACGTAGGTTCTTATCTGAATTTTCATTAATTCCTAATGAACTGTTCGAATAATATAATTGTCTGTGATCACTGGACTGTTTATGAAAATTGCATAATTTTCCCGAAGCCATAAGTGTAAATAAAGTACGACTAGAAAAAGAATGCATCGCCACACACTATCAGAAATAGGTAAATGAATATAATAAAGAACACGAGGAACATACTTACAGAAGTTGACTAACAATATCACATGACCTCTGACCACTGCCAAATCAGCATTGTCCATGGTAACTTTTGATTTTTTGTTTCTCTTTTTATTTGGAGTTGAGAATTGTTCCATTTCACCTTTTTCAATTTTATTCATTTCTGAATTAATTTTCCAAATGCTTCTATCGCAAACTCCCGTTGCGGCAGCAACTCGTTCTTGAACCTTCACAAGAGGAATACTGGTTTCACCTATCATTGCTTCTGCCTGCATAAGTTTGATGACATTACTGACAATAGTAGTGGTACAACCCATGATACTGGTACAACCTATTCACGAGCGCACGCATGCGCATTGACGAAGCTCGCTGGGTTCACCGCGTGACGTTGGGTGTTGCCGGATTTAAAATTAAGGAGTAGAGTTACGGAGGGTAGGACGTTGCCGGTTTTTAAATTTAATTATGGAAGAAAAAAGATATACACGGTGTAGCAACGTAACATGACAGAAAAAACAGTTTGTCAAAAATCGAATTATATACAGGGTGTCTCAAAATAAATCGGAAAAATGAATCATCACATCATTGGAGCATCGCTTCATTGGAGCATACAGGGATTCAGAAGTTTTCGTTTTACGTATACAGGGTGTGTCAAAATACACCATTTAAGGAAAAAAATAAATACAGGGTGTCTCATAAACGTGCATCGTGATGGGGTTTGTCATTTAAGAAAAAAATATATACCAGGTGTACCAACGTGCCAGTTGAGACAAAAAATATATACAGGATGTCTCTACCAACGTGCCAGTTGAGACTAAAAATATATACAGGGTTTCTCATAAATGTGCATCGTGACGGGGTCCGTCATTTTTAAAGTGCGATACCAATTCGTTTTCAAGGAATACATCAGAGCCATCTGTCGTTCAATATATACATTAATGATATTTTGGATCTGTACGAATCATCAAAAAATAAACACTTCCGGTTTCAAAAAATTAAGATAGAAGAAAAGTAATAGTAAATTCGGATTACCCACATCGAGGAGAGTCCAAATCAGCAATAAAATGGCTACTTCCGGTCCAAACCGGAAATGGCACTTCCGGTAGTCCGATTTTGATGATTTTGGCATCAATAGATTCGTTTGGATGTCAAGAAACATTTTTAAGCATTTTCCGAGGTCAAAAGGGCATAGGAGGCTATCTTCGTTATAAGTAAAGTTACAGAAACGTGCGGGTACTCTAAGAAGACAACTTTCATGGGATATCAAGAAAATAATAGAATTTGCGTACGTCAACTGCCATAAGGGCCGTAAACCGCACATATTAATGCGTTATGTACTTATTGCTTGAATCTTAGAAGCTGATTCGTAATTTTTGTAAAATGGGTGTACCAACTCGACATTTATGAGAAAAAAACATGGCAGCTGTCAAATTTGGTATACCGGATGTCACAAAATACATCGATTAAGAGAAAAAACATGGCGGCTGTCAAATTTGGTATACCGGGTGTCTCAAAATTCATCGATTAGGAGAAAAAAAACATGGCTGATGCCATACAGGGTGTACCATCATAGTATTTAAGAGAAAAAAACATGGCTGCTGCCATACAGGGGGTACCATCATAGTATTTAAGAGAAAAAAACATGGCTGCTACCATACAGGGTGTACCAACTTGGCATTTAAGAGAAAAAAACATGGCTGATTGTCAAATGACATGAGACAGAAAAAAAAAACATAGCAGCTGTCAAATTTGGTATACAGGATGTCTCAAAATACATCGATTAAGAGAAAAAATACATGGCTGCTGCCATACAGGGTGTACCATCATAGTATTTAAGAGAAAAAACATGGCTGCTACCATACAGGGTGTACCAACTTGGCATTTAAGAGAAAAAAACATGGCAGCTATGAAAATTGGTATACCGGGTGAACCAACGCAACAGTTAAGAGAAAAAAACATGGCTGATTGTCAAATGACATGATACAGGGAAAAAAAACATGGCAGCTGTTAAATTTGGTATACAGGATGTCTCAAAATACATCGGTTAAGAGAAAAAATACATGGTGGCTGGTTGTCAACGTATATACAGGGTGTCCTACAACCTTTTCTGAGAAAAAACATGGTGAATCATTAAGAGAAAGAACATGGCTGCATGAGTGATGGAAGAACGCTTCAATGGACATATGGAGATTCGAAACAACTACTTGCCCATGCAGAGATTGAATTACATCCGACATCTTAATGTGTAATAAGAGGACGTTTGGACCGTTCATTTGGGAAAATACATAGCGGAGTCTGATTGGTCAAAGATCATTATAGTTGTACAGGGATGTCTCACAAATTTTTCCATTTGGGTGAAAAATATATATACAGGGTGATTCAAAATCCTCAGTCTTAAATGTTAAATGGGAAAATGGATCGACGAAAAACTTACCATTGCGGAAAAACATATACCGAGTGTTTCGAAAAAATATCACTGGAAATAGAAAAAGATGGGTAGTCGTTTAGAGTGAAAAAAAAAACATGGCCGCAATTTGACATCATCATAAAGGCATTATTTTCGGAAAGTATGTTAGTGCCATCGGGTATCTGAAGAGTACAGACAGAAGGTTGAGGATTCTTTCATTCCAAAAAACAACTAAAATAACAAACGCTAAAATGTGTAAAAAAATTTACGAATTCAGCGGTTTTCACGTTCCAAAAAATGATCAAAATTACAAGCGTTAAAAATTCACTTTTACATGTATTTCTTATGGAGATTTGACATTTCAGAATCGTTCAAAATTATCGTTTTCGCGTCCCAAAAAACAAGTAAAATTAGAAGCGTTGAAACACATGAAAAATGCAACGAAAATAGACGTTTTCGCGTCCAAAAAAAAATAACTGAAATTATAAGCGTTGAAACATGCGAAAAATGCAACAAAAATAGACGTTTTCGCGTCCCAAAAAACGAGTAAAATTAGAAGCGTTAAAGCACGTAAAAATGCAACGAAAACATGTGTTTTCATGTTCGAAAAAACATATAAAATTTCGAACGCCGAATTACATAAAATATGTAACAAAAACATGCGTTTTCGTGTTCCAAAAAACAACTAAAATTACGAACGCCAAAAATACACTTTATCATGTAATTCTTATGGACAATAGACATTTCAAAATTGCACAAAATGATCGTTTTCGCGTCCCAAAAAACAACTAAAATTTGAAACGCTGAAACACGTAAAAAATGCAACGAAAATAGATGTTTTCGCGCCCAAAAAACGAGTAAAATCAGAAGCGTTGAAACACGTAAAAAAATGCAATGAAAATAAACGTTTTCGCGTCCCAAAAAAAACAAGTAAAATTAGAAGCGTTAAAGCACGTAAAAAATGCAAAGAAAATAGACGTTTACGCGTCACAAAAAACGATTAAAATTACAAGCGATAAAAATTTACTTTTACATATATTTCTTATGGAGATTTGACATTTCAAAATCGTTCAAAATTATTGTTTTCGCGTCCCAAAAAACAAGTAAAACTAGAAGCGTTGAAACATGAAAAAAATGCGACGAAAACATGTGTTTTCATGTTCGAAACAACATATAAAATTACGAACGCCAAAAATTCACATTTACATGTAATTCTTATGGACAATAGACATTTCAAAATCGTTCAAAATAATCGTTTTCGCGTCCCAAAAAACAACTAAAATTTGAAACGCTGAAACACGTATAAAATGCAACGAAAATAGACGTTTTCGCATCCCAAAAAACAAGTAAAATTGGAAGCGTTAAAGCACGTAAAAAATGCAATGAAAATAGAAGTTTACGCTTTCCAAAAAATGATTAAAATTACAATCGATAAAAATTTACTTTTACATGTATTTCTTATAGAGATTTGACATTTCAAAATCGTTCAAAATTATTGTTTTCGCGTCCCAAAAAACAAGTAAAATTAGAAGCACTCAGTTCTGGACGTTTTGTAGTTATTATTAAAAATTACTATTTGGTTATCAGTTTGTATAGTAAATTTTCATAAAGTGAGGTTAGATAAATAAATCGAAAACTTCGCAACTTAAAGACAACGCCACAACGCCTTAGACCGCTCGGCCAACCTAACTTATAAGTATACATAATGAAATGTTGGTATTGTATGATAGGGCAAAAAATTCAAACATCGTGAATACAAAATTTATTAAGTATTTTTATTTCGGTAATATATCACATAGCCATTTGTGAAGAATATCTACGTTTCGGAGGCTGCAATTGTAGTTGGTATTGTTGCGACGAATGTATGCATACAAGGTGAGATGCCATCATTGTTGCTGAATGTGTGAACCATCCAAAACGTATTATCTTAATCCTCCAAATTCACAACTCGTGTAAGTAGGCCCAACTGGTGGAATTTGTCAGTAAGATAGTCACGTTTTTGAAGTGGGAAAAATCGACCATTTTTCTTCAATAGTTGATGTGTTGAGTGATCTTTGTATCAAGGTTTTTTGTATACAAATTGATGAGAACGTCAATACACACAAAAAAATGCGACCAAAATAGACGTTCCTCACGCTCCAAAAAAGAGTAAATTTAAAAAGCGTTTGAACTCACAAAAATGTGAACAAAACATACGTTTTACGCGTTTCAAAAAAGATAAAAAATACGAACGTCAATTCACGCAAAAATACGTACAAAAATAGTCGTTTTCGCATTAATTATTATGACGAAAATTAAGGCAAACAATATACACGTTTACATGTATTTCTTATGTAGATTTGACATTTCTAAATTGTTTAAAATGGACTTTTTTACACGCTACAAATAAGATAAACGTCAATTCACTCAAATAATATAACCAAAATATACGTTTATTACGTTCAAAATTGAAATTTTAAAAGCGCAATTCACGCAAAAATGAGTATCACTACATGTTGAGCTTACGTCGTGGACGTAAAAAAGGCAAGACCTTCGATCGGTAGAGATTATTTCTATTGAACAATCCATAAAAAAGCAAGAGTTTTCGTGATTTCGTGTATGGTGATAGTGGCCACAGAACGGATCTTAGAGGCACAAAACAAAACCCGATTATTACAACCGACGTACTTCTCGTTGAGTTATTATCGCATTTCCTGTGAGCGAAAACCCAGAAATGAAAATGTTATTCATAGTTATTTTGTGACCAGTACCGACATCATTTTAAGTATGTGCAGTTTGTAATTCAATATAATATGGATCATGTTTGAAAGAACAGAGGATTTTGAGGTAAGTGGGTTTCAGTTAATCATGTAGCAACGTAGTCTAAAGATGACAATAATTGATCATTCAGTCGAGAAAACATAATTTCAGCAAATATCGTGTTTTATTATTGGAGTTATCACCATTGTGTGGTTTAGGGCGATAGGCGTTTATATTTCATATCTTGAATTTATATAGGAAATTATGAGTATTTTCACAATGTTCATTTCAAATAAAGTCCGTTTTGGATACATAGGTCCATTATGATTTTTTTTTTGAGATAGTCAGTTTTATTAAATATAGGGTAGAATTTTTTTCTCATCAAAATTACCAATTTCCAAAAAGTTTACTGATTGCATGGCTGAAGGGTTGATTCCTTCTAACGGAAAAACAAGAATTTACAAATTAAAATGAAAAAATAGAAAATTTTCAAGTGAAATTCTATGAATATGAAAATAATCAATTAAAAAATAAATATCAAAATATTAATTAAGATATGAGAATTCAAGTCAAAATGAACATGCAACAATTTGTCATTCATGGATTCTTATCACAACGAGATATCTAAAAAAATAAAGAGTTTTGGCAAAATATATAAAAAGTTGATAGTAGAATAGTTTTAGAATTGACAAATCAACCAAGAAAAGTTAATTGTGGCACGTGTAATTAATATGAGTGAAAAGGAAATGAGCGAGTTAAAATCACTATCAACCAATCGGCTGAAGTTGAAGTGACAGATCGCACTATGAATCAATATCAAGAAACTCCGTAGAGAAGGAAGGTGTCTGACAAAAAATGCGGAAGGTTGAAAGTATCTAAGAACTTTCTTCAAATAGAATATCTAATTTGATCAGTATTTGGAGCAAAATTCGAGAGTTGCATCATCACCAATGTTACGGCTTCAAGTTTATCAACCGTACAAAGACAAAAATCGAATTTTTGAGTAAAGAAGACTCACGTTGAAAATACAGGAATGACTATTAATTTTTATTTCAAATGCTAAAGTTTGCAAAATAACAAAAACTTAAACAAATAAGCATGTTTGAGGAATTGAAATTATTGGTTGAACAAGATGCTGTGAATAGATGTCTCATTCTGTCATTGGAAGCAAAACAACGGTTGACGAATGAATTCGAAACTAGTATTAAAATGATTTAAAAAGAAAAACAACCTTGAATACCTTTACCACTCGGGATGTATCATCATCATACAATTCATTTATAATTATAACAATTTGAGGAATATTTTTATCAATTGGTAGTAATGAGCAAACTGATGCAAAATTGTCAATGGAAAAAATTATTAATTATTTTTATTCAGATTTTGTTCAAATATGATATAACTGGAACTGCACTGAGCAAACACACTCAAAAATATATTTTTGATTTTCTCAGTTCAAGTGTAATCTGGTCGAAATTGCACAGCACAAACTCGGTAACATGGATATGGCAGGATTATTTCAGTACAGATGAAATGTTGCCAGAACTACACTGCGCAAACTAGTTCAAATAAATATCAGTGTACCATACACCGATAAAAAGAGGCTGATCAAGAGGAGGCAGGACGATGGAGAAAAAATTATATACAAAATTATTTTATTCACATAAATCGTCATTGTCGTCAAAACCGTTGAAAAGTTTCTATTTTTGAATAATGTCACTTGGTATGAATATTTCATTAGACCACATGTTATGATTTTTTCATAGAATTGAGATATGATCA
This sequence comes from Chrysolina oricalcia, assembly GCA_944452925.2. NCBI lineage: Eukaryota > Metazoa > Arthropoda > Insecta > Coleoptera > Chrysomelidae > Chrysolina > Chrysolina oricalcia. The sequence goes on from OX101824.2 coordinate 32,013,260, forward strand.
AAAGTCTTTCAATGAATGTAAACATCATAACCATCATTATGTTATTTTTTTCTTTTGGTCGTAAATTAGAATGGATCCATTGATGAAAGTCTTGGGCTTTTGGCATCTTGGGAGCACTAATCACCTCAAAAATTCCAGCATGATTGATGAATTTTGATTGTGGGTGAATTTATTTTGAGAGGTACCCTGAACAGGCGCCTTTCGAATCCCCGTATTCGCATTGGTTTTCTTTGGACACATGTAGTCGTTTTGAAGTCGGTCCGGATTGGGTCGACTTTAACGTTTGTAGTTTGTATTCCGAAATATTTGGTTGAATTGAGATCTGCCGGAGAATTTACGTGAATTCAACGCAATAAAAGTTTCTGAAATAATTCAATATATATTTATTTGAAACAAACAGTTTTTTCATTTCCATATCAAAAAGCACCTTAGTTTTTAAGTAGTACATACATTCTTTCATGCAATAACTTTCAATACTTTGACACAAATCACATAATGTTTCAAAAATTTCCTCATCATCATCTTCATCAGCCTTTGTACATCTCTCTGAAAAATTCGCAACAATTTCCAGAAAATTATGATAAAAATCGAGAAATTTCATTTTATGTAATACAACCAATTTTTTCGATAGGAGACGGTCCATTTCTTTGGTAAAATGAAAACTCATAGTGTCTCTGCTAATTCTCACCACCACGTCATCGTTGTCGTCGTCACAATTATCATGAAATATCAAACTGATTTGGATGGGATCACCAAAGTCCACCTTCATTTGAGACGACGTCTCTGAAAGTGTAAAATTGTTTCTCAACAATCCATTCATCAACTTCATAAAAACAGGCCACTCAAAACTATTGAAGGAAATTTGAGAGGTGGCGTCTAACTTGTTGAACAGCTTGACTGCAGGTTCAAAACTCCTCGCAGGACTCAGCCCACAATGTATGTTGTAGTCAGTGTTGTTGGAGAATTCGAAAACTGTATTTAGCACGTAAAAATGTTCGTTTTTGATAGCTTCTTCATATTTCAAACAAATGTTGTTGAGTTCATGATCAAAGTCCGGTGAACTTATACACATGTTTTCATCGTTGAAATTTTCACAACATTCACCCATGACTGCTCAATACTAACTAAATTTTATAGACGATTTGATGCGTCAATCCAACTATTGAGAGAATTGTCAAGTCCAAGCCATTTCACATAGACTTTTTTCCCTTTTTTTTGATAACTTTCTCCACCAGATAGACATTGGGATTTTTTGTTTTTTGCAATAGATCGCAGTCGCTTCAAGAGACGTATTGCAGAAGCTGAGAAAATTATTGCCCCCCCATTTTGAATGGTCAAATTTGGTATACCGGGTGAACGAACGCAACATTTAAGAGAAAAAACATGGCTGCCTGTCAAATGTCAAGAGACAGAGAAAAAACACAGCATTTAAGAGGAAAAAAACATGGCTGCTGCTTGTCAAATGTCTGGTGGAAAATGAGGCAATGAATAAACGTTTTATTGGGGGTATGGAGGATAAACTTATAATTTTGAAATAATTCTGAAGTCGTTTTCAACCTCCATACCCCCAATTGAACGTTTTTTCATTGCCTCATTTTCCACCAGACATTTGACAAGCAGCAGCCATGTTTTTTTCCTTTTAAATGCTGTGTTTTTTCTCTGTCTCTTGACATTTGACAGGCAGCCATGTTTTTTCTCTTAAATGTTGCGTTCGTTCACCCGGTATACCAAATTTGACCATTCAAAATGGGGGGGGCAATAATTTTCTCAGCTTCTGCAATACGTCTCTTGAAGCGACTGCGATCTATTGCAAAAAACGAAAAATCCTAATGTCTATCTGGTGGAGAAAGTTATCATAAAAAAGGGAAAAAAGTCTATGTGAAATGGCTTGGACTTGACAATTCTCTCAATAGTTGGATTGACGCATCAAATCGTCTATAAAATTTAGTTAGTATTGAGCAGTCATGGGTGAATGTTGTGAAAATTTCAACGATGAAAACATGTGTATAAGTTCACCGGACTTTGATCATGAACTCAACAACATTTGTTTGAAATATGAAGAAGCTATCAAAAACGAACATTTTTACGTGCTAAATACAGTTTTCGAATTCTCCAATAACACTGACTACAACATACATTGTGGGCTGAGTCCTGCGAGGAGTTTTGAACCTGCAGTCAAGCTGTTCAACAAGTTAGACGCCACCTCTCAAATTTCCTTCAATAGTTTTGAGTGGCCTGTTTTTATGAAGTTGATGAATGGATTGTTGAGAAACAATTTTACACTTTCAGAGACGTCGTCTCAAATGAAGGTGGACTTTGGCGATCCCATCCAAATCAGTTTGATATTTCATGATAATTGTGACGACGACAACGATGACGTTGTGGTGAGAATTAGCAAAGACACTATGAGTTTTCATTTTACCAAAGAACATGTATGTCAACTCATTACATATGTATGTACAGCTTTATGATAAACACTGTTGAAGAGTGGTGCTCAGTGAATTTAGTGATAGTATTAGTTAACTGTGCCTAAAAAATACGAACTTCTACCAGTAAGTCACTCATATGTTCTTACGTAAATAGTCATATTAAAATAAAACATCAGTAAGTGATTTGCTTGGCAATCTCAAAGTTTACATTGTGCTAAACAAACCAGTGAACACCACAAAAAAGTACTCATCGTCCGATAAGGAACAAAAACAGTTGAGAATATAAAGCAATCCACACACTATCAAGGAAACCGCTTAATCTGAAAAATGAATGATGCTGCAACTAAACAAATTTTAGAAGAGATACAGAAGAGTAAAGATGAACTCAAAAACACAATAAGATCGAGCGAATCGCGTCTTCAATTGAAAATTGAAAGTTTGAATAGCAAGATTTCATACTTAGATAGGGAAAACAGTAACCTCAACAATAAGTTAGAGCAATTAGAAAGAGGAAGTAAACTCAATAATATTGTGATCTTTGGACTAAATAAAACAACAGAAGAAGTTCAAGCAAATTCGATAGTTAGTGACCTAAAAAGACTATTAGAAATTGAAATCTCTGAAAGTGATATTAATAACGTATACTGCCTGGGAAAGACGACGAATTGCCCAGTTAAAGTGGAACTGATTTCACAACTGAAAAAAAAGTTGATACTGAAAAACGCAACAAAATTGAAAGGAACCAAAATTGATATATCTAATGATTTAACTATCAAACAACGAGAGGAATTGAAGATACTCAAACACCACCAAGCGCACGAAATACAAAATGGAAGAGACTGTTATATAAGAGGTGATAAACTGATAGTTGATGGAAATGCATATACGGTGAAGGAGCTGGAAGAAATTGAAATTGAAGTTACTCATACAGTTAAAGGAAATAGCCTACCAGCAACACCAACACAAAATCTCATTAAAGAACACGACACTGCAGATGAATCAGAGGATACTGAGGAAGGAGACCGTACAAAGTTGCCGAAAGATAACCCAAAAAGAAAACTGCTCCAAGGAAATTCAAATACCATCAAGCTTCGTTCCAATAATATATCTTCACATTCAAGAAAGAAATCAACACAATAAATACAGATCAATTCCTAGTTTGTATGTATCGTTAAAACTTTTTATTCTTGTAATTATTGATTTGTGATATAACTTTTATTGTAATTATGGATAACTTTATTAAGGACTATAAAAACGAACCAGTCTACACCAAAGTAGTAAATTCTCCAGCTATCTTGAAAAAGAGTGATATTAAGGATTTAAGCATACTACACCTCAATATTAGAAGTCTTAACAAAAATTTTGATGAATTCTGCCTATTTCTTTGTCAATTTAAATTTCTCTTTGATATATTGATACTTACAGAAACTTTTCAAATTACTGAGTTAGAAATATTCGGGCTGGATGGTTATAATGTTATATATAGTGGAGGGAACTACAACAAAAATGATGGGATAATAATATATCAAAAACAGTTTAGAGTTTACGCATAGTATAATAAACATAGGCGAACTTAAAGCAATAGAACTATTCCTAAAAATCTCAAAAGAAACATATCCCATCACTGCTGTATATAGGCTCCCTAGTACCTGCCCAAAATATTTCAACCAAATACTTGACGAATACCTTAAAAAATTCAGCCATCATATATTCCATGTCCTCACTGGTGATATGAATATTGATTTGATGAATGACTTCGAAGTTACAGAGGAATATAAAAACATTCTAAATGCATCTGGATACTTCTCCTACATAAACAAATACACACGACCAGAAAGTAAAACATGTTTAGATCATTTTTTTATAAAGCACGAGTATCACACGAATGAAAACAGACTCGTATATCATAGACTACGACATAACAGATCACTCACCTATAGTTATCATACTGAGAGAAATCGAAGCCAATAGAAAATATGAACAAAATATACATTTATACAAATACTACACAGACTACGTAAGCTTGCGCACTGATTTACGAAATGAAACTTGGCATACGTTCTACATCGAAGAAAACTTGGACAAAATGACTGAAACTCTCATTAAAATATTGAAATATTACACAGACAAAAATACAAAGAAAATTAGAATTCATAAAAAATCTTGTCCACCCAAAAAACCTTGGATAACAAAAGGCCTACTTGCATCTATAAGAAAAAAAGAGAAATTATATGAACAAGTACGAAGTGATAAAACAGACGAAAACCTATTAGAGATATATAAAAATTATAAAAATAAACTGAAAAAACTTATAGAAAAATCTCGGAGAGACTACGCGAAAAAATCTATTGAAAAATCTAAAGATAACTCCTCAAATCTTTGGAAATGTGTAAACAACATCTGCAACAAAAACAAACCTAACACAAAAATTGAAAAAATTATTGTAGATCAGGAAGAAATAACAGATAAAGGGAAAATTTTTAATAGTTTTAATGAGTACTATAGCAATTTGGGCAAAAATTATGCAGAACTGATAGAGGATCCAGAAAATTTCAAACAGGACATTGAACCGATAGGGGAAAGTATGTATATATTTCCAACTAATCCAGTTGAGGTGGAAAATGTCATAGCTGACTTGAAAAATAAAAAATCTCCAGGCTATGATGGTATACGAGCGGAAGTATTAAAAGAAATTTCTCGTGAAATTGCACCACATCTCTCTTTCATGATTAACAAGATTTTTGAAACGGGACATTTTCCAAGAACACTGAAAAAGGGCATCATAAAACCACTCTACAAAAAAGGATCTAAATTCGAAACTATCAGCTATAGACCCATAACCTTGATTTCGAACATAGCCAAAATTGTAGAAAAAATTATAAAACGTCGCATAACAAACTTTTTACAAAAAAACGCAGTATTATCAAACAAACAGTTTGGTTTTAGGAAAGGAAGATCTACTGAAGATGCTATACAAAATTTTGTTACGCAAATATATGAAGCACTTGATAAAAAAATACCTACACTCTGCATCTTTATCGATCTTTCGAAAGCATTCGATACTGTGTGTCATGAAAGATTGATGGAAAAACTCGAAGCATATGGAATAAGGGGTAATGCATATAACCTCATGAAAACTTATCTCACTGAACGACAACAACAGGTGAACATAGATGGTGTTGATAGCGAAAATCGTATTGACAATGAAAAATGAAGGGAAAATTATCAGTTTTGCAGATGACACTGCCATAATATATAGAGCGGAAAAATGGGATGAAGTAAAAATAATGGCAGAAGGAGACATGAAAATTATAAAAAAATGGTTCCAATTGAACAAACTTACCTTAAATGCGATAAAAACTAAATATTTGCCTTTTGTCTCATATGCCAACCATTTACCAAATTTGGGAAACATAAAAATTGATGAAGCTGAGTCTATAAAATACCTAGGAATTACAGTTGACAGACATTTCCGGTGGGACCTCCAAATAAAAAACACCGTGAGAAAAATCAGAGGACTATTATCAAGGTTCAGGTACCTGAAAAAATTTTTGGAAATACCACAACTCAAAATAATCTACCATTCCTTAGTACAGTCGCTTCTTTCCTACGGAATTTTGGGCTGGGGTGGAGTGAATGACGTACATCTAGAAAATCTGAATTTTATACAAAAGTGGATTTTAAAAATTATTTTTGCAAAACCCCGAGACTATCCCACCGATGATCTATTCATCGAATCCCAAATATATGACATTAGGCAGCTTTACAGCTTGAATATTCTAACCAGTGTTTTCAACAAAAAAATACCTCTTTCTTTACCATCTCATACCTATGAGATGAGGCAAAGAGAATTGAAATATTATTCTATACGTTGTGAGAAAACCATTGGGCAACGAAGTTGTGTTTACTTGAGTAGCAAACTCTATAATGCGTTACCAACCAGTAGTAGAGATAGTAGAACTCATAATGAATTCAAAACTAAAACAAAAAAATGGATACTAGAAAAAAGCGTCAGTTTTTTCACAAACTAATAAATAACTACTAATTTCACAATTCTCCTAATTTATTCAAATATATATATATATATATATATATATATGTACATTACTAAGTTCATGGGTTGAACCGCGTTGAGAGTTTATAACTCGACGTTTCGGCTCCTGCTTTGGAGCCATTTTCAAGAGTGTGACTGCGAGGCCTCTATCTGCCTACTCCTCGAGTCGTGGTCTTGAGAGATATCAAGGTCTCAACCTGCCTACTCCTTGATCTCAAAAGACGATCCGATGTTGGTTGCACTGTAGTATTTATAGGTGGTTGGCTACCTGGAGGTGGGCGGGTCTTACGGGTTTTCTCGTTTGTCTTGTCTGCTGGTGCCTGCTGTGTAGCTCGTACACGGTTTATAGAAAACCTACCCACACCAACCGATATCTCAACTCCAAGTCCCACCATCATCCCTCACAACTCAACTCAGTCGTAAATACTCTGATATCTCGCTCCATCCGACTAACCGACGACCACAACAGACAATCCGAACTTCACAACGTAAAACAAGCTCTCCTACAAAACGGATACAGACCAGACCACATAGACAGAAACATCCAAAAACAGCTTCAGATACCATTAGTAACCAAAAACGAACCACAAGTTGAAGACCGTCCATCCAAAGTCTTCTTCCCTTACATCAAAGGGGTGACGGACAAAATCAGTCGACTTTTCAGAAAAGCAAATATCAAAACTATCTTTACCACAGAACAAAAACTATCACACCTCATCAGACCAACAAAAGACAAAATTCCCAACGAAGACCATGGTATTTACGAAATTCCCTGTTCTATCTGCCCCCACTCTTATATAGGAGAAACTTCGAAACAGATCCATTTTCGATCCTATCAACACTCCCTTTCAGTAAGAAATCGAGACACCAGCTCCGCATTAGCTCTTCATTTCATCCAAACGGGTCACCCCATAGATTTCGAGAAAACGAAAACCATCGCCCCAGTACGTTCAAGAACTTCTCGTTTTATCAGAGAAGCCATCGAAATCGAAAAACGGCCTGATTGCCTGAACATTAAAGATGATAGCCGTAAATTGAACCCCATTTGGAAGCCCCTTCTTCCAACCGTAATTACCAGGCCACGTGAAACTTATCCGCAATCAATTATTATCCCATTAACTCCAACTACACAGCAGGCACCAGCAGACAAGACAAACGAGAAAACCCGTAAGACCCGCCCACCTCCAGGTAGCCAACCACCTATAAATACTACAGTGCAACCAACATCGGATCGTCTTTTGAGATCAAGGAGTAGGCAGGTTGAGACCTTGATATCTCTCAAGACCACGACTCGAGGAGTAGGCAGATAGAGGCCTCGCAGTCACACTCTTGAAAATGGCTCCAAAGCAGGAGCCGAAACGTCGAGTTATAAACTCTCAACGCGGTTCAACCCATGAACTTAGTAATGTACATATTTCTGACCGCGGAAACCTTTCCGAACATATATATATATATATATATATACTTTACTGTCACAATTTGACCATTTTATCGATTTGATTGTAATAACGAATAATAAGCTTTTTGTATTGTAATTAACTATATATTTTATTTATATTTTATTGTAATATTCTCACCATACTTACCAATTTTATTTTATTTTTAATTCAATTTTATTGTACCTTAGGTTTTAAAATGTTGTCCTCGTTAATCTATATTAATTTTAGAATTTTATAACTAACATTTTATTCCATAAGCTAGATTTATGATCTCCCTTTACCACGTACAAGCTGAACATTTCAGTTTCTGTGGTCTCCCTGTTTATTTACAAAATCCTCCCAAAATATTGTATCATATATTTCAGATGAATAAACATTATTATTATTATTATTATTATTATTATTATTATTATTATTATTATTATTATTATTATTATTATTATTATTATTATTATTATTATTATTATTATTATCTTCTTAGGAGTGTACCAGTCAGGCCCTGTCTCCGGTGCTCCGACCCATCCGGAGGGCGCGCTGGTGTCGTTAACCCCAACAACCACTCCCTACGTCCGTAGGGTGAGTGATTATTGGGTCCGAGAATCATGTGCCCTGAGTAGACGGAGCGAACCAAAAATAACGGCCTTCTGCATTCGTGCTGCTAAGATTTCTGCCATATTACGGCAAGCAGGTATTATTTTCAAATTGGAGAGCAGTGTATCCATCATTCCACCAAGGACTCCTATGATCAGAACCACCATTTTGACAGAATGGTCCGGATACAACCTGCGGAGTTCAAAGAGAAGATCTCGATATTTAGTCCGTTTTTCCTCCTCTTTTCGAACGATATTCATTTCGCCTGGAGCGGAAAACTCCACGACGAATATCGTTTTACTTTGGTGGTCGAGGAGGACAACATCAGGCTTATTGGCTTGTATTTGCCTGAGGGTGGGGAATGAGTAGTTCCAATAGATTCGGCACCTCTCATTCTCCACCACGGACTCAATATCCCCCGGAACATAAGGCAACACTGGTGTCTCGTCTATACCGTACGAGTGTCGTAGATGGTAGTACAACACTCGTAGAGCCGCGTTATGCCTGTGGATATAGGCTGAGACCGCATAACATGGGCATGCTGAAAGCAGATGCATTACGGTCTCAGGTGCCCCACGACATGCCCTGCATCGGGTGTCAGGGACGTCTATACCCATCACGCGACTACGGTAGACAAGGGTGTTGAAGACACCATCCTGGCAAGCCATTATGAATCCCTCGGTCTCCGACTTTAGCTCACTCGACCTGAGGAAGGCAAAGGTCAAGCTTTTGGATAAGCCAATGTCTTCGATGTTGTGAAAGAAGACACCATGCATTGGCTTATCCATATGTAGCTGTAGCAGGACCTCTGTCTCCGCAGCTTTGATGTGAGCTTTTCGCTGAACGGGTCCCAACTCGGTGACAGAGTTTGGGTTAGCCCGTTCAGTGTCGAATACGAGACCGAGTTCATCGGCCGCACGGGTTGCTGCCTTAAAAAGAAATGCTCCAATCCCTGCTTTTTCATGGTCGCGGACCATGCAGAGAAGGGGATCTGAACTCCGGATGACTTTACAGGCCCCATCCAGAACCATTCTGTTATGCAGACACTCCAAACTCAAAAGTCCACGGCCTCCCCGTTGTCTGGAAAAGTATAACCGTGGAACGGACGATTTAGGATGCAAGCACCTATTGAGATGCATCATTTTGCGAGTTTTAACGTCGAGTTGTCGCAGCTCTTCCTTAGTCCACTTCATTACTCCGAAAGAGTAAAGAAGGATCGGAACGGCAAGCATATTGGTTGCAGCAACTTTGTTCTTCCCCGACAGTTCTGATGACCAGATCTGTCGGAGTTTATGCTGATACTTGCCGCGGAGAGAGTTCTTAACTGTGAATACCTCTTGGGAGTGGCGTTGCTCCACCCCTAGGTAAGTATACGTCTCTCCGGCATCCAGATGATTATTATTATTATTATTATTATTATTATTATTATTATTATTATTATTATTATTATTATTATCATTATTATTATTATTATTATCATTATTATTATTATTACTATTATTATTATTATTATTATTATTATTATTATTATTATTATTATTATTATTATTATTATTATTATTATTATTATTATTATTATTATTATTATTATTATTATTATTATTATTATTATTATTATTATTATTATTATTATTATTATTATTCAAATGGACCGTCTCCTATCGAAAAAATTGGTTGTATTACATAAAATGAAAATTCTCGATTTTTATCATAATTTTCTGGAAATTGTTGCGAATTTTTCAGAGAGATGTACAGAGGCTGATGAAGATGATGATGAGGAAATTTTTGAAACATTATGTGATTTGTGTCAAAGTATTGAAAGTTATTGCATGGAAGAATGTATGTACTACTTAAAAACTAAGGTGCTTTTTGATATAGAAATGAAAAAACTGTTTGTTTCAAATAAATATATATTGAATTATTTCAGAGACTTTTATTGCGTTGAATTCACGTAAATTCTCCAGCAGATCTCAATTCAACCAAATATTTCGGAATACAAACTACAAACGTTAAAGTCGACCCAATCCGGACCGACTTCAAAACGATTACATGTGTTCAAAGAAAACCAATGCGAATACGGGGATTCGAAAGGCGCCTGTTCAGGGTACCTCTCAAAACGAATTCACCCCCAATCAAAATTCATCAATCATGCTGGAATTTTTGAGGTGATTAATGCTCCCAAGATGCCAAAAGCCCAAGACTTTCATCAATGGATCCATTCTAATTTACGACCAAAAGAAAAAAATAACATAATGATGGTTATGATGTTTACATTCATTGAAAGACTTTTGATCATATCTCATATGAAAAAATCATAACATGTGGTCTAATGAAATATTCATACCAAGTGACATTATTCAAAAATAGAAACTTTTCAACGGTTTTGACGACAATGACGATTTATGTGAATAAAATAATTTTGTATATAATTTTTTCTCCATCGTCCTGCCTCCTCTTGATCAGCCTCTTTTTATCGGTGTATGGTACACGGATATTTATTTGAACTAGTTTGCGCAGTGTAGTTTTGGCAACATTTCATCTGTACTGAAATAATCCTGCCATATCCATGTTACCGAGTTTGCTGTGCAATTTCGACCAGATTACACTTGAACTGAGAAAATCAAAAATATATTTTTGAGTGTGTTTGCTCAGTGTAGTTCCAGTTATATCATATTTGAACAAAATCTGAATAAAAATAATTAATAATTTTTTCCATTGACAATTTTGCATCAGTTTGCTCATTACTACCAATTGATGAAAATATTCTTCAAATTGTTATAATTATAAATGAATTGTATCACCTCAGCAGGATTTAAAGATGATACATCCCGAGTGGTAAAGGTATTCAAGGTTGTTTTTCTTTGTTAATCATTTTAATAATAGTTTCGAATTCATTCGTCAACCGTTGTTTTGCTTCCAATGACAGAATGAGACATCTATTCACAGCATCTTGTTCAACCAATAATTTCAATTCCTCAAACATGCTTATTTGTTTAAGTTTTTGTTATTTTGCAAACTTTAGCATTTGAAATAAAAATTAATAGTCATTCCTGTATTTTCAACGTGAGTCTTCTTCACTCAAAAATTCGATTTTTGTCTTTGTACGGTTGATAAACTTGAAGCCGTAACATTGGTGATGATACAACTCTCGAATTTTGCTCCAAATACTGATCAAATTAGATATTCTATTTGAGGAAAGTTCTTAGATACTTTCAACCTTCCGCATTTTTTGTCAGTGATAGTGATTTTAACTCGCTCATTTCCTTTTCACTCATATTAATTACAAGTGCCACAATTAACTTTTCTTGGTTGATTTGTCAATTCTAAAATTATTCTACTATCAACTTTTTATATATTTTGCCAAAACTCTCAATTTTTTTAGATATCTCGTTGTGATAAGAATCCATGAATAACAAATTGTTGCATGTTCATTTTGACTTGAATTCTCATATCTTAATTAGTATTTTGATATTTATTTTTTAATTGATTATTTTCATATTCATAGAATTTCACTTGAAAATTTTCTATTTTTTCATTTTAATTTGTAAATTCTTGTTTTTCCGTTAGAAGGAATCAACCCTTCAGCCATGCAATCAGTAAACTTTTTGGAAATTGGTAATTTTGATGAGAAAAAAATTCTACCCTATATTTAATAAAACTGACTATCTCAAAAAAAAAATCATAATGGACTTATGTATCCAAAACGGACATTATTTGAAATGAACATTGTGAAAATCGACAACACGAAATAATTTTTTGTTTATGCTAACTGAAGTAAAATGAATAATAATACTCATAATTTCCTGGATAAATTCAAGATATGAAACACAAACGCCTATCGCCCTAAACCACACAATGGTGATAACTCCAATAATAAAACACGATATTTGTTGAAATTATGTTTTCTCGACTGAATGATCAATAATTATTGTCATCTTTAGACTACGTTGCTACATGATTAACTGAAACCCACTTACCTCAAAATCCTCTGTACTTTCAAACATGATCCATATTATATTGAATTACAAACTGCACATACTTAAAATGATGTCGGTACTGGTCACAAAATAACTATGAATAACATTTTCATTTCTGGGTTTTCGCTCACAGGAAATGCGATAATAACTCAACGGGAAGTACGTCGGTTGTAATAATCGGGTTTTGTTTTGTGCCTCTAAGATCCGTTCTGTGGCCACTATCACCATACACGAAATCACGAAAACTCTTGCTTTTTTATGGATTGTTCAATAGAAATAATCTCTACCGACCGAAGGTCTTACCTTTTTTACGTCCACGACGTAAGCTCAACATGTAGTGATACTCATTTTTGCGTGAATTGCGCTTTTAAAATTTCAATTTTGAACGTAATAAACGTATATTTTGGTTATATTATTTGAGTGAATTGACGTTTATCTTATTTGTAGCGTGTAAAAAAGTCCATTTCAAACAATTTAGAAATGTCAAATCTACATAAGAAATACATGTAAACGTGTATTTTGTTTGCCTTAATTTTCGTCATAATAATTAATGCGAAAACGACTATTTTTTTACGTATTTTTGCGTGAATTGACGTTCGTATTTTTTATCTTTTTTGAAACGCGTAAAACGTATGTTCTGTTCACATTTTTGCGAGTTCAAACGCTTTTTAAATTTACTCTTTTTTTTGGAGCGTGAGGAACGTCTATTTTGGTCGCATTTTTTTGTGTGTATTGACGTTCTCATCAATTTGTATACAAAAAACCTTGATACAAAGATCACTCATCACATCAACTATTGAAGAAAAATGGTCGATTTTTCCCACTTCAAAAACGTGACTATCTTACTGACAAATTTCACCAGTTGGGCCTACTTACACGAGTTGTGAACTTGGAGGATTAAGATAATACGTTTTGGATGGTTCACACATTCAGCAACAATGATGGCATCTCACCTTGTATGCATACATTCGTCGCAACAGGTATTGTTGCGACTACAATTGCAGCATCCGAAACGTAGATATTCTTCACAAATGGCTATGTGATATATTACCGAAATAAAAATACTTAAAAAAATTTGTATTCACGATGTTTGAATTTTTTGCCCTATCAGACAATACCAACATTTCATTATGTATACTTATAAGTTAGGTTGACCGAGCGGTCTAAGGCGTTGTGGCGTTGTCTTTAAGTTGTGAAGTTTTCGATTCATTTATCTAACCTCACTTTATGAAAATTTACTATACAAACTGATAACTAAATAGTAATTTTTAATAATAACTACAAAACGTCCAGAACTGAGTGCTTCTAATTTAACTTGTTTTTTGGGACGCGAAAACAATAATTTTGAACGATTTTGAAATGTCAAATCTCTATAAGAAATACATGTAAAAGTAAATTTTTATCGATTGTAATTTTAATCATTTTTTGGGAAGCGTAAACTTCTATTTTCATTGCATTTTTTACGTGCTTTAACGCTTCTAATTTTACTTGTTTTTTGGGATGCGAAAACGTCTATTTTCGTTGCATTTTTTACTTGTTTCAGCGTTTCAAATTTTAGTTGTTTTTTGGGACGCGAAAACGATTATTTTAAACGATTTTGAAATGTCTATTGTCCATAAGAATTACATGTAAATGTGTATTTTTGGTGTTCGTAATTTTAGTTGTTTTTTGGAACACGAAAACGCATGTTTTCGTTACATTCTTTATGTAATTTAGCGTTAGTAATTTTATATGTTGTTTCGAACATGAAAACACATGTTTTCGTCGCATTTTTTTCATGTTTCAACGCTTCTAGTTTTACTTGTTTTTTGGGACGCGAAAACAATAATTTTGAACGATTTTGAAATGTCAAATCTCCATAAGAAATACATGTAAAAGTAAATTTTTATCGCTTGTAATTTTAATCATTTTTTGTGAAGCGTAAACGTCTATTTTCATTGCATTTTTTACGTGCTTTAACGCTTCTAATTTTAATTGTTTTTTTTTCGGACGCGAAAACGTTTATTTTCATTGCATTTTTTTACGTGTTTCAACGCTTCAAATTTTACTCGTTTTTTGGGCGCGAAAACATCTATTTTCGTTGCATTTTTTACGTGTTTCAGCGATTAAAATTTTAGTTGTTTTTTGGGACGCGAAAACGATCATTTTGTGCAATTTTGAAATGTCTATTGTCCATAAGAATTACATGTTAAAGTGCATTTTTGGCGTTCGTAATTTTAGTTGTTTTTTGGAACACGAAAACGCATGTTTTCGTTACATATTTTATGTAATTCGGCGTTCGAAATTTTATATGTTTTTCGAAAATGGAAACACATGTTTTCGTTGCATTTTTACGTGCTTTAACGCTTCTAATTTTACTCGTTTTTTGGGACGCGAAAACGTCTATTTTCGTTGCATTTTTCGCATGTTTCAACGCTTCTAATTTCAATCATTTTTGGACGCGAAAACGTCTATTTTCGTTGCATTTTTCATGTGTTTTAACGCTTCTAATTTTACTTGTTTTTTGGGACGCGATAATTTTGAACGATTCTGAAATGTCAAATCTCCATAAGAAATACATGTAAAAGTAAATTTTTAACGCTTGTAATTTTGATCATTTTTTGGAACGTGAAAACCGCTGAATTCGTAAAATTTTTTACACATTTTAGCGTTTGTTATTTAAGTTGTTTTTTGGAATGAAAGAATCCTCAACCTTCTGTCTGTACTCTTCAGATACCCAATGGCACTAACATACTTTCCGAAAATAATGCCTTTATGATGTTGTCAAATTGCGGCCATGTTTTTTTTCCACTCTAAACGACTACCCATCTATTACTATTTCCAGTGATATTTTTTCGAAACACTCGGTATATGTTTTTCCGCAATGGTAAGTTTTTCGTCGATCCATTTTCCCATTTAACATTTAAGACTGAGGATTTTGAATCACCCTGTATATATATTTTTCACCCAAATGGAAAAATTTGTGAGACATCCCTGTACAACTATGATGAGCTTTGACCAATCAGACTCCGCTATGTTTTTTCCCAAATGAACGGTCCAAACGTCCTCTTATTATACATTTAGATGTCGGATGTAATTCAATCTCTGCATGGGCAAGTAGTTGTTTCGAATCTCCATATGTCCATTGAAGCGTTCTTCCATCACTCATGCAGCCATGTTTTTTCTCTTAATCATTCACCATGTTTTTTCTCAGAAAAGGTTGTAGGACACCCTGTATATACGTTGACAACCAGCCACCATGTATTTTTTCTCTTAATCGATGTATTTTGAGACATCCTGTATACCAAATTTAACAGCTGCCATGTTTTTTTTTCTCTGTCTCATGTCATTTGACAATCAGCCATGTTTTTTTCTCTTAAATGTTGCGTTGGTTCACCCGGTATACCAATTTTCATAGTTGCCATGTTTTTTTCTCTTAAATGCCAAGTTGGTACACCCTGTATGGTAGCAGCCATGTTTTTTCTCTTAAATACTATGATGGTACACCCTGTATGGCAGCAGCCATGTATTTTTTCTCTTAATCGATGTATTTTGAGACATCCTGTATACCAAATTTGACAGCTGCTATGTTTTTTTTTCTCTGTCTCATGTCATTTGACAATCAGCCATGTTTTTTTCTCTTAAATGTACCATTTCCGGTTTGGACCGGAAGTGCCATTTTATTGCTGATTTGGACTCTCCTCGATGTGGGTAATCCGAATTTACTATTACTTTTCTTCTATCTTAATTTTTTGAAACCGGAAGTGTTTATTTTTTGATGATTCGTACAGATCCAAAATATAATTAATGTATATATTGAACGACAGATGGCCCTGATGTATTCCTTGAGAACGAATTGGTATCGCACTTCAAAAATGACGGACCCCGTCACGATGCACATTTATGAGACACCCTGTATATATTTTTTGTCTCAACTGGCACGTTGGTACACCTGGTATATATTTTTTTCTTAAATGACAAACCCCATCACGATGCACGTTTATGAGACACCCTGTATTTATTTTTTTCCTTAAATGGTGTATTTTGACACACCCTGTATACGTAAAACGAAAACTTCTGAATCCCTGCATGCCCCAATGATGCGATGCTCCAATGATGTGATGAATCATTTTTCCGATGTATTTTGAGACACCCTGTATATAATTCGATTTTTGACAAACTGTTTTTTCTGTCATGTTACGTTGCTACACCGTGTATATCTTTTTTCTTCCATAATTAAATTTAAAAACCGGCAACGTCCCACCCTCCGTAACTCTACTCCTTAATTTTAAATCCGGCAACACCCAACGTCACGCGGTGAACCCAGCGAGCTTCGTCAATGCGCATGCGTGCGCTCGTGAATAGGTTGTACCACTACTGACAATTTCGGTACTTTGTCCACTCAGATCTTATTTCTCACTTTACTCTTTGAAGGCATTTTCAAACACAACAAACTACACTACAACCTATCTAATAATATTTCAAAACTATACACAACACAAGGATTTCAAATTCAACACACAATCGCAGAGAGTTGAAGTGATTACAGTACGTGAACCTTCACGTAGACGTTAACGTACGAAATATAACGTTTACGGGTTGTTATGAAATTGAGTTGAAGTTGAACGTATGTCAACCGCTAACCCTAACATGTTAATTTGTGTTTATTTCGCTTTTATGCTGTTTTCTATGAACAACTGGAAGATGAACTCTACTTTGCGGATCTTAATAGGGATTTTGACTATATACCTCTCTTGCCAAATGCAAATCAAATTCTTCCGGAATTGGCTTTTCGAAATGTTCATTGTTTCAAATAAAGCGAAATACCGAGCAAGATCATCAAAAATACATTGGAGAAATGATGATTGATGTAAAATTGTAAATATTGCTTTGTCACTTCTTGATTTTATGGCTTTAAAGTCAAAATTTGCTCATTCGCAACTCATCGGTGTGATTCGTATATTCTTCGGTTAACGTGCGTTGATTTTTAAGGTATCCGTGTGAGACCGTTAGGTTACGTATGCCCGTAAACCTATTTTCAACGTTAACGTGAATAGCTGACGAATGCGCATGCGTAGATGTCAATTTGTACGTTAACGTTTACGTTCTGGCAGCACTTCAACTCTCTAATAACGCCACAATAATTTTATTCCACTGACTGTACACTCACGACGTTAACTGTTTGAATAATGCAGAGCGAGTGAGCTCCTGCCCCACTCCAGGGTTGTGTCTACTGCGCAACCAATTCTCGGAGGCATCCTTATGCTTGTCGACCAGTACATATAAATATAACAATTAGTATTCACGTTCTGATAGAATTGAAATAATACACTTGAGTCATAATTAAAATAAAGGATAAAAGTTGGCGAATATGTAGATATCTTGGTCTGTTCAGAAGAAAATTAATTATAGATGTTTCCAATACATATATACATATAAATCAGGAAGGATTTATCGAAGGGCTATATATAAAAATATATAGATACAAGGTATTGGGTATAACCCCTCAAATTGTTGTACAACCGTAGGCATGTGTTTCTAGCTTAAGCTCTCATCATTACGGTAAAATCAAGTGCGAAGATGTACAACACTTGGATGTCAAAATAGAAACAAAGAAAGTCAACAACAGAAAGCCAACTGTCACATGAGACTAACCTTTACATGTAAGACTACAATGTCATATGTCAATGCTCACTTTAAAATTGATGTTCTGTGTTCTACAAGAAGAAGATGAATAAATGTTCAGTTTCCGCCCAGAGTCCCAGACTCTGATTGAAGAGGCTGCATATAGAATTTTCATTTTATCGACCCATCTCTGAAATCAATCAAGTAGTTGAATACAAACTTAACATGGCGCAGTCTAAGATAGGCATCTTAGCGCAGTCGAACGAAACCTGCCAATGAATAATTCTCGATGCGGTGACTTAACCTATGAAGAAAGCAAGCAAGAATTATCGCAAATGAACCCGATGATTAAAGATTTAAATTGACAAAATGGATCGAGGTATATCGCCAATGTGTATGACCGGCCGCAATCTTAACCAAGCGTGGCGCTTTTGGAAACAGAAGTTTGTTACCTACCTCAAAGCAACAGAAATAAGCAAGTAGGAGGATTCCACAAAGTGTGCGCAGCTTTTAACTCTAATTGGAGATGAGGGTATGCAAATTTATAATACTTTTACCCGTCAAGAAGACGAAACGGAAACATTGGAACTATTATTGAAGAAATTTGACGATCATTTCAGTCCCAAGGTTAACCTAACCTTTGAAAGATATAAACTCTTAACATGTCGTCAAAAAGAAGGTCAAACAATAATTATAATTGAACTTATAATTGAACTAAAAAACCTTTCTTTATCATGTGAAATACAAGACTTGAGGGAGTCCTTAGTAAAAGATTTATTAGTATGTGGTCTCAAATCTGACAATCTCAGAGCACAACTATTTGATAAAGAGTCCAAAACATTAAATGAAGCGTCAATTTCTGCATAAATAGCGAATCTACCAAAGAGCAAAACCGTCAAATCAGCAAAGGGAATAGTAATGGTGATCATGAAGAAGTTGATGCAATCAAGAGGTCCCGCCCTTATCATCAACAAACCAGGCCCACTTACCAACAAATCAAGCAAACTGTCCACCAACAAACCAAGTCAGGCCCACCATACAACCAAATGTCAAGGAACCACCAACGAAAAAATCAAGGATCTCGTAACTGTGGCAGGAGCCATGGTCCTCGTAAATGTCCAGCTTATCAAGTTAAGTGTAACCGCTGTTAAAATTTTAACCATTTCTCTCATCTTTGCTTAAAATTCCCAAATAATGGCTATAATAAAAATAAAAGTAATTTTCAGGCTTCAGGAAATAATTACAACAAAAACTATTATAAAAAACGTATTAACACTGTTGACCAACATCTTAACTCAAATTATGATGATTCTGCTCAAAATTTATTATTTCTAGATTCCATTGAAAATCATCTCTGCAGTAAGCTGTTGTATGAACAGTCTAGGACAATAGGAATAATGTCTGAGGATTTCAGGGCAGCGAGCATAGAGGTCAATGATAACAATATATCTTTCAAACTGGATACTGGAGCGATGGCAAATGTAATTCCTCTGAAGGTATTGAAATAAAGCAATTTCAGTCAAATTTACATTTACATTTACATTTACAAAAAACTAATGTCAGACTTAGCTCATATACAAAACATAGTTTACCAGTCTTGGACCAATGTTTTCTCGAATGTAAATCAAACAATAAAAGTTGTAATATGTTGTTTTATGCTGTTGATATAGAAAGCATACCAATATTGGGTTTAAAAAGTTGTTTAGAACTTGAATTGATTAAAAGGATTCAGACAATTGAAAATAACGTTCAAAATAATGCACAGCTAAATCAAATCTTAGCAAAATATAAAAATACTTTCAAATGCATAGGCTGCTTAGAAAAAAAATATCACATAGAACTTGAAGAACATGCTGTACCATCAATTTGCCCAGCTAGGAAAATCCCACTAGCTTTAACAGATAAATTAAAATATTCTTTGGACCAACTAGAGAAAATTAAAATAATAAAAAGAGTTAAAGCAGTTTCTGATTGGGTACATCCCATAGTAATTGTCAAAAAACCTAATGGTACTCTAAGGATAAGCATGCACCCTTACAACTTGAATGCCTCTATAAAAAAGCCAATTTTTGATCTTCCAACTTGGGAAGAAATCACCTACAAAATGCATGGTTCAAATTTTTTTAGCTCACTTGATGCTACTCAAGAATTTCTGCAAATAAAATTGAATGAAGAGAGTTCGAAACTCTGTACGTTTGCCACACCTTTTGGTAGATACTCATTTTGCAGACTACCATATGGTCTTTCAAGTTCTTCTGAAGTCTATCAGGAGAGAATGTATGAAATTTTTGGAAATATAGATGGATGTGCAATATTTATAGACGATGTAATAATATATGCTAAAAACATTTCAGAACATAATAATATCTTGGAAAAAATACTCAAAACTGCTGAACAATATAACATTCGTTTCAACAAAGATAAATGTGAATTTTTATGTAAAAAAATAATATATATGAGCCACCAAATCAGTGATAAAGGCATTGAAGCTGATAAATCCAAAATACAAGTCATTTTAGATATGCCTAGCCCTGAAAATGTCAAGGATTTACAGCGATTTCTTGGCATGGTCACTTATATTGCAAAGTTTTTGGATAATCTCTCAGAAAAAACATCACTTTTGCGTTCTTTATTGAAAAAGAACACTATCTTTCAATGGTCAGCAGAATGTGAGAAGGCATTCCAAGAACTGAAGTCAATCTTATCAAAAACTCCGTGTTTACAATTTTTTGACACTAATCAGCCAACAACAATTTCAGTTGATGCCTCCAAGAATGGCATGGCTGCCATTCTAATGCAAAAAGGAAGACCATGTACCCATGCATCAAGGGCATTAACAGAAACTCAATCTCGTTACTCTCAAATACAGAAAGAATTGTTAGCTTGTTGGTTTGAAGCATCTCGTTTCTATCAGTATGTCTATGGAAAAAAGTTCATCTCAGAAACAGATCATAAACCTTCAATTTCGATCATAAAAAAACCATTACATCTCTGTCCACTTAGGCTCCAGAGAATGTTGATGCAGTTAAGAAAATATGGCTTTGAGATTGTATTTAACCGGGCAAAAAATTGATTGTTGCAGACATCGTAATTGTGCTGTCGAGCTTGCTCTAAACATCACCGAAAACAAAAAACAACAAATTCAAAATTTCACTAGAGAAGATCCTGAACTCAGTACATTAAAAAACATTTTGGAAAATGGCTGTCCAAAAAGCATAAAATACTGTCCAGAAAATGTAAAATTTTATTTCAAATTCAAGGAAGAAATTTCATGTATAAAAAATTTAATTTTTAAAGGACAGAAACTTCTTGTTCCCAATGCCCTAAGGCAAGAAATTTTACATAATTTTCATTACGTACATTTGGGATATAAAAAAAACGTTAGATAAGGCCAACTTATCCTTCTACTGGCCAGGTATGCGAAAACAAATTGAAGATATGGTAACATCATGTAACATTTGCCATACCTATCAGAGATCTCAGTGTTCGGAGCCCTTGAGGACTCATGATGTCCCCAGGCGTCCTTGGCAAAAGGTAGCAGCAGACATTTTACAATTTCAGTCACAAAATTACTTTTTAGTCATGGACTATTATTCAAAATTTGTGGAAGTTGTCAACTTGAATTATAATCTAACTTCTCAAAACCTAATCAATAAATTGAAATCTATCTTTGCCCGTTTTGGTTTTCCGAAAATTTTAATGACTGATAATGGTTCCAATTTCAGTAGCTTCCAATTCAAAAATTTTGCAAAGAATTGGGAATTTCAACACAACTTCCACTCCTTTATATCCACAATCTAATGGCCAGGTTGAGAGAACTGTACAATCTGTAAAAACCTTCTAAAAAAATGCTTCTTAGATGACAAAGATCCATACTTGGCTCTGCTGAATTTTAGAAACTCGCCTTTGGATGGGAAAAATACTCTTGCGAACGCACCAATGAACAGAAATCTCAGATCTATAGTTCCTGAGATAAATAGTAAATTTTCAAAAAATTTTAACAAGAGTAAGTTTAACTCTTATATCTCAAAAACTCAACAAAATCAGAAAAAATATTTCGACAAGCATAAAAAAACCTTTACCGCTTTTGAAAATAAATTCTTTTGTCAAAGTTCAAACTAAGCCAAATACACCTTGGCAAAATGGTACGATTTAAAAACAAATGCCGTTTCGATCATATTTAATTAAACTAGAAAACGGTTCTACTCTCAGACGTAATAGAAAATTCATTAGAGAATTTCACCCATCCAAAACTTTTGCACATAATAGGCCAAATACACCTGCAGCACGGCCTTGTCCTGACTTGTTTTCAGAAAACAATTTTGAAAACAAAAGATTTTCAAGAGTGGTCGAAAACTCCAATGCTGCCATGACAAAAAATACGCCGGAACATGATTTAGAGTTGAAGAGGAAACACTTTAATAATGATTCACGTCAGAGTTACAGCGCTAGCTGTAGTGACAGAACAGATGACTACTTTGTCAGTCGCAACTCAAGCTTTTCGAGTTCCTCTGATCAAAATTCATTTGTTGAAAATGTAAATAATTCTTTTAACAACTCGCAAAATGAAAATTATGTGTATGAACAACTTTTAGAGAGTTCGGACAATTCTCAAAAAAGTGACGGTAACAATTCTGTTACGAATTCAGAAGTTCATAGCACTTCCTATGACAATGAAAAATGTTTTCGAATTTCTAGAAAAGGGAAGGATATTACCAATAGTTATACTTACAAAACTAGGTCTGGGAAAGTTATAAAAACTCCTGCAAAATTATCAGAATATGTTTGAATTATAGTTCCCGAGATATCACACCTCATATCTTTTAATTCACTTTACATAAAGTGAAAACTTAACTTCAATAACTATTTAAATAAAACCCTTCTTTATAGGCATTGTAAATTTAATTGCTCAAAACTGTGGCCAATTAGAAGTAATTGATAAAACTCTGTTGCAGAACATACTCTGTCTAAAAGTTGTACATGAACACAATGTAATTCTAGGCCTACTGTGACATCTATGTTTATGTGTTTGTGATTTTACATTTATTTCTTGTATTGTCAAACTGTATACACACACACTGTAAAGAAACTGAAACAAAATGTATGATATTTCTTTTGAATAAAATGTTAGTTATTTAGAAATTGGTTTTTGTAAATTGTCAATCTTATAAAGAATCTAAAACAAAAGTTTGGATTAGACATAAGGCTTTTTATTATAAATAGAAAACACTGACAATCTATGTTTAAAAATTTACCCTAAATAAGGGGGATGTCACATGAGACTAACCTAACATGTAAGACTACAATGTCATATGTCAATGATCACTTTAAAATTGATGTTCTGTGTTCTACAAGAAGAAGATGAATAAATGTTCAGTTATCGCCCAGACTCTGATTGAAGAGGTTGCATATAGAATTTTCATTTTATCGACCCATCTCTGAAATCAATTGAGTAGTTGAATACAAACCTAACACCAACCACACATTTGTGGCTTCGGTTAGAAGACCTTGTGCTTACGAGGCAACAACTAACGTCGCCAAGGAGGCAGCTATAGCTACCAGCGTGACAATCCTACCCAGGAAAATACAAATCAGGATGGATTTATCGAGGGTTAATATATAAAAATATAAATAAAAAAGTTATTGGGTATAACAACACTTGGATGTGAAAATAGAAAGAAAGCAAGTCAACAACAGGAAGCCGACCACACATTTGTGGCTTAGCTTAGAAGACCTTGAGCTTTCAAGGCAACAACTAACGTCGCCACGGAGGCAGATATAGCTATAGGTATATTGGAAAACTTTCAAACATATGTTCTTTACATCCAAAGTTGGGCATAAATATAGAGAACCTCTTTGAAATATTTTTCAAATCTTTTTCTAGAATAACAGGAATTGTGGGACACCATTTTGTACGATGAAAAAATAATGTACCCATTTCTCAATTTTCTTCAGAGGCTTCTTTTTTCACTAATTAAAGATGAATGCTTCAAAATTGTGTTGACTATATCCTTTCACATTCAAGTGTACCTCTGAATAAATGATTCAGTTTTTTCCTAGCTTTCAATATATTTTTTTTGGTTTTTTACAGGGAGGTTCTGCAATGACTGAAGATCAGTGTTACAGCAACCTGCTACTTTCCTGCTCATCATGCCAAAGAACTGCCAAAATACATAAAACCTTGGTAAATATAGAATTAAGAACTTAGGAAGGGTAAATATCCCCAGGCAAAGAATTTCGAAGCTTTACCTTCATTGTTGAAAGAACGAGTCCTGAGAAAGAGATGTTAAGTCAGTCTCCAGCTGATGACAAAAGGTGGGAAGACTGAACTCGTTGGGTTATTCTCAATCATCTTCATTATCTCAAGAAATATTACATCCGTATGATAAGTATAAAAAAACTAATTTATATCTCAAACTGACATAAAAAAACATACCAAAAATGTGATCAATAAATATCAAGAAAATAATCCTGATAATCGAAATCGAATACATTTGCTTGACTTCAAGATGCAATCCTGTACATAGTAGACATACAAAATTCGACAAATATTGTTTTCAATCTATATCGAAAGTCTTTGAAAGTGTCAAATTCGTCAAATAAATCATCATTTTCCAAAATTTTATCTCAAATTGCTAGCAGCTTACAATTTTTTTGGTATTATGGTTGTGAATACTGTTCCAGGTTTTCACTGTTTTCTAACTGAGTGAAAGAAACAACAAATTGTCAGCTGATAGAAAAAATTCAGATGAAGCAAACCATTTTGTTTGTATAAAATCAATTGTTGATTCCAGATATACATACATTCGAGTATTTTCTCGTAGTTTCTTCAAAGGATTACATAATCAATTTCTTGCAGTACCAAATAAAGTAACTAGATATTGCATATTAGAATAAATGAGAGCAAAATATTTTTAAGAAACTTCGTAGGTCTGTAGTTTTTTATTTTAAATAATTAATAATTCTACCTGTGCTATTAACTTTTTTTGAATATATATATATATATATATATATATATATATATATATTGGTGTGTTATTTTGAGTTTATTATAGTTAGAAATTATTATTAAATATTTCAAATTTCAGATTGCCCAGGCCAAATACTTACTCTCTTTCAGATCTTACCTTTTCTTTCTTTTTCAGCTACTCAGCTCAGTCGGTGCGCCAAACATGTAGATCTCAATTTCAAGCGGAGTTCTTGGAAAAGGACGTTTGATAACTTTAAGTCAAATGTATTGTAATAGAAATATAAATCTTTGTAGAAAATAAATAATATAGTAGATTCAAACTCAAATTTGTTTTTTATTTCATAAACCAGTTGTAATAAATAAGAAAATGTGAACACTTTTGTAAATATCAAGTATTCAAAACCTTAATTTGCCTATTTCCTGCGACATATACCTTATATCTAATAAGTTTTCCTTCAGAAATAATGACAATATACAAAATTATTAATTCAATCGTGCTATTTGATTACGATTCCGTTACCGGTCATCTAACTACGGCCTATTACGTTGAACATTCCCATTGCAGGAAGGAGAAGTGTCTAGCATAAAACATAACCATGAATATTTCATAATTGTTTTTGTTATGAGATTCTCTAACACAGGTAGATATTAATTATAGTTATTAGCAATAAACCTTGTCTGTGGTTATTGACTTTATTGTTTATTTTAAAAAAGGCTTGTTCACTGAGTTCAAGAAATTTTAGATACCAAGTCTCCTTGGGGATTGTGTCGAATTGATGGAGTATTCGACAATAATTCGTTTTTCCGAAGTACTGGTATTTCAGCTTGGTCACAGCTTAGATAAGCACATAAGCTGTGGCTTGGTATTTGGAAATGTTTAGTCTAGAAATACCTTTTGTCTGGACCATTTGGATATAGGATGCTGCTCGGCCTGCTACTTCCAGCTCTGGAGATAGGATGCTGTTCGGCCTGCTACTTCCAGCTATGACTTCTCGTGGTGCTCCTCCAAGGTAAGTGGAACCTTGTTGTGCCGATCTTATTAGTTGTTTCCTGCATAAATCTTCCACTCTTGGTTGGTTTCTATTGATTTTTCTTGATATTTCTGGTTTTTAACAATCTCTCTGGCATCCAACTTTTTTCCACCCGTTTCTATATATCATCCTCCTCTTTCATTTTTCCGTTTCCAAGGACCTTTCCATCGGTTTTTCACAACACTCGCGATCACAAATCATTTTAAATTTTTCCTTATTCTTATTATTCTAATTAATGCTTGAACTATGTACACATATTATGAATGATTCTATGATTTTGAAATAATCTTTATCTATTCTAAAGTTTTCACATTTTCTTCTTATTCAAGAAAATATAATTCAGAAACTCATTTGACTTGTTTCATTTGAAGTTTCTACCATCCATTTTAACTGTCAAATCTTAGATTTCTTTGACTGAATACCAAATTTTCCATACTGTGTGATATTTTATTATAACTTAAAGTTATTGTCCGGAAATGTTGCCATTATTTGATATGCATCATAGACTGACTCGTACTCTCCTATTTCAATCTAGAACTTGGAATACCAACCTTCTGACTACTTTTTACTGAAATTTTAGTATGTTGTTGAAGTTGTAAGAGTCTTCAGAGTTGAGGCATCGTATTTGTTTGATATTTTATATAATTTTGAAACTTTTTGACCCACTTTTTTATTATCTGCCAAGTTTTCATAACAACTTCCCCCAAAATTAATGTTTAACATTTTGGCATGTTCATAACAAAATTTAAATGTTAAGTTTTCTATTTACATATTTACAAATTCTTTATTAATTTATTTCTTTTATTCTAGGTTGTCGTTTGATCATTTTACTTTTCTAAGATGAACTGTACCTTTCCAAGATCATCTACACTGGTAATTATTTTCTTCCTATTTACAATTACTGTTATTTCATTTTCTCTATTCCTTTTATTATTATGTTATAAATTTATATAGGCTTTCTATGTTGAATATGCCTCTTACACTTTTGTTGTGAGGGTTTATCAATCTATAACTATTTGTGGGTTGTTCATTGTCTACTTCGTAAGGTCCCTCGAATGGCAGTTGTAGTTTTGCACAAGTTCGTTTTTTGTTAGGTACTCTTAGGTTTTTAATAATGACTAAATCCCTTTTTTTAAATTTTACTTTCTTTTTTCTCCATTTACTCTCTTTACTTATATACTTCATTGCATTCCTTTGTATTCTTTCATTTACTCTTTCCATTACTTCATTCATTTCCTTTTCATTTGCTATCCACTCTCTTTCAGGCATTCTTCCTGTCATTAAATATGTCGGACATTCCTCTGTTACAGTGTTAGGTACATCATTTAAATATTTTTCTATAGATGGCAGTCTTTCGTCCCATATCTTATGATTGTCTTGAGAAATTATTCTTAGATATTTTATTATTTCTTTAATATATCTTTCCGTGGGATTTGATGCTGGGTGTCGAATACTAATAAAGTTAAGCTGTATACCTTTACTCAGTGCAAAATTTTTCATCCTTTCATTATTAAAATAGGTTGCATTATCTAAAATGATCTTCTCTGGTTTTCCTTTTTCAAGTATATATTTTAATAATAAATTCTTAACTATTTTGAAATTGGTCTTTTTGGTTGGAATAACGCTACATATTTTGAAAAATGATCAGTTATTACAAAAATATGTTTATTCTCATTTTCTGTGAGAATTAAATTACTTGAGAAATCTATAGAAATTATATGCAATGGTTTGTTTGATATAATACTTCTAGGTTCATTTCTGTTGATGATATTTTTATTTTTCCCTAATTGGCATAGTGTGCACTTGTTAATGATGTCTTTAGTTATTTCTAAGTCCTTGTTACTATAATAGTTTTCTCTGAAAATCATCCATGTTTTCCTAATCCCTGTATGTAAGTATTTGTGATGTATGTTGTCTATTAGTTTTTGTGTAAGTGTTTTAGTTATCAAATATAATTCTACCCCATTTATTACTTTAATTATAATGCCTTGTCTTTGTATTGTCCCCTTTCCCTTTTCTTTATCAGTGAGTTCTTGTTGGTCTTCTAAAATTGTCTGTAATGAAAATAGTCCTGTTGTGTCTCTAAAAATGTTAACCCCTATTTTAACTTGTCTAGTGTTGTATGTCTTTTCTGTCCCCATTCTTGTTATGGTATCTGGTATAATGTTTTGTCTTCCTGGTATATGTCTGATTTCAAATTTATATTCTTGTAATAACAGTGCCCATCTATGTACCCTATTACTAGCAAATTTACTGTTGACTATGGACATCAAAGCCTCGTGATCCGTTTTAATGTAGAATTTTTCTCCAAGTAGGTAAAACCGTAATTTTGTAATACAATATATAATACTTGCAAGTTCTAGTTCCGTGACACTATAATTTCTTTCATACTTAGTGATACGTGATACAAATGCAATTGGAACTTCCTTTCCATCTTGATATTGTATTAATATTCCAGCAAATCTTGTCATTGAAGCGTCCGTTCGTAGAATAAAAGGTTTGTTGTAATCTGGGTGATATATTTTAAGATTATTTATGAAAATTTCTTTTAATTCTTTAAATTTAACGTTCTTTTTTAACAGTTGTATTAGTGGTAATTCTTTATTAGTTAAATCAGGTATTAGTCTTTTGAAATAATTGAGTATTCCTAAAAATCCTCTAAGAGTCTTTAAATTATGTGGTTTTATGTATTCTTGTATTGTTTTAATTCTTTCTGGGTCCATTTCAAGTCCTGTGTCGTTTAGTCTGTACCCTAAGTAATTTACTTCTTTCTGGAAAAATTGACATTTTTCTATGTTAATTTTAAGTCCTGCGTCATCTAGTAATTCTAGTACTTCATTTATATGTATTTGGTGAGTCATTTCATCTAGTGAATAAACTAAAATGTCGTCTATGTAATGTAGGGCGAAGTCTTCGTATTTGTCAAATATTTTATGTAAAGCTCTTTCTAGTGCCGGACAAGCAGATTGTAGACCATATGGAAATACACAAAACCTATAAACCACCCCTTCTATGCAAAAACCTGTGTAGTTTCTAGAATTTTCATGCAGAGGTATTAGCCAAAAACTATGTTATAAGTCAATTTTGGAAAAACATTTAGCATTTGTTATTCTACCAAATATTGTTTCTATATTTAAAGGAGATTCATATTGAGGAGTTGTAATTTTATTTAGCTCTCTAGCATCCAAACATAATCTGAGTTCACCATTTTTTTAACAACTACTACTATATGATTTATATAACTGCTAGTACTTCTTTCTATTATACCATATTTTAACATTTTATCTATCTCCTTTCTAACTTGCTCTCTGTATCGGTATGGAATTGGATAATTTTTAGATCTAAATTTATCTGTTTCTTTGACTTCTATTCTGTGCACATATTCTTTCGCTACTCTCGATTCACACATAATTAAACCTTTATATTTGTTTAATAACTCTTCTATATATCCTTCATATTTCGTATTACACTTATATTTATTATTTGTATTTTCTTCATTTTCATTTTCACAATCATAACTCTCATTCATTCTTCTCATACACAAAATATGTTTTTCAAAGTTTTCTTGCCCTGGCTCTTCCATAAATTTAAACCATTTACCATCCATTTCCATACCTTTCCTCTCATAATTTATTTTAGCATTCTTCCTATGCAGTTGGTCTGTTCCTATAATTAAATCAAATTCCATTTCTCTGACGACTAACAGTTGCAAATCTATGTTTTTCTTTTCAATTGCTTCTTCAATGTTGATGAATTGATTTGTTTCTGTTAATTTTTTTCCATTAACTCCCATTAATATTGTTTTAGGCATTTTAACTATTTTGTTTTGGATATCTAGATTTTCTATCAATTTTTCTTTCATTAACGATGCTTCAGAGCCTATATCTATAAGTATTTTTATTGATTTCTCCCCTATTTTTCCTTTAATTACTATTAATTCTGTCAAATGTTCTTCCTGTATTGTGTCTAATTTTATAAATTCTATTGGATGTTCATAGTTCGGT
This sequence comes from Chrysolina oricalcia, assembly GCA_944452925.2. Classification (NCBI taxonomy): domain Eukaryota; kingdom Metazoa; phylum Arthropoda; class Insecta; order Coleoptera; family Chrysomelidae; genus Chrysolina; species Chrysolina oricalcia. The sequence continues at coordinate 32,043,359 of OX101824.2, forward strand.
GTTTCCAGCTCAGTTACATATGGTTTCAATGAAAATTTTGTTGTTCTGCAGAAGTTGATGGTTGAGAATCAATATTATCAATTTGTTCACTTTGTCTTATTTCCCTGCCTCTATCCAGACTGTTTGCTCGTCTTTGAAAATAGACACGTCTTGTCCGTTCATCATTATTATTGTTCGTCTGTTCTGAATATGAGTTACGTCTATCCTCTCTATAGTATTGTCTGTTCATATCATAAGGTCTATCATTATTATTGTTAGGAGATCTATTATTATTGGGTTTTTGATTGTTTCTGTTGAAGTTATTATTATTATTTTCATAATTATTGTAGCCATTATAATTTCTATAATTATTTCCTCTATAATTTTGATTTTCCAAATTTCTATAATTTACATTGTAATTAGTCCTGTTTGAATTTTGATTATTATAATTTTGATTATTATATTGCCCATGCCTATATTGGTTTTGTCCGTATTCTTGAGTATTTCTTGTAGTATACCTATTTTGTTCACTTCTATATGACAAAGTTCTCTCCAATCTTAACAAATATTCACTCAATCTGTCCATCGATTTTATTTCATGCATACTTATAATTTCAAATATTTCTTGTCTGAAATGCCTACTGATATTTCCCACAATTTCTTCCTCTCTCATCATAGGATTAAGATGTTGTGCAATTGCATACAATTGAATGGCATAATTGTTATAATTTAAACTTCTTTTCTCGTCAAACTTGCCAAATTGTAATTTATCCCTTACCAAAAGTTGTGCATTTTCCCCCCAATACTGTCTAAGAAAAAGATTTTCAAAATCTTCAAAACTGTTGATATTATTCTCCTTACTATTAAACCATACACATGCTTGATTATTCAAATGTTGCCTAATAATATCTTTTAGTTCATCGATACTGTTTATATTTTTAGTTTTATCTTTCATTATTTTTACAAATGTAATTGGGTGTAATATCTTAATGTTCCCCTCAAATTTATTATTTATTTGAACATTTTGACATGCACTTATAAATCTGGTTTCGATGTTTGTATTTGATTTAGTTTTTTCTATATCTTTTATTTTTGATTCCAAATCCTTTAATTTATTTTTATTTTCTTCGTTATTTTCCTTTATCAACTCATTCGAATTCTTATTATTATATTCAATTTTTTTATTTACGTTGATTATTTCCCCCATTATTTCTTGATTAGTAGCCTCCAAATCTACCCTAACTTCTTTTATTTGTCTCTCATTGAGCTCTATTGCATTATTTATACTTATGATGTCTTGTTTTGTATTACAATAAAATTCATTATTCCTTTGTTCAATATTTTTTTCAAATTTCCTATACATTTGAGCCATCTCTTTCTTATTTTCTTCTAATTTATTTTGTAATTTTTTCTCCATCTCTAGCATATTTGATTTAACAGTATCTTCAACACTATGTATATTTTTATTCAAATTTTCTTCCATATTTTTAACAGTCTCTAAATTTTTATTTAAAGTCTCCTTCATATTATTTTCCATTTTCTCCACATTGCTTGAAAAAAATTGCATCAGAATTTGTACCTGATCTTCCATAACTCTACTTTCTCTCTGTACTACTTTCTCGCTCGCACCACTACTATGTCCTTCCACCTGCATTCCTATCTCTTCATGATCACCCATCTCTCTCTCATCTTTACTAACTTTCTTACCATCTCTCAGATTCATTTTTCTATATTATTATTATTATTCTCTGTCCTAGCTCACAATTTTCTGAGTTCTATATTTTGCCCTTTTCCAGATCGCCTCACGTTGGTGACGACAATTGTTGTGTTATTTTGAGTTTATTATAGTTTGAAATTATTATTAAATATTTCAAATTTCAGATTGCCCAGGCCAAATACTTACACTCTTTCAGATCTTACATTTTCTTTCTTTTTCAGCTACTCAGCTCAGTCGGTGCGCCAAACATGTAGATCTCAATTTCAAGCGGAGTTCTTGGAAAAGGACGTTTGATAACTTTAAGTCAAATGTATTGCAATAGAAATAGAAATCTTTGTAGAAAATAAATAATATAGTAGATTCAAACTCAAATTTGTTTTTTATTTCATAAACCAGTTGTAATAAATAAGAAAATGTGAACACTTTTGTAAATATCAAGTATTCAAAACCTTAATTTGCCTAATTCCTGCGACATATACCTTATATCTAATAAGTTTTCCTTCAGAAATAATGACAATATACAAAATTATTAATTCAATCGTGCTATTTGATTACGATTCCGTTACCGGTCATCTAACTACGGCCTATTACTTTGAACATTCCCATTGCAGGAAGAAGAAGTGTCTAGCATAAAACATAAACATGAATATTTCATAATTGTTTTTGTTATGAGATTCTCTAACACAGGTAGATATTAATTATAGTTATTAGCAATAAACCTTGTCTGTGGTTATTGACTTCATTGTTTATTTTAAGAAAGGTTTGTTCACTGAGTTCAAGAAATTTAAGATACCAAGTCTCCTTGAGGATTGTGTCGAATTGACGGAGTATTTGACAATAATTCGTTTTTCCGAAGTACTGGTATTTCAGCTTGGTCACAGCTTAGATAAGCACATAAGCTGTGGCTTGGTATTTGGAAATGTTCAGTCTAGAAATACCTTTTGTCTGGACCATTTGGATATAGGATGCTGCTCGGCCTGCTACTTCCAGCTCTGGAGATAGGATGCTGCTCGGCCTGCTACTTCCAGCTATGACTTCTCGTGGTGCTCCTCCAAGGTAAGTGGAACCTTGTTGTGCCGATCTTATTAGTTGTTTCCTGCATAAATCTTCCACTCTTGGTTGGTTTCTATTGAGTTTTCTTGATATTTCTGGTTTTTAACAATCTCTCTGGCATCCAACTTTTTTCCACCCGTTTCTATATATCATCCTCCTCTTTCATTTTTCTGTTTCCAAGGACCTTTCCATCGGTTTTTCACAACACTAACGATCACAAATCATTTTAAAATTTTCCTTATTCTTATTATTCTAATTAATGCTTGAACTATGTACACATATTATTAATGATTCTATGATTTTGAAATAATCTTTATCTATTCTAAAGTTTTCACATTTTCTTCTTATTCAAGAAAATATAATTCAGAAACTCATTTGACTTGTTTCATTTGAAGTTTTTACCATCCATTTTAACTGTCAAATCTTAGATTTCTTTGACTGAATACCAAATTTTCTATACTGTGTGATATTTTATTATAAATCAAAGTTATTGTCCGGAAATGTTGTTGCCATTATTTGATATGCATCATAGACTGACTCGTACTCTCCTATTTCAATCTAGAACTTGGAATACCAACCTTCTGACTGCTTTTTACTGTAATTTTAGTATGTTGTTGAAGTTGTAAGAGTCTTCAGAGTTGAGGCATCGTATTTGTTTGGGTTTTCTGATATTTTATATAATTTTGAAACTTTTTGACCCACTTTTTTATTATCTGCCAAGTTTTCATAACAACATATAAATATATATATGTATATATAATACAGGAGGACAAAATGAAAGTAAACTCGAACTGTACCTGTACCAAATTTATATATATATTTTTTCAGGTCTCCATGTATAATGACTGATTTTGCGTTTGTATAAATAATCTTGAAACACTCTTTTGCCTGGCTAGACAGGGAAGTGAAAAATCTGATTAAAACTCACACTACTTTGCCTGAAAGTGACAGCTTCACTTCAGCCATATTTGACAAATATGACAATACATATTTGATTCTCTGATCAATAACACTTTTCTTGTGGCTCGAGTCACTGTTGCGTACAAGTCAACAGTGCTGCTCCTAGGGTAGCGTATGGAGTTAGTAACAGCCTACCCAGAACTATAAATAACAAATATTTGTATTTTTTTAATTCAGGTAGGTATTTGTGTCGGCTTAAATTTACATTATTACACGTCAAGAAACTGTTTTACAAGTGTGGATGAAGGCCTCAGCTTCTGGCCTTTGCCGTCAAACATTACTCATACCTGCAAAAATTCTGTTTCCTGCCTTGTGATATCTATCAAAGTACAATTTTCAGTAGGGTTCTGTTGTGGTGCAAAACTATGTGTCATTTTTCACTTGTTTCAAGTCTTACTTCAGGTATTGATCAAACGTACGTTCTTGTCCGAGAAGTGAATGAATTCTTCTGAAAACAACTTATGACTAGCACTTGTTACTTTATCGCTCTCTATATTTATATCTTTTATCTTTTTGTTGAAATTATATTTGATACTGATTTTACAGATTAACATTTTATCTTCGGAATTTTAACAAAGTTTCAATAGCACATCATTATCTCTTGTGAAGAACTGTATTTTTTCAACCTATTTTGCCTGTTTCATTTAAAAATATAATAAACTTTATCATATTTTTTGCGACTCTCATCACCTGGGCAGAAACTAATATGTAATATGTAATAATTTTCATAAATTTGTAAATGTTTTTGTGTTATTTTTATAACAATTTATTTTATCTTTGTAGGTGAGCTCAACGAGTAATAGGCCATGGAATCTTTGGTTTTGAATCCAAAACTTCTATCAATATGACTAATATATTTCTCCCTGGGTACGTCTGTCATTTTAACACCAAAGGAACAAAGGATTATTGTGCCCCTCCTGATGAATTTTTACACCCAGCTGCTCATCTGAATTGAATACGATGCTGATTAAATATTATAACTGAATAAACAGTGAAAAGTTAATTAATTCAAAAATATTTCACTACAAAGTCAAATTATAAAAAATTCATAAAATTGAAGATATTTTCGTATAAACAGTTTCAACAATCCTAACAATACTCTCTAAAAGATGGGTTTATATAGATGAAACTCTCAGGACTGATGGAAATGCTCAAAATGCACCTACCACCTGAATGGGGTTGGCCTAAGTGATATACACTGCCCGCCACTCGCGATGGAACAACCCATTTTTACGGTAAAACAGAGACACGTTTTCCCTGAAAAAAATTCAGTCCTGAAAAATCCGAATTTGTCTCACTTCTCATGGAAACACCCCCTTATCTTCCGTAGTTTTTACGTAGAACCATGAAATTTCCAGGATCGATAGATACACTGAAAATGAACTCACTACACGGGAATGGTCAATTTACGTAATATACACTGCGCGCCAGCAGCGAAGGAACCACACATTTTTCCATCGCTGCTGGCGTGCAGTGCACCATCATGTAGGATGACCCGTTTTGTGCATTTCTAGTGTATCTATCGACCCTGCAAATTTCAGGGTTCTACGTATAAAATTACGGAAAATACGTAATAGCAATAACATATCCAAGGAAACCTGGCGAAACCTGGTGAATGATCTTCGTGGAAAAAATCTTGTGTCCAATGATATTGCTTCAGATCCTAACGTCCTCAACGAATTTTATTGCTCCATAGCCGGTTATCTGGCGGGTAAAATAGAAGTGGTACCAGATCCACTATTTTATATGAGTGGTAGTTTTGTTACTGACGCATTTGTTCTAGATGATACGGATTTGCTTGAACTAATGGACACAATAAAACACATAAAAAATAAAACTTGCTGCGGTATGGATAATATTTTGATAAGAATCCTCGAGAACATGCCCATTTTCACTTTATAACTTCTGGTCCATTTGATCAATGAGTCTTTTTCTAAAGGACTTTTTCCAAATTTTCTGAAAATTAGTGTCGTTATTCCTCTTCACAAGGGGGGATATACTTCGGATCCTGCAAATTTTTGTCCTACTTCCCTTATTCCGACTTTGGGAAAACTTATTGAGAAACTGGTTAAAAATAGATTGATGAAGTTTTTATCCGCTCGAAAGGTTCTGAATCCCCAACAATTTGGTTTCCAACCACAGAAAAGTACATGAGACGCTGTTTTCTCCTTCCTGAAAGAATTATACGGTAGAGTCAACCTCAAAGAGGTTTGCACGGCAGTGTTTTGTGATCTATCGAGAGCTTTCGATTGTTTAAATCATGGAATACTCCTGCGCAAGCTTCAACTTTATGGCTTCAGAAATCAGAGCCTTAGTTGGATTGAATCCTATCTGAGTAAACGAACACAATTCGTCAGAACAAACACCAATTCACAACCTAGATCAGTCAAACATGGTGTGCCTCAGGGCTCTGTACTGGGACCCATTCTTTTCTTATTGTATTTCAACGATTTGGCTGATCTCAAGATTGATGGCAGTTTTACTATATTTGCAGACGACACGACCATCTTGTGGCATGCAGCCGACATCAAGAGCCTACATTCTAGTATTATTAATGATATATCCAGCGTAAAAAGGTGGTTCAACTCCAATTTGCTGTCGTTAAATATAGATAAAACGAAGCTCCTACCATTCAAGTGTAATATATCAGATATCCCTTTAAGTAACGAAGTTGTCATTGAGCAAAGGTATACAAGTAAATTCCTTGGAATCCATCTGGATAACAACCTTAATTTTGAGAACCATGTGAAGTCTTTGAATGGAAAACTAGCATCTGGGTGTTATGCTGTGAGAATGGTATCAAGAGAACTGGGAACAGCCACTGCGAAGGTGGTATACCACGCTCTGATAGAATCACATATCAGATTTGGTATACCATTTTGGGGTATCTGCAGCCAACAAAATTTCTATAGTATATTTGTTCTACAAAAACGTGCAGTTCGATATCTTTGCAGGGTTGGACCCAGAGAATCTTGTATACCACTGTTCGGTCAAATAAAAATCCTCACCCTTCCGTCATCATTCATTCTGGAAACGGTGTGTCTGGTACACAAAAACAAATCATCATACGATGCAAATGTGGGTATTACTCGCCAAAATAACAATTTAAGACTTCCAATTCCGTCTTCAAATATGACGAAGAATTCCCTAATCTATGGTGCAATTAAACTATATAATCATCTCCCTCATACCTCCAAAAACATCGTTTCGCTTTCTCATTTTAGGAGATCTGTCAAAAGATTACTTGTTGATGAGGTGTTTTATAGTGTCCAAGAGTTTCTTGAGAAAGATTGGAATAGGTAATATGTATATATTTGTAAAGACTTATACTTGATTATTTGATCCATTGAAAATTTCATTATATTTATTGTTTAATTTTTTTGATATAATATGTTTGTTTCCTTTTGTTATTGTTGTTCTGTTTTCGTAAATACGTATTTTTTTATAATTGTGACAATGTTATAGTACCTGCTCCATATCATTTATTTTTATATATTTTATACCTTTTATCAAATTTTATATATATATATATATATATATATATATATACTTTTAATTTATTGTAACTTTATCAATGAGATTCAAATCTTCCAATAATAAAGTGTATTTTGATTGATTGATTGATTGATACGGGGGTGTTTCCATGAGAAGTGAGACAAATTCGGATTTTTCAGGACTGAAATTTTTTCAGAGAAAAAGTGTATCTGTAGTAAGTTGGTGGTCCTGATCACAAATATGAAGGAATTTTTAGCCTATTTTGCCCCCTAGTATGTTTTACCGTAAAAATGTGTTGTTCCATCGCGATTGGTGGGCAGTGTATATCACGTAGGCCAACCCCATTCAGGTGGTAGGTGCATTTTGAGCATATCCATCAGTCCTAAGAGTTTCATTATTCAACCTCAATTATTACGGAAGATACGGGGGTGTTTCCATGAGAAGTGAGACACACTGCATTTTAGGATTTTCTAGTAAAAAATCATTGATTACGCTTTGAGCACTGCTCTATGAATATCGTTAAAATTTTTATATCATATGATTGTACCACTTTGCATTTTTTGTTTCCATTAAAATACAAGAATTGCATCTTATTTTGATTAATTTCATCGTGTTCATTCATTCTGTGTAGATTCGATGTAAGTGAAGACAAACAAGTATGATTGTGAATGTAAGTATGAGTTGACATAAATAATAATTCATAATTCAATCAAGTTAATTTTATTATTATCTGGTATGTCCATTTAAGTTGTAAAACTTCTGACAAAGTATATTTTGACTTTTAGATTAATCATTCAGGTAATTTTTGTATTTTGATTGAATTTAGGATGATTTCAAATGTAGAAGATAGCGTTCCATTCCTGTCTTTTACGGCCACTATGCTCTGGTGGAAAATGTCATACAAATGTTCTAGCTATTTCACCACCGACTAAATCCAGCGCAGTCTTTGATTTTCATCCTACGAATATTAATTCTCAATAAAAAATGAGAGTTCTTCTTCATTACAGAGATGTCGTATGCAACAGTAAAAACTTTAGGCTAGGTAAGATTTATTTTTCTTGCCTTCATTTTTGCAAAGTTGGAAACGATGTCCTTCAAATCAATTGTTTCAGCTATTTCTTGCTCTATAGATAGAGAAGACAATCTAACTAGTCTTTTTTGAGTCACTGTTGAGCGCAAGTACGTTTTGAATAGTTTCAATTTACAAAAACTGCGCTCACCACTGGCCACAGACACAGGAATAGTAAGCACCACCCTTGTTGAAATCACTAAATTAGGCACGCTATCTAGTAGGTCATTCTAACAGATGTAGTTTAAAACTTCTTGTAGCGTAGTGTAGTTAGGAGACGACCATTCAAAATTGTTAGCGATTTAACGACTATTCATCCAAAATTGTTAATAACCTAGCATTGGTCGGAGCGCTTGTGCCGTGCATTTTATTGTGTAGTGTAGTTAGGTATTCTTCTTTCAATTCGATGCATCAACATCCTTAGAGTCTGCATGACTAGGAGATTCTTCCAACTTTTTACAGTGTTCCAAAACATATTTGGAAGTTTTATTCTGCATCTCATGAACGTTATAAAGACATCCAAAAACACAGTTAATCTTGTTTATCTGATTGAACCTTTCATCGATTGAATTTATGGCGGTATCCAGCACAGCAAAATAAAAATTTATCTTGAACTTGTCTTCTTCATCTTGTATATAACTTTTTTTGTTGTTATTTCCGTCAACCGATTGCACCTCTACGCGCAACCCTCGGAAGTCTTCGAGAGACTTGTGTGAGCTAGGGTAGACGCAGCTTTTACCTTTTAACGTGTAATGCCATGCACGAGACCAGTGAATCGGTGGATCGAGCCCACGACCCCACGCATGCGAGGCAAACGCACTACCAGCCGACCACCACGGCCTTTTCTTTTTTCTCAAACGGACTGGCTTCGATTCTGATGCAAATGATGTGGGAATGTTGGCTTCCCCTGAAATTTCTCTTGCGTCTACCAGCATTTTTTCGTAGCCAAAATTACTTCTACAAGTTTCGAGAAAAAATTTTGTTTTCAGCAGAGCATTTGTGGCAGTGTTTAGATCAAATTCCTTCGATTGAAGAAGTTTGCTAGTCACATTTATACAAGAGAAGCAATAAACTTGAAATCCGCGATTTTTTTAGCAATGGACTGAGCCTCAACTCGTGTTTGATTTTCAGATGAACCCATCAGATTATGATCTTCGTAAATGTCCATAAGCCCATCATGCACATCAGCTAATTGGAAACGTAAAGGACGCACGGCATCAATTCAACTTTCCCATGTTGTATTGTTCAGTGGTTTTGGTGTCAAGGTAGGCACATGACGCAATAAGACTTCCCAACGGTGGGTTGAAGCAGCAAAATTTACATATGTATATATTTTAGTCCGAATCAAAAAAAGATGTAGCCGCCAGACAACATTTAGCAGCATAATTCACGATAATATTTATGGTGTATGAACTGCAGGGAACAAAAAATGCAATTGGATTTATATCCAAAATTCTTTTTTGAACACCACTGTGTTTACCTTCACATTTGCGATTGCGCGAACGCTAGATGTTTTCTCGGTGAAAGTCTCAAGGGTGAGCTATGTTATGCCAAATGAAAACATTCACAAGATAACATTTTGTGCACATCTACGATTCATTCCTTTAGGCATTAAAAAAAAACGCCACAAAAAAACAAAATCAGAACGTTGAATATCCTTCCGGGACCTCTTTGATGGGAACTACACAGTACCTCTCAAAGAATCATATCAGCGTGTCTACATTTTTGAAACATCTCAAAACCTCTCAGAGATGTTTGTGCTCGCTGGGTTAGGAACTCGCAATAAGAAGTTATTATTAGGTTGAGATCGGGACACCTTTAGGATAACTTTAGGAACTCGCATTGAGAATTTCATATCTTTGGTTCCATTCGGGATAACTTTAGGTACTCGCAATAGAAATTTCTCATTCTGGTTACGTTCGGGACATCTATAGGAACTCGCAATAAGATAAGATTTCTACTTGGGACATTAGTGATAATTTCGCATAGTTACAGCACATTGTGATCAGCAAGACCTCGCAATAGGAGATCGCATAAGATCCTAATTATAACCTCTCAGATATCTTTATTTCCTTGGCAGTGGTTATCTTTATACCCGATGAGATTTTCATCCAAAACTAAGAGAATTAAAGCGTCATTATTTTTCATAAACTATATTATTATTATTATTATTATTAGGTAGGTATCTGTGAGAGTTCTTCAATTTACAATTTTCTGCATTAAAAATTCATTACTACAGCTTTTGCGAAAAATGAGATACAGATCATAATTATTACAAGGAACAAACAGGACTTCGTCCAAAATCTTTCATTGATTACCTCAATGAAGTCTTTTCGTTAATTCTTGGAAAGTGAAAGTGTATTTTACGTTTTCAGAAAAATATGGTCTCATTTTCTTCTTCTGAGTAAACACAATTTCTTGTGAAGATATTTCTATTGAAACTAATTTTCTTCCCAAATATAGAAATAGAAAACTACCCCAATTGTTGTAAATAGAGTTCTAGAAATAGAAAACTACCCCAACCCAGATAACACCAAGACGTTATAAGAAAGTCCTCAGGACGACAATCTGGGACATTCAGGACGTCCCAAAGACGTCCATTGTCGGTCTGAGGACGTCCAATGTTACAAATTGGAACGTCCCGAGTACGTCCATCATGAACCCATGTTAAAGATCTCTTGGACAATTTCGGGATGTTTTGGGGACGTCCATTTATTGGTTCACAGATCGCCTTTTTCGTTTTTCTCAGGATTACTATTTTGTCAAGGTTTTAATTCGGAAAGGTAAAATGATAAAATGCATGAATATTCATCTGTAACGTCTCTAATTGCGAATAAACGTAACTTATGTTAATGAAAAGCATTTTCCTGAACTAACACTTCATCATATATTCCAATATACTTGGAAAGCAAAAAAAAAAAACTGAAGATTCTTCGAAATAATATGTATTCCGTACTTACTAATACAGAGATTCCACTGTATTTATAAATACACACAATTGCACATAACTACAAGTTTTCTTGAAGTCTTCTGAAACTTTATCTTTTTCTGCAGATCCTGAAAAGTATGATTCTATCATTACCTGCCATTTCAGAATAGATTCCAACTTACCCCAAATTATTGTTCAAACCGATTTATTCCTTAGCAACCAAGTCCACAATCTCCAAAGCATGCAAAGAAGTCTAAGCTCGGTCAAGAACCCACAGTGAAATTAGTTTATCTCCACCTAACCTAAAAAAGAACACTTTTATTCACGTCTATAGTATGATGAAATAAACTACCCACCATGCACTGTACTCACAATATCTATAACAGCACTGGCTATGCAAAAATAACAACTTGCAAACTTTTTATATCAACGTTTTGTTTTAGTAAACTAGCGGCAAAAGGCAAAACTCACAACGTTCGTAACAATGAAAATGGCGTAAAAAAATATAAAATGACATGACGTGCGTAGACAGGCTTGTTTCAGACTAGTCGGAACGCGGAGAGAGAAAATGTTAAATTTAAATTTTAGGGTAATCGAAACGTTAGACTTTAAATTCATGCCCGCGGCTCGAACATTTTCGCGATATTCGTTTCGCCTGGTGTGAAAGTAGCCTTGAAGCAAAAAGGAGTGACACAGATCACAGATTGCAAAAGGGCACAGACAAAATATGCTCGGACGTACACAGGTCACATACTGAACTACTGAATATGATCATGCTTCGATAACGCAGATCATTCCAAATTTCACATATTTGTTTTTCAAATGACAAAATCGATTTCAACCTCAATTGAAATTCACAGAATCTCTGACATATTTATTTCAATATATTTATTTAGTATAGATGGACTTAATTTGTACGTCCTGAAAACGTTCTCATCTTACGTCCCTAAAACGGTTGGCGTCGTACATCCTCAGGACGTCCGAAATAGATACCAGGACATTCGGCTATAGTTAGGACATCAAGTTCGGCTATAGTTAGGACGTCCTGTGCTATCTGGGAACAGAGCTGAAAATTCAGAAGTTCTGGAAAAAGAAGATAATGTTCCTTTTTTTGAAGATAAATGATGCAATCCATCTAAAACAACATTCTTTCATCATAAAGACAAAAACAATTTTTTCTGCACAAAAAAAATCTCAACAGGAGATAATTTATTCATGAAAACGAAAACTACCCAAATACTGAATTTACGTCAATTCCACTCGACATTCGTTTCGCAGGAGCTGAATGCATCAGCTCCTCAAGATGCTAATAGACCGTCAGATAACGACAGATTTTTCTGACTCATTTTATCGTTTCTGGGATTTTAACCACTGAAAATTATGTCAGTGTTGAGCTCAAAAAATGGAAATTTTGCGATCGAACGTGTGCCAGGCATATAGAAAATTCATTTTACTTTTGCAGATGAAAATTGTTTTTTTTTCTCGTTTATGGCATTCTAACACATGAGTAGGTATCTAATAGAGAAAACCAAAGCCATAAGGTTTGCACATACTTAAAGGGTTGAAATGAGGGCGCGATCTTGTTAAAAAAATATAGTTGGTTGCTGATGCATTTTCTCGCTTATGGCAATCGACAGAATGAAATTTAATATCGTTAGGAACCCGAAAAAAAAAACCCATAAGCCGGTCAGCTGTTGTCAATTTTCTGGACGGAAAATTTTGTGATTTTTTTTTCGTTTTCCGGCAAACTTTCTCGTTCATGGCATTTGAACCATATGATTTTGATGATGAAAAGCCATTAGTTGTATGTAAAGTTATAGAAAAATTTGTGGAATTTTTTTTTCATCTTTTCGTTGATGGAAATTGGCATGTAAGTAGTAGTAGTAGTATTTCAATACCAGAGAAAAAAGGCATAAGTCGGAAACATGATATCGATGTTTTATACCACTGTATATCCATTTAAAATGGAAGCACCCTCATAAAACATACTATTTTCAACCGATTGGAATGATTTTTTTTCATTAGGTAGATAATCAAAAAGTCCACTAGAACACCAGATTTCAACTATTTTTTTTTCGAGTTAAATAACTGAAAAATTTATTAGCGATTTTTTGGGAAAAAATCTGACTACACCACTGGATTGGTGACATTTTGAAATTTTGTTAAAATTCGTCATCAATAAAAAAGTTATCGGAGAATTAAATTTAAAAAATATGCCGTTCAATCAACCCACCAATTTCCACTCTTATCCAAAATTCGGAATACACCACTGGATTCAGGTTGTCTCAAAATATCACTGATCAGAATTTCATCGAAATCTATTAATAAATAATAATAAAAAATCAATTAATTAAACGATATTTTCTTGAAATTCCTTCAACATATTTTTCAAATTTTGTTACCCTGTAATTTTCTTATTTATGAATATTTATTGATGAAATTCTTACCAGTGATATTTCGATACTTCCTGGTGTATTCTGAATATTGATATTGAATTGGTGGGTTGATTAAACGGCATATTTTCATTTTTCTTAACTTTCTTATTGATGGACGAGTTTCAACAAACTTTTTTAACAAGGACTATTTGAAACTATCGCAAATCCAGTGGATTGGTCAGATTTTTTCTTAAAAAATGATTTTAGATTTTTTACCATGAAAAATGAGATTTGGCCCTGAAAATTGAATTTTGTTCCAAATTTTTGGTATATTGTAGAACTCGATCTACTGATCAGAAGTGTCAAAGCCCCCAAATCAATCTCATGACTAGTTTTTGAGATACAGGATGTTGAAGTTGCGAAATACCCACTTTTACTACAATCGTATCTCCAAACAGAATCAAATGAATTTCAGTGTTTCTTATGGAACATTGCAGTTCATTTCAGCGTAGCAATTTCATAGACAAATGTGAGCAGAAATCATCACGAATACAGCTCCCACTAAGCAAAGTAACATTCATTCAATATTTCAGTAACCTTTCATGGTAATGTGTAATGTTTCAGTTTTCTGCTACCTTACTGCAAAGGTTCAGCAACTACTGAAACGGACGTTCAGCAATATTACAATATGCCATTATCAATTATTCCAGCTAGGTTACTGCAACATTGCATATAATATACAGGAAAATTGCAAATGTGATATTAAAAATGACGTCTTATGCAGCAACTACTGAAATGGATTGATGGATGTAATCTTTTATAATTGGTAATTGCAGCAAGGTTACAGCAACATAGAATATAAATTAGGAGAAAATAACATATCCAATATTGTTATATAGCAGCAACTTACCACCAATCTTGTCTATTCCTTTCCATAACATAACAGCAAGATCTCATAAATTACGTTCCAGTAGGTTTATTCGCTACTGAAGAATTTTTCGATGTTCACTACTTGCTAGTAATATTGATAGAAAATTAATGCAAATTTCATAGGAGACAGATCAGTTTTGATATCTTGGAAAATATCATTCAGTATTGATGTGTCCTCTATGGAAATCAGATTGATCATTTTCTAGTTTTTAGAAACAAGCAGTGAAAACCCAAAAAATCCTCTGAAATTATACCTATTAATTTAAATGTCCATTTAAGTCTTGGAGGTCAAAAAGACAAAAATTTGATAATGAAACCTTTGATTAAAATATCACAAAAAAACAAATAAGTACTCATATTGAAATGTCAAAATAAAAAAAATCTGTTTGGCCTTATCAGGTACCTGAAATAAACAAATTATTGAATTGGATGTGCAGCATAAATATCGACAACTTGATCTACTACCTAACCCTACCAGACTACAAGCCTATATAACAATTTGGGGGGGTCATTTCACCCAGGATGGAACATATTCAGAACGATGCTGCTATATGAAAAAATAACTTTAGGCACTATGCCGTCAATTCTTGGAGGTGCAAATGACTGTAATAATAATAATAATCATTTTTCATCCGAAGATGTGCTTTTTCAACAAAGTATTCTTGTACGGCATTCCTCACGTTAGTAGATTATGAAATAATAATCTCCTAGAACCAACTCTTGTACAAAAATAATGGGAGCGGAAGCCAGAAAAAAAATTTCAATTTCCGAAAATTAAAAAAAAAAAACTGGATTCCGGTCCCATTATTTTTGTACGGCAGTAGATTCTAGGAGATTATTATCTCATAATCTACCAACGTGAGGAATGCCGTACAAGAATATTTTGTAGGAAGAGCACATCTTCAGATGAAAAATTATTATTATCATTATTACAGTCATTTGCACCACCAAGAATTGACGGCATAGTGCCTAAAGTTATTTTTTCATATAGCAGCATCGTTCTGAATATGTTTCATCCTGGGTCAAATGACCCCCCAAATTGTTATATGGGCTTGTAGTCTGTACAAGTAACGTGTTTTTGCGAATTGTAGCCAAGCCATCACATTTATTTCAAATGCATCATTTCTGATGCACGGAAATGAATTTCTCACAGCATCTGGAACCAAAATATTATGAATAAATATATAATTATTCAACTCAACAATTATGGTCTTATTTCAATGAAGAATGTACAAGTGAATTTGTCCTTGGTTATGACACTATTGTGCATACATATCTGCTTTATATTCAAATTGAATTGACTCAAGTTTTAAAATTTGTATAGATTTCAATTCTTTGATTCTGAAATTGTCTTTTTTGCTGGTCCAATTGCAGAACATGGCACAATGAATTATGAAAAAATGTTAAAGACAAAACTTTACACTCAAGCCAGCAATATATTGAAGAACCTGCAACTAAAATCGAAATGTAAAAGTATTCCACACCATTTACACACGTAAAAGTACCTTTCAAATTGACACTACTACCAGATTTATTCGCAATATAAGGAGAAAAAGACATTTTCCTACTAATCGCAGAATGAGCATACCAAACCATCCTAACCTAAAATAATAAATGATGTACCTTACATGAAGATGCCTTAAATTTATTAGCATCATCCATTGTGCTGCTTCAACACTCATTGAACTCTTAATCAAAAAACAAAATTGCAGAAGAATATGTACTTTACTTAGGTACCTAGACTTTTGGCCTTATTCTGTATATGAGTTTTGCTTGAAGTGTGTTAAATTGTTTTCAATTTTAAACTTTTTTCCAGTTTATTCACCATAAGTAGTGTTTTGGATCATATATATTGATTAAAAATGCCTAATTTTTGCATGGTAGTGAATTGTGGAAGTAATGGACTTAGAGACGATTTTGTGTTATATGTTGTTATTCTGTTCATGATGTTTTGTTGCAATGTGAGAGGTGTATTGTTTTTTAATATTTTGTGATATTTGTGTGTAATATTTGTGATGTTTTTCATTATTGCTGATTGTAAATAAAATTCAATTTTGAAAATTGTTATTGTTAGAGCAGTGTTTGCTTCAACAATAACATTTATTGTAAATAATATATTATTATACATAACACTATAGGTATTTCAAGAAAAAAAACAGAAAATATGGTATCCTTTCATCCTAATAATCTTACAAATGATGGATCACAATAACTAATTACATAGTCAGACAGTTGGACATTTGTTATACACAATGACAAACTATTTTCCTTCTAGTGCAGTTCTGCTGGCTTTTCATGCAACTACACAGTCTGAAAATGGATATGAGGTGCAATTTATAGATATTGAAAATATTGATATTGAAATAATGATCAGTCCATTTGGAGATTTTGTTTAATGGTTGATCGTAATTGTCTACCTGCTGTCAGTTCTTCCATTAGTTCTACGTAGCACGTTATTTCCATTATTATTTGGAAGTGGTGCATAGAGTTCCTCTGCAATGTCATTATCGTCAGGATCTGGAACTTTATGTTCTATACAAAGATTATGTAGATCAACACATGCATTACTGATTTTGCTGGCTTTTTCCGGAGCATAATGTAAAACCCTGTGTTTAAGAAGACATTGGAACCTCATCTTAAGAATTCCATCACATCGTTCAATCAAGCTCCTGGTGGTTTTGTGTTTTTTTATTATAGCGATATTCTGGAGTATTTTCCATTGGTTCATTCTCCAATGGTGTCATCAACCACGTCCTCAGTGGATATCCAGCATCACCTAGAACTATAACTTTATTCAGGAACCACGAAATTGGGATTGATTTTGATCATATTTAAAAAAATTAATTATTTTCACCTAATAAATAATAGTTGGTATTTCCAATATCATGTAATCTTCTTAATACTGTTTGAACATTGGAATTATTCCAAATGAAGGCGTCGTTGGAACTACCAGGAAACCGAGCATTCACATTGATTATTTTCAAGTCAAAGTCACAAATCAACTAAACATTTATTTTATGGAGTGATAGTTTTTTCTATTTACATATATGTGCTCCGGATGTTCATTGTCTTGTACTTTCGGGGGATAAATAGCCACATGAGTGCAATCGATACAACCAACTATTCCTGGGAAATTATATCTTCTATAGAATCTGAAATATTTCAATTAGTCACTCATATATAATGTTTCATAATTGCAAATCCTACTCGGTTCGGAGCCAATTCAGCTGGTCAATATTCTCGGGAAATTTGACAAATCTCTGAAATACTTCAGCACGGTTTAATGCTGCCACAACTTCATCGACACATCTGGAAACTGATGGCTGTGATACCGAAAAATTAATGTCCATTTGGTAACTTCCGCTTGCAAGAAATCTCAAAAATACTGTTATGTATGTGTCCGATTTGAATCTGCCGCCACAAGGCGCAGGAAGTTACCCACTACGGACTTGCGTAGCCAAAGCTGCGACTTGGCTCGAGGAGTAGGTTTCGGGGTCTCGATGAACGATGAGTTCGATTGTATATTGATGTCTGATTGTCTGATGTCTAAAATTGTGTTTTCATTCTATCATTGTACGAAGTTGTGATAATTGACAATATATGTGTGCCACCATAGGTAGTGTTTTATTAAACATTTCACTGGCGACGAGGTATGAAAGGAGTGCAGGATTGCAACGATAAAACGTGAAATACATTACGGACAAAATGGAGATTCACGGTGTCATAGGCCATGTGAACGAGTTCACTGCAGAATCGAAGGATTAGACAGAGTATAGTGAAAAATTGGACCAATACTTCGAAGCTAATAGTATTAGAGACGAAAAGAAGAAAACAGCAGTACTATTTATCAAGTGTTCAGTTAGAACAACGACATATAAGCTCCTAAGAGACTTGACTTTCCCAGATCTCCCGAAACCCAGATAACACACGATATCCTATGGATATCCATTTTATGTCCAATTCTGGTTGGGATATCCTTGGATCTGAAATGGATATTCATGGGATATCCAACGAAGGATTTGAAATGGATATTCTGCAGCAAATATCCTATGGATATCCATAAAATATCCACAGTTATTATGGATGTGATTGAATTGCAAGACTGATTTTGGATTTTGATATTGTCAATTTCCAATGCTCGTACACGAATAGAAGCATTTCAAGAATACTCTTATCTTTCGTTTTCCGACTGAATCTGAAATGGATATCCATAAGTAGTGATACAACGTTCATACTAGCGCACGCATGCGCATTGACGAAGCTCGCTGGATTCACCGCGTGACGTTGGGTGTTGCCGGATTTAAAATTAAGGAGTAGAGTTACGGAGGGTGGGACGGTTTTTAAATTCAATTATGGAAGAAAAAAGATATACAAGGTGTAGCAACGTAACATGACAGAAAAAACAGTTTGTCAAAAATCGTATTATATACAGGGTGTCTCAAAATACATCGGAAAAATTAATCATCACATCATGGGCATCGCATCATTGGGGCATGCAGGGATTCAGAAGTTTTTGTTTTACGTATACAGGGAGTGTCAAAATACATCATTTAAGAAAAAAAATACAGGGTGTCTCATAAACGTGCATCGTGATGGGGTTTGTCATTTAAGAAAAAAATATATACCAGGTGTACCAACGTGCCAGTTGAGACAAAAAATATATACAGGGTGTCTCATAAATGTGCATCGTGACGGGGTCCGTCATTTTTAAAGTGCGATCTGGAGTGAAGTTAGTTATATAATTTAACATTTAAAAAGAAAAAAGGTTGTTAGGCCGATGGATTGAAGTGATCTTGCCGGCCATCTTTGGATTACGGAGCAATACCTTTTACACCGGACTATGAGACCTTTTAGTAGTAGTAGTTGTTTGAAATATGGTATCATTTAAGAGAAAAATCAACAGGGTGTTTCAAAATACACCATTTAATTGTGAATAAATATGGAGGTTGCTTGTCAACGTGTTATACCAGGTGTACCAACATGTTGAATATACGAGGTGTCTCATAAATGTGGATCATTAGGCAGTATGCTTCCAACAAGTTCAGACATATGTTTCGCAATCAAAAAATGACTGAAATCATTGATAAATACGTAGATGGATGTGATATTTATGCAGAGTTGGTAAAAAAATTGTTAGATCAGAGAAAATGTTTAGAGTTGATAAAAAACGATGAAACGAATATGGGACATTATAAAAGTTGCCCTTGGTCTAATCCCAACGTTAGATGTGGTCCCGACACATGTAAATGCCATTTCATATACTGGTACGTAGAAGAAGAAAGAAAGTTGTAAAAAGTAATAGGAGGAGAGTGCAATAGAGGCGGCGGAGGGGATGATTATGTTAGATTAAATTTTGATGAAAAAATAATTAGTAATACATCGGCAGAATACAGACGTAAATTAGAGAAATTTGAGAGACGTCTTCAGGAATTTAAAAAATATATTCAATTTTTTAAAGAAAAGGAAAATGTTTTGAAGCAGTTGAATAATTTAGATATTCAAGATAGAGTGTTCATGCGAAAATTACCTCAAACAAGATACCCATTGAGAAGGATACAGCCTCACATCGTAGAATATGCCGACACCAATGCTCAAAATGAATTTTATTCTTCTAACTGCAATAATAAATAATGTTTTGTATGTTGACAAACCAAATGGAGTAAAATTCATGGCAATATGTGTGAAGATTAATGATTTCGAAAATGGATGCAAGAACAACAGAACAGAATGGCAATCTATGCGTTCAACAAAAGTCAATGATGGTCAGTTACCAGTTTTTACCAGCACAGTTCCAAAGAATGTAGCATTTAAGTATACGCTGAAGTTGATATTTGAAGATCGCCGAGAAATAGACACAAAAACTGAAGAATTTGTTCCCGCAGGGCGGCAGAAAACGAAGACACGAGTGGAATTTGAACTTTATAGAATTTTCATTATAGTGTCCACAATATTATCATGTATATTGCTCAGAATTTTAATGGAAATAATTGTAAACGCGAGAAATTGGAATATATTGTTTGATTAAAAAAAAATTATTGCAAATTGAATTTTATTGTTGAAATATTTCGCAGTTTGTATGAAACACATTATTAATTTCTGATAGTGGTTTCATTATCAGTTGAGCGTGGCCTCCGAGCCAGCTTTATCACCGATGGAAAAACCGCAGTGGACGGAGAATTCAACATATGATAAATACTTTGGCATTGACTTGGGGTTTTAACAGGAAATTACAATACCACACGCTAGCAACGGTTTTTTGTTATCTAAGTGCGTACGTGAGAACTGAGAATCGCTCGATGGATTTCGAGAAGCTTGCGCTGGCACCGACTGCGCGTTGACGTAGCGGTGGGAGATAGCAATCCTATAAAAGCAATTCTGGGTGTGAACGGCTTCAGTCTGCATCTCAAGTATACCGAACCAGCTCTTCTCATTTCAAGTGTTTTGTGTGTGTGAAAAACAAAGTAAGTTTTTATTTGTTTTATTGCTTTTATTTGATTGTGGCATTAAAATTATTGGTGGGCTAGATGAAGTAACTTCAATATTCAATTTGAGAATTCAGAGATTTTTTATGTGAATTTTAGAGTAGAAAGTGATTGAAATATTTTTCATAATCGAATTTTGGGGGTTTTGTGTGCACGTTCAATTCAAAGGTTTTCAAGTTGTGTCTCGAGTTTTTGTTTAAAGCAAAAAGTTTTTATTTCGGTTTTTAGTGATTGAATTTTGGGGGTTTTGTGTGCACGTTCAATTCAAAGTTTTCTCAGATGAATTAACGTAAATGTTTTCAGCGTGTGTTTCAAGTGTTTTGTTTAATTTTTAATGCAAAGGGGTTGTTTTCGAATTGAAAAATCGTTGGTTTTCATCAAGGCAAAAACTTTTTATTTCGGTTTGTTTCAGATAGATTTACAAAAAAATCAACGCATCTTCATTGGTGGAAAGGAAGCCAACTATCAAATTGTCGAGTCTTGCAGTGTGGGTGCCGCAGCCAATCAGGAAAGCCAAAATTGTGAGAAGTAAATTTGGAGAAGTTATACTGGTGGAATTATTGGAGAACGTGACATTCCTACCGCAGCGAGTGACAGAGGTGTATCAGTCCCATGTTGAAGAATTCTCATCAGGAAAATATTCAATAATTTTCCGTGGTGTCATCGATACTGGCAAGGCGAATCCTGCAGTTTCATTTGAAATTGTAGAAAATTAAGGTTAGTATTGTTTTTTTTCGTTCAATATGTGAAGAGTTTGTGTGTCGATGCAGAAGTTTTTTGTTTGTGAAGAATATGTGTTTTTCATTTATAACCATAGCGCTCATGTTGTATCATTCGAAATAAATCTGGTGTATGTTTTTAATTTTTTTGGATATATACAGAGTGTCTTAAAAACGTAATAAATTTTGCCTGATCTAGCTAGAACGAATCAACGTTACTTAGACATATAGTATACAGAGTGTCTTAAAAAATATTCAATAAATTTTGTGTGATCTAATTAGAACGAACTAACCTTACATAGACATATATAGAAAAAACTCAATACATTTTTTTACCATCACTTGATGAAGGACAGGCGACAAGACATTCTCCAATTGAAAAAATAAGTTGCATATTTGTATTGAAAGATGAATTTATTTCAGAACAATACATCAACGTGTGCAGCAATATAACCGAAGTTATCACAGCAGCCTCTCCACAACAGAATTCAGCAAGTTCCACAACCATCTCAACAATTCCAGTAGCTTCCACTGGTATCTCAACAATCTCAACAGCTTCCAGAGTCATCTGAGCAGCTTCCAGAGTCATCTGAGCAGCTTCCAGAACAAAACCATCATCGTACCAAGAATTCAATTTTGAAAAAAATATCGGTGAGACTCATTAATAAATAAAATCCAAATGACTGATTTTTCTAGAACAATGTCAACAATTGATAAATACCTTGCACTTATAAAAAATAATTATTCTGATGATATTGCCAAATGTGTTTTAGCTATGAAAAAAATTAAATTTTCGGTTGGGGAAAAAAGGAAAATAATAACAAAAATTGTGGAATCGAAACGTTTTAGATTATTGATTAAATTAATGAATAAGAAACATGTTGGTTCAGGTTTGAAGCGACGAAGCTCCAGGGTACAGTGGCAGAGTGTTAACAATGTTTTCAATCGTAGAGTAACAACGGGGGTAATTATTAATTTATCACATAGAGATGCTAAAAATTTTCTAGACGATGCTTTTTCCTTGTTCAAATGCGGTATTGTCAAAATTTTAAAACAAATGCCATGTCTCAAAGTTAATTTTACATTTTCGGGGGATTTTATTAAAAAATCACATGACGAGGAAATTGTTGATAGAAAATATTTTAGTACTCCAAATAAAGTGGTTGATTTAGGTACGGACTTAGCGTTATGGTACACTGAAAATGTTGTGGATGTTATATTGAATAAATTGGGTGGTTTTGAAGAACAACAGTCGGGGTGGGCATTAAGTAAAATTCTTTTGTTGGAAGTAGCAATAAATAAATATGAAGCAGGGAACGGTTCATCTTTCATTCCGCTACCTCAACAAATCGCAAAGAAAAAAGCATGCATTAATGTACAAAACAATGATGAAATGTGCTTCTTTTGGAGTATTGTTAGCGCCTTATATCCAGTAAAAAAAGATCCTCAAAGAGTTTCAAAATATCCTCATTATTCTACAGTTTTGAATACTACAGGGCTAGACACTCCAATGAAGTTACAACAAATTTCAAAATTCGAAAAATTGAATGATATTTCCGTAAATGTTTACACGTTAGAATTAAATCAAGCAAAGGATAAATCATTTCATGTGGTAGTACCTGCCAGACTTACATCAACAAAACGAGACAGACATGTTAATTTGTTATTGATTCAAAATAAATATTTCCCGAAATTGAACGATTACGAGGCTCCTCCCATTGACGACGACGAGACTGAAATAAAATTCCATTATTGTTATATTAAGGACATGTCCCGGTTGCTCAGCCAACAAGTTAATAAAAATCATTATAAAAAATTCTTTTGCGATCGATGTTTCAATTATTTTTCAAGCAAACAAAAATTGAATGACCATACTAGACAGTGCGAAAAAGTAAATGACTGCAAAATTTCTTTCGCCACATACGACCTTGTGGAATTTCGAAATTATGTTTACAAACAAAAATGTCCTTTTATCATGTATGCTGATTTCGAATCACTGCTGGAAAAATGTGGGGAAAAGATTTCAGACAAGAGTATGAAATATCAAAAACATACGTTCAGTGTAGGCTACTACCTAAAATGTTCCTATGACGATAGTCTTTCTCGATTCAAGAGTTATCGGGGTGAAGATTGCATGCAATGGTTTGCCGATGAGTTGGCCGAAATTGCAAAATTTGTTGAGTCAAAAATTTAAAAAATTGAGCCAATGATTGTGCCTTTGAGTAGTATCGGTGCTGCAACGACCTGTCATATTTGCGAAAAACCGTTCACCCCCAAAGATGTTATCGTGCATGACCACGATCATTTTACGGGGGTGCGGTAGGGTTGGGCTCACCAAGCCCCTTGTAACGTCAATTTTAGAAAAATTTTCGTGGTACCCATTACGTTCCACAATTTGTCGGGGTATGACAGCCACTTTATCATTAGGGATATCGCAAAAAGAGGAAAAGTGAGCATACTACCTTCCAATAAAGAAAAATACATTTCATTTACACAACACGATGCTGAAGCTAAAATAAAATTCCGATTTATAGATTCTTTTCGATTCATGGGAACTTCGTTGGATGAACTGGCATCCACATTAAGTAAAGATAATTTGGAAAATTTAAAAAAGAATTCAGTCATTTAGATGATGGGAAATTCACTCTTCTCACCAAGAAGGGGGTATTTCCATATGACTATGTAGATAACTTGGAAAAATTGAACAAAACGGAGTTGCCATCACGGGAAGAATTCTATAATAAATTAAACGATGTGACGAGAAGTAAGCTCACG
This sequence comes from Chrysolina oricalcia, assembly GCA_944452925.2. Lineage (NCBI taxonomy): Eukaryota > Metazoa > Arthropoda > Insecta > Coleoptera > Chrysomelidae > Chrysolina > Chrysolina oricalcia. Next base: position 32,067,842 of record OX101824.2, read on the forward strand.
CACAAAATGTTTGGGACTCATTCAAAATTACAAATTTGGGATCGTATGCGGACCTATATTTGAAAACGGATATTTTATTATTGGCAGACGTTTTTGAGAATTTTCGTCAAAAATAAATAGCAACTTATGGGTTAGATCCAGCGTGGTACTATACCATGCCGGGCTTCACATGGAATGCTATGCTAAAGTATACAAAGTGTAAATTACAAATTTTGAAAGATATTGATATGATTATGTTTGTGGAAAAGGGAATAAGGGGCGGGATTTCGGTATGTTCAAATAGATATTCGGAAGCAAATAATAAATATATGGAAGGATACGATCCCAAAAAACCTTCAAAATATCTTGCTTATTTGGACGTTAATAATTTATATGGGTGGGCAATGTCAGAATTTTTACCGTACGACGGTTTTGAATGGGTTGAAAATTTTGATAAAGATATGATTGAAATTCCCAACGATAACCCCGAAGGGTATATTTTGGAAGTGGATTTAGAATACCCCGAAAAATTGCACGACTTGCACAAAGATTTCCCGTTTTGACCCGAACACCGCGCACCGCCAAATTCCAGGCAAAAAAAAATGAATGGGTACCCTGCATAATAAAGATAAATATACGTTGCATTATAGAAATTTAAAACAGGCGTTGAAACACGGTTTGATTCTGAAAAAAATCCATCGTGTCTTGAAATTCAAGCAGTCTGCGTGGCTGCGGCCCTACATTGAGTTGAATACTCGTCTGAGTGCTGCAGCCACCAGTTCTTTTGAAAAAAAATTGTACAAATTAATGAATAACGACGTTTTAGGTAAAACAATGGAGAACATCCGGTTACACAGGGTGGTCAAACTTGTGAATTCCTGGAACGGTCGTTATGGTGCCAAAAATTTAATATCTAGTCCTAGATTTCAGAGTCGAACCGTGTTCGATACAGACTTGGTAGCTATTGAATTGAGAAAGACTGAACTTATTTTCAATAAACCTTTGTACATTGGGATGGCAATATTAGACATTTCAAAAACATGCATGTTTGATTTTCATTACGATTTTATGTTGCCAACTGTAGGTATCGAAAATTGTAAATTAATGTATACAGATACAGACAGTTTTGTGTATGAAAAAACGTGTGATGACGTATTTTTGGAACTTATTAAGAAGCACATATCGAAATTTGATACTTCCGATTATCCGCCTGATAATAAGTTCCAAATTCCACTTGTAAATAAAAAAAATTCCTGGGCTAATGAAAGATGAAGCGAATGGTAACATCATCACGCACTTTGTAGGGTTACGTTCAAGAATGTACGTTCAAGAATGTACACCTACAAAGTGCAGGGCGAAAAAGTGGTGAAAAAATCTAAAGGCATTCGGTATAATGTCGTTAAAAATAAAATAAATTTTCAAGATTATACCGATTGCCTTAGGAATTTCAAAGAGAAAATTTGCGAACAATTTAGTATTCGATCATACGCTCACAACGTTTTCAGCATCAAGTAAACAAAAATAGCTCTAAGTCCGTATGATAATAAACGAAAATTATTTGCCAAATCATCTGACACTTCACCTTGGGGCCACTATAGTTTGAAATAATATTTTAAATCATTTGGATTTTATTTATTAATGGTACTTAACGATAAATTTTGTTCTAGTTTGAAGTTATGGTCGATAGGTGTGTTACGCTCAAAATGTCTCCCAGCAGTGGTAAAACTCCACCAAGTTTACAAGAATTGGCTGCAAATGTGATTTATTGGACTGTTAAAGATTGTGAAGCAAAAAAAATATATTATTAATAGCAAACTTGAAATTGAGATTTGGTATTTCAAACACATGAATAGATGTTATTTCAATATTCCAAAACGATTTAAACAAATTCTCAATTTGAATTGTATTAGAGAATTAAAAAAACAAATGAGAAAAAGTCATGATTTTAGTGATTCAGAATGGTCCAGATTTTTTAAGTGTAAATTTATAGCTCATACCAGTTATGTTTGAAAACTGGATATTGTATATTAGTGCACACGTTGATATAATTTAAATAAAGAAAAAATATATAGTGAAATTTGGTATTTTATTTGTTGATTTTCATAACTTTTGTAAGTGCACCGACTCGATGAAATAAAACACTCTCAATTTTTTATCATTTATTACATAAATTATACAATATTGTTTGTTTATAATAAAATAGATATTCTCGTAAAGCATTAGCATACAGACTATCTAAAGGGGAGGCTTCACAGAAACCTTCTATAATTTCTTCTAAAGTTAAAAAAAAATTCCTATCACGCAACCACGATCGAATAAGATCAAAAACACCTCGATAATAGGCATAAAAGTTCAAAGCATCCAGCATGGCGATGTGGCCGATGTGGCACTCCCCGATGTGTTTCCAGAATATCGTTTACATCTTTCTCAGGCAGTTCCAGGTTCACAGCGTCCTTGGCAATGGAAATTTGTTTGGTGCAGCTTTCGATGTATTGTGTAACGTAAATGTAATCCTTGCAACGTGTTACAATCGGATTATATTCATCTACATAGTCATCGATTAGTGATTCAAAGAAAGTATCCACTGTCGTTTGCAAAATGCCAATGAGGGTTAACCATTCATCGAGTGTAAAATTGATGAATCGAGGTGAAAATTGCTGCTTCAAAATGACGCATGGGCTAAAGTCTCTGACTGGGCTAAGACCACATCGAAGTTCATAGGACGGCATGGGAAAAGTCGACAACAGCCATTGGTGTTCTTGTCGAGCAGCCTTTTCGTATTGGTCCAACGACTTGTTTACCTGAGTAAAAGGTTCAGGTTGAGTAGACCCATTGTTGCAACACTCTGTCTAGGTCATTCAGAGTTCCCCTGTAATCTTCACCATCACTATCGCACATTACTTCAACTTCACTATTATAACCACTATCTTGAGACATTTCAAACTGAATATCTGAGTGTGCCTGCATCCGATTTTATAGTTTCACTTCACATCACGTGGTTATGTGTGACGTAGTGAAGTTGAAATAATGTTGCAGAAAATTGATTTCGTCGAAAGGCCCCCCTAATAGACTTTCAAATTGTGCTTCTTTTCCATAAGATTCTATACAAAATCAGCGTCACTAACCCAACTGTATTCTTGTAAACCGAGCCATTTCACGTACATTTTTTTTCCTGTTCTCCTCAGAACTTTTTCAACTAGATATATATCTGGATTTGCAGTTTTCTGCAGTTCCTCCTCATAGAAAGCACCCTTGATAGGTGCACCCTGCATATCTTCCAACATGAAGGTGGCAGGGTTGGTAATATTGACTTTGATAATTTTGAATAATTCTGTAGTCCAATTGGGCGTATAACCTTTTTCGAAAACGTGTTTTGCCTTACTGATTCGCACAACATCACCAACTTTGAATTTTCTCGGTCCAGCTATTTTCAAGTGACTGTATGTCGATTTGAGAATTTGCTTTTCGTTGGTTTTATTGATTTCCGAAGGTTTCATCCCTGTCTTTGAGTGGCGTGTATCATTGTAGGATTTTGTGATTTCAGGCAATATATTCAACCATTTGTAGGTGCCATTCAAACTGAAATACTTGTACAATTTTTTTTGTTCTTATGACACGTTCGCAGATAGCAGCTTTGGTGATGCTGTACGTATTGTAGTGATTTATTTGGTGTTTTTTCATCAGCCCTTGAAATTTGGTGTTATAAGATTCCACCCCCTGATCTGTTTGTAGATTTTTTGGACAACGTTTCGTATGTACCAAAATATCTGCAAACGTTTTGGTAATTTCCTCACCCGTTTTCGATCTCAATGGTCTAGTCCACACAAATTTGGAAAAACAATCTATAACGACTAGAATGAGTTTAAAATTTCGATTTTGATTGGCGTACGGTCTCATCTCAGCCAAATCCATTTGCCACAAATCATCCAATCCTTTGATGATGGTACGCCGTCTAGGATAATTTTTTCTAATGGGTTTATGCAGTTCACGAACAAGTTGAATCTTTTCTTTGGAAGCCATGACACATATCTGATGATGAGACTGCGTAACGTACTATTTTATTATGGCTGTGCGACAACTACATTCTGCATTTTGCGGATTTTTTCAATAGCTGATTTTGTATTCGCTATATCGGAATTTATTTTGTTGATTTGTTGCAAGATATCATCTCGCAATTGTTCTAACAATTGGTGAGCCAATTTCCCATTAACATCCCATTTTAAATTGTTTGAATGAACCAAATCACTAATTTCACCAATTTTTTTCAACAAATCTTCACGAACATTTTCAATATCCTCTATATATTGTTGGTTGAATTTTTCGAAAAATGCTGTCGTTTCCTTATACCGTGTGTCGTGCATTTGTACCATTTGACTTAAATTACTATCAAGTGTTTGAGTTTTCTTTTCAAATTGTTTGTTTGTTTTATTCATCTCATTTTTAATTTCATTACGCATCTCTGTTGGATCACCATTCAGTCGATTACTCAATCGATTCAGTTGCATTTGATGTTGGTTAGCTCGATTTTGCATAAGTTTCGTAAGATTTTTATGGATTTCATCCACATATTGTTTATGGCAGCATCAGTATCCTTGGTGGGGCTCTTCACATTACTCAATTTCAAATTATCGAAATCAATATTACCATCTGGGGTGTGCAGTAAACCACCTCCAGAGGGCGTTGGTAATTTTCGCTTTTAATCTACGCTTGCGCTGTCGCTACGTCCAAACTTGTCGAGACCCATTTTGAAAATGACAATGTATGGGGAAACGCCCTTTATCTTTTAGAATTATATTCGCCTCTTTGAGTTCACTCAAAATGGCAATAATCTCGTTGTCATGCGAAGTATTTCCAGCATCTCGAGAGGCTATCAATAATTTGAGACGTTCGCAGAGTTCGTTGGGATCGTCCCAATAAACGAATTCCATAGGTTTGGTATTGAATGTCATTGCAATAGGTGTTTTCGGTAAACAACCGCTGCCTAGAGTTGTTGAATTGGATGGTTTACGTAAATTTGTACGTGTCGATGTTTTACGTTGTTGTTGTTGTGTAGGAAACATCGGTTTAATTAGGTTGTTGTACTTCCACCCTTTACTAAACTTTGTGCGACCCAAGGTGTCTTTGTGGCTGGTTGATAAATCCAAGATTTGCTTGTATGCTCGTAAATCTTCGTCATTATAATTTTCAGGCTTAATGAGAAATATCAATTCATATATACCTGGTGTCCCTTTCCATTGATACCCACCAATTTTAATGTATCTGCTGAGTTTGTCAAAATCTATTTCTTTTACACCAAGGAACCACTTTGAATCACGTTGATCATAAAAGGGTCCGTATACTTTGTCTATTTCTTTATTTTTCTCCCAATGCTTTATAATGTATGGTTGGACCATTATAGGATATTGACTAAGATATTCTTCTAAAACGTCTTCATTCATGTCCATCAGATCATTTTGCTCCTCTTCTTCTGTGAAAGCATTATCACCATCATCAGCATCATCATCATCCTCTGTACTTGCAATAACGTCGAGGGATTGGAATGGTGTCGTTTCGGGCTTTTCCATTTTCTCCTCTTCAGGTTCGGTTTTCGTCTCAGTTTTGATTGGACTAGTAGCTTGTGCCGTTTTATTCGCTATTATTTTCAGCGGAACTGATACAGGTTTGAAGAATCTCTGCAGCGATTCATCTTCTTCAGATTTACCCAATTTCAAGGCTAAATATTTTTTTCGAATATCGTTTGCAATTTCGTTGATTTTAGTCTTTCGAATATCACTTTCGAACATCACATCTTGTGTATAGTTATATATTTGTCGAATCCTTGTCGATATCGACCAGCATTCGCATCGAAATCTTTGCAAATCACAACGGTTCCATATTGCTGCTGCTGCCAACATTTTGCACACATTCTCTTGAATTCATCGAAAGACATGTCGGGAGAAACGTGTTCATCGAATACATGTTTCAAATTTATTTCATCTTGCTTGAAAAGTACGATCATATTACAGTTGTCACGTATCAGCTGTTTTGGGATTTTCGAATATGTTTGACAAAGGTAGGCGGCGTCAATATTCTTGTACCTGCAGACGGAATAATACTCTCGGATTTTCTGTTGGCCATCGCAGGAGACATCGTCGAAAATAAATATACTATTCGATTTGGATTCGTGAGGACTTATGATTTCTTCGTTTTCTCTGAACGGATAATAACCCAAATTTAGCACAACCACTTGGTCCGCAGATGATTGCACGGAACGAATTGGGTAATAATTTACCATGTTTCCTAATCATACTACCACTACCGTCTCCATTCAAAATATCCAAATTTTCAATGGGTAGTGACTCGTCTTGCTGAATGACTTCCATGATGTGATGGTTAAAAATGAGTGCGCCCCGGTTATAAATGAAAATATCACAATCACTTTACGTCATTCTTAATGTTGACTTACTCCGGTGCAGGTGTTGTTAATTCCATAATCAATAAGCTCCCGTTCGAATTACATCTTCCTGATTATTCGTTTTGTCGCCCAGGCACCAAATTGCAAAAGAGATTGGATCGCGGGGACAAAGGTGTGAATCCTTTGGACGAGAGCTGTAAAGATCACGATATTGCATACTCCCAAAGTGATTTTCTACAAGACCGGCACAAGGCAGATCAAGTGTTGGAAAATCGAGCTTGGGAACGTGTTAAATCTAAAGACGCTAAATTTGGAAAACGTGCTGCAGCTTGGATGGTAACTTCCACCATGAAAGTGAAACGTAACCATGGTATGGGTCTGTCCTTTCGTCGTAACATGCTTCAAAAAATTATTAAAAATTGGAAGCCTCATCCTAGCAATCTTAAGAAATCTAGTGCTTCAGCTTTGCGAGCTGCTAAAATGGCTGTGAGTCAAGCTGGAGGACGTAACAAAATATGCATACCTAGGGTAATTCCATTCGATGAAAAATCCGGAGGAATCCTGCCACTCATACCCATATTTGCTGCCCTTTCGGCTTTGGGTTCGTTGGCAGGTGGAGCGAGCGTTATCGCAAAAACAGTAATAGATGCCAGAGATGCCAAAAAGAAACTCGAAGAAGATCAACGTCATAATAAATCCATGGAACATTTGGGATCTGGTTTGTACCTACGAAAAACACGTCGAGGATTTGGGCTGTTCCTGAAAAAACAACGTAGAGGACGAGGTCTATACTTGAAAAAACAAAAAATCTACTAGACAAGCTACCTAATAGAGCATTATACCCGAATTCTACAGTGTGCCTGTCAACTTAAAATACCAAATTTTTGTGGAGTTTTTATGCGTGATATGTTGCCAACTTGTGGTTCTTGGCTGCGAGAATGCGGCGTAATAAACCTGGATTCGCATTTGAATGCGGGCACTCATTGGGTAGCTTACAATAAAACCGGCAACGTTGCACAATATTTCAACAGTTTTGGCAATCTAAAACCTACAATGGAATTGGCGAGATATTTTGGGAAGGGAGTAAAAATTACATATAATAATGATCAATATCAAAATTACAATCAGAATAACTGTGGCCATCTTTGTCTGAAGTTTCTACTTCATAATGTCGTCCGATAAAATGAATGAATCATTGATTGAAATGCATAAGTATAAACCTTTGCGAGATTTCACCGATGCCGAACTGCAAGCTTTACCAATTGAATATTTGATGGGGAACGCAGGACCTTGGGAATTGTTGGATGTATGGCGCAGATTGCCAATGGATTACCAGCATCGATACGCTTTGCAGATCCGCCTACCATGTTTCATCCATCTCCGACATGATTTTCCCGCATCAGCGCCGCTACATCGGATATTGTATACTGATATTGTTAGCGCACAATTTGAATGTTATTATTGTAATAAAAAATAAATGATTTTTGATCAAATGTTTCTTTATTTAAGGTGTGCGATTGTTTGATGTGTGTCAGTCATGTCTATGATATTAACGCTAACAAGTCGTTCTTCGACGCTTTCCATTGATTTCAATCCACCCATTCGATTGGATTCTGATTCAGAATATAGTTTGGCTTTGCTCAGCTTCCATTCCTACAACAGTATACCCAACATTGAAGACGGTACGAAATTCTACTACTGTGAAAACGGTGATAAAGCTAAACGAAGAAATATCGATATTCCTGCTGGATCTTACGAAATCAGTGATATTGAAGATTTAATAAGCAAACATATCGTACCCAAAACGTACAAAGAAAACCCTGAGGAATTTTTCTATCTCAAACCCAATAATAATACACTGAAAAGCGAAATATTTTGTCTTAGGCACTCGATCGATTTCCGACCTGCAAATAGTTTAGCTCGTATTTTGGGGTTTTCGTCTAAACTTCTCAATCCCAACTTGCATTACGCATCAGATCTGCCTGTGGATATCATTAAAGTGCAAACCATACACATAGATAGCAACATTACCTTTGGAGCCTTCTACAACGACACACCGTCTCATACGATAAACGAATTTGCTATGGGTGTTGATCCAGGTTACGCCATTGACGAAACACCCAATCATCTCATTTATCTGCTCATTTCTCCTACAAACGAAATAAATACCATTACGTTGCGAGTGCTCGATCAACATTCTCAACTTTTCGCAACGAAGAAATAATAATTCGTTTGGAATTGAAGCGAAAGTATGGTGCTAACTATCTATAATTATAAATCATCTCCATACCCCACCTCAGTCTTCACCAAGACATTCAACCATCAGCAGCAGCAGCAGCAGCAGAAACAGCCTCAACTACTGTCAACGGAAAATTAATTGTTTTTGGAATCTATCGGTTATCATGTTGTCCAATCAACTATTCAACATTTTCCGAAAACCTCACAACGATGAATCCATACAAAAGGTAGAGTGGCGCACCTACTACCCATATGTCAAGTCTTTCCGCAACAATGATGTTATTGAAATCAATATTAATCAATCTGATGCCTATGATGCCTTGTACGACAGCTTGCTATTCATCAGTGGAAAGGTTGAGAGAACCAAGGGAAATGGTAGGGTGACGTTCGTAAACAATGCTGGCGCTTTCATGTTTCAATCTGCAAGTTATGAACAAAATGACAAGGAATTGGAAACAGTTCGTGAAGTAGGAATTGTCAGTAGTGTCAGAGGCTTTCTCACCTACACCGATCAAGATATTAAACACTTGGCCACCTCAGGTTGGACTTTTCCCACCAATACTGGAATCATCCACCCAACCCATCTAACATTCAAAATGCTAATACCCATTAGACATTTTCTGAATATCTTCAGTGATTATCAATGTGTTTCCTACGGTAAACGTACCATTCGATTAGTACGAGCTGGAGATGATAGCAACCTCTTCAAAATAGACGAGACTCCTGGATCAACATTACCCCCCACGGAAGTCAAACTGGAAATTGAGAATATTGTGCTTAAAGTTAAACGAATCTATCCGCATGATCAAATTAAATTACAACTTTTGAAAGCCATCCAAGCTGATCCAAGCTGTGATTGTATGTTTTTAAAAAGATCGTGATTATACGAAGGTCAATAATGATCCGACAATATTCAACAATTTGAATATCACTGATATAACGCTGACTCTAAACGGTGAGAATTACCCCAAAGAAAATATGCATCTGGATTTTGCAAAGGGAAATTTATCAATCCTATTTCAACTACTCACAATTTGGGCTCAGCTACAAACTTACCAATCAGCATAATCCTCTTTTGGCTTACTCTGCCTTTGCCTTTGACAAAACTCTCTTTGTCATCGATTGTTCCAGGAGGGACGAGAGCATCAAAAGTTCCAGTGTTGATGTGAAGCTGGAAATTGAGGCATCTGAAGAATTCCCAAAAAATACTCGAGCCTATGCTATTATTGTGCACGACACTGTCATTGAGCACCTCCCACACTCAGAAATTGTCAAAAAATAGAACTGAGCATGTGATTGAGCTTCAGTATTAATCGTAGAGTCAACATGAGAATAGCTGTTGTAGATATTCAAGGCTTCATCGTCGACCGGCAATTTCATCCTAAGGAAATAGCTATTAGGGTTGGAATTCAATGTAGTAACTTTTGACTGTTGCCAAACATACCATTTTCATCTTTGACTAAAGAGGATCGACGTACCACCTGTTTCTTGGAGAAAAACATTCACGGATTGCGGTATTCCTCCGGCTTTGTGGAATATCATCAATTGGATGCCATCCTCAAAAAACATCTGCACGATGCTATCATTTATGTGAGAGGGCTTCAAAAACGAAACTATCTTGCCGAGAAATTTCAACAATTGGGTATATCTACACGTATTGTGAACTTGGAGGATTATGATAATACGACATGGATGGTCCCTACATTCACCAACAACGCCAATGATACCATTTTACCTTGTATGCATCACATTCGTCGCAACTATAACAACTGTAGTTACAGCCTCCGAAACGTCGATTTTCTTTACAAATGGTTATGTGATATGTTACCGATATAAAAATGCTTAATAAATTTTGTATTCAAGATGTTTGAATTTTTTACCCTATCCTACAATACCAACATCTTATTATGTATACTTATAAGTTAGGTTGGCCGAGCGGTCTAAGGCGTTGTGGCGTTAAGTTGCGATTACCAAAGGGAGCGTGGGTTCGAATCCCACACTTACCATCCTTTTTTTTTGGCATTTTTCGAAAACGTTGCACGGTTGAAACTCTACAACATGCAAAAATGTTATCAAAATACACGTTTTCCGCGTTCTAAGAAACACTTGAAATTTGAAACGCAAAAATGTCATCACAATAAGCGTTTTTCATGTTCTAAAAAACAACCCCAAATTAAGCTGTGAAAACTGTATCTTTACATGTATTCCTTATGGACAATACGCATTTCGAAATTGCTCAAAATACACCTTTTTGTGTTCGAAAAAACAGTTAAAATTTTAAACGTTAAAACATGCGAATATGCGACCACAATACGCATTTTTCCCGTTCGAAAAATGACTAAAATTCTGAATGCCAACTGTACTCCTAAATCGCACTTCAAAAATGACGGACCCCGTCACGATGCACATTTATGAGACACCCTGTATATATATTTTTGTCTCAACTGGCACGTTGGTACACCTGGTATATATTTTTTTCTTAAATGACAAACCCCATCACGATGCACGTTTATGAGACACCCTGTATTTATTTTCTTTTTTAAATGATGTATTTTGACACACCCTGTATACGTAAAACAAAAACTTCTGAATCCCGGCATGCCCCAATGATGCGATGCCCCAATGATGTGATGATTCATTTTTCTGATGTATTTTGAGACACCCTGTATATAATACGATTTTTGACAAACTGTTTTTTCTGTCATGTTACGTTGCTACACCGTGTATATCTTTTTTCTTCCATAATTAAATTTGAAAACCGGCAACGTCCCACACTCCGTAACTCTACTCTTTAATTTTAAATCCGGCAACACCCAACGTCACGCGGTGAACCCAACGAGCTTCGTCAATGCGCATGCGTGCGCTAGTATGAACGTTGTATCACTACTTCCATAAGATATCCTTAGAGATTATCCATAAGATATATTATATGGATATCCTATCGATATAGGTCAGGAATATGGATATCCTTGAAGGATATCTTATGGATGTACAGGTACCCCCCTAACATCCATTGGACGTCCATAGTATATCCTTTGGATATTTTCTGACGTCCATATAGTACATCCAGAGCATATCCATAACAAATGTCCAGTGGATATCCATTGGATGTCCATGAGTTATCTGGGAAATGTCGAGCTGAATTTTGGATATCGATGTTTTTTTGTCTCTTCAACGTACACAAATTGTATCTTTATGAAAATAATCTTTTTCCTGAATTGGAAGATATTCTACAGATGGCCATAAAATATCAGAAGCAAATATAAAATAATGAATGTTTTGCATTCTTAAGTTCTGTACTAAAATGCACTATATGAGAGCTCCGACCAACGCTGCTTTTATTAACAATTTTGGAAGATTATTCGATAAATCGCTAACATTATATCTACGTAAGATTAGTCAGGTTAGGTTAGATTGACTGGTGATTCACTCATTTTTAACTCAGTTTGCCTTCTTGTCTTGTCATTTGGACTTACCGCCATGATAGTAACCAATCACAGAGCGCGTTTGTCGTGCAGTTTATTTGTAGTCAGTTCTGTGATTGATAGCTTTGCGATTTGTGCGGAAGAGAAACTTAACCTTACTTGCTTACTTTTGTGGTTTTACTGGTTTTCCATTACATACTTAAGTTATGTCTCTGATACCCGGTTTAATTCACGTGGATTTTGAGAATTTTGGTTATGGGCAATTGGTTTTTTTCATTCCTTCAAATACATTTTTATGGTAAGTGGTAGAAATATAATATTTAAACTATTTTCAATCAATGCATTTGTGCCAATTAGGTGAGAGAAAATGGATAACATCAAGAAATATCAAACAAAAAGGCTGATGTACTTACAAAAAATAAAAATTGGAATCCGAACGAGTATTAGTTAAAGAGTCTACACACTTCACTAATGACGCCTGTTCCATCTCGTCAACGGTCGACTTCAACATGCATTCCTGATAATGAAATAATGTCTGTCATACGTCGGCCTTACAACCCGAAGAACCACCATGTAAGTGACGATGGCCGCGAAAGCCTTTCACAAATTCAAAGCTGTTGTGAGTGAATAATGTTTTCCCTATCTTTTTATCAAAAATATCTTTTTCGGGTCGATGAAGTTTCAAAAATTGGAGGTTCATCATTATATGATTTTATAAAACGTTGTCTTTCATCCAATATAACAAATGATTTTGCATCAGAATATAGCTGGTATGGGGCAAAAAAAAGAGTTTATGTTGAACTCAAATTGGCTGGAATTTTACTAGGTAATGAGAATATATTTCATATAAAGTTCTGCGTATAATGAAGAATACACATAGTAAATTCTTCAATAGAATTTGATTTTATTCCCAATCTTTAGAAAATTAATTCTTTATTCCGACTTGAACTTTCTTCACTTATGTGGTATAGGATTATTGTTTATTCAATTAATTTCAGACGCAGCTAATTCCAATGGTCTGGCAGCAAATATAGAAAAATGTCAGAAGAGGCAATAAAAAGTTGGCTACGAATGGCCAAAGAAAGACATCTGCTAGCTTCGAAAAAACAGGAAAAAACCCCAAGAAGAAACCGAGATTATCATTCTCTGAGTGGCCTGTTTTAGATTTATTGTTGGTTCCAAAAATAATATTTCATTATTACAATATAATATATTCACATTTTTTATTATTTTAATATCATAATTTGTTAATTCATCAATAAGAGTATAAATACATTTTTTATCCACTCCTTTTTATTTAATAGAAATTATTATTGTTTTGTCATACCAAAGTAATTTTTATTTATTTAAAAATATCCCTAAAAGATATCTTTTGGATATCTGTGAACAATATCTTATGGATATCCTTGTGGATATCTTGTAGATGTCCCTGAACAACATATTGAGAATATCCGTGAAAAATATTTCATGGATATTCGTGAACGATATCTTATGGATATCCCAGAAGGATATCTCATGGAAGTCCAGCTTGTTCCACTCGGCACATCCACCGGACGTCCATAAAATATCCACCGGATATCAACTGGATGTCGTCTGGATATCCCCAATGTCCAAAATGAATGTCCAGTGGACATCCATCGAATGTCCGTGTGTTGACTGGGAAGTGAAGTCGTACGATGAACTGTCAGCGCTGCTAGCGAAGCAGTACAGCCCTCACGTTGCGGTCTTCAGGGAAAGAGTGAAATTTTACGATGCTAAACAATCCGAAGCTGAATCGACGTGTGAATGGTATGCCAGACTCAAGAAGACTAAAAACAAGGAGTGTTTGATTCCCATAAGACAATGGGGACACTAGTAGAAAGAGATGAAAGAACATTTGTGACGAAATGTGACGTAGTTATACATGTCATGGCCGCCGTTCTCTATAGACAGTGACGGACTAGCTCTTGGTATATGAGAGTTACTGCTGACAGTTTTGTTGCTTGATTCGAGTTCGACTTTGTACTCATACCCAAGTACGTCACTATGACGCGTTGATGATACAAGTTTCTGATTGGCTAGAGCTTATTAAACCCTCCTTGTTTATAGTCTTCTTGTGCCAGACTACGATCTCTAGCCGTTAACTGCAAATTCAATGACCACCTAGAATTTGTATTGAAGGAAAGATTGATTTGTGGCATGAGAAGAGGACGAATTCAGGACAGATTGTGCGAGTGCAGAAAACAAACCATGATTTCATAGAAGTAACACCTGATCAAGCATGTATACTCAATACTCACCTTTGTCGATATATCTAAATCTTGAGCACGATTCGCAGGTGTTATGTAATCCGCTGTAATGTCTATAACAAATCGCACCAATTCTTTGGACAGACGAAACAGTTTGGTACATTGTTTATCACTCAAATCATTGAATGGGTCTCCGCGCTGTCTGTATCTTCGCCTATCTCTCTGCTCTGCATCTTCCAGAGCATCAATCAACAACAGTCGTACCGCTTCATCAGCCATTATAATAATTGATACCTGCTCTTCAGTCTTCACTTCGTGTTTAATAATTATGAAAATTACTTCAATCTATTAACTACATCCAAATATGGAATTTTACTGCTGTCACAAGTCAAATAATAACAACACGAGTATTAAACGTCTGCTAAAAAGCGCTCGCAGTATTCACTCGCGTTCAAAACGTATACGTGCCGATCTTCACGGGTCAAGAATATGAAAAAGAACGATAGTCTAGAAATGCGCATACGCATGAAAAGTTCACTTGTCGAGAATATGGGCCCAGAATGACCACGATTCTACGACAGTGATACCTACAACCGCCATTCGAAAAAGTTATATTTTCTCCGCTGCAATACTTATATGTTACTTTTCCGCATATTATTATGTTTTCATCATTTTAACTGTTGTGTGTGTATGTGCCGTAACCATCAAGAACAGCAAGGACATCCAGGGCTAGCTCGAGAAGATAATTCAGCAGGCACCATTACTTAGGTTGGTAAATTTTTTGTTGATAAGTTTAAAAGACGCCACTATTTCGGACATCCAATTTTATAAAACATTTTCAGTAACTTTTTTTTATTTTTAATATACCACTAAGCAATCGCAAACCCCTTTGGGGAACGCACAATAAAAGATACCGAAACTAAGTTTGGATACATCACGGATATCCTTGAAAGATATCTTAAGATTCCAAAATACTTTATGGATATCCATGAATGATGTCTCATGAGGATCTTGGGAGTTCATATTATGAATATATTTCAGAAATTTCTTATGGATCTCCTCGAATCATATCGTATGGATATCTATATGAAGGATATATCATGGACTTTTCGAAAATATATTTTATGCATATCCGGTGGACATCTTGAAAGGATATATCATGGATATACTTCAGGAATATCTTGAGGACGTACAATAAAAATATCTTGGATATCGATGGCTATCTAATGGATGTACATGTTGGTACCTCTCGAACACTCTGTTGATGTCCAGAGTATATCCTTAGGATTTAAATTGAATGTCCCTAGTATATCTTGCATATCCATATTGATGTCTAGTGGATATCCTATGGAAATCCGTTATGGATATGCTGGATGTACTATGGACGTCCAGGAAATGTCCAAAAAATATATATGGAATATACCTGTACATCCATGAAATATCCCTGAACTTTATCCATGGGATATCTTTTCCCAATGTCCATGAGATATCCTTCATGGATGTCCATATGATATCCTTCATGGATATCCATAATATATCCGTAGAGATTATCCATAATGTCGTATATTTAAACCCTAATTCACTCTAAAATAATTTATTTAACGAAATACAATGATTCAATAACACAATACTCTAATTTATATAACAACCACTGAACGATTTATATTCGACTTTCTCTTTCACTGACTCTGACTGTCCGTCTGTCTGCGTGGTTCTGTTTATATACACCGTTCATTTTGCTAGAATGCTCAGGATATTTCTCGGAAACGTTCTCCGATAAGACCAGATTCTTCGCGAAGCGAGCGCCTCGGAAGTAGTTCACGGCCACGTTCTGACTAGGTGATTGTTCAGGCCCGGCATCGCCCGCAGCTTCGCCACATTGCCCCCTTCTTAGAGATATTTCGACCCGAAATGTCATCCTTGTTGTGTGTCGATACTTGCAAGATTCCCCATATCTGCACCGTGAAGTTCGATTGAAATAACACTCCACAGTCTTCATGTTAGGTCGTGGAATAGGATTACAGCAAACCAAAATCTGGATGCCGCTGGATCGGAATATCGTCTCCAACATACTTCTTATAACTCTCCAATCCAGCCCATCAATACCACAGGATAATTTTGAGATTGCCAAGTCCACCAGATTCTGGTCCACCATCGTATCTCTCAGCTGGGTGAGGCTCCTCCAGACATCTTCATAGGACGGTTTATCTTGAGAATGCTTTTTGGTCACCAGATAGTAGATGTTCCTCTGGCCCTTCTTCAGCTGCAGCACACCTCCAATTTCTGGATTCTGTTTTCGTAGTGTTTGGAGTTGGCCAAATTTCTTGGAGAACACCACAGCGATGCCTCTGGACATTCGAAGATCTTCTGCGACGCAGTGTGCTAAGGCGTAATCGACTAGTACTTTGAAAAGGTCCCGTGGCTCCTCTCGAGTTACCCCGTGTGACACTTTCTGTCCATTTGAGTATAAGGACATGAATTTCTGGAACGTCATCGCATCTTCTGGTGGTCTGAGGGTGCGGAGTTGGTCATGGTTTCCAGCGTGAGGGGCCAACCTGTTGAAATGAACGACCCTGGGTTTACCTCTGAGTGGCTTGTGGATTCGGTAAAGCAGGTCATTTATCCTCTTGATGATCTTGTACGGACCTTTCCATGAATTCCGTAATTTCGGTGACAGGCCCCGGCGACGCATTGGGTTGTACAGCCAAACTAGATCACCAACCTGAAATCCTCCAGCATCGGCATTGATGTCATAAGCCGCTTTCATTCGGTCGCTGGCACTCTGGATATTCAAACGGACCCGTCCGTGGATGTCTTCCATTCGCTGACGGAGTTTGCTGATGTAGTCCTCTCCCGCGGTATCCTATCCTGGTGGCATCCCAAACTTTAGGTCACAGGGTCGCAGCTCTCGGCCCATTATGATACTAGCAGGGGTTTTGCCGGTCGACTCGTGTACTGCGGAACGATAGGCCATCAGAAACAAATGGAGATACTGATCCCAGTCTCTTTGATGGTCAGAGACTACCTTGGACAAGTGGCGATTGATAGTCCTGTTCATCCGCTCAACCATTCCATCGGACTGTGGACGTAGAGCTGTGGTTCACGTCTTGCGGATGTTCAGCAGTTGGCATATTTCTTGGAAAAGGTTGGATTCGAAATTTCTGCCTTGGTCCGAGTGCAGCTCCAAGGGAACACCGAATCGACATATCCACTCTTTCACCAAGACGTCCGCGACGGTGATGGCTTCCTGGTTGGGCAGGGAATAGGCTTCGGCCCACTTGCTGAAATAGTCCATTGCCACAAGGATGTATTTATTTCCGTGATCTGATACGGGGAACGGGCCGGCGATGTCAATGGCGATTCTCTCGAATGGACTACCTACGTTATACTGACGCATCGGGGCCTTGGGTCGTATCCGAGGTCCATTGCTGGCAGCACAAACAGCACACTTTCTGCACCAGTCGTTGACATCAACTTGGCAATTGACCCAGTAAAACCGTTGCCTTACTTTCTGCAGGGTCTTCGTCACACCCAGATGTCCTCCAGCAACTCCATCATGGATCTCTCGGAGTACTTCCAGTCTTCTGTTCTTGGGCACCACTATCTGACGTCTGTGTTCCCCACCATCTTCGGACTCCAATACACGTTTCAGGACCCCATTGTCCAGGGTAAGGGAATTCCATTGGGCCCAGTAGGATTTGACGGCTGGGGAATATCTTGCGATTTCCTGCCATGTCGGTCTTTGATTACTCTTTTTCCAACCGACGACTAAACCAATATCTGGATCGCTTTCTTGATCTTTCTGGACCTCGTTGTCATTCCAGTTGTTGTCAACTGCCGTGGTTCTACAAATCGCTGCTTCCTCCTCTTCTGCTCGTCGGCAGTGTGAGCAGTCGTCTGGGCATGGTCTCCTTGACAGGGCATCTGCGTTCTTGTGGCCACTCCCTGCTCGATGTTCGATCTCGAAGTCGAAATCTTGGAGTCTTTCGATCCAACTTGCTACTTGGCCCTCGGGGTTTTTGAACTGTAGAAGCCATTTGAGGGCTGCATGGTCAGTCCTCAACAGGAATCTTCTTCCGTACACGTATTTGTAAAAGTGTTCTACTCTCTTGACAACAGCCAACAGTTCTCGTCTGGTGATACAGTACTTACGCTCCGGTTTAGTGAGAGTTTTACTGAAGTATCCGATGACCTTCTCTTGCCCATCCTGGATCTGGGACAAGACAGCTCCAAGTCCCACGTTGCTGGCGTCCGTGCCCGAAATGAATTTTCCACTCGGAAGGGGATAACTCAGAATCGGTGCGTTGATCAGTGCCCCCTTCAGCTTCCTGAACGAGTCTTGGCACTCTTCAGACCACTTGTTTGACCTTCCGTGAGCCTGATCAGTGGTTTAGCGATGTTGGCGAACCCTAGCACATATCGGCGATAGTATGTGCACACACCAAGGAAATTACGTAGTTAGTGTATGTCTTTCGGAATAGGCCACTCCTTCACTGCTTTGATCTTTTCGTCATCTACTGCTACTCCGTGCCCAGAGACAACATGGCCAAGGTAATGTACTTCTTTTTGGAACAGGTGGCATTTCTTGGGGCTCAGCTTCAGTCCAGAGTTTCTGAGTCGCAGGAATACCTCCTCCAGGTTTTTTACATGGTCTTCGAATGATTTGCCAACCACAATAATGTCGTCGAGATATACCAAACACGTTCTCCATGAAAGTCCTTTCAGAACCGTCTCCATTAATCTCTCGAATGTGGCTGGAGCATTACAAAGCCCGAATGGCATAACGGTGAAATGCCAAAGTCCTGAGCCGATGGTGGAGGCTGTTTTTTCTCTATCTTCTGGAGCCAGTTCTAACTGCCAGTATCCACTCTTCAGATCAAGGGTCGAGAAAATCGTGGAGCCGGCCAACGTGGCTTTCTTCGTCACGTTGTTCAGTTGACGATAGTCTACGCAAAAGCGTGTTGATCCATCTTTCTTCTTCACCAGCACGACTGGAGAGGACCATGGACTATCGGATGGTTCAATAATTCCATCCTTCCCCATATCACTGACTATTTTATCAGCCTCTTTCTTCTTGGCAAGAGGAAGTCTTCTAGCAGATTGTCGGATCGGTCGGGCATCCCCAGTATCAATTTTATGCTGAACTACATTCGTTCGGCCCCCTTTTCCTTGTCCAGTATCGAAGATGTCTTGGTATTTCTTGACTAATTCTCTCAATCTGTGCTGTTGAGCTGGTTTAATGCCCTTTGGAACAGATGGTAACCAATTTTTCCAGTCCCGCTGTCAGGTTGTTGTCTTGACTAACAGTACCGTGTACACTCCTGATCACAGAGGAAATTGACGAGCAGTGCCCCAAAACAGTTCCTTTCTTCAAGGTCACTGGGTAATAATTGACATTCATTACCCTTACTGGCACAAATTTATCAGCACGCAACAAAGTCTTGCCTAGTGCAATCCCTCGTCCAATTTTCTCATCATGAAGCTTGGGCTCGAACATCACCACGCTTCCATCGCTCGCACCTCCGTCCAAGCGAGCCTCCAGTATGGTCTCAGCCCTCTCGGGTACACTTACATCTTCAGTCAGCAGCACAAGAATCATCTCTTCACTTGTTCCATGTAGCACCAGAATTTTTCCGTTCACACGTAGGACGCCATCTTTGAAATTCAATTCAAACCCTCTGGAATTCATGACGTCCTTTCCAATAATTGCGTCGTCTCCAATGTCCGCTACTAATGCCCGATGTTTCACTTTTGTGCTGCCTAGAATCAGTTCAATCGGTAGCTCACCATGTACAGTGGCCGACTCCCCTGTTGCTGTGCGTAGCTTCCAGGATGATGGTCCTATTCTCTCTGATGTTTCAGTGAAAACAGGCCCAAGGATTGTCCTAGTCGCACCTGTATCCAGCAGCATTGCGCAAGGCTTGTTGTTGATGAAACCGTCTACGAAGGCTCCTTTGTTATGTCGTTAGAGGACAGCGACATATGCGTTGTTCACCGGGGCTCTCTGAGTAATGGCTGACGATTGCCCATTCTCAGCAACCTTCGTTGGTTTCGACCTCTTGAGGGTTGGACATTGACTACGCACGTGTCCAAGTTTCCTACAGTTCCGGCATCTCACTAGTCTTCTCTCAGGCAACATTTCCTTCACCACCTTCCTTATGGCAGCTTCCAGGTTAGCAGGCTCCTGTGGGTCTTCTTCGATGACTCGGACTTTACTTTGGCTTCTGCAGGATTGCTTTGTCGCCTCAAATTCCAAAGCGCGTGCCAGTCCTGCATTTCATCCATTTGCCTTTGCTGCAGCTTCAAATTGTCGGCGGTAATTTGCCCATGGTGTTTTTCCATCGAACTGAGGTGGTTTCATGGAGAGCTTTCCTGTTTCAGACCTGATCTTCACATCTTTCAAACCCTTCGGAACATCATCTGAGTTCAAACTCAGTTCCAGCATTGAGTTTTCATTGACAGATTCTGTGGTGTGGGTAGTGTCAATCTGGCTTTCCAACTTGCTGATTTTCTTCTTTATTTTGTTAATTTCCGCCTCAAGCCCGCCTTTGATTTCGTCACTAATTGTTTCCTTCAATTTTCCCATCTCTTCTTCAATTTCATCTTTGATTTTCTCCATCTCTGTCTCGACAGTCCCTATCCTCCCTTCCAGTCGATTCGCCACGCCACAAAGTTCTTCTTTCATGGTATTCGAATTTTCTAAAAGTTTCTCTTGAAGTTCTTCCTTCAAACTATTCGAATTTTCTAGCAGCTTTGCTTCCAAATTTCTCGAACTTTCTTGAAATTCTTCTTTCAGAACATTCGAATTTTCTAGAAGTTTTTCTTGAAGTTCTTCCTTCAAACTCACTTCCAATCCGTCGAGTTTACTCATTATGGAACTTATATCTATTCCAGAAACTTCGAAAAGAAATGTTTCTAGGTTCTCGCCCTCCTGAACTAATCCTGCGGCAAGTCTTGTTTGAAGCACGGCCTTTTTACCACTTGTGTCAAGTTCCCTCTCCTCCAGTTCTTGCTTCAATTCCGCAACCTTCAATTCAACCAGGCGAACTTTCCTTGAACACATTTTGTCTAAGTCTATGTCTCACAGTTATTTCACGGGTCACCAGTCTATTATTATTATTATTATTATTGTTTATTCCACATAGTTTATTCCACTGCCACCAGTCTATTATTATTATTATTGTCTATTTCACACGCGAGAAGTGTATCAGTTTATACTCCGTTAATGCACACAACTGTCCACTTCACGAAAAATGTTGATCAGTCACTGTCTATTTTTCCCGAAAACAATTGTCCGAAATACACAACTGTCTACTAACACGAACACTATTTATCTTTAGAAATCGCACTTCTAACACCAACTGTCGTATATTTGAACTCTAATTCACTCTAATAGTAATTTATGTACCAAGGACGAAAAACTGTCTATTATAGTCGAGCCTGCAAATTGATAGCCGAGGTGCAGCCGAGGATAGCAAGCAGGCGAGACAGTAGACAGTTTTTCGCCGAGGTGCATATTACATTTTTTCGTCGACCTCTACATACCTTTATGAAAGTAAGTACATGTTTGCTGGCCTCAGCTACGTCCAACTCTTCGAACTGCAGACTCGATCAATTCTTGATTATTATGAACACTAATATTCACACCACGGTCTAATTTCACACGTAAAATCTAGCGGATTTCGTAAATAATTAATTTGACAACAGCAAATGACAGTTATTGTCACAGGCGCCTATGTATTAATTAAAACGTGGATTTACGAAAATGACTCAATCGCCACTCTCGTACCGTGCCGTATCATAGTGACCACAGCGGACGAAAAGAGTTTGCGGACGAAAAGTGTTTGCGGACGAAAAGTACTTGCCTTCAAAAATAGTCGATTTTTCGTCCGGAAATTAGTACGTAAAATGTCATTTTTTGCAGAGGTCGACGAAAAAATAATTTATTTAACGAAATACAATAATTCAATAACACAATACTCTAATTTATATAACAACCACTGAACGATTTATATTCGACTTTCTCTTTCACTGACTGTCCGTCTGTCTGCGTGGTTCTGTTTATATACACCGTTCATTTTGCTAGAATGCTCGGGATATTTCTCGGAAACGTTCTCCGATAAGACTAGGTTCTTCGCGAAGCGAGCGCCTCAGAAGTAGTTCACGGCCACGTTCTGACTAGGTTCAGGCCCGGCATCGCCCGCAGCTTCGCCACAATAAGATATATTTTGTGGATATCTTATGGATATAGTTCAAGGATATCTTATGGACGTACAGGGTACCCTCCGAATATCCATTGGACGTCCATAGTATATCCAGCATATCCACAACGGATGTCCAGTGGATATCCACTGGATGTCCATGTGTTATCTGGTAACTTCACCAGTAGCTAATTCCCCCCTTTCTCCTTAGTGCCCACCACTCTTACCAACTTTCTTTCTGGATCCGCCCTAAGTGTATTTTCCATTCTTCACTGACTTCCCGGTGAACATTTTTAGAATTGTTACATATGTGGAACATAAACTTAACGTCTTATGAATGATGGTCAACATCATCGAAATGTATCCATTATACGTATTTTCTGAGGCGATAAGTCCCAACTTTCAGTGTCATATTTCGTTGATCTTATTTTCATCATCAAAATGACGTATTATGCACAATGTCCAAAGAACATATCAGAATATATGTCAAGTAAGTGATTCAAAAGTCACGTTCCCAATACTACGGTTCTTTCTGAGGCGATATGTCCTAACTTTCAGCGTTGTATCGACGTCATACTTCATTTATCATATTTTCATTATCAAAATGAAGTATTATGCATAATATCCAAAGACTAAAAATATTCATCATGATATATTGTAGGTACACAAGCTAAGCAGCCTATTAGGCATTTTGTGCATGTTATCATGGTAACCCACGGGGTCCAATAACTAATGGACAATTCACAAAAGCTTTTGATAGTATTCATATACTATTACTGAGTTTGAGATGATGCTTCGTAACTTCAATGACAGCGACACCTATTGTTGGGTAGAATACTTCATAATGATTATATTCATCAATATCTGAACATATTTCTTAAGGAATTTAACTTACGTCAGGCAAAGTATGCAAAAATACATAATCATTTGATCGTAAAATGTATCAATTTGAATAAATCATTTTCATAACTATATTTTGGGGAATTGAAAATATGCATATTTCGTCTGATACCAGAAACATTTTGTAGGGGCAATTTTTGTGAACATATATTTACATTTACATTTAATTTTCAAAATGTTCATCAGGCAAAGTATGCAAAAAAAGTATCCAAAGTTACATAGTTATTTGGTCATGAAATGGATCGATTCAAATATATTTTTATTGCTATATTACGAAATATGTAAAATATTCATATTTTGCCTGATGCCAGGAAAAATTTGGAGAGACAATGTTAGACAATGTTTGGAAACATATATCAATAATATGTTTATATTCGATTTTCAAAATTACCATCACTCAAGAGATAATATTTATGATTTAATAATTTTTCTTGCTTATTTACATCAATAAGTGCACATATTTTTTCAGGTATTCAACTTATATTGGAAAAAGTATGCAAAATTACATCGTAATATTTAGTCAGAAAATTTATCAATTCGAATGAAACGTTTTCTTTACTATAATGTGGAAAACGAAAAATACACATATTTTGTCTCATACCAGGAAAACTTTGGAGAGACAAAGATTGGAAACATAGGTGAATAATACATCAACATTCGATTTTCAAAATCATCATCACCCAGGAGATATTTCCACGATGGAACAGTTTATATCGATTATTTTGATCAATAAATGAATATTTTTTTTAGATATTCAACTTACGCCAGGCAAAGTAAGTATGCAAATATACATAGTTATTCGGTCGTTGAATGTATCCAATCTAATATAATATTTTCATTACCATTTAGAAAATATGTAAAATTTTCATATTTTTCCTGTTGCCAGGAAAACTTTGGAGAGACAATGTTTGGAAACATATAAATAATATGTTTATATTCGATTTTCAAAATTACCATCGCTCAAGAGATATATTAATGATATAATGATTTTTATTGATTATTCTGATCAATAATTATATATATTTTTTTGGAGCACATAACTTACGTCTGACAAAATATGTGATAAAACGTAATTATTTGGTCTTACTATGTATTATATTGACGAAGATGTATTTACGATTATATTTGAAAGACTTAGCTATTTTCATATTTATCTTGATGTCTACAAATTATTGAAGAGACAATATTTGAAAAAGTATATAAAAAATATGTTTATATGCAATCTTCCAAATTATCATCCTTCAAATGATACATTCATGATTATTCAGTGTTGATCGTTCAATTTGATCAAAAATGCAACATAATTGAAATGTGTTAAGGCGAATGTTCGACGTGAAATGGTTTAATTTAATTTAATATAATTTAATAATATAGTCATGAGTATGACCGATTTTTGAAGTACGTATCGATTAAGTTCATTCAACATAACGCATGAGACATCTGATGAAAATCATTATATGACTTATAATTGTAAAGTTGAATGTTCACCGGGTTGTTCCGAAATAAAACTGATTTTTTTCTGCTAAATTATTTTTATTTTAAAACGGGTTTCATTAGAAAAAAGTATAAAAGGGTGAAAATCCCTTATTATAAAGAAATGTCTCACTAAAGAGATATAAGAATTATACTCAGCAAGGTAGTAACTGTAAGACCTCCGGTTAAGCTTGACACAAATCCTGCACCCGTTAGTGTCTGATTATTACATAGATCAGGCGAGTTGCACGTGTAGCAGGAGATGAATCCAGTTAAATTCCTCAAGCTGTTACAGCCATCGTTGGATGCACACTTCCTTTCTACAGTACCTGGAAAAAATTGATTAGTCACCCACTTACAATAAGAACATATAACTATGGATAAAACATTCAGTCAATCAAAATGTGTTGCTACTCTAACCACATGCAGCTAGGGCTTGGGCGGTCACTAGCAGCGTCGGCAGGTGACGGATAGCCGGACGATCTGCGGGGTGCACTGTGCGACCCACAGGCACACCGTTGGTTACCACCGAAATGGTGGCGCTGAGCAACCTTCCAATCCAAGGTATTATGCGACCCGTGCCAATGGATGCATGGCGGTGGGAGTGCACCGCCTCTAATGGAGCCTGTGAGATACCAGGTGACCTCCCACAGTAACTAGCCTCACACCTGTACAGGGGGCACTGCAGGTGTGGACTTCCAGAAATTAAACCCCGAAAAAGCCGATCTAACCGGGGCAATCCGAAAACACCTGGGCCACAGCAAACCTCCAGCACAACTGGAAGCAGCTGTCAAACTCCCAAAAAATGGGAGCGAGCCCAGCTAAGTAACCCCTCCTCCTCAGAGAGTACCTCGCGGATAAAAAAACCTAGACGCGGCGATCTCGTGACTGCCTCTGTATCAGTAGACCAAACTGAGCGGGGCAGCTACAAGGAGGCCACAAGAGGTCTGAAGATGGCTGTTGCTCTGGAGAACTATCCAGATGTCAGAGGACCAAGGGACTCTCCTGCAGGGCGCTCTCACAGAGGAGATCTTCGCATGCGAGCCGGGTAAAGGTCCGAACTTCCGGAACAGCTACGTCCACAAGGTCGTGCTTGTCGTAACGTGTTCGGACGAAAACACGAAATCCTGGCTCCTTGATTGCGTCGCCAGAATAACCCCTTAGGAGGGAGCAGTCCTCAAAGCTGGATTGGCTAAGGACATCCTCCAAACAACCAAGGTGGTTCTATGGATACCGAAACCATACAACAAGATGGAATCGGAAAAAAATTCTCCTGCTTGTCACAACCCAGAATCTGGGGTTCGACTCTGGAGATTGGCACGTCATTAAGAAACAAGAGGAAACCTCTGGCCAAACTCTTGTCCTTTCAATAGACGGAAAATCCTTGAAGAACCTGCAAACCAGATGAATGAAGGCATTCCTAGGGCTCACACAGGTCAACTTCATGATTGTTAGCCTTACTAGGAGCAATCCCAATGCTGCGGTTAGCTCAAGCCAACATGCAGCACAGTAAGGCTGCAACAGCAACCCTGTGCAGAATATTTGCACAGGGCAATATCGACGAAGCCCTGATTCAAGAACCCTAGCTAGCAAAAGGGCACATATCGGGTCTCCGACAGTACAAAGGTAAGATCTTTTATAACCGAACCTGCGGAAACGCCAGAACTTGCATACTTGTTAAAACTGACTTGAACGTATGGAATCTGTCTGATTTCTCTTACAGGGACACCACAGCGATCAAGACGACCTACACAAGGGATGGAGCAAAGAGGGACATCGTCCTAGCTTCTGTCCACATGCCTTATGACTCTGCAAGTCCTCCACCATCAGAGCATGTGAAGGAACTGGTCAAACACTGCGAGACACACAAACTCTGGGTAATTATCGGAGCCGATACAAACGCACACAATACAGTGTGGGGCAGCACCGACACGAACATAAGAGATGAGTCATTGCTTGAATTTATTGTCTCCAGTAACCTGAAAGTACTGAATAGGGGTAATGAACCAACCTTTGGGATCCAAAGAAGACGGGAAATCATTGACATTACCGTTGGCTCCCCCCAGGTGGGTCAGCATGTTGGGAAGTGGTCAGTCTCAGACAAACCATCAAACTCGGACCACCGACACATCTACCTGGAGATTGGCAACACTAGTGAACCGGCCAAAATGTGTCGGAATCCGAGGAAAACCAACTGGCTGAAATACCGGGAGGAGCTGGGGGAGTACCTGAAAAATTTTAGGAATGTCAAAGCGAACATACATAGCGCTTATGATATAGAGAAAACCTCAGACAAAATTCAAGAGGCCATAATAACCTCGTTTCAGAACAACTGTCCCCTAAAATGCAGACAAACTAAAGGAAAGGTGAGCTGGTGGACCACCGAACTCACTAAACCCCGGAAAAAACACGCAAACTATCCAATAGAGCGAAAAAAACTGGTACGTGGGAGGAATATTTCATAACACTACAGGAATACAACAAAACAATCAGAGGGGAGCAAAAGAAAGCACGGAGGAAGTTCTGTGAGGACATAGAACAAACCTCAGAAAGTACCAGACTCCACCGCATACTCTCCAAAAACCCCATAAACCCAGTGGGGACTCTCAAAATTCTCACTGGAGGCTACACAGATACCGGGAAAGAAACAATTGAACTTTTGCTCAATACCGACTTTCCAGGATCTACCATTGTCACAAATCCCAGCATTGAAAACCCTGTCAACCTTCAGGGCGAACAGGGCTGACTGGGAGGTGGCAAAGCGGATCGAAACATACCCGAAAGTAATACCTCTTTCAGCCCATATAAATTGCCTGGACCAGATGGAATATTCCCTGTCCTACTACAGCAGGGAATTGAAGATCTAGCACCAGAACTATGCAGACTGTACAAGATGAGTCTAGCACTTGGCTGGATACCACAAACCTGGAAAACTGTGAACGTGGTCTTCATTCCGAAACCTGGCCGAAACTCATACGACCAGGCCAAGGATTACAAACCAATAAGCCTATCATCCTTTCTTTTGAAAGGACTAGAAAAACTGATAGACAG
This sequence comes from Chrysolina oricalcia, assembly GCA_944452925.2. Taxonomy (NCBI): domain Eukaryota; kingdom Metazoa; phylum Arthropoda; class Insecta; order Coleoptera; family Chrysomelidae; genus Chrysolina; species Chrysolina oricalcia. The sequence continues at coordinate 32,095,731 of OX101824.2, forward strand.
GGACATTCGGGAGGCAGCTCTCATAGACCTGCCATTACACATAAACCAACATGCCTATCTAACAGGAAAATCGTGAGAGACGGCCCTCCACCAATTGGTGTCAAGGCTAGAGGACACTCTGGCGAAAAAAGAAATAGCACTATGAACTTTTCTAGACATCGAAGGAGCTTTTGACAATACATCCTTCGAAAGTATGGTATCAGCGGCCAGGAGGAGAAGCGTTGATGAAACCACCTGCAGGTGGATAAAGCTCCAAAATCGACAGGCCCATACCAACATGTTTGAAGACTCCGCGAAGCTGGAAATTGGCAGAGGAACCCCACAGGGAGGGATACTATCCCCCCTACTGTGGGACATGGTAGTAGACGAACTTCTGGAATCTTTAAACAATACTCCCAAGGTTATGCGGACGACATAGTAGTCCTCGTACAGAAAAAGTATGCCCAAATAACCTCTGAGCTAATGCAAAATGCACTGAGGACCGTAGAGGAATGGTGCAAAAGAGAAGGGCTGAGGGCAAACCCCAGCAAAACCACACTCATTCCCTTCACACGCAAAAGGATTCAGGGGGACTTGAAGTCACGCAAGTTCTTTGGCGCAACACTACAAGTTGCTGATCATGTCAAATATTTAGGACTGTTCTTGGACAACTAACCTGGAACATGCATCTACAACATATAGTCAACAAAAGCAAAGCATCGTTCATGATGTGCAGAAGAGCTTTTGGAAAAACATGGGGACTGAAACCGAAAGTCATGCATTGGCTTTACACCGCGATCATAAGACCCAGAATTACTTATGGTTCACTTTTGTGGTGGCCCAAGATGAAACAGAGACAGTCGAAAACCAACCTTGGTAAAATACAGAGGCTAGCCTGTCTGTGTATCACGAGTGGTATGAATAGCACTCCAACCGCTGCTATGGAAATTATCCTAAACCTCCTACCTTCAGACATTACAGTCATGGGGGAGGCGAGGATGAGCGCATACAGACCTAAACAAACAGGTAATTGGATAACCCAACCACAAACTGGGCACACCAAAATTATCCATGAAGTCAACATTACCGAACTGGAAATGATATCAGACTACATGCTACCAGAATACTCGTACGAAAAACCATTCAAAATGCAGTTCAAGTAGAACGAATGGGACTCGGGAGTAGAATTACTATCACCTGGAAACATTATCTGATACACAGATGATTCAAAAACAGATGAAGGAACAGGAGCAGGAATATACGGGGTGAGGCCAAAAAGGAACGCAATAGTCCCACTTGGTAACAACACCACAGTATTCCAAGCAGAGGCACATGCCATAAGGACATGCATACAGATGAATCTAGACCGTGGGTATGACAGAAAACATCTACATCCTATCTGACAGCCAGAGCGCTATAAAAGCTCTAAACTCAATACAGATAAAGTCTGGGAATGTCTTCAGAGCCTCAATGAACTGTCGAAACGCAACAAGGTTACACTTGTGTTGGTGCCCGGGCATAGGGGAATTGAAGGCAATGAAAAAGAAGACCAACTTGCAAAGAGAGCATCTGAATCACCAAACGTATTGGGACCAAATCGAAGGGCATCGACACAGCACAGCAATGGTGAGGTACCTGAGCCAAACACTAACGGCTGACACACTCAACCTTAACAGATCTAAGATACGCACGATCACCGGCTTACTAACCGGACACTGCGGCCTTCGAAAACACCTACACACCATGGGAATAAATAGAGAAATCGTGGACTATAGACTCTGTGGTGACGAGGAGGAAACAGCTTCTCACATCATCTTCGACTGCGACGAGCTGCTCAACAAGCGCAACAGAATATTCGGACAGATCAACCTAGAAACAGGCATGAATCCGAAACACCTAGTAAATAGACTACTGAACCTGGTGAAAAACACAGGCCTACTTAACTAGGAACCCCTGACGACAGAACAATACAATAGACCCCAGCTGTTCTCAGTGTTAAGGGAAACCACAAGGTAAACCCGGTATCTCGCTCGTCAGCCTTTAACCAACTAACCAACCACATGCAAACAATTCACAATGCCAAAATATTAGACTTTTCGTCTTAAAAGGGCGGGTTGTACAAAACAAGTTCACCAACAGTTCAAGTAAATAGTAAACTCGTTTCAGTTACTATGGATTAGCCAATAACATTTCTAGGTCCTTAGCAACTGAACTCAGTTTGGTTGAACTTTTGGTGAATTTGTTCTGTACAACTTTTTCTAAACCTGCCAAAAATAACTGATACATTAGAAACCAATAAAGACTGGGGATTTGAAGGAATATTGCCAAGACTTCTCGAAAGAGCTCTGAACTGAAATTATTTGTGTATGCGGGTGCGCCCCAAGTATATACATAATCGTTTGTAATATAAGTGTTATAATTAAATTAATATTTGAAATTCCAGGTTCTTGTTCTTTTTTCCTTGACAATTATTTCCATATCATTATAATTTTAGCTGAAACATTATTTGTTTCGTACTAGTAAATCACAAAAGTGTTTATTTATTTATCAATGTTTTCAATAAAAACCCGGCAAGTTCCATTTCCAAACATCAATTTTTTTGTCAAAAATGTTGTACCCTCTTAGTATGTACTGTCCCCTGTAGATTGGCTTCCTGTAAAATTTTAAGTAGAAACAAAGGGTCGCGTTTTGCTGTTCTTGGAAGAAATTTGAGTTCTTGATGATTTAGTTAAAATTACTATAATAAAAATAACTTTAATTTGACAAACTTCTTGAAGATGTTCCAAATGTGCCCCTTCTACTTCTTGACAACCCAGCCTATTACAAAATGCATTTCTGCCGTTTTCGAACATTAGGGAGTAATCACCCGCATTTCTGTCGTTATTCTATTTTTCGAGTCTTAAATGTTTGTTGGTTTTGTTTTCTAAACCTTGTCTTTCAGATGACCCCATAAGAAGAAATCTAGTGTGGTGGGTCAAGTCATCTCGCCAGCCATTCCAACGCATCTCGTCGACCTATTCATCTATTCGGGAATACTGTATTCAAATATTCTTCTACAGGAACACTAAAATATGGTGGTGCTTATTCATCCTAATGAAACCATGAAGAAGAGTGTTTGGATTAACTTAATTAGGAAATAAAAATTTGTAAGTATAAGAATAAGCTCTGTCTGTAAAATTCCAAATAGATATCTTCGGTCAGGTCCCTTCAAAAATGGTTGTTCCAATTAAAAGGTTTTACAGAATGCCCACATACAGACATTAATTATTTCTGGTCTCTGAGTATGTAACTCCAGTGAATCCAGTGAATATTTTCTCGACACCAGTATCTGCAATTCTTATTATTTACATATCTCTGAAGGGTAGAGATGGATTATTCAGAAAACAATACATAGGTTAGCAATAATTCATGTTGGTCTAAGTTTCTCATCAATTCCTCATAAAATTCAATATTGGGTTCAGGACTATCTTCACATAACTCTTCTGTCGGGTGAATTTAGTAAGGGTTTGTTAGCTTTAAACAGTTTTGTAATCATCGCATGACTTACATTGTTATTCCGTGCAATTTGCCTTGCAGAAGTCGTAGGATATTTTTTAGTATAAGATTTTCTCAGTATAAAGAAAATAGATTTTCTTTAGTACAAGAAGTATAAGTATAGTGTATTCACATTGCAAATACGGATGATGTCAACAAAAGCAGTGAACGTCAAACTAGAACAGAGGCGTATTATGATTACAACACGTACAACAACACGTACAACACGTACGTTGTGAAATAAAACCAACGAATGTTCAACATCAGTCGAAACCAACACAATACTTTACACAAAACACTATTTGGTGTAAATAATCAATAATGTAAGTCTTTTGATCGAAAGTATGTTTGATAAAAATACATTTGAAAGAAACATAAATGATAGAAAATACAATTGACAGAATCGCTATCTAATAGAAATTCATTTGATTTGACAGAAAATACATTTGAGACAAATGATAGAAAATACAGCTGAAACAAACACTATTCGATAGACAATACATTTGATAGACAGGACAATCTATCGAAATGGTTAAATTGTTTAAATTGTTATTTCCGTCAGCCGGCAGCACTCCTACGCGCAACCCTCAGAAGTCCTAAAGAGACTTGTGCGAGCTAGGGAAGACGTAGCCATCACCTTTTAACGTGTGATGCCTTGCACGAGACCGGTGACCAAGCGAACGCGCTACCATCACGCCCACCATGGACTATAAACAAAATAAATAACAAGTGATATTTAATAATCCAACAAAATGCCGAAATTAATATTAGAATCTGAATGTTAGAAGCAACAACTTTCAAATATTGTAAAAAATAATCGTTGTTTTCTTCAAATTCTTCATGGAATCGTCTGACCTCTACAGCCAGTTCATTGTTGTCCTATAGAACTTGTTCGGACTTTAGCATGATTTTTTCGCATGAAATTGTCCTTTCAAAGTTCTATGCCACCTTTCAATGACGTTGTTAATTTTGTAACGATTTTCAAGGGTTTGTTGATAGAAATTCCAAAGTTTCTTCACGAATGGCTTTTTTCTTGCAAATTGACCATATTTCACATGAAAAAGATGAGAGATTTGTCGTTATGCGGTTGGCACCAGTTGCTGTCGATTTCAAGTCACCTGTCAATGTCAAATGTTTGTTATTAATATAAAATTAATAGATAGATACTTTTGGCTGGACGCATTGCGCGAACTGAACGATATTAACACCGTAGAAGATCATACAGAAAATCTTGCTGACAGATTCTATCGGTACTTCATTCTTGGAAGTCCTTTGACCAGGAACATCACGACAGTAAGAGCCCACCATAACGTGCGACGAAAGCACGGTGGGTATATATACCAGGCATTGGATCTTTTCCATAACACCTTATACCTAAGGACAGTAACACCAAGGCATACTGTCTAATCCAGTTTTTTCGCTGCTTTTCCGGGAATCATCTGAAAACTTTGATAAGGAAAATTTGATGATTTGATGTCGTACAGAGAATATATTAAATTCACCCATATAACATGGAGGAGACTAATTAGTCCAACAGCCTACGACTAAAGCCACCTACTGGCATAAACCTACAAACATCGTAGGGCTGCCCTAGGGCAGTAGTGAGTGGTCTGCCAGAATAGACCTAACACATGCAGTCTATACTCCATCCCTTTGCCCACCCTGCAGTACTGTGATAGTATTAGCCTGTTTTATTTATTTAAATTAATAAATATTTTTTGATTTTTGATTTTTTGACATTCATCAAGTTAGGCTCAATTTATAAACTTGCGGACCGCTGCACCAATTATATGAATAAATAATTTCAAAAGAGTAAAAAACAACCCTACATTCATAGCACAGCTTAGATAAATAGCTGTGTCCATAGTTGTGTGTCACTTAGTTGGTTATATTCCTGCGGCAACGGTTCGCTGCGGAGTTTATAAGCTGTATCAACTGTAACTACGTCAACGGAGTTTATAAATTGAGCTTAACTACGGCAGCGAAGTTTATGAATTGAGATTTATTCTTCTTAAATTTGGCTATTTTATAGTGAATAATTCCGTTACTTTTATTTATTTTGATAGTGTTCGATTAGTGTTTTGCTACCTTTTTGTGCCAACTCCTATCCTATTTCTGCAATACAGAACACTTTGCCCCTGGATGTCTTAGGGATCATTTGGGAAGCATCATTAATCTTATAAATCAATGAAGTTGAAAACCACAAATAAACAATAAAAGTAACGGAACGATGCTCATACACTATCAAACACCTCTAATCTAACAAGAATATATCGTGAAAATTGAGATTTACTCCATTTATTTTCAAATATTTGACAAGTGACATTGACAGGTGACTTGAAAATCTTGAAATTGACAGCAAGTGGCGCCAACTGCATAACGATAAATCTTTTTTAGGTGAAATATGGTCAGTTACTTCAAATGCTCGGACAACGAATTCTAATGGTACAAAGGCTGTTGCTGATAAAAGTTTGATTTCCAGCTGAAATTCTGCATCGGAGTCATATTGCTTTTTAAGCCCATATCTTTGAATGAACCTGTCGATATAAACACTGTTTATAATGGAAGAAACACCCTTGACTTTCAGCCACTGGAAAAAGTAATTGACAAGCCTTTCATCGGTAAATATTTCGAAAAAGTAATTTAAATTTTATTTATGGTACATTCGTGTTAGGAATCAAAATTACTTTAGGAAATTTCGGTAACACGTATTTGTAATTATGGCAAACCCAGAGCCGTTGTCAGATATCTTTTAGAAAATTGCTACATTTTTTGGATTTCTTTGAAAACAATAAATTCGAAGTAGGCCATGAAATTTTTAATTCAATTAGGAATATATGGCACTGAACTAAAAATATTTATGCCTTATCCATATAAAAAATACTTTTTTATCAAATATGGTTTCTATCATTTGTGTTTCTTTCAAATATGTTTTCTATCGAATGGATTTTCTATCAAAAAGAATTCGATCAAATGTATTTTCTATCATAAAAAATGCAATCAAATGTATTTCCTATAGAAAGTTTATTCTATCTTTCGTTTTTCGATCAAAAGACTTCTATCAAATGTTTTTCGATCATTTTGTTTTCGATCAAATTTCCGCCCCCCATTAAAAACACAAAATAAATAGCCGCGGCAACTACAAAACGCACCTGAATACAACTCTGCACTGTCTGGTCAGGTTGATGTTCTAACGGCCAATAGCGTTGCGAGAATTGGTGATCACGAGGTGGACACGCGGCCAGCAGGCATTGATCATTGTTTACATTACACGTTTTTGGAATGTGAAAACACTATAGCTTCTCAGCACGTACCTCACTTCACTGGATGCATACATACATACATACAGGTCAAGCTTTGAACATATTTTGATTCTCTGGAAAGTTTTTAACAATTTTGACGGATTATTGCAATTTTCTTTTCGTAAGATTTTGCAGATTTTCTCAAGAAGGTCCCAACTGACATTTTTCACGACCGAAATCATAGGGTTCGTACGCGTTCTGTAACAGCCTTTGGAGGGAAGGAAGTAAAATTAATCCGATGTTTTCACTATTTTTATGGATCCAGGGTACTGGTAACGAGTGGTAATGAATATAAAGATTCTCATATAAGAAAAGTAAAATACGAATATATTTCCAATAGACATATGAAATAATTAAAACAAACAATAAAGTTCGATATGTCACAACAAAATGAGGTGATAATGTATTCCCAGTCATTAATACCTACTCAACATAAAAATAATTGATTTTTTTTAATGTCAGTCATCCTATCAATGATAAATAAAACAAATAATATAATGCAGATTCATAAGTCTTTATGAAAGATTCGGCAAGACACATTGTAATCAAATCGCTGTCTTTCCCAAATAATTTCGAAAAGATAAACAGGGAACTGAAAACTGATTTATGTGGCTTGGTTTGTTAATGTTAACCACCTAACTTTGTGAATACAAAACAAAATTTACAATATAAACCTATTGAACTTTCCGCAAACATCAAGCAGTTGAATTTTTTGAAATGTTTGGAGGATACATAACACCTCACCTTTTTTCTATTTTTTTGTGTAGAGAGAATGGTAGTTATGATTACATTTAAATATATTTTATTTTCCGAAATCACTCATGTGTTTGTACGTGTAGGTTCCTATATCTATACAGATGCACGGAACATAGGAGATAAATCGACTATTGCCCAGCCTACGCCTAGGTAATGAAGAACGGCAATCGAAAGTAAAGTCTAAAACATTTCGGCTTGTAATCCGTGTACACTTTCCACAACCCAACTAATTTCGCATATGAAGTAGAAAACACAAGGCTATCTTCACTCATCGCCGGACAATTATAATTTTCTCTAATTGTACTGTGAGAACTACTGCGTATTTTACGGTCCCAATATCCAGCTGATCTTCCAGGGACACCTGAAACCTCTCATTTTCAACAAGTTGTATTTCATTCTTCACTGCCTTCCGTGCACACCCACATAATCAGTTGATGTTGATGGCTGGAATGTTGCAACCCCAATATCCAGCTGATATACAGTGTGTCCATAAAGTCCCCCTGTTAACTTTTGAACGGGATGGAATTTTCTTTTGATTTTTTTTTTGTTAAATGGTATGTTATAAGCTAATTTTTGAAAGTAATTAAAAATGTCTATCCTTCAAAATGGCGGCCAGGCGCCATTTTGAAAGATTTTTTTAAATGGCATGGGGGTCGAGTGATACCTCATTCGAATTGTCTTTTGATTTTCCATACGACTACAAAATTTCAGACAAAAATATTTATCCAAAACAAAATGGCGGCACATTATGTTAGAACTTTTATAAGCGATTTCTTTGAATAAATGGCTGTAAACGAGCTCAATTGAAAAGAAAAAATATTTTTTGATATCTACAAATGTTCTCTGTCCCTCAGAATCGTATATGAGACATGATTTCTGAGATTTGCTGAAATTCAATAAAACGAGGTATTACACTACTTATCTACTTATTTGATTTTTTTTTCTAATTTGGCACTCATTTGCCATTTTGATTGACAAGAAGCTCTTGCAGAAACGAAAAAATATTTTATCATTGCACTAAAGCTCTTTAATAGCCATTTATTCGACAGGATCCTCTCATGAAAGTTCTCAAATAATGTACCGCCATTTTCTTTTGGACCAATATTTCTGATTGAAATTCTGCTGCTGAATAGAGAATTGAAAAATGAATCGAGTGAGGTATCACTGACCCCCATGTCATTAAAAAAAATATTTCATGATGGCGCCAGGCCGCCATTTTGAAACATAGAATTTTTTTATCATTGTCAAAAAGTAGCTTATGAACACCATTCTACCAAAAAAAAATTCAAAGGAAAATTTCACTCCGTTCAAAAGTTAACAGGGGGGGGGGGGTTTCTTTATGACTGTATACAATGTGTCTCACTTCTCATGGAAACACCCCCGTATCTTCCGTAATAATTGAGGTAGAATGATGAAACTCTCAGGACTGATGGAAATGCTCGAAATGCACCCACCACCTGAATGGGGTTGGCCTAAGTGATATACACTGCCCGCCACTCGCAATGGAACTACCTATTATCCCAGAAAGTTATATTAGGGGGCACAATTGGTCCATAATTCCTTGTTCAGGATCCCCAAATTACTAATAAAACACCTGTTTCCTGAACAATTTTCAGTCGTGAAAAAGTCGAATTTGTTTCACTTCTCATGAAATTTCCAGAATTGATAGATACCCTAGAAATAAACTCACTGGACAAAAGGGATCATCCTACATGATATGTACTGCACGCCAGTAGCGATGGAAAAATGGGTGGTTCCTTCGCTGCTGGCGTGCAGTGTATATTACGTAAAATGACCATTTCCGTGCAGTGAGTTCATTTCTAGTGTACCTATCGATCCTTGAAATTTTATGGTTCAACGTAGAAAATTACGGAAGATACGGGGGTGTTTCCATTAGAAGTGAAACAAATTCGATTTTTTTAGGACTGAAAATTGTTCGGGAAACAGGTGTATTATTAGTGATTTGGGGATCCTGAACACGAATCCGAAGGAATTTTGGGCCAATTTTGCCCCTAATACAACTTTCCGGGATAATGGGTTGTTCCATCGAGAGTGGTGGGCAGTGTATATCACTTAGGCCAACTCCATTCAGGTGGTAGGTGCATTTTAAGCATTTCCATCAGTCCTAAGAGTTTCATCATTCTACCTCAATTATTACGGAAGATACGGGGGTGTTTCCATGAGAAGTGAGACAAATTCGGATTTTTCAGGACTGAAATTCTTTTAGGGAAAAAGTGTATCTGTAGTAAGTTGGTAGTCCTGATCACGAATCTGAAGGAATTTTGAGCCTATTTTGCCCCCTAGTATGTTTCACCGTAAAAATGGGTTGTTCCATCACAAGTGGCGGGCAGTATATATCACTTAGGACAACCCCATTCAGGTGGTAGGTGTATTTTGAACATTTCTATCAGACCTGATAGTATCATCATTCTACCTCAGTTATCACGGAAGATACGGGGGTGTTTCCATGAGAAATGAGACACACTGTGTACAAGGGATTACTGAACTTTCGTATATTCGGCAAAATGTATTGCATTCTATGCTGAACTCGAACAGCTTACTATTTTCAATTCAGCTTTGGAAGGTGTTTCTTTACAACTGGACTGTAGTGGTCGCGCTGGTAGAGCGTTCGCCTCCCAATCGTATGGTCGAGGGATCAAATCCTCGCATGGTCATCGGTGTCGTGCATGGCATCACACCTTAAAAATTAATGGCTGCGTTTTCCCTAGCTCTTACAAGACTTCTGAGGGTTGCGCGTAGGGGTGCAATCGGTTGACGGAAATAACAATAACAACCATATTTTTAAATGATTCGTGAACTGTTTTTCAGCAGTTTTAGGCCACTTGAGAACAAATGATGTGGTATTGACTCTATTTTTACTTTTTGGTCATTGTTGTATGAAAAACAATATATTAGAAATCATTATTTGTGTACTTACAATTTGATTTATTTAGCACTCACACAAGCAGAAAGAACGATATAAACCTTCAAAAACATAAAACGGTGAAATAATACTGGCGCTCACTTATGGACGAAATGCAATAGAAACAGATAGGATCGCAGCCGCGGTCGATCTGTTGGGTCGGGTCGGCAAATTCGAGTTCAAGAAGAGTGTGAGATGGACAATGTATCTAAATTCTGAAAACTGGAAAGGCAGTTCGAAGTTATTGTATGTGTCTTGGGTGAAAGTTGATGATTCGGCTCTCGAACTATTAGTATGTCGGGTGAGTCTTGGGGAGGGGGGGAATATTTATTACCCCCTTTACCCCCCGCCTGTATCTGCCACTGCAGCGAGGTTACCGAATATGACTTGGTTCGAGTTTTTTCTATAGGGATACTTGAATACATCAGATAATATTATGATTATAGATAATATAAGGGCAGCTTTTCGAACAGTGACGCCTCAAATTGTATTACATCATGTTGATGTAATAATGTATAATATTTTAAATAAAGAGTGGTTATATGCATTCAATAGGATATGACTCATTTAGAGGACACTTCGTGTTTCATATTTCGTTTTATCTTCTTTTGAATAAAGACAAAAATTGAATTTTTATGATATAGAAAAACTCAAAGTCATTCTCCACAATTTAATATAACCATCCATGTTATGTAATGGTGGATCGATCAAAAACCACCGATCATTTAATTGGTAGTACATGTTTCGAGCCTATATAAGCTCATCATCAGCTAAACTAAAACTAAAAATGGAAGAACATCTTAACTATCAGTAATCTAATAGTGTAATATTACTTACATGGAGAGAAAATTGTAATGTGAAAAATTTGTAATAAAAAAGTGTCACCACATGTTGCCACAAGGGTTATGTGGTCCCACTAACTTGTTGTTTTTTCATAAAAAAACCAAAATGACAATAAGGGAGGCTTAGGGCCTGTACCTCCTTTTGCAAAGGAAGCAGTGAACACTGAGGGAGACTTAGAGTCTATATCCCTTTTTATGGGAATAAAAATTAACAAAAGCCACCACATGGATTAACTAATAGATAGATAATGGAATGACAGTAGTGTACTGGAAATGAAATAGGCAAATAGCGGGGATCAACTGTCAAAAATGCTTAAAGTCAAAGTTGACATGGAACAGTGACAGGAGAAACACCCACGCACAGAACAAAAACCAACATCGGAACTAGTATTCTGAGAAAAAGGAGGGTGTCTCATGTCATCTATCCATGCCTGTAACCTATTAGTGAAAACTTAAGTATAAAGTAAATATGTGTAAGTATAATGTCCTTACGGACACGACAGAAAGAACGATCCGATCCACAACGCGATGCGCGACATCTATCGCTCAATCTTGGAAAGAGGACAGACACACCACATTACAGAAACAGACAGACCAACTATCTCGTATCCGTACTGAAGCAGCAAAACCAATAGACAACGTTTGTTGTGGGAGATCAAGGTAGGAACAAAGGTACTTATTTAAAGGAAATTGAGTTTTTATATATCATAAATCTACACCACTCCACTTCGAGACACAATGGACTTCTACCACAAGTTAAAAATTGTATTGTTCTTTCAATTGCCCAAATTCAATTGGGCATAAATTCCTCAGACCAAACAAGTATTTTATGTTCAATTTGAAATAACAAAGTTTTCATTGTTCGAAATTATGAAAAAGATTTTCGATTTCCAAAACAATAATTCATTCAAATCGTCTGGCTGTCTGAGTATCTTCTACATGCATTTTGGAGAATATTTCCTCAGAATTTCAGACTTGTAAAAGTATGTTGTGAAATACTATAATACCAACAACTTTATGCTCATCTCGCATTTATACCCGTCCAAATCTTCTGGCAATCTTTTTTGTTATAGGTACATAAAACATGTATAAATCAAAACATATTTGAATGCTAGCTTTGTAGGAGCACACTATTTTTTATAATTATTTTATATTCCAGAAAATTCGAGAGGTAATGCTGCAGCTGCATCTACGCAAATCCAGCTAGACTATTTATTTCTTGTTTGGAAGTTTAAGATAATGACTTGATTGCTTTTATTTCGGACGTTCATTGTTTCAATTATTACTTTGAACACGAGGTTTTAATCAGGATGGTATCTCCGATCGTTATTGAGTGCTGAATGTTCTGTTTCGAGGTAATGCCTGTTTCCTGATTACGAAGAAGGGTGATGAACAATTCTTTTAAGTAGGTAAATTGGTCGGGTTCTTTACTGCTTGTATACTTCTCCTAAAATTGATTTGTTATTGAAAAGTGTTTTCCACGCATTCTTCATATCTATGTTCGGTTGACTGAACGCGTTGTTGGTTTGTAAATGGGGATTCCATGCATTTTCGTTTAAACCAATGTACTTCTTTGTCTAGGACGTTGGCATCTTTCCTTTGCATGCGGTAGTGTTCCGACTAGATGGTAAAATACACGCAATGAGCGCTCCGACCAATATTGGTTTTATTAACAATTATGAATGAATAGTCAAATCACTAACAATTTTGTAATGTTGAGTCAGATTAGGTTGGTTGATAACTCACGCATTTTCAGTTTTCCTTCTTCTTTCCTTGTCATTAAAACTTCCCGCCATTACAGTGGCCAATCACAGATCGCTTATTACGTGCACTTTACTGTCGTCTGGTGTCCCATCATAGAACGTACTCGACTTTGACGTCTCTCCCCATTGAGTAATGGTATTTGGTAGATGCATTTTTTTGAATTTTAGCTTGGGTTTTCAGGTATGGTTTTGGTCAGAAAGTTTGCTCGATTTGAATCAGCTTCTGACGTACTTATTATTCCCTACCCTTCTCAGTTTCTTTGATGCGCTTTCAATGTGTGGTAGGAGGATAACATTGCCTGGTAATTAATCTCTGGTTCCTTTGTTTTTTGCTCCTTGTTGCAGAACCTCTTCCATCGTGAGTTTAACGGTTTTCCTGATTCTGTTGATATCTGCCAAGAAGTTTTATATGCATTCTTACCTACCTTATTACTTGATTGATATCCAGCAGAGTATACCCAAAGTTGTAGCCTTGTATCTCTCACGTTCGTCGAAGTGGCTGCCAGGTCTCAGAATATGTTTTCGACCACTGGTTCACTAAGTTAAATAAAAAAACTAGAATATCCATACAGACGAACCCGTTCAACTATTTTAAAATTGTTCAAAAAATGTTTCTATGTGTAAATGTGTCATCTTGTTTCCATATCCTGTACAAAGAAATACAAAGTAATACTTACTATTCGTAAAATAGGTCAGACAATGAGTATCAGTTGACGTACAATTGAAAGGCGTAATTGCTGTTACATTCCTTTCGCAAGGACTATTTTGGCCCCTTGAAGAAACGCAATTATAGCACTGGATTGCTGATCCTGAAAATAATAAAATAAACATGTCAATTAATGGTTTATGTATTTTCTATCAAACTGAATGAGGGTGAATACTGTATTGAATAGCGATTATATGTCACCACCGCGTTTCGAAAAACTGTGGATTTTAATAGGGGAGATCCGCACAAGTTGCCAAACTAAAAAAATCGTCAAAAAGGTCTTTCTCTCCAATTTCAATTATTTTACGATGGCTGTGTAGAGAATCAAAAATAGTATAATATGCTTCGTCATTTACTTCAAGTCGCGAAGCCTTTTTAATCTTTTTATATAAAATTATATTCACATGGTACTTTTTTCGTTGCTACCCATACGTTTATTACAAAGTTGTCTTAGGCAACTATTTGATATAATCGTTTTTTCTTTCTACCAATCGTAATTCATTTGGTTATCTTTATTTGAGACTAGCTACTCAGATCAGCTTCATTGTTTACAAGTGAAGGAACTGTAATTTGTGACGATCCGATATGATTAATATACAGGGTGTAATTTACATGATGTCATTAATTTCACGTGGTGATTCCTTGTCATATTTCATGAAGAAAATTTCATATAAATGTATGTGTCCTAACTTGCTTCGTTTCCGTTTCATTTAATAATTGGCATTTCATCAATTACTCAAAAGTCTTTTTGACGATTTTGATGAAACCTAGTGTGGTTATTAGCAGCAGCAAGGGGCTTTTTTTCATGAAAGTGGCAGATGGTTACCTGATTGATATTAATAGTAAAAATCATTGTACTGTTTTTCGCTAAGTTTCATATTTTTTGCAGAAAAAATTATTTAAAATACGGCTTAGAAATGGTGGTTACGCACCATCAAAATTCAGAAAGTTGTGTGAATGATCTTTTTTTCAGTTACTTACTCCCTATTCCCTTGATTTTATGCAAAAAAGTATTGTTCAGTTTTGATAGAAACAGTTGACATAATAAGCCCAGGAACACAACAAACAAAAAGTCCATCATAAAGGAGTTCAGGTAGAAATAAATTAATTTAGGAAATCTATCGATTGATGAGTGTTGCTATTTCAGTTTCACGGCATTATAAGAGATTTGTATTTTTAAATGTTGAATTTGATAAAAACTTGAAACTTAGTGAAAATCAGTGGCGTACAATGATTTTTACCATATTTATCAGTCAGGTCCCGTCACTGCTTATAATTCGTGATCTAACCTCATGAAAACAACCCCTTTGTAACTGCCAATATACACACCAGGTTTTATGAAAATCGGCGAAAAGACTTTTGAGTAATTGATGAATAACCGATTTTTTATTAAAACTTTGACACTCCGTCACTTGAAAATAAAGCAAGTTAGGACATACGTCTATATGAACTTTTTTTCATAAAATATGACAAGAAATCACCACCTGAAATTGATGACATCATTTAGTATATATGTATGATTAAATGTTACCAATCGAACTAAATATTTTGTGATGCCAGTTTCGTTGTGAATAGTTGATATTTGTTCTGTTGAATTTTCTCATTCAGTCTTATTTTGGTATTAAAAATGTAACTGGTCGACAACATGTATTCTCTGTCTCAGTAAACAGGTACTACACTACAAGTTTTTACTAAAATACTTATAGTATTTTACCGAAAACGAATCTACTTTCAGCTCCAGAACTACAATGACTGCATGAAGCTCATAATGGTAGAAGGCTCATATTAGGTAATAGACTGCATATGGTGTATTTACCTAATAGTTGTCCAAAATCATTAAAATTGCTTTCATCTTTGATTTCATCATACTTCATAAGTCATTTTTATGAACGAAATTTTCTATGTTTACTGATTTTCAGAGTTCATCCATTCCACTATATCGATTATTGATTCGTTTCATTTTCAGTATGCAGTAGTTCAATATGAAACAAATGAAATTTCTGTTGTGTCAATCACCTGGTTAATTGATACTGACTCAGATGAATTGTATTCATACTGGCCCAAATCAAACAAGAGTCAAAGAACATTGATCATTAAGATGGCTCCAGTTGATGAAAATTGGCCAATATTCAAGATCTCTAGGATGATTATAAAATTTTGTGAGTTCTTTATTATTTTTTTTGTCAGTTTCGTTACTATCCTTGAAAGCAAGGACGTAAAAGTGGATATAGAAGTTTTCAATCAAAATTTTTTGGTTCATTTGTAGATATATAGCATTTCATATTTCATTCATAATTTTTTTAGCTTCCTATGAGCAAGCAATTTCTGCTGAGAGACTTGCAGTTCAGTCGTCTGAATCAGAAGACGCATTGGAGAGAGGGTCAGGAAAAAGAAAAATTAATAAATCCGTTCACTCACCCCCACCAAGAGAAGGTATTCATATATAATTATAGTGAAAAAAACATCTTGCCATTTATGCATTGATTGCGTTGGTATGGATGATAATGTTGATTGATTCTGCTAATATAAATTGATATTTGCTTCATTATTCATTATCTAAATTTGAACACATAATTTTGATTTTTCAGGAGGACTATTCAGCAATATTCTGGCGGAAAGAACTGATGACAGTTCGAAATCATCCAATGAAGGTATAAAACAGGGTAGGATTCTGGGAAATAAAATAAATTCTCACATATTTTTCAGAGTCATCTGTGGATACTGATAACATATCACCTATTCCAAGTTGTAGCAAGAATAGTCTTGCTATAAATTTAGATGATGGAGGCCAAGGTATAGATAAATTTCTGTGATTATATTGTTATTAAAATTTTTCCTGTTTTTAATGGATATAATTGTTACTACCACTCAAAAAATTTGTGATTATTTGTTCAATATTTTGATTTTTTTATTACTATTAGCTTATAGCAGTAAATAACTACAGAGATGAATTTAATTATGATCTAATACATTTCTAGTTCATTTGGTGATGATTGATCAACATTCAGTGAAGTACTCAACCAACGTCTAAAAAACTTTTATTTTACAGATCAGTCAAATGTAAGCATGACCATGATAGATGACAGTGTAACATACTCGGACATACTGAAGAAATTAATAGAGATTCAGGCCACACTCAGTATGATCACATTGAGGCTGAACACATTAGAAATCGAAGAAAAAATAAATATGAAGTAATGGTTGGTGAAGATCTCATCAAAGAATTCCTTCCGTTGAAAGATTTGTATAGTATCCCATACATTGTCAAACTCCTTGGCAACATTCTGCTAATGGACAGGGCAGAAAAATAATTTCAGAATAAAAGACACTACTTTTACCAGACTTATGCGAGGTAATGGGATATACTGATAGCATTTTTAAAAAATATCACAAAACATATTATTTTAGGTGCAGTACGGAAAGTTTTTCCAACTTTTTCAGATTGTTCATTCGACAAAATAGCTATGGAATGGCTGCGACATGCCAAACAGCGATTTTTAAGGAAAACTTGAAAGTTTGTGTTCATAAGGTAGCCTTCGTGGAGTTTAAGAGTTTTCAATTATTAGACTCCAATAAATATTAATCATTTGTATATTATATGTTTACAGAGAATGTATATTTCTGTTTATTATTTTGTTTGAAGTTCATTTTTTAATATATATTTTTTTATTTGAAATAAAATCGGGAATTGCTGACCACGCCTGGACAAAACACCACTGAATTCTCTGGGACAAAGCTAGTGTTCTTCATAGAGAGGAACATTGGTTCAAACGGAAATTTATGGAAACCACCTACATAGAAGCCAATGGTGGTACAAGCCTGGACAAAGAAAGAAATATGAACTCAAAGATTTTTATTTTTATAAATGTATGGAGTCGCAACAAGTATTTAAGGAATTTTGGAATCACTTTCTGCACCCTCGAATATATTTACCAATTGAAGATTTTGTTTGTGTATGATTCATTTCAACGGATTTGTAAGTTGATCAGTGCAGTGTTTCAATTATTTTTGTAAAATAAGGGGATTGTTATTTTTGGATATTTAAGTTTTGAGTGGTGTTAATTAAGTGAAATGTGTGATCAATGTAATCGTGGTAGGTAAGTAGATATTTCTTGTTTCTCAATTATATGGAGAAATGGTTATTTGAAAATCAGAAAACTGCAATAAGTGCGGGTAATGTTTGATTGCAGTGGCCGGAGAGACATTTCTTGTTTCTCAATTATAATGGTGAAATAGTTATTTGAAAATCAACAAACTGCAATGAGTGCGAGTAATGTTTGAGGGCAGAGGCTGAAGGTGGAGGTCTTCAATAACGAGCACTGGCAAAACAGAGTGTTGTGATATGACTAAGTGAAGCTGTCACTTTCAGGCAAACCAGTGTGAGTTTCCACAGAGTTTTTACTTTCCTGCTTAGGGCTTAGGCAGGTAAAGAGTGTTTTGTTACAAATTTTTTGAGATACATAGCTGGTAAGTATTTAACTTGTATATTGTTGCAGGTTCAGGGTCAGCTGTATATCACAAAAATAATTTCTTGCTATTTTGTTGTGTATGTCAGAGATCATCACGAAATATTCATAGAAGAAATAAAATAGGACGAAATTTCATGGAAAGAAGAGATGGTACCAACTGTGGAAAGGTTTTATGAGGATTGTGTTTTGGAAGAGATAATACGACAACGTTCCTTGCGAAATGAGAAATGCCATGATCCACCATGGATAGAAGAAGCAATTGCATCGGGAGATAAAAAAGAAATATTTTTTTCATTTGTTTCGTTATTGCCCACCTCTTTGAATATTCTGTTACCCTACCACGAGTTTTTTTCATAATTTTCTCATATTTTTGTGGCACATAAAAGTGATCAGCAAGTATAATGAGTCCAAAGATGTCCGTCGTGATAATATCGGCGGAAACGCCAATAGATGACTATAGTTTCGGTTGAATAGTACATGAGACCATTTATGTTGCAGTATATAATTTCCAAACAAATATTGGAGTTTTGAGTTATTTCGGGACTTATTTTTTTTAACTGCGGCTCTGTTTTAATATATACATTTTTAAAATTATTTTTCATTCCGCGTTTGATGTTGTATTATACGTATGTATAACGATTTCATTATGTTCCAAATCATCTTAATTTTTTTCAATATATTCTCGAGATATTTTATCCTCAAGGACTATCCAAGTCGGGCCTGTTTCAGAAGCTGTTATACATTTGGAGGGCACGCTGATATCATTTACCCAAATATCTGTTCCCTACATCCGAAAGGTGAGTGATTATTAGGTCAGAGATTCATGTGCACTGAGCAGACGAAGTGAACCAAATATGAATGCATTGTGCATTCATACGGCAAGAATTTGTATCGTATAAAGGCATGCCGGTATAATTTTCATATTTAAGAGCAAGGTGTCCATCATTAAACCAAGGACATTTATTATCAGAACTACCATTTTAACAGAATGCTTTGGGTGAAGCCTGCGGAGTTCAAAGAGTTATCGATTTTTATTCCATTTTTTACTCTTTCTTTTCCGACGATGTTCGTTTCGACAGAAGCTAAAAACTATGACGAAAATGGTTTTACTATGATTATTATTATAACTATCTATTATTATCTTTGACTCACAGTATATGTGTACCTATATATTGATCGAGGCTCAACACTAGACTATTTTTTTCTCTAAATCTTTATGAAACTGTAATAGTCAAGAACTTATGTCTATGTTCATTATACCTATATGAAATTGAAGAGACTTATTCCTTTTATTATTGGATATATATATTTTTTCCAGAATACCTCTAACATTCAATTTTAATTTCAAATTTACAATTTTTTACTGGGAAATCACTGTCCCCTCTATCAATCCATCAAAATATGCTTTAATATCGGAAGAAATACAATTCTCGTTGATAAAGCTTAATGATATAACCTACATATAACTACAAAAGGTAATTTGAAATATTTAAATGTAAGACATTTTAATACAGCACCGACCGGGTCAATTCATCATTACAAATAAATCAATAAGTTTATGTGGATATGTATAAAAACGATCTATGAATTCAATAAAACACTTCCATACTATAGTGACTCTTATTTCAGAATCTGATTAATGAATTAAAGAACAAAAGAATATATTGAGCTGCCCCTCATAAGCACCAATACACGCCAATGATGCGACAAAATTTATAAAAGAATTTATAAAAAGCATTTCTCACCGCTCAATGCGAATATTCGTCAACATCTTTCATCCTACTCTATTCATAGTGCTGTGCTTGTTCATTGCCATCACCCAAATTCCAGTTCATTCATAATTTTGAAGATAACGAATTCTACTGTGGCGCAATATATTCGCAAATTGCTGAACTGACTCAGTGAGTAATAAGATGCAATTTCTTATAAATTTGCTAGATATTGGAATATTGCCGCCTAATTCCGAGTGCTGCTCGCATTTCTCAAAAACACACTGTAAAAAATTGGTCTATGTTAGATTTGAACGATTTCAATAGACCTTGTTGACACATTACAAAAACGTGAATTTTATCGATTTGTTGACTTCCGCACAAAAAAATTGCAAAATTTTTGAAAAAAATTAATTTCGAAAGTCCCAACAAGTACTCCATTATGATCCAAATATATTTACCATATTTGAGTTATTTACGTGTCACCGTTTCGCCGTCCGAGCAGTAGCCAGCATGCATGCGATTGAACGGCCACCTTAAGGTCTATGATTACAGATCGACAAGCGTACGGATGCCTCTGAGATGCGCAAACGATAGAAAGCGTGAGTAGATGTGCGACAAAGATCGACTACTGTTTAATAAGGCAGAGTGATTGAGCTCCTGCCCCACTCCAGGGTTTTGTCTACTGCACAACCAATTCTCGGAGGCATCCTTACGCTTGTCGATCAGTACTAGTGAATTTGTAGTGAGTCTAAGTAGCTTGACCATGTTGTTTTCATTCATACTTCCACCACTTGACTTGACCAAATCCAGTTGTCTCTCTGTGATTTGGTGGCCGCTTTGCAACATATTGATTTGATCATAGATAATATCAATGATATTGGAAAAAATGTCAAATCAAAATTCGCCAACATTTATAAGAGTATTCTTGGTTTGCACAAATCCATAAGTGAATAAATAAAAATTCCACCTAGAGTGTCGCAACAGTGTCACAGGGCAAACTATGGAACCAAAGATCCAGAAGAGTACTTTAGAATAAGTATTATGATTTTACTTCTAGATGATTTCATTGGTCAACTCCACTCAAGATTCCAGAAGCATAAATCTACTCTATCATCTTTATATGTTTTGATTCCATCAGTTTGTTGTGAAAAACAGCCCATTGTTGAAGAAGACGATTTTATAGTGTATAAAGTTTTTGGAATGGGACTCATTGAAAGGAGAAATAGACCTATGGAAAATGGTATGGCTAAAAGAACGGACGGACGCCCCCGAATCGTCAACGGACGCCCCCGAATTTTTTATCTGGGTAATATTTCAATCATAAACAGTTGGTTAAAATGGATGAATTTGAATTTTTTCGTGGAACAAATGTACACTGACATAGAAACAACACTACATTTCACTATACCTCTTTCAATAACAATGCTCCAACTCTATAGTTTTGAATTTAGCGCCATTTTGAAAAAAAAAACCTAAACAAAATTAAAGTCCCTAGTGTTTTGTAATTCATGGAAAATCCTAATTTTTCCGCCGTTATGAACAATTTTAAATCTAGTAGGGGGTTCCTGATGCTGCCAGGAACCCTGACAGGGGGTTCCTGATGCTGCCAGGAACCCTGACATGACGAAAAGTTGCCGAAAAACGTGCCAGTAGTTTCAATGCCAAAAGTTGTGTGGTGGCATGATTACATTCTTATCCGAAGTCCTCTATTCACATACGTTTCTATCTCAAGGTCATATTTCCTTTGGTTCTGTAATAATGTTGTCTATACTGGAAGAATGAATTTTGAGTTTTTCAAATTATTCCGTCCTATATTTCACTGAATGTGAATCATTTATCCTTGGTTCATTTATATCAACCTTATTTTGTTATAACATATTTTATGGATACCTCAGCTCCTACAATAAAATATTTATATATAATCTGGAAGTCTGGAATTATTTCAATCATTTATGGAGATGTATCTTTATTAATGAGAAATGAAAGAAGATAGTGGGTTAGACCATAGTTGAAAGAAAAGATATAAGAAATTTTAAACTTGATGGATAATGGGGAGATGATCCTGAAAGTTTCAAAAATTCTATCAGAAAGAATGAACATACCTACCTTTCAAAAGTTAGGTACTTTAACGAGTAGAGTTGCTGATAGAAAAAAAATCTCTTATTCAGAGGCACTATTTCAGCTTGTGAATGGGCTTATATAATCCACCATTACTTAGAGTTTGAACTATTCTTCCAGAGTCGGTCACTCCACAATCTCTTTATAATAATTCCAGAGGTATCCGATGCAGTGTATAATAAATACTCTAAAGAATGGTTTTTGAAAGATTTGTATTATTTTTCTTCTTGCATTTTCACAGTTTCCCTGGATATTCCATCTTTTCCTATACAAACATGAAAACATGGAATTCTTCCTGAAAATAATGCAAAAAAGGACTACAACTCAAGAGTATCATTGTATTAACCGAACTGCAACGTAATCAAGTATTATGTTTGATAGTATATTATAGTATTCAATACATTTCTCAACCATATAAGTAATATATCATCCAACGCAAGTGGTTATCAATCTTTTTACTATTGTTAGGTTCCGAATGACACAGATGAGTGGATTGCTAGTAGATATAACCATACGCAGAATTGGCAATTTCCTGAAGCACTAGGAGCAATTGATGGAAAACATCATTTTTCAAGCACCTGCTAGTGGTGGCTCAACTTTCTCAAACTGAACTATATATTTTTGTATTTTGATGAGGGCAAAAATGGGAGAATTTCAGATAGTGTGTATTCTGTCGAAGCCCATAGTTCAAGTTCCCGAACCAATATCACTACCAGGCAAAACTAATCCACTTACATAATATGTGACTTTCGATGAGATGCAGCCCTTGATAATAAATGTCATGAAACCATTTCCTTTTCGAAATAAGTTCGTAAAACTATTTTCACCTGCAGCTTCAATAGGGCTTGAAGAAGAGTTGTAAATTCCAAACGCCTTTGGAATTCAGAACAATAGAAGGAGAATTCATAAATAAATAATAATTTTTAGTTCAGGATACAGTTAATAAATTAACACTTTGTTAGTAACCTTTTTAATCTTCATTACTTTGCTAAGTTAATTATTGCCAACAACGAAAAGCTGGGAATATTTCATTAAAAACGCAGACATGTTGGGAAAACACTAGATCATGTGCATGCTCACCCCGCGTATATTAGACGCAAGCCGACAGGCATAGGCACAGTACTCCTCATACAGTACTCCTTCTTAAGCCAAACTCTGGTTGGAATTTTCACTGCGCATACCCAGGAGTTGTTATTTAGAATCAGTTTGTCAATATTTATTTGTATATGGTAACAAGGACAATTGGGGAAAAAACATGTCATTGAGAAAAATAAAGTCAAGCAATTGTCAAAAATCTATTTTCATTTTCAATCACAAAAACTGATCCTAAAGGGAATTGCAGTCAGATAAATCATAATCTTTAACATACGAGCTGGTCCTTCGCACGGAATTACCAAAAAATGTGGTAGTATTCATCATATTTCCTTGACACTTCAAAAAGGACATAAAAAACCTACAAGAAGCAGACACTCAAAACGCCGAAGTTACCCAACTGAAGAAGCCAACTTAGCGAGTCATTTTATACCAAGCAAACGTAAAAGAAGCAGCATCGAGAATATACGATAAAAAAGACAGAAGGTGGGTCCGTTCCTTTGAATATCCTTTTGAACTTTTCCTTAGTAACTTGAGGTTTTCTTTTGAATCCGCACATTGATATTTTTTTCGAGCGTAATAATTACATAAATAATCCTGAAAATGGATGGTTTAATACGAAAAAGGGGAAGTTTAAAAGCGAAACTTACTTCATACACAAAATATTTGAAAAATATCACAGACAAACTTGCTCTCAATCCTTATGAAAAGCTTTCAGAGCACGAAATATTTGAAATTGAAGAACGTTTGAATCACAATATGATTTTGTTAACAGAATTCGAGACAATACAGAATCAAATTGAATTGAAGGTTGATGAAAACAGTTTACAGGGTGAATACTTAGAACGGGAAAACTTTGAGGAAATTTATTACAATCAAAATTCAATTGCAAAGAAATTTATTAATGATTTTAAACAAAATAATGAAACTGTCAAGTCAGATGCAAGCGGGAACCATCAGATAAGTAACACGGCTATAAAATTAAAACCAATTGAAATACCAAAGTTTGAAGGTTCATATCATAATTGGTTGGAATTCGTGGATTTGTTCGAATCATTGATAAACAAAAATGAATCTTTAGATAATATTCAACGTTTTCATTATTTAAGAGCATCTTTAGAGGGAGGCGCAGCACAGGTAATTCGTTCGTTGGAGTTTACCAGCGACAATTACTCTGTAGCTTGGTCACTATTGCGTGGTAGATACGACAACAAACGACTTTTGATTTCGAATCATGTCAAATCGCTTTTCAATATAGAATGTATAAGCAAAGAATCATCGCAAAAATTACGACAATTGATTGATACTGTTTTAAAAATTCTCCATTCTCTAAATCAACTTGGACAGAAATCAAACACTTGGGATGTTTCACTCATACACATAATATCGACTAAATTAGATTCATGTACACTGAGAGAATGGGAAAAGTGTAAAGGAAAAAATGAAATACCAACATTTGATGACATGAAAACATTTCTAAAATCTCGTGCAGATTTTTTAGAAACACTTGAAATAAACCAAGCAGATAAAAAACAACATTCACACTCATATTCACATTCCAACACTTACGCAAACTCTTATGCACGAAATTCACAAAATACAAGAAGTTTTTACTCATCCACACCTATATGTGTAGTTTGCAATAAGGAACACAATATTTACAATTGCACAGACTTTATGACTTTACCTCCAAACAAAAAGTTTGAAAAGGCCAGGTCGCTAAAGTTGTGCACCAATTGTTTGAGACCAGGGCATTTTTACAAAAATTGTAGGCAAATCACATGCAAAAAATGTTCCTCCAAACATCACACGCTATTGCATCCAGAGGATAAAACATCTGATATTAATGCATCACAATCACACACATCAGAAAATTCCAAAATCGAACAAGTTACTAGTAGTTTAGTATTAGCCAATTTCAATGATAATAAACATGTTATTTTGTCTACTGCACTGATTAATGTTTTTGATGTTGACAACAAAATTCATACAGTCCATTGTTGGACTGTGGATCACAGAGCTCTTTTATCTCAGACAGACTGTGTGATCTCTTGAAAATTGATAAATACAATACAAGAATATCTCTCTCGGGTATCAATAATACATCATCCAATATACAATATAAATGTAAAATACGCATTCTGTCACCCAATAATTCGTATGAAAGCCAACTAAATTGCTTCATCATACCTGAAATCGCTGGTTTCATTCCTGATATGCCAGTCAATACAAGCGAATTAAATATCCCTACTCATTTCAAATTGGCAGATCCTTCTTTTCATGTTCCAAGAAAAATAGACATTTTGATAGGGAGTGATGTGTTCTGGAGCATTTTATGTCAACAACGGTTCAGTTTAGGAAAAAATAGACCAATTCTCCAAAAAACGGTTTTCGGGTGGATTGTAGCAGGGCCATACTTATCCCAAAATATTTCTTCGTCAGTTAGTTGCAACTTAGTCACAAATTTACACATTCAAGAAGAACTTCGCAAGTTCTGGGAACTTGAAGAAATTCTCAACTGTAAAAAACCAATTCTGTCAAATGAAGAAAAGTTCTGTGAAGAACATTTTCGTGAAAACACTTATCGTGATGGCACAGGTAGATTCGTAGTTACTTTTCCACTTAAAGCACCTGTAGAAAGTCTAGGTGATTCATTTGAGTCAGCAAAAAGTAGATTTCTTAATTTAGAGAGGAAGTTAAATCGCGATTCAAAACTCAAAGGTTTATATTGTGATTTCATCGAAGAATACGTCGCATTGGGTCACATGGTGAAAATAGGTAGAGTTGATGATTTTCTTCATCAATTCAACTCAAAAAATAAATCATATTTCATGCCACATCATGGTGTTTTACGGGAAAATGCTTTAACCACTCGTTTAAGAGTCGTGTTCGATTGTTCAATGCCAACTTCCAATGGGATTTCGTTGAATAACATACAGATGAATGGTCCCTCGTTGCAGAGTGAATTAATTTCAATATTATTGAGATTTCGTTCTCATTCTTACGTTGTCAGCGGAGATATCGAGAAGATGTACCGTCAAGTGATTGTCCGAGAGGATCAAACTCATCTGCAACGCATTTTGTGGAGAAAAAGTCCCAATGAGCCATTGGAAATTTTTGATATGAAAAGACTTACATACGGAATGAAATGTGCATCGTACCTTGCAATCAAATGTTTGTATACATTAGGTGTTGAATATGAGCAAATAAACGAAAAAATCGCTAAAATCATCAAATCAGACTTCTATGTCGACGACCTGTTGACAGGATTCGAATCAAAGGAGGAAGCAACAAATTCATGTAAAGAAATATCCAAAGTACTCAACGCGGGAGGTTTTCCTATCAGAAAATTTTATTCAAATTGCTAGAAAAAATTGAACCTAACTCCAGTGTAGCTCACATAATACAATTTGGAGAAAACGAAAAGGCAAAAACACTCGGTTTATCATGGGCACCTCAATCTGACCATTTATTATATAACATCTCATCATTCATTCATACCGAAAAGATCACAAAGCGATGCATGCTTTCTGATATCTCTCAAATTTTCGACCCTTTAGGCCTAATCAGTCCATGCATAATAGTAGCAAAAATCATTCTCCAAAGGCTTTGGTTAGAACGATTATCATGGGATGATGTTGTCCCTACAAATTCAAAATTCATATATCCGATTTAGGGAGCAATTGCCAATATTAAATGAGTTGAACATTCAGCGTCATGTTAAAATCAAAGGAGCTGTAACCCTTGAAATGCATGGGTTCTCGGACGCTTCGGAACACGCGTACGGATCATGCATTTACGTTAAGTCTACCAATGAAAGCCATGAATCCTTTTGTCATCTTTTGTGTGCAAAGAGCAAGGTATCTCCAATTAAAACGATTACAATACCAAAATTAGAATTGTGCGGTGCAGTCATACTATCTCGTTTAGCCAGAAAGGTATTAGACTCATTAGATCTACATTTTGATGCTTGTTACCTCTGGAGTGATTCGTCTATAGTTCTTAGTTGGTTGAAATTACCACCTAACACTTTGAAGCCATTTGTGTGCAATAGAGTATCTGAAATTCAAGAAAATACAAATTTTGCGCAATGGCGTCATGTGCCAGGTAAAGACAATCCAGCAGACCTCTTATCAAGAGGAGTTACTTCTGATCAACTTGTAGATTCTGATCTTTGGTGGCACGGTCCATCCTGGATCCTACAAGAGCGTGAGAAGTGGCCTAATTTGCAGTTCTCAAGTATAGACGTTCCTGAAGTGAGAAAAAACACAAAAACATTCATCATCAAGCAGCGCCAAAAATTGATTTCATTTGAAAGGTTTTCTAATTTCCTTCGACTGAAAAGATGCGTCGCGTACGTATTCAGATTTATCAATAATTGTAAGGTGAGTCGCGACAAGCATTTGTTTGGAACTCTGTCTGTTCAGGAACTTGATCATGCCTACAAATACATTATAAAATTATCACAAAATGATTGTTTTTCGTCTGAGATTTATCTCTTGTCAAAAAACGGAGTATTAGAAAAACGCAGTAAAATTATAAACCTGAATCCATTTTTAGACAGAGACGGAGTATTGAGGGTAGGTGGGCGATTGGAAAATTCTGAATTTTCATACGCCAAAAAACATCCGGTTATTCTTTCCTCGAAGCATGTCCTAACGAAATTGATATTTGAACAATTTCATAAAAATTTAATGCACTCCGGGCCGCAACATTTATTAGCTAATATTCGCGAAGAGTATTGGCCTTTAAGAGGACGACAGCTTGCGCGAAGTACCTTTGATGGGCAATTTACCTGCGCAGCGACTCACTCTAAATCCTCCATTTTTTGTCTCTGGAGTAGATTATGCAGGACCCATATTCATAAAAGATAGAAAGAATCGTGGTTATAAGTTATTGAAATGTTATATTTGTATTTTTGTTTGTTTTAGTACAAAGGCCGTTCATATCGAGTTGGTTACTGATTTGTCCAAGGATTTATTTTTGTTAGCCCTCAAACGATTCATCGCGAGAAGGGGTAAACCCAAGAACATTTTTTCTGATAACGGTAGTAATTTTATAGCTGCTAATAGTGACATAAACGAAGTTAATAATTTTTTATCATCAAGTGCATCATATCTGGCAGATTCATTATCAAAAGATAATATTACTTGGAATTTTTCACCACCATATTCTCCCCATTTTGGTGGGCTTTGGGAAGCTGGGGTTAAAACAATCAAACATCATATGCGACGTGTTTTAGCTAATGCTCTATTAACGTACGAGGAACTTAATTCTGTGCTGATTCAGATTGAAGCCATCCTAAATTCCCGTCCTTTATTTCCTCTATCCAATGAACCAGACGATTTATTACCCCTTACACCGGCCCACTTTCTTGTCGGAAGACCATTGACAACCACTCCCGATCCAGATCACCAAAGTACGCCTATGAATCGCCTGACCAGATACGAGCTTGTTCAAAAATTGTTGCAGCATTTGTGGTCAAGATGGAGTAAGGAGTACGTGTCTGAACTTCAGAAGAGAACAAAATGGACTCAAAGTAGCGGAGACATCAACCAAAACACGTTGGTTTTGGTAAAGGAAGACAAGTTACCACCGATGAAGTGGAAGTTAGGACGAGTTGTGGAAATAATACGTGGGCGTGATGGTATAGCTCGTGTTTTCAAGATAAAGACTTCCAACGGAGTTATATCGCGTTCATTTGCTAGAATTTGTCCATTACCTTCAAGAATTGAAACTAATTGTGAATTAGGCATTCTTTCAAGTGAGACTGAACAATAAGAACTTAAAGCCTATCGTGTTATTTTTCAATATAAATAGTTGGCATATTTTGCCAAGGCGGGGGATATGTTAACGCCCTATATTTACTTATTTAGAATCAGTTTGTCAATATTTATTTGTATATGGTAACAAGGACAATTGGGGAAAAAACATGTCATTGAGAAAAATAAAGTCAAGCAATTGTCAAAAATCTATTTTCATTTTCAATCACAAAAACTGATCCTAAAGGGAATTGCAGTCAGATAAATCATAATCTTTAACAGGAGTTTCGAATCATAGGTGTGCGCAAACGACGAATTTAAGAAAGGATGCAATCCGTACATAGTTGCCGCATTTCAGAAGTTTCGCCCATTCTATTGTAGTCAGCGTTGCCAACTCTAAGACTTCACGTAGATCTACGTACATCAGGCCTTTCATTTCATTTATATGTTTCAGCTACCAGCTCAATTTAATTGAATACAAATAAGGAAATGGGCAGTGGCAGTGACTTATTCAAGAGTGCTGTAAATTCAACCGGAGCTTTACTGCTGAGTTGAACAAATCTTTTCGCCGATTTTCAAATTACAATTCCCACAATCTCTTCATACAGTCGTGGTAAATTCAATACAAAATCTATAGAAATTGTAGTTGTTGATTGAGAAGTTTGTTGCTATCACCGTAAAATCAAGTATGATAGATATATTGTAATGTAAGCTAAAAGATGGGCGAACAAGGAAATTTACTTTCAAACCAATAATTGTTAACAATAACTGAGATTATTTTATACATTTTTGGAGAAAATGTAATTGTCGTGTGTCTTTATACATTTCTTGTCAGAAGAAGTCAAAAGTTCAGTTGCCTTAGAGGAACTGGTGCAGCCTGGAGGGGCTGCTGCCCCCCCAAGCTACCAATTATAACCATTATATTATAACACCTAATTGACGATAAAAAAGCAATATCATATTGGGCCCCAAAAACAACTACAAACCAAATTTGAATCATAAAACTCGTCCATCATCTAGTTTTTTTTCTTATGAAAATGGCTACGCATTTTGTTACACCCAAATATAAACATCTGCTAAATTCATTAATTCTCAGATTTTACTTAAATTCTCTTTTTTATTTTTCAAAACCTCAGAGTTACCTAAAAACTGCAAAATTATAATTTTTTCTAATTTTCTATATGCCCACCGCAATTTCAATCGACCGAAGTTTTGCGAGCAGTTTATATCAATAGTTGATATGTTGAGCAGTTTAAATACGATGTGGTTGGGGTCGAGGTAGGGAGAAATGTCATTAGTATCAATGTTAGCAGCGTTATAAAAAATGAAACTCCTGGACACCAACATCAAAGGTACCGTCGCTAAGTCGGACAACTGTATGTATTTTAAACTGTGGCACAGGTGTGAACGTCGACAGGCATGCATTTCTCATACAGGGTTAGAAACCCTGCATGGGCACCCATATATCTGAATCGGCCATATAAAGGTAGTCACAGGTACAACAGTGATTTGGTTCATATGAATTAGATACATTATTTGTAGAAATAATGTAATAGGTCTATTTTACTTAAAAAATATATTAGCATAACAAAGTTAAGTGTGTTTTTATGACAAATGGTGTAAGAAGTCGGATTTTCAAAATCAATAAGTGTAGGGGGCTGTCTCAGTGTTGCAAACAAAAAACGTATGGTCCTTATTTGCGCAAAATACTAGTGACCCGTTAACCAAACTATTGTTCGCGAGATGAACAGTTTTCGGGCTTCAAGAAATATAAACACTGAGATGTAAACTTTATGTTTGAACTGATATTTCGTGCAAAAACACTAAAAGACAAAATGTTTTCGAGGAATGTGCGCCTTGTGGACTTGAAAGTCCCTGAATTAAATCAGAAATTGGAAAAAATGGAAGCCGAAACAACTGGTAAGAAGACCGCACTCCAGAAAATACTCTATCTATCTACTGATCTAAGAAGGAGAAGAACTCGAAATCTTTTTATTCGAAGTTTCTGGAATTGACGTGAGAAAAAATAAACTCCTCGAAAACACAGAAGGGTTGAAAGAAGAACTTTGTGGTGTGGTGATTCGATGGAAGAAAGAATAGACACAGTCGGGACAGATGGATTGAATCAAAGAATAAATCGAGACAGAAAAGAAAAAAATGTAGAAATCGTAAGTGATAAGATCAAAGGCGGAATCGAGGTAGAAATGTACAAAATGAAGAAAACAATCATCAAGTTGGAAAACCGAATTGATAATGCCTATACCACAGATACTGTCAACAAAAATGCACTGCTGGACATGAGTTTGAACCTGCATGGGTGAACTGGGTTAACAACGGATATGTCGCTATCCTTCAACGACAAAACGAAGATGTCTTCGTAGATGATCTCATCAACAGCGAGCATTGTACCATGCTGCTAAATACAGGTACGACTAGAAAAATCAATGGGCCTCCTCTCACTAAAGTACCAGCAAAAATTGAACCGTTGTTAGTAAGAAAAGAGAGAAAATACGTAAAGTTTAACACAAAAAGGAATATTCACTTGAGCTGCTGGCCTAGCTACGTTGTAGTAGAAACGCTGATTTCAAAAACTGCAATGACTCATCATATAAGTTGAACTAAGTGGATATTATCCATTTTTCAAAATTTATTGTTAGTAAGAAAGGCCTGACAATACGTACAGATTCTCACAATAAGGGAATATTCACTCCATCTGCTGGCATACGCTGGTTAGTGTGACTAGTCTAACAGGTACTCACAAGAGGCACCGTCACAACCTCACCCTGAATTGGCGCGAAAGGTGTAGTGTGTTATATTCACTTGTGAATTGATAGTGATATTAATTATACCAAACTAATCCAGGGGCGTTGTTCATGTTTTTCATTTGAGGCAACGTATAAAAAACAGGTAATTCCACAAGTAGTGACAGTTTTTCGAGTTAGGTTTCAAACCCCAACTCCGAAGTAGTTATTGGTGAGAACTCAGGAGAATATTATTCTCTTCAGCTGCTGGCATACGCTAGTATCGCTAGTAAGTAACGGCGATTTCTGTAATCCTAACCCCTAGGAATTCATATAAGGTGCGGTCAAAACATCGCCCGTGAAGTGTTGTGAATTCACTTGTCAAATTAAATTGATTGATATTGAGGCATTGTTTCATTTTTCTCATGCAACATAAACCCACAAATTGGGAAATGCAGAGAACTGATGAACTCTGAAGTATTTCAGATAAAAATGGAAGGGTTTTTTACAAAAATTGTACTTACAGTTGTTGGCAGCTAGCCGATAAAATGTTTTCATAACTCAGCGAAGTCTTCCAAAGAGTTGCTTGGGGACTTTTTTTGTTATAACACGGAACAATTATTTAATATTTATAATTGGATTATGTGAAAGGTATTGTGTGAATACGAACAAAAAAAAGCATACATTGCGGAAGTGTATAAAATGTTTGCATATGCTGGAAAAGTCGCAAAACTCCCAGTTACTCAGTCGGTTCACATTAATAGAAAAAATATTTATAACTTATTCAATATTGAAGCAGTTTTCAGCGACCAACCAAAGCGATGGAATATTCCTCTCTCTGTAATTTCTGACAATGAAATCTGGTGGTACATACCCGTAAGTGGCGTTAATATTGAATCCCAAATAACTAAATGAATTTATTACAGCACTAGTCCAAACTAGATTACCGAAATATTTATATGAAAACATTTTTCTCATAAAAATAGATATGAAAAATATGTACTATGCTCTATCTATCAGAAAACAGATCACAATTTCAAGGTGAGGTTTAGCACCTATCATAGTATTTAGAAAATGGTTAAAATACTTCTATTCAAAAATATGTTTTTGTTAAAAATTGGTTCTTTCCGACAACCCACTGCTCTCTTAAAGCAACCCCCAGAAGTATTTGACATACTTATGCAAGTTAAGGAAGTCAGCGCCCTTACCTTTTGACGGTTGATGTTATGCAGAATATATACATTGCTCCTCTGATTCGATATTTCTTTTTTGTTCTTTCCATCCCGGCTGCCCACTTTCAAGCAACCCTCAGAAGTTTTCAAAATACTTGTGTGAGTTAGAAATGACGAGGGCATTTATTTTCGACGTGTGATCCCAGACACGGCTCCAAATTCATCCCGATGATATTTTATTTATATGTAGAAGTTATACGATATATTCAGATAACTAGTATTATCTATGCAATAAGGGCTTTTAAAAAATGTAGGATTGAAGTTTTTGCTCACTATATTGTAGTATGCTTGTGGCAGCCTGACCAGAAGTTGACTATGAATGAGCGCACTAAGTTTTTTGAAAGGAAAAATATAAGGCTCTTTCTTGAGCGAGACCTTAACAAAGAATGATAAGTAAAAATGTTCATTAAAAATTATACTTATGCCTATAATTTCAAACGCATTTCTTGCGGACGGATAACGACAGAATTCATGATCATCTGGAAAAATGAAGAAAGAAAGTTTGTCTTCAATGAATTAGAATTTTTAGATGCATTATTTACACTGACATGCAAAATACTTTCAGAATGAGGAATATTTCTTTAGCTAATTTGAGAACCTTGGCTAGGAAAATAATCAAATGGTGTGTAGGTAGAAATATTTAGAAAGATTCTTTATACACCAATTCCAAACTCAATATTGATGCAGATATAGGATTCCGTTGCCCTTCCATCGAAACAATATGAAATGTCATATCGATACTTTACCATTATTAATGAGCGGTGTGTCCTACCAAGAATAGATTTATTTTCAAGCTCGGCTTATGCAAACTGTCTAGTTTATGTTTTGTAGAAACCCGATGCAAGTTCTATATACATTGTTGCCATTAAATGGAACACAGATTTCTTTCATCATGCATTTCCTCCTTTTACTAGGTAGGTATCATACCAAATATTTTTTTTAAATGCTAATGGCCAAGAGGTATGATAGTTATTCCTAATAGAAAGTCAGTTGAATAATAATAATTATAAATTATTATTGGTATATTATTGGTTTCGTTAATACGAAACGGATTTCCAGTGAAAAAAAAAATCAAATGGTGGACCTTCTGTAAATTCAGAAAAGTTGATACCTATTATAGGTAAACAGACAAAAACTATTTTGTCTGATTACTAAATGAATAACCTTATGAAGGTAAACTATTCTGTCATACATTCTTATGCCATAAATCAATATTGCGACTTGAACAAATTGAACAGAACTGTGAAAAACCATGGAAAAAATACATATATTACCTCGAAGGGATTTGTAATCTTGCAATGAGAAGCCGCCCGAATCAAAATATGAGATAAACTGTGATCATCACATTATTTTAACACATAATGAAAAATGAAATATTTTTCAAATTTCCCAGGTTTCGGAGAACTCCTATAAATGTACCACATACAAGTTATGAGACTTGGCAGCGTAGATGGTTATTTTACTGACGTATATATCACCTGATAGAATTCAGACAATTGTGAGTTTATTGAATAACATCCTAAATATGAAAAGTCACACTATATTTCGATTTCTAATAAAATAAAAACAGCTTTTACCAGATTTACGAAATACACGACCAGTTATTTATGTTTTATATCTCAAAAAAACATTTTAAGTCACTACCGAAATCGAAGATATACAGTGTGTCCAAGATAAGAATGAACAGCATGGGGATATCGGAAACGGTAAGAGATACGGGGTCGATTGATCTAGAGAAAAGTAGCGCATTTATGTGACCAACAATATGCCATTTAGAAAGTTTCAATATTCCGAGTAGTTACGGAGATATCTGAGAAAAACCAAAATTTGAGAATTTCGTTTTTATTTTCTCCTCTTCATTTTCAAAGGAAATGTAAAACAAATAGCACTTTGATTGAAGAAAAACAGGTTAAGTAATCACTAAATTTCATTTTGCGCGAGAAATGGTTCTGAAATCATATTGAGTGATAGGTTGCTGTATTTACAATGAAAAATGGAGTCGTACACAGGGTATAATTTAGTTTCGGCCCATATAAAAATAAAAAGTTGATGATATTTTCTAAAAGACGAAATGTCGCAGGAAAATTCAGCTTACGTTATCGTGTAGTCCTTAAAAAGTGGCCATGGTAAAGTGCTATTTGTTTCACATTTTCTTTGAAAATAAAGCTAGGAGAAAATAAAAACGCAATTCTCAAATTTTGGTTTTTCTCGGATATCTTCGAAACTACTCGGAATATTAAAACTTTCTAAATGGCATATTGTTGGGCACATAAATGCGCTAGTTTTCTCTCTCTTACCGTTTCCGATATCCCCATGCTGTTTATTCTTATCTTGGACACGCTGTATAAAATCATTACATTTTATAACAAACCCAAAGTGAAGGGTATAGCCTCGACAACAATTTGAGGGCTATAACCAATAACTTTTCTATTTATATTTTCATATATTCCCCCTCGATAAATCCATCCTGATTGATAGATAGATAGTTTATTTTGTCTTTTTGGTGTATACAGAATACAAATAAGATACGTCATAATATATTGTTGATTACCAAAAAATTATCTCAGCTAGGTACTGCAAATGTAATGAGAGGATTTTCTGCTTGCATAAAATGAAGTCGATTAGATTATTTTAATGATTTTCCTGTGGCACACGGTGCCAAAGCGGATCCTCTTATTCTTTAAACAACTACAGTAGTATAATTCATAATTCGAGAAGAAAATGTGAAATATAATTGAAAGATCAATTGACTTACCTGTTAAGGAAAATTTATCATAATTATATGAATATTTTCGTTAAAGAGTTATAGTCCCTCCCAATTGAAATTTCGTTACTCACCCCGACGATCCAGAAATACTTTAAAAAATTAATATTCGAGCATGAGTAAATAGATGCGTAGCAAAAACTACGTGTTGGTAGTTTTTTGTTTTAGGCTTTGAAGTTCGTACCACTGGCGTCGAAATGGACGACTACAAGTAGTGTAATATTTATAATTCTTCGACGAAAATGTTCATATAATTATGATCAATTTTCCTCAACAGGTGAGTCAACTGATCTTTCTGTTCGTTTCTAGTAATGCTTTGAACCCGAAGCATCAACCGCTTCACACTCTGGACTGAGTAACACGTAAATTTTATTGGAATGTTACTCCAGTGTACATGAGTAAAATGAATTGAAAAATCTGGCATAAAATCTACAAAAACTTAAAACAAACAAATCGTGGATTAAAATTTAGTGCTGTTGGTGTGAAATTCAGCCTGCTAAACAACATATCATGAATATATATACGAGCAGCAATTGTGATATCGCAGCAACCCTCACAAAAAGTTCTCGCACTACCATTGCTTATTTCGAAACAAAATACTATTACAGAAATTAACGGAAATACAATATTTCCTAATTACTCACCATCTTCTATAATGATATTTAAACAATATACCAAAAAAATGCTGGTGATAATTTTCATCGTAACGTACTGATGTAACGTCTGAACTAACAATAAGGTAGGGATATCGTGTTTCTATTTATCAAAGGAAATTTTGTATATAATGAGAACAGGATAATAAATTTCACCTTTATCCGTAGAAATTAATCACTTTATAGATATCGATGGAAAGTCATCAAACCTATCACAAAGAGCTAATATTTATTTCTCATAAAATGATCCACACGATCAGAGACCTGTCAGTTAATTGATAAGATTTGGAAAAACGAAATTTTCCTAAAATATAAAAAAAAATCTCTTCCTAAAATTCTAAGTTGCCACTCGGAATTTTGAAATTCTGAGGAGTGATAATCTCGTAATTTTGAAAATTCGAGTTATTACTTGGAATTTTATACTTATAATTCTTCAGAGTTTCACATAATAAGTTATTGAGCAATGCGTCGTCATCAATAGACATCTACTTCTTTCTGCCTACTAGAGTCACCTAGCAAGATGGCTCCATCAGATTTTACGTAGGATTCAGTAGTGCTACTACATTTGAAACCTAGAATGCCTCAATCATGAACAAAAAAACAATATACCGAAATGTAGAAAAGTTTATAATTCAACTCCAATCCACTGGATAGCATTTTCTTTGCGGCGAAATAAGTATACCTATCCTGAAAATTACAAATTCTGTAAATCACTGAATTTACCTTTCTAAGTTTCTACTCACCGTTCCGGTCCTTGAAGGGATACAGTTCTTGGTAAAAATAATAATTGGGTAAGTAATAAACACATCTGATTTAACTTTTGAAATAAAAAGATTCAAATGGAACACTACACATTATCAAAAGTACCTATAGAATATTTAAATAATGGCGTCAACCAAATACAAATTCTACTTGACTCTCGGCTCGACAAACAACTCGGCCATTTTGTGTCGTGATGATGTAATGCTCAATTTTGTTTCCGACTTAATACCTTCTATACGGACAAAATCGTAATGAAACCAAAATTCATGTTGAAGTGCTTTGCAATTTTCTTCACATTTTGTACCTCAAAGCAACACTAACGAGAAAAAAAATGGGAACAATTCATAACATTTGGCATCACTAAGTGGTTACAATGATGTCTGTATGCAATTCATTTTGTTACCATATTAATCAAGAAAGCAACATCTCCTAGATATTTGTGTTAACTGGGGAGTAGTGGCAGCTATTACTATTATTTTTGTGCTGCATTAACAGCTGCAGGAGACACGGAAAGACCTCTAGCATCAGCTAGGGATTCGGTGTATTCCACACTTAGACCAAGCTATAGAGGTTTTTTCCCACACAAAATAAAAGACGCAAATGGCCTATACTAATTTTTATAAGATAGTTCGTTAATGAAAACCCCAGTTTTCGCCCTAGCAAAATCGCTTTGTGGATTTAAACAAGAAATAGTGAAAAAAATTGAAATTTTTTTGGTTTTTTGGAAATACCTCAAAGATTATTCAAGGAATCGTTTTACATTCAGTAGAACTTTTGTAGAGTTGTATAAAACCTACAAAATGGTTTTTCATACGCCCAGATCGGTCTATTTTTCACTGAGAAAATCCGGAAAAAACTCGAAAAAGAGACCATTCTTCAAAAATTCATAATTTTCATAAATCTGAAGATGGATAAACAATATTGCAGAAACTGATAGATAAAAACTTGTGGTTCAACTGTGCGCAGGATGGTTCCTGTCCAATATGTAGTTTTTACACAATCGCGTTATAAACAATTTGAGGGCAAATCTTTCTAAATGCTCCGATTTAAGGGAAATCATTTTATTCAAATTCTGTAAACGGCATATGGAAGTAGAGATCAATATCTACAATTTGTATATTTCGGATTTTCACCTGCAAGGTGGGAAATGTGTTGAAAATGTCACTGAAATTTACTCTAAATGCATCAAAGTGCACCCGAAGTCGCCCGAACTCAACTCTTATTAACTTCAGTTTGACTTCGGGTGAGTTCGGACGCACTTTGAAGCGTTTTGATCAACTTTCTGTGATATTTTCAACACATTTCCCATCTCTCAGGTGAAAATCCAAAATATACAAATTGTAGATATCTCTACTCCCAGATGCCGTTTACAGAATTTGAATACGACGATTTCCCTTAAATCGGCGCATCTTGCAAGATGTGCCCTTAAATTGTTTATAACGTGATTGTGCAAAAACTACACATCGGACAGAAAACATCTTGCGCACAGTTGAACCACATGTTATCATCTATCAGTTTCTGCAATATCGTTTGTCCAGCTTCAGATTTATAAAAATTATGAATTTTTGAAAAATTGTCTCTTTTTCGAGGTTTTCCCGGATTTTCTCAGTGAAATTGGCACCGATCCGGTCGTATAAAAAACCATTTTGTGCTATTAACTGTAAAACGATTCCTCCAATACTTTTTGAGATATTCGCAAAAAAACAAAAAAAGTTGTAATTTTTTTCACTATTTCTTGTTTAAAAAATTCCACAAAGCGATTTTGCTGGCGCGAAAACCGGGGTTTTCATTACGAACTATCCTATAAAAAGTAGTATAGGCCGTTTGAGTCTTTTATTTTGTGTGAAAAGAGCCTCTTATTTTTATCTACAGCTTGGCCTAACTACTCCACATTATACTGAGTTTGAAGATTGAACTTGTGAGCATGTGTGAGCATTATCATTATTCGAACCACTCATCATGATAAGTGAAACAAAACGAAAAATTCTGCTGAGACAAAAAATCGGGCATATTTAGTATAATCAATAAAAAAAAATTGTCACCATTCAAAATTATTACAGAATTGTATTTTTTGGTGAGTGAGTGAGCTCGATGGGTGAGTCTCGATGGGACCGCTAACGGTGGAATGATTGACGATTTTTCAGAAGAGCATAGTCCATGAAAATATCGATCAAACGTCCTGGATACGAGGATATATTGAAAAAATCTTAGCCTACTATAGAACCAAACAAAATTTCAATGTCAAAATATTGTATTACTCAACATATTCTCCTCTCAATTGGATACATTTATTACAGCGAACCTGCAACGTCTCTAGACCTTTCAAAAAAAATGTTTCTTCTTGCTCTGCAAACCAGACCTCCACAGCTTTTATTACCTTCTCGTTGGAAGAAAATTTACGACCTTCTAAACTTTTTTTCAGTTGAGGAAAGAGATGATACTCGGACGGAGCCAAATCTGGTAAATAGGGGTGGTGTTCTAGTAATTCGAACCTTAAATAACGAATTTTTTGCATGGCAATATGAGATTTATGTGCAGGGGCGTTGTCCTGCAAAAACAAAACATCTTTGGATAGCTTTCCGCGTATTTTCCATTTAATTTTTTCCCGTAGAGTGGTCAGTAATGTCAAATAGTAATCTCCAGTTATTGTTCTACCCTTATCCAAAAAATCAATCATGATTACTCCATGGCAATCCCAAAAAACTGAAGCAAGAACTTTTCCAGCAGATTTTTGGACACGAAACTTCTTAGTTCTTGGAGAACCGGAGTGTCGCCATTCCATCGATTGTTGCTTTGTTTCTGGATCGTAGAAATGTACCCAAGTCTCATCCATAGTAACAATTCGGTTTAAGAAGTCTACATCGTTTTCAAATCTAGCACAGATCGAACGCGATGCTACTACCCTTGCACGCTTTTGGTCGACATTCAAACATTTGGGGATCCATTTTGCAGCAATTTTTCTCATGTCCAAATTGACGTGAACTATATGATGAACGCGTTTGTATGAAATATTCAGTGCTTCAGATATCCGTTTTAGTCCAATTCGACGGTGTGTTAAAATCATGTCAGGAACTGCATCGATATTTTCGGGGACTGACACAGAAACTGGCCTTCCCGATCGGTCATCATCTTCAATGGGAAATTTACCTATTTTGAAGCTTGCAGTCCAATTTTTCACGGTCGCATACGAAGGACATTGATCACCAAGGGTATTAAGCATATCTTCGTAAATCTACTTACCTCTTAACCCTTTTAAATACAGGTACTTGATGATGGCTCGATACCCAAATTTTTCGATTTTCGCAATTTCGGTGGACATATTTTTTCTTTTAAATTATTGCGTAACTCTGGTCTACTTTTTTGACGTCATACTTTACACTGACACTTCTGATAAGTTATTGTTCGTTGCTATGGTAACGCAATATTTTATTTATGCAGGGAACTGGTCTAGGCTAACTAGATATCAATACATAGTAATAGTAATATCAATATATGTATCAGCATAACATTTTCATACAGGTAATTTTACATTTACAAACTTTAATAAATAAATTATTGAAACCGCATGGATATACGAGGGCTGACAATAAAGTAAGGTCTCCAACGCTGCAACTTCGCCGGATCACGCGCTAGGCGAAATCTGGCAACACCGCCGTG
Source organism: Chrysolina oricalcia (assembly GCA_944452925.2). Classification (NCBI taxonomy): domain Eukaryota; kingdom Metazoa; phylum Arthropoda; class Insecta; order Coleoptera; family Chrysomelidae; genus Chrysolina; species Chrysolina oricalcia. The sequence goes on from OX101824.2 coordinate 32,136,498, forward strand.
TTCCTTGGTTCCCCCACTACCACTTTGCTGCTGGGTGAGGCTTCCCCGACCGCTCAGTCTTGGCTGAGCAGCCGTCAACGATGGAGGTACCACTCGCGTCAGCGTCCAAGTGCGAATTGCGTTCTGTAATACGTTTTTTGAGTGCGAAAAAGGTGACACCTATTGAAATCCATCGTCAACTAGTTGAAGTTTACGGGGAAAAGTGTATGGACATAAAAAACGTGCGTAAGTGGAGCCGCGAGTTCAATTCCGGGCGCACTAATGTTCACGACGAGGAGAGAAGTGGCCGACCGTCGGTCTCGGATGCGATTGTTCAAGCAGTGGAGGCAGAAATGCTCAAAAACCGCCGTGCGACAATTAGGGACTTGGAAGAGAAGCTTGGAGGAGTGTGTAGCAGCGAAACAATCCGTCATATCCTTGTGAACAAATTGCAGTACCACAAAGTTTCTGCCCGATGGGTGCCGAAACAGCTGACCGAAGACCACATGAAGCGGCGCGTGGAATGTGCGACCAAAGTTGTGGCCCGTTTTGAAGAGGAAGGCGATGATTTTTTGGAAGGGTTTGTTACGGGGGATGAAACGTGGGCTCATCACTACACACCCGAAACAAAGGAGTCGTCCAAACAATGGCGCCATAGCGATTCTCCGAAACCCAAAAAGTTTAAGGCGACACTGTCAGCCGGCAAGGTGATGGCTACGGTGTTTTGGGATCGCCACGGGGTATTGTTGGTGGATTTCATGCCAAGGGGAACCACTATCAATGCAGCAAGGTACTGTGAGACCCTGGAAAAGCTTCGTCGTGCCATAAAAAACAAACGCCCGGGATTGCTGAGCAAAGGAGTGAAATTTCACCACGACAACGCGCGCCCGCACACAGCCAACGTTACCCTTGACCTGCTCAAGACATTTGGCTGGGAAATCATCGATCACCCTCCCTATAGTCCCGACGTGGCCCCCAGTGACTACCACATGTTCCCCGCCCTGAAAAAACATCTCGGAGGGAAGAAGTTTGATAGTGACGCGGAGGTTCAGAAAGAGGTCAACACCTGGCTGCGCGAGGCGGACGGAGAGTGGTATTCTGCCGGCATAGACAAGTTCATCGTGCGGATGCGCAAGGTGTTGGAAAAAAATGGCGATTATGTAGAAAAGTAGCCAAGACCTTGGCCTTTCCAACGGTGTATCGCTTTTTGTAAATAAATGTCATTTTCTATGAAAAAAAAAATTGGAGACCTTACTTTATTGTCAGCCCTCGTAGAATCCGCTCGCGGTCGACATACATGTAGATATCTACTTACATTCACACACATTCACACACACAGACATATTTATTTAATGACATATATAGATGTAGATGTTATATCAGAATATAGGTATGAATATAAATAACAATATAAACAAAGGAGAGTTAATTAATAATTTCTAGAAGTCGATGAATATCTGTTCTTGACTTTTGAAACATATGCTTTTTTATTTTTGAGATAAACACCTTGTGGGAATTTATCGACTTGATATCAGATGGCAACATATTATAAAGTTTTGGACCCATGTAAATGAAGCTTCTTTGGATTAATGTTTTATTTACTACAGGTAATGTTATTGAGGAGTGTTTGTATCTTGTGTTATATATATATGTTCTATTGTTTGGCTCTTATTTCGATACTGCTGAGTTATCAGTGTTTTGTAATATATTTGCCTCAAGTCATGCATGCCAGTCAAATTATATAATGATTCGGTTGAATACCGACAAGGTTTATCAAATATAATTTTGAGAATCCACTTCTGAGTCACTTCAATTCTATTCCGTAGATAATTTGATGAACCCCCCCATGCAATGATTCCATAATTTAAATGAGGCTGTACCAGTGCATAATACAGACACTTGAGTTGTTTGATATTACAAAATGTTTTGCATAACTTAAATTTGGGGATTAGGCATCTTAATTTTTTGTTTACGTTATTTGTTTGGATGTCCCACCTCAAGTGGCAATCCAAATAAATTCCGAGGTATTTTATATCTTTTCTACATTGTATTTTCATGGGGGAGTTCACAGAAGAGATTTCTAATTGATTGTATGTTGGGAGTCCGTTTGAGTTGCTACAGAAAGGAATGAAAAAAGTTTTGTCTCCATTTACCGTCAATAGCTTATGACTAAAAAAATCAGTGACCATTCCAAAATCTCCTTCAATTTTCTTTCTCAAATTATCCCAATTTGAGTCTTCATAGAATACAGCTGTATCATCAGCAAAACTAATGATATCTCCTTTGATCGGTAGGAGGAATAAGTCATTGATATATATATAGTAAACAGCATAGGTCCCAATATAGTACCTTGAGGCACTCCATAATTGACTTTTTTGAAATAACTGTAAGTTTCACCATTCTTAACGCATTGGTGTCTATTTTCTAGATAACTTTGCATGAGACTTAAGCTACTGCCTCTGAAACCAATGTTATTCAGAGCGATAAGTAATTTTTCATGGCTGACAGTATCGAAGGCCTTTGCCAAATCAACAAAAATGCAAATTGCAGGTTTAGCTTCATCTATGGCTCTATAAATTTTAGTTGTGAGGTATGCAATTGCATCTTGGGTTGATCTGGCTTCTCGAAACCCAAACTGTCTACTAGATAATATCTCGTACTTATTGAGATATCTTGATTTTATTATTCCCTCAAAGACTTTAGCCAAGGCAGATATTAATGAGATTGGTCTGTACTGACTACAGTTTTCTTTGTCACCTCCTTTATATATTGGTATTACGATAGCCTCCTTAAATTTGAGTGGAAAAAATCCCGCAGAGATACACTTATTGAGTATGTATGTGAGAGGTACAATGATTCCATCTACAATAGCGATTAATGTTTCCGATGTGATTTCATCAATTCCAGGAGCCTTTTTCTTCTTGAGATTCAATATTGCACGTTTTACTTCATCTTCAGTGGTAGGAGACATCATGATACTATTTACAGTAGTTTTTGTTGGAAAAACCTTGTTAAGTATTTTAATTTTTGCAGCGTATGATTCTCCTATCGAAGTAAAGAAATCTACCAACTTATTTGAAATATCTACAGGATTCGTCATTTCCTGGCCATCGCATCTTATTTTAGTTAACTTTTTGTTTGTCTTTAGTTTGCCAATTTCTCTCAGTGTATCCCATAATTTTTTTGGATTATTCTGCTCTTTCTCTATTTTCTGTTTATAGTAATTTTGCTTAGCCAGTACAATTGAGTTTTTCAGAAGCTTATCGAATGCCCTAAATTCATTTTTTATATCTGGGTTCTGCGGTTCACGTTTCATTTTTTTATATAATTTATTCTTTGTATTTATAGACTTTACTAGGCCTTCTGTGACCCAACTGTTTCTCTTAACATCATCTCTTTTTATTATTTTTATTTTAGTGTTATTATTTAAGTATACTTTCAATTTATCAGTAAAAATATCCACTATCTCATCTAAATCATTTGTATTGTAAATTTCAGACCAATTTTCACTTTTATTACATTCTTTCAGTTTACTGTAATTTATTATTTTTTTGTACCTGTCTTTATTTAGATCTTGTTCTTTGTTTTCGGGGAAAATAGCATGTAGAAGTACTGGATTATGATCAGTTATTAAATAATCTACTACAAGAAAATTGAAGGAATCAAGGGGCATATTAGTTTTAATGTTGATATGATCTAAACATGTAGATGAATTACCTTGGGTTCTGGTAGGTGAGCTGCTACCAGGAAAATATCCAAATTCAGCTAACGTATTGAGATAGTCTTCTTTATCTTGCTCATCTTTCATCAAGTCGATATTAATATCGCCCAAAATCTTGCAAGTTTGAAGATATGCGTATAAGTCATGATTAAAATCAGTAGGAGGTAAGGACGGAGATCTATATATTGCTATAAAATCAATATTCTTATCCAAAATTTTAAGAAAAACGTGTATGGCAGTAATTGGCCCAAGCATTACTGTATTATGAGTGAAATTTATGTTATCTTTGATATATATTAAAATACCATCATTTCTATTAAGTCTTCCTTGGTTATATATAGTTGTGAAGCCTTTTATTTGATAAATATCCTCATTCAGTATATTGAAGGTCTCGGTGAGAACAATACAGTTCAAGTTACTCAAAATTGGCTCTAGAATAATTAAGGTTTCATCAAAATGTTTGTTAATACTACAAATATTGTTATGGTATATGTTAAAATTAGCTTTGTTAGTATTACAAATATCTGACAGATCATTTTTATCAATAATTTTATCTTTGAAATCATTTATATATGGATCCATATATCTTTATTCATTTATAAAATATTTAACTTGTAGACTGTTTCCTCGAGTAACTGTTTTGAGATTGAAGTCTGGTTCGAACCGGGTTTTGCTGTTGATTTCGTAGGACTGGATGCTGTTTCTCTGGTTGCTGTTGTTTCGATTCATTGGATGACTGTGGTTTTTGATTGATCTGTTGATTGGGTAACTGTTGAATGTTTTTTGTTTTCCATATGATTGTGTTAAGGTTATTTGATTTCGGCGTTTCATGAATTATTTCTACAGTTGGTGTTCCAGGGTCGCTTCTACGTCTTTCTTCCTTTAGTTCTTCGTCCTGACCTTCCCTTCCCTCAAATTCGTGCAAATCTTCTATTTTATAGGGCTTGTTATCGATAAATAACTTATTATTTCTTATATAACTCACGGTGGAGGGATACTTCTTCCTTATGTTACTTAAATTCTCCTTCAATACTTTTTGTTCCCGCTGCTGAATTTTTGTATAATCATGAGATTTGGACACTTTCGTTCCTTTGATTTTTTTGTATTTCTCAGTATAAGTTGTTTTTTGAATTGTGATAGTAACTCTACTTTAATAGGGCAGTTTACATTCCTGCCTAAAGGATAACAATCACCAAAATCGTTTTCGGATAAATTCAGCTCTAGTAGGTTATTTATTTCTTCACACAATTTATTGACAGCACATCCAGGATCTGTTCTTTTTAGACCATATATAATTAAATTTTTCTTTTTACTTTCTCTTTCTACTTGTTCTAATTTTTCTTTAAGTGAAGTATTTTCTAGCTCGAGTTCTTTAATTTGTTGTCTTTGGTCTTCTAATTTGAGCAGAATTTTTGCTTCGCTTGCAAGTATAAGATTTTTTATTTCAGAGTTTCGGTTAATTATTCCTTTATGTAATGTCTGCAATGTTATAGCTTCATCAATTTCATTCATTTCTGCGATTTTAGAGTATATTTCAATTTGTTTTCATTTGTTCGGTGTAATTTGATTGGGCGAGTAGCCACTTCCAAAATCCAACTCAAATCCCAAGATAATGAAAGAATGAATGTTTTTATACTGGATAAGTTTTTGTTCAATTTGTTTTTATCTAGTTCAAGTTCATTAGTGAAGATGTTGTTAAAACATTAATTACATGTCACATTTCTTACTTTTGTGGGGGTAAGTACCGCCAAGTAGAATCATCCAGGTTTTCACTTCAGTTTGATATAATTTTCAACCACAAAAGTTAACTTTATGCACATTAAAAGTCACATTTACTCCAAGAGCGAAAATAATACACACATCTACAACTATATAAAAGGTTTATGAATGCACCAATAAATGCACCAATAAAGAACAAAATTATCTATTTAGGTTGTTATAATAAAACCAAAGATGCAGGCACTCCTCGTATATCTAATGCAAAAGCCAGAGTTTTACCATTTTTCTCATTAGTCAGTTGCCATATATTATGTGAGACATATTAATCAAGCAGGACACCAGTTGATCTCTGATGACGGAAACCTCCGAGCAATAAAAGATATAGAGAGGGCTTCTCTGTCTCTTTCTTGAAAGCAACATACCCGACGTTGTTTACAAACATATCAGCCCGAATCATGTTAAAAATGGGCATTGTCGGATATATCCGTTTGCACTCGGGGACCAGGATGTTTGTTTACGTCCGTTTACGACTTATTTATCGTCTTGTCAAATCAAACCATGGACGTCGCAGCATGGTAATCATGGCATAATTCCGATTATGAAACAAAAAAGTAATTCCACCTTACAAAAAAAAAGAAAAAAACATTATGAATAACTACAGGCCTATATCACTAACATCAGTTTTCTCTAAACTTTTTGAATACTGTATGCTGGAGAGGTTGAACTCCTTCATTACAAGGTTCAAACTAATTCCAGATGAACAGCATGGATTCAGAAAGTCAAAATCTACATCTACAGCAACAATAGATGCATATATCAGCATACTCAATGAATTAGATTCAAAGAAAAGTCCTTTAGGCATATATTGTGATTTAAGCAAAGCTTTTGATTGTGTTCCCCATGATCGGCTGCTTGACAAGCTTTGGTCATATGGAATTAGAGGATCTGCTTTCAGCTGGATCAATTCTTTTCTAACAAATAGGCATCAATATGTACAAATTGCTTTCAATGAGGAAGGCGGCAGTAACACAATTTGTCGCTCTCATCTTGCACACGTAGAAGTTGGAGTTCCTCAGGGGAGTGTGATTGCTCCAGCTTTATTCTAAATTTATATAGCGGATATCGTAAAATACCTCTCCCCTTTCAAATTAACACTTTATGCTGATGACCTTTCTATACTAGTATCGAATGGTTCCTCCAAACTTAATCAACAAGCATGCAATAACCTCATGAAAAAACTAATTTTACGGTTCTCCATTAATAATCTCTATATCAATGCTAGCAAAACACAGTCGCTTATATACCACACTAAACAGAAAACGGTTGAAAATATAGAAATTCACGTAAGGGAAATGACTTCAGAGAAATACCACACTATTAAGTTTCTAGGCATAACTATGAGTGGATACACTTGATTGGAAGTCTCACATAAGCGATACAACAAAAAATTTGAACAGTAAGCTGTATCAAATAAGATGCCTTCAGAAAGTGCTTAACCTAAATGTTTTGAAAAACTATTATTTTTCTGAAATACAATCTCGACTATCATATGGCATTTTGCTGTGGGGCATGTCTTCATCAGCACAAAAACTATTTACGGTTCAGAAAAAATGCATACGAGCAATGTTAAGCAAGAAGTTAAGAGAATCATGCAGACCTCTTTTTGACAAATTAAAAATACTACCACTATTCTGCATATATATATATATATATATATATATATCTATATATATATATATATATATATATATATATATATATATATATATATATATATGTATATATATATATATATATATATATATATCTATATATATATATATATATATATATATATATATATATATATGTATATATATATATATATATATATATATATATATATATATATATATATATATATATATATATTGGAAATTTCCTGTTACATTTATAACAACAGAAACAGCATTCCTTGTCTTAACGACATACACAACTATCCAACAAGATTTAGTCATCACCTCTACACACCTCACATTTGAATATATGCCTTAATGGGCCCATACATAATGGAATTAGGGTATACAATCACCTAAATCCAAATATTAAACAAGAAGTGACTTACTTCAAATTCCGAAAAGCCCTAAAGACGTACTTATTAAATAACATGTTTTATACAATGGGTAAGTTCCTATCTTCATAGTGGACTCTCGTTGTGCCTTATACTGTTTTGTGTAATTAAATGTATCGTTTGTTCACTTATTTGAATGTTGACTTGTTTTATACCTTGTAGGTCTTTGAAACCAATAAAGATTATTATTATTATTATTATGAAGAAAATTTATCAGCACGCCGCCACTGGGTCTAATCTTACATCCGAATATCATAACAATAACAAATCTCCCCCTCCGAACTCGGAGGTTACCCCTCACCCACAAACTATCACAAAGGATAGTGATATGCAGCTTTCATAACAACGTGTGTTGTTTATATAGAAATTGCACCTTTATATCTTTTATTGCTCGGAGACGGAAACCATATTGTCGAGTAGGGTCTTTACCTTCTTTTGGGCACGGAAATACCATCAAATCATAAAAGAGGTCGAATATCTTGGAAAAAACTGTTGTTAGTTCGGAGCACATTTCTTGAGAACGATCGGCGGAATCCCGTCAGATTCACCAGCTTAGTTGGTGTTTGCTTTTCCTGGATGTTCGTGGCTAGTTTTCCATATTCATGGTTAGGGAAGGAAATGAGCTAGAAGTGAAGTTCCTTCCCACAGCTTTGGCAAAAGACCAAAACATGTGAGACAATTAATAATAATAATACTAATAATAATAATAATAATAATAATAATAATAATAATAATAATAATAATAATAATAATAATAATAATAATAATAATAATAATAATAATAATAATAATAATAATAATAATAATAATAATAATAATAATAATAATAATAATAATAATAATAGGCAGGGAGGTCAACCAACACCTAAGGCCCTGGTGAGTTGCGACACCACCTACCCGAGCAAAGGATGCAAAATCGGACCGGCAGCTCATGCGCATCCGGGAGGGAAAAGGCATCTTTCCCTCCGGTGTCGGCCGTGGGTTTACTGGGTTAACCCCCCAGTAAACCCTAATACTCGGTTCCAAACAATCGGGGAAGAGGCCCCCACAACCGACCCCCTCGGATTAGGGGTCAAAGGCAAGGTGGTGGGGCCAACAACGATGATTTGCCAAATGACAACCGCAATGACAACGGACGCTTTGAGTGGACGGACGAATTGAGAGACGGACTTCTGTATATCTACGAGAGCAGTGAGCCCGCCCGGAGAGGATACATGGCAAGGATGCATGCTCTCTGGTGTGAAAGACACCCAGAGCATGCCGCCGTTTCCGCCCAAAATCTCAGGGATAATGTTTCCTATCTCCAGGCTCGAGGCTATGTTAGAGCTCCTCCTCAGCCGATTAACGAAGTGGCAGAAGTGGCAGATATGCCACGTGTCGGTCTGGCTGTAGAGGAGGCTCGCATCATACCACCAATGGAGGACATCAGAACCCGCAGGGCGCTTCACAATATGAAGCCCCTGAAGCCGCAAGAACTGGCACGAGTGGATGCAGAGATTGGCGATGTTCTTTCAGAAGAGGCTACCATCTGGCAGATCAATTCTGTCGTGTACGACGCCGCTCGTGCTCTATCCCAGACGGAGAGGAGGGAAACCACCGCTCTTGTTGGGAGGCATGAGCGACGCGTTCACAAGATGGAAGCTAAGATCAAGTCGGCGAGACAACACGCGTCTCGTATCCAGTGTGTGGTGGACTACATGTCGGCCAATAGGCCTTTTACGCCGGCAGTGCGGCGAATTGCTGCAAAGCTAAGACGAGCTCACCACACATTGAATCAAGGGGTGCTGTTTACCATCAAACAGCACTGTCTTGATAGGATACGAATGCTAGTGGCTGCAAAGAAGTCACTAGTGAGGCGGGCGAGAAGTATCGCGGAAAACATGAAGTTCCGCGATAAACCTTCTCGCTTATTCCAAGAGCCTCCACGTGTTGTCGATAACCCGCCGGCTGCTGATCGGGTAGAAACCTTCTGGAAGAACATCTATGAGTTTCCGCAACCACTCAATGTAGACACTCCAGCCCTAGCGCAGTTCGAAGCTTACTGCAGGACGCTTCGGCAGCATGAGCACAATGATCTGCGCAATCCGATAACCACGGAAGAAGTTCGAAGGGCCCTAAAAGGTTCTAAGAATTTCGCTGCTCCAGGCCCTGATGGGTTGAATAACTATTGGTGGAAAAAGTTTCCAACAACCCACCGCCATCTGGCTAGAGTTTTTAACTCATGGCTAGATGGGGAGCAGCAGATTCCGGAGTGGTTTGTCGAGGGGCGAACCGTGCTCATCCCCAAAAACGGAGATTTGTCTGATCCAAAGAATTACAGGCCGATAACATGCTTGAATGCGTGTTATAAGTTGTTTACACGCATCTTATACAAGCGCATTCTCTCCGCAGTTGATCCGGTGTACGAACGGATATATGAGCAAAGAGGGTCAAAGAAAGGGGTCGCCGGCTGCAAGGAGAACCTGCTCATCGATAGATGTACCACGCAGGACTCCGTGCAGTATAAGCGTAACCTTTCGATGGCCTGGATCGATTACCGCAAGGCATTTGATACAACATCGCATGAGTTAATCATGCATTTGCTCAGATGTCTTGAGGTACCCGATCAAATAGTGGGATGTATTGGACAACTGATGCCACTCTGGAGGACTCGCTTCACCATAAGATCTGGTAGAGACACAGTCCAAACAGAGCAGGTCATCATTAGAAGAGGCGTGTTTCAGGGAGACTCCCTCAGCCCTCTTCTCTTCTGCATCTCACTATTGCCATTGTCCGTTGTACTTAGGAATACCCGTGGGTACAACTGCGGCACCCCCAGCAACCGGAGGCATAAAGTCACCCATTTGTTATACATGGATGACCTAAAATTATATGCCTCTGGAGAAAGGGACCTACATCAGTCCCTTAGGGTGGTGGAAGAGTACACGCATGCTATCGGAATGGAATTTGGGATCGACAAATGTGCCACGGTTCATCTTAAAAGAGGACGATGCGAGGAATACGGAGAGGATGTCCAGCTCGTAGACGGAAGCATCCTACATCATCTGGATGCCGGAGAGACGTATACTTACCTAGGGGTGGAGCAACGCCACTCCCAAGAGGTATTCACAGTTAAGAACTCTCTCCGCGGCAAGTATTAGCACAAACTCCGACAGATCTGGTCATCAGAACTGTCGGGGAAGAACAAAGTTGCTGCAACCAATATGCTTGCCGTTCCGATCCTTCTCTACTCTTTCGGAGTAATGAAGTGGACTAAGGAAGAGCTGCGACAACTCGACGTTAAAACTCGCAAAGTGATGCATCTCAATAGGTGCTTGCATCCTAAATCGTCCGTTCCACGGTTATACTTTCCCAGACAACGGGGAGGCCGTGGACTTTTGAGTTTGGAGTGTATGCATAACAGAATGGTTCTGGATGGGGCCTGTAAAGTCATCAGGAGTTCAGATCCCCTTCTCTGCATGGTCCGCGACCATGAAAAAGCAGGGATTGGAGCATTTCTTTTTAAGGCAGCAACCCGTGCGGCCGATGAACTCGGTCTCGTATTCGACACTGAACGGGCTAACCCAAACTCTGTCACCGAGTTGGGACCCGTTCAGCAAAAAGCTCACATCAAAGCTGCGGAGACAGAGGTCCTGCTACAGCTACATATGGATAAGCCAATGCATGGCGTCTTCTTTCACAACATCGAAGACCTTGGCTTATCCAAAAGCTTGACCTTTGCCTTCCTCAGGTCGAGTGAGCTAAAGTCGGAGACCGAGGGATTCATAATGGCCTGCCAGGATGGTGTCTTCAACACCCTCGTCTACCGTAGTCGCGTGATGGGTATAGACGTCCCTGACACCCGATGCAGGGCATGTCGTGGGGCACCTGAGACCGTAATGCATTTGCTATCAGCATGCCCATCTTATGCGGTCTCAGCCTATATCCACAGGCATAACGCGGCGCTACGAGTGTTATACTACCATCTACGACACTCGTACGGCATAGACGAGACACCGGTGTTGCCTTATGCTCCGGGGGATATTGAGTCCGTGGTGGAGAATGAGAGATGCCGAATCTATTGGAACTACCCATTCCCCACCCTCAGGCAAATACAAGCCAATAAGCCTGATGTTGTCCTCCTCGACCACCAAAGTAGAACGATATTCGTCATGGAGTTTTCCGCTCCAGGCGAAATGAATATCGTTCGAAAAGAGGAGGAAAAACGGACTAAATATCGAGATCTTCTCTTTGAACTCCGCAGGTTATATCCGGACCATTCTGTCAAAATGGTGGTTCTGATTATAGGAGATCTTGGTGGAATGATGGACACACTGCTCTCTAACTTGAAGATAATACCAGCTTGCCGAAATATGGCAGAAATCTTAGCAGCAAGAATGCAGAAGGCCGTTATACTTGGTTCGCTCCGTCTACTCAGGGCACACGATTCTCGGACCCAATAATCACTCACCCTACGGACGTAGGGAGTGGTTATTGGGGTTAACGACACCAGCGCGCCCTCCGGATGGGTCGGAGCACCGGAGACAGGGCCTGACTGGTACACTCCTAGGAGAAAAAATAATAATAATAATAATAATAAGAGACTTGTGTGAGCTAGGGAAGACGCAGCCCTTACCTTTTAACGTGTGATGCCATGCACGACACCGATGACTATGCGAGGCTTCGAACCTTCGACCCTTCGCTCCAAAGGCGAACGTTCTATCAGCACGGCCACCACAGCCCACTAACGAAAACGTTAGTGAAATTTAAAAAATTACCAAACATAGTCTACATGACAACATAAAGAATAAAAATGTAAATATAAAATGACAAATATGAATAGGTATAAGTTAAGAACAATATAATAGAAAATTTGTATAAATATAACTAGCTCTAGTATAAAAAAAGAAAAAACATGCACGTCACATATAATAGCAAGTCACGACAGAAATTCGTCCACAGTGTAGCAATTTTTTGACAAAAGTAGCTGCTTTACTCTTTTCTTGAAAAGATATACATTTATTACGTATAGTCTGCATCCTTGATATTCAAAACATTTATGAAATAGTGCAGTGCGATGCTGACTGGGAAGGAGTAAGTGGGCATTGCGTGTGGAATAGGGATGTTGTGGTCTATTGGCATCCAATTTGTTTTTGTTACGGTATACATATGTGCATACCTCAAGGATGTATATACCAGCAACTGTTAATATTCTCATATTCTGAAATGCTTCTCTACAAGAGTCCCTGAATCCCAACTTGGCAATGATCCTTATGGCATACTTTTGGATTATGAATACTCTGCTAACAAAGGAGCTTGTACCCCAGTTTGAGACCCGTTAGGACACCTAACGAGTTTTGATCGTATCTTTGTGTTGTGAGGTTCTTTCGAGGGTTCGATTGTCTCCTTTCAATACATTTGTAAATATTTTTAGTACTCTTCTTCTCGTCGGTGATGTTTAGCTCACAAGTTCTCTCATTTCTCAGGATCAATTCCGGAAGACTGGATAACTCAAAAGAAAGATAATGGAGAGAAGCGTGAAATGTCTTGATGGTAGAGCGTTCGCTTCTCTGCCATAAAGGCGTGGGTTCAAATCACCGTTCTAGATCATTAAATCACACGTCAGAAGGTAATGATCATGATCGTCGTCTGACGGAATTCAATTGGCAATATCCCGATTTCGAAAACATTGGTTGATTTCTGATAAATGTTGATCTACCTACTCCAACTCATTGACTTCCGTCGGACAATGCTAGTTTCTTCTCCTGATTCACAGCCATATTTATTATGGTGGTAGAATAATGAGTGTGCTCTCATAAAATCCGACTCTTTCTGTCAACAAAACCGTAGAACTTCAGATCTTTCTACGGGAGATTTTTTCTACTCCAAACTTTGGACACTAATACCAATTCCTATCTCTCTTTCCTTCTCACCCTTGGTTTTCAAAATATTTTCTCACCAAATGACATGAATAAGGCAAATATCTGACAGAAAATAACTTTTCTCCTGGCTATAATACCTCAATATGTTGAACTCTATCTGGCAGACAGTTCTTGCGTTTCCCCACGCGTGTCGCTGCAACTAACTTAATGTTAGTCAAGGCTTCATTTGCGAGAAAATATGGGAGATCTAAACAGGAATGGGTGTCATTGAGATTGGTAGCCGAATCATGACACATTGGCCAGATTGTATTAACTCAAATACCTGGATTTATTCCAGAAAAATCATTACAAAAAATTGTGATAAGATAAAAAAATATGTTACTATATGCGTAAACTATGAACATATGTTCACGCTGTCTGTTCAGTGACTAGTGTTCGTTAAGTATAACTAATCAAAAAAAACTACTTTACAATGTTATTTTTGTTCGAGGTCAACCGACTGCAACTTTACGAGTCATCTTCAGAAGTCTTCGGGTACTTTACGTTTTAACGTGCTATCCCGATACCTACTATTCAAAATTTTGAAAATACGCCATAAAATATTCATTCTATAGGTTAGTTTAAAAACTGAACGTTCAGTCTGTTTTAGTAAACTTCCACAAGAATAAACTTTCATTCATTACTCATGCTATTGATGCGGCGTTTTCCAAGGTATTTTGACAGAATTATATACGAAGTTAGTGCTTATTGCCTAAGGATCAGTCTAATTACTCAGATAATATATTGAGGAATTACTTCATTATTTATGATAGACAATTTAGAAATGATGGTTCATCTGATAACGATAGAATAATCATCTTTCTATATCGGGTGACACAGGAGTGTGTGTCACTCTTTTATCTTCTTCAGTCATAAATGGATTTAGATTTAATGAATTGAAAATCCAATGTAGCCGACTACCACTTAATCTGTTTTTACGAAACAAAATAGAAAACCCAAATAATCAAATCATAGGATTTGAATGTGATTTTTATATAAGAAGTTTTGTATCAACTCAGTTGATTATGGCTCTCTGCTAAATTCGCTGAAACTTTGCAGAAAGATAGTTTTCGGTAGGCTGATCAAAAGTCTCAATGGGCACAACCCTCCATTTTCAACCCCAGACCCCCTATAGCCCCCAAAGCCCCCAATGTACACTTTCCGATGTGTTAATGCATAAGTTTCAATTCATCTCCAAAGCGTTTCTTTTCACTGCCCATCCCTTTCTCCAACCGAATCCTACATTCTACCTTCACCACACCTCGCCACCACCCGTGCACCCATACCCAACCCATTACTCACTTTCAAGGTCACTTCAATTATTTTAAAGTGGCTGGGTTCACACACCTTGCCTAAGTGGCTGGGTTCACACTCCTTGGGGACGGGGGTGAGGGAGGGTGAGGAAGGAATGTACTGTAATGTAAGCTTCAAAAGATTGAAATAAAACAATTGAATAATCTTCAACCTTGAAAGTGAGTAATGGGGCGGTAATGAAGGGTTGGGTAGTGGAGCAGGGGTGGGGGGCGAGGTGTGGTGAGGGTAGATTGTAGAATTCGGTTAGAGAAAGGGGTGGCCAGTGAAAAGAATCGCTTTGAAGATGAATTAAAACTTATGCATTAACACACCGGAAAGTGTACGTTGGGGGCTATAGAGGGTATAGGGTTGAAAATGGAGGGTTGTGCCCATTGAGACTTTTGATCAGCATACCGAATACTATCTTTCTCCAATGTTTCAGCGAATTTAGCCGAGAGCCATTTTGTGTGTGTAAACACAAAAATGGGACATTCGATAATAGCAGGTCACCCCGACATTTAACTAACCGTTTCAGTGAATAATAAAATGATGGGCATAACATCTCAGAGATCAGAACACAAAGTAATTTTTTTTTGAGGAATCGTTAAGTAACCGTATTCTTTGCCGACCGATAAATTACTAGTTTTTACTCCCATCCACCTACTGTGAGGGCTATTATGGTAAATACCTGTCAGAAAATAAAAGCTCCCCTGGGTAACACCAAGACGGGTATTGGGTTATATTAAACAATTGAGACTTCTGAGGGTTGCTCGTAAGAGAGCAGCCGGCTAACGGAAAAAACAAATTTGAAATATATACGGGGTGGCCCATTAGTGTGAAGAAGTACAGTATTTCGTCTATCATGAGGGGAATGAAAAAATGAAAAAATGAAAAAATGAAAAAATGAAAAAATGTTTCAGGTAAGAGTTATATGGTTTACGTTGTTGCTTATTTCAAAAATATTTCGAAATATACAGAGTGTTTCTTTAAAGTGGGGCAACAAACATCATCAATTTTTTAAATGGACCACCCTGTAAATTTTCTCATCATTGAACTGAGCAAAAAGTTTCACATACGGAAGTATCTCCTTTTTCCGAAAATTTTGCGGCGTTGTCAAGTTATTGCTGAAAGAATGAATATCTTCGAAAAAACAGACCAGCACAAATGCCATCATAAAAACGTTACGAATAGAAATTAAGCAAAAATATTTGGGACATGCAATAAGAAGAGTGAGTTGAAATGTCAGTATGGACTGAAATTATTAATTCTCAAACAGGAGATTTTATACAGAGGCATAAACTTGACAAACTTCAAATATCAAAAACTTGTATTTTTTAAATGAAACACCCAGTATGTTATTCTAACATTTTGTAGAAATACTTTATTTCTACAAATTTTGCTGAAGTGACTTAGCCCCTGAAGTTGACAGATTTTGTGAAATTTGCAATTGCATTTTAATTTAGACTAAAACTGCGTGTTTATCACTTTGACATTTACAAAATTCAAGAACTAAAAGTTTTTCATAGGTTACCCTCTATACAAAACGCTCACTCAATCACAGACAAGTATCGACAATGCTAAATTAATACCTACTGACCGATTTCTTGTGAACTGGTTCATGGCACGCAAATAAATGAGCCATGCGCAATGGAACTGGTTATCACAGTGGGCTATAAATTTGATATTCAATGGTCAATAACTGTTAGCATAAAACAAAAATTACTGTTATCCAATTTTGTACTTGTCGTTTCATACAAGATATAGCATTTGGAATGAATTTCTCCACTGAAGAATTGACCGATATGATTTATGTACTGGGGGCAAGTGATAAAAACTGTTTTTCAGCGACCATAATTTTTAATGAACGATATCCAGACAGGCGGCAACCAAGAAAAGAAGCGTTTGAAAATTTGCTTCTTCGATTTACTCGAACAGAAAATGTCGCATACGAAAAAACAGAAAGAACCAAAACTGCATTAACTGAAGAAAATGAAATGACTGTCCTCTTAACAGTTACAGAAGATCCTCATATCTCGCATAGAGGAATATCCAAACAAACTGACATACATTTTGAAGAAGAATAAGTTTCATCCGTACCGTATTCAGTTATATCAAGAGTTATCAGACGATGATTTTGAGAAAGAACAGTTGCTAAGACAAATATTTTTTTAAATATGTTTTATTTTCTGATGAAGCAACAATTCATAAGAGTGGGTTCGTAAATAGACATAATTTCCATTATTATTCGACAGGTAACCATTGCTTTCGAACCACCAGTCAGACAAAGTGGTACCTAAAGGTATGACGCGGCATAATTGTAAATTTTATCATTGGGCTATATTTCTTTGACGGAAGAGTTAATGGTTTGATTTACCTTGATTTTCTGGAAAACCAGTTACCATAATTAAGTTATCAGTTACCTATTCCAATCAAGCGAAGGATGTGGTATTTACACGAAGGAGCACCTGTCCACCACGCTGTTCCTGTTAATAATTACTTAGATACTGAATTTCCCAGAAGATGGATAGGTAGAGGATGCCCTTTTGAGTGACCACCTCGCTCACCAGATTTGACAAAAATAGATTTTTTTTATGTGGGGCTACGTTAAAGATCAAGTTTATAAAAAGTTTATTAAAGACGTATTCCAAAATATTACAGTCAATATGTTGAGGCGAGTTAGTGAAGAATTTGAAAACCGAATACATCATTGTTTGGAAGTTGCCGGTGGTCACTTTGAGCAGTTGTCATAAATTTTTAAGATTTTTTTTAAATTATTGTGTCGAATATTCTCTTCCATAAATACTTCAACAAAAACATGTTTTCTAGACTTTAGTCAGCTGGTTTTCAGTTTTACGTTTGACAGTACAATTATGTTAAATAAGAGTAACAGTAACCAAGTATAAAAATCCTAGCCTACGTAAATAGAAAGACAATTTTAGAAAATTGAATTGTGAAGGACACCGCAATTTTGATAGGTAAAATGGTTCTCGGTGAAATTGTCTATTCGATGTACTCATCGAACATGCGAAACATGCAATATACTATTCTTATTCCATTATTAATCACAATTCATACATTGCGCACAGGGTGATTTGAAAAATTGGTGAAATATAGGCCGGTTCTTTCGTACACATCCTGTATATTCAAGTGAACTATCATCCTCCGAAGATAGCTTATACCGTATGAATATGATTCCGTTGGGATATATAGGGTGATTTTCGATGATAAAAATGACAAAACATTAACGTTTCAGATATCGCCCTGTAATTCACGATTAACACGGTGAAATTCCTTTATTATTATTTAAAATATTCATCAGTCTCTCCTCAACATTGTCCTAAAAATTCAGTTTCCTACTATGACTAGTTTCATAGTTATTAATTGAGAATCTTATTACCATTTGCATGACGAGATGAAGGAGCTTGTTTACGCGTACATTCTACTAGTGGCCAAGATTTTTCACAAATGGTGAAACGTGAGAATGTGGACATTAAAATAATTGTAAAAGAGGGTGAAGAATAGAGATGACAATCAAACCAGATATATGAATTCAATGTCGAAATAAAAAACGAACTATCTGGAAAAAGTGAAAATGATTGATAGAACGCTTTTATTTATAATAGGAGAATTTGAATCTAGGCAGCGACGGTTTTTTTCTAATTCGTGTTCCACTTGGATAGAGGTTTCCATGATTTTTATATTTGCTGGCTATACATTGAAACATATATATATATATATATATATATATATATATATATATATATATATATATATATATATATATATATATATATATATAATATTTCATCAATATAGGTAATATACGTAAGGGTAATGATAATTATCACTAACTACGAATGAATAGAAATAATCATACTATACTGGGTGTTTCCGAAATTGGAGCGATAAATATGATGGGAGTGTATGGGACGCAAGAATATTTTTTTACATTTTTTTTAAATGTATGCTCTCACTCTACCACATCTTTAAAATATTATTGAACGTCTGGCAACATTGTAAAAGTATTTGGTATTCCTGGTGCTTTTGACCTCGTCGAAAGCAAACGCTTTGGTTCCGTTGTTAACCTCTAGTCGATGATTCACATAAATTATAGACAAAATTCAAAATTTTCCAAAATATTTTTTATGCAAAAATGTACTTTAATTTCGTTATTTTTTTGTCTTCCATTACCCACTTCATTTATCGCTTCATTAAATATCGGAAACACCTTATATATTCGGCAACTATAAGTTCACTCCTATAGACGAGGAAAGTGTGTCGTCACAAATGTCATACTTGTGAAAAACTGATTCCAAACAAAGAATTTTAGTGACATTCTCTTTTGATGATTTGCTGCTTTGCTTATTAGTTTTTGTTTGGTTGGTTGGATTTTGTTTTCTCAAGCAAAAGAAGTTGAAAAACCTTAACGGAAACAATATCGGAGTTATCGGACAAGCTGATTTAAATTCGAGGAAGGTTTGTTTGGAATCAGTTTTTGACAAGAATGACATTTGTGACGTCATCCTCGTCTATTGAATGCAATAATGGGTTTCTTAACTATTGGCACCTATTCGATATAATATCAAATGATATATAATCAAGAAACATCTGTCAGTGAACTTGTCACGCGGAGACTGATTGTTAATTTCAGATAATTATGTATTGTAATTTAATACATTTGCTTCATGGAATTTGTTGTTCATCATTTAATTGGCTATGATAGTTTATAAGTAGTGATATAGTATTCCAAACTGGCGTTGGTAAATAGAGCGGACTGTTACGTTTGTGATAGAAATTGTAGAATTCAGCAAATGACTAGGATATATGGAGAAGAAAATGTCGATAAACAAAAAATGGCTGTATTAAGAAGACAAGCTGCGGAAAGACCTCGTCTCGATAGTGCTGAGGGAACTAGAACTTGTTTCAATTGTTTCCAGGCAATACTCCACGACATAAGACAATTGGAAAATAATCCCAACTGTCTCCGTCTCAATGTTTTATCTCCAGCAACAAGCCGTACTTGCATGGTTTGTAACTCCGACATTAACATTCACAGAATGCCTATTGATTGTAGGGTGAATATTTTCATTATTTCTAACATTTATGTTCCCGAAGATGTTAGAATTTGTGCACATCATCTTGACAACCGCAGATTCCTCTTGAACATTTAATATTCTGGTTTGCGTTTTGTCAACAGACCGTATTTAATAAACCAATTGAACCAATCTTTGCAATGCCTCAGAACAGCTGCAACTGCCTATAACAATGCGAAGGACTATCAAAATATAAATAGTTTTACCGATGATGAGTTCGAATATTTGACGTCACTTTCGAAACAGCAGTTTCAAGAATTATACGAATTTTGTGAATCCATTGAGCAATGTTGCAACAGGCGATTTATATCAGAAAAACACCTTATGACTTTTATTGTCAAATTGCGACATGGTGTCTGAGATGAATTCTTGAAAATAATCTTCCGATATCCGTCTCGGCAAAATACTAGCGTGATAATGTACAACGTACGTCTATCTTCGATGGAGCGCTTTGTACCAAACAACATTGGATTTGGAGCAATAGCTAGAGAAAATTACATTGCGCCAATCCTATTGCTACCACAAAATGGAATGTTTAATCAAACCGGAAGTAATGGTTGCCTCAGATGGATATATTTTAGCGGGGCCAGGTAGCCGAGTGGTTGAAGCGACATTGTTTCAATCACTTTGGCTGCCAGTCGGCGATGGTTCAAACCATGACGACTGCAGACATTTTTCTGATGGTCCAAGAGAGTGCTAGGAATTGCACGTAGAAAGGTAAGACTCCGTTAATCCTTGGCTCGCACAAGTTTCGACTTCTGAGGGCTGCCGTTCGTAAGGAGACGACAGCTGCTTAACGGAAAAAACAATTTTAACAAAGCAATTTTACAATAAACGGGCCCTATTTCTCAGATGCTCGCAATAACGATGCTTCGATTCCTAATCATGAACTTCAGCATGATATCGATGGAATGCGAGCTTGGTTTGTTGTAGTAGATAGAGACTATGGAGATTCAATTCCTTTATTTCAAGATCTTGGCATCAACTACCACATGCCTCCTCTACTTGCTAGGGGTCAAAACCAGCTCACTACTTCCGATGCAAATAAAGCCCGACTAATAACCAGCACACGATGAATTGTTGAATCTCAGAATGGCCACTTGAAGTCAATTTTCAAATTTTTCAAAGGCACTTCGTCAATTACACATTCGATCCACTTGCATGATTTCATCAACATTGCTGGTGTATTGATTAATCGGTTCCGTCCACTTATAAGTAGGCAAGGAACAGTTGAAACAGCAAAATGAATGCTAGAGAAATTACATGAGGTGAACCTAGCACAGGCACTTGTTGAAGCCGAAAATCTTCGTTTGAGAAATGGTCGATGGGTTTTACTCAATCATCTCCATGTTCCTGTTGACATTGGAATACTTGGAAGATTTGACAGGCATTCATCATATTCAACTATCAGCTGCATATATTCAGAATAAGCTTCAAAGAGAAGAAACAAATATACTCGAAGTGGACGAATTCATTCCTGAGACTAATCTTGTACGATTGCGGATTTTCTCAAGTTACAGGAATGCTACCAAATATACGTTGTGGGTGGTATACAATATCGAAGACTATAGAGTCTCCAATAATTGAATATTATTCTACTTGCAAGTCAGGGGCAGAACATTAGGTACTTGTGCACATGTAGCGAGTGTTTTGTGGTTCCTTGGATGAGCAAGATATGTGGAAAATCATCGATATCCATCTACATCAGTTTTGAACTTTATCATTTATGCTGCAAACAGATTAGCACCTGAGAATATCAATCATGGTCCTATAATAGTTGAAAACTAATAATTAAAATACTATACCAAAGCCCCTCTCGATAACTGTTTTTATGAGCAAAGTTCTGACCCTAAGCATGTCCTTTAATGTTATATTTATTGTTGTATTGAGTTATCCGGTGCTCGTCAAGATTGAAAATAATCGAAAATTCTATAAAAAATCTTCAAATCGTCAGTCCTTGGGATTACTTCTCAAATTTTTTCCTAATGAGAGGTTTTGAAAAAGGTATCCGACAATATCTGTCCTTCATTTCTCATAAGGAGACTTCTACGGTATCAAGTCCAATAGACATTAGTCTAAGGCCAAGGACCCAAGTAAGATTAATTAAACACCACAAACGGTAATATGGATTAATTCACCTCCCAAAATAATCTCAAACTCCAACCCAATTCATAATAACAGGAATAGTAGCTATTTAATGTGATACACATCTCTATGATTACTCATTTCCAGAACAGCACCCAAAGCCCAAAGAACGCCTTGCAAACGTCATTTAACGTCAGTCACTGTAAATTGTTTTTTCATTCACTTTCTGTCAACGACAGAATCAAAATGTACCCGATAGCCGATAGGGTTTACTTGTTGTATGAGGACCGTAGCCCAACTACGGGGGAGGTGGATTCAGTTAAGGCTGTTCCTTGTCACCTGCAGTGATTAGTGATGTCCCGTACCTCATATTCGATTGGGTGAGTCAAACTATCCAATAATTAAGAATTTTATCTGGCTCATGCCTGAGTTGTAACTGATGTGCCGTATTTTCAGTCAGTTCATAAATGGTAGATGGAATTAGATAGACCGTCATTGGTCATCACCCTGCATATAATGTTTCATTTATTTTGTTCTCTACATTCTCACGTTTCACTATTTCTGAAAAATCTTGGCGACTAGTAGAATGTAGAATGTTCCTTCAACTCGTCATGCAAATGGTAATAAGTTTCTCAATTAATAACTACGAAACTAGTCATAGAAGGAAACTGAATTTTTGGAACAGTGTTGAGGAGATAATGATGAATATATTGAATGATAGTAAAGGAATTTCACCTAGTTAATCGTGAATTACAGGTTTATTTCTGAAACGTTGATATTTTGTCATTTTTATCATCGAAAATTTTCATGATCACCCTATATATCCCAAAGAAATCATGTTTATACGGTATCAGCTGTATTCGGAGGATGATAATTCACTTGAATATACAGGATATGTACGAAAGAACCGGCCATATATTTCACCAATTTTTCAAATCACCCTGTACGAAATGTATGAATTGTGATTATTAATGAAATAAGAATAGTATATTGCATGCTGAAATGATTTTATCAATATTTCATCATTGATATGGTGCGAGAAGAATAAGCTTTATTTGAATGCATCGAAATGTAAAAGCATGAGTTTCACAAGAAAGAAATATCCAATCCTATTCAACTACAACGTAAATAACTCCATCTTGTCTCGTTGTGAGTTAATAAAGGATCTTGGCATTTACTTCGATAGCAGCTTAACATAAAAGTAAACCAAGCTCTCAAAAACGTTAGATCTAAATTGGAATGTGGTTCTATTATATGGAATCCTGTCTATATATGTAACTGGTTGATGATTGAACGAGTTCAGAGACGCTTCCTGAATTTTTTATGTTCCAAAATTGATAGTCAATATCCCGAGAGGGGCGTTCCATACCAAATTTTATTTTCGCGCTTCGATTTTGAAAGTCTTGACGAAAGAAGAAAGCGTGCTGGAATCATCATTCTATACAAATTATTGCACTATGAAATTGATGCAAGTAATATAGTGTCTCAATTAAATTTTTTTTTCCAAATTCTATAACTAGGTACACTAAGACTTTTCACTGTAATAGAGCCAGAACAAATTTATATCCTAATTCCCCTATATATACCATGTGTGAAAACTTCAATAAAATTTCTGTTCACTGTGATATTCATTATGATAAACTGCATTATATAGGAAATATGCTATTCAATATCTGAATGGAAACATTATGTAATATGTAGCAGTTTTTCTTTTCTTTTTTCTTTTATTTTTTATATATTGTAGTATTTTTATTCTTTTTTTACTATTTTCTCTTTCCTTCATCTATATTTGAATATTCTTGTATATTATTCATCAAAATGTTTGTAACTACACTTTGAACCTTCCTTTAAATGATTTGTCCTGGAAATGGGTAACTGTTGGGCAATAAACGCTATCACTATCATTATTCTTTTTTTGTTGAAGGCATCGACTTCTGTGGTCATTAGCCTTTGGGTTATTTTCGTTTTTAGATCTATTCATACAAATTAATTGTTTTCATGAATTCTAGGACATCTTTCATTTTGTCTTTGCAGAGACATCAGTCTTTCATATTGTTCGGAAGGTTGAAGTTCCTTTGAGCATTCTCATATTGTCGACATCGTAGCATTATGTGTTCTACCGTCAAAGTGTTTCTACAATTATCACATCTAGGTTGTCTCTCTCTCTCGTTAGCATATAGCTAGATGTAATATTAGTGACTATTCTGAGTCTGGTTATGATAACTTGTTCTCTCCTCGTGAGTTCGTGTGGGTACTTGATGTATTCAATGTCTGGTTTAACATCTCTCAATTTCGATTCAGAATTAATCCATTTATTTTGCCAATTTTTAGATATATCCCTCTTGCAGTAATTCTTGCAATCATTTGGAGAGATAGGGATATTTTCATCAGCGTCTTTGATTGTTGCAAGTCTTGCAGCGGTATCTGCATTCTCATTTCCTTCTATCCCGATATGGTTTGGAACCCAGACAAATATAATATTTTTTACTTTTGTTTGGAGGATCTTGATCTGTCCGATGTATCTTTGCACGGATGGCTCTTTGTGAAAAGGTTTTTGTAGAGCTTGAATGGAACTCAATGGATCTGTGCAGATGAGATACGAATTGTGGTTGCATGTATCAACATATATCATCGCCTGCCAAATATCATATAGTTCTGCTGTGAAGATGCTCGCTTGTTCAGGTAATGTCCAAGAATGGGGTATAGGAGATAAAGTGAAGGCACTTCCAGTTCCGTTTTCGGTCTTTGACCCATCAGTATAGATTATAAGGCTGTTCGGATACTGTCCAATTATTCTTCTAAAGTCTCTGATGATGGTTCCATGCTCAGTTTAATTTTTCTTATGTATAAGGCATTCTAGGTTGGTTCTAATCGGAGCAAGGTCCCATGGTGGTACTTCGCAGAATCCAGATGAGTAAATTGTTGGAAAAGATATATTCAAGTTGTTCGTAACTTTTCTTACACTCGTTGGTCGAGTGATGGTGGGGCGTCTTTCATAATGTGGAGTACAGTTCCTCGTTGAACACACTTGAAAAATTGATGTGTTCCGGCTGGGACCAAATTCTCGTGCCGTAAATTACTAGGCACTGTCTTCTCCTATGATCGAGTGGAAGAATTCCTGACTCGCAGCATAGTGATTTTAGTGGACTGGTTCGATAGGTACCAAGAGCGAGACGTAGTCCCATGCAGTGCACTGAATAGAGAACTCTGAGACTTGTTCTTCGGGCTGCTCCATATATCGTACAGCCGTAGTCCAATTTAGTAAGTATCAAAGTTTTATAGAGCCTCAATGCAGTATCTCGATCACATCCCCATTTTATTTTGCATATTGTTCGTAACGGGTTCATTGCTTTTTTGCATCGTATCGCTAGATCTTCTATGTGGGGTTTCCAGTTCAACTTTCGGTCAAAAATTAACCCTAAGAACCTGATAGATTCTTTACATTCTATTTCTACATTTCCCAATTTCAATTTTGAAATGAATGCATTTAGTTTTTGCTGTCGAGAAGCGGAATCCAATAGTTTTAGCTTTATGATCAAGGTTTTCAATTGCCTCTTGGAGTGTTTCCTTTATCGTTTCCATTGATTGGGATGAAAAAAAGATGGCCATATCATCGACGTATAAGCTTTTTCCGACCAATGGGTTGAGGTTCTCTATAATATTGTTGATAGCAATCGAAAACAGAATAACACTCAGAGTGGATCCTTGGGTTACACCATCCTCCAAAATCCTCTGGCTGGATTCCGTTGTCCCGTTCCTAACATAAAATTTTCTCTCAGTGAGAAATCCTTCAATGAAAATGGGTAAATTTCCTCTTACACCCCAATTGTATAGTGTTTTAAGGATGTTGTATCTCCAGATCGTATCATACGCTTTCTCTATATCAAAAAATAATGCAACAAGGTGTTCTCGTTTTGCGAAGCTCAATTGGATCGCCTCTTCTAGTAGTGTCAATTGGTCAATTGTTGATCGATAGTTTTTAAATCCCGTCTGGTAGGGTGATAGGAGTTTATTCGTCTCCAGGAACCATATCAGCAGTTTACTCACCGTTTTCTCCAGGTATTTGCTCATACAGCATGTGAGTGAAATTGGTCGATAATTAGATGGTAGCTTTATATCCTTTTGAGGTTTCGGGATTGGTATGATTATAGCTTCACGGGTTTGTTCTTTTTGTCCAAATTTTATTGTATAATTTCAACACAGTCTCTTTGTTACATTGTGCAAGGTTTTGGATGAATTCATATGGAATATTGTATCTACTTGGAGAAGAGTTCTTTGTATCATTCAGAACATTTTTCAATTCTTCCATCGTAAATGGCTCATTGTAGACGGACGTAAGTGGTTCATTGAAATCCAATGGGGTATCTTCTGTTTGTTTTAGATGAAGGAACTGTAAGCTGTAATTGTCCGAGTTGCTTATCTCTTCAAATTGATTCGCGAGCGCTTCTACAATTTCTTGGTCTTCAGTCACTAGATGCCCATTGAACATTAGAGCATGCGATGGCATAGAGAAGTTTCTTCCCTTTATTGCTCGTATTTTATTCCATATATCCGAGAGTGGTGAATCTGTGTGTTCAATGTAGCAAAAGTTATTCCATGATTCCTTCTTGCTCTTGAGTATTAGTTGTCTACATTTTGCTCGTGATTTTTTTAATTTGATCAAGTTCTCGAGAATTGAGATGCTTTTGAATTTGATGAATGCTTTCTTCTTTTCTGATACAGCTGTTGCTACTTTTGTGTTCCACCGAGGGACTGAAATATATTTTTTGAACCTTCGGATAGTGGAATTGCTGTTTGTGCAGCTTGAAGAATACTGTCGGAGATAGTTTCGACTGCCAAATCAACATCTTCAGTTTCAATGGAGGTTTCTTTCATTATTTCCCGTAGAGTTGCCAGTTGGATCTTTTGAGTTGCCATCGATTTGTTTACGATTGTGTATTTAGCCGGCCTGCGTATTCAATGGATATTGGAATATGATAACTAGAAACTTGATTGTTCAGACATCTCCAAGTGAGGAGGGGGCTATTCCAGGTGAACATAATGTTATGTCAATAGCTCATAGGCAACAAAAACGACTGTTCATATAAGTGCCTGCTCCATCATTGAGGATAACTAGGTTGAATTCATCAATTATTCCTTCTAAGATTCTGCCTCTGAGATCAACTTTGTTTGATCCCCAAATTGGATTATGAGAATTGAGATCACTTAAGGGGATAAAAGGAGGTGGAAGTTGTCTGATTAGGCCTTGTATCTCATTCTGGTTCCAGGTGAAGTCAGGTAAGTAGGTGTTACATATCGTTACTGTCTTAGGGTATTCTACTCGGACTGCAGTGGCCTGTAAATCAGTTTGTAGTGGTATTGGAGGAGCTGGAATATTATTTCTCAAGAAACTTATAACTCCTCCCCTCGCTCGTCCATTTCCAGGATCAACATCTTTTCTGAAGTTTCTGAATCCTCTTAAGGGTGAAGGTTTCTTCTGGAGTAAAGTGAGACTCCTGTAGACAGATACAGAATGGGTTTTTTTTCTGCTATAATTTGTTTCAGATCGCAGTAAAGGTGTTTAATTCCATTATAGTTCCATTGTAAAATGTTTTCTTGTTCAGCCATTGAATGTAATATGGAGTATGTATATATAATATGTATAGATATGGATTTGTATATGTAGGACAATAACAAACAGGAAATATTATATATTAAATTAAAGATAAGTGTATATATTCTAAAAGTATCACGTCACGTTGATTCAGTCGCAGTTTTTCTTGGTTTTCCTTCTGGCCATCCCTTCTCCTTTTTTTGTTGAGAAGATATGGATGCCAATGACTCGTTGTCAGAAGATATATCTGGACTTGGGGTTTTTTCTATTTCCTTGAATTATTAATAGTTCCCTTTCCTTGTGTTGGGGAATTGTTGGTTTGGTGAATGAGGCCATTGAAATTTCTTTAGTCACTGCATTTTGGATTATCGAGGTTAGGCTAGGTAGGAGTTCTTCTACTAGGTCTGCATTCAGTAGATTTGAATTATTATTGACAGCACTAGCATAAGATGTTCCCTGTTTTGGTGTTGGAATTATTATTTTTCCTTCGATTCAGCATATATCAGGTTCTCTTTGACTTTAATTTCTTGAATTGCTACTTCGTTTTTGTAAATAGGGCATTCTCTACTACGGGCATTATGGTTACCTTTGCAGTTAACGCATTCTATCGGTTGTTCACACGGTGTTCCTTCATGTATAGGTTTACCACATACAAATTTAGTCTCCTTTTGACATTTCATTGATGAATGTCCAAATTTCTGGCATCTAAAACATCTGATTTTTGATGGTATGTACATACGGATTGGAAGGGAGTAAAAGGCTATTTTAATTCGTTCCGGGATATTTGGGCAGTTAAAGGTAAGTATGTGGTCTGGTGTTCCATGTATTTCTCCGTTTTTTTGTGATGTAATACGTTTAACATTTATAACTCCCTGTGGGCTCAATTCCTCGCAAATTTCTTCGACAGTACAATTCATTAAATCCTGACACTACACAACTCCTCTGCCCTGATTGAGGGTTCTATGTGCTTCTATTTCAACAGGCATATCACATAGTCGATTTACATCCATCAATCTTTTAGACTGGGCTGCTGATTGTTTCTATGAATAATCCTTCTCTTATTTTCTTTACATTTGCTACTTCTCCTATAAGACCGTGGATTCCTTTTGATATTGAGCTAACTTTCGCAAAGTCTCCTTCAATCCTTTTAACGATCAAGAACCGGGGTGTTGGAACCGCCGTCTCCTGATTCGTTTTTTGTTCAGTAGTTTTTTGTGTGGGTCTACCATCTACACCCATGTTTATAAAGGTAGGCGCCTCTTCGGAATTAGTTATGGATTTTTCAATCATTTTAATCCCACGAGTAGGGTAGAAATAAGTGTCGACTGCAGCAGTGCTCCCTTACTACAGTAAAGCTTCTTACTTCGGGGGTTCGCTAAACATCCCGAAGGCACCGTTATTAACCTCGTCCGTGTGGCCATGTATTCATTAGCACGGTTGCTCACACCTTGACTTCTGACTTTTTTACTGCTGGTTCGTTCCATCCATATAGAGAGAAAAAGTGAAATAGATCCTCGTGCCCTCGGATGCCCTAATAGCACCCGAGGATCTGAAAAATCAAGTGTTGGACAAGGGAGACCGATAGGATAGATCAAAGAAGAGGACACTCCCTAAGACTAGTTGGAGAAAGGTTAGATATCCAGCTAGGGTACCTCGGGGTTGCCATTCCCGTACTTACAAGTTGTGAGCCCCTGAGGGGTATTATTATTATTATAATTAATATTATTATTAATATGTGAGGAATGTACCAGTCAGGCCCTGTCTCCGGTGCTCCGATACATCCGGAGGGCGCGCTGGTGTCGTTAACCCCAATTACCACTCCCTACGTCCGTAGGGTAAGTGACTATTGGGTCCGTGAATCATGTGCCCTGAGTAGACGGAGCGAACCAAGGATAACGGCCTTCTGCATTTGTGCTGCTAAGATTTCTGCCAAATTAAGGCAATTCGGTATTATCTTCAAGTTAGAGAGCAGTGTGTCCATCATTCCACCAAGGACTCCTATAATCGGAACCACCATTTTGACAGAATGGTCCGGATACAACCTGCGGAGTTCAAAGAGAAGATCTCGATATTCAGTCCGTTTTTTCTCCTCTTTTCGAACGATATTCATTTCGCCTGGAGCGGAAAACTCCATGACGAATATCGTTCTACTTTGGTGGTAGAGGAGGA
The DNA here is from genome assembly GCA_944452925.2 of Chrysolina oricalcia. Taxonomy (NCBI): domain Eukaryota; kingdom Metazoa; phylum Arthropoda; class Insecta; order Coleoptera; family Chrysomelidae; genus Chrysolina; species Chrysolina oricalcia. The sequence goes on from OX101824.2 coordinate 32,166,160, forward strand.
CAACATCAGGCTTGTTGGCTTGTATTTGCCTGAGGGTGGGGAATGAGCAGTTCCAATAGATTCGGCACCTCTCATTCTCCACTACCGACTCAATATACCCCGGAACAGAAGGCAACACCGGTGTCTTGTCTATACCGTACGAGTGTCGTAGATGGTAGTACAACACTCGTAGCGACGCGTTATGCCTGTGGATATAGGCTGAGACCGCAAAAGATGGACATGCTGATTGCAAATGCATTACGGTCTCAGGTGCCCCACGACATCGGGTGTCCGGGACGTCTATACCCATCACGCGACTACGGTAGACAAGGGTGTTGGAGACACCATCCTGGCAGGCCATTATGAATCCCTCGGTCTCCGACTTTAGCGCACTCAACCTGAGAAAGGCAAAGGTCAAGCTTTTGGATAAGCCAAGGTCTTCGATGTTGTGAAAGAAGACACCATGCATTGGCTTATCCGTATGCAGCTGTAGGAAGACCTCTGTCTCCGCAGCTTCGATGTGAGCTTTAAGCTGAACGGGTCCCAACTCGGTGACAGAGTTTGGGTTAGCTCGTTCAGTGTCGAATACGAGACCAAGTTCATCGGCTGCACGTGTTGCTGCCTTAAAGAGAAATGCTCCAATCCCTGCTTTTTCATGGTCGCGGACCATGCAGAGAAGGGGATCTGAACTTCTGATGACTTCACAGGCCCCATCCAGCACCATTCTGTTATGCAGACACTCCAAACTCAAAAGTCTACGGCCTCCCCGTTGTCTAGGAAAGTATAACCGTGGAACGGACCATTTAGGATGCAAGCTCCTATTAAGATGCATCATTTTGCTAGTTTTTACGTCAAAATGTCGCAGCTCCTCCTGAGTCCACTTCATCACTCTGAAGGAGTAGAGAAGGATCGGAACGGCAAGCATATTAGTTGCAACAACTAATTTGTTCCCCGACAGTTCTGATGACCAGATCTGTCGGAGTTTATGCTGATACTTGCCGCGGAGAGTTCTTAGCTGTTATTACCTCTTGGGAGCGGCGTTGCGCCACCTCTGGGTGAATATAAGTCTCTCCGGCATCCAGATGATGTAGGATGCTTCCGTCTACGAGCTGGACATCCTTTCCGTATCCTTCGCATCGTCCTCTTTTGAGATGAACCGTGGCACATTTGTCGATCCCGAATTCCATTCCGATAGCATGCGTGTATTCTTCCTGAGTGCAACGAACAATGACAATAGTGTGATGCAGAAGAGAAGAGGGCTGAGGGAGTCTCCCTGAAACACGCCTCTTCTTATGATGACCTGCTTTGTTTGGACTGTGTCTCCACCAGATCTTATGGTGAAGCGAGTCCTCCAGAGTGGCATCAGTTGTCCAATGCATCCCACTATTTGATCGGGTACCTCAAGGCAACTGAGCAAATGCATGATTAACTCATGCGATGTTGTATCAAATGCCTCGCGGTAATCGATCCAGGCCATCGAAAGGTTACGCTTATACTGCACGGAGTCCTGCGTGATGCATCTATCGATGAGCAGCCAGCAACCCCTTTCTTTGACCCTCTTTGCTCATATATCCGTTCATACACCGGATTAACTGCGGAGAAAATGCGCGTGTATAAGATGCGCGTAACACCTTATAACACGCATTCAAGCATGTTATCGGTCTGTAATTCTTTGGATAAGACAAATCTCCGTTTTTGGGGATGAGCACGGTTCGCCCCTCAAAAAACCATTCCGAATATTTTGCTCCCCATCAAGCCATGAGTTGAAAACTCTAGCCAGATGTCGGTGGGTGGTTGGAAACTTTTTCCACCAATAGTTATTCAACCCATCAGGGCCTCAAGCAGCAAAGTTCTATGAGCCTTTGAGGGCTCTTTGAACTTCTTCCGGGGTTATCGGATTGCGCAGATCATTGAGCTCAGGCTGCCGATGCTTCCTGCAGAAAGCTCCGAACTGCGCTAGGGCTGGAGTATCTACGTTGATTGGCTGCGGGTACTCATAAATATTCTTCCAGAAGGTTTCCACTCTATCAACAGTCGGCGGATTATCAACAACACGTGAAGGCTCTAGAAATAAACGAAAAGGTTTATCACGGAACTTCAAGTTTTCCGCGACTCCTCTCGCTCGCCTCACTAGTGACTTCTTTGCAGCCACTAGCATTCGTATCCTATCAAGATAGTGCTGTTTGATGGTAAACAGCACCCCTTGATTCAATGTGTGGTGGGCTCGTCCTAATTTTGCGGCAATTCGCCGCACTGCTGGCGTGAAAGGCCTATTGGCCGCCACGTAGTCCACCACACACTGGATACGAGGAGCGTATTGTCTCGCCGACTTGATCCTAGCTTCCATCTTGTGTACTCGTTGATCATGCCTCCCAACCACAGCGGTGGTGTCCCTCCTCTGCATTTGGTTTAGAGTCTGCGCGGCGTCATACACAACAGAATTGAACTGCCAGATGTCAGCCTCTTCTGGAAGGATATCGCCAAACTCCGCATCCACTCGTGCCAGTTCTTGTGGCTTCAGCGGTTTCATATGGTGAAGTGCCCTGCGGGTTCTGATGTCCTGCATTGGTGGTATGATGCGAGCATTCTCCACAGCCAGACCGACACGTGGCATAACTTGTGCCACTTCGATATCCGGCTGAGGAGGTGCTCTGACATTTCCTTGTCTCCGAAGATGAGATACATAATCCCTGAGATTTTGGGCGGAAAAGACGGCATGCTCTGGGTGTCTCTCACACCACAGAGCATGCATTCTCGCCATGTATCCTCTCCGGGCGGGCTCACTGCTCTCGTAGCAATGCAGAAGTCCGTCTCTTAATTCGTCCGTCCACTCACGGTGGTGTCCCTCCTCTGCGTTTGGGTTAGAGTCTGAGCGGCGTCATACACAACAGAATTGATCTGCCAGATGTCAGCCTCTTCTGGAAGGATATCGCCAATCGCCGCATCCACTCGTGCCAGTTCTTGTGGCTTCAGGGGTTTCATATGGTGAAGTGCCCTGCGGGTTCTGATGTCCTGCATTGGTGGTATGATGCGAGCATTCTCCACAGCCAGACCGACACGTGGCATAACTTGTGCCACTTCGATATCCGGCTGAGGAGGTGCTCTGACATATCCTCGTCTCCGAAGATGAGATACATAATACCTGAGATTTTGGGCGGAAAAGACGGCATGCTCTGGGTGTCTCTCACACCACAGAGCATGCATTCTCGCCATGTATCCTCTCCGGCAGGCTCACTGCTCTCGTAGCAATGCAGAAGTCCGTCTCTTAATTCGTCCGTCCACTCAAAGCGGCCGTTGTTATCGCGGTTGTCATCGTTTGGCAAATCATCGTTGGCCTCACCACCTTGCCTTTGACCCCTAATCCGAGGGGGTCGGTTGTAGGGGCCTCTTCCTCGATCGTTCGGAACCGAGTAGTAGAGTTCAATGGGGGGTTAACCCAGTGAACCCACGGCCGACACCGGAGGGAAAGTTGCTTTTCCCTCCCGGATGCGCATGAGCTGCCGGTCCGATTTTGCATCCTTTGCTCGGGTAGGTGGTGTCGCTACTCACCAGGGCCTTAGGTGTTATTTTTATTATTATTATTATTATTATTATTATTATTATTATTATTATTATTATTATTATTATTATTATTATTATTATTATTATTATTATTATTATTATTATTATTATTATTATTATTATTATTATTATTATTATTATTATTATTATTATTATTATTATTATTATTATTATTATTATTATTATTATTATTATTATTATTATTATTATTATTATTATTATTATTATTTTTCACCTTAGGAGTGTACCAGTCAGGCCCTGTCTCCGGTGCTCCGACCCATCCGGAGGGCGCGCTGGTGTCGTTAACCCCAATAACCACTCCCTACATCCGTAGGGTGAGTGATTATTGGGTCCGAGAATCGTGTGCCCTGAGTAGACGAAGCGAACCAAGTATAACGGCCTTCTGCATTCTTGCTGCTAAGATTTCTGCCATATTACGGCAAGCAGGTATTATTTTCAAATTGGAGAGCAGTGTGTCCATCATTCCACCAAGGACTCCTATGATCAGAACCACCATTTTGACAGAATGGTCCGGATATAACCTGCGGAGTTCAAAGAGAAGATCTCGATATTTAGTCCGTTTTTCCTCCTCTTTTCGAACGATATTAATTTCGCCTGGAGCGGAAAACTCCATGACGAATATCGTTCTACTTTGGTGGTCGAGGAGGACAACATCAGGCTTATTGGCTTGTATTTGCCTGAGGGTGGGGAATGAGTAGTTCCAATAGATTCGGCATCTCTCATTCTCCACCACGGACTCAATATCCCCCGGAGCATAAGGCAACACCGGTGTCTCGTCTATACCGTACGAGTGTCGTAGGTGGTAGTACAACACTCGTAGCGCCGCGTTATGCCTGTGGATATAGGCTGAGACCGCATAAGATGGGCATGCTGATAGCAAATGCATTACGGTCTCAGGTGCCCCACGACATGCCCTGCATCGGGTGTCAGGGACGTCTATACCCATCACGCGACTACGGTAGACAAGGGTGTTGAAGACACCATCCTGGCAGGCCATTATGAATCCCTCGGTCTCCGACTTTAGCTCACTCGACCTGAGGAAGGCAAAGGTCAAGCATTTGGATAAGCCAAGGTCTTCGATGTTATGAAAGAAGACACCATGCATTGGCTTATCCATATGTAGCTGTAGCAGGACCTCTGTCTCCGCAGCTTTCATCTGAGCTTTTTGCTGAACGGGTCCCAACTCGGTGACAGAGTTTGGGTTAGCCCGTTCAGTGTCGAAAACGAGACCAAGTTCATCGGCTGCACGGGTTGCTGCCTTAAAGAGAAATGCTCCAATCCCTGCTTTTTCATGGTCGTGGACCATGCAGAGAAGGGGATCTGAACTCCTGATGACTTTACAGGCCCCATCCAGAACCATTCTGTTATGCAGACACTCCAAACTCAAAAGTCCACGGCCTCCCCGTTGTCTGGAAAAGTATAACCGTGGAACGGACGATTTAGGATGCAAGCTCCTATTGAGATGCATCATTTTGCGAGTCTTAACGTCAAGTTGTCGCAGCTCTTCCTTAGTCCACTTCATCACTCCGAAAGAGTAAAGAAGGATCGGAACGGCAAGCATATTAGTTGCAGCAACTTTGTTCTTCCCCGACAGTTCTGATGACCAGATCTGTCGGAGTTTATGCTGATACTTGCCGCGGAGAGAGTTTTTAACTGTAAATACCTCTTGGGAGCGGCGTTGTTCCACCCCAAGGTAGGTATAAGTCTCTCCGGCATCCAGATGATGTAGGATGCTTCCGTCTACGAGCTGGACATCCTCTCCGTATTCCTCGCATCGTCCTCTTTTGAGATGAACCGTGGCACATTTGTCGATCCCAAATTCCATACCGATAGCATGCGTATATTCTTCCACCACCCTAAGGGACTGATGTAGGTCCCTTTCTCCAGAGGCATACAATTTGAGGTCATCCATGTAAAATAGATGGGTGACATTATGCCTCCGGTTGCTGGGGGTGCCGCAGTTGTACCCACGGGTATTCTTGAGCGCAACGGACAATGGCAATAGTGAGATGCAGAAGAGAAGAGGGCTAAGGGAGTCTCCCTGAAACACACCTCTTCTAATGATGACCTGCTCTGTTTGGACTATGTCTCTACCAGATCTTATGGTGAAGCGAGTCCTCCAGAGCGGCATCAGTTGTCCAATGCATCCCACTATTTGACCGGGTACCTCAAGGCATCTGAGCAAATGCATGATTAACTCATGTGATGTTGTATCAAATGCCTTGCGGTAATCGATCCAGGCCATCGAAAGGTTACGCTTATACTGCACGGAGTCCTGCGTGATACATCTATCGATGAGCAGGTTCTCCTTGCACCCGGCGACCCCTTTCTTTGACCCTCTTTGCTCATTTATCCGTTCATACACCGGATCAACTGCGGAGAGAATGCGCGTGTATAAGATGCGCGTAAACACCTTATAACACGCATTCAAGCATGTTATCGGCCTGTAATTCTTTGGATCAGACAAATCTCCGTTTTTGGGGATGAGCACGGTTCGCCCCTCGACAAACCACTCCGGAATCTGCTGCTCCCCATCTAGCCATGAGTTGAAAACTCTGGCCATATGGCGGTGGGTTGTTGGAAACTTTTTCCACCAATAGTTATTCAACCCATCAGGGCCTGGAGCAGCGAAATTCTTAGAGCCTTTTAGGGCCCCTCGTACTTCTTCCGTGGTTATCGGAATGCGCAGATCATTGAGCTCAGGCTGCCGAAGCCTCCTGCAAAATGCTTCGAACTGCGCTAGGGCTGGAGTATCTACATTGAGTGGTTGCGGATACTCATAGATATTCTTCCAGAATGTTTCCACCCGATCTGCAGCCGGCGGGTTATCGACAACACGTGGAGGCTCTTGGAATAAGCGAGAAGGTTTATCGCGGAACTTTATGTTTTCCGCGATACCTCTCGCCCGCCTCACTAGTGACTTCTTTGCAGCCACTAGCATTCGTATCCTATCAAGGCAGTGCTGTTTGATGGTGAACAGCACACCTTGATTTAATGTGTGGTGAGCTCGTCTCAGTTTTGCGGCAATTCGCCGCACTGCGGGCGTGAAAGGCCTATTGGCCGCCACGAAGTCCACCACACACTGGATACGAGACGCGTGTTGTCTCGCCGACTTGATCTTGGCTTCCATCTTGTGTACACGTCGTTCATGCCTCCCTAACAGAGCGGTGGTGTCCCTCCTCTCCGTTTGGGATAGAGCATGAGCGGCGTCGTACACGACAGAATTGATCTGCCAGATGTCAGCCTCTTCTGGAAGAACATCGCCAATCTCCGCATCCACCCGTGCCAGTTCTTGCGGCTTCAGGGGCTTCATATTGTGAAGCGCCCTGCGGGTTCTGATATCCTCCATCAGTGGAACAATGCGATTCTCCTCCACAGCCAAACCGACACGTGGCATATCTGCCACTTCGATAACTGGCTGAGGAGGAGCTCTAACGTAGCCTCGAGCCCGAAGATGGGATACATAATCCCTGAGATTTTGTGCGGAAAACGCTGCATGCTCTGGGTGTCTCTCACACCACAGAGCATGCATTCTCGCCATGTATCCTCTCCGGGCGGGCTCACTGCTCTCGTAGCAATGCAGAAGTCCGTCCCTTAATTCGTCCGTCCACTCAAAGCGTCCGTTGTTATCGCGGTCGTCATCGTTTGGCAAATCGTCGTTGGCCCCACCACCTTGCCTATGACCCCTAATCCGAGGGGGTCGGTTGTGGGGGCCTCTTCCTCGATCGATTGGAACCGAGTAGTAGAGTTTACTGGGGGGTTAACCCAGTAAACCCACGGCCGACACCGGAGGGAAAGATGCTTTTTCCCTCCCGGATGCGCATGAGCTGCCGGTCCGATTTTGCATCATTTGCTCGGGTAGGTGGTGTCGCTACTCACCAGGGCCTTAGGTGTTATTATTATTATTATTATTATTATTATTATTATTATTATTATTATTATTATTATTATTATTATTATTATTATTATTATTATTATTATTATTATTATTATTATTATTATTATTATTATTATTATTATTATTATTATTATTATTATTATTATTATTATTATTATTATTATTATTATTATTATTATTATTATTATTATTATTATTATTATTATTATTATTATTATTATTATTATTATTTTTTTTTATTTTTTTTTTTCCCGTTGGGAATGTACCAGTCAGGCCCTGTCTCCGGTGCTCCGATACATCCGGAGGGCGCGCTGGTGTCGTTAACCCCAATAACCACTCCCTACGTCCGTAGGGTGAGTGACTATTGGGTCCGAGAATCATGTGCCCTGAGTAGACGGAGCGAACCAAGGATGACGGCCTTCTGCATTCGCGCTGCTAAGATTTCTGCCATATTACGGCAAGCAGGTATTATCTTCAAGTTGGAGAGCAGTGTGTCCATCATTCCACCAAGGACTCCTATGATCAGAACCACCATTTTGACAGAATGGTCCGGATATAACCTGCGGAGTTCAAAGAGAAGATCTCGATATTTAGTCCGTTTTTCCTCCTCTTTTCGAACGATATTCATTTCGCCTGGAGCGGAAAACTCCATGACGAATATCGTTCTACTTTGGTGGTTGAGGAGGACAACATCAGGCTTATTGGCTTGTATTTGCCTGAGGGTGGGGAATGAGTAGTTCCAATAGATCCGGCACCTCTCATTCTCCACCACGGACTCAATATCCCCCGGAACATAAGGCAACACCGGTGTCTCGTCTATACCGTACGAGTGTCGTAGATGGTAGTATAACACTCGTAGCGCCGCGTTATGCCTGTGGATATAGGCTGAGACCGCATAAGATGGGCATGCTGATAGCAAATGCATTACGGTCTCAGGTGCCCCACGACATGCCCTGCATCGGGTGTCAGGGACGTCTATACCCATCACGCGACTACGGTAGACGAGGGTGTTGAAGACACCATCCTGGCAGGCCATTATGAATCCCTCGGTCTCCGACTTTAGCTCACTCGACCTGAGGAAGGCAAAGGTCAATCTTTTGGATAAGCCAAGGTCTTCGATGTTGTGAAAGAAGACACCATGCATTGGCTTATCCATATGTAGCTGTAGCAGGACCTCTGTCTCCGCAGCTTTGATGTGAGCTTTTTGCTGAACGGGTCCCAACTCGGTGACAGAGTTTGGGTTAGCCCATTCAGTGTCGAATACGAGACCAAGTTCATCGGCCGCACGGGTTGCTGCCTTAAAAAGAAATGCTCCAATCCCTGCTTTTTCATGGTCGCGGACCATGCAGAGAAGGGGATCTGAACTCCTGATGACTTTACAGGCCCCATCCAGAACCATTCTGTTATGCATACACTCCAAACTCAAAAGTCCATGGCCTCCCCGTTGTCTGGGAAAGTATAACCGTGGAACGGACGATTTAGGATGCAAGCACCTATTGAGATGCATCACTTTGCGAGTTTTAACGTCGAGTTGTCGCAGCTCTTCCTTAGTCCACTTCATTACTCCGAAAGAGTAGAGAAGGATCGGAACGGCAAGCATATTGGTTGCAGCAACTTTGTTCTTCCCCGACAGTTCTGATGACCAGATCTGTCGGAGTTTATGCTGATACTTGCCGCGGAGAGAGTTCTTAACTGTGAATACCTCTTGGGAGTGGCGTTGCTCCACCCCTAGGTAAGTATACGTCTCTCCGGCATCCAGATGATGTAGGATGCTTCCGTCTACGAGCTGGACATCCTCTCCGTATTCCTCGCATCGTCCTCTTTTGAGATGAACCGTGGCACATTTGTCGATCCCAAATTCCATTCCGATAGCATGCGTGTACTCTTCCACCACCCTAAGGGACTGATGTAGGTCCCTTTCTCCAGAGGCATATAATTTGAGGTCATCCATGTAAAACAGATGGGTGACTTTATGCCTCCGGTTGCTGGGGGTGCCGCAGTTGTACCCACGGGTATTCCTGAGTACAACGGACAATGGCAATAGTGAGATGCAGAAGAGAAGAGGGCTGAGGGAGTCTCCCTGAAACACGCCTCTTCTAATGATGACCTGCTCTGTTTGGACTATGTTTCTACCAGATCTTATGGTGAAGCGAGTCCTCCAGAGTGGCATCAGTTGTCCAATGCATCCCACTATTTGATTGGGTACCTCAAGACATCTGAGCAAATGCATGATTAACTCATGCGATGTTGTATCAAATGCCTTGCGGTAATCAATCCAGGCCATCGAAAGGTTACGCTTATACTGCACGGAGTCCTGCGTGATACATCTATCGATGAGCAGGTTCTCCTTGCAGCCGGCGACCCCTTTCTTTGACCCTCTTTGCTCATATATCCGTTCATACACCGGATCAACTGCGGAGAGAATGCGCGTGTATAAGATGCGCGTAAACAACTTATAGCACGAATTCAAGCATGTTATCGGCCTGTAATTCTTTGGATCAGACAAATCTCCGTTCTTGGGGATGAGCACGGTTCGCCCCTCGACAAACCACTCCGGAATCTGCTGCTCCCCATCTAGCCATGAGTTAAAAACTCTTGCCAGATGGCGGTGGGTTGTTGGAAACTTTTTCCACCAATAATTATTCAACCCATCAGGGCCTGGAGCAGCAAAGTTCTTTGAGCCTTTGAGGGCCCCTCGAACTTCTTCCGTGGTTATCGGATTGCGCAGATCATTGTGCTCAGGCTGCCGAAGCGTCCTGCAGTAAGCTTCGAACTGCGCTAGGGCTGGAGTGTCTACATTGAGTGGTTGCGGAAACTCATAGATGTTCTTCCAGAAGGTTTCTACCCGATCAGCAGCCGGCGGGTTATCGACAACACGTGGAGGCTCTTGGAATAAGCGGGAAGGTTTATCGCGGAACTTTATGTTTTCCGCGATACTTCTCGCCCGCCTCACTAGTGACTTCTTTGCAGCCACTAGCATTCGTATCCTATCAAGACAGTGCTGTTTTATGGTAAACAGCACGCCTTGATTCAATGTGTGGTGAGCTCGTCTTAGCCTTGCAGCAATTCGCCGCACTGCCGGCGTGAAAGGCCTATTGGCCGACATGTAGTCCACCACACACTGGATACGAGACGCGTGTTGTCTCGCCGACTTGATCTTAGCTTCCATCTTGTGAACGCGTCGCTCATGCCTCCCAACAAGAGCAGTGGTGTCCCTCCTCTCCGTCTGGGATATTGCACGAGCGGCGTCGTACACGACAGAATTGATCTGCCAGATGTTGGCCTCTTCTGGAAGAACATCGCCAATCTCCGCATCCACCCGTGCTAGTTCTTGCGGCTTCAAGGGCTTCATATTGTGAAGCGCCCTGCGGGTTCTGATGTCCTCCATTGGTGGTATGATGCGAGCCTCCTCTGCAGCCAGACCGACACGTGGCATATCTGCCACTTCGTTAACCGGCTGAGGAGGAGCTCTAACATAGCCTCGAGCCTGGAGATAGGATACATAATCCCTGAGATTTTGGGCGGAAACGGCGGCATGCTCTGGGTGTCTCTCACTCCAAAGAGCATGCATCCTTGCCATGTATCCTCTCCGGGCGGGCTCACTGCTCTCATAGCAATACAGAAGTCCATCCCGTAATCTATCCGTCCACTCAAAGCGTCCGTTGTCATTGCGGTTGTCGTCATTTGGCAAATCATCGTTGTTGGCCCCACCACCTTGCCTTCGACCCCTAATCCGAGGGGGTCGGTTGTGGGGGCCTCTTCCCCGATTATTTGGAACCGAGTAAAAGGGTTTACTGGGGGGTTAACCCAGTAAACCCACGGCCGACACCGGAGGGAAAGATGCCTTTTCCCTCCCGGATGCGCATGAGCTGCCGGTCCGATTTTGCATCCTTTGCTCGGGTAGGTGGTGTCGCAACTCACCAGGGCCTCAGGTGTTGGTTGACCTCCCTGCCTATTTATTATTATTATTATTATTATTATTATTATTATTATTATTATTATTATTATTATTATTATTATTATTATTATTATTATTATTATTATTATTATTATTATTATTATTATTATTATTATTATTATTATTATTATTATTATTATTATTATTATTATTATTATTATTATTATTATTATTATTATTATTATTATTATTATTATTACATCGAATTTTTAGACATTACCAAATTGTTTTTATTTTTCACTCTGTAAATAATAATATAAACTGCACCATCTGAATGATATTCAGTAATATGAAGGTACGTTGATGATAAGAGCGAAAAAAAAATGCAGTTGGCCCTTTCATATCCCGAGAAAATAACTAAATAAAATTTACTGATTTTTAACCTGAATGCCCTGTATTTCAAAATCTATCCATCAACGAACTTTGCAATTCCGCACGTTCAATCAGTACATCGAATACTACAATATACAATTCAGACAATTTCACCAAGAACAATTTTACCTTTAAAAAGTGCGGGGTCATTTCTCAAAAAGTGTCAGTTTTAGAGATTATATCATATTGTCAGAATTTGTAGGGATGAAATAGTTCTTAAAAATGTTGACATAAAATACTAGGTTTTTAATTTTAAAAAATTTTGTTTTTGATATTTGAAGTTTGTCATGTTAGTGCCTCTGTATAATATCTCCTGTTTTAGAAATGTCACTTTCAGTTCATATTAACATCTCAACCCACTCTTGGTGTTGCATATCTCGAATGTTTTTGCTTAAATTCCATTCATAAAGTTTTTATGATGGCATTTGTGATGGTCTGTTTTTCCGAAGATTTTGTTTCTTTCAGCAATAACTTGGCAACGCCGCAAAATTTTCGAAAACAGGAAACACCTCCGTATGTAAAACGCTTTGCTCAGTTTAATGGTGAGAACATTTACAGGGTGGACTATTTAAAAAATTGATGCTTTGTGTTGCCACGCTTCAAAGAAACACTCTGTATATTTAGAAATATTTTTATAATAAGAAACAAATTAAATTGTATAACTTTGATCTGAAACATTTTTTCATACTCCTCATGAGAGGTGGGATACTGGGCCACCCTGTATATACAGGGTGTCCGGTAAACCTTGTACAATATTGAAACTGTTGATAGACCAGGTCATGGCTGTTCAGAATATCGGAATTTCACCTCAGTAAAAATATCACCGTTTTCGAGATAATGGGCATTTTAAGAATTTCTGGAAAATTGCTACCTCACCTTGGATTTTTGAGTGCCATGTATACAAATTGAGACAAATTCAAATATATTTGCTGCTGAAGATTACTGATGAGTGATGCTTTTAGACGTATGGAACAGTTTTGCAGAAAGTGAATTTTTTTTCAAGAAATGAGGTTGAAATGAAAGATTTGAGTTTTACCAATTTTTTTAGAAAAAGTTTGACATTATTGTCTGAATGAAACACAACCAATTGGAAGTAGACATTCATCTCAAAAGAATGCTCATTTTGTCAAGACTCTACCATGGTATAAAACAAACTCTAATTATTTTTGGATAGTGATTTCCATTGAATAAGGCGTGATTTTATTCTAGGCTTACATCAATTTTTATACTCACGCCCAAAAATAATTTTATTTCGATTTTATCAAGATAAAATGTGGAAATGATTATTAATAATGAAGAATAAACTGCTTGGTGGCATCAAATAGTATGTTAATAAAATTAACTCTTCATGTAATTAAGCCTAATAAAATTATCGAAATGAAATGTCGATTATCCGACATGGCACCGATTATTACAAATTCTTGTGATAAATGTCGCAATTGTCCAACATAAAATAAGTGCAAAATTTTTTAGGAGGTGAATCCTTGTCGATAATTAAAAACTTTTGTTTGAACAACTTGTGACTTCTGTCGTAGTTTCATTCAGTGGTATTTACTCCTGTGTTGTGTCCGTAGAAGCAATAGTTTCCTGATGAAAAAATAAAATATAGCATTGTGCATGAACGGATCTTCTGTAAATAGAATTGAAAAAATCTAGTGGGTGGCTGTCACATTTTGTTTGAACAACTTGTGACTTCTGTCGTAGTTTTTTTGAAATTATTCCGCTTGTTTCATTCAGTGGTATTTATTTCTTTGTCATGCCGTACACACGTTATACTCCTCAAGAATAGGCGCAAATTTACTACATTTATGGTGAATGTGGAGGTAGTGCCACTGCTGCAGCACCGCTTTATGCAGAACGATATCCGATTGCACAATTCCGCTCAGAGAATCGCTGATTTAATAACCCATTTGAAAAGGTTCTTCTTGAAAAGATGTTGTCGCAGCGTACGAGTGGATGGAAAATAACATATTATTCAGTGCGATGTTGAATAATCGTTATTGTGGTTTATAGTGTATGTTGATTCAAAAAAACGTTAAATTAGTATTTACTTCTTTACATCTCATTGAATGCTTCCAATCAGTTGATTCGTTATTACTCATTATTATTAAATAATTTCATCTCGATAGGATAAAAATAAAAGTCATTACTGACAAAGTATAATGGAATTGATTTTAGCTCAGAATAACATCACACTCTAATATAATCGAAATTCTACTCCTTCCAAAAGTATTTATCGTATATTTTGTACCATGGTAGAGTCTGGACAAAATGTGCATTCTTTTGTAATGAATATCCACTTCCACTTGGTTACGTTTTTTTTCAAACAATAATGTCAAACTGTTGTTAAAAAAATTGGTGAAGCTAAAATCTGGCATTTTACCCTCATTTCTTGAAAAATTGTATCGTTTTCTGATATACTTACTGTTTTGTACGTCTGAAAGCATCACTCATCAGTAATCTTTAGCAGCAAAGATATTTGAATTGGTCTCAATTTGTAGACATGGCACTCAAAAATCCAAGGCGAGGAAGTGATTTTCCAGAAATTTAAAAAATGCCCATTATCTCGAAAACGGTGAGATTTTTACTAAGGTGGAATTCCAATATTCTGAACAGTCCTGGACTGGTCTATCACCAGTTTCAGTATTGTACAAGGTTTACCGGACACCCTGTATATTGTTGTGTTATGGAATGGTGAAACCATAAATGAACAAAATCAGATCATGCTAAAAGACTTACCTATATGATATCAACCCTTTGATGTAGATCAAAAGCACAGTCCGTCCGATGATGATTCCACCCTAATTTACAGGAAAACAGGTATCGGTCTGACTTGCGACATGGATTCCAGCCAGTTTTTGCAAGAACATGGAATCAGAATGCACTAGAAGAGTAAAATTAAATGAAATTTTTGTGAATATTAATGGGAACAACCCTGTATATGAAAATTGGGAATGTTATGACAATAATGACAGATGATGAAAAAAGAAAATTGTTATAAGAAATATTATGGAAAGTACAACGAAATGAAATATTATAGTTAAATAGAGAAAATGTAAATAGATTGATGACATTATAAAGAGTAGTTTATAAGATATTTTGCAAAATTTAGTGTGAAAGAAATTTGAAAAGAAGTCATTGGAACATTCATGAGTGTTTTGCCTGGTTGTCAAGAAAAATCAATAACTACGAGTCAACAAGCTATCGAGCCAAGACGAGAAACTTTCGGAAGAACACAAAAAAGTGGAAAAAGCTACAACAATACAATAGTTTCTACCTGTAATGAGTTAGAGTACCAGCCTGTTGTTCACATTGTTCCTGAATAGTATCCTGCAGAAATTATCGATTTTACATTGATTTCGTTCCATAACAAACATTTTGGACGATTTGTGATACCATTTTCGCGTATTAATCGTATTATGATCTGAACTGAATAAATGAAATTTGACCGATATTTTGGTTGAATAGCGCTCAACGAGTGTAATTGCAAGTATTTTCGTGGGCCGTGGTGACCGTGGTGGTAGAGCGTTCGCCGTTGGAGCGAAGGGAAGGGTTCAAAGCCTCGCATGGTCATCGGTCTCGTGCATGGCATCACACGTTAAAAGGTAAGGGCACCGTCTTCCCTAGCTCACACAAGTCTCTCGAAGACTTCCGAGGGTTGCGCATAGGGGTGCAATCGGTTGACGGAAATAACAATTTTACAACAATTGTTTTATAACAACAATTTCCAAATACAATTTACGATAGTACCTCTATAACTTAGAGGGCAGCAACTGATACGGTTGAAAATTTGGGTTAATTTAATTATAATATTAGTTTATAAAAAGCAAAAAGAGTAGGGTATCTTCCAGGAATATTTAGTAGGAATATTATGATTGTTCTTACGGGTCAACTTTCGTTTAGCTGAAATCAGTTATGGAAAAACTGTTGCCATGGCAACCGTTGCTATGGTAACAAGAATATAGAGAACCGATTCCAATGGTGCGGAAATGCGTGGTTGCCAAATTGTCTACTTTATTGATTTCATTGAAAATAAGAACAGGATGTTCATAAAGTCAGTTGTGGAATCATCTGCGACTGAAAGTTGGAATTTAGTCGCTGTTTCCCATCGTACAAGATAACCTCTCTTGGAAGGGATTCATGTTTTAAAGATAAACATTCTCAATTGAAAATTGAATCAATACATGACTTCTCTGGAAATGGAAAAACCCTACGATAAAATTGAAGTTACTTTTTTGTAATATCTAATAGAAAACAACTACTTCCCCGGCAAAAGCCACGCTGGACATTGAACTACATCTGATAGATATTGAGAAAGACCCTATATAACTTGGGAGAAAAAATCTGAAAGTGAAAATTTGCATTTTCATTCAGATAGTTGATTATTTATTAAGTGTCCAGTTTACATTGGAGATTCTTATCTATGAATGAGATAAGGGAGAATGTTATTCAGAAGTATCACTCACAGAAAATCGCTCATTCCATTGATGCGTGAATAATTGCATCTCTTTCGCTAGGCCTCCAATACATTTTGGTCGACAAAAATCTATTTCACTCTTCTAAGATCATCAGGGACGTAGGAAGAATTGGAAAAACATACTCTTCAGAAGCAATTTCACACTGTAATGAGGAATTGTTGGACTATTTTTTGTGGGGTGAAACTTTGAAAATATTTTTCTGACATAAAACCTGTCATGGGTATGGCATGTTGATTTCATTGAAAATATGAACAGAATGTTCATAAAGTCAGTTGTGGAATCATCTGCGACTGAAAGTTGGAATTTAGTCGCTGTTTTCCATCGTACAAGATAACCTCTCTTGGAAGGGATTCATGTTTTAAAGAGAAACATTCTCAATTGAAAATTGAATCAATATATGACTCCTCTGGAAATGGAAAAACCCTACGATAAAATTTAAGTTACTTTTTTGTAATATCTAACAGAAAACAACTACTTCCCCGGCAAAGTAATATAGTTATATAGGGTCTTTCTCAATATCTATCAGATGTAGTTCAATGTCCAGCGTGGCTTTTTCCGGGGAAGAAGTTGTTTTCTGTTAGATATTACAAAAAAGTAACTTCAATTTTATCGTAGGGTTTTTCCATTTCAAGAGGAGTCATATATTGATTCAATTTTCAATTGAGAATGTTTCTCTTTAAAACATGAATTCCTTCCAAGAGAAGTTATCTCGTACGATGGAAAACATCGACTAAATTCCAACTTTCAGTCGCAGATGAGTCCACAACTGACTGTACATATTTTCAATGAAATCAACATGCCATACCCAAGACAGGTTTTATGTCAGAAAAATATTTTCAAAGTTTCACCCCACAAGAAATAGTCCAACAATTCCTCATTACAGTGTGAAATCGCTTCTGAAGAGTATGTTTTTCCAATTCTTCCGACCTCCCTGATGATCTTAAAAGAGTGAAATAGATTTTTGTTGAACAAAATGTATTGGAGGCCTAGCGAAAGAGATGCAGTTATTCACGCATCAATGGAATGAGCGATTTTCTGTGAGTGATACTTCTGAATAACATTCTCCCTCATCTCATTCATAGATAAGAATCTCCAATGGAAACTGGACATTTAATAATTAATCAACTATCTGAATGAAAATGCAAATTTTCACTTTCAGATTTTTTCTTTCAAGTTATATAGGGCCTTTCTCAATATCTATCAGATGTAGTTCAATGTCCAGCGTGGCTTTTGCCGGGGAAGTAGTTGTTTTCTGTTTGATATTACAAAAAAGTAACTTCAATTTTATAGTGCGGAAACGCGTGGTTGCCAAATTGTTTGCTTTAGTTTATCTGAAATCAGTTGAGAAAAAGTAGATGCCGAGGCAACCGTTGCTGGGATGAGTGTAAAAAAAACTCGATTTCCTTGGTTGCCAAATTATCAATTTGAAAATGAATTAAATTAGAAAAGGGAAACTTTCTCAATGGGAAAAACATGATTCCTCTGGAAATAAAAAAAACCTACGATAAAAATTTGGGCCATTTTTTTGTCTTATCTAACTGAAAACAACTATTTCCCCGGCTAAGGCCACGCTGGACATTGAAGTACATCATTGTGAAAAGACCCTAACTCGAAAGAAAAAATCCGAAAATGAGAATTCAGATTGATGAAATTAAATGAAGCTATTTTTTGTAATATTTACCATGAAAAAACTACTTTTCACTCTGAACATTGAACCATATCGAACTAAAAAAACTGAACCTTATTGCTACGGAATAGGCGAATTCACTGTTTATACCAATTGTGGGTCGTTTATTCAGGAGTAAATAATTTACTCCATTCATTGCAAAATCACAGATAAATTTTAAATTATCAGATCCAGAACACAACAAACGCGAGCGAAGCGATCGCGTCCGACCGACATTTCGCAAATCCGCCCTCGCGGATTTGCGAAATTTCGGCTGGACGCACTTGCGTTCATGTTACTACTTTGTCAATTTCCTCCAAGTAAATTGAAAACACTTCAAAGTGAAATGATGCATAAAAAATATTCGAAAGAAAGATAATATATTGACCCAACCTTAACTGTTCCGAACTAACTAAATTTAATCTTGAGCCACCATATTGTTTTTTTGCATTGACAAACAATTCATAATTTTCGACCCTGAAAACTACCACATTTCAATTTTGAATCGAATCGGACGAAAATTGCAAATCTTGTCCTCCATTTTGGAGCCACCATTTTGTTTTTTCCCTCAGAATTTATGTCAAAATAGCTTGCAAATGAAGTATCAAAATTTGGAATACGGAACTGTTGTTTTTCCCGCAAGAGGGCGCCAAAATAATAAGTTAGGTGAGGAAAATTGACATGGCTGAATTCCTTATGAAATTATATTTGAATAATGTGTCACACTTACTACTTTCCTTATTCAAATTGTTTGGGTGATAGTGATCAAGGGGTTGGGGGAGGAGTGGGGGGACAGTTGAGGTTATGATAGGAAGATGTCCCCCTTGGATTAAAAATGGACGTGTTTTTACATTTTTTTCACTACACATGTGTTTTGAAGATATTCGATTTGTTTCGTTTTCGGTGCTCCACCCTGTATGTTAGAGACAATGTCAGGTACTTACCACTTCTTAATTTCTGTTCCAGAGACTTGGTGGCAGCAAAGGTGAAGCTCCTACTGGAGGAGAAGGAGGTGAAAGCCATTAAGTTAGCTCCACCTATCTTCCCTGTGAGAGCGCACCCATCTCCCAAGAGCTGGATGAGTTTACGGCCTACTGCAGGGAATCAAGAGCCTCTCTGATAGTGGGATGTGATGCCAATGCCACAACACAGCATGGGGCAGCAGTGACACGAACAGGCGGGGTGAGTACATCTTAGAATTTCTAATGATAGAAAACCTCGACGTTATGAACACGGAAGCAGTGAAGGTTTAACCTTCTTCAGAAACTCGAGGAACACCGACTGGGAGACGTACAGAAGTTCCCTAACGGCAAACCTCGAGCAGGTGGAACTCTCCAAAGGAAGGGCTGTGGGAATTGAGGAGGCAGCAATCTGTCTCCAGGATGCTAAAGACTCCAAGCAAGGAGACAGAACAGCGCGGTCCAATTCTGGACCAGAGAGCTGGAAATCCTAAGAAAAAGGACCAGATCTCTCTTCAACAAGGCCTTCAAAACAAAGCAGTTGGGCGAATACAATGGAGCCCTCTCTCTGTACAAAAGAGCCATACAAAAAGATAAAAAGAAGGCGTAGAAGAATTTCTGCGAAGAAGTCGAGAGCACGGCTGAATGCACACGACTGAATAAGATCTTGTCAAAAGATCCGGTGAATCCTGTCGGCACGCTAATACGAGCCGACGGATCGTCCACAAAATCAGGGAAAGAATCTCTTAGAGTTCTTCATACCCACTTTCCTGACTTTAGGGGAATCAATGACCCAGTCGCACCCCAGAGAGTACAGATTCCACACCTAGTCAGGTTGTTTAGGGTGAGCCTGGCCTACTGGTACCCAATTTTTGAATTGCCGGAATTAATTCTCAAGATTCTCAATAGAAATATGACGTCATTTTACCTACCTACCTATTGCTCGAAATTGAGAGAAAATGACGTCATATTTCTCTAGAGAATCAATTCCGACAATTCAAAAATTGGGCCCCAGGTATGTACCCAGCACCTGGCGAAGGTCCAAGGTGGTCTTCATAAATGTATAAAATGTATAAATGTATCGAACAATCAATTACCTTTATCGAAAGAACGGCTCAACTTTCGTTTAGCTGAAATCAGTTACAGAAAAACTGTTGCCATGGCAACCATTGCTAGGTTAAGAAGAATACAAAAAACTGATTCCCATGGTGCGGAAATGCGTGGTTGCCAAGTTGTCTACTTAAGTTTAGCTGAAATCAGTTATGGAAAAAAGGTTACCATGGTGACCATTGTTTGGGTGGAAACTAAACAAAAATGCTATTCCCGTTTTGCGGAAATGCATGGTTGCCAAGTTGGGCCAGTTATACTTCAGCTAAAATCAGTTATGGAAAAACTGTTGCCATAGAAACCGTTGCTATGATCACAAGTAAACAAAACCCCAATTCCCATGGTGCGGAAACGCATGGTTGCCAAATTATACTTTACTTCAGCTCAAATTTGTTATGCAAAAAATGTTGCCATGATAGTCGTTATGGTGAAGAGTGAACAGAGTGTTTAGCAAGAAATGCGCGATGATTTGTGTAATGTCTTGTGATATAGTTCTAATATTTCAAATAACCATATGGTTGCACAATGAATTCAATATATGACCGAATTATAAATATGAACTCGTCTGTTCCGAAACAATTTCAACATCAAGATTAAGTTTAGTTAAGGTTGGGTCAATATATCTTTCTTTCGAATATTTTTTATGCATCATTTCACTTTGAATTGTTTTCATTTTACTTGGAGGAAATTGATAAAGTAGTAACATGAACGCAAGTGCCTCCGGCCGAAATATCGCAAATACGCGCGCGCGGATTTGCAAAATGTCGGCTCACCCTAAACAACCTGACTAGGTGTGGAATCTGTACTCTCGGGTGCGACTGGGTCATTAATTCCCCCAGAGTCAGGAAAGTGGGTATGAAGATCTCTTAGAGATTCTTTCCCTGATTTTGTGGACGATCCGTCGGCTCGTATTAGCGTGCCGACAGGATTCACCGGATCTTTTGACAAGATCTTATTCAGTCGTGAGCATTCAACCGTGCTCTCGACTTCTTCGCAGAAATTCTTCCACGCCTTCTTTGTCTCTTTTTGTATGGCTCTTTTGCACAGAGAGAGGGCTCCATTGTATTCGCCCCACTGCTTTGTTTTAAAGGCCTTGTTGAAGAGAGATCTGGTCCTTTTTCTTAGGATTTCCAGCTCTCTGGTCCAGAATTGGACCGCGCTGTTCTGTCTCCTTGCTTGGAGTCTTTAGCATCCTGGAGACAGATTGCTGCCTCCTCAATTCCCACAGCCCTTCCTTTGGAGAGTTCCACCCGCTCAAGGTTTGCCGTTAGGGAACTTCTGTACGTCTCCCAGTCGGTGTTCCTCGGGTTTCTGAAGAAGGTTAAACCTTCACTGCTTCCGTGTTCATAACGTCGAGGTTTTCTATCATTAGAAATTCTAAGATGTACTCACCTCGCCTGTTCGTGTCACTGCTGCCCCATGCTGTGTTGTGACATTGGCATCACATCCCACTATCAGAGAGGCTCTTGATTCCCTCCAGTAGGCCGTAAACTCATCCAGCTCTTGGGGAATGGGTGCGCTCTCACGGGGAAGATAGGTGGAGCTAACTTAATGGCTTTCACCTCCTTCTCCTCCAGTAGAAGCTTCACCTTTGCTGCCACCAAGTCTCTGGAACAGAAATTAAGAAGTGGTAAGTACCTGACATTGTCTCTAACATACAGGGTGGGGCACCGAAAATGAAACAGATCGAATATCTTCAAAACACATGTGTTGTGAAAAAAATGTAAAAACACGTCCATTTTTAATCCAAGGGGGACATCTTCCTATCATAACCTCAACTGTCCCCCCACTCCTCCCCCAACCCCTTGATCACTATCACCCAAACAATTTGAATAGGGAAAGTAGTAAGTGTGACACATTATTCAAATATAATTTCATAAGGAATTCAGCCATGTCAATTTTCCTCACCTAACTTTTTATTTTGGCGCCCTCTTGCGGGAAAAACAACAGTTCCGTATTCCAAATTTTGATACTTCATTTGCAAGCTATTTGACATAAATTCAGTGACAATGCATAATGGAATTTATCTGAGGAAAAAAACAAAATGGTGGCTCCAAAATGGAGGACAAGATTTGCAATTTTCGTCCGATTCGATTCAAAATTGAAATGTGGTAGTTTTCAGGGTCGAAAATTATGATTTGTTTGTCAATGCAAAAAAAAAAAGGTGGCTCCAAGATGGCGGATGAAATTTGTAATTATGGCCCGATTTGAATCAAAATTTGCATGTGGGGATTTTCAGGTTCGGAAATCATGATTTTTTTATCGATGCAAAAAACAAGATTGCGGGCGTAATTTGTACTTATGGTTTGATTCGACCCTGCACCTAAATTGAATTCTTCAAAATACATGTGTTGTGGATAAAATGCAAAAACACGTTGATTTTAAATCTAAGGGGAAATCTTTGTATCATAACCTCAACTGTCATACCACTCTCCCCACCCCTTGGTCACTTATTCAATTTGAATAGCGAAAATACTAAGTGTGACACAGCATTGAAAAGGTAATTCCATAAGGTATTCAGACATGTGAGTGTTCGCTACCTAACTTTTCATTTTGGCGCCAATTGCGAGACAAACAACTGTTTCATATTCCAACTTATGAAATTTGATTTGAAAGCTATCTAATGTGAACAATTCACGAAAACATAACAAAAATTGAAAAAATTAACATTGTACGAACTTACAAATTGGAAAATTTTGCATGAATTGCTCAAAAAACGTCAGACAGCGTTTCGAGACTAACTTATACTCATGGATGGCAGTTCATGGCGAACACTTTAAGCATCTACTGTGAATTAATGTAGTTTGGAATGATTGGATCAGAATTTATGCAAGGTTTTCCAATTTTTTAAGTTTATGCAATGTCCAATTATTTTTTTTTTTTCAAAAGTTTTTATTCAACTTGCCCTGTTAATAAGTATGTATGTATGTGTGGGACAAATCTTGCAGCTGAATTTTGACCCACTTCTAGTTGTCCGATCAACTTGAACTCTGGTAGGTGTTTATAATTGTGATGAAAATGTATTACGGAATTTTTGTTGAAAAAAAAACAACAAAATGGCAACTCCAGTTTGGCAGATGATATTTGTAGTTATGGTCCAATTCATTCAAAATTGGATTGTTTAAGGTACAGATTTTCATCATAAATAGAGAGTTGAAGTGCTGCCATGAACGTAGACGTTAATGTACAAATTGACATCTACGCATGCGCATTCGTCAGCTATTCACGTTAAAGTTGAAAATAGGTTTACGGACATACGTAACCTAACGGTCTCACACGGAGACCTTAAAAATCAACGCACGAATTTTGACTTTAAAGTCATAAAATCAAAAAGTGACAAAGCAATATTTACAATTTTACATCAATCGTCATTTCTTCAATGTATTTTTGATGATCTTGCTCGGTATTTCGCTTTATTTAAAACAATGAACATTTCGAAAAGCCAATTCCGGAAGAATTTGATTTGCATTTGGCAAGAGAGGTATATGGTCAAAATCCCTATTAAGATTCGCAAAGTAGAGTTCATCTGCCAGTTGTTCATAGAAAACAGCATAAGAGCAAAATAAACAAAAATTAACATGTTAGGTTAATTTACGTTCAACTTCAACTCAATTTCATAACAACCCGTAAACGTTATATTTCGTACGTTAACGTCTACGTGAAGGTTCACGTACTGTAATCACTTCAAATCTCTAATTTCTGACCCTGAAAATACCCACATACTAATTTTGATTGGAATCGGACCATAATGACAAATTTCATCCGCCATTTTGGAGCC
This sequence comes from Chrysolina oricalcia, assembly GCA_944452925.2. NCBI lineage: Eukaryota > Metazoa > Arthropoda > Insecta > Coleoptera > Chrysomelidae > Chrysolina > Chrysolina oricalcia. The sequence continues at coordinate 32,189,937 of OX101824.2, forward strand.
ACCTTTGGGTGATGGTGACCAAGGGGTGGGGGGATAGGTATGATAGTTGAGGTTATGATAGGAAGATGTCCCCCTTGGATTAAAAATCGACGTGTTCTTGCATTTTTTCCAAAACACATGCGTTTTGAAGATATTCGATCTGTTTCTTTTTCGGTGCCCCACCCTGTATATACATATCGCACAGATCGCACCCTATCAGGTTTGCGATCGTAGATCAACTGACGTCCTAGTCCTCTCACCTGCCCCTTGAAAGCACATGGTTCTTGAATGAGGACCAGGTCGATCTGCTGGGCCGTTATTTGGCGAGATAAAGAAGCTGTTGTTGCTTCACTGTGTTGGAGGTTGATCTGCAACACAGTCGCCATCTTCTAGGTTAGAGGGACCTGGCTCCGAGAGGATCCTGATGTTAACTCGCTCCAGCCCCAGAAAGACTCTGAGGCCTGGAGCTTTTGAGTTCAAAGATGGACTTCTCATCGATGGTTTTCCCTAGGGACTCTTCATGTGTGCTTACCACCGTCCACCCTCTAGTACACAAGCCATCGTTCTGTTGTGACACGATGGCGAGGTACTTGGTGGCAGGTTCTTCCAATGCGGTCTTAGGGACCCTCATCAGAACTTTGTTAACCCTCAGTAGTTCCCTTGTTGGTCCTATTCTGAGGGCTAGCTCCCCTTGGTTGAGGGTATTGGTAACTTCTTCAGGCCAGGTGACAGTGTACTCACCCACACAAGTGAATACCAGCCCGCCGGCTGAGTCATATACGCATTTATAGAATCGGACTAGAGCCGATTAGGTGCTTTCCCCGAAATGAGTTTTTGTACGAGGGTGGGAGGGGATTTTATCCGCCTCATCTTTGGAGAGCTTCTCTTCCGGGTGGTTTCGCTTCATGATTGCTAGTTTGGTCCCCGTTAGCGCCTCCTTAAAGCTCTCTTTTTCTTCACTCCTCTCGATGCGGGGCTTCTTTGCAGTGCCCCGCGTCGATGGAGGTGTGGAGGTTTTCGAGCGGGGTTGTTTGATTGACCCCGTTGATTTGGGAGGGGATTCCTTATTCTTCTTTCCCCTTCTCTCCTCAGACCTGTAGGGCTACTTCGTTCGGGGATCACATGCCCCTGACTCTGTGCCCCACTGGCCTGGGCTACCCTCTGATTTCCGCTTCGTTCAGGCGGTACCTCTGCGCTGGTATATTTCACACCTCGTAAATATACGGTAGCGTATTTGGGTCAAAGTCAACAGAGTTTTGTTGGCATGAAAATGCGATCATTGGTCAAATTTGATCTCACTGAATAAAAGTAATATACAGGGTGATTCATTGGGAAATGCGCATACAGTTAGGGTAGGTGGAAGACACCGAGGTCCTTCTAAATAACCTATATTTTATGGGTCTATCGTTCGTTATAACCAAGATACAGGGTGATTTATTGATTTTCTCCATGTTTTCAATTAATCATAACTTATGAACCACCCTATACATTTTTGTGATATTTGGTTTGTATGTTCTTTGTTCACAGTAGTGTCGATTAACATAATAAGAAAAAGTCTTATTCCAGGTCCGGCCTTAAAAAAATTAATAAGTATGTTTCGAATCGAAACAACATTTCAATATTTTTAAATTTTATTTACAAATTTGGAAAGAGCAGGAACAAATAAGTAAGAGTAAAAGTATTTGGTGTTTCCGCATACAAGTTTTGTACTTATTAACTTGAGTCAAATCTAGATGTTTCGATAATGAGGTGCCACGAAATTTAAAAAAATTAAAAAAATTTCCCCAAATCTCTCCAATCTCAGGATAGCCACCTTAATTTCCCTCCAATGACGAAACAAGATGCCGGACAAAATCGATAACATTTCATAACCCCCCTATCAAGGAACCCTGGTTATTCCATTGTTTTGAAAAGTTGGCGGCTGGTGATTTTCATATTTACTAACCTGACAATCATGATATGACAGATATTCACTAAACAAAGCAGCATATGAAATTTGTTAATTTTGTTATATTGTTAGAAAAAGGTAGAATTTCTTGATAAAAAACGGTTTTCAATGAAAAAAAGTGTAAAACTGGTGAATTAGGGTGTGTATAATGCCAGTTATCATTCAAAAAAGGGCCCGTATCTCCGAAATTACTTGAGACTGCCAAACATTTCATTTGGATTTTTTGTTCAGGTCAAAATACGTAAGTTTCAAAAAAAAAATTTGTTGAAATTCAGATGCTCAATGTAACGGAAGTTTTACCGTTTTACGGTAGGTTTCATGGTAATTTCATGTGGGGATTGTAAAATTGTAGAGGATCTCAAACATAAACTTTTTTCCATTGGAGCCGTCAGTTCCACATAAAATGATGTGCTGACCAAAATTGTTATCTTGACTTTCAAAGGAATTTTATTTTTATCAATAACAAAAATCCAGCAATAAGTAAATAAATAAAATCAACAGTATCTCTGAGAAAACTGAAATACGGATATTATCAAAAAATTTGATTTACGGCGTATGATTGTTCTGAATGACAGAAAGAAGAATATTTGTTGATCACACCTAAATCTCGCGGTACGTGTTTTTTCCCTATTATGTTGACTGGAATGCTCTTAATCCCGTATGCACCGTATGTGCCTTATTCTCGTTCATACCCTCGAGAATTTCGCAATTTTTCTGCGAATAAAATGGCTGCTGGCATGGTTCTGAGGGGTCCAATTACGAACACTCGATCCGTCGTGAGTTTGACATATGTCAGATTTGAGCAAATATGAAAACCGATACAATTCAAAATATATTGCAGCTTGAGTCGATTTCAATGGTCTATATGGTAGATATAATTCCATTTTATCTCTATTCAAAGAAATTTCATAATTTCGAATTCGTTTCAAATCAAGAACATACATCGTTCTAGCCTACGGATCGTGACAGCTGAAATATCGTGTGTTCATAATCCCACCCTTCTGCATCAACGATTCGTCCGGCATGACTGGCAGCCATTTTATTGGTAAAAAAATTGCAAAATTCGCAAAGGTATGAACAAGCTTTTAATCTGAATTAATTACCTTTAAGGCCGATTTACAGCAAATAGGTAAGATGACATTATAGTTGATTTCATGGGAGAGACAGAGGCATAACAATCGAATAGAATTCTATAGTAGACGGTGCACACGGATAATAGAGACACTATTATCCGTGGACGGTGCATACGTGCGCTAGTCCCTCTGCACACCCGTATAAAGAGAAAACTCTATGAGAAGAAACTCAGCAACGAAATACTTCATTGTATATTTGTGTGGGTGCGAGAAAGACATTCACCTGCACGTACTGTATTGTTGCTGTTGTTGAAATTGTTATTTCCGTCTACCGATTACTCCCCTACGCGCATCCCTCGGAAGTCTTCGAGAGACTTGTGTGAGCTAAGGAAGACGCAGCCTTTACTTTTTAACACGAGACCGATGACTATGCGGGGATTTGTACCACAGAAAACACACACATTTTCTGTGATTTGAACCCTCGACCCTTCGCTCCAAAGGGGAACGCTCTACCAGCACGGCCACCACGGCCCTTATGAATTATATTAATAATTTCCCAATCTATGGTTTGTTATCATCATATACCGGGTGACACAGCAGACATGTAGCAGCCTGTAGTTTTTTTATTTGAAGAGATGAAGATTTGAAATCTGCAGAAGTTACGTAATCAATGATAGCGCTCCATTTGAATCTAACGACAACTTTTTTCAACTACCTGTTTGATCGGCAGTAACTCCAACTTCTTTTTTTTTAATGACACCCTGTATATTTATCCAGCCTATCTTATTTGTCTTGAAATTCTCTATTCAACCGTGTATCACAAAGTGGCATTCGTTTCTCAATTCGCAGATGAATTGCATTTTATTAAAAAACATCAAATTGGCTGTTATCCGAATTCGATAATCTTTCGATGCTTGGTAGGCTTGGAAATCCAAAGAGTATCAGTTAAACGATATAATTTCAGTTTTCTCCATACCTGATCACTTCCTACAGATTGTCAATAATTTCTTTAATAAAAAGAAAAAACATCTGAAAATAACTCACGATATTGCGAAAACTGAGATAGGAACATGTTTTTTTCAATTTGGCTACTTGTGAAGGAACTATCTGTCTTTCTCTTTGGCCATGTAGCCATATCATGATCTTTCCATTTGGAAACATAAAATTAAAATTGTTCCCCTGATCCACCAATTCACAAGTCTATTAGTCTAGATATTTGCAATAATATTTTGCCTAGTAGGCGGTGTATACAGAATGTTTTGTGTTTGACAGGTAACATCATTTGATTGTACTGATTATCTCCGTCAGTTTTATGCTTATTAAAATTGCATCGTTTAATTAGATACTAAATATGTATTCAAAGAATGAAAAGGTCGATATGTTGTTGATATTCGGAGAGTGCAAGAGAAATTGTAGTCAGGCTGGACAAATGTATGTCGAAAGATTTCCGGAAAGACGCCATCCGCCTAATAATTATTTCGCTAGAGTAGAAGAGCAGTTTAGAAGAGAACCGGAAAATCAAAACAATCTCCAATACATTGTTGACGAGGAAATGGAAGTAAACGTTTTGGCCATAGTACATGCAGATCCGACGATATCACCGAGACAAATTGAGGACGAAATCGGCGTGAAGACCGCAGAAGAGTTTTGAAAAGAACTGCTCTGAACTGCTCTTTTACTCTAGCGAAATAATTATCAGGTGGGTGGCGTCTTTCCGGAAATGTTTCGACATACAATTGTTCAGCCTGTCTACAATTTCTCTTGCACTCTCCGAATATCAACGACATATCGACCTTTTCGTTCTTTGAATACATATTTAGTATCTAATTAAACGATGCAATTTCAATCAGCATAAAACTGACGGAGATAATCATTGCAATCAAATGATGTTTACCTGTCAAACACAAAACATTTTGTGTACACCGCCTACTAGGCAAAATATTATTGCCAATATCTAGACTAATAGACTTGTGAATTGGTGGATCAGGGGAACAATTTTAATCTTATGTTTCCAAATGGAAAGATATATGGCTACATGGCCAAAGAGAAAGACAGATAGTTTCTTCACAAGTAGCCAATTTGAAAAAAATATGTTCCTATCTCAGTTTTCGCAATATCGTGAGTTATTTTCAGATGTTTTTTCTTTTTATTAAAGAAATTATTCACAATCTGTAGAAAGTGATCAGGTATGGAAAAAACTGAAATTATATCGTTTAACTGATACTCTTTGGATTTCCAAGCCTACCAGCATCGAAAGATTATCGAATTCGGGTAACAGCCAACTTGATGTTTTTCAATAAAATGCAATTCATCTGCGAATTGAGAAACGAATGCCACTTTGTGATACACGGTTGAAAAGAGAATTTCAAGACAAATAAGATAGGCTAGATAAATGTACAGGGTGTCATTCAAAAAAAAGAAGTTGGAGTTACTGCCGATCAAACAGGTAGTTGAAAAAAGTTGTCGTTAGATTCCAATGAAGCGCTATCATTGATTACGTAACTTCTGCAAATTTCAAATTTTTATCTCTTCAAATAAAAAAACAACAGGCTGCTACATGTCTGCTGTGTCACCCGGTATATACAGGGTGAGTCAACAAGATTCCCGTGGTCGATTGCTCCGATGTGAATCACTATTTCGATTTCTTATATTTTTTTTGTCAAACGGACCATTTAAGACTATCTTCCAAAATTATTCTTATTCATACAGGGTGCATCATTGAAGCGTGGCTGCCCAAAGTTGGTCTTTTTTCAAATGAAACACCCAGCATATTTTCATATATTCCGATCCGCTGTTTCATTGGCTGCTCAACGAATTTTTCAATTTCGGATTCCGTTGCGGCGTTGCCGAGTTATCTAAAAAATATCTATTTTGCAGACTTCTTTTTGAAAAATCTCTTATTTCACGTTTCGAAATATTTAGTGGAGATATTTCGGGAACCGATAGTCGAAATGTTGAAGTTAGTTGTGAATATGGTGAATATTGTATAAATTATACAGGATGTTCGGTACAACAATACAAACTTGGCCAATTTCAAACATCAATATTTTGATTTTTTTCAAATGGAACACCCTGTATATTATCATTCATATCAACTCCTTTTTAAAGACTTTTCAATTTTTATTCTTAGTGTCATGTGCCTAAAACAACCCGTTTCAGGGATATTGTGGTTTTTAAAGGAATTGTTCAATGGCAAATCACCAATCTTGCATATTTTTCACCTACACGTTTCTTTACAGAAAATACTGACACTGAATACTACCGCTGAAAAAAATTACTATCGGCATTTGTAAATAGAGGTAACTGTTCGTTGAGTAGCCAATGAAACAGCGGATCGGAATATATGAAAATATACTGGGTGTTTCATTTGAAAAAGACCAACTTTGGTCAGCCACGCTTCAATGATGCACCCTGTATGAATAAGAATAATTTTGGAAGATAGTCTTAAATGGTCCGTTTGGCAAAAAAAATATAAGAAATCGAAATAGTGATTAGCAACGGAGCAATCGACCACGGGAATCTTGTTGACTCACCCTGTATATATATAAAATATATGTGGTTGCAACATAATAATTTATCAGAAAACGCTGTAACCCCAGGAAGATATTCCATAGGATTTTGGTGAACGGTTTTTCGCTGTAAGGTTGGTAATAAATTTTGTTTCTTAAATATTGGAAACACTGATTCAGGAAAATTATAATTGTCATCTGTCAACTTCAACAAATTTTTTATTGAGATTTCAGAATAACCAAAAGAAATCTGGTTTTATAAATTTCCATACATGAGTCGTAGGCACATCACAACTATTATAAGAATGAGAACTGGTCATTGTCGCAGTAACGAACATTTAAGTAGAATAGGTGTCGTAGACAATCGGTATTGTGAGTGTTTAGTCCGATCACCCTGTATATATATTTGGGTAATTTAGGGAATATTTCATTCATTATTTATTTAAACTTCATTATGATGAAAATCATTACTATTCAGTTTTTTGTTATATTCATTTGGCTCGAGGTATCAGGACTCGGCGTTTTTTCTATTCATTTTTATTTTCGCGAATATAAGGTGGTTTACAGGCACACAGATCAGTTCGTAAATGATTTCGGTATCGACAGCAACATACTTTCGGCGAGCAAGAAAATTGTTGCAACCCATCAACTAATGGAATTCGGTAAGTGGCTGTAACCACTCGTTTAATTATTTATTTCTAATCGAACCGAATTCTAGACATGGTCCTTCGAGCCGGATGTGATTAATTGATTAATTAATTCTTTTGAAAATATTACTTAAAGTTAAAAACCTGTTTTGTTTTTTTTTTTGGGTGTTTCCCAAAAAAAGGGTTCATTATTGTTCGATTCTTTGGCTTTTTTGAGATATATAATTGGAATAATTCGTTCAGTGAAGTGGGTAGTAATAGTTCGTTGAGTATATACAGGATGGTGTAATTGGTTTGATTTGGCAATGGACATTAGATTTAGAAAATAGTTGTTGCGAATTACATATTCAAAGCTTGTTTACTTATAATCTCATAAAATATTAGGTGAATTGTGGTTGTTTGATTGGGAATAATATTTTCATTGGTTTCCTTGATCTAATTTAAAACTTAGCTAGTTAATATGAGTACGTTGAAAAAGTATAAAGCTCAAAGGCAACTATGGTATGATCGAATATTGGTACTAGAAGCATTTGCACAGAATTATGTGCAAAATCCAGGTTTGGAAAACCAGTACAGGGTGAGATATGATGACTTGTCGGAAATTAGGGAAAGATTTCAAAATTATCATGAGCGAATTATTGAAGCAAATTCAACTAATGAAAATGCAGATTCGGAAGAAGAACTAAGTATTGTCATGAAATTCGATGAGTTGGTCTATTCAATCAAATCAATATATTGTAACAAAGTACAGAAATATACAGGGTGTCAATTTGAAAACTTCCCACCCTTAATATCTTCCTTCCAGTAAACAATATGAGTAATCGAAAAAACAGGTCAATTTTATTGTCAAGGGGGACACTTTCAAGGACTATTTGTAGCCCTCGTGGTTCAACCCCCTAGGAGGGGTAGATGTTACCCTTAGAATTTTAAATGGGAAGGGGGGTCAAGTGGCACATCATTTTGATGGGCGTTCAATTCTTGTTCCAATGGTACCCTGACTTATTATTTTTTGATGAGCATTTTCCGAAAAATTGCGTTCTAAACTAACAGAAGTAATTATTAGAACGCCTATACTGAGATGCATGGTTTGGCCAGAACTGGTTAGAATATTAGGTGGTACCGTTCCAACCCTGTATTAGGGGTAACATTAGCCATTAGCTCCAAACACTTTACATAAAAAAGTAGTCTAATAGTAAAACGTAGATGGTAGTAAAGTTGTGTTTATTAAATGCTGAATTTTTAAGTGTCATCGCAGAAATTGTACAGATAGCCTTCCTTTTTTGCTACTTCTGCTGTAAAAAGTTTCTGTTTTCCGGCAAAAAATTGGTTAGCAAATTTGAACTATGTGGTAGTATTGTGAATACCGTTGTACCTGTTGGGCTGTTTAGGAATTACTTTAATAAGTGTATAAAAGTGTAAAAATGGTTTACATTCTTCAAGGCAGAATTGAAATGATTGTAATTTATGGCGAAGTTGGAAAGTGCGCACGAAGGGCGGCATGTCTTTTTAACGAAAGACATCCAAATTGTAATGTGAGTCACCGGTATGTGCTTGATTTGGTGAATAAGTTTTACGAAACTGGTTCAGTGACAAATAAAAAAAGAAATAACCCCAGAGTACTAAATGAAGCAGCTCAAATTGAAGTTTTGGGAACATTTGCTGCAGAGCCCACGAGCTCCTTACGATCAGTATCAGAACAGACGGGAATGTCACGCGAGACTATAAGAAAAGCATTGAAAATGCATAAATTTCATCCATATAAAATGCAGATTCTTCAAGAGCTCCACGAGGATGATTATGATAGAAGAATAGAGTTTTGTGAAATCATGTCTCATCGAGTCAATACCATCCCTAATCTTCTGTTAAACATCTGTTTCAGCGATGAGTGTTCATTTTTTCTGAATGGCAAAGTTAATAGACAAAATTATCGCTATTGGAGTGACGAAAACCCACATATTTTTCGGGAAGGGCATACACAACACCCACAAAAAGTTAATGTTTGGGCTGGTATTCTTGGAAATGCCATTCTTGGTCCATTATTTCTGGAAGAAAACTTGATTGGCAATCTGTACCTTGATATGCTTGAAGAGACTATCGATCCTCTTATAACTCACGAGCTAGAAACTCAAATTGATGCAGAAGGTAATGAACTTTTGCAGGAGGATCTGTTACAGTTCCAGCAGGACGGTGCTCCACCTCATTATTTTCTTTCCGTCCGACAGTGGTTAAACGAGAGATTTCCGGGTAGATGGATTGGCAGAAGGGGAGCAGTTGAATGGCCTCCGAGATCACCGGATTTAACACCCTTAGATTTCTTTCTTTGGGGGCATCTTAAATCCGTTGTTTATAAAACCAACCTTCTGATATTGACGAACTTAAAAGACGAATTACAGCAGCATGCCGGTCAATTCCTAGTGAAGTTTTCCGTAATGTTAGAGGGGAGTTCGAAAACAGACTGTATTACTGTTTAGAGCAAAATGGACAACATTTCGAACAGCTAATAAGATAAGCGTAAGTAGATTTTATGTTGGAAATGTCTTTCTCGCAAATTAAATTTTATTGTGTAGAAGGAAAATAACCACCAAATAAAAAATCCCATGCGTTATAAATTTATTCCTGTCATTCAAGGGTTGGAGCGGTGCCACCTACTCTTCTAACCATTTTTATTAAAGGGAGTCAATACAATAATGCATCTTAGTATAGGCGTTCTAATAATTACTTCTGTTAGTTTAGAACGCAATTTTTCGGAAAATGCTCATCACAAAATAATTAGTCAGGGTACCATTGGAACAAGAATTGAACGCCCATCAAAATGATGTGCCACTTCACCCCCCTTCCCATTTAAAATTCTAAGGGTAACATCTACCCCTCCTAGGGGGTTGAACCACGAGGGCTACAAATAGTCCGTGAAAGTGTCCCCTTTGACAATAAAATTGACCTGTTTTTTCGATTACTCATATTGTTTACTGGAAGGAAGATATTAAGGGTGGGAAGTTTTCAAATTGACACCCTGTATATATATATATATATATACTCTATTTTCACTTATATATATATATATATATATGCTGAATACTTGTTTCAAGGAGCAATAAATGTTCCAGTGACTGTAAACAGTCGAAAACAATCCTTTACGAACTCACTATACCTTTGTATAGATTGTATGGCATATGTCCGACAGAAAACAACTACTTCTCTGGCTAATACCTCGACAGATATTGAATTATATCTGTCAGACATATGTGCAAAGATACTTACTTTGAAGGAACAACTTTGCAAGAACTCTCAGAGACAGACAGCAGGACACCGCCTGATCCAAACAAGGAACCAACTGCAGACCGGTTTCGGGATGAAGTCCCTCATCAGTGCAGTCCTGGTTATCATGGTTGTATACACGCGGGGGCCCGGTGCCCGTCATCGTTCGCCGGGATGAACACTGCAATCGCTTACAGGATTCACCACGGCAACAGATTAGAGAGCGCTCCAGAAGGACATTTCGGATACGAAATGGTATATGCTGAATACTTGTTTCATGGAGCAATAAATGTTCCAGTGACTGTAAAACAGTCGAAAACAATCCTTTAGGAACTCACTATACCTTTGTATAGATTGTATGGCATATGTCCGACAGAAAACAACTACTTCTCTGGCTAATACCTCGACAGATATTGAATTATATCTGTCAGACATATGTGCAAAGATCCTCACTTTGAAGGAACAACCTTGCAAGAACTCTCAGAGACAGACAGCAGGACACCGCCTGATCCAAACAAGGAACCAACTGCAGACTGGTTTCGGGATGAAGTCCCTCATCAGTGCAGTCCTGGTTATCACGGTTGTATATATATATTTCTGTACTTTGTTACAATATATTGATTTGATTGAATAGACCAACTCATCGAATTTCATGACAATACTTAGTTCTTCTTCCGAATCTGCATTTTCATTAGTTGAATTTGCTTCAATAATTCGCTCATGATAATTTTGAAATCCTTCTCTAATTTCCGACAACTCATCATATCTCACCCTGAACTGGTTTTCCAAACCTGGATTTTGCACAAAATTCTGTGCAAATGCTTCTAGTACCAATATTCGATCATACCATAGTTGCCTTTGAGCTTACTTTTTCAACGTACTCATATTAACTAGCTAAGTTTTAAATTAGATCAAGGAAACCAATGAAAATATTATTCCCAATCAAACAACCACAATTCACCTAATATTTTATGAGATTATATGTAAACAAGCTTTGAATATGTAATTCGCAACAACTATTTTCTAAATCTAATGTCCATTGCCAAATCAAACCAATTACACCACCCTGTATATACTCAACGAACTATTACTACCCACTTCACTGAACGAATCTGAAGTGAGTGCTTTTATTCCAATTATATATCTCAAAAAAGCCAAAGAATCGAACAATAATGAACCCTTTTTTTGGGAGCAAACACCCAAAAAAAAACAAAACAGGTTTTTAACTTTATCAACGAAACTGAATTCCACAAATGAAACAAATCAAAAGGATAATAGCAAGCTTATAAATTGCTAAGTCATATAATCCCGAAAATGTCCGTAGACCGAATTAAGTAATATTTTCAAACGAATTAATTAATCAATTAATCACATTTGGCTCGAGAAGGACCATTACACCACCCTGTTCAAAAGACAAAGTGGTGGCTTTGAGGATCTCAATCATATTTTTCTAGAATGCCCTATCAATAAACTTCCCAATGTAGACTTCTACTTTTCTTTAGTGAATAAGGGCATGCATACCCCATATCATTTTTCAGAAGTTCTCAGAAATATGACTTTTGCAATACTTAAGCTAATAATGCAATTTATAGATTATAATCAGATCAAGCTGTGAATAACAAGATACGAAGCACATCCATCTAAATCATCCTAGCTTTTAAAATATCTACTCATCCCACCCTTTGTTTGTGTTGTGTCATATGTTCGACCTACTAACACATTTCCAGCACGAGACCAAGTGTATACGAAAGAGAAGAACACTCAAACACACACACACACCTCCATAAGCACGGCAGTAAAATTATTGGGAGTACCAAGAATTAGGGTTGCAACATGATTCAGCAATCAGACACGTTTGCAACCCCTGGAAGTGAGCTGGTCAATTGCGCCGAGTAGGAAGCAACGACCAAGAAACGCAGAGAGAGAGAAACTGAAAGTTGGAATATTCGCAAAAACCAACGAGTTCTTATTGAAGTTGGCAAAAACGCGCAAAGGGTGCGACACCTACAGTCCAAAATATATACTTCGAGGGTGGGGAAAACAAACCAAGTCAACATGTGATTTGAGTAGCAACTAATTAACATTTTCTTGGTTTTCAAAACAACTTGCCGAAGTTTAATGCACCAAAATACTTCTCAAGATTCGAAACATGTTTAACTTGACACAAAATAATACGTCCGCTTTCAATGCATGTTCGCGTTTCACTATCGGCCGATTTCTATCGCCAATATATTTGGATATGTCCTCTAAATTGATCTCTCAACAAGTAACATCCTTCAAAATTTACCTTTATCGCTTAAAGTTCAAAAAAGAAATGATGATTTATTTATCATTGAATCAAATGGGGGTTCACATTGTTTTCCCCATTCCATTGACAAGTTTGACAGATACTGCAGCGCCAACTATCGGAAAATTTTCCCCGAATAATGAAAAATTGACCGAATCAGATATTCTCGGTTTTTAGAAAAACATCGATATATTTATGCATTGCCCTGAGTTCACAAATTTTTCTACTCATAGATCACATGATCTATGAAGTAGAACAATACGGAAAACTGAAAAAAAATTGTGTTCCTATTCAACTACAGGACTTGAGAAAAATCAGTATTTGGGACTAAAGTAAAAAAAAGAACTTGAAGTTTTATTGAAAAATGGAAGCGTTTGAAAATGATGAAATCGTTGAGAAGAACATATATTTGGTGGATTTCCCCTTCATTTGCCGAATATGTTTGGTGCGATGTGATTCGCGGTTATTCGAGGAGGAAGATAATTTGTTCGATCTATTCCTTAACTATTACCAAGATTGATGTAAGACGCTATATTTCTTTACTTTCATCTTCATTGAGTTCTTCAGAACATTTTCGAAGTGTCTCAACACGCTGAGCACTATTAACAAAACTTAGCAGAAAAGTAGATTCACTGCTTATTTATGGAGAATTCAAATGCAGCTTGCTTATTTATAATAGTTAAAATAATAAATCTTCATTTAATTCAATCATATCATAAAAATACCTAAGTTATCATAACCTGTGATAGAAGTCCATTGTATTTTGAAGTGGAGTAGTATTATATTACGAAGTAGACAAAGTCATCTCCACAATTTAATATCGTAAATTGTTTAGTTAGGTGGGTGAGGGTAAGTTTATGGAGATTCTCTCGAAACGAAAAGAAAAGTGGTGTTATGTATAGTTTTATCTCCTGAACACGAATCCGAGAGAAGTTCGTGGGAGTTAAAGGAACATAAAAACAATATCAAAAGGATTAAAATAATGCACTTCTCTGACATCATTGACAGGGCTGATAATAAATCGACAAACATGGAGAATTAAGTATACTCAATCTGTGTTTTATACAAGGTGTGTTTCCAAATGAATTCAAGAAGGCTCTGGTGATTCCTCTCTTTAAAATAGGAAATCGACAGGATGTTGATAACTATAGACAAGTTTCTCTACTTACCTCACCATCTGAACTTTTTGAAAAAATCATTGTGAATAGGATGGTCGGTTATTTGGTAATGAACCATCTTCTATGTACTAACCAACATGGTTTCAGAATAGAGCATTCCATTGAAACAGCTACCTGTCACTTGCTAAATCATCTATATACTGAAATAGATGCTAACAAATTTGTTATATCACTATTCTTTGACCTATCAAAAGCTTTTGATTTAGTGTCCTTAGAATTTCTAACTGAAAAAAGAGGCTACATTTTCCAAATAACCTTCTAAACTGGATCAAATCGTATATGGAAGGGCGTTCTATGGCAGTTAAGTGATCAGTCTTTCATGAAATAAGATTGGGAGTTCCACAGGGTTCGGTATTGGGACCGTTATTATTTCTTTTGTTTGCAAATGACTTGCCAGAACACATGAATGATGTCACATTACAATGTTTGCCGATGATACCACCATAACAGTAACTGATAAAAATGAATTAAATGTGATCTCGAAAGCGAATTCAGTAATACGTAGTTTTTCTTCCTGGTGTGAAGATAATCGCTTAGTGTTAAACACAAATAAGTCAGTATTTACGAGTTTCCACTACAGAAAAGATCAGCTAGCAGATAAGACATGCTTAGGTAATGCTATACATATAGGTACTGATATTAAATTTTTAGGCACGTTGCTAGATCCCAGCTTTACTTGGGAACTACAAATTCAGAGTGTTTGCATTAAATTAAATAACGCATTTTACGCTATAAAACAATTAACAAAGTGTGTGACTAGGTAAAGCCTGTTAAATGTTTATTATGCAATGGTTTTCTCTCATATTTCCCTCAATATCATGTCTTGGGGATGTGGGAAAGATTTCCGAAGGGTGTTTATATAGCTCAGAAACGCATCATATTTGGTTTGCATTTCAGGGACAGCTGTAAATTTTAGCTGCTCTCTCAATTTATATTCTGAAGTGTGTTAGTTATGTAAGGAAAAATGTGAATTCTTTGCAAACTCTTCACACATGTACAAGACTCGAAATGGTGGGTTGTTGAAGGTTCCCTCACACAAAACATCTAAATTCAAGGAATCTCCTCTGTACAAAGCGATAACTCTGTACTTACAATAAATTGCCAAACTCTGTTCTGATCAAGCTTTTCACAATAAGGATAAGGAGTTTTTTATACAAAATTGTTTTTATAGTAGGTAAAGAAGAACATCTGAATTTTTGAATATGTAATAAGTTCTTCAAAATCGTATGTATTGAAGTTTTATGTCTTGATGTTGTTAGTATCGAAAATGTTATTGTTTGTGCATATACTTTTATTATTTTTCCTGTGATTAATTTTTGACTTACCACATGTACTCTTGTACAAAAAACGGTCAATAAAGATATTCTATTCTATCTTCTTACACACTTTGAGTTATGACCATTTGAATCACCATTTTCAAACACGATTTTTTCGGTAAAAAATCACACAAAATGCCTCCTTCTTTTTTCATTCCCTAATCAACTCTTATTTCACAATTACAAGCACCAAAACCAAATGTTTTACCGAAAAAAACAACCTTCTGACCACTATACTTAACCTCACTATTCATTAGCGTTCATTCTAGTTCTAGAGGTGTTGGAAGGGTTGTGTATACTTTGCAAGAAGGTTGATTTTTGTGTAAAACGTTTGGTTTTGGTGCTTGTTATTGTGAAATATGAGTTGATTAGGGTCTCAAAAACTGTCACAAAAAGAATGAGGAGTTTTGGAATGGAATCGAGCATGAATATGCCAAAATGTATCCCCCTGTATATCATTTTTGACATAAATGTGTTTATTTTTACTGAAATTCATTCTTAAAAATCACATGTGTTTATCACATGTTTCCATAGCTAGTCCAGGTACTCAAATTCAATATTCCTGAAAAAAAAAACTGTAATTAACATAACGCATATTTATTAAAACATAAAGCAATGTATCAAATAATACTGTCGCAACTCAGAACTCGCTTGGCTTTTCGAGAGGATTTTTAGCTATAATTCACCCAACCTACATTCATCCAAATAATGAAAGAACTCATTTTTTTTTAAACAAATTGCTATTTATTGAAACAACAAAATTGAAATGAAAGAATGAAGCTGCTACACTAGCAGGACAAAAACTTACCAAATGAATTATGAACAAATATATAAATATAAATATTACTTACAATGTGCTGGTGACCAGCAGAGCCAGAGATGGGGAGATGCCAAACATTTTAGATAATAATTAATTTTACGCTGACTTCACTCAGTAACGAGTGACTAGTGATAAGAATGAAATCATGAATGAATCTTGACCTGCCCAAAAGGGGTATTTATAGAGAAACAACATGATGAGCTTGTATTTTTCGTCAGGTCGCTGCACGGCATAAAAGTGCTTACCTTCTCTGTGCAGGTCTGTGAATTTCGAGCTAGTTTATATTTCTGTATCCGGTAATAGGGAATATGCATATTTTTTTTTATTTGTTTGATCAATTTTTTACTTCGTTACAACATAGTAAAAAATATAAATACGGTTGAAAGTCTTGGAATTAATTTTTAAAATAATATATAAAATACCGAATGAATTTGACCTGTTTGAACGCCCCCATTTTCGCGCGCTGTGGATGACGTCACATGGCTCGATCAGTGTTGTTTTTCTTCAGTGTCGTTCGTTGAGACATACTCTAATTGCTCTACTTGCTTGAAGTTGATATTTTATAAAAGAGTAAGACAAATGCAGTACAAGTGTTAACGAGAGAGATGAACATATGTGAAAGTGATCTCGATCAACCAGAGCAGTCTTCAATGAACAAGCCTTTCTATAGTTATGGCCATTGACACTATTGACAGTTATTAATTAGGTTAAAGATTTGCAGTTTTAATCGCTATTACGATAATGGAAAATGCTAAAAAACCATTTTATAGGTATTGTCTAGTACCGGAATGCCAAAACACAATTATAGGTACACCAAATAAAGTATTTTTTTTCTGTTCCAAGAGATGCGAAAATACGTAAACAATGGTGTGAGGTTATGACAAGAAGCGAAGTATCTCCAATATCACATTTACATTGTTGTGAAGATCATTTCAATGTGAGTACATTGTATTTCGATAGTTAACATGAAGTGAATTGATCAGAAGTAAGTTTTGTATGCATAAATGTTTTGTATATCAAACGGGAGATAACTCTGTTTATACCTGCCTCACCTAAATTACAAAAGGAAAACTATCATTTGATAAACTATTACTACTTATCAGTTCAGGTATTGTCGGATTGTGCTTTGACAAAACCACTTTCAGTCATTGCTCTTGATAATTTAATTGTCACTAGACCAAAATCGCACTATGTAATGGAAAACACTACAAATATATTAATAAAAACAAATTTTCTATGAAAAAGGTAAATGTCATAACGTGCCATGTGACGTCATTCTTCGTTTCGACCAATGGTGATGCGTTTCGCAAATTTGAATTCCGCGCGCTTATTATGCACTTTTTGATTAAAGTTTAATGGAGTTAAATACAAACTAAATGATAAACTAATGGTGTAAGTGTAATGTCAATACAATAAAGTATCGGTGGTAAAAAAATCAAGTAAATTTAAATCACTTGCATATTCCCTATTGTATCAATTTTGATGTCTATGAACTTGAAGAATTGAACTATGGAATTATGAATACAGAGTGTTTTGATTTTAAAATTTAGAAGTTGAGGTTGAGGGATCTTGAAACTTTGAATTTGCTTAAATAGATTTGGCTTATTTTATGATTCTTTCACATACTTGACACTACACCATATTGTGCAATTAGATATCGATAAAACTTCACATACTTATATATTTATGTGTAAGTGGAATACAAAACTGGAAATACTCCCAACTAAAATACTATGTACTTTCCACTTCATTCAACATCTTTTTGTCCAATTTTTTTTAAATTACAGGATTAATAGATCAATTAATTGATTTCAATATTTGTTGCTTACTTGAAGTCCTGCAGATCCGAAAAAAAGAAAAATCCTAATTGCTCTGATATCAACTCCCAATAATATCCCTAAGTCATAATTTTAATCATTTTCTGGATTCTTCCTTCTACCCCTTCCTCCGTCTCTATCTGATGCTTTTCGTAAAAATAATCTGGTGGTATCTTCCATCTGTTGTTGAGTGGTATTTTCAGATAATGGGTTCTCCTCCTGAAACTAAAATCAAAATAGTAATCACCCATTTCCACAACAAAAAATGGTAGAATAATCAAATTAGGAAATTATTTCAATATCATATCGTTGATTGAACAAACATACAGCTAAATATTCATAAAATATGCGAGTATACAATGGCAATACCTGACTTAACCTGACAAAATTACGCTTACCCAATAAGTTTTATTATATTGGTCTGAACTGAAGTTATTTTCTTTATTTCTTCTTGTCCAAATGTTACTGACCGCCAAGTCATTTGTATTTGGTTTAAAATCCTCCCTATAGTGTCAACTGAATCTTTTCTACAAACTTCAAAAAGTTACACTGAAATAAATAATCCTAAAAATAATTTGGTACCAAATTCATACATTGTACAAAAAAAGGTAGCAATTATGTTGATGGTAATATCTTACCATGAAGGCAAACTTCTTGTTGTCCAGCTGAGAATGAGTTCTTGTTTTATAGAAAATCTCCCAGAAGTTATATACTCATTTCTACATTAGAGTCAAACTTTGTATGACATCACCAGTATTTTCAACTTTGGTGAGTAGCAGTAAACCTGAAAAGCAAAAGCAACTATTATAATAGTATGAGAGCTAGCAACGTCGGAAAAACAAGAATTTCAGTAAGGCCAGTCTATAGATATGTTACCTCTCTCTTTCTCCCGGACGTCATACGGGCCATCTGGCTGGCGGTAGAGGTTGCGTTCATCAGTGCGCATCGTTCCTATACAGGTAAAATATTTATTTTTCAAAATAATTCAAGAAGGTTTCTTTTCTTATTATTATTTTAATTGAACTCTTTGACACGTGAATTAATTATTGCCAGATATTTTTATCGTTGTTTAAACTGTGCCAGACGCTAATTTTGATTAAAAAATAACTTATTTTTTCAAAATATTTTAATATGACTGAAATTTTTATATGATGTTTTCAAAGTATCTACAAACCCAAAATTAATTTGCTAAACAAACACCTAAGGGAAAAAATAATTTGGTTGTTAAACTTCCAGCTAGACTGATTTGAAAGTGAAAAGTGATGTGGTATTATTATGAGAACAAAATGTACCACATTGTACTCTGAGAATCATCACCAACTTCAGTTTTAACATGATTCCACAGACAGAACATGATCCATTGTGAGGCTTATGCGCAGGCGCATCAGCCGGCCAAAGCTACAAATGGCTGTTGTGGTTTATCTCGCTTGCGCAACTAGCGCCTGACTGACTTTACTCTTCTAACATGCCCAATCATTTTTCACTTTCAAATCGGTCAAGCTGGAGGTTAAACAACCGAATTATTGTTTGGCAAATTAAATTTGGGTTTGTAGATACTTAAAAAACATCATACAGCGTGTCTCACGGTCGATGGTAGGTTAGACGTTTATGGTAAACGCAAAGCAGGATTTCCCTGAAAATTTCACATCTTACATTTTGTTACCTGATCTATCGATCTAAAATATTTTCAGCTTTGCGGCGTTGCCACGTCTATAAAAAAAAACTAGCAACTTTATTTTTTTAAATAGAACACCCCGTATATTAACTCATTTTTTGAATCGCTCTTTCATTATAATACTTTTTTGTTAATAATGTCCTATACCTATCTCTATCTGTTTTCGAAATAAAAAATAATTTGTGTTAAATATGGTCCAAAACATAGCCATAATTGAACTTTAGTACATCAGTACTCTCAATTTATGAAAAGTTGATATTTTGATTATAGGTTGGACAAATTCGAAGTATTTACTTAACACCAAGAAATCGACTTCATATCATACAGGGCGTGCTAAAATTACTGTTATTTCCATAATGCATAAAAGTGGTCAAAAGCTCATTTTTTCAAATGAAACCCCCTGTATATTACCCGATAAATTGAAAGATGATGAAAAATGCTTCAAGATGATATATCATGTTCCTATACCTAAATCATCAACTTTTCTTAATAAAGCCGTTTTTCTGGAAAAATAGTTATTTATGATACCTACAAGTAATGGAAGTGGTATTTTATTTTGTGAGTGGGGAATATTGCGAAACGAACATCAGCGAGTGGAGCAAATCCATGTATCATACACATTTTTGTGTACAACAGTTACAGCTAGTAATAAAAAAAAACAAAAAAATGAATGAGGTCCATGGGATTCAAACACACGATCATTGGATTACAAGGCAGATGCTTCAACTACATACAACAGGGCACATGTTTATTTAAATGTTATTATTGGTTATTCATAAAGGACTTTCTACAGTTGAATTGAATAGTAGGTACTTCGTCAATTACTTCACAGTGAATAAATATTACCAATTGCACAAACTGCCAAATACATGTGTGAACTTTTCTAAATAATTCTTTCTAAGTAGATGTTCTGATTGTTTCTATTAAAGATATTTTTAATGACAGTTCGGACAGTTGTATAAAATATTTAAAGAATTTGATTTTAGGTGGCCGTGGAAGTATCAAGCTTATTATTATTATTATTATTATTATTATTATTATTAACTAATGGTTATTGACGGTGTTTTAAAAAATCGCCAAAAATGAATGCTATTGACTATTCAAACGAAGTTCTTATGAAATTATTTATTATACACTGGCAGTGTGATCAAATCATTGCCAGAACTTGCAGAAAATTCAACCAAATGTATCCTGAATTAACACCAATGAACGAGAGGAAGTTTGTAAGATTACAAAATAATTTCCTTAACTATGGCTCAAAGTTAAAAGCGCCTTCAACATTACCAAAACCTGTTACTTTAAATGAAGAAAATACTGTTAACGTCTTGGCATATTTTTATGCATATCCAGAAGCTTCCGTTCGCAGTGCAGAAAAAGATTTGGGTTTATCACATGCTTCAGTACAACGAATTTTGGAAAATCACGAAATGCATCCGTATAAATTTACCAAAGTTCAAGCTCTCAAAGTAGAAGACTTTGAACGCAGAGTGCATTTTTGCGAATCCCTTCTAATACATATACAGGAAGATCGGGAATTTTTGTCAAAAATAATTTGGAGCGACGAATCAAAATTTACGAGGGATGGCATTTTTATTAGGAGGAATAAACATTTTTGGGCTGATCATAATCCTCATGTGACAAAAGAAATGGGTTTTCATAAAAATTTTTCTTGAATGTGTTTTGTATTTTGAAGAAAAATAAAATTAGCTTTTTTATTTATGAAGACACACTGAATGCAGAGAGATATCTTCATATTTTAAGGACGACTGTTACCGATTTCCTTGAAAACTTGCCTTTAGAGGAATATAGGAATTCGTGGTTTCAACTGGACGGAGCGCCAGCTCATTGCAGCTCATTGCAGGAAGTTTCCGGGAAACGTCACCAAATGTTTGACGATCGTTGGTTTAGGCGTTTAGGGCCGTTGGATTGGCCACAGAGATCACCCGATCTCACGCCACTTGACTTTTTTTTATGGGGTGTTTTAAAAGAAAGGGTGTACAGTACTACAGTGCCTACCAAAGAAGAACTGCGACGGCGAATAGTGCGGTGTATTGAAGATCTAGATCCCCATGAAATTGAAAAAGCAACGACAAGTCGCGTACAAAAGAATATTTTAAAATGTTTAGAATGTAATGGACAACATTTCCAGCATCTATTGTAAAAATGTGATATTTTGTTTACAATTTTGTTATTTTGAATCCTCCTAATTCTGTTTTTTTCTGTACTTTCACATGTTATATTCCAGAAAATCGTACTTTTTACCTAGAAATGCCTGGTTTTTGGACAGTTGTTCCCTGGAAACTTTCAGCCATAGTTAAGAAAATTATTTTGTAATCTTACATACTTCCTCTCGTTCATTGGTGTTCAGGATACATTTGGTTGAAATTTCTGCAAGTTCTGGCAATGATTTGATCACACTGTCCGTGTATAATAAATAATTTCATAAGAACTTTGTTTGAATAATCGATATTTGCATTCACTTTGGAAGATAATTTGAAATACCGCCGATAACTATTCGTAAATTACTTATAAAAGTTACCGAACTGTTATAAGCTTGACAAATCCACTGTTACCTAAAACCAAATTCTTAAAAAGCAATTTTATTAAGAAAAGTTGATGATTTAGGTATAGGGACGTGATATATCATCTTGAAGCATTTTTCATCATCTTTCAATTTATCGAGTAATATACAGGGAGTTTCATTTGAAAAAATGAACTTTTGAACACTTTTATGCATTATGGAAATAACAGTAATTTTAGCACGCCCTGTATGATATGGAGTCGATTTCTTGGTGTTAAGTAAATACTTCGAATTTGTCCAACCTATAATCAAAATATCAACTTTTCATGAATTGAGAGTACTGATGTACTAAAGTTCAATTAGGGCTATGTTTTGGACCATATTTAACACAAATTATTTTTTATTTCGAAAACAGATAGAGATAGGTATAGGACATTATTAACAAAAAAGTATAATAATGAAAGAGCGATTCAAAAAATGAGTTAATATACGGGCTGTTCTATTTAAAAAAATAAAGTTGCTAGTTTTTTTTTATAGACGTGACAACGCCGCAAAGCTGAAAATATTTTAGATCGATAGATCAGGTAACAAAATGTAAGATGTGAAATTTTCAGGGAAATCCTGCTTTGCGTTTATCATAAACGTCTAACCTACCATCGACCGTGAGACACGCTGTATATAAATTTCAGCCATACTAAAATATTTTGAATTCTATTTTGTATATTATTCAATTTTTTTCTTTATTTTGTTATTGGCGTCTGGCACAGTTTAAACAACGATAAAAATATCTGGCAATAATGTATTCATGTATCAAAAAGTTAAATGAAACTAATAAAAAAAAGAAACCTTCTTAAAAAATCAATATATTACCTGTAAAGGACAGGTACGATGCGCAGTGATGAACGCAACCTCTACCGCCAGCCAGATGGCCCGTATTACGTCCGGGAGAGTGAGAGAGATAACATTTCTAAAAACTGGCTGACCTGAAATGCTCTCTCGAAAACGTTGCTAGCTCTTAGACTATAAACTAGGTAACTACTCAACTAAATTCGACAATTCACAACACAGGTATTTTACAGTTATAAAATCTCAATAGTGCGAAAAATTCTTTTGAATATTTCGTTTTCTCTTTACTACTCAATCGCAGGTAAATTTTTCTGAATAACAATCATTTATGAAACCATACTGTATTCAGAAATTTGAAGATAATAATTTTTGTCATGATGCAGAAAACTATATACATATTACTTCTTCATATGATAGGTTATGCTTGTGCGACATATCGGAAAGTATTAAACAATGCGAATTATTATTTCGACAAGAAAAAAATAAAACGAAATGCTTATATTGAAAAATCATACGAAGCTAACCGTGGGATTTTTCCCCGAATTTTTTGTACTGGAATGATTCTTGGAGAGACAGTGAATAAGACCTTTTGCACAAAATATTTTGCCGGGCAAGATTTTACCTCATATGGCCCCTCCAAAATGTATTAAAAAACGACGAAACGCCAACTTTGAAAAATCATACGAAGCTAACCATGGATTTTTCTGCGAATGTTGTGCTGGAAGGATTCTTAGAGAAGCAGTCAATAGACCTAATGCACGAAATATTTTGTCGGGCCGGATTTTACCTCGTACGGCCCTTTCAGAATGTGAAAAAAATGACGAAAAGCGCCGTATTAGTTCATATAAATTCTAACCAAATCTGTTCTAGGATATTCATGATATTTCATAATCACCGTTTTTTTTTTTTTAATTTCAACGCAATGTATATCAGAAACGAAGCAACTCTGGACATATGCTCATAGTAATCTTTCTTCGTAAAATGACCAAACGAATCACCCCTGCAGTTAGGAAACACCCTGTATATACTAAGTGACTCAAATATAATCAGCTTCCCGAAAACAGTATAGTTAATTTCAATGTTACAGTTAGGCATTTAATCTTCGTATCACGACTACCTAGTCCAAAGTCCAACAAAAAAATTCTAGTTGTTTTGGTTATGTTTGATTTGAAATATTAAAGACTATTGTAGTAAATTTAAAGTCTAAATGGTTTTGATCAATGTATTTCACACTCATACTATAATCAACCGGTGTGAAGTTATCCACATCCACAAGATACACGGAGAAAAAAATATCGATTTTTTTTAATTTCTACACTGGACTCTTTGTGTAACTCTAATCATTGAATATGCTTTTCCCGGCGGTCATCTCAGTAGAAAAAACCACGGTGCCTCGGTTTTCCAAACAGTCTCAAAGGGGGAAAATCGGGTTGAAAATCATAAAAAAACTATATTTCAGAAAGTTGAATTTGTACACCTTCCATTTTCGAATATGTTGTTTCTCGTGGTCGAATTGACTAGAAAAATGCTATGCCTGAGTTTTTCAGACTGTCTAAGGTGGTGGAAATGGGATTAAAACTTTGAAAATCTATAATTCCGAAAGTTGTCTTTATACGCTATTTAAATTCAAGTATGTTGTTTCTTGTGGTCGAATTGACTAGAAAAATGCTATGCCTGAGTTTTTCAGGCCGTCTAAGAGGGTGGAAGTGGGGTTGTAAATCATAAAAAACTATATTTCGGAAAGTTGACTTTGTTCACCTTCCATTTTCGAATATGTTGTTTCTGGTGGTCGAATTGACTAGAAAAATGCTACTTCTGAGTTTTTCAGGCCGTCTAAGGGTGTGGAAATGGGGTTGAAACCTTAAAAAAACTATTTTTCGGAAAGTTGACTTTGTAAACCTTCCATTTTCGAATGTGTTGTTTCTCGTGGTCGAATTGACTAGAAAAATGGTACGTCTGAGTTTTTCAGGTCGTCTAAGGGGGTGGAAATAGGGTTGAAAACCTTTAAAAAACTATATTTCGGAAAGTTGACTTTGTACACCTTCCATTTTCAAAAATATTGTTTCTTGTTATCGAAGTGGGAAAATTTGTTATTTAACGTTTTTTCAGGTCGTGTATGTGGTGTAAATGGGCCAAAAACCCTGAAACTTTGTTTTTTCGCAAATCGGCTCATTAACTTTTCCGAAAACGAGGTTGATGAAAAACTTTTAGTTTCTCCCTTTCAATGAATCGTATCATAAAGAAAAATTTCATTTAGATCATTCAGAGGGAAATACATTTGTGAATAAGAAACTTCAACTCAGCTAAATATTTTAATGTAAAATAACAAACATATTTCTTTTAAAAATAAATAAACTCCACATGAAAACTCAAAATCTCTCCTTAAGGGTAAACAAAATTAAATACAGATATTTGAAAACAATTCAAATTGTAGTGGTTATCACAGCCATTCAACACCAATTCCTACCTACTTTCCCTCGTCTCCCAGAATTGTGGGAACCACATAAGAAAAAATCACTTCATGTTTATATTTACAGTCCCAACAGTTATATATTTCATGTAATGATATTAAATTCGAAGGTATAGTGAGAAAACCCCCAAAATGCAATAAAACAATTTTTTACTGTCAGTGTGATTGGAACCTCTTGCGTTTTTTCAATTATCGAACTATAGCTCTGATCAAGATGCTTTTTTCATTGGCACGTGGTTGCAAACATATGTGAAAATGAAAGCTGTACAAAGTCAACTTTACGAATTATAAGTTTTCAACCCCATTTCCACCCCCTTAGACGGTCTGAAAAACTCAGACATAGCATTTTTCTAGTCAATTTGACCACGAGAAACAACATATTCGAAAATGGAAGATGTACAAATTCAACTTTCCGAAATATAGTTTTTTTAAGGATATCAACCCTATTTCCACTCCCTTAGACGGCCTGATAAACTTAGGCATAACATTGTTCTAGTCAAAATGGTTAAGGCTTTTCGCGGCCGGAGTTTTCAGTGTCACAATTTTCACTCGGGTTTGAAGGCCGTCGTTTTTTGGAATTTCTTCCTAACATTTCGCTAGCACAAGTGGCTAGCTTCTTCAGAGGCTTATACATCATGAATAATCTCAGATGACTGGAGATTCCGTCTGCGAAAATTGTATTTATTCTGATTCAGGTAGTCTTGTGCGTTAATTACCGTACCCCCTTAGACGGCCTGATAAACTTAGGCATAACCAATTCGACCACGAGAAACAACATATTCGAAAATGGAAGGTGTACAAAGTCAAATTACCGAAATATAGTTTTTTTTTATGGTTTTCCACCCCATTTCCACCCTTTGAGACTGTTTGGAAAACCGAGGCACAATGTTTTTTTCTCTGAGATGACCGCCGTGAAAAGCATATTCAATGATTAGAGGTACACAAAGTCTCCAGTATAGAAATTTAAAAAAAATTATATTTTTTTCTCCGTGTATCTTGTGGATGTGAATAACTTCACACCCGTCTATAATCACTAGTTCATTTATTCAACAATTCATCTGATTTATAAATCACTATTTCATTTAAAACAAGA
Source organism: Chrysolina oricalcia (assembly GCA_944452925.2). Taxonomy (NCBI): domain Eukaryota; kingdom Metazoa; phylum Arthropoda; class Insecta; order Coleoptera; family Chrysomelidae; genus Chrysolina; species Chrysolina oricalcia. Next base: position 32,216,371 of record OX101824.2, read on the forward strand.
CTGTATGTAACGGCATTTAAATAACTATGTGTGAGTGTATCGAGACTGCATCTCCCCGCTTACCGCGATGTTTATATACACGAAGGGAATGTAACCGGAAAGTTCCCGAACCGCTTCCATTCGCATCTAGATGCCGGAAGACGGGAATTCCCGAATATTCTTCGGATTGCAAGCTTGTTTATGAGTAAAGGCGACAGGTCCGCACTCGCCCGTAGCATCGTCACATTGCCCCCTTCTTAGAGATATTTCGTCCCGAAATGTCATCCTTGGAGTGTGTCGATATTTGCAGGATTCCTCATATCTGTATCGTGAAGTTCGATGGAAATGACACTCCACAGTCTTCATGTTCGGTTGTGGAAGAGGGTTACAGCAAATCAAAATCTTTACGCTGCTGGATCTGAATATCGTCTCCAACATACTTCTTATAACTCTCCAATCCAGTTCATCAATACCACAGGATAATTTTGGGATTGTCAAGTCCACCAGAACACTAAATAAAAAGTTACGATTGTTCATTTTCATTTTGTTTTGATTCTACCTCAGATCAATAAGTAAACATAGATAGGCCCGATGCCACGTAATCATCATATTCACCGAACCAAAGACAACTGTGTTTATTTACGTACACCTCTCATCTCTAATGTTTTCAAACATTGACGCCCTGTTGTCAAATTGGTAAAAAAATATGATTTTGGTAAGAACCTACCAATAAATGCATAATCAATCATATTTTATATCCAACTAACAATTATCAATTAAAAAGTTGGTCTACTTTTCACTTTAATTGAACAAGATTTCGCTCTTGTGTGTAACTATTATGTTATGCAGACGACTATGGATTAGTTAGCCTAATGCTCATAGATAACTTAACCTTCTTCTAACCAAATTGTATGACTGCTTTTAGAAAGTTTGATTTATTTTTTGTGAAATTTGGACAAATAAGAAATAGACATAGATTATGCTTTTTAGTTGACCCGTTAACATATGTCTTGCACTTACACACTTACTATTTCTTAATTTCTTTCACAATAGTGAATTTGCTATGCATCAGTGCTTATTTCAAATAAGTTATTTGTTCTTATTTGTAAATTGTTAATTGATACTTTCAACTTAATGATTGTTACGTGATGTTGCATGAATCCACACTATACCTATCTGGAAAATGAAGCAAATCCATAAAATCTACACAAGTGTAGAAGAGAAACAAATTAGTTCTCCTGAAAAAGTTACTTTGTACCTATACCAAATCATTTTACTTGTAAAGAAAAATTATTCCTTATGCCTTGATGAAAACTTTTAATTTAAATTTTTCTCAGAAAGATTAATTTCTCAAGAAAAATGGTGCTTTGTTCAACCTGATATGTTTGTTGTTAATTAATTTCACCAAATAATTAATTAAATGGATAAGTCCAATGGTAAGAAATACACTGAGGGCCCGTTTTTCCTGTTCGAATTAACCTCCGACAACTAACTAAAAGTTTAGAATGTGATACTTCAAACGACATTCAAAGAATGTCGTTCACCATCTAAACTATTAGTTAGTTATCGGGAGATTAATTCGAACATGAAAAACGGGCCCTGAAGAGTGTAGGTTTGGAGTGGGTGGGTCTGTTTCTCCACTGTGATCCCTTAGGGTCTGTTGTGACCGAGGTTGTGGCTCTCAAAAGTGCTACATAAGTACATATTTTGAAATAAAAATTAAGAAACCATTCTATTTAGTCTGTGTTTCAATTTTGAGGCTGGAACATAGTTTTTCAGTAGTTTTTCGATTTATTTAGTTTGAAAAACTTCAATTTTATCAGATTTTCTGATAACTCTAAATTGTTTTCCAAATTGTAAACACTGTCACTTACATACGGTGTCACCTTTCGTGAATTAATTAATTTAGACCATAAATAATGATTTATTTTTGATAGCTAAAAACTTCTAGAATCCAACTATGGAAAGAATGGGATCGTGAATCACAAAACTAATCCGCTATCTTGAATCCCCAAATTTTGATAAAAAGTTATTTGCTGCGACCCCTTAGAGATGTTTTGTTTTGGTTCGAATGTCAAAAACCCGAAACAAAACAGTTTCTGCAAGAATTATCTTCGGTTCAGTGAATATGATGTTTACGTAGCAATGGGGCCTATCTAGGGTTCACTTATTGATCTGAGGATTCTACAATTTCCTGATTCTCTCTTAGACCACTTAGTAATAACATCTGCCAGTTTCTAAGCTCGAAAAAAAGAGAAGGGCTAACAAGATAATATGGAGTCCTATTTTCTGAAAAATCAAAACAATTGATGATATTTCAATTTTCGATTTTTCTCGCTCATTCAAATTACTTTGAAAAAACACATTCTGAACCTTATAGAAACCATATAGAGAGATAAAAATAAAGTTAAATTTCAAATGGAAAAATATTCTTCGTCTCGATTACTGACTTTGGAAGAACTTATTCGCCTAAGGATGGCCAATAATAATAGCCGTCCTCTACCCGCACAGGCTATGCCTTTGGGTATACTTTATGAGGGAGTATTATCATTACGGGGACGAGGCTAGGTTTCACTGAGGTTTACTAGGAGTTTATCAGCGTTTTGGATTTTATAAAGAAGTGTTTTTTCTTTCCTATTCAAATATTTAGGTATCTCTATTACTTCTCGTTCGAGGTGGCTGTGAAATCCTGAAGCAGATCAAGATGTTTAACATCTCCGAATCGTTGTTTCCTTGACTCTGTGCGTGTTCTGTAACTGCCGGTTAGTCCGATTGTCGAAGCTTGCAGTTTCTTTGATGTACCTTTATCCTGATTTCCATGGATCTTTTCGTGGTACCAATATAGAGGATCTCTCGTATCTTTGGCTGAACTGAGACTTTGCTGGATATTCGTCGTTGGTTTGAAAATTGTGTCATTGTGTTTACTCCAAACTTTTCCGATTTTGTATATTACCCAGGGGATATAGCCAAAAGTTTTAAAATTGCTGCTGAGCGCCATCTTCAATATTTTTTTTTAAATAGAACACCCCATATGTTATTCCATTTTCTAAATTTGCTCATAATTCTCAACAGTTTCCTCCAATACACTTTACTCCTAAATTTAATTCTTTTCGAAATATCAACGTTTGAAAGGTGAAATTTTGTTCACTTCAAACCCAACTAGAAACACTAATGTTGCTTTCAATCAAGTTTGCATTGGAGAAAATCGTCGCTGTAACGTCTTGTTTACTGTCGAATTAACTGTAACTGTCAAATAGTCCGTTGACCGCCTCGATCATTTTATGAAAAGTGTGATCGTGGCTAGTAGTTTAGACGATGAATTTGAAGCAGTTTTGATATTTGGAGAAGCTGGAAGAAATTATCATCTAGCAGTCCGTATGTTTAATGATAGATTTCCCGAGAATCCTATTTCGAGGATATATTTGCGCAAACTTTTAAATAAAGCTCCAAGCAACTGGTACGCTGAAAGATGCTCCAAGATCAGGAAGACTGCCTCTTTCAGAAGAAAAAAAGGTAGAAATTGTTGCTGAAATGGTAATCAATCCGACTCAGTCGACGTCTGCAGTTGCTGAAACCTGTGGAGTTAGTTCAAAAAGTGTCCAAAGAGTCATAAAAAAAGAAATGTTTCATCCCTATAAAATGAAAATCGCATGCTCTCGCGGAGGATGATCCAGACCGGAAGGTTGAATTTTGTGATTGGTTAACAAGAACAATTAAAGGAGAACGGAGCTTCCTAAAACTTGTATGTTTCTCAGACGAATGCACGTTTTTTCTTAATGGAAAAGTCAACAAACAGAATGTACGATACTGGAGCGATATTAATCCGCATATTTTCAGAAAGGGACATACCCAGTTTCCTGAAAAGGTGAATGTTTGGGCGGGGATTTTAGGCAATCGCGTTGTTGGGCCAATTTTCATCAGAGGCAATCTTTCAGTTCTTTACAAAAAGCTTTTAGACACTGAAATTGAACCTCGAATAAGGCAAATTGTATTGAACAATCAGGAAGAGTTTGAAAATCGTGAAATCATATTTCAGCAGGATGGGGCACCTCCCCATTTCGATCGCATGGCTAGAGACTTCCTCGATACTAACTTTCCAGGGCGATGGATGGGTCGCAGGGGAAGTACAGAGTGGCCACCAAGATCTCCGGATCTTACTCCTCTAGATTTTTTCCTTTGGGGGTATCTGAAGTCAAAAATCTACGCCAATGAATGCCAAACAATAGAAGAGTTGGAACGCAGAATAATAGATACATGTGAAGAAATAAATGAACAGACTTTCATCAACGTGAGAGAAGCTATTTATAATAGGGCACTTTATTGTCAAGATTTAGGAGGGGGCCACTTTGAACACTTGATAAAATAATTGTTGGGGTCAAATAAAATAGAATTTTTTAGCCAACTAATTTGTTTTGATTGTGAATTTACAGAAGGCTTTGAGATTTTCCGGTAAGCGGTGCTGTTTATCCTTAATAAACTCTCTTTACGCCTCTTATCAGTTGAAATAATTAAGAGATTTAACTACAAATTAATAACAACGTGTAGTTAGCAAAATGTTTCACAGAAAGTGATCCATACTTCATTTCATACCGGAATGTCACTTTTCAAACGTTAATATATTGTGAAAAGATGACATGAATTTTATGTTAATTGGAAAGATATAAATAACCTTATACGTTTGCCTGTTTTATTTCTTTTTATTCTTTATTTCTGGTTCAATTACTCTTCAATTCATGTTTGTATTATCTGGAGCACAAAGAACTTCTTTTCTCAGTTTGAATCCTACATGTATTTAATTATTAACTAAATTGGAATTTCGTGATAGAGTCAAAATTGTTTATTCTAAAATTAACAGACGTCCGGTATACAGTTTGAAGGGATGTTGGGAAGTGTCAAAATAAAAGTCAAGTAGACAGTATTTTGAAAATGAGCAAATAGAAATGATATAGAGAGAAAAATGATTTCAAACTGATATTTGTAAATAATAAACAGTCAGAATATGTGGTAGAAATAGATATCAAGTTTGAGAAAAGTGTTAATTTTAAATGATAGGGTAAACAAAGTGAACAGTTAAATAAAAATTTGTGATTGGCTGAAATGTGAAGAAAAATTCGAAGACCAGGTGCCAGGGAAAAGAGAAAATAAGTTAGAGAGAAATTTTTTGAAACGAGAGGAGATAAAAATTTTGAAACTGAATGAATTGAAAAGTAAGAAGAAATCATTGGACTAGGAAGCAGCAAACGTTTGTAGGAGATAATAAATCATTGATCAAAGATAAAAAGTACGTACCAGAGAACAATCCCATACCAAATACAGCCAGTATATAGAAGAAAGTACAAGGTATTTATAAACTATTTGATTATGTATGCAGAAGTGGGCCCATTCCAGTAGCAGAGTTGCAGCCAACTGTTAACAATCAATATTTGACCACATTTGAACTTTCCATTCGTATCCACAAACTTTATTTAAACTTTTTGAACTTTGTGAACTTTCTTAAACTAATGCCATCTTATGGACAATTGCGGAAACTGAATAGACTTTTTCAATAGAATATAATTTTTAAAAAATACAGGTCGCTAGGTTAAGTTATTTGGAATAAACTTAGAAATTTTAGAATTTTAGATAGATTTAAATAATAATAATAATAATAATAATAATAATAATAATAATAACTAAAAAAAAATTATATAAGAATTCAGTTTGGAAACATTTATTTGTTCGGTAATGTTTTTGATTTCAATTTCTCATACATTAAATTACATTATCAGGACTTGGTATATCATTTCTATTGAACATTGATTGAAATTATATACAGGCTGTCCACGTTCCAGAACCCAACTGAGAGTAGGAGTTTCTTTTGCGATACTGACTGAGTTGGGGAGAGCAGAGATATAGAGGAGAAGGTAAAACAGGTAAATAACAGTTTTGAGCCAGGGCATATTTTAAAAAAAACATTCTATCAAACATAAAAAAATTCAAACTCATTTCATAACAATATATATAATATCAAATAAGGACAGCTCAAACAGTGTACCACTTGATATTATTATTACCTATTATTACCTATTTACTTGAATAATCACATACAATATCAATTTGTTTTTATTCATAAATATATATACCTATATGTTTTTAATTATTGTTCCCAATAAACAGTTTTGTTTATTGAGGATTAAATGATACTAGACATTTCACTTGTTCGTAATTTGTAATTGTTTGTAGTTCTGTTTAATTAGGACTTGTAACTTTTTTTATGTATATTAGGATTCATATTTCAATAAACATTTTCAAATTTCAATTTCAATATTTCGAAAACAATTGAATTTAGGAGTAAAGTGTATTAGAGAAAACTGTTGAGAATTATGAAAATGGAATAAGTAAGGGGAACGGACTTTAGACGGGCACTGTATAGGCATGAGCAGCCCTTTGTGTTTTTCTACCTGAGTAAGTTTGGGCCTCATAGTCATGTTAATCACAGATACCCTGTATCATTTCTATCGAAAAGCTGTTTAAAATTATTTAATTCTTCCTGTACACATTCTGGCTCACAAACACTTTGGGCACGCTTTGTGACAGTCGCAGCGCCTCGCAAGATCTCTGCGTCTGCTCGCGTGAATTCAACAGTGGTGAGTGGTGACCTAAGCTGCACTGATGAGGAATAATGATTCCGAAATTGAATCAGTCGAAATCCTGCTATTGCTCAAAATCGAGGATCTTTGGACATATGTGTGATAGATATAAGTACTGAGTTGTATGTGGTAAAGTGTAAAGATGTATTACATGCTGAGTATATAATTAAAAAAATATCTAAGAAACTTTTTTTCTTCCCAAGAGTTTCCAAATGTTTAAGTAGTTATTCCAAAATTACTACATATAACTATATAATTCGACCACATTTTGATTATTGTACTACCTTGCTGTATTTACTCAATCAAAACAAAATATCAAAATTGGAAAAACTGTAAAATCGTGGAATGCGAATTATTTTGAAAAGTGACCGATGCGTCCCTACACGAAATATGCTGAATACACTGAACTGGCTCTCAGTTTGTAAACGCCTATACTTTTTCGCTATGATTTTTATTTACAAGCTTGTTAAGGAATTACTACCCCCATACTTTAGGGAGTTTGTAACAATGAATTATTATGAGATTCATGACCATGAAGTAATAACTTCTATATAGTAGGAACAAATCTAGCATTAGGCAGGAATAGTTTATTCTTTAAAGGATTAAATGAATATAACAAATTGCCAAATTGTAAAAAAAATGCTAATAACATTCAGAATTTTAAACAGAATCTTTTGAGTCATATTAAGAGTTGATTTTTACGGTTTTATTATTATAATTATATTTACCTACTTGTTTTTTTTTAGTAAAATCAACAGAATATTAACAGACAGAATTAACAGAATTGTACTTACTAAAAATTTTGAGTTACTTGATATATATGTATACAATTATTTTTAGCCACTTTACAGGATTTTATATTCTCATCTTTTATCTTTTAGTACTTGTATGTTTATTTCATGTATGAATTTTTATTATTGTGTAATTGTGTTTGTAAATTAGGTTCTTCTACTGAATAAAGATCTACTACTACTACTACTATTGTGAATATTATTAATACTTCTGTTTGGAAGTATACTCTGTCGTTGATCTATTTCCTATTTAATCAGCTCTTCGCTTTCAGAGGGATTATGAATCATGACCGGTGATTTTATTGTATTCGTAGTGTTGCTGTATATTCCTGCTTTCATTTCAAAATTATCATCAATGAAACATTCTGGTACGGCGTATGATTTCCTTCCGCTGGCCGTGATTTTTGAGACCAGTTATAGCTAAGACGATATTTGGCTGGACGAAGAGAGAAATATTTATCATAAATTTCGAACCTTGGTATACAGAGTGGCCCATTTAAAAGCGGGGCGCCAATGTAACTTTTTTATTTGTTGTCGGTTCAAAAGATTTTTTTCAAAAGAGCTTTAATTGCTCTACTCGAGTTTTTTTTTTTCAAATCCAAAAATATACAAATATATAAGTCAATTTCCCGAGAAATATATTCAGCAACTGCATCAAAATCCTAGAAAAAACATATTTGTTTATTGGCATCTCCAAGTATAATGAGGCAAAGTGGGGCAAAAACTTCATGGTGACTAATGACAACGAACGCGTAGAAACAGTTGAATGTATGTCTCAAAAACATGTAGTGAAAAGCGAAACAACTGAAGAATATAAAGCGGAATTACAGTATATCAATGAGTTTGAAATTTGTCGAATATGTTCTTCAACAAGTAGCCTAACACCGTTTGAAGAGGAGTCACATTTGATGCAGCTGTTTCAGAATATTACAAACATTGATGTGAGTGCTTTGCTGTTGTTTTGTATGTTGATAAAAATTTAATTTTTCAGGTAAAAGCTGACTACTACGTCTCCAGTAGGAATAGCATAGGTGACAAATGTATAAACGAATTAGAAAAAATATCAATTTTTATCAGTATATCGTTGTGTAATGATACGAAACTTAAAAATGCTGTTACCAAAAATAATTCATTGAAAACTGATTTGCTTTCAGAAGGAAAAGCAATGGATATTGGTTCATCAAAGTGGTATGATATAAAACTGGAAAGTAAAGATAGAAACGAAGCGGAAACTGATAATTATTTTGATGAAAGCAAGAATTTACACACAATATAAAGGAGGAAATTATTGACAATTATGAAGCTTCTGAAGAGCAAATCTACCTTAATGGAATGAAGTTATTTTGTAAAAGCCACTCTGAAGAAAATGCATACGAGTGCGGTCCATGCAAAGAGTTCATCACTGAGACCCATCTGAAAATATCTTCAGAAGAATTTGATGCCGATTTGGAAACCCAGTCTAAAACAAATCAATTTGAATGTGGTGATTTAGAGGTCAGTTTGCAACAGGATTATTTCATTCATTTCAAAGAAAGACTTTCACTTATAAGCAGAATCTGAAATCTCATTTATTCATTCATACTGGGAAAAAACTATTTGAATGTAGTAGCTGCGAAAAAAGGTTCACCCAGAAACATGTTTTGAAATGTCATTTACTTAGTCACACTAGTGAAAATAGCTAAGAAAAGTATGTCAAAAACAAAATTTGCAAAATCACATGGTCACTGACACAGTATAAATCATTCAAGTGTAATTGTCACAAATAATATGCGTTTCACAACTATTTAATCCACTCAATAATTTGGGTGGATGTTGCACTTTACTCGAGTGGTAATGGGAAAGGCTGTACAGTCTAACGTTTTCCAAGAGACTGTTGCTGATAATGGAATTTTCTCATTAGACTTGAAGATGCTGGATGATCATATCGTCAGGGACTATTTTATTTTGCATATCCAGTACATCCAGAATTTTATATAAAATAACTTTTTTTTACCCTTTTACTGTCTATATCGGGGTGTCCTTTAAGTTTTAAGCCATTTATAATTGTATACATTCATTATTATTTTAGTGGAAATCTCAATTTCAAATAGTTGAATATGCAAACAATTTGGGAGTTGGAATTCCCAGGGTTATTATATACAGGGTGACCCATCAAAAACTTGACATGGGGGTTTTGGGTAATAATCAGCCCTATGCTGTATCACTTCCGCCAAACATAACGCCAACGTTATTCGGCACTTCAGCTATTTTGCTAAAATCGGTATGCTGTATCATGGTACTCGTAACGTATTTCGTTAACTGCTTGCGCTATTTCAGAACATAGCGATCGTAATTTAACTTGACGCATATGCCATCCGTTATGACCTTAACTGTCCAAGTTTTTAGTTTATTTTTCGTGTTTTCCAATAATTTTTCCCCAAAAAACGTATTTTTGAGGAATTTTTCTTGCCGCTTTACGCAAGCAATTAGAGGATACAATTCAAAGTTTAGTTTTTCCGTTGACTTCAATCAGTGGCTTCATTTTTAAATAAGGATATATATTTCATTCACGATATGAACAAAACGTGGAAAGAAGAATATTACGCGATATCAGCAATCCATTGGAATTGAAAGAAATTGATATCCAAAAGCATTGAGAAAAAAGCCTATTGAGGAAGTCAGTGAAGACTTTGGTTGAAGTTTTGGGGCCCGTTCCACAGCAAGGAAAACGAAGTTATGTGTTGTCTGTTGAAATGAAAGTGAGTGGAGTTTATTCATGCCTATTTCTAGGTTGATTCATTTATAAATATCATATTTTATTAATGAATAACTACTGTTCATCTCAGTAGCAGGTCCACTCACATTTGAAAAACCAGCTGTAATACTAGAAAACAACCAATAGCCAGGATAAATTTCGTGAACTGCATCCCGATTTTCCATTCCGGGGTTTTAAAATTTTCGGCAAGACGTTTACGATACGGCGAATGTATAATTTATTGACAGCGGTGACAGCTCTCATTCACTCTTACACGTCATGCTTTCATATAGCGTTCCTTCTCTTCGATAACGCAATACTTTCTTCCGGAATAACCACTATGGCATAGCGGACGACATAACGGTAACGGTAAAATGCAGATACAGCATACGGACTTTAACGATGTACGTTACGATAGCCGTTATGCACGACCATTAAGTTGGGATAACGTCTTACCGCTAAACATAACGGAAATGATACAGCATAGGGCTGAATAACAGGTCGATTGTAGTTTGGAGGGGGGCATTTTATTTTCCTACATGTAGCACCGTAACTTCAACCCTCGGCTACTGGGTGAACAATCCCTAAAATTTTAATAGGAAATAAGGGTCGAGTGTCACAATGTTTGATAGCACGTTAAATTCTTAAAACAAAGGCGTCCTGAATTTTGAGTTGAGATGAACAGTTTGTAACATTTAATTTTTTTTACAAAAACAAACCTTTATAATTTATTAACGCGGTACGTCACTGGTCAAATCAGTAGCAATTTTTTGCAATCTATCATTTGTTTCCTAAGATATTGTGACTGTTTTCTGCTCAGTTTTTCCTCTGTACCGATAAATAGAACAAACACATAAAACGTGTAGTTTCTGTGTCTCAGTTGATTACAGGTGAGTAGGAGATTTGAGCCGGTTCTGGGCCTCCCCCCTCCACTATGACGTCATCGTTGACCTTGTGGTGACCTTCAGGGATGACCTTGGTGCATAAGTACCTTTGTGTAGGTCTATGACCTTGGCATGCCCTAGAGATGCCTTTGAAATTTTGTGTTTGACCTTGATTTATATTCAGGGTTTGTGTTTGACCTTGAGATGACATTGTGATGACTTGGAATTTTTTTCATACACGGACAAGTACTTTTTGTAAGTACACATATTTTTTTTACCTCCATGTCTTGCATGACCTGCATGTATACCGACTCAGCTACTGTGTATGATTCTTGTGGTGTGCACATGAAAATCTATACCAAAGTATGGAGAAGGTACACGTCTGCACACCACGGAGATCCAGCCCGATATGTGAGCTCTGATTCCTCTCCCGTGATGTATACCTTCCGATGATGGTGGGAGGAGAGGTCGCGTGACGTCAGCGCTAAGCGCACGACGATCCACTGATGTGTGTCAGGCCCTCGCTCCCGACACGGTGGATCCGCTGACGTCACACACCCATACGCTGTGGCGATCTAACGACTACTATTAACTCTCCGTCCTCTCTGTGTTGATACGGTGTTAGATGCGTTAACTGGTGGGGAGGGCTCTGTGACGTTGCATGAGTAGTCGAAGCAGATAGAATTTGTTCACCCTCTCTTCCACTCATCGAAATAATATTTAAAGGTGGTGAGAATGATTGTGAAATCAGTATTTCATTGAGTTTTGTGCTGAAGAGACATCGAGAAAATGTATTCCTGTGAATGTGGTAAATCGTTCACTCGTAGTGATAATCTCCGTCGGCATCAACTCCAAAGTTGCCAAGGTGGCCCTTCTGTGAAAAGGATTAAGTTAGATGCGGCAGCATCGACACCAATGTACACATGCAATTGTTGTAATGTGTCAATTCCTGCTTCCCAAGTTAGTTCTCACAAAAGAACTCTCCAGCACAAGAACAATGCATGTGTTCAAGTAAGTGATGGCATACAAATTATAAGGAATGCTTTCAAGTGTAGAATTGTGAGCTATCGCGTGGAAAGTCCAAATGTTTACACTGAATATATGCCGTTCTTCAGTGAGATCAGAGAAAAAGTTATTGGATTACTTGAAGAGGCAATAAAGGTTCACAAGATCTTTAAAGTGAATATGGAAGTATTTGGCAGCTACATTGTCCAAACACGGGATTTGAGTGATACCAAGTCATTCAACTCACAAAATAAAATTGTGGATCAGTCTACGGATTTGAGTGCATTATTCGATGGATTCCGTGACGTCATCATTGCTCAGACTACGGAATTTGAAGAACGTGATTCAGGTATAATTAAGGTTTCCTTCTAATTACATGAATATTAAATTATGTTTATGTTTCAGGATAGAGTTGTGAAAAAGTTATGTTCCTCGAAGTGAACATCAACAAGTATAGTCCACTCAGCGGATGTTCGTATGTGAAGCTGCCCGAATTCATTGAGACAAGGAAAGGTGTTGTGAATATTCGCAATGAAGATCAACATTGTTTTGCATGGGCCATCACATCTGCATTGTTTCCTGCGAATGGTAGAGTGTCAGAAGTTTCCTCATACCCCCACTATTCCAATGTCTTGAATGTAACAGGTATGGATTTTCCAGTTAAACTTCAAGCTATAAAAAAGTTTGAAGACATGAATGATATTTCAATAAATGTTTATGGGTTAGAGTCGAAACTTGATAAGGGTAAAATGAAATATGAAGTGGTTGGTCCGTTGCGTTACTCACAGAGAAGACTCAGAAGACATGTCAATTTGTTACTTATAACAGATGATTCTGGTAATAGTCATTATTGTTGGATTAAAGACCTTTCTAGGTTAGTTTCAAGTCAACTATCTGCGCATGAGCATAAAAAATATTTTTGTGATGGATGTTTATTGTATTTCTCTCATGAGCGATTATTGTTACGTCATCAGTTGCATGACTGTAATCACTTGAGCACTACAACACCATCAGTCAATTTCAGAATCAACAAATATGGTAAAATGATACCGGGGAATATACTTATGTTTGAAAATTTTGAGAAACAGATGAAGGTACCATTTTTGGTTCATGCCGACTTTGAATCAGTTCTCAAACCCATTCAAACTAGTCAACCCAACCCTAAACACTTATACTCGAACAAAACATACAAACATGAACCTTATTCATTTGCTTATTCGATAAAATGTTCATACAATGATAAATTAACTGAATTTGTGACATATAGGGGTGAGGATGCAGCCGAGAAATTTGTTAAAAAACTTGAAGATGATTTAAGGAATATTTATCACAATCATTTGAGGTATCCAATTCCTATGGCTGCACAAACCCCCGCGGAAGAAAAAGAGTTTTCTTCTGCACAATTTTGTGGTATATGTGATAAACCATTCTCGGGTGGTGATGTGAAAGTGTGAGACCATTGTCATCTCACTGGAAAAAAAGATCACCTGCTGCACATTCCGTATGTAACTTGAATTTAAAACTACCTAATTTTGTTCCGATAATTTTCCATAACCTGAGTGGGTATGATTGTCATTTGTTCATAAAAGAACTGTATATAAACAAAGACAAAGTGGATGTTATCCCACAAACTAAGGAAAAATACATATCTTTCACCAAGCATCTATTTACTCACTCATACACTGACAAAGATGGAAAAGTGAAAAAGAATTATTTGAAAATGAGATTCATAGACAGTTTTAAATTCATGTCGAATTCTTTGCAGAACTTAGGTGCTAACTTAACATCCGATCAGTGTATTGAGATGCATAAACATTTTCCACAAATTGACAAATTCAATTTGATGAGACAGAAAGGTGTTTTTCCATATAACTTTGTTAACCACATTGACAAGTTGAATCATCCAACTCTCCCCACAAAAAATCAGTTTTATGACAATCTTAACGGAGAGCATATACCAGATAAGGATTATATGAGAGCGAAACGTGTTTGGCATTTATTCGAGTGTAAGAGTTTGGGAGAATACTCGGATTTATATTTGAAGTCCGATGTGCTTCTATTATGTGACATATTTGAGAATTTTAGAGACATATGTTTAGAGAAATATAAATTAGATCCGGCACAGTATTATACAGCACCCGGATTATCATGGGATGCAATGCTAAAGTATACAAATATTGAATTGGAATTATTGACAGACATGATACATTTTTTCAAGAAAGGAATACGTGGTGGAATAAGTCAGTGTAGTGGAAGGAAGCATATTGCTAATAATAAATTTTTACCCGATTATAACCCCAATGAACCTTCATCATTCATATCATATTTAGATGCCACCAACTTATATGGTCACAGTATGTCACAACCATTACCCAGCAATGATTTTGCTTGGCTAACACCCAATGACATTTTCAATTTGGACGTAATGGCTGTGGCATCTGATAGTCCATACGGTTATGTTCTCGAAGTGGATATTCATTATCCCCAAGAATTACATGACAAACATGCTGATCTCCCTTTTCTCGTTGAAAGTTTAATACCTCCACATTCCAAATCGAAAATTCCTAAATTAATTCCAAATTTACATGACAAAAGAAAATATATTGTACATTACAAAAACTTACAGCAGGCTGTGGCCAATGGTCTTATTGTCATGAATACACATAGAGTGCTGAAATTCAAGCAGTCATGTTGGATGAAACCTTATATTGATTTGAACACTGAAATGCGCAATCGCTCTAACAACAAAGCTGAAAAAGATTTCTATAAACTCATGAATAATGCAGTTTATGGGAAAACGATGGAAAACGTTGATAACAGAATAGATGTTTGATTGGTGACGCATTGGGAAAGCATCAAGAGGAAAATGGGTGCTAGCACCCTAATATCACGTCCTAATTTCAAAAGCTGTTCAATTTTTTCCGAAAATTTTGTTGCTATTCAATTGGGCAAAGTTAATGTATTGTACGATAAACCACTATATTTGGGATTCTGTATTCTAGAATTATCCAAAACAGTTATGTACAACTTCTTCTATGGATGTATTAAACGTCATTATGCAGAAAATGCTACCTTACTCTACACTGACACGGATTCTTTAATTTTGAAAGTAAAAACTGATAATTTTTATGAATTAATTACCAGCAATATAGGTGAGTTTGATACTTCCAATTACAAATTAGGAAACCAATTCAATATTCCCATTACAAAGTCAATTCTGGGTAATTTCAAAGATGAATTTCCGAATGATCCCATAATTAGCTTTTATGGTACCGGTGCTAAAGCATATTATGTTCAGTCTGTAGGTAGTGAATTCAAGAAAGCAAAAGGTGTCAAAAGATCCGTCATAAAGAATGAATTGACATGTGAAGATTATAAGAAAATTGTCGAACAGGGTGGTTTAATATTTAGGAAGATGAACTCGTTTAGAAGCATATTGCACGACATGTATACTGAATTGAAAAACAAAGTTGCATTGTCTTACCATGATGATAAACGGTTCATCATTCCCAATACGACACAAACTCTTCCTTGGGGTCATAGCGATATAGCATTCTACCAGAATGACCCAGAAGAGAATATTCGTTGGGTTTCCAATATTATTCAATCTTTTTCCCAAGAGAGTCCTTTAGATCAATTACTTCATTTATTAACAGCTGAATTGAACAAATGAAATATCATTCAAAATGGAAAATTCACCATCACTATACATTTGTATTTTATATGTGATTACGCTTATTATATAAAAATAAAATTGTACTAGTCAATTTTTGCTGATGTCTTGTCCTGTACCAAATATATTATATAGTACTCTTATTGTATAAAAGTCACATTATACTAGTCAATGTTAGTTTATGTCCTGTTACCAAATATATTTTTTTTAAATAAACATGTTATTCTGAATTCCTATTGTTTCATTTGAGTTTTCAACATACCTACACAGAGATATATACGAATGATTGTTTTAAAATCATCAGTATGAAAGATATCAAGGTGGGAGAAAGATGTCTAAGGCTATCGATAAATTCGGTCGTACACGAAAATGGGGTGCTGTTAAAGTTCGAGTTCTTCAAGGTTCTCAAGGTCCCCAAGGTATAGGATTCAAGCTTTCACCTGATGACCAATATGATGTGCAAGGTAAAAGACTGAAAAATGTTGGTGAACCGATAGATGAGAGTGATTGTGGAACTCAATTATATCTCAATGAACAAATCAAGGAGACGAAGGCACGTGTCCTCAAAGCCTTGCAGGCTGCCATACTTGCCACAACGGCTAAGATTGTACCTGATGCCCGTCTAGCATTCAATGAAAAAATAGAGGAGGTAACTGATGATCTAGATCGCAAATATAGTAATCTAAAAAGTGATGTGGATATCAAAGTATGGGATACCACAGCTACAATTACACGAAAAATAACAGAGTTGACTAGTGACCTCGATCATAAATGTAATCTAATGAAAGAGGATTTTGAAGTTACATCTGCAATGATGCAAAAATATGATGACTTGGAAAAGAGGTTAGCCGTATTAGAGAAGAAATATCAGAGGTTAGCCGATTTGGAGAGGAAACATCCTGATATTTGGCTGACACATAGACCAACACTTTGGGCTCCAGGCAGTGATCCAGACCCAGCTGTTTGAAAGAATGAATCTGTATTATCATAAAAATCTATAGAATAAATTTTGTCATACTAAAGTTATTTTTATTTCAATACTATAATGATCCTCATACATTCACATACACTGACCTTTTGGCTAATAAATATTATAGAATTTGATATAAAGTATCAGAAAATACAATTAAGATAAAGTGATGAGCAATGCCCCAACACGCATTGCCCAGTGTGTACCAACCAACAAATTCAATGTACACTCCTTTTTTCACTTAATCCTTTTTTTTATTTAATTTTTTTTTTATTTATCTACAATACAAATAACCCAATCAATATAAAATTTAATTTAATATATACATCACTTACATCACTTACAAACAATTAAACCTATATAATAAAAATTATCCTAACCTTTGGAGAGTTGCCATTATCCTCTCCTTGGTAGCCGCCACTCGCGCTCTGACGGACTCCAACCTGGCGAACCTTTCGACCTCCAGGATGCCTTCCTGTCGATCTCGGACCGTCAGCGCTGCCAGTTGGCGGGCAATTTCTGCCCGCGCTAATTGACTCAGCTGGTAGTCACGTTGGGCATCATCTATCTCACCCATTAGCTGGTCTATATCCGTTTCCAGAGTGGGTGCGATAGATTCCAAGGAGATGGGATTCGCGATGGCAACTTCCTCCACCATAGGAGCCGGTTGGGTGGCTTCTTCAGCGGTTGGAACAACTTCAACAACTGGTGGGAGTGGTATGTCGGCAACTGTTGGCTCTACCGGTACAACTAAAGGTGCAACTGTTTATGCAACTTCAACTGGTGCCACTATAGTTGCAACTGGTATTACCGTCACACTACTTGTTGACGAGTTTGCTCTCTCTTTACGGGATCGTTTAAGAGCATCTCCGTTAACAGACCCACATGGTCGTTCAAGTTCTTCCAATCGCTCACCTTGTGATGGTATCATCGGCGACAGCACCTGAGGGACTTCCACATCCTGCTTTATGATTTCCAGCAGGTCATCAAATTGCGTCGACACGTCTAGTGCTGGTCCTTGGCCGCCGATGAGGTTGGCAAGTGGTGATGATGGGCTCCGCTGACGCCGTCCATCAGTATCCAACCGGATATTACTAAGGATGGTGGCTACTCCAAAGGCTGTGGCGAATGATGTAGATTCCATTGCTAAACAATAAGAAAATGAATTAAACGAGTTCATGAATATGTGATTGTTAACTTACCTTCGGATACTCTTCCTGGCTGACTTCTCGATGGTACTGGGTGCTGCTGGTGGATGGTGACTCTTAGGAAGACTGAGTCGACTGAAGAATATTCGGAGGGAGCTCTCGTTTTAAACACTCAGCTCACCTCCCACTCCCTCTCTTCTCCGACATCTGACGTCATCAATCAACTCCATCATAACCACACTGGAGGTTTTTCACCATCATCCTCGAAGAGGTCATCACCAAGATGATCCCCCACGTCGTTTAAGTTACCAGCAGCATCTTCTTCATCGTCAACTACTGCTGCTTCCTCGTGCTATTTTTCATAATATGAAAAAACTTTATTGAAACAATTTGTACATTTGATCTAGAGGAATGAAAGTGTTCCTATACATTTTTCTGATACCTCAAGTTTTTGACTTTGTGCGAAAATTGATCCTTGTGGGATACCATATTTCATGCTATTTTTCATAATATGAAAAAACTTCATTGAAACAATTTGTACATTTGATCTAGAGGAATGAAAGTGTTCCTATACATTTTTCTGATACCTCAAGTTTTTGACTTTGTGCGAAAATTGATCCTTGTGGGATACCATATTTCATGCTATTTTTCATAATATGAAAAAACTTTATTGGAACATTTTGTACATCTGATCTAGAGGACTGAAAGTGTTCCTATACAATTTTTTGATATCTCAAGTCAGAGTGAGGACCACTCACCCTACACCTCAATAATGTTCTAACTCACGTTTCACCACGGCTTTGGTAGGCTGGGTCGGGTGCACGTCGGCTTCTACCTGTGGCTCGAACACAACTCATTTTCTCGGCTAGGCTGGTCGGTTCCCCGTGACTGGTCTATCTGCGGCTCGTACACAACTGCTCTTCCGACTAGACTCTAGTCGGGAGCTCACCTGGCTATTCCCCCACCAAAGTTCAGTCAGCGCTGCCCGACTCGTTTTCGGTACCTAACAAATATTTGTAAAGTGCACACTTACTCTGGTGACGTCAGATTCGGCTGCGTCACGTTCTAGTCTCTGGCGGTGGCCATCAGTCACGATCTTACTCTCTGGCTGGTCCTCGATGTCAACTGCCTTTCCGCTGGGCTAGCGAAGAACTGAACTTTCGTTTTGATTCTGTCGCCTTGAAGGCTGATCGAGTCGGAATTTCACTCTCGCGGAGAGGGAGTTGCTGTCTGACTGAACTCTGGGCATGGTGGGGTCCAGGAATAACGCTTACTCAATCGGGATGCGTGTATACTGAGGATCTTATATACACAGGGATAAGTCATGGAATATATTTAAAAAAGAATGGTATTTTTAGGCCCATTAATAACGGAGATATACATGAATACTTGTTGCTTCTGCCTTGCTTATAACTAGAAAATAGTTACTTCGTTACACTGTCAGGAAACGAAAGAAGTCCTTGAAATTAGATAAATTTAAATTCATAGGTGAAAAGGCAAGTCCATATAGTATTAACGGATGGAAAAAACCTGCATTTTCAAAGGTGTCGAGTACACAATCATCTACAGACGGAGAGGTGGACTTCATTACGTTGGGTAAGAGATTGGCTGCCTTTTCGTAAGAATCAGAAGCACGTGTCAAGCAAATAAACGATAAATTATTAGCTTTGTCAGATGCAAGGTAGAATTCATTCGAAAATATTAAAAAATATGGCAAACCAACAAAAAAAAAGTATAATTTTATGGTAAGATATCAAAGGTCACCAAACGAAAAAAAAAACGAGAAATAAACCTCTATTATCAACCCCGCCTCCCCCACCTGGGGTGATAAACAGAAATTTATTTCTGGGGGTGATCACACACTCATCCAACTGAGCTATTTGGATTACCAAATATATTAGTCAAAAATGTTCTATATGCGTGTCGGGTATAGAGCCCCTGAATTTATACAACTAACAATAATTTTTTTTTTGATGCATAACCCAGAATTTTTATATTTTTCATTGAGAGATATTATCAGTTTGAATGTTTTTCACCAACAAACTTTTTCTTTATTATCATTCATGAGTGAGATATGATTTTTCAAAAACATTTAAATTAATATTCACACGTGAAAATTTTTTGGTGCATAACCCAAATTTTTTATATGTTTCTTTGCAAGATATGATCAGTTTGAATGTTTTTCACCCACAAACTTTTTCTTTATTATCATTCATGAGTGAGATATGATTTTTCCAAAAAATTTAAATTAATATTTAGGCGTGAAAATTTTTTGGTGCATAACCCAAATTTTTTATATGTTCCCTCAAAAGATATGATCAGTTTGAATGTTTTTCACCAACAAACTTTTTCTTTATTATCATTCATGAATGAAATATGATTTTTTTTTAAATTTAAATTAATATTTAGACGTGAAAATTTTTTGGTGCATAACCCAAATTTTTTATATGTTCCCTCGAAAGATATGATCAATTTGAATGTTTTTCACCCACAAACTTTCTCTTTATTATCATTCATGAGTGAGATATGATTTTTTTTTAAATTAAATCAATATTTAGACGTGAAAATTTTTTGGTGCATAACCCAAATTTTTTATGTTTTTTTGCAAGATATGATCAGTTTGAATGTTTTTCACCAACAAACTTTGTCTTTATTATCATTCATGAGTGAGATATGATTTTTCCAAAAAATTTAAATTAATATTTAGGCGTGAAAATTTTTTGGTGCATAACCCAAATTTTTTATATGTTCCCTCGAAAGATATGATCAGTTTGAATGTTTTTCATCAACAAACTTTTTCTTTATTATCATTCATGAGTGAGATATAATTTTTTTTTTAAATTTAAATTAATATTTAGACGTGAAAATTTTTTGGTGCATAACCCAAATTTTTTATATGTTCCCTCGAAAGATATGATCAGTTTGAATGTTTTTCACCAAAAAACTTTTTCTTTGTTATCATTCATGAGTGAGATATGATTTTTCAAAAACATTGAAATTAATATTCAGACGTGAAAATTTTTTGGTTCATAACCCAAATTGTTTATATGTTTTCTTGAAAGATATGATCAGTTTGAATGTTTTTCACCAAAAAACTTTTTCTTTATTATCATTCATGAGTGAGATATGATTTTTTCAAAATTCAGTTAGTAGTAAATTTGAACCGCTTCTAGGCCCTCCCTCACCACTATGCCGACTGGAGATTTTTGTCACTATGAATATATGCAATACGTAGGTGTGAATCAGAACTATTACTCACATGGATCATTTTGTTCTAAATCACACCTTCGCATTATGTTACGAAATGATTTCCATATTTATAGTTAATTGGGCAAAGTTTATGTAGGTGACATAGAACTATATACACATCTGGAGAAGACATCGGTTGGAAGAACACTGTATGTTCTCAACACTTCTTATTCCTATGAAATTTGTAGAGTTAACTCCTGGGAGGGATATTTACTCCTTCTACGGTGGTTTTTTGTCATGTTCTTGTGCGCATGTACCAGTCGGTTTGTTGGTATAAAACGTGAAGTCGCATCAACATCAGCACCATTTCTATCCACATTCTATTGATATATCACACATTCCTCCGAGCTAAATAATCATGAACTCACTACCAAATTTATCTGTTGAAGAAGGTGCAACAAATGGTGAGTTTGGTTTTGAAAATATTCCGGTATATCACTTGTCATCCCAAGATTCCACCGATGACTTCAACTTCGAAGCTTATCTAAAGATGACAGATAAACCGGAATCTTCAGAAAGTGCTGATCCAACCCTTTCACAGCTGTCACTACCCGAATGCCCTCCACTCCTCTCTTCTCTTAGTGTGGATCATAAACCGAAACCATCTAAGAGAAAGGGCACATCTACTGTTTCTAAACCCAAAAAAATAACTAAGGGTGTACGGAAACCCCGTAAGAAAAAGGTAAATGACACCTTAAAGAAAGTGATGGGTGATTTGGGAAATGTATCGCTTCATTCTTTCGGTCCACTGCAGTGCTGTGGGGACATGTTGAAGAAAGCCAAATGCCGCATCGTAAAAGCGAAGGTCACCATCGTCAAATGCGATGACGATATTCAAAGTAGCAGCATAGACGAGGTGGCTCTTCAGGAGCTCGATGCAAAGATTGCATCAACAAAGGTTGAACTGATCAAAATGTGTAAAGATGCAGATAAACTCCGTTCCAAAATCACACAGGAAAATCAGTCCACCCATTGTTTAAAAATGCAAGCTGAGATGGAGCTTCAGGAGTCCACTAAACTTTTTGATACGGCAGCATCTGTACGTGATAAGTGGCGAAAAGAGTTTGATCATGCTCTTCAATCTGATACTGATTAGCTCTGAGGATTATGAAATGTCATCAATGTTGTGAGTTGAAAATATATAAGCGGGAATGGGGTATGCATTTAAATGGGTTTGGCATACACAGAACGTTGCGATTGGCTGGGGCAACGTTTACCGCTACAATATTTTTTCAATTTAGTCTACTTGAAATGACAACTCAACATCAATTTCACCACTTTATTCCACAAAACATTAAAGTTAATACATATTTAAACCATGTCACGTTTATCAATCCATGAATTGTGTTCAATGGGAAGACCTAACCACTTCACATAAAGTTTATCTTTTTTACTCTTCAGCACCTTCTCGACGAGATAAATGTCAGGATTTTCCGTTTTCAATAACTCTTCTTCATAAAAACATCCTCTAATCGGTTGACCATCCATATCTTCAATGATATACGTTGTGGGATATGTCCTATTGATTTTAATGATTTTGAATAGTTCAGTTGTGAAATTTGCAGTATATCCTTTTTCGAAAATATTTTTGTACTTGCTTATACGTACAATGTCATTCATTCGGAATTTGGGAATTTTTTGTTTTCCTCGGATGACTTTGGCAACTTTAAATTTCAGTTTTGTTGTTGGTGTAACATTAATTGGTTCTATACCAGTTGTACGATGCACTTTATGGTTATATTTTCTTGTTATAATAGGAAGAATGTCTAACCACTTGTTGTGTCCCATCGCTGAAAATTCTCTATAAAGCCACGTCTTTATTGTTCGAATTACTCTTTCTGCTATGGCCGCCTTCATTGTGCTGAATGTTGAATAATGATTGATTTTATATTTACCCATTAGAGATGAGAAAGTACTGTTGAAAAACTCTAGTCCCTGATCGCTTTGTAGATGTTTCGGAGAATAGTCGGCTTCTTTCAGCACATCTTCCATTGCTTCAGTTACAGCACTACCTGTTTTATTTTTGATCGGTTTTGTCCATAGATATTTTGAGTAGCAATCAATTACTACAAGAACATATCTATATCCTTTATTATGTTTAGCATAGGGTTGTAATTCGGCAAGATCTAATTGCCATAGATCTGCAAAACCTTTGACAAAGGTGGTTCTTCGGGTGAAATTACGTCTTGCCGGTGTATGTAATTCATTGACAACTTGTCGTTTGAGATCACTTATTCCACTATCCATCCTCTCACAATGACTGCTTCACTTTGTTTCCGTGTACAAAATGATCAATTTCTTGAATGTTTCAATATATTATACTTTCCTCACGTAATTCTTCAATTAGTGAAATTATTTCGTTGTCGTGTCCAGTATGTCCAGCTGATTTCGAGGATATCAATAGTCGTAAACGAGCGACTAACTCTTTTGGTGAATTCCAGTACACATAATTCGCAGGTTTGGGATCATACCTTTTTTGTATCCGATTGATCCCTGCACCTTTTTTTGTTCTACTTCTCGTTGTTAGATAATGTGATAAGTTAAGTACTGGTTTAATAACTTCACGGAATTTTTTAGATTTCGTATGTTTGAAACCATTTCTCAGTTGATGTTGTTTGTATGGTGCATTCGTGAGTCTCAATATTTTAGCATATGTATGAAGAATTCCATCATCACTGACTTCAGGTGGGTTTTTCAAAAAAATCATATTATATAACTCCGGACTACTTGGGAATTCATGTTTTTTTGTTTTATTGGCATTCCAAAATAAAATATTTCCACCACTGAAATTTACATTGAGACTTCCCATTTTAAGTTTTCCCGTAGCAGGATCTGAACGGATGCCAAATATTGTGTCATAGTCACCATTGTTTGTTTTGACATTTTCCAAATGCATCTTCAAAATATCTTCAATATTGCCTTCAGAAAGGGAGGAATAGTCCGAGTTACTTATTCGAGATGATGATGGTGTTTCGAATATAGACGTTTCACCGAATTCTTTGATGGTCTCACTGTCAGCAGACGAGGTGTCACTACCAAATTGATTCTTTCCCATAGGAGTACTCCTAACTAGAGTAGAGTGTGAGTTCACTTGCTTCGTCATTGATTGTCGAAGTGGTGGTGGTAGTTGTTTCGTTGCAGCAGCTGAAGATAGAACGTTCAATGGTTTCATTAGGGGATCGTAGAATTTTTCAAGTGCTATTCGATTTTCAATAAGTCCACTCTTGATAGAGTTAAATTTCTGGCGTACAGCTTCTGTTGTCTCAACTAGTTGACGTTTCAAATTCAATTCATTGTTTTTATCATCAACTACTGAATCGTTCTTCATTTTGTTCTACAAGAGAGATTACACCACTGAAGTAACCTGTGTGCAATCCAACGATCGATTGAATGTGGATTGCAGTGTCATGGATATATAAAACTATCAAATCCCATGCGATATCTACCTTCATGCATTTTTCTATCTTTATCAATGACCATAAATCCATATTGATCCTCCCAACATTTAACACACATCAGTTGGAATTGTTTGAATGTTACATCAGGTGACACGTGATCGGAATAAATATGGTGTAGATTCGTTTCATCTTGCTTGAACATTACGATAAAGTTGGTATTATCTCGCACTAACTGTTTGGGCACACGTGAATATGTTTGAGCAAGATAAAAACAGTCAACATCTTTATGGCGTCCCATACAGAAATATGATCTTATAATGTCCTGCTTTTCACATATTACATCATCGAAAATGAAAACAGAATTTGGTTTGGCATCGGAAGGTTCCACTATTTCTGCATTATTACTGAACGTAAAAAATCCCAACCCCTTTATAGGTTCCAATACATTCCGTAGGAATTGATATTTGGGTTGATTGAGTGATTTCGAATAGAGATAAACGTTTGTGAATCGCAGTCCTTGTGGATGTGTTAAGAGAGAGATCATGGCATTCGTCTTTCCACAATTCGACGGTCCGATAATGAGTCCTCGAACAGATGATGGAAGTAGCGGACCATGCCGCAACACTTTCTGTCCATTCAATCCACAACCGAATTTTTCATCTAAATTATCTACAGCAAACTTTTCTTTCTGCTTCACAATGCGCATCGTACCGTGGTTGGAGACTATGTAAGCGTCGATATGTTGTGAATGTTTCATTTAAATGAGTACCATCAAACGAAACGGATGTGTTCGTGGTAGATGCAGAAAAAACGGTCGTGGATTCGTTAATAATTTGATAAACAAACTTCCGTTCGAATTACATTTACCTGGAGGATATCAGTACTGTGGACCCGGTACAAAATTGGAAAAACGTTTAGCCCGCAAAGATCCAGGAATCAATAAATTGGATATTGCATGCAAACAACACGATATTCAATATTTGAATCATCTTACTGATCTCACAGCGAGACATTCAGCAGACAAAGAACTCGAATACGCAGCTTGGAATAGGGTTAAATCGAAAGACGCTGGTATTAAGGAAAGAGCAGCTGCCCTACTCGTTACCAACATTATGAAAGCAAAGAGACGTTTTGGTATGGGTTGTAGTACTACTATGAAGGAAAAGAAGAAGAGGCAACCGAAGAAAAAGAAAAATAATCTCAGAAAAATCGCCTTCGGTTCTGGGGTGGTTCATAAAGTGCGGAATGTATTGAAAAAAGCTGGGGGTGAGCAATTTGTGACGAATAATGTGAAAAAAGCTACCGTAGTGGCATTGCATGCGGCACGTAAATACCTCAAAGCTGCCGGTGGGAAGAAAACAATCCGCACACCCCGCATAATTCCAATTCCTAAGGTAGGAGGGATTCTGCCATTGATACCGATTTTTGCTGGATTGTCCGCGCTCGGAAGTTTAGCGGGTGCTGTTGCAGGCATCACCAGAGCTGTGAATGCAGCAAAAGCAAGCAGAACAGCCCTGATCGAAGCGAATCGTCATAATAAGAAGATGGAAAGTGTGGCATTGGGTAAAAGTGGTAGTGGTATATACCTTAAACCATACCGTAAAGGACTCGGACTATACTTAAAACCATACAATCCAAAAAACTAGTTGATTCCCTACCTCGAAGACCTCTCACCGACATCGATCTCAATTATTATGCCGAGAAAATGAAAATTCCATACTTTCGCGGTATTTTCATGCGTGATACATTACCCACTAGAGGTCCACGACACTACGAGACCGCCATTGTCAATTTAGATGGAATAAGAGGATCGGGAACACATTGGGTGGCATACGGCAAATGTGGGAAAGACATTGCATACTTTGATAGTTTTGGAGATCTACCCCCACCAATAGAGTTGATTCAATACTTTCAGAAATGTCCGAAAGTGAAAATTATATATAACTATGATCGCCAGCAGAAGTTCAACACAGTTTTCTGCGGTCACTTGTGCCTGAAGTTTCTCTCTGAATTTTTATAAAATGAATACAACTCCAGCAATGACTCGAGAGGCTATTAAGGGGATGGGATTTTCACTCAAGATGTATTCAAAATATCGCACTTTGACAAAAATGGATCGAGTGATGCTTGCAACTATGCCGAAGGAAGTGATGCTTGCATGTGCTGCACATGAGATTGCTCATGTTTGGGAAAAGTTACCCAAAAGTCTACAAGATGATGTCGACATAATGAAATATAGATATTGCAATGAACACCACAATCTTGACGGTGACAGCATTTCAGATTCTGATGTGAATGATGGTCCTACACCTCGAAAAATATTCTGCTGTTATTGCAATATAAACGATATGAATATTGGTGCTAATAAAAATGAACTGGATATTGATGAACCATCTCCGAAAAAGCGTAGGTTGTCTCAAGGGTGTTGTAGACAACAATAAATTGAAGTGATATTCATAAAATGTATCAGTCATGTCACGGAAGTTCGAACTACAAGCTGTCGGGACGAGTGTCTTGAGTGCAGACTTTTTCCCACCCATTGAATTGGATAGAAACAGTCGTTATGGATTGGGACTTTCTGGATTCTATGGATGCAACACAATCAATAATATAACTGAAAAAAACAATGTGATCAGTTTTAGAATCAGTGCTGATAATTCACCAATACTTCAGAAATACACAATTGAAATTCCATGTGGTGCCTATGAAATAGATGAGATCAATGCAGTTATTCAGAAACATATCATGTTTAGATTATTTTCTGGTAAAAATCAAAACGATACCAATGCAGATGATATATTCTACCTACATGCCAATAATAATACTTTCAAATGTGAGATGCGATCAAAATTTGAAATTGATCTTACTCATCCGAATTCCATAGCAAAGATGATGGGTTTCAATTTTGATAGATTTCAACCGAATCAGATACATGAATCCTCACTACCAATAAACGTAACAACTGTGAGACTAATCCGCTTAGATTGCAACATTATATCTGGTTCATACATAAATAATGAAGAATCACATATTCTTTTTTCATTCGATATCGATGTGGAGCCTGGATTCAATCTCACGAAAGAACCACACAAGATTATATATATGCCAGTCAGTCCAGAAGGTCGCCAGTTGATTCACAACATCACAGTGCGTATTTTGGATCACAAAAACAATCTTATTGATTTTGGAAGTACAGAAGAGATTGTTATAATTTTGGAATTGAAGAAAATCTAATAACTATTATGGGTTTTTGTTATAATAGACAGAATCGTGGAGGATTTCAAATCATTCCACAAACCGCTAAAAAGGAAGGTTCGACTAGAAAAAGGCTCATTCCAAAAGTGTACGCTAAACAGTTAGCACACCACGCTCTGTCAGTGAGAGATCTCGAATTTTTGAAATCTATTGGACTGAAAGTAAGGGAAAATGGTGCTCGAAACAAATAGTGAAAAATTGAATATATTCGATGAGCCGATGCTCGATCATTCCCTCACGAGTTTACATGAGCACACATACAAACCATATGGATCACCATTGTTTAGGAATTCAGATGAAATTCGAATCGCAATCAATAATCAAGACGTTATACTCGACATTGCTGAGAGTTTCATTTATATAGAGGGTAAATTCACACCTACAGATGAAACGCAATCATGTTATCTCTCGAACAATGCAATCGCTTTCCTTTTTGATGAAATTCGCTACGAAATGGGTGGTGAACAAGTCGCTGTGGTCAGGAAGCCGGGGATCACATCTACTATGAAGAATATGATTTCATTTGGACAATCACATGCCAACACATTATTAACAACTGGATGGGGACTTTCAGAAACGAAACAGGATATCTTGGACACAACCAGTCATGTATTTAGTGGTAAATTACCACTGAAATATTTGATGGGTTTCGCAGAAGATTATAACAAAAGTATCTTGAATACCAAACAAGAAATGATTTTAATAATCGCTCGATCCTTCAAGAACTCATATATTGGTGCGGTTGATGCTGATTTGGAAATCAATAAAATTGAGTGGAAAAATAAGACATATAGTGCTGAAACACGTTTTGGTAGCCATGTTTTAAATAACGTATCATTGCTCACATCCACCAATGTTAATAAGATTGATTTACCAAACCGAGTAGAACAAAATGATATATTCTTAATTGGGAAAGCTTCATTCAGTGGCAAAGATGATATTACTCTTTGCTCTAACACTTCCATCTCTTCTTTAATTATAGAATTGAGCTTTTGTAAATCCACCTTTGGAACTGACATGATGAAAATATATAAGGAAAATATAAATAATTTTCAATAGAAAAACACACTCACTGATCTCTCTCTCTCTCTGTGTAGGCACTGAATAACTTCACTACTCTTGCTGACTACTCAACTGCTAGGTATACAACTTCTGATTTCATGTCACCATGCCCACTTCTTTTATAATAGATAGTGAAGCACCCCCACCACAGACTTATGCACCGCGTGTGTGTTGCAAAGACCCCACCATGCGCGAGTTAGCATCGCATCGATAGAGGACGGAGAGTAAATAGTAGTCGCTACATCGCCACAGCGTATGGGTGTGTGACGTCAGCGGACCCACCGTGTCAAGAGCGAGTATCTGACACACATCAGTGGATCATCGTGTGCATAGCGCTGACGTCACGCGACCTCTCCCCCCACCACCGTCGCAAGGTATACATCACGGGAGAGGAATCAGAGCTCACATATCGGGCTGGATCTCCGTGGTATGCGGACGTGTACCGTCTCCATACTTCGGTATAGATTTTCATGTGCACTCTACAAGGATCATACACAGTACCTGAGTAGGTAGACATGAAGGTCATGCAAGACATGGAGGTAAAAAAAAATATGTGTACTTACAAAAAGTACTTGTCCGTGTATGAAAAAAATTCCAAGTCATCTCAAGGTCAAACACAAACCCTGAACACCTCTCCCAACAATATAAATCAAGGTCAAACACAAAATTTCAAAGGCATCTCTAGGGCATGCCAAGGTCATAGACCTACACAAAGGTACCTATGCACCACGGTCATCCCTGAAGGTCACCACAAGGTCAACGATGACGTCATAGTGGAGGGGGGAGGCCCAGAACCGGCTCAAATCTCCTACTCAGGTGATTTTCATTCATGTGTGGTATTGCACTTTTAAACTAAAAATAAACAATAGTGTACCAAATTGCAGAGGGAGTTGAGTTGATTGTACTGTAATGTGAAAACACAGATGTGCGAATAATCAACTATCTGAATGAAAATGCAAATTTTCACTTTCAGACTTTTTTCTCTCAAGTTATATAGGGTCTTTCAATCCCTTCCAAGAGAGGTTATCTTTTACGATGGAAAATAGCGACTAAATTCCAACTTTCAGTCGCAGATGATTCCACAACTGACTGTATGAACATCCTGTTCATATTTCCAATAAAATAAACATGTCATACCCATGTCAGGATTTATGTCAGAAAAATATTTTCAAAGTATCACCGCACAAGAAATAGTCCAACAATTCCATCATTACAGTGTGAAATTGCTTCTGAAGAGTATGTTTTTCAAATCTTCCGACCTCCCTGATGATCTTAGAAGAGTGAAATAGATTTTTGTCGACCTAAATGTATTGGAGGCCAAGCGAAAGAGATGCAATTCACGCATCAATGAAATGAGCCATTTTTTGTGAGTGATACTTCTTAATAACATTCTCCCTTATCTCATTTCAAGATAAGAATCTCCAATGGAAACTGGACATTTAATGATCAACTATCTGAATGAAAATACAAATTTTCACTTCCAGACTTTTTTCTCTCTATTTAGGGTCTTTCTCAATATCTATCAGATGTAGTTCAATGTCCAGCGTGGCTTTAGCCGGGGAAGTAGTTGTTTTCTGTTATCAAACGGTTTAATCAACAATATGGAAGGACTGTATCTCAGCAGTATGTGTCTGAAATAGCTACAACGTTCTGAGAAACGAGATTTGTAGCAAATAAAGGCGAATCGAAACGCCAATCAGAAATGAGGGGACAACAATAGTGCCAAGTTTGGGCCATGTTGAGATTGACCTTAGACAGCTAGCAACACGTTTCCGGTCTCTCATGAACCAGCATTCAGGAGATTTTGAAACTCCACAATTCTTACAAAATTAAATTAACACACGAACTGAATAAAGATAATTTTGATGGGCGGTTTCAATTCTGTGAGGAAGTAAGTGATTGCAATTCCAGTGTCTTTTTAACATTGATGCAGTGATAATTGTTCTTTTTTTAATCGCCATAATTGTCGATATTGGGCTGATTCGAATTCCCACATCATGAGGTACATACACAACATTCACAAAAATTAAACGTATGGGCAGATTTTTTGGAGATCGTACCGTTTGCCCTTTATTCTTCTAAGGCAAACTTACAGTGGATATGTATCTGGAACTGCTTGAATACACAACGGAACCCATATTAACGAACATTATTGAAAATTATCTGGATGATCAGCTGAGATTTCTCCTCCTCATTATGCTATGCTTGTTTGGCAGTATTTGGATCAACACTTCCCGGGTCACTGGATTGGTAGGCGAGTTCTATCGAATGTCCTCCACGATCACCAGACCTGTCTCCCTAGATTTATTTCTGTGGGTCATTTTAAAAGCAGAACTTATGCTACTCCACCTGCTTCACTCGAAGATTTACGAAAACCACTCACAAATGAATATCTCCAAATCACCCTAGAAATATGCTTCAAAATGTACGAGAACGTTTTCATCAGAATCAATATCATTGAATGAAAGTTGGAGGTGCGCATTCCGAGCATTTGTGGGGATGACGTAAGTAAATTTAACTATAAACTTAGGATGGTCCATCCCAATATAAAAACTATACATCGTTGTTTAGATTATTTCACGGACTTTCCACTCCTGCCCGAGCGTTTTTCCATATCAACGATATGGAAGCCCGCATTTCAACTTTTCGATGGGCCACCCTGTATATAATACTGGCAGGGTTACCGCCTAAAGATTTCCGCCTTCGGACAAAACTAATTTTTAAAAAGATGAAGACTTACGTTCTGAGTAGTGTCTCATGTACTTTTGATACCTGCTTGCTTGTGGTGTTCGCTCTGTGACACCTGGGCAGGTACCAGGTTAAAAAGGTAACTAAAAATAAGAGTTACCTGACTTAAATTTGTATGGCTGATTTGTATATACAGGGTGTCCAACGAAGTCTTGGACAGGGAATATCACGGAACTCGAAAGTAGTGGAGAATTGTAATTTTGGGGTTCTGAATTAAAGCAATTGTTGCAGATTTTTTTGATACTATGTTACCCATGAGCCTTTTGTTTTCGGCCACGTGACATCTGATTCAAAATCTTTAATGGGACACCCTGTATATTTTGGCATTTTTATGTTCCTCCCGATGAAACAATTTCAACGAACTATCACACTTGTGGTCTAAAACGATTAATTCAAGAAATACTGGTACTTCAATATCATTTGTCCCTCGACGATTTTCAATAAAATATTGTTGAATTATTCGATTTTGACTTGTTTTAACCATCACATAAAATATAGGACTGCCCAAATACACAGGGTGACCGTAAACCTAAATAATTCGGCAATTGCTCGTTTCAGACGTCGTGGGACGGAGGATATTGAATTACTTGTATTTTTTTAATTGATCGTTTTAGACCACAAGTGTGATAGCTTGTTGAAATTGTTTCATCAGGAGGAACATAAAAATGCCAAAATATACAGGGTGTTCCATTAATAATTTTGAAACTGATATCACGTGACCGAAAACAAAAAGCTCATTGGGTAACATTATATCAAAAAAGCTGCACCAGTTGCTTTTACTCAGAATCCCAAAATTACAATTCTCCACTACTTTCGAGTTCCGAGATATTCCCTGTCCTAAACTTCGTGGGCCACCCTGTATATTGTGGCGATGCTGCGGGCGAAGCCGGACCTGAACGCTCATACGAACAGCGTGTGAGCGCGAATGATTTTCGAGGCGCTATGTCTCGAAAGAATCTCGTCGAATCGAAGAACGTTCCTAAGGCTTACTAGAAATATCTAGAGCGTTCGGCGAAATGAACTGTGGATATAAAAGAACCACGCAGTGAGGACAGTCGAACATAAATAGTCCAGTGATTGTTATATAAATTAGAGTATTGTGTTGAAATTATTGAACCACTGTATTTAGTCAAATAAATTATTTTAGAGTGAATTTGTGCTAATTTACTACAATATGTTTGGTGAGGATGAAAGTATGAAAAAATTGTTCGAAAATTCAATATTACCTCTTTCTTGAAATTTAATCCAGTAATATAACAGCAGAATGACTATATGTGTATTTGATGATATAACTAGTATTTTGCGATTTCCTTGGGTACGTGACTGAAATGCTTGCAAAATAATTCTTAAATCTGCTTCTTCTTTATCAAGCATTTGCAGTTCATCTAACTTATTAGATTCGAGGCGCTATGTCTCGAAAGAATCTCGTTGAATCGAAGAACGTTCTTAAGGCTTACTAGAAATATCTAGAGCGTTCGGCGAAATGAACTGTGGATATAAAAGAACCACGCAGTGAGGACAGTCGAACATAAATAGTCCAGTGATTGTTATATAAATTAGAGTATTGTGTTGAAATTATTGAAGCACTGTATTCAGTCAAATAAATTATTTTAGAGTGAATTTGTGCTAATTTACTACAATATGTTTGGTGAGGATGAAAGTATGAAAAAATTGTTCGAAAATTCAATTTAAAAAGTAAAATATTACCTCTTTCTTGAAATTTAATCCAATAATATAAGAGCAGAATGACTATATGTGTATTTGATGATATAACTAGTATTTTGCGATTTCCTTCGGTACGTGACTGAAATGCTTGCAAAATAATTCTTAAATCTGCTTCTTCTTTATCATGCATTTGCAGTTCATCTAACTTATTAGAAGAACATGTGATGTTCGTTTCACAAGTTTTCTCGTCGGTAGCACTGCAAATAATTTCTATGCCTGGACAATATTTTTCACTTTTTACAAAAATGTTTTCCGAATTGAATTTTATTCTCATTTGTTCCCCAGAATAAGCTCAAGTGTCCAGAGTGTAACAGTGTTTATGTGGGACAATGTTGACGAGTTTTTTCTAAAAGATATGCCGAGCACGAAAAGTCCTTCAGACTAGAAAAAATCGATTCTACATTTCTAAACCACTCCTTGGAATGCAAGTACCAATTCCCGAATCTAAACTATACGGAAATTTTGCACTATTAGAACGAAGGTTGGAAACTGAATTATTTAGAATCCTTAGAAATTCATAAACATAAACATTGCAGATGTAATTTACTTAATGATCAGGTAGACTAAAGTATATTCACACGTTTTCAATGTAGCCTTTCCACATTGTCGATCTTGAACACATTTTCAGGTACAAGGATATATGTAATTACCTTACCTTATTAGATATGTTTAATTTTCATTATTAGTTAAAAAAAGTCAATATTAGTGAATGAGAAAATCCAGGTATAAAAGGCAAGTGTAGTGGTATATTCAATTATCAGTTTGAAATATGGTTTAATAATGTCCATAAAGGACGAAACTGCAATAACGCAAGTGTTACAAATATAAAGTGGTATAAAAACAGGAATTTTCATTTTTCGTTTTCTAATGATCTTCTACCATGTAGTAACGGCCACATCCATCAATTCAAAAAAATCTCAAAAATATCCCAAAAAATGCAGTTACTTTGAAGCAATTTTTTGGGTGAATGAATCAACGTTTTACCTTTCTTTTGATACCAAATTCATTTCGACTGGATAAAGATTGCTTTAAATTTCAATGGTAGAGAAATAACACGGCAGCTACCTTGATAATCTGTGAAAAGCATCGTAAGGTGCTGCCACAGACGGTACGGTACGTAAAATCGAACGTCCTCTAGATGCCTGTCCCACTAAACATTGTTAATTACAAAATATTGCAGCAAGTTTGAATGTTTTTTACATTTGTAATGTACCTTTGCAAACTTAATGTAGGTTTAGTGTAAATAGGTAAGTTTTTTTCAGTTTTCAAATGAAAAGTCTCTACAATCTTCCTTCGTGAAACTTACAAAAATGAAATTGCTGCAAATTTCAAATAAATATCTTACTATAACTTCAATATGAGAGTTGTCGGTGAACTTCCACATGCAATGTTTACTGATTCAAGTTCACTGCAATTCTCAGAACAAAATCTTAGTGTAACTCTAATAAGAGTTGGTGGTGAAGTTTCACATGCAAATGAAATATTCACTAACTCAATGGGTAGTAAGGATATCAATACTGCTAGATTATCACAGAGATTCGTCAGAATAAGTTATGTTTTATGTTGGTGCAAGAAGCGCAAAGTGCACTCGTTCTTTCCAGTGTTATGGCACCAGCTCTAATATACTTCGCCATTATCAGAGACCTTGAGTAAGGGGGCCACGCCACGTGGACCCTAACCTCACTTATTTACCCTTCTACTGGTTTGAAGAACCGCTTGCAACATTTATGAGGATTGTGTGGTAAGTGGGAACATTGTTGTGTAAAAGAATTCATTTGAATATATAGGTACGGCCCATAAATATATAAGATCTACATAATCCTAAACATTGAAAGTGCATAAGGCTACATACGATGGCATTAGTAATTGTTGAAAAGTACACATATTTCCACACATTTAACACGTTCAAGCAGAAAGCTATATTGTGTGTTATTCTGTTGAGGGTGCTTTAACAATTGGACTCGGATTAATTATAGGTGATGAGATAAAATAAACAACTCCATTTTTTAGGTATGAGTTATGTACAATGCAGTCACAAAAAACTTGATATGAAAATACAGTTTTTTTTGGAGTCTTGTGAAACCACTTTTGAAGGTAGTGTTCTTTCAATTTCATTCAAAGTTTGTGATTTATTCCTATACTTCTGGTTAGTTCTTATTTTGGCTGAATTTCGGTCCAATTTCAATGGGTTTTCCTCCAAGTGAATCAGCAAATGCGCCATATATCACTTCGAGTCCCGGACTTCAATCAAGATTTTCGTCTTGATATTATTTTATATTTAAAAGGATTTTGTACTTTTAAATTAATTTTTATATCTATAGGCATATAAAGTCGCAACTTGACATTCCCTATGGTACTTTTTGATATGCAGGTTTCAGAGAGACATGAAAAAGAAATTATTTTCTTGCATCGAGAACCTTTCATGATACAATCATAATGTATACGGGATTTTTTAATGAAAATATATCTGGAAGGTGCATTTCCTGAAAGTACTAATGCCACATGTTGACTTCCAGTTCTTGTTCAGAGAAACAAAATGCATAAGTACCTTAAGCAAAAATATTGACAAATTTGCACCAGCCACCAAACTGAAAACTGATGTTAATTGTGAATGACTCCTTGCATAACTGATTTCCCACTTACCATATTTTTATTATAGACATTCCCTTAATTTACAATGAAAATAAATCAATATTGTTATAATCAAATGAATTAAATAATTACCACATATAGTTAATACTTATAGTAGTTTTCTAAAAAAATACTTGAGTAATAAAGAAAAAAATGAAGCATAAAATCCTGAAGTAGTTCATTTTGATATAAATTAAATCCAAGAAGCAAGACGTTAGTAAACAAAATAATAGGTGAAGAGAATATGGGCAATGGATAAATAAAATTTCTGTAGTTGAATGAACTCAAAAATACTTAGGGGGGTGTGTAAAAAATGTATTGATAATAGGTAATGAATAAAAATTAATCATTAAATGGTTGAGATAAGGCAATAAATTGTAAATTTATGTAACACGTCTTAAATAACAGTATATGTAAGTTAGTACATTCCACCAGCACTGAAAAAACAAGCGGTAAACACTCCAGGTAGCGATGGAGTGATTTAAAAATTGGAGCAGATAAATTGACGATTGCACATATAATCGAGATAATATCAACCTGAGGAAGTAGGTTATAAGGTAAACTCCTTTCAAGTGTGGCGAACATTTTTATCCTTTGATTACTCCTCTCAATATGGAATCGAGCTCGGGCAATTTTTGCATTCAATAACGTCTCTTCCTTTGAAGATTGGGTTTTCTTCTTCAAGAAAGGTGGCTGATCACCTTCATGATGTTACCTTACTTACCTGCTTAAAGTTTGTTGTAATATTTTATATTTTAAAATGTTCTACTCTGGAAAATCACTAAAATTGAAAGTTAAATATAAGTACTTACTTGCACAGCTTTATATATTTGAGGGATCGATTTCCTCTACATTGAATTTTTTTGAAACATCTTCGACGGGTGCATTAGTTTCTACATGGATATTCTCTTTATCATGGTGCAAATAACTACATCTCTTGACATCACCTGCTTCGAGGGCGGATTTAAGGGGGGTACGTGTGTATGATATAGTACTTTATATTATGTATTTCACCTAACGCCTAGTGAATATGCAACTTACAGTACATTGGTATGCTGTGTGGCCTAACTTGAATGCAAGATGTATAGAAACCATGGTGTTATCACTGATTCGCTTTTGTTTCAACAAAGTTGTTGAGACTGTAATTGCACTGATACCGTTGGCTTCATTCGTCGATGGATGGCGTATAAGTCGAAAATAACCGAGTTTCCAACATTCCGAAGTACTGAGTCATAATTATTTGATTAAAATTTCAATGTTTACAAATTATGGTTAATGAATAATAATAATAATAATAACAATAATAATAATAATAATATTTATTCACACACCTGCATGGTACAATACAATTAAATATTAATAATTAACTGTGAATAAATGAATACTCGATAAGTGTGAACCACTTGTTTCGAGAAGAAAACCTAATAAACAATTACATGACAAAATGTGTAAACATAAAAATTTCTAAATTCAATCTAAATATAAAATGTAAAATTATAGTCATCATATTGACTCATAAAAACAAACATATATATACAAATATACACATACAGACACTTTCACGCATACATACATACATACACATATACACATATAAACTATATAAAAAGTACAAACATATATTATAATAAAATTTAAAAAGTATATAAAGTTTGATATAAGGAATGAAATGTATGAAAACAAGATCATTTCAAAATACCAACTGGATAATACAGCAAAGGTAGGTAACTTTTTTAATTTTTTTGTTTCCTTATCTACTCGAATATTCTATGTAGTTCAATTCTCTTACTTCGAAGTATATGTTTTTTAGTTCTTTTTTGAAGCGATTGATATTTTGTAATGATTTTATTGTTTCAGGTATACTATTATAAAGTTTGGGAGCGAAGTAAGAGTATGATCTTTGGGCAGCGACCCTAACCATCAGGGGTGTTACATAATGATCTTTTTGGCGAGTGTTATATTGATGAAGGGGGAGCAGTGCTGTGTGCTTATTTGCGTGATAGTTAATACAAGAACATAGAAAATACTATTGTCTTATGTCCAGAATTTGAGTCTCAGAGTACAAAGCATCAGAGGAATATCTACTGATTTTAGAAAATATCAATTTCAGAAAACGTCTTTGCATTACTTCGATAGGGTGGATATGAGTTTTCAAAGTTCCCCCCCACACTGCTATTCCATAACGAATGTGACTTTCAACTAAAGAGTAATACAATGTTTTAAGGTGCTTCAGTGGTAGCAATTCTTTGAGTTTCCTGAATTTGTATAATATGGTTCTCAATTTGTTTACAGTATATTTTATATGCAAATCCCATTTCATATGAATATCAATTATTATCCCAAGATATTTAATTTTGTTTTCGGGCAGAATGTGGAAGGGGTTTTCTGTCCTGATTACCAATTGATCAAATGGAGGTGTTACAGCTGAATTACAACAAAATGGTAAGTAATGTGTTTTATCTATGTTAACTGTTAATAGTTTCTTATCCAACCAGCATTTTATCACAGAAAACTCGGTTTCAACCATAGCTTTCAATGAGTTCCAGTCATCTGCTTTATAGAAGATGGCTGTATCATCCGCAAATCCAATAATGTCTCCGTTGTTACTCAATGAGAAAAGTCCGTTTATGTAAATATTAAATAGTGTTGGTCCCAGCACGGAACCTTGAGGTACTCCACAATCAATCACCTTTTCACTGCTCAGTACATCATCTATTCTTACCGCCTGGCATCTTCCTAACTTTCGAATAATTTCAAAGTGTTACCTCGCATTCCAATATCTTCCAACGACTGAAGAAGAAGGTGATGACTGATAGTGTCGAAGGCCTTGGACAGGTCTATGAACACACGCAAGGACGGTTTCTTCTCATTTAAAGCTTGAGTAATTTTTGAATTCAGTGACAGAACTGCATCCTGTGTCGAAATATTTTCTCTGAATCCGAATTGATTATCTGAAATTATTTTATATTTGTTGAGGAAGGTGACGATCCTTTTTTTAATGATTTTTTCGAATATTTTCGATAGATGTGTAACAAGTGAGATCGGACGATAATTTGTTATGACGGACGTATCCCCTTTTTTCAACAGTGGTGTAATAATCGACTTTTTGAACATAACAGGGTAAACACCTTTTTCCACACATCTATTGAGTATATACGTCAAGGGTTCTAGGATATATACTGTTATAAGTTCAATAGTTTCCGCTTGCAAGTCATCATAATTATGTTTCTTGTTTCCATTGAGTCAATTGGTTCGAACACAAATGAATTCATAATAGGTGATCTTTTTATCTTGTAATTTTTGTTTTTTTTTTATTTGGCCAGCGAGAGTTCTACCTGTTTCAACAAAAGTTGCATTGAATGTATTCGCAATTTCCATTTTGTCGGTCAAGATTTTGTTTTCAGTAGGATGTTTAATTTTATCTATAATGTGTTTTCGTTTTTTTGTTCTTGATATTTGTTGAATAACATCCCAAATATCACAACAAATAAAATTCAATGCTGAAAATTACATAACATGACACTTGTCCAAGCGTCATCATGAACCTGTAATTTTGCCGCCATCTGTGTGCTAAAGAGGTGAAACTGTATCAACGCAGTAAAAATATCACGAATCAAGTTGGCCGTACCTTAACACTTTTGTATGTCGGATTCACAGCTATAAGAGATCACACCAGAGTTTCTATGTATCTTGCTTGAATGTAAGACTCACTGGTCGTGGTAGAGGGTATACAACGTTCCTCGTGGTAGGGCAGTCAAATAAACGTTAGTTAATTAAGAAATGTTTTATTAATAACTAACAACTAAGACAAAGTTATACATGGTGTCAGGTCGCTAGTGAACCTATACGTAGCTTTGGGAGTTAATGAAATAGTGTAATTTTCGACGTGTTTTTGTCCGGCACATTGCTAGTTTTCTGTGCCGCTTGTGTGACACGAAAAGAAAATGGAGAACTATTTCAGACCTCCAGAACCGCTCGTGCTAGATGGAAATATCTCTGAGAACTGGAAGAGATTTTGTCAAAAATTTAAATTGTTTTTGAAGGCTACTGGATTAGATGCCAAGGATGAAGAAAAGCAAGTTGCATGTTTTTATCCCCAGTTGGTGATGAAACCCTGGACTTGTTTAACAGTTTCACGTTTGAGACGGGAAAAGACAAGATTTTGGCAGAAATAGAAAGGACCCCGCAACAAACCTTATGGAAAATGGCTCTCGGTGAAATTGGCTGAAACTTTGGGATATTGTAGAAATCGATATCCTAATCAATTGTCTCAATGGGCGTGAGGTCAAAAAATGGAGAGCTTTTGAGATAATCGAGGTCATAGGCTGTCAAATTGGTGTGTTCAGCTATCAGTGGTAAGTACGTAAGCCATGAACAAATCGCTTGTTAAAACGACTCTGTAGTCCTGAAACTTGATGAAAACTAGACCAAGATGTTTTCTGGGTCGCTGATAACGAATCTGGAGTCACTCTTAAAAAATTCACATCAAAGGTCCAAATAAACCCCCCACCTCTCCCTAAATAATGCCCATTTTCAAATATTTCTGAAAATCGATGAAAACTTGGCCCAGGAAGTTCTCAGGGTCGCTGATGACGAATCTTTGGTAAAAATTGGAAAACCCATAGCAGTGGTCCTAATTTGCCTCTCCCTTCCCCAAAAAAAACGCCGAATTGGGTAGAGCATACCCCTTTTGGCACTATGATGGGGTGCGGGTGGTCTCAACACCTTCATTGACTCAATTTTTAGAACCCAAACTTTGGCAAAAATACTTTTGGTGGAGTGGAAGATTATGTTCATTCATCTATATCAACATGAACTTCGCCATTTATTTCCGCACAATGTATAAGACTGAATGATGATATTTATTTCACTTTCGGAATAATGAAGACGATTTCGATCATTACTATTATTGAGTACTCAGTAAGGAATGCAAGGCCTTCATTAATTAAATAAAGCGCGCTTTTGAATTAATAAACTGTATTTTGAAATTGTTATGTATTTATGTAATCACACAGTACAGTTTATGAAGTATTTTTCTGACATATCTCAGATATTATCAAAACTCCGATGTATTCTTATTGTTGAATGGTTATAACTTTCTCCATCTTATTATAGCTTTTTATTTTCATATATACAGGTCTGCTAAAGTTCAGATTGAAGAACAACACTTTTTGGGTTTGACTCTAATATTCATTCTCGTAGTTTTCATTCAACTAATGTAAACGAAGACGTAAAAATCTAGGAGCCCTGTATCGCTTGCGAATCAACATGCGTTAGTGATTCACGAAATCTGTCTTTTCAAGAACCAGAAACAAGATTATTGGAATCCAATGTCAATGGCTGCACCAATTCAATCCTTCAGGGTTTTTGGGTGATAACCGAGTCTGAAAACCCCTGGACCAAGTTTTCATCAAATTCGTGAATTCCGAAATATGACTTTCTTAGAGGGCAATATTGGGACCACTGCCTTGAATTTTCCTCAGATTTTTACCCCAGATTCGTTATCAGCGACCCTGAGAAGCACTTGGGCCAAGTTTTCATCGAGTTTCGAGAATACCAAAAAACTTCCTGGGCCAAGTTTTCATCGATTTTCAGGAATATTTGAAAATGGGCCTTATTTAGGGAGAGGTGGGGGGTATATTGGAACCATTGATATGAAGTTTTTAAGAGCTACTCCAGATCCGTTATCAGCGACCCAGAAAACATCCTGATCCGAGTTTTCATCAAGTTTCGGGACTACAGAGTCGTTTTAACAAGCGATTTGTTCATGGCTTACGCATACTTACCACTGATAGCTGAACACATCAATTTGACAGCCTCTGACCTCGATTATCTCAAAAACTGTTCATTTTTTGACCTTACGCCCATTGAGACATTTGATTGGGACATCGATTTCTACAATATCCCAAAGTTTCAGCCAATTTCACCGAGAGCCATTTTCCATAAGGTTTGTTGCGAGGTCCTTTGAAGATCATTGTGCCCCCCAGAAAAATGTGATTTTCTAAAGGGAAAAGTTCAATACCATAGTACAGAAAGAGGGGCAATCTTTTGATAGCTTCTTGACCGAGTTAAGAAAGGCAGTGAAGGCAACTGATTATCCCAATCAAGATGAGATGATAAGGGATATAATTGTCATAGGTTATATAATTGTCATAGGTTTGAGAGAGACTTCTGAGAAGGAAAAACTAATGAGAGAAGCGTCTTTAACTCTGACTAAAGCAATAAATCACTGTAGAGCTACAGAAACAAGTAAAGATCAAGTAAATACATTAGACAATGAATCAAGAGTAGATGCCATCAGAGCTAGTACATCCAAATCAGCCGTAGCGAAAGACGCCAACAAGTCTTGTAAAAATTGCGGTTATAAACATAAGTTTGAGAACAAGTGTCCTGCTGCTGGGAAGACATGTGCGAAATGTCAGGGTCGGGACCATTTTGCTAATGTTTGTCGCAATAAAAGTAAATTTGTGAAGAAAAAAGTACACTGTCTCAAGAAGATAAAGAAGACAGTTCTGAGGCAAGTAGTGAAGCTGGAAGTGATAATGAATTTTTTGTGAGTTCGGTTGACATTGTTGAACGAGAAACCAGAAGCAGTAAAGAAACGATGTGGACAACAGAGATACAGGTCAATGGTAAGCCTGTAATATTCAAACTGGACACCGGAGCCGAGGTAAGCACCTTACCATTAGGTGTTTCAAAGAAAATTGCCCCAGATGTGTCTGTGCGCAAGACAAATATTACTTTAATGCCATATGGTGACCCAAACTTCAAACTACGCTGCGTAGGTGAAGTTGTATTAGAGTGCAAAGTTAAAGAGTGCAAATAAAATGTTTCTTTCGTTGTAGTTAATGCTCAAAATCAAATTCCATTGTTAGGTTTACAAGAATGCTTGAAATTAAATTTGGTAAAAAGAGTAGATTCGTTGAATAAACACAAATTGTTCAAAACCTTGGATGATGTTGTGAATAAATATTCAAAAGTTTTTGAAGGTTTAGGAAAGTTTCCGACACAACATCATATAACCTTAAAGTCAGAAATAAAACCAAAAATAAATGCTATTAGGCGAGTGCCTCATATTTTGCTAGAACCTTTGAAAGAAAAGTTATCTGATCTTGTGTCCCAAGACATAACTGAAGAAGTTGATAAACCTTCAGAATGGGTACACCCTTTGGTTATAGTGGAGAAACCAAATGGTGACCTTCGTTTGTGTCTTGACCCAAAAGACTTAAATCAAGCGATTCAACGAGAGCACTTTCTAATTCCATCATATGATGATATAGATAGAT
Source organism: Chrysolina oricalcia (assembly GCA_944452925.2). Classification (NCBI taxonomy): domain Eukaryota; kingdom Metazoa; phylum Arthropoda; class Insecta; order Coleoptera; family Chrysomelidae; genus Chrysolina; species Chrysolina oricalcia. Next base: position 32,259,538 of record OX101824.2, read on the forward strand.
AGATAGATATATAGATTGTCCAAGAATATTCTTATTGACAAAGTAAGTTATAAAATATAAATATAAATTTGGTCATATATGATTAAATATAAAACAGATAGGAGTAAATATAATACATACAGTCAAAATAAAGAATAAAAGACAGGAAATATTAACAATAATAGCAAAGTGCACTGAAGAAAATAATAATAACAACAATAATAATAATATGCAGCATCATTTTACGGCCTTTGAAGCATGTCAACATAATATTCCTGCAGGCTATAGTATGCTTTCTCAAGTAGCAGATTTTTAACCGATTTTCGGAAAATTTTATGAACCAATATAATTTTGGTTAGCTGTGGTAGGTTATTGAATATTTTCTTTCCTTCATACATATTAGAGTGTTTTGTTAAATTCAGTTTAGGTATTGGCAAATGAATATTATGATTCCTACTCTGTCTGGTATTATAAGATCTATCTTCAGGAGTATCAGTAACGCATCTCTTGTGAATCAGGCACACCACTTCCAGAATAAAAATGCTCACTACAGTTAGAATCCTCTGTTGTACAAAGAGATGTCTACAGCTATCTCTATAGTTAGCTCTACACAAATATCTAAGAGATCTCTTTTGTAGTACGAATACCTGATTAAGGAATTCTTGATTACAAAATCCCCAAAACGCAATGCCATATCGTAGATGGGATTCTACTAGGGCAAAGTAAGTCGATCTGGCTGTGGATATGTCGAGTTCATTTGCGACAACTCTTACAGCATATGATCCAGAGGCTAACTTCTTACATAATGATGTAATATGTTCATTGAATTTCAACTTATTATCAATTATATATAGCTGTCAAATTAACAAACAAAGTTTTTCTCCGTGTTGGATATGAAAAATGGATATTGGCAAGTTGAGTTGGATAGTGTAAGTTCAGATTTGATGACCTTTGGCACTCCTTTTGGCCGTTACAAGTTTAAGAGATTGGCTTTTGGTATTTGTTCAGCCCCAGAGGTTTTTCAAAAGAAAAATTTTGAAATTTTTGGAGACATCCCTGGAGTGAGACTCTACTTCGATGATTTAATAGTAACAGGTGCCACTGAGGCAGAACACGATCAAAACCTCAAGTGTGTATTAGATAAGGCACATCAATACAACTTAAAATTTATTAAAAATAAAATTCAATTAAAAAAAGAAAGTGTTAAGTTTATGGGCCAAGTTTTTTCACACAAATGAGTTGAAACTAATAAAAAATATATTGAAGCTATTTTTAAAATGCCTGTGCCTGAGTGTAAGGCAGATGTGTTAAGATTTTTGGGCATGGTCAAGTATGTAGGTAGGTTTATACCGAAACTTTCCAAAATTACTGCTTCTTTGAGATCATTAACTAGAAATGACAGTGAGTTTGAGTGGACAGAAGAAAGACAAGATTCGTTTAACAGCCTATTACATTTGTTAACCAACTCTTCAGTTTTGACATATTTTGATTCAAAAAAGTTAATAGAAATAGAAACAGATTCATCCAAAGACTTGGGGCTTGTCTTTTGCAAGAAGGTAAACCTGTAGCAACCAAAACTGAGCAAGCCTATGCTCAAATTGAAAAAGAGACATTAGCAATACTTTTTGCTGTAAAAAAATTTCATTATTTTATTTATGGTATGTCCACTAAAATTTACAATGATCACAAACCTTTGGAATCAATTTTTAAAAAAGAGTTAAAATCAGCTTCTCCAAGAATTTTAAGAATGAGACTTAAACTGTTGAAATATAATTTATTTGCTACAGACCGGGAAAGTATATGTATATTTCTGACAAACTCTCTCGTGCTTTTCTTAAGAAAAAAATAGACAAGCCAGAAAATGAAATAGATTTTGCAGCACATTCCATATTTAAATACTTGCCTATGCCAACAAATCGAATTAAACAATTCACAATTAAAGACCCACAGCTCAGTACTGTTATAAATTTTATTAATAATGGCAGGCCACTTCAAAAATATAAAATTCCAGAAAATATTAGGAATTTTTACAAACTGAGAGACAACTTATTTGTATCTGAAAATTTATTATTTTTAGAGAACAAAGTAATTGTTCCTTGTAACCTAAGACAAGATATGATCAAACTTTTACATGAAGGCCACCTGGGGATTAAAAAGACAAAATCACACGCCAGAAAAGTATTTTATTGGCCAGGTATGACAGTGGATATTGATTTCTATATTAAAAAATGTAAAATTTGTGAAAAATTCTCTAAAAAAAATCCAAAAAAAAAAACTTCTTTCATACCCAATACCTGATAGGCCATGGGAACGTGTTGGTTCTGAAATTTTTACATATGCTGATAAAAGTTAGTGTGCTTTGTTTGACGCCTACTCTAACTGGCTTGAGATTTTGCCTATAAGAAATAAAAGTGCTGAAGCTGCTATTTCTCAAATTAAGCCAATTTTTGCAAGGTTTGGAGCCCCTGATATTGTTAGTGATAATGTACCCTATAACAGTGAGAAATTTTTGGAATTTGCGAAAAATTGGAATTTTGCCCTTCTTACACGTAGCCCAGAATATCCACAATCAAATGGTTTGGCTGAAAAAGCTGTGGCAATTGCAAAAAACCTTCTAAAAAAGTCATTGGAGGAAGGAAAAGGTGATTTATGTTGTGCTCTGTTAAATTATCGAAATTCTACATTAAAAGGAATGGGTTATACTCACCATCTCAATTGTTAAATAGCAGAAATTGCAAGACTAAAGTTCCAATTGCTTGTGAGTTATTGTACCCTAAATTGTGTGTTAATGTTAAGGAAAAAATACTTGCTAAACGTAAAACCAATGAACAACAGTATAACAAAAATGCTAATTCTTTAAAACCGCTCAACAAAGGCTCAGATGTTACAGTTTTAATCACAAAGATAAAATTTGGGAACCTGCAAGAATTGAAGATTTACATGATAGTCCAAGATCATATACAGGGTGGGTCACGGTCGATGGTACCTTAGACGTTTACGGAGAACGGTTTCTCAAGTAGTTGCTCTTGGTCTATGGATCTAAAATATTTTCAGCAATGCAGCGTTGCCGCTTATACCAGAAAGTAGCAGCATCTTTGTTTTTTCAAATGGGTCACCCTGTATATTACCGCATTTTTGAACTTGTCATTCCTTTCTGATTATTTCTGCCTCATACTCCCATATACCTACCTCTAACGGTTTTTGAGATATTGGTTATTTTCCATATTTTTTATCCAAAACATAGCTCGAATTGAATGTTTATTTCTGCGGTATTTGAATTCTTAGGAAGTTGCAATTCTGTGTTTAGTTCATCAGGATCATGTACATTGATTCTGTATACAGAAGTTTGTTCTGCGTTATACAGGGTCGTTCAAAATTCATGATCTTACTGCTAGATACGAAAAGGGTTGAAAGTGCGTTTTTTTAAATGGAACATCCTGTATACTATGAAATATCCTGAAAGATGACTCAATTCTCTTCGAATTGATATATCATGTTCCTATACCTAATTAGCCAGAATTCCGAGATAATAGCAATTTTCACTTGTAATCTCCCAAGTGCTTGAATTATTGCCGGAAATTTTTGAAAATTCATGTACGAGATGAATTTACGGCAATTAATTCAAGCACGAGGGGGATTCGGTAAGAAAATTTCACACTGAGAAATGAAAATCATCCAACAATTCATAAGAAATAACTAACGATAGTTTCACCTGAACTATTTATAACCACTGTAATATTGATATGTAAAATACTTAACAAAATTTTCATCAATAAATGTGTTTAAATTTGGAACAAAAAAAATAAAAAAGTTATGTTCCTATCGTGGATTGAACCATCGACCTAGCGGCTCATAGGCCGCAATAATCGTGGAGAAAATATTTTCAGACACACTCCAAATATCTAGTAAATACATAATTATCTCCTTTCATATGAAAACTAGACCTCCGTTTGTACATTAAATCAAAATATCAACTTGTCACATGTCAAACATTTATTGATGAAAATTTTGTTCTTCGAAAATTCATGTACTCGAAAAATTTCCGGCAATAATTCAAGCACTTGGGAGATTACAAGTGAAAATTGCTATTATCTCGGAATTCTGGCTAATTAGGTATAGGAACATGATATATCAATTCGAAGAGAATTGAGTCATCTTTCAGGATATTTTATAGTATACAGGATGTTCCATTTAAAAAAACGCACTTTCAACCCTTTTCGTATCTAGCAGTAAGATCATGAATTTTGAACGACCCTGTATAACGCAGAACAAACTTCTCTATACAGAATCTTGATGAACTAAACACAAAATTGCAACTTCCTAAGAATCCAAATACCGCAGAAATAAACATTCAATTCGAGCTATGTTTTGGATAAAAAATATGGAAAATAACCAATATCTCAAAAACCGTTAGAGATAGGTATAGGGGAGTATGAGGCAAAAATAATCAGAAAAGAATGACAACTTCAAGAATGCGGTAATATACAGGGTGACCCATTTGAAATAACAAAGATGCTGCTACTTTCTGGTATAAGCGGCAACGCTGCATTGCTGAAAATATTTTAGATCGATAGACCAAGAGCAATTACTTTAGAAACCAAATTTTCAGAATGATCCTATTTTCCGTTCTTCGTAAACGTCTAAGGTACCATCGACCATGACACACTCTGTATATTGAAAAATTGTAGAGGCAACACTATCAGAAGAAACCGCATTGACTTTAAGGCTGAGTCAAGTCTCTCGTCTGACCAATATGGAGACCAGCGCGGTCATTTGGTTGACTTGACGACCTAACTGAAACTATTTGAAATCAGTTATAAAAGGGTTATGTTTACTATGTTCACTGGTTAATAATCACAATAATCAGTTATTATCAAAAGATATTACCGCTATTATACCGCAGAACTCTTCGAGTAATGTGTGCTATACACGTTCGTGTGTGTAGCGTTAGTATACCTATGCTTTGATATTATTTCAATTATTAATAATTAGTGTTCCAGCTGAGAAATCGGTTGAGTTTATTTCTAGACTGCTTAAGTTACTGTACTGATCTAATGATTCTAATCGATAATGAATACCTACTTCCAGTTCATACTGTTAACAAACCTTTCTTAGCTGTTTCAATTTCATAATTACGATAAGTGAACGACAAATGAATTGCTACTATTGTGCCTTTTAGTTTCACTTTGTTTAAATTTTATTGAAATTATCGTCTACCATAATATATTTCGAATTTATTTAGGTTATAATTTCAAGAAACTATCATTTCTTCCTACTTTACCTGACCGTGACCACTCCGTAAACGTCGAGGGCAGGTTTGATATGTGACCAATATTTTCAATCATCTGATCGGTCCGACTCATCGTCATACCAGTGTTGCCAATGGATGAGAATTAAAATATCCTCTTCTGAACTTGAAATTATCCGATTTTCTCCGAAATTATCCGATATGTTCAAAACAATCAAAAATAGTTAATCACTGCTATATATTCAGGTTTCGTACCAAATAGAAGGCAAGAATAGGTATTTTGTAGCAATAATGGAAAAAATAAGTTATTTCATATTTATTTATATAAAAAGTAACATTTTACAGAAATTACTTCCATTCAAACTAAAAAATCTTTGATAGCATTGAAATACACTAAAAAATATCTAAAAAATAACAAGAAAGTTACAGGTACCTATTTTGTTATTCAATATTTATTCTTTATAGAAAAAGTGAACATTTTACCTAAAATACTTCTATTCAAACTAAAAAATCTTTGGTAGCATTGAAATACAAAAAAAAAATATTGGAAAAACAACACGCTTCGTTAAGCAATGGTGTGTGGGAGAGACAAAGACAGAGACATAACTTTCGACAAAAGGATTCTTCATTACACAGAAAATCACCACTATGCTTCATCACGAAATATAGCTGTTGTCAAATCTAAAATAAAATCTTACATTTCCTACTAAGAATATCGCTTGTGATTTTAGCATTCAGTTAAATCCTAATTATCCGTTTTTTATCCGATTTCCAACAGGGTGAGCAAAATATCCGCCAACCCTTCAAATTATCCGCAAATCGGATAATTATCCGCCAATCGGCAACACTGCGTCATACTTCATACTAATACTAAACGCGCGTGCCTTGTCCGACCGGTGACTTGACACAGCCTAAACCATCTGAAAACCCTTTTAAGTTAACTGACAATTCAATGGAGTCTACAACTGATGTTTCTCTATCTGACAGTGATGCTACCTCTTCTTCGATTGTCCCTAGAAATAGTATTTCAAAGTTTGCAGATTCCAAAAATCCAAACACGTAACATCAGAAATGCATAGCCCCTTGCAATAGACGAGGAAAGTGTGTCGTCACAAATGTCATTCTTGTCAAAAATGATTCCAAACAAAGAATTTTAGGTGACATTCTCTGTTGATTATTTGCTGATTTGATTTTTAATTTGTGTATAGTTGTTTGGATTTTGTTTTCTCAAGCAAAAGAAGTTGAAAACTTAACGGAAACAATATCGGACAAGCCGATTTAAATTCGACGGATGTTTGTTTGGAATCAGTTTTTGACAAGAATTACATTTGTGACGTCATCACTTTCCTCGTCTATTATCAACATCCCAATTTAATAACAAGTCTCAAGTTCAAACCACTCGATCTGGACGAGCAATTAAAAAACCAGAAAAACTATACTTGTGAGGGGAGATGTATGATATGGTACTTTATATTATGTATTTCACCTAACGCCTAGTGAATATGCAACTTACAGTACATTGGTATGTTGTGTGGCCTAACTTGACTGTAAGACTCACTGGTCGTGGTAGAGGGTTCCTCGTGGTCGGGCAGTCAAATAAACGTTAGTTAAATAAGAAGTGTTTTATTAATAACTAACAACTAAGACAAAGTTATACAACGTGACCCCCCCCCCCCCCCCAGACTGTAATGTGTACTTTGGAGATTCCATCACAGTATATATTCCCTAGCGCTCCCATGCAAAGAATTGGACAGTTGCAAAAGTTGCTGTCCCAAACTTCAGACACAACGAAGTAGAGGATGTTTTGCAAGGCGCTGAAATATATAAAGGAGACCTCCTTGTTTGTAAGCTTTAAAGGGAAAGCTAAAAGTTTGGCAACAGATGAGAGAAAATATCCCAGTATCTCCAGCAGATGTCTACAAATAGCAACGGTGGTGCCAAATATTAGAACTCTTTGTCAATTTCTGTGCACGTTTCCAGTGACTACTAGCACTGCCGAACGATCTTTCTCCACCTTACGCCGATTATAGTCATATCTTCGCAACAGGATGACAGAAGAGCGTTTGAATGAATTGGCTTTAATGCATATCGATCAAGACGTTGCGGCAAAAATGGACGCTAATGAAGCGCTGGACATCTTTAGCAGGAAACATAATAGTTAAAGAGCTGCCAATATGATTTACTGATAGGTGAGGAAACCGTCTGCTGGGCATGGAATAGCATTATTGGTGTTGCCCCATCTCGCCTGGATATTGTTTCAGAAAGTCTTCAGGTCAAGGAGGGGGGAGGGCGTTTGAAAACCAGTCAGTTTGTGACCATCTGCTGGTTTCACATTTTCACATTTTGGTAGATATGGTGCTGAACATACCTTCTGCCAAGTTTGACCTGCGAACGAGGTCAAGATACAGAGTTATGCCGAAAAAACCGCGATTTTCAAAAATAAAGTTTTTTCGGCATAACTCTGGATCTTGACCTTGTAAGTGGGTCAAACTTGGCAGAAGGTATGTTCAGCACCATATCTACTGAAATGTGAAACTAGCAAACGGTCACAAACTGACTTGTTTTCAAACGACCCCCCCCCTTGACCTGGAGACTCTCTAAAACTACATCCACGCGACTTTGGGCAACAACAAGAATGCTATTTCATGCCCAGCAGACGGTTTCCTTACCTGTCAGTAACTCATTTAGGCAGCTCTTCAACTATAAAAGAAAACTGTCTTTTATCAAACATTTAATTTTTCTTTTGTTTTGACACTTTTAAGTATCATACTTCAAGTTTATTTCCAAGGGCGAGTTATACAAGACAAGTTCACCAACAGTTCAACTAAACCGAGATCAGTTGCCAAGGAACTAGAAATTTCATTGGCTAATCCCTAGCAACTGACGCGAGTTTACTTAAACTGTTGGTGAACTAGTTTTGTATAAATCCGGTGAAAAATCAGAAATGGGCAACTACCGACCGATTTCTGTGATAGGAAATTTCGCGAAAGTGTTAGAACATGCTCTGAAAACGCGTCTAGTTAATTTCTTTGATAAAAACAAAGTAATCACTCAGAGACAATTTGGCTTTATTAATAAAAGTAATACAGAATCCGCTATATTGAATTTCATTTCTGAAACAACAGGCCTTAGATAATTCCGATAAATGCCTGGCAGTTTTTCTAGATTTGGCCAAGGCCTTTGACACGGTTTCTCACGAAAAATTGGCAAACAAACTTTATACTTATGGAGTTCAAGGACCGGCAATTGAAATTTTCAAGAACTACCTATCACACAGAAAACAAACTGTTAAAATTGGCAACAGCATCAGTTCTCCTCGTGAGATTTCTATTGGGGTGCCCCAGGGCACTGTTTTGGGACCTATACTATTTTTAGTTTATATTAACAGCATAGCTGGAATTAATAACTTTAAAGGTCATCTCATCTGATATGCTGATGATACGGCCATTGTTTATAAAGCTGAGACATGGCAGCAAGTATACAATGTCTCAAAAACGAAATTTATTGCATTTTCTCTTCAAAGTAACCAACAGCCCGATATACAAATAATTCATATTCATAAACCTACTTGTTCTAGAATATTTTGTAAATGCCCAAATATTGAAAAAGTGAAAAAAATTAAATATTTTGGCGTGTTTTTAGACCACCATATGAGATGGGATGAACATATGTTCTACATATGATTAAAAGACAATTAACAGATAAAATATATAACTTGAGATGTATTTTAACATATCAAAACTTATTAATAATATACAATTCACTGGTTGAATCAATCATTAGATACTGCATCACAGTATGGGGGGAGCGTTCGAGAATGTACTGAATAATATTCAAGTCATTCAAAATTCTATAATCAAAATAATTCTATCAAAATCTAAACGGTTTTCTACGAAACAATTGTATATTGAAACCAAATAACTTGACGTTAGAAGCCTGTATGCATACCAATGTCTCGTTTAGATGTAATGATCGAAAAATTCTCACAGATCATAACTGACATAGCAGAAATATGCATTCGAAAAACTCGACCAATCAGAAGCCATCCCCCACTACCTTGGTTGAACTCTGAGGCCCAATTGTACAGTAATGGTTTAAGCCCAGGTTCAACTGAAATATTTTTTCCGTTGTACACTCCATATTTAAGCTCGGGTTTACTAAACGCCGTTCAAGAAACAATATTTTATGTTGGTCTTCTACAAATTCCTCATCATTCCATTTTACAAAATGATCGACTCATCTCTATAGTTCTTTGGCTGTCTTCTAGCGTTTAGTTTATTTATTGGCAAAGTATTACAATAAAGTGCTTTTACAAGTCAGATATAAAAAGAGAAAGAAAAATGTAACAAATAGTATAAAAATTGGCAATAGTAAGATAAAGCTTATTAGGTAATATACTAATGGTAGCAATACATAGGAAGACAATCATCAAAATATAGAAACAAATACATTTCATATTAAAATCACTTTCTAGATACCCTTCGATGAAATAGAAGGCTTTTTTATAAGATACGTTTTGACTTTGGTTTTAAAATAGTTAAAATTTAGGTTTTTGACCTCTAATTGGAAGAGCATTAAAAAAATTTATGCCGTAGTAATCGGCGCCCCTTCTTGTACCTTGCAACCTGTGGTAGCTGAGGACCAAATTATCTCTATTTTTAGTTGAGTATGGGTGAATATCACTATGTGATCTGAAGCTTACTAGGTTCAGTTTTATGTAGGTTAGACAGTGGAATATAAAAGTACATGGAAGTGTAAGGAGTTTCAGTTCTGCAAAACTATTTCTACAACAATCTCGATATTATAAACCTGCAATACACAACGTCTCTGTAATTTGAAGATATGAACAGTATTGGGGGAATGACCCCAGTTTAAGATTGCATAGGATGATAAATTAGAATTAAAGTATCCATGGTAAGCCGAGAGTAGGGTGTCCCTGAATACATTTTTTGAAAGACTTCTTATTAGGAAAGTTATTTTAGACAGCTTGGAGCTTAGATGATTGATGTGAACGTTCCATGTCAACCCTGGATCCAAGTATAGACCCCGAAAAATTTAACCGATGCCTGACTTTCCAGGTTTGATGAAGAAGTTTGCAAAGTAAAGTTCATATTATGTGTCTTGTCGGCATTTAGACTTAATTTGTTAGCCAAAAACAAATTCTTAGTCTGGTCGTCTTTATTTTGGGTCCACTGTATTGGGTCTGAGGGGTGGTAACGCATTCATGTAGTGGTATCGTCTGCAAACAAGATTATAAGGAGAGTGATGACATTGGTGAAGTTAGGCAGGTCATTTATGTAAGTGAGGAACAGCAGAGGACCCAGCACAGAGCCCTGAGGAACTCAATGCTGAATCCTCTGTTTTTTAGATTCCACATTATTGAAAAAAACCAATTGCTCCCTCTCCTCCAGGTAAGACTGCTTCGATGAATATTGTAGTGAATTAGTTTTTTTATAAAGGATTTCGAAAGAAATACAATCGAACGCTTTTGTCTGCAAGTCAAGGAAGGTAGTATAAGTGTTCTGTTTATTATCAAGGCCTTCAGCTACAAACTCAGTTACTATTACTTCTACTGCTTCCACAAAATCTTCATTATCTGTTAGTTCCAGAAGAATATCATCTAGCTGTTAATCCAATTATTTTATTATTTCAGCACACAACGATTAGAACAAAAATAACTATCAATTAAAAAAGATAAAACTTTGCAGTAATCCACAGCTCAAGTTAAGTTTACAAAATGAAAAATGACAGCCACTGAACCAAGCTCAGCACTGAACCTGCTCTGTACAACTGAAATTGAAATTTGAACTAAGCTTAACGCTGAGCTGAGCTTAAACCCAAACTGTACAATTGGGCCTGAGTGCGACCAAGCTGTCAAACAGGCTAAGAAAGCATTGAATACCTACAAAAGACACAGAACACCTCAGAACCAAATAGAATTCAAGAAACTGAGAGCTAGATCCAGATATATCATGAAGAAGGGCAGACGCGAGTCATGGAAAAAATTTGTATCCGGAATCAACAGCACAACTCCTATAGGTGATGTGTGGAAAATGGTTAAAAAGGTTTCAGGAAAATATATCCATAATCCTATAAGTCACTTAAAACATGCGAATACAAATTTAACTTCCCCACAAGACATTGTAGAGGCACTAGCCTCAACCTATAAACAACATTCAAGTGACGATAATTATACTCCTGCCTTCATTACAAAAAAAATAAATCAAGAAAAAACAGCTATATCATATGAACATGTGGAAGATGTTGAAGGACTGAACAGCCCAATCACATTGGATGAACTTCTCGACTGCCTCAGTTGCACTAAGAATTCCTCCCCAGGTCCCGATGACATTCCAATAATATTTATACGTATGTTTCCACAAAACGCTACAGAAATTCTTTTGAAAATGTACAATATCATTTGGAATGAACACGTATTTCCTCAGAGATGGACATAATCAGTGATAGTACCCATCCATAAAACAGGTAAATCCAAATCGTCCCTAGAAGGGTATAGGCCTATTTCTATCGGCTGTGCGATGTGCAGATTGTTGGAAAAGGTAATCAATCGAAGACTTGTGTGGATGCTAGAAGAGAAAAAGATTATTATTCCCGAACAGAGCGGATTCCGGAAAAATCGCTCTACGGATAACCTGGTTGATCTTGAGTCCGAAATTCATGAATCATTAGCCAACGATCAAGACTGCATCGCAGTCTTTTTCGGCATCACAAGGGCTTATGATACAGTATGGCGCTACTCTATCTTGGACACCCCAAGGAAGAGATCATTTGGAGGAAATATCATGGAGTTTATTGCTATTGAGAATCCGCAAATTTCGTGTCAGAGCCAATGGGAAATTAGGGGAATTATCTTCCCCTAAAGTTCAGGATAATGGAATTCCACAAGGGTCTTTGTGACATTTGTGAAAAGAGAAGAAGAGTTATGTTCTTTGTTCTTAACCTCACTAAAAAGTAGCGCCAAGAAAAACGCTTTATTACACATGTCACGAGTGAGAAAGCAGGTCGATGAAAGTTGTACTCGAATGAAATAAAATATAGTTTATAATTCTGCGAAGAAATCAGTACTGAAAGATCTCGACGTAATTAGCAACAACGCTATTAGAATTGCACTTGGAGTATTCTGCACAAGTCCAACTATCAGCATCCGTTGTGAATCAGGTGAACCATCATTATCATCCAGGAGACAGCTGCTTACTCTAACATATGCTTCCTCTATATTATCGTCCCCAGAAAAACCTATCCACCATAATGTTATCGCTAATAGATTCCGAACTCTCTATGAAAAGAAAAAGAGAACCGACATCCCCTTTTATGAGAGACTTAACCGGTATTTATATATTTTACACCTCCAAAAACCAAGAAAATTCCTCTCCTCAAATGTCCCAACCCTTCCACCTTGGAGTACTCCCAAAATCACAATTGACCAAAATCTCTCACAATTTGATAAAACCCAGATGAATTATGAAGTAATCACTGCAGAATTTCATCGCCACTTGGAACACTATGCAGAATTCAATTTACTCTATACAGACGCATCCAAATCTATCGACGGAGTTGGATCTGCCTTCACTATTGCAGGATTTGATGTTTCGTTTAAACTACCACCAGAAAGTACGGTATTCACTGGAGAAGCATACGCGATATGGAAAGCCTTGAAGTTCATAAACATAAGAAAAATTAAAAAATGCCTCATTATAACAGATTCCTCAAGTACTCTTCTGGCAATAAATCAATCGAACACCCATAATACCATTATCAATTCCATCAAACGAGAGCTCTTTTCACTAAACCAAAACCACGCAGTGATCAGATTCATGTGGGTTTCATCTCATGTAGGCATCCCAGGAAATGAAAGAGCAGATCAGTTGGCAAAACCAGCCATCTCAAATTCATTAACTGCTACTGAACCTAAAATATGCCATACTGATCTGAAATCTTTCTACAAACAATCGATCTTCAACAACTGGCAACATCTATGGAATAGTTCCACTTCAAAGCTAGCAGAAGTGAAAACATCGGTACATCCATGGAAACATTTTCCTAGAAGTAGAAGATATCAAGTCATCCTGACACGATTGCGACTGGCACATACCCGCCTAACTCATGGATACCTCATAACAGGTGGTGATAAACCAAGATGTGAAGTGTGTGCTACAGACCTAAGTGTTAAACATATTTTAACAGAGTGTGTTCTATATTACAACGATAGACTTTCTCATCACATCCCACACACAATGAAAGACATACTTAGTGAGAATTGTGATACTGAACAATTATTGGATTTCCTCAACGATGTACACCTTCTCCAGCATAATATATAAATCAATTTGTACATATCTGATTGAACTAACTGTATTGTGCCGTTGCTAATAACCCGAGCGGTGTTGATGCGACTTTCATTAAATAAAAAAAAAAAGAACCTAAATATTTCTCAAAATAACGCAGAGCACTGCCAATGAGTTGTTATTTTTATCTCCAATTGATTTTCTCTCCAAAGTTGTCACTTACAAAGTATATGGCGTCAGCAATGTCATCAAGGGTTAAAGTTACTTGATTGGATGTCTATGTTAGGCATGAATGAGTGAATGTTTTTGCAAATGATGTTTCTGAATGAAGTTTCTTTCACAACTTTGACATTGGAATGGCCTTTCTCCGGTGTGAGTGAGCACATGCAGTTGCAAAACATCCTTCCGAGTAAAACTGTTCTCGCAGTGTTCACATTTGAATGGCTTTTCTTGGGTATGAGTGCGCAAATGGCGTTCCAAAAGTTTTTTGTGAATGAAGTTTTTTTCGCAGGTGTTACACTGGAATGGCCTTTCTGCAGTGTGAGTCAGCAAGTGTCTTTGTAAAATGTTTTTCCGGGTGAAACTTTTTCCGCAGTAATCACATTTGAATGGCTTTTCTAGAGAGTGAGTGAACATGTGATCTTCCAAATTTTGTTTCTGAATGAAGGTTTTTTCACAGATAGTACATTGGAAGGGTCTTTCTCCGGTGTGAGTGAGCAAATGTTGCTGTAAATGATGTTTATGAATACATTTTTTTTGGCAGAAATGGCAATGGAAGAGCCTTTTTCCACTATGAGTAAGGGAATGCCGTTGCAAAGCGTCACTACGAGTGAAACACTTTTCGCAGCTCTCACATTTGAATGGTCTTTCCCCAGTGTGAGTGAGCAGATGCTGTTGCAAATAATATTTTTGTGTGAAACTTTTTTCGCAGTAATCACATTTGAATGGCTTGTCCCCAATGTGAGCGAAAAAATGCTTTTTCAAATTATTTTTGCAAGAAAATCTCTTCTCGCAAAATTCACATTTAAATGGTTTTAATCCAATGTGATTGAGCAAATGTTGTTGCAAGTATAATTTCAGAGTGAAACTTTTTTCGCAGCGGTCACATTTGAATGGCTTTTCTCCAGTGTGAGTGAGTAAATGCCGTTGTAAATGATTTTTCCGAGTGAAACTATTCTCACAGTAATCACATTTAAAGGGCCTTTCTCCTGTGTGAGTAAGCGAATGCTGTTGCAAGTTCACTTTTTGACTGAAACTTTTCTCGCAGCAAACACATTTGTAGGGCCGTTCCCCTGTGTGAGTGAGCATATGGTGTTGCAAGTTCACTTTTAAGCTGAAACTTTTTTCGCAGCAATCACATTTGAAGGGCTTGTCAGTTTGAGCAAGAAAATGGGGTTTTGAATCGTTTTGATTGGTTTCCGTAATAGAAAATGCAAGTTCACTATCAATTACTTCAACCTTGACATCAACAAACTCATTAAAAAATGCGTTGTTCTCAATTAAATTTTCATTTTGAACACCAACACTCTCAAATTTCAAATCACGACACTTAGAGAAACCGATATCTATCGGATTTACTTCTAAATAACTTTCGATTTTGACAGTGGTATTTCTACCAACATTTTCAAGTTTTCCATCATTAAACAGTGAAAAATTGATAAAAGAAGATATATCTTCTAGTTTGTTAATACATGCTTCGCATATACAGTCCTTGTTCACGAAGTTAATTTCAGGTTTCACCTAAAAAATTAATACAATTATTGAAAATGAAATAACACACTTAGCAAAAAACTTTCCTCAATGTTTGTGATATTTTGAAACAGCTGCATTAGTTGCACCTTCTTTTCAAATGGTATCAAATTACTTGAAGACAAACATATACGACAAATTTTAGATTTCTGGATGTTCTCTTTATTTTCTTCAGTTGTTTCTGAACATTC
Organism: Chrysolina oricalcia; assembly: GCA_944452925.2. Classification (NCBI taxonomy): domain Eukaryota; kingdom Metazoa; phylum Arthropoda; class Insecta; order Coleoptera; family Chrysomelidae; genus Chrysolina; species Chrysolina oricalcia. The sequence continues at coordinate 32,275,011 of OX101824.2, forward strand.
TCTAGAATTTCCATGTTCAACCGACTTCGTACGGTCAATGGTTTCCACGCATCCAAATTCGACTTTTGGAATCAAGTTTTTTCCCAACTTTGCATCATTAAACTTGGAGGTTTCAATAAACGTTGATATATGTTCAAGTTTATTGATGCATTAATCACATATATTTTTTGGAAAATACGCTGTTGAACGCACCTACAACAATGATTGGTTGTAATTAAGGTATGTATAGCCGCTAGTGATGACTATGTTTCTACAAAGTGTTTGGCAAATGGAACGATCTGATTCAAGATTTTTTTAAACATTTCGTTTCCGAATGTCCAGGTTTCCAATGAAAAAGTCGTTCTTCATATCTACCTCCGAACATTGTGCAATAAAAGACCCCGCAAACTCCTTATGGAATTTGGGTCCCGGCGAATTTTTTTGAATTTTTGGTATGATGCAGTTCATGTAATTCTCAACCAATGTAACCCAAAAAAATTAACAGTTTTGCTGCTAGGGGGCGTTGAAATCACCCCTTGCGCAGATTAGACTATTTATTTTTGAACCCGGTAACAATATTTTCACTTGTTTAATTGTTGCTAATGTTGCACAATATTGTGCTGTTTTATAGAAAAAAACTTACCCCCTCCCCTTTTTCCCCCAACTCCTATTACGAAACGCAAAAAAATATTTCTCGAGTGCCTTCAAATGAATCGTTGAATGTTTAAATATGGCTAAATAAGGGCTATTTTTTATGGTTATCCCCCCACCCCCCAAATGACACAAAACGAAAAACTTCGGTGGATTTTACGTTTAGATTGCTGATCAATTGTGTAATTTTTTATAAACTGAAAATCTAAAACCCCTATTTTAAAACACGAAAAAAATTAATTCCCTAGTACCTACTTGTAAATGCTTTATCAAAATAAATGTTTTATTCAACTCAAATTGAGGAAATCGTACAGTTGTTTAATTCCACCTTTCCCTTCCTTCAGAAAAATATTAGTGGAGTTTGCTGACTTCTTAGTAGGGCGTAGTTCATGTTTTTTGAATATGAATTAATTGGGAATCTTGAAAATTAATAAAAATTAGACATCCACAATTTGAATTTGAGGTGGTGCCTGAATTAATTTTTTTCGTGTTCTGAAATAGGGGTTGGGGGTAAGGGGGAGGTTTTAGATTTTCAATTTATAAAAATTTACACAATTGTTCGGCATAAAATAATACAAAAATACGTAGAGATATTGTTTCCGCCTGTAATAATGAATAGTCTATTCTGAGCAAGGTATGATTTCGACGCCCCCTAGCATCAAAACTATTCATTTTTGGGGTTTGTCACCCAATGTATTTCTATTCAAAATAACTTGAACTGCATCATATCAAAAATTCAGAAAAATCCACCGAAATTTTTTCGTTTTGTCGTTTGAGGGGTGGGGGGATAATCATAAAAAACTGCTATTTCCCTTATTTAGGAATATTTAAACATTCGACGATACATTTGAAGGCACTCGAGAAATATTTTTTTTTCGTTTCGTAATAGGTGTTGTTGGAAAAAGAGGAGGGGGTAAGATTTTTTTTATAAAACAGGACAATATTGTGCAACATCAGCAACAATGAAACAAGTGAAAATATTGTTACCGGGTTCAAAAATAAATAGTCTAATCAGCGCAAGGGGTGATTTCAACGCCCCCTAACAGCAAAACTGTTAATTTTTTTGGGTTGGCGCAATGGTAACATTGGTTGAGAATTACATGGACTACATCATACCAAAAATTCAAAAAAATCCAACGGGACCCAAATTAAATTCCATAAGGAGTTTACGGGGTTCTTTGGACAACTGTTAAAATATTTTTGAATTATTTCTTGGTACAGGCAATAATGAACAAAATTTGACATGTCATTTCAATGTTGATGTAGATTTTCGTGAAGAAATAGAAAAGTCATTCTATTACGGCACCAAGTTTTTCCCCGGCTTTGCACTATTATACTCTCTGTTATCAATCTGTTATCAATCATATACATCCTCGGATCCTTTTAATTTATCGACGCAGTCATTACATATATTTCTGAAAAAATCGGCTGCTAAATAGACCTTAAAATAATAATTAACGAGGTTAGTTGAAACATGCTTGACAAAGATTGTAGACTTTTTATTATTATTTGCCAAGAAACACATAGTTAAAGAGCTGCCTATATGATTTACTGACAGGTCCGGAAACCGTCTGCTGGGCATGAAATAGCATTCTTGGTGTTGTCCCAAGTCGCCTGGATGTATTTTTAGGTCAAGGAGGGGGGGGGGCGTTTGGAAACCAGTCAGTTTGTGACCGTTTGCTGGTTTCACATTTCGATAGATATGGTGCTGAACATACCTTCTGCCAAGTTTGACCAGCGAACGAAGTCAAGTCAATATACAGAGTTATGCCGAAAAAACAAAAATAACGATTTTTTTGACATAACTCTGGACGTTGACCTCGTACGTAAAAATATTTTATTCCAGAAAGGAAGTGGAGATATGGTGATCTGGAAAATATATGCGATGATGATTCCATGAGAAGTTTTTTTGGGCATACCATCCGGCGAAGAGTATGATGACATTGCGGAGGTTGTTCCCGATACTTATGCTGATGATTCAGATTTGGTTTGGCATGATAATCTTGAGCCTGACAACGATGAGCTTTTGATAACATCACGCGTCAAAACATTGCAGTGAAACACACCTATAGGGGGTTGGGTGGAATGAGCTGTTCCAAATGAAAAATAATAAGTCCAAAACATAATTTAATGGCAATTATGTGCTGCAGGGATAATGGTGGATGAGATTTTACAATATCTTGTAACCAAAAGAGTAGATAACAAATGAGAGAGCAACGGGAGGAGGGTCTATACAAATGAGAGAGCAACGGGAGGTACACGTCAGCAGAAATTGCACGTGTCAGGTATCAGATTACATTCGATAACATCCGGTCAATGAAATTTGATACGGGTTCAATGACCTTTTTCAAAATAAATGCACGTGTCGGATATCAAATTACTTGGAATTTGCTGACGCCATATTTCCGGTAGGCGGAATTTGATACGGGTTCAATGACCTCTTTCAAAATGAATGCACGTGTCGGATATCGAATTACTTGGAATTTGCTGACGCCATATTTCCGGTAAGTGAAATTTGATACGAGTTCAATGACCTCTTTCAAAATGAATGCACGTGTCAGGTATCAGATTACATTTGATAACATCCGGTAGGTGAAATTTGATACGGGTTCAACGACCTATTTCAAGGTTGATGACTGCACGTGTTGGATATCAAATTACTTGGAATTTGCTGACGCCATATTTCCGGTAGGTGAAATTTGATACGGGTTCAATGACCTCTTTCAAGGTTAATGAATGCACGTGTCGGATATCAAATTACTTGGAATTTGCTGACGCAATATTTCCGGTAGGCGAAATTTGATACGGGTTCAACGACCTCTTTCAAGGTTAATGAATGCACGTGTCGGATATCAAATTACTTGGAATTTGCTGATGCCATATTTCCGCTGGGCGAAATTTGATACGGGTTCAATGACCTCTTTCAAGGTTAACGAATGCACGTGTCAGGTATCAGATTTCATTTGGAAACATACGGTCACGTGTCATCAGCAGAATCCAATACAGGTTCAACTACCTCTCATAAAGTCAAAACCTATGAGAGAGCAATAGGAGTCAAGGTCAAAACCTATGAGAGAGTAATGGGAGTCAAGGTCAAAACCTATTATATTGTTTTATTTGGAAAGTCCTGAAGTCGGAAACGATACAATGAAATGGAGAGAGCAATAGGAGTCAAGGTCAACACCTATGAGAGAGCAATGGGAGTCAAGGTCAAAACTATAAGAGAGCAAAGAGATTCATACACATAAAAGTCTTCTCGAAAAATCCTCCCCTCTACTATTTTGATAAAAATATATAAACCGGGGAAAATATTATAGCAAGCATTCTCTTATCAAAATGAGAAATACCGATTTCAAATTTGACTTGTCGAAAGAATATTTTTGCAAAGAAAAATCAAAAGTGGTTTTGTGTGAAAGAAAATTCCCATTGAATAAATCCAAATGTAAATTTGTTGTTGTGAATCTTTCATATGATTTGAATTTCACTCCATGTATTGAAATTACTGGAAATAAGGGAGACCAAGTGATTTTCACAGAAAACGAGTGGAAGCAGTTTTTGACACACCAAGGAATCATCACCAATTATTTGTACTCATCAGATCAACCGAAGACCATTGAAGACGATAGATTCACCATTGAGTTTAGCCAATTTACTAATGGAAGAGTAGTCAAAATCATAAAAGACCACTCCTCAGTGTACTTGGGTTTCGAAACAGTTTGCAACCTATGGGAACTCCAACCCCTAATTGATTATAGGGTAGATATCTTGAAAAGATATCATTATGGAGAATATTTCCAAATTTTGAAAAATGGACTGTGCAAGCTGAGTGGTGATGTAATGCAAAATGCTTTAAATCTGCTGCAACCAAGGGTGAACCACAATAGTGAAAATATAAGTCTAACTCTGGAATTCATTCATCTTTACCCAGAAGTTTTCTTAGCTGAGTTTTCTGATAAACCATGAATAGGAGTGTGGCCATTGATGAAAGTCGTAATAAAACTTATTATATGTTCACATGGAAATTTGCATACAAGAATTCTCGGAAAACATATTGGGCTTATGAAGCAATCGATAGAATGCGCTTTGAGGGGCGAATAACAGTAACTTCGAATATCATCGCTCCAATTTTGGATTCAACATATAGACAAATAATTTTCAAGCAAAGATTTTGCGAATAATTTATAATGTAAATATTATATAAATAAAACTGTTTTGTGAATTTCATATCGTTTTATTTGGAAAAATATCATACAAAATCATTTTTTGATATCCACGAATTATACTGATTGCTCAGGCCTAACCATTTGATGTAGAGTTTGTCTCCTTTTTTTCTTAGGACTTTTTCTACTAGAAACACATCGGGATGTTTAACTTTCTGGAGTTCTTCTTCATAAAATCCACCTTGTATCTCAACATCATTTTGATCTTTGAGAAAATAAACAGCAGGATTTGACTGATAGACTTTTCTCACAGTGAAAATTTCATTGGACCAGTTTGGTGTATACCCTTTAGCAAATGCCTCCCTGTACTTACTTATTCTTACATGATCATTTTCGTTTCCTTGGATCCACTGTTTTGAGATGACCATAGATGTTATTGAGTAAATACTTCTCATGGATTTTTTTTACATCTTTGGGTTCCATTCCTATCGTGCTGTGTACGGAATTGTTATAGTTAGAAACTATATCAGGTAGAATACCCAACCATTTGTAGCTTCCTTGTAGGCTGAATTGTTTCCACATTTTTTTTTTCAAAGTTCTGTTTACTCTTTCAACTATACTAGCTTTCAAATTGGAGAAAGTACTGTAATGATTAATTTTCCACTTATCCATCAGCTGCTTGAATTTTCCATTGTAGAACTCTTTTCCCATATCAGTTTGTAAATTCTTGGTTTTAGTTTTCATATCTCTTAATATTTTTTGCATGGCATCAGTCACATCTCTTGCACTTTTAGTTTTAACGGGCTCACACCAAACATATTTGGAAAATACGTTTATAACGACCAGAATGTACCTAAATCCTTTGTTAGTTTTGGAGTAAGGAATCATTTCAACTAAATCAGCTTGAAGTAGATCATTCAAACCCTTGATGATAACACGCCTTCTTTTGAATCGTCTTCGTGAATTTCTGTGTAATTCTCCTACAATGTCTTCTTTGACTTTATCCATTTCCAGTTATCGGGCACTGAAGTACAATTTCGACATATAGTTGATTATGTTGCTGCTGATTGACTAAAAAAGTGATCTTATCACCTTTATTTAAAACCTTTCCTATGAGGCTAATTAACGAAACAGTATCTGCATCTTCTTCAACTAGTGATATATATACATCATTTGGTATAGAATTGATGCTTTCAATTTTTCCAGAAACAGGAAATTCATAGGACGTCGCATCATTTTCCAACACAAAAAACCAACACTCTTCCTGATATCCTTGGTTGCCCTCACATGAAGAACACATTTCGTATGATACGAAGATGGATCCCATATGTAGAAAGGTGTATTTGATCGGTGAGGCTCTTGAAAGTGTTTCTGGTTTAGCATATGGTGTTTGAGATGTTCTCAGGAAATGTCTTCCGAATTTATCGATGGGCATGATGTCACGGCTAAACACCGAATGATGTCAAATCTTGGAGATTTTTTATTTTATTATTCCTGCCTCGCGAAGTTCCTCCAATATGCTAGTAATTTCATTTTTCACACCGGTATTTCCAGCACATTGTGATGCAATCAAGAGTTTCAATGGCTCCACTAGCTCATTGAAATCATCAAAATATTTATATTCAACCGGTATGTTGTTGAAATCAAGCATAGTTAGCCCTGAGCCTACTTTACTCCTTGTAGTCCTACCTGGGGCCGAACTAATTCTTGACCTGTATTTGGGAAGAGATAAACTGGTATCTTTTTGAGTTTTTTCAAGATTTCGTTCTTTAGCCAAAGAGTGTAAGGATATAATTCGTGGTTTTATTATATTAACAAACTTTGATGCATATTATGTTGATAAACCCCTTGCAGGATCATAATGGAGGTAATGTGCATTACTTCTCATTATATCGCTATATGAATCAACATCTTTATTTCTATACCCAAGGGGTTGTTTCTTGAACAGCAATTCATATAAGCCTGCAGTTCCACTGTATTTGAACTTGTTATCAATAACAATATCGGCACCATCAAAATCCACAGAGGAGCTACCTATGGCATATTTTTCCGTAGACGGATCAAAATAAACTCCAAAAGTGTCATCAAACGTATTTTTCGTATCTGAAATTTTGTCTTCTATATATGCACGGGGCAAAGGAATCGCAAAGTATTGTTCTTGTGGATTCAGTACAGGGCACATACTTTCCTCGAAATAACTTCCATCGAAGTCGGATTTTGGAGCGGTTGAATCATGTTGAAATGTCTCTTCATCAGGAGTGATCTGATAAAATTCTTGAGGTGTTGGTTGGTGAAATTCTTGAGGTGTCGGTTCATGAAATTCTTGAGATTTTGGTTGATAAAACTCATGAGGTGTTGATTTATGCAATTTTTGGGGTGTCGACTGAGAACTTGAATGAGGTGATTTAATTTCATTTTTCAATTCTTGCTTGAACTGAGTCGTTAGGGGCTGTTGAACAGCAGACAAAAACTCTTTCAAAGGTTGAGTGATTGGTTCATAAGTTTTTTCTAAATGTGAATGAGATTTTGCTATATCGGATTTCAATGTCTTATATTTTCTTCTCAAAGCTTTCCTTGCTCTTAATAGTTGTTCATTTAATTGACTATTCATGATGACTGACAACTATACCACAATCTTGATGTTTATATATAAATGAATGTATCGAAACCTTTTCTGTATCGCCCCTCATTTAAGGAACAATCTTTATCGATAACGAAAAAACTAAATTTGTCTTTCCAACAATAAGAGCATAGTTCTTTGAAATTCTGCAAGGACATGTCTATACTGACATGATCATCATATATATGCTTCAGATTTGTTAGATCTTGTTGAAAGATCATGAGCAAATTAGCATTATCTCGAATGAGTTGTTTGGAAATGGCAGAATAAGTTTGACATAAATAGAAACAATCCGTGTGTCTGTGACGGCCGAAACAGAAATAATTTTTGATTATATTTTGATCACATGTAGTAACATCATCGAATATTATGACTGAATGATCATGTATATTTTCAGGAAGGATAACTTCAACAGAATCATTATATTCATGGAAACCAATTTCTTTCATAGGTGCCAGCAAAATCCTCAAATAATTATATTTAGGCTGATATAATGATTTTGAAAATAAGTATACATTCGTGAAACGAAGGCCGTTGGGTTGCTCCAGCAAAGACAACATCACATTAGTTTTGCCTGATCCACTTGCTCCAACGAGTAAACCTCTTTTAGATTAACCTCCAAATAGCACACCATGTTTTCTAACATTATTCTCTACATTGATCTCATCATGATTAATAACCGGAAGCAACACCTTTTATTTTTCGGTCTTCATCATATTGAAATAATCTTTATACTAACATTAGTACAGATGGAATAGGTATATATATATATACGTGTATCTAAGTTGATCAAAACATAATATAATGGGACAGCAAAAGAAATCAGTCATTAGTACGAGTGGAAACACAAGAAAGAAAGGTCGAGGTTTTCTGAATACTTTGATCAATAAAATTCCAGTAGAAATACATGTCCCTGGATATAATTACTGTGGTCCTGGTACCAAATTGAAAAAGAGATTACTGAGAGGGGACAAAGGCGTAAATCCACTCGACGAGGCTTGTAAGCAACACGACATTGCTTATTCCAAAAGTAAAGATATAGAATCAAGAAATATTGCAGACAAGAAACTGGCAACATTTGCTTCCGAACGTTTAAAATCATCCAATGCACAATTGGGGGAAAAAGTAACAGCATTAGGTGTATCTAATATCATGAATCTTAAGAGCAAGTTGGGGATGGGATTGAAACAAAAAATAAAAAAACCGAAGAAACAAAAAAAGGGTGGTGAACTGAAACTTGCCAAGAAACGAAAGAATAAACAGAAGAAAAGAGTCATACCAATTCCAAAGAAAGGTGGATTTCTCCCATTTTTACTACCACTACTAGGTGCGCTAGGTGCTGTAGGAGGTGGGGCAGCATCTATTGCTTCAGCAGTTAACAAAGCAAAATCTGATAAACAAAGGCTCATTGAGCAAAAGAGACATGATTTAGCGATGGAACAAAAAGGAAAAGGTTTATATTCGAGACCACGCAAAGGTTATGGAATGTTTGCTCAACCGTATCAAAAAAACTGTTGAAGTTACCACGCCGAGCCTTAACCAATATCGATTTGATAGAGAATGCGAAACGTTTGAGGATTCCTTACTTTCGAGGTGTTTTCATGAGGGATATACTTCCCACAAAAATAAAGAGCAATGAGTGCGGCATTATCAATCTTGATTCTGACGTAGGAGAAGGAACTCATTGGACGGCATACTTCAAGAATAATGATGAAGTTATATATTTCGATAGTTATGGAAATCTCAAACCACCAAAGGAATTGATAAAATATTTCCTCGGCGCTGGTGACGTTAAAAATATCAAATATAACTATGATTCCTTACAGAAGTTTAATTCTTATCAGTGTGGGCAATACTGTCTTTTGTTTTTATATAATCAGTATCTCTGATGTATTTCCTTCACTAATCAATAAACTATCATTGGGAAGTTATGTCTTTTACTTTCACATTGAGTGATTCATCTTCAGTGTTGAGTTATAATTTCAACCCTCCAATTTATCTGGATGATGATATGGAGTATGAAATAGGCTTGGCAAATTTCGATTCTTTCAATGTTATTCCAAATATAACAAAATTAAACAATGTTTTGGTATGGGGGGAACGAGATGAATTTAGTTATATAATTCCTGAAGGATTTTATGATGTAACAGATATTCTCGATATCCTCATTAAACAGATGACCAGTAACAATGAATATGTTGAGGTATCAATCGACCCAAATTGGACTACTTCAAAAGTGTCATTCGGACCAATATCAAAATCAATTTTTCAGTACAAAATTCCATTGGTCAATTATTAGGCTTCGGAAAGAGAGTCCTCAATGCAAATAACATCTACAAATCAGATCATGAAGTGAAAATTCTTTCAATCAATACAATTTGTGTTGATTGCAATATTGCGATGGGTTCATTTTTGAATGGCAATCCAGTGCACATGATTCATCAATTCTTTCCGACAGTACCAAGAGGGTATAAAATAGTAGAAACCCCATTGAATATTCTGTATTTTCCCGTCACTATCAAGACAATCAACAACATAACGGTGAGAGTTGTCGATCAAAATTTGAATTTAATTGATTTCCGGAACGAAGAAGATACTGTTAGATTGCACTTGAGAAGGAAGACTCTTTAAACAATGGTCTGGAGATTTGATAAATCAGCATTCCAGCAACCCTATAAAAAGAAGGTTAAGCGACCTTCGAAATATAGTATGAAAGCAACTGCCGAATTACTAACACCAAAACACAAAGAGTACTTGAAGTCTTTGGGATTGGAACTCTTGATATAATGGAATTGCTACAAATCACGAGTGAACCATTCAGTGACAATGCAATCGAAGATTATCAGTTTCATACATATCAACCTTATATCACCAGTGAAATCAAATATAATGACGAAATAAGAATTCCAATTCAGGACTTGGACGCTTATACATCACCTTGTAACTCATATATCTATATAGAGGGAAAACTCACAAGACCGGATGGGGAGCCAATTACGAAAATAAAATTTATCAACAATGCAATATCGTTTTTATTTCGTGAACTCCGATATGAGCTGAACGGTGTGGTGGTAGACTCTGTCAGAAACATTGGACTAGTATCAACGATGAAAAATTACCTATCCATGAATGAAAATGAAAGTATACCTATGCAAAATGCTGGTTGGTTTCCTAAACTTGATGATGTGAATGCTGCGACGAGAGATAAAATATTAGTTGATGATGATGGGAATTTCAATGTATGTATTCCGCTCAAGCTATGGGCTGGCTTTTTTGAAGACTTCAGAAAAATTGTGATCAATATGAGACAAGAACTAGTTTTGATTCGTGAGAGTCATGATTTGGATGCTGTGATTAGTATAGATGATTCTGAAAAACCAAAAGTGAGCATAAGCAAACTGAGTTGGTGTGTCCCTCACGTGACACTAAGTATTCAGGAACAACTAGAGTTGAATAAAATAATAAATAGCAATGTCGAACTTCCTCTGAAATTCAGAAGCTGGGAATTGATTGAGTACCCTTCTCTGAATGAAACAACAAGACATACTTGGGCTGTGAAAACAACTACGAAGGTTGAAACTCCGCGACATGTTATTATTGCATTTCAACAAGGTAAAAAAGGAAAGCTCACCACTGATATGAGTACATTCGACCACTGCAATCTCAGCAATTTGAGAGTATTTCTGAATTCCGAACGATATCCTTACAATGACTTGAATCTTGATTTCAAAAATAACAAGTTTGCAAAACTCTATGAAATGTATGCCAACTTCCAAGAGAGTTACTACTATCTCAAATCAAATCAACCTATTCTCAATCCAAATGAATTCAAAGTAAAGGCACCTCTGGTCCACATCGACTGTTCACGTCAAAGAGAAGCTATTCAGACCGGTTCCATCGTACTTAGAATTGAAATTGAAACTGCTGAAACCACACCCAAAGATGTAACTGCATACTGCCTTATTCTACACGAGAAAGAATTTTCATATAATCCATTGACGAAAATTGTTAAACAATCTTAATGCGCATGCTCCGCATGTTGTTATATATATATAGACTTGCATATTAGAAAAATCAGTTCGAAAATGATATCGGAGTATCGAAGAAGATTGAAGCAACATCATAAGAACCTGAAAGTACTCAAACAATTGATTGAGTCATACAATTCGAAACAATCATTAATAAGAAAACTTATCAAATTGAAAATATGATATTGGTTATAGATGTGCAAGGTTTCACTATCGAAAATGATAAATTTATAACAAAGGAATTGGCTGCATTCGATGGAATTAAAGTTTCTCACTATGTGTTCAAACCTCCATTTCCATTGAACATGCTCCCACCAAAATTCCATAGTCAGGCCACTTGGTTGATGTATAATCATCATTGTATAGATTGGAATGATGGATTCACACCATTACATCAATTTGGGAATATAATGAAGAGGCTCACTGAGGGAGTTGATACTATTTTTGTCAAAGGAAGGGAAAAAGCAGAATACATCAAAAAATTCACCCAGCAACCAGTCATAGAATTTGAAGAACATCCCGGTTTACAAGTTGTTTTCATCATACTAAAGATAATTGTGTATGTGCTCTTTCAAATGTTCATTCTCTATATCAAATGTATATTATGGACACATCTCAATAAATATATTTCCAAAAAAGCATTCTTTAAGATTTTTATCACAGGAATTTATTATGTCAGCACTTGAGACTTGCCTCGACAAGTCATAATATTTGTTTATTCCGACACCAGCTGTCGTCCACCTTGCAACATCTGCAATTCATCATCAATGATAACTCGGCAAGTCATTCACCTCATAGAATTCGACTGTCTAGACACCAGATGTTCCCCACAAGGTCATTGATCGCTATAGAAACAGCAATGCGCAAGCGTATATCGAGAGCTACATGTATTTAATCGGGACTGTTCTAACAATTACAGTTAGTATTTCCACCACTGATGTTGATTAATCATGAAATGTGACAAATGAAACAAGAATTTTTCGAGAAGAGATAATCTACGCCGACATTTGCAAAAAAGCTGTCCTTCCAAAGAAATTAATGGTGTACCAGCAAAAAGAGTCAAATTGGATGATATATCCACCAGTGTTCCGCAGTCAAAAATACTCGAACTGAGTGTTGCATCCACCAGCGCTCAGCAGTCAAGAAAAAGGTTGCATGCGAATATTTCATCGAAACTGGAAGATGGCATCGAAAAACTGCAACATGCATTTAAGAATAGAATAGCAAGTTATCGATTTAAAAGCAGTGGACATCATATTGATTATGTCAACTTCATGGAAGATGTGAAACCGAAAGTTCTGAACATCATCTCTGAATATATACAGGAACATAAAAGTTTGAAAATTAATTTTGAACTGTTCGGACATTATATCATATCTGAGAAACAGTTGAATGATATGAAATCCTTCAACACAAAAAACCAAACCTCAACTCGTTCCACTGACTTGGATTGGCTTTATGAGGAATTTAGAAATGAAATGATTTCAAAGGCTTCAGAATTCCAGGAAAGAGACTCAGGCTGGTCATTACAGAAGATATGGTATCTGGATGTGAATATGAACAAATACAAATCCACTATCAGCCTCTTCATATATCATGTTGCCCAAATCCATTAATATAAAACGAGCCGTTCTGAATGTGAAGAACTTGGATAATGCTTGCTTTGCATGGTCCATTATGGCAGCGATTTTTCCATCTAATGGAGATCCTTCTAGCCCATCTTCATATCCACATTATACTACATTACTTAACTTCCAAGGTATTGATTTTCCAGTTAAACTAAAGGATTTATCCAAATTTGAAAAAATGAACAATATATCCATCAATGTTTTCGGGATAGAAACAAAATTCAAAGAACGTAAAATGACAACCAACATCGTGGGACCCTTACATTTCACAACACATCGATCTGCAACACATGTGAACCTTCTAGTGATAGATGATTTGGATGAAAATTATCACTACTGCCTCATTACAGATTTATCAAAGTTGGTTTCAAAGCAAAAGTCTAAGCATAATGGGCGTGTATATATTTGTGATGGTTGTCTCCAATTCTTTCCTACAAGTGAAAAATTGATGACTCATCAACAGTATGATTGTAATCATCTGTGTATTTTACTTCCAAAACCAGATATGATTACTAACAAGTATGGCAGTTCCTTTTGTGATTTATGCTGATTTTGAGAGTTTGCTGAAGCCTATTCATCATACTGAACCATCAGATGATCATTCATTCACATTAAAAGCGTATGAACACGAGCCATATTCATTCGCTTTTTATGTGAAGTGTAATTTTGATGACAAATACTCGAAATTTGTACAATATCGTGGAAGTGATTGCGCCGAGGTGTTAAAATGTTGGATGAGCTCGTTCTGGATCTATATAACAAACATTTGAAACATGTGAAAGAAATTCTGCCACTTTCAATAAAAGAAGAGAGTGAATTTCAGATTTCCACAGAATGTCATATTTGTGGTAACTCATACAAACCTGAAGACACCAAAGTCCGAGATCACTGTCACTTGACAGGTGTATACCGTGCGAGTGCTCATTCCAGATGTAATTTGCAATATAAACTGGTGAGATACATTCCTGTGTTCTTCCATAATTTGACAAATTATGACTGTCATCTGTTCATAAAAAAACTGGCTTCGAATAAAGAGAATATCTCAGTAATTGCTCAAAATAAGGAGAAGTATATTTCATTCACCAAATCATACTTGGTTGAGAAATCAGAAAACTCCAAAGTGAGAGACAAATATATCTCTCTGAGATTTACTGACTCTTTTCGCTTCTTATCCAAATCTCTAGATAATCTGAGTAAAACACTGAAACCATCCCAATGTCGGGAGGTGAGAAAATATTTTCATGATGATAGAAAATTCAATATGATAAGACGCAAAGGCGTTTTTCCTTATTCATATGTAGATTCTCATGAAAAATTGAACCAACCTACATTACCAAGTCAATCTGAATTCTTTGATATCCTGAATAGTAGAGATATTTCAGACGAGGATTACGATCGTGAAGTATGGCAAGAATTTGAATGTTCAACTTTGGAAGAATATTCTGATGTCTACTTGAAATCAGATGTTCTACTATTGGCAGATGTATTCGAGAATTTCCGGGATGTGTGTTTAGAAAAATATAAACTGGATCCAGCCCAATATGTGACAGCTCCTTCACTCAGTTGGGATGCTATGCTTCGTTTAACTAAGATCGAACTACAGCTCTTAACTGATATTGATATGGTTCACTTTTTCAAGAAAGGAATTCGTGGTGGTGTAAGCCAATGTAGTAAAAGAAAGGCTATAGCTAATAATCAATTCATACCAACTTATGATCCATCCGAACCGAACTCATATATTTTATATCTTGACGCAACAAACTTGTATGGAGCTGCTATGAGTGAATATCTTCCAATGCGTGATTTCAGATGGCTTGAACAGTATGAACTAGAGAACTTTGACTGTTTTGTAGTTGGGGATACATCATCGAAAGGATACGTATTGGAAGTTGATTTGGACTATCCGCCAAACTTACATGATGATCACAATGACCTCCCTTTCTGTCCAGAGAATATTAAGCCTCCTGGAAGTAAATATTCGAAGTTAACTCCAAATTTGATGACAAAGGAAAGATACATCATACACTACCGAAACTTGAAGCAATGTTTGAAATACGGATTGAAGCTGAAGAAGGTGCATAGAGTTTTGGAATTCACACAGTCACCATGGTTAAAGCAATATATCGATTTGAATACCAATTTACGGAATTCTGCCAGGAACGAATTCGAACGTGATCTCTTCAAATTCATCATAAACTCAATATTTGGAAAAACTATGGAGAACGTGGATAAGAGACAAAATATAAAACTTTGCAGTCACTGGGAAAATCTTCCAGGGTCTGTGGGAGCTGAAGGATTTATAGCAAAACCTCATTTCAAATCCTGTTCACTGTTCGATGAAAATTTGGTAGCTGTTCAAATGGAGAAATTAACAGTAACCTATGACAAACCGCTTTACGTAGGCTTTTCAATTTTGGATATTTCGAAAACTGTCATTTATGATTTTTTTTATGGCTATATCAAAACAAAATATGGCGATAAAGCAAAACTGTGTTACACAGATAACGATTCACTGATTTTGGAGATATTCACAGAAAATGTTTACGATGACATTAGGGAAAATATTCAATTCTTCGACACATCAAATTTTACATTTGACAATATTCACAAAATTCCTAAAACAAAATCAGTTGTCGGTAGGATGAAAGATGAATTTTCAGGAACGCCAATAGAATGTTTTTATGGTACAGGTGCGAAGGCATACTGTGTTAAAGCTACAACAGTGATGAAAAAGGCTAAAGGGGTTTCTAAAAATGTTATAGAGACTTCACTTCAAATTTCTGATTATATTCGAATTGTTGAAAGGGGTGGCTCTATCTTGCGAAAAATGTACATTTTTAATTCTCATTTACACACTATTTATACGGAGTTGAGAAACAAAATTGCGTTATCATCTAGTGATGACAAAAGATTTGTTTTGCCCAATAATGTTCAAACATTAGCCTGGGGTCATCAAAAGTTGAATCCTAAAGATGAGGACGCAGTGTTGGATCTCCTATTATTGATGTCAGAGAATTTGATAGATGAATGAATTTTGGATCTGTAATTGTTACCGAATAAAACGAGAATATTGAAAAAATTGTTTTTTATTCAAATACCCTAAAAACATATCACTTTAAACTTCCCAAGCATGAATAACATTTTGATTGTGAAGGAGCCGGACCATCTACATGTTCCATCCACTCAGGTCGATTGTGATGAATGAAGCAAGGTAGCTGAACCTGTAGTTCAAAGTTTCCCATATATTCATCTGGTAGTTTGTGCCATACCAATAGAAGTTCCTGAGGTCTAGCCTTGCGAATCAAATATTGTAGTGGAAATTGTCGTAGTTCATCTTCGGTGAATTTATATAAAGGTTTGAGCTTCTCATGTTTGGTTATAAGATCCATCAGGCAGTGAGTTCCCTCCATATTTTTTGAAATCTTTCCACCAATGAAGAGAGCACTGGTACTGAAGAGCAGAAAGCTATGTAGTAAATCAGAGATTGAAGTATTGTAGACTCTGAATCATCTCTTATATTAGCTGATGGTGGGGAGGGATATAGCTTGATCCTATCTGTCCTTTCAGTTGAAATATATTTCCTCATTATTAACTTGTATTCTGTGCTGTTGGCTGGTATTGAAATTTTTAGAGTTTCCACATCATTGAATTCAAACGGAATCATCCTCGCCCACTTGGAAGGCCAAGTTTCATTCCAAGTACCATTAATATAAAAGCATATGAAAACTTCACAAACGTTGTTGGGCTGTTGAATGAAGAGAAACCCTTGCCAAATGGCTTGTAAAATGATAAGATTTGTGAACATATTGATCGTTTCACACAAACTGGAGTTGGATAGACTTATCTTATAGTAATATATAAAAATGCGATGGAGGGGAAGCAAAGTGATTTTTTGAAAATCATTTGTTATCTTCAAGTCATATCATCTTTGACAAAGATGTGTGCTTCCCAAGTTTCCATTTCATTGTATCGTTTCCGACTTCAGGACTTTCCAAATGAAACAATATAATAGGTATTGACCTTGACTCCCATTGCTCTCTCATAGGTGTTGACCTTGACTCCTATTGCTCTCTCATAGGTTTTGACTTTATGAGAGGTAGTTGAACCTGTATTGGATTCTGCTGATGACACGTGACCGGATGTTTTCAAACGGATCTGATACCTGACACGTGCATTCATTAACCTTGAAATAGGTCATTGAACCCGTATCAAATTTCGTCTACCGGAAATATGGCGTCAGCAAATTCCAAGTTATTTGATATCCGACACGTGCATTCATTTTGAAAGAGGTCATTAAACCCGTATCAAATTTCGCCTACCGGAAATATGGCGTCAGCAAATTCCAAGTAATTTGATATCCGACACGTGCATTTATTTTAAAAAAGGTCATTTAACCCGTATCAAATTTCGTTGACCGGATGTTATCGAATGTAATCTGATACCTGACACGTGCACTTATTGAAAGAGGTCATTAAACCCATCTCGGATTTCTCCTACTTGTCGAGACTGGTCTGTAACGTGACGTCAGCAAATTCCAAGTAATTTGATATCCGACACGTGCATTCATTTTGAAAGAGGTCATTGAAACCGTATCAAATTTTGCCTACCGGAAATATGGCGTCAGCAAATTCCAAGTAATTTGATATCCGACACGTGCATTTATTTTAAAAAAGGTCATTTAACCCGTATCAAATTTCGTTGACCGGATGTTATCGAATGTAATCTGATACCTGACACGTGCACTTATTGAAAGAGGTCATTAAACCCATCTTGGATTTCTCCTACTTGTCGAGACTGGTCTGTAACGTGACGTCAGCAAATTCCAAGTAATTTGATATCCAACACGTGCATTCATTTTGAAAGAGGTCATTGAACCCGTATCAAATTTCGCCTACCGGAAATATGGCGTCAGCAAATTCCAAGTAATTTGATATCCGACACGTGCATTTATTTTAAAAAAGGTCATTTAACCCGTATCAAATTTCGTTGACCGTATGTTATCGAATGTAATCTGATACCTGACACGTGCACTTATTGAAAGAGGTCATTAAACCCATCTCGGATTTCTCTTACTTGTCGAGACTGGTCTGTAACGTAACGTCAGCAAATTCCAAGTAATTTGATATCTAACACGTGCATTCATTTTGAAAGAGGTCATTGAACCGGTATCAAATTTCGCCTACCGGATGTTATCAAAAGTAATCTGATACCTGACACGTGCACTTCCTGCTGACGTATACCTCCCGTTGCTCTCTCATTTGTATAGACCCTCCTCCCGTTGCTCTCTCATTTGTTATCTACTCAAAAGAATGTTTAAATAAATATACAGATTCACAGTTTACTCTTGCTTACGTCTTACCTAAAAGAGTGACCGAATATCAAATTTGTGTTTGCCAATGACAAATACTTTAAAGGACCCCGCACTAATCTAATGGAAAACCGGTTTCGATGAAATTTCAATGTGATGTAGCCCGTGCCATCCTCTCTCTCTCTCTTCAATTATTGTCCGTCGGCTTCCATTCGGCGCCATGTGGACATACCCCGCTGCGAGAAATCCGTTCCCATCCGGCCTTTAACCGGCGTAGACAGCAAGGTTTTATCGGGGGAATGCAGTTGTCTTGCTCTAGGCAATACTGCATCCCATATTCTAAACACTTTTTAATTTTTAACAAAACACTTCATATTTATTTGAATGTTTTAGACGATGTAGTAACTTGATTACTTATATTTCGGACGTCCATCATCTTAATGGTTGAAAGATTTCTATCTCTTTCAAATTTGTTCACAACGTTTCAATTGCTTGAATCCGCCATCGTCTTCCGCAACATTGATTTGAAGTGATGGAATGTATGCCTCAAGGCTATGCAACCACTACCACAAAGTTCGTCAAGCATGCAAATAATCTCCCCTCTCCTACACATGTGTAGGCACATGATCAAAAATCTAATTTAAATTCTTGGTCGTCATATAATATTCTAAGAGCCCTTTTATTGCAAACCTGATAAATCAGATAACCACAAAAATACAATCACATCAGCAAATTGCAGAAAATGTGCTCAAAATACTTTAATGATCAACAAAATAGAGACAGTCGTGTAGGAAAATTGAGGTTAAGTAGTTGAATCAGAATCAGAACATTCTTTTTTGTCAGAAGAAACGTTATTCTTATAGACAAAGATATATAAAAATACAATAAACAATATAAAAAAATATGTTACAAATAATATAACAAATATAAAACATGCAAATCATATAATTCATAGAATGAATACTAAAACACCTCACTAAAATATTCCTCCAATAATAGGCTTTTTCAGCAAATAACTGTTTGAGACTCTTCCTGAATTTTTTATGGCCAGTCATTTCCTTGATATAAGTGGGTATAGGTCATTATACATATTTAATCCACTATATATAACTGAGTCTTTGATTAAGGTGGTTGATGGTAAAGGTAATTTCATATGATTTTGTTGCCAAGTTATATGATCTGATGAATTATTTTTGAATATAATTCTATTTTTGTGAATTAGACTGACTGATTCGACAATAAAAAGTGAAGTGAGAGTGAGAATACCTTGATGTGCAAACAAAGGTCGACAAGATTCCCTAAATTTTGCTGCAGACTCCCCAGAAAGCAATGCCATAGCTTAGATGAGATTTTATAAGGGCATAAAATGCTGACTTGGTAGCGGAGTATGTCCCAAATTGTTGGAAATAATTCGCAATGCATAGCATCTCGAAGCCAGCATTTTGCTAAGATTTGAAATGTGTGCATCGAATTTCCACTTAAGGTTCACTCAAGCCTTAAGGTAACCTCAAGTAGTACTGGTGCAGGATGTAATCAATATATTTTTGGGTTATTAAAAGCATCCTGTCAAAAAAAAAGTATGTGGTGCTGGAATACCCATAGGATTGGACATTCTGTCATACTGACATGGTCCAAGGAATATGTAGTTCCTTCTAATTTTTAGGAGTTTTATTACGCTTCACCTTGCGGCACTTCAGAAATTCAGCTTTATAGCACTGTTTAGTATTATAACATTGGATCCATTTTTGCCGGCTTTTTTCAATCGATAGGAGTTGATAATGTGCGTGTCATTTAGTCGCATTCTCAGCGCTGAGCCGATAAGTGGGTATTCATTCTAGGGCTTCTCAGTAGTCTATATACAGGAAATGAACTTAGTTTGACATTTCTGAGGGGTGTTTCATAATGATTTTCCAAAAATCGATAAGTACAAACTGCCCTTGGACGGCCTGCAAATCAACCATCTCTCGGTGTATCATTCTAGAGCTTCTCTGTAATCTATATACTGAAAATGAACTTGGCTAAACATTTCTGAGGGATGTTTCAGAATAATTTTCCAAAAATCAACAAGTATAAACTGCCCCTTAGACGGTCTGCAAATCAACCATCTCTCGTATATCATTCTAGGGCTTCTCAGTAGTCTATATACAGAAAATGAACTTGGCTAAACATTTTTGAGGGATCTTTCAGAATGATTTTCCAAAAATCGACAAGTATAAACTGCCCCTTAGACGGCCTGCGAATCAACCACCTCTCGGTATATCATTCTCGGACTTTTCAGTAGTCTGCATACAGAAATTGAAGTTTATTCAGATCAAAAGCCGACTTTAATTTCACACCTGGCGCCACTGGCATATTGGCTGTTAGATAAAAACGGCTGCTAGAAAGTGGCTGCTAACTTCACACCGGTTGATCAATAAAATAGTAAAATACGTCCTTCTATGTTCTGAATTCATCTAAAGAGTAGAAGCACGTTCTTAAAGAATAATTGGTAAAGGTAAGCTTATCGGGCTCATTCTTGAAACAAAAAGAAAAGTGGTGTTACTTAAGTAGTTTTATCTCCTGAACACGAATCCGAAAGAATTTAGTGGGGGGGTCTCTTATACTTTTCGAGTTATGACCTTTGGAATCTTGAAAATCGACCATTTTCAAACACGATTTTTTCGGTAAAAATCGCAGAAAATACCTCCTTCTTTTTGTCGACACTCTTTTCATTTCCTATAGTCAACTTTTATTTCACAATTACAAGCACCAAAACCAAACGTTTTACGGAAAAAATTAACCTTCTTATATTTCACTATTCTTAACCTCACTCTTCATTGGCGTCCGTTCTAGAGATGTGGGAATGGTTATGTATACTTTATAAGGTTGATTTTTTGTATAAAACGTTTGGTTTTAGTACTTGTGATTGTCTCAAAAAAAGGACCAACAAAAAGAAGGAGCAATTTTCTTCGATTTTTGACCGAAAAAATCGTGTTTGAAAATGGACGATTTTCAAGATTCAAAGGGTCATAACTCGAAAAGTATAAGAGACCCCCACTAAATTCTTTCGGATTCGTGTTCAGGAGATAAAACTACATAAGTAACACCACTTTTCTTTTTGTTTCAAGAATGAGCCCGATAAGCTTACCTTTACCGAATAATTTTTCAATTTTCTCTTGAAAATGTTCAAACTGAGCTCTTTGAAATCTTGATACAAGATATTGAAGAGAGAAAAATCTAGAAATTTTTTTTGGAATAAGTGAAGACGAAATCAACTTAGTCTAATGAAATGAGAGTTCATGTATTATGTTCATGAATGAGTTTGTTATCATAATGATTTCGAAATCTCTGGTGCTTCCGTGAACAATTCAAACTCAAAGATCTCGATCTAAGTTCGGGGCCTAGGATTGCATAACATTTGTCTACATCAGCGTTCTTCGTTTCCCTTAAATTACGTTTCGATATCAGTACTGCAATTTTCTTAAATACAACCAATTTTTATCACTTTCATTTCATTCAAAATCTTTTTTTAATAAAGCTGTTGCTAGTGAGAGAGCAAATTCCATTGGTTCATGTTTGACATACAAATTGGAAACAAAAACTTCACTTTAATGTGATTCAATACTCGTCGCAGTACGTAGCCAAAGAAGTTATCGCAATATAAGCAGAAAAAAACTGTATTACCATTATAGTCAGAAGAAAACGCGAATGTTTCAAGAACTGAATAATTCATAACAATGAGAAGTAGACCAGAATGGCAGAAACTTCAACAAAAAAAAATTCATTGGGAATTTTTAATTCAAATGATTGAAGAAGAGAAATACCTAGTTCTATAAATTTCAGCAATGAGTACGCAAAAAATTTTAAATTGCCGAATAGTCGAAATATTGTCTAAGGGGATACCTTAGACAATGGTCGAAAATTGTCGGTGCCACCATCTTTCCAATTTATTCTGAAACTCTTCAACCGTCCGAATACTTTGACCCTTGTCACATAGATGGTGAACGCAATTAGAACTACCATTGTTTAGAAAAAAAATTAGTTTGGCCCGTTTAGTGAGGAAGAAGATTCTCTTCAAACAATGACAATGTCTATACCATTGTCACTGCCTTAGACAATGCCATTGTCTAAGTAGACAATGTCTATACTTTTGAGTTCAAATTCTTAGCGCCATCTAGCGGAAATAAATTTCACGAGAGTTCTGTGATCTGTGAGTTGGAACCGATGATAATGGATATCACCATTGTTTATATAGAAGTAAGATAGTTAGTCAATGCCTGTGTAATTGGTGTTGGACGCAAACGCGAGTGTCATCTAGCGTGATTAGTTACAAACATGAATATTTGACGTCACTTTAATGCAGGTTCCTTCAAAAAATCCTGATTTTAATGCTGTCCCAATGTTTCAATCAAGTTACGACATGAGTTGGAGGCCAGATCACTGAAGTTACGACATGACTTGGATGCGAGCTCACTGTCGCCATCTACATGTCGCATCCATTTTGATCCAATTATAATCCAATAAGGTTGACTAACTATATTCTATATAAACAATGATATCACTGAAATGATAAACTTCACTTCCCAATGGAAACTTAAACTTTCTCTTAAATTAAAAAGATCGTCCCAATGTTATTTCCTGTTTTATTCCTTTGAATCAAATTCAAAATAGTTATATCCATTTGTTTCGTCTGAAAACTAAATGAAGGTTCTTATGAATAATAGCCTAATTTATCTTGTTAGAGAAATCAAAAAAGATGGTTGCTATTTTACAAAAATATTCGTCTTGACTATTGCGAATTGAAACTCAAATTTTTAATTAAATTTTATAAATGTAATTCACATAAATATAGTGATTTCACTTTGTGAATGCGAACTATCCTGTGAGTTTTTTTCAAAATCAAAGATCAAACTCGGCGCCAAAACTGGGGAAATTTTTTGTAGGTCTCACATGTCTGTCAGCTGTCAACTTCGACGCGCATGCGCATGTAGTTCTCCCTTTACAGTAAACATCTTCGAAGGTGAGTGCTAGAGGAGAGTTTTTGTAAAAATTTTCTTTTTTCCAAACCATCTCAAGTGTAAATGGCACTTTCTGAAATCAGAGTTACTAAGAGAATATCTACCTATCCGTTCCCGTTGATATATTTCGAATATTTTATTATACTACTTTAAATAGTGATTTTAGCCTGTTGCCAAAGTGTCAATAAAAATATATTATTTATAATTATAAATTGCACTTTTATTTCCAATGATCCCTTGTTGAATTTCTTGTTGATTTCTTCTCGTGTATTTCAATCAAAACATTATAAAGGAATAATGTTGGCAGTGGCATAACTCAGAGTTTATTGAAAATTTCTTGACAGCGATCTCTGTATCTAATATTTACCAGTACACGCAATGCCCTCTTTTGCATCCTAAATATCTTAAGGGAGTGACATGCATTTCCCCAAAGTTGTTCACCATAACTAATATATGAATGAAACAATGAAAAATGGGTGGTTTTTAGTATATTTACGTTAGTGTTAAATTTTAATTGGGGAAGAACAAATAGATCACTGGTAAGTTTTTCCACTTAACAAATCATCCCAAGTTTGACAGGACTTCCCTACCTCTAACACTCCTTTCTTTATATCATGTTGAATGTTCATGAATAAAATATCTGGTCGGCAATTTGGTATTTGAAACAGTTGTGTGATCGTGTTTTCTTTGGAAGTGCATATTCTGCCGACCAGTCGGCAGACTATACTTTCAGTTAAGTCAGACTCGTAAACTTACCCCAAATTTCTTGATGGTATGAAAAAGATCTAACATATAGTCTTCTAATAATCTCAAATCACTTCGTCTCAAACAACAAATTCGGCAAATAAACGGAAAATCTTGGACATCCATCATACCATCATTCAAATTTGATTCAAACTAATTTTGAAGTTTACCCTGTTCTGGACAAACTTTATTTATTTTCATCCACATCACATAATTGAAAACGAAGTGACTAGTGCGCCGAACGTTCGGTGATTTAGCATACGAGCTAGTGCACCGGACGTCCGGTGATTTTTTATCATACGTGTTTAGTGCATATTAACTATATGGTTTAGTGCACCGAACGTTCGGTGATTTACCAAACAGGCTAGTGCACCGAACGTTTTTTAGGGTTTTGTTTATAGATTACTTAATAGGGCGCGGGTCATTCGAATAGAGATAAGTGGTAATCATCAATAATAAAAATAATACAAAAGACAAATTTAATTTTTTTTTATTTATTACCAATACTAAAATGATATTCTATTCTACTACACAATTTATAGATTATGTATTTTTTAAACTGAAATTTTTCTTAAGTGTACAAGTCCGGAATAAGTTTAGAAAAAGAAACCTACCCACACAACATGTATCGGTAAAAGTTTCAAGTGTTATTTTAGTGTATAGGAAATATATTGACTTTACTTGGTTACAATTTTTTACAAACCCCACAAATAAAAGTTTTCTTTACAATATGGGCAAATTTGATATCGGAACAAGTTTTATGTATCCAAAGCAAACAACAGTCACAGCGAATGCTATCATCATTAACTTGCTGCTTGCATATTGGACATATGTATACTAATGTTCGTTTCTTGATTTTCAATATGTTCTTAAGTTTATTAAATGAGGACATGATGAAATATTTCTGAATATTTTTCAACTTAATTTCATCTTCAAAAATAATTGAACAGATTTGACTTATATTTATTTTTGCTATGTCATCATCATTAATGAAGTAGGAACCATAGAATACTTTTTCCAATAATATTTCATCATTGAATATTGCATGCAAAATTATAGTGTTTTGGGCTTTGAGAGATTTGTCAGTAAATTTACTATCTTTCCTAGATTTTTTCAAACCGATTACAGTAGTTTCTGAACCTTTTGGACGACCTTTTTGTCGAATTTTAAGAGGCATTTTTATATTATTGAGAGCAATATCTGCTGGATCACCATGGAATTCACCAATTCCCACTTTAGATGAATTGATATTTCTTTCTAGAGCTTTTAATTGAAAGGAATTCATATTTTCATCAAGTAAAGTTTTCTCAATTGATTTTGAGGGCTGCTCTTTAGAGCTGCTGTTCAATTCATCAAAAGGAGAACCATCTAATATTTTATCACAGTTATTATAAGTTTTTTCACCAACATCAGGCAGTTCTTTCACAGTCATGTTTTCATCAGGTACTTCTTTCACGATCACACTTTCATCTGTTTTACCACCATCACGGTAATTTTTACAATTCTCAGAATAATAGTTATTTGTATTAAGGTCTTTATCTGAAATATTCATTACGTCTACCACATCTTCTAGGGATCCGGTCTGCAATGATGGAATCACATCAACCATAATGATTTCAGCGTCTGTTATGTCTTCAGTTGTTGGTTGTAAAATGACTTCTGCATTTGAAAAAATGTCTTCTGGGCACTCTTCTTCTATGATATTAGATGCTGGAGTTACAATTTCAAATGTCAGATTATCATTTAAAGCAATAATTATTTTCTCCAATTTCTTCATTGTATCCTTGAACTTCTTGGTCCCATACTCTGATACTATTTCAGCAATTTTATTAGTTACTCTAGTTGCTTCTCTATACTTCTGGTGCTGAGTCAGAACTTTTTTTTCATTACTAATTTTTGATACCGCAACAGGAATTTCATGACACTCTTGTTGAACAGATGTCACATATGACTCCAAGTAGTAATCTCTTCGAAATCTTTGTACAATAAGAGACTCATCATGAAGTGTTATTTCAAGTTTTCTGCGTAGAGCAAACATATGTTTACATGGCAAAGACATGTTCGTAAAGTAAGTACAAGAACATGTAAATGGTGTACAATGTATATCCTGGGACACATTTTTTATTATCCTCTCATCTTGGTTATAGGAATCAAAAATAACAGTCTTGGATTTTTCCAAATGCTTTTCAATGAAATTGAATGCATATGGAGTCATTAATTTGGAATAGGTTGCATGTATATGATCCATTTTTGAGGTTCCATCTTTTAAATTCATCATTAGAGCATTGTGTTTTTTTTCGTTCAGCATTGTCGTGAGAACTACTGAAAATTCTTTATAAAATTGTTTCAAACTACTGAATTTTGAGCATACTTGTTTGATTTTTTGATTAATACTCTCTAAGTGGTTGGTAGTGAAAATGTTGTAAGTAGGGTTCAATTTCTTGAATCCTTCCACCCACTGTTCTTTTATGGCATGCCAATTTTCATTATAGAATTTTGTCACTTTTGGAAGTTCGAGGGCTAACAATGCTTTGTAATTATCCATGTACATTGTGAAATTTTTAGAATATGCTAGGTCCTGAACAATTTTTAGGACTTGATTGCGTTGAAACCCGTTGATCTCCATTTTTTCTGTGGTTAAGGAATTTTTGAACGACTTCAATGTATGAAATAGGCATAAACACAAATTTGAGGAAGGAAATTGGTCTTTGAAAACTTCTCTTTCTGTAAAATCTTTATCTGTCATGATAGATACAGTATTTTTCCATGAATCGTCACTCTGTGATTTGAAAATTTCAATCATTTTGGTTATGGCACATTTGGTTTCTGAAGCCAAAAGAAATGTTGCAACAATACTAGCATTTCCATTCCCATCAATTATGATTATCAGATAAAGTGGCATTCGAAGTCTGTTCAGTTTGTATGTTGCATCACATAACAGGAACTGGGGATATTTTTTGTACAACATTTTCATTTGATTTGTTTGATAATATAGTCCTGAAAACAAAAAAAGGTACTACTGAGAGTACTTTGTCCATATCATTCTTCCATCACATTACAAATTGCATAATTGAAGTATTTTGCCATGACCACACAATTTTCATGTAGTTGAACATGTTTCAGAAACCAGCAACAGCAAAATCAAAAGCAAAATATAATTTCACTCTAGGGAGTATAAGTATATTCAGGTATATGGAAAATAATATTTGAAGAATTTACATTCATATGAAATTATAGGTATATGCAGCTTACCAATCAATTCATTTCCTCTGGAACTGTCCACTACTACCTCAACTGTAGCTTCATTCTTCAGTAGGTTAACAACTTCTTCAAGATTTTCTGTCTTATCATGCAGTTTGGAAAATTTTATATTCCGTAAATCTTTCAAGATAACAATTTTTCCATTTTTTTGGGCAATATACTCTCTAACCAGTTTTGAGTTGCAATGCAGTTCCATCAAATGTTCAACCTCTTGCTTTTCTTTCTCATCTAGCCGTCTCTGTCTAGGAAGATGTAAATATAATTCTTCATTAACAATATGATTGTGGGTGGGATTGAATTCCTTCAATTCTAGAAATTTTCCATCAACTGACAGGACAAATTTCATTCGCATGCTACATCCTGATTTTACTGTTGAACACTTTTTCTGGCCATTGCCCCTTGTCACAAATGACCGTCCACCCTTTAAACAACAGTATGTTACATAATAGTATTTCAACCTCTGATCTGCCCCCTTTACTCTTGGAACATGATTTTTAGCAGCGACCAGTGTTTTGCAGTCTCTTATGTGTAGTTGCACAAAATTTTGCTTTTCATACTCTTGAATATATTTTTGCAGACTTTCAACAGATTCAAACTTATCACCCAATGAGAGAGTTCACTAATGGTTGCCAACTTCGATTTTTTCGTATGAAAACTAGGAAACTTTTATTGGACTCTTAATACCTTTATTAGTAAGCAATGGAGTTGTTTCACTTAGATATTTAATAAAAATGTCCCTGGATGAGGAATAACTGAGATATTCCATTCTGAAAAATGTAAATTTTCAGTAAGGACTTTATTATTTTATAGTTGGTACCATTGTAAATTTGACACATAGTTGCAGGGAAGTTTTTCATAATGGCACTAATGCGTAGAATTTTACTATAAAGTTTCAAATCTCCTTTGAACATCTCACTTTGTGATATTATACTATTATTAGTGGATCTACT
Source organism: Chrysolina oricalcia (assembly GCA_944452925.2). Classification (NCBI taxonomy): domain Eukaryota; kingdom Metazoa; phylum Arthropoda; class Insecta; order Coleoptera; family Chrysomelidae; genus Chrysolina; species Chrysolina oricalcia. The sequence goes on from OX101824.2 coordinate 32,303,337, forward strand.
GAGTTATTTGTTTTTTTCTTATATGTGGTGATCAGTGAGCATTGTTATTTTTTCGAGAACTTTGGTTTTACCATTTATAAGCAGTTGGCTTTTACTTCTACTGAGTTGTTGAAGAGGTAAGTTATAGTCTGATTTTTGGACTATTCAGAACACCTGCCAGACAATTTATTCTATTTGTTCAATAAATTCTAGGGATATCAGAATGACTACTCTTCTTCCTGAGGATGTTCCGGGAGCTTTGTTGCAAGTGGGAAAATCACTGGAAGACCACTCGGTTCTTGAACTGAAAAGGTGGTTAGAATGCAGAGGCCTGAAGAAAATAGGAACAAAAACCGAACTCATCACAAGGTACAATTTTTGTCATTTATATTAATATTGAACGATAGTAAACACATGTACTTTTTTAGGATAACCCACTGTATTAATGCTGGGAATGCCAACAAAATATTTCTTGGGATAGATGGAGGAAAGTGGTATGATGCCAAAAATACTATCATTCAGCAACCACAAAGGAGCATTTGCAATACTTCATATTTATTAGCAGAATTGACGTGGGGAAAGTTTCCTAGCTGTGAAATTCCTAGATACTTCAATAAGGGCCACATTTTTACTTTTATTGTTAACGAACATTTTGAAAATGAGGATACAGAAGTTGAAGAATTGGAAACTAAAACAACAGTGAAACCATTCAAACGAGGCCATCAATATGTTGACAGTAATCATATTACTGAAATACAAGATACCCAAGTAGCTAATCATTACATTTGCCAGTGTAACTGTCTTGCATCGTTCCAGATCCATATCAAGTATAAGGTCACTACCATAATAAACAAAACCTCAGGTGCAATAGTCAAAGGTATATGTGAATGTAAGCAGTCTGCTTTGGGAAAATGCAGTCATGTTACAGCATTGTTAATTTTCATTGATGAATATTCTGAAGAATATAGGAATACTGTATCATCTACCAGTTTACCACGAGAATGGGGTTGTGGTTCCAAAAGACGTAATCCTTCAGAAATTAAGAAAGCAGAGTATCCAATAAAGCGATACAGACCCATTCTGAGAGGAAATTTTGAAAGACCCAGAGATTATGTTAGGACAATTGATACAAACAATTTCATTTCACAACTGCAAGCAACTGGAGAGGATTCAATGTTTTTGACAATTTTGCATCTGAGCTATGAAGATTTTTCCTATTCTGAAGAGGAAACCAACATACTCAGATTGCGAAGCCAGCAGTACTTGAAGATAATCAGGGAGTTTGCACAGAAGCAAGAGTCAATACTATTTGTTGTCCCTGGAACAGAACAAGGATCTGAAGAGTGGTTGAGATGGAGAACATTCTACATAACATCAACGAGTGCAAAGATTGTAGCAACCCAGTTGATTTCAAATGATGCGAAAAAGAATTTTATTTTGAAGAATCTCTGGAGGATGAATAAACCAGTCACAACAAAAGCTATGTACTATGGAAAAAAAAATGAACCCAAAGCCAGAGAACAGTATCGTTCTAATTTGGAAAAAGATCTAAGTCTGCATGAAACTGGGCTGGTGGTTAATTCTAATTACCCTTACTTTGCTACAAGCGTTGATGGAATTGTGATGGATGGAGATAGAATTCATCATCTGATTGAAATTAAATGCCCAAAGGTATTGGAAGAATGTCTGGATATTAGGGATTTCAAAAGCTTTCTATCTAAATCCCAATTGCAGAATTTTTTCTTGGCAGAAGATGATAGTTGAAAAAAAATCATCCATATTTATACCAAATTTTGATGTCTCTTATTATTTTTAATGTTGATGTTTGTAAACTTATTGTGTGGAATCCAAGTAGTACATTAGAACTTATTATAAATAAACAAAATTATTTGGATGTTGTTGAAAATATCAAGAAAAATGTACCAAAATTCTATTGTAATATATATGTCCCAGAAATGTTTACAATGCGAACTGTCAGAGATTTGTGTCCAATAAACCTTGAAATTGTTTGATCAATTTTTGTTTCACTTATTCTAGAAGAGAAAATTCAATTCAGATTCAATGAATGAAGAAAACTACAACTTTTATAATAATAATAATAATAAATTGCTTTTATTGATAGTAGGACAGGTTACAGAGACTATCAAAAGGCAGAGTTAGCGCTTCACCCGTCTAGGACAGGTTGGTACTCTCTTTGATGTTTAGGATTAGCCACTAGTTGCTTGATAATGGTGTCAAAGCAGATACCGGTTGTAACAAATTTACAAAGACTCGATAGAAATTACACTAAAGTTTTCTTTATTCAATCGTTCAAAATGAATTTCCTGAAAATTAGTAAGTCATAAGATTGTAACCATGGGCAGAAGGACTTTGGTTAATGGCCCTTTGGATCAAATTGATTCAATAAAATACATTTATTATTAGTAAGTTATCGGACAAGTATTCAAATTCAATGTCTTGAAGGAAATATTTCACTCATTTTTTTAATTATCAGAAGAAAAATAATGAAATAATATATAGAGTCTAGACTCTTGGTAACGTATGGGAGACTTTTCAATTCTTCATAAAAAATGAATGTTCTGGAACCTAAATTTGAGTAATAAAATTTTTCAGTCACATTTGAGTAGTGTCAAAAAATACTAATTTAGTTCAAGAATGAAGTACCTTTATTTGCGATATGGTAAATTGTGAAAAGTTATTCAGAATTAAAAGTCATGTTCTAATACGAATCATCTTAAAAAAAACAATATTTTACAGTAACATTAAGTTTACTCATTTCTACAGAAATATTTATTAAAAACTAGCTGAGACTGTTGCTTCCCCGCGAATATTGTCCAACACTTCATTGCCAGTCATTATTTTAATGGCAACCTGTTGTAGAAAAATATATAAAAACTCGTTTTTTTTTTATTTTCAAGTAGATGGAATAAAAGTACAACTTCATACAAATTCATATTTATTGACACTTCTCCTATACAACTGACAAATTTTAAAAATAGGTTCTAGGATAAACACAACTTTTTTTTCCTACAACGAAAAGTTTTCCATGTGTTGTCAACTTAAGTGGACACACTTAATGTTTATGATAAATTGCACCAAAACTTTTTCTTGCACTAAATGTTAGATAACAAATAATAGTATCTGATTTATATAGCCATTATCACTTGGTATATTTAATTCATGTTATTCATTTAGTTTTTTTTATTCTAAAGCTTGAAAAAAAAATAAAATTATATAATTATATTAATATCAGGATGTGTCTATCCTACCAATGAAGATTTCATTAATAAACATTTAATGTTTAAACTTCACACCGAATGTTCCTTATAAAACTTGGTGAATTTCAAAAAGCTACAACTTGGCATGCAGGTTGCTAAAAATAGTCTTTTACTTTGCTCAAAAAAATGTAAGACAATTTGTAATACTGGGATAAACGAATAGAAAATAAATGCAGTGAGTGATTTCAACTGGACAAATGTATTTTGTCATTTAAAATAAGTTTCTAAAAATATGGTTTTTGACTCTGGAACAAATTCAAATTGTTTTATCTCCTAAATAGGTAAATTTTTGTCATATATAAAACACGAAATAAAGAATAAAATATTTATTTCACTAGGCACAGTTCAAAATCAACTAAAAAACAAACTACAGTGAAGATATTTGATAATATTGGTAATACTAAAAGTGGACATTTTTTAGAGAGAAATCTATATGATTTAACTCTACTAATAGCTCTCTCTACGTGGACCCTTGATCTGGCAATTTTTCTTGTCACTAGTTCTTCTTCTGCAGAGAGGCGCTGTCTTTTCCCAAGAAGAGGTGGTGTAAATAATTTAATATTCATTCTATTCAATATATCCTGAATTAAGAAGCCTTTATCAGCCATTATTACATCATTCTCTTCCAAGAAGTGTTTAATATCGCTTCGTTCAAAAAGGTCCCGATCTGATATAGCTCCTTCAAAGCCTTCACTAACATACACTATTGCCCCACTTGCACAGATACCAATCAAAAATTTCACGGTATTGGAATGCTTGTAATTGGAAAAAGTATTTCCTTGTTGCCGAAAATTGGATGGCATCTGTATGGCTACTTCTGTGGCGTCAATGATTATTGTTACAGTGTGCCCTTCAAAGTTTTTGAAACATAGGGGTGTGTTTTTCATTTTTCGACTACCTCTGAATAGTTCCCCTCTCATTCCAATTATTTGGTGATAGGCAAATTGAATCCATGTACAAAATATAATAGACACATTGCTTTTGCTACTATTTGAAAGAGCTGCTAATTCATACAACGTAAATCCTCTTCGAAGTCTTACTAAAGTTAGACATAACCTGTCCCTATTTGACCAACTAGAGTTCCTCCCACTTCTTGGATTAGTTTCTTCCCTTTGATAATTTAACCGAGGATATGTCAACCTGTCCATAACAGCCTCGTCTAAGAAGGAATAAAATAATTCGAAACGCTGTATGGTTAATCCAGTAAAATACTTGAAATGGATTGGATTCTTTTTCATGTTACAGTATGAAAAAGCGTTCTGATCAAGTGGTATGGTCTGAATTGATTTGTCCACGGAAATATTTAAATTTGATTCCGTTTCCATAAGATTGTCTTGTTCACAGGTTTCCTCTTCAATTGTAGTAGCGACAAGGTCAATTACAGTTGCTGGTACTGTAGGATGCGGAATTGGTGCAGAATCTTCGGTGAATTTTCCTGTGAAATGCTTGCTACATATGAATACTTCTTTGGTCAAATTGTCCAAAGAAAGCTTTTCATTGCCACATAGCTTCAACCATTTCAAACATTTCTCAAGATTTCTCCTAGGTTTCGGGAATGGATAAAATTTTAGATTTTTGTTCTTTCCACATTTCGAGTAATATTTGCACCCTTTATAAAAACATTTCTTCGTCATTGACTCTTCAAGTCTTCACTTGCACTTCAAGCACGGAAATCAAAGCGAAAATGCTGATCACGATCTGACTCTTATCTATTCTATACTGCTAATCCAATAACTGATCACACAAGAAAAAAACTAATAGCTGAACAGGTCCAATAACATAACAAGAACACAATGAACAATATTATGGTGTCTATACTGTCTATGACAATTGAATCACAAAATGGAGATTTGAAAAAATACTGAACTGGGTTGACAAATGACAGTTGGTGCGTGGGTGGAGTACCAAAATTTCCAGTTTTCTTCAAGAATATGTCAAATTTACGATGATACCAACTATAAAATAAGTCCTTAACGAAAATTAACAGTTTTCAGAATGGAATATCTCAGTTATTCCTTATCCAGGGAAATTTTCATTAAATATCTGAGTTAAACAACTCAATTGCTTACTTATAAAGGTATAAAGAGTCCAATAAAAGTTTCCTAGTTTTCATACGAAAAAATCGAAGTTGGCAACCATTAGTGAACTCTCTCATTGCATCTTTGGAAATGAACAAGGCGGTTTTATGTTCTATTTACTTTTTTATTATTTATTTTCCTAACTGCTCTTACTACTGGTGTCCCAACAAGTTACAGGTTACGTTTCACGTTAGTTTTTTTTTATAGAACCACAGAACATAATATATAAACCAACATATTATTCACTGTGATTGCACAAAACATCGTATTCCGTTCGGCCGTATTCGTATATAGAAAGCTCGGTGCACTAGCGGGCATACTAAATCACCGAACGTTCGGCGCCCTAGCCGGCAGTCTAAATCACCGAACGTTCGGCGCACTAGTCACTTCGAATTGAAAAAGGGCCCATGGTATAAACAAATTTCAATATCACAGAATTAACAAACTTCAAGTCAACGGCGTAACATAAAAAAAACATCTTCTTCTCCTTCATGTAATGGTCTCAGCTGCCAGGGCTGTCCGGCCAATGGTTATCATCATGGAGATCATCAGCGAGGTCACATTAAAGTGAATCAGTGGTCCTATTCTCAAGTTTGTACGTATGCGAATTTGATTTACTATTTCACACACATTTGAAATATGTATATTTGTCTCTTTTATTCGTATACGAATTGGAAGCCGAATGATTCGAGAATAGCACCCCTGGGTCAAGCTCATCCTCACCTGGGTACCAAAAAGGTAAACAAAAAAATTAAATAAAATTCGTGTACAAAAGTTTGCAATGCTGCTCTAAGAAGAAGTATATCGCGCAGGGTCCATACATATTAGCAGAATGTAAAATATCCGACAGTTAATTCGTCAGAATGTAAAAACTCAAATTGGTAAACAAACAGATTGGTATTATGTAAGAACCGTACTTTGACGACCGGACAATTGTCAACTGTACATATGGCGATTGAATCCTGTCAGAACTTACATTTCTATAATGATATAATGGAGACTGCATTCTGTTGGAACGATAAAAAAGTAAACCAGTAAAAATCTAAACTAGTACTGCTGAGGTGCGTTTCAATTTAACGTCTGTCGTCCGGTAACGGACGATGTATGACGTCATAGTTGTTTCGTCGGGCGATATCTGTCGAATTGAATTCTGAAACGCTCTCGTGGGGTAAATAGTTGACGGTCGGACGTTCCAATCAAGAATTTTGAAACGATGGAATGAAGTTGTCAGACGAGACGTTCTAATATCGAAACGCTTCATAAGAAAAGTTATACGTCGGACGCACGTCGGACGTAATATTGAAACGCACCTCAGGGGTCCATGTATCACAATGTATTCCATCATAATAGGAGAGAAATTTCAAAGCATCATAAAGTACAGGATCACATTCAGAATATACAGAAATCGTAATGCAGAGAAACACACCCCGTCATAATCGCATTAATTCTGAACGTAAAACTTTAGAACGTACTTTTTCACAACGTACACGTTCATAACGTACTTATAGAAACGACATCCGACCATATTCGTAACGCCTCTTAATCGCATTGTATCACATCGTCAACGTATCTTATCGCTAAAGCACAGAATTCGTATTGCACAGAATACGTACTGGATCATATTCGCATTGTGTAGAATACGTAATGTTTCAGAACGTATTCCATCATAATTTGGATGCGCGCGCATCAAGTCTGTCTCAACGTATTATAGTCGACGGGCCAACTTAAATATGTTAGAACCGAATTAACTACCAGTAGGACAAATGCACTTGGCATCCTTCTCGATGAAATTGAAGATGTGATAACTACGCAGGAAACACAAATCACAATATCATTTCCAAGCTTTCAAAGGTACTAACCGTTTGGCTGATCAGTGAATGAAATTTTTATTAATCATATTCAACACTACAGCATTTACTTTAGTGGAAGAAAAGCGGCTGAAATACCTACATAATTCGAGAAAACCACGGCGTGGGCGACATCTATTTTTCATTACTATAACCTAAAACTGGGGGAAAACAATACATTTATCATTAACCTACTTCAGTGGTTACAAATAAACAAGTTTAAGTGTTGTAACAACACTGACAAACAACACTGTTGTTTGTCATACGAAGTGAACATTTGTACAAGTAAATTGTTGGGAATTTCTTCGTTATGACTAGTAAGTCGAAAAAGTTTTATTCGGTGCCTATGTGTAGTAACTATATCGGAAAATGTTTCCATGCAATCGTTCCCAAAAGATTTGAAATCGACAAAGGAATGAATAATAAAACTGAAAATAGACAAACCAGTCAGTAAATACATATGTGTGTGCAGTGAACACTTCCTTCCTGAAGGTTCATGTAAAGTCAAATATTTCGCGTTTCTGAACTGTAAGATGGCACTGACAAGATTTGTTTTTCATACCATACTTACAGCGATCTTTTATAATATTTTCATATAAATTACAGTTTTCTGCAGCGGTAAACCCTACTGCTAATGCAATATTGCCATATCTCAACATTATTCGGAGTACTGCGAAATAGCTCACAGGATTTTTTTCTTGGTGTTTTGGCATCGACTGCTATGGTCATTAGCCATGTGTTCTAGATAGGCATTGTTACCAACTCCATACGCCACTTTAGGAGCAGCACTGTTAATTTTTAACGCAACAGTGAATCGTGGAGGATTATTCCCAGCCGACACGAGCCTCAATCATTCAGACTTTCACATCTGAAAATAAAAAAACATCGCACCGTCTGGTGAATTTGGTGAGAGTTGCAGTGCCTCTGGTTTTTGTTGGGTGGAGACCTCGGAGACTTTATTATTCGAATTCAGTGTTCCTTGCTGTGTCCTGTTTGAAAATTTCAGGAAATTTGCAGCGCCCTCAGATTTGTATTGGGTGGAGGCCTCATTTTTCGAACTCACGCCAGTGCCGAATCATGTCTGCAAGTTTCGGAAAATTTGCGTAGTCTTCAGTTTTGTAATAGGTGGACTACACCACATTTTTCAGAAACAGTGATGTATTTTCCTTGTCTGCAAATTTCCGTTTATTTGCAGAACATCCTGGCTTACCATGGATAGAGACCTCCTTTTGTTCTAAAAGGGGTTATCTTTTGAATCGTTTTCAGTGTTTCCAAAGGTGGGGACAATTTTCTTTGAAGTTGGTTCATTCTTTATTTTCTTAGATTTTGGTTTACTGATGATGTCTGTGCAGTCGGTTTTCCTGTGTGAGGAGATCTTGAGAATCTTTGGTGTTGGCGCTTTTTTCCGGTTCACTTGTATATTATTTATTGTATTCAGTTCGTTTGTTTTTCTGATATTCGGGGTTGCAGTGCCCATGGGTTTGTTATAGATAGGTATAGTCAGTCCGTCCTTGATCTTGCTTAGATTAGATTTACTTTTAGCACAAACAACAATATTGTTGGTAAAATTCAAAAAGAGCAGCTAATATGAACAACGCACTATAATTTATTTTTATCATTGTTTTTCATTTTTGTAAGCTGAACTCCGCCTATTATGCCGTTATTTTGTATGTTCATAATAATAATAATAAAGACGCTATTACGATTATTATTATTATTTTTCAATTCTGTTTTGCTTCCTGTTTCATTTCCTGAACTGATATTTTAAATCCCAAAACATAAACTTTTTACTTACATACTTCTTCAATTGTGTCCAAGGACTCCAAGGCTTAAGGCTGGATTCCCACAGATCCGATGTCCGATGATCCGATGGTACGAAAATGTTCTGATTGGTTGAATTGGTAGGTGTGACAACAAATCAACCAATCAGGACATTTTTCCAACCAATCAGAACATTTTCGTACCATCGTATCATCGGACGTCGGATCTGTGGGAATTCAGCCTTAGGCGAACCAATCCAACTGACAAACCCCTATCGACGTAACTTTCATTATCGAAAAGAAAACAAATTACATCGGTTACCGCTGTATAGAATTATTGGCAACACTGTACAGTAAATATGACAGTGACAGTAATTCTGTGCAATACCTTGTGGACAGTAGCAGAACTATTTTTGTATTTCCGTTCATAACTGGTCATTAACTATAAACATAAACTCTCAGAAGTATAAAGGAGATTAATTGATTGAATGAAGCTCAAGAAATTACGGAATTCAAATTTTAAACTCGATTTTCAAAAATATTTGAAAAATTCAATGACAGCTCTCATGACTCATGAACATGATCGGATCGGGTGGATACATTCAAATGCAACGTTGCCAACTTTCACTTCCTTAGCGTGCGTCCACCTCCTAAAGGCTCGTTCATATCCTTGCGAATTCTCGCAATTTTCTTCCGATTCGACGTACACGGCGAAAAAATTGCGCTCAATGATGAATGATAACATGTAATTTTTCGGTCTGGAGTTAGATATTACTACATAACAATTATTTTTTCGCCGTATAAGTCGAATCACCAAAAAATTGCGAATATTTCCAAGGGTTCCAATTTAGGTTAGGTGATTTTCCCTTCTTTTGCGTTAAAATATTGAATCTGTGAGCAGTTATCGAGGCAGAATATGTGCGAGCGAAGCGAGCATAATGACGGCGAGCACAGCGAGCATCTATTTTTATTTAGGGTTTCAACGCTAAAAAGTGATCGGATCGTAAGCAAGTTCTGTAACAAAAGTGCCAAAGTTAGGTTAGGTGGTTTTCCCTTCTTTTACGTTAGGAAATTAGATATATGTAGGAAATGGGATCTGTGTGCAGTTGTCGGGCGGAACAGGGGCGAGCGAAGCGAGCATAATGACGGCGAGCGCAGCAAGCAACTATTTTTGTTTACGTTTTCAACGTTGAAAAGTGATTGAATAGTCAGCAACTTCTGTAACGAAAGTTCCAAAGTTAGGTTAGGTGGTTTTCCCTTCTTTTTACGTCAGAAAATTGAACATGTGTGCAGTTGTCGGGGGGGAACAGGGGCGAGCGAAGTGAGCATAACATGCCGGCGAGCGCAGCGAGCAACTATTTTTGTTAACGTTTTCAACGCTAAAAAGTGATCGGACAGTAAACAACTGTAGAAAAAATGACGAAGTTAGGTGTTTGACATTTAACAATTGAATTAATGGTAAAATTCCGTTAACCGGGCGCTACAAGCTATCAAAAAAAATTTTTTGAGACTTACGTAGTCTGACCTCCTGAATAAAAAATCCAAATGAAATTTTTGGCGGTCTCAAGTAATTTCGGAGATACGGGCCTTTTTTTGAATGAAAACTGGCTTTTTCTAGCACACGTTTCTTCTTCGAAAAACACACTCAAATGCCTCCTGATTTTCACCAGCACAATATACACACCCTAATTCACCAGTTTTACACTTTTTTTTTCATTGAAAACAGTTTTTTATCAACAAATTCTGCTTTATTTTAGCAATAACAAAATCAACAAATTCATGCTGTTTTGTTTAGTTAATATCTGTCAGGTTGGTCACAATGGAATTGACGTAAGGGCGAAGCGACATTGCCAGTGTGATTCTAGAAAAATTCAATTCACGTATAAAGTCTTGTTCATACCCTCGCGAATTTCGCAGTTTTTTTGCGAATAAAATGTCTGCCGACATGGTTCTGCATCGACGATTGGTCCGGCATGACTGGCAGCCATTTTATTAGCAGAAAAATTGCGAAATTTGCGAGGGTTTGAACAAGACTTAACATGAAATATTTTAGTGAATGAGTAAGAAAAATGAGTTGATAACCACAAAATTTTCCCATCAACACTTTAACTGCACCTATGAAACAATGGTAATACTGTTTCTAAATGACTAGCAAAATTCAAAGGACGAGACAGATCACGGAAATGTGCGCAAACATAACATGAATACACATGCGCACAAAAAATAATGAGCACTTTTCACATAAAATGAACCTACTTCAATGACTATAACCATTGTTTAAATAGAATATAGTTAGTCAATGTCTGTGGAAAATGTATTGGACACAAACGCGAGTGTCATCTAGCGTGATTAGCTACAAACATGAATATTTCACGTCATTTTGATGCAGGTTTCTTCAAAAAACACTGATTTTAATGCTGTCCCATTGTTTCAATCAACTTACGACATGACTTGTAGGCCAGATCACTGAAGTTACGACATGACTTGGATACGAGCTCACTATCGCCATCTACATGTCGCATCCATTTTGATCCAATTATAATCCCATAAGGTTGACTATCTTCTATATAAACAATGCTATAACTTATCCCGACAGACCCGATCTCATGCAAACCCAACAGAACTTACCCGACTATACAATACAGTTAGATTTCGTCTTTTCTATCTGTTTGCGCATGCGCACTTACCAAAAATGAATGTTTGTGATCCGACACGTTTATTCAAGTAATTATTTGTTCGCAAAAATGCCTCCTAGCTCTGTCTATTTGAAAATGTCTTTTGTGCATTCAAAATATTAATACCAAGACTTTTTCCAAATCCTGTTCTCACAACGAAATGGCTTGTTTCATACCGAGGTAGCCAGTATCAATGTCTTTCATTGAATCAACAACAGCGAGTCTTGAAAACTTTACAATACAATGCGACGTTGTCAGATTCCCTAAAACTGAATACTCATGAATATGAAGTGTTTGTAGTGGATAGTTTTCAGAAGTATTGGCGCCCTAGAGCCTGGCACTTTTTTCACAAATAATAATAATAATGATAGTTCCTCATAAACACTCGAAGAGTGAACCATTCTTAGTGAAGATATTCAGCAATAAATACGTGAGCAAAGCGAGCACGCGCATTCCTATTACTACTTTGTAACTAATGTAACTTATCTCTTACTTCTTGGTGAAGATATCTGCGAGACAGACACGAGCGCGCCCATTTCCATTACTACTTTGTCGATTTCTGGCAACTTTGAGTAGAAATTTTCATACCTTATCTGTTAGTGAACAAGACCAGAAATACGCAAGCGAAGCGAGCGCGTGCATTCCCATCACTACTTTGTCGATTTCTGTCAACTTTGAGTAGAAATCTTCATACCTTATCTGTTAGTGAACAAGACCAGAAATACGCGAGCGAAGCGAGCGCGCTCGCCCGACATTTCGCAAATCTGCGCGCGCGGATTTGCAAAATGTCGGGCGAGCGCGCGCATTCCCATCACTACTTTGTCGATTTCTGTCAACTTTGAGTAGAAATCTTCATACCGTATCTGTTAATGAACAAGACCAGAAAACGCGAGAGAAGCGAGCGCGCGCATTCCCATCACTACTTTGTCGATTTCTGTCAACTTTGAGTAGAAATCTTCATACCTTATCTGTCAGTGAACAATACCAGAAATACGCGAGCGAAGCGATCGCGCTCCCCCGACATTTCGCAAATCCGCGCGCGCGGATTTGCGAAATGACGGGCGAGCGCGCGCATTCCCATCACTACTTTGTCGATTTCTGTCAACTTTGAGTAGAAATCTTCATACCTTATCTGTTAGTGAACAAGACCAGAAATACGCGAGCGAAGCGAGCGCGCTCGCCCGACATTTCGCAAATCTGCGCGCGCGGATTTGCAAAATGTCAAGCGAGCGCGCGCATTCCCATCACTACTTTGTCGATTTCTGTCAACTTTGAGTAGAAATCTTCATACCTTATCTGTTAATGAACAAGACCAGAAAACGCGAGAGAAGCGAGCGCGCGCATTCCCATCACTACTTTGTCGATTTCTGTCAACTTTGAGTAGAAATCTTCATACCTTATCTGTTAGTGAACAAGACCAGAAATACGCGAGCGAAGCAATCGCGCTCGCTTCGCTCGCATATTTCTGGTCTTGTTCACTAACAGATAAGGTATGAAGATTTCTACTCAAAGTTGACAGAAATCGACAAAGTAGGGATGGGAATGCGCGCACTCGCCCGACATTTCGCAAATCCGCGTGCGCGGATTTGCGAAATGTCAAGAGAGCGCGCTCGCTTCGCTCGCGTATTTCTGGTCTTGTTCACTAACAGATAAGGTATGAAAATTTCTACTCAAAGTTGACAGAAATCGACAAAGTAGTGATGAAAATGCGCGCGCTCGTGTCTGTCTCGCAGATATCTTCACCAAGAAGTAAGAGATAAGTTACATTAGTTACAAAGTAGTAATAGGAATGCGCGTGCTCGCTTTGCTTACGTATTTCTTGCTGAATATCTTCACTAAGAATGGTTCACTCTTCGAGTGTTTATGAGGAACTATCATTATTATTATTATTTGTGAAAAAAATGCCAGTCTCTAGGGCGCCAATACTTCTGAAAACTATCCACTACAAACACTTCATATTCATGAGTATTCAGTATTCAGGAATTTTAGGGAATCTGACAACGTCGCATTGTATTGTAAAGTTTTTAAGACTCGCTGTTGTTGATTTAATGAAAGACATTGATACTGGCTACCTCGGAATGAAACAAGCCATTTCGTTGTGAGAACAGGATTTGGAAAAAGTCTTGGTATTAATATTTTGAATGCACAAAAGATATTTTCAAATAGACAGAGCTAGGAGGCATTTTTTGCGAACAAATAATTACTTGAATAAACGTGTCGGATCACAAACATTCATTTTTGGTAAGTGCGCATGCGCAAACAGATAGAAAAGACGAAACCTAACTTTATTGTATAGTCGGGTAAGTTCGGTTGGGTTTGCATGAGATCGGGTCTGTCGGGATAAGTTATAGTCATTGAAGTAGGTTCATTTTATGTGAAAAGTGCTCATTATTTTTTGTGCGCATGTGTATTTATGTTATGTTTGCGCACATTTCCGTGATCTGTCTCGTCCTTTGAATTTTGCTAGTCATTTAGAAACAAGTGTAAGTACCATTGTTTCATAGGTGCAGTTAAAGTGTTGATGGGAAAATTTTGTGGTTATCAACTCATTTTTCTTACTCATTCACTAAAATATTCCATGTTAAGTCTTGTTCTAACCCTCGCGAATTTCGCAATTTTTCTGCGAATAAAATGGCTGCCAGTCATGCCGGACCAATCGTCGATGCAGAACCATGTCGGCAGACATTTTATTCGCAAAAAAACTGCGAAAATCGCGAGGGTATGAACAAGACTTTATACGTGAATTGAATATTTCTAGAATCACACTGGCAATGTCGCTTCGCCCTTACGTCAATTCCATTGTGACCAACCTGACAGGTGACAGATATTAACTAAACAAAACAGCATGAAACGGAATTTTACCGAATCGTTTCTTGTATGGCTTGAAATTAGCATTTTATAGTTACTGGTATTTGTTGAAAGTGAATAGACAGCACAGAAGCAGACAGTTCAATTTAAACTGGTTATAATTTGTATAATTATGGGGTATGTACTGCCACACATTTTATCGAAAAAATCCAAAAAAACGTGCTTTCCGCAAAAAAAACTATCTCATTATCAATTATTCGCTGTTTTAAGGCATCTGTGAAAATTTCGTTAAAATCGGCCAAATGTCCATATTCGAAATTTTTTCCCAAAACCAAAATTACTTAAACATAATTATAATTCCCTATTCATGCAATACTGGTGGACCTTATACATCAAATAGTTCTCACTACTGACTTCTTCAAATTTTTAGTGAATACATTATAGAATTCCACTACAATTTCTATAAAATTATCAGAAAAAGACGAATAAATTAGGAAGTATGTGCATTTTAGTCTTAAAAGGGCCATTCCTAGTTATATCTGTCCAAACTCTTTCCATTCTTCTGAGCCCTGTTTATATTTCAAAGCTTTATTCACATCATCGTGGCTTAGCTTTGATAACACATTTGTACATTTGTTTTGTGGGTACCACTCTTCCTTTATTTTCAGCTTTGTCATAAATTCTGAGTTCCTCCTTTGACATTTTTGAAATCTCTGATTCATCTGTCGAGTCTTCTATTGCAGTGTTTTCAACACCTTTCATATTCATACCATTCATACCACTTTCTGTTGCCAGAACAGTAAAAGAAACAAAAGAAAATAACCAAAGTTAAGGAGGTGAAGCTTTTTTTCCCCACACTTGTTTGATAACTGTGCAACTCAATGGATCCAGTTCTTCAATACTGAAAATGAAAGACGTTATTTTGAGAAAAACAAATTCTGTACCAACTCACTGATTCACATATAATAAAACAACAACCACATGTTTACAATATCCGGATGGCCCAGCTTTACAACTACAAACACAAATCCATTACATGTTCCTTGTGACCCTAATGTGAGTTTCACTTCATGAGGAGAATCTTTCAAATTCGAACTTTGCAGGCATGGGGCAAATATCTTTCTGGCAGTGTTCTCAGTATCCGGGAAATATCCAGAATTTCAGGAATCGTTGAGGCCTTCGGGAATTTTACCGGGACATTAGTGGTGTTCAAGAATGTTTTGAATAATTTCTGGGCTACAGTACAACTGTTGAGGAATGATCAATGTGTTGGGACTGTTGTCCGCGTTTGCTGGTTCTGATGGTTTTTGTCGGTTGTAGAATAAGTTTGTGGACTGTAAAGGTTTTTTATTCGCACCAAAGTATCCTCTGCAAGTCTCTATATAATGGGTCTATTCTCACTTGCCTGAACATTTTCTCAACGTCTGCTGTGAATACAACATTATGCATACGAAAATTCAACACTATTGAGAATAAGTCTTGTTGAATTGTTGGCCCCACTTTCAAAACATCATTTAATGACCAGCCCGACGTTGTTTTGCACGAAGCATCAAATACTACACGCAATTTTGTAGTGTAACTGTCCTGTTTGAGGACTCCGTGATGTGGTATGTAGTATTTCAATGAGTTGGGTTCATCACCATCAAAATTGATTTGATTCATGTGCCCAAGCCTTTCATATTCTGACATGAACTGTACATATTCAGATTTGAGTTGAGGATATTTAGAGAATATTTTTTCGAGTAATTGAAACCGTTTTGCAGCGATTTCAAGAGACGAACCAAGTTTTTCAAATTCTGATTTGAGAGGCAGACTTAATATAAACCTACCATCTGCGTCTCGTTAAAAAGTGTTTAGAAAATGTTCTTCGCACTCTTTCTCTTCGCTAGAATATATTTGTAACCTACCAGCTATAGTTGTCGTCAAACATATAAGATAAATAAAAAAAGCCGCAAAAAATGGTCTTATCTTTTCCTGGAACGTGCCACATAATGTGGGGGCAAGTGGTGCAAGAGTTTGAAATAGCTAGTGCATTATAGGTAACTTCGCCATGGGTAAAGAATTTTTCAATTGCATCAAATTCATTATTGACAGAGGATTAATTATTCTAATTTTATTTAGATTAATGAGTATACTAGAGATCGATACTAAGTACATAGATAGATAGATAGATAGATTAGATAGATTTTTTATTGAAGCTTTCAATTTGAAACAGTTGAAAAACTCAAGTCATAAGTACAAATTACAAATAAGTACAGTAAATGATGTATATAAATATAGAAATCAACTTAAAAACTACAATTTCTAAACCTAACTTACATTATCATAAAACATTTAGTAAAATATCACAGTCAAAAGAAGGAACTTCTAAATGAACACAAAAAACTATATACTTAATATAGATTATAAATAAAATATCAATAAATAAATAAATAAATAAATAAATAAATAAATAAATAAATAAATAAATAAATAAATAAATAAATAAATAAATAAATAAATAAATAAATAAATAAATAAATAAATAAATAAATAATACGAGTAATTCAAAAAATATATGCAGTATAATGATTCAAATTATCATTAATGTAAAAGTTATTCAACAAAAAAATTACAAATAAAAGACATTCTTGTATATACAGGGTGTTCATTCAGTACTGCATTCTTCACGACTCAGCATCTGGATTGTCAGGAATTCAGATATTTTTGTTCAGATAATTTAAAAGTGATCTAGAGAAGGGAATTCTCAAATGAGTGCATATACCAACATGGTCTTCCATGAAAATAAAAAGGGCCAGCTTCACATGCAGTTATTTTTCGATTCCCGACTCGCACTCCCTTCGCGTCACTCTCGGAGCCAACTTCATTCCTCGAAGCTTCTCGATAGCTAGTGGGCCTTTTTTCGCGATGTGTTCTTTACATTCAAAGAGAAAAATTGCATGTATAAAATTAGAAATCATTATTTATACAGATTTTATTGCAAAAAATCACTTCACTTTGAACTGGAATAATACTTTCGTGTTTGAAGATTTTCTAATAGATGATATGCACAATGTGTGATTTTATTCTGATTGAAGCTCTCAGTGTGGTATGTCAATGATCAATTGTGCTAAAATTCCAAAATTATATTTATCATATGGGTGTCTTGAACGGACTTTTCATCCGACACAATTACATTAAATTTTGGTGCCAAATATAGTTTTCTCGATTTTTATCGGTGATTTCTATCAAGTTTTA
Source organism: Chrysolina oricalcia (assembly GCA_944452925.2). Classification (NCBI taxonomy): domain Eukaryota; kingdom Metazoa; phylum Arthropoda; class Insecta; order Coleoptera; family Chrysomelidae; genus Chrysolina; species Chrysolina oricalcia. Next base: position 32,320,999 of record OX101824.2, read on the forward strand.
GTGCAATCATATATTTATTTCTTACATAAAATTTAATGTACTTTCATATCCTAAAATCAAAATTGGGAATATAATCAATATTGGACACTGGCATTCTGTTTCGTACAATTATATTTTTATTCATCTGCTCTTGGGTATTTTGTGACTCCCTAAAATATTCTGAATAGCTGGGTGGGTGAAAAACATACAGTCTAACTCCCACCATCCGGTTATATCTCATTTCCACTGGATGTAATGGATCGCCTTCGTTGGATATCTTGAATAGTATGTGATTGGTGATCCTTCAGTAATTAAAGTAAATTCAATATTAATTTTCAACTTTAACGCCCTGCATCTCAAAAACGAATTGTTGTCTTTTACATGTTCACCTATAGCCATTATTTTCTGTGCAATGTGAGAAATTAATGAAAGGACCGGTCCACCTTAGGAATCATCCTGTATGAGCAAATATTGTGCTAGTCCTCACATTTCCTCCAAAAAAAAACAATCACAAAATATATATTTCTGCCAAAAATGCATAGTACCACGCCATACACGCCTTATATGGTAATCACATGAGAATATTGGCTAAAGTCAGTGTGAGTCAATATCAATACTTACATAACTTCAGGAAATTATCAGGAAATTAATTCCTATTTTGTCAATAACCAAACAGTTTTTCAGACTAAAATCGCACTAAATCAATAAATAAAATTATTGACATCTCTACCTTTATTCAAATTATTCCACCTATCGCCCCCACGTAACACTTAGCGCGGAAGATGTAAAGGCCCGCACAGCAATTAGGAATGTTTTTTCCATGCAGGGTCGGGCGTAGTTATAATAGAAATCACAGCTGTTTGCGGTACGCCCAGCTATTAGCAAATTAGATTTCGACGGGGCAGTTGTTTACCCAATCTAAGGATACTAATAATTATAAAAATGGATGATTCTGAATACAAAAGTTACAGTGCTTTTGTTAAATTAACTTGAATAATCTGCACGCATCACAATATTTAGCGGCATATGTACAAGTCCGACCCTGGTTGGCGGCATGGGAGTCAATTTCATGCTAATCGACTATTTTTTGCGCCTTTTTTTATTTATCTTATATGTTTGACGACAACTATACCTCTTCTATATTCCAGAAGTTTTCAAGTTGATTATTCAGCTCCGTGTTGGTAATAGATATATTACAAATTGCGTTAGCGTTATGAGCTGTATTGAAAGGCCCTGATAACACCCAACCCAGCTTAGTTTTCTGTAAAATCGGATGATTTCTTCCAGTTGTAATTTTGTTTGCACAAAGTATATCGAAAAATACACTTGCACCCAATAAAACATCAATCTTGCTAGAATAGTTACAAAAATCATCTGCTAATATGATATTACTAGGAATACCCAAATTTGATATGTCGAAAGAAACTTGAGGCAAATTTTCAGTGATTTTTTCAATTATTAAAAATGTTTCACTGGAGGTGTAATTTCCATCAGATGAAATAATTGTAGCATTGGCTTTGTGTGATATATTGTTCAAACAATTATTGAGACCCGCCTCTGGAACGTTGATACTTACGGTTTTCAAATCAAGTTTTTTAGCCAAGTCCTTAGTTAAGAAATTTGATCGGGACCCGCTATCCAACATTGCACGACATCGTATTTTTTTATTGTTTCCCGAGCATAAGTATATCAAGGCAGTAGCTAAGACCACTTGACTTGAATTAGTTTTCATCGAAGCAGATAGCTGTGGAGGAATATTCGGAAATGTCTGAGTTAACGCCAGGGGAGAATCGCTGTAGCTAGTAGATTGGGACTGTGAATGTGAAGTATCACGTATTTGGCTATTTACTGTATCATTTGAGTTTTGAATCTAATCATTTGCATCTTCAGAATTATGAAGCATTGTAAAATGTTTTTTGTGACCTAATTTGCAACCTCTAGACCTACAATCTCTCTGAAAATGATTCGGCCGCAAACAGTTGCTGCATAATTTGTGTTTTTTCACTTCTGAAATGAGATTTTCAACTGACATATGCTTCAATTTCTCACAAAATTGATTATAATGTTCTCCATTGCAAAAAGAACAGATTAGTTTATTTGTTGACAAATGAGAAAATGTTTTGTCTTCGCGTGAAAAGCTCGATTTGTGTAATGGTTTTGCTTTGCTTTCAACTGTTTCTAGCCATTGGCATCTTTTCGAAAGGAATGTAGTCAATTCGACAATAGTTGGATTATCATTATCTTTCATTTGTTGTTCCCACTCTCGTTTGGAAGGGGAATCGATTTTTGATGTTAAGATGTATATCAGAAGTGTATCCCAAGTATCAGTTTGTTGACCCAATGCCGACAATGCTCTAAGATTTTTATTAAAATTATCCAAAAGTTTTCTAAGAGAAGTGAATGATTCAGTTTTCAAAACAGGAAGATCAAATATCGATTTCACATGAGTGTGAATAATTAGTTTTTTGTTTTCATATCTTTCTTGGAGCATTGTCCATGCGACATTATAATTGTTATTGGAAATATCCAAGGATTGTATTACTTGGGCAGCTTCACCCTTCAAACACGACTGAAGATAATAAAACTTTTGAATGTTAGAAAGATTACGATTTTCATGTATAAGACTTGTGAAAGTATCATTGAAAGTCATCCACTGGTGATAATGACCGTAAAAATCGGGTAAACTGATGTTCGGTAATTTTACCTGCCCCTGTATACCAATTTCCTGAGTATCTGTGATGTTTGGTAATTTTACCTGCCCCTGTATACCAATTGCCTGTGTATCTGTGTCACTTTTGTTCGAAATAGTTTTAGCGTTACCATGGTTACCTGTGTTATGTGAACTTGTCACTGAAGAGCCATGATGATGTTCCAAGCTAAGGATTTTTGTTTAGCTGTGAAAAACGAATCTTCGAATACCTGTCTTTCTAAATCATCAACCGTTTCATTCGGAAAAGACTCTATTTCCGACTGTATCTCTTCAAATTGATTTAAAGCATCACTGATTTTGTCTAAACGTACTTGTAGTTCATGAATATTTGAGGTTTGTGAATCAAATGAGTTAACTGCGTTAGAAAATCGAGTAAGGCTGGATTCCCACAGATCCGATGTCCGATGATCCGATGGCACGAAAATGTTCTGATTGGTTGAATTGGTAGGTGTGACAACAAATCAACCAATCAGGACATTTTTCCAACCAATCAGAACATTTTCGTACCATCGTATCATCGGACGTCGGATCTGTGGGAATTCAGCCTAAGTTGGCCCTTGATTGTGGCGCGTTTTGCTTTAAGCTTTTGAAGGTCTGCCATAGCGTATCGCATAAAACAGAGTACTTACTTCTCAAGGAAATTAGGAAAGGTTTAAAGGATATGATTATATGGAAGGAATGTAGTGACTCACAGTTTTTTTTTGCGTACTTCCTTTCCAACTGCGTGTTCGGATTGTGTTTGACGTTTAATTTGACGTTTCTTGGCAAATCTTCTTTTCGACTAAAATCCGCTCGAATTGACCAAAATGTTGGGACTGTTGTCCGCGTTTGCTGGTTCTGATGGTTGTTGTCGGTTGTAGAATAAGTTTGTGGACTGTAAAGGTTTTTTATTGTGGTTTTTTATACAAAATCTAAGCAAAGATTATTGGCTTGATGAATGCTTGTTTATTAGCGTTGTTATCTCGTTGCTAAGCAACCGCAATTACAAAATGATAACATTTTCCTACCTATAGGGTGTTACATATTATACACAATGGACTAGCGCCCAAATCCAGCGCCTACCTCCCACCACCAAGTCCAGTTAACACTAGCGAAATGAATAGGACGCTTAATTTACACATTTTATCATGGATCAAATAACTCGAATATGCACTCTAGTCGAAAACTACCAACACTCTGAATTTACCTGTTCCAACATATCGGTATTATACTCAGTAAAATAATCGCCTTCTCTCTAAAAACAAATATTTTTTTTATCAGGAAAGTTGTCCCGGATTTTGGTTTGTCAGAAATCAATACTTTATTTTAATCATTTTCGAATAGTTCCCGTCAAAACGAGAAGTTAGTATTTACAGGGTGTGATCATCAAAACAAAACATGACTGAAAAAAATACCTTGATGTCACAAAAGCTAGATTTCATTAAAAAAAATTTGAAGTCATGAACATGAAATAATTATTTTCGAAATGTTTCCGTCGATTGGGGAAACTAGCATTCACAGGGTGTGTTCACCGAAACACCACATTTCACTGGAAAAAATACCAGGAGGTCACAAGAGCTAAACTTCATGAAAAAATATTCGAAGTCATGAACTTAAAATAATTATTTTGAAAATGTTCCCGTCGGTTAGAGAAAATACTATTCACAGGGTGTATTAACCGAAAAACTACATTTCACTGGAAAAAATACCAGGTGGTCACAAAAGATAGATTTCATGAAAAAAAATTCGAAGTCGTGAACTTGAAATAATTATTTTCGAAATGTTCCCGAAATGTTGGGGAAACTAGCATTTACAGGGTGTGTTCACCGAAACACCACATTTCACTGGAAAAAATACCAGGTGGTCACAAAAGCTAGATTTCATGAAAAAAAAATCGAAGTCATGAACTTTAAATAATTATTTTGAAAATGTTCCCGTCGGTTAGGGAAACTACTATTCACAGGGTGTGTTGACCGAAAAACTACATTTCACTGGAAAAAATACCAGGTGGTCACAAAAGCTAGATTTCATGAAAAAAAATTCGAAGTCATGACCTGGAAATAATTATTTTCGAAATGTTCCCGTCGGTTGGGGAAACTAGCATTTACAGGGTGTATTCACCGAAACACCACATTTCACTGGAAAAAATACCAGGTGGTCACAAGAGCTAGACTTCATGAAAAAAAATTCGAAGTCATGAACTTAAAATAATTATTTTCGAAATGTTCCCGTCGGTTGGGGAAACTAGCATATACAGGGTGTGTTCACCGAAACACCACATTTCACTGGAAGAAATACCAGGAGGTCACAAGAGATAGACTTCATGAAAACAAATTCGAAGTCATGAACTTTGAATGATTATTTTCAAAATGTTCCCGTCGGTTAGGGAAACTAGCATTCACAGGGTGTGTTCATCGAAACACCACATTTCACTGGAAAAAATACCAGGTGGTCACAAAAGCTAGATTTCATGAAAAAAATTCGAATTCATGATCTTTGAATGATTATTTTCAAAATGTTCCCGTCGGTTAGGGAAACTACTATTCACAGGGTGTGTTAACCGAAAAACTACATTTCACTGGAAAAAATACCAGGTGGTCACAAAAGCTAGATTTCATGAAAAAAAATTCGAAGTCATGAACTTGAAATAATTATTTTCGAAATGTTCCCGTCGGTTGGGGAAACTAGCATTTACAGGGTGTTTTCACCGAAACACCACATTTCACTGGAAAAAATACCAGGTGGTCACAAGAGCTAGCCTTCATGAAAAAAAATTCGAAGTCATGAACTTAAAATAATTATTTTGAAAATGTTCCCGTCGGTTAGGGAAACTACTATTCACAGGGTGTGTCAACCGAAAAACTACATTTCACTGGAAAAAATACCAGGTTGTCACAAAAGCTAGATTTCTTAAAAAAAAATTCGAAGTCATGAACATGAAATAATAATTTTCGAAATGTTTCCGTCGATTGGGGAAACTTAGCATTCACAGGGTGTGTTCACCAAAACACCACATTTTACTGGAAAAAATACCAGGTGGTCACAAGAGCTAGATTTCATGAAGAAAATTCGAAGTCATGAACTTTAAATGATTATTTTCAAAATGTTCCCGTCGGTTAGGGGAACTAGCATTCACAGGGTGTGTTCATCGCAACACTACATTTCACTGGAAAACATACCAGGTGGTCACAAAAGCTAGATTTCATTAAAAAAAATTCGAAGTCATGAACATGAAATAATAATTTTCGAAATGTTTCCGTCGATTGGGGAAACTAGCATTCACAGGGTGTGTTCACCGAAACACCACATTTCACTGGAAAAAATACCAGGTGGTCACAAGAGCTAGACTTCATGAACAAATATTCGATGTCATGAACTTAAAATAATTATTTAGAAAATGTTCCCGTCGGTTAGAGAAAATACTATTCACAGGGTGTGTTAACCGAAAAACTACATTTCACTGGAAAAAATACCAGGTGGTCACAAAAGCTAGATTCCATGAAAAAAAATTCGTAGTCGTGAACTTGAAATAATTATTTTCGAAATGTTCCCGTCGGTTAGGGGAACTAGCATTCACAGGGTGTGTTCACCGCAACGCTACATTTCACTAAATTTCACTGGAAAAAATACCAGGTGGTCACAAAAGCTAGATTTCTTTAAAAAAAATTCGAAGTCGTGAACATGAAATAATAATTTTCGAAATGTTTCCGTCGATTGGGGAAACTTAGCATTCACAGGGTGTGTTCACCGAAACACCACATTTCACTGGAAAAATACCACGTGGTCACAAGATCTAGATTTCATGAAAAAAATTCGAAGTGTGTTCATGGAAACACCATATTTCACTGGAAAAAATAACAGGTGGTCACAAACGTTAGAATTCATGAAAGTAAGCCAAAGTGAATATACCTATCCAAAACAATTTTTCCTGGGACTGTAAGTAACAAGCAGTGGTAAATTCGAATCGCACACGGTCGGAGCAGAGATATACAAATAAATCAAAGTCGAGTCGAGATAATTCCGCAACGATCGCAAGGTGTATGTATGTATGTGCAACTTACGCGATACTTCCACAAGAAATTGCGTTCAATAATGCCTTAAACTCAATGTTTCTCCTTAAAATTTTGGATTTTGGGAGTTTTTCACAAGGAAGTTCTAGTGATGTTATCAAAATTGAAAAAAAAAATTTAAAAAAAAACGTTCTTTACTCCTGGTACTTGTCCAAAAAAAGAGTGTTCTCGGGTCAAAAAATATCTGGTATTTTTTTCTGTTAAATGTGTTGAATAAGTAATGCAACTCATGAACTCTTTTTATTTTGTGCATATTTCATCAAGTTGTTTTATGTTGAAATGTATGATGAGTTTTGTCAATAATATTTTATGTATAGTTACTGTCACGGAAGTATGTTTTTCCAAAAAGTAGTTTCCCCAATCATTCCACTGAATAACTAACAAAATGTGTTATTTTGATGACCACACCATGTGAATACTAATTTTCAAAACAGACGGGAACATGTCGAAAATAATTATTTATCGTTCATCACTTCGCTTTTCTTCAATTATTACAAGATTAGTTAGGGATAATCATGAGCAATTCAACGATACCAATACCAGGTTTGATAGTGTTACCTCCAATGAAAAATTCAGTTCACTTGGAAAAGTTCTATGAGAGGAAACTCGAATATTAGTGGTTCAAACATATTTAAAAAATCCAACATATTTTGATTTTCAAGAAGGTTGTCGGAAAAGTATAGTATACAACTCGTGCGGAATCTGGACATTTAGTACTCGTGTGACAAGATAATGAACCACTCGCCCATGGCCGAACAGCTAGATTTCATGAAAAAAAGTAGGCGAAGTCATGAACGGAAAATAATTATTTTAGACATGTTCCCGTCGGTTTGAAGAATTAGTATTTACAGGGTGTGGTCACCAAAACAACACATTTGACTGAAAAAAAAAACAGATATTTTTTCAAAGAGTTTCACCCGGAAACACTATTTTTTTGGAAAAGTTCCAGGAGTAAAGAGCATTTTCTTGAAGTTTTTTTCAAATTTTGATTACATCACTAGAACGTCCTTGTGAAAAACTCCCAAAATCCAAAATTTTAAAAAGAAACATTTAGTTTAAGGCCTTATTCAACGCAATTTTTTGTGGAAGTATCGCGTAAGTTGCACCTGTATACCCCTTGCGATCGTTGCGGAATTATATCGACTCGACTTTGGTTTATTTGCATTCCTCTGCTCCGACCGTGTGCGATTCGAATTTACCACTGCTTGTTACTCACAGTCTCAGGAAAAATTGTTTTGGATATATTTACTTTGGCTTACTTTGTACGGTTTTGATATTTGTTAGACGTTTAGAATTTATTGATTATTTTAGAAATTCCTTTAGTTCTTATGGAAATTATTTGGGATTATTGACCTTGGCTTACTTCGTACGGATTTTATATTTATTTGACGTTGTTAGAATTTATTGATTATTTTAGAAATTCCTTTTTTTCTTATGGTTACAGAACTGTCTTTTTGACTTATATATTCTTCGATACCTGTCCCTAGTCCTTTTGTTTTTTAATTTCCAAGCAGACTTTGCGTGAACTGTTCAGCCAATCAATAATAATATTTCAGAAAAATTAAATATTATTATTTCTTGGTTCAACGAATTGTTGAAAAAAAATAGCTATTTGCATTGCAGTGCAGTGGATTTGCTAAACATGAAATTTAACGATCCACTTCTAGAACAATTGTTCGACAATGTGAAGGATAAAAAAATTAGAAAAAACAAGAAAAAAATGTTTTATCAAACTATTCGGCGAAATTTCAAACTTGTGGAAGAACTGCTCAATCAAACTTTGGAAAATAAGGAACCGACAGAAAAAACATGTGAAAATACCGAATATGATGATCGTGTAGAGCATGTTTCCGATCTCTGTGACGTGATTTTGCCGATTGATGAATTTGAGTCCAGTTCCATTTTTTCTGCTAAAAATCATTATGCAATTTTGTCTATGCCAGACTGCAGCTCACAGATGGATCTGCCCAAAATGTCTGGACACGAAATGACATTTGAGGAAAAGAAGGAGAGCTATGAGATCATTTCTGATATTCTACCAGTTATTGAATCCACACCAATCATCAGCAATGCTACTAATAATTTGATTTCTCGATACTCTTTCACTCCCGATTCAGATTTTGAAAGTAAGCTACTAGACAGACGTGACGATGACTCGCTTGGAGAAAGTTTAACCGATTCTTCGATTTCGGTTCCCAATTTGAGGTGTTCTAATTCTTCAAGAAGCGATGTCCTTCCAGAAGGTAGTTCTAATGTTGATACCAATCAGCATTCCGATATAAAGAGAACGGATTATTCGCAATGCTCATTTTTCGAAGGAGAATTTACAATATTTGAGGAACATTGGATGCAAATATCAAAAAACAACAAACTGTTACCCAAAGTATATCCATATTTTTTCAGAACTAAGATAAGAAAACATGTGAACAATACTTGCAATGTCGCATTTTATTGAGTCAGATATTTGGCAAATAAAATTTTGATTCTGGCTTATTGTCGACATAATTTTAGAAAATGTAAAAATTTCAGGATTTACATGGTGGTTCTTCGGGTAGTAAGGCCGACGTGTTTTCAGAAAAGAACTCGACGTTTCGCCAACACGAGTGGTTAGCATTTTCAAGAGTTATTTTAAAAAACTCTTGAAAATGCTAACCACTCGTGTTGGCGAAACGTCGAGTTCTTTTCTGAAAACACGTCGGCCTTACTACCCGAAGAACCACCATGTAAGTGACGATGGCCGCGAAAGCCTTTCACAATTTAATTTCAGGATTGTTGTTACGGAATTCCGCCAAAGTAATAGGAAGGTTTCAGTATATAGTACCTCTAAAGATTATTGTCATTCATACAAAATTACCGATTGCGTAAAAGGAGTACAGAGGGATATAGCCAAAAATAAATTGCGAACCGTAACAGCAAACGAACTAAGAAGAAGGAATGTTAAACGAGCTGATGTTCATGCTATCAAACGGGGTAATCTGCAGGATATTCAGTCAGAAGCAACATTGAGGAAGATGCGCAGTGAGGGAAAAAAATGCATCCATTCGCCACAACTATGCGGAAATTGATGCATTATTATACAAAAGGGACCACGGTGACTTCATCAAACAGGTTTATTCGCCATTGAACGTGAAAATATTCAGTATCGAACAAGTAAATATTGCCTTGTCGTCCAAAACTCGCATTCTTCATTTTGATGCTACAGGGGGCGTAGTGAAACAAACAGGTAGTTCTAGAAGAGTATATTATTGCGGAGTGGTCCCTCTGGAAAGTAGGAGTTTGTGTCCCATCATTGAAATGATCTCTTCAGAACACGACGCGAATACAATCATGGAATTGTTCAATAGATTTAGACTGTTCTGCGAGGAAAATAAATGCTGGCCTCTTTTCAATACGTTCGTGAGTGACTTCAGTTACGCTACTTTGAACGCAGCAATGATATCCTTCAACGAAATCCGTTTGAAGGATTATTTAGATCTATGTTTTGATAACGCTAAGGAGGAAAAAGAGATTCCCAAAAATATCATAAAAATATCTTTATGCTGTGCTCATTTTGTGAAAAACGCATTCCATTTGATCGAAGAAAGTTTCGATACAAATGATAAAACGGCAGTCTTTCGCGTTAAAGCTATTTTCGCACTTGCATTCAATTTGAATTCGTTAAATGATGCTGCAGAATGGTTTAAAAATTTTGTGATAATTTTGGCATCTGAAACTGAAACAATTTTGTTCAATGAAGCTCTCGCCCATGTGAACATGTATTTCGTGGAAAAAATTGATGTCTCCCCAATTTCTGGAAAAACGGAATGCAGTGCCTGGGAACAGACAAAGTTGAAAAGCATTCGTAAAAATTCTACTTTTTACTAATTTTTTTCAAAAATATATAGCGATAACTATCCCGAACCTGATAAAACAGGTGTGACAAATATTTTGTACAATCCAAATTTAGTTATAGAAATATTAGATAGGTACATGTCCATTTATCCCTTGTGGTCTGCGCTAATAATAAAATCACGATTGAGTAACGCATTGATAGAGAGGTGGTTTGGATTTTTAAAGCACAATTTGCTCAGTGGGGCAAAAAACTTGTCTCCCTCATTATTCATTAGAAAGGTAAGAGCTCATGTAGAAAAAATCAGCAAAGAGATAAGTTTGGATATCAATAAGAAGAAGCTTGCGTCTGTGCCCAAAGTAGTGAGCGATTCAGATGATGAAATAAATAATGCAGTCGAAGAATGGAACAGAAAACCGAAAACTAAATTTTCCTTTTTTTCGGGACGATATCTCCAGTTTCTTCATAAACACACAATTAAACCTGATTTTAAAGACCAAAAACGAAAATTACCAACTCTCGAAAATAAACTTATTTTAGATGTAAATTATTACAAAAAATTCGATGACCTATCCTATTATATCGGGTATTATCCATTTATGAAGTCTGGTGAAAAATTTGTCAACTCCCATGAATTTAATTGTTTCATAAATCAAAACGGTTCCGCTAATATTAATCCAAAATTAATAAATATCATGGGACAAATAATTATCCGAAAAAATAAAGTGCAATCCGACGTACAAATTTGGCCAGCCGAAAAATCTTTTTATGATATGAAAAGGAAACTTATTTACAGTAAATTCCCTTCTTTCAAAAAAAATACCTTTATTCCATTTCTAGTACTTGAAGAAAAATGGGTATTATTGAAGTTGGATATTCAAAATAAGGTTCTAACTTTGTTTAATCCATATGGTACAACCAATGTTGAAATGGATGAGTATTTGAATTCATTTAGAGTTTTCCTTGCGGCCTTTAATGATAAAAAATCGCATGCGACCTCGATGCTAATTGATGAGGCAGGATGGACAGTGTTGCCAAAAAATCATTCTACTGTTCAGAATCCGTTCGAATGTGGCATATTCATTTTACACATCTTTGATATACTAACCCAGGGAGATGCTTCAGCAGAAAGGAAACTTGAAGAATATGTGGACATTGATGAAATCTGTGGATATTTCAGAAAAGTTCTGTTGATATTTTCCGCTAGAGTTTTGGATTTTTGTCCTATTTGTAAGAAATTTGAGAAGAAGGAGGGAGTTAAATGGCTTGCCTGTGACATCTGTGATAGGTGGGTGCACCTTGAATGTAATCCCAATAAAATGGATGAAAATGAGTTTTACGATTCTGACGATTTTTTATACTATTGTCCTTTATGCGTGAGGATTTTCGGAGTTAAGTCCCACTTGAAAATTGAATCTAAATCCGTTAGGCAGAACGTTGATTCAAATGGTTTTCATTTTTCAATAATGGTCTCGTCAAAAATACACGATATTTTGTCAAATCTAGATTTTTAGATAATTATGTGGTGGCAAAGTATTGTGGCGAAGCTGTGGGCGATGCCGGGCCTGAACACTCACGCAGGCTGCATATGACCTTCGATACGCTATGCACCAAGAAGAATCTGGATGATTCGATGGATCCGGACAATTCGATGGAGAATTCCAGAGCATTCGGAGAAGTCAACAATTAATATAAAAAGAACGACGCAGCAGACAGACGGGCAGTCAGTGAAGTGAAAGTCGAATATAAATACCTAGTTCCGTGATTGTTATGTAAATTAGAGTATTGTGTTATTGTATCATTGTATTTCGTTGAATAAATTATTTTAGTCAGTTAATTAGAGTATAAATATATTACAGTATGATGCAAAATATAAATGTCCAGCTTTGACTATCGAGGATTTTTCGACACTTTTTGAAAAAGAGTATATATCCAATACTGTTATTTTCACTTGTTCAAATTTAATGTACAATGACATTCCAGCTCCGAATAAACAATTCAAAATTTGGTCAATTTACCAAACGGACATGATTTTATTCAATTCCGAGAAATTCCATTTGGACTATTTTAGGAGTGATTTTTTTTATGATATTCACGATAAAATAAACATTATACCCCTTTTGCATGCAGGGCACTATACTTTGTTGATCACGAACTTTTTGAAAAAAAAAATTCACCTACATTGATCCATTTGGAAGTAAAGAAGATATTACCATCGACATATTTGATCATGGTTGATCAAGGATGCTCAAGGAACGTGGAGCTGAAAATACCAAAACAATGGATGGTTTTCAAATCATGAATGTGAAACACTCTGTACAACTAGACAATTACAACTGTGGTTCATTCATTATACATTACATATATTGTATCCTGAATGAAATTGACCTGGATACAGTATTTGATCCTGATAAATATCGAATTGACATTCAAGAATATTTATTAATGAAATCCGATAATATGGAAAACGTGTGTTTATCTTGTGGTGGAGTGATTGAAGAACCACTTGATTGTTTCAAATGCAAGGCGTGTTTCAGATTGGTGGAGAAAAAATGTACGAGAAAAATGGAACAAGTCGTCTGTTTCGATTTCAAAAACGACTTATGTCCACTTTGCCATAATCACAAAATAACTTTGACATAACGTCCAGGTAAACCAAATGAAAAACCAATATACCCACTACAACAATGATTACCGACTGGAACATTTCGAATATCATTTTAAGTTCATGACTTCGAATATTTTTTCATGAAATTCAGCATTTGTGACCACCTGGTAATTTTTCCAGTGAAATGTGTTGTTTCGGTGAACACACCCTGTAAATACTATTTTCCCTAACCAACGGGATCATTTTGAGAATATTCATTTTAAATTTATGCTTTTGTGACCACCTGGTATTTTTTCCAGAGAAATTTGGTGATTTGACGAACACACTCTGTGAATGCTAGTTTCCCTAACCGACGGGAACATTTTGAAAATAATTATATTAAGTTCATGACTTCGAATTTTTTTTCATGAAATTTAGCTTTTGTGACTACCTGGTATTTTTTCCAGTGAAATGTGGTGTTTCGATGGACACACCCTGTGAATGCTAGTTTCCCTAACCGACGGGAACATTTTGAAAATAATTATTTCAAGTTCATGACTTCGAATTTTTTTTCATGAAATCTAGCTTTTGTGACCACCTGGTATTTTTTCCTGTGAAATGTAGTTTTTTGGTTAACACACCCTGTGAATAGTAGTTTCCCTAACCGACGGAAACATTTTCAAATTAATTATTTTAAGTTCATGACTTCGAATTTTTTTTCATGAAATCTGGCTTTTGTGACCACCTGGTATTTTTTCCAGTGAAATGTAGTGTTTCGATGAACACACCCTGTGAATGCTAATTTCCCTAACCGACGGGAGCATTTTGAAAATAATCATTCAAAGTTCATGACTTCGAATTTTTTTTTTCATGAAGTCTAGCTCTTGTGACCACCTGGTATTTTTTCCAGTGAAATGTGGTATTTCCGTGAACACACCCTGTAAATGCTAGTTTTCCCAACCGACGGGAACATTTCGAAAATAATTATTTCGAGTTCATGATTTCGAATTGTTTTTAATGAAATCTAGCTCTTGTGACCACCTGGTATTTTTTCCAGTGAAATATGGTGTTTCGGTGAACACACCCTGTAAATGCTAGTTTCTCCAACTGATGGAAACATTTCGAAAATAATTATTTCAAGTTCATGACTTCGAATATTTTTTCACGAAATTCAGCTTTTGTGACCACCAGGTATTTTCTTCAGTGAAATTTGGTGTTTCGGTGAACACACCCTGTGAATACTATTTTCTCTAACCTACGGGAATATTTTGAGAATAATCATTTTAAGTTCATGACTTCGAATATTTTTTCATGAAATTCAGCTTTTGTGACCACCTGGTACTTTTTCCAGAGAAATTTGGTGTTTTGATGAACTTTGTGAATGCTAGTTTTCCTAACGGACGGGAACATTTCGAAAACAATTATTTCAAGTTCATGACTTCGAATTTTTTTTTGATTAATTATGGCTTTTGAGACATCCTGGTATTTTTTTCAGTTATGTTTTGTTTTGATGATCACACCCTGTAAATACTAACTTCTCTCTCTGACGGGAACATTTCGAAAATGATTAAAATAGAGTATTGATTCCTGACAAACCAAAATCCGGGACAACTTTCCTATTAAAACAAAATTGTTCTTTGATAGAAGGCGATTTTTTTACTGAGTATAATGCCGATATTTTGGATAAAGTGAATTCAGAGTGTTGGTAGTTTTCGAATAGAGTGCATATTCTAATTTGATCCATGATAAAATGTGTAAATTAAGCCCCTGTTCATTTCGCTAGTGTGAACTGGACTTGGTGGTGGAGGGTGGGCGCTGGATTTGGGCGCTAGCGTCGGGCGCTAACTTCACGTAAGTCAATGGACAATGACACTGAATTTCAACTTATCTCTCTCTCTCTCTCTGTATTTCTTGAACCTTGCTTCCTAATGGAGCACTTGTCCGTCTCGTCCCTACCCAGGGTCCATACATAATAGCAGAATGTAAAATATCCGACAGGTAATTCGTAAGAATGTAAAAACTCAAATTGGTAAACAAACAGATTCGTATTATGTCAGAACCGTACTTTGGCGACCGGACAATTGTCAACTGTACATATGCCGATTGTATCCTGTCAGAAATTACATTTCTATAATGATAAAATGTAGACTGCATTCTGTAGAAACGATAAAAATGTAAACCAGTAAAAATCTAAACTAGTACTGCAAAGAAATGGGAAATTATCAGAAAATGATTCCATCGAATCAGTATTACGACAGAAAATGAATACAGCAGAAGAGCATTTGAACAGATTCGAATTTTATCAAATTCGTACTTTGTCAGACTGGATTGTGTAGACCGTGAATCCGTCAGATTGTGCGATACAAAACCATGCGCCATCAGACAGAATACATAATACATAATACACATAATACATAACCTGGGCGTAGCGGTGTTGCCATGCTGCACAGTAATGATTTCTGGAATAAAAGGTAAATGATTTTGTAATTGTATTACGTTAACTGAGTGAATTTGAGAGTCAGTTTTTAGTAGAAGTACTGGCATAATTTGATGTACTGTTATCGAAGGGATTCAATCATGATTTGGTTCTTTTTTTGATATGATTCGAGACGTATGATGGACTGGCATACAATGTATGATTGAATTGATTTGATAATGAAGTTTTAAAATCACTTTGACCAGCAGGTTCTCAGATCAGTGGAAATTTTCAAGAAATAATCAATCCAGTCAACTGCGGTTATTAAGTATATGATATAACTTTTGTCAGTACAACCAGTGTTCAAGAGTAACAGTTCAGTTGTAAATTAATGTGTCTAATATTAAAATGTTGGTATCATATATGGGCTATATACGTAATTTGAATCTAATTTTATTATATTTCAAACACACATATGATAGCATGCATATATTCGGAATCAGAATTGATCAGCGAATCTGTTATAGGTCGCCAGCGCCTATATGGATTTCGGAATTCAACATGGTTAACTTCTTTCATATTCTGTTAAACGCTTTGTGAAAGCATTAGCGTAGTGGCGCTTTTTTATCGGAACAGATTATAAGACACCAGTTACTGCTTTATATACAGGGTGTAATCTAAATCATGTCATTAATTTCAGGTGGTGATTCCTTGTCATATTTTATGAAAAAAAGTTCATATAAAACGTTTGTGTCCTAACTTGCCTTTGTTCAAGTGACGGAGTGTCATAAAGTTAATGTTAATAAAAATTATTTAATAATTACTCAAAAGTCTTTTCGCCGATTTTCACGAAACCTGGTGTTTATTAGCAGTTACAAAGGGCTTGTTTTCATGAGGTTAGATTTCAAATAATAAGTAGCGAAGTTATTGATAATTATGGTGAAAAACATTGTGCGCCACTGTTTTTCTGTCAGTTTCATATTTTTACATTTAAAAATACAACTCTCATTTATAATGCCGTGAATTTGAAATGGCAAGACTTTATCAATCCATAGATTTCCTTAATTAATTTATTTCCGCCTGAACTCCTTTATTAGTTTCGTCGTTGATGTACATCAGGTTGTGTTCCTGGGCCTTTTATTGTCAGCTGTTTCTATCAAAACTTAACAAAATATTCGTACATAGAATTAAAAAAAATGCCAAGAAAATATGGAGAATCTGAAAAAAAAAGATCATTCACATGACTTTTTAATGGTGCGTAACCACCATTCCTACGACACTGACTTTGATTTGACAAAGTTTAGCTATTTCAAATTCATGGCATTATAAGAAAGTTGTATTTTTAATTATTCATTGTGAAAAAATATGAAACTTAGAGAAAAACAGTGGAGTACAATGATTTTTACTATAAATATCAACCAAGTAACCACCTGACACTTGTGATTTGAAAAATAATTTCATGCAAACAAAAGCCCCTTGTAACTGCTAATAAACACACCAGGTTTCATGAAAATCGGCGAAAAGACTTTTGAGTAATTAATAAATCACCGAATTTCTTTAAAACTTTGACACTGTGTCACTTGAAAAAAAAAGCCAGTTAGGACATACGTTTATTTGAACTTTTTTTCATAAAATTTGACAGGGAATCAACACCTGAAATTGATGACAGCATTTAGCTTACACCCTGTATATAAAAAAAGTCCGATTCACGAGTTAATTCATGTTATTAGCTCACTTAGACTCCTCATACTGTGTACAATATGACTACGCGAACCTGGCACGTTATGTTTAAAAATTGCATATTCAGTATAGTTTTTGACATGGTATAACCGTGTTTTCATTCGAATTTTCCTCAAGTGGAAAATAGTAAATGTTTTGTTATGTCAAAAACTACACCAAATAAGCATTTTTTAAAATAACCTGCCAGGTTTGCGTTGTGATTTTGTTTTCAGTATGAAGAGTGTATGTAAACTAATAAAATGAATTAACTCGTGAATCGGGCAAATATGTTTTTTCTCAGAGGTACTGTACCAATATTTTAATTTTGAACTGAAGTCAAAGGAAGGGTTATTAAAGGTTGCATAACAAAAATTATAATCAATGAAGTTTTGTACCTGCGGCACTCGAAATACTGATGCTACAATGCTGTGAAATGGGTGAAAATTGCTTGCAGCTATGACTGAAAACGGTCGAGCCCGTGTAAGTGGTCGAGTAGTAGGAGTGAGCGGTAGATGAGGGGAAATATTCTAAGAGGTTGCGTCATAATACGGTTCCCCTCATTTCACGGTCACTCCTACTCGATCGCCTACGCGGGCTCAGTCATTATTAGTCATGTTTGCAAGCATTTGTCACCTATTTCGCGGCATTGTATCAGGAAATGAGAATATACGTTTTGTAGTGCAATACTTTTACTTTCAAAATCTGTTTAAGAAATTGAAATCGGACTATCACTAGAGCATCTGTAATAAATCGCTAGTGTGGTAGACGACGATTTCTTTGGATCGGTTCCAAACTTCACCAAAGCAACCATGAACCACTCCTAAGTCGCCCACACTAGGAAATATTTTTATAAAATGGTAGCATGCTGCCACCAGGTCCGAATTGAGTTTTTAATCCGCTAAGACCATACGGATTTTAGACAGATGCTGAACTTTTTCAGCGCTACTGGTTTTCGTGTTTCACCATCATCTTAGAGGACAGTTGTTAATTTGCAGGTACGGCCACGGCTTCACAAATGCGTGGACTTTACATAAGGGTTGAAAAAGTAAATAATAGTCGACAAAGTTCCACGAAACATTTACTAAACAAAATGCTGGGAAATAATGAACGGTGAATAATAAAAATTGTATCAAATATAGACAGACAGTTTGAAATAATTAAACGTTTCAAATAAACCAATCCTAAAGAATAAAATGTACATTTACATCGGAACAATTCATAACTCCGTTAGTAATCAAAAATGAAAAAAAAAACAAATAAAATCGGTAAATTGGAAAGTCACCCTCTCATAAAAAAAATATTAAGCTTGCTCTATTATTGAGTACACTCACCAACATAAAATTCCAGTTGTTTTTGTCCATCGGATACAACGACACTATTATAATTATGGTTATTAATAAAGAATGAAAAATGCCTCAAACATATATTTAACTATTTAGATTGAATAACTAAACACCCACTTATCCCTATTTAAATATCATCCCTTTCGCGCCCCAAAATTAGAAAACAATTTTCTCTATTATTGTTATTATTATTATTAAACGAATAGAATACCCCTAACATATATTTAATTACTTATTTTAGTTGAATAATTGAACACCCACTTATCCCTAAAAAATTAACACCCCCAGCGGCCCCATTGTGGCAAAAAGCCACCCTCACCGGAAGTTCGAAATCGAACCAACTCTTGTCACTAGCACTTCAACACCGACTGTCCAGCTCCAAAAGCTCGTTCTTCCGAAAAAACTGAGAGCATTCTTCATAACCTACCCTCTGTGCTATTTTTAGATCGTGGCTTATCTTCAGACAGAGAACCACTAGAAATTGTTTAGTCTAGCGCCCCGTTTAACACCCCTTCATGAATTTTTACGATAAACTTTAACCCGGAGAAGTGATATCTTGAATAAATAAGACTATTCTAATACTAATATAGGACCATCTTATACAGGACACAACGTTATACATAAAACAGTGCACACTGTTACAATACTCTCCTCTTTGAAAAAAGTTCAAGGCTTCATCTTGCCTTAACTTTTTCCCAATAAAGATCAGGACCGGCAAAAAAAAAAACAAGTCGCGTTGAATCCAAACAAAACAAAAATTGTATCTTACACAAAATAAAGTCCGGTCCTGGTCCTTTTTTCGTTTCTGGAGGTTCGTATGCTCTAACTAAATCTTATTTCTATGGTACAACCTAAACTCTAACATTACACCATTATCATCAGTGGTCACGTTCATTTTGGTTTAAGAAATTGACTCCAATAACTTTCACTCCCGAATTTCGACGAACTCTGGTCTATTTCACTGGCGTCGCTGTCACTGGTGAATGAAGACCAAAACTTATCAGTTTTTTCAAGCTCCGATTAACTCGGCGTTGTCCACCATTGGAAAAAGGGTAACCTCTCATTTGCCTTACAGAGTGACATACTGGTTCATTATCAAAATCAACCTTTTTGACTACGGGTTGACCACTGCAACTGGTATATACACACAGGGCGCCATAAACTCGCCTCTGCATACCATAACTCATCCTCAATATTTGGGTACGTATACTGGGTTCACTTTTAACATTGTGAACCTCTTCACATCATTTGCCACTTTTCTGACTTCCGTCCTCTGAGCTCCATAACTCTAGCTCATATTAGGAGCCATCGGCGTTTACTATCAGCTGACACCTTCTACAATAAGCTTCAGCTACAACTGTCGTTAACTGAGCGAACTTCTCCGCTACTTCTCATAAGTCCATTCACTTCTGTCAACAAGGTTTATGAGATAAGTTACTCAATCGGACATGTCATTTATCTACTCAGAGCTTCACTCCAATAACATTCACAATCTCCGTTGCTGCCCCTTCAAATATTAAGTCCATTTGGGATAATGTCTTTAAAATGTTTTCCCGGTCACGCACTACTTAAAATTAAACTCAGTCTATTTTAGTTCAATAAATATCACTCATAGTCCGTGTGAACCAAAAAATTAACTGATAAAAGTCCAATTTGTAAACCATATCTAACTCATTTTCATAAAAACAAAATTTGCCATTTGAAAATAACAAAAAAAGGTCCAAGACATTCAACCTTCAATCGCATCCGTGAACAGACAGCTATATAGCTCTAGCTCTCTATCAAACCAAGGCAATTCAGAAAATCATCATATACAATTCATAAAAATTAAAAACAGGAACTAATGTAATGTTCACTATAAACAGTGAAAAACAGAATTGAAAAATGTTTGTATAACGATTCATATATTTTCATCATCACAAAAATTATGTTGTAAAAAAAAATAGTAGAAATAATAACAATAATGTTCGATATCGACAACATTTTACCAACAGCATTCATACTCAATCTAGTGCCTATCTGAGGTCCTATCAAATAGCCAATAGAATTTTTATTTTAAAAGAAGCTTAAAGGTGCTTCAACCCATTCGAAAAAAAATGTCTCTTTTGAAAAAATAGAACAAATAAAAAAATCGGAACTATTTCCTTTTTGAATAAATTGTATAACCCTGAAAAAAAAAATCCACATCGGTTTGGTTAAAAAAGAACAAAATCGCCAAAAAATCTTCGTACAATTTTCAGCTCTGAAAAAAAAACACATATTTGTTAGGAGCATTGTCCTTCACGTTCGTATAAAAACGAATTCCTTATTGGTATTCTTCTGCAGGATCATCATGCGAAAAAACAAACCACTTACTCACCAGCTGGTGCTCAACCCTGGTGGAAGTATTCTGCAGTCCCTGCTACTTAGCCAAAAACCACACAAAACGCATATACCATAGACGCAAAAAAAACACACAAAAATAACGCCATCATTTTCATAGTTCAAGACGTCGACATGGCACTCATGCAGGTCCACCAACGTAGGAACTACCGTCCTCAAAATTCTTTGCTCAGGGTCTACCATCAGACCTCTGTTAAATACATCATCAGCTACCTCCAAGTAGACAACGGCCCTTCTCGCATCCAGCCTTCCATTTTGATCCATTATTGGTCCTGTCCCTATAACAGAAAAAAATACCATTTGCGCCCTGTGCATCGACCAAAACCAACTGCATTCCGGGCACATGCTCCGACGAATACAACAACTACTCGAACTTCCCTTCTCTCTGCAGTTCTCCGCCGTTGATTCACCTTTTTCTCTAACTGCTCCTATTTGTAAGGACCAATTTCATCCTTCACCTACTTCCAGCCATACTCCTGCTGCTCCTTCATTAACCTTTAGTGACAAGCCTCATCCTTCCCAGGGCCGGCGAGTGTATTCCTCAAATTTTTCAACTACAATATCCCCTATCAACAAAATCACAAAAATCCAATAATTTCATATCAGTATTCTGTCTCAAAATTCGCCGTATTTAATATAGAAGTAAAATCCTGCACCAATCCAAGACCTATGACAAAAAAAGTAAACATTTCCCCATCCCCTAAATATTTGTCTCCACTGGTTCCTGAAATTTAAAGTTCATACCAAATTTTCCTAATTTGTATCCACTGGCGCGTGAAATTCTAAATTCAATAAAATTATTCCTGATTCCTTAACGTTGATATCTCTATCTTCCTTCTACTGTATTAATAAAAAATCAATGAAAAAAATATTAGAGAAAAAAAATATCATTATTATTATTATTGTTATCGGTTTCAAGCGTTTCATTCAACATCCCTCAAAAAGAACCAACCACTTTTTTCATAGCGAACTAAGCTCCACCTCCTAGATTGCGGAGGTTTCACGCACTTTTCCAAAGTCGCAGAACCCGTTCGGTCTATCTACTGACTCGAAACTGTTCAGTCTATCTACTATTAATTTTTTATTAAAATAATTGAATTTGAATTCAAACTAATAATACCAATTACCTCCTGTGAAGCAAATATTTTCAAACTAGTATACAAACAAATAAAAATTAAACATTAACAAAAAAACAAAAAAATCACTCCCTAAACGCAATTTTCACACTCTTCCAACCCCTTAAAAAATTAATCAATCCCACCGCTGCCACCACTGTAATAAATCGCTAGTGTGGTAGACGACGATTTCTTTGGATCGGTTCCAAACTTCACCAAAGCAACCATGAACCACTCCTAAGTCGCCCACACTAGGAAATATTTTTATAAAATGGTAGCATGCTGCCACCAGGTCCGAATTGAGTTTTTAATCCGCTAAGACCATACGGATTTTAGACAGTGGATAGCTCTAAAAAAAATGATAATACTGCATGATGCTGAACTTTTTCAGCGCTACTGGTTTTCGTGTTTCACCATCATCTTAGAGGACAGTTGTTAATTTGCAGGTACGGCCACGGCTTCACAAATGCGTGGACTTTACATAAGGGTTGAAAAAGTAAATAATAGTCGACAAAGTTCCACGAAACATTTACTAAACAAAATGCTGGGAAATAATGAACGGTGAATAATAAAAATTGTATCAAATATAGACAGACAGTTTGAAATAATTAAACGCTTCAAATAAACCAATCCTAAAGAATAAAATGTACATTTACATCGGAACAATTCATAACTCCGTTAGTAATCAAAAATGAAAAAAAAAACAAATAAAATCCGTAAGTTGGAAAGTCACCCTCTCATAAAAAAAAATATTAAGCTTGCTCTATTATTGAGTACACTCACCAACATAAAATTCCAGTTGTTTTTGTCCATCGGATACAACGACACTATTATAATTATGGTTATTAATAAAGAATGAAAAATGCCTCAAACATATATTTAACTATTTAGATTGAATAACTAAACACCCACTTATCCCTATTTAAATATCATCCCTTTCGCGCCCCAAAATTAGAAAACAATTTTCTCTATTATTGTTATTATTATTATTAAACGAATAGAATACCCCTAACATATATTTAATTACTTATTTTAGTTGAATAATTGAACACCCACTTATCCCTAAAAAATTAACACCCCCATCGGCCCCATTGTGGCAAAAAGCCACCCTCCCCGGAAGTTCGAAATCGAACCAACTCTTGTCACTAGCACTTCAACACCGACTGTCCAGCTCCAAAAGCTCGTTCTTCCGAAAAAACTGAGAGCATTCTTCATAACCTACCCTCTGTGCTATTTTTAGATCGTGGCTTATCTTCAGACAGAGAACCACTAGAAATTGTTTAGTCTAGCGCGCCGTTTAACACCCCTTCATGAATTTTTACGATAAACTTTAACCCGGAGAAGTGATATCTTGAATAAACTCAGAAAATTAAATAAGACTATTCTAATACTAATATAGGACCATCTTATACAGGGCACAACGTTATACATAAAACAGTGCACACTATTACACATCCAGTCAGGCTGAAAAAAAATCATTTTGCAATTATGGCAAAACTAATGGCCCGGGAGTACCTGCTTTATGAGCAAATAATGAACACATAATTCACCACTTTCATGAAGAGGGCCATTCCTACAACTTGAAAAATAGCGGATTAACGAATTTTAAAAAATGCCGAATTTTTCGGTTTTTCCTGTTTTTCTCCGTTACTAATGATCCGATCGGGTCGCACAAAAACTCATTTTGTTTGTATTTTATTAACTACAATTCTTTTTATTGAAGCAACCAGATTGCTGTATTCGTTTTTATTTTATAAGCAAAACAGAGATAACACCTTTTTTATATTTAAATGTTTATAACAAATTAATAAATTACAGTTGCGAGTTCAAAACATTACATGTGACGGCACAGTCGGTTTTCTACTACTATTTTTGTTAAGAAAAAATCCTCTATTGGTTTGGTGTACAGTTGACAGTTCTGAAGCTGACGTACCCCACTCTCTCATTTTTATTGCATTTCATAACAGTACAATACAAAGAAATGCATAAATAAACATAGACACAAAACACTATCATGAACTTATGATTTTATAGAAGTAATGAGACGGGAAATTTAAATAACACGACAGAGTCATGCAAACCGAGTTGAAAATGCGTGAATTATCAGCTAACCTGATGACCTGACTATCGACTAACCTTACGTAAACAGATAACAGAATGCCATACAAAAATTCAGAGAGCAGCAACCCGCAAGCATTTTATCCAAGATGCATATAACTCCTGGTGCGTTTACTGATTCGCTTTTGTTTCAACCAAAGTTCTTGATCCTGTAATTGCGTCAATAGAGTTTGTTCCATTCGTCAATGGATGACGCTTAAGTCGAATATAGTGGAGTTTCCAACAATCCAAAGTGCCTACTAGATAAATTTTTTGAGTTTTTGAACGTTAACATTATTTTGAGGTTATATGTCAATTACATTGCATATTAGGCTATCCAAGATGCTGTCAATCTAAAATCAAGATGGCCGCCTGAAGGCACACATTGTATTTGTTATTGTTTGAACGAGACTGATTATTGTTAATTTTCATCTATTGGAGTGAAATTTTTGTATGAAACTTTGCCGAATAAAAAACATGCCTACAAAGTGTTATGTTGTAAATTGTGGAAGCCGTGGAGATCGCGACTTAGTGAAGTTTTTAAAAATTCCTAGCTAGCTACATTTTGATAATGTGGTATATTAAATCAAAGACTAGATAGATAGATGTTTATTAAGTAGGATACCCTAAAATACATAGTTCCATGTTACAAAATAACAAATTAGTAGGTAAAAATATGTAACAAGTGAATAATTTACTTTGCGATATCTGACACTCGGTGTGTAAAAAAACGACCAATCCAATGAAGATTTGAAAATAAAAATAGATAAATGTGTAGGCAATCATATATTACAAATAATAGTGTTGAGGAAACAGTCATAACTTCATGCACTGAGAACCAATCCAGGGGTTTTTTGGTACATCGGACAGTCCTATAGGGTCCAATAGAATTTCATAGATATCATTTTCACACTGCAGCACAACTCGGCCATCCTCACCTTTTCACAAAGACACCATCTTTACTCTAAAAAATGTCTTCCTTTTATGAAACTTAGGTAGCACAACTACTTTACGAAAATTGTACGCTTTTGGGAAATCAACTATCCAGAATTATTCATCTGGGAAAATTTACTCTTGAACATATATCCTTTGGGTGACCAAATCACAAAATCGCAGTATTTTCATTCAGTTAGTTTCATTTGTAAATGAGTTTGGTAATAATAAGCATGGTCACGTTTTAGGGTAATTGCAATTCCACCGCTTATTATAGTTGAGGTTTTTAAATTTGAATACTGCCCCATATCAATATTCCTTAATGAATATGGACACTTCACTTCCATAGCAGCCACAAGACATCGTCGCATCAGGAGAACCATCAATTTATTAAATAATCTATACTTTC
This sequence comes from Chrysolina oricalcia, assembly GCA_944452925.2. Classification (NCBI taxonomy): domain Eukaryota; kingdom Metazoa; phylum Arthropoda; class Insecta; order Coleoptera; family Chrysomelidae; genus Chrysolina; species Chrysolina oricalcia. Next base: position 32,346,567 of record OX101824.2, read on the forward strand.
AACAAAAGAATATCCATTCGCTGTGAATGCCTCATCTGAAAATTAATTGGAAACATTAATAAACAGTTCATAAATTACGAAAAATCAGTACCTACCTTGGCAACAACAACAGTATGTTCATCCATTTTTCTTGCTTCACAATCATGGGCAAATCCAACTTCAAAATATTTATAGCCTGTTAAACTTTTGTAGGCCTTCATTGGCTTTCTTGTTTATGAGTCAACAGCAGATATGTAATAATGTCGAATGCCGTTACTGTTGTGAAAAGATCTAGAGATATGTCCATTTCACAAGGAGTGAAAGTAGAAGGATCCATGCACTTTATCACTCTCCTTTTGTCTCTATAGATCGATGCAGTGTCTTTGTTTACTCAGCCATAATAACATTTCAAATCACAACTAAACAAAACTATTAGCAGTAGAAGCTAGTGCCAAACACAAACACCATTCATGTGTGCCTACAGCCGGCCATTTTTAAAGAGCCGTGGTCACGTGTTCTGGATAGCCTAATTGGTATTTATCGTGTGATTTTTCTGTTCTTTTAATACTTTTCGCTCATTTCGGTAGTTTTGCGACGTTTTTAGTTGTTGGGTTATTGTTATTTATTTGTTCTTGTGTTTTTCTGTCATTCGTAAAAGTTAGGGTAGTGTATAGCATTTTTTTGTGAGTCTCGACTTCGACATGACAATCATCAATCATGACATGGTTCAATTTGAGGTTATGTCGATGACGCAGCATGCGTTTGTCAAAACGACATGTCAAGTCATCATGATCGGTAATGATTTGCCTGCCATCTATGTTAAAATTGAGTAAACTCTCTTGACGCAATAAAAATGTCATGAATCAAGCAGGCCGTACATCAACAGTTTTGGATGACAATTTCACAGCTATAAGTAATTCCACCAGGAGTTATATGCATCTTGATTTTATCTGAACTAATCTCAGAGCGTGTCCCCTTTGGAGTTTTTGGTATTATCCTATTTATTTTATATGAAATATACGGTGTGTCAGATGTCAAACATCTGTCGTCATCGGCGTTGACACTCACTTCAGTCGTAAGTCATATAGCAGATTTGTATGATGTACCTACTCGTCTTATGATTGGTCAATAGATCGATTGTACTCTGAATCTTCGAGAAACCTCTCACCTTTACGATATTATTATAATAAAATATTAAAAATTTCATGTTTTCCGTCTGGACGTCAGTTTGTAACTCATATAAGTTTTGCTCGTTTGATATAGCAAACCAAATAAGTTTTAGAAAATGTACAATTTATGACATATACTTAGCTAGTTGACGTAAATTATAATGAAAGGATGGAGGGCCAATACTGGCTGAATTCCCTACAAATTCCGTGCTGTGGTAATCCAAGGTATTTTTAGTCTCCTTGGTGGTAATCAGCCTTTACTAGAATGCCACTGGCAAAATTAATTCCTTTTAACTAGTTCTGGGCCAATGTCGGCCAACCAACTGATAAAAGATTACGGATGGGCCAGTAGCATTTTGATATATTGCCGTTAATATCCCGCCATGGCCAGTACTTAGCCGGCATGTCCATCATTGGCCCGGATGATGGCCAGAGATTGTATGTTTGTTGGGAACCTTGTTTATTCAACATTGCAACCAAGTAGAGGATTTTGTTCCACACAACTCCTACAAAATATGCCAATCATTATATAAATAGGTTCATAATATTCATTTACGATAACTAAATTGAATAACATAATTTATGGGCGAATGAAATAGATTCTTAAGTTCAGTTCCTTTGCTCTTGATGGTATGATGATTGATACGTATCATTCAATACAAAAATAGAATATAAATGAATTCAAATCCAATAATAGAGGATATATAGAAGTCCGTGGCTCAAGGTTAAGTAGGTTGATCAAACCATCTTGAAGTGATGTAATTCATATTGGTTTGTTTCATAAAACTTCAAACAAGGCAGTTTGAACAAATCATTTGACCCAATATGGCTTTTACAATGAGGATTATCAAAAACATTTTGATGTTTTTGATGACGAATATGGAAAATATCTATGCAGTCTAAGAGTTTCTTTGTAAAAATATTCCATTAACTACCAATTGAATTTCAGGCATATTGGTATTTATATATGGAATTACTCTATCTTTAAATGGCATGAATCATAAGCGGTATTTCTCCTTAGGGTTACATAATAAATGAACATGTACATTTGCGAAGTTTAGTTGCGGCTAATTTACTTCTTCAATACTATTGTATTTATTGAGAAATAACTTATCAGCTTTTATTATTGTCATCCCTCAGCTTGAGCTAATTTAATGATCTCTAAACTGAGATACCTCTAAAAGAACAACGATTCATGAATACCTATTAAATGTAAATTTCGACATATATATTTTAATGACGAATGGAAAACACTAGACACCTCTATGCAGATGAGTTGATGGCGATAAACTACTTTATTGCATATACCAATAGCAGAGCAAAATAAAAACGTCCATTTAGTTACAAATTAAAAAAAAAAATTTCGTTAGGATACAGATACTAAACATTTTCATTTGCAAGGTTAATGCCTTTTTTTATAAAAGAACAGCGAACAAACACCACCATATTTCAAAATATTCAAGCAAATTCAAATATTCATCAATCATGAAAGCACTATTATTGTTGCAGATCCATTGTGTGTGTGAGCGCTCAAAACAAGATTATCGTTTCAAAAAATAAAAACTTTTGACCAATTTGGCAATTAACGCTCCAATTATTCTTGAATTAAAATAAATTAACAATTCCCCAATTTGCTTTCCATTTATAAGCACCGGCAACACTGTACGAAAAATCCATCAGTCGCCAAATTCTCAGTCTGACAAAGTACGATTGATTCTGCTGTTTTCACTTTCTGATAAAATACGAATCTGACCGAATTCAATCGGCTAATGTATCGGTCGGAGCAAGTCCAGTCGGTGTTAGTACAGTATAGATAATTGTTAGTCTGCTGAGTTGCTGGTTTTGTGAAATACGAATCGGAGGATGTACGAATTTGAAGATTTACTTTTCTGTTAAAATCCACTTCTGTGAAAAGCTCATTCTGATCATTTACATATTTGTCGAAACAACAATCCAGAAAAGTACAGTCGATATTTTTCATTCTGCCGTCGTCCAGTCTGACGAAGTACGGTTTGATGTTGTGATGTTTTACATTGTGCAGTTGGGATAAGTATGGATCTGTTCATTTCATTTTCTGATCAAGTAGCGATCTGATGGAGTAAAGTTTGTCAGTTTCTTTGTTTGATTTAGTTCAATCTGACAATATAGGTGTCCCCCCCTACCCAGGGGCTTCGTTGGATGGGCGGAGAGTCTTGCTCCGCGCAATTTTTTTATTTTTTTTATATGGATTGCACGTGCAACCACGATGTCGATACCATGGCATGACGGCGGACTTCACAAACACTTGTAAATTCTTTATTGCACGTACTATCGACGGCGAACATCACAACATATAACACAACTTTAAAGTTGTTCATTGCACGTTTTAATTATGGCAGACATTCACACATAACCTCTTGACTTCCAACCTACACGACAGCCGGAAGTCGAATTGATTTCAACTTCAACAAAATTTCAACGACAAACATCTCATTTGGGGCCATATCCTCAAATATCGACTATCATCAAGGAGACTAAACGTTATTTATTTATTTAGTTGAGTCTCTTTGTTCTTCTACTCATTTTTTTGGCATAGGTGAGACACTAACAGGTAACAGAAATGTTGTGATTCGAATTTTTGTTTTGTCTTTGCTATGTGATACAGTAAATTAAATTTAAAACTTGAAAGTGGTATTTTCTTTACGTCACACAATAATTAGGACCAGTTAGTTTCTTGCAATTTTGTTTGAGTAATTATTATTTTGAAGGTGTATAACTAAAAGCCTAAAGCTAAAAGTAAAGAATATAGGCCCTCCACCTCGTCATCTGTGAGTCCGTCACGGAAGTCAAATTTGCTGGAAACAATAAAAGATATAGATATGCATTTTCTGTCCATTTCTTGGATCCTGCAAATCTGGCTTTATCTATTTACATCGTACCCTGGATCATGCTAAGAGGAGACATTGTCGAGTATTTCCGGTTTCACTCGTGATAACTCTATATAGCATTGAAAAGCACGCGTCACGGAAGCTGTATGACATTTTCTTTAAAATTTCATTTACGTAGTGCTACTCCTAACTACGAAGGCTCTGGAGGGCCAGTGCTAAAAAAAACTAAGTCGAAATTTCGACTTACCAACTTGAAATTTCGACTTGTTTTCGCGAAATTTCGACTTGACTAACTCGAAAATTCGACTTTCTTAGTCGAAAGTACTAAGTCGAAATTTCGACTTTCTTAGTCGAAAGTACTAAGTCGAAATTTCGGGTAGGTAATTCCAAATTCCGACTTAGTTATTTGAGTTGATGAAGTTGAAATTTCGCGTTAGTTAATTCGAAATTTCGAGTTAGTAAGTCGAAATTTCGAGTTACCTAGTCGAAATTTCGGGTTAGTGAGACAAAATTTCGATAGAAGTCGACATTTCAACTTATTTTTTTTTCGTACTTGCCCTCCAGAGCCATATCGTACCAAAGAGACAAAACGTTATATGTATTTTCATTATGATAGAGGGATGTAGCGATTGAAGAAAAACTGTGAAAGTACACATAAGAGTTAAAAAAAGTTATTCAATAAATAAATGTATCAAAAGGCAAGCTGAGTCTGCACTACAGTACTGAAATTGTATTTTGAGTTGAATATTTGATACTTGCTAAATACTATTTTGATTTAAAATTTGCAGTAAGTGGTCAAATTTTTCTCAAATTTAAAAAAATAAAAAAGCCCCCTTCATTAAACATGAATTATTTCACTTACATTATTCTTGTATGAAGTTGTCAAGAAACGTGAAGCTGTATAAATATCATATGTGATTCCTCGTAAAAATAAAGAAATGTCAAAAAACTATGACACTTGATATCGTATAAAAGATAGAAAACAGTTTTGAATTCGTCTTTTTTGAAATAGTTTCATATTTTGTTACAGAAATATCAGGTAGAAGCAATATTCTGCATTTTCAGCAAAAGTAGTTTTTTTCTGGTTAATCACTCACAGGACAAAAATATTAAAATACAACAAAATAGTATTTTTTTAAAATAAAAATTCATTACTTTAAATATAGGCACTAACCAGAAATTAACACTTTTTTATTGGTGCCCCTTTTTGCCTATTTATAGCACGCCTCAGCGTGTTTAAATCGAACTTTCAAAAACGCGCGTTTTTTTGAAGTCACCATGGTAACATCAACAACTCGGAAAAACGTGAAGTCTTATAACGTCAAATAAACAAATCGTTCATTTATATCTGTTACCTTTTGCCTTTTCATCCATTTGATGAACTTGTCATTTTCTTTTTTATGTGCATCAATAGATTTTTGCCATATTAACCGCGATTCTGCTTTACCATTCAAAGATTCGATATAAGAATAATTAATTTTTAGGCGCTACAGTGGCAACAATTAATCTTCGATGACAAATTGCAAATTTAACTCTGTTTTTCTCATTTCCATGACAATGAAAGGTATACTGATGTCTCATCACGAATTCAACCATTTTCCATTATTAGTACATATCAACATTTGTGTAGAAATAATACCAGTATTTATGATTTCAAATTACAATAATAAAAAAAATCGCGTAAAGTATTCGTTTATAACTGGTCTTTCAAACATTTGCTCTATTTCTAAAATTGCGCGTGTTTGGAAGACCTTTTTATCCACTTATACATTAATATACTATTTGTCTTACCTAACTTGTGTGAATGAATGTTTATTTTTTTGAATAGGAGGAAATCCTAATATACAAACATGAAAAAATCGTGAATTTTCGACTGTATGACCTTCTAAGTGTGATCTGCGTTCTCAAGAAGTTATGTGATAAAAAGTTGCTAGATTTGTGTAACTATGAAGAATAACGTCTAGTCAACACTTCATTTTATTAAAAAAACACCAACACCGAATTCCTACTTTGGATAAAAACGTATCAGTACAAAAAGTGAGTGAAAACAAAAAACTATTTACTTTAGATCAACTTGCTCCGAATAAATAGTACAGGAAAATTAACAATATCTGTTTAAGTATGAGTGATACTTGTACAGTGTGTGATCAAGACCTTGGTGATAAATATGCCGTATGTGATAGTTGTCACTCTGTACAACATCCGGTTGAGTCTTGCACATGTTTAAGCTCATCTGAGCTCCGAGCTGTGATTTTGATAAAAAGAACTCTAGTATATTTCTGTCAAGAATGCCGAAGTTCTCTTAAAAGCATTCCAACACTATTAAGAGAAATAAAAAACTTCAAAACTGAAGTTATCTCCTTAAAACAAGAAATGAATACTCTGAAAGCTGAAGTCAATTCTCTAATTGCTGAGAAAAACACATTGAAAAGTGAAATAAAGTCGCTGAAGAATGGCAAAATGAAATTGTAGTTCAGTGTAATTTTGAATTGTTTAACCAACTTCAATTAAAAGACCTTACTCGAATTGTTAATAAATTGGAAAACAAATCAGGAGCCGAAATTGTTGATATTAAGTTTATAAAAAACACCATAGGGGTGATAGGCCATGTTTTGCTACACCTCATTAATATTTCACTTCAATATGGTCAATTTCCCGATCAACTAAAAACTTGCATAATCATACCAATACACAAAGTTAAAAACACATGTAGAGCTAGTGAATTCCGACCAATAAACACCTTGCCAGGCATTGAGAAAATACTAGAAATGGCTGTGTATGATCAGCTTTTGAACTATGTTGAAAGCAATAATCTTTTCGTGACCAATCAATCAGGTTTCCGTAAGCATCACTCTTGTGAATCGGCATTACAACTGACTATAAGTAAATGGACCCAATCTATCGACAATGGAGAATATGTTATTGCTGTTTTTTTGGACTTAAGACGGGCTTTCGAAACAATCGATCGTGATATACTACTTAAAAAAATGGAAGCTATCGGAATTAAAGGAAATGTACTAAAATGGTTTAAGGACTACTTGAGTGACAGAAAACAAACCACTAAAGTGGATAATTATTATTCGAATCCTATTGTCACAAAATATGGTGTACCTCAGGGTAGCGTGCTAGGCCCTTTGCTATTTTTAATTTACATTAATAATATCGGCTTGTCACAGCTGTGATTTTATAAATTTATTTGCTGATGATACACTGTTGTCTGTATCTCATAAGAATTTAGATGTAACTCTAACTAAAATGAATGCTTGTTTAGAAAAAATATACAATTACTTGAACATCAATAAACTGAAGTTAAATGCATCCAAAACAAAAGCTATGATTCTAACTACACCATACAAATACAAACAACTTGATATAAATTCCTGCGTATTGGAAATCAATAACGAAAAAATTGAATTGGTAATAGAGTTTATATAAGTATCTGGATTTTATGTTGGACAACAGATTATCTTTTGATGCACATCACACATTTGTAACGAAAAAAATAGCAAAGAAACTGTATTTTTTCACAAGAATTTCCACTCACTTGTCAACTGATACCAAGATCACGGTATTTAACACTATTATACTATGACTATTGCAGTACTCTGTTATATGGTTTTGATCAAAACAAAATCAGGTCATTACAAAAATTACAAAATCGAGGCATGAGAGTAATTCTGAAGTGCAATCGGTATACCAGTATAGCGTTTATGCTAAATACACTACAGTGGTTTTCCGTACAAGACAGGCTGTACAAAGCAGCAATGATATTTGTTTTTAAAACTATTAATGATATGCTGCCATCATATTTTAAGAAATTCATTATATATCGAAATAGTACTCATAATTATGTTACAAGACAAATCAATGATCTTCATCTGCCAAGATGCAGCTTATCTAATTCAATGAAAGTTCTATTTTATAAAGGGTTAAATCAATTCAATAAGTTACCTCAAGATATTAAAGACAGCAAAAGTTTATATATATTCAAAGCCAAAATTAATGATTATATAAAATTGAATAATATATTACAATGATTACTCTGTACTTATATATTTATCTAGTTATTTATTACGTATCAATGCTAGTTTTCCAAAATGTAAATAAGTAGTTTTTTAGTGTATAATATCTATGTATTACTTGAATTTCATGTGTATTGATGTATTGTTTGTATATTAGGATTTCCTCCTATTCAAAAAATAAACATTCATTCATTCAATGGAGAGTAAGCTACGCTTATATAAACAGGTTATTAGGCCAGCAATGACCTATGCCTGTCCAGTGTTTTGCAGCATCCCCAAAACTCAAATGTTGGGACTGGAGAAGATGCAAAATAAAGTGCTTAGTATTGTCACAAACAGTGATAAATACTTTCAGCTGAACCCATTTCGCGAACTGAACGATATTAACACAGTAGGAGTAGAAGATCACATAAAAAAACTTGCTGACAAATTCTATCGGTACTTCATTCTTGGAAGTCCTTTGACCAGGAACATCACGACAGTATAAGAGCCCACCATAACGTGCGACGGAAGCACGGTGGGTTCATATACCAGGCATTGGATCTTTTCCATGAAATTCCATAACACAATAAGATGACTCCTTATACCTAAGGACAGTAACACCAAAGCATAATGTCTAATCCAGTTTTTTCGCTGCTTTTCCGGGAATCAACTGAAAACTTTGATAAGGAAAATTTTATGTCGTACAGAGAATATATTAAATCCACCCGTATAAAATGGAGGAGATGGGTTAGTCCAACAGCCTATGACTGAAGCCGCCTACTAGCATAAACCTACAAACATCGGAGGGCTGCCCTAGGGCAGTAGTAAAATCTATGTGAAATCGAATTGATGAATATTTGTTCAGGTTCTGATCAGGATAGAAAAAAGGAAACTGGAATAGTGAGAAACTGTTGCTGATGTAAGTTGCATTCCAAATTAACACTACCTAACAAATATAGAAAAATTACTGAGAACAGGGTTCTATCTCAAATTTGCCATTAGTTTAAATATATGATTGGGAGCTATAGTTCTCTTGTGTCGAGTTTTGAGACATTTGTGTGTTCGAATTTCTTCCTAACGTTTCATCAGTCAAATAAATAGCAATTAGTAAATGGTACCAGATTTCCTTTCAAAATGTTTGAGCAGTGATATAATTAAAATACAATCATGGAATGTTCAATTTCAAATAAATGTTTCACTCATTAAACTTGTTATATTCCTTTTAAAATATTAAATTTGACAAGAAATACTCGAGATTCTTCAAAAATTGTATCTAGCTCCTAAAGCATTTTGCATATTTTTCAATTTTTATTTCCCAAAATGAATAGATGTTCTGTTTCAGGTTGATGAGAATTTCCACGGATTGGCAAATTATTATTATATGAAAGAGTGTCCCCACTTCACAAAAGGGTTTTTTTCTTCAAATCTACTGTAAGAAAGAAATCAAATATTATAGATGGGAGTGGAAAATAAATAATATATTTCTGAGTTTGTGTACATTTTACTTATTCAAAATGCTTTCAAACATGGCTGGGAGATTTCTGAGAGGTTTGTAGTTTCAAGAGGCAGAGGTTAAGTTTTTTAGATAAATTTTAACTAAGCTCAATGTTTGGAATCACTATTTTTCATTTTACATTGGAATTGAAACGGGCGTGAAAACAGCCACGGTTTTTTCATCCACGTTTTTCGATTTGGCAACACCGCGCAGTTCCATAGCTTTCATGTAAGTTAAGGCTCTTGGCCTTTTATGAATCCAATAAAATAGCGATTCAAATGGTAGATATGTTATTCTTGAACTGGATATTGTCAGAGGTGCGTTTCAATTTAACGTCTGACGTCCGGTAACGGACGATGTATGACGTCATAGTTGTTTCGTAGGGCGATATCTTTCGGATTGAATTTTGAAACGCTCTCCTAAATCGTGGTGTAAATAGTTGACGGTCGGACGTTCCACTCAAGAATTTTGAAACGATGGAATGAAGTTTTCGGACAGGACGTTCTAATATCGAAACGCTTCGTAAAAAAAGTTAGACGTCGGACGCACGTCGGACGTAATATTGAAACGCACCTCAGGAGTTAGAGATCACGAAAAAAAAAATATAATATGAGGAGGTGGTGTGTGGCTCATGAGGTAAAATGTAAAACTCATACTGAAAAATTATCGGTTCATGGCACGCAGAGTGAACGAGTGAAAAACAGTCTTTCACATCTCAACTTTTATACCGCATCCCCAAAAGTCATTGTCGGGCCGTCGCGTCGTAAGGAGTAGAGTTTTTTGAAAATTCCAATTATTTACCGAAAACTTATTAGGCGATGGCACTCGAAATGAATATGTAGAAAATAATCATTTGCATCCTTACTTTTATCCTTCACCCCCCAAAGTCATTGTCGGACCGTCAGAAGGGGTACAGAATTTTTGAAAATTCCAATTATTCACCGAAAACTTATTAGGCGATGGCACTCGAAATGAATATGTAGAAAATAATCATTTGCATCCTTACTTTCATCCTTCACTTCCCAAAGTCATTGTCGGACCGTCAGAAGGGGTAACGAATTTTTGAAAATTCCAATTATTTACCGAAAACTTATTAGGCGATGGCACTCGAAATGAATAGGTAGAAAATGATCATTCGCAACCTGACTTCCATCCTTCACCCCCAGAAGTCATTGTCGGGCCGTCAGAAGGGGTACAGATTTTTTTTTTTAATCCAATTTTCTTCCTAATATATATTTGGCGATTAGCACTCGAAATTAATGGGTAGAAAATAATCATTTGCATCCTTACTTTCATACTTCACCTCCCAAAGTCATTGTCGGACCCTCAGAAGGGGTACAGAATTTTTGAAAATTCCAATTATTTGCCGAAAACATATTAGGCGATGGCACTCGAAATGAATAGGTAGAAAATGATCATTTGCAACCTGACTTTCATCCTTCACCCCCAAAAGTCATTGTCAGGCCGTCAGAAGGTGTAAAGATTTTTTTTAATTTCAACTTTTTACCAAAAACGTATATGGCGATGGCACTCGAAATTAATGGGTAGATAACAATCATTTGCAATTTAACTGTCACCCTCTCACCTCCAAAAGTCATTGTCGGGCCGTCAGAGTGGGTAGAGAATTTTTTGAAAATTCCAATAATTTACTGAAAACTTATTAGGCATGGCACTCGAAATGAATATGTAGAGAATAATCAATTGCATCCATATTTTCATCCTTCACCCTCCCAAAGTCATTGTCGGACTGTCAGAAGGGGTACAGAATTTTTGAAAATTCCAATTATTTACCGAAAACTTATTAGGCTATGGCACACGAAATGAATAGGTGAAAAATAATCATTTGCATCCTTACTTTCATTCTTCACCCCCAAAAGTCATTGTCGGGCCGTCAGATGGGGTAAAGATTTTTTTAAATTTCAACTTTTTACCAAAAACGTATATGGCGAAGGCACTCAAAATGAATGGATAGATAACAATCATTTGCATCCTTACTTTTACCCTCCACCTTCAAAAGTCATTGTCGGGCCGTCAGAAGGGGTATATAATTTTTTTGAAAATCCAATTTTCTTCCTAAAATGTAATAGGCGATGGCACTCGAAATGAATGGGTAGAAAATAATTATTGGCATCCTTACTTTCATACTTCACCCCCAAAAGTCATTGTCGGGCCGTCAGAAGGGGTACAGAATTTTTTGAAAATTACAATTTCTTACCAAAAACTAATTAGGCGATGTCACTTTCGAAATGAATGAGTAGAAAACAATCTTGTGAATCCCAATTCAATACTTCACCGCCAACAAGTCATGGTCAGTAGGAGTATAGCATTTTAAACTAAAATATGTACCCCTACTGACGGCCCGACAATGACTTTTGGGGGTGAAGGATGAAGGTAAGGATGCCAATGATTATTTTGTACCCATTAATTTCGAGTGCCATCGCCTAATATATTTTAGGAAGATAATTGGATTTTCAAAAAAATCTGTACCCCTTCTGACGGCCCGACAATGGCTTTGGGGGTGAAGGATGAAAGTAAGGATGCAAAAGATTATTTTCTACATATTCATTTCGAGTGCCATCGCTTAATAAATTTTGGGTAAGAAATTAGAATTTTCAAAAAATTCTGTACCTTTCTGACGGCCCGACAATGACTTTTGAGGGTGTCGGATGTAAGTAAGAATGCAAATGATTATTTTCTACCCATTAATTTCGAGTGTCATCGTCTAATAAGTTTTCGGTAATTTATTGGAATTTTCAAAAAATTCTGTACCCCTTCTGACGGCCCGACAATGACTTCTGGGGGTGGAGTATGAATGTAACGATGCGAATTATTATTTTCTACCTATTCATTTCGAGTGCCATCGCCTAATGTTTTTGGTAAATTATTGGAATTTTCAAAATATTCTGTACCCCTTCTGACGGCCCGACAATGACTTTTGGGGGTGAGGGATGAATGTAAGGATGCGAATAATTATTTTCTACCTATTTATTTCTAGTGCCATCGCCTAATAAGTTTTCGGTAAATTATTGGAATTTTCAAAAAAGTCTGTACCCCTTCTGACGGCCTGACAATGACTTCTGTGGGTGAAGGATGAATGTGAGGATGCGAATAATTATTTTATACCTATTTATTTCGAGTGCCATCGCCTAATAAGTTTTCGGTAAATTACTGGAATTTTCAAAAATTCTGTACCCCTTCTGACGGCCCGACAATGACTTTTAGGGGTGAGGGATGTAGGGAAGCATGCAAATTATCATTTTCTTCCTTTTCATTTCGAGTGCCATCGCCTAATAAGTTTTCGGTAAATTATTGGAATTTTTAAAATATTCTGTACTCCTTCTGACGGCCCGACAATGACTTTTGGGGGTGAAGGATGAATGTAAGGATGCGAATAAATATTTCCCACCTATTCATTTCGAGTGCCATAGCCTAATAAGTTTTCGGTAAATTACTGAATTTTCAAAAATTCTGTACCCCTTCTGACGGCCCGACAATGACTTTTAGGGGTGAAGGATGTAGGGAAGGATGCAAATTATCATTTTCTTCCTATTCATTTCGAGTGCCATCGCCTAATAAGTTTTCGGTAAATTACTGGAATTTTCAAAAATTCTGTACCCCTTCTGACGGCCCGACAATGACTTTTAGGGGTGAAGGATGTAGGGAAGCATGCAAATTATCATTTTCTTCCTATTCATTTCGAGTGCCATCGCCTAATAAGTTTTCGGTAAATTATTGGAATTTTCAAAATATTCTGTACTCCTTCTGACGGCCCGACAATGACTTTTGGGGGTGAAGGATGAATGTAAGGATGCGAATAAATATTTCCCACCTATTCATTTCGAGTGCCATAGCCTAATAAGTTTTCGGTAAATTACTGAATTTTCAAAAATTCTGTACCGCTTCTGACGGCCCGACAATGACTTTTAGGGGTGAAGGATGTAGGGAAGGATGCAAATTATCATTTTCTTCCTATTCATTTCGAGTGCCATCGCCTAATAAGTTTTCGGTAAATTATTGGAATTTTCAAAAAATTCTGTACCCCTTCTGACGGCCCGACAATGACTTCTGTGGGTGAAGGATGAATGTAAGGATGCAAATGATTATTTTCTACATATTCATTTCGAGTCCCATCGCCTAATAAGTTTTCGATAAATTATTGGAATTTTCAAAATATTCTGTACCCCTTCTGACGGCCCGACAATGACTTTTGGGGGTGAAGGGTAAGGATGCGAATAAATATTTCCCACCTATTAATTTCGAGTGTCATAGCCTAATAAGTTTTCGGTAAGTTACTGGAATTTTCAAAAATTCTGTACCCCTTCTGACGGCCCGACAATGACTTTTAGGGGTGAAGAATGTAGGGAAGGATGCAAATGATCATTTTCTTCCTATTCATTTCGAGTGCCATCGCCTAATAAGTATTCGGTAAATTATTGGCATTTTCAAAAAATTCTGTACCCCTTCTGACGGCCCGACAATGACTTCTAGGGGTGAAGAATGAATGTAAGGATGCAAATGATTATTTTCTACCTATTCATTTCGAGTGCCATCGCCTAATAAGTTTTCGGTAAATTATTGGAATTTTCAAAAAATTCGGTACTCCTTCTGACGGTCCGACAATGACTTCTGGGGGTGAAGGATGAATGTGAGGATGCGAATGATTATTTTCTACCTATTCATTTCGAGTGTCATCGCCTTAAGTTTTCGGTGAATAATTGGAATTTTCAAAAAATTCTGCACCCTTCGTGACCACCCGACAATGACCTTTGGTGGTCGAGGATGATTGTAAGGATGCAAATGACTATTTTCCACTTGTTCATTTCGGGTGCCATCTCATAATTAGTTTTCGGTAAATAATTGGAATTTTCAAAAAATTCTGTACCCTTCTGACGGCCCGACAATGACTTTTGAGGGTGTAGGAAGGAGGTAAGAGTGCAAATGATCAATATCTACCCATTCACTCCGAGTGCCATCGCCTAATAAGTATTCAGTCTGAGTTTTACTTTCTACCTCATGATCCGTCCAAACACCACTGCCTCATATCATCTTTTTCTTTCGATCTGTAACTCCTAACGATATCCAGTTCGAGAATGACATATCTACCATAAGTATAGATAATTTATTGGATTCATAAAAGGCTAAAAGCCGTAACTTACAAGAACCCTATGCATTTGCGCGGTGTTGCCAAATCGAAAACCGTGGTTGAAAAAAGCGTGGCTGTTTTCACGCCCGTGGAATTGAATAGTTATTTTCTAAAAAGAATGTCAATTCTTAAGAAATGATTTAATAATCAAATCTTTTGACAAAATATCTATATTCCAATTTAAGAGGGATATTCTGATTTTGTGAGAAGCTTGAATAAACAGCAATCGCATGAGAAGACATTTTCAACATCCTATTTTTAGGATTTTAAGCTTCCTGTCTTAAGATGAAAAAAAAAAGGAAATTAAAAAAAACTATGATAGAATAGAAGGGCAAATGAAGAATTAGATATGCAAACTCAGAGTATGATAATTTATTGAAAAAACTAAATAATTTCTTCGAAACAAGTCCTATAAATGTTGTAACTTATCGAGATAAATTAATCTGCCTCCACTTGTATAGAATTTCTTAATCTTACATTTATTCATTTTCGAAATTCATCAAGAGTTCCTCCACAAAATAAAACTCTGTCAATAATTTTTTTTTAGGTTCTACAACCCATTTTCGTGAATTGTAGGGAAAGACAATTATGAAATTGTTTAAATAAGAGACAAATTTTCACGATTTGAATGTTTTCAAAAAATTATCAAAATGCTACTTTCACTTGAACAATAGAATAAATGGAAATTAAAATCTGACAAGAATCCTATCAAGAAACCAGTATCAATACCAATCTGAGCTTTTTAAAATATTAACATTCTAGGATCAAAAGCAAATCTCGATAATACAAAAACACTTGCATTACATTTTGCGGTTTTAATCTCAACTCTGAAGTAAATATAAGTACTTATTGAGATCAATGAATACATTTTTTGTAAATTTGTAAAATTTGTTTTTACGAAACTCCCAGGTTTTCGGAGAAAACCCCTCAAAAGCAGAGCTTGTGCGAGCAAGGGAGATCCGGGACCTTCAGTTTAAATAAAAGTGGAATCCGAACCACTTCACCTCAGTGACACACGACCGGGGATCGAACCCGGACCGTCTGGGTGGAAGCCAAACGCTCTAACACCTCAACCACTTCGCTGTTTCCATTCAATCATTCCAAATAAAAACCCCAACATGAATAAATCTGATTTATCTTGTAAAAAAATGGTTCACAAATAGAAATCATCTTACAACAATAAATTGAATATAGGCTCAACTCAAACACTAGAGTACATTTTTTATAAAGTACGAGTCAAATGTCTAAGTGAATATTATTCAACATTTAGACATAACGTTCAAGTTCCACTACCAACCTGTTGAAAGTTTCCATGCATTTTGATTTTTTATACAATACTAGCTTTTATTTTGAGTTTGTCCAGTGTTTAACATCACAGAGATTACAAATTTATATTCTACATCACAAGGTTGCTAGACCAATAAATAATTTGTAAACAGTTCCATTAAAACCCAGTTTTCTGAATGGACAGAGAGTTGAAATAAATAAACTTTTATCGAAAGCAATACGAGCACATTTTACTCTCCATTCAAAAAACAGGTTTTTATGTAAAAAAAGATCAAGGTTTCTCTGTGTACTTTGAAATCCAGGAAACAATAATTGAAAACCAATCATCCACTTCAAAGAGCAAACCTATGTGGTCTATGTATTATGTATACCTACATATTTATTACAAAATTCTACAGAAAGGCACTAGGCCACTGACTACATTTACAGTACAAATTAAAATCAATATCTACCTAAGATCATATTTGTGGTTACAGTCTTTTATAGCAATTATAAATTGTGTGGAGATTACTCAATTCAAATGTACTTATGGTATAAGAAAATAACTTGTTGACAAAGTATCATTTCAAGGTGCAATATCAAAATGAACGCAAATGTTGAATATATTACATACATACAAAAATCAAAACATTTCAATAATCTTAATGTAAAATACATACAATATACACAATATTCAATAAAAAAAATCAGAAAATTATACTACAATGGAAAACAAAACTTTTACTCCTTCGAGAGAATTATATTAGATAGACTTCGGAAGAATTCCAAGAAAACATCTAGAATCTCTCAAATTGTCTTAGTTGTATTTTCCTGATATATCGCAATTCAAATATGAGATTTGACAGTAGTTGATTAATAAAAGTATTGAGATATTTGAAGTGTCAGTGTCAAATGGATTTGAGCTAATAAAAACAGTACAATAGCATATTTCTTATTTAGAACTCAAAATTTTACAGCTAGATCCAAAAAAAAACAGGATTACTTTTTCAATTGTGCAAACTCTTTTTTATGACAAACAAATGTTGCCGAACTGGTCTAGATAAAGTCAAAATTTACAAAAATTCAGCAACTTTTCTGCTGCAAATTAAATGTTTCCATAATTTATTAAATAAAGACCCAAGAGGGCCTGTTTTTTTTTCTGCAGCGTGATGGATTAGTAATCATTTGCAATGTTTTCTTGACAACTTTGGATTGCCACTTTTTATTTGTCTAAAAAACCTCAAATCTTTTTATTTATTTTAAATTATATTCTGATTGTGAAAACCTTTTTGAAATATTTTTTTCCTAATGAAAACTAATGCTCCTACTTTACTCTTGGTGCACTTATTCATCTCCCTCATATACCAAATAATAATGAGATTTCTTTGGTTGCATTTTCTGTTTTATGGTGGACTTATGCAGCAGTTTTAAGTCATACGAATGTTCGTCAATGATTGGTTGAAATAAATGGTTCAGCCAATCACTGACAAATATTCTTCCTTGTGACTTGAAGCTTATGACTTATGACTGCTGCATAAATCCACCATAAGAGGATGAAGCAAAAAGAAAAATTAAAATATCTCTAATGAGATAACTTTTCAGAATATGATCTTATTTCATTTCCTTTTGACAAAATTGAAAACTTTCTTTTGACTCCTTTACTATCCAACAATTGTCTTTGCTTTATTGAGCAGAGAAGTTTGAAATTGTTTCAAAGAAAAGTATTAAATCTGCTTAGACTGAACTTCTTATATGATTAGCCTGAATAAATTCCAAGAATGAACCTGGTGCAAGATAGTCCTTCCAGTGTGTCTTCTTGAAGTTAACAGAAGATCATCTCTGCGGCAAAAAATCCAAGCCTCTTATCATTGAAAGTTTGCACCCCCCTCTGTAATTAAAAATCATAAATCAGCTACATTAAAATATAAATAGTGAAATAAATATAAATGAAGGGGTAATAAATATTTTATAAAACCTGGAAATTATATTTTCTTATACTCAAATGAGAAATATGGATTCTTATTGTGCTTGGATTAATTAGAATATTAATATTGTTTTGACTAACTGAACTGATAGGGTATGTCGGAAACATACTATGTACTATTTTGTTTTCCCTCATACAAGTTTGCTCTTCGACTATAATTTTGATTATTTTTGACAATTGATGAAAAGTCAGAGATTGAATTCTTCCATCGTCACTTTTGACAAGTTTTGAAATTTGTATCTGTATCTGTTTCACCTGAGTATTTTATATAATTAAAGTCTATACAGTTAAATTGTATACTCTTTTGAAGAACCTGGTGATCTGGAGTTCAGCGGGTAGCTTTTCTTTCGGGTCACAACATTCTGGCGACCGTGACAGGACCCAGGTGAATCAGAAACTTTTTGTAGGCTTGTGATCTTGTGCAGGTAAAACTTTCGTCGTTTATATTTATAGACAGACAGGTTTTGAACCGGGTTATCGTCGTGCGCAATGGATCAACAGAAGAAGCATCGTAAAGTACTCCGTGCCGCTTTTACAAAAAGTGCCAATGAACTTGATAAATTGTTTTCTGAAAAGGCAGCCATACAACAGGTACAAGTTGCTTGGGAGGTATTATTGCAGAAACAAGAGAACTTGTCGATAGCTAACAGAGAAATCTACGACGGTCTTCTGCAAACTGACATGAGTGAAGACGATCTGTTGTTAGAAATGGATTCATGTGAGGGATATTTGAAAAAGTTCATTGATTTGAAGATCACGTATGAAAATTCTCGTCAGAAACACGATGATATCGCTCTTGATGATGATGATCGACATTCCAGCACTAGTATAGCAGTGAGTAATACCACTTCACATCCAGGTATGCGTAAATTTAAGTTGCCTACCATACAATTCAAAACTTTCGGTGGTGAAATACGCCAATGGCTTTCCTTTTGGGGTCAGTTTGAAAAAATCAATGATGATCCGAATATAGACTCAGCTGACAAGTTTCAGTATTTGATCCAAGCGACAATACCCAACAGTAGAGCCAGGCAACTAGTTGAAAGCTTTCCTCCCATTGCTGAAAACTATGAAAAAGTGATAGACAGTCTGAAATCACGTTTTGGGAGGAAATATTTACAAATAGAAGTAAATGTCAGGGAACTATTAAAACTTGTTATCGATAATGCCATATCTAACAATAAAATGTTGCTTTCAACTTTGTATGATAAGGTAGAAACACAGTTGCGAGCTCTCGAGACGCTTGGCATAAAAAATGATAATTGTGCTGCAATGTTATTCCCTCTAATTGAATCTTATCTTCCTGAGGAATTATTACGTGTTTGGCAGCGGTCCCCGAGTTTTTCGTCTTCAGTTCCTTGTACACAGTCTCAAGAAAACTCTAGGGCAAATCTAGAATCATCGACATTGAATCGACTGGAATGCCTTATGAATTTTGTGAAGTCAGAAGTCGAGAACGAGGAGCGCATTTCTTTGGCTGCAGAGGGTTTTGGTCTGAACTCAGGTAAGAGTCAACTGAAAAAATCAACCAAGCAGGTGTCAAATGAACTTTCAATACCGACTGCTGCAGGGCTGATGAACCATAATATTGTCAGGTGTATTTTCTGTGAGGGTTCGCATGGCGCTGAAAATTGTTTCAAAGCTCAAAAATATTCATTGGAACAGAAACGCAAAATCTCCACAGAAAAAAATGCTTGTTTCAGATGTTTAAAAACTGGACATCAAACTAGAAGGTGCCATGCACGTTTGAAATGCCTTCTGTGTGGCAATCCACATGTTGCTTTGATGTGTCCAGATTTGCCAACAAACAAAATTTCCTTGAATACAAACATGTCTGCTCCCGATAAAGGAAAAACTTCAGCTACCGAGCAATCTTTAGCAAATCACACAAACACTCATGTGTTTCTACAAACTTTACGGGTAAATATGATCAGTGATTATGGCGTTCGTCAGATACGAGCAGTCATAGACAGTGGTTCACAGAGATCATATGTCCTGAAAAATACCGCGGAAAAACTACATTATAAAACAAAACGTACCGAACGTATGATTCATTGTCTGTTTGGGGGATCGAATACTGCTGAGCTATTGCACAATTGTTATGATATTAGGCTGAATGTAGGCAGTTACAGTTGTACATTCGAAGTCCTTGATCAGTCTGTAATTTGCAACGACATTTCTCCAGTTTTTCATGGTTGCTGGCTGGAGGAGCTTCAGCATAAAAATATTCAATTGAATGATGTGCATGATTCGGCTCCTATTGAACTCCTAATCGGTGCTGATGTAGCAGGTAAACTATACACTGGGAGAAGGTATATTTTGAAGTGTGGTCTGGTGGCTGTTGAAACACTTTTAGGATGGACTCTGATGGGGAAAATACCTACCAATAATCACAGTTCCACCTTAGCTATGACTGCAATGTCACTTTTTATAAAAAATGCCAGCATAGCAGACTTGTGGGAACTTGATGTTCTGGGGATCAGTGAACCGGCGGAGAAAAAATCTCGAGAAGAGATGGAGAGTGCCACGAAGGAACTTTTTCTCCAAACTGTCACCACTGATACAGATGGTCGATATGAAGTAAGAATGCCATGGTTAGAAGGTCATCCACCCATACCCGATAACTATGGTCTTGCTAGAAAACGACTAACTTCAACTATGAGTGAAGATCTGTATGGGCCTTACAATGCTATTTTTGATGAGTGGCTACGAGAAGGGATCATAGAAGAAGTAACGTCTTCCAGTCTCTCAGGTCAAGTCCATTACCTACCCCACAGACCGGTCATAAACGAGAACAGTTCAACAACTAAAATTAGACCTGTTTTCGATGCCTCTGCGAGAGAAAGGGATAAACCTGCCCTGAATTTTTGTTTAGAGAAGGGACCAAATCTTATAGAGCTTATACCTACCATACTGCAAAAATTCAGAAAAGAAAAATTCGGCGTAATATCAGATATTCGTAAAGCGTTTTTGCAGATTGGTCTGCATGAAGCTGATAGGGACTTTTTACGTTTTCTATGGGTAGATTCAGCTGGAAACGAAAAAATATATCGTCATAGGAGGGTGGTGTTTGGTATTAGTTGCAGTCCTTTTTTACTTGGAGCCACAATTGAATATCATCTCTCTAGATGTTTGGAAAGATCTGTTGAACCAGGTTCAAGTTATTCACAGAAAACAGTAGAAAAGTTATCAGAAAGTTTTTACGTCGATAACTGCATTACGAGTGTTTCAGATGAAGAGACACTTCAGAAATTCATTCGAGAATCAAGTATACTCATGGCAGAAGCGAAATTCGATCTGAGAGGGTGGGAGAGTACAAAATGTGATTCTGATGAACAAACATTGGTTCAGGTACTTGGTTTGACCTGGAACATTAGTAGAGACACTTTGAGGATCCACCAAGAGAACATTTGCAATCTAAATGAGCAAATTATAACCAAAAGGATAATTCTCTCAATGGCGCAACGGATATATGATCCAATTGGTTTTAGCTGCCCTACCACATTATGTCCTAAATTACTGCTACAGCGAACCTGGGAAAAACAATTGAATTGGGATACACCTGTCGACGAGGAATTGAAGAAAGTTTTCATTCGTTGGGTTGAAGAGCTCCCATATTTGATGGAAATTGAAATTCCCAGATGGATTGGCTATGGCTCTGGAATTATAGGAAAGTACAGTATCCATTGCTTCGTTGATGCGAGCCAAGAGGCATATACCGCCGCCGTATTCTTGAGAGCTGAAACGGATGAAGTCTCAGTACATTTATTGGCAGCCAAATCACGAGTGACACCATTGAAAAAGGTTTCGATTCCACGCTTGGAACTGTTAGCTGCTTGCATTGGAGCCCGATTATATGATATGGTACAGAAAAACTTCAAGAACAAACTAGAATGTCATTTTTGGAGCGATTCGACCACTGTACTATCATGGATTCGACGCAGAGATGAATGGACAACTTTCGTTTGGAATCGTGTCCAAGAAATACGTGCATTAACTCCAATCGATTCATGGAGACATGTACTTGGAGCACTCAATCCAGCAGATCTTTCCTCTCGTGGTTGTTCCGCACGAAATATTTCCGAGTCCAAGTGGTGGGAGGGTCCACTATGGCTTTATGAGATTCCAGAACTATGGCCTCGGGAAGATGTAGTGTGTGATGAGGAGGAAATCAACAAAGAACGGAAAAAAAGATTGGTAAAAGTCACTTCTATGATAAATAACAACTCTGATTTTTGGCATTTGAATTATTTTTCTAAAATTAGTAAAACCTTTCGCATGATGTCATGGATTTTACGATTTTTGTTCAATTCAAAAAGACCCACAGTTGTACGTCAAGGTAGTCTCAGTACCAAGGAAGTTGAAGATGCAGAAAAGTTCATCTACAAAATTGTTCAGCAGGAATGTTTCGGAGACGAAACCTGTAGAGACATAAACTGTCTCAATCCTTTCAAAGATGAAGATGGCTTGATTAGATTGAGAACACGAATTTCCGAAAGAGAAGATATCAAAGATTTTCGTTTTCCGATTGTTTTGTCATCAAAACATCCTGTAGTGAAGCGGATGATTTTTGATCTTCATGTCAACTCCTGTCACATTGGAACACAAGGACTATTGAGTCTTTTAAGGGAGAGATTTTGGATTATTGGGGGTCGTCGTGCAGTACGCTCCTTAATTCGTACCTGTGTTATTTGCAACCGATATCGTTCTAAACGATTTGATATGGAGTCACCGCCTCTTCCAGTGAATCGTGTTCGGGAAGCTGTGGCCTTTGAAGTTGTCGGTGTCGACTTCGCGGGACCATTATACTTGAAAAATGGCGAAAAAGTGTGGGTATGCCTCTTCACGTGTGCGGTTTATCGCGCAGTGCACTCAGAACTTTCCACATCTTTATCTGCACATAGTTTCATTCAAGCCCTTCGCCGATTCATAGCGAGACGTGGTAGACCTAAAACTGTATATAGTGACAACGTGACCAATTTTGTAGGTACCGAAAACGCGTTCAAACGGCTGGATTGGGACAGTATTTCTAATTTTGCTACTGTACAACGCATAGATTGGCATTTCAATCCTCCAGCTGCTCCATGGTGGGGTGGATTCTGGGAACGCCTCATTGGAATTATGAAGAATTTATTACGCAAAGTACTTGGTCGTACTTCGTTATTTTATGAAGATCTTCTAACCATATTATGCGATTGCGAAGCCGTCATAAACTCGAGACCGCTTACGTATTTGTCTAGTGATTCAGAAGACCTGATTGCCTTATCTCCAGCAATGTTTCTGCGCGATCAAGCTGAATGTAGTATAACAGACTGTGATGTTGTAGATGAAACGTCCCTAAGTCGCAAGATGATATACAAACAGAAGTTAAGGACCACTTTACGTAGCAGGTTCCGCAATGAGTATTTGGGACAACTATCATCACTACCTAGTAAGAAGCAATGTCGGCAGGATACCCTTGGTGAAATAGTTCTCGTCGGAAATGACAACCAAAAACGACTTGATTGGCCATTAGGTCGTGTTGTAGAACTGATTGCAGGAAGAGAACCGAATCCGTCTAATTCGAGTAAACACTGCAAGGGGATCCTTGGTCAGACCAATTCAGAAGATTTATCCCTTGGAGTGCATCGATAAACCTGATGCAGCAGAATTTCCCAAACCGGCAGACAAAGAAGCACGGAGCAGTCAAACCAATCATCAAGATAGTGCGGGAGTGACAGATATCGTGATAAAGTGCAGTGTACTAGGAGTGGTCGTCAAATACGGCAACCTGAGAGATTTGTTCCGTAGATTTATTTATTTTGTATATAGTATGTCTCCGTCGACGATTGATTCACTATTTTTATGTGAACGTTCCTCAGGTGGGAGGATGTCGGAAACATACTATGTACTATTTTGTTTTCCCTCATACAAGTTTGCTCTTTGACTATAATTTTGATTATTTTTGACAATTGATGAAAAGTCAGAGATTGAATTCTTCCATCGACACTTTTGACAAGTTTTGAAATTTGTATCTGTATCTGTTTCACCTGAGTATTTTATATAATTAAAGTCTATACAGTTAAATTGTATACTCTTTTGAAGAACCTGGTGATCTGGAGTTCAGCGGGTAGCTTTTCTTTCGGGTCACAACAGGGTACGCTCTGCAATCAATTTTATATATCTGTATACTCCTCATAAGTGAATAAAGTGCTATTCTATTCTTGATAAAAGTAGCTAGATGACTGTGAAGCCACCTGAAGAGTTATATGTTAAATGTTGAGCAAAGCTGACTCTCTTAGATGGGTGACTAATGTACATCTACAAAAAATCAATTGGTTCTCAACTTTGTCTGGGATCACAAGTTGAAAAACAGGTCCCCGTCTTTCCTAGGTCTTGTCTTTCCAAGATACTATAAGCTAAGTGGCCATTGCGCTACAGTGATGCCCTTTCACCCAGACGACCTAGGATCAAAACAGCATCTGCCACCAAGCTAAGAGTGGTTCGGAATCTACTCTCACAAAAGCAGTAGGTTCTGAATGTTCCCTGTTTACACAAGATCTCATATGAGTTTCCAATGAAGATACATTAAATGAGTTTATTTTTTTAGTTGCTTGTAAGGGCTCAGATAGTTAACAAAAAAAGTCAAATTAAGAGCAACATTGCATTTTTTTGTATCACTTCATTTCATAAGTAAGCACACTATTAGTTTCATATGTGAATTATGTTAATATCCCCCTTGAAACTAAGATAGGTATCCCTCAGGGAACAGAGCTTGGTCCACTTCTTTTCATCACTTACATCAACTCACTGCTAAACCTAAACATAAATGGCATCTCTATCTCTTATGCAGATGACACAGTCCTACTTTTTATATAAGAAACCTGAGAAAATGTTAAAAATAAGGTGTCTCATGGATTAGATTTGGTAATAAAATGTTGGCACGACAAAAATAAACTAACTTTAAATTCTTATAAAACATTTTATATTGCCTTTTCAATGACAGATTCAAAGAGATCACAATTTAATTCTATCACAATGAATGATCTCATAATAAAAGAAACTAATTCCATAAAATATCTAGGTATCACTCTAGAATGGACAACTCATATTAAAGACTTAACTGACAAAATTAGAATATTGATTCATAAATTTTATATAATATGCAAAATTTTAACAAAAAAAACTTCTTTTGCTAATCTACAAGTTCCTAGTCGAATCACTCCTAAATTATGGAATCATAGTATGGGGGGCTCTATGACGATGCAGTAACTCAACTAAATGTAGTACAAAACTACAAACTAAGAATAATATTGTTCAAAAATAGACTATATTCTACAAGTAGTTTCTATAATGAATCGATTCTGAATGTCCGATGTCTATACTATCTT
Organism: Chrysolina oricalcia; assembly: GCA_944452925.2. Classification (NCBI taxonomy): domain Eukaryota; kingdom Metazoa; phylum Arthropoda; class Insecta; order Coleoptera; family Chrysomelidae; genus Chrysolina; species Chrysolina oricalcia. Next base: position 32,371,844 of record OX101824.2, read on the forward strand.
AGTAATCTTCTGTTTTAAATCTACAAATAAACATTTTGTGAACCATTGATACCAAACTAGACAGTACACAAACAAACATATCATAATACCATTTAGAAAATATGATGGAAACCAAAAGTTTGTATGAACTGTTGCACCAAAAATTTATAACATCTTACCAAATGAAATTGAAGTAATAACTAAATACAAACACTTACTACTACAAGATTATTTTGTATTATTGCACAAAGAGGTGTTAATTCACCTAGGTGCATAACTGTAAAAATGTACTGGCGAACTTGTTAACACATATGAATGTATCACATTTGTAATTTTTGAATAGAGAATTGAAAGAATTGAATTGAATCTTGTGTACCTCAGAACAGAACAATCATTTGAAAACTCGTAGGTAATTCAAATATGAAAGTGTGAAAAAATTTTTCATGAATTCAATAAAACACATGATAATAGTTACAAATCACTAAAAGTTTTAACTCAAAGAGAGAAAGGCATGTCTCTGAAACAAATTGAAAATATATCTGAATTAAAAATGTTTTGCCCTACTAACTAAGTTTTCTACAAAATCTTTCAGCGTATTATACTGGAATTAAAAATAAATAAGTAAAATATTGAACTAAATCAAAAATAATATTGTAGATACTGTAAGGTGAATTGATTGAAAAGTTCAAATTGTGATTTTCACGAAACTTATCTGGAAGTATTTTGAAAAAGAATTCACCTGAAAAACACTGGCAATTGGAGATTATGGAATAAACCATAATCAGTTTGAAGAGATGTTATTGTTATTTCCGTTAACCTGTTGCATCCCTACATGCAACCCTTATCCATGCACAAGACCGGTGACCATGGGATTCGAACCCACGATCCTACGCTGGAGAGGCAAACGGCTCTACCAGCTGACCACCACGGTCCATAACAGAAAAATCTTTGTGGCTTACAAGTCGAAATTAAAATAATATTCAGTTCATTTTTGCAATAGGTTATTTGAGTTGTAATGTAATGAGATTCATCATCCTCTATTAACCATTATAGGAAATAATTTTCCACCAAAAAGGTGAAAAAACCAGAATTTTATACTTACGTTATATTTCTCTGTTCTGGATGAATATTTTATATGTGGTTGCACCAACAACCCCCATCACGTTTCTTTGATATCCCATAGCATATACGTCTTCATAAGTTTTCTGCCTTGAGCTGGAAAATAAATTAAATAATGTTTGAATCAAGAGATGAAAGGAAATTTGTAGCACACTCGCCCACATATATCATTTGAACTGATAGAAAAATAAAGACATTTGAATTAATTTGGTAAAATTAGTTTGTGTGATATTTCTGAGTGAATCTGTTTGTGTTTGATGGCTTAGGTACAGAATTTTATGGGAATTTCATAGGTTTTTTATTTAGGGTATTCAATAGAAACAAACGATTTTCCTACAAAATAAATTGAAAGCAATTGATAGTCTTCATTATTGTTCCTACCAGTTACCACCAAGAATATTCCATCTTATCTGCACAAAAAAAATTTTTTTTTCGCATAATGAGGAGCGTAATTTGATTATTAAGAATGAGGGATTGTAATGCACAAAAGATCAAAGTTTGGAATTAACTTTTCTAAAAATTCATCTAGAGAAACTAAATTTTAAAAAAAGCTGATTTGAGAGTACCCAGTAATGTCTGTCCCAGTAACATTGAAGTCATCCATTTTGATGCTCCGTATTACTGTCAACAATACTCTAAAAACTAACCACCAAGAGTCCATTGTCAAAAGAGTCACTTAGAAACTGTTTTCTGTTTTGTGCCAAGAGATATAGATTTATAATCTATATGCTACAGATCCGACTTGTTATAGGTAGGTATTCACATATTTAGAGTTCAGCTCCTGTGCTAGATTAAATGTCATTGAGAAAATAGCAAAGCATCTCATCGGTAATACCTCACTCACAATCACGCTTACTTTCCTGGAACCCTGCAGACAAGTTGAGACTCTTTAATTTTTTTTATGGCCTGGAGACTTGTTGAACATTTCTTTTCTAGGACTAGTTATTTCAAGAAGGACAAAGCTTAGGAACTTATATTATCTTGGCATGTATTCCACTAAGCTTACAATTCAAAACATATAAATTAGTCCAATCCTTTCCAACAATTCTTGGTTCACACAGTACCTATTTCTGAATTTTAATTGAATTTTTTAGTGAGAAAAATGGTAGGAAACTCAAATATTTTGAAATGCTTGGACGTTTATAGAGCATTTCCGATTTGCCTTTTGTGTTAACTAATTTCAAAATTTCTCAGAGAACAACAAATTTGAGAAAGTTTAAATATTGACAAACGTGTTTTAGGTTATGGATTATTGAAATTGAGTTATTCAATAGGTCTCTAACTTTTAGGAATGGGAATAATATTTATTATTGCTCGCTTATATTGGAAACTGGTGAAATACGCCTTTTGATTCTACTTACATGAGTTGATATCTTGAACAAGGCGAACACGAATTTAATCACATTCGGCGCTCTGCTCTAGAAACGTCCACTCACAAAAAATAGTTATCTGGTGATTGACCTTCACAATCTGCATATCCTCAACCACTTGTATTGTACTTTCACAACATCAAAAATGTCTATTCGAAAACAAGGACCGTTGTGCTTGATCACAGCCTCAAACATAACAATAACAATAATTTTGTCAGAGTGCAGCTGCACCTAGATCAATGACTGTAACGCGCAACTCATGTCGGAAGTCGGAAGACGTATTTTAATTTCAAATATGAAGCAGGTAAATCTTCATGCAAAAAAATTATTTTAGATACTGGATGTTGTATATTATTGTTTGATACGAGGGATTGGGGGTATGCATTAAGTTTTGATTAAGGAAGAGAAATCCTAACTTGTTTTAGTAGTTAAAAAAGTTATTCAAATATTCTCTATCATTTTTATTTGCAAAGTTTGAACTCTATGTCACAGACTAAAGGCCGATTCTCACTAGAGCGGTGCCGAGCGGCGCGGCGCGGCGCTGTGCGGCGCGGCGCTGTGCGGCGCGGCAAAAGTTGCTTGCAATTCTTTGTAATTGAGTGATCCCGTCCTCACCTGAGCAGAGCGGCGCGGAGCAGAGCGTCGCGTTCGTAGGCAGCAAAGTTCTAACGCCTCCGGGAGCATTGGCTCGCGGCACTGCCGCTTTGAAACGCTCCCTCCCGCCTGTTGACGGATAAGTGGGAATCACGTCGCGTCACAAGCAAGCTGCGACTTGTAGAAATTAACACAATTTCAGAGACACACCAAACAAATATGGACGCGGAAAAAATAGAAAGATTAATTGTATTAGTGAATGATTATCCTGAACAATATTGTCGCTTCTTTTTTCGTCTATTTTCGTATTCATGACATATTGCCGCTACAAAAACAAAATCGTCTGATGATGACGATGTAGGATCGATCCTCTTCTGTGATTCCCAAACTCATATCACTTTTTTTACAAAACTCAAAATACCTACCTACTTATATAGATTTTACTATTTCGCACACCGCTGCTGCTACAAAATGCCGCTCAGGTGAGAATAGCCTGCACAAAAACTGCTTCGTCCAGTGCCGCGCCGCGCGGCACCGCGCCGCTCGGCACCGCCCTAGTGAGAATCGGCCTTAAGGAGGGTTAGGTATCAGTGTGAAAGCAGCCACGAGTTCTAGCCACGAATTTCTCGCGGTGATACGGCGCGTACTCGACCGCCAGTGGTCCCGAAATTACGTTATAATTTCGTGGCTAGCCATGAATTTACTACACTGTATAGAGGATCGCACAAATGAGCTTGATTTGATAATGGAATAAGACTTTTGATTATTAGACATGTTTTGAGATATCTGAACATGTACTTATGTATAGAAAAATATTACTTTAACTAGAATTTTCAAAATTCTTTGAAAGGGGTGTAATTCATAAGTCCGCCAAAGTTTTCGTGGATGGGGGTATTTTTGCATAAATATGAGGATTTTTTTGCATAGATCTATGCTATAGAAGGTGCTCTAGAAGACCCACGTGTCAAAATATTTTGTCGGGCAGGATTTTTACCCCCACCAGCAATAATAATAATTTTCAAAATTTCATAAATCCTCCAAAGTTTTCGTGGATGGGGGTATTTTTGCATAAATATGAGGATTTTTTTGCATAGATCTATACTATAGAAGGTGCTCTAGAAGACTCATGAGTCAAAGTATTTTGTCGGGCAGGATTTTACCCCCACCATCAATAATAATAAATTTCAAAATAAATTAATAAGTACGTCACATTTCACGTAGGTGGGGATTTTTTTTCAGAAATCGATGAAACAGAAGGTGATCTAAAATACCTATACGTCAAAATATTTTGTCGGGCAGGATTTTCACCACCACCAGCAATAATAATAATTTTCCAAAAAGTTCATAAATCCGCCAAAGTTTTCGTGGATGGGGGTATTTTTGCATAAATATGAGGATTTTTTTGCATAGATCTATGCTATAGAAGGTGCTCTAGAAGACCCACGTGTCAAAATATTTTGTCGGGCAGGATTTTTACCCCCACCAGCAATAATAATAATTTTCAAAATAAATTAATAAGTTCGTCAAAGTTCACGTAGGTGGGGATTTTTTTGCAGAAATCGATGAAACAGAAGGTGATCTAAATTACCTATTCGTCAGAATATTTTGCCGGGCAGGATTTTTACCCCCACCAGCAATAATAATAATTTTCAAAAAGTTCATAAATCCGCCAAAGTTTTCGAGGATGGGGGTATTTTTGCATAAATATGAGGATTTTTTTGCATAGATCTATACTATAGAAGGTGCTCTAGAAGACCCACGTGTCAAAATATTTTGTCGGGCAGGATTTTTACCCTCACCAGCAATAATAATAATTTTCAAAAAAGTTCATAAATACGCCAAAGTTTTCGTGGATGGGGGTATTTTTGCATAAATATGAGGATTTTTTGCATAGATCTATACTATAGAAGGTACTCTAGAAGACCCACGTGTCAAAATATTTTGTCGAGCAGGATTTTTACCCCCACCATCAATAATAATAATTTTCAAAATAAATTAATAAGTTCGTCAAAGTTCACGTAGGTGGGGATTTTTTTCAGAAATCGATGAAACAAAAGGTGATCTAAAATACCTAAACGTCAAAATATTTTGTCGGGCAGGATTTTTACCCCCACCAGCAATAATAATAATTTTCAAAGAAGTTCATAAATCCGAAAAACTTTACGTGGACGGGGGTTTTTTGCATGAATATGGCGATTTGTCGGGCAGGATTTTTACCCCCACCAGCAATAATAATAATTTTCAAAATAAATTAATAAGTTCGTCAAAGTTCACGTAGGTGGGGATTTTTCTGCAGAAATCGATGAAACAGAAGGTGATCTAAATTACCTATTCGTCAGAATATTTTGCCGGGCAGGATTTTTACCCCCACCAGCAATAATAATAATTTTCAAAAAGTTCATAAATCCGCCAAAGTTTTCGTGGATGGGGGTATTTTTGCATAAATATGAGGATTTTTTTGCATAAATATGAGGATTTTTTTGCATAGATCTATACTATAGAAGGTGCTCTAGAAGACCCACGTGTCAAAATATTTTGTCGGGCAGGATTTTACCCCCACCATCAATAATAATAAATTTCAAAATAAATTAATAAGTTCGTCACATTTCACGTAGGTGGGGATTTTTTTTCAGAAATCGATGAAACAGAAGGTGATCTAAAATACCTATACGTCAAAATATTTTGTCGGGCAGGATTTTTACACCCACCAGCAATAATAATAATTTTCAAAAAAGTTCATAAATCCGCCAAAGTTTTCGTGGGTGGGGGTATTTTTGCATAAATATGAGGATTTTTTTGCATAGATCTATGCTATAGAAGGTGCTCTAGAAGACCCATGAGTCAAAATATTTTGTCGGGCAGGATTTTACCCCCACCATCAATAATAATAAATTTCAAAATAAATTAATAAGTTCGTCACATTTCACGTAGGTGGGGATTTTTTTTCAGAAATCGATGAAACAGAAGGTGATCTAAAATAACTATACGTCAAAATATTTTGTCGGGCAGGATTTTTACCCCCACCAGCAATAATAATAATTTTCAAAAAAGTTCATAAATCCGCCAAAGTTTTCGTGGATGGGGGTATTTTTGCATATATATGAGGATTTTTTTGCATAGATCTATACTATAGAAGGTGCTCTAGAAGAACCACGTGTCAAAATATTTTGTCGGGCAGGATTTTTACCCCCACCAGCAATAATAATAATTTTCAAAAAAGTTCATAAATCCGCCAAAGTTTTCGTGGATGGGGGTATTTTTGCATAAATATGAGTATTTTTTGCATAGATCTATACTATAGAAGGTGCTCTAGAAGACCCATGAGTCAAAATATTTTGTCGGGCAGGATTTTACCCCCACCATCAATAATAATAATAAATTTCAAAATAAATTAATAAGTTCGTCACATTTCACGTAGGTGGGGATTTTTTTTTCAGAAATCGATGAAACAGAAGGTGATCTAAAATACCTATACGTCAAAATATTTTGTCGGGCAGGATTTTTACCCCCACCAGCAATAATAATAATTTTCAAAAAAGTTCATAAATCCGCCAAAGTTTTCGTGGATAGGGGTATTTTTGCATAAATATGAGTATTTTTTTGCATAGATCTATACTATAGAAGGTGCTCTAGAAGACCCATGAGTCAAAATATTTTGTCGGGCAGGATTTTACCCCCACCATCAATAATAATAAATTTCAAAATAAATTAATAAGTTCGTCACATTTCACGTAGGTGGGGTTTTTTTTTCAGAAATCGATGAAACAGAAGGTGATCTATAATACCTATTCGTCAAAATATTTTGTCGGGCAGGATGTTACCCCCACCATCAATAATGATAATTTTCAAAATAAATTCATAAGTTCGTCAAAGTTTTCATTGGTGGGGATTTTTTTGCTTAAATGTATACCACCAAAGGCCTTTTCCTCAGAGTATTTTGTCTGGCAGGATTTTAACCCCCACCACCATTAATATCAATTTTCAAAAAAAACTGTATAACTACGTCAAAGTTTTCGTTGATGAAGATTTTTTTGCAGGATGCAATAAAACCGAAGGTATCTATAATACGTATTCGTCAAAATATTTTGTCGTGTAGGATTTTCAACCCCATAACCAATAATAATAATTTTCAAAAAAGTTCATAAGTCCGTCAAAACTTTCGTGGGTGGGTTTATTTTTGCATGAATATGAGAATATTTTTGTATAAACCTATACTTTAGAAGGTGCTCTAGAAGAATTATGTGTCAAAATATTTTGTGGGGCAGTACCATCAATAATGACAATTTTCAAAATATTTTCATAAGTTCGTCAAAGTTTTCATTGGTGGGGAGTTTTTTGAATAAATATATACCACCAAAGGTGCTCCACTAGGCCTTTTCCTCAGAATATTATGCCGGGCAGGATTTAATCCTCCACCACCATTAATATTATTTTTCAAAAAAACTGTATAACTTCGTCACAGTTTTCGTTGATGAGGATTTTTTCGCAAGAAGCGATAACCTATATCTCAAAAAATTATGTCGGGAAGGATTGTCACCCTCACCACCAATAATAATAATTTTCAGAAAAGTTCATAAGTCCGCCAAAGTTTTCATGGATGGAGGTATTTTTGCATAAATAAGGGGATTTTTTTTCATTAATCTATTCTATAGAAGGTGCTCTAGAAGACCTATTTGTTAAAATATTTTGTCTGGCAGGATTTTACCCCCACCACCAACAATAATAAATTTCAAAAAAGTTCATAAGTCCACTAAAGTTTTCGTGGATGGGGGTATTTTTGCATAGATATGGGGATTTTTTTGTATAGATCTATACTATAGAAGGTGCTCTAGAAGACCCATGTGTCAAAATATTTTGTCGGGCAGGATGTTACCCCTCACCATCAATAATGATATTTTTTAAAATAAATTTATAAGTTCGTAAAACTTTTCGTAAGTGGAATTTTTTTTGCATAAATGTATACTACCAAAGGTGCTCCATTAGACATACTTGTCATAATAATTTTTCGGGCAGGATTTTAGCCCCCACCACCAAAACTTTCCTCTCCAGTAGAATATAATAAGTATTTATTCTTCAACTTTTGGCGGGGAATTATTTCCAGGCCTGTTATTATGGTTTCAACTTTAAAGTGAAATAAGATATTTGGCTGTCCTGGAGTTTTGATCGTTGTGGAAACAAAGCATAGATGGCCATAGTAAATTTCGTTACAAAGTTATATCGTAAATAAAATACACAGGTAGATTAACCTACATATACGTCGTAACTTGATTCACATATAATGTTCACGAAAACGGTTGGCGAACTGTATAAATCAGATGGCATTAACGCTATCTCTTCCTGTCGTTAGATGGCACTACAATATAAATCATGTTTATGTAATGGACCGGTAGTACCTATATTTGGAGCCTAGTTATTAATAGATAGACACATAAGAATTTCTATATGCAACTATATGACTAGGAATTCCTAATATTCACTGATAATGATGTGACAGGAATCAATGATGAAAACAAAATTCATCTGCGGGCCCTACACGCACCCATTAGTTTGGTCACAATCAAAACAATGAATTAAGAGAATATAAAATTATAGCAGTAATAGCTATTATTTAATAACCAAGGGGGGTGTCAAGGGGGTGCTTTGTCTCTGGCGGATATAGCTTCGCGTCGGGCCTTGATATCCGCAGTAGGAAAAACATTTTCGTTTGGCGTTGTGTACAAAATTTTTTCTACGGCCTCTGTAATAATTTTTTATAATTTTGTCCTAAAATTTGTAATGCATGAATGGAATTATATGCGGCGGTGTGACAAAGTATCAAGTGGGCGTTGCGTCGTCACTACCTTGTTGACAACGATTTGTTTGTTGGTGAAGTTATTTCTTCTATTATATTGTATAAAGAAATGGAAATAGACTATCATATGTGAATATTTCCAAAAACTGCCTTGTTAAAAAAATCAAACTGATGAAATAAAGTGTAGAAGTATTAAGAAACTAAGAAGATTATGTTTGTTCTCAGAACCGGGAGGGAAACAATCATTTTCCCGCATTGTTTAGGGGTCGAATATGAGGATTTGTAGCAAAGTAGTAGAAACAATATGTAACATTAAGAGTGTGAAAAATCACTTTCACACAAATAATGTACACTATTATTGCTACGACAAAGCGATAATGCTGATATTGACACGAGAGCAGGAAAATTGGAAACACGGCTGATTGAGAACCATGTCAGCTAACTATCCTGACAGAAAATAATGACATGTGGGTATTGACAAGCACCTCCAGTAGCATGGAATTTCGAAAATATAACCGTATACGAGGCATTGAGGAACTACATTTTGTAGTATAAACTTATGCAGGAAAATCGCCATATTCATGCAAAAAACCCCCATCCACGTAAAGTTTTTCGGATTTATGAACTTCTTTGAAAATTATTATTATTGCTGGTGGGGGTAAAAATCCTGCCCGACAAAATATTTTGACGTATAGGTATTTTAGATCACCTTTTGTTTCATCGATTTCTGAAAAAAATCCCCACCTACGTGAACTTTGACGAACTTATTAATTTATTTTGAAAATTATTATTATTGATGGTGGGGGTAAAAATCCTGCCCGACAAAATATTTTGACACGTGGGTCTTCTAGAGTACCTTCTATAGTATAGATCTATGCAAAAAATCCTCATATTTATGCAAAAATACCCCCATCCACGAAAACTTTGGCGTATTTATGAACTTTTTTGAAAATTATTATTATTGCTGGTGAGGGTAAAAATCCTGCCCGACAAAATATTTTGACACGTGGATCTTCTAGAGCACCTTCTATAGTATAGATCTATGCAAAAAAATCCTCATGTTTATGCAAAAATACCCCCATCCACGAAAACTTTGGCGGATTTATGAACTTTTTTGAAAATTATTATTGCTGGTGGGGGTAAAAATCCTGCCCGACAAAATATTTTGACACGTGGGTCTTCTAGAGCACCTTCTATAGTATAGATCTATGCAAAAAAATCCTTATATTTATGCAAAAATACCCCCATCCACGAAAACTTTGGCGGATTTATGAACTTTTTGAAAATTATTATTATTGCTGGTGGGGGTAAAAATCCTGCCCGACAAAATATTCTGACGAATAGGTAATTTAGATCACCTTCTGTTTCATCGATTTCTGCAAAAAAATCCCCACCTACGTGAACTTTGACGAACTTATTAATTTATTTTGAAAATTATTATTATTGATGGTGGGGGTAAAAATCCTGCCCGACAAAATATTTTGACACGTGGGTCTTCTAGAGCACCTTCTATAGTATAGATCTATGCAAAAAAATCCTCATATTTATGCAAAAATACCCCCATCCACGAAAACTTTGGCGGATTTATGAACTTTTTTGAAAATTATTATTATTGCTGGTGGGGGTAAAAATCCTGCCCGACAAAATATTTTGACACGTGGGTCTTCTAGAGCACCTTCTATAGCATAGATCTATGCAAAAAAATCCTCATATTTATGCAAAAATACCCCCATCCACGAAAACTTTGGCGGATTTATGAACTTTTTTGAAAATTATTATTATTGCTGGTGGTGGTGAAAATCCTGCCCGACAAAATATTTTGACGTATAGGTATTTTAGATCACCTTCTGTTTCATCGATTTCTGAAAAAAATCCCCACCTACGTGAAATGTGACGAACTTATTAATTTATTTTGAAATTTATTATTATTGATGGTGGGGGTAAAATCCTGCCCGACAAAATATTTTGACTCATGGGTCTTCTAGAGCACCTTCTATAGTATAGATCTATGCAAAAAAATCCTCATATTTATGCAAAAATACCCCCATCCACGAAAACTTTGGCGGATTTATGAACTTTTTTGAAAATTATTATTATTGCTGGCGGGGGTAAAAATCCTGCCCGACAAAATATTTTGACACGTGGGTCTTCTAGAGCACCTTCTATAGCATAGATCTATGCAAAAAAATCCTCATATTTATGCAAAAATACCCCCATCCACGAAAACTTTGGCGGATTTATGAACTTTTTGGAAAATTATTATTATTGCTGGTGGTGGTGAAAATCCTGCCCGACAAAATATTTTGACGTATAGGTATTTTAGATCACCTTCTGTTTCATCGATTTCTGAAAAAAAATCCCCACCTACGTGAAATGTGACGAACTTATTAATTTATTTTGAAATTTATTATTATTGATGGTGGGGGTAAAATCCTGCCCGACAAAATATTTTGACTCATGGGTCTTCTAGAGCACCTTCTATAGTATAGATCTATGAAAAAAAATCCTCATATTTATGCAAAAATACCCCCATCCACGAAAACTTTGGCGGATTTATGAACTTTCTTGAAAATTATTATTATTGCTGGTGGGGGTAAAAATCCTGCCCGACAAAATATTTTGACACGTGGGTCTTCTAGAGCACCTTCTATAGCATAGATCTATGCAAAAAAATCCTCATATTTATGCAAAAATACCCCCATCCACGAAAACTTTGGCGGACTTATGAATTAAACCCCTTTCAAAGAATTTTGAAAATTCTAGTTAAAGTAATATTTTTCTATACATAAGTACATGTTCAGATATCTCAAAACATGTCTAATAATCAAAAGTCTTATTCCATTATCAAATCAAGCTCATTTGTGCGATCCTCTATATAGTGTAGTAAATTCATGGCTAGCCACGAAATTATAATGCAATTTCGGGACCACTCGCGGTCGAGTACGCGCCGTATCACCGCGAGAAATTCGTGGCTAGAACTCGTGGCTGCTTTCACACTGATGGGTTAGGTTAACCCTCCCTTATTCTGTGTCTACGTATTCGTACATATTTAGGACGTACGTAAAACAATGTCATTGAAGGAAAATATTTTCCTTTTAATAAACAGCTAAGTATTTCTCTATCAATAAGTTGAAATCATCTTTCTGTCATACCTACCTCTAGTGCCTAAATCTTGAGGCGGGATTTTTAGGTAAATTGGCATTGGATTATTTATTATTTATATAATGCTCAGCTTAGCTGAATTTGAAATTAAACAACAGATATATAGAGAAACTCACCTGATGAGTATTTTTTTGTGTCCTTAATAATAGTCCAGAGTGTCTATTATGGAAATATCCGATTGATCTTGTGCGAATTTGTCATCTATTACTTCAATCATCATATATAGACACTGAGAACTGATGAATTGATTTGTTTCACAATATTCACTATCACACACAAAAACTATTATAAAAATATGAAATAAACCAATTGATTTATTAAGTTAATCAATTCCCGTTGAAAAAGCATTTCCTCTTTGACACTTTTGACAGCAGACAAACTTTGCAATTGACATGAAGTTCTACACGACCAGTGCAACCAACGTGAATTTCCCGCGAAAAAAAATATGAATTTTTATGAGTGGCAACTTGTGACGTCACAAGTTGTGCGTAAACGAACTATAGTACAGCTTTTCACCGGGAAAACGTCGTTTTTCGAAAAAACGGTTTTACAGGTCGATTCAGCGTGTTGGAAACTACAATTCAACAAATTTTGGAGAATTTTAATTTTTCATTCCGATTCCTCATTGTGATAGATTACGTTCTGAAACTTTACAATATGACGCTGTACATTTCTGTCTTGTACTATATGATCTATTGCGATTTCTTTCCTTTGACGATATGATGGAGTATTTTTCTGTATATTACGATTTCTGTACTGCTGCAGTGGCATTCCGTGTACCCTCGCTTCATAGCGAGAGTAGAATTCTACAAAATTTGTTAACTATCGCTTCGTTCGGTATTCCGCGTACCTTTGGAAGTCTTGCTTTCGAATCGAAAGAGATCGGGATTATTTGACATTGTTTTGTGTCGTCCTGAAAACATTGAGCAGGTTTTTGAAAATTAATTTTATGTTATTATCTTAGGCAAAGATTGGTTTGTTTAATTGTTCATTTAATACTGATATTCTGGTTGTGTGTGATAGTCTGTGAATAAAATATTTTTATAATTGACCCTTGCCTTTGTTAGTTTGGAAGTTTTGTATAGTTACAGTGAGTGTTCATAAATGAATGTGAGTTTATATATTGTTGTACCTGTAAAATTTGGAAAATCTTGACAAAGTGCCAAATTTGCGAAAACGCGCAAAGGGTGCGACACCTACAGTCTAAAATATATACTTCGAGGATGGGGAAAACAAACCAAGTCAACATGTGATTTGAGTAGCAAATAATTAACACTTTCTTGGTTTTCAAAACAGTTTGCCGAAGTTTAATGTACCAAAATACTTCTTAAGCCTGATTCACATAATGGCAGTAGCAGTGGCGTCACCCCCTCTATTGATAAGATATCCAATGGCAAACATGTTTAGACGACGCTGAAAATTCAAGGTCACGCTGCTGAAAGTTTGATTCATTTAAACTTTTTGCAGTAAAATCTAGCAGTGTTCGCATTTCTAACCTATAAAATATCACAAAATCGAGATTGCTGTTACGATTCCTTTCTACTGCTTTTAACAAACAAGTAGTTGAAAATTTCCATCCCAATGTCACTCATTCGGATAATAGCGTCAAAAGGGGCGGAGTCACTGCCTTTAGTGCCACTGCTACTGCCATTATGTGAATCAGGCTTTAAGATTCGAATAATGAGCAGCAAGTGCAAGAGGTATTACTGGGACCCGCAGTTCAAACACTTATAAAGATACAAATGTATCAATATACCTACATCTTCCTAAAAGATCCAAAATTGGGCAGGGTGTGGCAGAACATTTTGAAAATTGAAAAACCCATTTCCAAATACATATCTGTGTCTAGCAGGCACTTCGTAGAAACAGATTATAATGGTAATTTCAGAAGATTTGATACCATTATACTGTGTCTTGGTAATTTCAGTCATTTCAAGGAAACGTCTTGATGTTCAATATTGGTTATAATTTCAATGCTCTTTAAATTTCAATTGACTTCATGAGGCTTCGAGGCTCAAGTGACTTCACTTCATGGCGGTTTGATCAAATTTTTTGATGTCAACATCAAAGCCCGAGGCTCAAGCCACAGCTCAAGAGTTCCAAAAAATCCAACAGTTTCGGACGTGGTAAGGCTCGGACCCACTCCATTTCAAAAAAAGTTGTAAAAACTCGCCAAAATATAATTGAAAATATCTGAAGATGGGGAATAACATCGAGTCGCCAAATAAATTCCGTAGCTTCACCTGTTTTTATATGTATTTGTATCTAGTAGAGTGGAGTAAGTTTCGAAAGTCCGAAATAAAATAAATATTGGGAACCATAGACCATATATAAGCGCTGTGTTGAGAGCATTAACTGGACTTATTTATGAAATACATTTTGTACCTTTCAATCAAAGAGACTAAACTAACAAGGAGGGTTTAATACAAGAAGACTAAAAACAAGGAGTGTTTGATTCCCATAAGACAATGGGGACACTAGTAGAAAGAGACGAAAGAACATTTGTGACGAAATGTGACGTAATTATACATGTTATGGCCTCCGTTCTCTATAGACAGTGACGGACTAGCTCTTGGTATATGAGAGTTACTGCTGACAGTTTTGTTGCTTGATTCGAGTTCGACTCTGTACTCATACCCAAGTACGTCACTATGACGCGTTGATGATACAAGTTTCTGATTGGCTAGAGCTTATTAAACCCTCCTTGTTTTTAGTCTTCTTGGTTTTAATAAGCTCTAGCCAATCAGAATCTTGTAGCCCGTCACTGTCTATAGAGAACGGCGGCCATGACACGTCCAACTACGTCACATTTCGTCACAAATGTTCTTTCATCTCTTTCTACTAGCGTCCCATTGTCTTATGAGGATTAAACTCTCCTTGATTTTAGTCTCCTTGCCTTTTCAAGTACTTACTAGCGTTTAGTGGCGAAAGGATGAACCACTCGTATGTAAATTACGAGCAACCCCAGAATTCTTCGAAAGACTTGTGCGACCTAGGAAAGAGGATGTCTGTTACTTTCTTCAATAGATTTCTCAGTCTCAAGCCAATAAATCCAATTTTAGTCAAGAAGGAACTTTATTGACGTTTACACTAAATTCTGACTGACAATCCCCCTTGTCAAATCTAATATCATTTTTGACATGAACATAAAACATATTGAACTCTAAATACAGTGTGATGAAAATATCCACATTCTCCCCCCCGCTAGAGAATTTAATTTTTCTCTAGCTCCAATTTACATATTTTCGTAACTGGTCGCTTGTATTCCGAAGTAGAAGTCTTGACATCTACTACTCGAACTCGGCCATCTGGTCCAGGATAAGTAGCTGTTATTCTACCCAATTTCCAATTATGTCTTGGTGTTTGATCATCTACCAGAATCACCATATCGTTTACCGCTATCGGTTTGTTGTCATCCGTCCATTTACTACGCCTAGATAAAGTGGGTAGATACTCCCTAATCCAACGGTTCCAAAAAGAGTCTGATAAGTTTCGCGATATTTTCCAATCTCTTCTTAAGTTATCAGCATTCGGATCTATAGGAACCAAAGCCCCATAACCGTTTGAAGAACCAATCAAGAAATGATTTGGAGTTAGCGCTTCTGCATCAGTTGGATCTCCTGACACTCTCGTCAAAGGGCGGGAATTGACTATATTTTCTGTTTCGGCAAAGAACGTTTGCAATGTTTCTTCACGAAGAGATCGATCATGAAGAATCTTGCCAATTGTTTTTTTCACTGTGCCGATCAACCCTTCCCAAACTCCCCCCATGTGGGGTGCAGATGGTGGAATAAATTTGAAACTTATTCCTCTTGTTGATAAAGTATCTATTACTGCAGATTGATCTAAATCTTTCATTGCTTGATGTATTTCTTTAGCTGCACCTCTTAAATTTGTCCCGTTGTCACAAAATATGACTTGTGGTTGTCCCCTTCTTGCTGACATTCTCAATATCGCTTGGAGAGCTGAATCTGTGTGAAGACTGTGAGCGATTTCGAGATGAATGGCTCGCACAGCAAGACAGGTAAATAGCACACCCCATCTTTTCTCTCTTCTTCTGCCAACTTTCACGAAAATTGGACCAAAAAAGTCCATGCCCACGTTAACAAACGGTCTGATTTCTCTTCGTAACCTTTCTTCTGGGATTTGGCCCATCATAGGAGGCAGTGGTTTACTTTTCTCGATCCTACATTTGAGACACCTGGAGAATGCTGATTTGACTGCTGCGCGGCTGTGAATCACCCAGTACCTTTGTCTTAGTTCGTTGACAACCAGTTCTATCCCCCTATGGTGATATCTCTCATGATAATGACTGATCAGCAGTTTCGTGAAGTCATGTTTTGGGCTCAAAATGGCTGGTTGGCGGACATCTTCTCCAATGCTTTTTGTGAAGTTCGTTCTTCCTCCTAAAACCAGGATACCATCTTTCAATTCTGGACATAGGCTAGCTAGTTTACTATTTCCACTCAGAGGTTTTCTGTTCATGAGATTTGAGATTTCTACCGGAAAACTTTCTTGTTGTGCACGTTTTATCCATATCTTCTCAGCTTTGGAAATTTCCTCGATCGTCAAATTAGAGCTGAATCTTTGTCGTTTGATAACCTCAACAAATCTCAAGCACCATGCTGTAGATCGAATCAATCTCATCCACTTCGAGAATCTTTTGATGTCCGGTAAACAGCTGTCATATTTTCTAATAACTAAACATGTTCCAAATTTTTTAACTTTCAATTCAGCATCTATATCCCACGAAGGTGAAGCGATGTCTTTTTCACAGGGCCAGAATTCTTCAGGTTCTTTGAGAAAAGTTGGTCCAGAAAACCAATGATCGGATATGATTTTCTGGTTCACTTTCGATCTTGTGGCTTCATCTGCAATATTATAATCAGTTGGAACCCAACGCCATTCTTCAACCTGTGTTCGTTCTTGTATTTCTCCTATTCGATGGGATACAAAAGGTTTATAGTTCCTACCATCCCCTCTTATCCAATTCAACACACATCTAGAATCAGACCAGAAGAATGTTCGGTTGATAGGAATCTCAAGTTCTTTTTTTATCAACTGAGATAATCGACTTGCCATAACTGCTGCCTGGAGTTCCAACCTCGGTATAGATAGAGGTTTCAATGGAGCGACTCTGGTTTTTGCTGAGATGAGAGAAACTTCAATTTTATCTCTTCCAACAATCCGAAGAAAGACTGCTGCAGCAAAGGCTTTTTCACTACTGTCGCAGAACGTGTGAATTTCGATTGTCTGCGCAGAAGGTATAAGGTAACTATAGCATCTAGGAATTTCGATTTCAGAAATTTGTTCTGTATCCTTCAGCCATTTCGTCCAGACGGACAATAATTCTTGTGGTAAAATTTCGTCCCAATCGATTCCCGATCGCCATATGTCCTGCATCAGAATTTTTCCTCTTACTGTGAAGCTGGATATCAGACCCAGAGGATCAAAAACAGACATCAAAGCTCTCAAGACTGTTCTTTTGGTAGGCATCTTCTGTTTCAGTTTGGATTTCTCCAATTTAAATGAAAATTGGTCATTCTCTGGGTCCCACCACATTCCTAATATTCGATGAAAAGATGTTTCACCCAAATTTTTCGTAGCTGCCAGGATCATGTCATCAGCAAGTTTTTTTCGAATCAATTGGGAATTTGTCATCCAGTTGACTAATTCATATCCAGCTAGTTTTTGGACTCTGCAGATCTCTGAAATCGTATGTAGAGCTTCCTGTTCTGTATCTTTTGAGTCCAGATAATCGTCAACGTAGAATTTATTTATTATAGCCGTCTGAATGTCTGGATTGGGAGCAAATTTTTCAGCGTTGTGGTTTTTTACGAATTGGGCACATACAGGTGAACATGTGGCCCCAAAGGTCATGACAACCATTTCGTAAGTGTCCGGAGGTCTATCGTATTCCAAATTTCTCCACAGGAATCGTTGTGCACATCTATCTTGTTCTCTTATCGCAATCTGATGAAACATCTCCTTTACGTCACCGCAGAAACCATATCGTCTTTGTCTGAATTTCCACAAGATTGCTACCAAGGACTTCAATAAATCTGGACCAGAAAGTAGGGCATCGTTCAGACACATGCCGTTGGATTTGGCGGCTGCATCGAACACCAGTCTGATCTTATTTGGTTTGTGAGGATTTTCTACGGCAAAGTGAGGGAGATACCATGTGCGAGAATTGCCATTTTTCTCTTGCTCTGTGGTCAGTTTTATGATGTATCCTTTGTCTTCATAATCTCTCATTTTCTGACAATACTCCTTTGCAAAATTGTCGTTCAGACGACATTTCTTCTCAACACATTTCAATCTTTGAAATGCCTGAAATTTGCTTTCTGGCAAGTGAATATCATCACTTCTCCATAACAAACCAATTTCATATTTTCCCTCATTGTAATTGATTGTACCTTGCATCAATTTCAAAGCTCTTGAACTTTCTTGGGATAGTTGGTCTGTTGTTATAAGAGTGCCGAAAGTTTCTGTTGTGTATGATTTTCTGACCAATTCTTTAAGTTCTTCATCTGATGTTTGTTTCTCACAAATATGTAGGGTGTGGGCTTTAAAAGAATGTTCTTCAGTGCCAGGACTTGGCCCATGTAACGACCAACCCAATTTGCATCTGCTAGCAACTGGAAGATTATCTGGGCCGCTCCGTATCTGTCTTGCAAGGATCAAATGAATATTGTCTTGTCCAATGAGTAAAACAGGTTTTTCGTTCTCGATGTCTGATATTGGAATACCCTGTAGATGTGAAAACTTCCTCCAATCTGTCATTTTGATGTTCTGGTCGGGAAGTGACATATTGGTGACAGTTCGAACTCCCTTCAAGGTGAATGTTTGTCTGCTGTCAGTTGCTTTGGAAATTTTCATATTCAATCGCATGGAATCTTCTTGCATTGTGACATTTTCGCTTGTCCATTGAAGGCAGAGAGATTCTTTGGTACCAGTCAGTCCAAGTTTCTGGGCAACTCTTGCATCTAAAAGTGTTACAGTCGAAGCCTCATCACACAAGGCCAGAACAGGTATATCACCTTTTGGTCCATGTAATTTAACATTTATCACTCGTAATAAAACTCTGGTTGTAGAATTTTTGACGGTGCAAACCATTTCTCGGTCATTGTCATTGATGGGCTCTTGAGTATCCACTTGATCGTTATTTTTCAACTGCTTGTGCAACATGGGATGATGAAACAACTTGCAACCATTCTGACCACACGGTTTTTTTCTTCTGCATTTGAATTTCTGGTGATTTTTCTGAAGACAAGAGAAACATAATTTCTTTTTGGTCACTGTTTCCCATCTTTTATCAATTTCATCTAATTTCATCAGAGGGCAGGTACTATCGTGGTGGATCTTATCACAATAATTACACACCTTGGGATTAATGTCAGTGGTATTACAAACTCTTTCGTTCCTCTTGAATTGATGATTGAATTTTGGTGTATTTACTTCGTTTCGAGGAGTGCTAACGTAACTGGCTGAACTAGCTTTTTCCTCTAACCATGAAGCAAAATCTTCCAAATTAACTTCGCCTTTCTTAGTTTTCACCATCTCTCCCCAAGAGAGTTTCATCATTTCTGGAATTTTGCCTACCAACTCTCTTATTAATTGAGGATTTTCTAGGTGACGTTTACATTCCAAACTTTTCATGATGGACACCATATTGTTCACTTCAGCTGAAAATTGTATCAGCTTTTCCAAGCTACTGTCTTTGATGAAAGGAATATTTCGAATTCTTTTTATCATTGTATCTATTATGAATTCAGGCCTCCCAAAACGATTTTCTAAAGTATGAATAACAAGATTCACGTTATCAGCAGTTAATAACATTCCAGCAACCGCCAATTTAGCTTCTCCCTTGAGGTACCTTTGCAGCTTCAACATTATTTCTTCGTTTGTGTAACCACAAAGTGTGCAAAGATTTTTAAAACATTTGTGGAACAAGGGCCAATCTTGAGGGTTGCCATCGAAGTAGGGAAAATCTTTTTCCATTACTTTTCGCATCTGAAATTTGTCGGTTTTCGGTGCTTCATCACATGAGGAATTGTTGGAAACAACTGGGGCTGGCAATCGGACTGATTGAAGTACATTTGAAATCGTTTCACACAGCATCTTGATATCATCTCTCGATGAACGGTTTTCTTTGCTTGGTATATTTCCTCTATCGATAATTTCAGAAGCTAGGCCGTTGATGTGTTCGTTGTTGTTGACCATTTCAATCTCAACATCTTGATTTTGATGAAGAGGAATGTTATCCACCCATCTGGCTACTGAGTTTATTTGTTCTAGTTCATTTAATGAATCGTTTCTCGAAGATACGTTCGATTTCCTTGAGCGGGCATGGATACTGCTACTGCCATCATTTTCCTGCATTTCTAGCTCAGCTTTGTGTAGATCTTCTTCCATCTGGAGTAGATGTAGACTATTTTCTATTTCCTTCTGTTTCAACTCCAGAGCTCGTCTCTGCTTTTCCATCTCTATAGCTATTCTCTTCTTTTCCAAATTCAAACTACTTCGATGAGAATGTCCAGTCTTTTTCGTCATTTTTGAATCCGCTTCCGAATTATGTCCATGTCTCGAGGAAGTTGATTCTTTTTCTGAATTTTCGGCTGATCTTTCAAGTAGCGGATCTGGAAGGGTTTCCGAGATTTCACGTGGACGGCTACGACTTCCAAATTGTTTCGGCCACACGTAATCCATGGAGACTTCGATTCAAGCCTGCTCCGAGTCGTTGAGATGATCGTTTCTCCATATCGTGATCACGTCGGGGTCACCAAATGTTACTTTCTTCAATAGATTTCTCAGTCTCAAGCCAATAAATCCAATTTTAGTCAAGAAGGAACTTTATTGACGTTTACACTAAATTCTGACTGACAATCCCCCTTGTCAAATCTAATATCATTTTTGACATGAACATAAAACATATTGAACTCTAAATACAGTGTGATGAAAATATCCACAATGTCCTTATTTTTTAACATGTTATTCCATACCAATAATCTCTGAATATTCAGAAATAATTATTTTTATATTTGCCAAAATCACAAGAATGTCACCGTTCGTGTTCTTTGGTTCTGACACAGTGTCCTGTGGACAAAATCATTCGTTCTCTTTCTAAGCGAGAACTTCCTTGTCAATGTGGAATTCTATAATTAATAGCTACAGTCGCTTCATTTGGTATTCCGTGTGCCTATATGAAAGTCTCGCTTTCATGTTACTTTCCAATCGGAAGAGTTCGTAATTTCTATCTCGTTTATCATGTTTGCTTTATGAACTTTTGTAACCATTGATCATTAAACTATTTTATAACCATAAAAAAAAATTTCCTCAAAAATTTTAGCAAAAGAATTATGAATGGAGCTATGGAGTAGTTATGGAAATCTATCTCAGGAACGGGCGAAACGGCGAACCTTTGGTACAAATATTCTGATGTTTGCCGTACATTACGTGGATTTTCCTTTTGAATCCTTTTACAAATTGATGAGAAATATTTGAACAACCAATTCCTCAAAGAGATGAGCAGCTGTAATGGATAACATCAATGTTTATATTACAGAATAAGATTTTGAAGGAAGAATGATTCAGTATAATTATTAACAATTCGCATTTTACGAAGACATCTCACACAATCTTACAAGATCCCGGACCTCTGCCCTGCCTATAATATTTATAATTGGTCTTGCCACGGAAGAGAACAAGAAATCAATGTGGGCTTCAACTATCGTTGAGGAATGTTATTTTTGGTCCTACTACATTTACAAGGGTACCTCAGAGAGGATTGATTCAAAAAATCAATTTCATAGATCTAGCCGAACATAAGTTTAGATATATAAATAAATATTTTCAACCTCAGTGACAGGGAATGAGGATACTGCAAATGGAATATTGTCATTTGTGGAGAGTACAATTTTATATTTTTATCATAATAATGTAAAAGATATGGAATATCTCCCACAAGTGAGAAAAACTAGGTGTATGAAACAAAATGACTGCATAAATTCCAATAGCAGTAATCTAGTTTTCAGCTCTTTTCTGGATATTTTTATAATGAAATAGAGCCATTGTGGTCATGATGGTAGAATGTTTGCTTCTCAACCATAAGGCCATGGACTCAAATTCTAGCATGGTCCCGTACATGGTATCATATGTTGAAAGATTAGGGCCTTGTCTTCCCTAGCTCGAAGACTTCTGAGGGTTGCTCGTAAGGATGCATGTAGGAGGTTGAAGGAAAGAACAAATTTTGAACAAATGCATAATATGAATCAATGAAAAACAAATAGATATTTCTACTATTCAAGCAAAAATCAAAATAAATTCCATTTGTAATCCCTACTCATATTTTCACTTCAGGAAAATATTCAGAGGAAAAGTTGAGATTGCCAAAATAGGTGCGTTCGATTCTATATATTTATTGTTTTTTGCAACTTCCAATAAACTGTGAGAAAGGTTTGGCAACCATTCAAATCTCCATTATTTCAACCCCTATAATGATCCCTAGTTGGTATTCAAAGTTCCCTCTACTAATTACTCTTACGTACCATTCCTACACATCTAGAATCTAAAAGTATGAGACTGGTAACAGTTATTAGGAATTAGGAAATTAACTGAAACATCCCTTGTAATAATAAATGAATAAACTGCACTTATTATTCATTTTAATATTGATTGGATTCATGTGATAAGTCATGCATTGAATTATTGATTATTTGCTACTGTAATAATTGTTTATTTCCAAGTTATCTTTTTCACTTATTAATTTTTTTATATACCCATTGTATACCTATTGTTTGGATAATTCTTATTTAGTTTGAATTATTTAAAAGGCGTGCACCCGTTTACTAAATTAAACAAAAATACAGAAATGGAACAATTTATCGAGTTACTTCAAGCACCCAAAAATTTAGTTCAATGTTTTTTTTTTTAAATAGTGACGTTAGTAGACACAATCAAAGTCGGTTGTTTGAAATTCGAAATTTCCGGCATTAACCTCTTAAAATAACACTCTATCCCTTTCTAAACGAGAATTTCCTTGTCTTCTCGACACATTCTATCGCTATCGCTTAAAATAACGACAATCGTCCGAAGTGAGTGTAGCTAAAGTGCACACGGAATACCACTTTCTTCAACTGTAGCTATTAAATGTAGAATTCTATTGTAAAAGGGCCAAGATGGCGCTTCAAATGATGTCAAATATCTATTTGTCGCCTGGAAACTGTCGCTAACTGTAGACACGGAATACCTTTTACGTCAAAACGTAGCGATATGTAGAATTCTATGGCTCACGTAATCCCACCGCTGTACATTTTGATGCATTGGGTCTAGTTAGTCAATGCCTGTGGAAAAGGTATTGGACACAAACGCGAGTGTCATCTAGCGTGATTAGTTATAAACATGAATATTTGACGTCATTTTAATGCAGGTTTCTTCAAAAAACCATGATTTTAATGCTTTTCCATTGTTTTAATCAAGTTACGACATGACTTGGAGGCCAGATCACTGAAGTTACGACATGACTTGGATGCGAGCTCACTATCGCCATCTACATGTCGCATCCATTTTGATCCAATTATAATCCCATAAGGTTGACTAACTATCTTCTATATAAACAATGCTTCTATATAAACAATGATTGGGTGTTCCCCAAAGAAATGGGAAATTATCAGAAAATGATTCCATCGAAACAGCATTACGACAGAAAATGAATACAGCAGAAGAGCATTTGAACAGATTCGAATTTTATCAAATTCGTACTTTGTCAAACCGGATTGTGTAGACCGTGAATCCGTCAGATTGCATGATCCAAAACCATGCGCCATCAGACAGTATAACAAGCAACACATAATACATACCCTGGGCGTACAGTAATGATTCCTCGAATCAAAGGAAAATGATTTTGTAATTATTGTATTACGTTAACTGAGTGAATTTCAGAGTCAGTTTTTAGAAGAAGTACTGGCATAATTTGATGTACTGTTATCGAAGGGATTCAATCATGATTTGGGTAATTTTTTTGGTATGATTCGAGACGTGTGAGGGGACTGGCATACAATTTGTGATTGATTGTATTGATTTGATAATGAAGTTTTGAAATCACTTTGACCAGCAGGTTCTCAGCTCAGTGGGAATTTTCAAGAAATAATCAATCCAGTCAACTGCGGTTATTAAGATCTATATGATATAACTTTTGTCAGTACAACCAGTGTTCAAGAGTGAGTTATTTTAGAAGAGAAGTATCAAATTGTTTCTATGGATCTATTTGAAAGTAGAAAATTTCAACTTCGATCGAAAAAAAAAGTCGTAGGATTTTATATGAAAATAAAATAAATTTTGAAAAATTCAGTTAAGTGTAAGTGTAAAAAGTATTGAAAACAATCTATGTGAAAACGTATATTTGGTGCATATTTTTCATGACTATCCTGATTTCATGAAAACTAAATAGTTTTGAATGAAATCATTATACATATACTTGGGTGCAGTTTTTTTTACAATTTTTATCATGAACAGAATTGAGGGCAATTTTGAGTAGCGATTTTCCTAGTAAATAGAACAAACTTGTGTTCATGCATATTTTCCTTTATTTATTAACCCACTCCAGTTTTTTTTTTATTTTTTAATTATTGACTCAAAGGAGATTCTGTGAGAATGAAAATATTTGAAAATGAAATACACTACAATATGTGACCCAAACATTCTTACACGAAGCTACATCACATGTTTTTTCAGACATGATCTGGAGTAAATAGACATGAAAGTAAGACAATGGTAAAACTGCCAAGAAAGTATGTCATCAGTCATCCAGTTGGCGGAGGTCACGAGAACAAGTAATTAGCAATCTCGCTGAACTTTTTATTTATCAGTAGTATATTTGATATAAAAAAAGTTCACTAGTCAATCAATTTCCAAAGTCAAGAAAAAATTCGAACAATATTTTTATTTTCAAAATCCTAGAATATTTTGTGCTGGAATGAATATAATGAAAAATAAAAAATAACGTCTTGTAGGAAAAGTTTTTTTCTACCAAAAAGATTGATTGCACTTTTTTGTCAGAGTTATACTTTGTCCGCAAAAAAATCATTTACGAGCTTATGCATACTACACACGGGATGCCTGGTCAGCCGCGTGAGGACCTATTTTTTAGAACCGGGCATATTACATTATAATCTGATACGTACTTATGAGATCTCAAATTGTAGTTTTAAATACTCTATTTTCAAGTAGGAAATCTGAACTTTCTAATGGTATAGTTTATTTTTCGTTTTTAACAAAACATTGTATAGAAAAAAAAACGTGTATATATGTATATTAGAATCGAAAATTGACTGTTCAGATTATAAATTTTCTCAAAAATAATTATAATTCGGAAAAAAATTTCATTTCGGAAAATTGTTATTTAGGTGACCTAATTAACGAATAAAATTTTCCATTCATTAATTTTGTCTCGTTATGAAATATGGCTCTTGTGATGATTTTGAAATTTTTCGGAATCTAAATTTCATAGCGTTATAAATCTATAGGCCTCTGCAAAAGTATTAAAAATAAACTTATTTGGCTGAAACTATTTTTAAAATGTAGGTTAAAAATACGTCAAGAATCTTTAAGCATAAATTCATTCAGTGCGGAAATTTTTTCAATTATAATAATTTTTTGTTTATACCAAGAAAATGGCATTTTTTTGTTATAATTGTTATCTCTTCGTATTGTTGAAAATAAATTTCGATACTGTTATACCAAACAGATGAATACTGAACCAATAGAATGTATAGTGGACAGGTAAGAAAAAACTTAGGTAAGAAATGAAATAGAAACGGATGCAGGTATAAAATACGTTAGGCTGCTGATGTCGCAGCTGCTCCGGTTTTCGGGAGTTTTGGTGTGTGCGCGGTCGGCTGCTCAGTAGCTCGTCTGCTCTCAGCTGTGTATTATAAGGTTCATAACATCATATGATGTCATAGCAGAGACGAGTTCTGATGAATCTGATGCTGAAAACAATGACGATGGTAACGATAATATACAAAATGTAGATGATTCCATGTAATTTTTTTTCTAATTTTAATGAAAAAAAAAATGAAGACTTTTTAATTTAAATTAATTATTTTATACCCAGAGAAAGATAAAAAATCTAAAACTTTGAAAAAAATTTGAAATTTTTTAAACTTTTTACTTACGAATCCTTAGAATAAAGTCCTTCTACATGAATAATGTAATAGATATTCGAGTGGAATGTAATAATTTTGAATTTAAATCGTGAATTTTATCTCTTGTTTCTAGTACAAGATGGCTATAATGGCGTATCGAATTTTTTGCGGACAAATAACTCTGACAAAAAAGAGCAGAATTTCTTATTGGTAGAAAACTTCCCCTTCTAGATGGTGTTTTTTATTTTCCATTATATTCATCCCAGCCCAAAATATTCTAGGATTTTGAAAATAAAAATATTTTTTGAAATTTTTTTGACTTTGGAAATTGACTGACCAGTGAACTTTTTTTATATCAATCAGTTTCTCTAAACTACTTATAAAAAAACAGCGAGATTGTTAATTACCTACTTGTGCCCTATAACAAATTAGGATTCACCACGCACTAAACAGTCGATTCAATTTTCACTTTTTCACGACAAACTGAAGATGTTTTTGGCAATAAAAAAACATTGACTGGAAAGTTAAATGATTCACCAGACACAAACACTGAAGAAAACGACGAAAAAATGTTGCTAACTGGAAGAAAAACCGCTATCAAAAAATATAAAAATACACGAGCTCTTATGGTAGACGAAGAGTTCTGGAGGCCAGGTGAAGTCAAATGACGATGCATCCTCGCTGAAATTTGACCAATGTACGGAGATAGGAATTGAGCCATCCTTTGTAGTGCATAATCGTTGAGTCATTTTCACAGAAAATTTATTGGGGCGACACTGAATAGGAGTACCTACTGGAATTGTCCACTAACCTTATTCAACGATTATACACTACATAGGATGGCTCATTTCCTATGTCCGTTCATTGGTCAAATTTCAAAGCAGGTGCATCGTCATTTGACGTCACCTGGCCTCCAGAACTGTTCGTCTGCCATGAGGGCCCATATATTTTTATACTTTTTCTCAGCGGTTTTTCTTCCTGTTAATAAAATTTTTCCGTCGTTTTCTCCAGTGTTTGTATTTGGTGAATCATTTAACTTTTCGGTTAATGTTTTTTCAGTGCCAAAAACATCTTAGTTTGTCGTGAAAAACTGAGAAGTGAATCGACTGTTTAGTGCGTGTTGAATATCCTACTTCGTGATAGTACCATATATTGTTTATTTATTCGACTATTTCTCGATTTATTGAAAATACTTGAGATGAATATAGCTATTGAAAAATTACATATTTCCTTGGGCAATCTTCCAATGTGTTATTACTTCGTGTTTAAAAAAAAAAGGAAAATATGTAAGTAACTATAAACACAAATTTGTTCTATTTACTAATGAATCACTACTTGAAATTGCCCTCAATTCTGTTCAAGTTGTACTTATTTATTGATTGTTTTCCATGCTTTTCTTAAATGATCATTCCTATTATAATTTCACATGCACCTAACTAAAATAACTGAATTTATCAACATTTATTTTATTATCATAAAACTCTCCGAGTTTTTTTCGATTAAATTTGAAATTTTCTACTTTATAATAGATCCATACAAACAATTTGATATCTATTTTTCAAAATCACTTCCTCATATAGGTGTAATACGTTGAATGTCACCCCAATTTTCAACTCATAACACATAAAACTCATTAATTTATATTTATTGAATTGGGCCCAACTTTTGCAACATAATTTTCCACAAATATTTTCAGTAAATCGGAGTGTCTTATGTGTTCAAAACGCACTTGGCATCACTTCAATGTATGGTTTATCCACAGCAAACTAAGTCATCTAATTAACGCACCAACCAGAAACCCCCAAAAAATTAATAGGTTTGTGTTATAAATACCGAGATAAAAGGTTTAAAAAACCGAAAAAAATGCATGGGCTCTTACGGCAAACCAACCACAGTGGAGGTCAGGTGACGTCACTTTTTGCTGGCGGCAAGCGGGTGGGTTGACAGATACAATAACTGAACAGGGGCCATCCTTTGTAGTGTATAATTGTTGGATATGGGGTGGGTGAATAGGTTGGAAAACATTTGGCTGGTGGATTCTGAGAAAAACGAAGGAAATGACGATTTTGTCAGTTCAATTTGACAATTGAGGGAAAAAATATTATTTATTAAATGAAAATGCATACAAAATACGAGAGATGCTTCGATTACGGGATTACGACTAGTGCGAAGAAATCATACAGCGCAGCGATACAAGTGAATTCGTCCACAATAATTAATTGATGGATGAATTGGATTACGCTTTGTCATCACTTTCATCAGTTGATCGTATTTCAGTGTAAATTTTTATCTCTGTATGCATACCACCAGTTTACATTTATTTTAATGAAATTCTATGAGGCAAGTCGAACTTATAAATATTATATATTATTCTTCAACGCACTTTTCTTGTAAGACTTGATACGAAGTTATAGAGTTTGTTTTATAGTGATCCAATGGTCCACAAAAGTAAACTGATAATAATAAGGTTACCTTGACTTTGGAGTGTAGGGGACTTTCATTAGCCTCCTATAAGTACTACCTTGGGTTTTCTGTAAAATTAAACGTCCAAAAATACTATGTATTGCTAAGATTATTGGCTTGCTACTGGACGGCTAGATAGTATGAGGTAAGTAATGAAATATTAAGCAAAAGAACTTGACATCCATGACATTAGTTAACATAAATTCTAAACTGATGATACTTGAATATCAACAACAAAACAATCATGGTTAAAAATACATAGTGATTTCACTACAGGTATTGTCCAAAGCTTAGTAGGGGTTAGTCGCATCTACATGATGGTCAGGAGATTAAGCAAGAGTCTGAGTTTGCATAGGAAGAAAAGCATTCACAGAAGTAGAATGATTACACTACTTGATAGAAGTCCTGAAATGAAACATCTTTCAGAAAATATTTCATTAAAGCAAGTAATACCTTTGATGGGGCGTAGCCTTTCAAAAGGTTTGTCCCTCAACAAACAATACTTCAAGAATTACTTTGTTTCAAGATTAATTCTTCCAAAGTTGGGTATAGATTATCTATCCTAAGATAAATAAAAATTTTGGTTTTGAATTACAAAACATCTCTAGAAATACGAGGTTCTTCACATGTTTTTACTGGACCAAAAACAAGGAATGATTTATTTCTATGAAGTTCAGGGGTGGGATTCCGTGAGCCATAGAATTCTACTTTTCATCGAATAAGTGAGGTGTCAATATAGTTATAGATTTCACGGGAGAGACAGAGACATAACTGTCGACTATAGAATTCTATGGCTCACGTAATCCCACCCCAGGTTTGCCAAAAAAGAAGAAATTTTAATTTTGACATTACAAGTAATTTTTTGTCATTTACCTGTTAGAAATGTCACAGAATCAATGAAACATTTCAGAATTTCTCCAGGAAAGATCTGAGGGATGCAAAACCACAATGAAGAGGAAGGCCAACAACAGAAAATGAAACTCACTTTTTGGTCATTATTCAATGACGAAAGTGAGATTGGGATAGGTTTTTAGTTGTTTACAGTCTGTTTACTTTTGTAGAAATCTTGCAAGAGGAGTGGAAAGAGATGCCCAGGAATAAGTGATACTCGATAACATACTCTGCAAGCTCCCAAGTAAAAATACGAAGGGTATATATGATCAAGCCAAGTGAAGCCATAGCTATTCTACAGGAGGACACCATGCACCAATATCAAAGAAATTTTCAATAAATGAGGTTCCACTAGTTGGTGCGAATGGTTTCTGAATAATGGAAATCTGTGGTCACATTTGGTGACTTTTGAAATACTATTACATAGAGATTAAATTAAACGTTTGGAGTATGGTAGAAAGTTTCATTTAGGTAATATGTGCAGGTAATTTATTAAATGAAGCAGTAAAATATTTTATCAAATAACTTATACTGAAGAGGATATAAAGCCCGTTGCTCAAGTTTAAATAGTTTGATCGAACCATCTTCAAGTGATGTAATTCATATTGGTTTGTTAATAAAACTTGAAACAAGGCAGTTTGAACAAGTCATTTGACCCAAGGCATTATCCCTACAAATGAGGACTATCGAAAACATTTCGATGTTTTTGATGACGAATATGGAAAATATCTATGCAGTCAGTTTCTTTGGATCTAATAAGATTACTTTTAAAAATATTCCATTAACTACCAATTGAATTACAGGCATATTATTGGTATTTATATGGAATTACTCTATCTTGAAATGGCATGAATCATAAGCGGTATTTCACCTTGGGGTTACATAATAAATGAACATGTACATTTGCGAAGTTTAGGTGCGGCTAATTTACTTCTTCAATACTATTTACTGAGAAATTACTTATCAGCTTTTATTATTGTTCTCCCTCAGCTTGAGCTAATTTTATGATCTCCAAACTGAGATATGTCTAAAACAACAACGATTCATGAATACCTATTAAATGTAAATTTCGACATATATATTTTAATGACGAATGGAAAACACTAGACATCTCTATACAGATGAGTTGATGGCGATAAACTACTTTATTGCATATACCAATAGCAGAGCAAAATAAAAATGTACATTTAGTTACGAATTTGAAAATTTTATTTTTTCGTCAGGATACAGATACTAAACATTTTCATTTGCAAGGTTAATGCCTTTTTGTAAAACAACATTTTACTTATAAAAGAAGAGCGAACAAACGCCACCATATTTCAAAATATTCAAGCAAATTCAAATACCTATCCATCAGTCGTGAACACTATTATTGTTGCAGATCCATTTTGTGTGTATGAGTGCTCAAATCAAGATAATCATTTCAAAAAATAAAAAACTTTTGACCAATTAACGCTTCAACTACTCTTGAATTAAAATAAATGAACAATTCCCTAATTTGCTTTCCATTTGTTAGCCAAGTCAACACTGTACGAAAAATCCATCAGTCGCCAAATTCTCAGTCTGACAAAGTACGATTCTGCTGTTTTCACTTTCTGATAAAATACGATTTTGACCGAATTCAATGTGCTCATGTATCGGTCGGAGCAAGTCCAGTCCGTGTTAGTACGTTATAAGGTATATTTCAGTGGTTAGTACAGTACAATGGTACAGTATAGATAATTGTGGGTCTGCTGAGTTACTGGTTTTGTGAAACACGAATCGGAGGATGTACGAATTTGAAGATTAACTTTTCTGTTAAAATTCACTTCTGATACAATAGGTTTATGTGAAAAGCTCATTCTGATCATTTACATATTTGTCGAAATAACCTCCGAGCAATAAAAGATATAGAGGTGCCATTTCTATATAAATAACACATATTGATGTGAAAGCTGCATACCGCTATCCTTTGTTATGATTTGTAGGTGAGGAGGAAATTTGTTATTGTTTTGAAAACTGGAGCTACGCTTAGAACCAGTGGCGTGCTGATACATTTTCTTATATACTATTAATTAGACACGGTCGGTGCAGACAAATAAGTATGTTATCACATGTATCGGCATCGATAGACGACCACATGCCTGGTTGGAAAGCAAGTTTGTTATTTAGCTGCAACCCTGATGTATAATGCTTGAAATGCGCACCAACCACCAGCAGTAGTGCTGTAGGTCTTCCTACAGATGAATAGTGAATGCGCTTCCAATGCTAAGTCGCCATGGAGTGCCAAAGCAAATAAAAGCTGCCATGTACCCGCACTCTGCGAGTGTTGTCAAAAAATAGTAACATGTTCTTACGTTAATATAATTAATTTTTGGATTAAACTCTTCCTGTCATACGAATGGCAATATTTCCTAAATGGTTGCATAAATAACTTATTCATAAATAGAATTCATGATGAATATGTAGTGGACAAAAAGTTATTTATGTAACAGGTGCAAAAATAAGTGACTGTTTATTGTACGTGATGTGAGAATTGTCAACACGCTACGTGTACTAACACAGCATACACTAATTCTATTACGATCTTTAAAAAATTAGACTTTCATTCGTCAATTTTGAATGAGAAAAGGTAGTGCTTATTGCTGTGGGGCAATAGAAATTAAATGGCAAGTCGTTATCAAGTTATCATACACTTGATAACGACTGTAGATTTAAACAGTTGACACGAAGTGAATAAAATTGCAGAGAATTGAATTTTTCTTTGTTCTTTTTTAGACAATGAAAGTCCAGAATAACCTTACTCAAAGTGAAACATTGTCAACCACTTACAAAAAAACGATAGCAATGTTGTTGTCAGTTCTTGCGTGTTCACGTGGTAAAATCTTGTTCATACCCCCACGAATTTCGCAAATTTTTCTGCGAATAAAATGGCTGCATCAACGATTGTTCCGGCATGACTGTCAGCCATTTTATTCGCAGAAAAATTTCAAAATTCGTGAGGTTAAGACTTTACCACGTGAATGCGCGAGAACTGGCAACAACGTTGCTGTCGTTTGTTGTTTGCCTGTTGTCGCTGTCTGCGATAATTTTGTTCTACGATAATTTTGTATTTCGAGTAATGATTCTGGTGCTGTCATCGTAGAAGACGAAGATGCTTCAAAATAGTCTACTTAGGGGACAGTGCCAGTTGCAGAGCTATCATCCTTAATATCTTCCAACGCTGGAAGGGGTTGGAATCTACGAAAGCGTAGAAGAGCCACAACAAATTTTATTTTCATTTCAAAATAAATTCCGACTTGCAACTCGGAATTCCGACTTGCAACTCGGAATTCCGACTTGCATCTCGGAATTCCGACTTGCAACTCGGAATTCCGACTTGCAACTCGGAATTCTGACTTGCAACTCGGAATTCCGACTTGCATCTCGGAATTCCTACTTGCATCTCGGAATTCTGACTTGCAACTCGGAATTCCGACTTGCATCTCGGAATTCCGACTTGCATTGGCGGTGGATATTGGGATCAGTAAGAATTTGCAAAAAGTACAGGTATAATCTTTTCAAAATCCATTTACACCAAGGACTCAGATCTACATATTTCGAAAGACGAATGGCAGTCATTGCACACATTCAAATTTTATTCCAAGACAATCCCAACTTCCTCCATCAAATCTTGCCATTATAATGGCACTGTTAAAGGACATGGTCACAAGACAACTCTCACTGGATAAGTGGAATCAATTTTCTTATCGGTCCCCATCGGCCATATAGATCTGCATTTTTTCTAAAAATTGCATTCCTGTACTGTTAGAAGATACTCTAATCGAAGAAATACAACAAATGTGGCAACAAGATGATAGATGCTCCTGCACATGACCATAATATAGTTACTTCTTTCCTCAATAATATATTTCAAGACCGTTGGATTGGAAATAGTGGGCCTATTCGATGGGCTGCATGTTCTCCAGATCTCACGCCACTGGACTTTTTCCTACAGGGATATTTGAAACGAGTGGTACTCGAAACTCCAACAATGAATGTTGAATATATGATACAGAAAATATCAGAGGCTTGTGATACCGTTACTTCTGAAATGATTAGAGCTTCCTGTACTCCCGCACTGATTCGGCGACTTGAAGCATTTATGACAAGTGCTGGCCAACACTTTGAACAATTTCTGTAGTGTAATGTATTATTCAAAACGCAGATGAGTTTATAAATTAATGTTTCATTTGTGTCTTTTCATTTTCCATAATTCTGTATGCCATTCCAGCTACTATGATATTATATCATTGAATGACAAGTGAAATGGACTGTATTGAACAAAAACAGGCATAGGGTTGCATTTGAAGAACAAAAGTTAGGGGTGGTTTTTCGGGGGTTGTTTGGCAGGGGGTGGTTTTTGCTATGCTGCACGACAGAGATTATGATCTCGTACAACAAAAGTTTTTAAAATTTTTATTTTCTGTAAATAACTGAAATATTTGCTGGTTTGAAATCTCTGGGACACCCGGTATATTATATTATTCAGATTAATATAATTAAAAACGTCGTGGGATAAAGGATATTGAAGTACCTGTATTTCTTGGAAAAATCGTTTCAGACCACAAGTATGACAATTCGTTGAAATTGTTTTATCAGGAGGAACATAAAAATGCCAAAATATACAGGTTGACGCATTAATAATTTTGAATCTGATGTCACGTGACGGAAAACAAAGAGCTCATTGGGTAACATAATATCAAAAAAAACTGCACCAATTGCTTCAATTCAGAACCCCAAAATTACAATTCTCCACTACTTTCGAGTTCAGAGATATTCCCTGTCCTAATCTTCGTGGGACACCCTGTATATTATATTAGTATTATATCAACATATTCGAAACAATAGATTTAATTCGAAAGAAAAAGTTGTATATGAATCCAAATTCCGAGAGGCAGGTCGGAATTCCGAGATGCAAGTCGGAATTCCGAGTTGCAAGTCGGAATTCTGAGTTGCAAGTCGGAATTCCGAGATGCAAGTCGGAATTCCGAGTTGCAAGTCGGAATTCCACAATTGCTCTATCATAAGGAATATGATAGAATGGAATTATTGTCTTGACAATCATTATACCTACGTAACCCGTTCGTTAGATTTTAAAATTGTAATAATATACAGTGTTTCGTTTACAATCAAGAAGTTCATGTCCACGTATGGTTCAACCGGAAGCAACATTTTTATTCAAATGGAAACATCGAAAACTTCTGATGAACGGGTTATGTGATAATCCCTGTATATGAACAAAACATTCCAGTACCCAGCAGATTGGGTCTATAGCTAGTAACTTATAATTTGAATTCGGTTTTGAAGAGTTGAGTTTGCTTACTTACTTACTTATTTTTCAATGTACCTACTGCAACAAGTATTTTCCTATTTATGAATACGTAATCATTTTTCAAAGTAAAAAGTTTCTTTAAAGCTATTTCAACATAAAGTGCATTTTTGTCCCACAATCGAGAATCAGTAAAAATCAACTTCAATAATGCTACTAAAAACTAAGTATGGTATGCCTATCCAACATGCTGTATGCCATGCTGCGACGCCCATGGTTTGATTTGATACTTGTGGAATGTTTGTTTAGTGCTTGATAACTTTTTCAGCCCAAAAACTTCACACGTTATCACCATTTCGCAGAGATAAGGTGTCTAATATAACAATTTAACAATCCAACACAACACTTCCACCACTTGAAATTAAAACAATTATACAAATAGGATCGATCAAATCCAAACTGAACTGACAAGACGATGAATAAGTTGTCAACGCTCGTAAACAAACTAGATCGCCAAGTTTAGAGTGAATAACAATACGGAATTCCAACCTGATTAATGAGTGGAAACGGAAATATCCGATAATGTTCTTTTTTAACATGATCCGAGCATAGATGTTTATAAACAACGTCGGGTATGTTGCTTTCGAGAAAGAGACAGGAAAGCCCTCTCTATATCTTTCATTGCTCGGAGGAAATAACAATCCAGGAAAGTACAGTCGATATTTTTTATTCTGCCGGCGTCCAGTCTGACGAAGTACGGTTTGATGTTGTAATGTTTTACATTGTGCAGTTGGGATAAGTATGGATCTGTTCATTTCATTTTCTGATCAAGTAGCTATCCGATGGAGTAAAGTTTGTCAGTTTCTCTATTTGATGTTCGTTCTGACAATATGGGTGTCCCCTATCCACTGAAATGAAATTATAAAATGATGACTGGAATGCTCGTCAGGCAGCGCGACTTGATTTCTCATGGAGGCCGCCATGTTTGTTTTGTGGTTCCTGGCATTGGCGGAGAAATCGAGATTGAGTTGATTGTAGCATATAAAACTGATACAAAGACGCGCTGCACTGCACTGGCGTGTTTACAAACCATAAATTGGGAAACTAATAACCATATATCTATGTAGTTAATAGATATATGCTAATAACACGTATGTGCAGATGAATGTCTCTCTCTCACCCATACAAGTGAGCAATGTATTTCCCTGCTAGATTGCATGTGCCTCCTTTCTTCATCTCCTATAGTTATCACTTTATACGGGTGCGCAGTGGAACTAAGAGCATTCCAGTCATCATATTATAATTTTATTTCAGTGCCCCTATCGCGCACAAGCATCACTGTTCTAGTTGGCGCGTTCGGTAAATGCAGATCTGACAGCTCGATTCAATCCATGGCTGAGTCAAGTCTCCGGTCTGTCCAATATGATTAGACCAGCGCGGTCATTTGGTTGACTTGACGACCTAATTAGAACTGTATGTATGTGACCAATATTTTCAATCATCTGATCGGTCCGACTCATCGTCATACTTGATACTGAACGCGCGTGCCTTGTCCGACCGGTGACTTGACACAGCCCATATCTGTTCCATTTTTCACTACAAGTATAATGGTTTCTTCAAACCAACGCGGGACGGGAGCGGGAACGGGATGAATGCGAGACTGAATTCTATAGTGGGTTATGTGAACATCCATACCGCTGTGATTATTCGTATTCCGAAATGTAGACAAGCAGCAAAATGTATATGGTTTGCTACATGTTCTATTTTTCTAGCAATTAGAACGGATTACATGTTCCGTTCCCGCTTTGGTTTGAAGGAACCTTAAGGAAACCACGCCTACAGCATAGGGATCACGAGACTCGACCACTGAAATGAAATTATAATATGATGACTGGAATGCTCGTCAGGCTGCGCGACTGGATTTCTCATGGAGGCCGCCATGTTTGTTTTGTGGTTCCTGGCAGTGGCGGAGGAATCGAGATTGAGTTGATTGTATCATATAAAACTGATACAAAGACGCGCTGCACTGCACTGGCGTGTTTACAAACCATAAATTGGGAAACTAATAACACGTACGTACAGATGAATGTCTCTCTCGCACCCATACAAGTAATAAATATAGTATTTCTCTGCTAGATTGCATGTGCCTCCTTTCTTCATCTCCTAGAGTTATCGCTTTATATGGGTGCGCAGAGGAACTAAGAGCATTCCAGTCATATTATAATTTCATTTCAGTGGACTCGACGAGTTAACTCGTTATCGTATCTATGAAGTTATTCACGAACGTCGATCGAATTTGGAATCTGCCATCCTAACTAGAGAGTTAAGGCTGCTTCACATAATGGCAGTAGCAGTGGCGTCACCCCCTCTATTGATAAGATAACCAATGGCAAACATTTAAATGAAGCTGAAAATTCAAGGTCACGCTGCTGAAAGTTTGATTCATTTTAACTTTTTGCAGTGATCGCATTTCTAACCTTAAAAATATCTTGAAATTGAGATAGTATTATGATTCCTTTCAACTGCCTTTAACAAACAATGAGATGAAAATTTCTATTCCAATGTCATTCATTCAGATAACAGCGTCAAAAGGGGTGGAGTCACTGACACTAGTGCCACTGCTACTGCCTTTTTGTGGAATAGCCTTTAAGCACAATCGAGTACTCGATATTCCATATTCGATCGACGTTCGTGAAGAACTTCATAGACGCCATAACGAGTTATAAGTCGATTTGATTGAGTCGAGTCTCGTGATCCATACGCAGATTGAATCGAGCTGTCAGATTTGCATTTACCGAGCGCGCGGTGTATATCAAGCACATGCACTACGTACATTAAAGCTCGAGGAAAAGCCGTATTCATTTGCAGGTTTTCATGCCAGTTTCATGTTATGCAAGTTATGTGCAATTCCAATGCAGTCAATGCGCATGCGCCCATGCAAGTTTGTGGTGAGTTTTATTCCCGAACACATAAAATATGTATATTTGTCTCTTCTATTCGCATACGACTTGAAATTCGAATGATTCGAGAATAGCCCAAGGAGGTTGCTCCTGGCTGGTTGCTCACTTTAATGAGTTTCTTCTTCTTCGTATTTTCAGCAATTTAACGTCACTTGTCAATTCTTAGCCTCATTTTTCTAAATTCTAACCAAGAATTGACTTTTTGTTGTGTGTTGTTTCTCAAATTTTTAATATGTCTCGTTTAATAGTGAAAGATTTACCAGAAAATGTTAGTTGATTTTGCTATTATTCACTTATGCGATAAGATGTTTAGCGAATTTCTCGTTTTTTTCTAGATAAAGGAACAAACTCTTCAAGATATCTTTGGGCAAAAGGGAACTATCACTGACATACAGCTAAAATATACCAAAGATGGAAAATTTCGAAAATTTGCATTTGTGGGTTATCAAAACGAAAATGAAGCTGAAGAAGCGAGAAAATTCTTAGATAAAACCGTCATTAAAACAAGCAGAATAAGAGTTGAGAAATATTCTTTGGGTATGTGTTTATGAGATTCATTCAGAAATGTTACATTTCATTGCTACTATTCAAACTGGGTTGGAATACTATAATATATGTATGTTTTCATCAGATAAATTAATCAATATCAATTTAGATATTTTCCATGATATTTATTTTACTTAAACTAGTATAGGTGTAACTCCAGCACACCTGATATTTTCCTGATAGAAGGGTAAATATTCCACACCACCAGAGATAGCCAGTGTAACCCAAGCAAGCACTTGTTAGTAGAGTTGACCACTAGGTAATCAACATCACACTTGCTGAGAACCAACCATGTGGGTTTCAGTACATTCATGAAATGTACTGTGACTTTGTTCGATCTCGAGCCAGAGATGCTGCCTGAAAATCAAGTGGCACAGTGGCAGAGACTTTGACAGCTTTGACACTAGAAGTGGCCATGTCAAATACTCGTTTTGATTGCATTCTTTTTGATGGTCATGGTTCTCCTTTGGTATTTGTGCTTGATGTTTGCATTCACTAATGTTGAAGAAATCATATATTAAACTATTGGTTAGAATATGATCCTTCCAACATCATTTAAAGAATGTCATTCACCATCTAAACTATTAGTTAGTTATCTGGAGTTTAACTCGAACATGAAAAACTGGCCAACCAAATTTAACCTTTAAAAAAAGTCATAAATTAAATGAAAGAAACTCTACTATGAAAGAATTTTTGTGACTAAATAAGTAGTTAGTCAACATTGTGATACAAGGTTAAGTTTTTGTTCTTATATGTCGACTCCTATACAGAATTGTCTTAAAAGAGAATAAATGGTATAAGTCGCACCCTTACCCTCAGAAGTGTTCGAGACACTGGTGCAAGCTAGGGAAGACGAGGCGAGGGCCTTACCTTCTAACGTGCGATCACAAGCAGGAATCATAACTATGACACTATAAAAAACTATATTTTCATATGCATGAACTGCACCAAATGCAACACAAAAATCACCTTTATATGCTGAAATCCTCTGTTTCTACATGCTTTTTGAAAACATTAAATGCTGTTCAAAGACATATTTAAAACGTGAATAGTTCACAAAACCTACATATTATTCACATGATCCAGCTTAGGCTATAACCTGTTATATTGTACATCACTGATATAGATCAAGAATTGAATTCCAAACAAAAACATCTTTCCATCTTTCATATGAACATAAGAAGCATCAACAAAAACCTTGATAACCTCATGTTAACTTTACAACAAACAAAAGTTGATTTTGACATGGTTATTCTCACAGAATCTCATCAAATAATGGATAACTCAATATTTAATATTCCAGGATATACACTGTTCTATAATTTTGGTGATATAAATCAAAATGATGGTACAATTTTATATCTGAAAGAGAATATTCCATATCAAAATTCAGTCACAAACATTGGTGATGTAAAAGCACTAGAAATTATCTGTAAATTAAACAATAAAAAAATCAAAATATCATCCATAAATCGCCCTCCTGCAACTTGCCCTCGAGAATTCTGTGAAAATCTATCATACTATCTAGAGAAGTATGAAAATGCTTCCATGGACATACATATATTGCTAGGGGATATTAATATTCTTGCTAATGGGGAAGTTACGAACAACTACATAAACACTATGAGTACTTTTGGATTCCTGTCATATATCAATGTTGCAACAAGAGTCCAAGAAAATTGTGTAGACTCATGCCTCGATCACATATTTATTAAAGATTTGAAACAAACTCTACAATACAAGTCATTAGTATACGAATCTGATATAACCGATCACTATTCAACTTTACTCCAAATAATATCACCTACAAAAGAAAAAAATTGTGGTAGTAATTGCAATATAAAAAAATATGTGGATGAGAATAAACTACGGAGAAAAATATGTTCGCATAGTTGGCCGGATTTTTATGCTGCGAAGGATCCTGAAAACGCTACAAATATCTTCATTGAAACAATCAAAACCTTAATCGAAGAAATCACTAACAAAGTGAAAATCAAACACAATCAAATTAAAAGAAATCCCTGGACATCGACCCAAATTGTGAATACATGTAATGAGAAAAATCGATTGTATAAATTAATGAAACAGAATAAGACCTAATTTAATACTTCCCGTTCTAAAGAAATAAAAAATCACTTAGACTTTCTAATCAGTGGGGCAAAAAAAAAGTACTATCAATCTGAGATAGAAAAATATAACAATAATTCGAGTTTGTCAATTTTGGAGTCAATTCTTGTATAAATGTTTTTAAAGTTGACAATATTGAAATCTCCAAGAAAAATATTACTACAATATCAAAATTACATAGTAAAGTGAAAACACCCATTTCAAAATTACAAAAATCAAATGTTATTTATAAAATTTCTTGCATGGACTGTCCTAAGTCATATATTGGTCAGACGTCTAGAACACTGAATGGTCGCATTATTTCACATAAAAGCGACTGTAGATGAAATGTTGATTCATGTGCTTTGGCAGGACACGTTATCTCTAGAGACCACAGGATGGATTATAATAATACCGAAATTTTGAATAGTGAAACTAATCTGTCTAAAAGAATTTTCATGGAAATGGTTCAAATTAATAATGAAGAACAGTCGATGAATAAAAGAACTGACCTGAGTAATCTCAGCAAAATTTATACGTATCTACTTAATTTTGAAAAACATAGGATAAAATCACCCTCTAATCAGAATCTTCCAACTTGATTACTGAAATAAATTAAGTCACTGTCATTCCTACATCAGTCATTTCATTTCACTTGTATATTCTATTTTCGTTTTTTGCCAATTTCATCATTCATTCTCACGTTAGTAAGTACCCCATTTATTCTTTCCTACATTTATTGTACAATGCGTATTTTCAGTTGTCCTGAGGAAGGTATTGAATTATACCGAAAGCTTGACAGTATCAAAGAGTTTTCTTTGAAATAGCCCGCAACCCTGACTGCAACCCCACAAATACTACAAACTAATATACAGCCAGTCACGAATTTTCACCTCTATATATATATATATATATATATATATATATATATATATATATATATATATATATATATATATATAACTCTTTATTAGCACAATTTGCTCTTTACAGAAGGAACGAACAGCAAATAAAACTACCCAAAGACAACACATTAAAAGTACCTATCAATAAATAAAATACAATAAAATACAAAACACAACAAAAGTCATTAGAATACAATACAACATATTAAAAACTACCACAAGAAATTCAAATTCAGAATTGGTTTAATACATATTCTCAACATTGTTTTTTGAAATGGCTCAAAGAAGTGATGTTTTTGGTCTCTGGTGGTAAACCATTAAAAAGTGTTAGACCCTTATTAAATATTGTGTTACACAATATGTCTTCAGTTTTTATATAAAAATCATTCACAGCACGAGCTCTAGTGTTATGAGTGTGTACATTACCTATATAATTTAATTCATCACAGAGGTAGGTCGGTAACATATTATGTCTGAGCTTGAATACAAAGACCAACATATTATAGTGTATTTTGTTTTACCGACATTAGTGATAATATCTCTAGCATGTTCTTAATTGAAGTACGTCTGTTACACATGAGTATAGCTCTCATGGCTCGATTTTGTATTTTCTGAATAGTGTAGACGTCGTGGATGGGTTTTTTTTTACTCCATAATTAAATGAACTCGAGTGGGGTTCTAACAACTTTATTTTCCAGCAACACAAACATAAACTTAAACTGTGA
Organism: Chrysolina oricalcia; assembly: GCA_944452925.2. Taxonomy (NCBI): domain Eukaryota; kingdom Metazoa; phylum Arthropoda; class Insecta; order Coleoptera; family Chrysomelidae; genus Chrysolina; species Chrysolina oricalcia. Next base: position 32,413,892 of record OX101824.2, read on the forward strand.
TCTGCTCATTTCTCGAACAACCTGGAGAGAGTGAACTAGCCAGCGTTCCCGCCTATTTCTCCCTACCCCTAATGGAATATTCGAGATCATAACAGTCATACCACCATAACTATTACCAACTCACTTTGAGGCGCGAAATTCAAAAATAGGCTACTACAACTCGGCCTCTCCTGACATAATGATCGTCCTCGATCTCATAATAGTTCATAATTAACATAAATCTTAAATTATTACATAAAGTCACATAAATTCTCATAAAGGGTTGATATTTCATAAATCATTCATTTAACACAAGTTACGCTACACATCTAAAACTCATATCACAAAATGGTACAAATATCATTGTCATACAGATAACATAATCTAGTCTATATTGTCCTGGAAGATAATAAAGTTGAGTTAAATGCCCAGAGTGTTTTGTTTAGTTTTTATTCCTTTAATTATTATCGTTAGAGTAAGACTTTAATCTCGAAACATCGATTACTCCGTCATATGGTATTTGTGTGTTCTGAAAACCGATAATATCAGTAACAACATATCGGTCATTAGGTAACACAGTTTTGATCACATAAGGTCCTCTGTATTTTGGGATTAACTTTTTGTTAATGTGAGGCGTAGTATCTACGTTGGAAACCATAACATAGTCACCAACTTTATAGGTATGAGCTTCTTTATGCCGTTGATCATAGTATAATTTGTTTTTATTTTGAGCTTTTTCCATTTTTTCACTAGCTTTTGCCCTCATTTCTTCTAGATCATACTCATATCCCTGTAAAGTCTCTAATGCTAACTTTAAACTGTCTGATACCTTTCGTGTTTGTTTCCTTCCAAATAATAATTTTGAAGGCGTATTACCCGTGGAACGATTTATTGTATTATTAATACAAAATTCGACTTCACTCAAAACTTTATCCCACTGTATTTGTTTTTCATCAACACTTTTAGCCAATAATGGTGTTAATAGCCTGTTCATTCGTTCTATCTGACCGTTTGCCCTTGGAGCTCCGGTCGCTATCAAATTGTGTTTAATGTCATTTCCAGCAAGGAAATCAGTAAATTCATAGGAAGTAAAACAAGAACCACGATCTGATACGATAATTTTAGGTGTACTATATGTACTGAAATAACACTGCAAGTGCTTAATAACCTCTTCGGTATTGGTCGTCTTGCAAGCATAAAATTTTATAAATTTGGTAAAGCCATCAATAATTTCAAAAATGTATTTATTTCTATTTCCTGTTTTTTGTAATGGTCCATAATGATCTATGTGAAGAGTTTCAAATGGTAAGGTTCCTTTGGGAATATTGTGCAAAAACCCTTCGCCCTTTCCAGTCTTGGGATTAAACTCTATACATTTCAAACAATTATCTATATGATTTTTTATTTTACTTTTCATGTTAGGGAACCAATACGTCCTAATGATTAATTCTAATGATTTGTCTACACCAAAATGTCCCATTTCATTATGGTAAGTATGAAGTATATTAAATTCCATCGCTTTAGGTACATAGAATAATAAGGTTTTTTTTAGTTTTCGGTATACTAAACCATTTCGAAGTTCAAAAAAGGATGTTCGCCTTGTTCTAATTTCGATTTTATTCGATTGATGTCTTCATCAGTAGTTTGTTTCAATGCTAGTGTTTGTTCAAATGTATTGCCTTCTAAAATCAGTATATTATGGACTCTGCTTAGTGCATCAACATGGCGCATATGTGTATTTGAACGGTGCTCCATTGTATAGTTATAATTACTAAAAATTAGACACCAACGCATAATACGTGGGATAATATCCTTCTTCGAAAGTGTTAAACGAAAGCTATCACAGTCAGTAATAATTTTGAACGGAATACCCTGTAAATAAACATGAAATCTTTTTAAAGAATACACAATCGCTAAACACTCTAATTCATAGCTGTGATACTTTGATTCGCACTCTGTTGTTCTTTTACTAAAAAAGAAAACTGGGTGAAACTTCCCATCAGTTTGTTTTTGTAATAGAATTGAACCATATCCTTGACAGCTCGCATCGCAATGGAGTTCGGTTTCATTAAAAGGTGAGTAAATTGCTAAAATAGGTTTCGATATCAATTTGTACTTCAAAGTCTCAAATGCCTGAACATGTTCATTTTTAAACTCAAACTTTATATTTTTTTTCAATAGATCATATAGGGGTTTTGCTATTATACTGAAATTCTGTATGAACCTGCGAAAATAACTAGCTAGGCCAATAAAGCTATGTAATTGTTTCAAATTTGTTGGAATCGGGTAGTTTTGTAATGCTGAAATATTATCATCATTCGGGCTAATGCCAAATTCATTTATGCGATATCCCAAAAAAATCAATCTCTTCACACAAAAATGAACATTTGTCAAGTCTCAATTCTAATAAATTATCAGACATCAATTTCAATACTTCTTTTAATATACATAAATTTTCTTCTACTGTCTTGGTGGCAATCATTAAATCATCAAAATAAAGTAGAATTTTGTGTTCTTTCAGTAAATTTTTGAAAATGTTGCCAAGGAATCTAGAGAAAGTGGATGGACTAGAACTCAGTCCAAAAGGCATTTTTAGAAATTCATACTGTCCTGAAGGAGTGTTGAAAGAAGTATATTTAGTTGACTCTTCCTCTAGTGATACATGATAGAAAGCATTTTTTAAATCTAACTTTGTATAATATTTTTTTCCTTTCAAATTATCCAAATGGTCATCAATCACAGGTATAGGAAACTGATCACGTATTAAAAATTTATTTAGTGTACGGAAATCAACACACAAACGGTAATCACCTGATTTTTTCTTGGTAAGTACAATCGGGGAGCAATAAGGAGAATCACTTTCACGTATTATATTTCTTCTCAGTAAATCATCAAGTATTTTATCAAGCGATTGCTTTTCAAAATAGGATAAACGTCTAGGTCTGGTAAAGAATGGTTCTTCTGTACTCAAAGTTAATTTCATTTTAAAATCAACTTTCGGATTTGGAGGTCGTTCATAATTCAAATAATACTTTCTAAAGATGCCATTTGTTTCTGATATCACAGAAGGTGTCAGTGAGGAGTTTATATTGAGATTAATACTGTTTTCAGGTTCAAAAATATTTTCAATTAACATTATGTCCAAATCATCAAAATTTCGCTCAGCTTTAATTATTTGTACATTATTATCATGAAAAGCAATACCTTGTATAGCTGGATTCATCATGAAATCTCTTCCTAAAAGACAATTGAACGACATGGTCTCCTTAGGTACCACATGAAAAATGGTTTTATACATGCTACCATCAATTAAAATTTCCTCAGTAAATAAACCAATTATGACCAATTTTGAGTTATTGATACCCTTGAGCATATAACTCGACTTTTCACAAGATTCAATTAAATTAGCAGGTATGATAGACTCACTTACAAGACATACAGGACTACCGCTGTCCAGAATGCATTCTTCGATTAAACAAATGCTGGGAAAATGAACACTAATAGTGTATGGTTTGGGTAGAGTCTTCTCTTCGTTTACACTCAAAACATTGGATGTTGGATGGGTAGAACTAGAGACTTCGGTGCTGGAAACCCTATTCGGACACTCCTGGTGCTTGTGATCCATTTTGCCGCAAATAAAGCAGGAACCTTTATCTCTTCTAGGCTTGGTGCACTCTCTGATTCTGTGGCCTTCACGATTACAGTTAAAGCACCTTGGTGTGAATTTGCTCGTACTTGGTTCGCTGCGGGAAGTTGCACTGCTCTTCTGCAAAATTGGGGGTCCTCTTGAAGTAGACGCTGGTGGGTCTCGATCATCTCTCACAACATTATTCATAATATTAAATAAATCTTCCAGAGTATGGATCTGGTTCACAAACATACGTGCCTGGTTCTGTAGATTTTTGTCATCAAATCCATCTATAACGTAATGTATCATTTCGGAATCAGGTACCTCAGCGTTATTCCCCAATAACACTTTATCATGGAAGTAGATGGAGAACTTTTCGTGTTTACGCCACCTCCTTCTTTCCATTATCTTTCTCAAATTCACAAAGTCTGTGCCTGCCCCATACATTTTTTTCATCTCACCCTTTAACGTGTCCCAATCCATAGTGATGAAGTCAACTTTTGATTGATACCACTCTCTAGCATGTGAAGACAGTTTCCCAACAGCTATCAACTGGATAATTCCATCTGGTATGTTGTATACTCTTTGGATCGAATCAATGCGCTCCAACCAAACATTAACATTTTGACCTATTCCTTGAAATTCAGGAAGAAGGGCTGCAATTTCTTTATTACTAGGCCTCATTGGAACAGGGTTGGCTGGTAGAGATTGATTGTTTCTACCGTCTCCTCTATCATACAAAATCATTGCACGTACTGTTGCCTGAACTAAGTCTTCTATGGTGATTTGTGCCGTTGCACTTGTAGTAGCGGCTTGATTTGAGTCTTGCCGGTCGGGTGAACCACTTTGCACATGGTCGCCATTTTCACCGTTGCCAAACATCGTGAATAACTCTTAATTGTTCGTTTCAATACAAACTGAAAATCTCGATCCCACTTCTGAAGTTGTAGGCGTCGTGGATGGGTTTTTTTTACTCCATAATTAAATGAACTCGAGTGGGGTTCTAACAACTTTATTTTCCAGCAACACAAACATAAACTTAAACTGTGATCTGCTCATTTCTCGAACAACCTGGAGAGAGTGAACTAGCCAGCGTTCCTGCCTATTTCTCCCTACCCCTAATGGAATATTCGAGATCATAACAGTCATACCACCATAACTATTACCAACTCACTTTGAGGCGCGAAATTCAAAAATAGGCTACTACAATAGTACTCAACTGGTCATTCTTAAGGAAAAATAAAAGGGTTCCACAGTAATCAAAATGAGGTGCTATTATTGATTTGTAAATTGTCAATTTTGAAAAAATAGAAACTTTACCGTTAAGTCTGTATAAAAAATGAACTTTTTTTGCAACCTTCCTTTTTATATAATCACAGTGTGCATTCATATTCAATTCTTCATCTATCATTACTCCTAAGTACTTGATTGTTTTTACCTTTTCAATTTTACAGTCATTGATCATCAAGGTCATTTGAAAATCCTCATCTTTCACTCTTTTAAGCTTATTTCTGCTCCCTATCAACATATACTTGGTCTTTTCAAGATTCAACATTAACCCATTATCACATAACCATGTGGAAACCCGATTTAAGTCTTCATTCATGGAGGATTCTATTTCATCTGGTTCACCAGCAAGGTAAATCAATGTATCATCAGCGAATAATTTCATTAATCATTAATAAACAAAATAAATAATATTGGCCCCAAAATGGAACCTTGAGGAACTCCATATTGTGTTTCTAATTCATGAGATAATTCATTGTTATACTTCTGTGTTCTATGACGTAGATAACTATTGAACCAATTTAATACATTGCCAGTTATACCATATCTATTAAGTTTCAATAACAACAAATCTGTGTTAACAGTTTCAAAAGCACGCTTTCAAAAGTTTCAATTCTTCAACCTGAGCAACTGAAAATAATGTACTTTGCACTTGTAGAAAGCATATTAAGATACGGAATCATTGCTTGGGGTGCGGCATCAGACATACACATGGACAACCTGGAAAAAATACAGAAATCAATTTTGAAATGTATCTTCAAAAAACTTTTCACCTACTCTACGAACTCATTATACTGTCGTATATTTAAACTCTAATTAACTCTAAAATAATTTATTTAACGAAATACAATGATTCAATAACACAATACTCTAATTTACATAACAATCACGGAACTAGGTATTTATATTCGACTTTCACTTCACTGACTGTCCGACCGTCTGCGTGGTTCTGTTTATATACACCGTTCATTTTGCTAGAATGCTCGGGATATTTCTTGGAAACGTTCCCCGATAAGACCAGATTCTTCGCGAAGCGAGCGCCTCAGAAGTAGTTCTGAGGCGCTCGCTTTGCGAAGAATCTGGTCTTATCGGGGAACGTTTCCAAGAAATATCCCGAGTTCACGGTCATTCGCTGATTACGTGATTGTTCAGGTCCGGCATCGCCCGCAACTTCGCCACATTGCCCCCTTCTTAGAGATATTTCGTCCCGAAATGTCATCCTTGGAGTGTGTCGATATTTGCAGGATTCCCCATATCTGCATCGTGAAGTTCGATGGAAATAACACTCCACAGTCTTCATGTCAGGTCGTGGAATAGGATTACAGCAAACCAAAATCTGGATGCCGCTGGATCGGAATATCGTCTCCAACATACTTCTTATAACTCTCCAATCCAGCCCATCAAGACCACAGGATAATTTTGGGATTGCCAAGTCTACCAGATTCTGGTCCGCCATCGTATCTCTCAGTTGGGTGAGGCTCCTCCAGACATCTTCATAGGACGGTTTATCTTGAGAATGCTTCTTGGTCACCGGGTAGTAGATGTTCCTCTGGCCCTTCTTCAGCTGCAGCACACCTCCAATTTCTGGATTCTGTTTTCGTAGTTTTTGGAGTTGGCCAAATTTCTTGGAGAACACCACAGCGATGCCTCTGGACATTCGAAGATCTTCTGCGACGCAGTGCGCTAGGGCGTAATCGACTGGCACTTTGAAAATGTCCCGTGGCTCCTCTCGAGTTACCCCGTGTGACACTTTCTGTCCATTTGAGTATAAGGACATGAATTTCTGGAACGTCATCGCATCCTCTGGTGGTCTGAGGGTGCGGACTTGGTCATGGTTTCCAGCGTAATGGACCAACCTGTTGAAATTAACGACCCTGGGTTTACCTCTGGGTGGCTTGTGGATTCGGTAAAGCAGGTCATTTATCCTCTTGATGATCTTGTACGGACCTTCCCATGAATTCCGTAATTTCGGTGACAGGCCCCGGCGACGCATCGGGTTGAACAGCCAAACTAGATCACCAACACGAAATCCTCCAGCATCGGCATTGATGTCATAAGCCGCTTTCATTCTGTCGCTGGCACTCTGTATATTCAAACGGACTCGTTCGTGGATGTCTTCCATTCGCTGACGGAGTTTGCTGATGTAGTCCTCTCCCGCGGTATCCTGTCCTGGTGGCATCCCAAACTTTAGGTCACAGGGAAGTCGCAGCTCTCGGCCCATTATGATACTAGCAGGGGTTTGGCCGGTCGACTCGTGTACTGCGGAACGGTAGGCCATCAGAAACAAATGGAGATACTGATCCCAGTCTCTTTGATGGTCAGAGACTACCTTGGACAAGTGGCGATTGATAGTCCTGTTCATCCGCTCAACCATTCCATCGGACTGTGGATGTAGAGCTGTGGTTCTCGTCTTGCGGATGTTCAGCAGTTGGCAGATTTCTTGGAACAGGTTAGATTCGAAATTTCTGCCTTGGTCCGAGTGCAGCTCCAAGGGGACACCGAATCGACATATCCACTCTTTCACCAAGACGTCCGCGACGGTGATGGCTTCCTGGTTGGGCAGGGCATAGGCTTCGGCCCACTTACTGAAATAGTCCATTGCCACAAGGATGTATTCATTTCCATGATCTGATACGGGGAACGGGCCGGCGATGTCAATGGTGATTCTTTCGAATGGACTACCTACGTTATACTGACGCATCGGGGCCTTGGGTCGTGTCCGAGGTCCATTGCTGGCAGCACAAACAGCACACTTTCTGCACCAGTCATTGACATCAACTTGACAATTGACCCAGCAAAACCGTTGTCTTACTTTCTGCAGGGTCTTCGTCACACCCAGATGTCCTCCAGCAACTCCATCATGGATCTCTCGGAGTACTTCCTGTCTTCTGTTCTTGGGCACCACTATCTGACGTCTGTCCTCCCCACCATCTTCGGACTCCAATACACGTTTCAGGACCCCATTGTCCAGGGTAAGGGAATTCCATTGGGCCCAGTAGGATAGGATTTAACTGCTGGGGAATATCTTGCGATTTCCTGCCATGTCGGTCTTTGATTACTATTTTTCCAACCGATGACTAAACCAAGATCTGGATCTCTTTCTTGGTCGTTGTCATTCCAGTTGTTGTCAACTGCCGTGGTTCTACAAATCGCTGCTTCCTTCTCTTCTGCTCGTCGGCAGTGTGAGCAGTCGTCTGGGCATGGTCTCCTTGACAGGGCATCTGCGTTTTTGTGGCCACTCCCTGCTCGATGTTCGATCTCGAAGTCAAATTCTTGGAGTATTTCGATCCAACGTGCTACTTGGCCCTCGGGATTTTTGAACTGTAGAAGCCATTTAAGGGCTGCGTGGTCGGTCCTTAACAGGAATCTTCTCCCGTACACGTATTTATAAAAGTGTTCTACTCCCTTGACAACAGCCAACAGTTCTCGTCTGGTGACACAGTAGTTACGCTCCGGTTTACTGAGAGTTTTACTGAAGTATCCGATGACTTTCTCTTGCCCATCCTGGATCTGGGACAAGACAGCTCCAAGTCCCACGTTGCTGGCGTCCGTGTCCAAAATGAATTTTCCACTCGGAAGGGGATAACTTAGAATCGGTGCGTTGATTAATGCCCCCTTCAGCTTCCTGAACGAGTCTTGGCTTTCTTCGGACCATTGAAACTTTGTTTGTCCTTCCGTGAGCCTGGTCAGTGGTTTAGCGATGTTGGCGAACCCCAGCACATATCGGCGATAGTATGTGCACAAACCAAGGAAACTACGTAGTTGGTGTATGTCTTTCGGAATAGGCCACTCCTTCACTGCTTTGATCTTCTCGTCACCTACTGCTACTCCGTGCCCAGAGACAATATGGCCAAGGTAATGTACTTTTTTTTGGAGCAGGTGGCATTTCTTGGGGCTCATCTTCAGTCCAGAGTTTCTCAGTCCAGGAATACCTCCTCCAGGTTTTTTACATGGTCTTCGAACGATTTGCCAACCACAATAATGTCGTCGAGATATACCAAACACGTCCTCCATGAAAGTCCTTTCAGAACCGTCTCCATTAATCTCTCGAATGTGGCTGGGGCATTACAAAGCCCGAATGGCATAACGGTGAAATGCCACAGTCATGAGCCGATGGTGAAGGCTGTCTTTTCTCTATCTTCTGGAGCCAGTTCTACCTGCCAGTATCCACTCTTCAGATCAAGGGTCGAGAAAATCGTGGAGCCGGCCAACGTGTCTAGGGTGTCGTCCATTCTCGGAAGAGGGTAACTGTCTTTCTTCGTCACGTTGTTAAGTTGACGATAGTCTACGCAAAAGCGTGTTGATCCATCTTTCTTCTTTACCAGCACGACTGGAGAGGACCATGGACTGTCGGATGGTTCAATAACTCCATCTTTCCCCATATCACTTACTATTTTGTAAGCCTCTTCCTTCTTGGCAAGAGGAAGTCTTCTAGCTGATTGTCGGATTGGTCGGGCACCCCCAGTATCAATTTTATGTTGACCCACATTTGTTCGACCTCCTTTTCCTTATCCGGTATCGAAGATGTCTTGGTACTTCTTGACTAATTCTCTCAATCTGTGCTGTTGAGCTGGTTTAATGCCCTTGGAAGAGATGGAAACCAATTTTTCCAGTTCCGCTTTCAGGTTGTTGTCTTGACTAACAGTATCGTGTACACTCCTGATCACAGAGGAAATTGACGAGCAGTGCCTCAAAACAGTCCCTTTCTTCAAAGTCACTGGGTAATAATTGACATTCATTACCCTTACTGGCACACATTTATCAGCACTCAACAAAGTCTTGCCTAGTGCAATCCCTCGTCCAATTTTCTCATCATGAAGCTTGGGCTCGAACATCACCACGCTTCCATTGCTCGCACCTCCGTCCAAGCGAGCCTCAAGTATGGTCTCAGCCCTCTCGGGTACACTTACATCTTCAGCCAGCAGAACACGAATCATCTCTTCACTTCTTCCATGTAGCACCAGCTCTTCTCCGTTCACACGTAGAACACCATCTTTGAAATTCAGTTCGAACCCTCTGGAATTCATGATGTCCATTCCAATAATTGCCTCGTCCTCAATGTCCGCTACCAATACCCGATGTTTCACTTTTGTGCTGCCTAAAATCAGTTCAATCGGTAGCTCACCATGTACAGTGGCTGGCTCTCCTGTTGCTGTGCGTAGCTTCCAGGATGATGGCATTCTCTCTGGTGTTTTAATAAAAGCAGGTCCAAGGATTCTCCTAGTCGCACCTGTATCTAGCAGCATGGTGCAAGGCTCGTTGTTGATGAGACCGTCCACAAAGACACCATTGTTTTGACGTTGCAGGATAGCGACATATGCGTTGTTAACGGGGGCTTGCTGGATACAGGTCGACGATTGCCCCTCCTCATCGACCTTCTTTAGTTTTCCTGCATCGGTGAAGATTCTGTGAATGTTGGACATTTGTTACGCACATTTCCAATTTTTCCACAATTCCAGCATCTTACTCTCAGGCAACATTTCCTTCACCACCTTCCTTATGGCAGCTTCCAGGTTAGTAGGCTCCTGTGGGTCTTCTTCAATAACTCGGACTTTACTCTGGCTTCTGCAGGATTACTTCGCCGCCTCAAATTCCAAAGCGCGTGCCAGTGCATCCACGAGATGTGTTGGACGAGCTAGTGTCAATGCTTGTCTGGTTTCCTGGTCACGAAGTCCATCTAAGAATGCCTGAACTGCTAGTCGCTCCATTACCTTTTCCGGTGTGGCTGGGTATGCAAGGCGAACCAAGCGCGCAATGTCTGCTTCAAACTCCTGTAGGGACTCGCTTGATTTCTGGCAGCGGTTTTTGAGCTGTGAGTGGTATACATGTTCTAGATGGGTCTGTCCATACCGTAATTCTAGATGTTTGTTCAGCTGCTCGTAGTCCTCTTGTTCTTGAGCCGTGAGGGTTTGTAAGATATTCGTTGCTTCTCCCCGCAACGCCAGTGTTAGTGCCATCCATTCGCCTTTGCTGCAGCTTCAAATTGTCGGCGGTAGTTTGCCCATGGTGTTTTTCCATCAAACTGAGGTGGTTTCATAGAGAGTTTTCCTGTTTCTGAACTGATCTTCACATCTTTCAGGCCCTTTTGAACATCATCCAAGTTCAAACTCAGTTCCATCATTGAATTTTCATTAACAGTTTCTGTGGTGTAGGTAGTGTCAGTCTGGTTTTCCATCTTACTGATTTTCTCCTTCAATTTGTTGATTTCTTCCTCGATTCCGCCTCTAATTTCATCGCTTATTGTTTCCTTCAATTTTCCCATCTCTTCCTCGATTTCATCTATTCTTCCTTCCAGTCGATTTGCCACCCCGGAAAGTTATTTTTTAAAGCCCTCTGTATTTTCGAGGAGTTTGTCTTCCAGAATCTTTGAATTTTCTAGAAGCTTCTCTTCTAGATTCTTCGAATTTACTAGAATCTCTTCTCTCAAATTCCTCGAACTTTCTTGAAATTCTTCTTTCAGACTCATTGAGTTTTCTTGAAGTTTGTCTTGGAGTTCTTCCTTCAAACTCACTTCCAATCCGTCGAGTTTACTCATTATGGAACCCAAATCAATTCCAGAAACTTCGAATAAAAATGTTTCTGGATCCTCGCCCTCTTGGAGTAATCGCTCAGAAAGTCTTTCCTGAAGCACGGTCTTTTTACCACTTTTGTCAAGTTCCCTCTCATCCAGTTCTTGCTTCAATTTCGCAACCTTCAATCCAACCAGTCGAACTTTCCTCGGACACATTTTGTCTTAGTCTATGTCTCACAGTCTATTTCACGGGTCACCAGTCTATTTTTTTTTTGTGTCTCGGCATCGACTGCTATGGTCATTAGCCACGTGTTCTGGATAGGCCTTGTTACTAACTCCATGCGCCACCTTAGGAGCAGCACTGTTAATTGGAACGCAACAGTGAATCGTGCAGGACTCACCCCAGTCCAGCCACGAGATTTGAATAATTTAATCGGTGAAATTAAATTAAAAAATCCCAGCCGCAACTGGGGCTCGAACTCCGGACCTTTCGACCCAAAGTCGGACGCTCTAACCACTGCGCCACGCCCCGACATTCACCAGTCTATTATTATTATTATTATCTATTTCACACAGTCTATTTCCCGGACACCAGTCTATTATTATTATTATTGTCTATTTCACTCAGTCTATTCCACGGCCACCAGTCTATTATTATTATTATTGTCGACTGTCACTTCACGAAAAATGTTTCTATTTTTCAGGAAAACAATTGTCCGAAATACACAAACTGTCTACTAACACGAACACTATTTATCTTCAGAAATCGCACTTCTAACACCAACTTCTAACATAAACTCTAATTAACTCTAAAATAATTTATTTAACGAAATACAATGATTCAATAACACAATACTCTAATTTACATAACAATCACGGAACTAGGTATTTATATTCGACTTTCACTTCACTGACTGTCCGACCGTCTGCGTGGTTCTCTTTATATACACCGTTCATTTTACTAGAATGCTCGGGATATTTCTTGGAAACGTTCCCCGATAAGACCAGATTCTTCGCGAAGCGAGCGCCTCAGAAGTAGTTCACGGTCATTCGCTGATTACGTGATTGTTCAGGTCCGGCATCGCCCGCAACTTCGCCACAATACAATGAAACAAAAATCTTCGATATCCGTCAACTTTACTTTTTTGAAATAATGTCAAGGCAACATAAGCATCGGAATGACTTAGTGGCTATCAATCACAGACACAATACAAGATACAGAAAATATGCAACGCAAGTTCCCAAGCCAGAAAAGACGACCCTACAAAGATCGTATGTTTATTTGGGCCCTAAATGCTATATCATTATCCCATTAGAAGTCAAATTATCGAACACATATAATCTTTTCAAAAAAAATCTAAAGAAATGGATAACTGATCAACCGAGACTTCGAATTCATCAATTCATAGATTACAAAACAATTAGAATTGATTAAATTTGGAATTCATGAATGATATTTTGAATGTTTCATGTTTTATTCTCATATTAATTTTATTTTTTATCGTTAGTATTTTAGTATTTTACTTTTATAATTTTACATTTGTCCTAGAAGTAGTAGTTCTCATAATCATTATCTACAATTATGTACCGTCTTCTGTTAGCATTAGTATTACTAATATTTATGAATGTCTGTATGGGTGTGTATGTATGTGTATGTATGTGTGTGTATATCTCCTATTATCAGTTATATATCATCACTATTTTAACCAAGCGATTATATGACCTAACTTTCAATCTTTGTTCCCACGCTCGAGGTCCTGTCCTGTGGGTCTCCTATATTTATTTGCCGTTCATGTTTTTTCTTTTACTGTGTACTAACTTTTAATTGGTGAATAAATATTATTATTATTATTTATCATAGTTTATATCCTATTCAGATGCGTGTAAATGTATATTTATATATAAATGTTCTTTACTTTTAAAAGAGTCGATTCTATTCTGATGACGGATCTCATGTTGTGAAAATAACCCTAGTAGATGAGTGAACTATCTACTAGTTTAATTTTTTTAGAAAATATTTTTTTCTTTTAAGAGTTTTACTGTATCTGTTTGTTAGAGTATTTCAGTGAACAGATTGAATGGGAATAAGAAATAATTGACGAATACATATAATACAATTGACAATATTCCACAGGATTTTTGTGATCGTTTTTACGCTGTCAGGTTGGCAATATATTTTGTTTTTAAATGTTGGAAACACTGATTCAGGGAAATTATAATTGTCATCTGTCAACTTCAACAAATTGTTTATTGTTTACTGAAAGTTAAAATATAATGAAAAATTGATCGAATCAGATATTCTCGGTTTTTAGAGAAACATGGATACATTTATGCATTGCCCTTAGTTCACAAATTTTTCTACTCATAGATCACATGATCTATGAATTAGAAAAATTTTGAAAACTGGGAAAAATTGTTTTCCTATTCAGCTACAGACTTAAAAAAAAATCAGTAAAAAAAAGAACTTTTATTACAATATTGAATACAGCAATAACAAAAAAATAATCACCAGGTCATTTGAAGAGTTGGAATTAATTGAACGAAAATTTCTAAGGTCTGTTGAATTATACGAAGGCGTAGAAGGGCCACGAACAATTTTTTTTTGGGATCCCGACTTTAATCTTGGATCCCCGACTTTAATCTCGGGAGTCCACTTTAATCTCGGACCCCCGACTTCAATCTCGGATCCCCGACTTTAATCTCGGGGGTCCGACTTAATCTCGGACCCCCGACTTTTATCTCAGACCCCCGACTTTAATCTCGGACCCCCGACTTTAATCTCGGGAGCCCGACTTTAATCTCGGACCCCTGACTTTAATCTCGGACCCCCGACTTTAATCTCGGACCCCCGACTTTAATCTCGGACCCCCGACTTTAATCTCGGACCCCCGACTTTAATCTCGGTGGTCCGACTTAATCTCGGACCCCCGACTTTAATCTCAGACCCCCGACTTTAATCTCGGACCCCCGACTTTAATCTCGGGGGTCGGGGGTCAGATGACTCAAAATTTCTAGTTGTACGAGATTTAAAGAAGATGTTTCCCCCTCGGGTCTAAGTTTGGAAAATCCTAGTCATAAGTTTTCTTTCCAAATTTGAGAAGCGCATTGGGGATTTGTTCTATTTTCTATGTTGTGTGCTTCACTCAGCGTCAGGGATCAACTCTGCACAATTATAACCATGTTCAAAATGACAACAGTTTCATCCATGGGTTGGTTCGGTGTGATATGTGCTATCTTCCTCTACATAACTTTTTACATTAACAGTTCCTAACTGAAAATGCCTCAAATTTAGTTAACTCGCCAACATCAGAGTTACTACAGTAAATTTTAACAACTTCAGAGTTACAAGAAACAGAATCATCAGTTATTGTTTCACCTTCTTTGGTTGAAGTATTGAGAACATTTTCAGATAATGGGGTCTAGAAGGAAAGTGTTTCCTCAAATTTCGAATATGAACATGTAGAATGGAACTCAAAAACATCAGAGTTTTGACATAAAACGGTGTCTTCCCAATATTTCACTCTCCTCCAAAATTCTTTTAGGATAAAAGAATTCTAGTTCGTCGATGGGAAGATTCAAATGGAACAACCATTTTCGCGCAAGTTCTTTAGTTTTTGGGAATCTGTGAAACGTATTTTTTTTTGCATATTCGTACACATTCCAGCAAGTTGGAACACAACATTTGCAACAAGCTCGATTTTTTTGGAAATATTTTTTCAATGAATTCAAATTTAAATAAATTGAACTTGACACTTGACAATGTTGACACATGTCAGTGTGTCAATTCAGTGTTTCAAACAGTTAAAAACAAAATTTATTACCAACCTGACAGCAAAAAAACGATCATCAAAATCCTGTGGAATATTGTCAATACAATTGTAAAAGTAACCAATTGGTAAAGACTAGAGAAAGCTATTTTTATTTATTTTGTTGACATGAGTTGAAATATTTCCTGAGATTGAAGACTTTTATATGCTATTTAGGTGACGAAAAAAAACCAAAATCGTGGAGTAAATATGCAGCTGATAGTACTGCTTTCAAAAAATTAAATAAAATCGATCAGATATCAGACCCCAGAGGACCAAAAGAAGATAAGAAAAATAGACTTGTGATTGATGAATCAGCTCTGTTGCTGGAGAAGGTAAATATTTGTATTAACTTTACATTGAAATAATAATAGAGTAGGATGAGAAAACTGTAAAATTCATTCATTTGCTGATGACACTCTGATATATGTTTCCTCCCCAGACCCGGAGCTTTTGATGCAAACTATAAACTATGCTGTAAACTGAATACAAGAATTGTGCTGTGAGAATTTACTTAAAATTAATGGGAATAAAACAAAATTCTTGCTCATTGTACGAAATCTACATAAAGAAGGAAATATGTAGTTGTTTATTTTAATTACACATGAGTACAAATTATTTACACTTTTTATACACAATATACACAAGTAAGATGCCAATAAGGCAGAGCAAACAATAACTATTTTTAGTTTCAGTTTCTACTTTTGGAAACAATTAATTTTTTATGCCTTCAAGTGACATGTTAATTGGTTTGAGTTCATTACGTAACTGACTAAACAATGGCGGTTTTCCACCCTCGCATGCGCTGTCCACATACGTCCAAATGTGAACACGAGTTTCGCGCACTTTTTTAAATCTAACATACAGATCACATTTTGTTGGATCATGCTTCCAACACTCATTGCAAATGAACAAAAATTATAACAATTTTCTCGTGCATTACAAGTCAAGATTGGTAAACAAAAAATTGAGTTGAATAATAAAGTTAAATATCTTGCTATAATAGTTGATTATGGTCTAACTTTCAAAGAAATTTGCAAACTATTTAATAAAAACAATATCTTTTAAAATTAACTATCTTTACAGATGTTCAAAATATCTCAACCAATGGACCATAATGATAATATAACACCATAATACTCTCACATTTTTGCTATTGTTCAACTATATCATTTATTAAATCAAAGTCAATTAAATAGATTCCAAAAAACACTTCAATGCGCATAATCCTCTCCTGTAATAGACGCACTCCCATAAAATCAGTGCTGAAAGGATTGCGGTGGTTATCAATGATTTTTTTTAGTTATCAGGTACTTACTTTTATATACAAAATAAGAAGTACCAGCTCATTTACAAGATGAAGGATGTTACAATTTTGAAGTCCATCACTATGAGACTAGATCCAGAAGTAATTTCAATGTTCCACCAATTCAGAAAAAAGAAGCTCAAAACTCAATTTTCATTAAATGTCTAAAGGAATGCAATGAGTTACCTCCTGGACTTGAAAGGTCATGGACTCTCAACGTATTTAAAATCATTTTTTTCTGTTACACAATGAACCTTTACATTTACAAAAAATAAATTGCAAAACTCGTTTTAATCGATAGTTTCTAGTCTGAAACGTCCCTTTAATAAAGAGTTCTACAATATTTTTTTCATTTAAAAAAAACATCACATTTGAAAGTGTGCCGCTGACGTCACGTTCATCGGAAACAACCCCCACCATCATCCACGTTCCGAAACAGGCAATACCGTTCTCCTTGAAAATATAGCTTCAAGCTTGATACAAGGCATTGAGAAATAATAAAAACTTTGTCACTTGCTCAACTCAGAGAAAAAAAATTCTCATATTACCTATTTTTATTGTATTTACGCTTTAAAATTTTCTGAACAGACCTTCCTTTTGATGAAAAACGAGCATTGGCAATACTGCAAATCGTAATAACGTGCTCATTATTCATCGGCTAAAATCAAATCAGATAAAGCAATGTCTAGGATTTCATTGTGACTTTCATCTCTTCGAATTTGGTTTTTCAATTATATTTTTATGAATCTTTACTAGTAACAATTTTTTGATGGTTCATGGTCTTTTTTGCAACGACTAAAATTTTAACTCTTTGAACTCTGCTTGAAAACAATAATAACATAGGTAACGTACTCACTTGGACATTTTCTTCACAATAACATATATTTCCGCTTCTTACGCCGGGTTTATTCACTGCTTGGAAACACATTTTACGACGCGTTTCTTCTTTAGATGCATAAAAATTGTTTATTCGAATTTTCACTGGTGTTTAGACAACCGGATACGAAGCACTTTTTCGACATGTTCACAGTTATTGCAGGGATACAGATACAGGAATAAAAAAAAAATTGTAGAAAATAGAAACCACAAAAACTTTCCAAACTTTGAAAACCGCATTATAACCTCAAATAAGAAATCACGTAGGGCCTGTTCGTGTGCAGCATAGATATTTTATGGAACTACTTTACTTGTATCCAAATTCAATGTAGGTGAACGAGTTAAACAGAGACGAACGATTCTTATTGTTTTACTCCATGAAACAGACGAACGAACCCATCTGGTATCAAATGACAACTGTCTTATGACACATTATATTTGAATGAGAATTTGAAATTCCATGCTGCACAACTTGTACATTATTGCAAAGTCTAGTTTTGATGAACGTGACGTCACGAATCTCTTTTCTTCTGATTATAGAGAAACTAGCGGTCAGGAAAAAAATCCCGAGTGATATTAACGTATATACTTTCTCATTAGAGTGTTTTCTCAAATCTCGTGGAAAGGTCCATTTGTACCAAAATTCTTGAACTGTATCATCTAATGAGGGAGTTTCAAAAGTTGTAGTAAAAAATGATCTATACAGCAGGACGTCAGATCTAAAAGTTGAACCGAGCAAAACATATCCAAAAATAGTTTTTGGAAAGGAATTATATTGTAGTTAATTGGGGTTTGTTTACGACTAACTAGGTAGATACTGATCTTTTATAGATTTAAAACACTTCGTAAAAAATATAAAAACATTTACTTAACTATGTAGGTACAAATATGAGATTAAGACGATTGAAATGAATGAAGGAGTCAATGACTTGAATTAATGAATGTCTCCTAGATTAGTTACTTTTTATATAAATTATTCGGAAAAGATCTATATTTACAATAAATACTGGAATTTACATTTTAGGAACATTTTCCATCAACTTAGCTCTACTCTTACAGACTATTGCCCTCACTAGCTATAGACACGGCAGAACTCTAAATTCGATTACTTGATCGAACTATCATTGTCCTTTTTTTATCGGTTCTCTCTCTCTCTCTTCAATCAATCAATCCCTTGGAGCAGTTTTTAAATTCATCGATGCATGGCATCACACGTTAAAAGGTAAGGGCTGCGTCTTCCCTAGCTCACACAAGTCTCTCGAAGACTTCCGAGGGTTGCGCATAGGGGTGCAATCGGTTGACGGAAATAACAATTTTAACAAATTTTAACAATAATGCGCATTCGTGCTGTGATTATCATTTTCTATTAGTTAAATAAGGATGCAATGCTCATCCATGGATCCATCGATGAATTGAAAAACTTGCCGCTTGCTTCATAAGCAGATCTCGATGTGTACCACGTGATCACAGAGGTAACTAGTAAACGAGCCAAAATAATTAACGAACAATCTTTTTTAGATCTGTCTGTTTTTTGCGGCAACTTTCTCCTTTTTTCTGGTAATGTAGTAACATAAAAATATTCAGTATATACAGTACAAGTTCGGTAGTTTGAAAATTTGGAACACCACAATGAAAACAATAAACAATCGCAAAATTATAAAGTGACAACTGACAAGGATCAAATCTGTTCGCCCGCTGAGAGCAAACAAAGTGCCTTCTGCTAGCTTCCTCGGTGATTAACGGAGCATTGAACATAGCTATCAGAGGAAAACAGTTACATGGGTATCTTTATTTTGGTCAAAAGGTCCCAAATAATGATCTTATGGTCAGAAACATTTTTCTAGGGAATCTAGAGAATTTTGTGAGTCATGAACATAGCTATCAGAGGAAAACAGTTACATGGGGATCTTTATTTTGGTCAAAAGGTCCCAAATAATGATTTTATGGTCAGAAACATTTTTCTAGGGAATCTAGAGAATTTTGTGAGTCATGTTTGATTTCTAGGGATATTTTCTAGTGGTCTTCAGTTAGGCACTTATAAAAACAGAAACAGGGACGTATAAAAAGAAATATTTATTAGGGATAACATTCAAATTGTAGAACATAGACAAGAGTATTATGCTGATATTGTAGAGCAACCGTAGACGCTTGTTTACGTCTGTTGGTCATCGTCAGTATGGTGTGTCCAAGAGCAAAGGTGTGCAACTCTTGGTTGCGAAGTCACATTTGTATTTGTGGCTTCTGGTAGTATTGTCACTCAGGTAGTTATAACTTCCTCTGTGGTGATGTTAGTTGCTAGTATTCTAACAGAAGCTACAAATGTGCGGTTGGTTCCTTCTGTTTCTGACTTCGCAACCAAGTGTTGCGCATCTTTGCACTTGGCTACACTGACGCTGACCAATATTCTGAAAAACATAACTATAGTTGCTCTACAATTTGGTGGTTATACCCATACATTTTTCTATATAAACATAGAGAAAGGGATGCTGACTAGTTAAGAATAAACTTAAAATATATAAGTATGTTACTCTTATTTTTGAAGCAAAAATAGATCTCACAATTAACAGATACTAATACTACTACTTATGGAACTTAAACACCCCTCAAAGTTAACTAAGAAACTTACAATCATGAAAATATTTGATATTATTGGTAGTAACAAAATTGGACACTGTGTAGACAAAAGGTTTTATTCGCCTGATTGCCCTTTCAACGTGAATTTTGCTATATTTTTTTTGTCAGCCTTTCATCTTTCTTGATTTTCATTTCAGTTGCTATATTTTCAACTATGAATCCTCGATCAGCTAAAATGACATCAACTTCTTATGAAAATAGATTTGAATCGTACTTCTCGAACAATTCCCCCTTCATAGTGTTCACTAATATAAATTACCCCGCCATTTAGATAAATTGTTATCAAAAACTTCATTCTATTAGAGTGTTTGTAACTCGAAAATGGGTTTCCTTGCTGATAGAAGTTTCTAGGCATTTGTATGACCAAAACCGTGTTTATATTTTTATACACATTTATATAAAAATTAGGCCGCTCCACCTTTCGAGCAGAGGAAGCACTTCGAGTCTCCGGGTTTAGAGATTTGTAAAACAGAGTTCTTTTTGGGAGATCGTTTAGTGACGACAGTCGTTGCCGACCGATGTCTTACCCTTTACTCTCATATACATACATATACATAAAATGATGAAGTACTACAGAAGGATTTCTACAAGCATAATTTCAAACAAAAATATTAAGCCAAAACAAAATGTTAAAAAAAAACATAATGTTAGAACTATCATAAAGTAATCCCACCTCTGTTAAGTTTTGAACGGATTGGAATTTTTCTTTTTTTTTGTAAAATGGGAGTTTATAAGCTTCTTTTTGACAACAAAAAAAGTGAAGTTTTTCAAAATGACGTCGGTCCTCCATTTTTTAAATGGTTATGGGGGTCGAGTGATACATGGTTTGAATTGTATTTCAATTCTTACGACAACAAAATATGAAACAAACATATTTATCCAAAACGAAATGGCGGTACATAAAGTTCGAGCTCTGCCATGAGGATCCTTTAGATACTTTAATTCTAGAAAAATCATCAAATCTTCTAAGGTACCCTTTTACAAAAGTTTTCTGTGCATGAAATTGATTCATTATGAACAAACAGGTAATAAAGCAAAATGAATAATGATAATATCGACCCAGGTAATCGGGGCAATCAGTTATAATAACATGCTTTAAGGAATCCCTCAAATTAGAACAATCAATCAATTAGTCATTATGATATGGTATCTGTGTAAATGTATAAATAAGAAATTTCCTTATCACATCTCATAGTTGTTAATCAATGTTTCACTTCACCAGTTTTCAATATTGAGGAGAGCGATGCGTACCGTAGGGGAAAAAGTTTTTACTGTTAAAGTTTACTACCAGTCTTAGGCGAATGCTCATGCTCATGAACGAACTGGGAATCTGAGTAATATGAAGAAAATTGGTCTGTCTCTCCAACCAAGCAGATTGATACCTTGGTGGATCTTCAAGAAAACCCTCAACAATCCACAACTGACCGAGCGGATCAAAATGATATGCCATGTTCAACAGTACATAAAATACTGAAAAAAAATTACATCCCTATAAAATGAAAATGGTTCACGAACTTTCTGAAGACGATCCCGATCCTAGAATTCAGTTCTGTGACCTGATGAGTGAGAAACTTCGTCAAAATAGGATTCATGTGAGCAACATTTGCTTCAGTGATGAAAGCACGTTTTTCTTGAATGTGCATGTGAATAGACATAATCACCGCTATTGGTATTGCTTATTAACACCTTCCTGGTGTTAGAATACGTCGAAAAAGAGGGAATCGAATAAAGTACGTTTATTTGTAAAATACAGCAGAATTTTATCAAAAAACTGAAAAACATATGGAAGTCTTGGCAACATGATGACTAAAAACAGAACATGGAATACCATTATTAACAATGACTCTTCAATTCGCAACATTCCTCCCACCTTGAGTCATTTCTTCGGGAGAGTATGACTCAATCATCTTGAGAACCATATCTGTGAGGGGGTTTGATATTCCTTCCATATCTTATTACAGTTTCTTTCGTATTTGCTTCCTGTGACTGGAAACGGCTACGATTATGTGTAGAACTCACAATAATTTTATCGTCATCTTGATCATCTACTTCTAATAGATATAATCGTTGTACAGGTCTCAGAATATATCCCGAATCAGTTTTCAAACGTGCAACTCTAATATTTCCATCTCTTCCAGGAAATACTTCAACTATCTTTGCCAAAGGCCAATTAATCCTTCTAGTAGAGTCATCTTCTACCATGACAACATCTCCTACCTTCAAGTAATTTTTTCTGAAACTACCTTTTCTTAGTACTAGTTGGCCAATATATTCGTTGCGGAATCATCTGCGTAAGTCGTCTCTTACTTTGTGTCTATATCTGAATCTTCTCTTGAGATGATTCGCTTCTACAGCATCTAAGTCCGGTACTCTAATTTCTTTAATATCCTGTGAAAACAGCAGGAGTCAAAGTCACCAAGTCCGAGTCGTCTTCAGATATATAAGTGAGGGATCTAGAATTGATTATCGATTCACAATCACATAATACTGATGAGAGGCTCTTCAAATGTTAAACAAGCTCTTCCCAAAACTTTTCTTAGCAGATTTTTGATGATGCGAATCAAGCGCTCCCAACAACCACCCCACCATGCAGCGGTTGGAACATTGAATTTTCAAATTATCTTCTCGGCCGTGTGGAATTTTGCTATTTCTGCCCAATCCAAGGATGCGAAATAGTTGTCAGCTCCTTTGAAGTTCGTAGCATTGTCACTATAAACTGTTGAGGGTCTTCCTCTTCTGGCTACGAATCTTCGAAATGCTTGCAGGAAACTATCTGTTGATAACGAAGATACCATTTCGAGATGAACAGCTCTATATATCGCGCAGGTGAAAATGCAAACCCAAACTTTCTCCTTATTTCGCTAGTATAGATGTCCAAACAAATCTAAACCAGTTACATCAAACACTGCGGCCTCTCTCACTCGATCTTTTGGTAAGGTAACTGGTTCCTCTTCACATTTCCAGCCATCATATTTGCGACATATCGTACATTTCGACAGTACAGATTTGATAGTTTTCCTCCCACCAAGTATCCAGAAATGTTCTCTTAATGTTGACAAGAGACTTTGCACGCCAACATGACATAGTTTGACATGGGTATTAAAAATCAAACGATGTACCACTGGGTGTTTCTTAGGTAACAGCGCAGGGTATCTGAATTCTTGAGAATCATCTCTTTCTATTATTCCTGTCTTGATCCTCAGAATTCCATCTTGATCCCGAAAAGGTATCAAAGAATAGATGTTCTCTTCAACGCCAAACAATGCATCTTGTTGAACACATTTGATCAGAAAAATCTCAGCTGTCTTCATTTCCTCAACGGATAAATCGGATTTTCTTCGATCAGAGGGATTCAAGCAGTTGAAAATTAATCTTTTGATCCACCCAATCATATTCACAATTTTCTGATATTTTGAGAAATATCTATAAATCCAAGAATAATTTTGGTTTTCAGTATAACCATGACGGGCCCTTCCACCATTTTGACTGAAGCAACTGTGTTGCTGAAGGTAGATCCGCTGGATTCACAACTCCAGGTACATGATACCAACTCTCAATTTTAGATAAACTTCTGATTTCTTGAATGCGATTCCAAGCAAATGGTTTCCATCTTTCTCTCAACTTTATCCATGAGTCTGTCCAGTAAAATACAGGAATGTCATTGTTGTGAAATTGTTGGATAGTGGAGGATGTCCTGCAATCCATGGCATACTGATTTCATATCTGCCATCATTATTCCTTGTGACTGTATCCAAAAATTTATTCATTATATCTATTTCATGGTTTTTTCACTTCTAAATTCCAAATATACGATATAGTGAAAGATTTGCTGAATAACGCAGTAATATTGTATGTTAGAGAGGTTGACCTCCTCCATTGCAAGATTTAATCTGATACCAGATGAACAACATGGATTTAGAAAATCCAAATCAACCACAACTAACAGCAACAACAGAAACATATATAGACATATAAAAAAAGATGTCCATTTGCAATATACTGTGACTTGAGCAAAGCGTTTGATTGTGTTCCACACAATCGATTATTAGAAAAGTTTTGGATATATGGGATCAGAGGAAATGCACATCAATGGTTTCGGTCATATCTTGACGGCAGAAAGCAATATGTACAGATATCTTACAGTGAGGTCGATGGTCAAAGCAGCAAACACTGCTCTGATTTGATATCGGTAAATGTAGGGGTACCACAGGGAATTGTCCTTGCCTTATTCTCTTTATACATATCAGATATTGTTAAATACCTGGATGAATACAAGTTAACACTTTACGCAGATGATTTGTCAATCCTGGTAGCAAAAGACTCCATAGAAAGTATCCAACAAAATTGTGATAATTTAATGAGAAGAATTATACTTTGGTTCTCAACAAATAAATTATATGTTAATTCTGATAAAACAAATTTTTCAATATTTCACTCTAGACAAAAAAGGATTGAAAACATAGAAATTAAAATGGGAGAAGTGACTCTGAAACAATGTGAAAACATAAAGTTTTTAGGAATAACTATGAATGATACACTAGATTGGGAAATTCATATCAGGAAAACAATGTCAAAACTAAATAGCAAAATATACCAAATGAAATGCCTAAAAAGAGTTCTAAACTTGTCCGTGTTGAGAAACTTTTATTATGCTGAAATTCAGTCACGACTCACATATGGTATCTTACCATAGGGTTCAGCATCAGTAGCTCAAAAATTATTTATACTACAAAAAAAAAATGCCTTAGAGCATTACTGAATAAAAGTCAGAGAGAATCATGTAGACCATTATTTGCTAAGCTGAGAATACTTCCTCTCTCTTGCCTATATATTCTAGAAATATCATGTTACATATTTAAAAATAAAAAGATCATTAGCACTCATGGTAATGACCACAGTTATTCAACGAGATTTAACCATCATCTAAAAACACCACGAAATAATTTGAATGTTACCCTGAAAGGGACCCATCTCCAATTGCGTGAGGGTTTACAATAAGCTCCCGGAGACAATTAAAACGGAAGTTACTTATTTCAAATTCAGAAAGCATCTCAAAACTTTTCTGTTATCAAAAATGTTTTACAATACCGAATAATTTTATGCCAGCTAGACAGATATTTTTATTTTATGATATTTGTATTTTTTTATAAAATTCACTATTTTAAATTGTCAATTTTAAATGTGTATTAACTATATGTAATATGTGATGTGTTTTATATCAATTTCATTGTGGTCTTTGGAAATCAATAAATTTTACTTACTTACTATCATCATGGAAGATGAGATCGAATGAGTATCAGGAACTGTTTTCGTTTTTCCCATAATTGTCCAACCCAATTTCGTCGTAATAGCTACTAGACCACATTTTAGGACATGTCGAGGTCCAGAAAGTAGTTTTCCCGCAACGTCAGCACCAATGAGCAGATCTATTGGCCCATTTTTCATATCATATATGTGAATTCCTAATTCTTCGAGTTCCTCACTCCAAGGACCATCATAAATGGAAACAACTTCACTGCAAATAATTGGTTGGTCCATTACTTCAAGACTACACGAATAGTTTTTGTCAAGACTCTCCAACATCACCCTATTGGTGTTGACCAAGACATGCGCACTTGGAGCAGAGGTATTGAAATCTTCTTTCTTTGTGGCTTCTGTAGATCAAAACTTGTGGAAGCTAGGGAAATTCTTTCCTCGCTTTCTACTTCATTCTTTAGGAATTTCATCAAGTGGTCTTTAGACTATTTTCAACAGAAAAGAGGGAACTTCTCTGCCAGACTCTCAAAATGTCTTCAGGCAAGCACGATTCAATCAGCGGATATAACATAGCAACACACGTTTTGGATGTAACACCTAATGTTTCTAGAGCTCGGAGTTGCGTTTCTATCTTGTCATAAAGAAAACTTAACTTTGGTTTGTTGTTCAAATTGCTCAGGACCAACTTCAGTAGCTCACGCACATATACTTCGACTAAAAGATCATTCCTGTCGAATCTGGATTTCAGACTTTCTATGGCCTTGGGATAGTTTTCTCTTGAAGGTGGATAGCTGTCCACAATCTGCCTTGCACGAGATTTCGGGATCGTCGCCTGAATGAGGTACTGAAATTTATCTTCATCAGCTAACAATTCGTCTTCATGTACGAGGATGTATTGATATCTAGTTAGCCTAGACCAGTTCCCTGCATAAACAAAATATTGCGTTACCATAGCAACGAACAATAACTTATTAGAGGTGTCAGTGTAAAGTTTGACGTCAACAAAGTAAACCAGAGTTACGCAATAAATAAAAAAAAATATGTCCTCCGAAATTGTGAAAATCGAAAATTTGGAGTATCGAGCCATCATGAAGTACCTGTATTTAAAAGGGTTGAGAGGTAAGCAGATTTACGAAGATATGCTTAATACCCTTGGTGATCAATGTCCTTCGTATGCGACCGTGAAAAATTGGACTGCAAGCTTCAAAAGAGGTAAATTTTCCATTGTAGATGATGACCGATCGGAAAGGCCAGTTTCTATGTCAGTCCCCGAAAATATCGATGCAGTTCAAGACATGATTTTAACAGACCGTCGAATTGGGCTAAAACGGATATCTGAAGCACTGAATATTTCATAAGAACGCGTTCATCATATAGTTCACGTCAATTTGGACATGAGAAAAATTGCTGCAAAATGGATCTCCAAATGTTTGAATGTTGACCAAAAGCGTGCAAGGGTAGTAGCATCGCGTTCGATCTGTGCTCGATTTGAAAACGATGTAGACTTCTTAAACCGAATTGTTACTATGGATGAGACTTGGGTACATTTTTACGTTCCAGAAACAAAGCAACAATCGATGGAATGGCGACTCTCCTGTTCTCCAAGACCTAAGAAGTTTCGTGTCCAAAAATCTGCTGGAAAAGTTCTTGCTTCAGTTTTTTGGGATTGCCATGGAGTAATCATGATTGATTTTTTCGATAAGGGTAGAACAATAACTGGAGATAACTATTCGACATTACTGACCACTCTACGGGAAAAAATTAAAGAGAAAAGACGCGGAAAGCTATCCAAAGGTGTTTTGTTTTTGCAGGACAACGCCCCTGCACACAAATCCCATGTTGCCATGCAAAAAATTCGTGATTTAGGGTTTGAATTACTAGAACACCCCCCTTATTCACCAGATTTGGCTCCGTCCGACTATCGTCTCTTTCCTCAACTGAAAAAAGTTTAAAAGGTCGTAAATTTTATTCCAACGAGAAGGTAATAAAAGCTGTGGAGGTCTGGTTTGCAGAGCAAGAAGAAACATTTTTTTTGAAATGTCTAGAGACGTTGCAGGTTCGCTGTAATAAATGTATCCAATTAAGAGGAGAAATTGTTGAGTAATAAAATATTTTGACATTGAAATTTTGTTTAGTTCTAGAGTAGGTTAAGAATTTTTCAATATATCCTCGTATACGTTTGAATTGGCTCCAGAACGGTAACCACTCTCGGATATCTTCTCCAATTTTCTTGAATTCAATTTGGGGCAATTTCATAGCACGATGAGACTGATCTGGATGACTGCAAACACTATGGCGATTAGTTGGTAGAGCTGAGTGTATTATTAACTCGCAACTTCAAATTGTTGAATTGCAAAACATACTGATCAGCTTTTTCCATTTCGGAGTCGATGTCGGTGTCCACAGAGTCAGAATCCAACAAAAGATCAACAAATTTCTTGTCCAGGTCTTTGATTATTTCTATTTTCTGCTCCAGTATCTGTAGATTACTTTCTAGTTCAAAGGTATCGGGAGTTGGTGACTGAATTGCTTTCATGGTAGAATCGTATATTCTCGTGAAAGATGTTCGATGAACGTCAAGTTTCTCCATACTATATTCTTCGATGTCCTGTCACGGTCGAAAAATATTGCGTATTAACACCTACCTGGTGTTAGAATACGTCGAAAAAGAGGGAATCGAATAAAGTAAGTTTATTTGTAAATACAGCAGATAGCAAAATCTAAATATTTGTATATGACAATTCTATCAAAAAACTGAAAAACATATTGAAGTCTTGGCAACATGATGACCAAAAACAGAACACGGAATACCATTATTAACAATAACTCTTCAATTCGCAACAATTGGAGCACTGAATATCCTCATGAGTTCAGGGAAACACATACTCAGTACATCCAAAAAGTTAATGTTTGGGCTGGCATATTGGGCAACCCTATTAGAGGTCCATATTTATTGAAAGAAAGAGTTCGATATTTGAGTAAGCTACAACAAGATTCAGGTGGCTGGAAATAACGTATTAAATATTAATTTTCAACAAGACGGAGCACCTCCTCATTATTTCCGGCCAGTAACCAACTTTTTAAATAAACATTTTCCGGAAAGATGGATCGGTAAGAGGGGTTCTATTAATGGCCAGCTCGCTCGCCTGATTTGACACCTTTGGATTTTTTCTTGTGGGGATATCTCAAGTGTACAGAACCGCCCAGGAACGATAAATGAATTGGAGGAACGCATAATACACGTATGCAGGAATTTTACAACAGAAAAGTTTGGAAATGTAAGAAGCGAATTTCAGAATCGTCTCTTCATGTGCCAGGAAGTTAATGGCGGACATTTCGAACATTTGCTTTGATTTTCTTTCTCAATTTCTCAGATATTTATGTAAAATTAACATTGTTGTTTATTCTGGATGATTTTCTTAATTTTTCTGAAATTCAATTGAACTTAAATTTCATTCGAAGATGGCACTTTTTTGCAATTTTTAGGAAAAAAACTTTCATTTAATGATACCAAAAAAAAATTGATAATATCACTGGAGCTCATTAATAGCCATCGAAAAGATTCTCATATGGCAGTGCTCTAACATTATGTACCACCATTTTGTTTTGGATGAATATTTTTGTTTGAAATTTTGTTGTCGTAATTATAAAGAATTAAAATACAATTCAAATGATGTATCACTTGACTCCCAGCCATTTCAAAGAAAAAAAATCAAAATGGCGGACCGGCGCCATTTTGAAAAATGGACAATTTTTTGTTGTCAATAAGTAGATTCTGAACTACTATTCAACCAAAAAAAAAATTCAAAACAGAATTCCAATCCGTTCAAAAGTTAACAGGTGTGGGGTTACTCTAAGAGAGTTCTTACATTATTTCGGGCCGCCATTTTGAAGGATAGACATTTTTTGTCAAAAAGTAGCTTAAGACCTACCATTTAAAAAAATTCAAAATAAAATTCAAAATAAAATCCAACCCATTCAAGAGTAAGCAGGGGGGTTACTTTATGGACATACTGTATATATTCTTCTGTGTATTATTTAGTTTTTATGATTTTCATTGTGTTTTTTATTGTCTATGTACCTATATACCATTTGGAATTTTATCTTATTCTGTTGTTTACTATCATGAATAAATAAATATGTTTTACTGACTTGCAGTATAAAGATGACCCATTATTTGAAGAATTTCTGGAAGTTCACGCACCAGGTGAAATTGAGAAACTCAACAAACTTGATCAGAAAGACACTGGAAAAAAAGACAAGGCTGTGGAAAACTCAGACGGAAATAATAATGATGATAACGAAGATGAAGATGAGGACAATGAAAATGAAACTGATAAATTGGCTAACAAACAGATTTCAGACATTGAGTATATGAAAAAATTGATGAAAGGAGACACAGAAAGGACACCTAGGCAGAAAATGGAGAAAAAAATCAAGGAAAAAATCAAACTTTTTACAGTTAAGGTGAAACATATAACTTTTTTTCGAAATAGACAATTGAATGTTAGGTTATTTTCTATTCATAGTTACGAGATCTACCATACAATACCACAAAGAAGGACATCAAGCATTTTTTTAAACCTGTCAAGTGTTACAGTATCAGATTACCAAGAGGCATTAAAGGGATAGCTTATGCTGGATTTAAAACTGAAAAATTGTTAGATCAAGCATTGATCAGAGACAGGAGCTTCATCAGTGAGTATGACCACAGAACACCTAATCTACAGTGATCTATGGTATGACCAATATAGACCGTCAGATAGTGACAGATTTAGGTGCCCCATTTTCGCATACAAGCCTCGAATAGGGTTGAAAAGTACATCGATGGCATGTAAATGAAAATGGTGCACAGTCAAATATTTCTGTTCTAGTAAACATTATACACTTAATTAGAATTCTCAACAAGTGAATGTTCTTGATGCTATGCATTAATGAGTTGTATTTTCAAGGATATTCTTATGGAAGATAATAAGGCAGTAAAACTCAAATGTTACAATGCATTGCAAATAAATTACAATACAATTCATCATTAAAAATAGAAATGAACTAAATATCATCCAGATGATGCGATTTCCTGATTTCTTGCTGAAAAGAGGATGTATGCTTCTGAATACACTCGAGAATCATTAAACTCAGTGCCTATGTATGGGTGTCTACAATGAGCTGTGTAGTGCCAGCAATAGGTAGTCCTTCTGTGATTGGATGATGCATACAGATTATATTGACAAGATGATAAAACACTTGCAGCGTATTTGCTCATATAAAACCCTCCTGAAGGGAAATCAATTTTGACATTCAATTTCACTATGCATTTTTCTGTCAGAGATAATCTCTTCAGTAGGATCACTAAAATATTGTTAAATTTTTGGATCGTTATTGATTTAGTTAACTTTTTCTTCTTATATTTCAGTTTTAGTAATTGGTTTTTTTTCTTGAAAATAAACAGGAAGAGCATCATCTGTGATAGAAGAACCAAGAAGCAGAAGTTCTGATCTTTTAACAGTTTTGAGGGCAACTGGATTGAATTTCTTCTTAATGGCAGATCTTGATTCCTTGAGGAAAAAAGTTCGCACTTCTTATAGTTCAATTCGAGTCCAACCTTCTTAGATTTTGAAATTATAGGTGAAGGGGACATCAAGAACTCAATAGTCATCCCCTCCGAATGAATCATCATCTAAATACCACCTATTGAATTCCATATTGATGTTCTTCAATAAATTGTTGATAAGACAGAAAAGAGCCTAAAAGAATTTGAAACATTCTATGTTTCAGTTTTCATAATTTGGGAGTCTATGAACGAAGTGGTCGAGGTGTTAGAGCGTTTGGCTTCCACCCAGACGGTCCGGGTTCGATCCCCGGTCGTGTGTCACTGAGCTGAAGTGGTTCGGATTCCACTTTTATTTAAACTGTAGGTCCCGGATCTCCCTTGCTCGCACAAGCTCTGCTTTTGAGGGGTTTTCTCCGAAAACCTGGGAGTTTCGTAAAAACAAAAAAAAAAAAAAATAATAAAATACAAATATTTACATGCTGAAGTTTTATCTTTGCACCACAGTCGCCACATTCTCCTTCATATGTGTTATTTTTTTTTGTGTTTTGGCATCGACTGCTATGGTCATTAGCCACGTGTTCTGGATAGGCCTTGTTACTAACTCCATGCGCCACCTCAGGAGCAGCACTGTTAATTGGAACGCAACAGTGAATCGTGCAGGAATCACCCCAGTTCAGCCACGAGATTTGAATAATTTAATTGATCAAATTAAATTAAAAATCCCATCCGCAACTGGGGCTCGAACTCCGGACCTTTCGACCCAAAGTCGGACGCTCTAACCACTGCGCCACGCCCTGACATGATGTGTTATTATTATATTGTATTCTGTTGTATGGAAATATTACTTCAAATCGCACAAGATTCCTCTTGAAATATGAAATAAGCTTCATATCACTGATTGGTGTTACTTTTAACTCCTAACATTTGAGCCAATGCTCACTGATGCTCATATGTTTATTTACTGGGTTTGTATTAAAATCCAATCCAATTTTCTTGCAAGACCACCTTGTATGTTTGAGTAAAAATTGATTATAATATTTTCATTTTTAGTATTATTACCTATAGGCCCTTTGTTCAATATAGTGTTTTCAATTCTTCTGAGTGTTGTGATGTCATTAGATGAAAATCAGGTCTGGCATTTTCTAAAAATCCTTATTTCGCTGGTGATAATGATTATATTTTTGAAGCGCTTGCATAAACCTCACATAGACTCTCGGTATTACATATTCACCCATCATATTCTACTCCTTGATTTTCTTGTATCTAAATTAATTTTTGTTTGTTTACGGTAGTTTTATTACTTTGACAAATTAATGCAGTAATTTACAATGTAGAGTTTGTGCTGTATTGTAACTGAAAACGTTAATAAATATAATTGATTGATTGACTCTTTTTTATGCATGTTTCTAGATGCGAATTTCGATAACAAAGGTATTTTCATCAGTAGTATTTCTAGAAATATGTATCAAGTGTATCTTCCAGCTTGACATCGTTTTCTAAAATTTTCTTTTTTGATTATTTGTAGAAGGTCAAAGAATAACAGTTCTCAAATATACTGATGAAAAAGCACAAGAGTCTGAAAAAATTAACCCTCTCAAGAATAAATGGATCAGTCAGGAAGAAAATCTTAAGAATGTAGAAGACATCTCAGAATCAGGAAGTATTTTCTTTAGAAACTTGGCATATTCAACAACTAAAGAAGAGATTGAAGAACTATTTTCAAAATATGGTAGGTTCTTTTATTATTTTTTTACTCGCTATCTATAATTACAAATTGCTAACACCTTATTCTTATATGATTCAAAGAAACATATTACTGATTTATTCAAATTAAACAGGTCCATTGACTGAGGTGAATTTACCCATAGACCCAAATACAAAATTGATAAAGGGTTTTGGCACCGTCACATTTTTAATGCCTGAGCATGCCGTGAAAGCATTTTCTGAACTGGATTGGACTATTTTACATGGAAGGTCCTTTCATTTATTACCTGCAAAAATCAAAGATACCACTGAAGAAGACCTATTGGAAGGTATGTTGAAATGTTTTTGAATACTTTCGTTAAATTTGCTTTCCTAATAAATACAAATAAATACTAAACAAGTCATTGATTTAATCATAACATCATTTTCAAAGACAAATGTAAAAAATCAGTTTTGTCTACTTTTATAATCAATTCTATACTTATTTTTATATTATCCTACACCACTATTAATCTTGAATTTATGTGATATGATCTTATAATAGCTATTTATGATACAAGTTCGTAAAGTAGGACTTTTTTGTATGAGCGTGAAGTTTGTTGAATGAGGCGCAGCCGAGTTCAACGACAGTTATTGTATTGCCAAATTGTAGCAATTGTATCATTAATTTTAATGTTATGAATTGTCGTATTATCAAATAAAGACTTCCGAGTTATATTTGACGCAAAATACTGTATTTTTCAAAAATGCAAAAATGCAAAAATTACTATATGCACAGGTGATTTTTTTACGCACTTGTGCGAAAAAGTATCACTTTACGCACTGTCAGCAGTGCTAAGACCTTAGTTTATGCACTGTCGTAGAAAAACTCATTTAATGTTACAATTTTATATTCTTTATTTGCAATTTCCTAATTACAAATTTTTATATTATCATACACTGCTATTAATATTATCTTTAATTCATGTGAAGTGATACAACTTTTTAAATAATTTTATAGCAACATTTGTATACAAAAACTTTTTTATCTAAAATTAATGTACTTTATTGGAACACCCAATAGGCCATTGACCGAGGTCCTTCAGCCTGTCAATGCATTACATGGTTGTTTATATAATTATTAGTTACAAACAATGTATTGAATATATACAAGGTGGGTCAGAATAAGACCGACAAACTCCGACTACAGGTTCCTCACCTCATTTCGAGGTGAAAAGTTCCTATCAAGGTATGTCCTGAAAAGCATCCCCTCTGAGATACAGGGTGAAAATTGTCAACTTTGAAGGTCAAAGTCTCATGATTATGATTGAGACTTAAACTGAAGAAATTGCATAAATGCCCCTACTGAAATATAGAGTTTTAATTTGATTTTATGGTTAAGACATTGACTGTGATTAGGACTACGATAATGAAAATGATGCATAAATTGGCCCTAAGTTGTTCTAGTAGGCTCAGGTAGCACATGGACATAAGCATTCTCAATTTGGTAACATAGAAACAATCTTCAAGCAAATTCAAATTGAAATCACTCATACAGAATTGAAGCAATTACGTCATGAAATATATCCTCAACTTTGTCCAAAACATTTAAAACATATAATCAGAACTGTATGGTTAGTGATTGTCCATTTTGATGGCCGAAATTCAACTTTCATAAATTTAGACCAATAATTTCCTTGCATCATAAATGACATGAATATTGTGAAGTTGATATAATTTTTAATGTACATGAAGATTTCACCAGTTGTGTGTCGGTTGGTAGAATCACAACGAATCGGGTTATGTCATTCTATCTTGATTTCAGAGTCGTCAATGTCTTAGCTGTCCTACATTCAATAACCATTATCATTTTAGGATTATAGTCAAACATGCTGCCTTAAATTTGATCTATATTCTTTCTTTTTTTAGTTTTTCTTTTATGAACTCCAACCTCATTCACTGTAGTGGGTTTTATTATTATCTAACGTATTTAATTCCTTTGGTTTCATCTCCACTCTTGCAGTCAAGCTAAATATGTGCATATAAATATTCAGTATTGAATAAATGCTGAACAATTAGTAATATGGTACATTTTCAGAGTCTTCAAATTACAAAAAGAAAAAATCCGCCAAACAAAAAGCACAAGCTGGATCAGCACACAATTGGAATTCACTATTTTTGAGTCACGATGCAGTAGCTGAGGTTATAGCCGACACATATGGAACTACCAAAGAATCAGTTGTTGGCCCTGATGGAAAAGGCAGTGCTGCTGTGAGATTAGCTTTGGGAGAAACTCAGATTGTTGCCCAGACTAGGAAATACTTGGAAGAGAGAGGAGTTATTTTGGACGCTCTTATTGACGTAAGATGATTGTCTTCTTGTACAAACATTTATTTAAAGTGCTTTCTGTTATAGAGAGGAGCAGATGGATCGGCTAATAGATCAAAAACAGTTATTCTAGTTAAAAATTTGCCTGCAAAAACTGAACCTAAAGTTATAAAAGAAATGTTCCAACAACATGGTGAAGTTGGAAGAGTGATTGTACTTCCCAGTGGAATTACAGGTTAGCAACAAAATATAATTACACCATTTGTTTATATGAAACTTATGTAAGTATTGAAATTGAACTTCAAGTAATATGTGCTGGTTTGAAACTCAAGCCATGATGATGGGTCCATTGAGGTATTTGGAACGGTACAGTGTGCGCCAAAAGTTTTTCTATTTGCGGCCCATTAGACATACGTCGATCATAAAAGTAAATTTGGTGTTCCGACTGTACGATTTCCCCACCATTTCAACCATCCAATATAGTGTCGGAGGCGCTAGGCAACACTGCTCTGTCGCTAGTGTCAGTAACTTGTATAGTCCCGACGATCAGATTGCTCAAAAGTGATTGAAAACTGATAAATTGTTAACGCAGTGGCTCAACCAATTTAGTTCACAAGGGACAGTTCATTAAAGAAAACCATTTGAAAAAAAGACGCATGCAGTCGCAGCGATGTTGGCTGCAAAAAAAAAGTTAAAAATGGTAAATAAGAAATTATGTGAAAAGAGCTCGGAAGGTAAGCGCATCGTAGAATTATCTGAGCTTGGCAAAAATTTGTTTTGTGATAAATGCAAGAGGATATTATAGTGAGCTTTACTTGGACTCAAAAGTAAAAGCTAATTATCAATATAATTACTCAAATTACCAAAAAACGTGGATGCTCTTGACCTATATTCTTATATTACTGATACTAAACGTTCAAGAGCTCAAGACAACTCATGTCAAGCACCCACGCTTTATTACATTTGAGTAATTATATTGAAAATTATATTTTACTTTTCATTTCATGTTGGAAGTAAAGCATGTTTTTTAAAGTATTATTTTATTCTTTTTAGTGCTATCTGTGCATTATTTCTAGGTATTTCGAGGACCCAAAAAAAACTTGTAATGTTATATGATCATCGTTCTTGATTTATGCAAAGGTGCAGAACTTCAGGAAAAAAAATCATTAATTTCGTCGCAAATAATGAAATCGGGCCAAACTAGAAAGAGAGGTAAAATATACTATGAAAACAAAAAAAGTAATCACAAATTTTCTTTGACCATTTTGTTCAAAAAATTTTTTGACGACAATATGGACAGGGAGGCTGCCTAATTCTAGACTTCTGCAACGCGTTGTTTCCATTGCTCTTGACGTGATCATTTCTATGAATCATTTTGATATATTAAAATTTTTATATGTGCATGTGTGAAAGTTGAATGTAACATAAAATATTCTATTACATTTTTCAGCAATCGTCGAATTCCTCGAATCATCCGAGGCAAAAAAAGCATTTACCAGGTTAGCTTATTCAAAATATGAAAATTCGCGTTTATATCTGGAGTGGGCCCCAGAACATGCCCTAAAGGAGACTTCGCAGGTATTGTCTAAAGGAAAAGTTGAAACTTCAGTTGGTGAGGAAGAAAGAAATAGTAGCCAATCTCAAGAGACAACAACAAATGAGGTAGAAGATGACGAAGAAGAACCTGAACCGGAAACAACTTTATTTGTTAAGAATCTGAATTTTAAAACGACGGATGAATCTCTGAAGAAGGTAGGCATAGGAAAATTTTGGATGATTACTTTATCAGAAATAAATCATTTATATTTCAGCATTTCGAGGGTTGTGGAAAAATCCATTATGCCAATGTTGCTGTGAAGAAAGATAAAAATGATCCAACAAACAAATTGTCAATGGGTTATGGATTTGTCAGATTCATGCTGAAAGCGCATGCCGATAAAGCATTGAAAACTTTGCAGCAAAGCGTCCTAGATGGCAAATCTTTGGAGTTGAAGAGATCAGACAGGACCATGAAGTAAGATTTCTCATTCAATTACGAATTATTATTTTAAAATTTATAACTGATAGAGATGAAATAAAAACTTCCTATTCCTCTCTATTTATCAGTTAAGATTAATTTACACGTATTAAATGACAACAACTATGGAAAACATAAAATTTAAATGTCTTTCCATTACAGAAATGATATACACACTACCAAGAAATCCAGTAAGAAAACAAAACAGACTGGCACAAAGATATTAGTTAGAAATGTACCTTTCCAAGCAAAAGTTGCAGAAATTCGAGAGCTCTTCAGGTGAGTTCGTGCTATATTTTCAAAGTTTCTGTGGTACTTGAAATAGCTATTTATGTATTTAGAGCGCAAAGTGATTGCCGCTCGACAAAGAGTTACCGCACGACGCGAAGCAAAGCGCGGTAATCTTTGGAGAGCGGCAATAACACTTTGTGCTCGAAATACACATGATTTTTTCTGCGAACGCATCTCTTAGACATAAAAACGATAGACACTTCATTCAACATTCATCAGCAATTCATCACAATGTATTCTATCATAACGTCAAAGCATTTTAAAGCATCATAAAGTACAGGATCACATTCGAAATATACAGAAATCGTAATGCAGAGAAACGCACCCCGTCATAATCGCATTAATTCTGAACGTAAAACTCTAGAACGTACGTTTTCACAACGTACATGTTCATAACGTACTTATATAGATAGCTTGATATTGTGATGCTTTGTTATGAAAAAGTACGTTATGAAGGTGTAAATTGTGATAGATTACGTTCTGAAACTTAACAATATGACGCTGTACATTTCTGTCTTGTACTATATGATCTATTGCGATTTCTACCCTTTGACGGTATGATGGAGTATTTTTCTGTGTATTACGATTTCTGTACTGTACATTATGATGCATTGAGTGTTCCCGATGGAAAACCCAGTTTAGTAGGAAGCATCTCTAACCATTACACCACCGCAGTTCCTTAGAGTGCTTTGAATAACTTATGTTCATTTTCCATCATACAAGAATAGGTTCGTTTTCAACAAAAGCTAGGGAGATCGAGCGTTTTCTCAATATTCTCGCTCTAGAGCGTAAAAGCTGTCACATTCCTCGGAAAACGTCAACTTTGCGTTGAGATCTGAACCAGGCTTCTATAACCTCTACGTTGGAAGACAATTTAGCACCTTTCAAACTTTTTCCAGTTAAGGTAAGATAATGGTCAAACGGAGCCAGATCTGGTGAATAAGGAGGGTGTTCGAGTAACACGAAACAGAAATAACGAATTGTTTGCATGACAACATGCGATTTTTGTGCAGAGGCATTGTCCTACAAAAACATAACACCTTTGGACAATTTTCCATGCCTTTTCTCCTTAATTTTTTAGATGGGTCAGTAACGTCGAATAGTAATTCCCAGTTATTGTTCTACTCTCATCCACATAATCAATCATGATTACTCCATGGCAATCCCAAAAAAACTGAGGCAACAACTTTTCCAGCGATTTTTTAGCACTAAACTTCTGAGGCCCCTTGGAGAACCAGAGTTTCTCCATGCCATTGATTACTGCTTTCTGGGTCGTAGAAATTTACTCAAGTTCCGTCCATAATAACAACTCGGCTTGAGAAATCTGCATCTTTTTAATTAATTAAAAGCTTTTATTTAACTTGCTCTGTGTGTGTGTGTGTGTGTGTATGTTTCGGTATAATTATGGCAACTTGTGTGAACTTTAGCCTGTAGTATGGCACCTTCCAGAATTGTGGCAACATACACGCGTTGCCACAATTTCTTTTCTCAATTGACGGGCCATATTATTCTTTTTCATCACTTTTTAGGGCCAAAAGAATGTAAGTCTTGATGGAGTATCCAGTATCTTCACTTGTTTTCGACCATTCATGAAAATGATGATGAAAATTATACTTTCTCACAAAAGTGGGTGAGTTGGCACAATTCAGGATGAAGTATATCGTTAACACTACCCCTTTTATGGCATCGTGGGCGTGGCAGTAATGTGGCGCCCTCTGCAAAAGAAATTGCGACGTTGCATATAATATATAATTTTAACGTAAATAAGAATTTTAAACAATTGGTATTAGGATGCCACAATAATCAGTCGTGTGTGCAAGATAAATAGGCGCCATACAATGTTCGAAATGTTGAAGGTAAATCTGTGCATGACAAGGAAAGTAAGTCTACTGACGATAGATCTTCCAGAAGGAAACTCTTTCTTTCATGTAATTTCTGAAAGGAAAAATGATGATTGATGAGTATTTTAATTTTTTTCATTTGAAAGCTACATTTTCAATTCACAGTGAGTTTCAAAAAGTATGCACCATATGAGAAACTTTTTTATTATCCATTTATCAGAAAATTTTAACCTTCGTAAAAACTGGTGCATGGCAAAAAACTTGTAGTTGAGTTATGAAAATTCAAAATTTTCATACAGTGCACAGGGGAGTACAAACAATAGCAATTTTGATCAAGAGTGAACTACCCTCACTTTTTATATTATTAAAAAAGTATATAGAAAAATATTGTTCAGAATTGGAAAAAGTATTCAAAGGAAAATGGCTTTCGGTTAAATTTTGACTTCCTCAGCAAAAGTGTCCATGGGCACTAAAAAATCTGCCTACTAGTTTTCAAAATACAGGGTGTCAAATATGAAAAGTGAAGCTTTCTGCTCAGAATTTTTAACAATTTCGAGAATTGACCAAACGCTTATTCATTCTGGGAAAACCGTGCCTCAATGATGGTACAATGTCACCTTGATCTCGTTTCCAGTACACTTTTTCGTTCTGGGGTGAACAAAGAAAAATCCAATTTGATTAATTTTAAACCGACCAGTGATGAGGATCAGAGATTCAATTTAACCTGAATGAACTGCCTCAATCTCTGTCGAAGTTAACTGACATAATTTTTTGTATACAGGATGGTTGGAAAATAGGGGTACGTCAACCCCCCGTTTTTTAGTTTGAAAAGAGGGGAGCGTGTCATAGTTATATATAGCAAACATTCTTCAATGTTGAGAAGGTCTTATACTCATTTCATGTATTCAGGGTTAGTAACAAAAATGGTCCAAGTTTCTTAGAAAAATGCTGTTTTTTTTTAATGAATACCCTGTATTTCGAAAATGAATTGGTTAATTTTCAATTATTTTTGATATAATGTACGGTTTGAGGAGACTATAAGATATTGTCATCAATATCAGCATAGGTCTCCGTACTCGTTTGTCGGCTATATACTGTGTGGATTTTATTGATACCCCATATACTCCATCGGAGACCAAACTGGGCTATTTTCGGGAAATTCTTCTTGTTCGGAGCAGATTTGTGCGGTACCTATTCCAATCATGCAAGACCTTATATACATGGTGAATTGAATGTTTTCCATTTGAAAGCCCTGTTTCCGAAGAAACTAGAGAAATTTGAAATGTATCAGAAGCAGTAACCCTCAAAAAGTTGAGACTAATTGTTCATTATTTGAAAGCTGATTCAATTCACTGGAATGATGAATACCTGCCCGTCGGGGAATATTCCTCGTCGGGGAATATTCCCCGTCGGGGAATTGCCCGTCAGTGAATTGTTTTCGGGGAATTGCCCTAGACCCATTTTCCATGAGAAATAGTACCTTTTGAATCACAGCCACCTAAGTAACAAAATATTTTTTTCTTTTTATTGTAATAGCCTCATAAATAGTACTAGTTTTTCATTATACACCTTGAGCGGCTCCCTCATATTTCTATACTAATAAGATAATACAAAATTTGAACCAATTAGTTATTTGTTTGTTGAAAATGTTTTTTTTTTGGTGCAAATTTTACATTTCTCCCCCTATGTTTGTCCATAATATTTATCAGTATGATTGTTTAGGAGAAAATTATCGAATAAATCAATTAGTTGATGCTCAATAATTAATTAATGCATATCTGCGAAATTACGATCACTTTAATCATAAAAATGGAAAACATTATTTTATTGTGTAGGTGGCTGTAATTCCAAATTTTAATATTGTTTTCAATTTTAAACAAATTTTCCTAATAGATTTTTTTGATAATATAAAAAATTAGGGTAGTTTACTCTAGATCAAAATTCCTATATTTTGTGCTCCCCTGTATACTGTTTGAAAATTTGAAATTTTAATGAATCAAATATTAGTTTTTTGCATCCACCAATTGAAATGATAAAAAAATTCTGACAAATCCATAAAAAAAAGTTTCCCATATGGTGCGAACTATTTGAAACTCACTGTATTATAGAATTTTGTGAGCAAAGCTATAGAATGAAATCTTCCTTGAAAGCAAATCTACGACGTTTTAGGCATCAAGCCATCTTCAAAAAATATTTTATTCGAAATATCATAATATCAGATACCATTCACTCACCACCTTTGAAGATGTTATTTTAATTGAGATGTCCTTTTTTGCGTTCGTTCTCCTGTACATGTCAAACATATCTCTCCTGCATGATGATGACTTGTTGCCAAAATGTTAGAGATTTGGTTGCAATAGAGATTATGTACCATCATAGCATAGCTTGTATTATGTTTTAAATTTCGGTGTTTTATTCTGATTTTCCATCCTGAGTCCTCACTGGAATTCTTGAAGATAATTAATCAAATCTATGCGGAGAGTACTTGTTATAATTAGTTATAGTAGATTGGTTAAATAATTTGAAATAATATAAAAAATTATGTAGTAATGAAATCCGCAGAAATGACGAAGCTTTCAACGAACATTGGCCATATTCGAGAAATAAATGAATTTTAAACATTCTTGAAAATTAATTCGAAATATACATCGTCCATAGCCACAAACCTTTAAAATAAACAGCGTTCGAGATATGGAGCTTTGGAAATGGATTTTCGAATTTGATGCGGTATCTGCTCATCAATGGACCTCTCATTTCTGGATGGGATACAATGATTCAAATGTTTTGTGTCCAGAACCATATGCTTCGAAATAACCTTACAATAATATTCATTCTCGATAAACGACAGATTCAGAGTATATTTCTGAGAGAGGCTGAAATAACTAAGTCCGAGTTTACCAGATGTCCAATAATATCGAATATGTTCTCCAAAATGGAAGGAAGGAAGGGAACGGAAAAATCGTAATCATATATTTTCAGATATAACAATTATGATCACTATTGATCACATAATATCGAATGTGTTCCAATATTTTCATGAGAGTCAGGGAGCTTTAAGGGAAAAAACCACAAAACAAGATTAAAATATGATTCAATTTTCGTAAGGGGAAGAAGTTGTTGTCTATTTTCAATTTTTCGCTCAGTCGAAAAAGATTGAAGATACGAACAATCGATTCGTCGTGACTGTAGAGAATTGGTTTCTCTCCAATTTATGCAATGAGTCTCCGAAACAATTCACCCAATATTATTATTTGAGACAACTTCATCAACTTCTGCATTTTTTGGAATTCGAGGGTAATTATCGAAAGTGCCATTAATGGTTTGCTTCCAACACCCGAACCACACCATTTTGGTGAGAAAGTAGTATCAGCTATCAACGATACAGACATTTTCACGGATTCGTTTGGCTGTGAGATGCTATCATCCAAAACGAGTCATTTGAGGAGAATATTTTTGCACCCATTGTCAGATTATGTGAAAACAAAAGTCACATATACGTAAATAGTGATAATAATAATAATTGCTATATCAAAGAATATATGATTTTCTCGTTACCTTCCTTTACCTTCCTCATTGTTAACATTATTGGAAATCTGGTATATTCAGAATCAGCTATTTCGATCTCTCTTCAAAATATACTTAAAATGTGACGTTTTTCGAAAATTGAAATTATTGTAGTTGTTCCATAGCATGAATAGATGTATAAGAAATCTTTGAATAAGAAATTCATTCCATGGTCAGTGTAGAACAGAACGCCGAACATCCAAATTCCTTCCCAACCAGAAATGGGGGCTCCTCGATTGATGAGAAAATATCGCACGGAAAAATCTACTTTCAAAGTTCCATATCTCGAAAACTGTCCATTTTTGAGCATCTGTCGTGGACACTTTTCATCAGCACGCCGAGGACAAAAATTCAGCCATATTCTCGGAAATCCATTTCTCATAAGAAATGTGCGGGGTCCTTTCTAGTAATAATTGAAATGAATGTAAAATTTTGTAAAGTATTGGTTGAAAAATCAGACGATGGCGAAATTTTGGATTTGAATTACTTGAATACTTAAAAAGTTGTTATAGAATTATCATCAGATTTACAAAGTTCGTTTTACGATAATGTGCTTGATCAGATTTTCAAATAGTTAGGTTATTTTCAAGAACATGACTCGGGGAAAGCTTTGGATGAGGTTATCTCAATGAAGATAAACATTACAAATCTAAGATGGGGTTTGTCTTTCATTAGATTACCAGAGAAAACTGAAAAAAACAGATCATTAAGAAGACTGACTCAGTGTGTCTCAATTGGAGCGTGGTGCGCTCTCAATCCTACAAAATCACATGAATATCCCAATTTACCACTGTCCTACCAACAGATGAACCAAGGATTTGGAACACCTATTTTCCATGTGAAATGTCTTTTGGCAAAATTTTCTGAAATTTCGATATGTTTTAGATATGACATTATTATACAGTGAGGTTCTAAAGTAACGGATAAATTCATTTTCTACTTTATTATCAATTTTCAAGGAAAACCCTGAAACACGTCGATTTAAGTTTTTGAAAAGACACTCTGTGACATTAAGAAAAATCACCCCTCCTTAACTCCCCTCAAAGTGGCAGCCACCCCTTAAATATTTTTAAATTAAATTTTGATTCTGGTAATACTTCATTTGGAAGGGCCAATTGTCTATACAGCCAAGTCTATTTTTTTTAATTTCGTTCATGCGTTCAAAAAAATATTTTCAAAATGTTGAAAAGTATAATAATAATATAAGTTTATTTACCAAATATGAGTCACATACATGAGTATTGATACCTAGCAAAAGTAAATGAACGGAGAAAAAAGTCACTAAAATTTTAACCTGTGCGCGACATAATAAACAAATAAATATAAGATATGAGTTATAAATAAGTATCAAGTATACTATCAAATTCGCTGTATATTCAATGAACCGTAATTTTTTTTACATAATTTTTTTCAGTTTACTGGAACGTATGATGAACACAAAAGTTGGTGAAATAACCAAAAAAAAAAAATTGAGGTGCAGTGAATATACAGCGAATTTAAAAGTATACGTGATACTTAATTCTAAACATTTTGAAAATTATTCATTTTATGACGCTTCAACGAAATTTAAAAAAATAGACATAGCTGTAGAGACAATTGAATACCCTTCGAAATGAGGAATCACTTGACCCACATTCTCATTTAAAAAAATTGGGGGGGTGTCTGTCACTTTTTGGGGGATGGAAAAGGGGCAATTCTTTTATATAGAATGTCTTTTCAAAAATGTAAAATTCATGTGTTTTAGGGTTTTTCTTGAAAATGGATAATAACGTAGAAAACGAATTAATCCGTTACTTTAGGACCACACTGTATAATTCAATTTATAGATGGATCCTATATGACCAGCTTTCGAACTACCAGGTGTCAAAAATGCAATTCCAGCTGTTTAGGGCATTTGATCTGACTCGTGTGCTCTAAATAGAAATTGGTCTTTCTCAGGAATGTAAAAAAAAACAAAACAATGCCTGTGTTATTGCTCATGAATTCAAAAAAAAACAATAATGTAGTGTCCTTAAAAAATTTGGCATTTGGAAGAACAGGGTCATGATGCAATCGTCACTGGTTGGATTATGACACTGAATATGGTCTGTTTCAATAAGTTCGTGTATAATGAATGAACAATAGGGTGTTGTATTATGTAATAATTACTTATTTACTGGATAAATTCATCATTATTATATTATATTATATTCATAGCGTTTTGATTACGAAGTGTTTTCAAAAATAGCGGAATATTTTTCATACTAATAAGATGAACGTGCAGGAATTATTGGACCTAATTCACACTAGGTAATCCAAGGCAGCTGGGACTGTTTTGTCATCAGAAACTAGTTTATATCAATAATTAATGAAATTTTGCATATCTCAAGATAACGAATTCTTGATAACTAGGAATTTGATATGG
Source organism: Chrysolina oricalcia (assembly GCA_944452925.2). NCBI lineage: Eukaryota > Metazoa > Arthropoda > Insecta > Coleoptera > Chrysomelidae > Chrysolina > Chrysolina oricalcia. The sequence goes on from OX101824.2 coordinate 32,458,854, forward strand.
GTAGAAATGAAAAGTGATGAATAGTGAAGAGAGAAAACAGTGAATGATACGAATATGAGTTTTTATTGACATGGCGCAAACAAAAAGGTATTCATACTAGTAAAAAAGTATCACTTTACTCACTTGATACCTATAAAACTGTTTTATTCAAATGGAGTTCATTCACTACAACTTGGTAAGTAAAAAATTATTCCCGAAGTGGAGCACAAACATCAAATCGATGCATAATAACCTAAAGAGCAAAAATCGAATTTTTGACACTCTAAAACTGATCTTATATGCATAAGATCGATTCATAACTATTCAATAAGAATGAAAAGATTTACAACATATAAAAATTTCAGAGAAATTGGATGAAAAACATTTTACATAGAACATGTGGAAGGTCCTTTGAAAAATTTGAAAAAAGCGAGTAATATTTCTGTGTACGTTTACGCATTGGAACTGGAAGTATTCGAATAATAGCTATTTATGATACAAGTTCGTAAAGTAGGACGTTTTCGTATGAGCGTGGAGTTTGTTGAATGAGGCGCAGCCAAGTTCAACAATTACGCGAGTACAAAAAAGCCCTTTACGAAAGTGTTTCATACAAAGTTTTTTCTTCGACAGTTATATTGCCAAATTGAGGCAATTATATCATTAATTTGAATGTTTAATGATATGAATTGTCATCGTATTATCAAATAATGCATAAATGTATGAACAGTGTGTAAAAAATTACTTTACGCACAGTTGATGATTTTACGCACAGGTGATTTTTTACGCACTTGTGCGAAAAAGTATTACTTTACGCTCCGTCCGCAGTGCGTGAAAGCTTAGTTCACGCACTGACGTAGAAAAAAGTTATTTTCTGTAGTGATGAAAGCACCATAAACTAATAATAAACAGAAACGTCATGTTAATAAATATTTTCCAAAATTAAATTATTCTGAATCACATGTTTATGATTATGAGTGTGATATCAGATATATTCATTGTCTCGATTCGATTATTTTCAACACAAGTAAATAACCATAGGGTTACTTTTTTGTGATTGATCTGTCAATTATCTCAATTGTGAACAGACATTGTAGGATCATGAGTAACGTTGCTCCCAACTGATACAATGCAAAATTTCATTACTCAAATGTGACCATACAGAATACACAAATCTCACTCAAAAATAAACGACTCCATTCATCACTTATGCGAACTTTGGATGTCAATTGGAAAATGTTAAAGGAATAGTGTCATTGAAAGTACCAAAACCATGTGGCGTATAGTGATGATATGTCGAGGTTAGCTGTGATCGTTTAATCATTAATTAATACAATCGTACCGATTGAGGAACCAAATTCATGCAGGGTTACTATTTATTATACTGGTGAAAAATCTTTTTTCACCAATGACATCGTTCTTGACCATAACCATTTTATCGCACAATTTCGGGGTCATTTGCACCAAGCATACAAACTCATTTTTTGAAAATCGTTCGTAGTGCCTGCCCATCGTGTTCCATAATCTTACAGGTTATGACAGTCATTTCAGGATTTTACAATGAAGTAACATATAAAATTTAGGTCCTGGCTTTGTATGACACCTCATTATATGTGCTGCACTCCATACATGTGAACAGTATTCCAGGACAGGTCGGATCTGTGAATAACTCGTCGTATGACATAATCTCATGTGCTATACATGGCCTTGGTGAATCATCTCGCTTTTTCTATGTTTTGAATTTAAATGTTTTACCCTGATTCTCCTTCCTGAATCCTCACTGAAATTCATGAAGAATATTAAAGTGATTCAAATGAATGCAGAATTCATGTTTTTTGAAAATATGACAATTTTCATTCAAATTATATGAAATGATTTCTTCACTAGAAATGAGATGCCACTAATATAGCTCCCAGTCACACTGTGCAAGATAGGGTGAGATCTGGCAACACCGCAGGCCACACACTCTCGGTGAGGTAATATTTATGGCAACTCACACTTATTTTTTGTGCAGAAATATTTATGGCCTCGGATGCCAGAAACTCTCTTCTGGCCATAACTCCGGTAATAGTGTGTGTTAGTGCAAGATTTTTATAGCTATATACCTCCTATGTATATCACTGTATATATACATCGATATTAGAATTATGCCACAATTGGGGATATTGCATGCGTTGCCATAATTATTGCGGGACGTGTAATGGTGTGGGTGTGATGGTGTGTGTGAGTGTGTGATAGCGTGGGCATTTGTAGCCATGCGAGGACTTTCGTCCGTACCAGATAGGTCTTGCGAGGACAATTTAGCATGCGAGGACACACACCCTGTCCTCGCAACAGTTTGACTTCATTTTGGTATTCTACGCATCATTCCGACCTCGGATGTACCTATAAATCAAAAAAAGACGATGTCCTCTGAAGACCATATTACTACGGACGCTTAGTTCACCAAACACACCGCTAGGCGTGCAACGATCGATTGATGAACACACTCCTGCCCAATTTCTACATATCATCCGAGGACACACAAATTCAAAAATTTACACAAATAAAAGTGAGATATCTGCCTTTGCGAGGACCCGATTTGTGTGTCGATACGAGGACCTATTCGGCATTTGTGTGTCGATACGAGGACCTCAGCGGCATTTGTGTGTAGATACGAGGACTCCGAATCCTTTGCGAGGACTTGATTTTGTGTGTCGATACGAGGACCTCTTCGGCATTTGTGTGTCGATACGAGGACCTCTTCGGCATTTGTGTGTAGATACGAGGACTCCGAAGCCTTTGCGAGGACTCGATTTTGTGTGTCGATACGAGGACCTCTTCGGCATTTGTGTGTCGATACGAGGACCTCTTCGGCATTTGTGTGTAGATACGAGGACTCCGAATCTATAAAAAAGCAAGTGGAATATTTTAAATGACATTACATTTTGTATTGAATACCTAATTTGTGTGACGATACGAGGACATCATTTGAATTTGTGTGAGGATGCGAAGACCTCAAATGAAATGAATTATATTTATTTTTCAGAAGTTCGTCAAATTGTGTGTTGGAGTGAAGACATCATTTATGTCGCGTTGCGAGGACTTTTGTGTAGGGTGGGAGTTGGGATACATATTCCATTATATTCACGGCTTTTCCTTTTTCGTATTTCGCAGTACTAAGATTTTTTTTTATGTCTACTAGAAATTGCTGAAGACTGAATGGTTAATATTTCAGAGGAGCAGAGTCTATAACAATCCCTCTATAATTTTTTCTCTTGAGGTTCAGACGTAACGAAACATCCTGTTATGTTCAGGTAACATCTCATGACATGAAGGAGAAAAGATACGAATATGTATGAATTTGAAGGTTTCAAGCATCAGATAAAAACAGCAAACTTTGCTCGACCAAGAACTCCAATGCTTGGCTCTTCTCGAGAAAAAGGACCTGTGAGAGAGAAAGAGAGAGAAGTTTGAAAGTTTCGAGGCTAACGACAAAAGGGCGTAGAGACTGTACTCGTCGGGTCAAACGTAACGGAACTGTTGAATGCGGAAGAATTGATAATATTACTTTAGATCTACAGCTATGAGAATATTTGTAGAAAAGGGATTCATTACCGACTTTTTTTTGGAATTTCAGAAAAGAGATGGAGTTCATCATAGTTAGAAAGCCGTGGGTCTAAAATCGCAATGATAATCTATACGTCTTCCGTTTGGTGAGATGACTTTTCAACGATTTCTATATGTCTTCTGTTATGATAATTTTGTTTAGAAAGTGACTAGTAATCATCTGATGAAACGTCATTTTGAAAATTTTGGGCCCAAAATCAATCATCGCACAAATCAGACATCTTCTCTATGCTTGATTTTGTGTTTCTGCACTTTGTTTTGGTTTAACATTTGAAGTTTTTTTAGTGGGGCCCGGCCTCAGGGTTGACTGATTAAACAAATTGTAACACTTGCGGTAGCGACAAGATTAAAAAAATAAAACTGCATTTGATATCAATCTTAGGCTTCCACTTCAACAGTTACTGCAACTTGTATATGAGGCTGCGATTCACCTTGTCTTCAAATACCATTTCCATATTTTGAGTTTTGCACCAAAGAAGCTGTTGGATTATATTCAGAGGAAGGCAAATCTCATTAGAAAAACTGCGCTTACAAACTCGCTCAGTTCTCTCCAATACTGAAAATAATTCATTCATCTCTTTTATGTTGGATCAATTGCCAAATGTGCTTCTCACAAACTAAGTTTTCATTTCGTGCTAAGGAATACTTCACATTATGTCAGTTACTAATGCTCTCCAAGGTACATTCAGAAACAAGAACTTCTTGTTGATGATACTTTCCTCATAGTTAGAGAGTTTGACGTGAAAATTCATCCCTCGAAAACCCCAAATTCAAAATATTTTTGAAATCGGACAGTGGTCACTACAGTACGAAGGGAAAATGCCTATCGAATTTTTTGACGATTTCCACATGTCTTATTCCGTTATGATAATTTTGTTAACAAAGTGACTAGTAATAATCTTACAAAGTGGAAGTCGAATTGGTTGAAGCGCACTACTCGAAACCTATTTTTGACTATTCGCAAAAATTCGTCGTGATATGCTTAATGTTGTGTTCGTTTACTTTGTTATGGTCTTCACATTGGGAAAATCTGAATGGTAAAAATTATTTAGCTATAACTCATTCTCTCACATTCAATAAATTAGGTACAGCACTTTTCTTGGTTACAAATTACTGATTGATTATTAAAAGGGTAGATATCTCCTAAGATTTTTGTTCGAAAATATGAATAGAATATTCATAAAATCTGTTGTGGAATCATCTCCGGCTGAAAGACAAGCTTTAGTCGCTATTTTACATCGTTCAAGATAACCTCTTGGGAGGTATTCATAATGAAAAGGGGAACATTCTCCATGAAAACTGAAAAAATGAAAAAATTGCATTTTTTCAAGTTTTATGGAGAATGTTCCCCTTCTCCTAAGATGTTTTTTGTTGTTGATATAGCTTACGAATCATTTGAATTGCTAAAGAAAGTTATGAAAGTATAGAAAAATGTTATATTTATTGATATATAACAAGTATTTATGAAAGAAAAAAGTATTTTTTCAACTTTATTTATTATCTTCCTTCTCTGTCTAATCACACCAGTTAATTTGAGAAGAGAAGTTCGGCTCTAGAAACATTTGTTCTCGAAAATATTTATCTTCCTCTGCAAAAATAACATGTTTATCTATTTTTCAAGCAGTATTGAGAAACCATAATTTTTTTACAGGAGATATTCACACTTTTAATAATCGAATAAGTGTAGTAATAGTTATTTACCTAACAAGTGCGGAAAGTAGTACTTTTCCGCACGCGACGGCAGTTGCACGAACGACGCGGAGCGGAGTTCGGGCAAGCCGTTAAGGGCGGAAAAGACATTTTCCGTAAGAGTTAGGTACAATATTTTTCCTACGAGTGTTTTTATCCATCTTATTTATGAAAAAGAAGGTTTTTAATACACAAGATCTTATAATAATGCTACAGAACGAATCATGAGACAGAATACTTACATAGATCATTTAGTTAGTCCTAAATATCCTCATTTTCAATAATATCGTGCGGAAAAGTAAAAATCGTACGGAAAAGTAAAAATCGAGCGGAAAAGTACAAGTTTGAAAACGAAAAATCGTGTGGAAAAGTTACTTTTCAGCACGCTCGTAGGAAAATGATCAAATGATTTTCATGGAGAATGTTTCACTTTTCAAGTGGGAGAATGAATTATACCAAAATCATTTTTGATAATTTGTGCGTAAAAATTGTTTATTACTTTAGTTATTAATTTTCTCTTAAGATTTTTTTTATAACTTCATTCATTCACCCATTTGGTGGCATTATGAATGAATCTCAAAGTTCTTATGTGCCCTTACTCGCTCAAATAAATCATTTGAGCCGACGGGGACAACCAGCCTTTATATAGGGGTTGAAATATATTCCTGTTATTAGTAACTACCAGTTGGGGTGAGTTTATCGAAGTTTTCATACTGAATTATCGTTGACAAAAAATTTTAAACAAAAAAGATAACCATGAATACAAAGATTAACTAGAGGAAATTCAAAAGGGTGGGAAGGGGTGAAACGTTGGCCAGGTTTTCTGGCCCCTGAAAAAGTTCCAAGCAAAATTTGGAAGCCTAAGATTGAACCCAAGTGCAGTTTTTGATTTTTCGACTCAGTCGCTTCCGCGAGTTACGAACCTAAAAGTTTTCCTTTTGGATTTTCTCAATGTGAAGACCATAACAAAGTGAAGGAACACAAAATCAAGCATATCGGAGATAACCAATTTTTGCGACTTTTCAAAAATAGGTTTTGAGTTGTGCGCCTAGACTAAATCGTCTTCCACTTTGTGAGATGATTACTAGTCACTTTCTTGACAAAATTATCATAATGGAAGACATGTAGAAATCGTCGAAAAATTCGATACACTTTTCCTTCGTACTGTAGTGGCCACTGTCAGATTTCAAAAATATTTTGAATTTGGTGTTTTTGAGGGATGTATTTTCACCTCAAGCTCTCTAACTATGAGAAAAGTATCATCAACAAGAAACAGTTCTTGTTTTTGAATGTATCTTGGAGAGCAACTGACAGAATGTGAAGTATTCCTTGGCACGAAATAAAAACTTAGTTTGTGAGAAGCACATTTGTCAATTGATCCAACATAAGAGAGTTTAATCAATTTTTTTCAGTATTGTCACAGCCAACTTGATCTCTCGAGCCGTGGTGAGAAAATCGGCAACACCGCATGGAAATGAATTTGATGTCCTACTGATTAATTCTTTAATGTGAATTTCTCGGCTTAATCGGAAAACTAGGAAAAACGTAGGAGAATTAATTTTTAGAGAAAAGAACGACAATTAATGTGGTTATATAATTTTTTTCATCACAAACTGGAATCGCAATATATTCAATTTCTTAGCTACGGGAATTCTGTCAAGTTTGGTTTTTCCATGCCCTAAAATTCACATTTGATGATCCCTGATTTTTTTCAGATTCTTCATTTGAAATCTGACTGATGAAAATAATATGTTATTGAAAAGTATATTATACAGAATGTACCAAACTCAGGTTTGAAATCTGAAAAAAATCAGAGATCATCTATGCACTTATCAGAAAAAAAAATTCAAAAAAATCTCCCGAAATGTGAATTTTAGGGCATGGAAAAACCAAACTTGACAAATTTCCCATATCTGAGAAATTGAATATTTTGCGATTCCAGTTTGTGATAAAAAAATTATATAACCATAATAATTGTCGTTCTTTTCTCTAAATATTAATTCTCCTACGTTTTTTCCTAGTTTTCCGAATAAACCAAGATTTTCACATTAAAGAATTATTGAGTAGGACGTCAAATTTATTTCCATGCGGTGTTGCCAATTTTCTCACCACGGCTCGGGAGATTAGGTCGGCTCGGCTGTGCGGCTGGATAGAAGTGAGCGAATTTGTATGCGCAGTTTCTAATGAGAAGATTTGCATTCCTCTGAATATAATCCAACAGCTTCTTTGGTGCAAAACTCAAAATATGGAAATAGTATTTGAATACTAGGTGAATCACAGCCTCATATACTTATAACGACACCCCCCAACGAACAAGGTTCAGTCAATGAATTTTCAATGAAAACTAGAGGAAATTAAAAAAATCGACTATCTGAATGAAAATGCGAATTTTCACTTTCAGATTTTTTCTTTTCAGTTAGTCTTTTCACAATATCTATCAGATGTAGTTCAATGTCCAGCGTGGCTTTAGCTGGGGAAGTAGTTGTTTTCTGTTAGATATTTGCCCCACGCATTCTACTTGGCAAAACATTTGGAGACAAGGGTACTTCGACGTTGTCGATTTTATTCATTTCAATAAATTGATACTCTCCGGCAAATTTTCGAACTTTGTTCGAATTCTCTCTGTTTATAGTATTCACTCTCCTAACTCGCTGCACTCTAATATCGCGCTCAAATAGTGGGTACTTTTATATGCAAAATTTGCCTCCAATAAAAAATGATATATAAACCGAGTTAGTGCTTGAACATCTTTTTGTGGAATACAAGCATTTATTGGCAGAATGCCAGAAGAAACCTCACCCACCGAAAAACTCATGAAGAGATAGGTCTAACAGCATAAACTTCACACATTTTGGGAGTCACGCCATATAATTGTGGTTTAGTGAAAAGCCCTGTTTGCTTAATGCAATCAAAGGCTTACTGTAAAAGATATACTATGTCGATATTCATAAGAAATGACTAAGGTCCGTTTTCATTGTCCCTTATGGTTGTAGATGGGAAATCGGCTATTTTTTCCTTGTTATAACTATTACCATAACCATTTCTCCACAAAGATATGAAGTATAATTTTACGTTAGGCGAATAACCAGACGATTATACAACTCATTATTGAAGTGGCCAATTAATAGCGACTGCGAATTTTTCCTAGTTTTCAGTAGTAATACTATAAGTACTTCAAAATAATCAGGTTATACATCGATAACTTGTTGCATAATTTTAAAATGTCATTTTAACAGTTTAAATGTTTAAATAATCCGACCGCGAAGCGGGAGGATTATTCTGTCAAACTGACACGATTTGTAATTATGCAGGAAGTTTGAGATGTATAACCGTATTTATTTTGAACTACGCATTGTATTTGATACGATTATTTTTTGAGTAAATTAAGTAAATATATAAACAATTTATTAATTCAAATACAAATTGGTGCAATGAAAGTTACAATTATTATATACTACGTATTTTTTAACTGAGTTATTTTCGGCGCAGGAAACGTGGCCACTGCTCATTGAAGTGCTGGAAATACTGGAGGTGTTATTACTTGAACCTGCAGCGTTTTAAAAATTGGATCTCATCTTATTTATTATGTTTTGGTGATGTTGTTCATCTATCTGTAGGTAGGGTTTGATAGAATTGCTATTACCATGTCCTGTTATTTTAATAAGTTCTTGTTCCGATACACCTGTTTTTGCCAATTGTGAAACAGCAGTAGCTCGGTGAGAATGATTTGAAAATATTTTGTTTGTCATATTCAAATTTGCCAATTCTGCCGACTTTTTGGTCCATTTACTAATTTCATGCACTCCAATTGGCATATTTTTGTACCAGCCAAGGGTTTCTTCTTTTCTCCAGTTGGGATTTACTGTCAGAAATAACCTATCTGTTTTAATATTGATGTTTTCGCTTCTTTTCATCATAAGCTTATCTAGAAGTCTCACTGGACAACGACTTACTTCATTATGGTTAGGTAGAAGCCATTTATTATTAGCACATGGTTTTGCTCCTCCCTGTGTGGTTTTGGTAAAAATAGGATTATATTGTATTCTACCAGTTGGAGTATCATCATTTCCAGTTTCTTTTTGAAAATAATGAGTCAAACATGACGCTCCTTCATTTCCTCTCCACGCAAGTTCTACAGAAGCAATTAAGAAAAATTTTATTTGTAATCCTTCCGGTGTATTTTCATCCCACGCTTCTATCATTGTTATGTACTCGTTATCTTTAAATGCTGTTGCACTAACCTTTCTCTTGTCCGGTAACATTTGAAGTTCCCTTCTTTTTGAATTTCTTGCGTTTCGTGCGGCTACAAATATGGGACTAGAGAATAGATCAATTACTCTATTAAACTCCTTCATATATTTTTCTTGTACTTGTTTTGCCGTAATGTTCCACACAATTAACCACATTTTCTTTATAATTTTCTACATTACATTTTCGCATATTGAAAGCCCAATCTTTCAAAATGGACGCTACCATTTCAATGGAAATTGATTCATTTAGCACATAGTTTCTTTCACTGCAAAACGTAAGAAATTGTTTCCATACGTACTTTTTTGTTTTCACTGTATTATGAGGCTCAGTATTTTGTATACTTTCGTCTATTGCATTTGATGATAAATCTCCGAATCGACTCATTTTTGAACAATTTTTGATAAACGTCACAATTTGACAGTTCTGTTTGTTGTATATTGATGTCGATGTGGTTACTATGAAAATGAAATTATTTTAAAATTTTCGATTGGTGGAGCTACTCTATGTATAATCAGGTATTATCGAAATTATACGAGGTAACTTAACTAAATTGGACATTGATCATCTACACACAAATACAGATGATGTCCTCGCATCTACACACAACATAATGCAGATGATGTCGTCGCATCTACACACAACATAATGCAAATGAGGTCCTCGCATCTACACACAAATGCGCAGATGATGTCCTCGCATCTACACACAACATAATGCAAATGAGGTCCTCGCATCTACACACAAATGCAGATGATGTCCTCGCATCTACACACAAAACAATGCAGCTGATGTCCTCGCATCTACACACAAATGCAGATGGTGTCCTCGCATCTACACACAACATAATGCAGATGAGGTCCTCGCATCGGCATACAAATGAAGTCATCCCATTACACACACAGAAAAAGGCGCGAATTTGAAGAGTCCTCACAACCCATGGCAGTTACGGAGTCCTCGGAAGCAAAACACAATTTCTTCTATTCGCAATTTCAATGAATCTGAGTTGGTTTTGGGGTTGCTTATGAAATTTCATCGTCAGTAATATAAACGCCACTAGTCTGAGACGTCTCCTTCACTGTGTCCTCGGAACCTTATAGATAATTCCACGGTCCTCGCTTTGCCACCCATTCACGTATAGGTGTGTGTGTTTGTTAGATAGGTACAAATCTTGCAAGCTGAATTAGAACCACTTCCTCTTATCCTATGCAGATACAGATATGGACGTCAAAAATTCAGCGAAAAAAATTAGGTAGTGGGGGCTCGACCCCTCTTTTCTCGAGAAAAGTTGGAAAACTCGCTAAATTAAAATCGAAAAAATCCGTAATAATAGTGAAAAATATCTGACCGTCGAATATTATGGTTTAAAAAAATTTCACCACCCCTGTCCACCTCAAAAACTAGATAGAGAACGCAAAGGTATTTGAAAAATGTTTCAACAGTTTCGGAGAACCACTTCCTCTTTTCCTATGGAATTAAAATTTACATGTTGGTTCAGTTTCGATGACAATACATTAATGTCGAAGAAATTGTCCCCCCTGCCCCCCGAATGCTAGATAGAGAACGCGTTATGTTTCGGAAGTTTTCTTGACGGATTTGGACTTCAAAAATTACAGCGACAAAAACAATTAGGTAGGGGGGCTCGCCCCCCCTATTATCGATAAAAGTTAGAAAACTCGCGAAATTAAAATCGGAAAAATCCGTAAAAATAGTGCCCTGTCCCCCTCAAAAGCTAGATAGAGAACGCAAAGGAATTCGGAAAATGTTTCAACAGTTTCGGAGAACCACTAACTCTTATTCTATGGAATTGAAATTTTACATGTTGGTTCAGTTTCGATGACAATACATTAAATGCTAGATAGAGAACGCGTTATGTTTCGGAAGGTTGTCCCTTTTATTCTGGGTCATCCTGTATATATATTCTCTATCTACTATCTCTTATTTTGTTACACACTGTATTGTTCAATAGTTTTGTTTATTTTTTTCATGAAATATATAAAATATGCATAAATAAATAATAATATAAAATAAACTCCAAATGTTAAAAGAACAATTTTAGCAGTTGAAGTTTATTTTTTTGTCTGATGTATGACATCAAGTAATGGAGTTATGTTTTGCTGAAAGTCATCTAATAGTTTGCTCCATTTAAAATCAAATTACTGATTTAAAAACAAATAGTACTTAGCATATCTTCGTGAATCTGCTTACCTCTTATAGCCCGGGCGCTAGGAGGCAGGGTCGAGTATCCATTTTTAGGTCCACGAGGTAACTTGATGTTATAATAAGTATTTTGGGTAGCTGATTCGAAATTTTGAGGTTACCAGGTCCAATTCCGGTCCCATTCTGAACTATGGTCTATTTTATTCAATAAAACGTGAATTTCTGACAATTCCCCTGAAAATTCAATTTCTCTTCTCTGGGACTGTCAGAGCCCGAGAAGCAGCTGCCATTTGGAGTGAATTATTTTAAGAAATATGAGATTTGTGGCTAGTGTTTATTTCGTGTTGGTAATAAACGAGGTGAACATCAGCTTCCATGGTAGCGGTGGGTGTAGCCGCGGCAGCCACCCACACTCGTACAATTATAATAAAAAAAACAAATATTAAGAAAGCTGAGACTTGGTTTGCAGGTTTATTACTATGTAAATAAACGTTGAGTAAATTAATACTAAGAAAGCTGAAAGGGGAAGTGATAGTCGACTTTAACAGTTTCACGAAAAAAATAGTCCGCTGAGTTTTCCGCGGTGGAAAAGTGCTCAGCTGAGCACTTTTCCACTGCGAAAAGCTCAGCGGAATTTATTTTTTAGAGTAACTGTTGCAGATAATTATTAGTTTACGAAGTTTCAGCTTTCTTGGTTTCCGATAACTAGTGATTTTTATTAATTAAACAGTGCGTATATGGGCGCTGAGTTTATGTGTCGTTGGACGAAAAATCCAAAATAAACATTTTGTAGAACTCAAAATTCTAAGGTATATGGTGAATATTTCGGAGGGGTGGGGGAAAAGAGGGGGGAATTCCGTATCTCCGACACCTGAAGACCTATTTGAGAACTTCCTTTGCAGTTATAGAGGGCGGGCGTTCCGATTTTGAAAAATTACCTCCCTCCTTCCACTACCCCCCGAAAGCTACATAGCAAACGGGCGGGAATTTTGGAAAAAAACCGGTGGCAATCTTTGCAAAAAAAGAAGTTTGGGGCGGGGGCGCTAGCCCCTTCCCTGGATAATAAAAAAAAATAGAAAAAAAAAATTAAAAAAAAAAACAAAAAAATATGGTATTGTAGGGGACCGTTTTTGACTTTTTTTTCGAGGAGGGGAAGAGGAAGGCAAAAAAATGTTGGATTCAAGGACGTAAAATAAATTTTTACTGATTTTTTTAAATAGCCCTAGGGACCATGTGTGCTCATTCCAGGAAGATTGGTTAGAACTACTTCTTTTGATGCGACCCCCGTTTAGGCTGTGCGCGAATTTGAGGGGGGAGGAGAATAAAAATTAAAGTAATAGGGAAAAAATCCTAAAAATATAAAAAATATCAGGGATGATCACCGAACACTCAAAAATACGACCCACCAACCAGAAGAAACAAAATAAAAAAGCTAGGCTAGCCCGGAGTTAGCACTCATCTGTAGGTCTTCGCCGTCGGACCCAGGGACGTTGAGGAGGGAGAGAAAAATGGAGCCTTTCAAACTATGAACCGTTTACAGATAGCGACGGTTTTCTTAGTATGCTGGACTAACTATAAATCAACGTATCCATAAATATTCACTTTTGGCATTTGCGTGTGCAAATGTTTATTATTTATAAAATATACAATGTATACGTATTTACTGTTTAGATTGGGATGTATACATATTTAATGATGTGATTTACCATGAGAGAGAAGCAGCTGATGCCGTGAGATAGGCGCAACGCGTCGTGCCCATATACGCACTGTTTAATTATTAAAAATCAGTAGTTATCGGAAACCAAGAAAGCTGAAACATCGTAAACTAATAGTTATATGTAACAGTTACTATAAAAAAATGTTTGCTGAGCTTTTCGCAGTGGAAAAGTGCTCAGCTGATGCAGTGAAGAATGCTACGCGTCCACGCGCTTAGCGATACGCCGTATCTTTCAGTGGTCAGCTGAGCACTTTTCCAACGCGGAAAACTCAGCGGACTATTTCTTTCGTGAAACTGTTGAAGAAGATTATCACTACCCCAAAATTCAGCTTTCTTAGTATTAATTTACCAACGCATAATTTTCGCATGGTTAAACGTAAAGCTGAGGTACAACCCCCCCACCAAAAAGTCAGCTGATTACTTTTTTTATTTACATAGTAATAAACCTGCAAACCAAGTCTCAGCTTTCCTAATATTTGTCTTTTTTATATTATAATTGTACGTGTGTGGGTGGCTGCCGCGGCTACACCCACCGCAAATGCGCAAGCTGATGGTCCCTTCGTTTATTAGCAATACTAAATGAACCATACTGCAAAATTGCAATTTTCTTAGTTTTGGTTATAAAAAATGGCAGCTGGCTCCCGGTCTATCATCATTCTTGTAGAAAAAATATTTTTCAACAATTTTTGTTCCATAATAATTTCGCATTAAGTTGATATTTATACCGTAAAAAGAACCAATAAGTTTAACTGAAGTATGCGCTGGAACTGTACTATTTCTCAAATAAGAGATAAAAGAAATATTTACTGCCTGTTATACACATTATTCGTATATATAAAAACTTCATTCACTCAAAATTGTTATATCAAATAGACTGTTGCAAGTATTTCTTGATTTACATACACAAAATGAAATGCACGATACCCCAACAATCTACAACTGCATTGTTTTGTAGATCATTTTTTACAGTTACATTTAGGAGGTAATTAATGATAATAATAATTTTTATTGGTCTTAAGAAACATAAAGTTTGTAGACAGGTCAATAAAGAATACATTTTAAAAATGTATATAAAGTCATGCATTAAAATGGGTTGATGATATAAAAATAGAAGGTACAGTTGCGGCCAATAAAAAATGGGATAACTCTTATAGCAGATTTTTGTTTATTTCTAGCTACTTGAATTTGTGTTATGAATATGTCACATGGCAACATTGAATATTTGACATCTATCAAACAATTCCAAATTAGGAAGTAATCATGCCGCATATACATGCAGTGACGAAAGGTGGAATAATCGCAAAAATAGACAACTGTCCCTTTTTTTTGGCCGCAACCGTACAATGCAATATAAAAAGTGAATATATAAAGTATAAATATAAATTATGATAAATAGTGATAACTGTGATATCATTATAAATAAAATTACAGATTTCTGTGGGTCATGAAGATATTTTTATTTTTCTTGATCAATGTTTCGAATTCAAGTATACTATAGAAACAGTTATTGAATAGTATCTGTTTTAATTAATTTTTAAATTGTGTCAAGGGTCTATTCCTAAACTCTGTGGGAAGAAGGTTGAAGAGCCGTATGTCGTCTCTTTGCGTTCGTTGCAGACGACATGATGGCACCAACAAATTGTGTTTGTGTCTGGTATCATAGGGGTGAATTGAGGAGTGTGTTGTATGTTCATTTATCTTTGACTTAACTGTTATTATACTTTGATAAATGAGCAGTGAGTAGATGGTCATGATTTTTAATGAAGGAAATAGTTCTCTACAACTGGTATCCCATGGTACATTTAGAATGGATCTTATTGCCGCTTTCTGCAATATGAAAATTCTCGTAATATGTGTAGATACTGCATTACTATAACACTGTATTCCATACATCAAGTGACTATGAAACAATGCATAATACGCAGATACTGTTGCTTCTATGTTTGTGACATGTCGGATTTTTCTTAATGCAAATATCACTTGCGACAGCTTGGTACATAAACAGTTTATATGAGCTGTCCATCTCGGTTGTGGGTCTAAAACTATACCTAAAAATTTTATGTGCTCATTTTCAATCAAACTATTTGTACCATTTACACTATGGATTTCACAACGGGTTTTGGCTTCATTCAAAAAAGATCATTGGCTGTGAACCAAATCTTAGCATGTGCCATAATATCTTGATGAATAGGTAAGTGATCAGTCCCCTTTTCAAGTTGTATAACGGAAAGTATCGATGTATTCCTTGATCGATTGGTATAATACATTTATCCTTGCTGGATTTAAACAATTCTCTTCTATGAAATCCAAGTTTCAAAGGATCTAGGTGTAAGCAATTTGAATTCAACAAGTTGATTTGTTGATATGTGATATAGAGCGCTCTCAGATACATTGGTCTCTTTAATAATTTGCACTTATTGTTCAGCATTAACCTCTGTATCGGATATTACTAAAAAAATGAGTTTTTAGAAAGACAATCAGATACCAGTGATTTTGATAATATAATATATAATACCTAGAGCAAAAGTCGTGAGATGAATGTAAGGACTCACTTGCAGCTCCATGTTTCGTTCCAACTTTAGATGGTGTAAAGCGGGGAGTAATGAACACAGTGAATATCCAGTTTTTTTTCCAGAGTGTGAATGGTCAAAAATCTCTTTGTTGCAGCTGCGCCTACTTTATTTCAAAGTTTCTGAAATGGATAATATGTTTGGTGAGGATGGAAGTATGAAAAAATTTATCGAAAATTCAATTTAAAAAATAAAATTAACCCTTTATCTTCAAATTCGATTCAATAATTTAACAGTAGAACGACTACATGAGTATCTGATGATATAACTAGTATTTTGCGATTTCCTTCGGTACATGACTGAAATACGTGTAAAATAATTCTTGATCCTGATTCTTCTACATCTAGATTGATCTAGTCGTTCTGCTGTTATATCATTCGATTAAATTTGAAGAAAAAGGTTTAGAGGTAATATACTATTTTTTAAATTGAATTTTCACCAAAAATATATTAATTTCGGAAACTTTGGATTCGAGTGGGCGCAGCTACAACAAAAAGATTTTTACCCCTGCACACTGTGACAAAAAAAATTGGATATTCACTGTGTTCAAGCGTAAAGTTGGAACGAACCCTGGAGCTCTGTAAGTGAGTCCTGATCAAAATGCAAACGACTTCAATTCTTGTAATGAAGCTAGGAAGTCAAATGAAATATCAAGAGATCCAGTTAATTTCAAGAAAGCTTTCAGTGGAGAAAATAACGTTTTCTGGAAAGAAGCTATGTTGAAAATCTAACCAGCAATGAGACCTGGATTTTTTTTGAAAAACCACTGAATAGGAAAATAATAAAAAGTAAGTGGGTATACAAATGAAATACAATGCAGAAGCTGAAAGATATCGTGCAAGACATCGTGCAAGACTTGTGGCATTGGTTAATACGCAAATGCCTGAGATTGATTTTAATCAAACCTATTCGCCAGTAGTGCAAAGGAAGACAATGAGATTGCTTTTCGCCTTTGAGAAAAATTGGACCATACACCACATTGATATCGCAGCTGCATAACTTGCTGATGATTTAGATGAAAATGTATTTATGGATATCCCCACTGGATATTTTGAATTTTATGACCATTTTGAAGAAGCAAATTTGAAATTTACCAGCAAAAAACTAAATAAAACAAAGAAGTTTGGTATGCAAGTTAAATAAATGTATCTATAAATAAACTAATCTTGAATAATCTTTTTAAAAGCACTTTTATTCATAAACTATTCAACTAAAACATGGAAAATAATATTTAATGAATGAATTTTTTTATTATTATTTTAGTTTTTTCTCATCTTAAAAGTTTGAGCTTCCAAGTGTAATGAAGTTTTGCCTCAAGCTTTTGAAAAAATATATATTTTTTTAATTTTAGTTCAATATTTTATGAATAAAAGCTTGTTTTTAAAAATATGTTTTCGTTTATTTTATTGTCACACAAGGTCAGATTAGAGTATGAGAGAATAAGTTATCTTCAGAAGGGTTGTTTCTCGGGGAGATTCCTTCAGCATTTATTTTTGACAATTCATTATTGCACATATCTGTGGGGTTTATAAACATTTGTGGACATAGCTACAGTTTACCCGGATACTGCAGGTTATGGTTGCCCCTTTATTTTATAGAGATTAGTATCATTGGCATCAGTCCCTAAGGGCGATGAACGTTATTGCTATGGAATTTGAGGTGGACAAATCTGCAAGGAGTTGAACTCTCTATCTGATAATATTTTACTTCTTCAGAGTATTAAAACGACCATACATTGGCTTGGTTCCTTAACTCCCTACCTGTGTTTGCATTTCCAACTGCAAAGTTTTGTTGATTGAATGGCCAAGTCTCCAAACTCCATCAAATTTTTCCTGCTTAATAACTATTAATAAATATTATATTTCAGTACTTTTGGAGAAATCAAGGCATTGAGATTGCCTAAAAAAATGGGGACTGGTTCAGATTCGCATCGTGGATTTGGATTTGTTGATTTTTCAACTGAATCAGAAGCTAAGGTATGTGTATAGATTATTAGTCTCTTTATAGAAATGAATACTTGAAGGAATTTTGTTCTGGGAAAAATTGAAATTTATTGATTACATGCCAAACTCCAGATATTTTTATGGATAATTCAGAACCGAAGAGTTGAGAGTTCAAATGGAGTTAGTAGTTTTTCATGGCTGGAATTTGGTAATGATTGAGTCAAGTTACTGGTATTCATTTAATATTTGTTGGAATATTATGTGATTTAGATACCCATGTTTTCGTTGTTTTTTTATATCTGTTGTTAGATAGGTGGTTTATTCACTGTTTTACATACCAACGTACATTTAACATGTCAGGTTACATTTTGGATGAAAATATTAAAATACATTACGTTACAATACATACAAATAAATAAAGATGTAGATATAAAAAAAAAACACTACACACATTTTGAAACTTAGTCACTAGATGTATAAATAAAATATAAAACTATAAACACAATTTATAATTGAAAAGGAGGAGCGTCTATTTCATCAAATAGTACTTGTCGAATATTAAAATTTAGATAGTCTAACTTCCTTAGGTAGTTTATTATATACCCCAACATTCAAAGAATTGGAGATTCCGGAAAAGGGGTCTGCAATGGTCTCTGTACTTTGCTCCGGTCATGATTCTGATGACTTTTTTCTGTTGAACAAATATTTTTTGAGAATGATGGGAGCTGCCCCATAGAAGTATGCCATATATTATAATATGACTGTGGAATAAACTGATATAAGTGGATTCAGGACCATCAGAATTTACAAAGTATTTCATTCTACGAATCAAGAAAGTAGTGCTGGATAATTTACGACCTAGATGTTCGATGTGAGCTGCCCAATTCAGCTTGTCATCAATCATTATACCCAGTAATGTAACAGTGTTACCAGTTGGGATGTTCGGGTGAGAGGATATCAACAACTCTTGATTCTTATCACTGTTCAATTTAAGGTTATTTGTATTGAACCACTTATTGGCTTGTTCCAAGGACAGTTTTGCAGAATCAGTTAGACTATGCAGATTTCTATCAGAATTTGTTAAAGTGGTGTCATCAGCAAATAGTACAGTATTTATCAGAAGCATATGATGGTACAGGTCATTGATATAAATAATGAACAGCAAAGGCCCCAAAATTGATCCTTGTGGGATACCATGAGTAAGTTCAGCAATAGGTGATTGTCTTCCATTTACCACAATACACTGAGATCTACCACTCAGATAAGATTGGAAAAAAGTAACGGCATCTGGAAGTAGAGATCAATATCTACAATTTAAATATTTTGGATTTTCACCTGTGAGGTGGGAAATGTGTTGAAAATGTCACTGGAAGTTGATCAAAATGCTTCAAAGTGCGACCGAAGTCACCCGAAGTCGCACTGAAGTTAACTCTAGTTGGTATATGACACTAAGGTAAATACGATTAAATTTCCACAGACTTATTGTCTACGCGACATGTTTCGATACACGGTGTCTTTCTCAAGCGAATGTAATACATTGAGAATACATAAATCTGTGGAAATTTAATTGTGTTTACCTTAGTGTCATATACTATGAATTTCCAACAAGTAACGGCCACGTCAATCCAAAAAATTAACTCTAGTTGAGTTCGGGCGACTTCGAGTGCACTTCGAATCATTTTACGTAACTTCCTGTGACATTTTAAACACATTTCCTTCCTCTCGGGTGAAAATCCAAAATATACAAATTGTAGATATTGATCTCTGCTCCCAAATGCCATTTACAGATGATTTCCCTTAAATCGGCGCATTTAGAAAGATTTGCTCTCAAATTGTTTATAACGCGATTGTGCAAAAACTACACATCGGACAGAAACCATCTTGCGCACAGTTATTAGGTAGCTTTACTTTCACGCGCAATAATGCGCGATTGGGGTGCCACGTTCTAATCGCGCACGAAATAACGTCAGTGTAAATGCTAAGAACCGAGTGATTATTAGCATTTGGAAACGATTGGAACGTGGTGCTCAAATCACGCGTGATTGCGCGTGAATGTAAAGCTACCTATTATCTATCAGTTTCCGCAATTTTGTTTATTCAGCTTCAGATTTATAAAAATTATAAATTTTTGGAAAATGGTCTCTTTTTCTAGGTTATCCCAGACTTAGTAAAAAGTGCACCGATCTGGTCAAAATTTCTATTGACTGCAAAACGATTCCTCCAATACTTTTTGAAATATTCGCAAAAAAAAACAAAAAATTTGCAATTTTTTTCACTATTTTTTGTTCAAAAAATTACACAAAACGATTTTGCTGGGGCGAAACCTGGGTTTTCATTTACAAACTATCTCATAAAAAGTAGTATAGGCCGTTTGTGTCTTTTATTTTGTGAGAAAAGAGCCTCTGATTTTCATCTACAGCTTGGCCTATATCTCCAGATCAGTTGGTGGTTTACTAAAAATCAAACACAGTTCAAACTATAGTGATTAGAAATTTTGGATGAAAAACTTCCTGATTGACTCTGGTTTGTGGTGTTGCATCGAGCCAAGAACAGGAGAAACAGTATCTTCTGAACTAGATCAACGAGCTCTGGCGAAAATAAACCTTTCTTTGAAATCATGTGCTGCATCTGAAACAAGAAAAACAACCACGGCGAAAGAGGCATGGGACACGCACTGGGATTGTTAGATTAGTTGGCCTTTATTCAGTCTTTTTGGAATCGTCTTCAGGAAATGTTTGTCCATGCAAAATTTTATTGACAAAATCTTAAGAATCACCGAACAGCTCGGAAATATTGGTGAACCATTTAAAGACAATATTGTTGGTGGAATTATACAATACAACCGGCTATGCCATCACATGATAGACAGTCCATAGCTATATTCTGTTATGTTGTTATGTTTTTGACTCACAACTGTCATTTATTAATTTGTTATAAACGTTTAAATAACAGAAAACGTGTTCTTTTTTATTGTTTCGCTTATAAAATGAAAATCAATAGAGCAATCTGGTTGCTCTAATGAGAAGAATTGTAGATAATTGAAATACGATCATTAGTAACGGAGAAATACTGAAAAAACCGGAAAATTTTGCAATTTTTTTTTAAATCTATAACTCCGCCATTTTGCAAGAAGTAGGATTGGCCTTTCTCATAAAAGTATTGAATCATGTGTACATTATGTGTGCACAAAACAGTCGCTGTCGGATGATTAGTTTTGGCACAAATACCATTTAAATTTTTTTGCACTATCTTGCAGCTGCCTGGATGCTCTGGTGATACACGATTTCTATTTCTCAAACAGATTATGAAAGTATAGTACTACAAATTCCCATTTTGCGCTACAATGGTGCGAAATGGGTGAAAAATGCATGCAAACATGACTGAATTCGGCCGCCGAGTCCGCGTTAGCTGCCGAGTGGTAGGAGAGTCCGGGAGATGAGGGAAAGTCTTCTAATGAACGGGTTACTTGATAATACGTTTCTCCTCATATCCCTCTCTCTCCTACTACTCGACCGCTTACGTCAGCTCGGCCGTTTTCAGTCATGTTTGCAAGCATTTTTCACCCATTTCGCAGCATTTAAGCGCAAAATGAGAATATACGTTTTGTGGTACTGTACTTCTACTTTCAAACTCTGTTTTAGTAATCAGACTATCACAGATCATCCAGGCACGCAGCAAGATAGTGCAAAAAAAATTAAATTGCAATTGTGCCAACACTAATGATCCGACAGAGCCTGTTTTCTGCACACATAAAATACACATGATTCAATACTTTCGTGAAAAGGGCCAATCCCATTTCTTGAGAAATGGCGGAGTTATGCATTTTTCAAAAAAATCTCAAAATATCCTGGTTTTTCTCCCTTGCTAATGATCCGATCGGGTCGTAAAACATTCCATTTTGTTCGTATTTCAATATTATCTACAATTCTTCTCAATGGAGCATCCACATTGTTCTATTGGTTTACATTCTACAGTGTGTCCAAGATAAGAATGAACAGCATGGGGATATCGGAAACGGTAAGAGATACGGGGTCGATTAAATTAGAGAAAAGTAGCGCATTTATGTGCCCAACAATATGCCATTTAGAAAGTTTTAATATTCCTAGTAGTTACGGAGATATCCGAGAAAAACCGAAATTTGAGAATTTTGTTTTTATTTTCTCCTAGGTTTATTTTCAAAGGAAATGTGAAACAAATAGCACTTTGTCATGGCCACTTTTTAAAGACTACCTGATAACGTAAGCAGAATTTTTCTGCGACGTTTCGTCTCTTAGAAAACATCATCAACTTTTTATTTTTATATGGGCCGAAACTAAAGTATACCCTGTATACGACTCCATTTTTCATTGTGAATACAGCAACGTATCACACAGTATGATTTCAGAACCAGTTCTCGCGCAAAATGAAATTTAGTGATTACTTAACCTGTTTTTCTTCAATTTTAGATAGTAGGCGCTGGAAAAAATTACACATAATGTTCTGTTGTCATAATAATACTGTAGTTTGGTAGAATTTTTGACATATTACCGTTCCTACTTTTACATCTCGTTACCTACTTAATTTGTGTTAAAAATGGCAAACGGCAGCTTTTCGAATACTGAAAAATTTGATGTTGTCATTTTGTGCCAAAGAAATTGTGTTGATGCTGAACGTGCGTACTCTAATAAGTATTTAGACGGTTAGTTTTTAATTTAAAAGAATACGGATCATTAAGAAACCTGTGGTTTCCCGACAAAAGCTTTCTAATGAAGAAAGTCAGCGTGATGGGTTACAGGCCGTTGTCGAAAATCCTGAGATATCCACTCGCACCATTGAAGATAATACCGGAGTAGCCAAATCCACCGCTCACTTCATTTTAAGAAAAAATAAATATCATCCATATAAATTTAGGATTTGTCATGGACTCAGACCAGGTGACGATGCAAGGCGAAGAACCTTTTGTGAATGGTACACTAAAAAATGCCAAGACGATGAAAATTTCCCTTTCAAAATAATTTGGTCTGATGAAAGTATGATCACCAACAATGGTATTTTTAATAGGCGGAATGTTCATTATTGGTCACAACAAAATCCGCGTGTACACAAAGTGTCCAGACATCAAAATCGTTTCGGTTTTAACATGTGGGTTGGAATTCTCGGTACGAATGAAATTGGGCCTTTCATCTACCAAAACAATTTAACAGCAGAGCGGTACATAAATTAGTTAGTAAATGATATGGAAGGCGCTCTAGATAATTTTCCACTAGCGGTTACTCACAGCTGCTGGTTTCAACAAGATGGTGCTCCAGCACATAACTCTAGAATTGTTCGTGATTATTTGAACCGTCGCTTCCCAGGACAGTGGATTGGTACTCATAGTGATACATCCTGGCCTGCAAGGTCCCCCGACCTAACCCCACTAGACTTTTTCCTTTGGGGATATATCAGGAATCAAGTGTACTCTAATCATAATTTTCAAAATGAAGAAGATTTGCTAAGATCGGTTACTGCATCTTTTAACAATATTTTTTCGAATATGTTAACTCAAGTTTTAAATTCGTCTGTGAGATTGTGCTTAGAAAATAACGGCGGGTTATTTGAACACTTGTCATAAGTTTCTGTTTATTTTCTTGTAATACATATTAGCTCCTTGTTATTACATTAAAATTACATTTATAAACTAAACTTTTGATATTGCGACTTATCTTTGTACTCAATCAACAACGCAAAAATTCCGGCAAGTGGTAAGTTAAAATTTATACCTGTATAAATGAGACTAATTCATTTACTTCATGTATAAAATATGACATTTTTTCCAGTACCTACTATCTAAAATTGAAGAAAAACAGGTTAAGTAATCACTAAATTTCATTTTGCGCGAGAAATAGTTCTGAAATCATACAGGGTGTACTTTAGTTTCGGCCCATATAAAAATAAAAAGTTGATGTTTTCTAAAAGACGAAACGTCGCAGAAAAATTCTGCTTACGTTATCAGGTAGTCCTTAAAAAGTGGCCATGACAAAGTGCTATTTGTTTCACATTTCCTTTGGAAATAAACCTAGGAGAAAATAAAAACGAAATTCTCAAATTTCGGTTTTTCTCGGATATCACCGTAACTACTCGGAATATTAAAACTTTCTAAATGGCATATTGTTGGGCACATAAATGCGCTACTTTTCTCTAATTTAATCGACCCCGTATCTCTTACCGTTTCCGATATCCCCATGCTGTTCATTCTTATCTTGGACACACTGTACAGGGTGTTTCTTGAGTACGTGTAGAAAATTTAGGGGCGTATTGCTGACATCAAAATAAGAAGAAAAGTTCCTATAAACATATGTCCACAAGTTATTCGTTTCTGAGATATAGAGTGTCAAAGTTGAATTCTAGTTTTTATTTTTTGTGAATAATTTCAAAATAATTTTTATATTTGGGTAAAGTTTGGTATCTGGGAATATTTATTATTTAGTTTATGAAAAAAATATATCTTGATCTTGATAGAGGTCGCTGCGAGCAACTGTTTTCGAGTTATTCAGATTTGAAATAATCGATGCAAGTGATTTTGAATAACAAGATTATTTAATTCAAAATAAATTCAATTAGAAATTAGTTTTTTCACAATTAACACAAAATTTGATTTTGTCATTGAAAAATCATCCCAGATACCAAACTTTACTCGAATATCACAAATATTTTGGCATTTATTCACAAAAAAACAAATAGAATAATTAAACTTTGATACTCTGTATATTAGAAACGAATAACTTGCGGACATGTGTTTATGGGAACTTTTTTTCTTATTTCGACGTCAGCAACATGCTCTTGAAGTTTCTATACGTACTTAAGAAACACCCTGTATATGCAAAACAATAAAAAAGGAGTTTTTTGTCATTTAAATGTTTATAACAAATAAATAAATGATAGTTGCGAGTCGAAAACAACAGAAAATAACTACGGACTGTCTTTCATGTAATGGCACGGTCGATTTTCTACTAGTGTTTTCGATAGGAAAAAATGATCTATTCATTGGCCTATTATTCTTGGTGGTTTACGAGAAGATTACAAACCTCTGATTCTGGGTATTCAAGGCTCCAAACAGGAAACAACTACTGAATTTGTGAAAAATTTGTTACTGCACGAAAACGTCAAAGTCAGTCTGAATCAGCTTTCGCTATTAAAAAGTTCACGAAAAAAGTTCTACACAGTTTCAGTAGAGGTCCAAGATGCTATCATTGTAACCAGTACAAACCACAAAGCAGATGTCTGTCCCAAGACAAAGCAAGTGCGCAGTCCGAAGGAAGAAAATGCAAATTTCGCCTTCACCTTCAAATATTATGAAAACCCTTCTATAAAAGCTCCGCACCGACAGTGGAAGTGAATATTGTAGTAGATTTATACTCTAACTGACTAAAATAATTTATTTAACGAAATACAATGATTCACATAAGAATCACTCTAGTATTTATATTCGACTTTCACTTCACTGACTGTCCGACTGTCCGCTGCGTAGTTCTTTTTATATCCGACGTTGACTTCTCTGAATGCTCCAGAATTTTCCTTCGAATCGCCCAGACTCACCAAGCCGTCCAGATTCTTCTCGGTGCAAGCGCATCGACAGTCTCCCGCGGTTGGTCGCTAGCTATACGTGAGAGTTCAGGTCAGGCATCGCCCGCAGCTTCGCCACATTGCCCCCTTCTTAGAGATATTTCGTCCCGAAATGTCATCTTTGGAGTGTGTCGATATTTGCAGCATTCCCCATATCTGCACCGTGAAGTTCGATGGAAGTAACACTCCACAGTCTTCATGTTAGGTCGTGGAATAGGATTACAGCAATCCAAAATCTGGATGCCGCTGGATCGGAATATCGTCTCCAACATACTTCTTATAACTCTCCAATCCAGCCCATCAATACCACAGGATAATTTTGGGATTGCCAAGTCCACCAGATTCTGGTCTACCATCGTATCTCTCAGTTGGGTGAGGCTCCTCCAGACATCTTCATAGGACGGTTTATCTTGAGAACGCTTCTTGGTCACCAGGTAGTAGATGTTCCTCTGGCCCTTCTTCAGCTGTAGCACACCTCCAATTTCTGGATTCTGTTTCCGTAGTGTTTGGAGTTGACCAAATTTCTTGGAGAACACTACAGCGATGCCCCTGGACATTCGAAGATCTTCTGCGACGCAGTGTGCTAGGGCGTACACACTTTCTGTCCATTTGAGTATAAGGACATGAATTTCTGGAACGTCATCGCATCCTCTGGTGGTCTGAGGGTGCGGACTTGGTCATGGTTCCCAGCGTAAGGAGCCAACCTGTTGAAATGCACGACCCTGGGTTTACCTCTGGGTGGTTTATGGATTCGGTAAAGCAGGTCATTTATCCTCTTGACGATCTTGTACGGACCTTCCCATGAATTCCGTAATTTTGGTGACAGGCCACGGCGACGCATCGGGTTGTACAGCCAAACTAGGTCACCAACCTGAAATCCTCCAGCATCGGCATTGATGTCATAAGTCGCTTTCATTCGGTCGCTGGCACTCTGGATGTTCAAACGGACTCGTTCGTGGATGTCCTCCATTCGCTGCCGGAGTTTGCTGACGTAGTCCTCTCCCGCGGTATCCTGTCCTGGTGGCATCCCAAACTTTAGGTCACAGGGAAGTCGCAGCTCTCGGCCCATTATGATACTTGCAGGGGTTTGGCCGGTCGACTCGTGTACTGCGGAACGGTAGGCCATCAGGAACAAATGGAGATACTGGTCCCAGTCTTTTTGATGGTCAGAGACTACCTTGGACAAGTGGCGATTGATAGTCCTGTTCATCCTCTCAACCATTCCATCGGACTGTGGATGTAGAGCTGTGGTTCTCGTCTTTCGGATGTTCAGCATCTGGCACATTTCTTGGAACAAATTGGATTCAAAATTTCTGCCTTGGTCCGAGTGCAGCTCCAAGGGAACGCCGAATCGACATATCCACTCTTTCACCAAGACGTCCGCGACGGTGATGGCTTCCTGGTTGGGCAGGGCATAGGCTTCGGCCCACTTGCTGAAATAGTCCATTGCCACAAGGATGTATTTATTTCCGTGATCTGATACGGGGAACGGGCCGGCGATGTCAATGGCGATTCTTTCGAATGGACTACCTACGTTATACTGACGCATCGGGGCCTTGGGTCGTGTCCGAGGTCCATTGCTGGCAGCGCAAACAGCACACTTTCTGCACCAGTCATTGACATCAACTTGACAATTGACCCAGTAAAACCGTTGCCTTACTTTCTGCAGGGTCTTCGTCACACCCAGATGTCCTCCAGCAACTCCATCATGGATCTCTCGGAGTACTTCCTGCCTTCTGTTCTTGGGCACCACTATCTGACGTCTGTCTTCCCCACCATCTTCGGACTCCAATACACGTTTCAGGACCCCATTGTCCAGGGTAAGGGAATTCCATTGGGCCCAGTAGGATTTGACTGCTGGGGAATATCTTGCGATTTCCTGCCATGTCGGTCTTTGATTACTTTTTTTCCAGCCGACGACTAAACCAAGATCTGGATCGCTTTCTTGGTCTTTCTGGACCTCGTTGTCATTCCAGTTGTTGTCAACTGCCGTGGTTCTACAAATCGCTGCTTCCTTCTCTTCTGCTCGTCGGCAGTGTGAGCAGTCGTCTGGGCATGGTCTCCTTGACAGAGCATCTACGTTCTTATGGCCACTCCCTGCTCGATGTTCGATCTCGAAGTCGAATTCTTGGAGTCTTTCGATCCAACGTGGTTTTGAACTGTAGAAGCCACTTAAGGGCTGCGTGGTCGGTTCTTAACAGGAATCTTCTCCCGTACACGTATTTATAAAAGTGTTCTACTCCCTTGACAACAGCCAACAGTTCTCGTCTGGTGACACAGTAGTTACGCTCCGGTTTACTGAGAGTTTTACTGAAGTATCCGATGACCTTCTCTTGCCCATCCTGGATCTGGGACAAGACAGCTCCAAGTCCCACGTTGCTGGCATCCGTGTCCAAAATGAATTTTCCACTCGGAAGGGGATAACCTAGAATCGGTGCATTGATCAATGCCCTCTTCAGCGTCTTGAACGAGTCTTGGCATTCTTCGGACCATTGGAATTTTGTTTGACCTTCCGTGAGCCTGGTCAGTGGTTTAGCGATGTTGGCAAACCCCAGCACATATCGGCGATAGTATGTGCACAAACCAAGGAAACTACGTAGTTGGTGTATGTCTTTCGGGATAGGCCACTCCTTCACTGCTTTAATTTTCTCGTCATCCACTGCTACTCCGCGCCCAGAGACAACATGGCCAAGGTAACGTACTTCTTTTTGGAACAGGTGGCATTTCTTGGGGCTCAGCTTCAATCCAGAGTTTCTCAGTCGCATGAATACCTCCTCCAGGTTTTTAACGTGGTCTTCGAACGATTTGCCAACTACAATAATGTCATCGAGATATACCAGACACGTCCTCCATGAGAGTCCTTTCAGAACCGTCTCCATCAATCTCTCGAATGTTGCTGGAGCATTACAAAGTCCGAATGGCATAACGGTGAAATGCCACAGTCCCGAGCCGATGGTGAACGCTGTCTTTTCTCTATCTTCTCGAGCCAGTTCTACCTGCCAGTATCCACTCTTCAGATCAAGGGTCGAGAAAATCGTGGAGCCGGCCAACGTGTCTAGGGTGTCGTCTATTCTCGGAAGAGGGTAACTGTCTTTCTTCGTCACGTTGTTCAGTTGACGATAATCTACGCAAAAGCGTGTTGATCCGTCTTTCTTCTTCACCAGCACGACTGGAGAGGACCATGGACTGTCGGATGGTTCAATAACTCCATCTTTCCCCATATCACTGACTATTTTGTCAGCCTCTTCTTTCTTGGCAAGAGGAAGTCTTCTAGCTGATTGTCGGATTGGTCGGGCATCCCCAGTATCAATTTTATGTTGGACTACATTCGTTCGACCCCCTTTTCCTTGTCCGGTATCGAAGATGTCTTGGTACTTCTTGACTAATTCTCTCAATCTGGGCTGTTGGGCTGGTTTAATGCCCTTGGAAGAGATGGTAACCAATTTTTCCAGTTCCGCTGTCAGGTTGTTGTCTTGACTAACAGTACCGTGTACACTCCTGATCACAGAGGAAATTGACGAACAGTGCCCCAAAACAGTTCCTTTCTTCAAGGTCACTGGGTAATAATTGACATTCATTACCCTTACTGGCACAAATTTATCAGCACGCAACAAAGTCTTGCCTAGTGCAATACCTCGTCCAATTTTCTCATCATGAAGCTTGGGCTCGAACATCACCACGCTTCCATTGCTCGCACCTCCGTCCAAGCGAGCCTCCAGTATGGTCTCAACCCTCTCGGGTACACTTACATCTTCAACAAGCAGAACACGAATCATCTCTTCACTTCTTCCATGTAGCACCAGCTCTTCTCCGTTCACACGTAGGACGCCATCTTTGAAGTTCAATTCAAACCCTCTGGAATTCATGATGTCCATTCCAATAATTGCGTCGTCCTCAATGTCCGCTACTAATGCCCGATGTTTCACTTTTGTGCTGCCTAGAATCAGTTCAATCGGTAGCTCACCATGTACAGTGGCCGGCTCTCCTGTTGCTGTGCGTAGCTTCCAGGATGATGGTTCCATTCTCTCTGGTGTTTTAATAAAAGCAGGTCCAAGGATTGTCCTAGTCGCACCAGTATCCAGCAGCATTGCGCAAGGCTTGTTGTTGATGAACCCGTCTACGAAGGCTCCTTTGTTCTGTCGTTGGAGGACAGCGACATATGCGTTGTTCACCGGGGCTTTTTGAGTATAGTCCGACGATTGCCCCTTCTCAACAACCTTCGTTGGTCTCGACCTCTTGAGGGTTGGACATTGACTACGCACGTGTCCAAGTTTCCTACAGTTCCGGCATCTCACTAGTCTTCTCTCAGGCAACATTTCCTTCACGATCTTTCTTATGGCAGCTTCCAGGTTAGCAGGCTCCTGTGGGTCTTCTTCAATAACTCGGAATTTACTTTGGCTTCTGCAGGATTGCTTCGCCGCCTCAAATTCCAAAGCGCGTGCCAGTGCATCCACGAGATGTGTTGGACGAGCTAGTGTTAATGCTTGTCTCGTTTCCTGGTCATGAAGTCCATCTAAGAAGGCCTGAACTGCTAGTCGTTCCATTACCTTTTCCGGTGTAGCTGGGTATGCAAGGCGAACCAAGCGTGCAATGTCTGCTTCAAACTCCTGTAGGGACTCGCTTGATTTCTGGCAGCGGTTTTTGAGCTGTGAGTGGTATACATGTTCTAGATGGGTCTGTCCATACCGTAATTCGAGATGTTTAATCAGCTGCTCGTAGTCCTCTTGTTCTTGTGCCGTGAGGGTTTGTAAAATATTCGTTGCTTCTCCACGCAAGGACAGTGTTAATGCCACAGCTCTTTCTCCTGCATTCCATCCATTTGCTTTTGCTGCAGCTTCAAATTGTCGGCGGTAATTTGCCCATGGTGTTTTTCCATCGAACTGAGGTGGTTTCATGGAGAGCTTTCCTGTTTCAGAACTAATCTTCACATCTTTCAAACCCTTCTGAACATCATCCAAGTTCAAACTCAGTTCCAGCATTGAATTTTCATTGACAGATTCTGTGGTGTGGGTAGTGTCAATCTGGTTTTCCAATTTGCTGATTTTCTCCTTTATTTTGTTAATTTCCGCCTCGAGTCCGCCTTTGATTTCGTCACTAATTGTTTCCTTCAATTTTCCCATCTCTTCTTCAATTTCATCTTTGATTTTCTCCATCTCTGTCTCGACAGTCCCCATTCTTTCTTCTAATCGATTCGCCACGCCACAAAGTTCTTCTTTCATGTTCTTCGAGTTTTCTAGAAGCTCTTCCCTCAAACCCTTCGAATTTTCTAGAATCTCTTCTCTCAAATTCCTCGAACTTTCTTGAAATTCTTCTTTCAGACTATTCGAATTTTCCAGCAGCTTTTCTTCCAGATTTTTCGAATTTTCTTGAAGTTCTTCTCTCATCCCGTCGAGTTTACTCATTATGGAACTCATATCCATTCCAGAAACTTCGAATAGAAATGTTTCTGGGTCCTCGCCCTCCTGAACTATTCCCTCGGCAAGTCTTGTTTGAAGCACGGCCTTTTTACCACTTGTGTCAAGTTCCCTCTCCTCCAGTTCTTGCTTTAATTCCGCAACCTTCAATTCAACCAGGCGAACTTTCCTCGAACACATTTTGTCTTAGCCTGTGTCTCACAGTCTATTTCACGGGTCACCAGTCTTTTATTATTATTATTGTCTATTTCACACGCGAGAAGTGTATCTATCAGTTTATACTCCGTTAATGCACACAACTTTCAACTTCACGAAAAAATGTTTATCAGTCCCTGTCTATTTTTCGCGAAAACAATTGTCCGAAATACACAAACTGTCTACTTACACGAACACTCTTTATTTAAACATAGCACTTCTAACACCATTGTAGTAGATTTATACTCTAATTAACTGACTAAAATAATTTATTTAACGAAATACAATGATTCACATAACAATCACTCTAGTATTTATATTCGACTTTCACTTCACTGTCCGACTGTCCGCTGCGTAGTTCTTTTTAATCCGACGTTGACTTCTCTGAATGCTCCAGAATTTTCCTTCGAATCGCCCAGACTCACCAAGCCGTCCAGATTCTTCTCGGTGCAAGCGCATCGACAGTCTCCCGCGGTTGGTCGCTAGCTATACGTGAGAGTTCAGGTCAGGCATCGCCCGCAGCTTCGCCACAATATGTAAACAATGAGCTCGGAAAATATCTCAGAAGCTGCAGAATTCGACAGCAAAGAACAGTTTCATATAAACCACAGAAAAACAAACTAGCTGAAAGGTTAAATCAAATGTACCCTTGTTGAATCTACCAGAAGTATGCGGATAGAAGCCAATCTGAGCCATGAATATGGGGCTTAAGCAATATCTACCGCTGTGTACCTGAAAAATCGATCCCTATCCAAAACTTCGAAAACTCGAAACTCCCGAAGAAGCATGGTCTAGAATGAAACCAGATTTACCCCACATTCGAGTATTTGGATTCAAAGCTTTTGTTGAAGTAGAGGAGAACATCCTAAAAACCGTAATTATGCAAATGGTAGTCACTTTCAAACTGACATATGTGTTAGTGAAGGATATTCAGAAATCAATTTGGTACAATCCAAACAGTTTCGTCTGATTCAACCTGAAACTAAAAAGGTTATAGTTTCGAGGGATGTTGTCTTCATTGGAAACTTCGACAAATTGATTATCGTGAAGAAAACATTGCTGAAAATACAAGATATGAAATTCAACTACAGTCACAAAACGTAACTAAAGGGCCAGTTGTACAAGACAAGTTCACCAACAGTTCAACTAAACCGAGTTCAGTTGTCAAGGAACTAGAAATTTCATTGGCTAATCCCTAGCAACTGACGCGAGTTTACTTAAACTGTTGGTGAACTTGTTTTGTACAACCCGCCCATAGAGGAAGAACATCCTGAAAGCCGTAATCCTGCAAATGATAGTCACTGTCAAACTTACATCTGTGTCAGTGAAGGATTTTCAGAAATCAGTTTGGCACGATCAATATCCAATGATAAGAACCTTGCTTCGCTAAAAATATTGAAGTAATCTGGTTCCTTAAATTTGGCGTAACTGTAACTTATTAGTTAGTGTTGATCAAACCTTACAATTTAGAAAAAAATTATTCAAAAAATTTAAGAAAAAAGCAGTGTTTCTGTAACAGTTCGAAAACCAAAAAGGAAATCAGTTTTTTTTTAACCTGGTATAAAAAACTTCAAATTCTTCAACTTTTTTCCAATTTACCCAAATCTCTAACTCTTGTAGCAGTCGCTGCATTCGTAGACATAGAAGGAGCATTTGACAATGCTCCACCTCACTCCCTATATGAGACCATTGTCTCTAGGATTAAACCGATACTATGTGACTGGATAAGAACTATGCTTCACAACAGAACAATAACGACCTCTCTACAGGGGGACAGTGTCAGATTCAAGCCAGCCAGGGGCTGTCCCCAGGAGGGGTGTCCTTTCCCCTCTGCTATGGTCCTGCCGGTGGATGATCTGCTGGCCATTCTCTCGCTCTGAGAGGTTGATCTGCAAGCATATGCTGACGATCTGGTCTTAGTAATAAACGATAAATCCGAAGAGGCGATCTCCTACGTCTTTCAGGACATATTGGATACCATATATAAATGGTGTGAGAGGGAGGAAATGCCCATTAACATTGTAGGGGTTAATGGTCATAGTACCGTTCACCAGGTAAAGGAAGCTGGAACATTTAATACCTCGACAAAATGGTCAAGGCTTTCGCGGTCGAAGTTTTCAGTGTCACTATTTTCAATCGGGTTTGAAGGCCGTCGATTTTTGGAATTACTTCCTAACGTTCCGCCAGCGCGAGTGGCTAGCTTCTTCAGAGGCTTATAAATCGTGGATAATTTCGGATTACTGAAGATTCCGTCTCCGGAGAATGTATTTATTCTGACTCAGGTAGTTCCGCGTGCCCATTACCGTATCTGGATTAGGTATATTTTCATTAACTTTAGTTGCTTCCCTTTTATCTATTGTCCTAATGTCGTTGTCTTCCTTTGTTATTCTTGAATTTTTAAGAATAGGATTCCTTATTCCATTGAGGCTTACAGCTTCTTCTTTTCTGTTGAAATTCTCCGTGTGTTTGTGGATCTTAATTGCCTCCCGTACAAGTCGGCTATGATATCCTTGGTTGGGGGCAAGAAGTTTCACGTCCTCAAACAGGATTATGTGGTTTCTTCACTGAGCGCGTGTTCTGCCACTGTCAACTTGTCCGTTTGGTCTAATCTGCAGTTTCTCTGGTGTTCCTTCAGGATGTTTTTGTGGTTCCGATGTACACCTTTCCGCAAGTGCATGGTATGCGATATACCCCCGCTGCTGATAGTGGGTCTCTTTTGTCCTTAGCTGATCTCAGACTTTGCTGTACCTTAAACGGCAGCAATATGGAAGCCCTCCTCGGATTACTTCCTCTCCACATAGCACCGGAAGAGAGGCAAGATGGGCAACATACAGACTATATCTACCAAGCGGCAATTAGACTACCGCAGGCATGTGTCATGAGAAGCAGCAGCATGCTGGAGGGCATAATAGTTAACAGCATTCTAGGAATGCCCTCAGACATCATGCCTAAAACTATCAACCTTCTCACGTCCTACACTGTGGTCTTTCCTGAAACAGAAGACTGGGTTCGGTATGAAACTGACATATGTAGGGCAAATGAATTATGGTTTTCCGATGGTTCCAAAACTTTGGAAGGCGTCGGAGCCGGAATATATAGGATGAACCCAGTAGTGAAACGCTCATTCAGTACGGGTAAACTAGCTACAATATTCCAGGCATTTTCGGATAGTCAAGCAGCACTGAAAGCGCTTGAATCCAACTGCTTTAAATCTAGGGCAGTATGGAACTGCAGACACCTTAAACCGACTAGCACAACGCAACAGCGTTATCCCTAGTCTGGATACCAGGTCACATGGGCCTAGAAGAAAACGAAATATCGGACGCCCTAGCAAATGGGGGGGGAGGGGAACAACGTTCACTGGGCCAGAACCGGTAAACGGTTTAGCATATAGCACTGCCAAGAATGTCATAACAGCTTGGGCAGACAATAAAAGACTCGAGTATTGGCGTAGTCTACCGGGCCAGCCCATTCCAAAGCATTTATCGCTTGTATAAGGAAAAAACAGGACTCTGACAAACTGCTAGAACTCAGTAGAGCATATCTCAGATTTATAGTAGGTTTGCTTACTGGACTTGCACAAGATGCAGAGTACCGGCTATGAGGATGATGAAACGGCTAAACACATTCTATGTACATTCCCTGCAGCGGCCAGAACCAGATTTTCAATATTGGTTCTCCCAATGCATTCCGCAATTTCGTTAAGAGATTGGATATACTGGAAGAAATATAACCATATGGTGAGCCACAATAGGCCATTGGCCGCAGTGGAGGGCCTGATATGGGCCCATTCACGATCAAAACCGAACCAACTCAACTCAATAAGAAATGGGCTGCACGAATCAAACCTCTGGGATTATTATTTTTTATTCTATTCATTTACCTCGATACTTGATTGTATACTATATTTTAAAATTGTGAAAAGCAAAAAATATATGTTTATGACACCATACTACAACAATCTTTGTTTTAACATTCACCAAAAATTTCTTTTTCAATTAGTAAAGGGATTGCACAAACACACAGATAAATATCGAATGTCGGAGTCGGCTCCATTCAAACTGCATTTTTTTATAGTGTTACTTGCACACGACCGTCCGATATTATCGGATACGATTTTTATCGGATCAGATATTTTGAATGGCGGACGGCCTGCTAAACCGGACCGATAAACATCCAGTACGCTTACAGTCCACACTCGCAGCATGTGCAATTATATACATAACCCTTTGCATAATCAATAAAAATTATAATTGAATAATTTTTTGTTTTTTTGTTATCTTCTCATAGCTTAGAAAACAAGGTATAAAACGCACTTCACATATCTTTCGGCTATTAGTGATGAATCCAAATTACTATGTTTTCACAAGTACAACCAGAACAAAATAAAATATTGTTTCCTTTTTTTTTCATTGTGAACGCATATTCGCCAAACTCCTGATTAATAGTATTGCAATTTTACTTTAACTGATTCTTGTTATATTTTATAGGTCGCCTTCGAAGCGCTGTCGCAAAGTACGCATTTGTATGGCCGGAGACTGGTTCTCGAATGGGCTGAAGCTGAAGAGGATGTGGATCAGTTGAGAAAAAGAACTGCAGATCATTTCAATTCTAATGATGAAGTGAAAAAGTCAAGAAAAAGTGTCTTTAGCTTGGATTGATAGGCTATTGGTATATACATTCTACGTTATTATTTTTTTAAATTTTTGTTAATTATTTAAGAAATAAATGATAAAAAACTGATCAATGTTTATCGATGTAATCGCATAAGTTGAGGTTTAACTGATTCTACCACCGGATCGCTATTTTTGTCATTTTATTTGCAACTATATCTGTTCCAGTTGCAGAAATGGCTGGTTGGTCTGTTATTCATGTAAATTTTGTTTGCAATGATTACATGTAACTGTGAAAATGGTAATAGTATACATTATGTATTAAGTGTTGTAAAAAGCATATTACGCACGAATGGAAAAATTGCGAACGAGCGGTGACTGCGGTAATAACATGAGTGCATAATTGCTTTACAACACGCAATACGTACTACACATTTTCTACGACTCTTATATGCGTTTGATTAAGCTTAAAGTAATGAAAAAGGCGAAGGTAACTAACGTAGTTGATTATGGTTTGATTTTCAACAACAAACTAAATCTAAGAAAAAATAAATTTACACCATATAGTATATAAATGATGAATTTAAGAAATTAATTATATATGTAACTAAATAATTAGGAATTATTATTAACAGTGGTATCAAAGTTAATAGTAAATTTTTACAGTTTTTCATTACAATGGGAGCATTTTATTTTTCAGATAAATTATTCATTGTTAAGATATTTGACAAAATCTCAATATCATTATGTGACGTGGTTGGTGAATTATTTTTGATAATTTAGGAAAAACTCACTAATACTGGTCCCCTTCACAGTTTTTCTCATTTCCATATATTTCTTGCAGGAAATGTAGAAAATTCCGGAAACCATGAACGATCTAGGAATTTTCGGATCAGAAATTCTTATTATTCGAGTTTTCCCATTAGCATCTTCTGAATAACTTGTTTTCATATTTTTGAGTTCTTGTTTTCCCAGATATTTCAGTAATCAGGGATACTTTCATAAAGATGAATTCCCGATCCGGAGATTCTTGCAAAAATGTTTCTTAATTTCTTCCGCCGTAAGATTTTTTGTTTTTTTCCCTTGTAGCCGTTGGACGTGTCTCATCAGATTAGGTTTTAATTTCTTATAATTTTTGATATTATCATCGAGCCTTATATTCAACGTAGTTCGTACCATCGAGTTTACTGCCCAGAGCGAGGAGAGTTTGAATGTTTTGAAATAGTCGAGCAACACATTTTCGGAGTACGTACTTACGTTGTTTTCCATTCTCCATGCCATAAATTTTTGATAAGCTTTTTCATATCTAACCTTTGATATTTGCGGCAGAATATTCTCTACAGCAGAAGCAGTCTGAAGAACAATTTCCGGTGGCATTGCACTCGTTTCAATATCAGAGTTGATCATATTTTTAGACATACAAATATTACTCGTTAATTAGGTTTATAAAGTATCGATTTGAACTTCAACTTTCAAATAATGACAATGTCACTGTCAAATATTCAAAACGCAAGACAGATAAATGTCACGATTTGAGTGGTTCGAGGCTAACTTGATTGCTATTTTTTTGTTTAAATTTGTTTTTTCCGTTAACCAGCTGTCGTCCCCTTACGAACGGCAGTCCTCAGAAATCGAAACTTGTGCGAGCTAAGGATTAACGAGGTCTTACCTTTTTACGTGCGATTCCTAGCACTTTCTCGGGCCATCAGAAACAGTTCTGCAGTCGCTAGGGTTTGAACCTTTGACTGGCAGCCAAAAGTGATTGAAACAATGTCGCTTTAACCACTCGGCTACCTTGCTATACTAGGTATCATAACGCACAGTTGTGCGTTTTTATTCTTTACCACCGTACATAATAGACCACAAGCCCAGGCACAATTTCAGGTGAGTGTACAGGCGAGTTGAAATGTCGTAAAAAAGGGGGTACTTTTTGATTACTTTATACATGACGGCACTATTCTCGTCAAAGAGACAATGAAAAAAGAATGCTCTAAAACCCAGTGCCGTCAAAAAATAGTTGTACAGGGGGTCGGAATTTTTTTTTGAAATCGGCGATTTTACCCCCCTCCCCAGTTAATCGAATACTCGACGGCGTTGATTCAGTTAACTTTGCCTTTCCTTAAAAAACTATAATACATCTATGCCGTCAGAAAAGAGTGGTACATGGGGTCAGAAATCGCGAATCAAAACCCGATTTTTACCCCTTATGGGGGTGGTCATTTAGAATTTGACGGCACCGATTTCTAGCTTTGAGTTAACATTTATTGAGTATTCTAAACATGGTGCCGTCAAAAAATTATGGTTCATGCAGAAATAAATAAAAAATTACTAAAATTTTAGAGCAAAAAATCAATGTTTTCTTATAATATATCATTTATTTCAGGACGGCATACGGTTTTTTTAAAAGCAGAAACTACTTATAATGGCTTTATAATTATGCCGTCAATAATTCATGGTACCCAATTGAAATACAGAATAAATATAAAAACGAAAAAAATTTAAAAAATTGAAAATTGCCTGCACATTTATAAGAGTTTATTTTTGAAATATTATTGAGGATAGCACTTCATTAAACATTAAAAAACATAGAAAAGTTGGTGCCGTCAATTTTCCCTTGTTATATTTTATGCATTTGACGTGAAATCTCTTGCTACTTTTGGCTTATTTCACCTACCATTTTGGTCATAATTTTGGTCAAAAATTACAAGACGGCATTAGCAATATAATATTGATCATATTAAATTGTAATTAAAAATTGTGGTGCCGTCAAAATTAAAAGGAAACGTAATATGAGAATTTCAAAATTTTAACGATAATCTTGGGAATATTCGATTTCGGCCCAAAAATCGAATTGCAAACTTTCATGCACAGATATGTGATTTATCATCAAAAAAGCAGTATAAATTTAAATTTTTATAGAAAATTTTAGTTTTCATAAAATAAGTGATTAAGGATTTGAATAACAATGTATAAATCATTAAAATTTTATGAAAGATTATTAACTACATAACTATTATTAATTTTCATAAAAAGGCATTAGTCTTTCATAAAGTTTTAAAAGCGTTAGTCAATGATTATGGTATTTTTATTGAAAATTCATAATAAATAGATAAAAAAAGTTTCAAAACATGGAATATACTATAATACAATATTTATGATTCTTCATCAGAATTCTCGATGTCTATTTCTGAATCACTTGCAGATTCCATTTCATTAGCTTCCTTTAATATTACAAGAAATGTATTAATTCATTTTGCAAGAAATCTGTTACATACCTGTATTATCATCTTCTGCCTCAGTTCTCCCATCCTGTATAATAATGTCCTGCATGTTTGCTGAATTTAAAATAATTTACTTTCTACGAAAAGATAATAATCTTAACTTCTGAAAAATAAATTGAAATTCAACTAACACAAAAAAAATCTAATGTAATAAAGGTTCAAATAAACCACTTTGTTGTGCCAAACAATAGCCGAATCTGTGATACAGAAATAATCTCATATCACGGAGTAGATTTGGCGTAATGTAGGCACAAAGTTGGATAATTTTGCCCCTTAATATCTGTTGCTCTCTGAAATGCATGTCGATACGCGGATTCTTTCAGATATTCCCAAAGAAAGAAATCATTTAAATCTGGTGATCTGGGAGGCCACAATATCATACCACATGTAGATATTAAGCGATCACGAAATGTGTTTTAAAGAAATTGTGTCACTGGTCGTGACTCGTGACATTGTGACTCGAACAACCATTCTGTTGAAACCAAATGTCCCCAAAATTAATAGGAAGTAGCTGCATTGTCGGACTAATTTGATTTCGACATGAAAAACACAATTTTCAGCGTATTGTACCATATAAAATTGACGGCATAGTAAAATATGTTATCTTTGAAGGATATAGCATTGAAACAGCTAAATTTTAGGTTGTATAAAATGACCACCCCCACAAGGGGTAAAAATCGGGTTTTAATAATAATAATAATAAAATGTCTTTATTTTAATTATCCTCGGCGAAGTCCAGATAAACTGCTCTACTTAACCGAGTACCAGTTACATATAAGTATTTCACAAATAAAGAAAAAATGTCTACATATACAATTTAACAAGTTTTGAAACTAAAGGAGAGATTCACATAAATGAAATGCATAGAGGACACACATTAATATTGTACCTATTTATAAGACATTTAGAGAACCAGAATATATTCCTTATAAGCTCTCTTAAATCCATGGGATGATTTATTTTTGACAGATAATGGTATATAGTTGAGTATTTTTGCTGCAGAGTAAGAAAATGACCTCTTGAACGCAGCAGTTTTATGCCTGGGTATTACAAGAAGATTCCTATTTCTGGTGTTTACATCATGAACAACCGACCGATATGTCACTTTTTTTCTAATATACGAAGGAGTTCCTTTTTCTAAAACTTTATGGGCAAAACATGCAAGGTGAAGATTCCTTCTGTCCTGCATATCAAGCCATCCTAGTTCAGCTATATATGGAGTTACATGGTCTCTCATTCTCAAAGAACAAATAAAACGAATACATGAATTTTGAATTCTAGCTGATGTTCGTATATCGAGGCACGGTCCATAAATCAAATCGCCATAGTTTGAGTGACTCAAAACTAAGGTTTCACACAACTGTTTCCTCAAATCTTTGTTTAGAATTGTCCTGTTACAGTAAAGATTTTCTGGACTATTTGCTTAATATGTGTTTTAAACCGTAAATCATCGTCAATAAATAGTCCCAAATTTTTTATTGTTCTACAGGGCTCAATACTTACACCATTGATTACCACTTCATCTGTGGCATGAGCTCGATTGCCCAAATATATCATTTGTGATTTGGTAGGATTCAATTTCAAACCGTGTTTATTAGAATAATTAAATATTTTCTCGAGGGTATCATTAATTCTTGTAATGACTATATTAGCATTATCTTTATTGAAACTTGCATACACTTGAGTGTCGTCAGCAAATTGATGTATATAACAATCACCAGAGAGTTCTTTCAGATCCATAGTATAATGTAAAAACAGGAGCGGGCCTAGAATTGAGCCCTGTGGAACTCCCGAGGTAATGGCATTGCACTGGAACTGGTTTCCTCTAGAACAACATACTGACATCGGTTGGAGAGATAGCTTTCAATTAAACCTATGGTTTCCATGGAAAAGCAGGAATAATTCAGTTTAGCCAATAATAAATTATGACCCAGGGTATCAAAGGCTTTACTATAGTCTAATGTAACCAGTAATGTTGTATTACCTTCATCAAATGCCTGAAATACATCATCTAGTACTTTAGTTAACGCTGTAGTTGTACTATGACCAGACCTGAAGCCAGATTGGCAATCTGAAAATAGTTCATTTTTTGTGAGAAAACTTATCATTTGATTGAAAATCAGTCGTACGAAAATTTTGGATAGGCCTCAGGTCAGACAGAGATTTAGGATTTGAGACTTTTGGTAACGGTAAAATAACTGCATTTCTCCAATTTACAGGAAAATATACTTCAAGAAGGCAACAATTGAATATATGAGCTATAAACGGCAATAAATAGGGACAGCATAATTTTATCATAAGTAGAGTCATTCCATCACAACCTTCGGTATTTGATTTGATACTATCTACAGCCTCTAGAACGTCATGCTCTAGAACAGGTTCAATTTTGCAGGGGTTTAAATTATAATTGACTTTGTGGGTATTATAATATTGCACAAGATCATCATCTACTTGACACGCCAATGCATTAACCGAGTTAATAAAAAATGAATTGATTGCTTCCGCGTCATTTAAATCAGGAGGTAATGATATATCAGATTTCTTAGAGTGGATATTCAATTGTTCAAGCGCTTTCCAAGTTTCTTTTCGATTTTTTTTAGTCCTGTGTATTTCATTCAAATAATTCTGTTTTTGAGTTCTAACTGCCGCAGTGAAATCGTTCCTCGCTCGCTTGTATGCTTCCCAATCTTCCAAGGTTTTTGTTGATTTGTACTTGGCGAGTAATTTGTTACGTTGTTTTTTCATGAACCTTAAATTATTAGTCAACCAAGGAGCCCTGGGTTTAAATGCTCTTACTTTCCTAAGAGGAGCATGCCTGTCAAAAATAGATTTAATATTGTTAGTTAATATATCAACTTTCATGTCAATATCATCTGTATAAAATATTTCTTGCCAATTCAAGTTTCGTAATTCCATATCAAACTTAACTTGGTTGAATGTACTGAAGACTCTGTAAATTACATATTTGATATTGTTTTGAGGAACTTTTATTTTGAGTTGGTGATCTGTGACCTGGTGCATGTCAACATGTTGTGCTTCACCATCAACCATGTCAACATCACCAACTGCTATGATGTCTAGTAAGGTATTACAGTTTTTAGAAATACGCGTTGGGGCTTTTATTATTTGAGTTAAATTGAACAAATCCAACAATTCTGTGAGCAAGTCAGTTGCTGGAGTCACTTGCATTAAATTCAAATTGGAATCCCCCAATAATATAATATTATCTGTATCAGGCAACATCGAAGCAATTGAGTGTTCTAGAGAATTCATAGCATCCAAAACTTGACCACCTGGAGGTCTGCAGACTGTCCCTATTAAATATTTATTATTTGCAATATTGATCAATACCCAAAGTTGCTCAATATTTACCTCAGACTGGGATAATTCAGCTACTATATTTGCCTGAAGAGTTGACCTGATGTAAACACCAGTACCACCACCACTCTTATTATTGCCACGATCAAGTCTGATAAAATTATAGTTGTCAATTTTTACCACTGCATCAGGTAAGTTTCCATTCAACCATGTTTCAGTTATACCCAGGACATCCAAACTATGATTCATTAAGAGAGCTTTCACATCCACAATGCTAGGATACAATGATCGAATATTTACGTGACCAATTCTTATATTCTTATGAGCCATTTATATATTTTGTTGTTTAATTTCCTCAATTTGTACAGTATTATTTATTTTAATCATTTGCCCCCCCTCATCCTTTCTTGCAAAGACCCTCCCATTTTTTACCCATACGTATCTAAAATTATGATTTCTTAGTTCTCTTGCTTTTAGAAAGAAAAGCCTGGTGGCCTTTGGTAAGTCTTCATTGAAATAAATAATCCTTCTTTCTCCAGTAATACCACATTCTTCAGTATCCAACTTCTTCTTAGATTTATGCAGATCAAGAGCTCTTCGACTCATTTCAGCACTTTTGAACTTGACTAGTACAGGTTTGTTCGGTAATTTGCTAGGCAGAATTTGGAGCCTGTAATCATTTTCCTGGATTTCAAATTTCAGCTTTTGAAACGATTTTTTGATGTCTCCCTGTATATTGTCCCCTCTCAACCCGACGACCACTATATTGCAGCTCTTTTGTTTTGTTTCATCATGAGTTATTTTTTGTTGCATATCAAGTAATTTTTGCTCGAGATCGCTTATTCTCTTATTTAACACTAATTGCTCCTTTTTGAGTTTCGAATTTTCGCTAACTATGTTTTTCAGAGTTTTTTGCAAATCATCCATGACATCACTGTTGAACGTTACAGACTTTTCAAGTTCAGCAAACTTCTTTGTCATGAATTGTAATATTTCCTTGTTGGAGGGGTCAGATTTTTTCAATATGAATTTTTCCATTTCCCCTTCACTAGCTCTAGTTTTCTTCTTGGAGGTACTAATGAGATGCGATTTTTGCTCAGCTTCCGCTTCATCCGATTCAGAACCACTCTCGGAAGACGATTCACTGCATTTATCGCAAATCCATTTAACACACGATTTTTTATCACAATATTTTTCATATTCCTTAATTGTCAACTTCGTACATTCCTTATGGAACCAGCGCTCACAACCACCATTACATTGCAAGCTATTCTAGGTCTTGGTTACATTGTTTCCACATGATTTGCATGTAATCTTCTTTTTAGTCATTTCGTATTTTTGTGGAAGAATTCGGCGTAGTATCTCATGCGCGAAGTTCTAATCAGTTAACTTTTTATTGTAG
This sequence comes from Chrysolina oricalcia, assembly GCA_944452925.2. Classification (NCBI taxonomy): domain Eukaryota; kingdom Metazoa; phylum Arthropoda; class Insecta; order Coleoptera; family Chrysomelidae; genus Chrysolina; species Chrysolina oricalcia. The sequence goes on from OX101824.2 coordinate 32,502,573, forward strand.
ATTGTAGTGCTTTTTGTGCTCACTTTTTATATTAGTATGCACTGGGACTTGTTGTTTATTGAACTACCGTGGTTAATTATTCATTCATTATAGAGGTTGGAAAAAAACTTATCAACTGGAAACTTATAGTAAATCACTATGCACTGTTAATTGTTTATATGGAAACTAAGTTCGAGAATTGCTTCCTTTGAATAACTTCACAAATCACTATTTTTCATGAGATGATTTGGAACACGTCAACACGTCGCCACGTCCACATCTACATCTGATTCGCGATTTCTGACCCCATGTAGGTACCACCCTTTTCTGACGGCATAGATGTACTATAGTTTTTTAAGGAAAGTCAAAGTTAACTGAATCAACGCCGTCAAGTATTCGATTAACTGGGGTGGGGGGGTAAAATCGCCGATTTCAAAAAAAAAATCCGACTCCCTGTACCGCTATTTTTTGACGGCAATGGGTTTTAGAGCATTCTTTTTTCATTGCCTCTTTGACGAGAATAGTGCCGTCATGTATAAAGTAATCAAAAAGTACCCCCTTTTTTACGACATTTCAACTCGCCTGTACACTCACCTGTACCGCGGAAAATTGACGGCATAGTGCCCAACGTTTGTTTCTCGACCAGTACTTCAACATTATATATGACTCGTGGTGTATAAAATCACCCCCTGAAAATGTGCCTGGGCTTGTGGTCTATAAGTAAACAGGAGTAAAGTCACTCGCCACCATATTGGGGTCGACATCACCACCTCGAATTTCATGATTAGCCGACCTACGCAGCAATCAAATCAATCTCAGATCCGAACACCGTACGTAAGACCAAGTGAGACAGAAGATCTTTCAGCCGACCCCTCTTTGCCCCACCGCATGCCAGAAAAAAATAAAATCTTAACGGAAACATCAAAGAAGCCGACTGGGAGTGTCTTTACGCACAGTTGTGGGTTTACTTATAGAGTGAACTGTACGTAAAACAATGTTTACTAATATAGACTATTCCACTCTTCTCAAGATATTCACGTAATATGACCAATCACAAATCAAAGACAACTTGTATTATCGCGAAAACACCAGCTGTCTCTCAATTCTGATTGTTCTGTCAGCGTTGGTGTTTTCAACGGTGTAACCATAGATCAAAGAGACTAAACTAACAAGAAGAGTACAAAGCACAGTTTGACATTTTGACAGATCATAATTGTAGGCGAAAACGTCAAAATGAGTCGCATCGTAACTATATTAGTTATTTATTGTATAAGTGTTTTAGATATCATTTTATTTGCGCAAGAATGTTTAAACGCGAGAGCGAAGCTCGAGCGTTTAAATTTCTTAAGCAAATAGAATGTATCTAAAACACGCATGCAATAAAACGTTTTATTCACAATCACATTCATTTATAATCAGAATCGCGGAAATTTTTCATCACAAAATGATTTGACATTTTGCTCTGACAGCGACTGTCACCTCCTCAAAAATCATTGAAATAACATACAAAAATATCGTTAGGTGTTGAATGGTTGCTATGTATTTTCGATTGTTTATCGACTCCATTTGTAAAAATTTTGTGAAGTTGGTGAAAATAAGTTAAATATGATTGATATTCATGATTGTATTTTTCATTATTCCACTAGTGGAATAAAGTAATTTCATTATTCCACTAGTGGATAAAGTGGTACTTTATACGGTTCATAAGTGTGGATAAAACTTCAATTATAAGGTGATTGTGGATACTTTTAATGCTTCGTGAAATAGTCTAATAAAATTCCACTCGTGATTGAATTTATTTCATAAGTCTGTCTTTTATTTCTGAACTCAACTGAATTCAGTTTCGTTCAGAAATGAATCGACAGACTCTTATCGCGAAAATTCAATCACTTGTGGTATAACTACTGAAAAGTAATTGAAAGAGGTAATAATTGAAAAATAAACATTAAATATGAATAATCTATTAAAAATTTTTTAAAAAATTGGAAAAAAGTGGAAAGTATAATATGAATACATAATTAAATTTGATGTGAGTGTGGGTGTGTGTGTGTGTGTGTTTGTCATCGAAATAAACCGTTTGCCACAGATTTTTTTTAGATTCTAAAAGTACAAAATTATACATATACATAGTTTTAAATATCTATTTTGGCGTTTTTAAGAAATTGAATTAAAGCATCGGAAACTATTTTGTTTTGTGTGCTACAGGGATGTAATATTTATAGGCAGGGAAATATGGTTGGATGTATGGTCTGCTGTCGGCATGTGACGTAGTCGAGCTAATCCTCTGTGGTGATAAAGATTTTCCCAGTACCCAGCGTCAAGTAGTGAAAATGGATTAACATGCATGAAAATAAAATGAAAAAAAGATGTCGATGTGTAGCGTAGCGAACCAGCAATCTTCGGATTACGAAGAGCACGTCTACACATCTAAGCTATGAGACCTCGTTGTAAATGTTTAATCATAGCTCGATGCAGTGCGTTCAGTTGTGACGTAGTCGATATAGATCCAGCAACTGATTGTACTGCATAAAGCGCGCAATGTTGTCAGTTGTAAAATAAATGGTGTAGGTTGACTGCATTTAGATGTTGCCGGTTGAGGTGGAGGCAGCCCACGTTCATGGTGTGACGTAATCGAGCTGATTCGCCGCGGCGATAAAGAGTTTGCCAGTACCCAGCGCACAATTGTAATATAAGAATAATTTTGTTGAAAAAATAGATTGTTTTTTAATAAGAAAAATATGGCTACAAAGAAAGTGGGAGTTAATTTTTGGAAAGTATGTAGGTAGCAATGAGCAGTTGAAATAATCAGTTACAGAATGACATCAAAAGAATACAGATTGAAGAATTAAAAAAAAGATATTCAATTTTTTTAAGAAAAGGAAAATGTTTTGAAGCAGTTGAATAATTTAGATATTCAAGATAGAGTGTTCATGCTAAAATTACCTCAAACCAGATACCCACTGATGTAGGAAGGTTAGCCACTCCCAATGGATGGTTAGCCACTCCGAATGTCAAATGTCATTGGTTGCAAAAAGGTGAGCAACAACACACAAAAATGACAGGCATGTTGTCATGTACGATGATGATTCCAACTCAATTAATAAAGTGTTAATATCTTAATTATGGTTTCATTGTTAGACTAAACAACCATAATTAACATGGCGCAGTCGCGAGTCTAGTGAAATAGAGTTTTGAGAGTTGAAATCAAGAATTAACGGAAATAAAGCAGACATGGGAGATAGCAGAGGTGTGGCCCCCATGCTGATGGCGGGAAATGTAGCAGAAAATTGGAAAATGTGGAGGTCTCGGTTTGAAAACTATCTAATAGCAAGTGAAATTAGCTAAAAGGAGGAGGCCATCCAGTGTGCACAGGCTCTTCATTTCATAGGTGAAGAGGGATTTCAAGTATACACAACTTTTCAATTTGCAGACGACGAAAGAAATAAGCTGCAAGTTTTATTAAATAAGTTTGAAGCACATTTTCTGCCGAAAGAGAATCTGACGTATGAGAGATATAAGTTCTTTTCATATAAACAACTCCCTGGACAAGCATTAGATCAATATGTAACTGAAGTTAAAAAGATGGCAATAAAATGTAAATTAGGAAACCTACAGGATGAGCTAACGAAAACTGTATTGATATGTGGAGTAAACAATGGGTCCATAAGAGAAAAACTTTTACAAGAGGATGACACAGTAAGCCTTGACAAAGTAATTGAAAAATGTACAATCTTAGAAATATCCAAAGAGAGAAGTGAATCGATGGCTATGGCTGGTGGCTTCAATGGTATGTCAGTAGATGCTGTAATAAGGGACCAACATAAGAAAAGAAGTGAAAATCAAGACAAAATTCAAGAGGGTAATAGGAAAATTAATAATTGTTCTAGATGTGGTATGTCTCACCCAATAAATAAATGTCCGGCTTTTGGTAAGCAATGTAATTATTGTCAGATTAAAAATCATTTCGAGTCAAAATGTAGTAAAAAGAAAAATAATATTAAAGTAAGAGAAATAGTTGAGGAAGTAAATGAAATTCAGCGATTTCCTGATTATTCAGATAATTTAGAGCAGTCTTTGTTTATAGGTTCTATAAATTACATTAATTCAATAAATAATGAATGGATAACAAATTTAGAGATAAATAACAAAAATGCAAAACTTAAAATTGACACAGGTGCCATGGCAAACATAATACCTTTTGATTTGTACAAAAGTTTGGGTTTGTCTTATAAAAAGATAGGTAAAACAGAAATAAAATTGAAATCATACACTGGTAATGAATTGAATGTGCTAGGGAAATGTAAATTAACCTGTTTCAAAAATAATAATTTTTATGACTTAGAGTTTTTTGTGGTAAAAGGCAATACTCCAGCAATTTTGGGGTTGGCTGCATGTGTGTCTCTAAATTTGATTAAGAGAATTGAGAATGTGAATGTACAAGGTGGAGAATACTCAAGGATAATAAATGCATTTGGTGACGTATTTGCAGGAATAGGGTGTATATATCAAAAATGTTCGATCAAACTAGAAACAAACAGTCAAGCAGTTGTTCATCCAATCAGAAGAGTAGCTTTTCCTTTAATGGAACCATTAAAGAATTGTTTAAATGAATTGATAAAGGAAAACATAATAGAAAAGGTAGAAGGCCCTTCTGATTGGGTAAATGCTTTGGTGTTGGTAAGGAAACCAAATGGTAAATTAAGAATTTGTTTGGACCCCAAGGATCTTAATAATGTAATCAAACGTGAACACTGTAAAATTCCTAATTTTGAAGAAATTTCCAGTAATTTAGCTGGTGCAACAATTTTCAGTACACTGGATGCTACAAACGGATTTTATCAAATACCTTTGGATGAGGAGAGCTCAAAACTTTGCACCTTCGGGACGCCTTTTGGTAGGTTTAGATTTTTGAGGCTCCCTTATGGTATCAAATGTGCACCTGAAATATTTCAGGATCGGTTTAGGAATATTTTTGGAATAATCGAGGGTGTCGATATCTATATTGATGATATCATTATATGGGGGAAAAATAAAACAGAACATGATGAAAGGCTAAAGAAAGTTTTAGAGACAGCTAGAGAGAATAATGTTAGGTTTAATTTAGATAAGTGTAGGTTTGGACAACAGGAAATTAAATATATGGGACATGTTATTAACAATAAAGGAATATGTCCAGATCCTTCCAAAATTAAAGCTATTTCTCAGTTACCTAGACCGGAAAATAAACAGGATATACAACGATTGTTAGGAATGCTTACTTATGTAAGTAGGTTTATAAAAAACTTTTCTGATAGAACTGAGCCTTTAAGAAATCTTTTAAAAAAAGATGTGGAATTTATTTGGGATGAAAAAAAAGAGGAGGCATTTGCAAATTTAAAAGAAGTTCTGACTACTAAACCTGTGTTGCAATATTTTGATATAACAAAATCAACTACTATCTCGGTAGATTCGTCAAAATCAGGGGTAGGGGCTTGTCTTTTACAGGAAAGTCTTCCGTGTGCTTATGCCTCGAAAGCATTAACTGAAACACAAACACGATACGCACAGATTGAAAAAGAATTATATGCTATATGCTTTGGCTTAAATAAATTTTATCAGTATGTATTTGGGCGTAAGGTAATTGTTGAGACAGATCATCAACCATTAATCTCGATTTTTAAGAAACCATTAAATAAATGCCCAGCAAGGTTGCAAAGGATGTTATTATAACTTCAAAAGTTTGATATAGACCTACGTTATAGACCAGGTAGAGAATTGCTTTTGGCAGATGCTCTGTCGCGCGCATTTATAACAGACGCTCAAAGTGATGACTTGGATGATGATCTGGAAAGTCAAATTTGTATGGTGGAATTAGAATTAAATGCTACGCTCGAAAAAATTAATCAATTGAAAATAGAAACTGATAAAGATCAAATTTTGAAAGACCTGAAAGAAGTTATTTTAAACGGTTAGCCTAATTGCAATAAAAAACTTAAAAATCATCTTGAAATATTTTGTCCTTTTAAGTCAAGAGTTAACGGTTGTAGACGGACTAATTTTTAAAAATAAATCGTTGGTAGTACCAAAATGCTTTCAAAAAGAAATGTTAGATCGAATTCATTACAGCCATTTAGGAGTAAATAAATGTGTAAAATTGGCACAAGAATCTTTATTTTGGCCGGGCATGACACATCAAATTAAACAAAAAATTGCAAATTGTCATCAATGTCTTACACACGCTAACTCACAAAATAAAGAGCCTTTACAGTCACATTTAATTCCAACGTTACCTTGGAATAAACTAGGTTGCGACATTTTTGAAATAAAAGGTCATAAGTATCTTTTGGTAATTGATTATTTTTCTAAATACATTGAAATAGCAGACTTAAAGAATAACTTAACAAGTCATGCTATAATAGAAAGTCTCAAATCGATATTTGCGCGTCATGGGATTCCATTAACATTGGTCAGTGATGGAGGTCCACAATTCACTTCTCAAGAGTTCATTAAGTTTAGTCGTGAGTGGGAATTTCAGCATATTGTGTCTTCGCCTACATATGCTCAATCCAATGGTATGGCTGAAAGACATATACAAACCATGAAAAAAATGTTTAAAAAAATTGCGGATGATAAAAAAGACATATTCATGGCTCTTCTCCACTATAGGTCAACTCCGGTTTTTGAAAGTATATCACCGGCTGAAATTCTTATGTCTAGGAAACTGAGAACAAATTTAATGGGTACAAAACATCAGTCAAAGCCAAAAATTGCTGAAAATTATAATAGTAAAGTGATTAAAGAAAGACAGGCACTTCAAAAACATTCATATGATAAAAATTCAGCTCGATACTTACCCAGGCTTAATATAAATCAGAATGTATATGTTCAAGTAAAACCTAAAGGTTATTGGTATCCGGGTACTGTAGTAAGTAAATTTAGAGATAGGTCATATAAATTGCAAATGAATAATGGTTCAGTCATTACTAGAAATCGTAGATTTATCAGGCCTTATGAAAATAATAAAGAAAGCAGGAACACTGGTTTAGAAAACCGTTATTCATTGGCAAAAGAGGAGGAAACATGTAAGAAAAAAGAAGAAATTAGGTATTATTTAGAGTTAGAACAAGTGGATAATGTGAACAGTGACATTGAAAGCGACCAGAGTGTCGAAAGTGAATTGGACAGGGATAGCAATAAAGACATGTTTTTACAAGAGGATCAGATATATCCTATGTTAAATACGGATAGGGAAAATCAAATGTATAGTGGTAGGAGTAGTGACGATACAGAATCTATAACTAGGGATGGTAGCAACTGTTTTGATTCAGATTCAGACTTGGAGGAAAAGTTTGTAAATAAAACATTTGTAACGTCATCTGGACGAATCTCAAAACCACCTCCAAGACTGAATGAATAGGTTTAAGTATTAAACTTTAGAAAGGGGGATGTAGGAAGGTTAGCCACTCCCAATGGATGGTTAGCCACTCCGAATGTCAAATGTCATTGGTTGCAAAAAGGTGAGCAACAACACACAAAAATGACAGGCATGTTGTCATGTACGATGATGATTCCAACTCAATTAATAAAGTGTTAATATCTTAATTATGGTTTCATTGTTAGACTAAACAACCATAATTAACAACTGAGAAGGATACAGCCTCACATCGTAGAATATGCCGACACCAATGCTCAAAATGAATTTTATTCATCTAACTGCAATAATAAATAATGTTTTGTATGTTAACAAACCAAATGGAGTAAAATTCATTGCAATATGCTTGAAGATTAATGATTTCGAATATGGATGCAAGAACAACAGAACAGAATGGCAATCTATGCGTTCAACAAAAGTCAATGAGGTCCAGTTACCAGTTTTTACCAGCACAGTTCCAAAGAATGTAGCGGAGTGGAATTTGAACTTTATAGAATTTTCATTATAGTGTCCACCATATTATCATTTATATTGCTCAGAATTTTAATGGAAATAATTGTAAACGCGAGAAAATGGAATATATTGTTTGATTAAAAAAAAATTATTGCAAATTGAATTTTATTGTTGAAATAATCACATTAGTACACAAACACGACATTATCAATTTTTGTTATTCGTTTCATTATCGGTTGAGTGTGGTCTCCGAGCCAGCTTTATCACCGATGGAAAAACCGCAGTGGACGGAGAATTCAACATATGATAAACACTTTGGCATTGACTTGGGGTTTTAACAGGAAATTACAATACCACACGCTAGCAACGGTTTTTCGTTATCTAAGTGCGTACGTGAGAACTGAGAATCGTTCGATGGATTTCGCGAAGCTTGCGCTGGCACCGACTGCGCGTTGACGTAGTGGTGGGCGTGAACAATCCTATAAAACCAATTCAGGGTGCGGTCGACATCATTCTGAATTCGAAAGTTTACCGAACCAGCTTCTCCTCATATTTCAAGTGCTAATATTTTCGAAATTGAAATGAGGTTATGTGTTTTTTTTTTTGATTACATGTTAATTCATTTCCTGTTTTGTTTGAGGGTTTGAGGGGGAAAGAAGGGAATTGAGAATATTTAAAAAAAAGTTAGAATCAAGGGTGTAGTTGTTCAAATGCATATTCATTTTGAAAAAACATTCAAATAATCGATTGTATGTTTTAATAGATGAATCTTTCAGCCATCAACGAGGCAGCAACAGCATCCAGCAGATTCAAGCCAACCGTTCCGTTGAAGAGCCTACCAGTAAATTTACCACACCCCATCAACAGCATCAGCGTGGTGCAGACCAGATACGGGGAAGCGATTGCCGTAGAACTACCTGAAGTCAGCGTATTCTTACCTAGGCGGGTGAACGCCGTAATCAAGCAGCAACTGCCGGCATTCAGTCAGAAAAAGTATCACCTGGTGCATCTTGGGGTTGTAGGATCCACGGAGGTCGCCTTCAACATCATCGAGGCTTGAAGCGGAGCGGCGGTTATCATCATCAGTAGCAGTCTTCCCCCACACACATATAAAGTGAGTAAAATTTTTTTCGAATTCAGTATGGATCATTTTAATAATACGCTTACAAAAATCGATAGGACTTTGATGGAAATTCGAAATAATTATTTAAAACCATTAGCTGGGTATCAATTAGAACACATATTCGAAAATGTATTTTAGCAATGAAAAAATGTCAATTTTCTGTTGGCCAAAAACGTAAAATTGTGACTAAAATTGGTGAATTGAAACGAACGAGATTTTACATCAAATTAATGAATCGGGATGTTAAGCAGAAACGTGCAGTTCGATGGCTAAATGTAAATTCGGTATTCATTTAAATCAAGAATTCAAACTGGACTTATTGTAAATTTGGGGCATAAATAAATTAAAGATTTTTTAAATGATGCATTTAGATTGGTAAAAATTAAACTGCTGAAAATCATAAATGACTTTGCTATGTTGAAAGTAAATTGCACATTTTGTGGTGATTTTATTAAAAATTCTCAAGACGGAGAGATTGTAGACCGAAAACATTTCAATACACCGAATAAAATTTTAGACGCAGGAACGGATTTAGCTGATTGGTTTGAAAGTAATATTGTTGATGTAATTTCTCAAATAAACTTAGCGAATTTTCGAAAAAAAACAGTGGATGGGCGTTGAGTCAGATTATTTCTCTGGAAGTTGCCATCAATAAATATGAAATTGGCAACGGTTCATCCTTCATTAAATTGCCTGAGAGTATTTTGAGAAAGAAGGCGTGCATTAATATTAAGAATACAGACTCATCTTGTTTTTATTGGAGTGTAGTTAGTGCACTTTTCCCAGTTGCATCTGGAAATAACACCGATAAAACTTCATCGTATCCTCATTTTAGCACTGTCCTACAAACCGAAGATTTACATACACCTATGCCTCTTCACCGCATTACAAAATTTGAAAAAATGAACAATATTTCAGTAAATGTTTATGCATTAGAGATGAATATTGTGAATCAAAAAGAATTCTATACAGTAGCACCTGTACGATTAACTTCTGAAAAGCAGGGGCGTCATGCAAATTTACTTTTGATTCAAAATATTTATTTTCCCAAACTGAACGACTATGATGCTCCAAGTGTTGATGATGAAAATATTGAAATAACCTATCATTTTTGCCAAATTAAAAATATGTCCAGATTATTATCGAGTCAAATGAGTAAGTATCATCATAAGAAATATTTTTGTGATAGATGCCTTAATTATTTTCCCACACAGCAAAAATTGGTTGTGCGAGAAAATGAATGAGTACAAAATTTCTTGGCCAAAATATGATTATGTTGAATTCAAAAATCACATATATAAGCAAGAATGCCCTTTTATAATTTACGCTGATTTTGAATCACAATTGGAAAAATGTAATGGCAAAATTTCGGAAAAAACTTTAAAGTACCAGCATCATAGAGCGTTCAGTGCAGGCTTTTATTTCAAGTGTGCACATGACGACTATCATTTTATAGAAGTTATCGGGGTGCTGATTGTATGGAATGGTTTGTTGAACAAATGAGGGATATCGCTAAATTTGTAGAGTCAAAAATAAAAAAAAATTAACCTATGATAGGAACTCCTAATATTATTGATGCTAGGGTATGCCATATTTGTGAGAAACCTTTTGTAAAGAATGATATCATTGTGAAAGATCATAATCATTTTTCGGGGGCGTTTAGGGGGTGGAGTCATCAATCTTGCAATATTTCCTTCAAGAAGCTTTTTATTGTTCCTATTGTATTCCATAATCTTTCGGGATACGATAGTCATTTTATTATAAAAGAAGTAGCCAAACATAACCGCGTGAGTGTTCTTCCAGTAAATAGGGAAAAATACATTTCGTTTACCCAATATGACAATGAAACTAATATTGAATTCAGATTCATTGACTCTCTTCGTTTTTTGGGAGCAAGTCTCGATGCCCTCGTGTCAACGTTGAGAGTAGATGAATTGAAAATTAAAAAAAAGGATTCAGTAATTTATCAAAATCACAGTTCAAATTGCTAACTCGAAAAGGTGTTTTTCCCTATGATTATGTTGATGATGAGGAGAAATTGAATGTGAATAATTTACCCGATAAACAACATTTTTACAATAGATTAAATGATACAAATATTTCTGATGATGATGATTATGCTCATGCTCAAAATGTTTGGAAATTTTTTAATATTCAAACACTTGGAGAATATAGCGATTTATATATGCGTACCGATATAATCCTTTTGGCAGATGTTTTCGAAAATTTTCGAAAATCATCTTTGAAAACATATTCACTTGGCCCAGCTTGGTATTTCAGTACGCCTGCGATATACAGGGTGTAAATTGGAACTTTTAAAAGATGTTGATATGATTATGTTCGTTGAAAAAGGTATAAGGGGCGGAATTTCAGTTTGTTCTAATAGATACAGTGAGGCTAATAATCCATATATGGCAGCATACGATCCAACGAAACCATCCAAATATATCATGTATTTTGACGTTAATAATTTGTATGGAAAAGCCATGTGCGAAACCCTTCCATACGGAGGTTTCGAGTGGGTTGATACAAATATAGATATAACCCAAATTCCTGATGATAATCCTGAAGGCTATATTCTCCAAGTTGATTTGGAATAACCCGCCCAACTCCATGATTTACATAAAGATTTCCCGTTTTGTCCCGAACATCGCATACCACCCGACTCAAAATTATCAAAATTAATGGCAACCACGTATGATAAAAAACAATATATTTTACATTATTGGAATTTAAAACAAGCTTTAGCACATGGATTATTATTTAAAAAAATTCACAAAGTATTAAAATTCAGGCAATCTGCATGGTTGCGTCCATATATCGAGCTAAATACTCGATTGAGGACTTTGGCTACAAGTAAATTTGAAAAAGATTTGCGAAAACTTGCCGTAAATTCTGTGTTTGGTAAAACGATGGAAGACATTCGTAGCCATCGTGTTGTTAAATTAGTTTCGAAATGGGAGGGACGATATGGTGCAAAAAATTTAATTTTTAGTCCTAGATTTCAACAGAGAACTGTTTTCGATGATGATCTGGTAGCTGTGGAACTAAAAAAATCTGAACTTATTTTCAATAAACCGTTGTACATTGGTATGGCTATTTTGGATTTATCGAAAACAGTCATGTTTGATTTTCATTATACCTTCATGCTGCCTACTATGACAATCGCTAATTGTAAACTTATGTATACAGGTACGGATAGTTTCATTTATCAGTTGTCATGTGATGATGTGTACAAAGGGCTTATTGCGAGCAATGTTGAAAAATTTGATACGAGTGATTATTCGGAAAATAACAAATATGGCATACCGCTAGTAAATAAAAAAATCCCTGGTTTAATGAAGGATGAGGCGAATGGTGAAATCATTACACATTTTGAGGGGTTACGGTCAAAAATGTACACATATAAAGTTCAGGGGGGTGAGGTTGTTAAAAAATCGAAAGGGGTTAAATATAATGTTGTGAAAAATAAATTAAGTTTTAACGATTATGTTGATTGTTTGAGGGAAAACAAAGAAAAGACCGTAACCCAGCACACAATCCGTTCCTACGTCATGAGGTGTATTCAATTGAACAGTCTAAATTCGGATTGAGTGCCCATGATGATAAACGAAAACTTATCACAGATTCATTTGATACTTTACCATGGGGACACTATAGTCTAAATTAATTTTTTTTTGTCGCGTTTACAGGTACAATGAATTTGCAGCAGTTATGCATCAAAACGATCTGTGAGAACATTTATTCTACAGGAAGGTTCCTTATCCAGTCACCTTTACCTCCATCAATAACAAAAAAAAAATATTCAAAATTATTCTCATTTCAAATGGTCGTATATCATTCATTATCAACATCATGATGTTGATGATGATGATGATGATGATGATGATGATGATGATGATGATGATGATGATGATGATGATGATGATGATGATGATGATGATGATGATGATGATGATGATGATGATGATGATGATGATGATGATGATGATGATGATGATGATGATGATGATGATGATGATGATGATGATGATGATGATGATGATGATGATGATGATGATGATGATGATGATGATGATGATGATGATGATGATGATGATGATGACTATTATGATATTTTAAAAATTTTTGAATATGTTGATATGTCTGATTTTAGATAATTGAAAAAGCCTATTGATTTTCGTACGGCACTATTAAATGCGTATAATTTGGAGCCATATTGTCATAATGATTCATACTGCATTTGGATACAATTTTACGAACTTTTTGATTTCAACTTACTTGTGTGTGAAACATGTTTCAATTGTTTCAAAGTTGCCATTGAATGTCATAAATATGGTACATTAAATTACAAAATGAGACATATTCATGAAATCTTTACAAGCAATGAACTACACATTGCCTACCAACGGAAATCATATTGGTGCCAATATGATTTTACACATCTTCTTTTCGAATTACAAACTCAGGATGACTGTCGGGATAATTTACACAACCAAAAAAGAGTTAAATTTTGTTAAAATGTTTTTTTTGCAACTGATATTCAATTAATGTATTTTATATGTGCGTGTGTAGGGAACAAATTATCAATATATGGAAAAACTAATTTTTTGTGTTTTATTCCAATAATTTGTAAAAAGTGAATATGAATTTTTTACAAGCAAGTCACGGATTGAGTTTGGAATACTGCTGTACATGAGCAAAAAATAGTTGTTTTAGCTACACTTTTCCCATGTGCAGGAGTATTCCAAACCCCACCCATGGGGACTGCCTGATAAATCATATGAAAAAGTCAGAATTTCCAGTGTTGAGAACAAAACAAAAAGGAAGTTAAATATTTTTTCTTCTAAATGTTATGAATTCAAAAGCCTTGCAGTCTGTCAGTGTGTGTGTGTGTGTGTAAATGAAGTGATGTTTGGATTGTAAACATTTTGTATACAATCAAAAAAATCACCCCATTTACACAATCTCTGTCAACCTGTTTGGTAAGACTTTTGAATTTATGCCATTTACAATGACTTCTCATTTAATATATTTTGAAACCAATAATCGATTAAATAAAAAAAAAACTAGATCATATTTTTTATCATTTATTACATAAATTATACAATATTGTTTGTTTATAATAAAATAGATATTCTCGTAAAGCATTAGCATACAGACTATCTAAAGGTGAGGCTTCACAGAAACCTTCTATAATTTCTTCTAAAGTTAAATAAATTTTCCTATCACGCAACCACGATCGAATAAGATCAAAAACACCTCGATAATAGGCACAAAAGTTCAAAGCATCCAGCATGGCGATGCGGCCGGACAGCACTCTCCGATGTGTTTCGAGAATATCGTTTACATCTTTCTCGGACAGCTCCAGGTTCACAGCGTCCTTGGCAATGGAAATTTGTTTGGTGCAGCTTTCGATGTATTGTGTAACGTAAATGTAATCATTGCAACGTGTTACCATTGCCTAAAGAAGAATAGTCAAACAATCCCTGTGCAAAATGCATTGGATGGCCGTCACCTGAGACATCCATACTATTTTACTGGAAACATTGAAAATGTATCCAGTAATGTGGCGCCGTCATCGGATGGCACGCAAAACTATACTTCTGTCTCTTTTTAAAATAGAACGCCAGTTTTCATTTGCTTCATTCAGAAATGTGCAGAATATTGCCATTGGTGAGATGTTTAGCAGAATAAAAGACGAGTCAAAGTTTGCATTCGGATGTTTCGAATATCAGATGATGACCAGTGGTAATTTTATATTGCTGTAATTAAGCCTAATATAATGAAACACGTAATACAGCAATATTCTTACTGAAAAATGATGCCTAAGTATAGGTACAAAAAATGTTCTATTACGATATTCTATCGCAGTTGATATGTTTTGAAAACACAAAGAATATTCATTAGTGCTTGAAGGTACCTGATAAGTAGGGAAATAATAATATATTAGTATTATTTGTACAAGCTTTTGTTTAGTTTCACTCACACGTAACAGGTATGGTATCTACTGTCTATAACGGGGTCAAAACTTCAATGGAAATTTTGAGCCAATTCCACTGATCCAATCATCTTTAAATTTGGCAGGTGTCCATTAAATTCATTCAGGTTCATTACGACATTCACAAGAGAAAAACAAGATAGCGAACAGTTTTTGTGATTTATTGTCCAACTATTCATAATGCGAATCTCAAGTAGATTTTGTATGTTTTCAAAATTCGAAATGGCGATTACGATTTTTGATTAGATTCTTTCAAAATTGGTACTTATACAGGGGCTTGTTGTGTTGGAGACCAATACGAACATTAAAGATGGAGGACAAATTTTGTGATTCATGCCCGAATCCGTCCATGATAGATATCTAGAATTATTTGGGTAGGACAATTCAAAGAAAATTCAAGTGTTGGCGGACATGTGTTCTTTAATTGATGGTTCGATGTTATCAACAATTTATGGACTTATAAGGAGAGTTTCAAAGGAGGTTGTCACCAGAAATCATTCATCTCCTACACGGGCCTAAAATACATTTTTTGTTGTACAATATAGTTATTTGTATATTTAGAGCGCGAGGAGCGCGGTAATCTTTGGAGAGCGGCAATGGCACTTTGTTCTCGAAATAAACACTTTTTTTTTTTTCTTCTTCAAACGCAGCTTTTAAACATAGAAAGGATCGACAATTCATTCAACATAGGCACCTGATATTACCCATGAGAAAATAAACAATCAATAGTAATCCCAAATGAATAAGCTATCCAAATATCCAATAATGTATAGCTCTAACAAAACAAGATAACTTGCTTGAAAAAAAAAACGTATGTCGTGATCGAATCACAGGCCTTCAGCTTAATAGCAGCTACGCTCTCAACACCACCACAGTTCCTAAGAGTGTTATGAATTTATTGTCTCACTAACCATACAAGAATAGGTTCGTTTTCAACGAAAGCTGTGGAGATCGACCGTTTCTTCAATATTTTCGCTCTAGAGCGAAAAAGCTGTCACAAAATGACATTTCTGGGAAAACATCAGCTTAGCGTTGAGATCTAAAACCGTCAAAGGCTACCTACTTTGGTAAGCGGTTGTAGAAAAAAATATAGTTTACTGACCATGCACGATCATCGGGGAGATGGAAATATTTATGGTTTTACGCACTGTCCACGTACAGTGCCTAACGTGATACTTTTCAGCACACACGTAAGTGAAAAAATCAAATTTGCATAAAGTTATGTTTTACGCATCGTTTATATAATTCCAAAAGACAGTATTTTGCGTCAGAATTTACTCGTCAAATGAATACTTCATAGAATAAAATGTACTCAACAATTGCTACAATTTGCCAATAAAATTGTAGATACATTTTCATAAAGAGCTTTTTTGTACTCACGTGTTTCCACGCTCATAAAAAAGTCCTAATTTACGAATTTTTGTATCATATATAAATAACTATTTCATCTTCTTTAGCATATTGGTCATGAAGTCATAAAGTTTCATTTTTGATAAGGATATCGACTTATAGAGGTTATTTCGAACGATCGACTGAAACTTCAAATTCAGTCGCAGATAATGCCATTATCTCAGTACCTAATTTCGAAAGAAAACCCTTATTAGGTTTTACAACTTTGACTCTATGGTAAATAAATAAACTTGAAAAAAAAACATTTTAGAGAAAAGCTTCTATTTAAATGTACTAAAAAGAAGAAAATAATTTTAAAGTGAATAAACCCATCATTTTGTTATATTATAAAATTCTAAATGATATAAAAGCTTGTCGCGAGAAGTATATATGTAATTCTTATAGTAAATTAAATTTATAATTACCTCAAGATTTATTCTCACGACAAGCTTTTATATCATTTAAAATTTTATAATGTAACAAAATTATGGGTTTTTCGCTTTTGTGCATTTAAATAAAAGTTTTTATCTGAAGGTTTTTAAAGTTTGTTTATTTATTTCTTTTTTAGTTTTCTGTGAATATGTTTCTTAGTCTGTTCATTTCAATCAATGCGCCATTGTTGCACGGTCGCTTGCCTGTTAATTTACCGTTGGAAATTTTTCCAAATTTCTACGTGTTCTCTAAATAGCTTTAGAGGGGGGCAGAGGGGTAATTTTTTTAATCCGTTTTATTCAATGGCCAGATAATTTTCACTATTTTTACGGATTTTTTTGATTTCTATTCCGCGAGATTTTCTATTTTTTTTTGTGACAGGAAATGAGGGCGAGCCCCAAGATCTATTTTTGTTTTCATCATTATTTTCCATGTCCGAAACTGTTGAAACATTTTCCGAATTCTTTTGCGTTCTCTATCTAGCGTTGGAGGGGGTAAAGGAGGGGCCAAATTTTTTAAACCATAATTTCCGACGATCAGATATTTTTCACTATTTTTACAGATTTTTTTGATTATAATTTCGCGTGTTTTCCAGTTTTTTCGAGAAAAGAGGGAGGCGAGTACCCCCTACTATATTTTTTCTTGCTGTAATTTTTGACGTCCAAATCCGTCAAGAAAATGACCGAAAACCTTCGCGTTCTCTATCTAGCTTTCGGATGACGGAGGGAGGGGGGACAATTCCTTTTTATAAACCATAACATTCGACTGTCAGATATTTTTCACGATTTTTAGAGATTTTTCCGATTTTAATTTCACGAGTTAGTTTTCCAACTTTTCTAGAGAAGGGGGGACGCCCCCCCTACTTATTTTTTTCGCTGTTAATTCTGACGTCCAAATCCGTCAATAAAACTTCCGAAACACTACGCGTTCTCTATCTAACTTTCGTGGGGCTGGGGGGACAATTTCTTCAACATTAATGTTTTGTCATCGGAACTGAACCAACACGAAAAATTTCTATTCTATAGAATAAGAGGAAGTGATTCTAATTCAGCTTGCAAGATTTGTACCCATCTAACACACACAGAGCAAGTTAAATAAAAGCTTTCAATAAAAACAGAAAATAATATGGTAACTGTCGGAAATGGCATTATCACCTTCATAACTTGAAACATTGTTTATATACAAGATAGTTAGTCAACCTTATGGGATTATAATTGGATCAAAATGGATGCGACATGTAGATGGCGATAGTGAGCTCGCATCCAAGTCATGTCGTAACTTCAGTGATCTGGCCTCCAAGTCATGTCGTAACTTGATTAAAACAATGGAAAAGCATTAAAATCAGGTTTTTTTGAAGAAACCTGCATTAAAATGACGTCAAATATTCATGTTTGTAACTAATCATGCTAGATGACACTCGCGTTTGTGTCCAATACCTTTTCTACAGGCATTGACTAACTATGTTCTATTTAAACAATGCTTGAAACCAATCATCGGTTGTCATCAAGAACGTTGGACATCTTCCCCCAAACATTAGTCAAGAGAAACCACCCTGAAAATATCTATGTGAATTCGAAAACTGAGACCTAACAAGACAAAAACAATGAAATGCCAAACACCACGAAAGTTCGCTACTTTGCTCTCTCGTTTACATGCAAATTGCAAATGGCCGGTGGAACGGACACTGAGCCAATCAAAAACACGAAATAATGTCCATTCATTATTCACTTTACGCGATTACTACGACACTTTCCATCTCATTCGTTTGTGTCCTTTTTGGGGGCAATCGTGCTGGCGCCATCTACTAATAAACCCCATCGTCATCCAATAATAATCCCATAAGGTTGACCGACTATATTTCTTTAGACAATGGTGTTACAATTGGATTATATTCATCCACATAACTGTCGATTCTTGCTTCAAAGAAAGTATCCATTGACGCTTGCAAAATTCCAATGAGGGTTAACCATTCATCGAGTGTAAAATTGATGAATCGAGGTGAAAATTGCTGCTTCAAAATGACGCATGGGCTAAAGTCTCTGACTGGGCTAAAGCCACATCGAAGTTCATAGGACGGCATGGGAAAAGTCGACAACAGCAATTGGTGTTCTTGTCGAGCAGCCTTTTCGTATTGGTCCAACGACTTGTTTACCTGAGTAAAAGGTTCAGGTTGAGTAGCCCCATCGTATTGTTGCAACACTCTGTCTAGGTCATTCAGAGTTCCCCTGTAATCTTCACCATCATCAGTACTATAATCACAATCTTCGTACATTTTAGTTTCTCCAACTTCACTATTATAACCACTATCTTGAGACATTTTTTTAATTTCAAACTTTCGTTTTCAAACTGAATATCTGAGTGTGCCTGCATCCGATTTTATAGTTTCACTTCACATCACGTGGTTATGTGTGACGTAGTGAAGTTGAAATAATGTTGCAGAAAATTGATTTCGTCGAAAGGCCCCCCCTAATAGACTTTCAAATTGTGCTTCTTTTCCATAAGATTCTATACAAAATTAGCGTCACTAACCCAACTGTATTCTTGTAAACCGAGCCATTTCACGTACATTTTTTTGCCTTTTCTCCTCAGAAGTTTTTCCACTAGATATATATCTGAATTTGCAGTTTTGTGCAGTTCCTCCCCATAGAAAGCACCCTTGATAGGTGCACCCTGCATATCTTCCAACATGAAGGTGGCAGGGTTGGTAATATTGACTTTGATAATTTTGAATAATTCTGTAGTCCAATTGGGCGTATAACCTTTTTCGAAAACGTGTTTTGCCTTACTGATTCGCACAACATCACCAACTTTGAATTTTCTCGGTCCAGCTATTTTCAAGTGACTGTATGTCGATTTGAGAATTTGCTTTTAGTTGGTTTTATTGATTTCCGAAGGTTTCATCCCTGTCTTTGAGTGGCGTGTATCATTGTAGGATTTTGTGATTTCAGGCAAAATATTCAACCATTTGTAGGTGCCATTCAAACTGAAATACTTATACAATTTTTCTTTTAAAGTTCTTATGACACGTTCGCAGATAGCAGCTTTGGTGATGCTGTACGTATTGTAGTGATTTATTTGGTGTTTTTTCATCAGCCCTTGAAATTTGGTGTTATAAAATTCCACCCCCTGATCTGTTTGTAGATTTTTTGGACAACATCTCGTATGTACCAAAATATCTGCAAACGTTTTGGTAATTTCCTCACCCGTTTTCGATTTCAATGGTCTAGTCCACACAAATTTGGAAAAACAATCTATAACGACTAGAATGAGTTTGAAATTTCGATTTTGATGGGCGTACGGTCTCATCTCAGCCAAATCCATTTGCCACAAATCATCCAATCCTTTGATGATGGTACGCCGTCTAGGATAATTTTTTCTAATGGGTTTATGCAGTTCACGAACAAGTTGAATCTTTTCTTTGTAACGTACTATTTTATTATGGCTGTGCGACAACTACATTCTGCATTTTGCGGATTTGTTCAATAGCTGATTTTGTATTCGCTATATCTGAATTTATTTTGTTGATTTGTTGCGAGATATCATCTCGCAATTGTTCTAACAATTGGTGAGCCAATTTCCCATTAACATCCCATTTTAAATTGTTTGAATGAACCAAATCACTAATTTCACCAATTTTTTTCAACAAATCTTCACGAACATTTTCAATATCCTCTATATATTGTTGATTGAATTTTTCGAAAAATGCTGTCGTTTCCTTATACCGTGTGTTGTTCATTTGTATCATTTGACTTAAATTACTATCAAGTGTTTGAGTTTTCTTTTCAAATTGTTTGTTTGTTTTATTCATCTCATTTTTAATTTCATTACGCATCTCTGTTAGATCACCATTCAGTCGATTACTCAATCGATTCAGTTGCATTTGATGTTGGTTAGCTTGATTTTGCATAATTTTCGTAAGATTTTTATGGATTTCATCCACATATTGTTTATTGGCAGCATCAGTATCCTTGATGGGGCTCTTCACATTACTCAATTTCAAATTATCGAAATCAATATTACCATCTGGGGTGTGCAGTAAACCACCTCCAGAGGGCGTTGGTAATTTTCGCTTTTTATCTACGCTTGCGCTGTCGCTACGTCCAAACTTGTCGAGACCCATTTTGAAAATGGCAATGTATGGGGAAACGCCCTTTATCTTATAGAATTATATTCGCCTCTTTGAGTTCACTCAAAATGGCAATAATCTCGTTGTCTATCAATAATTTGAGACGTTCGCAGAGTTCGTTGGGATCGTCCCAATGAACGAATTCAATAGGTTTGGTATTGAATGTCATTGCAATAGGTGTTTTCGGTAAACAACCGCTGCCTAGAGTTGTTGAATTTGATGCTTTACGTAAATTTGTACGTGTCGATGTTTTACGTTGTTGTTGTTGTGTAGGAAACATCGGTTTAATTAGGTTGTTGTACTTCCCCCTTTACTAAACTTTGTGCGACCTAAGGTGTCTTTGTGGCTGGTTGATAGATCCAAGATTTGCCTGTGTGCTCGTAAATCTTCGTCATTGTAATTTTCAGGCTTAATGAGAAATATCAATTCATATATACCTGGTGTCCCTTTCCATTGATACCCACCAATTTTAATGTATCCGCTGCGTTTGTCAAAATCTATTTCTTTTACACCAAGGAACCACTTTGAATCACGTTGATCATACATGGGTCCGTATACTTTGTCTATTTCTTTATTTTTCTCCCAATGCTTCATAATGTATGGTTGGACCATTATAGGATATTGATTGATATATTCTTCTAAAACTTCTTCATTCATGTCCATCAGATCATTTTGCTCCTCTTCTTCTGTGAAAGCATTATCACCATTATCAGCATCATCATCATCCTCTGTACTTGCAATAACGTCGAGGGATTGGAATGGAGTCGTTTCGGGCTTTTCCATTTTCCCCTCTTCAGGTTCGGTTTTCGTCTGTTTTGATTGGACTAGTAGCTTGTGCCGTTTTATTCGCTAATATTTTCAGCGGAACTGTTACAGGTTTGAAGAATTTCTGCAGCGATTCATCTTCTTCAGATTTACCCAATTTCAAGGCTAAATATTTTTTTCGAATAACGTTTGCAATTTCGTTGATTTTAGTCTTTCGAATAACATCAACTTCTTTGCTCAACGGTTTCATGATGACGAATGATAATACATCACACATCTTGTGTATAGTTATATATTTGTCGAATCCTTGTCGATATCGACCAGCATTCGTATCGAAATCTTTGCAAATCACAACGGTTCCATATTGCTGCTGCTGCCAACATTTTGCACACATTCTCTTGAATTCATCGAAAGACATGTCGGGAGAAACGTATTCATCGAATACATGTTTCAAATTTATTTCATCTTGCTTGAAAAGTACGACCATATTGTCGTGACTTGGGGTTGATTCACGACTAACTAGGTAGATACTGATCATTCATAGATTTAAAACACTATAGAAAAATATAAAAACATTTATTTTACTATGTACAAATATGAGATTACGACGATTGAATTAAATGAAGGAATTATTAAATTAAAGAATTAATGAATCAAAGAATTAATGAATCAAAGAATTAATGAATCAAAGAATTGAAGAATCTCTCCTAGACTGGTTACTTTTGTATAAATTATTTTAGAAAGATCTATACTTACAATGCATATTGGCTTAAACAGTTTATGAACATTTTCCATTTATTTAATACCGAATCTTCCAAACTCCCCCCATAGCCCTCACTAGCTGCGGGCACGGCAGAACTCTAAACTCGACTCGACTACCAGATCGAACTATCAGTGGCCTTTTTGAAAACTTTTGTTTATGTTCTGTTGAGGACAAGTTGTGTCTCAAAATAAAATATCTTCGCTCACGTATTGAATTGTAGAAGGTAAAACGGTAATGTTCCATATATTTTTGACAATACCCCCCCGTTCAAAATCGCGCGCCTCGAGCGATTATATTAAAACCAACTGACAATTCGATACAGGTTTACAAAAACTATGAAATTAAACCATGTAAATATAAATATACAAATAAATATGCGCAGAAGAAGTCTGCTTGCACCATCTCCATTTGAATTCTTCTCCTCCTTGCTGCCTATTCCATCTTTGACTGGTTCATTTCGGTTCCATTCCATTATACCATGGTTCATCGTTGCCTGGGTACAATAATTTGCTCATCAATTTAGTCAGGCTTGGGTTGGCTTGGCTGGACCAGGTATGGTATGACCCAAACATACTGGACAAACTGTATTTGACATCGACATGGCTTCAGTGGACTTGACATAACATGGTCCTGTTCGACTCAGCTTTACTAGATTTGGCAAGACTCATTTTTACTGAACATGGCATGGCTCAGTGTATTTGGCATGGATCTGTCCACCGGGACTTGGTATGGCTTGGCCCGGCTGGACTTCATCTAGGCTCAGTTTGACAAGTCATCACTGGCTTGGGTTGGTAGGACTTGGCTTGACTCTGCCTCATTGAATGTGAAAAGGCTCAACACGGCATGGCTGTGGAAACTGTTGCTTCATCACGTTTACTCGGGGATTCTCTTGGAGTGGTACAAGGTTGAAGACTCTTCCGCGTTCCTTACAGGAGGTTCAGTCCCTATAATACAAAAAAATTAAACGTACTGCTATCATCTAATTCTAAAACAAATATCGTGTCCCAAAATATCTCATATACCAATTAACCTTATTCTCATTATAAAACTATCATACAATAATTCACCAACAACATAGATTAAAAATATTTTTCGAATTATCCGATATTAATATATATTCATTATAATATAACCATTCTTTCATTTTCAAAGATTACTAATTGTCACATTCTCAATTTATCCTTGCCATTCTCTTTCTCTTTCACAACAAATAAAAATACCACCATTTCTCACAATACGAGGCTAATTTTGTGATTTGATACCCTGAAATTCTTTGCCTAGGATTAGATACAGAATATCACAAAACAATTTCACACTCGCTTTTCACATTACATTCAACAATTTTCATTAAATTCTATTCGACCTCATTCATAACTTATTAAAACACTGTGCACAGCTCAATTATCAGGCAGTTTCATACTTCGCCCTTTAATTTATATCAACATGTCGGCCATTGCCTACATCCTTATTTCGTTTTCCTACGAACTCTTCTTTTTCTTTAAGTTCCAAATCGCTTTAAGGAACTAATGTGTACACACACAGCTTTCAATCTACATGAATCACATCCGTTTTCGCATTTTTTGTTGATCCTAGTTTTACTCTATAAGTAACTGGATTCAACTTCTCTCATCATATGTATTCCGTATTCCTACAACATAAAATAAATCATCATAGTATCAATACAACTTTCATTCGAGATTTCATTGTCAAATTCTCTCTGACAAAATCGTGTATTTAGCATACACCAATAAGGATTCAACAAATTCCTTTCTCATAAGCTTACTCGATACGACTTCCAATCGCGATTCAATTGTCAAATTCTCTGTCAAAACCGTGTATTGAGAATACACCAAGTATTCAACAAATTCCTTTCTCATTATTCTGACAACTCGTATACTGCACCTATTGGGTACACTCCAAAATAATAATGCATCTCCATGCCATTCTCTCAGCTCATCTCTTGTGATTCTTCGAAAAAAATCCATATGGTGCCACGAATTCTGGAAAAGCATCGGCCGTACCTTTCTTTCTTGCATTTGCCATCATACTGATCTCTGCTAGGGGCTAGGGGGAAGCTGAAGATTCAGAGTAAAGTAGTAATACATTTGTAACTACACGTAATTACTCTCATAAACTCGAAATATAACAATTTTACACAAATTATTCTTGTAAAAATCAATAGGGAAAACAACAAAATTCAAATAATTATACTGAAAATAAATCGTTAGAACTTAACATCAATAGCATTTTTATTTAATCTTTATAAAATTCTCTGGAGTTTATTGCGTACGAAATAGCGTACTTTCGTCAAATATATTTTTATTTAGAAATGCTATTGTTGCACAATACTTGGGAGAGATTCATTCAATAACAAAACATATGGATCAGCAATTTCTACCTAGTTGTACCGGATCTAGGTCAAGTTCAAAGTCTATGAACTTCAAGCTAAACAACTATATTGAGTTGATTGTACCACTATTCAAATTTATAACAAAATAAAAATTGGTTCATTATGAAGAATGAATCCACAAACTAAACTACGGCAGCCTCCACCACTTGTCGTGAATTGGGGTTGATTCACGACTAACTAGGTAGATACTGATCATTCATAGATTTAAAACACTTTAGAAAAATATAAAAACATTTATTTTACTATGTACAAATATGAGATTACGACGATTGAATTAAATGAAGGAATTATTAAATTAAAGAATTAATGAATCAAAGAATTAATGAATCAAAGAATTGAAGAATCTCTCCTAGACTGGTTACTTTTGTATAAATTATTTTAGAAAGATCTATACTTACAATACATATTGGCTTAAACAGTTAATGAACATTTTCCATTTATTTAATACCGAATCTTCCAAACTCCCCCCATAGCCCTCACTAGCTGCGGGCACGGCAGAACTCTAAACTCGACTCGACTACCAGATCGAACTATCAGTGGCCTTTTTGAAAACTTTTGTTTATGTTCTGTTGAGGACAAGTTGTGTCTCAAAATAAAATATCTTCGCTCACGTACTGAATTGTAGAAGGTAAAACGGTTACCCACGTATTGAATGATAATGAAATATTTTAATGTACAGGATGTTCCATATATTTTTGACAATATTACAGTTGTCGCGTATCAGCTGTTTTGGGATTTTCGAATATAATAATAATAATAATAATAACTGACTTTATTGTTTTCTCAATTTTGTACAGACTATACATAAATAATATTCATAACTAGATGGACACAAGAAAACAAAGGGCGAAGTTCAATTTGGATTCCGCGAACGTCACCAAATTGCTCTTCCACTTAACCTTATCCACTTAACCTTATGTTTGACAAAGGTAGGCGGCGTCAATGTTCTTGTGCCTGCAGACGGAATAATACTCTCGGATTTTCTGTTGACCATCGCAGGCGACATCGTCGAAAATAAATATACTATTCGATTTGGATTCGTGAGGACTTATGATTTCTTCGTTTTCTCTGAACGGATAATAACCCAGCCCCCTGACTTTCTTCAAAATTTCTTGAAGTACTTGATATTTGGGATGATACAATGACTTTGAGTATACGTAAATGTTTTCAAATTTAGCACCATTCGGGTGGAATAACAATGTTAAGATGGCGTTTGTTTTTCCACAACCACTTGGTCCGCAGATGATTGCACGGAACGAATTGGGTAATAATTTACCATGTTTCCTAATCATACTACCACAACCGTCTCCATTCAAAATATCCAAATTTTCAATGGGTAGTGACTCGTCTTGCTGAATGACTTCCATGATGTGATGGTTGAAAATGAGTGCGCCCCGGTTATAAATAAAAATATCACAATCACTTTACGTCATTCTCAATGTTGACTTACTCCGGCGCAGGTGTTGTTAATTCAATAAGCTCCCGTTCGAATTACATCTTCCTGGTTATTCGTTTTGTGGTCCAGGCACCAAATTGCAAAAGAGATTGGATCGCTGGGACAAAGGTGTGAATCCTTTGGACGAGAGCTGTAAAGATCACGATATTGCATACTCCCAAAGTGATTCTCTACAAGACCGGCACAAGGCAGATCAAGTGTTGGAAAATCGAGCTTGGGAACGTGTTAAATCTAAAGACGCTAAATTTGGAAAACGTGCTGCAGCTTGGATGGTAACTTCCACCATGAAAGCGAAACGTAACCTTGCTATGGGTCTGTCCTTTCGTCGTAACATGCTTCAAAAAATTATTAAAAATTGGAAGCCTCATCCTAGCAATCTTAAGAAATCTAGTGCTTCAGCTCTGCGAGCTGCTAAAATGGCTGTGAGTCAAGCTGGAGGACGTAACAAAATACCCGTCAACTTAAAGTACCGAATTTTCGGGGAGTTTTTATGCGTGATATGTTGCCAACTTGTGGTCCTCGGCTGCGAGAATGCGGCGTAATAAACCTGGATTCGCATTTGAATGCGGGCACTCATTCGGCAACGTTGCACAATATTTCGACAGTTTTGGCAATCTAAAACCTCCAATGGAATTGGCGAGATATTTTGGGAAGGGGGTAAAAATTACATATAATAATGATCAATATCAAAATTACAATCAGAATATCTGTGGCCATCTTTGTCTGAAGTTTCTACTTCATAATGTCGTCCGATAAAATGTATAAATCATTGATTGAAATGCATAAGTATAAATCTTTGCGAGATTTCACCGATGCCGAACTGCAAGCTTTACCAATTGAATATTTGATGGGGAACGCAGGACCTTGGGAATTGTTGGATGTATGGCGCAGATTACCAATGGATTACCAGCATCGATACGCTTTGCAGATCCGCCTACCATGTTTCATCCATCTCCGACATGATTTTCCCGCATGAGCGCCGCTACATCGAATATTGTATACTGATATTGTTAGCGCACAATTTGAATGTTATTATTGTAATAAAAAATAAATGATTTTTGTTCAAATGTTTCTTTATTTAAGGTGTGCGATTGTTTGATGTGTGTCAGTCATGTCTATGATATTAACGCTAACAAGTCGTTCTTCGACGCTTTCCATTGACTTCAATACACCCATTCGATTGGATTCCGATTCAGAATATAGTTTGGCTTTGCTCAGCTTCCATTCCTACAACAGTATACCCAACATTGAAGACGGTACGAAATTCTACTACTGTGAAAACGGCGATAAAGCTAAACGAAGAAATATCGATATTCCTGCTGGATCTTACGAAATCAGTGATATTGAAGATTTAATAAGCAAATATATCATACCCAAAACGTACAAAGAAAACCCTGAGGAATTTTTCTATCTCAAACCCAATAATAATACACTGAAAAGCGAAATATTTTGTCTTAAGCACTCGATCGATTTCCGACCTGCAAATAGTTTAGCTCGTATTTTGGGGTTTTCGTCTAAACTTCTCAATCCCAACTTGCATTACGCATCAGATCTGCCTATGGATATCATTAAAGTACGAACCATACACATAGATAGCAACATTACCTTTGGAGCCTTCTACAACGACACACCGTCTCATACGATATACGAATTTGCTATAGGTGTTGATCCAGGTTACGCCATTGACGAAACACCCAATCATCTCATTTATCTGCCCATTTCTCATACAAACGAAATAAATACCATTACGTTGCGAGTGCTCGATCAACATTCTCAACTTGTTGATTTTCGCAACGAAGAAATAATAATTCGTTTGGAATTGAAGCGAAAGTATGGTGCTAACTATCTATAATTATAAATCATCTCCATACCACACCTCAGTCTTCACCAAGACATTCAACCATCAGCAGCAGCAGCAGCAGCAGCAGAAACAACCTCAACTACTGTCAACGGAGAATAAATTGTTTTTGGAATCTCTCGGTTATCATGTTGTCCAATCAACTATTCAACATTTTCCGAAAACCTCACAACGATGAATCCATACAAAAGGTAGAGTGGCGCACCTACTACCCATATGTCAAGTCTTTCCGCAACAATGATGTTATTGAAATCAATATTAATCAATCTGATGCCTATGATGCCTTGTACGACAGCTTGCTATTCATCAGTGGAAAGGTTGAGAGAACCAAGGGAAATGGTAGGGTGACGTTCGTAAACAATGCTGGCGCTTTCATGTTTCAATCTGCTAGTAATGAGCAAAATCGCAAGGAATTGGAAACAGTTCGTGAAGTAGGAATTGTCAGTAGTGCCGATGAAGATTTTAAACACTTGGCCACCTCAGGTTGGACTTTTCCCACCAATACTGGAATCATCCACCCAACCCATCTAACATTCAACATGCTAATACCCATTAGACATTTTCTGAATGTCTTCAGTGATTATCAATGTGTTTCCTACGGGAAACATACCATTCGATTAGTACGAGCTGGAGATGATAGCAACCTCTTCAAAATAGACGAGACTCCTGGATCAACATTACCCCCCACGGAAGTCAAACTGGAAATTGAGAATATTGAGCTTAAAGTTAAACGAATCTATCCGCATGATCAAATTAAATTACAACTTTTGAAAGCCATCCAAGCTGACACTCCCATTCTTATACCCTTCAGAAAATGGGAACTACATATGTTGCCTGCTCTCACACAAGGTGCAAAAAATTAAATATGGGCTGTCAAGACTTCATCGTTTCTCGAAAGCCCCCGCTATGTGATTGTATGTTTTCAAAAAGATCGTGATTATACGAAGGTCAATAATGATCCGACAATATTCAACAATTTGAATATCACTAATATAACGCTGACTCTAAACGGTGAGAATTACCCCAAAGAAAATATGCATCTGGATTTTGCAAAGGGAAATTTTTCTCAATCCTATTTCAACTACTCACAATTTGGGCTCAGCTACAAACTTACCAATCAGCATAATCCTCTTTTGGCTTACTCTGCCTTTGCCTTTGGCAAAACTCTCTTTGTCATCGATTGTTCCAGGAGAGACGAGAGCATCAAAAGTTCCAGTGTTGATGTGAAGCTGGAAATTGAGGCATCTGAAGGATTCCCCAAAAATACTCGAGCCTATGCTATTATTGTGCACGACACTGTCATTGAGCACCTCCCACTCTCAGAAATTGTCAAAAAATGGAACTGAGCATGTGATTCAGCTTCAGTATTAATCGTAGAGTCAACATGAGAATAGCTGTTGTAGATATTCAAGGCTTTATCGTCGACCGGCAATTTCATCCTAAGGAAATAGCTATTAGGGTTGGAATTCAATGTAGTAACTTTTTACTGTTGCCAAACATACCATTTTCCTCTTTGACTAAAGAGGATCGACTTACCACCTGTTTCTTGGAGAAAAACATTCACGGATTGCGGTATTCCTCCGGCTTTGTGGAATATCATCAATTGGATGCCATCCTCAAGAAACATCTGCACGATGCTGATATCATTTATGTGCGAGGGCTTCAAAAACGAAACTATCTTGCCGAGAAATTTCAACAATTAGGTCTACCTACACGTATTGTGAACTTGGAGGATTATGATAATACGACGTGGATGGTTCCTACATTCACCAACAACACCAATGATACAATCTTACCTTGTATGCATCACATTCGTCGCAACAATACCAACTATAGTTGCAGCCTCCGAAACGTCGATATTCTTTACAAATGGTTATTTGATATGTTACCGAAATAAACATGCTTAATAAATTTTGTATTCAAGATGTTTGAATGTTTTACCCTATCCTACAATACCAACATCTCATTATGACTTATAAGTTAGGTTGGCCGAGCGGTCTAAGGCGTTGTATTTAAGTTACGATTCCCGAAAGGGAGCGTGGGTTCGAATCCCACACCTAACATCCTTTTTTTTTTCGATTTATCTAACCTCACTTTTTTATATTTTATTTGTCATAACAAAACAGATTAATCAGAAACCACCTAATCCCACATTTCATAATAATATGTACTTATAATTTCATTTCATTATGTATACTTATAAGTTAGGTTGGCCGAGCGGTCTAAGGCGTTGTATTCAAACATCCTCTTTTTTTTTTTTTTCGATTTATCTATCTAACCTCACTTTATGGTGTTTTTCGAAAACGTTGCACGGTTGTAACTCTAAAACATACAAAAATGTTATCAAAATACACGTTTTCCGCGTTCTAAGAAACACTTGAAATTTGAAACGCAAAAATGTCATCACAATAAGCGTTTTTCATGTTCTAAAAAAACAGTCTAAAATTAAGCTGTGAAAACTGTATGTTTACATGTTATTCTTATGGACAATACGCATTTCAAAATTGCTCAAAATACATCTTTTTTGTGTTCGAAAAAACAGTTAAAATTTTAAACGTTAAAACATGCGAAAATGAGACCACAATACGCATTTTTTCCGTTCGAAAAAACAATCAAAATTTGAAATGTCGAAACATGCGCAAAAATTGGGTGTGAATTAATTCATTCACAATTATTATTGTTCTCTCATCACCAGCCCAACATGTGCCTCCTCCCTATATAACCATCTTATATTGATGCCTAGTTGTGTAGACGTGCGCCTCGTAATACGAAGATTGCTGGTTCGCTACGCTTCGATCCCACACATATCTTTTTTTCATTTTATTTTCATGCATGTTAATCCATTTTCACTACTTGACGCTGGGTACTAGCAAAACTCTTATCTCCACGACGGATCAGCTCGACTACGTCACACACTGAACGCAGAGCTGCGAGCGCCCGACTTCTACCGATCTCGTCTGGCCAACACCCGAGTATTTCCGGAGCCAGAACCGGTATAGATGCACTACTAACAGATTGTTGTTTGTTCAGCTAGAATGTCTGCTGTTTCGTTGCCTTCTATGCCACAATGACCTTTCACCCAAAGAAAAATAATGTTCACTTCCAAACTGAGCAATATATGGAGGTATTTTTGATGTTACATAGGTATTCAGAGTTATACAGTTTGAAAAAATTCAAATTGCTCAGTGCTTTGAGAACAGATTTAGAATCGGGCATAATAATAGCATGTCTTTATTTTCTACAAGCCACTTTAGGACATGTTCATTTCCGCTGAGTACACCAAACAAACATTGGGAATCTTAGAAAGATAGCTATAGTTACTGCTTGATACATAAAATGCAAAACCTGTTCCTTGTATACAGTGTGTCCCACTTTTACCTTGCTCACCATGGGTATCTTTTTAATGGTGAGACAGACATACGAGGTCGGTTAAATGACACAAAATGTGGATTTTATCAAGGCCAACTATAATGTGAAAAAATATTTTGATAAAATCCATTCGTTTTTGTTTTATACGCAAAGAACAGATTTTGATCATATTCATGTCTCGTCCGTAACTTCTTTATTTATGGAAATATTCGAATAGGAATTTCACATTCTCATGGCAGTTTTTCGATGAGATTTCGAAAAAATATGAAATTTATACCAACTCTTCTAGAATTTGAGATATCAGCACCAACTTTTATTTTTCAAATGTAGGTCATAGCTCACTATGACTTAATTATGAATAACTTCTTTTTTTCTTACAGATGATGTGTCACAGTAATAGTTTTTTTGTTAATAACAACGGAGTTATCGTTATTTATACAAAAACAAGAACTATTTTGAAGTCGCCATCTTGAATTTATAAATTTTAACAAAAAATCATGATCTCCGACCTCAAAAACCCCCACATACCAATTTTGAATGGAATTGGACCATAATCACAAATCTCGTCCGCCATATTGGAGGAGTCGCCATTTTAATTTTTTTATTTCAATAAAAATTCCATAGTGCATTATCACCGGAATTATGAACATTTGCCAAATTTCAAGTTATTAGGACCGCCAGAAGTGGGTCAAAATTCACTTGCAAGAGACATGAAAATGATCAAAATCTGTTATTTGCGTATAAAACAAAAACGAATAGATTTTATCCAAATATTTTTTCACATTATAGTTGACCTTGATAAAGTCTACATTTGGTGTCATTTAACCGACCTCGTATCTCTTTAACCATTAAAAAAGACCATTAAAAAGATACCCACGGTGAGCATGGTAAGTGGGACACACTGTAGATTTTGAACCATCAGTATAAATACGGAGGTGGTTAGCATAACGACTCGGAACAGATTTGACGAGTACATTATTGTAAACTTGATGTAACTTAATATAACTTGATGAACCTCAACCATTAGCAGATTAGGTATTTGTTGTTTTTTTTTGAAAACTGCTATTGTGAGAAGTCAACTTTTATTAGTTTTTGGCATAGGAAAATAAAAACAAATGCATTCCTACTTGTCAAACGGACATGGAACTCATGAAAGTTCATTTGGGATAATAACTGAGGACAATCAATGATCCCTGGGATTCCGAAGTCACGATCCGATCTCAATGGTGTATACACGATTTCGATGATGTCGAACCAATTCAACAATCGTATATGTGTGGCAAATAACCTACATTCTGACGACTTCGGACCTTAATCGTTTCATGCCAATACGATAATGTTTTGCATGTTTTATATGTTTTCTTACGACTAGTTGTTAATCTTATCGTCAAAGCATTTCAACTATAAATGAAAATGTGAATTAAAATTATTAATAAGAAAAGATGTTCTTACGAGGGAAAACTGTGAAGATTTATCGGACTGAGCCCTCTGTGAAAATGCAACCGTAGACACGAGTTTCGAGCTTAAGGCTCTCATCAGTACGGTGAAAACAAGTGTAAGGATTTGCAACACTTGAATGCAGGTGAAAGGACAAACAAGCGGAGTCAACCAACAGGAAGCCAACCGCACATTTTTTGTGGCTTCAGTCGGAACACTTTTGTGTTTACGAGGCAAGAACCGACGTCGCCACGGAGGCAGCTATAGCAACCTGCGTGACATATTATTCCAGGATTATAAGTAAGAAAAGATGTGCTTACGATGGAAAACTGTGAACAACAGGAAGAGAAGATTTATCGGACTGAGCCCTCTGTGAAAATGCAATCGTAGACAAGAGTTTCGAGCGTAATAAGGCTCTCATCAGTACAGTGAAAACAAGTGTAAGGTTGACTCCGCTTGTTTCTCGTTTCACCTGCTATCAAGTGTTGCACATCCATACACTTGTGTTCACCGTACTGATGAAGCTCGAAACACGTGTCTACGGTTGCATTTTCACAGAGAGCTCAGTCCGATAAATCTTCTCTTCCTGTTGTTCACAGTTTTCCCTCGTAAGCGCATCTTTTCTTACTTATAATCCTGGTCTCGGATGTCACGCAGGTAGCTATAGCTGCCTCCGTGGCGACGTCGGTTCTTGCCTCGTAAACACGAAGTGTTCCGACTAAAGCCACAAATGAGCGGTTGGCTTCTTGTTGGTTGACTCCGCTTGTTTGTCGTTTCACCTGCGATCAAGTGTTTCACATCCTTACACCTGCTTTCACTGTACAGATGAGAGCCTTGAGCTCGAAACACTTTGCCTACGGTTGCGTTTAAATTATTATGTATAATAAACTATA
The DNA here is from genome assembly GCA_944452925.2 of Chrysolina oricalcia. Classification (NCBI taxonomy): domain Eukaryota; kingdom Metazoa; phylum Arthropoda; class Insecta; order Coleoptera; family Chrysomelidae; genus Chrysolina; species Chrysolina oricalcia. The sequence continues at coordinate 32,536,438 of OX101824.2, forward strand.
ATGGTGATAGTCTTTTCCGTAGAGAAACGAAAACTAAAAATAAAGAGAGTTATCAAACCTTCAGTAAAAGTTGATAACACGTTCAACACTGGCAACCTACCTCGCAATTGACCGAACTGAGTTAGTACGGTTGGTAAAACCGATTCCTCGTCAGGTATATCGATTGATACAAGGCGGGTTTTTTAATAGTATTCCTTACATATATGGTTCATATAGTATACAGAATGGGTAAAAATTTTACGCATCATAGGCGTTAGCCATGCTATTCGAACTACGAGACAAAATGCAGTCGATCAACACCAAATGTGTGACGTTATGCATTGGAGAGTTTCACCGAGGGGACACGCAAAGCAGTCATTCGCCGCTAAGGGGTAAACTATGTCCAGTGGCTCAGTTGACTAGTCGATTCGCAGAATCGCACCCGCGCCATAATATGTGCTGGTCGACTGTATTCTGTCTCGCACTTCGAATAGTATGACAAACGCCGATGATGCGTCAAATTTTGACCCATTCTGTATATTTATTTGTCATTTCTGTATTTCACATGAATGGTTGTATTACATGTAAAACAGAAATAAGAAATATTTATTTCATCAAATCAAGAACAAAATTAAAACAAGAATAATAAGTTAAACTATAATAATATAATATAATAAGATAATTATGTAAAAACACATTTTATCTAGGACTATAATAGCACAAGTACACGATAATAAAACTCTGAAAAACAACAAAAATAAAAATATTGTTTTCTCATCATCAAATCCAGACTAAATAAATTACTAAAATACAGGAAATACCAACAAAACAAACAAAAACAATAAATCAATGAACAAAAATAATATTCGGGTGGTAATAGGAAATGGAAACTGATGTATGGATAAAAGTTTCAGATTGTGGCAAAATTTCTGCTACAGGAAGGATGGAAATAAGTATCTATCAGTTTGTGAAAAGCAGCTTATACTTTACCTTGTAAAAGAACATTTCCATGAATTTCAGCGTCAACTCGAATAATAAAACATTCAATTTTAGACGTTGGGTTCATAATTCAAGACCATAATATAATTTGTATTATTGTTTGTAGTAATAAAAAATACATATATAAACAATAAACTTCTTCTTTCTGATGTGGAAATGAAAAGTATCACCTCATCAGTCGTCTGTCGATTGCGGGTAGCGCCTCCATGCGCAAGCCACAAAAACTTGGTGGTCCAGATTCCAGAACGCTAGTATTTCAAACAGTCTCTTGTATTTTTCATTTTTCCATGGTCTCCCCATCTAAACATAAGTTTCGATAAAAAAGAATGCCACCACAAATATGATCCGGGTACAGAACTAGGGATATAGTTCTGTGGCTCCGGGCGATTTGAAAAAAGGTGGCGCATTTGCTATTCCAACTGCAGGAAAAACCTACATGCACCAATCAGTAGAGCATGAAAAACCGAGTAAACCCCGACTATGTCATCACATGAAAGACAGTCCGTAGTTATATTCTGTTATGTTTTCGACTCGCAACTGTCATTTAATAATTTGTTATAAACATTTAATTACAAAAAAACGTGTTTTTTTCTATTTTTTGCCTAGAAAATGAAAACTAATGGTGCAATCTGGTAGCTCCAATGAGAAAAATTGTAGAGAATTGAAATACCATCAAAGTGGGATGTTTCAAGACCCGATTGGATCATTAGTAATGGAGAAAAACCGGAAAACCGATTCTCATGAAAGTATTGAATCATGTCTACTTCAAGTGTGCACAAAACACGCTGTCGGATCATTAGTTTTGGCACCATTGCAATTTTAATTTTCTTTGTATGATCTTGCAGCATGCCTGGATGCTCTAGAGATAGTCCGATTTCAATTTATAAAACAGATTTTGAAAGTAGAAGTACAGTACCAAAATACTTGAATTCTCATCTTGTGCTACATTGCTGCAAAATGGGTGAAAAATGCTTGCTAACATTACTGAAAACGGCCGAGCCCGCATAAGCAGTTGAGTAGAGGGAGAGACAGGGAGATGAGGGGAAGCGTATTGTCACATAATCCGTTCATTTGAAGAATTTCCCTCGTCTTCCGGACTACTATCCTACCTCTCGACCGCTAACGCGAGCTCGTCCGTTTTCAGTCATGTTTGTAAGCATTTTTCACCCATTTTGCAGCATTGTAGCACAAAATGAGGATTTACATTTTGTGGTACCATACTTCTACTTTCCAAATCTGTTTGACAAATTGAAATCGAACTAACACTAAAGCATCCAGGCACGCTGCAAAATAGTGCAAAAATAAATTTAAATTGCAATTGTGCCAAAACTAATGATCCCACAAGGACTCTGTTTTGTGCACACATAAGGTACACATGATTCAATACTTTCAAGAAAATGACCAACCCTACTTTTTGAAAAATGGCTGAGTAATGAATTTTTAAAAAAATCGCAAAATTTTCCGGTTTTTAGGTTTTTCTCCGTTACTAATGATCCCATTTTGAAGAAAACAGAGATTGTTTAATAACGAACAGTCGAGTCGTTGCCGACCGATGATGAACCCTTTACTCCCATATACACCTACTAAGTAGGCTTATTAAGTAAGTACCTGACAGAAAACAACTACTCCCCTGGCTAAGACCACGACGGGTATTGAATTAAATCTAACAGATACTTGTGCAACGTTCCTCAAAATATCAGAGGACGCAATTACAAGTACCCTCTGTAACCCAACAGCATAATTATGTTTCGAGGTTTTTGCCTCTCATCAGTGCAAAGGGTAGGTCAACACAGACAGTACTGAAACCATCTGTTCCACGTCCAAACCATTACACACTTTGTCGAGGATGCGGTGTGGTGAAATTCCGAAGATCTTTGTTCTGGATTTGCCTCGGCCAGCCATGAGTTCGGCACCGTCCTCGCAGAGTAATAATTCTCCATAATATCTGATTACTTATGGGTATTATTTAATAGGCTGAATATTTTTAGAAAGTTAACACCAGAAGAATCTAATTCCCTAAATCCCTATTCTGATTTAAAACTAAAGAAAATTTAATATTTAAAAGATCTATGAAATTCTGACAAAAGTTACTAATTTTTCGGCAATTCTAAATTCCTAAAAGACAGATAATTCTGACCGATGACTCTACCGGAGGCACCACGATGGCTACTGCACGGCCACCCGGTAGTCCCTACGCTCCCTAAACCCTATACGACACTTTTGCACAATTCGTGAATTTTTCCGAAGTTATCAAGGACTTTTAACCACGTGTTCCCTTAGCCGGAAGGGAAGGCTTCGTTTTTAGCCTCGCTTACTGAGTGCAATAGTTTTCCCCACGTAGGGTCAACCACAGTAAACGGTGGGCCTCCACCGGGCATACATTGAGTGGTAGCTTAATGTAATCCACAGCAGGGTCAGTAGTAGTCCCCCAGTCTCAGAGGAACTTGATGTTGAAGTTTTAAGACCTTGTAACCACTGACGGCATCCACAGGGGTTTGGCCAATCAGCTATCACTAACAGTGTCAGCCTAGCCGCTAAACAGGAACAAGGTTGGAGAGAAAACAATGATTAGTAAATACAGTCACTTTTGTGAAAGTTCCACACAAGTGTCACCAACTAAATGTTCACTTGCACAATAGTTCAAAAGGATACAAGGGCTTTTAAGTAAACCCTTCTCTTATTCCAATTCTTCTTGTCGGTATTTGGAATATTTATTCTTCCTTGGAATGTGTTTCGTTCCGTTTTTAAATGTGTTTCTTCTTGGTGCAGTTTAGATCTGAAAAGATCTGATCTTCCATCTATATTTGTGGTTAAACGAATTCTCTTTTGAAGGGATTTGGTTTTTTTGGTTAGCAATCCCTTCAAAAGAATCGTGGCGCTTATTTAGCGAAATACTGACTGTAGATCGTAGTATGGCAATTGAACAGCTTTCCTATCTTCTTATATTTGGGAATCTGCTTGCTGAAATATTTCTTCTCTCCAATATCCTGGTTTGTTCCGGAATAACTTTCCCTTGACTAGGACAGTTATACGAATTCTTTTGTTTTTGGTTCTTAAAAGAACAGATGAAGTTCGTTATTGAATAACGAAAAACGAATTCTTTCAATAAATCAAAGCTAGCCTGCACTTGCTCAAAGCCTAGCTCGAATACAAAATGGAATACTTGAATACTTTAGTTTAAATGGCAGCGGGGTGCCTGAAGATCGAGTGCGTACTGAACAATACGAATCGCGAATCTCGAATGAGTGCCTTGAACGCTCTGGCAGCGCTTTATTTATAGACGAGAAGCCCGCGCGCCGAGCGCGATTGGCTGAGGTGGACTGACCAATGAGCGCGTAGGCGGAGAACAAAACTCGGCCGCTGTCATCTTCGGCCGAGAGAAGCCTAAGATTCGAAACATAGAACCCAACAGGAAAAGCAACTCGTTCCCGATTTGGCAAAGGCCAAAAATAATAATTTCAAATAAAATATTCGAAATCGAGTAAAACTGCCAGGATTTCAAGGACGGAAACCTGAACGGTTTTCTCCGCTCCTGCCGATCGAGCGTGCTAGACCTTGAGCCAACTACGCCGATAGGCTCCTCCCCCATGGCTTTTCAACCGCGAGAGCCGGGGATTGGTAACTGTGATTTTCACACTTATCTATAAAGGAACACGAAATAATATATTTCAGCAGTATCCTTCAACACCTCGTTGGAGAAGGTACTCGCAGGAGTACTTTGCATCACTTTGAGGAGTGATGTTGTCAAGTTGAATAAAGTTTCATATTCGACTTCGCGTTTCTGGTACAAATCTCGAGTAGATAAATACTACTCACAGTTTAGTCCACTTATACTGAACTTTTACTAGCGATACTCGATAGTATTGCTTTTTCTTGATTTATTCGAGCACCACTTCAGTTCTACCAAACAGAACTCGAGTTGAGAGTAAAAAGACTCAACTCACACTAGCTTTTCTTAGTGGAATGCCCACTAGTGTTAAAAATTAGGCCGCGAATGATTGCTTTCCTGGGTTCTCCAAACATCTTCGAGATTAGAGATCTACAGCCAGCACTGAAAGAAGTTCTTACCTATTTTCTGACCTGCCATCAGAAGATTGATGAAAGTTTTGGAAACAAATGTTTTATTTCTCGACCTGTCCTGCTCTTGACGAACCTTAGTAGTTAAAGACGACAAGAACTTCAAGAGGCCGTCCAGACGCCAAGCAGCTCTGCAGCTAGTGGGTGGTGAACACGAAAGCAAGTATATTTGAATGTGACAATAATTTATGTATCCCTATCCTGCGTACTCTGTACTCGCTCAGACCAGGCTTTGTCAAACATACCAATAGAAAAGGATTCGGTAGCGACAACGAATCATAAAAGCATTCGATCTACGGATAAAGCCTGAGTTCTGCTCCCTATGATGACATTGACTATATAAACTCTAGTGATTGATTTTTGGTGAACAATCTATTCAGTTATTTATCATATTTAACTTTGGCCTTCATCATTCTCCGTTTGCTCAGGGATATTCAGGTCTTCCTGTTTAGTGCAGGCATTAGAGGGTACGATATTGGCATTTTCTTACCAGAAATATTCTGTAAAGACAATTCCACTCCCTTCTTCCTTTGGGTACATGCTCGATCCGTCCGGACGTGACATGGAACCCCTCAAGCAGCGTCAGATCGAGTTCGGAGCCGAACCCCGAGCTAGCTGGAATAATTTGGCTCCCGAAGCGGGAAACCAAATTCCAAAAGTAATAAACCCTGAACTCCGACGAAGACGACACCCACAGATCACAGAAACTAAAGTTAGTTTCTGTGATCTGTGGACGACACCGCAGTTCCGATCAAGAGCGCAAAGAGGTCGGACGCTCTGAAGAATGCTCTTCGGAAAACAATTATTTTTTTTGCGAAACTAATTGAAAATAAATGTTCAATTGTTGCCAGATGATAACAACTTCGTTGCTTGGTCAACTCTGGTTCACGCGATAAAGCGGTTTCTAGGCCGCTCCACCTAGCGAGCAGAGGAAGAACACTCCTAATCTCCGGGTTGAGAGATTTATGTGAAGAAAACAGAATTCTTTGGGAGATCGTTTAATAACGAACAGTCGTTGCCGACCGATGATGAACCCTTTACTCCCATATACACCTACTAAGTAGGCTTATTAAGGCAAGTACCTGACAGAAAACAACTACTCCCCTGGCTAAGACCACGACGGGTATTGAATTAAATCTAACAGATACTTATGCAACGTTCAGATATCAGAGGACGCAATTGCAAGTGCCCTCTGTGACCAAACAGCAGAATTATGTTTTGATTTGGACAGGGTGACCACATCCCATTTTGTTTGTATTTCAATTCTCCACAGTTTTTTTCATTGGAGTAACCAGATTGCTCTACTAGGTTTATTTTTTAAGCAAAACAATAAAAAAACACGTTTTTTGAATTCAAATGTTTATAACAAATTAATAAATGACAGTTATTTACATATTTATTTTATTTATACATATTTACGCTTTGTCAACAAGAATCCTGTTCTTTGGACAATAAAGTATATTTTGATTGATTGATTGAGTTGCGAGTCGAAAACATAACATAACATAATATAACTACGGACTGTCTTTCGTGTGATGGCACAGCCGGTTTCCTACTAGTATTTTTGTAATAACGAAAAAATCTCTATTGATTGGCCTAACAGTGCCACCAGAGGAGTCACTGAGGCGAAAATGAGCTAATGCAACTATACGAGAATAAGAATACAAACATTAACGCTCATCATCACACCAATTTTGCACTCTTCTGCCAATCCAGCCATCAGTGATGAGCATGAAACTGTTTGGTATTCCTACTTTTAAAGGTATCTTGATTATGGAAATGCGCATCTTAGAGTACCTAAAAATGCTTGTGTGGTAATGGGGAAAATTACTAAGCATCTTTCTGAAGTTATCCTGTGCTTTTGTATTTGTTTATATTGTTAACCTGCTTCATATTTTTTATATCTTAATAGATACATTTTTAATATGAAGTTGGTATGTTTTTGTTCAGAATGGTTTTCTGGGAGTTGATGGTGAATTTCATGTAAAAATATCTGGAGATGGCCAAAGGCCAAAAAAATATGGCCATGTTGGAAAAGAAAAAATGAGGAAAATCTTGAAACAATTACCCAAAGAATGGCTTTAGGATTGGGCACACGAACAAGTAAGAATAAGGAGAAGTTTTCCCATGTTTCATTGAAGCAAAAATCCTATTGTTTATGTATCGTACCTACCCTATTTCACATTTATTAACTATTTATTTCCATGTTAATGTAACATTGGTGGCCCATCAAAATGAATAATTATTATTTTTCCTACCTAGTGTGGTTTCAACTATATTTGTCAGAAAAAATCGCATGAAAAGAAAGTCAAAAAGCACATTGGGTGTAACTTTGGTTGAATAAAACCTTGTGAAATATCGACATCAGTAACAGCGAATTTAAGGAATGTGAAGCATCCAGAATTATTTTTGCATGAATGATGCTACTTTTAATAAATTATGACAGAAATTTTAACACAATTTATTTCTGCGAAAAAAAACTAACAATGAGATACAATGCTACTTATTTTACATAACTGCAGTATAATTAATATGGCTAGTATCCCTTTATATAATTTAATATCAAATTTTATACCAGTAACTATATACTTACTTATTACTTAAAGCATAGTGTAAAGATTAGCTGTTCTTTGAGTTCTGTGCTAGTGTGCTATAGCTATTATAGGTACAGGTTATCTCATAACTATAACAGAAAAATTGTATTTTCAATTTTCTTTAATTTTTAAATGCTCCAAAAAGCGGTTCAATGGTTAGAAATAGCCAGGAAATTTGAAGACAACTGGAATATTATAATTTAATTAAAACAATAAACAACGGTGTCACGATTATCGTTTGGCAGTGACTATTGTGACCGGTCTGACTGTCCGTCAATTTTTTTTGTACTACTGATCCGGCCGAGGTTACTTCAACGGGAATGGTCCAACGGTTTAAGCGTGATTGGTCATTTGTGATGGTTGGATTGGTTGGAAGTTTAAATGACAAGACCAAAAGAAGGCAAACACTTGAAAATGCGAAATTACTAGCCAACCTATATAACTTGACCCGAATAACCTTACGTAAACCGTATAGAAAAGAAACTACCCTATAACACCGAAACTACGCCAAAATCTCACTCAACGCTAGTTTTGCCAACAAAGTTAGCATCTTCAGGAGCTAGAATCTTACTAAACTTATTCATCCTAGAAACTGACACGTATTCTGGCGTGGTGTCCGCTCCTGCCTTGAAGGCGCTCTGGTAGTCACCGAACTTATTCTCAGTCTTCTCTAAATCGTTAACCGCCATTCCCCACGACTGTTGTATGACCTTGTGTTTCCAGTTTCCTCTTCCAGGTCTCATCGCTATGGCTCTGGATAAGTGTATCTATTTCTCGACCCATCAGGTTCATCAAGTCCCAGCGAGCACAAAAACATCTCAGAGATGTAAAAAGTAAGAGTTTTTGAGACCTCAAACCTCCACTGCGATGTTCTGTTCATACATCAATAGAACGAGTATATGTAGGTGCAAATGTTTTTAGGATGTTCCTGAGACATCAAAAAAGGCATTTTTTTTCTCGTTCTTTTCAAGGCCTTTTCAAAGACACAACAAAATATTTTCAAAGCTTTTCGACCACATTAAATCACTGTTTATAAAACATTATTAGAGATGTTTCTGGGACATCACAAAATGCACTTTTTTCTCGTTTTTTTGTCAGTGGTCATACAAATTAACAGTGGTCAAAATCTGCAGAGGGCGATTTAAAACAAAAACTTCGAAAAGACTTTATTTCAATATGAACAAGGAACACAAAAAAAATTAAACCTTAAAAATATTTTCTGTTTATATAACTAGAATAATTTATCGAAAATGTAAATATCACAAACACATCCTCGTGGAATTGGAGAACTCTCAGAAATTTTCTTGCTTGTTGTTTGATCATTCTCTCATGTTTTTTATGGATCATTTTGATTCGTTTATACATTTTGAATCCTTAAACTTATTTCATATGTGACATCAGGTGTGAATGAAATCAGTCGGAAGCGTTGTCTGGTTCAACGAAATTCAAACAAAACTGTGTTACTGATACACTCTCAATAATACACTGTACTTGACTAATCACTTCACATAGATACGTAATAATTATGATGATGATTTTACAAGTCAGAACCGGTATATGTATTTGAGGTTATATATTTTCTGAATATCGACAATTCAGTCCTTAGTTTGCAGTCCGCTATCAACTTTATTACTGAATATAATATATTGTCTTGACCATAAACGTTTCACTTCACTCTAAAAGCACTACTTATTACTTTTGCAAGAAATAAAGAGGGAAAATTAGGAAAAAACTAGAAACCATACTCAACGTCACGTCAACGGCGTCAACTCAACCATATCACTGAAATCTGATAACGCTAGATATATTCTCGGTGAATGTCTCAAGGATGAACTATGTTAAGCCAAGTGAAGACATCCACAACATAACATTTTGTGCACATCACCGATACATGCCTGTAGGCATTTAAAAAAACGTCACAACAGAACAAAAACAAAACATTGAATATCCTTCAGAGACCTCTTAGGGAAGTACATATTACGTCTCAAAAAAACATAGGCGTGCCTACATTTTCGAAACATCTCAAAACCTCCCAGGGATGTTTGTGCTCGCTGGGATTCTTCCGGTGAATCAAGCTCCGAGTAGGAAATCTAGACGAAAAGTTCTCGAGCCGCTCGAGAACTTTCGTCTAAATTTTCTTCGACTATATATTCAGACCGAAGCAGAGTTGGAGACAGTTTTAGATAAGCGGAGCGAGAGACAGAGCGCAGCAGTTGAAATAAATAGTGTAATTTTGTGATGTAAATTTGAAGTGAGACTTTATGTTTGAAAATAAATTGTTTTAAAACCGTATATACTTGAAATATACTACAGTAGGCAGACATGGAAACTGTAGATTGGCAAAATTGAAGACTGCCCAAGGACAGATTGAGACCTTTGCAAAGAAGTGGATAATGGAGAATTAGATCCTGGGGATATACGAAGAAGTGTTGCAAAACCCGGGACTTCATAAAAGAAACTGGGAGTGGAAGAAGAACTCCAAGAAACCCCCAGTTCAAGATATGGTATAAAAATAAAAATCCCTGCTTGACTAGACCTGCTTTGATTGATGCTGAGTCACTTCAAGTGTTTTCATGACTCAAGGGGGGATGAGTATGTTGGATTTCATCTTATTCATCCTGTATATGGAATCTCTATTCATTGCATCTGCTGTTTCAGTTTTGTTTTGTATGGGTTTCAGAAAACGTTTTTGTTAATAACATTTTATGACAGAGGTCAATTGACAACTATAGATATACCGATATATTTTGTACGTTTTGCTCTTATACAGGTTTAAAATTGGACCTATTTGCTTTATTATTTCTCTCCGAGTAATCGCAGTTCCTTTTTGAACGTTTTCATCCACCGGGTATGTGATTGAAACGCAACAGAGGTCAAAATATTCAGAGTTATGCCGAAAAAACCGCGATTTTCAAAAATCATGGTTTTTTCGGCATAACTCTGGCAAATCATTTTTATTTATTATATCCCACCTCTATACCTTTTACTCAGCTGGCAAAAATATATCTGAGACATTTCAGTATAACTTTATAGGAACAATTACTAATTAGTGAAAACAATACAATATTTAAATCTTCGAATTACGAAACCACATCATTCAATGCCGAAATTGTCTGAACTAACCTCAAAATATAACTTATGTCTTAAATTATGTTTGTAACATAAACTATATATCAAATATCAACTCATACAAATTCGAATATTGCATTGATATAAAGATTTTGGAAATCGGTAAATAATCTCGAATAGTTAGAAGATATGTTTCAAAGACCGAACCAAATATACATTTCAGTTACATTATAAGTGAAACATGCGATTTTATTTTTTTAACTATTGTATAATTCAATTTAAACAGTTTCTTTGTGGCATTTGAAGCATCAGTTATCTATAGCATATATGTTTCTTATTGTTGTTACGTTTTATACAAAAAAAAATATATTTCAGGAAATATAACAGGTACATAACAATTATGTGCCAAGGAAATGTTACTCCTGAAACCTAAACAATCTCCATATGCCATATGGCACTGGCAGACATATGCGTGTTTGCTGGGGTGTTTTATTAAAATCAGCGAAAAGGTTTTTAAATAATTGATAAAAATCAACTTTCTAGATAAACGTTGAACACTCTGTAATTCGAAAACGAAGAAAGTTAGGACACATTCTTACAGAAAAAAAGTTTCATCTTCACCTAAAAACCGATTCTAGATGTTGGTGGTTTAATTCTGGGTCACTCCTGTACTAGAACGGAAGATTTTTTCAGATTGGCAAGTAATCTTATATATGGAGCCAAAAATTCCGTCGAAGATTCAAATAGCTTGCACGTTGCTGATAAAGAAGAGAAGAGAGAAAACTGTATTATAAATTTTCCATTTCTCAAACCATTTTCAGGGCCACCATATTTTTTCCAAAGAATTCAAATATAGGTATAATCACTCTACAGAATTCCGATTTTTGATCATCTCATCTTCTGATTCTTGCTGGCTATAATATAATTATCAATTATATAAGCGTCAAAACCCATAAAAAAATTATTTTCTATTATTTTCGACAAACATGTTATTTGGCACTTAACATGCTGGAATTAAGGGAAATTTGACAACATCGCATTTTGCTCTTGCAACAAGTTTGAGTGTTTGACATTTGACATTAATGACATTTGACAATATTATTTGTGAGTGATTTGTGTCATTTGTGAATTTGACAGAGAATTGAAACTTTAATAATATAAATATTATTAATGATAATATTTAATAATATAAATCTATGATTTGAGAATATTCTGTTTATTTTTGTGTGCCAATCGGTTTTGTGTGAGTTGAAATTCTATATTATGTTTTCCATCATGTGTTGCAGTTGAAAAAGTATGTGAAAAGTTTTATTAAAACGCTGTGTTTATGTACTTCTACATACCATCATTCAGCATTTGTAAATACTGTCTTCCAGGCATTCCCAATTTTTTTTTATCGTTTTATATGTACCCTGAATTAGTAAAAATTTTGTCAAAATCTGAGAGGTTAAAGTTTTCCTCACTATTTACATTCTTTTTCTTTTTGCAGGTTTGTAGTGAAATAACACGAGTGGTTTGTGAGTGGCGAAAAACATTTTGTATAAGTAGGAATGCTATAAGTGATTTTTTGCTGCGTTAGGTAAGTGCAGATCATACAAAATGATTGTTCACGTGATGCTGTTGCAGTATTTAGATTATCGTTTTCATGAGTTGATTGATATTCAGTGGTATCTTTCAATTTATTTGGTTACAACAAAAGTTAATAGGTACAAATATAAAAATCGCAAATTATCTACTTCAAGTGTAGCAAAGAATGCCTACCTACATACTAAGTTATTCCATTGAAAAGCCAAGCTTACGGAAAAAGATAAACGGAATAATTTTTCCTTCCTTTTCTAACAATTTGTTTATGTTATGGTCAATCAGATGACAGATTATCTCGTTTTTTGTCACCTGAATCAATTTAAATGAAATTGTTTAATTATTGTTAGTCAGAACTACTAAATTTTGTAAATATGTTTGAACGATTGATATGTTGTTATCCCCAGTTTTTGGCCACACTTTTTTTTACAACTCAGTTTGTGGGGTTTGGTGTGTTTATAAAGCTGTGATTTGGACTGTCTGGTTGGACTCATCGATTTTATTTATACAGGGTGTTTCCTAATCCTAACTACAGTTCCTAACTGCAGGGGGTGATTCGTTAGGTTATTTTAAGAAGAAAAGTTCCTATGAACATGTGTCTGGAGTTGCTTCAGTTCTGAGATACAGGGCAATGAAATTAAAAAAAAACGGAAATTATAAAATATCATGAATATCCTATAACCGATTTGGTTGAAATTTGGTACATTTATTTGAACTAATAAGGTGCTCTTTTAGCCCTAACTAGATTGAAATTATTAGGGCCAGTGGCGTCTCAGTGGGCACCATTATTGATCTGAGGCACCACAGCCAACAATATTGTAAAAAAGATAAGCCACTTACTTTTTTTTGTAGATTTTTTTTTTATTAATCAACGAAAATACAACCTTTTGGTCTCCTGTATTTTCTTCATATCTAGCTTCGTTTTCGAGAAAAAACAAAATAAATAACAAAAATATTAACAATTGCGATATTACAGTGAATGAACAAAATGTCTACCTTCTGATCAAATACAGGCTCGCATTCGATTTGCCATTGATTGTCTGACAGGTTCAAAATTTCCTGGAGTAGTCCTTATTACATTGAAATTGTCAATTATTCGATTCCTCAAGTCATTCACATCTAGTACACGAGTTTTATGAATAAGAGCCTTCAGATGACCCCATAAATAGAAATCTAGAGCATTCATATCAGGATTGCGAGCTGGCCTATGTTGTGGTACTGCACGTCCAATCCATCGATTAGGGTAGGTGATGTTGAGATGCTGATAAGGAAGAACACTAAAATGAGCTGGTGTCCTGTCGTGCATAAACCACATGTTGCCTCTTACAAGTATGGGTACTTCTTCTAACAAAACGGGTAAATGATCTCGCAAAAAGTCCGAATAGGATTCACCTGTTAATTTTTCTTTTAGAAAAAATGAGCCAATTAGGTAGTTACCAATAATTCCTACCCAAACGTTCAGCGAAAATTGATGCTGAAAATGATTTTCTCTAATAGCGTGGGGAGTTTCGTCGTCCCAAAAGTGAGAAAGTTCATAATAGCATTTCGTGAAAAATTTGTCTCGTCCGTAAATAAAATATTTGGTAAAAAATTATTATTGTGTGCCATCATATGAATCAACCACCTGCAGAACATTAATCTTTGATGAAAATCCCGAGGCAGCAGAGCCTGGACCCGCTATATGTGATATGGGTATAGGAGGTTTCTTTTTAGAACTTTCCAAACGATTTTTGGCTGACTTCAAGCTGCAGTCTTCTTGGTACTATTTGAAGGATCTTCTTCTATCACATCAAGTATGGCTTCTTCTAGCTCAGGCGTTGTTACCGTTTCTGGTCTTCCACCACCTGCATTTTTATTGAAACTCCCAGTTTCACATAATCTTGCATGTAGCGTTCTAAATGTTTTAGCACAAGGAATTACTCTGTTAGGATATCTGTCCTGGTAAATTCTCCATGCTTCAACCGAATTTCCATTTGTTAATCCATAATTAAGGCGCCTGTCAGCCACTTCAGTGTTAGTAAAATTATTCATGCTGGTAATTGACAACTCTGAATTTTACTGCTATGACAAGAATGTTGTCACGAAGAACTGAAGTGTAGAGCTGAATCGTGGAACTGAATCTTAGAACTGAAGTGTCGGACTGGATCGTAGAACTGTAGAACTCGAGCTGCTAACTGAATAGTAAGACTGAATGATATCTGAATAATGTCTGAACTATGTTATGCTAACTCTCAGAGTAGCCTAATGACAAAGCGACCTTACCTACATTTAATGGCCATTTTTCATTATCAAATGCAGATACGCCTATCATGGATTAGGCTATTGAGTTATTTACGGATGGTGAACAAATAACAACCAATAATCCAAAACAAAAATGAACGTTTTCAATTTGAAATGAAAAATTTGTAGAAAAAACCGTACTATCAATGTCAGCTGGTCTCCAATTCAGGTGTTCATGATATGCAATAGAGTGTTTTTTTTTTCTCAAAAACGAAGCTAGAAATGAAGAAAATACAGTAGATCAAAAAGTTGTATTTTCAGTTGCTTAATCTAAAAAAATTAAATCTAAAAATTTCAACAATATTGTTGTCTGCGGTGCCCACTGAGACGCCACTGGCCCTAATAATTTCAATCTAGTTAACGCAAAATAAGCGCCATATTAGTTCAAATGAATGTACCAAATTTCGACCAAATTTCATAGGAACGTTTCTTCTTAAAATGACCTAATGAATCACCCCCTGCAGTTAGGAACCGTAGTTAGGAAACACCCTGTATACACTAGATCAAGCATACCTATGTTAAGCGTGAAAGCTTTGTTTGGCTCTATAATCATGCAAACAATTTACAGTTTTCCTAGGCAACTAGGGAACGCCCACTAGCACCCACTAGCTTATGACAGCGACAGCGGTGGTTCCTTGAAAAGGGGTAATATTACAAAAATGCATGTTGAAAATATTAGAATTTTATCACAATGGCTGCATAAATATCTCATAAATACAGAATTCAGCTCACTACAGGTAACTTTGAAATGAATCTGCTAACTTTTAACTGTTTTAAACTCACTCCATGCTTCCCGCATAGATACTTTTTCGAGAAGAGCGTAACGAACGAACCGTCGCTGTTGAAATAATAACGCTCTTTCGGTTACAAGCGAAACAAACCGAATGTCTCAGCCAATCGTTTGCGTTATTTACTTAGGAAAAATTTGTATTACTTTGGAGCTGCTTTGCTGTGGTTTGTTCACTTTTCACTCTATCCTATACGAACTCGTTGGTTGGACCATTGTTTATATAGAAGTTAGCCAACCTTATGGGGTTTATATTGGATTCAAATGGATGCGACATGTAGATGGCGACAGTGATCTCGCATCCAAGTCCTGTCGTAACTTCAGTGATATGGCCAACAAGTCATGTCGTAACTTGATTGAAACAAGGGTACCTACAGCATTAAAATCATGGTTTTTTGAAGAACCCTGCATTAAAATGATGTCAAATATTCATGTTTGTAACTAATCACGCTAGATGACATTCGTGTTTGGGTCCAATACCTTTTCCACAGGCATTGACTAACTATCTTAATTCTTTAAAGAAAAACATTCTCAATTGAAAATTGAATCAATACATGACTCCTCTGGAAATGGAAAAACCTACTATAAATTGAAGTTACTTTTTTGTAATATCTAACAGAAAACAACTACTTCCCCGGCTAAGGCCACGCTGGACCTGATAGATATTGAGAAAGACCCTATATAACTTGAGAGAAAAAATCTGAAAGTGAAAATTTGCATTTTCATTTAGATAGTTGATTATTTATTAAATGTCCAGTTTCCATTGGAGATTCTTATCTATGAATGAGATAAGGGAGAATGTTATTCAGAAGTATCACTCACAGAAAATCGCTCATTCCATTGATGCGTGAATTGCATCTCTTTCGCTAGGCCTCCAATACATTTTGATCGACAAAAATCTATTTCACTCTTCTAAGATCATCAGGGAGGTCGGAAGAATTGGAAAAAATACTCTTCAGAAGCAATTTCACACTGTAATGAGGAATTGTTGGACTATTTCTTGTGCTGTGAAACTTTGAAAATATTTTTCTGACATAAAACCTGTCATGGGTATGGCATGTTGATTTCATTGAAAATATGAACAGGATGTTCATAAAGTCAGTTGTGGAATCATCTGCGACTGAAATTGGATCTTAGTCGCTATTTTCCATCGTAAAAGATAACCTCTCTAATCCTAAGGGATTCATGTTTTAAAGAGAAATATAATAATTGAATCAATACATGACTCCTCTTTAAAACATGAATCCCTTCCAAGAGAGGTTATCTTGTACGATGGAAAATAGCGACTAAATTCCAACTTTCAGTCGCAGATGATTCCACAACTGACTTTATGAACATCCTGTTCATATTTTCAATTAAATCAACTATCTTACTTCTATTTAAACAATGGTTGGACTGATAGATGTAGCGTGCGGCGTTGCCAAGTTTTGAGAAAATCCTTGCTGTAAATTTAATTTTAATTTGTAAATATCTATAGAGGATTTGAATTGTTTTGACCCTGATTTAATCTTATAGAAATCATTTTTGTTGATTTTGGGTGATCTATAATGGTTTTGTCCTGGAATACTGGTAACGACTTAGTAGGTAGTTATACATTATTTTGTTTACACTGAAATACTCCTAGTAGTCCATATAGAGTGCACATACAGAGTCAAATCCGAGGTCAAATCTATTTGTAGCACCGTAATTTATTTGTTTTTATTAATTCCTGCTTCATCACATAGCACCAACCAAATAAAAACGACCTATTCAATTACATTGTGATTTGAAAAATTAAATAGTGATTGATAATAATTCAATTTGAATTATTAACACAGGTATTTACAATATTATTAATATGTCAATATTGGATATTGGATATTTTACACAAACTTCAATTTGTCCCAAATTCTGCGCTGCTTGTCCATTTCTTTCACCTACGGCGAAGTTTTGCTCTGCGAGAGCTGCGCTCTCATTTCCCACTCCGCCTTCTTCTGATTGAAGTTTTTTTATTTTGTGATAAAATCTTCCTTCGGAGAAATATTACTGATTATACTGATAAGAATAAAATCGACAAAGTCGAAGTACCCTTCTCTCCAAATATTTCCACAAAGTGGAAAATATGATGCAAAAATCTGACAGAAATAACTACTTCCCTGGCTAATGCCACGACGGATATTGAACTACATCTGACAGATATTTGTGCAACGTTCTTCAAAGAAGACTTAATTGCAAGTGCTTATTGTAGACCACCACCACCACCTGCAGACATGTTTCGAGGTTCTTGCCTCTCATCATTGCAAGGGTAGGTCGGACAACTTTGAGTTGTCTTGTCCATGCCAAATGATTTATAACTTACTGTTTATCTAATAATTCCTTACGGATTAAGCAGCGACTTACAGTAAAGTCAGTCGCAGCGCCACCCGCCAGGAAAATCAATAAACACTCCTCGAGACAGCAAAAGTCTCCAGGAAGAGTAAATGCGAAAATTCGAACAAGTTCGAATGTTTTGCCGAAGAGTACAAATGGGTGGCGCTGCGACTGACTTCACTGTAAGTCGCTGCTTCATCCGTAGGGAATTATTAGATGAACAGTAAATTGTAATTCATTTGGCAGGGACAAGACAACTCAAAGTTGTCGGACCTACCCTTGCACTGATGAGAGGCAACAACCTCGAAACATGTCTGCAGGTGGTTATCCCCAGCCAAATTAAGGATAATCTTTTGTTTGTCTACAATAAGCACTTGCAATTGAGTCTTCTTTGAAGAACGTTGCACAAATATCTGTCAGATGTAGTTCAATATCCGTCGTGGCATTAGCCAGGGAAGTAGTTGTTTTACCTGTCAGATTTTTGCCTCATATTTTCCACATTGTGGAAATATTTGGAGAGAAGGGTACGTCGACTTTGTCGATTTTATTCTTATCATTTAGTTGTACTCTCCTGCAAAGCATTCGAACTTGTTCGAATTTTCGCATTTACTCTTCCTGGAGTCTTTTGCTGTCTCGAGGAGTGCTGATTGATTTTCATGGCGGGTGGCGCTGCCATTGACTTTACTGTAAGTCGCTGCTTCATCCGTATGGAATTATTAGATAAACAATAAGTTGTAATTCATTTGAAAGGGACAAGGCAACTCAAAGTTGTCGGACCTACCCTTGCACTGATGAGAGGCAACAACCTCGAAATATGTCTGCAGGTGGTCATCCCCAGCCAAATTAAGGATAATCTTTTGTTTGTCTACAATAAGCACTTGCAACTGAGTCTTCTTTGAAGAACGTTGCACAAATATCTGTCAAATATAGTTCAATATCTGTCGTGGCATTAGCCAGGGAAGTAGTTGTTTTCTGTCAGATTTTTTACTCATATTTTCTACATTGTGGAAATATTTGGAGAGAAGGGTACGTCGACTTTGTCGATTTTATTCTTATCATTTATTTGTACTCTCCGGCAAAACATTCGAACTTGTTCGAATTTTCGCATTTACTCTTCATGGAGCCTTTTGCTGTCTCGAAGAGTGCTTATTGATTTTCATGGCGGGTGGCGCTGCGACTGACTTTACTGTAAGTCGCTGCTTCATCCGTAGGGTATTATTAGATAAACAATAAGTTATAATTCATTTGGCAGGGACAAGACAACTCAGAGTTGTCGGACCTACCCTTGCACTGATGAGAGGCAACAACCTCGAAACATGTCTGCAGGTGGTCATCTCCAGCTAAATTAAGGATAATCTTTTGTTTGTCTACAATAACCACTTGCAATTGAGTCTTCTTTGAAGAACGTTGCACAAATATCTGTCAGATTTAGTTCAATATCCGTCGTGACATTAGCCAGGGAAGTAGTTGTTTTCTGTCAGATTTTGCCTCATATTTTCCATTTTGTGGAAATATTTGGAGAGAAGGGTAATTCGACTTTGTCGATTTTATCCTTATCATTTATTTGTACTCTCCGGCAAAACATTCGAACTTGTTTGAATTTTCTCTGATTATACTGTCCTGCACGACTTTTTCTTTCAGTTCGGAATCCAATATCTCGCTTAGTACTGGACGAACCAAAAAAAATTAACAGCGAAATGATCCTGTTAATCCTTAAACAACAACAACAAATACATTTATTCAGCTTTGAGACCTTACACATTTACAAATTTAAAAATTCACAAATACATAGGGACTATTAGCCTTGTCAACATTTAGTGTATAGTATAGTGGTAAAATTTAAAATACAATAAGTATAGATAAAAAATAAATAAAATTCAGTAAATAACAATATAGCTCCATTACAGGTCACCGGTATCATCATGAAATTCCTCATATGAATAATAAGCCTTCAGGGACAGATATGTATGGAGCTTATTTTTGAAAATATTGAAGCTTGCATCATTTCCATTAGTTTTTACATATTTATTAAAACAAAAAAGCAAGCAACGCCTCTATAAATATGAGAGTTCTGACCAACGGACAGACTCGAAAATGGTTGACGCAGGTCATTGCAGTTGCGGGTTCCATAGTTGTGTAGTTGGCTATTTGTTACATGGATTTCTTGTCTTTTTATGGTACACATCAATATATATATATATATATATATTATATATGTTCCTGTGACTCTAAAACAGTCGAAAACAATCCTTTAGGAACTCACTATACCTTTGTATAGATTGTATGGCATATGTCCGACAGAAAACAACTATTTCTCTGGCTAATACCTCGACAGATATTGAATTATATCTGTCAGACATATGTGCAAAGATCCTTACTTTGAAGGAACAACTTTGCAAGAGCTCTCAGAGACAGACAGCAGGACACCGCCTGATCCAAACAAGGAACCAACTGCAGACCGGCCGAAATATTGGGTTATGCATCTTCTCTATTCAAAAGAAATTTCTCTGAAATGATTAATATAATGAAATACGATACGGTCAACTTCTGAAAAGACCTGGAGAACTCGTACAGTGCCTACTTTAATCTAATAGCGAGAATAAAAACCAAGCACTGATGCCTTCTTTATATAAAAATAATATACAGTGACCGCCAAAAAGTATGTACCATGTGGGAAAAAAGTTCATTATAGTATTAGAAAAACATTTCTAGGAAAAAGTTTGTGCATGTCCTATAATCTAAAAATCGATTTTGACACATGTCACGTGACCACTAGTATGGCGTCAAATTGGAAATAAATACCATGTAGAGGCCAAAAGTTGGGTAAGATGGCAATATATCGAAAAAAGTTATTTGAAAAAGTTGCTTGGAATTTAATTTTATAATAACATACAGAGTTTCAAGCAATAAATCGGATATATTTGAAATTGCAATATTTTAAAAATATTTTCTTATCTCTTTACAAAAATAATAGTTTTTTTTTCTGAATGGTATGACTGTAGTGAAAAATTTGTATTTTGATGATAATAACAAAACTTTCTCATTTTCTCCTCCCCAGGTGGCACTAAATTGAAAAATATGGTTTTTGCCAGAACCCTCGCTGTCACATTGGTTCGTACGAGGGGTGTCTCACTTCGGAAATCTGGTGTACAACATGACCAGAAATCCTTGAAATCCATGTCGAATTCCAGAAATCCATGTTGAATTCCAGAAATCCAACATGAAATTCCGAAATCTTTGATGAAATTCAGACATCCAATATGAAATCTTGAAATCTTGAATGTGAAATTAGATTTTGTAGCATTCATTTGACCCCCTTCCCCCACTCTAAAAAAATGAAAAAAATGTTTCTGACTTTCAAAATCATCTTGTTGGGATTTTTTCAGTGGAAAATGATGAGAAATGAAGCGTTGAATATGTTGAATGTGAAATTTGATTTTGTAGCATTCATTTAAGCCCCTTCCCCCACTCTAGAAAAAATGAAAAAAATGTTTCTGCCCTTCAAAATCATCTTGCTGGTTTTTTTTTCGTGAAGAATGTTGAGAAATGAATGGTTGAATACGATGAATGTGAAATTTGATTTTGTAGTATTCTCTTGACCCCCTTCCCCCACTCTAGACTAAATGAAAAAAATGTTTCTGCCTTTCAAAATCATCTTGTTGGGGTTTTTTCAGTGGAGCATGGTGAGAAATGAAGTGTTGAATACGTTGAATGTGAAATTTGATATTGTAGCATTCATTTGACCCCCTTCCCCCACTCTAGAAAAAATGAAAAAAATGTTTCTGCCCTTCAAAATCATCTTACTGGGATTATTTTCGTGAGGAATGTTGTGAAATGAAGCGTTGAATACGTTGAGTGTGAAATTTGATTTTGTAGCATTCATTTGACCCCCTTCCCCCACTCTAGAAAAAATGAAAAACATGTTTCTGACTTTCAAAATCATCTTGCTGGGATTTTTTCAGTGGAGAATGGTGAGAAATGAAGTGTTGAATACGTTGAATGTGAAATTTGATTTTGTAGCATTCATTTGACCCCTTCCCCCACTCTAGAAAAAATGAAAAAAATATTTCTGACTTTCAAAATCATCTTGCTGGGATTTTTTCAGTGGAGAATGGTGAGAAATGAAGTGTTGAATATGATGAATGTGAAATTTGATTTTGTAGCATTCATTTGACCCCCTTCCCCCACTCTAGAAAAAATGAAAAAAATGTTTCTGCCCTTCAAAATCATCTTGCTGGGATTATTTTCGTGAGGAATGTTGAGAAATGAAGTGTTGAATACGTTGAGTGTGAAATTTGATTTTGTAGCATTCATTTGACCCCCTTCCCCCACTCTAGAAAAAATGAAAAAAATGTTTCTGTCCTTCAAAATCATCTTCCTGGGATTTTTTTCGTGAAGAATGATGAGAAATGAAGAGTTGAATACGTTGAATGTGAAATTTGATTTTGTAGCATTCATTTGATCCCCTTCCCCTACTCAAGAAAAAATGAATAAAATGTTTCTTCCTTTCAAAATCATCTTGCTGGAATTTTTTTCGTGAGGAATGTTGAGAAATGAAGTGTTGAGAAATGAAGTGTTGAATACGTTGAATGTGAAATTTGATTTTATAGCATTCATTTGACCCCCTTCCCCCACTCTAGAAAAAATGAAAAAAATGTTTCTGACTTTCAAAATCATCTTGTTGGGATTTTTTCAGTGGAGAATGGTGAGAAATGAAGTGTTGAATACGTTGAATGTGAAATTTGATTTTGTAGCATTCATTTGACCCCCTTCCCCCACTCTAGAAAAAATGAAAAAAAATGTTTCTGCCTTTCAAAATCATCTTGTTGGAATTTTTTCCGTGAAGAATGTCGAGAAATGAAGTGTTGAATACGTTTAATGTGAAATTTGATTTGTAGCATTCATTTGACCTGCTTCCCCCACTCTAGAAAAAATTTAAAAAATGTTTCTGCCTTTCAAAATCATCTAGCTGGGATTTTTTTCTTGAAGAATGATGAGAAATGAAGGGTTGAATACGATGAATGTGAAATTTGATTTTGTAGCATTTTTTGACCCCCTTCCCCCATTCTAGAAAAAATGAAAAAAATGTTTCTGCCCTTCAAAATCATCTTGCTGAGATTATTTTCGTGAGGAATGCTAAGAAATTAAGTGTTGAATACGTTGAATGTGAAATTTGATTTTGTAGCATTCATTTGACCCTTTCCCCCACTCTAGAAAAAATTAAAAAATGTTTCTGACTTTCAAAATCATCTTGTTGGGGTTTTTTCAGTGAAGCATGGTGAGAAATAAAGTGTTGAATACGTTGAATGTGAAATTTGATTTTGTAGCTGTTAAATAAATTCGTGAATCACTTTCTGAATACTGTTTAATGATAACTAAATAATTATATATTAGAATACAGTGAAGACTACAACTACTTCCATTTTGCTGAAGTGAAGTGAAGTGTAATCGGCGGGAATAAGCGGATTGATGCCGAACAGAGTCAATTGTCATTCATTATGATTCCATGGCATACAAGTCACGAAATCACAGAATCAAAAATAAACTAATACAATGTTGCCAATTCACTTCTGAAATAAACATTAATTCAACACACCTCCTTTGTTTTAGAAGTGATACCCGACAATAATAAAAAAACACAAAAAAAAATTATTAATACAACAACAAATGATTGATCACTAATAAATGCTCAATAGCTGTCTAGTCTTTGAAACCTTATAGAACTTAAAGCTTTCGTCAATATATCAGCCAACTGATCTTCGGATGAAATCTTTGAAACTTTTATAATACCTTTCTTAACAAAGTCATGTACATAATGATAACCAACATCTATATGTTTACTGTTCTTTGAAAAATTTCCATTATTTGCTAAATGTTTTGCTGAGGAATTATCTTCAAATATTTCTACAGGTTCACTTATTTCTAATGACAAATCTTTTGCAATTCCGATTGTGAAGAGAACTTCATCTGTTGCTTCTGCTAAAGCAATATATTCTGCATGACACGATGATCTAGTAACTACTTTTTGTTTTCGTGAAATCCACAAAACTGGATTACCTAAAACTCTAACTAGAATGCCGCTTCGAGATTTTCGGTCAGTTGTATCACTTGCCCAGTCGGCGTCAACATGGCAATCAATATGGATGCCACTCAATGAATTAAAATTTAGTTTTAAATTTTTTGTAAAATATAGGTACTTTAAAATTCTAAGCGCATACTTGTAATGAGTATTTGAGTAGCTATTTTGAAATCCGCTTAAGTAATTTACAGCATAAGATACATCTGGACGAGTTACCTGACTAATATACAACAATGCACCTATTAAGTTTCTGTATTGAATATTTTTTCGCACATTTCTTCATGATTTAATTTCAGGTTAATTTCTATTGGAGTTCGAAAATTTTTACTTTCTAATGTATTAAATTTTTCAGCAGTCAGTTCGATATACTTTGTTTGATTTAAACTCATTGACTTGTTTTCTATTTCATATTCAATATCAATTCCTAGATAATTTTTAATTTTGCCAAAGTCTTTCATTTCAAATTTTGTTTTCAAATTATCTTTAATTTGTTGTAATATGTTCATATTTGGGCTACACAACAGTAAGTCATCAACATACAAAATAATGTATACAGGATTTTCCTTGTCTTTCTTCGTGTATAAACAACTATCATACTTTGAATCTACAAAATTTTGAGTTACCATATAATCATGAAAACAATCATACCATGTTCTCGGACTCTCACGTAATCCATACAGAGCTTTATTCAAGCGACAAACTTTATTTTCATCCTCAACAAAGCCTTGGGGCTGATAAACATACACTTCAGAATTTATTTTTCCATTTAAAAAAGCTGAGACCTGAGATAAATTTCGGATTGTAGTCACTTTGACCAAATGTCCTTTTAAAAGTACAAATGCTGGGTAGGGGTTAAAACCTAGATTCTTTAATGGTTGTATCTTATTGTTAAGCAACTAATAACTTGAGACGTTGACTTTAGCATATTATTTAAAAGTTTATGAACACTTTTCAGAATTTTTTTTCCGGTATCTTTTGTTCTTCTAGAAGGACACATGTTTTGCTAAGTTTATTTATATAAAATAAAATAAAAAGTAATTTTTATATAAAAAAAAACATTATTAATAATATTAAGTAACATAACATAAAACTCTATAAAATAAAAAAAATTAAATAAAACATCATTCTCATAAAACAAACTTAAAACTTATAGGTGTAATCAGTGAATCACTTGGTATGGAATTCTTTAAAACAGTTTCTTTGAGATGTGAAACATAAAAACACATTACAAGATATACATTTAACCACGGTCTTTTTTTGACACCTAACGTTTCGGCAACGCTTCTGTATCTCAGGTTCATATTCTGGTAAATGAAGAGCTCCTTCTGTTCTCCGTATTTTGGAAGGTACTCGAACAGAAGCAGGTCTACCACGTTTTCGGTCATTTGTTGGGGTAAGTAGTTCATCAGGATTATTAGTTGAGAGTTGAACATAAGTTCCTCTTTCAATTAATCTCTCTGCCACATAGATTTTATAGTTCCGCAGTTGTAGGATGTATTTTCTTGCGACGTTTTTCTTTATTTTGTTTTCTTTATATTTGATCCAACTGTTTGTCACTGCTATATCAATCATATGAGCAATAAAACGAATTGTCCACTTTTTAGTTCGTGTTCGTGATGGGCAAACAGATAAGAGTCTACCTGCCATGTCCACGCCTCCCATCTTTTCGTTATAACATCGAATTACACTTGGTCTAGTTATATGTTCATATTGATGACTGGTTTTGATCCATCGTTTACACGTATTGGTTGGTTCTCCTCCATATAACGTCGATAACATGAACACTGGTTTATTGTCAAACCACTTTGTAATTGCTATCTCATCGTCTTCTCTTACCAGTACTTGAAAACTTCCACGTCCTCTTCGTTTTAAAGCTGTATCACTTTCTAACTCACTCCTTACATTTTTTGGAATCTTATTATTCATGATCGTTCCAATATCGTAAAATATCTGTCACAATAAATAATATGGCCAGGGACCAAAGTTTTACATAGGTTTAAAATTGCGCTTTCTCCGAGATAAAAACCAGCATTTGTTTCTTCTGGAAATGTAGTTTTCCTTGATAGACAACCATATCGCATACTAAGCCATTTGAATTAGCCAAAACGAATACTTTTAGTACTTCAGGATTTGGTTTTCTTGGACAAAACTGTTTTATGCCACAAACTCCAGTAAATGGAATGATCATTTCGTCAATTGATATGTGCTGATTTCTTTCAAGCTTGAAGCATTCCTCCAATATCCTATCGATAATTGGTCGCACTTTCCATAACTTATCTTGGGCTCTTTGTTCTTGAGATATATCATTATCGAAAACTAACTTCAAAGAATTTCTTATCAGAAAGTAGCGATCTCGAGGCATTGACTGCGCAACTATGGGTACCACCCATTTTTTCTCCCAATACATTCTTACTATAGGATAATTTATACAAGACAATCATAGAAATTCCTATGTATACTTGGCATTCTCTGTTTGTAAAATTTATTAATTTTCCCGTTCTTTCCAGCGTACTTTGGTTAGTTTTTTCTACTATCAGGTCGATAAATTTGTCATCTATATACTGACTAAAATAGTCAAGAAATTATTTGGTAAATACGCTGGTTGAGTTAAATGGGGTTGTGGCTTTGAGAATTTTTTTTCTGACCAACTGGGGCCAATATTTCTTAGACGAGATGTACCTCTCTGAACTCCACCTCTTGTTCTAACTCGACCACGACCTCGTCTTACACCACGTACTCTTGTGGCTGGAATAATATTTTCTTCATCTGAAGCATCATCTTCTGATGATGCATTGGTTGAGTCACTAGGTCTAAAATCATTATCCATGTCATCATCTTCAATATCAGACTGACTTAGCCCATTATTCAAAATATCATCATCATTATCCTCAATATCAGACTGATTTATAAGCTCATCCAGTTCTTCCTCAGTAAGACCTAAAAATTAAATTTACTATTTTCAGACCCATCGTCCTTTAAAAAAGACAAATTAAATTTCACAGATTTTGGAATTATCGCCGACTGTCCTTTTAAAAGAACAAAATATTTTGAACAACTATACGCCAAATTTGTAACTTAATTTTAGTCAAATAATAATTTTATAACATAAATAACACATTTTTAAATGTAAAAGTTAGAAAAAATCAACATTAAACGTTCAGATGACTAAAATACAATAAGATTTACTTACCACGTTTACTACGTTCCGACATGGCTTCACTAGTAGGCTGATTTGTTAACTGAAAGAGAGAGCTCACGTCAGATAGTCGTGGTTGCCAAGATAAGTTGAAAATCCTACTTATTCTGATTTTCATATAAACTCTAAACTGAGCAACTAGTCAAACATAATATTATAAATATATTATGTCCTTCTCAAAGAACATTGGGTCGAAGTGACGATTTCTCTGTTTCTGGTGTTAGGTTTTAATGGCTACTTCAAATATGTTCTTCAAAACGTACAGCAGGTCTCAGAAGGTTATACCATCCTTTACTGCAAGCTACTGACAAAAAAGATTTAAGTGTGTGCATTTTTGCTACAGGTGAATAAATGGTTTCTTCTATGCTTTTTGGCTGTTGATAACCAAGAGCTACTAATCTGGCTTTGAAAGTATTATCTGATTTGACTCTGTATACTTAACCTGAATTATTTTTTTTCCTTGTGGCACCGATTTCACATTTACTAAATTCCAAGTCTCATTTTTAATTAAGCATTTCATTTCATTTTCCATTGCCTTTTGCCAATAAACCATTTCATTAGATTCCACAGCTTCGTAATATGAATTAGGGATAATTACATTTGACAAATGTGCATCTATAATATAGTCATCATACCATACTGGTTTTCTTACTTCCCTTCTAGGCCTCTCATTTGTTTCCACCTTGTTTCTTTCATTATCACTCTCATTCATCACCCCCTCAAACCTGTCATCAGAAATATCACTCATCTCTACCTCATTTTCAGATGTTTCAGTTTCATCACTGAGTTCAACTTTTTTGTTTTTAAATTCATCACTCGTATTCTCATCTCCCAATTCATTTGATATTATTATTGATTTTTCATCTGGTTCAACGAACTTAACTACTTTCAATTACTTTGTTATTTATCAAAATACGATATCCCATGTCGGAATAACCTACTAAAATACCTTTTTCTGATTTTGATTCTAATTTTGACTTTCTTTTGACTTCATGTACTCTTACAAAAACAGTGCTACCATATACTTTTAAATTTGAGACATCTGGTTTTCTTCCCACAAAAATCTCATATGGAGTTCTACTTAAATCGTTATTTTTTATTGTTCGATTACTCAAATAAGCTGCAGTTTTTACGCACTCAGGCCAATATTTTTTTTCTAAATTTGAATCTGTTAGTAAACATCGTGCACTATCCATAAGACTTCTATTATAACGTTCTGCAACGCCATTTAACTCATGTGTGTAACTAGGACTTGGTCTTAACCATATACCGTTTCTTTTTGCAAAATCATAAAAATTTCTGTTTAAATATTCTGTTCCTCTGTCACACCTTATTTCTTTAATTTTTTTCTCAGTTTTATTTTGTACTAAATTAACATATTTTTCAAAGCATTCAAAAACTTCATCCTTTGACTTTAAGCAGTAAACTAACTTACTATAATCATCAATAAATGTTATAAAGTATTTTTCACCTCCATAACCTACTTGAGTCATTGGGCCATTAACATCAGTATGTATAATCTCACACAAACTATTTGCTCGTTTTCTATCATTATTAAATTTTAGGTTACTCATTTTTGACAATAAACAAATTTCGCATTTGAGATGTATACCATCTATGGAGTTTGGTAAGCCCTTACAAACCTGATTTTTACACATATTGTTTAAGTTTTGAAAATTTATATGGCCTAATTTTTTATGCCATTTTGCTTTTTCGCTTACAGTTTTTGAATAATTTGACTCTATATCAAACACTACATTACCTGTTAATGTATATAAGTTTTGGTTTTTCTGAGCAATGGCAATAACTTTGTTTTTATTGTTTAATATTTCTAAATAATTTTCCCGTGCCCAAATTCTGTTGCTATTATCTGTAATTTTTGACATGCTTAATAGATTTTTTTCCATGTCGGGAGCAAAATAACAGTTTTCAATAGACGTCCTAATTATTTACTCTCCTACTCTGAAGATAACAATTATAGTGCCTATAGCTAAAGCTTTTATTAAATGTCCATCACCCACCTTGATATTTACTACCTTTTCTAGCTTCTTAATTTCTGTAAAATACCTATCATCATTTATTATGTGATCACTGCATCCGCTATCTAGGAGCCATGTAATGTTATTTTCATTTTCTTCTTCCTTGATTTCTTTCTTCTGGGATGGCATTACAGTCGTATTAAATGAATTATGTTCATTGTTTTGATTTCTTCTCACTTCAACTGAATTTCCACTAGGATTTGGGATTTTGGTTAACTTCTGGTTGATATCTGCCTCTAAACAAGCCTCTGAAAGTTCCTCTATTACTCTGTCCTCTTCTATAACTCTGTGCTCCTCTGTATTGACCTCTACTTTGGAACATACTTCTACAAAATGCTTGTATGTGACCTAAACGTCCACATTTGTAGCACTTTCTCAAGTTCTGTTCATTTCCGCTTCTGTTTGTCTGCTCTACATGTCTGCTACTAGATGCATGTGAACTGAATACGTGACTTCCAAAGCTTTCTTTATTTCCAGTATTTCTCTTGAAATCAATCAACAATTTTGACTTGAGGTACTCAACTGTTTGTTGTGTTGGTGCCAAAGCATCGACTATATCTACTATATTGCTGAAGGATTCTGGAAGTGCAAGCAACAAGTAATTAAGCTGGTCTTCTTCGTTCACTTGATCTGCATTTCTGAGATCATTGACATGCCTCTCAAATTTGGTTAGAAATTCTTTCGGGTCATCCTCATCTTTCATTTTCAACTCCAACAATTTCCGTTTTGCTATTAATTTCAGGGATGTAGAAGAAGGTCCATAAATTGACTTCAACTTATTTATCGTATCAACGGCCTTGGTTTCATTTATTATCAACTCTAATTGTGCATTTGATACTCCTTGTACAATTATAGAGCGTGCTGTTACATCGTTTTTCTTCCATTTTTTTCTTCTTCATCGGTTGGCATTGTTTCATCAATTGCATTTTTCACATTCTTACTCTCCAAAACTAATAATAACCTGAATATCCACTTCGACCAGCCTTTTCCATCAAAAATAGTTAACAAACCATCATCCCTCTTTTCGGCCATTTTCTTTCAAATTTTTTTGTTTGTATCCAGGAACCCCAACCAGCTATTTCAATTATCTTGCCTTCCCTTTTTTGTTTTATTAACCACGCTCTGCTACCATGTTAAATAAATTCGTGAATCATTTTCTGAATACTGTTTAATGATAACTAAATAATTATATATTAGAATACAGTGAAGACTACAACTACTTCCATTTTGCTGAAGTGAAGTGAAGTGTAATCGGCGGGAATAAGCGGATTGATGCCGAACAGAGTCAATTGTCATTCATTATGATTCCATGGCATGCAAGTCACGAAATCACAGAATCAAAAATAAACTAATACAATGTTGCCAATTCACTCCTGAAATAAACATTATTTCAACAGTAGCATTCATTTAACCCCCTTCCCCCACTCTAGAAAAAATGAAAAAAATGTTTCTGACTTTCAAAATCATCTTGCTGGGATTTTTTTAGTGGAGAATGGTGAGAAATGAAGGGTTGAATACGTTGAAAGTGAAATTTGATTTTGTAGCATTCATTTGACCCCCTTCCCCCACTCTAGAAAAAATGAAAAAAATGTTTCTGCCTTTCAAAATCATCTTGCTGGGATTTTTTTCGTGAGGAATGTTGAGAAATGAAGGGTTGAATACTATGAATGTGAAATTTGATTTTGTAGCATTCATTTGACCCCCTTCCACCACTCGAGAATAAATGAAAAAAATGTTTCTGTCTTTCAAAATCATCTTGCTGGGATTTTGAAGGCCCTTCAAGAATTACCAAATGATGATTTCGCGGAAATTGAAAATTTTACTAGAACTCACCTCAAAAGTTACTCTTCTGTTAGTTTGGCCAATGTATGTTCTTGGACATTCGGAACACGGAATAAGGATAAGGATAAGAACCGATAAGGCACATGAGTTCTTATTATCGGAACATGTAAATCAAAATGACCATCGAATGAACTATAATGATACAATTATTAGTAATCAAACAAAAATGGAAATGATACATATCAACGAAAATAAAGAATCAATGAACAAAAAAACAGATTTAAACAATCTCAGTCAAATTTATACCTACCTTTTTATCAATATTTCACCCAGTAATCAGAATTTTCCTTCTTGATAAGTAATCAAATATAAATTGTCATCATCATTGTCATACATCTAACGTCATGTTTTTCTGTCCGTTTGGTTTCAATTTCATTTCATTCTCACGTTAGTAAGTAACCATCTATTTTTATATGTATATGAAATCCTTAAATCCAATAGAAATCCTGATATGGTGTACAAATCTAGATACAAATATTACGGAAGTGAAACACCCCTCGTAGAAATCCTGATTTGGTATACAATTTTTAAAGAAGTGAAACGCCCCCGATATCCACTTGATATCTAAAAAAATCGCAAATGATGCTGTTAGAAATAAATCACACCTCTCATTTACATTTGGTTGTCAAGGAATGAAGAATTGCGCTAAAATTTCCCAAAAGCAATGAAATTTCGATGAACCTGCACCCGTATGCTTGAATACCTACATTACTGCCAACTGCGTGCGGCATTTTTTTGACCTTGGGATTCTGAAGGAAATCTTGAAATCCGAATGAAATCCTGAAATCCCTTATGAAATCCAGAAATCTCCAGTGAAATTCAGAAATCGTACATGAAATCTTGAAATCCGAATGAAATCTTGAAATCCTAATGAAATCATGAAATCCATATGAAATCCAGAAATCTTTGGTGAAATCCAGAAAACCTAAAGGAAATCTTGAAATTTTTTATGAAATCCAGAAATCCGTTCAAAAGTTCTGAAATCCAATTGAAATCCCTCAAATGAAAATTTGGTGTACAAATTTTAGGGAAGTGAGACACCCCTCGGGTTCGTATCTAATAGTTATACACAATTCCAAGACTATTCTGGTGATATAGCAATCTAGAAACATTCTGGTTCCCTGATTATACTCGATAATAATCGTGCATGAGCGTTCATTTTGGCACATAAACTTGAAAATCATGTTTCTAGATTGCCATATCATCACAATAGTCTTGGAATTCTGACTTAAATGTAAGATACGAACCAATGTAACAGCGAGGGTTCTGGCAAAAACCAATTTTTCAATTTAGTGTCATCTGGTGCGTAGAAAATGAGAGGGTTTTGACATTATCATCAAAATACAAATGTTCCACTATAGTCAAGCCATTCAGAAAAAAAAACTTTGATTTTCTTAAAGTGATCGAAAAATATAAAAAAAATCAATTTCAAACTTTTCTGATTTATTGCTTGAAAATCTGTGAATATAAAATTAAATTCCGAGCAACTTTTTCAAATAACTTTTTTCGATATTTTGCCATCTTACCCCACTTTAGGCATGTTCATGGTATTTTTTTCTAATTTGTCGCCATGCTAGTAGTCACGTGACATGTGTCAAAATCAACTTTTAGGTTATCGAACACACATAAACTTCTCCCCTAAAATATTTTTCCAGTACTTCAACAATAAACTTCTTTTCCATATGGTACATACTTTTTGGCGGTACATTGTGTTTTGTTTTTTAATTATTGTTTTTCTTTTTTCTCTGCTGCTTTTTCAATTTTACATTCGGCTAGTTTATCAGTTTTACTTTGGCATGCATCCGAGTAAGCTATTATTTTATTTAAATTTTAACGTGCCTTGTGTTGTGTATCGTTTGTTTTTGTTTTTATCGTCGAAACTTCTGATCGGCATTAATTATCAGTGGATTCGATTTGATTTTGAGAGCTTTCAGAAATTCTTTCTGACGAGTGGGTTACCACAAAACACCTGTCAAAGGTTGGAACTCTCGGAATCAAATCGAAAAATACTCTATTTTCACTTATATACACACAGTGTGTCTCACTCCTCATGGAAACACTTCCGTATCTTCCGTTTGATGTAGAATTATGAAACTTTCAGGACTGATGGAAATGCTCAAAATGCACCTACCACCTGAATGGGGGTGAATGGAAAATAAAAAATATGCGAAAAATCTCCTTTTTATATACGATTTACCTATACCAAATCTCATTTTGATTTACATAATATTTTAGAAGTTATGACTTGTTTAATAGATTTGTTGACACCCGGTATTGTTCAGTTCAGGGTTGACTCAGCATAGTGGGACAGTGTCGCTGACTAATAAATGTTCAGTAATCAGAATAAAGCAGTCGTAATATCCAGGATGAGTTTTCCGTGTAAAATCTATATACAGTGTGTCTCACTTCTCATGGAAACACCCCCGTATCTTCCGCAATAATTGAGTTAGAATGATTAAACTCTCAGGACTGATGGAAATGCTCGAAATGCACCTACCACCTGAATGGGGTTGACCTAAGTGATATTCTCTGCCCGCCACTCGCAATGGAACAACCCATTTTTACGGTAAAACATACTTGGGGGCAAAATAGGCTCAAAATACCTTCAGATTCGTGATCAGGACTACATATACACTTTTTCCCTGAACAATTTTTAGTCCTGAAAAATCGAATTTGTTTCACTTCTCATGGAAACACCCCCGTATCTTCTGTAATTTTTCACTTAGAACCATGAAATTTCCAGGATCGATAGATACACTAGAAATGAACTTAGTGCACAAAAATTCATCCTACATGGTATGCACTGCACGCCAACAGCGATGTAAAAATGTGTGGTTCCTTCGCTGCTGGCGTGCAGTGTATGTTACGTAGAATGACTTCATTTCCAGTGTATCTATCGATCCTGAAAATATCATGGTTCTACGTAAAAAATTACGGAAGATACAGGGGTGTTTCCATGAGAAGTGAAACAAATTCGATTTTTTCAGGACTGAAAATTGTTCAGGAAACTGGTTTATTTTTAGTAATATGGGGACCCTGACACGAATCCGAAGGAATTTTGTGCCAATTTTGCCCCCTAATATAACTTTCCGGGATAGTGGGTTGTTCCATCGCGAGTGGCGGGCAACCCCATTCAGGTGGTAGGTGCATTTCGAGCATTTCCATCAGTCCTGAGAGTTTAATCATTCTAACTCAATTATTACGGAAGATACGGGGGTGTTTCCATGAGAAGTGAGACACACTGTATATAGATTTTACACGGAAAACTCATCCTGGATATTACGACTGCTTTATTCTGATTACTGAACATTTATTAGTCAGCGACACTGTCCCACTATGCTGAGTCAACCCTGAACTGAACAATACCGGGTGTCAACAAATCTATTAAACAAGTCATAACTTCTAAAATATTATGTAAATCAAAATGAGATTTGGTATAGGTAAATCGTATATAAAAAAGGAGATTTTTCGCATATTTTTTATTTTCCATTCACTTCCGGTTTCACCGGAAATGGCTCCGCTTTTTAATTTTTAAATGGAACACCCATTGTAATATTTTTTGATTTCTGAGACAATTCTGGATCAGAATGTGGCATTTAAAAAAGCTTTTACGCCTGCTTGATTTTTTTTAGAGTCACTTTAATATTGCATCTAGGAGGCCATGATCGGACGTAAACTAATCTAAGGACCGCAGGAATTACATCGCCCGTTCCCGTGTGAACCGCTGACTATGCTGATGCAGAATCTCGCGATTCCAGGAAACTGATGCGCTAGCATTTCTATCTTCATGGGAAGATTCATTTTATTATTCAGATATATTTTTACTCTCATTCTGTAAAGACGTACTTTTGTCAATAAATTTAGTTTTTAAAAAGAGACTTTGACATCCGAAAGTTATATTTGGCGCAGTCGGTAGGATACTCGAAATTGAACGTATCGAACGTGCTGTTTTCGTATCAACGATTGATCGGGTATCGAACTTGTTGTTTTGTTCTGTGGAGGTGTTTGTGAAGGAGCGGCTCTTCGAAAATCAAGAAACCCAGTCCATCGAGGACCTGTAGCTACCCTCAACAGGCAGATCATCGGGGAGTGGAACAAAATCGTCCAGTCTCGCAAGGAAGTCTTTCTGGAAATCAAAAATCGAGGAACCAGTCGTCTACCTTATAAAGGATGCTCAAAGTTCTTACAATTTTAATGTAAGTTTATTATTTTCAAATGTCAATTGATAGTTTACTACAAGGTCTTGGAAAGTTAAATTTGAATAACGAAAACCCTTCAGCTGATCCTATAGTTTCTTTACCTAATACTTCTAGTAATTCAAACAAGAAAATGGCTCATCAATTCAGTTCAGAATTTGATGGCAATCCTAATGATCTAAATAGATACCTATCCGTTTGTGATTCAATAATAACTAACTTTTATAACGCGGCCGAGCCGACAAACTTTCAAAATGTTTATTTGTTGAACTGCCTCATTTCGAAATTAGCTGGTAATGCTAAAATAGTAGCCAATATTCAAAACGTTTCAAATTGGCAGGAACTTAAAAATACTTTAACAAGAAACTTTGCCGATCAGAGGGATGAAACTTGCCTGAACAGAGATATGGTAATGCTTAGGCAATCACCTAATGAAAAGCCTCAACAATTTTATGATAGGTGCTTGAATATTTTGAACCTTTTGTGTAATTATATACTTAGACGTACATGAAATTCTAAAAGGTGTAAAAGAGATTTATATAGTAACTTGGCATTGAAAACATTTCTTTCTGGGCTCAAGGAACCTTTGGGTACTACCATACGCTGTATGAAACCCAAATCGCTTAGTGAAGCACTACAGTTCGTCTTACAGGAAGACAACGTACATTATTTTCAGAATTTCTCACATAAAAATACACTTAGACCAAACTTTCCGCCTCCAAGGGCTCCAATTCAAATCAGACCAAATTATTCTCCAGTTAATCATTATAGTACACCGAATAATTTTTTCAGACAACAAAATCAGTTTCCATCTCAACCAATACCGATTCAACCTAGAGCACCAAGCCAACCGCAAAAGTTCTTTACCAATGCACAAGTTTTTAGACAACCATTTCAAAACAGAAACGTTTTCAGGCCAAATCAAAACCAAAATTTTCCAAAACCTTCACCCATGAGTGTATCCACTAGAAATACGTATAATAAACCGGTACCAATGAGTGTTTCAACAAGAAACACCAACAATTATCGTCCGGGACCCTCAAATTCATTTCAAAATCAACCTCAGAGAAATTTTATATCAGAGGAATTATTTAATACTGTGGTTAGTGACACTCAAAACGAACCAAATTTTACCGAACAAGAATATTACGCTGAAGAAGATTACACCGAACATTTTGACGAATTTCAATATAACGAAAATGAGAATCAGGAAACTAATTTTGACTATTCCGAAGAAAATTTTCAGGAACTGTCAACCTCAAAAATCCAAACCTAGTTCCGCAAATTATTTCTTTCAATAATTCTAGTTCTAGCGATTTGTCATACATAATCTTTCCGGAGTATGATGCAAAATTTCTCATTCATTCAGGCTCCACAAAATCCTTCATCGATCCAGAAATTGCTCAAAAACTTTTTCCGAATTTAATTAAATACGACCCATTCATTGTTTCCACAGTTTTTCAGAAATCGGCTCATAGATATAGCGCATCTATGCCAGCCTCGAAACTATTCAATTTACCACAACAAAAATATTTAAAATTCTTCCTTTTCAAATTTCACAATATTTTTAAAGGATTGATTGGTCTTGACAATTTAAAACTTTTACAAGCTAACCTAGATTTTGGTAACGGTTATCTTATTACTCCTTATACGAAGATAAAACTTAGATTTCAGAAAACGAAAAATGATCTGAATTTAATTACGATTGCTCCGAGATCTGAGCAAGTGATACAAGTCAAAACATCAATCCAGAATGGTGAAATAATAATACCTCACCAACGTTTTCATAATTGTGAAGTGCCAGAGTGTCTTACTGTTGCAAACAAAGGCAAAGCTCTTACTACAATTTTGAACAATACCACAAAACCAATAACTTTAAATTTTTCGGAACCATTTGCTGTCGAACAATTCGATAAGAAAGAAATTCAAAAAATTGATTTTCATAATTTTGACGATTCTCCAAAACAAAATTTAGATTTTTCAAAAATTCGTTGTGATCATTTGAATGATGAGGAAAAATCCAAGATTCTTTCCTTGTGCAAAGAGTATTCAGACATATTTTACTATGAGGATACTCCACTGACCTTTACAAGCCGTGTGAAACACCAAATACGAACATCTGATGAAGTACCAGTATATACAAAATCATACAGGTACCCATTCATTCATAAGCAAGAAGTCGAAGACCAGATCAAAAAAATGCTCGATCAAAGCATAATCAGGCCAAGTAACTCCCCTTGGTCATCGCCAATTTGGGTGGTTCCCAAAAAGGCTGATGCTTCTGGGAAGCAAAAATGGAGGGTAGTTGTTGACTATCGCAAGCTCAATGAGAAGACGATAGATGATAAATACCATTTGCCCAATATCACTGATCTGTTGGACAAACTGGGTAAATGCCAGTATTTCACGACTCTTGACTTGGCCAGTGGTTTCCACCAAATTGAGATGGAACAAGACGATATTGAAAAAACTGCTTTCAATACGGAACAGGGGCATTACGAGTACATGAGAATGCCATTTGGGTTGAAGAACGCACCTGCAACGTTCCAGCGCGTAATGGATAATATCCTACGTGGTATCCAGAACGAAAAGTGTTTGGTATACCTTGACGATATCATCATTTTTTCGACTTCCCTGCAAGAACACCTCGAGCGTCTCAAGTCTGTCTTCAATCGGCTAAGAAGTTCCAATTTCAAAATTCAGCTAGATAAGTCAGAATTCCTACGAAAGGAAGTAGCCTATCTAGGTCACGTCGTGACTCCTGAAGGAGTCAAGCCAAATCCTGATAAAATCGTAGCCATTAAAAATTTCCCTGTCCCAAAAACTACCAAACAGATCAAAGGATTCTTGGGTCTGTTAGGTTACTATCGACGCTTTATAAATAATTTTGCCAGACTTACGAAACCATTAACCAAATGTCTAAAGAAAGGCGCAAAAATCGAGCATAACGCAGAGTTTTTGGAATGTTTTAATACTTGCAAGAACCTGTTGATCAACGATCCAATTCTGCAATACCCTGACTTTTCGAAACCTTTTAACCTCACCACGGACGCTAGCAACTTTGCCCTGGGAGCCGTCCTGTCCCAAGGCCCTATTGTCCAAGATTTGCCAGTTGCATACGCATCTCGGACCCTAAACGACTCTGAGCAAAACTACTCAACTAGTCATCGAGAAAGAGCTTCTCGCGATCGTATGGGCTACTAAATACTTCCGTCCATACCTATTTTGGAGAAAGTTTAGTATCGTCACTGATCATAAACCCCTTCAGTGGTTATTCTCCCTGAAGGACCCCAACTCAAAATTGCTGAGATGGCGGATTAAACTAGACGAATACGATTATAACATCATTTACAAAAAAGGCAAATTGAACACCAACGCCGATGCTTTATCCCGTGTTGAAATCCATACTAAGGATACAACAACCTTCTGGGAGGAATTGGATGATATACTAGATGAATCACAACGTCTAGCAAACCAATGCGTTACTTTCGGTGGTCAAGGAAACCCAGTAAATCGTTGCCTTGAAACCCCAGACTATCAACCCTCATCTGATATACAAATCATTGGAGAACCCAAACAACATACTCCTATCATGATACCCCCTAACGAAATGCATGAGGTACCTTCCACAAATAATGAAGAAAATGACAACATTTCTTTACAAGTACAAGTTGATACCGAACGAACAAGAAAAAAAACCCTACCAACAGAAGACAATGAGTTACCTTCCACAAGTAATGAAGAAAATGACAACCTTTCTCTACAAGTACAACCTGACACCGAACGTACAGGAGATGAACTCCTACCAGAACCCGAAAACCACGAAGATGACACCATTCACTTAAATGCTGAACAGAACCCTGTTGTAGCAATTCCAATAGCAGAATGTGCTGTGAACTTAGGGCTCAATCAGTTGATCATAAGCTCAGTTCTCCATTCCCCAGCGAAACCCAAAACTACCATCCTATTTGAGAAAAAGATGAGAATTCATATACAAATATCACAAAATGACACAGAAAACGATATTCTAAATTTTATCAAACAATTTATAGCCCCAGGGGTGCAATACCATGTCTATTTTGAAAACCCTGAACTCTATGAACCATTTTCGACAACAATTCAAAAATATTTCAAATGGCCTTCTATCAAATTTAAAAGATGTACCAAAAAACTTTTGGATGTCACAAAAAAAGATGACATTCGAGAAATCATTCAAAACCACCACGAAGGTAAATCAAACCACCGGGGTGTTGACGAAACTTTCGCAAGAATTAAAAAAAAGATAGTAGAACGAGAGAATAAAAAACGTGATGACCCCATAGTATTTAAAACAAAGCAAAAAGCCTTTGTGAAAAAACATATTAGGCAGAAGAATGCAAATAAATTTCAAAAACCAGTTCAAATCAAAACGGTTGACCGTACCATGAAAACTATATCTACGGAAAACCAACAAAAAATTCATATGGATAATTTAAAACGTCCCCTCAAAAAATACCCATCTCCCATTAAAAATTAATTAATTTTTCAGATTATCTGGAACTCTCGGACTCCAGGAAAAAATATCTAAACAAAACCTAAAGAACAACCCAGGACTTATTCCTCTCAAACTTGGAACAGCCAAGGTAGAAACACACGCGTTTTCACTTATTCATTATTACGACTTGAATCCAATAATCATTGAAGTAAATAAACTGAAATTTCACTCTAAAAACGTAAGGACACTTGTAGGAGGTCACAAAGACTACTCATGGGACACATCAAACTATTTGAAAATATTACAATTTTCAGAAGAAAGTGTGACTGATAGACTTACCAACATTTT
Organism: Chrysolina oricalcia; assembly: GCA_944452925.2. NCBI lineage: Eukaryota > Metazoa > Arthropoda > Insecta > Coleoptera > Chrysomelidae > Chrysolina > Chrysolina oricalcia. The sequence continues at coordinate 32,576,327 of OX101824.2, forward strand.
ACCACATCCACTCAGAGCAAAACGTGGTCTCATAAATGGTATTGGATCTATTTTCAAATCAATTACAGGAAATTTAGATTCCAGTGACGGAGAAAAATACGATCGTCTGATTAACAAATTACAAAATAATCAAAATAATCTAGTAACGAACATCAAAAGGCAAAATTCACTCTCAATCTCATTAATCAATCAATTCAGTAGTACAGTTCAGCAAGTGAAACATAACGAAAAACTCTTAGAATCAAAAATAAATCAAATTGCAAAAATTGTTGAAAATCAAACGTATAGAGAAAATTCTATGTTTATCAAAGACATCATGAATCAAATAATCAACACATACGAAATTATAAATTCAATTTTACAAGATATCGAAAATTCAATACAATTTTCCAGACTGAACATTCTTCATCCCAGTATAATAAAAACGAAAGACTTGTTCAACGAACTACAAAAATTAAAGAAAATTGTCAACAAAGACCAATTACCAATTGAAATAAGTTTTGAGAATACTTTGCTATTTGAAAAAATCATAAATGTCGAAAGCTATATATCAAATTTCAGAATAACTTATATTTTACATATTCCAATCACCCACTCATCAAAATTTGATTATTATCACCTATTTTCTATTCCGATATTAACTAAGGGTCAGTTTAAGGCTGTTGTACCTCAAAATAAGTATTTGACAAAAAACGAGAAATTGTATGCATTTTTGAACGATCCTTCTTTGGAGATCTCTCATCAAACCTATATCTGCCCTTCCACCAACATCAGAGAGCTGACAGGAGATAATCCATGCGAAATCCAATTACTCAATGTCCAAAACACCTCCACCTGCACGAGAACAATCATCCACCTATCAAGACCAGCCATCAGACAGCTAGACCACTCAAACAAATGGGTTGTCCTACCGTCTCAACAAACGACCAAACCAAAATGAAATCGAAAACCTGCCATCTGGAAGTTACCTATTCGACATTCCAATTGGATGCCAGTTATCCTGTGGGGACCAAATTATAATCAACGATCACCAAGTCACCAATAGTGAACCAATCATCCTACCAGACTTAGAAGAAATGAAGCAAGATCCACCCAAATCAAGTATAGGAATACAACTTGATGACTTGAACCTGGACGAACTTCACTCAATAAAAACAGCGATAATGGAGAACGAACCGGTGATATCCTTCAAAGACGTAGCACATATCCCAAGTTTTTGGACGATGTTCATATACCTAGTCCTAATATCAATCTGCTTATACATTGTCCAAAAGAAGATTGGTATCAGAGGCTGCAAACCCAAGGGACCAAACAACCAACAACAGGAAATCGAGATGTCTAGGGTTCAACTTCCTCGCTAACCCTCCTACGTTGAATCTTCAGGGGGAGGAATTACATCGCCCGTTCCCGTGTGAACCGCTGACTATGCTGATGCAGAATCTCGCGATTCCAGGAAACTGATGCGCTAGCATTTCTATCTTCATGGGAAGGTTCATTTTATTATTCAGATATATTTTTACTCTCATACTGTAAAGACGTACTTTTGTCAATAAATTTAGTTTTTAAAAAGAGACTTTGACATCCGAAAGTTATATTTCAGGTGATGTCAGAAAATTACAATCGCAAAGTTTTGGCGACTAGTATGATAAGACAAGCTGGAAAAATTACATTTTCGTGTCTAACTATTATTTTTCAAATGCCGACCATTTTTTGACAAGCACTTTCAGAATTAGTAAATTATTTTTCAACGAATTTATCGATACCACTTTATTTGCGATTGGATTAAAAAATACTCGAAAAAATAAGAACATAAATTAGATATTACTAAGGAAAGTACTGGATAATACTTCATTTACTTTTATCAAGTGTGCCATGGAAGGGAATGATGTATAATATTTTTATCAAGTGTTCTTTGGAAAACAAAACACTTTCTTAGGTAATGACGGTGACATAAGCCTTATGAGCAGACAGTAAAATTTTCGTCAAAATAATGTATACTCAAAGTGAAAAAGTGGAAATGTTATTAATATTTGGAGAATGTCAGAAAAATTCAAGGAATGCTGCTGAGTTGTATGCTCAGAGATATCCCAATCAGCAACATCCAGCCCATCAGTATTTTCCGTATGTTGAGAATCGTTTTAGGCAAGGAGACTGACAGCTGTATGCATAGTCAATTCCAGCGACTCGCCAGAGTTTCGCCACTCGCTACACAAGAACTATAATGCACAGTCGAGCTCCAAAAAAGTGGTACATCGCCAGCGTTTCGCCAAAATGTGACTTATCGCGTAGTTGTCACTTTTTTGGAGCTCGACTGTGCATTATAATCCTTGTGTAGCGAACGGCGAAATTCTGGCGATTGACTATGCATACGGCTGTGAGATTAAAGTTCTTGCTATGGTTGAGGTTGATGAAACGGTTTCTTTACGAGAAATTAGTCAAGAAATGCAGATAAGTCACGAATCAGCAAGAAAAATACTGAAAAAGCACAGATATCGAGCATTTGAATACCCGTTACATCAACATTTGTATGCTGACGATGGCGATTAGTGTTTTGTGATTGGCTGCTTCAAAATCATAGAGTTAACCCAAATTTTATCAACTTTATTCTATTTTCCGACGATTCACGATTTACAAATAATGGTATGTTTAATAAGCAAAATAGTCGGTACTGGGCCCAACAAAATCAACATGCAATGAGAGAGGGCAATTTTCAAGAAAGGTTTGACGTCAATTAGTCCGCAAGTCCTTGTACAAAATCTTAAGAGATAACCAGCAAGTTGTAACTTTGTATACTGTTTAAATATGCCGAGTCCGACAAGATTTCGCAGAGAGGAAACCTTGACAGTGGTAAGTTTTCCTTTGACTTTTTGAAAAACATGTCAATTTCGCAATTATATGTACGGTAATGACCAGCATTTAGTTTGTAGGTTAAAGTGAAAGATATTTACTAAAAGTGATCTTAAAAATAATTGTCTGGCAAAAATTTTCGTTACTTCTAGTTTTCCCCTCACTCTAAACGTGTCGATTTCACGACTTGTGAGTTGGCGACAAGCAGCAATCTGAGTTTTCTAGAAGCATCCAATAATTAAATGAGATTTTCAATGGCACCATTGTCCGACCAAATTAATAAGGATCTTCAGGAGTCTGACGCTCCAAAGATGTTGATTTGACGACCACAATATTGGCGATAACCAGCTGTCGGACAAAAGTGGCAATTGAGAAAAAAATATAGTGCGTATCGAAAGTAGTGATTGTCCGACAAAAATATTGGACTGTTTAACCTGTCCGACAAAAAATTTTGAAATTTTGTGATTTCAATATTTCTCGCGATAGAAGTAAAAATTAAAAATTATATAAAAATACAATGTTGGTTTACAGTTTATTTCTTAATTTGAAAGATAAATAAATATAAATAATTATAAAAAAGAAAAAGAATCATTCATTATAATTTTTGGAAAAAAAGTTATTCCTCAGATAAAGTTCTGCATGGTCTTAAATCTAAGATGCAATCATCAAATATCAAATTTTTCAGTCGTATACGAGGTTTCTTAAAAAATATGAATTCCATGCTAGATTAATGTACCTTTATTTTTGAAAATATCAAAATTTGCTTTGGGAAAAAGTTGTTTAGAATTAAAAAGTACGTTACAATTACCTCTATCTACCATGAAAACAAAATAATAGTTAGTTTTTACATTTATATTTAGTATTCGGAAAAAAACTTAGATTTTCCCAGGTAGCACATCATATTGGCTGAATCTTGGTTCCATATTGGGCCAATATAGATATATTGTAAATGAAAAATCAATAGTGGTCCAATATGGGCGAATATTCAAAAAACAATATTAAATTGATAATATTGGTGGAATATTGGGTGAACTAGTTATGAATGTAGATTTTCATATAAAATATCAATCTATCATTCTATCAATCATCAATCATTTCTATCCACATCTAGAATAAATATTGCAATCCAAATATTCCAGTCATTTTGATTATAGGAAAAATAACTATATTGTATTTCCAACTTTGATAGCATACTGGTTGAATATCATATTGAGTCAATATTGGTTGAATTTACCAATATCGATAAAACAGTATTGTCTTCACATCGTTTTCAACATCTAAAAACTATATTGTACCTCCATTTCGCCAATATTCAACAAATCTTATTAATTAATATTGGGTCAATATTGGTTCAATAATATTTATCGATCTCGTTAAAACTTCATATTGTTTCCCACATCTAGATTGAGATGAAATTTGAATATTGGCCGAATATTCAATGAAACATATTAAAATTATATCATGATCAAACCTGGATAAAAATCCGCAAGGTGGCTCTACATATAGAACGTCTTCTAAAACCTACGAAAGTATATTAAATAATTCCCATAACTTGTTTTCAAGACAGCTCACTCAGTGGTTATGGCGATCAAAAGGTAGACTCTGGTATCACCTTCATCAACTAAAAGACATTTATTAATTTACCAAGGTATATCGACATCCTATAATATATCCAAATGATATTGTACCAATATCGATAAATATTTTGAGGCCATTATTGCTTCAAGAATATTTCACCAAAACTAATTTTGAAATATTTAAACAATATTCTACCAATATCGCAAAATGTTCACATTTTACTTCTCGACAATATAACTTTTATGCCAATATTGTCAGAATATTTTTGAGGCCAATATTAGTTCGAGAATATTTCGCCAATATTATTCAAGTAATATTGGACCAATATCGCCGAATGTTCATATTTTTTTTCTCGCCAATATTGCATTTCAAATATTTCGCCAATATGTTCACAATATTGTACCAATATTTTACAAATATAGGTGTGCTACTTGGGTTAGGTTTTCGACCATGCAGAACTTTTTAAGTACAATAAGTTTTTCCTAATACTAACAAAAAAAAAGAAAAGTGTGAAAATAACTAAATTTTGTTTTTCATGGTAGATACAAGTGATTGTATATCAGATCGTACTTTTTAATTCTAAACAACTTTTTTCTATAACATTTTTGATATTGTCAAAAATAAAGGTACTTTACTCTTGAGCAAAATTAACATTTTTTGTGTTAAAACACAAACAGTAAAATTTTGATTTTTTTTGGCAGTTTTTCAACAAATTTACCAACTTTATTGTCGGACAAGTATATAATTGGCGTATATATTCTATTTCTTTGAAAAAGAAAAGTCAATACAACATTGCTGGTTATCACCAACATTGTTGTCTTCAAATCGACATCTTTGGAGCGTAGGACTGCTGAAGATCCTTATTAATTTTGTCGGACAATGGTGCCATTTAAAATCTCATTTAATTATTGTATGCTTCTAGAAAACTCAGATTGCTGCCTGTCGCCAACTTACAAGTCGTGAAATCGACACGTTTAGAGTGGGGGACAAACCAGAAGTACCGAACGAAACTTTTTGTCGGACAATTTTTACCACTGTCAAGGTTTCCTCTCTGCGAAATCTTGTCGGACTCGGCATACTTAAACAGTATACAAAGTAACAACTTGCGGGTTATCACTTAAGATTTTGTACGAGGGCTTGCGGACTAAACGTCATGGGAAACAGAATAATTGGGTCACTTTTGTTTCAAGGTTAGTTTTAACAGGGGTTAGGTACTTCAAATTTTTTCTTCAAATTGAAATCGAGGACCATCTTTATAATATACCTTTAGCAGTTTTACGGTAAATTTACCTGCACCAAGATGGAGCACCTCCTCATAATACCAGAGAAGTTCTCAATTACTTAATAGAGCATTTTAATAATCAAGTTTTTACAACCAATGGTCCAGTACGGTAGCCTGCCCGCTCACCGGATCTCACTGTGCTCGATTTCTTTATTTGGGGATATGTTAAAGAAAGGGTCTACTATTCAACAGCCCCAGCCATTCTTAAAATCTTAGTAGAAAGAATTCTACGGCCATTTAGAAGTATAACGCCTCAAATGTTAGGAAACGTTTTGAGAGAAACAATTAAACTTGCTGAAATGTGTCTTAAAAATGTACTACATTGAAATTTTTAGTAAATCAGAAAATTGGACTTTCGAAATAATTTAAGTGCATCGCTGAAATTATTTCTTAACTTACTTAAAAACTTTTCCAGGAATACAGGAATCCAAAAATATTACAATGTGTTCAACTTTAAAATTAAAAGCCGGAGCCAGTTCCGGTGAAACCGGAATTGACTGGAAAGAGAAAAATATGCGAAAACTCGCCTCTTGATATACGATTTACCTCAACCAAATCTCGTTTTGATATTCCTAATATTCTAGAAGTTATGACTTGTCTAATAGATTCGTTGACACCCGGTATACTTACCATCCACCAAGTACAAACAGTATTCTATCTCTGGGGTTTGTTTCGTCAAAGCTAAATATAAATTTTTTACGCAATCTCTAAGGATTCTGTTGTGTTATGTGTGGGAACGAGGGGACTACTTCACAACTCAACCTACTATTTACTGTTTGAATTGCCACTTTTCATCGGCTAACAGTACAATAGAATCTACTGAAACCTTCATTCATTTGAGCCCTACGGGATACTAAATCTATTACATAAATTACAATACAAAGGGACCATTAAAAAGCGTCTGATTTATGGTTATAATTTTATTTTTGATGGCGTGATAAAATACATAAGGGAGATTCTGAAGGGGAACATTTTCAGCAATTCAACGAACCCAGGGTGAAACAGAATTTTCAGATAAGTACCCGTTTCTTCATCAAATCAATAAACAAACAATAATTAACATTTTAAATGGATTCTTAAAAAGCATTTAATTTCGAGTTGAACTTAATAGACGAAGCTAAAGAGGTTTTCCACCATAAAATAAAAGACGCAAATGGCCTATACTAATTTTTATAAGATGGTTCGTTACCACAGTTTTCGACCCAGCAAAAGCGCTTTGTGGAATTTTTTAAACAAGCAAAAATTACAACTATTTTGGTTTTTTGGAAATATCTCAAATATTATCCAAGGAATCATTTTACAGACAATGGAACTTTTGTAGAGATTTATAAAACCTACAAAATGGATTTTCATACGACCGGATCCGGTGCATTTTCTACTGAGAAAATCCGGAAATACCTCGAAAAAAATTACAATTTTTTCAAAAATTTATATTTTTTATAAATCTGAAGCAGGACAAACAGTATTGCGGAAACAGATAATAATATGTGGTTCATCTGTGCGCAAGATGTTTTCTGTCCGATGAGTAGTTTTTGCACCATCGCGTTATGAACAATTTAAGGGCACATCTTGTAAGATACGACGATTTAAGGGAAATCGTCATAATCAAATTATGTAAACGGCATCTGAAAGTAGAGATCAATATCTACAATTTTTATATTTTGGATTTTCACATGAGAGGTGGGAAATGTGTTGAAAATGTCACTGAAAGTTGATCAAAACGCTTCAAAGTGCGTCCTAGTCACCCGAAGTCGCTCTGAAGTTAAATCGAGTTGAGTTCGGGCGACTTTGGGTGCACTTTGAAGCATTTAGAGTAACTTCCAGTGACATTTTCTATAAATTTCCCACCTCTGGTGAAAATCAAAATATACAAATTGTAGATATTGATCTCTACTTCCGAATGCCGTTTGCAGAATTTGAATAAGATGATTTCTCTTAAATCGGCGTATTTAGAAAGATTTGCCCTTAAATTGTTTATAACGCGATTGTTCAAAAACTACAAATCGAACAGAAACCATCTTGCGCACAGTTGAACCACATGTTATTAGGTAGCTTTACATTCACGCGCAATAATGCGCGATTGGAGCGCCACGTTCCAATCGCGCACGAAAGAACGTCAGTGTAAATGCTAAGAACCGAGTAATTATTAGCATTTGGAAGCGATTGGAACGTGGTGCTCTAATCACTCGTGATTGCGCGTGAATGTAAAGCTACCTATTATATATCAGTTTCGGCAATATTATTTGCCCAGCTTCAGATTTATAAAAATAATGATTTTTTTTTAAATGGTCTCTTTTTCGAGGTTTTCCCGGATATTCTCACTGAAAAATGCACCGATCTGGTCTTATAAAAAAAACTTTTTGTTTGTTTAATAATTCTCTACAACTAAATTAAATTGAGTGCTAGAAATATATTTCAAACCGGCCAAACCGCGATCCTGATGAATTAAATAAATGAAAAACCATACTTACTGTCTTTGAATGCATTTTGGAGAGTGGATCATTACAAACCAATATCGAGTGTTACAGGATAATAATGATATGAAAATATAAATGACATAATTTTTATTTTTCAATTTTTCAAGGCAAAATATAAATTTAACTCTCTTCTTAATTCTTTATGTGTCGTTAAATCAGCAAATTCAAATAAAATCAGCCTCGAAGTTGATAATGTTGAGTTGGATACACATCATTTGATAATTTTTCAACATCTATTACCATCTAGTACCGACTAGTTGAGTTTATATTCTTTCACATAATATGTCCCTCTGCCATTTTACCTGATCATTTCGTGGCGTTCACATGTTAAATAACTTTGGTATTATCTTGAAAATAACTTCGAAATTCATAACATTTTTTCTATAAGGAATAAGCATTTGGCAGTGATATTTAAATTATCGCAATTTTGTGAGGTTTTTGATGTGAGAAAAGTGTATAAGTTGTGATTAACATCGCCTGGTTGTCCGACAAGGTAAGAATGTAAATTACAATTAACGTTGCCAATTTATATCACGGAATCAGTAAGATGAACCAATAGCATTTTTTTTCAGATGACAAATTTTCAATAATGCTTGGATACTATACAGGGTGTCTGGTAAACCTTGTACAATATTAAAACCGGTTATAGACCAGGTCATGACTGTTCAGAATATCGGAATTTCACCTCAGTAAAAATGTCACCGTTTTCGAGATAATGGGCATTTTAAGAATTTCTGGAAAATCGCTATCTCACCTTGGATTTTTGAGTGCCATGTATACAAATTGAGACAAATTCAAATATCTTTGCCGCTGAAGATTACCGATGAGTGATGCTTTCAGACGTACAGAACAGTTTTTCAGAAAGTGAAACAAAATTTCAAGAAATGAAGGTAAAATGACAGATTTGAGTTTAATCAATTTTTTTAAAAAGGTTCGACATTATTGCCTGAAAGAAACAACCAATTGGAAGTGTAATTCATTTCAAAAGAATGCTCATTTTGTCCAGACTCTACCATGGTATAAAACAAACTATAATTATTTTTGGAGGAAGTGATTTCCATTTAACTAGGCGTGGTTTTATTCTAGGCTTCAACTTTTATACTTACGCACAAAAATTATTTTATTTCGATTTTATCAAGATAAAATGTGGAAATGATTATTAATAATAAAGAATAGACTGCTTAGAAGCATTAAATAGTATGTCAATAAAATTAACTTTTCAAGCCTGATAAAGTTATCGAAATGAAATGTCGATTATCCGACATGGCACCGATTATTACGAATTCTTGTGATGAATGTCGCAATTGTCCAACATCCAGATTCCAAGTTCAGAGACCGACAGATATACAGGGTGTAACCAAATAAGTGCAAAAATTTTTAGGAGGTGAATCCTTGTCGAAAATAAAAAAAAAATTCTAACTCCTGTGTTGTGTCCGTAGAAGCAATAGTTTCCTAATGAAAAAATAAAATACAGCATTGTGCATGAACGGATCTTCTGTCAATAAAATTGAAAAAATCTAGTAGGTGGCTGTCACATTTTGTTTGAACAACTTGTCGTAGTTTTTTGAAATTATTCCGCTTGTTTCATTCAGTGCTATTTATTTATTTCTCATGCCGTACACACGTTATATTCCCTGAGAATATGCGCGTATGCACTACATTTATGGTGAATGTGGAGGTAGTGCTACTGCTGCAGCAGCGCTTTATGCAAAACGATATCCGATTGCACAATGCCGCTCAGGGAATCGCTGATCTGGGTGCTATAACCTATAACGCATTTGAAAAGGTTCATCTTGAAAAGATGTCGTCTCTGCGTACGAGTGGATGAAAAATAACATTTTTGTAATATTATTCATTGCGATGTTGAATAATCGTTATTGTGGTTTATAGTGTATGTTGATTAAAAAAAACGTTGAATTAGTATATACTATATATATATATATATATATATATATATATATATATATATATATATATATTGAATACTTGTTTCAAGGAGCAATAAATGTTCCAGTGACTGTAAAACAGTCGAAAACAATCCTTTAGGAACTATATCTGTCAGACATATGTGCAAAGATCCTTACTTTGAAGGGACAACTTTGCAAGAGCTCTCAGAGACAGACAGCAAGACACCGCCTGATCCAAACAAGGAACCAACTGCAGACCGGTTTCGGGATGAAGTCCCTCATCAGTGCAGTCCTGGTTATCACGGTTGTATACACGCGGGGGCCCGGTGCCCGTCATCGTTCGCCGGGATGAACACTGCAATCGCTTACAGGATCCACCACGGCAACAGATTAGAGAGCGCTCCAGAAGGACATTTCGGATGCGAAATGGTATATGCTGAATACTTGTTTCAAGGAGCAATAAATGTTCCAGTGACTGTAAAACAGTCGAAAACAATCCTTTAGGAACTCACTATACCTTTGTATAGATTGTATGGCATATGTCCGACAGAAAACAACTACTTCTCTGGCTAATACCTCGACAGATATTGAATTATATCTGTCAGACATATGTGCAAAGATCCTTACTTTGAAGGAACAACTTTGCAAGAGCTCTCAGAGACAGACAGCAGGACACCGCCTGATCCAAACAAGGAACCAACTGCAGACCGGTTTCGGGATGAAGTCCCTCATCAGTGCAGTCCTGGTTATCACGGTTGTATACACGCGGGGGCCCGGTGCCCGTCATCGTTCGCCGGGATGAACACTGCAATCGCTTACAGGATCCACCACGGCAACAGATTAGAGAGCGCTCCAGAAGGACATTTCGGATGCGAAATGGTATATGCTGAATACTTGTTTCAAGGAGCAATAAATGTTCCAGTGACTGTAAAACAGTCGAAAACAATCCTTTAGGAACTCACTATACCTTTGTATAGATTGTATGGCATATGTCCGACAGAAAACAACTACTTCTCTGGCTAATACCTCGACAGATATTGAATTATATCTGTCAGACATATGTGCAAAGATCCTTACTTTGAAGGAACAACTTTGCAAGAGCTCTCAGAGACAGACAGCAGGACACCGCCTGATCCAAACAAGGAACCAACTGCAGACCGGTATCGGGATGAAGTCCCTCATCAGTGCAGTCCTGGTTATCACGGTTGTATACACGCGGGGGCCCAGTGCCCGTCATCGTTTGCCGGGATGAACACTGCAATCGCTTACAGGATCCACCACGGCAACAGATTAAAGAGCGCTCCAGAAGGACATTTCGGGTGCGAAATGGTATATGCTGAATACTTGTTTCAAGGAGCAATAAATGTCCTTCTGGAGCGCTCTCTAATCTGTTGCCGTGGTGGATCCTGTAAGCGATTGCAGTGTTCATCCCGGCGAACGATGACGGGCACCGGGCCCCCGCGTGTATACAACCGTGATAACCAGGACTGCACTGATGAGGGACTTCATCCCGAAACCGGTCTGCAGTTGGTTCCTTGTTTGGATCAGGCGGTGTCCTGCTGTCTGTCTCTGAGAGCTCTTGCAAAGTTGTTCCTTCAAAGTGAGGATCTTTGCACATATGTCTGACAGATATAATTCAATATCTGTCGAGGTATTAGCCAGAGAAGTAGTTGTTTTCTGTCCGACATATGCCATACAATCTATACAAAGGTATAGTGAGTTCCTAAAGGATTGTTTTCGACTGTTTTACAGTCACTGGAACATTTATTGCTCCTTGAAACAAGTATTCAGCATATACCATTTCGCACCCGAAATGTCCTTCTGGAGCGCTCTCTAATCTGTTGCCGTGGTGGATCCTGTAAGCGATTGCAGTGTTCATCCCGGCGAACTATGACGGGCACCGGGCCCCCGCGTGTATACAACCGTGATAACCAGGACTGCACTGATGAGGGACTTCTTCCCGAAACCGGTCTGCAGTTGGTTCCTTGTTTGGATCAGGCGGTGTCCTGCTGTCTGTCTCTGAGAGCTCTTGCAAAGTTGTTCCTTCAAAGTAAGGATCTTTGCACATATGTCTGACAGATATAATTCAATATCTGTCGAGGTATTAGCCAGAGAAGTAGTTGTTTTCTGTCCGACATATGCCATACAATCTATACAAAGGTATAGTGAGTTCCTAAAGGATTGTTTTCGACTGTTTTAGAGTCACTGGAACATTTATTGCTCCTTGAAACAAGTATTCAGCATATATATATATATATATATATATATATATATATATATATATATATATATATATATATATAACAGGAAGTTATTCATGACATCTACAGTCACTAGTTGAAACTTAATTTGACACGAACCAAGGAATCCAAAAGTAGAGGTTTGTCCACAAATTGACAGGCAGCCAACAATTCGTTGTTCTGACCAACCCAAGGTTCAATCAAATTTCTAATACGTTATGAGGAACGCAAGCAGAATCTAAGTGAAAATAGAGTATATTTCGTTTTAATTCCGAGAGTTCTAACCTTTGACAGCTGTTTTCGTACTAACGCACTCATCAGAAAGGATTTATGGAGCTCTCGAAATCAAAACGAATCCACTCAAGAATTAATACCGTGAGGCAAGACAGAATATAACAGGAAGTTATTCATGACATCTACAGTCACTAGTTGAAACTTAATTTGACACGAACCAAAAAATCCAAAAGTAGAGGTTTGTCCACAAATTGACAGGCAGCCAACAATTCGTTGTTCTGACCAACCCAAGGTTCAATCAAGTTTCTAATACGTTATGAGGAACGCAAGCAGAATCTAAGTGAAAATAGAGTATATTTCGAGAGCTCCATAAATCCTTTCTGATGAGTGCGTTAGCACGAAACAGCTGTCAAAGGTTAGAACTCTCGGAATTAAAACGAAATATACTCTATTTTCACTTAGATTGTGCTTGCGTTCCTCATAACGTATTAGAAACTTGATTGAATCTTGGGTTGGTCAAAACAACGAATTGTTGGCTGCCTGTCAATTTGTGGACAAACCTCTACTTTTGGATTCCTTGGTTCGTGTCAAATTAAGTTTCAACTAGTGACTGTAGATGTCATGAATAACTTCCTGTTATATTCTGTCTTGCCTCACGGTATTAATTCTTGAGTGGATTCGTTTTGATTTCGGGAGCTCCATAAATCCTTTCTGATGAGTGCGTTAGCACGAAACAGCTGTCAAAGGTTAGAACTCTCGGAATTACAACGAAATATACTGTATTTTCACTTATATATATATATATATATACATATATATATACATATATATATATACATATATATAGGAAGTTACTTATGACATCTACAGTCACTAGTTGAAACTTAATTTGACACGAACCGAGGAATCCAAAAGTAGAGGTTTGTCCACAAATTGACAGGCAGCCAACAATTTGTTGTTCTGACCAACCCAAGGTTCAATCAAGTTTCTAATACGTTATGAGGAACGCAAGCAGGAAGTAAGTGAAAATAGAGTATATTTCGTTTTAATTCCGAGAGTTCTCTAACCTTTGACAGCTGTTTCGTGCTAACGCACTCATCAGAAAGGATTTATGGAGCTCTCGAAATCAAAACGAATCCACTCAAGAATTAATACCGTGAAGGCAAGACAGTTATAACAGGAAGTTACTTATGACATCTACAGTCACTAGTTGAAACTTAATTTGACACGAACCGAGGAATCCAAAAGTAGAGGTTTGTCCACAAATTGACAGGCAGCCAACAATTTGTTGTTCTGACCAACCCAAGTTTCAACTAGTGACTGTAGATGTCATAAGTAACTTCCTGTTATAACTGTCTTGCCTTCACGGTATTAATTCTTGAGTGGATTCGTTTTGATTTCGAGAGCTCTATAAATCCTTTCTGATGAGTGCGTTAGCACGAAACAGCTGTCAAAGGTTAGAGAACTCTCGGAATTAAAACGAAATATACTCTATTTTCACTTATATATATATATATGTATATATATATATATATATATATATATATTTATTAGTGAATGCTTCTTAGCAGTTGATTCGTTATTACTAATAATTATTCAATCATTTCATTTTGATAGGATAAAAATAAAAGACATTACTGACAAAGTCTAATGGAGTTGATTTTAGCTCAGAATAACATCACACTCTAATATAATCAAAATTCTACTCCTTCCAAAAATAATTATCGTTTGTTTTATACCATGGTGGAGTCTGGACAAAATGGGCATTCTTTTGTAATGAATATCCACTTCCACTTGGTTATGTTTTTTTCAAACAATGTCAAACTGTTGATAAAAAAATTGGTGAAACTCAAATTTGGTATTTTACCCTCATTTCTTGAAAAATTGTTCTGTACGTCTGAAAGCATCGATCATCAGTAATCCTCAGCAGCAAAGATATTTGAATGTGTCTCAATTTGTAGACATGTCACTCAAAAATCCAAGGTGAGATAGTGATTTTCCAGAAGTTTAAAAAATGCTCATTATTTCGAAAACGGTGAGATTTTTACTGAGGTGAAATTCCGATATTCTGAACAGTCATGACCTGTTCTATCACCAGTTTCAATATTGTACAAGGTTTACCGGACACCCTGTATAAAAGAGAATTTCAACTTCTCAGTGGAGGACTAAATTCTAAACACTTATCTTTAAAAGAATTTCGGGTCAGTGTGGCTAATGCAATTAATAACATAAACCGCAATGGCAGACCCTCGCAAATAACTCGGAACATGAACAGAATTAACAAACCGGTTAGTCAAAGACCTCTTGATAATGTGAGGCTTGATCAAAATGATCATTTTCCGAAAATTGGGGCAAATGCAAGACTGGAATAATAACTGCTACTCACAGCAAATGCAATATGAATATGTGCTTCACACCAAAAAAAAACTGTTTTCTAGATACAATAAAACAGCTGACAAAATTCTAAGTATCATAACAAACATTTGCCCAGAAGAGGGTTAAATAATGAAAATATTACTTGTAAACTCAATCAGAAACCGAAAATTTTTAATCTTTATATTTTCATATTTCAGTTTCATCTTCTGAGTCATCCTCTTCATCATGTGACAGAATCTCATCACTTGCTCCATGGGTTTCTGTAAAGTGAAATTGAAATTAGCAAATCAAGTCTCTTATTTAAAGTTCATTCTACACACACACAGGTATACTCACGCTGGAGGAGAGATTTTACTGTTTGCCAGGTCAAAGCAACCGACGGACCAGTCAGCCTCCAGAAATATAATAATAATATAATAATAATACTAAGAATTTGAAGTTTCATAAATTAGTTAAAAAAAAATTAATTTTCAAAGCTTCTGTCATCACGTTACAACCGTGGTAGTCGTCTGCCATTTTATTTCTGAGTAGATATAATAGACCGGGATCCCACACCTATTTTCAAAAATGATTAATAACAGGCTGAATCTTCCTGAGTAGCTTCATTTTGCCGAGACGCCCAACTCTTTCCTCTACGAAAATTCTCGATAGTGGTAGCTAACAAACTGCGCAGGTGTCATGTCGATTTGGTGAGTGCAAAAAAGTCATTAATGACAGTTAGTTTTTTAGTTGAACCTCGAGGTGATTCGATTTAGTACTCGAAAAAAATTTTGGCCTACAAAATGGATGATAGTACTGAAGAGTCTCCCACTCCCAACATGTACCAATGACGTGGTCATAAGAAATCATCAGTAACTAACCAGCGGATTTTTTTACCGTTGCTTGGTTAATATTTGTATAATTGAATGGTCATAAGGTCATACAGATTGAATGGTAGGTGTTCCCAGTCCTACGCTCCGACAATGTCAATTTCATGTTAAAAAAAAATTATTAGTAACAGGCTGAATCTTCGTGAGTAGCTTCATTTTTCCGAGACGCCCAACTTTTTTTCTACGAAAATTCTCTATAATGGTAGCTAATAAAATGCGCAGGCGTTTATCTTGTCGATTTGGTGAGTGCAAAAAAGTCATTAATAACTAGTTTTTCAGTTGAACCTCGAGATAATTCGATAAAGTAATCGAAAAAACTTGTCCTACAAAATGGATGGTAGAACTCCCCCACTCGCAACATGTACCAATGACATGGTCATAAAATAATTTTTTTTTTAACTTTGCTTGTTTAATATTTGTATAATTGAATGGTCATATTGTCCTACAAATTGAATGGTAGGTGTTCCCAGTCCTACACTCCGAAATTGTCAATTCCACGGTAAAAAAAAATTCATTAGTAACTGTAGGACAATGATAACACATAAATACACAGTGCCCTACAAAAAAACGGATATGTATCGCTAGTCCTAGAAAAATTATTGAAAATAACGAATTATTTTGAAATTGTGGTTTAGCTAATTTAATATAGTGTTATTCGTAAAGTAATGTTACTTTCAATGTATAATTGTTTGTTGAATTCAAAAATATCATAATTTACGTGAAAAGTTTATGAAAAAAGTGGGAAATTTTGTTTATCAACTTTGCGTTCATAATTTTTATATACATATTGAAAACAACAATAATAACGTAAAAACATTGAAATAATCAATCTGCCCTCCGGGGCGGCTTAAATGATGTCGCATTCGCTTTAATAGATGCAGGGAAACCCGGAAAAACCTGCAACACCACATCGTCGTCTGAAGAGCTGAAATTTATAATTGCCATCTTTAAAAGAGGTCAGACGAATTGTGAAAATCTGCTCAACGGTAAAATATGATGTATGGTGTTTCCAGAAGCCTCAAAAAGTCCAGTTCGAAAGAAGATATTATATTTTACGGGGGTCAAGTGGCCAAGTAGTTAAAGTACCAATCTTTTATCCACTCTGGTTGCCGGTCGTGGGTTCGAAGCCTAGCGACTGCAGATATTTCTCTGAAGGCCCGAGAAATTGGAATAGCACGTAAAAAGTAAGAATTCGTTAATCCTTGGCTCTCACAAGTTTCGTCTTTTGAGGGCTGTCGTTCGTAAGGAAACGACATCTGCTTAACGGAAAAAACAATTTTAAACAATGAGGAAGGGAAGGGGAAGGAGGGGAGAACATTTTCCACCAGCTATTCAAGGAGGTATCACAAGAACAGATTTCTGAAAAATGTATTTGGATGCGGGTGGCTGTAAATCAGAGAGTGACGGGACTTGCTGGAAATAAGGGAAGCTGATGGGAGGATTATTTCATGAGTATAATTTCACTTTAATTCTCATATCCTAGTAACAGATATGGACAATTCGTAATAATTATTTCATGTTGTTCCTGAGATATAGCCTTTGTAAGCATTCAAATTGTCGCCATGTACATGGAAAACTATATACTGTTGAACTAGCAATCATATGAATCCTCATGTAATTGATGAAGACCCATTCTTTTTCAAAAAATTTGTAAAATAAAAATGATAATGGTATTGATATTCATCTATTTCTAACAGTGTCTTGCCATGCTATGTAATGCAACGCTCTTTGTGAAATATAATTTTTTATTCGAATGGAGGGACGAGCTACAAATTAGATTTATTGTAGTTATTTCTAAAAAATATTTCGAATTAAAGCAAAAAAGTCAAATCGATTCGTAACTCGCAAAATAGCAGTAATGGAATTTTTGACACCTACGTAATGAGGATGGCACACAGAAAAAAAAATATAGTGAAATTAACTGTAATTATAGAACTTTTAACTATAAAGTGCGTCGATTATAGCTCCAAGCATAATTTATAGTAGAATATTTAATTTTTGTATAGTAACTTTTTATAGTAATAATTACTATAATATTTCATCACTCTGAATTACTACTCTGCATAGATAAAAAATTATATATGGATGAATTTTCTACAATTCAGTGTTAATTTCTTCCTCAAATTATGTTGTTGTGTTTCAATTGTATCGGTAAAAAACACCAAAGTCTGTAGAAAAGATTGACGATATGTACTAGTAACAATTATTAGTGTGCCATGCGTACTAAAACTATAATACTATAGTAAATTTTACAAGCATTCTAGCTTAACAATTACGATTCCCTGTAGCAAAAATTATTGAACTATCTTTATCAAAATAAACACTATTTAGAGTAAAATTCAATACATTGAATAGTAAGAACTACTCCAATATTATATCAGTCATTACTAGGTTATTTCAGTGGAAATCTATATAATATTATAGTAGGAAATACTAGTGTTAAATAAAAATTTCTACTTGTTGATGATGAAGAATAGTAGACTTATAGTAAATTGCAAATTGTTATTATATTAAAAAATTCTATATTATTATGCTAAAAAATTCTATATTATTATGGTAAAATATTCTATATTATTATGGTAAAATATTCTTTATTATTATGGTAAAAAATTCTATATTATTATGGTAAAAAATTCTATATTACTATAGTAACGAATTTAAGATCTTTCTAGTGAAGAGTACTAGTTTATTATAGTTAAATGTGTACGAGTATCGTTCTGAATTTTGCTGTAATTGTATTGTGACGAAAAAAGGGTTTCAGGAAATAAGTGCAAAAAATGCAAAGGAAATGCAAAAAGAATTATAACTATTTTATTTGTTCATAACATAAGAAGTACACATGATCCCTATATCTAAAATAAACAAAACTATATAAAAGTATTTTTGAAGGGAAATAAACTAGAACAATATTAATATACAGTGAGGACAATATTGATTGCCTAAGTTGTAGGGTTTCATTCGATCACTTCAGTAGTTTAAGTTTCATTTATACAGGGTGTCTCAAAAATGCGCAGAGGCATTGATTTTTTCGAATATGACACCCTGTATATCATTGCATGATCGGTTAGGCATAATCATAAGGAATTCAACGATACCAAGTTTGATGCTGTTATCTCCATAGACTACGGAGATATCGCCTATTATTTTATCCATAAGCCCAATGAGTGGGAGAGAGAAACTTTTTTCTGGCGGGTCAATAAATTCTCTCACTCATTGAGCTTATGGATGAAATAAATGGCGATATCTCCGTATCTTTGGAGATAAGTGCATCAAACTTGGTATTGTTCCTTATGAACATCCATATCCGAGCTTGCATTGATATACAGGGTGTCCTATTTAAAAATATAAACTTCTAAGTCGCTGCGCTTTTTTGAGACACTTCATTGAAATGAAATCCAAACCATTTAAAAGATCGAATGAAACTCTACAACTTATACAGTGCTAGTCAAATGTATGGACCCGCCCATTTTTCGCAGTTAATATGAGAGTTATCAAAAAATGTTATCTGAATAAGTTGCAGGGTTTCATTCGATCTCTTTAATGGTTTAAGTTTCATTTATACAGAGTGTCTCAAAAAAGCGAAGTGACTTAAAAGTTAATTTTTTTAAATAGGACACCCTGTATTTCATTGCATGATCGGTTAGGAATGATCATAAGGAATCCAACAATACCAAGTTTGATGCTGTTATCTCCAAAGACTACGGAGATATCGCCCATTATTTTATCCATAAGCCAATGAGTGGCAGAGAGAAACTTTTTTCTGGAGGGTCAATAAATTCTCTATCATACTCTTTGAGCTTATGAATGGAATAATAGGCGATATCTCCATACTCTTTGGAGATAACAGCATCAAACTTGGTATTGTTGGATTCCTTATGATCATTCCTAACCGATCATGCAATGAAATACAGGGTGTCCTATTTAAAAAACTGAACTTTTGAGACACTCTGTATAAATGAAACTTAAACCATTAAAGAGATCGAATGAAACCCTGCAATTTATATATTCAACATTTTTTGATTAACATGAGGGTTATTTTAATCGCGAAAAATGGGTGGGTCCATACATTTGACTAGCTCTGTATATTATAACATTTTTTTTGTAATATGTAAAATAAAGAAGTTACGGGGGGCGCTGGACTTTTGGTCCTCACTGTATAGGGCAACCTAGACAGAATAAACTATTGGATGTTTATGAAAAACAGTCGTTCCATTCGGAAAGTTAGTGTTGACAATTCAATATCAGATCATTAAACTTAAAAAAACGACTCAGTGAACTTGAAAAAAATAAAAATGGGTCTATAACTCCTTTGCACACATTTTTTACAGCAATAATAACATTATTCAGAGAGCTTGCCTTACCGATATAAATATTCCATTTCTTTTCTTTACAAATAGACACGGAGAGAAATCATGCAGGTTTTCATAATCAACCATTTTTACAACATCTATAAATTGAACTTCATATGCATGATAATGTTTATTAAAACTAATACTCTCTAGAAATAGGCCTGAAAAATAAACCGAATTGTGCAACAAATATATTTTTTTGACGACCATGAATATAGGCAGATCATTTGCATCTACTATAACTACTGAATAGGGTTTATATGTAGTACCTTTGATATCTACATAGTTTACACACAAAATTTCATTCTTTTTTTCCATCGACGATAACAAAATAGAATCACTCTCGTCTGGTTCAAATGTATCACCATACTTCAACATATCTAGTAAAGGACTAATGAGCAGATGGCAAACTTTCAATTGGCATTTTATCGATAATGTATGAATTATACTTTTAAAAGAACCAGATATGTTTGACGTCATTTTTGATTCCCGATGTTTCTGTTCAGATCTCATGCACCATAACTTAACAAGGGGTCCAGATTTTCTCATAACCATAGAATAATGCAACAAGTGATGATGTTTTGGCTTGAGAGATTTGAAATGAAATACTATAAGTGATAAATATTCCTCAATAACAACCTTCAATCTTTTGCTTTCAGAAAAGACTACTTCTGGTGAACAAACAACATCAATAATTTCACGTAATTTAATCCAAACATTCCAAATTTCCACATTTTAAGCATAACATTTCTGACGCAGAAAACTTTAATCGTATTTTGGAATTCTGGATGGATATCATAGGTGGTTTATTTCGCTTTTCTGCATCTCCATAACTGAAACCCTGGACTCTGTTATTCAAATTATCCAATGATAAAAGTCTGAGATCGAAAATCAATACATTCAACAAATCAGATAGGTCGTAATTACACACTCCTTCAAATAAATCGTGCATAATGTCAACTACATAATTTGATGTCAAATGAAAATCAGGTAATGAGTGCCAAACACATTCCGTTTTTATTCCTGTCAAACTAACATCGTGTTTTGAAAGATCGTTATTATAAGAGTCAACAGTCCTTGACAAATTTTCAGGAAAGCTCGTACAAATTTTCATTTGCTCTTTATGTATTTTGCACATCCTACAAGTGAAGTTTGCAGAAAAGCTTTCGGTTAGTCCTAAAATTGAGTGAATTCCCAAATTATCTCCTATTATTAATCCAAGTTTGAAATAAACTTGTATTTTCAAAGAATTTACCACAATTTCAATTCCCGTTTCTTGCAAAAAGTACAACTCTGAGATGACATCTTTGAAAACGGCTTTATTTCCATAATTTTTTCTATCATTAGAGTAAAACGGTGCTAACAAAAATAAGTTATTCAAAGATGAGATAATTTCTTCTGGAAAACACGGAATTTTGACATATACAGCACCCAACTTATTTTTATCTGAGTGGGAACCTAAGGGATTTCCAGTTTGATAGTCATCAAAGTATAAGAATAAAGGATAAACAATTTTCCCAGATTCTAAATAACTTGCCGATTTAGTTTTTCATAATTCACCCTGTATAAAATTTACCAAAGTGTTGGAATGCAAGATTTGACTGCAGTTCTTTTGAATTTCGGCATAAACACCTGCTTTTTCAAACAACACTTTAAACACCTTCCTTAAAGTAATAATTTTTCCTATAACTGGCTTACTGATTAAGGTTTGTATAGGTCCAGTCTGGGTTTTGTCGGCAACATATATATCTCTATTCCCTATCTTGTAATCTAAGGGTGGTATGAACTCTCCACTGTTTTTAAAGAATTTAAACCTTTTGTATTCTGTTCCGAAATCTGAAAATATTTTCGAAATCTCTTCGAAAATACTAAACAGAGACTGAATTCTTGGTTCTTCAGGAAATAAAAATGTCAATGATTTTTTAAGGTGTTCAAAAATATTTTCACAAAATAAACACTGGATGTCTTCAAGTATGGTTTGAATAGCATTACGTGGCAATAAGGAATTATTATAAAGCTTAGATAAAAATATTCTGAGGTCAGAAAGGACTCGGTTTTGAAAATCATTAAAATCTATTTTTCCATTAACTTGTTCATTATTACTACTACGAGCTTTTACAATTTGATTAGAAACATCTTTTGAAGGTACAGGCAATACTGCCAACTGTTCAATTTCTGTGCTGAGACTTTCCTCAACTGAATCGTCGAGGGAAACAAAATGACGATTTGTGTGTTTTTTAAACGATTTATATGTTGAAAATATTCTGAAGCAGTTAGAGACTCCACAGTGAAAACTTTGATAATCATGATGATTTATTTTATAATGGTAGAAAAAAGTTCTAGCATTCAAAAAGGTGTTTGGACAGAGGTAACACTTGACACTCATTTTTTTTTTCAAGTCCACTCAATGTGTATTTTCTTTAATATAACATACATTAATTATTTGAGCTCAGCTGCTCGATCTCAGAAATCAGTGTTGAAACTGAAACATACCTCTTGTCAAAAGATGACTTAATATTAAATAAATACCACTGAATGAATATCCAGGCTGGTTCACACTCCGTTGGGTATTGGGTATCGGTGGCGAAATAAATCTTGAAACACAAATCAACTGCCTTCAAAACTGTGTCAACTTTGTATTTAAGATTGTTGATACATACGAAGCACTCTAAGTTGTTCAGGTTTTCCCCAACAATCACTGGAATTGGTTGAGCTGTGAATCCAAATGCTTCGTTCCTTTGACTTCGTATTGTGAGCTCATTATCGAGATCTGAAATTTCCTGACAAAAAGCGTTGTTTCAATATTCATATTATAAACAGGCAAAAATAAGGAATTTTCATGAGCTAAGCAACCCCCTTGTCACTTTCAATGTGTCACTAGAATATGTCAAAAAGTTTAATTTGTCATGCACGTTTTATGTTTATTATAATTATTTCAGAAACTGAAAAAGTTTCAACGGGTTATACCTAGCTCTTGGGTCGCCTGGCATAATATCATACAGGGTGTTTTACAAACTTATCCGAAATTTTTTAGCCACATATTCACTTCTCAATAACAACGATTGCTGTAAAAAAATTTAATAAAAGTCCAAGAGAAAAACAGATAATAACTGTTATAATATGCGCCTTCACGAAGAGCAGGAAGGAGAAATCGGATTAGACGGGTCCAAGCTTGCTTGCAAGGCAATGGAGAAAACTTTGAAAAGTTCTTGTACAGAGGTTTGTTACAAACTTTTACAATTTGTATTTAGTTTTCACTTGGACTTTATTACTTTTATTTACGGCAATCTACTCATTATTGGTAAGTGATTATGTGGTTAAATTTTTTTGGGTAAGTTGTGAAACACCCTGTACATGGGTACAAGGACCTTTGTATCATATTGATCCAATAAAGCAAATTCACTAGTATTTTGAATATAAATATGTACTTACTTTAACTTGAAGAATAAAACCATTTTTTATTTCAATTTTTGATGGTTTCCAATGGTTCCCAGGCTTTTTGCTCTTGAACGCCACTGCAGGAAATAAGACAGGGAGTATGGTCAAAGCAAATATTTCTGAAAGCTGGAAGATGAACATATATATTACATTTATTTTCATAATCATGGGCTACATTACCTATACTGTCAGATCCTTCTTTGTATTCTTTCAGACACTTGACTAAAAACTGATCTTTTTTTTCACAAGCTATTTTGTGAATAACTTTGGAGACACTAGGCCAACGTGTCAAAAATAGGTTTTCTTTACCACTATGTATATTGGCAAAATCACATTCAAATAACAGATAACCTAGTGGTTCTCTAATTGCCGGGTATGTGGCCAGGTACGTGGAGACTTTCTCAGGTAAGTTCTTCAGCCTATAAGCTGTTGTATTTTTCCATTTCTCCAAAACTTCTACGAAGGGGGCCGAGTTATTTTGTAGCCAAACAATGTTGTCTTCAACATCTATATTGTTCAAACCTGAAAAGAATATTGGCTGCTTTACACTTTGGGAAGGACATCATATATAGTGTGACCCATTTAAGATGGAAGCACTCCTATAAAACTTAACAGTTTTCAACCGATTGGAATAAATTTTTTTCTCGTTAGGTAGACATTCAAAAAGTCAACTAGGATACCAAATTTCAGAGATAAATCTCCATTTCCAGGGCCAACTAATCTCATTTGTCAAGGTCAAAAATCTAAAAAAAATTACTAGCGACTTTTTTGAAAAAATTTGACTATACCGCTGGATTCGCGACATTTTCAAAGGTTTCATATGTAAATTACGTTGAAATGCGTCAATAAATAAAAAAGTTATAGGGGAATGAAAAGAGGGTATGCTTCTGATAGGAAAATTTGGGTCTTTTCTGAAAAAAAATTAAATTGCTGTTAAATGCTTATAAATGAGTAAAATAGTAATACTTTCCATTTTTCCACTCTAGAATAATTTACTTTATGTATGAAAAAAATAATAACTTATCAATTATTTTCAAAATATTCAAAGAGGCAACGTTGCTTTTCAATAGTTTTTCATCTAATCGGTCTCTACCACATGAGCGGCGTTGTCAAAATGTCTATTTTATTATTATTTGCCTTAAAAATTTTTCTGAAGAAGGGCTTATTTGAAGATGTTTCGGAATGGTTTGGAAGCTAAAATTTTAGTAATATGTTTCTTTTTTATAGACCTAAAAGTTTGCAAAATCCTATGACCGGAAGCAGATGGCCCAGAAAAGCATACCCTCCTTGGAGAAATATGCCGTTCAATCTCCACCACTTCATTTTCAAAACTTTTATCAGAACTACTGGTCGACAAACGTAAAGGATGCCTCCGAGAATTGGTTGCGCAGTAGACACAACCCTGGAGTGGGGCAGGAGCTCAATCGCTCTGCATTATTCAAGCAGTTAACGTCGTGAGTGTACAGTCAGTGGAATAAAATTATTGTGGCGTTATTCTGATTGTGCGTTGAATTTGAAATCCTTGTGTTGTGTTGTGTATAGTTTTGAAATATTATTAGATAGGTTATAGTGTAGTTTGTTGTGTTTGAAAATACCTTCAAGGAGTAAAGTGAGAAATAAGATTCTGAGTGGATAAAGTAGGGAAATTGTCAGTAATGTCATCAAATTTATGCAGGCAGAAGCAATGATAGGTGAAACCAGTATTCCTCTTGTGAAGGTTCAAGAACGAGTTGCTGCCGCAACGGGAGTTTGCGTTAGAAGCATTAGGAAAATTAATTCAGAAATGAATAAAATTGAAAAAGGTGAAATGGAACAATTCTCAACTCCAAATAAAAAGAGAAACAAAAAATCAAAAGTTACCATGGACAATGCTGATTTGGCAGTGGTCAGAGGTCATGTGATATTATTAGTCAACTTCTGTAAGTATGTTCCTCGTGTTCTTTATTATATTTATTTACCTATTTCTGATATTGTGTGGCGATGCATTCTTTTCTAGTCGTACTTTATTTACACTTATGGCTTCGGGAAAATTATGCAATTTTCATAAACGGTCCAGTGATCACAGACAATTATAATATTCGAACAGTTCATTAGAAATTAATGAAAATTCAGATAAGAACCTACGTTCCTACGTGTTGCAGAAAAATTTCGATGATAACCAGCCGTAAACAGTAGTCGATCTTTGTCGCACATCTACTCACGCTTTCTATCGTTTGCGCATCTCAGAGGCATCCTTATGCTTGTCGACCTGTACTCATTGACGCATTTCAACGTAATTTACGTATGAACCATTTGAAAATGTCGCGAATCAAGTGGTGTGTCAGAAAAATAAAATTAGTTGGCCCTGGAAATGGAGATTTATTCATGAAATTTGGTGTTCTAGTGTACTTTTTGACTGTCTACCTAATAAACAAAAAAATCATTCCAATCGGTTGAAAAATGTAAGTTTTATAAGGGTGCTTCTCGGGGTGCTTCCATCTTATTGGTCACAATGCATACAGGGTGTTATGTAATTACGTGGCCAAACTTGAAGGAGTGATTCTTTGAGTCATTTTAAGATGAAAGTTCATATAAACATAGCTCCGGTAATGCTTCGCTTTCAAGATGCAGGGTGTTAAATTTCTTGAAAGAATATATACGTTTTTTTCGTAAATATCTTAATAATCCTTCAACCGATATTAATGAAATTTTGCAGTGTTATTAATGGTTGTAAAGGGCTGATTTAGCC
Source organism: Chrysolina oricalcia (assembly GCA_944452925.2). NCBI lineage: Eukaryota > Metazoa > Arthropoda > Insecta > Coleoptera > Chrysomelidae > Chrysolina > Chrysolina oricalcia. The sequence continues at coordinate 32,602,652 of OX101824.2, forward strand.
CTAACTATATCAAAATTATCATGTCCAGTGGTGTCCCGGAAGGCACCGTAGCAAATATTTTTGGCAAAAAAATGTGCGCCACTGATTTTTTTGCAATTGTTGTATTTGTTCCACATTGAACAACTAAAATTATAACTTTTTTATATCTTGAATTTTTTTTCGTATCTTGCCTTGTTTGTGAGAAACGTAAAAAAACGTAAAAATCACTTCATTGTAAGTCCCTAGGACAACACAGTGAAACTTTTCAACTATTAAACCATAAAAAACTGGGGTGTTACTGTTATTTTTTTCCATTATATCCCATCATATCATAACAGATTAATTGTTATTCATTAAAAACCCTATCAAAACTATTTTTTATTTTGTTGTCCCAGAGACGTGCAATGAAGTGATTTATACGTTTTTCTCAAAAATAAAGCGAGATACGAAAAAAATTAAGGATATAAAAATTGAAAACCAAGCATTACGGGACCTATATATATATATATACGTATTTTTTGTATCAAGTGGCACCCATTCAGGCGGTGTCAATATCACACCCAGTGTATAAATGTATATTCAAAACGTTGTCGAAAGAGACACCACTGGAAATGCAGGACAAAAAGCACCCCATGTGTATATAGTTCTGTCAGTATTGTTCAAACCGACACCCACCAGTGTTGCCAGATTGAAGGGTGCCTAACTGAAAAATAATCAAGCATCGCAAGTATATTCAGAACATTCATCATCACGGCTTTTTCACCGTTAAGTCGATGAGTGGAATTTTATTCCTTTTCAGAATCCGACTTTGTGTCCACACTCTTTGCACTTCCATTCGACGATAATTGAATAAGATATCAAAAATATAAAAACGAGCTAAAAAACATATATGAAGCACCCTTCCCTAAAATACCGAATTTGATCTATCACAAAAACACAGTATTTTAGATATATGCAAATCCTAATTCACTTTTATTTCTTCAGCAGATCAGCGATATGGTATTCAACACACGTCATTTATTATCAATAAAATATGAACATTTGTTAGGATCACAAGGAATGTTATGCGGCACAGTACCTATGCGTTCAATGAAATAGGTTTGAGGAGAGATATTATATCGTAATTTGTTGTTTCAATTGGTGTCCGTTCCAAAGTTTGACAGTTGCAGTTGCGCCATTGTGTTCTAGAAACAGTTCGTGATTGGTCAAAAATTCTTAAGATCACTTGGGGTTAAATCAAGAAGAGGATCCGTCTCTGTTGATTTGGTAAGGAAGTCGTGAGATTCAAAAGAATTTACTTATATGTCGTAAATCCGGCCGGTTATTAAAATTACATTTGAATTCCGCACTGAACGTCAATTTTGTTGAAACGATCAACGTACGAGTATTTCCGGCTACGCAAACTTTTGAAACTGTGAATTATGTTTTGTGGAAACATAGCTGGACACAAGTTCTCTTCAATTCTTCAGTTCAGATGATACTAGCTTTTATCACGGCTTTTGACGAATAGGATATATGAAGAAAGGAAGTTTCGGGATGTAGTACGTCACGACATGATATATTGTGATAAAAGAACTTGAAATATTTTTTTTAAATCAAGCTTTTATTTAAAAACGAGAAAATAAACTCTGAAGTGAATTGATCCCATACTTTTTTTATACAATTTTGGATGACATAAAGGCTGGTCGCAAGATTTTCCTGAATACATTCAATTTACGTAATTATTAAGAGTTACCTGTGTCAAGATCTATTCTCGCAAAAAGCTTTTATGTTATTGAAAATTGTATACTATATCAAAATTATGGGTTTGATTTACTCAAAAGTTTATTTTCTTCTTTTCAGTGCATTTTTAAATGACAGCTTGTTTCAATTTTTGTTTTAGTTTATTTTAAACTTTTTCGTAGTATAAAATGAATAATTTAGTAATGATTACAATATTTCATACTTTTGTTTTCAATACTATAATATAATTGAACTACAATTCCTTTTGCTATTTTGAATTAAGCTTCATTAATACAATAGGTATGCTAATTAGTTAATTACTTGTATGAGTTTCTCATTCGATCCATTTCGTTCAGATCATCAACATTACAAAGACTTTCCGCCGTTAACTTGGAGCAGTTTAATATTTCGATTTGAAGACCTGCTATGATATAACTTGGATCAAGGCTACATATGCTTGACCTGCAGCAAACAGTTTATACTATGTAACCTAACATAGGATTTTTCCTTATGGTTAAGCATGATTTTTTCGCAATTCAGAAGTCAACTAGCTTTCGGGTTGTGTACATTTTTCGAAAAAAATACCCTTATGTTTCACGAACAATTGTCTCAGTAATATAGTTTTGTATTTCGAAGGTCCCAAAAAGTAATCAATAGGTATATCGCTAGTTATATATTGGTCATGAAGCACCCTCCTTTTTTGTTCATAAAATGCCGTGAAATGCAGTTTTCTATCAAAGTTAAAAGTTATACACACATAAAAGTGGCACCCGAAGACGGGTGCTACAAGGTTTATATGGGTGCCTCGATAACAAAATAGGTGTTGAATGGGTGCCATATTGACATTTGATCTCATGACCTCATAACCGTCAAAATGACGGGAAACCTATTTATCAGTATTTAATTTTTTTCTCGTGTATAAATGATTTAATTCAGATAAAAATTTGATGATATACTTATGTCTTTTTTTTGTGTCGACTGAGCATGATTTTTCCGCAATTCAGAAGATAAATTCTCATGTGCATTGAATGATAATATAAGGTTTCCCCAAACCGAAGCGGGACGCGGGAACGGGAACGGAAAATGGGAACTGTGCGAATTGCTAGAAAATCAGTGCACGGAGCAAACCAAACATATTTCGCTGTTTGCCTGCATTTTAGAATACAAATAATCGCACTGGTATACATTTTTATATATCCTACTATCGAATTTAGTCTCGTGTTCATCCCGTTCCCGCTCCCGTCCCACGTTCCCGCGTTGGTTTGGGAAACCTTTATGAGCAAGAAAAAATCCATTACTATTTTTCAGTTAATTTGGGATTATGACAAAAAGTGTTGAATTCAAAAGTTTTCGATTTTTCCAATGAAGGAGGCCACGTTTTGCGCAAATAGCAAAAATTCGTTTTCAACCCCTAAATTTCATCCCTATATCACCGTTTTCAGTGTTTCCGTGTTTAAATATTTTTTCCTCAAAGTTGGAACCCAACATCTATTTCCACTTGGTGCTTGCCTGTTACTTTCTTTATCAATGTTAGTGTTTGAAATTCGTTTTGGCACCAGCCTAAAAGTGTCTTTTGATGCGTACAAGATGCATACCGAGGGGGAAACCGCTGAGGAAATTGTATTACATCAATTCCCAAAAATCCTTAGTTATTCCACTAATACACGAGGTTCTCGAGTAATACCCTGTTTTATAAGGGTGTTGCCATTTTGAATGGGTAACACTGGGAGTGTTCGGTAAATGCAGATCTGACAGCTCCTTTCAATCTGTCTGCTCCGTTTTCCACTACAGGTATGGGAAAACCACGCCTACAGATTGAATCAAGCTGTCAGATTTGCATTTACTGAATGCGCATACTGTAGATCAGTAATTGTTTCAGTTGTAATAAGACTCAAATTTTCGAAAATAATACTCAATCCTAACTCTGCACTGGGTTCACTGATTAGGAACAGAAGAGTCCGGCATGAAATATTCACAGATAAGTTGTGATGACTAGCTGCATTCCCTTCATTGCTTTCGTTCTTTGAGTGACCGGTCGTGGTAGGCTTCGATGCGCTAGTTGAATATAAATGTTTGACTATTTAATTTTTGAAAAGATTTATTTCAAATCGAAAATAATGGATTTATATGATAAAGAAGACTTTTTCCTTTGAGAGTTGGTTCAGACTGATTGAAATTGAAAGTAAACTGCTTCAACTCGGATTCACGTTGACGCCGCTCTGGATGTCGGGTACCTCTGAGTTCGGTTGATACGAGCAAGCCATGTGTGGTTATCCAGCAGAAACTTACATGATAGTTCACACATCAATCACATTAGCACGAAGTAATGGCCCCAATGGATCACGGGCCCTGAGCACCTGCCCAGAGAGTCCAATTGAAAAGCGAGGCCTGCGCATGTGGAATTTACATAACAGACAGACTTTACAGTACTCAAGTATGTCAGACAGTAATAAACTCGAAGTTATTTCAAGATGATTCAAGAGCTTGCCGTCTAAAGTTTTCAGTTCGAATACGAAAGCAGCAAGTTTTCGAATATATAATCACACAATAACCTAAATCTTTGAAGTGGTTTGGGTCATACCTATCAAATCGTCATCAGGATGTCAAAAGAAATCATCACTCACCACTCCATTCTATTTGCTTTGGTGTACCCCAAGGTACGGTACTCGGTCCTGTACTTTTCTTATTATATGTTAATGACATGACCAATTTGAATATATCAGATAGTTTCACTTTATTTGCCAAGGATACTACCATACAATGGCACGATGAGACTGAGGCTAATCTATTTCAAACCATTTCTAGAGATATTGACCGCATTAAAGGATTGTTTGATTTAAATTTACTATCATTAAATGTATCTAACACGAAAATACTAGCCTTCGTTGCAAGCTACCTGTACTATTACTAGACAATAATACTATAGAATGTAAAGAAACCACGAAATTTCTTGGAGTCCGCCGTTTTGGATTTATGAATTACGATAAATCATTCATAATCTCCGACCCCAGAATTCTACATATACCAATTTTCAATCGAATCAGACCATGATCACAAAATTTTCCGCCATCTTGAAGCGTCCAATTTAAATTGAATTTTTTTTTCAATAAATTCATAATCTCAGACACAGAAAACTTCCAAATACCAATATTCAATCAAATCGGATAATAATCACGAAACTCGTCTGCCATCTTGGAGCCGCCATCTTGAATTCTCAGTTCAAATTCTCCGAACTCAAAAACCCCCACATACCAATTTTATCACATACCAATTATAACATAATTATTACAAATCTTGTTCGCCATCTTGCATCCGCCATTTTGTTTTTTCTCCAACAATATTCTATATTGCATTTTCACTGGAAGTTAATCGGATAACAAGAAGTCGCTCAAATTCAATAGGCAAGATTTCATTACAGGCAGGCCCCGGGACTGGTGAGGCTAAATAAAAGCTCATATTCGTAATGAGTAACGAAGGCAAATAGACGAAACTGTAATATTTCTTTTTTAAATCTCGGAATAATTTCAATCACTATCAAAATAGAGTTTTTAGACCGCCGCATAACAAAGTAGCCTTTGGCTCATTCAAATCTCAACGCAAAGTTGATGTTTTTCGATGAATGTCATTAAATGACAGCATTTCCGCTGTCAAGCGGAAAAATAATAAAACGCTCGCATTCGTATGGTACATACTGTTGGGAATAAACAAGTAGGTATCCATGGAAAATAGTGTAGTGAATAATCTAACACACCTTCTCATGTGGCAGAATGTGCGAATAATACGACTTTAGGTATGAATCCACCTAAAGTCGCATTTTTCGCACATCGCAAGCATACATTTAAAACTAAATCTACGAATGAAAGACAATGTAATGAAATGGACGTGTTCATGCAAGAAACTGGGCAATTGAAATCAATATTAAAACTAAGAAAGGTGGCCAACTTTCAACTAATAACTTAATTTCTTCCATAAATTAGAAAAAGTGCACGTGTGGTCTTGCCTTGGGGAAGATTCACAAAGGTCACATACGAAAATCTCTGCTCACAGCTGATTGCTTCCAAAGAAGAAAGATGTTGTGTATTATCCTTGAGTAATTTCTTGTGTAGATCTATATCTTCGTGTTTTCTTTTTTTATGGATACTAATGGTCAGCTAATTGAACTCGTCAAACAGTTTTCGTTCATATATGACAAGAGATAAGAGAGAAAATATTTTGTGCGTCATCCGAGTTTATGCAAAGATCTCTTTTTCGGCATCCGATTTAATACCGGGTGACAATGCAGACATGTAGCAGCCTGTAGTTTTTTTATTTGAAGAGATGAAGATTTGAAATTTGCAGAAGTTACGTAATTAATGATAGCGCTTCATTTGAATCTAACGACAACTTTTTTCAACTACCTATTTAATCGGCAGTCACTCCAACTTCTTTTTTTTTGAATGACACCCTGTATATTCATCCATCCTATCTTATTTGTCTTGAAATTCTCTATTCAACCATGTATCACGAAGTGGCATTCGTTTCTAAATTCGTAGATGAATTGCATTTTATTAAAAAACATCAAGTTGGCTGTTATCCGAATTCGATAATCTTTCGGTGCTTGGTAGGCTTGGAAATCCAAAGAGTATCAGTTGAACGATATAATTTCAGTTTTTTCCATACCTGATCACTTCCTACAGATTGTCAATAATTTCTTCAATAAAAAGAAAAAACATCTGAAAATAACTGACGATATTGCGAAAATTGAGATAGGAACATGTTTTTTTTTCAAATTGGCTACTTGTGAAGGAACTATCTGTCTTTCTCTTTGGCCATGTAGCCATATCATGATCTTTCCATTTGGAAACATAAAATTAAAATTGTTCCCCTGATCCATCCATTCACAAGTCTATTAGTCTAGATATTTGCAATAATATTTTGCCTAGTAGGCGGTGTACACAGAATGTTTTGTGTTTGACAGGTAAACATCATTTGATTGTACTGATTATCTCCGTCAGTTTCATGCTGATTAAAATTGCATCGTTTAATTAGATACTAAAAATGTATTCAAAGAATGAAAAGGTCGATATGTTGTTGATATTCGGAGAGTGCAAGAGAAATTGTAGAAAGGCTGAACAAATGTATGTCGAAAGATTTCCGGAAAGGCAACTTCCTCCTAATAATTATTTCGCTAGAGTAGAAGAGCAGTTCAAAAGAGAACCGGAAAATCAAAACAATCTCCAATACATTGTCGACGAGGAAATGGAAGTAAACGTATTGGCCATAGTACATGCAGATCTGACGATATCACTGAGACAAATTGAGGACGAAATCGGCGTGAATCGAGAGACTGCTAGAAGAGTTTTGGAAAGAACTGCTCTGAACTGCTCTCTTACTCCAGCGAAATAATTATCAGGTAGGTGGCGTCTTTCCGGAAATCTTTCGACATACAGTTGTTCAGCCTGTCTACAATTTCTCTTGCACTCTCCGAATATCAACAACATATCGACCTTTTCGTTCTTTGAATACATATTTAGTATCTAATTAAACGATGCAATAATCATTGCAATCAAATGATGATTGCCTGTCAAACACAAAACCTTTTTTGTACACCGCCTACTAGGCAAAATATTATTGCAAATATCTAGAATGATAGACTTGTGAATTGGTGGATCAGGGGAACAATTTTAATTTTATGTTTCCAAATGGAAAGATCATGATATGGCTACATGGCCAAAAAGAAATACAGATAGTTCCTTCACAAGTAACCAAATTGGAAAAAATATATTCCTATATCGCAATATCGTGAGTTATTTTCAGATGTTTTTTCTTTTTATTAAAGAAATTATTGACAATCTGTAGGAAGTGATCAGGTATGGAAAAAACTGAAATTATATCGTTTAACTGATACTCTTTGGATTTCCAAGCCTACCAAGCATCGAAAGATTATCGAATTCGGGTAACAGCCAACTTGATGTTGAATAAGATAGGATGGATAAATATACAGGGTGTCATTCAAAAAAAAGAAGTTGGAGTTACTGCCGATCAAACAGGTAGTTGAAAAAAGTTGTCGTTAGATTCAAATGAAGCGCTATCATTGATTACGTACCTAACTTCTGCAAATTTCAAATTTTTATCTACTCAAATAAAAAAACTACAGGCTGCTACATGTCTGCTGTGTCACCCGGTATACTGAAAGAGCCAAATTGACAAATTTGCTTCGCAATTTCAGCATTGGTATTACGCCTTATTTTCTATTTCTCTGAGTCCTCACAACTACAGGGGCTCCCAGAAGCCCTGAGTACAAAACCACAATTCTTTATCTTGGTGATAGTTTTCATGCCATAAACACCAGAACAGAATATATCAAATCAACAAACCACGATAATCTCAGGTTATGATTCACCTTAATCACCTGTTTTCTGAACAAAGAATACCAAGACGTTTCAAAGATCAACACTTGGAATGATATGCGCATGTCTTTCTTAGGGTGGATTTAGTCAACTTTAGCACAAGCATTATCATGAACATAACGGTAACATCAAAGGTTTTTAGCATAAACTTAATATTGTTGTATAAACGGTGCCATTTGATATAACAGATTCGACTTTCGGTTTTAACATATATTTAAGCACACTTTCATACGACGGCGTACTAGTGCCACGGCGAAAATTAAAAAATCTGGCAAATGACACATTTAATCTGTCAGTTGACCCATTTAATCTTTCAATTGACACATTTAATCTGTCAATTGACACATTTAATCTGTCAATTGACACGTTTATACTGTAAATTGACACATTTAATGTGTCAATTGACACTTTTAATCTGTCAATTGACACATTTAATCTGTCAATTGACACATTTAATTTGTCAATTGACACATTTAATCTGTCAATTGACACATTTAATCTGTCAATTGACACATTTAATCTGTCCATTGAAACTTTTAATCTGTCAATTGACACATTTAATCTGTCAATTGTCACTTTATAATCTGTCAATTGACACATTTAATATGAGGTGGTTGGAGCATTATCATGCTGAGAATTGTTGAAATTTTTACTTCCGTCAACTTGTTGCACCCGTACGCCGAACCACCATAAGTCTTCGAGAGACTTGTGCAAGCTAGGGAAGACGCAACCCTCACCTTTTAACGTTTAATGCCGTGCACGAGACCGATGACCATGCTAGAAATCGAACCCAAGACCCAATGCTTGAGAGGCGAATGCTCTACCAGCACGACCACCACGGAGTGGGTAGTTTGAACATGACTAGTAAATAGACATGAGCTAACTGCTGGCTGACCTAGCTTTTTATTTAATTTTTGTTTTTGTTGTTGCATCGATAAAAGTGATTTCTAGAAATCTTCCTAGACGGATCCAAGGGTGTGCACCCGGCTATTTAAAAAAATTTAAAAAAATTATTTCCCCCCATTGAATCCAATTTTTTTTGGCCCACCCACCCCCTCCACCGAAAAAAAGTCAAAGACGGTCCTCTACAGTCCCATATTTTTTGTTTTTTTTTTTAATTTTCTTTTCCAATTTTCGAAAATCCGCGGACACGCGCACAGTCTAAACGGGGGGTCGTATCAAGAAAAGTGAGGAATACAAATCTTTCTAGAAATATCCATTTTTTTTTAAAGATTAAATGTGTCAATTGACTGATTAAATGTGTCAATTGACAGATTAAATGTGTCAATTGACAGATTAACAGTGTCAATTGACAGATTAAATGTGCCAATTGGCAGATTAAATGTGTCAATTGACAGATTAAATGTGTCAAGTGACAGATTAAATGTGTCAATTGACAGATTAAATGTGTCAATTAACAGATTAAAAGTGTCCATTGACAGATTAAAAGTGTCAATTGACAGATTAAAAGTATCAATTGACAGATTAAATGTGTCAATTTACAGATTAAATGTGTCAATTGACAGATTAAATGTGTCAATTTACAGATTAAATGTGTCAATTGACAGATTAAAAGTGTCAATTGACAGATTAAATGTATCAATTGACAGATTAAAAGTGTCAATTGACAGATTAAATGTGTCAATTGACAGATTAAATGTGTCAATTGACAGATTAAATGTGTCAATTAACAGATTAAAAGTGTCCATTGACAGATTAAAAGTGTCAATTGACAGATTAAAAGTGTCAATTGACAGATTAAATGTGTCAATTTACAGATTAAATGTGTCAATTGACAGATTAAATGTGTCAATTGACAGATTAAATGTGTCAATTTACAGATTAAATGTGTCAATTAACAGATTAAAAGTGTCCATTGACAGATTAAAAGTGTCAATTGACAGATTAAAAGTGTCAATTGACAGATTAAATGTGTCAATTTACAGATTAAATGTGTCAATTGACAGATTAAATGTGTCAATTGACAGATTAAATGTGTCAATTTACAGATTAAATGTGTCAATTGACAGATTAAAAGTGTCAATTGACAGATTAAATGTATCAATTGACAGATTAAAAGTGTCAATTGACAGATTAAATGTGTCAATTGACAGATTAAATGTGTCAATTGACAGAATAAATGTGTCAATCAAGAAAATTTTTATTTCTGCAGTGGCACTAGTACGTCGTCGTACTTTCATAATGATGTTGACTAAATGCACCTTTAATTTCGTTAAATTGATGCTACATGAACACCGTCATTTTCCTATTTTAAAATTCATCTAAATCTTTAATTCATTTTAGTTTTATTGATGTTGCATGAATCCACCTTATATATCTTCTTCCAGAAAAATCGAGACATAAATATGAATAACAATACGAACAATCATAACTTGGTGCCAATCGAAAAAGGTTTATTAGTATTCAGGAAAATTATTACCTACTGGATCATTTTGGAGAAAGATCTGAGATCCTGAAACCATTAACTCTTTGGTCTATATATTCGATGCTACGGACATGCTTGAATGTCAAAATCAATAAAGACATCAACAAATATTCTAAGCTTATCGCGTTCTCAAGAAACAATATGTTGAATGTAGAGCAATATAATCCAAAATAATATTTACCTCTGAAAATGTACAAGGATTTTTTCAAGAAGCCGAAGATAAAGACTATCTCATCAAAAAGGTATTTCAATTATACTTTATACTCTTCAGAGTAGTTTGTGAATCAGTTTTATTATTATTCATTTAATATTATAACGAAGCTTCCGATTTGCCGGCGTCATATTGAGAAATATGTTCTTAATTATTGTGAACAAATTAGACTAGTGGTTAGAAACTCTTTCTGTCACGCCGACGGCAGGAGTTCGATTCTTTAGACTCGCATTTTTTATTTGAGGTAATGATTGGACTGCGAGCAATTTCGATACCGACTTTGGCAAAAGTTATTTATACTTTTAATGTTTTACAGGTAATTCTAATTATTGGTATTGCTAAGCCGACGATATCCATTATTCTTAGGTAATAATGTATGTTCAATGAAGTATCGAGTTCTTTCTTTGTCTGAAATCTGCATTTGTCGAAAAAATACTGTATGTAATTCGAATACAAAATGCAATTGATGCTCTCAAAAGATTACGGCGCTTCGCTTCGCGTCGCGCGGTAACTCTCTACGTCGAGCGACAATCCATCAATTTGCGCTCTAAATTCACAAATAGCTATACCTTGAATGCTTTCTGGCGTCATTGTATTGTCTATCTATTATTGATGCAAAGTAACATACACTCTCACCAACTTCAACTCAACGTTTTCGGAATGACGTTCAAATTATCATGAATGGGCCAAGGTGGCGAGTGGTCAGGTGTTCATTTCTCAATCCAGTCATCGGTGTGGGTTCTAATCTCAGCTCGGTCCCGTGCCTAGCATCACACGCTGAAAGGTGAGGGCTACGTCTTCTCTAGCTAGCACAAGTTTTTCGAAGAGTTCTGAGGGTTGCTCGTAAGATGTAACTGGTTGACGACAATTTTTTTTATTGACTGAGAAAATAATAGTTGAAAAAAACTAAAAAACCTATTTTACTTCTAACATGGACTAAAAAATTTAAAAAATAATTGACAATGAAATTCTCAAATGTGAAAAAAACGTGATTGCTTTCGATCTATATTCTCATATCCTCTATTTTGATTTAACAATACTGAGCGTTCAAGAGCTCAAGATAACTTTGTCACGCACCCCATGCTATTTTACATTTGAGTAATATCATTGTCAATTATTTTCAACTTCCTAGTTAGAAGTGAGCCATGTTCTTTAGTTTTTGAAACTATTATTTTTTATGACTAAAAAATCATAATTTCCTACCCCAAAAACCCCCTCATACCAATTTTGAATCGAATCAGATCATGATCACAAAACTCGTCTACCAATTTATGAATTTTGACAAACATTTCATAATCTCTGACCCGAAAACCCTCACACACTTTGGAAACGAATCAGACCATAATGACAAATATCGTCCGCCATTTCGGAGCCGCCACTTTGAATTCATGAATTTTGACAAAAATTTCATAATCTCTGACCCGAAAACCCTCACACACTTTGGAATCCAATCAGACCATAATGACAAATATCGTCCACCATATTGGAGCCGCCATTTTCAATTTATGGATTTCGACAAAAATTTCGAAATCTACGACCTAATAAACTCCCACATACCAATTTTGACTCGAATCTGACCTTATTTACAAATCTCGTCTGCTCTACTGGAGCCGCCATCTTGAATTCATGAATTTTGACAATAAATCCAAAATCTGCGACCTAAAAACCCTTATATATCAATTTGAATCAAATCTGACTCTGATCACAAATCTCGTCCGCCATACTGGAGCCGCCATTTTGAATTCATGAATTTTGGCAAAAAAAACGGAGTATACGACTAAAAAATCCCACATACCAATTTTGAATCAAATCTGACCCTAATCACAAATCTCGTCCGCCATACTGGAGCCGTCGTCTTGAATATTGACAAAATCCATGGTTGAAATTGCTGCATAGACCAGTGTTGCCGCTTTTACGGGTTCCTCAATACATCGTATTGTTCGGGTGTCAAATTGTATAATTTTATTTTCTTTATACATTCGTATAAAGCAAAGCGCCCTCTACAATGAAAAGGCTGAACTAATCAATATGTCGCTGGCTAAAAATTGGTCATGAGGCACCCCCCCTTTTTCTTCATAAAATGACGTAAAATGCAGTTTTCTATCATAATAAAATGTTTTCCATGCGGAACAAAGTGGCACCCAAAGTCGGGTGCTACAAGGTTTATACGGGTGCCTCTTAATACAAAACATAAGTTAAATGGTGCCGTATTGACAAATGATATCTATATATATATATATATATATATATATATATATATATACATATATATAAACTTTTTGTCTCATAATTACTCAAAGAATCACCCCTTCAAGTTTGTCCATGTACTTACATAACACCCTGTGTACCGGGTTTTTCCGAAATTGGAGCGATAAACAAAGTAGGAAGTAGAAGATGACAAAACGAAAGGAAAGAATATATTTTTGTCGAAAAAAACTGTTTTGGGAGATACCTATTGAATTTTAAAGTTTTCAATTTTTTTTTGGTATAATCACTGATCAGAAGTTTACAGCCTTCGCAAATCGCCCCTGAAATACTGCCAGCGGGCAGACACACTGTGACCTGGAGAATCAATCCAGTGCCTCCCAAACAAAGGTAACTAAAAGCGATTTCATAAAATTTCATAAAATTATCGAACATTTTTGATTGCTTCAAAAACGAAAATTCTTGCCATTTATTGTTGCATTATGTTCCATATAACTACCCATTTTCTTAATCGCTCCAATTTCGGAAACACCCTGTAAATAAAGGAAAATCGTTCCATGGAGTTAACATGCAGCATAATAAAAATCATAACTTTTTTATTTGTCATTTTCGGGAGTCCGAAGGGGAGTCTCTTACCCAAATATAAAAAATGTTGTAATAAAAAAATATATATCAGTTTTTTACCTGTGTTTTCTACTCACTATCATTTATGGAATCCTGTTTTGGAATCAATCCAAGTCCCTTGAGTGTTTTTCTCATATAACAATAAGTAGACCACAATTTTCCCCTAGCAGCCTTTGATTTTCCTTGCTTATTCTTCATATAAGGAACAAAATATATTTCAGGGTCCTCATGTAAGAAGATCTTATTTATTTCATTGGCTAAATCTCTGAAACGAGTAGTTGAGATCCTGAAAAAATTAACATACATTTGAGTATTTATTCAGATATTAAAAGATCAGTTATTTTTGCAGTTTTCAAAAATGTATAGCAGATAACATGCTTTGGTCTCGAAAACCATTTTTATGAAATACTAATCATGATTTTATACACACTACTTGTCACTAGAAGGACCAAAAAGAGTTTTTTCAGTCCTGAGTTTGTAGCATTTCATAAAATCCTTAGAAACTTCAGAAACTTGTATATACGTACTTTTTACTGTTGTCTTTCTTCAACTCATTGCGGATAATGATTTCACATAACTTTGACCTCCTAAATTTTCCTCCATAACTGGCCAAAACTAGTTTTCCCTCTTCGCAACTCTCTAGTAGTGTTGGAACACCCTACAAATTAAATAGTGGCAAATACTGATACATCTAACTAACATGAAGACTATAATAAACTTACATTGACATTAGTTGTTATTTCAAATGATCTTTGTGGATCATCAAAAAATCCTGAAAAAGATGAATGGGTGGTATATAGATTTTCCAGTAAAAATACAACAAATTAATAATGTTTGAAAAACTCACCTGGTAAATTATTTTCCAACATTATATCAGAAATACTGGTATTAGTATCAGATTGACTATCTTCATTAATTATGAATGGTAACTTAGCAGCCTGAAAATATGAAAAGGTTACATTTTGACCATTTAGACAATTTGATTATAATGTGTGGTATCTAAAGGCCTCATTTTGGAACAGATAAAGTATTTTTAAAACTTCGGTAGGTATATCAGTGCCACTGAACTAAGGTATACGATTCAGTTTCCTATGCCTTTCTTAAAGAACTTATATTATACAAGATGTCCTAAGTTGAAAAAAATGTGAAAAAGCCTTGAATGAATTTAATATTGTTTGTTTCACCATGAGCTTTAGATTTGGGTAAAACTAACAGTTAACCATACAATTTTTGCGCTCACCACATCAACGCAGTTCATTAGCTACTAATATCAAGAATTTCCGTGGAACTGACAATTTCGGAGCCTAGGACTGGGAACACCTACCGTTCAATTTGTAGGACAATATGACCATTTAATTATACAAATATTAACCAAGCAACGGTAAAAAAATCCGCTGGTTACTGATGATTTTTTATGACTACGTCATTGGTACATGTTGGGAGTGGGGGACTCTTCAGTCCTACCATCCATTTTGTAGGACAAATGTTTTTTCGAGTACTTCATCCAATTATCTCGAGGTTCAACTGAAAAACTAACTGTTATTAATGACTTTTTTGCACTCACCAAATCGACATGATTGACGCCCACGCATTTTATTAGCTACCACTTTCGAGAATTTTCGTAGACGGAAAAGTTGGGCGTCTCAATAGAAAAAAACTACTCACGAAGATTCAACCTGTTACTAATAAAAAAAATTTATACTATGGAATTGACAATTTCGCAGCGTAGGACTGGGAACACCTACCATTCAATTTGTAGGACAATGTGACCATTCAATTATACAAATATTAACCAAGCAACGGTAAAAAATCCGCTGGTTATTAATGATTTTTTATGACCACGTCATTGGTACATGTGGGGACTCTTCAGTCCTACCATCCATTTTGCTGGACAAAAGTTTTTTTGATTACTTTATCGAATTATCTCGAGGTTCAACGGAAAAACTAACTGTTATTATGACTTTTTTGCACTCACCAAATCGACATGATTGACGCCTGCGCATTTTATTTGCTACCACTATCGAGAATTTTCGTAGAGGAAAAAGTTGGGCGTTTCGGCAAAATGAAGCTAATCAGGAAGATTCAGCGTGTTATTAATCATTTTTTTTAAGTAGGCGTGGGATCCCGGTGTATTTTGACATATCAAAACGGCTAGCAGCTTTCTTAAAATACTTTTTTAGTTGGTAAAATTTTGACACCTGTTACACCTGAGTGTCGCTGAACCTACCGCGACCACGCTTAGCTAGCCCCCATCTCATGATCGGTAGGTACAACACAATAACTGGAAAAATTTTAGGCTTTCATAAATTATGTGATTTCTGCCGCTCACTGGCTCTTAGACTATTAAAACTCATTTGTAGGTATAACATGTTTAAATTTACTCTCGTCTCCCAATTGTCTAATGAATTATTACTAGTTTAAACCCGCATCACCGAAAATATCGTGGCTACGAAATTATCATACATAATCATCGAAAATATTCGGCGTCTTTAGCGCTCTCTAATTATCCTCAATCTTCGAAATCTTCCGCTGGATTTATGAAAGCCTTCACGGAGAAAATAGATGCACACCTTTCATGAAAATGTTGTGTAAACAAATAAAAATGAATAAAAAAAAAAGTTAATAACAGATTAGCCACCGTCCAGTTCGAAGATTCAAACCTTACGTCAGGCACCAAATTGTTGTATTCGATGATTGTGTGTTGCATAGGCAAGAAAGAGATGCAATGAGTTGGGCGTACCATTCGGATGAGATGAGAACTTGATAATCGTTTGTTTACACAACGGATGGCGGGGTCCATTTTCAACACTGATTTGAAAACAGTTGCGGTGCAGTCACTTGGACGAGAGGTTTATAATAAATGTTTCTGCTGAGACCTTTCCATTTCTTATGGGAAAAAGTTTTCGGTGAAAATGGCTGGATTATTATATTGTATCTGGAGCCATTCTGAGTAAAAGTCTACATTGGCCTAACTCGAATGTTAGTAATAAGGAATGGTCCATATTATATATACATGTAATTAGTCCAAATCACGATTTTTTTTTGAGTAAATTCAGATAAATGAAAAACATTTACATATTATTTGTAATCGATAGTCAACTGTTGTTCAATTAAGCGTCATTAAGTTCGTGAATGATTCATCATAAAACAAAAAAAAATCTACAGGGAATACCTATGATCAATATTTAGGTGGAAGAATTCGCCTTCGAAACTATGAGTCAAGTTAATTATTGATGATCGATCAGAATGGAAGTTGATCTCTCAAAACAAAATGCAAATGAAAATACATAGTGTTACTACGTTTATTTCGACGGTTCTATCAGGATATAATATCAAGCGGCTTGGTAAAAACCACTTAAACCCACATTAATCCTCGAAGTAAACAGATGAGATTAAGAGCTGAAGCGGATTGGAAAAATTAATCCAATCCAAACAATTTGTTGGATTGGCTTATGGTCAGCTACTTTAAATGTACGAAATAAACGCTTAATCCATTTTTCATCCGGATCGGAATTCTGAGCCTAACTTCACGTAGCTTAAAACTGTCAAAAATATCAAAACTCAAAATCAGTTGGAGGAATTATTGGTTAGGTATTTCTCTGTTGATGTTTCTTGGTAGATTTCTAGTATTTTTTTCAACAATGAATTTAAATAAAAAAGCAATAGCAATCATTTCTGCACTATACTTTGCTTGTGCTAGTAATATTATTTGTAATACACACTTATTGCTAATGGCATGAGAATTTTGATTATAAGTATTATTGTTCGGAGAGAAATAATTTGCTGAAATTCTTGTTTTTTTTGTCTGTGAATTATCTAGTGAAACATTCTTGTACTTTTGTAAATATAGCAAAAAAATAATGAATGCGTATATCACTAGAACTATTTGTGTAATTATTCCACATTGAACAATTCACGCAACCAACACACAAATAACATCAATCTCCTTATTCACAATTTTTATTAGATAATTGTTATTTTTTAAATACAGAATTTAGACATTCTTTTAAAGTTGAAAAAAAACTTTTAATATAATAATGAAAATGCTCAAATGAACTATTTCCTTCGTTTTCTTTCTTCATCCTCAGCGAAGCGGTCGTGTGTCACTGAGCTGAAGTGGTTCGGATTCCACTTTTATTTAAACTGTAGGTCCCGGATCTCCCTTGCTCGCACAAGCTCTGCTTTTGAGGGGTTTTCTCCGAAAACCTGGGAGTTTCGTAAAAACAAATTTTTAAAATCCTCAGACACTGAGTCTATTGAAAAAGAATAATATTTTCTCTTCTTTCTTTTGAATAGCGTTCCTATGCCCTCAATAAAATCTTTAGTCATCTCTTTAAGTAGCTGAGATTGACTTTTTAGAAGTTTGTCTAAAAACTCGTTTTCCTTGTCTTCCTTTTCAAAAAGTTTCGTTAAAGATTCCTGAATTGATTCCTTCACTTCCAATAAAATAGCAGTAGAGTTTCTGGAAGAAGTGAAATTCCTGTTTATAGTTCTTGGAGTTTTGGACTGCTCTGTGCTTGGAGATTTGGACTGCTCTGTGCTTGGAGTTATAGGAAAGGCCCCCCTACCATCAGATGTTGATGGTTCACCCTCTGGTAAAGCTGCTGGTACAGGAGACAGATACCCATCATCTGACAATTCAAAGTTTCCTTCTAGTACTTCTACTTCTCGAGATGAGTCATCGTCAGTGTTTTGTATCATTTGAGTTTCTTCCTTCTGGTCGATATCTGCTTCTTCTTCACTCTCCTGAGTTAGGGAGGTGTCCACACCCTCCATTGTAACTGCGGGGCGATCTCCTAAAAGCTCGTCCAGAATTTCAAAATATGCGCAGTGTTTGGGGTCTACTCCACTTAGGCTGTTGTGTTTCTTCGCCTTGTAATATTCAGCTGTAACAGAATTACTCTTATAAGTACAAATCAGCTAATTGTTTTGAGTTGGATTAAACTCTCATCGAATCTCCCATATTTCCCTATTTATTTAATAATTCAGACCCTTACCTTTCAAATTTTTAAATTTGGTTTTCATCATATTTGCGTCTCTTTTGTAACCACTTTTTTCCATTTCCTTCTCCAAGGCTTTGTGTACTTCCGACGCCTTGAATCTTTTTCCATCTAACACTTGGAGTATTTTTTTCTCTTTCAATAACTCAAGAAAGAATATTGTTTCTTCTTCACTACATCTTACCCGTTTTTTCTCCATTTCGTCACTACTGAACATTTCAACAATATTAACATTCATAACAAATGAAAGAGAGGTAGACCGTTAGAATTAAAACTTGTTCATTGTGCACATGCGCTACAGAAATCCTCCTCGAAATAAACACTTCAGATTAAGGATTGAAAATTAAAGCCGCTTGATATTATATCCGGATAGAACCGTCGAAATAAACGTAGTAAGTGTTTCACAAAAGGAAGGCTCCATTAAATTTGAATAAGTAATTACTCTTCTCGAGGATTCAATCATGACTTTGTCCTCAACAGAGAGCTGAAGTCATCTCCTATTAACCTAACTACGTCGTAATACCTAAAGGTTCGGCGATAGTGGGCGCCAAATAATTATTTTTGTGTTTTTGTAGGAGTTAGCAAGCTATAAAATATGAAGGTCCCTAGGTCCCTTGATTTTTTTAACCTTTGTAAATGACTTGCCTTATAGCATTAAAAATGGTAGTCTTCATGTATGCTGATGATACCCCTATTGTGGTATCTGATCCTGACCGCCAAAAGTTACAGCAAAAAGTAGACTCCGTTCTGAAAGATTTTACGGATTACTGCATGCAAAATACACTTATAATAAATCATAATAAAACAGTAGTATTCGAGTTCCACACAAAACATAAAATGCCTTCTAATTTTACTTTTGAAATCAATAATAATAATGTTAGCACCTCCACTTCATCTAAATTTTTAAGGACGCTCATAGATAGTAACTTAACATGGGAAGAACAAATACAAATTGTAAAAAACTGAACAATAGTTATTTATGTATCAAGGGCGTAAAGTAGGCGTAAAGTAGGCGTTTGAGGCCGAAGGCCTTAAACGCATTTTACGCACGTGATACATGCAAAATTTTATGCACTAGCTGTTTTATAGCGCGAATCACAAATACTGACTTGAATTGCAATGGTCTACACGTTTCATACGTTATGCATACAATAATTAAGGGTAACATAATATGAGGAATGTGAAACTATAGTAGCTGAGTGCTATATTGGAGAATCTATTTCAAATAAATAGATCATCACCGAAAAAATTGCCAACGATTATGAACAAATGTTAGAAAGAGTATTGCTCTATTGAGCTGAAATGATTCTAATTCGTGTTAGGAATTGCATGAAATGATGTGTGAGTATAGACAATTTGAGAATTTTGTCTACTTTACGGCCCGCCGGGCCATAATGCGCCCACGGGCGGTAAAGTGCCACTTTACGCCCGGCGAACCGGGCGAACATACTCATTATTACAGGTTTACTATCAGTAGAAGATTCGAACCTAAATCGAGCTTCACCGAGCTGATAATAGAATCAAACTTATTTTATAATAAATTTCATATATTAGAAAATATATTAAAAATGGGTGGTATAAATTTCGCTGTCAAATTTCTCTCTTTCAAATGACATGTGTTTTATTGCCTCATAACAAAAAACTCTGAATTGGAACACTAAATTATTTTCAAACTTGGCAACGATCTATCCAGACTACGCTGATGACGCGCATGCGCACATCGTAAACGGGTCGCATACGCGGCATGCTTTTCGCCGTGAAAATTGGCGGGATTAGCATTCTAGAGTAAGTCTATAATATACAGGGTGTCCGGTAAACCTTGTACAATATTGAAACTGGTGATAGACCAGGTCATGATTGTTCAGAATATCGGAATTTCACCTCAGTAAAAATATCACCGTTTTCGAGTAAATGGGCATTTTAAGAATTTCTGGAAAATCGCCACCTAACCTTGGATTTTTGAGTGCCATGTATACAAATTGGGACGAATCCAAATATCTTTGCTGCTGAAGATTACTGATGAGTGATGCTTCTAGACGTACAGAACAGTTTCTCAGAAAGTGAAAAAAAATTCAAGAAATGAGGGTAAAATGACAGATTTGAGTTTCATCAATTTTTTTTTAAAAGTTTGACATTATCATCTGTAAGAAACATAACCAATTGGAAGTGGACATTCATTTAAAAAAAAATGCTCATTTTGTCCGGACTCTACCATGATATAAAACAAACTATAATTATTTTTGGAAGAAGTGATTTCCATTGAATTAGGCGTGGTTTTAATCTAGGCTTCCATAAAATTTTATTCAAGAAACAAAGGAAACTACCCAAACACCAAAACTACGTCACAATCACATTCGACGCGCGTTTCGCCAACAAAGTTAGCATCTTCAGGAGCTAAAAGTAAGATTTTAAGATTGTGACGTAGTTTTGGTGTTTGGGTATTTTATTTTTTTCTTGAATTGTATTCACACCAAAGGTTCCAAAATATTCATTTATTAGATCAACTTTTATACTTTCGCCCAAAAATTATTTTATTTAGATTTTATCAAGATAAAATGTGGAAATAATCATTAATAATAATCCAAAATCCAAAAACATTTATTAATTAAATTTACAATATAAAAAAGGGCACACATACAACAAATTAAAATATGACACAGTTAAAACTATCCGATACCACCACAGGGTAGGGGTAAGGGAGGGAATTTCGACTGCTCCGGAGTTGGGGTTTTATCCTGCCCATTCTGGGGCTTCCAGCGGGCGGGCAAACCGGTCCTCGCCTGTCCTAGGACAGGCCCCACGGTGTTGTGTGGACGGGGTTTGTTGTATGTGGTTAGTCTCAGCTTAGTTGTTTCCTGCCTCCTCCAAGTTATGCAGGTGAGTTTATATGTTACATGTGAGACATCAGGCGATCAGAGTTTCCTTCGTGGGCTTTCGAGGGGTTCCCGGGTAAAAACAGCGAAAAAACCGGGTTGTGTTCATTGTGGGCTTCATGTGTCACTCATCTTCTGGGTTTTCCTGAAAAATATCCAGTGCTTGGTATAGGAAGCCACCATGCTTCCACCTCACATTGTGGTGAGCTCTCACCGCTGTTATGTTCCTAGTCAGAGGGCTCTCCAGGATGAAGTACCTGTAGAATTTTTCCGACAGTTATTTGATGTGGTCTTCCAGGGTCGTGATGTTGGCCAGCTCTCGCAGATCCACCAGCCGAATGTACCTGTCACTATTTGTGACGATTCGGAGTACTTTGCTCTGCATCACCTCCAGTCTCAACATTTGAGTCTTGGAGATGCTGCAGAACAATGGACAGGCGTAGGTCATTGCTGGCCTGATGATTTGCTTATAAATCAAGACCTTATTGTCTTGGCTCAGTTTGGCGGTTCTGGCTATGAGCGGGTAGGTCCTTCTGACCGCTGTTGCTCCTTGCTGAACCGCCAACTTGAGGTGTTTATTCAATGTTAAACGCCTGTCCAGTTGCACTCCAAGGTATCTCACTGAGTCCGACTCGTCTATCCGTTTGTCTAGAACCATGATCCCCCCACGGATTTCCCTGTTGTTGAATCTCCGTGAGAAGTTCACTAGTTCTGTCTTGTCCGGATTTAGCACTATCTTATTTGTCGCCATATACGGTATGACTAATTCCTCTAGGTGTGTTCGCACGCACTGCGCGGCTGCCTCGCTAGTGAGCGCTTGTGCATATATTGCAGTATCATCTGCATAGACAGCCGTGCTAGTGTGCTCGGACATGGGAAAGTCATACGTATATAGCGAGTATAAGAGTGGAGACAAGCACGAACCCTGCGGCACTCCTGCGTTGACTGGTCTAATTGCGGAACTGACTTCATTGACTCTCACCCTGAAGGACCTTCCGACTAGGTACGATTCGAGTAGTTTTAACCATGTGGGCTGGTATGCCTGCTCGCAACATCTTTATTATGAATCCCTCCGTCCAGACGGTGTCGAACGCTTTCTTAATGTCCAACAGGATCATAACTGTGTTGAGGCCTTGCTGAAAGCCCCCCCTCACCTCGTGGACAATTCGGGCTACCTGGGAGGTCGTGGAATGACCTCTTCGGAAGCCGAACTGCTCCGCCGGGATGAGGTTGAGGCTCCCCTCAAGGTCAACAAATCTTTTCAAAAGGATCCTATCCACCAGCTTGGCCACGTTGCTTAGCAATGAGATTGGGCGGTAGCTCTCGACCCTTGCTTCGGACTTTCCCGGTTTTAGGATGGGGATAACCTCCGCTTGTTTCAGGCAGAGCGGGTAGTGCTGCCATTTGATTATATGATTTATTATATAAATCAGTTGGACTAGGGACTTCCTCGGCAGATTCCTCAGTAGAACTGCCCCAATTCCATCTATGCCAGGTGCCTTGTTTCTAGGGAGCCTTTTGATCGTTTGCTGAACCTCCTCGTAGTTGGTTATCAACTTCGAGAAGGCTCTTCTGTCGATGTTGACCTTCGGTCGACTGCTGAATTCTCTGGCTTCCCTAGAGACTGACTCGTGTTCTTGTGTGGAGTCAGCACCTGCCTGGAAGGCGCTCTGGAAGTATTCTCCGAACAGATCTGCTTTCCCCCTTTCGGTCCATCCATGTGTGCGACCGTCCCCCACGACAGGTATGTCCTTGAACCTCTTTTGGAGGCGCTTGGACATACGCCATAGGGAGCCATCGCCCACATTTAGGCTTTCGAGTTTCCTCTTCCAGGCCGTATTCTTGTGCTCTTGTATCAGGTTATTGATTTCCCTACCGAGAGAGAGCATATTGTCTTTATGCACTGGGTTTCTGGTGTTCTGCCAGTTTTTCCTCTCTCGGTTGTTCAACCGTATGAGCTCAAGAATATGGTCCGGGAGAAGATCTCTGTCTTCCCTTACAACTTTCTTCCTGGTAGTGACATTTCGAGCTCTCACGATGTTGTCGATCAGCTTCTGAGTCTCCTCGTCTAACTTATCCTCTGGGATGTTAGGAGTGATTGTGGTGTTTTCACTCATCAGTCTCCTGTATTCCTTCCAGTTGGTGGTGCCATAGTCATAAAGGACTCTTTCCTTCCTGATTTTCTGGCAACCACCAACTGAGAAGAACACAGGGTCATGATCCGATATGAACTCAGGAGCTGTTCGGAGCTCTGTGATGTCTGCGACGTTTTTGTTGACTACCAGGTCGATAGTTGACGGGTTTCCTCCGTTCCAGGGGAAATGCGTTGGAGCGTCTGGGTGATCAATCACGATGTTGTTGTTCAGAGAATACTCCCAGAGTATCCTTCCGTTTGCATTTTGGCTGGTGCAGTTCCACTCAGGCCTCCGCGCGTTGAAATCCCCAGCCAGCAGCACTTTGTGCCCACTGTTACAGAGGTTATCCACATCCATGGCTGTTATGGTATTACTTGGCTTGTTGTATACCGCATAGATCCTTGTGCCATTCTCCAGTTGGATTCCAGCATGTTCCAGAGATGTCTGGCGCTGTGGCAGGATCGTATGCGGTATACTGGTCCTTACAAGGATCGCTACTCCGCCCCTCTCGCTGCATTGGGTCTGTTTACTCTTGCATTTGTTCTGTCTGTCCTGATGGTGGCGAATCCTCTGAACTGTAGTTTATGATCCTGTTGGAGACCAGTCTCGGACAGAAGCATAATATCGATTTTACGTCTGAGAATGAGATTCGCGACAAGATGGTACTTGCTACGAATCCCATTCACATTCAGCATGCATACCTTCAGTGGCATCTATAATCCGTAATAATAAAGAATGGACTACTTGGTAGCATTAAATAGTATGACAATGAAATTAACTTTTCATGAAATTAGGCCTACTAAAATTATCGAAATGAAATGTCGATTATCCGACAAGGCACCGATTAATACGAATTCTTGTGATAAATGTCGCAATTGTCCAACATCTAAATTACAACGAAGTTTCAGAGACCGACAGATATACAGGGTGTAACCAAATAAGTGCAAACTTTTTTAAGAGATGAATCCTTGTCGAAAATTAAAAACTTTTGTTTGAACAACTTGTGACTTCTGTCGTAGTTTTTTGAAATTATTCCGCTTGTTTCATTCAGTGGTATTTATTTCTTTGTCATGCCGTACATACGTTATACTCCCTGAGAATATGCGAATGTGGAGGTAGTGCTACTGCTGCAGCAGCGCTTTATGCAGAACTATATCCGATTGCACAATGCCGCTCATAGAATCGCTGATTTGTGGGCTATAACCTATAACGCATTTGAAAAGGTTCTTCTTGAAAATATGTCGTCTCTGCGTACGAGTGGATGGAAAATAATATTTTTGTAATATTATTCCGTGCGATGTTGAATAATCGTTATTGTGGTTTATAGTGTATGTTGATTAAAAAAAAACGTTGAATTAGTATTTACTTCATTACATCTCATTGAATGCTTTTAAGCAGTTCATTCGTTATTACTCATAACTATTTAATCATTTCATCTTGATAGCATAAAAATAAAAGACATTACTGACAAAGTCTAATGGAGTTGATTTTAGCTCAGAATAACATCACACTCTAATATTATCGAAATTATATTCCTTCCAAAAATAATGATCGTATGTTTTATACCATAGTAGAGCCTGGACGAAATGGGCATTCTTTTGTAATGAATATCCAGTTCCACTTGGTTATGTTTTTTCAAACAATAATGTCAAACTGTTGTTGAAAAAATTGGTGAAACTCAAATCTGTTATTTTACTCGCCATTTTACCCTCATTTCTTGAAAAATTGTATTGTTTTCTGAGAAACTGTTTCGTACATCTGAAAGCATCACTCATCAGTAATCTTCAGCAGAAAAAATATTTGAATTCGTCCCAATTTGTATACATGGCGTTCAAAAATCCAAGGTGAGGTAGTGATTTTCCAGAAATTAAAAAAATGCTCATTATCTCGAAAACAGTGAGATTTTTACTAAGGTAAAATTCCGATATTCTGAACAGTCATGACCTGGTCTATCACCAGTTTAAATATTGTACAAGGTTTACCGGACACCCTGTATATTTCTATGGCATGGCTTTAACATTAGAATCTTCCCATTTTTTCTTTAGTGTTGCATCTGATTCTTTGGTCGGACGAACACGGGTATCATTGATAAGTTCACTTAAACTTTCAGCACGGAAGATAATTTCCATTTGATACTTCCAGAGTGAGAAATTATTTCCGTCGAACTTCTGCACATTGAAGGATTTCAGCTTGTCCATTATACCACGTTTTTATCTTCAATGCCTTTTTAATTACACTAGAAAGGCCAGAACAGAAAATACGTCAAGTTCTCGAACTATGCGAAAATTTCTTTACGGGAACAGAATACTGGGTACACGTTTCAACTTTTAACCAGAACTCCACTTCGTGATCTGGGCCCATAACGTGTATATTAGGTTTATTTGGTATATTTGGTGGAATCAGTGGTAGACTTTC
This sequence comes from Chrysolina oricalcia, assembly GCA_944452925.2. NCBI lineage: Eukaryota > Metazoa > Arthropoda > Insecta > Coleoptera > Chrysomelidae > Chrysolina > Chrysolina oricalcia. The sequence continues at coordinate 32,628,651 of OX101824.2, forward strand.
AAATGGGTTTTATTTTAAGAATTCTGACATTTCATTACAAACTCTAATCTTCAGTACACATAACTACTGAAACATCAGAATAATAGATCAGTGATGAAAGTAGTTTGTTTCATACAACAAGTACCAAACAATTACCATGTATCGAGTTAGAAGAACACCCAAATCTAGTCGGTTGCCGTTATGAGCTTTACGCAGTCATCATGCACTGTGGTTCTGGACAATGACATATTACCGTTAGATTCCGTTATTTACATTTCGAGCTGCGGTCACGACAGTCACATTCTAAGCACAATTTTTACTGCCGCTTATTTCGCGGCAATTATCTGCTTGTATACATTGTATATATGCAGAAACTCAGCTTTGCCGACGTTTGAGTTGACTGGCAACTATTTTCCGCGGGAACAAACGGCAATAAAAATTGTGCTTAGAATGTGACCGCAGCTCGAAATGTAAATAACGAGGTCTAGCCGTAATATGTCATTGGTTCTGGAGCTGAATCTGGCCACTGCTACATCATGGCCACAGACAGAGCGGACTGGTACGAATTTGATGACATCCTCTTTTATGGACGAGCAGATATTCACGGGTCGACGGACCTCTTTCGCAGTTTTCATCCAGTTAGTTCCAACTCTACAGATGATGTGGTGTTGCAAGTTTTTTCGGGTTTCCTTGCAGCTGTAAAAGCGAATACGCCACCGAATTAATTTAAGCCGCCCGGAGCAGTGATGAATTTTGTTTATACTGTTACTTTGATATTATTGTGTTTAAAATTTTATTGAACTTCTCTGATCTCATACTATGAACAACTGACATTGTATACACTTTACTGTTGTCTGTGAAATGGAAGACGGCTTCCAGTAATTTCCCATAAACTTAACTATAATTATTCCATAACAAAAACGTTCTGAACGATTTGCCGAAATTTTACTGCACGTCTAACAAAAGAATGTGGATATGTACCCCTACTGCTAGAGGCTCGAGGTCGAAATAAGAATGAAGATAATGAGACCAGACTGCGGACCTCGTTATGCGGAGGGAGCACGATCAAATCTTGTTAGCATGAGTTATATACAGGTGCCAGTGGCGTCCGCCACACCCACATTCACTGTATCCTTCGTTGATGAGGCGTATTTTAGGGAGTATTGATTTCAATGCATTTATGATAAGACTTAAATGTTGACCTTTCGATAGGAGAATGCTCATTATTTTCGTTTCCATAGACATTAAAAAAAAAAAAACTTTCAGACAAGTTAATATACCTAGGTACTCTAGTTTTATCCCAACACCAAACCACAATTTTGATCTCCTTGACACCTGTTTCAGTAACCAAGTGACCATCTGGAGGACACGTGTTTCAGTAACCAAGTCACCAACTGGAGGAAGATTATTTAATCTTTCTTTTCAGATGGATTTTGTAAGTCGTGTATCAATCGGTTCATTGAAGTTCACATATCGAAACTGCATAAGTAATATTTATTTTTTAGTCTTGTTTTTATCATAATGTTTTGTTACTTTTTTTAGATGATTGTAATATTTTAGTTTAAAAAAAGGTTAAAATTGTTTTTTCCGTTAACCAGCTGTCGTCCCGTTACGAACGACAGCCCTCAGAAGTCAAAACTTGTGCGAGCTAAGGATTAACGAGGTCTTACCTTTTTACGTGCGATTCCTATCACTTTCTCGGTCCATCAGAAAAAGTTCTGCAGTCGCTAGGGTTTCAACTTTTTACTGGCAGCCAAAAAGTGATTGAAACAGTATCGCTTTAAGATTCTTTAGCCTCCTAAAGAAGAAACGTATATCGTCAGATGGCAGTGCGTGTTTTCCCGACGAAATAAATACAAACTCCGCCTCACATCTAACTTGGCGATTCGCGTAAGATACAGGTCCGAATTAGATAATTCGGTGCTCGTTCTTCCAAATTACATATCTAGATTAAAACCTGTTTGTTTTCGTAGTAATCTGAAAGTTTGCACGAAAATTTCAAACGAATAAATATAATGGAATCCAGTCACACAATGTATCAGGAATTGAAAAAATATTTCAGCAAAATCTGTTTGAACTATCTCGGAAATGTTTTGAATGTGAATTTTAATATGAAGTATACCGCAAAAAGAAATAGATAATGACGTCTGAAATATCAGATAAAAGGTAATGTCAAATAAAACATGACATGCATGCAGCACAAAATAAATATACAACGCTGACGTAAACAGTCTATTCTATTATTATTTTTTCATGTATTGGAGTTATTGGACCAATGTGACTTTTATGGGATACCTACTTGTTTTTCTTTTTACACGTTTTATACTAATTTGACATGTATGCTATATGTAGGTATGTAATGGAATCGTTGAACAAAATTTACACTTGCAGACGTCCGAATGATTTGATATATGATACCTAGGTGTTCACTGTTCATAATTCCAGTAGCAGGTGGGTACTCCATTATAAATGTCTTTAAAGAAAATGCAAAAAAGCGGGATTTGTGATTTGTTTTCTGATTCGATACAAAATGAGTAGGTGCAGGTTTTCGGGGTCGTAGATTATGAACCTTTCGTTAAAATTAATAATTTCAAAAAGGCGGATGAGATTTGTGATTATGGTCCAATTCGATTCAAAATTTGTCTGTGGGTTTTTCTAGCTCAGAGATTATGAATCTTCTCAAAATTGATGAATTTGAGATGGCGGTTCCAAGATGGCGGACGATTTTTGTGATTATGTCCGATTCGATTCAAAATCGGTTTTTGGGTTAAGAGATCCTGATGATTTCTGTTAAAATTCGTGAATTCAAAATGACGGAAAAGTTTTGTAATTTCTGGGCGGGTTCTAAGATTATAACATATGTATAGTTGTTTCTGGGTTCGAAGACAATGCTTTCTTGTCAAAATTCAGGAATTCAAGATGGCAGACGAGTTTTGTGATTTATGGTTTAATTCTATATAAGAATGGTATTTTGGGGTTGGTGATGATGAATTTTTCATCAAATTTGAATAATTCAAAATGGCAACTCCAAGATGGATTCCGTTTATTTTGTGAGTTATGGTCGTATTCTGATCAAAATTTTTATTTAGGTGTAATTTGAATTGATTAGAAAATATAAAATCAGATGTGGAATTATGAATAAAAAATTTAAAAATCATCAGTTATCAGATTTTGACTTTCAAGTTAGTTATTGAAAATAGTCACCAATAAGATCTGATCGTAATTTTCTTGAAAACAATTTTCTAGATTTGAATAAATTTTTTGTAGGAAAGGTCCATAGTTTAGGTACATATGTCTTATTCCATATAAAGGGTGAAAAAATATAAGACTCTATCACCCGTGAAACATTCAATTCAACCGATGTGTATTAATACAACTGTTAAAAATAAATTAAACAATGTTTTAGCTAGATGTTTTATTCTAATATACCTGAATATTAAAACAAATTAGCTATTTCTTTATTTTTTTACATTCCTTCCTCTACAACAACAAGAAGCATATATCTCTAATTCTCTCTCTAATTTACATAAAATGCTTTCAGCTATGGAGGCATTATTGATACCCAGACACAAACTTCTCTGTGTATTCTTTTTACATTGAAATCATTTCTCGTATATATCTATAACTCAATCGCAAGTTGTCCTTGAATTTGATAAAAATAATTGTGATTCTTTCCCAATATAGAAGCATTAATGTTTACTATTCTCAATATAAAAGCGGGCAAAGAAACAAACAAAGCCGTAACAATCACCTGGTATCAAGTCAATGTTTCATTTGTTTATCTTGCCGCGCTGCCCCATTGGAACTTTCAAGAAGAGTCCGCTGTAGCTTTTCAACTTCAAAGGAACATCAAAAACGCCGCGCCGCCCAAATGAACCGTCGTATCGGAAACCAATGTAGAACGAAGTTGCCGAGTCACAAGAACAAGTTATTTAGGAATATGCGCAAAAATATGCCACTAACTCCGAAATTCTCGCTAAATAGCCCTGACGAAGTGGAGAGTGTATTTCCTAATAAATATGAATGGAAAAATGTTTTTAGACAAGATTTTATTCAAATGCACTGAAAACGGTTATTTTCTTTAGATCATTCGTAAAATATATCATATTGAATTATTCAGTTTTGAAAAACTCATCTCCTATTCCAAAAGCTCCTAGATACAAATTTTGAATAGAATCTGATCTCAAATCTCGTCATCTTGAATTTTATGATTTTGACAAAAAAAGTCAAAATCACCTATCCAAAGAACCCCTACATTCTAATTTTGAACGGACTCGGATAATAATTATTCGTTCACCGTTTTGTAGCTGTCATTTCGAATTATCAAACATTGACAAAAAAATCATGTTATCCGACCACAAAAATCCCTATACCTATACCAACTCAAAATAGAATCAGACCAAGAATCAGAAATTTCGTCCGATATTTTGGAGCCGCTACATTGAATTATTAAAAAAAATTATGACTTCCCAATCCCAAAAGCTTCTATATACCAATTTTGAATGGAATTGTATCAGAAATCACGAAACTCGTCTAACATTCTGGAGCATTAAGGATATTGTAGAGGTTCTAAGTGTATGGACTAACTAACATACATAACCCACGTTTAAATTTTGTCGTTTGCACTGTAAACATGAATTGTCTCATAAAAGAACCGTAGATTTTGTACACCCTTAGGAAAAATTAGAAAATACCTACATGCATTCATTACATTGTGAAAACACTGAAAATTGAAGAGGTCAAATACAAATTGTTTTGAATCAGTTTATTACATGTTAATTACGAATGTTCGAAGTGTGATCCACCATTTTGGATACATTTGCGCGCTCTATTACGTACAGCTTGGCAAATATGGCTCTTCATCTGAGATGCGCGAACGATAAACAGAGAGGGTAAATATCCACTACCAACTTCAGTCGGAAACGATAAGAACACACGCTGTTCGAATGCGCACCCAATATTCAGATTCAAGGCTATATTTGCCTAACTGTACTTCCGTTGTTGTTATACCTATATAGACGCATTCCGTGATGAACTCGTTATGCGACTTCGATTATTAGGCCAAGCTGTAGATAAAAATAAGAGGCTCTTTTCACACAAAATAAAAGACGCAAACGGCCTATACTACTTTTTATAAGATAGTTCGTAAATGAAATCCCCGGTTTTCGCTTTGTGGAATTTTTAAACAAGAAATAGTGAAAAAAATTACAACTTTTTTGTTTGTTGTGAATATCTTAAAAAGTATTGGAGGAATCGTTTCACAGTCAATATAACTTTTGTAGAGAATTATAAAACCTATAAAATGGGTTTTTATACGACCGATCTGGTCATCTGGCATTTTTCACTGAGAAAATCCGGGAAACCCTCGAAAAAGAGACCATTTTTCAAAAATTCATAATTTTTACAAACCTGAAGCTGGACAAACGATATTGCGAAAACTGATAGATAATAAGATGTGGTTCAACTGTGTGCAAGATGGTTTCTGTCCGATGTGTAGTTTTTGCACAATCGCGTTATAAACAATTAATGAGGACAGACGCACACCGCCAAAGCGAGACGAACCACTTTTGCACCACCGCATGCGCATAGATCCAACATCCTGGTGGTGTGCGTCTGTCCTCATATGTGTATGGGCGGTGGGTGACTTGCTTCATGGTGTAGATCGGAGTAGCTGTTCTGTGGTCACATATTGATCTTTATATTCACAATTGTTCCTATCTACTGCAAATGGTTAGTGGTATGGATAGATGACACGAGATTTTCTTGCTCAGATTACTAGCCATGGTGGATTGGGTTATTTCCTGGGGTGTTTTGTGCATTTGGTTCTTCTGTCATTTAGTCCAAGCAATAGGGAAAAGTGCGTGCATAAATTAATATCGGACAAAAAAAATATCAGCGTGTAGGAAATTGAAATTCAACATGAGTTTCTATTTCATGCGACTCGATCGTGATTTCCGAACATAACCTAAAAAATTGGCAAAGTTGCGAAAAGCGGTTTTTAGTTGTTAACTAAAAAACTACAGCTCCGATCGAAAAAAGTCAAATTAGGAAATTGTAGGTATTGGAAATATCTATCAATTGAATGATTTATAATTTTGCGATATCATTGATACTTTTCGAGTTATATCGGAAAAACCGTGAAAAATCGGGTTTTCTATAACTCGTTAACTGTAAGTTATTCAAACTTGTTACTTATCGTTATGTGTAGCCTATGACAAGCCAAAAAAGTCCTTTTTTGAAAAATTGATAAATATTGATTATTTTTCAAAATATATGAAGTTTACTCAAATAAGATGATCTCTCAATATGGCTACTCTTGCTCGGGGAATGATGCTATAGTAACGATTCATGGCTCATTGTTTTCTGTAAGAGTTGTTCTTTCATATTATCGAATAAGTATATTGATTTGTTTAATTTTAAGGGTCGAAAAATAACTTTAAAAATATTGCACAATTTTTTTACATGTTTTTTCTAATTACCTAATTGCTTAATTTTGTTTTTATATAAATTGCTTTTATGGAAATGGATTCCTAGCATGATAACACGCATTCAAAAAAAAATTGAGTTGCTACGATCACTAGGAGCCGAGATAATTTTTTTATTTCAAAAGAATCTGGAAGACGCAATACCTATATTTTAAATAAATAAATACTAGGATATGTTTAGTTCATTTGCAGTACATATTATTAATTGATGAATAAAGTGAGGCGTGCAGGCGCGGAGCGCGATAACTGTAGTGGGTGGAGGAGTGGGGATAGCACTGAAAACTCATTTCGTGCGTTCAAAGTGGCTTGCGCTTGAAAAATATTGAGTATCTCGGCTTCAACGTACAAAAGTCCCTTTGTACTTAGTTTGGGGTAGGTCGTCGAGAAAAACACGAATACCATGTTCACAAAATGATAAAATAACACTATTATATACAAAACATTCATGAAATAATTACAGAAAAGATATTCAAATATTATATTAATACAGATTCACTAATTTTCATTTTTTTAATTGGACGATTGTCCGCTGAATCATTTGGCTCTTCTTCTTTTTCTTCATCTCCTTCTTCCGTATTGTGTGTGAGCAGACTATCTTGAAATCAATTCTTCACCTATTTCGATGATATGCTTATCAAAATTTTCATATCCACTTGAATCACATAAAATATCACATAGAATACATACTTCTTCATTAAACTCTGCCATTGTATGTCAATATCTAAAAATAAATAAATTGAATTTGAATTAAAAACAGTTATGTTTAATAAAATGAGTACTCACCAGAGGCAATAAAAAAACTTGTAGCTAGTTGTTCACGTACGTTTTCATTTCCAATGTACAGTAGTACTTGAAATTGATTCAATAATGACTTTTCAATAACACCGTAAAGACGAAAGTGTCTTTAATGTCAACAGAATTTGTATCCCCACTGCGCCACCCGCAGAATTGCATCGCTCTGCGCCTGCACGCCTAACTTTGTTTATCAAATGAACCAAACATATCCTAGTATTTTTTTTTATTAAAAATATAGGTATTCATCCTCAATATCCATGAAGGTGACTGCTCTACGATGATTATTGCGTCTTCCAGATTTTTTTGAAATAAAAAAATTATCTCGGCTCCTAGTGATCGTAGGAATTAATTTTTTTAATGCGTGAAATCATGCTAGGAATCTATTTTTATAAAAGTAATTTCTATAAAAACAAAATTAAGAAATTTATTTAGTAAAAACATGTAAAAAAATTGTGCGATTTTTTTAAGTAATTTTTTGACACTTAAAATAAAAAATCAATATACTTATTCGATAATATGGAAGTACAACTCTTACAGAAAAAAATAAGCCCTGAATCGTTACTGTAGCATCATTCCCCGAGCAAGAGTAGCCATATTGAGAGAGCATCTTTTTTGAGAAAACTTCATATATTTTGAAAAATAATCAGTATTTATCAATTTTTCAAAAAATGCTTCTTTGACTTTCCATAGGCTACACAAAACTGTAAGTACCAATTTTCAATACCTTCCAATTATAGAAAACCCGATTTTTCACGGTTTTTCCGATATAACTCAATGCTTTTTTTAGTTATCAACAAAAAACCGCTTTTCGCAACTTTGCCAATTTTTTAGGTTATGTTCGGTAATCAGGATTGAGTCGCATGAAATAGAAACTCATCCTGAATTTTAATTTCCTATACGCTCATATTTTTGTTTTTCGGATATTAATTTTTGCACATTCAGCATTGGGCCGCTTCCTCGTTTCTTGGACTAATTGTTCTAAGTCAATTTGGACTTGTAGTTCTCTTGACAGATGATCTCGCCTCTTGTTTACTTCACTTTGGTCAATTTCAGTAACACATGTGCTAAATTTTTATTTTTCTTTCTCAAAAAGGGGAAAAAGGGCTCGATGGCCTCCCTCATTACATTACTGATGTAATTTCTAAAATTTTAAAATAAAACAGGTTGTTCTGTTACTACACAGACCTTTATTGGTATCATGTGGTGACAAATAACCCCCCTTTTATATACATTATTCGTATCAATTTTTCTTCTCCATGTAAGTGATGTACTAGTTTGCCCTTACTTACAATGTTCTTCTTTTATTGTAGAATTTCTTAATTAGCTGATGATGAACCTATATAGGTTTGAAACATGTACTACCCACTGATACATTGCACAAAACTAGATGGTGATATTAAATTGTGGAGATGATTTCATATATCCATTCCACTCCACTTTGAGTTATATTGGACCACAGGTTATTTCAAGATATCATTTTATAAGTTATGACAATTTATATACTAAATCTTATATATACCTATTGAACAACAAACGTCGAGTTTGGCAGTATCAGCTGCCAGATCATTGAAAAATTGTAGAATTTCATATATCTGGCCAGTTTCACTCTCCATATAGGTACATTTCTCTTTAAGACACACGCCGCTACATTTGAACTTGCAGTAATATGGAAAAAAATTTCGTTTTGGAAGGCAGTTGGTGTTGGAATTTTGTAATGCCTTTTCATATTTCCTATTCTACATATATTTTAATTGTTGTCAAAATTTCAAGACTGAAAGGAATTACCACCAATTGACAGTGTTCAGACAAATAAGTGAGTGGTATTTATACTGATTACATTGTATACAATACAAAACTACATTTGAAAGTAACTTCGTGAATTTGATGACTTTTCAAATAACCCGGCCGCAAAGAACTGCCATAATCGACTTTTCTTGTTCAGCAGGCATAGTGCATACAAAATAACTTTCCTAAATTTTAATGACAACTCGAAATACTCCAATGGTACATGAATTTAATGAAAAAAAAAATACTATTGAATGAATGCTTTTGAAAAAGGGCGACATGCACCTGGTAGATTTGAACCCGACACCTCCAGCCCCTTTGTATCGAACAGGCCAACGTGTTAGTTCGCTACGCCACTCGAGGTTGCTACTAAGTAAATAGAGCACTGTCAGTGGCGTAAGTTGTCACTTGCCAAACAGCCAATGGGGCGACAAACAAAGCTATTTTCCATAAGAGTTCATATAGTATCTTTTTGGTGGGATTTCCGCGAAAACGATTTCCTACAAAAAAGTTCTTGGCACTATTGTGATCATTAATTCATTGTGTATAGTGTGATTGTAAGAGCATGAGGCTGTAGAGGAGTTATAAACATGGATTTTCCTATTTAAAAATCCGTTGCCATGATGATATCACACCTAAATAGGTTTCTTTTTTAGATTTCATGATACAAATACCTTCCGAAAATGTGTGGCGCAGAACAAAAGCTAGAGAGTTACAGTTACCATTGAGGTCATCATTGAAGGATGTTATGGAAGACAGAAAGTTTTTTCCAACTCCTCTTTTTATGTCGATGCATGAAATATGCTCTCTCTCTCGGTGGGGAAATCAATACCCTAATACAAGAGCACAAGAATGCGGCCTGGAAGAGGTAACTCGAAAGCCTAAATGTGGGCGACGGCTCCCTATGGCGTATGTCCAAGCGCCTCCAACAGAGGTTCAAGGTCATACCAGTCGTGGGGGACGGTAGCACACATGGATGGACCGAAAGGGGAAAAGCAGATCTATTCGGAGAGTACTTCCATGTCTTCCAGGCAGGTGCCGACTCCACACTGGAACACGAGTCACTTTCTAGGGAAGTTAGAGAATTTAGTAGTCGACCGAAGGTCGACATCGACAGAAGAGCCTTCTCAAAGTTAGTAACCGACTTCGAGCAAACGATTAAAAGGCCCGCTAGAAACAAGGCACCTGGCATAGATGGTATTGGGGCAGTTCTATTGAGGAATCTGCCGAGGAAGTCCCTAGTCCAACTGATTTATATAATAAACCATATTTTCAAATGGCAGCACTACCCGCTCTGCCTGAAGCAAGCGGAGGTTATCCCCATCCTCAAACCGGGAAAGTCCGAAGCAAGGGTCAAGAGCTACCGCCCAATCTCATTGCTGAGCAACGTGGCCAAACTGGTGGATAGATGACTTTCTTATGTCCAATCAAACTAGCACGGCTGTCTATGCAGATGACACTGCAATATATGCACAAGCGCTGAGTAGCGAGACAGCCGCGCACTGTGTGCGAACGCACTTAGAGGAATTAGTCATACCGTATATGGCGAGCAACAAGATAGTGCTGAATCTGGATAAGACAGAACTAGTGAACTTCTCACGGAGATTCAACAACCTGAAGATCCGTGGGTGATCATGCTTCTGGACAAACGGATAGACGAGTCGGACTCAGTGAGGTACCTTGGAGTACAACTGGACAGGCGTCTAACATTAAATAATCACCTCAAGTTGGCAATTCAGCGAGGAGCAACAGCGGTCAGAAGGTACATTCGGCTGATGGATCTGCGAGAGCTGGCCAACATCTCGACCCTGGAAGATCACATTAAATCTCTGTCGGAAAAATTCTACAGGTATTTCATCCTGGAGAGCCCTCTGACTAGGAACATAACAGCGGTAAGAGCCCACCACAATGTGAGGTGGAAGCATGGTGGCATCCTATACCAAGCACTGAAGATTTTTCAGGAAAACCCAGAAGATGAGTGACACAATTAACACAACCCGGTTTTTTCGCTGTTTTTACCCGGGAACCCCTCGAAAGCACACGAAGGAAACTCTGATCGCCTGATGTCTTACAAATAACATATAAATTCACCTCATAACTTGGATAAAGCAGGAACCATTTAAGCTGAGGCTAACCACATACAACAAATTCCGTCCACACAACACCGTGGGGCCTGTCCTAGGACAGGCGAGGATAGGTTTGCCCGCCCGCTGGAAGCCCCAGAAGGGCAGGATAGAACCCCAACTCCGGAGCAGTCGGATAGTTTTAACTGTATCGTATTTATAATTTGTTGTATGTAGGCACTTTTTAAAATGTGGATTTAATTAATAAATATTTTTGGATTTTGGGTGGTATGGTCACTCAGGTCTACAGCTGCCTCCGTGACGACGTCGGTTCTAGCCTTGTAAACACGAGGTACGAGGTGTTCCGACTGAAGCCACTAATGTGCAGTTGGCTTTACGTTGCTGGAAATTTCTGTTTCTGTTTTTTCATCCAAGTGTTGCACATCTTCTCACTTGATTTTACCGTACTGATAAGAGCTTAAGCTCGAAACACGTGTATACGGTTGCAGAACAATTTGAGCGTTATACCCAATAACTTTTCTGTTTATATTTTCATATATAGCCCCTCCCTAAATCCATCTCAATTCATACACATAAATACACAAAAAGATACAAGAAATAACGCTACAAAATTTTTGTTGATTGTCATAACTAAAACTAACACGTTAAAAATAATTATCAAACAAAATTTACATTTATACGTTTATATAAAATACATAAAGTAAGATAGTCGGTAGAAATAAAATATAATAAAATCGAATAAAATAAGTATGTGTACAGTACTGGCCGCACATATTGGCCTTACTGATGTCGCTGTAATATTCCTGCAGGTTGTAATATGCCTTTTTGAGAAACACATTCTTAATTAATTTCCGTAATATAGGATTTACAGTGTCCTTGTAGAAATTAGGTAGGTGGTTATACTTTTTTGCTCTCGAATATAAGGCAATTTTTTGTCAAAGATGTTCGTCTAGGCAAACTGATATTGTGTTAACGGGTAGTATAGTAGGGTCGATTATTCGAATCTTCTGATTTTGTTTTATCCATTAATCACACAGTTTCGAGAACAAATATACAAGTTGGTGTTGAAATTCGATATTCAATAAAAAGAGGTTTACAGTGAACCCTCGATCGACATTTGCAAAAGTACCTTACCCACTGCTCTTTTTTTGTAGTACAAATATTGAGTTCATCAACTGGTTGCTGCAGAAACCCCAGAAGGAAATACAATATCTTACGTGAGATTCAATCAGAGAGAAGTAAGCCATTCTGCCTGTATGATGACCAAGATATATTCGTCGTGAAACCACCAATTTTTACTAGCGATAAAGTTACCTAAATTTTGATGCAGATTAATAGAACAATTACATTTCCTCAACAATGTACCCTTGCAGCTTTGTTAAGTATTTTTTGATCGCTTCAAAATTCTCCAAATAATAATTGTCGAATGACGAAAACACATTTGTCGTTAAAACTCCTATTGAGAATAAAATAAATAAACTTGAAAAAAAAACCTTTTATCCACAATCACCTTATAATTGAAGTTTTATCCACACTTATGAACCGTATAAAGTACCACTTTATCCACTAGTGGAGTAATGAAATTGTTTTATGCCACTAGTGGAATAATGAAAAATACAATCTTGAATATCAATCACATTTTACTTATTTTCACCAATTTCACAAATTTTTACAAATGGAGTCGATAAACAATCGAAAATACATAGCAACCATTCAACACCTCCCGATATTTTTGTATGTTATTTCAATGATTTTTGAGGAGGTGACAGCCGCTGTCAGAGCAAAACGTCAAATCATTTTGTGATGAAAAATTTCCGCGATTCTGATTCTAAATGAATGTGATTGTGAATAAAACGTTGTATTGCATGCGTGTTTTAGATACATTTTATTTGCTTAAGAAATTTAAACGCTCGAGCTTCGCTCTCGCGTTTAAACATTCTTGCGCAAATAAAATGATATCTAAAACACTTATACAATAAATAACTATTATAGAAGCTTTTATTTAAATGCACTAAAAAGAAGAAAATAAATTTTCAAGTGAATTAAACCTATCATTTTGTGACATTATAAAATTTGAAATGATATAAAAGCTTGTTGCTAGAAGTATCTATGCATTTCTTAAATTAAATCCAAAATTACCTCAAGACTTTTTCTTGCGACAAGTTTTTATATCATTTAAAAATTTTATAATGTCACAAAATGATAGGTTTAATTCACTTTAAAATTTATTTTCTTCTTTTTAGTGCATTTAAATAAAAGCTTTTCTCTAAAAAGTTTTTTTTTTAAGTTCATTTATTTATTTCTTTTTTGGTTTTCGTAGGATATGTTTCTCAGTGTGTTCATTTCAATTAATGCTTCATAGTTGCACGGTCGCTTGCCTGTTAATTTACCGTTGGAATTTCTACGCGTTCTCTATCTAGCTTTCGAGGGGGGGAAAGATGGGTAATTTTTTTTGAACTGTATTATTCATTCAATGATCAGATAATTTCCACTATTTTTACGGATTTTCTCGATTTCTATTTCGCGAGTTTTCCTAATGTTTTTCGATTTTTTTCATCATTCATTCATTCATCATGTCCAAAACTGATGAAACATTTTCAGAATTCCTTTGCGTTCTGTATTTAGCTTTTGAGAAGGGACAGGGGGTGTGAAATTTTTTTAAACTATTATATTCGACGGTCAGATATTTTTCACTTGTTTCGCGGATTTTTTCGATTTCAATCTTGCGAGTTTTCCAACTGTTTTCGAGAAAAGGGGGAAGCGAGCCCCCTTATCAATTTTTTTTTCGCTGTAATTTTTGAAGTCCAAATCCGTCAAGAAAACTTCCGAAACTCTATGCCCCTACGCGTTCTCTATCAAGCTTTCGGGTGGCAGGGGGGGGGGGGACAATTTCTTGGACATTAATGTACGAGGATATATTGAAAAATTCTTAGCCTACTGTAGAACCAAAAAAAATTTTAATGTCAAAATATTTTATAACTCAACATATTCTCCTTTTAATTGGATACATTTATTACAGCGAACCTGCAACAGACCTTTAAAAAAAATGTTTCTTCTTGCTCTGCAAACCAGACCTCCACAGCTTTTATTACCTCCTCGTTGGAAGAAAATTTACGACCTTTCAAACTGTTTTTCAGTTGAGGAAAGAGATGATAGTCGGACGGAGCCAAATCTGGTGAATAAGGGGGGTGTTCTAGTAATTCAAACCCTAAATCACGAATTTTTTGCAAGGCAACATGAGATTTGTGTGTAGGGGCGTTGTCCTGCAAAAACAAAACATCTTTGGATAGCTTTCCGCGTCTTTTCTCTTTAATTTCAGTCAGTAATGTCGAATAGTAATCTCCAATTATTGTTCTACCCTTATCCAAAAAATCAATCATGATTACTCCATGGCAATCCCAAAAAACTGAAGCTAGAACTTTTCCAGCAGATTTTTGGACACGAAACTTCTTAGGTCTTTGAGAACCGGAGTGTCGCCATTCCATCGATTATTGCTTTGTTTCTGAATCGTAGAAAAAGTCTCATCCATAGTAACAATTCGGTTTAAGAAGTCTACATCGTTTTCAAATCGAGCCCGGATCGAACGCGATGCTACTACCCTTGCACGCTTTTGGTCAACATTCAAACATTTGGGGATCTATTTTGCAGCAATTTTTCTCATGTCCAAATTGACGAGAACTATATGATGAACGCGTTCGTATGAAATATTCAGTGCTTCGGATATCCGTCTTAGCCCAATTCGACGGTCTGTTAAAATCATGTCATGAACTGCATCGATATTTTTGGGGACTGACACAGAAACTGGCCTTCCCGATCGGTCATCATCTTCAATGGAAAATTTACCTCTTTTGAAGCTTGCAGTCCAATTTTTCACGGTCGCATACGAAGGACATTGATCACCAAGGGTATTAAGCATATCTTCGTAAATATGCTTACCTCTTAACCCTTTTAAATACAGCTACTTGACGATTGCTCGATACTCCAATTTTTCGATTTTCACAATTTCGGTGGACATATTTTTTCTTTTAATTTATTGCGTAACTCTGGTTTACTTTTTTGACGTCATACTTTACACTGACACTTTTAATAAGTTATTGTTCGTTGCTATGGTAACGCAATATTTTGTTTATGCAGGGAACTGGTCTAGGCTAACTAGATATCAATACATCCTCGTAAGCAGCCAAAGTTCGCAAAACTGTCGTCGTAGTTGGGTAGGATTGACAAAGAAAAAAAATGTTTTGTTAGGCGAAGTGAGACAAATTTAGGATTAAAGATTAAATTTATCGGAACTCGTTAACATGTTCAATTATAATCTTATTTATGATAGTACATTAGGGTGTAGGCATCTAGGCTAACATGTCTGGGCCAATGGAGGGGCAATAACCAAGGACACTCCAGCATACTGGAGGTCATCAGAATCGACACGTCTGAGATGCCGTCGGACATACACCACCATCATAGAAGATGGGGAAGTTACATCAAGGGCCATACCAATGCTGTCAAGAGGGCAAATCTGGTACACGGATGGCTCAAAGATTAGCAAAGGAGTAGGGGCTGGAATACACGGGGAGAGACCGAGGCAAGACATCAGTCTAAGCCTCGGTACTCAAGCCTCTATATTCCCAGCCGAGGTAACGGCAATCTCCGTCTGCACGAGAGAGATTCTAAGGAGGGGTCCTAGAAACCAACCCATAGCGATTCTCTCCGACAGTCAGGCGGCGATTAAAGCATGCAGGTTCACTTCCAAACTGGTTTAGGAGGCACACCAAAACCTTAACGACCTGGGAGCACAGAACAGGGTAAAACTTGTCTGGGTACCAGCTCATAAGGGCATCCAGGGAAATGAGAGCGCAGATGCCCTAGCAAGAGTGGGGACAGCAACAACTCTCACTGGACCAGAACCAGCCGGCTGAATCCCGTTTGGGGATATTAAGCAGGACACTAAGAAATGGGTTAAAAACCATCATCAATCTCTCTGGGAGAGTGTCTCAGGCAATACTCACGGAAAAATGATGATGATGGGGCCAACTGACCGGCTATCAAGACACCTTCTTCAACTAAGCCGAGACTCTCTCAGGAAGGTGGTAGGACTGATGACAGGCCACTGCCACCTGAGAAAACACCTGCAACTGTCGGAGTCCACACAATGCAGATTTTGTGATGAGGAGGACGAAACAGCCTCCCACATAATGTTTGAATGCGATACTCTGGCTCGCATGAGGATGGATATCTTCGGATACTGCGGTGCAGAAGAAATCATCCCGCAGGAAAACCTTGTGAGGAATCTCCAGGAGTTCATTAAAAGATCCGGAGTACTCACGAGATAGACCTGATAGCGGGGTGCAGAAAAGTTCCATACAGAACTACCTGCAATTCAGCCACTGGCTAGCCCCGCCATCTAATAATAATAAATAATAAACATTAGGGTGTATACGGGGCATAGTAAAAAAGGCGTTTTTTGAGATTTTTTTAAACACTGTTCCATAATCAATAAGTTATAATTTGGTAGGATATCATAGTTTCAGTCTATTCTAAGCGATAAAAACATGTAGAATAAGTGCTAGAATAAAAATCCCGAAAAACGTCTTTTTTACTATTCCCCGTATATACCCTAATGTACTATCATCAATAAGATCATGATTGTATATGTTAACGAGTTCCGACGAATACATTTTCATCCACAACAAAATAGTTTTTTCTCTGTCAATCCTACCCAAGTACGGCGTTTTTAAGAACTTGGACCGCATATTTCTCAGAAACGACATATACAAAATAATTGAAACTCACACATTTTTCTAACGACCCATCCCACTATAACATAATAATATTTCAGCCAATTTGACCGAGAGCCAATGTCCCACAAGTGTTTGTGTGGTCCTTTAACAATTCAATTCAAGACGCAGTAATGCAGTAATGCAGTAACTTATCGAGGCAAATTGATTGATTTGGCCTTCTACGCTTTTATAGATTTCCTTGAATATATTTTTTTATTTTCAGACTGTGGAAGGTTAAAACAGACAAATGCCCAACAACAAACAATCAGTACATGATAGAAATGTTTCTACACGGTCGTTAACGAGGTGAAAACAACTCTCATTAGGTGTGTATCATAACATTTTCATTACTTCATTACCCATTTTCATTAAATCAATTTTTCACTGCGGAAACCGGATACATACGTTAAATAATGTTATGTTCCCACAGTGGGAACCGGATAAATATGCGCGACGTTTTTAATAATAATAATAATAAACATCTTTATTATTTTCAACAATAATACAAGTTCAAATAAATGTAATTCAAAAAGTTTTGAAAATAAAGGGCAAGTTTATTTTCAGTTGTACATTAGAGCACAACAAAAATATTCTTCCACTTAACTCGAAACAAAGCTTGTGTAATTCTTAAGTACGTCTGGGCTAACGAGCTTCCCTCAGGTTTTTTTAACATCGTGATTTTTGGGAGATTATTTTGATACTCATTACACATGAATATATTGCAATCTTTCCTAGATACAGGATTCGAAAATGTCATGATATTCATATAAATATTATATCATCCGATATGTATCTGATATAATATCAAAAGTAATATATAATTTCCAGGATGCGATTTTTCCATTAAAAGTAAGTAAGAGGCATAACAAATATGGGACAAAAGATATCTTAATATTGTTAAGTACCTACTAAAAAGTCCGAGGTTTGGAATTGTTTAAAAAAATGTAATTTATGAAATGAAATAATCGAATTTATCGGATATACAGGGCAATTCAAATTCGACCCCCACCATTGGGATCTCCTAAACTACAGGAGATACGTCGAAGCTTAAATTGGGGCAAAGTTGCGTATTCTGGTGCTTAACAAAATACTGTTTTGAAACTTGGAAAATTCCGAGTATTTCCGGAAATATCGGGAAAAAACTGAAAATCGGAATTTTCGTTTTTATTTTTTTCTATCGTTATTTGACAACATAGCTCAAAACCAAAGGTACATTTTCATTGATACTTTTTTTCAGCTACACGTTTTCATGTTCAGATTTACTATCCGACGTTTCGTCTTCTGGCATTCATCATCAACTTTTTTTTCTGTTATGGGCGCCATATTGTTTTTTTACACAGAAAAATGGTGATTCTCATTCTGATTTCATTGATGTATAATTTTTTATGATTTGCACTTCTGAAACCACAGATATTAAAAAAAAATAAGTTCATCTGAGATGGTAATGACATCGAAAAATTTTGTTTAATAAACACTAGTTGTCAGAACTCATTAAACTTCATAAGTTTGCACAAATAATTCAGTCGAAATGTCCTCATTCTCAAATGAAGAAAAACGAGATATGTTGAAACTTTATTATAAATTTGATAGGAATAGTACGAAAACAGCACCAATTTATTTTGAATTATATCCGGAAAGACAACAGTCGGATAGAACATTATTCGGAATTTTGGACAAACACTTGGCTGAGTACGGTGCGTTTCAAAAACCAAGAATGAAATATGGAAGCAGAATGGAACAAAATATTAGACGTAACTTATTAGCCGAGGTAAAATAATTGTTCATTCCATATTCGAAGAAGTAAAATTATTTTTGGTACTTTTTTAGATAAATGCAGATCCTTCCAAATCAACACATCAAGTCTCGGCAGAAATGGATGTGCCTCAGACGAGCGTTTGGAGGGAATTAAAAAAAAGTGGTTTGAAATGTTATAAGATACATATTTCACAAAAATTACATCCAGGTGATCCTGAGAGAAGGATGGAATTTTGTAGCTGGCTCTCGAATAGGGTAGACCCTACAAACTTCTTGAAAAACATTATTTGGACCGACGAAAGTACTTTTTCGAACTGTGATGTTTTTAATTGAAATAATGAGCACATTTGGAGTGAAAATAATCCACGACACTTCAGAGAAGTCAGACCACAAGTTTGGTTTCGTTTGAATGTGTGGGCTGGAATTTATGACGACTGAATACTTGGACCTCATTTCTTCTCTAATACTTTGAACGGGGAAACCTATCTTCTGTTCTTAAAAAACGAATTCGAAGAATATATGGATACGTTTCCCCTTGTTAATTATGACAGCTGCTGGTTTCAGCATGACGGGGCTCCTCCACACAATAAAAGAGCAGTTTGCGAATATTTACACCAAAGATTTCCTAATAGGTGGTCAGTAAATTCCGAATACTTGGACCTCATTTCTTCTCTAATACTTTCAACGGGGAAACCTATCTTCGGTTCTTAAGAAACGAATTCGATGAATATATGGATACGTTTCCCCTTGTTAATTATAACAGCTGCTAGTTTCAGCATGACGGGGCTCCTCCGCACAATAAAAGAGCAGTTTGCGAATATTTACACCAAAGATTTCCTAATAGGTGGTTAGGAAATTCTGGACCAGTGAGGTGGCCGGCAAGGTCACCTGACCTTACAGTTTTGGATACTTTCTTGTGGGGTACTTTAAAGAACATAATCTATGGAGAGCAAGAATATGACACAGTAGATGAACTTAGAGACAATATCATCACGCAATTTAGGTCTATCAGAAGAAGGGATATTGTTAGGGCTGTTCTTAATTTGAGACGACGAGCTCGGTTATGTATTCAAGAGGAATGCCATCATTTCGAACACTTGTTGTAATACTTTTTGTGCATTTTTTACAAGCTCAGGATTTCATTCTTGTTTTTTGAAACGCACCGTACTCAGCCAAGTGTTTGCCCAAAATTCCGAATAATGTTCTATCCGGCTGTTGTCTTTCCGGATATAATTCAAAATAAATTTGTGTTGTTTTCGTACTATTCCTATCAAATTTATAATAAAGTTTCAACATATCGTTTTTCTTCATTTGAGAATAAGGACATTTCGACTGAAGTATTTGTGCAAACTTATGATGTTTAATGAGTTCTGACAATTAGTGTTTATTAAACAAAATTTTTCGATGGAGTCATGACCATCTCAGATGAAGTTGTTTTTTTAATATATGTGGTTTCAGAACTGCAAATCATAACAAATTATAAATCAATGAAATCAGAATGAGAATCACTATTTTTCTGTATAAAAAAACAATATGGCGCCCATTACAGAAAAAAAAGTTGATACCAGAAGACGAAACGTCGGATAGTAAATCTGAACATGAAAACGTGTAGCTGAAAAAAAGTATCAATGAAAATGTACCTTTGGTCAAATAACGATAGAATAAAATAAAAACGAAAATTCCGATTTTCAGTTTTTCCCGATATTTCCGGAAATACTCGGAATTTTCCAAGTTTCAAAACAGTATTTTGTTAAGCACCAGAATACGCAACTTTGCCCCAATTTAAGCTTCGACGTATCTCCTGTAGTTTAGGAGGTCCCAATGGTGGGGGTCGAATTTGAATTGCCCTGTATATCTAGCTCCAATTATTATGAAATATATCGTGATGCTATTATATCACTTGATATATCATATCCTTATGATATAATATATCACTTGATATATCCTCCCAATCCTGCCTACATACGAACTGCAGTAATTTGAATAAAAAAAACATGAAAGCACCCATTACCTCCTAAAACTTTTTCGTAATTTTTAATTACATGTAAAATTACTGCACTACTTTCATTAGGTGTAAAAAAATGGCTAGTTGTTTTCCCCTCGGTCGTTAACGATCTTCAAATATCAATAACTTCACCCTCATCCCTAACAGACTCCTACTACGCTCATGCTAACCAGATGGACCACAACCAGAACAAGAAGTAAAATAATCCATGAAAGAGGTTGGGTTAGTTAACCTCGGCATGCTCGGCGTTCAACAGGCCCACCTAAGAGACAGCGTAAGAATTTTAATAACTTGTTGCACACGGAGTTAGAAGTTATTTACAAAATAAGGGAACTTCATTTTCGATCTAGTATCGCACGTTGAAAGGTGGAATTATGCCGGAAAGTGTATTTAGTATCGTTAAAAGTTGTGAAATCCGCGTGAACACGTTAGGCGCCTCTGACAGACTGATTTGTGTGGCATTGTAAAGTTATTTTGATTCAGTAAGTGTGAGTAATTCAGTGTATTGTGCCGAGCGAGATAGCAGAAATTCTTCGATTATCCAATTAAAATGGTTCTGTGGAGAAAATGATCGATTTACTCTGATGAAAGAATAATTATATGAGGAGATATGGATGAGTGAAAAGTAAGGTGAAGTTGATCGAGAAATACTGAAATATTTAAAAAAAATTTGTTCTAAATAGCGATCGCTTAGAAAAATGTAAATGTACCTACCTACTAATGATTTGATAGTTTGAACATAACTGTTGCGACTGAGGTACTTCGGGTTTGAAATAACGAAACCTGCAAATACTCTCATTTCACTTTCAAAATATCAAGTGAATGCATAAAATAAAATATTCCAATCAGGCTCCGAGAGACATAAAAAAAGTGGCAACAGAAATACAATAACATTGATATGTATTTTCTGTCTGAGATGAAATACACAGACTGGAGAATCGTATTAATAAATGATATACTGAGTGATTAAATATTAAGATGTCAATATATCACATTCTCCCCTGCTTACCAATTCATTTTATAATGAAAAATAAAATAATTACTACCTACATAGGTATACCGAATTTAATTTATAGTACCTAAACACACCAAGAGAATTTTGTAATGATTTAAATGATCTAGGGTTTCTATTTTTAGTTTTGGTCAACTCGTTTCTGGTGAGTTCATATGTAGATTAAAAGGGTTATCTAATCCTAGAGGTACAGACAATTTATTATTTCCTGAGTATTGTTTAGTTAGAACAATATACCATTGTTGGCAGGCGCGTGCCTAGGGTAATTCGATGGGGGGATAATCACCCATTTCAGGTTCAATATTTACAACGTTTTAAAATTTCAACTTCATAGTAACTCTAATGGTGGATTTATAAACTCAACTATACTAAGAATTAAATTAACAACTAAGAATTAAGAAAGATGAATACTAGGAAACACCATCGGGTATTTATAAAGTTTCATCTGTCAATTAAATTAAAATTAGCAACTAGAAGATGGCCATCTTTCAACGTTTCAACTGAGAATTGCAATTAAGCTATTGAACGCATGCGCAGAAGGTATTTAAGTACATTTAAAAAAATTGAATGGATTATGTTGTGTGTATTGTGCAGTGTTGTTCCTTGCTGCACTATTATACAGTTTATTGTCATTTTTGACACTTGTCTTCTGCTAGTTCTGATCTGAACGTCGAAAACATATCAAGCCCGAACGTAATTCTTAATTTTTAGTTGAAGTTTATAAACACCTTCTTAATTGCTAATTTTTAATTCTTAATTGTTAATTCTAAGTTCTTATTTCATATTTAATTCTTTAAAAAAATAAATTAACAAAATGATCTTTAAAACAATAACTCGAATATGAGAGAATGTAAAAATAAATAAACAGAATATCCTTCAAAATTAAAACAATAACTCAAAAATAAGAAAATGGATAGCTTAAAATAAATAACAGAAAAATGTTCTTCGAAACGGAAACAGTAACTCGAATATAAAAGAATGTAGAAATAAATAAACAGAATATTATTCAAAACGAGAATGATAACTCAAAAATAAGTAAATGTGTAACTAAAAATAAATAAACAGAAAATTCTTCAAAACAAAATCAATAACTCAAAAATGAGAGAATGTTTAACTAAAAATATATAAACATAACAAAACAAACAAAATAACAAAAATAAGTTACCTATAATAGATGAATGGTATCAAATTGTAAATTCCATATTTCTTTGTTTTTTAGCACTAAATCTGTCTATGATATTATTTTTATATCCCGATGTGAGTATATTCAGCAAGGCAAGTCCTGTTAAACGACTGTCCGACATGGTTGATCTTATGTATGTTTTCAGTTTTCAGTTTTCTTAAAGACGTGAAACTACGTTCTGCCGAAGCGACAGATACCGGTAATGTCACTTGAATTTGCAAAATAGTATAAATTAATAATAATGCGCTATCCTGATTGCGAATATTATAATTTAATGTTGTGCTTTAAGACTCTGACTAGGAGACAGGTGTGAAAGCCCATCGTTGTGTCTTCATCATCATCATTTTTTAAGTTCGAAAATAAGGTGTGTTCGATTTTTATCTCAATGTTGTCATGGTCATGAGGGGGGTAATGGGGTAATTACCCCCCCCCCATGACCATGACAACAATGAGATCAGGCACTCGCCTAATTGTTGGAGGAACGTTTCACAAATATCTGGCAGATGTACTTAGTTCAATGTCCATTGTGGCATTAGTCATGAAAGTAGTTGTTTTGTCAAATGTTTGCCTCATATTTTCCACTTGTTGGAAATATTTGGAGAGAAGAGTACTTCGACATTATCGACTTCATTCATATCATTTAATTGACACTCCCTGGCAAAAGTGTTTTAGCTTGTTCCAATTCTCGCATTTACTTACTCTTCCTAGAGTATTTGCTTCCGAGGAGTGCTTATTGATTTTCGTCGCAGGTGGCGCTGCGACTGAGTTATTGTAAGTCGCGGTTTAATATGTGAAGAAATATTAGTTAAAATGACGCTGAAGCTGGCAGACCAAAAGCCGCAGACAATTTTTGTCAGGGACTGTACCTACCGAAACCGCCGGCAAATATTACCGATAGTTCTCCTGCCTGGGAAATTGATCATTTAGATGAAAACTATTCAATATTATGAATGTGTTCGAATAGAAATGTATCATTCTTATGAATTTAAGGAAGAAATTCAGTAAATGAGATTATCGGTGGGATATACATACGTGTTCAGAACGTCAGGACATTTGCAAGAATTTTTCTCATAATTTCCATAATTAAGAACTTAGACTCGAAAAATTTGCCAAGAATATTTTTGAAACATTACACCATAAGACCTTGATATTTATAACGACTTGCCCCTTATCAATTATTTAAAAAAAAATTGCAAATGCAGAAATGGATTAGAACTGTAGAATTTTTCTTGTATTTTTTACAGTAAAATCGACACGCAATAAATGACATATGCGAAATTTTCCAGGAAGTTGTTTGAAACATTCCTTGATCATATCTCATTATCGAAGTCGCGGTTCCTTTCCTAATTTTGCTTTAAAAAAATTGCAGAGACCAGTATAAGCTTGGTCTGCGGGATTTTTCGCGTTTTTTTTTCTAATAACATGAACACGAAAATACTGACATATGCGAATTTTTTCAGGAAGTTACTTGAAACATTCCTTCATCATTTCTCATTATTGCAGTCGCGGTTCCTTTCCTAATTTTTCTTTAAAAAATTCGCAAAGGCTAATATAAGCTTTGTCTGCGGGATTTTTCGCGTTTTTTTTTTGCTAATAACATCAACACGCAAAAACTGACATATGCGATATTTCTCGGGAAGTTAGTTAAAACATTCCTTGATCATTTTTCATTATTGCAGTCGCGGTTCCTCTCCTAATTTTTCTTTAAAATATTTGCAAAGGCCAGTATAAGCTTGGTCTGCGGGATTTTCGCGGTTTTTTTCTAATAACATCAACACGCAAAAACTGACTTATGAGAAATTCCGCAGGAAGTTAGTTGAAACATTCCTTGATCATATCTCATTATTGAAGTCGCGGTTCTCTTCCTAATTTTTCTTTAAAAAATTCGGAAAGGCTAGTATAAGCTTGGTCTGCGGGATTTTTCGCGTTTTTTTTTTCTAATAACATCAACACGCAATAACTGACATATGCGAAATTTTCCAGGAAGTTGTTTGAAACATATCTCATTATCGAAGTCGCGGTTCCTTTCCTAATTTTGCTTAAAAAAAATCGCAAAGACCAATATAAGCTTGGTCTGCGGGATTTTTCGCGGTTTTTTGCTAATAACATCAACACGCAAAAACTGACATATGCGAAATTTTTCAGGAAGTTAGTTGAAACATTCCTTGATCATATCTCATTATTGCAGTCGCGGTTCCCTTCCTAATTTTTCTTTAAAAAATTCGGAAAGGCTAGTATAAGCTTGGTCTGCGGGATTTTTCGCGTTTTTTTTTCTAATAACATCAACACGCAATAACTGACATATGCGAAATTTTCCAGGAAGTTGTTTGAAACATATCTCATTATCGAAGTCGCGGTTCCTTTCCTAATTTTGCTTTAAAAAAAATCGCAAAGACCAATATAAGCTTGGTCTGCGGGATTTTTCGCGGTTTTTTGCTAATAACATCAACACGCAAAAACTGACATATGCGAAATTTTTCAGGAAGTTAGTTGAAACATTCCTTGATCATTTCTCATTATTGCAGTCGCGGTTCCTTTCCTAATTTTTCTTTAAAAAATTCGCAAAGGCCAGTATAAGATTGGTCTGCGAGATTTTTCGCGTGTTTTTTATAATAACATCGACACGCAGAAACTGACATATGCGAAATTTTTCAGGAAGTTAGTTGAACCATTCCTTGATCATATCTCATTATTGCAATCGCGGTTCCTTTCCTAATTTTTCTTTAAAAAATTCGCAAAGTCTAATATAAGCTTGGTCTGCGGGATTTTTCGCGGTGTTTTTGCTAATAACATCAACACGCAAAAACTGACATATGCGAAATTTTTCAGGAAGTTACTTGAAACATTCCTTGATCATATTTTATTATTGCAGTCGCGGTTCCTTTCCTAATTTTTCTTTAAAAAATTCGCAAAGGACAGTATAAGATTGGTCTGCGGGATTTATCGCGTGTTTTTTATAATAACATCAACACGCAAAAACTGACATATGCGAAATTTTTCAGGAAGTTAGTTGAACCATTCCTTGATCATATCTCATTATTGCAGTCGCGGTTCCCTTCCTAATTTTTCTTTAAAACATTCGGAAAGGCTAGTATAAGCTTGGTCTGCGGGATTTTTCGCGTTTTTTTTCTAATAACATCAACACGCAATAACTGACATATGCGAAATTTTCCAGGAAGTTGTTTTGGTCTGCGGGATTTTAAGCGATTTTTTTTCTAATAACATCAATACGCAAAAACTGAAACATGCGAAATTTTTCAGGAAGTTAGTTGAACCATTCCTTGACCATATCTCATTATTGCAGTCGCGGTTCCTTTCCTAATTTTTATTTAAAAAATTCGCAATGCCTAATATAAGCTTGGTCTGCGAGATTTTTCGCGGTTTTTTTGCTAATAACATCAACACGCAAAAACTGACATATGCGAAATTTTTCAGGAAGTTAGTTGAACCATTCCTTGATCATATCTCATTATTGCAGTCGCGGTTCCTTTCCTAATTTTTATTTAAAAAATTCGCAAAGCCTAATATAAGCTTGGTCTGCGAGATTTTTCGCGGTTTTTTTGCTAATAACATCAACACGCAAAAACTGACATATGCGAAATTTTTCAGGAAGTTAGTTGAACCATTCCTTGATCATATCTCATTATTGCAGTCGCGGTTCCTTTCCTAATTTTTCTTTAAAAAATTCGCAAATTCTAATATAAGCTTGGTCTGCGGGATTTTTCGCGGTGTTTTTGCTAATAACATCAACACGCAAAAACTGACATATGCGAAATTTTTCAGGAAGTTACTTGAAACATTCCTTGATCATTTTTTATTATTGCAGTCGCGGTTCCTTTCCTAATTTTTCTTTAAAAAATTTGCAAAGGCCAGTAAAAGCTTGGTCTGCGGGATTTTCGCGGTTTTTTTGCTAATAACACCAACACGCAAAAACTGGCATGCGATATTTCTCAGGAAGTTACTTGAAACATTCCTTCATCATTTCTCATTATTGCAGTCGTGGTACATTTCCTAATTTTTCTTTTAAAATATCGCAAAGGCCAGTATAAGATTGGTCTGCGGGATTTTAAGCGATTTCATTTCTAATAACATCAATACGCAAAAACTGACATATGCAAAATTTTTCAGGAAGTTAGTTGAACCATTCCTTGATCATATCTCATTATTGAAGTCGCGGTTCCTTTCCAATTGAAATTTTTCCAGTTGAAAAAATAATTAGAAGTGATAAATATACGAGGTAAAAAATTACCAAGGTCATGAAATACATAACAGCTTTTTAAAAATTATGCGCCCGCCTTCGAAAAGCTATCAAATATACGAATCCAATCGAAATGTACCATTAGGGATCTAAGGATTGCTCAAATACATACCAAAAAATTACAAATACTCACTGGCCACCGTCGACCGCTGTCAACGGGAAGAAAATCGCCTATCGTCCTAGAGTAGGTACTTCATATTTTAGGTAGTCTTGGAAATGAAGACTCGGAGGAATTTCCGCCATGTATATAAACACAAAACAGCACTATTTCACAATATCGCGAGAATATACACAAACAACATCACAAATTCCAATACAACATTTATCGATAGAGTTCACTATAATGCTACTTTTTCACACTTCCTTGTTTTGACAAGGACGAAATTACTGATGATTCGGAAAAATAATCAAGTAAATAACATTAAAGGGGTTACAAAGAATGATAACAATGTAATATCCTCAACAACCAGGTCATTTCCACAAAATCGTATATTTGGGATTTTGGAAACATCCGTTAATTACGTATAGTGGTGTGATTTATCTACAGTGAACTGAGGAATAAACATTTGAACAAGGGAATTGATCATCTTCAAACTGAACAATTCAGAACTGGTGAACAAATTTGTTGACTGAATTTCACACATTATGTAATTTTCTACGTGTCGATGTTATGGGAAAAGATTCGCGGAACATTCCGCAGGCAGTTAAAATGTTTTTCAAAAAAAAAAAACTAGGAGAGCAACCGCGACTTCAATAATGAGATATGATCAAGTAAAGGTCTAACAAACTTCCTTTAAAATTTCGCATATGTCAGTTCTTGCGTGTTGATGTTATTAGAAAAAAAAAAAACGCGAAAAATCCCGCAGACCAAGCTTATACCAGCCTTTCCGAATTTTTTAAAGAAAAATTAGGAAAGGAACCGCGACTGCAATGATGAGAAATGATCAAGGAATGTTTCAAGTAACTTCCTGAAAAATTTCGCATATGTCAGTTTTTGCGTGTTGATGTTATTAGCAAAAAAACCGCGAAAAATCCCGCATACCAAGCTTACATTAGCCTTTGCGAATTTTTTACAGAAAAATTAGGAAAGGAACCGCGACTGCAATAATAAAAAATGATCAAGGAATGTTTCAAGTAACTTCCTGAAAAATTTCGCATATGTCAGTTTTTGCGTGTTGATGTTATAAGCAAAAACACCGCGAAAAATCCCGCAGACCAAGCTTATATTAGACTTTGCGAATTTTTTAAAGAAAAATTAGGAAAGGAACCGCTACTGCAATAATGGGATATGATCAAGGAATGGTTCAACTAACTTCCTGAAAAATTTCGCATATGTCAGTTTTTGCGTGTCGATGTTATTATAAAAAACACGCGAAAAATCCCGCAGACCAAGCTTATATTAGCCTTTGCGAATTTTTTAAAGAAAAATTAGGAAAGGAACCGCCACTGCAATAATGAGAAATGATGAAGGAATGTTTCAACTAACTTCCTGAAAAAATTCGCATATGTCAGTTTTTGCGTGTTAATGTTATTAGCAAAAAAACCGCAAAAAATCCCGCAGACCAAGCTTATATTAGCCTTTGCGAATTTTTTAAAGAAAAATTAGGAAAGGAACCACCACTGCAATAATGAGAAATGATGAAGGAATGTTTCAACTAACTTCCTGAAAAAATTCGCATATGTCAGTTTTTGCGTGTTCATGTTATTAGAAAAAAAAACGCGAAAAATCCCGCAGACCAAGCTTATACTGGTCTCTGCATTTTTTTTAAAGCAAAATTAGGAAAGGAACCGCGACTTCGATAATGAGATATGATCAAGGAATGTTTCAAACAACTTCCTGGAAAATTTCGCATATGTCATTTATTGCGTGTCGATTTTACTGTAAAAAATACAAGAAAAATTCTACAGTTCTAATCCATTTCTGCATTTGCAATTTTTTTTTAAATAATTGATAAGGGGCAAGTCGTTATAAATATCAAGGTCTTATGGTGTAATGTTTCAAAAATATTCTTGGCAAATTTTTCGAGTCTAAGTTCTTAATTATGGAAATTATGAGAAAAATTCTTGCAAATGTCCTGACGTTCTGAACACGTATGTATATCCCACCGATAATCTCATTTACTGAATTTCTTCCTTAAATTCATAAGAATGATACATTTCTATTCAAACACATTCATAATATTGAATAGTTTTCATCTAAATGATCAATTTTCCAGGCAGGAGAACTATCGGTAATATTTGCCGGCGGTTTCGGTAGGTACAGTCCCTGACAAAAATTGTCTGCGGATTTTGGTCTGCCAGCTTCAGCGTCATTGCTACTATAATGTTGTCAGACCTACCCTTGCACTAACGAGATGCTATAACCCCGAAACATGCCTGCAAGTGGTCATCTTTTTGTAATAATTTAAACGAAATAGGGTTTTTAGTTTTGGTCAACTCGTTTCTGGAGAGTCCATCTGTAAATTATTAGAATCATCTTATCCTTGAGGTAAAGGCAATTTATTATTTTCTGATCATTGTTTAGACAGAGAACAATATACCATTGTTCTCTGGTTTAGTATTCTCAGTAAAAACTTCATGATATCGTAAAAGCACTTTGTAATTTTTTGTTTTATTTGGTTGGTGTGACATTTCGATGTTCAATCAATTTCGGGAACTCTAGCAATATTGGTAAAGTACATTTTCCGATAATTTTTTAACAATAGCGAACCAATAGCTAACCTTATCTCCAATACCAAACTTCCTATTAATTTTCCCCCAAAATATACTGTTTGTTTATTTTGTTTATCCAAATTCTATTTTGTTTATCTTGTGTGACATCTGGCTGCAAACGACTGAATCTAGTATTCACGCCGTAACAATAACATTAATAATGCAGCATTAAAATCCATTATTATTCATAATAAATCGGAATTCCGTACAATGAATACGTTATACATATAGTGAGATGTGAGGTCGTAAGTAACCCACCTATCCCCCTAAAACTTTCGAACAAGACACAGATCTCAATATGTTGAAAACTGAATAAAGTTAAACCATAGTTTCTTAACATATTCTCTTGGGCGTTTAAAACCTTCGGGAGTCAATAGTTCCATAGTAATTTCCTTGAAAAAATACGTTTGTTGTCAACGGAGTATAAAATTTCCTCGTAACTCAAAAAAAAAACTGCCAATAAATCTTTGGCTCTTCGAAAGGTGTTTCGATTCTCATCATCAAGGTTTCTTGTTTTTTATATAGGTAATGTCTATTATGGTTGCCAATTTATCAAAGTTCATAAATTGATTCCAAATAATTTATAAGTGTACTTATTCATAAAAATTTTGTAGAAGAGAGAGTTTCTGCTATACAAATCCACTTTTTGCAAGTTGATAAGTCTTTACCAATGAAAAATTGGGTTTGTAACTTCAAAACAATACTAACACTAGTAACCTGTTATCTAAATGGATGTTTTGAATGTTTTAGAGTAAGATCCGTTCGATTTCTTATTAGTGTCCTCAATATTTCGGGTTTATTATAAATCAGCGATTTGAAGTAATCCCGCAAAAATAAATCCTTTACTTATCCATTTGTTTATATAAACCAGATCCATCTAGTATCTATCTGGTGGTATCTGGTCTAAATATTAAAGACTTCAAAACATCACATCCTTTTTAAATACACTGATTTCTCAATGTTCCACCAAACTCATTTACTTTTTGTGGTACCAGTCATCCTTTCGAAAAATATGGCACATCTGACCGACTCTGAGTCGAAAGGTCCGGAGTTCGAGCCCCAGTTGCGGCTGGGATTTTTTAATTTAATTTGACCGATTAAACTATTAAAATCTCGTGTTTCGACTGGGGCGAGTCCTGTACGATTCACTGTTGCGTCCCAATTAACAAACAGTGCTGCTCCTAAAGTGGCGTATGGAGTTAGTAACATGGACGACCCTTAATACATGGCTACTGACCATAGTAGTCGATGCCAAAACACCAAAAAAAGCAAGTGTCATTGACAACAAAGTATGCAAGCATATATATACATTGCGGCTTTTTTAGCCCCCCCCTGTTAACTTTTGAACGGTTCGACGTACAAACATGAAAAAAAAACTGTTTGGAGGGTTTCACTAATACTACTTTTTGAAAAAATATGGTGATTTCTCCACAGGGGGCGCGGGGGGACACATCAACTCAAAATTTTTAAATGCCATAGGGGTCGAGTGTCACATCGTTGAAAAGAGAATTCAATTCTCTTTACAACCATCTAAATATTTTTGAATTTAGTTGAGGAATTTTTTCCCAATTTCGATTTTTATGCCTATCGAAATTTTCTAGTTGATGTGCCTCCAGCGCCATCTGTAGTCTAATTGCAATATTTCTTCTCTCAAAAAGTAGTATCGATAATACCCTTCGCAATGTTTTTGGTTTCATTATTCCACAACAAACCGTTCAAATTTATCAAGGTATGACTAGTTTTCAGATCCGCATTTATATTTGATATTTCAAATTTGAATTTCAATAAAAATATTAACGAAATTCAAAAAAAATTAGATGGTTGTAAAGAGAATTGAATTCTCTTTTCAACGATGTGACACTCGACCCCCATGCCATTTAAAAATTTTGAATTGATGTGCCCCCCCGCGCCCCCTGTCGAGCAATCACCATAT
Organism: Chrysolina oricalcia; assembly: GCA_944452925.2. NCBI lineage: Eukaryota > Metazoa > Arthropoda > Insecta > Coleoptera > Chrysomelidae > Chrysolina > Chrysolina oricalcia. The sequence continues at coordinate 32,660,411 of OX101824.2, forward strand.
TTTTTTATTCAAAAAGTAGTATCGGTGAAACCCTCCAAACGGTTTTTTATTCATGTTTGTACATCAAACCGTTCAAAAGTTAACAGGGGGGACTAAAAAAGCCGCACTGTATATGATTTTCAGAAAATTCTATGTTTTCCTTCAAGTCATCTTCATTTGATTTGTATAAAATTATAATCAATAATTATTGCAGTTGGCAATATCAGTACCATTTGACTGAAATAAGAAGTTATATTTTGGTAAAACATCATAGTTCAGTCTTTTGTAGGTGACAAAGATGTGTTTTTTTTTCGATTACTCGCTGTTTTAAATATGAATTATAAGAATATTGGATTCACCCCTATACTGAAATTCACAATTCACAAATCGTTTTACAAAAAAAGGAATTAATTGCTACTGGCGATTGAACAGAAAATGGGGTAAATTTCCATCGAATTCAATTGTTCTATATTACCTTTCATTTAGATAAAGGGTGTATCACATTTTTGTCATGATTGGTACATTCCCAATGATTTCATTGAGTATCTCAAAATCTGTTCCGTTAATGGACCTAATTTAAGTCACGCATTTTTGAGAATGTTGACTATCAGCACGATAGTCTTGTCAACTTTGCGGGTTATTCACAACACGCGGGTGCTCTTGGAATAATCGAGTACATTGTCGCAGAACTTCAGGTATTCCACGATGCTTCTCGCCAGCCTTACTAGTGACTTCTTTGCAGCCATTTATTTTCGTATTCTATCAAGGCAGTGCTGTTCAACATCATAATTTAGTCTGCAGGTGGTCATCCCCAGCCAAATGAGGAACGTTACACAACTATCTGGCAGATGTAGTTCAATGCCCGTCGTGGTATTAGCTAGGGAAGTAGTTGTTTTTTCATTGTAAAATGTTTGCCTCAAATTTTCCACTTGTTGGAAATATTTGGAGAGAAGGGTACTTCGACATTATCGACTTTATTCACTTCATTTCATTTATACTCTCCGGCAAGTTTTCGAACCTTGTTCGTTTTCTCTCAATATGTTTCCTTGCTCAACAACTAAACAGTGGTTCTTACATTTTTAGTTTCAGCCAATAGAATAGATACCATGGTGAAAATGCAGTTCGTCGCTATATTTTCAAGGTGGTAAAGCTGCTTCGTTTTTGTTTCATGACCTGTCAGGTGAAAATAATAATTTACAAAATAAGTTATGAACGTTTTAGGTATATTGATTAGTTTTCGTTATATTTCAACATGATTGATCGATGGGGACAAGTGTCCGTTAATAACATAGATGATGCAGTTGAGAAGAGTATTCCGTCTAATATACTAGATTACCAGGCAATTTAACGATGTTTGCACAAACAATGCTTGTTATCAAATTGTCGTCCTAAACATAATTCCTAGTATGATTATTAACCAATAATTTTTTGGAACATCAAGAAAATTCAAATCGTCGCGTATACCAGACTCGTGTAATTTCAGCTTTGGGATTGCAATTCATTAATATTCCGAAAAATTATCGGTTATACTTAATAATCATAACACTTATTATATTATTACCCCTGAAAATATTTCCTACGTCGATGAGTCATCGTTCACAGAAAGGATAATATGCTTTTGATAGGGAAAGGACCACACACAAACCTTATGGGAAATGGCTTTTGGTGACTTTTTGGTATGATGAACTTTCCAATGTCCTGATCAAAAGTCTTCACAGTTTTTGAGAAAAAAATTGCTCAAAGTAGGCGAAATGGGGAATTTGGCAGGAAAACGGGAGAAATAGACGCTATTTGCAATTTCATGCCTCTTGGAAATTATAGCATTCGCTTTAGCAATTCTTATATGGGTCTTGTGTCTTCACAACACCGTTTGCCAATAATTTCAGTCTATACAGGATGACGCATAAAGACATAATACGAGGAATGAAAAAATAATATTTAGAACGTTATGAAAACAATAGATTGTGAGAAAATTAGTGAATGGAAATAGATATATGAAAATGATTCAATTGATAAATAGGAGCTGATACAGAAAAAAATAATGGAAGTCAATTGTATTATAGATGGAAATGCAAATGGGCATATTGATAACGTTACAACACTATAAATATCTACGAAAAAACGTATCGCAAGATTTATTGAAGAATAACATTGGTGATACGTACTTTTCAACGTCCTGATCGAATGTCTCGATGGGCACAACGAAAAATAAAGGACAGTCTTCGAGGAAAAAACACTCAAATAATAATAATACTTATAATAATAATACTTTATTTGCTTAGAACATATGATGTTTTAGCATCGTCAAGATTGTGGGTGATAAAGTAGTCAATTATAAAATTAAGACAAGTACATAAATATAAACATTGATGGATTACTTAAAATACATTGGTGGACCAAAATATTTAAAACACAGATTAAAATTAAATATCACAGCTACATCTTGATTGAAGAGAGAACATCAGCATCAAAGAATTCTTGAATGTTGTAGACATTGAGTGCAAGAAGCATTTTCTTAATTTCTATTTTGAATTTTGCTATTGGAAGATCTTTCATTTGCTTGGGAAGTTTATTGAAAAGTTTGATTGAGATATTGGTAAAGCTTTTGTGAGTTAAGGCGAGTCTATGTTGAGGAATTATCAGGTTATTTTTGTTTCTTGTGTCATATAAGTGTAGTGTATTTTGTTTAGAGAAATTTTGCTCATTAGTTTTGATGGAATATAGACAGTGATTAAATTTTTAAAGATGTCTGCATGTTTCAGTATAATGAGTTTGTGTTATTACTCTGATCGCTTTTTTCTGCATGCGAAATATTTTTATCCAGTCTGTGGCATTACCCCATAGAAGTATTCCATATGATATTTGGCTTTAGAATAATCCCATGTAGGCCAGCCTGCAAATTTCTTTGGAAGCTGTTTGTGATAGTTTTCTCAGTAAAAAAGTTATACTTGCAAGTTTTTTAGTGAGGGCTTGGATATGATGTTTCCATGTTAGTTTTGAGTCAAGATGTAGTCCTAAGAATTTAATGTTGTCTTTTTCCCCACTAGTTTCTCTAAGAGAGAAATTTAGAGAAACTGTTTTGTTTAGATTAAGACTCAACTGGTTTGAGGTAAATCAAGGCTTTATCTGTTCAATTATATTTTTGTTTGTTATTTCTATGTTACTTGGATCACCGTATGTGTGAAATACAGTGGTATCGTCGGCATATAGGATGGACTTTGCATTCTTCATATTGTCGGAGAAGTCATTCACATACAAGATGAACAATAGTGGACCTATGATTGAGCCCTGGGGAACTCCTGTCATTATATTTTGAACTGTGGATTTGATATTGTTATATTCTACAAGCTGAAAAAAGCTGTTAAAAGTCGGCAAAATAGCGGAAATGAAAACTAGAACCTGCCACAAATAAGTAATGTTTCATTATTCTCATTCTTTACATTCTCTACAATAATTTTTATTCATCATATAATTGAACCAACCATTCCATAATCGCATTCCTATATTGTCATGGTAACATATAATTAGTAATGTCTGTACTCATTTAATGCACACATGGTAAATAAGATTTTTCTAAAGTTTGAATCTTTTGCCTGTTTATCTGATATTCCATACCTCTCTGATGGCTTTTATTCAAAATCGAAGACATTGTTTTATATGCAACAATATTTTCCATATACAACAAATTGCAAGATTAGATGTTGTGAACAATGAAGCAAAACGGGAGAATGCTATTCAACAAAGGGAGGAATCAGGACTACCAGATATTCCCATTGACAACTTTACAAGACTGTGCCTCAATTGTAATAGGGCAGTAATGAAAGAGATAACCGATTTGGAAGACGACTGGACGTTTCTCAAGCTGAATATTTTGAAACAAACTTCGAGTGAATCGTGCGTAGTATGTAGCTAGCTAGACTCATTCTGAATCGGTTAACTCTGAAGTGCCGAGTCAATGTTTTTGTTTTGAAAAACATTTATATCGGATAATGCTAAGTCTTGCAAACATCACTGTGATGAGAACTGTTTTTTCCTGAGACAAATTCTTCCTTGGCTGCAGTTCAATTTTCGACCATGTAGAATGAAAAAAGAGGAATTTGGTGGCTTTCTTGCAAGAATTTAGGAATGTGCAGAACATGCCACAATGGGATTACCAGGAGAAGATACCGGTTGAAATATTAGTTCAGTAGATAAAACTATTTGACAATATACGAATGCGATTATGGAATGGTTGGTTCAATTATACAGTACGATCCAAATGTAAGGAATAAATTCATTATTTCTGAATATAAACATATTTTGGGAAATTCCTCGAACACGTCAATTTTCTTTTCTGATTGGCCAATTTTTGAACCCCACCCTAAATATATAGGGTTATCCGCATTCGAGTAAAAAGGCCTAGTGATATTTTTAAAAGGGACACCCAGTGTGTTTTGCCATATTTGGTTAGGGATCGTCGTTACAAATCCAGTGATACCAGGTTTTATGGGATTATGTCAAACAGCTGCGGATATATGGGCAAAAAACTTCCTCGTATATTGAAATTCGTTTTTTGAAATTGTTTTTTCCGTTAACCAGCTGTCGAACGAACGGCAGCCCTCAGAAGTCGAAACTTGTGCGAGCCAAGGATTAACGAGGTCTTACCTTTTTACGTGCGTTTCCTAGCACTTTCTTGGGCCATCAGAAAAAGTTCTGCAGTCGCCACGGTTCGAAACATCGCCGACTGGCAGTCAGTGACTGAAACAATGTCGCTTTAACCACTCGGCTACCTGGCCCCCAATGAGTAAGACTGAGACTCCACACGATTCGGAAGGTCAAGAGTCTCGTCGCACTCATTGGGCATATGGAGAAGTTTTTTGCTCATATCTCCGCAGCCGTTTGACATAATCTCATCAAACCTGGTATCACTGGATTTGTAATGACGATCCCTAACAAAATGTGGAAAAATACCCTGGGTGTCCCATTTAAAAATATCACTAAAGTCATTTTTACTCGAATGCGGATAACCCTATATATTTAGGGTGGGGTTCAAAAATTGTCCAATTGGAAAAGAAAGTCAACGTGTTTGAGGATGATTGAAAGAATGAGAATAATGAAGCATTGCTTATTTGTGACAGGTTCTAGTTTTCATTTCCTCAGACGCTATTTTGCCGACTTTGAGCAATTTTTTCTCGAAGACTGTCCATTATTTTCCATTGTGCCCATCGAGACATTCGATCAGGATGTTGAAAAGTACCTCTCACCAATGTTATCCCTCAATAAATCTTGCGACGCGTTTTTTCGTACATATTCTGTTATACAAGTGACTTCCATTATTGTTCCCTGTATCACCCCCTATATATCAATTGAAAGATCTATTTAACCATATCCATATCCATTGACTAACTTTCTCACAATCTAGTGTTTTCATAATGTTCTAAAAATTAATTTTTCATCCTCCGCATTATGTCTTTATGAGTCACCCTGTATAGATTGCAATTTTTGACAAACGTAAAGACACAAGACCCATAAAAGAATTGCTAAAGCGCATCATGCTACAGTTTCCAAGAGGCATGAAGTTGCAAAATAACACTGACTTTATGAACATCCTGTTCATATTTTCAATGAAATCAACACGGTCTAGTTCTCCCGTTTTACTTCCAAATTCCCCATTTTGCCGACTGAGCAATTTTTTCTCAAAAACTGTCCATTATTTTTGGTCGTGCCCGTGGAGACTTTTGATCAGGACATCGAAAAGTTCATCATACCAAAAAATCAGCAGAATTCACCGAAACCAATTTCCCATAAGGCTTGTGCGTGGTCCTTTGGGCGTTTTCGGATTTTTTTTTAATGTTTAGAACTGAGTAATATATACATTTTCATTATTTTTTAATATAGAATACGTTATTCCATTAAGTTGAGTTGTTATCAATTTTTGTAAAAAAATGCAAAGCAACAATACTGCTTTATAATTTTCGTCAATTCAGCAACAAGTACCTAAGTATGTATTTCATCGAAACCCAGAATACGCACATGGGTCGTGTTGCCAAAATGTCGATTTTGTAAAAATTTTCCATCACAATCTCTGCTGTAAAAGAACTTATTTGAAGATGTTCCGAAATGGTTTGTGGTTTAAAATTTTGGGAAGTTGTTTCTTTTTTATAGATCTATAAGTGTGCAAAATCTTATGACCGGAAGAGCATACCCTCCTTTCCGTTTCATCCAAGACTGATATGAGTTTTTATCCGCATAACCTGTTTTTCTCTAGAACATTTGATTTAGACTATGTGTTTAAATTTGACCGCTTAAGTTTTGCTTCTCTTTATCTTCTTTTTTTTCTCATTTTTTTATTGATTTTTGTAATTTGTCCTCATTTGACGTTAATGTGTAACTTTTTCTTTCCGTGGTGCTCTTCCTTAAGTTCATCTTTCATTTACGGCTGGTACTGGAATGATAATGTAACGAACTGGAGTCGGACCTGTCTGGCTATGACGAGATTGAGTGGAATGCATTATTCCATCGTTGTACGGACCCATAATTCTCGGCGCATCTAGAAACCATCTAGAGATGCGAGACGCCGAACTATGAATCATCGGGGTGCTCTGAAGGAACGATCGGAAACCATCGAGAGCAGTTCAATTTGAATATAAATATCACCGGAGTCTGAGTTGAAGTTAGAGCAGACAACCCACTGATGGCTTTGATGTGAAGTGTGATGCATAGTAATTCGGGTAAATAAATTAGTGTTATTCTACTGGTACAAAATAAATTATTTTAAAATAGACTGGGAGATTGTGTCATATTTCTGGTGACGATTTTCTCGTTTATGCCTCTGAGACCAGTGAAAGATATGAAAATTCTGACAGGAATGATGAAAAATTTGAGCGGTCGCCACGTGGCTTTCATATAAAAAATTCGATTTTTAAAAAATATATGAGTTTTGGTATGATTTTATCGCCGCTGCCATGTACATCAACGGCATGTTAAGATAGACAATACCAGCGAAAAAAGTATAGGCATGAGGGTTGCACTTGGCCAAAGGGTACCAAAAAAAATAAATTTTAGACCATTTTCTCGTTGAGCACTTGCAACTGCGTCCTCTGATGCTTTGAGTACGTTGCACAAGTATATGTTAGATTTAATTCAATACCCGTCGTGTTCTTAGCCAGGGGAGTAGTTGTTTTCTGACAGGTACTTGCCATAATAAGCCTACGTAGTAGGTGTATATGGGAGTAAAGGGTTCATCATCAGTCGGTAACGACTGTTCGTTACTAAACGATCTCCCAAAGAACTCTGTTTTCTTCGTTTAAATCTCTTAACCCGGAGATTCAGAGTGTTCTCCCTCACCGCTTCACCGCGTGAACCAGAGTTGATCAAACCAGCGGAGTGTGTAATGATATGGACGGGGAACAGATGGCTGAACAGATGGCTTCAGTGCTGTCTGTGTTGACCTACTCTTGCACTGATGAGAGGCAACAACCTCGAAACTAGTCTGTAGGTGGTCACCCAGTCCAAATCAAAACATAATTCTGCTGGTTGGTCACAGAGGGCACTTGCAACTGCGTCCTCTGATGCTTTGAGAAACGTTGCACAAGTATCTGTTAGATTTAATTCAATACCCGTCGTGGTCTTGGCTAGGGGAGTAGTTGTTTTCTGACAGGTACTTGCCATAATAAGCCTACGTAGTAGGTGTATATGGGAGTAAAGGGTTCATCATCGGTCGGTAACGACTGTTCGTTACTAAACGATCTCCCAAAGAACTCTGTTTTCTTCGATTAAATCTCTTAACCCGGAGATTCGGAGTGTTCTCCCTCACCGCTTCACCGCGTGAACCAGAGTTGATCAAACCAGCGGAGTGGGTAATGATTTGGACTGGGAACAGATGGCTTCAGTGCTGTCTGTGTTGACCTACTCTTGCACTGATGAGAGGCAACAACCTCGAAACTAGTCTGTAGGTGGTCACCCAGTCCAAATCTAAACATAATTCTGCTGGTTGGTCACAGAGGGCACTTGCAACTGCGTCCTCTGATGCTTTGAGGAAAGTTGCACAAGTATCTGTTAGATTTAATTCAATACCCGTCGTAGTCTTAGCTAGGGGAGTAGTTGTTTTCTGACAGGTACTTGCCATAATAAGCCTACGTAGTAGGTGTATATGGGAGTAAAGGGTTCATCATCGGTCGGTAACGACTGTTCGTTACTAAACGATCTCCCAAAGAACTCTGTTTTCTTAGAATAGAAACAGTTATTTGTAAAGTATGTTTTCATAACTTTTTTGAACTTTTCCAAATTCGGTATTTTAAAACGATGAGGAAGCACATTGTATTATTTATAACCCAGAGAATTTTTCTGAGATATCGAAAGCCTGTTGTCTGCTTTGTAAAAATGGCAAAAAACCAATTTTTCCGTTTTAACTTTTTTTCTCGCGCATATACGATTTAATTTACATGAAAATTTGTAAGAATATGTCTTTTATTTATTTATTTTCGCAATTCAGAAGACGACTAGTTTTCGAGTTCAAAAAGTTCAAAAAAAATACCCTTATCTTCCACGAATAATTGTTCTATTTTTTTGTATTTCGGAGGTCTATAAGTTTATTTGTTGAAATGTCTACTTTCAAATGGTAACTTGGTGGTTTATTGATCGTTAAACCGCTTAAAATTGAGAAAAACCGACAATAAGTCTCTCTGAATCATGATTTTATCAATATTTTCAATGAATTTCAAAATTTGTAGAAAAACAGTAACAGGCAAGGACCAGGTGGAGAATGTTGTTGAGGTTCCAAATTTAAGGAAAAAATATTTATACACGATAAAACAACCAAATTGGGGATTGGTGTTTAAGGGTTGAAAACGTTTTTTTGTGATTTGCGGCGAAACGTGACCTACCAAAATATGTTTGATGAAAAAGTTGTAGATAATATAACAATCGAAAACTTCTTCATTCAACACTATATGACATAACCTTCAATTAACCGTCAAAATGGCAAAAAACCGATGTTTTACCACTAAGTTACATTGACCATTTAAAAGTAGACATTTCAACAATTAAAATGATCACTTATAGACCTCTGAAGTACAAAAAAACACCAGAACAATTGTTCGTGGAAGGGCAGAGTATTTTTTTCGAAAAATGTACACAACTCGAAAACTAGTCGTCTTCTGAATTGTGAAAAAGTCATGCTAATTCGACACCAATACGCTTACAAATTTTCATGTAAATTATATCATTTATACGCGAGTAAAAAATTTAATACTGAAAAATCGGGATTTCGCCATTTTGACGGTTAATTTGAGGTTATGTCGAAAAGTGTAAAATACAAAAGATTTTTTTATTATCTACAACTTTGCCATTTAACATTTTTCGCTAGAAGGTTACGTTTCACCGCAAATCACAAAAAAAACGGATTCAACGGATTCGTGTTCCATTATGTTTTTTCCTTGAAGTTGGAACCTCAACAACATTTTCCACATGGTCCTTGCCTGTTACTTTTTTTTTATTTTAAGAATGGCCAAGGCGCGACGAAATGATAAAATTTGCGGTCGCGGAGATGAAATGGAATGACCAGTAGGCGGTAACAAAATTGCAATAAATCAACAGACTGGTACCGAAACGTAAAATGTAAATGTGTTGTAGTGATGCGTCACTGCAAAACGCGTACCTGGGTCTTCGGTTTTCCACCTGCTTACTATCGCGGACGGGGCAAACATTTCTAAGAAGTTATTTATGATTTTGTTTGTCTCAAAATTATTTCAAATATAAAAGAACTATGCACGGATTACACGAATTTTTGATTATTGGTAAATGAACTTTTAACTGTAATCTATTCTGTCCGTGAAAATAATTATTCTACTTGGTGAAGTCTATTTTTTTCCATTTTCTGATGGAAATGGTAATGAAACTGGTTGTAATTTGTTTTTTTTTTTGATAACACAAAATACAATAACGATGATTATTGCAAAATATACTGGGTGTATTTTTAGTGAAACAGGATAAGTGAATTCAGATATTATAGGAGATAAATTATCAAAGCAAATGAAAATATGATTATTTATTATTAACAAAAATATATACAGTGGATTTCACTTCTCATGGAAGCACCTTCGTATCTTCCGTAATTTGTGACGTAGTACTATGAAATTTTCAGGATCGATAGATACCCTAGAAATGGACCCACTGCAAGAAAGGGGTCATCCTACGTGATATACACTGCACGTCAGCAGCGATGGAACCGCCCATTTTTCGGGAAACTTATATTAGGAGGCAAAATTGGCCCAAAATTCTTTCGGATTCGTGTTTAGGATCCCCAAATTACTACTAATACCTGTCTCCTGAAAAATGTCCAGTCCTGAAAAAATCTAACTGGTTTCACTTCTCATGGAAACGCCTCCGTATCTTCCGTAATTTTCGACGTAGAACCATGAAATTTTTAGGATCTTCCTACCTACTTTCCCTCGGCCCTCAGGATGTTCTCTGAAAATAACAGGATTTTCCTCTTGTCTGAACCAAAACAAAACAAAAAACTCCTACGAAAACACCACCAAATTTGTTACTTCCATATAGATGCTCCTTCTGTTACGCAACTTTTTTCCCATTTAACCAAAACTGTATCCATCGTGCAGTGGGTTCACTTCTAGAGTATCTATCGATCCTGAAAATTTCATGGTTCTACGTAGAGAATAACGGAAGATATGGAGGCGTTTCCGTGAGAAGTGAAACAAATTAGAATTTTTCAGGACTGAAAATTTTTCAGGAGACAGGTGTATTAGTAGTAATTCAGGGATTCTGAACACGAATCCGAAGTAATTTCAGAGTAATTTTGCCTCCTAATACAACTTTCCGGTAAAATGTATGGTTCCATCGCTGCTAGCGTGCAGTGTATATCACGTAGGACCCTGCAGTGAGTTCATTTCTAGTGTATCTACCAATCCTGAAAATTTCATGGTTGTACGTCAAAAATTACGAAGGTGTTTCCATGAGAAGTGAAACACACTGTATTCATCAAAAATTAACAAAATTGCATAGAATGTGTTATTTCTAGTGATATACGCCAGTAGCGATAGAATTACTGAAATTTCCGAAAAATCATTATGAGACGCACAACAGGTCGAAAATGTATACGGATTCGCAATCAGGACAACCATTTTATTACTAATATAATATTTTCCTGAAAATAATTCAGGTCTGAAAAATACAAATTTGTGAAATATGCAGATTCGATAGATACCTATATGTATAAAAAATTAACTAGAATTAGTTATTTCAAGTGATATACACTTTACGACAGCAGCGATGGAACCAGAAAATCGCAATAGGAGGCAAAATAGGTTAAAAATATCTTCAGATTCATTATTTGACCAATCCTTTTAAAATTCATATTTCTCACATCTGTAACAGTCCAAATTTTTGACGTACAATGGTTTATTTATTGTGTATCTATTTTGTTAATTTCACACTGATACGCCAAAAATTATTATTAATGATTTTTTTCAGGTGCAAAGTGAATAAGTAGTAAATTATTTGTTATAATTACGAATCTGAAGACAATTTAGAACTATTTTATTACTTTCTATTATAATTTTTCGAAAATGTCGGTGGTTTCATCGCTGCTGGCGTGTAATATATTTCACATGAAATATCCCGTTCTGAGTCATTTTATTAATTTTCCATGTATCTATCGGATATGCAAATTTCAAAATTCTAAGACAAAAATTACGGAAGTTAAGGGGGCGTTTCCAAGAGAAGTGCGATACAATCAATAAAATGTTTTCAAATGTCTACTTAATGAAATTGTTTATTGGTTTCAATGTCTTTCTTCCTCTCGTTTTTCATCCTCATTGCTTCGAAAACATTAGGAGGGTCTTCAATTTCCATTCCGTGGTTTGTTCTACTATCCACTAGTTCTGGAATCATGCAACTCATGTAGAAATGTATGAGTTTGTCCTTCATTTTATTTTTTCAGCACTCATCACATCTGTCTGTGATCTGATACTTAACACCTCTACTCGTCCAAACACATATTATACAGTATTTTTTCCTATCAATTTTTTTCTATATATCTAAAGAACGTATTCAGCAGTTTTAGAACGATTATTTGTAAATACCATAAGTGAAAAAAACGTGTTTTGGAAAACCGTTGCTGCTTTCGTACCCGTAGAATTCGAACAAAATTCGAAAGGTTTTACCGGAGAGTATCAATCAAATGATAAAATTTCTCTCCAAATATTTCCACCAAGTGGAAATAATGAACGTCTGCACGAATCAGCCGAATCAGCTGTCGCCATATTGAAACGAAACTTCAAAAACATTTATTTATTCTTATCTTCCTATTATTATTTCGTTTACGACGTCGGGCCGATGTTCGCATCAGTCTTGGTTTGTTTCCTCGGCGGTAATTCGCATTATTCGCATTCTCATGTTTTCTTCGCGCAGGCATGATAGGTAACTCACCACTAACAAAATAACCTGATATAAATATGCTGATAAATGTTCGTATTCCCAATAAATTCCAATGCGTATAAATGAGGGGTGACATTGTTTTAGCAGGGGTTTACACCGAATTCCAAATCACCGCAACCTGCTGTTTGGAAACACTATTTATCAACGAATAACGGTTTATTTTAGTTTTTCTACTTTTGATGGTCACATATTCAATACCATATTCACAATCATTGTTCCAGACGAGAATTCAATATTCAGGAAGAATTTTTCATTTTTCTTTGTAGCGACTGTACCATATTCATATAAATGCTAACTTTAATCAACCATACTATTATTTTCACTCATAAGTCTGACCCATTGATTGAAATGAAGCAGGCACGCAAGAGGAGGTGCTTCACCAGAGGGCGCCATGAAACGGGCTGAATTTGAGTGGTTTTCTTAAAACGTAGAGTTCTGGCTCGTACTTTCATTTGGGAAAAGGACTGAATATTTTGAACAACAAAAAATATTTTCATGTAGATGAAGTTTCAAACTGTGCTTGTTAGTTAGTTTAATATCGATAATTCATTACAGAGGTGGTGAAAAAAAAATCCTAAAAACTACCTGACCGAAATACGTAATGACCGAAATAGATATATTTCGTCTATATTTTCTGGCTTCTCATTTGAGAATTCTGATTTCAGGAAAGTAATAAGCATCGTTTCAACTTCTGTCTATGAGCTACCCTTTACAAAAATTTGCTACCATTTTTAGTTCTCTCAAACGAAAGTGACAGCGAAGGTGCTGCAATACGAACTCAATTTTGCTCCTTGTACACTCTTAAGCGTTTAAATTCGTTTTGGCACCAGTCTATCTATCGCGCAATCACAATATCTTTTCAAAAATTAGTATCGGGTTACCATTCACAACGATTTTTGTCCCATGTTGGTACGTTCAAAAGAACAGGAGGTGAGGGGCTATAACAAGCCGCAATGTATAGAAGTCGGTGGTGGACATCAGTTTGAACATTTGATTCACTAACTCCGATGGTTAACTTTTGACAGTTAGGTACACTTTCAGGTATTCTTTTGAATTCGGTGAAAGAAGGGTGATTTCTCACAGTATTGTAATTTATCAATATATTTCTTTGGCATTTTGTTTACTTGGGAAGAAAACCTTTCGAATGAATCATTTGTGCTACAATTTCTTTTAAAACTCAAGGGTTGTGTCACGTCGCAAATGTAGCAGTTTTCTTTCTGACAATGTCCCCTCGATTATAATTATCCGAACCGTTTGTTGTTTTTCAATGGGACACTGTGTATATTAAGAATAGGACAATCACGTATATTCCGAAAGTGTAGTAAACCGAAAAGAAACAATAATATAACAGAGGATTTGGAAACTGAAGGACATTCACACTATATTCTCAAACTGGCCAAGTCAACTCGAGATTACAAAAGACAAAGCACGTTCTACCTGAATTTTTATCTTCTCTCAAATCTACAAGTCAAAATATTCAACATTCAAACGAGCTACCCACCTGTTTCACCTTCGGCTCACAACCATTTTCTGCTCATCGTAGACTGTAGTCAGGTAGGATGAAATAGAAACTTCGTGCGCGTTATGCATGAATACCCTAGTTCTGATGTAAGAATTCGTGATTTTGATATTCAGGCGATCGATAACGTTCATAATTCCCATTTTTATGTCATAGCATATCGGAAGAAATTTTAAAAGTTATTTAATCAACGTGTGCATTAACGAAGGCGATTAATGTTCGAGATATTTCAACGCGTTAGAGAACCGAGCGCGTTAATTATTAATCGCATTTTGATATAAGAGTGGATTACAATATTTTTACGTCTACCCCACTCTTGTTGAAATAAAGGAATTCTTATTTTTTTCTGACAATAAAGTTCCAGACGCTACTTTAGCAGTTTCCACAACATCTGTCAACATTAATTTATCGTCAGTCGTCAATTTTAGCGTCCATATAACATCTGAATTCGTTTATGTTTTTAGTTTCCTATGCAACAATCGTGCATTCATAGATAAATCGACCATTGTCACTGCCAATATGAAGGCGGATTTATGCACACCGCTTTTTCATTAATCTGTAACTTTCATCAACTGTCATTAAAACTTTAAGAATTTTGATTCTTTTATGCACTCTGCACTCGCTTCATTCAATTTATCGGTCTTTTTCTCGAAACATAAAGAAATGTAGTGTTACTTACGTAGTTTTATCTCCCGAACACGAATCCGAAGTATTTTGTGAGGATCCTTATACTTTTCGAGTAGTGACCTTCTGAATCTTGAAAATCGACCATTTTCAAAATCGCACAAAATGCCTCCTACTTTTTGTTGACACTTTGAGAACCTAATCTGGGACTTATCATACAAAGGTGTATCAAATTATGCACTAAATCAATCAGCATGCCGTCGTAGTACATATTTATAGTTTTAAAGGTCTCAATGTTATTATTAGACTGAACTGCTATTTTTATTTAATTTTGCCAGGTCTTTATAATTTGCGAAGGTTATGTCACTTATTTCTTAAGTTATATTTGTATTTTCTTTTTTCTTAAAAGATAAAAGTTGGTTATATATTAAAGAATAGGTAAAGAAAGATAAAAGTTCATTAGGATGCATAAATGGTTCCATGAAAATACATAGTTTCAACATCTTAGTTAAAGGACTTAATGAAAGTGAAGATACAAATTAAAGAAAAATCGGTGTGCATAAATCCGCCTTTATGCACACCGCTTTTTCTTTAATTTGTATCTTCACTTTCATTAAGCCCTTTCACTAAAAAGTTGAAACTATGTATTTTCATGGAACCATTTATGCATCCAAATTGAATTTTATCTTTCTTTACCGATTAGTTAAGACATAACCAACTTTTATCTTCTAAAGAAAAATAAAATACAAATATAACTTAAGACATAAGTGACATAACCTTCGCAAATTTATAAAGACCCGTCAACTTACATAAAAATCGTAGTTCAGTAGTAATAACATTTAGACCATTAAAACTATAAATATGTGCGATAACGGCATGCTAATTGATTTAGTGCATCATTATGATAAATCCCAGATTAGGGTCTCAAAAAAGTGTCAACAAAAAGGAGGCATTTTGTGCGATTTTTGCTGAGAAAATCGAGTTTGAAAATGGTCGATTTTCAAGATTCAGAATGTCATAACTCGAAAAGTATAAGAGACCCTTACAAAATTATTTCGGATTCGTGTTCGGGAGATAAAACTACGTTAGTAACACTACATTTCTTTTTTTTTTCGAGAAAAAGACCGATAAATTGAATAAGCGAGTGCATAAATGAATCAAAATTCTTAAAGTAAATTTAAGTTTGAAGACAGTTGATGAAAGTTACAGATTAATGACAAAGCGGTGTGCATAAATCCGTCTTAAGTGTATTAGAGCAATGTACTCGTACGTTGGGTTGCATATAATAAAATCGTTCATTAATAGAAAATCATTCATTATTAGGGGTCATTAGTAAACGATTTTGGTTGCGTTAAAATTATAAAATTATAAAAGGACACCGCACTATCCTTATGGAAAATGGCTTTCGGTAAAATTTCCTGAATTTTTGGTATTTTGTAGATTTTGACTTCCTTGTCAAAAGTATCTATGGGCACAAACAAATCGGCGGGCTTGTTTTCGAGATACAGGGTGTCAATGATGAAAAGTGAAGCTTTCTGCTCAGAATGTTTAACAATTGCGAGAATTGACAAAACGCCTATTTATTCTAGGAATACCATGCTAAAATGATGTTACAATGTCACGTGGATCTCGTTTTTCATTACACTTTTTCGTTCTGTGCTCTACAACAGGGTGAACAAAGAAAAATCCAATTCGATTAATTTTAAACCAACCAGTGTGAGTTCTCTGATGTGAATTAAAGATTCAATGTAGCCTAAATGAACTACCTCAATATCGGTCAAAGTTAATTTTTTTATATACAGGGTGGTTCAAAAATAGGGGTTCGTCAACCCCTCGTTTTTTAATTCGGATAGTGGAGAGCATGTCATCTAAGTATATACCTACCAAACATTCTTCAATGTGGAGAGTGTCGCATAGTTATCTCATGTATACAGGGTGATTAAAAGAACGGTCCAAGTTTCTTAGAACAATTCTGTTTTCTTCAATGAATACCATGTATTTAAAAAAAAATCTGTTAGTTTCCATGAATATTTGATATAATGTACGGTTTGAGGAGTCCGAGATATTGTCATCAATATCAGCATAGTTCTCTGGACTCGTTTATCGGCTATATATTTTTGAACGTACGAATTTTATTGATAACTCATATACTCCATCGGAGACCGAAATGGGCTATTTTCGAGAAATTCTTCTTTTGAAGAATATTCGGAGTAGATAAGTGCGGTTCCCATTCCAATCATGCAATACCTTATAATCATGGCGAAAGAAATGTTTTTCATTGGAAAGCCCTGTTTCCTAAGAAATAATTGAAAATCCAAAAAATTATATTAGATTCATTAATTTCTGATGCATTAGTTCAAACCACCTCCTTATATTGCATTTTTCAAGTTTTATTATCTGTCAGTCATAGAATAACGTGCACCCCTAAAAGTATATTATTTTTCCTTTTCAGTGCAATTCAATGAAAGCTTGTCTTTGAAAGCTTGTCTTTAAAAGCTGTCTTTATTTATTTTTATTCATACTTTTTGTGTGAAAATTATTCAAATACATTTCAGAATTTACCACAAAACGTAGATATTTACTCTCGCGGACTATTTTGTATAATTTTGGGAAATATAATACCTTCACCATCAATTTGCTGATTGTATACCAAAAACTCCATTCCTAGGTTTTCGTCGGCTTGATTGGAATATATTCCCTATTTTGTAACAACTCCACATTTCACTAAAATCATATAAGATAATTCTCCATTTGAATTGAATCAGCTTTAAATCAATGGAGAATTAATCCCAACCTTGAGAGGGTTATCGCTTGATACATTTAAATTTTCTCTAGTTTCTTCGGAAACGGATTTTGAATGGGAAACATTTCATTCATCATAATATACAGGGTGTCCCACGAAGATTAGGACAGGGAATATCCCGGAACTCGAAAGTAGTGGAGAATTGTTATTTTGGGGTTCTGAATTAAAGCAATTGTTGCAGCTTTTTGGGATATTATGTTACCGAATGAGCTTTTTGTATTCGGTCACATGACATCAGATTCAACATTAATGGGACAACCAGTATATTTTGGCATTTTTATTTGTTCCTCCCGATAAAACAGTTTCAACGAACTATCACACTTGTGGTCTAAAACGATTAGTTGTCCCACGACGTCTGAATCGAGCAATTGCCAAATTATTTAGGTTTAGGGTCAGTCCTATATTTTTTGTGATGATTAAAACAAGGCAAAATTATATTAATCATCCATATTTTATCAGAAAACGTCGTGGGACAAAGGATATTGAAGTACCTGTATTTCTTGAATTAATCGTTTCAGACCACAAGTGTGATAGTTCGTTGAAATTGTTTTACCGGGAGGAACATAGAAATGCTAAAATATGCAGGTTGTCCCATTAATAATTTTGAATCTGATGTCACGTGACCGAAAACAAAGAGCTCGTTGGGTAAACTAGTATCAAAAAAGCTACACCAATTGCTTTAATTTACAACCCCAAAATTACAATTCTCTACCACTCTCGAGTTTCGAGATATTCCCTGTCCTAATCTTCGTGGGTTAGGTACCGCACTCATCTTCTACTCTGAATATTCTTTAACAAGAAGAATTGCTCAAAAATAGCACATTTAGGACTCCGATGGAGTATAATATGGGTTATCAATGAAATCCTTACGTTCAAAAGTATACAGGGTGTAACTAAATAAGTGTAAAACATTTGAGGGGGTGATTCCTCATCGAAAAAAAGATAGATTGGAGCATCCCATGTTAAGATACAGCCCCTTGAAGGGGTAAATAAAATTAGTTAAACAAATTTTTTTCACAAGCACTATAAAAGTTACAGTATTGAAATTAACCTGACATTTTCTACTACCACAAAGACACTTAGCCAGTAATTTATTTGGTTTACCCCATGGTTGTAAGGGGTGGAAAACGCAACCCCTAAAATTAATTTCCAATGTAACTTTTTGTCTTATTATTTGTTTACCATATAAAAATGTATTTCCGATAGCCTGTTTCATTCTAAACAAAAAATGTCCCTTGAATTTTTTGCCCAAAATAAACCAGTTCGCAGCAAAAAATTATTTTACGAACAAAATACATATCGCCATAAAACGAAAATACGAAACTAATTTATATGAACTAAAAGCTACACCAGCATTTATGGCACACTCCAAAAAAAACTATTACATAATTTTGTACACATTTATTACAAATTTGCGTCTCAATCAAAAAATTTTTTACAGCCCCCGTTTTCCAGGAAATGGGCGTGGGCTAACTTTTAAGTAAAACTGCACCACGCATTCTGTATTTTTGAAATTTTGATGTTCAAAATGTTGCTAAAATTTCTTACACATTTATTACAAACCATTGACGTATTGAAAATTCCAAAATTTTCACCCCCTAGGGGTTAAATACCTCTTATTTATAGAAAATTCCCAAATAAATTGGATTCCACGTGGTCAGTACCAGAATTGATCACAAGATTGTTTATAATTTTTGTTCAAACAATTGAAATATTCAAAATTACAGAATGGACGGCCCCCAAGGGGTGAAACACCACCAAAAGGGGTGAAACACCCCCAAAGGGGATGAAACACCACCAAAAGGGATGAAACACCACCAAACTTCTCAAAATTCCTATAACGTTATCCACAAAACTTAAAAAAAACTCATTAGAATGTAACGACGTGTTGAAAATTTCAGAATGATGATTTCCATGGGGTTGAACACCCCACACAACGCATAAACTTATTTCACTGCTTTGCAAAGTGAACGATTTCGGATTTTCGTATTATACCGTTGATGAAATGAATAACCTCTATTGACAGAGCATCAATAGACACCACATTTTTTTGAAAAATTGATCGTTGTTGCAAAAAATAATATACTGCTAGATACGTCAGAACATTAGTATACGTCCATAGCTAGCTTTTTCCACATGGTCGGAAAACTGGAGAACACAAAGAAAATGTTTGAGGGAAAACGCTCCCTGTTTGGTTTTTAATATACTGGACTCGGATGACGCACAGGTAGCTAGAGCTGCCTCCGTGGTAACGTTAATTGTTGCCGTTAAAGACATGCTTCTACTACATGTCTTTCATTGCGCATAGACTATATCAACTGAGGAAATTGACATGTTCAAGAGTGGCATGTATTAATGAATAGTTTTGTAACAATATTATAGGAAATCCAACGTGAACTATTTTTAATTGAGGATCATCATTCTTTACAGTATCCCACACGCTTCTACTGCGTATTTTTTGGTGCGCATGGATAATATCAACCATGGAAATTGACATTTTCAAGAGTGGGCTGTGTTAATAAATTTTTGTGTTGCAATATGATAGAAAATCCGACTTGATCTGTATTTTATTGAGTATTAGAATTCTTTACATCAGCTCACACCCTTTCACGGCGTGTCTCTTGGTGCACTCGGACTATATCAACCATGCTTATTGATGTTTTGAAGAGTGGGCTGTGTTTATAAATTTTTATGTTGCAAAATCATAGAAAATCTGACTTGCACTGTATGTCATGAAGTATTAAAATTATTTACAGTATCTCACTCGCTTTAACTACGAGTGTTCTGGTTCGCATGGATAATATCAACCATGGAAATTGACATTTTGAAGAGTGGGCTGTGTTAATAAATTTTCGTGTTTCAATATGATAGAAAATCCGACTTGATCTGTATTTTATTGAGTATTAGAATTCTTTACATCAGCTCACACCCTTCCATGGCGTGTCTTTTGGTGGACACGGACTATATAGATCATGGCAATTGACAGTTTTGAAGAGTGGGCTGTGTTAATAAATTTTTATGTTGCAAAATGATAGAAAATCTGACTTGCACTGTATGTCGTGGAGTATTAAAATTAATTACAGTATCTCACACGCTTCTACTGCGTGTGTTTTGGTTCGCATGGATAATATCAACCATGGAAATTGACATTTTGAAGAGTGGGCTGTGTTAATAAATCTTTATGTTGCAAAATGATAGAAAATTTGACTTGCACTGTATGTCATGGAGTATTAAAATTAATAACAGTATCTCACAGGCTTCTACTGCGTGTGTTTTGGTTCGCATGGATAATATCAACCATGGAAATTGACATTTTGAAGAGTGCGCTGTGTTAATAAATTTTTATGTTGCAAAATGATAGAGAATCTGACTTGCACTGTATGTCATGGAGTATTAAAATTAATTACAGTATCTCACACGCTTCTACTGCATGTGTTTTGGTTCGCATGGATAATATCAACCATGGGAATTGACATTTTGAAGAGTGGGCTGTGTTAATAAATTTTTATGTTGCAAAATGATAGAAAATCTGACTTGCACTGTATGTCATGGAGTATTAAAATTATTTACAGTATCTCACACGCTTCTACTGCGTGTGTTTTGGTTCGCAAAGAGTGGGCTGTATTAATACAATTTTGTGTTGTAATATGATAGAAAATCCGACTTGAACTGTATTTTATTGAGTATTAGAATTCTTCACATTAGCTCACATCCTTTCACGTCGTGTCTTTTGGTGCACACGGACTATATCAACCATGCTGATTGACATTTTGAAGATTGGTTAGTGTTAATAAATCTTCATGTTGCAAAATCATTTACAGTATCTCACACGCTTATACTGCATGTGTTTTGGTGCGCATGGATTAAACCAACCATGGAAAGTGATATTTTGAAAAGTAGGCTTTTAACGACACCTCTTTTGTTTTCATTATTTTCACTTTCTAATTTATTATACATATTAATGATAATTTGTTGAGTCTCTACAGGAAGCGTATGTCGCCGATTCTTAATACGGGGTCGTCTATTCAGTAGCGATTCATTTTGTAACTCAAATGGTCTCCAAAGAGGTCTGTTTTCATTATTACCATCATTTACACGCGAATCATTAAATGGTCTCGAAATAATATTCCGATCACCTTCAACACACGCCAAAAAGTCATAATGGAATAAACAAACAATGATGAAACAAAGACACACAAGAAGAAAGATTCATGAAATTAATACAGATCAAGGGTTCATAAATACAACTCTGTTAAAACTCGACATGAGCCAGTGTTCCTCAGATGTGCTTATAGTCCGGGAGGCGATTTAACAATTTGACGATGATGAGGGACCAATTGGCTTCAAATATATCCATATCCATATTTCATTAAGAGAACCCGAGCATTAGCCATGCTGATTTGAGTGATTGCAAATTGAAATACAAATACAGAAAACTTGTCCCTTAGTAAGGAACGCGCAGGTAGGTACATATGAATCGTATGATACGCTTTCGGATACGAAAATATTCAAAACGATATGCTAAGCTTATGATTTGAGAGTTTGTAGCAATTGTGTGCATTTATTTCCCTATCTCTTGGTCAGAGAAACTTAGTTTATGATTGGATGACGAACACACTTTGTCAGATCTCGTATAAGATCCTGAGACAGCTATATCTCAACTCCAAAATTTTATCAATTAAAAACAAGAAACTTGAATTGTGCTGATACTGATTTTTTTATTAAATTTTTGTGGTTCAAAAATTCGAACTGAAATGATTCTTGGTGGTTTAAATCAGAAAACCTGAGCAAACATCATCTTCTTACCAATAGGCGAACCACTTTATCTGCAAAGACACTCCGCATAGATTTTGAATTATATATTGCAAAGTTGTCATTCAAAGAGGCATCAGTATCGATAGGCGACTACATGCCTTGTTGTAAAACAAGTGTAAAATCAGTTTGCCTTGAGGCCAATTCCAATAAAAAAAAACCCATTTGTTGCATACCTTTTGAAACACGCTGTATACAGGGTGTCCCGTAAATAATAGATAATATTTCAACTGCAAATAGGAGACAGTATGACAGTTCAGAAAATATATTTAAGTGTTATAGAAAGTCCTTCGATTTTCAAAACCATTCATCAACACATCCCACTCTTGAACATGTCAATTTCCTCAGTTGATATAGTCTATGCGCAATAAAAGACATGTAGTAGAAGCATGTCGGATACTGTAAAGAATTCTAATACTGAAAGAAATATAGTTCTAGTCGGATTTTCCATCATTTTACAGCATAAAAATTTATTAACACTCTTCAAAACATCAATTAGTATGGTTGATATAGTCCGAGTGCACCAAAAGACACGCCGTGAAAGGGTGTGAGCTAATGTAAAGAATTCTAATACTCAATAAAATACAGTTCAAGTCGGATTTTCTATCATATTACAACACAAAAATTTATGAACACAGCCCACTCTTGAAAATGTCAATTTCCATGGTTGATATTATCCATGCGAACCATAACACACGCAGTAGAAGCGTGTGAGATACTGTAATTAATTTTAATACTCCATGACATACAGTGCAAGTCAGATTTTCTATCATTTTGCAACATAAAAATTTATTAACACAGCGCACTCTTCAAAATGTAAATTTCCATGGTTGATATTATCCATGCGAACCAAAACACACGCAGTAGAAGCGTGTGAGATACTGTAATTAATTTTAATACTCCATGACATACAGTGCAAGTCAGATTTTCTATCATTTTGCAACATAAAAATTTATTAACGCAGCCCACTCTTCAAAATGTCCATTTCCATGGTTGATATTATCCATGCGAACCAAAACACACGCAGTAGAAGCGTGTGAGATACTGTAATTAATTTTAATACTCCATGACATACAGTGCAAGTCAGATTTTCTATCATTTTGCAACATAAAAATTTATTAACACAGCCCACTCTTCAAAATGTCAATTTCCATGGTTGATATTATCCATGCGAACCAAAACACACGCAGTAGAAGCGTGTGAGATACTGTAATTAATTTTAATACTCCATGACATACAGTGCAAGTCAGATTTTCTATCATTTTGCCACATAAAAATTTATTAACACAGCCCACTTTTCAAAATGTCAATTTCCATGGTTGATATTATCCATGCGGACCAAAACACACGCAGTAGAAGCGTGTGAGATACTGTAATTAATTTTAATACTCCATGACATACAGTGCAAGTCAGATTTTCTATCATTTTGCAACATAAAAATTTATTAACACAACCTACTATTCAAAACATCAATTAGTATGGTTGATATAGTCCGAGTGCACCAAAAGACACGCCGTGAAAGGGTGTGAGCTAATGTAAAGAATTCTAATACTCAATAAAATACAGTTCAAGTCGGAATTTCTATCATATTACAACACAAAAATTTATGAACACGGCCCACTCTTGAAAATGTCAATTTCCATGGTTGATATTATCCATGCGAACCATAACACACGCAGTAGAAGCGTGTGAGATACTGTAATTAATTTTAATACTCAATGACATACAGTGCAAGTCAGATTTTCTATCATTTTGCAACATAAAAATTTATTACCACAGCCCACTCTTCAAAATGTCCATTTCCATGGTTAATATTATCCATGCGAACCAAAACACACGCAGTAGAAGCGTGTGAGATACTGTAATTAATTTTAATACTCCATGACATACAGTGCAAGTCAGATTTTCTATCATTTTGCAACATAAAAATTTATTAACACAGCCCACTCTTCAAAATGTCAATTTCCATGGTTGATATTATCCATGCGAACCAAAACACACGCAGTAGAAGCGTGTGAGATACTGTAATTAATTTTAATACTCCATGACATCCAGTGCAAGTCAGATTTTCTATCATTTTGCCACATAAAAATTTATTAACACAGCCCACTCTTCAAAATGTCAATTTCCATGGTTGATATTATCCATGCGAACCAAAACACACGCAGTAGAAGCGTGTGAGATACTGTAATTAATTTTAATACTCCATGACATACAGTGCAAGTCAGATTTTCTATCATTTTGCACACACAGGGTGTCCCGTAAATAATGGAAAATATTTCAACTGCAAATAGGAGACAGTATGACCGTTCAGAAAATATATTTAAGTTTTATAGAATGTCCTTCGATTTTCAAAACCATTCATCAACACATCCCACTCTTGAACATGTCAATTTCCTCAGTTGATATAGTCTATGCTCAATAAAAGACATGTAGTAGAAGCATGTCGGATACTGTAAAGAATTCTAATACTGAAAGAAATATAGTTCTAGTCGGATTTTCCATCATTTTACAGCATAAAAATATATTAACACAGCCCACTCTTCAAAACATCAATTAGTATGGTTGATATAGTCCGAGTGCACCAAAAGACACGCCGTGAAAGGGTGTGAGCTAATGTAAAGAATTCTAATACTCAATAAAATACAGTTCAAGTCGGATTTTCTATCATATTACAACACAAAAATTTATGAACACAGCCCACTCTTCAAAATGTCAATTTCCATGGTTGATATTATCCATGCGAACCAAAACACACGCAGTAGAAGCGTGAGAGATACTGTAATTAATTTTAATACTCCATGACATACAGTGCAAGTCAGACTTTCTATCATTTTGCCACATAAAAATTTATTAACACAGCCCACTCTTCAAAATGTCAATTTCCATGGTTGATATTATCCATGCGCACCAAAAAATACGCAGTAGAAGCGTGTGGGATACTGTAAAGAATTATGATCCTCAATTAAAAATAGTTCACGTTGGATTTCCTATAATATTGTTACAAAACTATTCATTAATACATGGCACTCTTGAACATGTCAATTTCCTCAGTTGATATAGTCTATGCGCAATGAAAGACATGTAGTAGAAGCATGTCTGTAACGGCAACAATTAACGTTACCACGGAGGCAGCTCTAGCTACCTGTGCGTCATCCGAGTCCAGTATATTAAAAACCAAACAGGGAGCGTTTTCCCTCAAACATTTTCTTTGTGTTCTCCAGTTTTCCGACCATGTGGAATAAGCTAGCTATGGACGTATACTAATGTTCTGACGTATCTAGCACTATATTATTTTTTGCAACAACGATCAATTTTTCAAAAAAATGTGGTGTCTATTGATGCTCTGTCAATAGAGGTTATTCATTTCATCAACGGTATAATACGAAAATCCGAGATCGTTCACTTTGCAAAGCAGTGAAATAAATTTATGCGTTGTGTGGGGTGTTCAACCCCATGGAAATCATCATTCTGAAATTTTCAACACGTCGTTACATTCTAATGAGTTTTTTAAAAGTTTTGTGGATAACGTTATAGGAATTTTGAGAAGTTTGGTGGTGTTTCATCCCTTTTGGGGGTGTTTCACCCCTTTTGGGGGTGTTTCACCCCTTGGGGGCCGTCCATTTTGTAATTTTGAATATTTCGATTGTTTGAACAAAAATTATAAACAATCTTGTGATCAATTCTGGTACTGACCACGTGGAATCCAATTTATTTGGGAATTTTCTATAAATAAGGGGTATTTAACCCCTAGGGGGTGAAAATTTTGGAATTTTCAATACGTCAATGGTTTGTAATAAATGTGTAAGAAATTATTCATCTAATTTATCTAGTAGGCAGCTATTAGCGATAGTGACAATTAAATTGGTATCAAGCTGTCAGTTTGTAAATTTATAAACTTGAAGTAATACTAATTGTGTATTGTTGTTCTGTTCTTAATTTGTTACTCTAATAATTCACTTGTTATTAAAATGGCATACACAAATGAGCAAATGGCTGATATGCATTACGTTTACGGTCTGTCGCAGGGGAATGGGTTAGAAGCTTCTAGAAGATATGCTGAAATGTATCCTCAACGGCAGCATCCTTCACATATTTTCCCGACTTCACACCGATTACGAGAATATGGTTCATTCGACAAAAGAACGCAGGATTGTGGTCGCCATCGAGAAGTAAGAACACCACAGCTTGAGGAAGCAGTACTTAATTTGATTGAAGAACAACCTACTACCAGTACTAGAGAGATTGCCTTCCAGCTAAATGTTGATCATATGGCGGTATTTCGAATTTTAAAGGAACAAGTCTTATACCCTTACCATCTGCAACGAGTACATGCACTGTTACCGCGAGACTTTCCGAACCGTCTTGAATTTTGCAATTGGATGCTGGAAATGATTAGAAGAAATCGTGACTTTCTAAAGACGATCGAATTCACAGACGAATGTAGTTTTTTTCGGGACAAGATTATTAATTTTCATAATTACCACATATGGGCTGATGAAAACCCTCACGCTATTGTCGAAACTAACCATCAAGAACAGTTTTCTCTTAACGTGTGGGTCGGAGTTATTGGGGATTATTTAATTGGGCCTCATTTTCTACCTCTTCTGGCATTTGGTTTATCGTACTCCTGTTAGCGATGTAGAGGACTTTAAGAAACCGCATCATCGATGCGTGCAGGGTAGTAAGAGAGACTCCAGGAATATTTGAGCGAATACGTGGCTCAATGCGAATGATTTCTACATGTTGTATGTTTTGTTATTAATAAATTAGTTTTGTTTATCCCCCTTTAATCATTTAATGCAGGTAGTAACTACAAAATAACAATAAATCCAGTTTGCATTTATGACGATGTATCTCTGTAGTTGTTCGTAAAATAATTTTTTGCTGCGAACTGGTTTATTTTGGGCAAAAAATTCAAGGAACATTTTTTTTAGAATGAAACAGGCTATCGGAAATAAATTTTTAAATGGTAAACAAATAATAAGACAAAAAGTTACATTAGAAATAAATTTTAGGGGTTGCGTTTTCCACCCCTTACAACCATGGGGTAAACCAAATAAATTACTGGCTAAGTGTCTTTTTGGTAGTAGAAAATGTCAGGTTAATTTCAATACTGTAACTTTTTTAATGCTTGTGGAAAAAATTGTTAAACAAGTTTTATGTACCCCTTCAAGGGGATGTATCTCAACATGGGATGCTTCAATGAAGTTTCTTTATATGAAAGATCCTATCTTTTTTTCGATGAGGAATCAACCCCTTAAATGTTTTACACTTATTTAGTTACACCCTGTATAGCCGACAAACGAATCCGGAGACCCATGCTGATATTGTTGACAATATCTCGGACTCCTCAAATCATACATTATATCAAAAATTCATGGTATTCATTGAAAAAAACAGCATTTTTGTAAGAAACTTGGAACGTTTCTTTTTACTCACCCTGTATACATGAGATAACCTTGCGACTTTCTCCACATTGAAGAATGTTTCGTATATAGATGACATGCTTTCCCCTATCCGAACTAAAAAATGTGGGGTTAACGTACCACTATTTTCGAACCACCCTGTCTAAAAAGATAATGTCAGAAATTGAGGGAGTTCATTCAAGCTAAATTGAATCTTTAATTATCATCAGAGAACTCTCACAGGTTGATTTAAAATTAATTGAATTGGAATTTTCTTTGCTAACCCTATTGTAGAGCACAGAAACGAAAAAGTGTAATGAAAACGAGATCCACGTGACATTATACCATCATTGAGGTATGGTATTCCCAGAATAAGTAGGCGTTTTGTCAATTCTCGGAATTGTTGGGAATTCTGAGCATTAAGCTTCTAGACCGGGATCCCACGCCTATTTTCAAAAATGATTAATAACAGGCTGAATCTTCCTGAGTAGCTTCATTTTGCCGAGACGCCCAACTTTTTCCTCTACGAAAATTCTCGATAGTGGTAGATAATAAAATGCGCAGGCGTCAAACATGTCGATTTGGTGAGTGAAAAAAATTCATTAATAACAGTTAGTTTTTCAGTTGAACCTCGAGATAATTGGATGAAGTACTCGAAAAACATTTGTCCTACAAAATGGATGGTAGGACTGAAGAGTCCCCCACTCCCAACATGTACCAATGACGTGGTCATAAAAAATCATTAATAACCAGCGGATTTTTTACCGTTGCTTGGTTATTATTTGTATAATTGAATGGTCATATTGTCCTACAAATTGAATGGTAGGTGTTCCCAGTCCTACGCTCCGAAATTGTCAATTCCATGGTGAATTTTTTTTATTAATAACTGTAGGACAATAACAACACATGAAAGGTAAGTGTGTTCTTCACCTAAATGATACAGTGTCCTACAAAAAAACGGGTATGTATCACTAGTCCTACAAAAATTATTTAATATAAAGAATTATTTTGAAATTGTGGTTTAGCTAATTTAATATACTTTTATTCGTGAAGTAATGTTACTTTCAATGAATAATTGTTTGTTCGATTCAAAAATATCATAATTTACGTGAAAAGTTTATGAAATAAGTGGGAAATTTTGTTTAACTTTCATAATTTTTATAAACATATTGAAAACAACAATAACAAAGTAAAAACATTGAAATAATCAATCTGCCCTCCGGGGCGGCTTAAATGATGTCTCATGCGCTTCAACAGATGCAGGGAAACCCGGAAAAACCTGCAACACCACATAGTCGTCTGAAGAGCTGAAATTTATAATTGAAAACTTTCAAAGAGGTCAGACGAATTGTGAAATTCTGCTCTACGGTAAAACAGGATGTATGGTATTTCCCGAGGCCTCAAAAAGTCCAGTTCGAAAGAGATATTATATTTTACGGGTTCAAGCGGCCAAGTAGTATGGAAATGAAATAAAAAAAAACGCATCATGAATATTTCATTTACCTGAATAGGTATTTACAACTTCATTTCAGTTTTCAATTGGTTCACAAAAATAATATATAATTAATTGTTTGATGATGTTAATTCTTGGCCCGCACTAGTATCGACTTCTGAGGGCTGCCGTTCGTAAGGGGACGACATCTGGTTAACGGAAAAAACAAATTTAAATAATGAGGAATGGAAGGGAAAGGAGTGGGAGAGGATTTTTCACCAGTTATTCAAGGACGTATCACAAGAATAGGTTTCTGAAAAATTGGATGCGGGTGGCTGTGAATCAGAGAGTGACGGGACTTGCTGGAAAGAAGGAGGATTATTTCATGAGTATAATTTCACTTCAATTCTCATATCATAGTAACAGATATGGACAATTCGCAATGATTATTTTATTTTGTTCCTGAGATATAGCCTTTTTAAACATTCAAATTGTCACTGTGGACATGGAAAACTGTTGAACTAGAAATCATAATATGAATCCTCATGTAATTGATAAAGACCCATTCTTTTTCAAAGAATTTGTAAAATAAAAATAATGGTATTAAAATTCATCTACTTCTTTGAACAGTGTATTGTCATGCTATGTAATGCAACACCCTTTATGAAATATAATTTCTTATTGGAATGGAGGGACTTACGAGCTACAAATTAGATTTAATGTGTTTATTTCTAAAAAAAAACGATTTCGAATTAAAGCAAAAAAATCAAATCGATTCATAATTCGCAAAACAGCAGTAATGGAATCGATCTGTGAACTGAACAAAGTAATTAGGATGGCAGGATCAAGAAAATATCATATCATAAATGAGGATAAATGTGCCTAATTACAAAATATTTTGATAATTTTTTATTTCAGAAGGTATGATCGAAATATCTGTAGGCTAGTTAAGCCCGCGGCCGGACCCGCTCGCTTCGCTCGCATGTCTTGTGATATAGTCCTAATATCTCAAATTACTGTATAGGTTCACAATGAATCCAACATATGAGCAAATTATTAATACATTATTCTCCACCGTGAACTTCCGAAACAATTTCAACATAATAATAAAATGATATAATAAATGACGTTTATTAAAGCATCAAACTGATATAAATAAAATACATTATGGAGGTAATAAACGTATTAAGTCACGAAAGCATAGCTTGTATGTGACTGAGGCAAGGGGTACCATAAAATTTTATAAAAGTGTAAATATAGAAAGTGTAAATATAAAAAAGGGTTAATATAAAAAGTGCAAATATAAAAAGGTGTAAAAATAAAAAGTGTAAATATAAAAAAGTGTAGATATAAAAAAGTGAAAATATAAAAAAGTGTAAATATAAAAAAGTGTTGATATAAAAAATGGAGATATACAAAAAATGGAAATATAAATAAGTGCAAATATAGATAGGTGTAAATATAAATGAAAACATATACACACGCATATACACACACGCACCCACACACACAAGGATACACCGATTAATTATACGCTATACATCTATACATACCTATAATCTAATTACTATAACGAGGGAAAAGGTAACACTCACAAATAAATTAAGTTGTGTAATTCAGCGCGAAGTTTAGAGAAAATATATTTTTTCGGCAACCATCCGGGAAGTGTTCACCGGGATAGACCGGGAAGTGCTCGAATTTCAATATAAATACTAATATAAATAAGAATTAGAATGTTTCTGTTGGTACCTATCTTCTGTTCGAATTTCAATATACAGGGTGTATCTAAATAACACCGAAAAAATTAAAGGGGTGATTCTGTGATGAAAATTAATGTGAGTGTTTGGTATAAAATTTTTTGAAAAAATCCTCCCCGGAAAAGTTACACCCCTTCGAAAATTAAAAAAAAATGGTTTTTCTTTTTTATTTTCCCTGTATATCAAGCTAAAGACACGAAAGTTGGTAAACATTATCTGTCAATAAGAGTACACTTTTTGAAATTTTTTCAACCCTGAAGTATGCTTAGAAGGGGTTGATTATTTCAACCCCTAAGATATTTTTTCTTACAACTTTTTTTTAGATGAAATTTTTTTCTTTAAAAAAGTATGACTGAAAAGCCCAATTCATTGACTAACTTTTTTAACTCTACAAGTTTTTTCTAAAACTTAAGCATTTATGAGAAAAAAATAAATAAGCTCATGTAAAATAGCATTTTATTAAACAACAGCCAACCAAATTATGATTATGAGACTTCTACAACTAAAAACAAAAGTGAACAAACAATGAACAAAAACCTGTCGAATATCGACAATACAATTATAATAAATGTTGAAAATGACCGCCTTCAGCTTCAATACAAGCATCTACCCTTTTCCTCATAGAATTGCGTATACGAAGAAATATTCCTGGAGAATTTCTTATAGTTTCACACCCTGCTACAATGCGGTTTCGCAGATCATCGATATTTTCAACTGAGTTTGTGTATATCAAAGATTTCAGATATCCCCATATGCAAAAATCCAAAGGATTAAGGTCAGGGGAGCGGGCTGGCCAGTTTACAGGTCCTCCTCGACCTATCCATTGATTGGCATACACCTCATCCAGGTGAGTTCTTGCACGTATACTAAAATGAGCTGTTGCACCATCGTACATAAACCATGAATGTTGCCTAATTTGAATGGGAACCTCTTCAAGAAGAACAGGTAATTCTTCAAGGAGATGACAATATGCTTCACCATTTAATCGTAGCGGAAGAAAATGGGAACCAATTAAATGATTATCAATAATTCCGAGTCACACGTTTAATGAAAATTGATACTGATGATTTCCTTCAAAAAAGCCATGAGGATTTTCGTCAGCCCAAAGGTGATTGATGTGAAAATTTCTTATACAGTCTCTTGAGAAACTCGCCTCGTCAGTAAATAAAATATTACCTAAGAACCGTGGTGCTTGGCCAATCATATTAATAAGCCACTGACAAAAAATCACACGGGGTAAAAAATCTCGAATCATTAACGCCTGCACCCGTTGAAGATGATAGGGATACAACATTTGTTCTTTTAAAATTCTAAAAACAACGGAATGGCTTACATGTAGGACACGAGCTATTCTCCTGGTACTAGTTTCTGGGAATTCTTCAATTGAATTAAGTACGGCTTCTTCTACAGCTGCAGTTCTAACTTCTCTAGTACGACCAGAATCATAACTTCTTTTTTCAAAATTACCACGTTCCCGCAAGCGTCGGTGAATAGTTGTGAACGTAGGATGATGGGGTAGTCTACGCTGTGGGTACTGTTCAGCATAAAGTCTTTGCGCTTCCAATGAATTACCGTTAGCACGACCGTATGTAAAATGCATATCTGCCATTTCCAAATTCGAATATGCATTCATATTTTCAATCAACTAATATTTCCTACAATACACAATCATAAAACTTGTGAAACAATAAGATGGGTGACAGAAAATGACACTACACAATCCTAGTGTCAGTATTAATGTTTTTATGCAAAGCTCAGGCCACTAGACTTGACGCAAAATACACTCGCTTTAGCTCATCTTTTTGAAAATGCATTGCATTAGATTTTTTTCTCGTAAATGCTCAAGTTTTAGAAAAAACTTGTACAGTTAAAAAAGTTAGTCAATGAATTGGGCTTTTCAGTCATACTTTTTTAAAGAAAAAATTTTCATCTAAAAAAAAGTAGTAAGAAAAAATATCTTAGGGGTTAAAATAATCAACCCCTTCTAAGCATACTTCAGGGTTGGAAAAATTTCAAAAAGTGTACTCTTATTGACAGATAATGTTTACCAAGTTTCGTGTGTTTAGCTTGATATACAGGGAAAATAAAAAAGAAAAACCATTTTTTTTTATTTTCGAAGGGGTGTAACTTTTCCGGGGAGGGTTTTTTCAAAAAATTTTATACCAAACACTCACATTAATTTTCATCACAGAATCACCCCTTTAATTTTTTCGGTGTTATTTAGATACACCCTGTATAATACAAATAAGAACTAAAATGTTCGAAATATTCAAATTTGGAGTCACAGCCAGGATAGTTTACTCTTGATCAAAATTCTATTTTGTATTCCCCCCTGTACACCGTTTCGAAATTCAGAATTTTGATAACTCGAATACAAGTATTCCGTAATGCACCAATTTTTATGAAGAATAAAATTTTCTGATAAATCGATAATAAAAAAGTTTCCATATGGTGCAAATTTTTTAAACTCACTGTATATAGTCATGACCACCTTTTGATAGGCAACCCAAATTAGGCATATTCGTCTATTTTTCTAACTTCATAAAAAGTATACTGTTTCATCCGGTTAACAGATGAGTGAAGGTCGACCTCTCTTCGTCTCTTAGACTAAATGCGTCTCATTGATTTGTTATTCTACATGGTTGCCGAAAAAATAGTGTACCCAACACGTCCCAACAGTTTTTTTGGACTCGCAGACTTCAGGACTCGCTAACGCTCGTCCTAGAATTTGGTCTACTCGTCCAAAAAAACAGTATTTTCCGGACTTGTTACGTAAATTACTATTTTCAATTCTTTTTTGCATCTATTTATGTTTTTGATATTTTTTAATATATCTGGTAAAGTGTTATATGATTTTAAACTTAGGTAAGTGTGACTTTTTTGTCCGATAGCTTTATTCATGAAAGGTACTTTGTATGTATGTTCTCTGTTTCTTGTGTGATATTGTGTGACAGAGTTGTTATAAGCGATATAGGTCTATAATTTACTATTTCATCTTTAGTGCCGCTTTTAAAAATCGGCAAAACCGTTGATGTTTTCAATTCAGATGGAAATATACCTTCAGCTAGATACTTGTTTATTAAGTATGTTAGGGTTCTAGAATATTGGGTAAAACGTACTTTAAGAGTTCAGCTTTAATACCATCGAATCCTACTGCTTTTTTATTTTTTAGAGATTGTACCAAAGTTGTTAATTCCATTTGATTAGTTGGGAAAAGAAATATTGAACCTGAACTTTTTATGTTCTGCCCCGGGCTCCTGTAGTTCGTACTTTATCTGCTAATAATTTACCTACATTAATATAGAGTTCGTTGAAAGCATTAACAATCATGAGCATATCATCTGTATTTTTTCCATCAATATTTATTTGATATTTGGGTTTTGAAGTATTTCTTGAAACATTTTGTCCCTAGTATTTATTGATTTAATTAACCCGTTAGTGATCCAAATTTTTCTCTTTTTGTGTTTTATCTTAACTGTATTTGTGCATTCAGTGATTTTAGTATTTAAAATTTTTAGGAACTCTTTTGTTGAAGATTCTGCATCGGATATTTGATATACACTTCATTCCAGTTCA
The DNA here is from genome assembly GCA_944452925.2 of Chrysolina oricalcia. Taxonomy (NCBI): domain Eukaryota; kingdom Metazoa; phylum Arthropoda; class Insecta; order Coleoptera; family Chrysomelidae; genus Chrysolina; species Chrysolina oricalcia. Next base: position 32,694,756 of record OX101824.2, read on the forward strand.
CCAAATGAAGTTGTGATTTCAATTTGTTATAATTAACTCACCTGATTTTATTATTATATTCTTTGAACTATATTGTATTTTTTTTCAAATATTATCTTTAACAATATACTGTAATGATCTGTGAGATTGGTTTTAATTATAATTGGTAGTAATAGTTCAGTATTAGTTTTGGTTTTAATGAAAATGTGGTCCAAGCAGGATTTTGAGTTTTCAGTTACCCTTGTGTAATCATTTATCAGGGAGATATATTCTAATTCTCTTAATGTATACATCAACGTTAAGTTTAGTTAGTTCAGGGCAGTTAAGGTTGGGAAAGAGTTTTTTTTATTACCTGGAGGAAATTGACAAAGTAGTAACACGAACGCAAGTGCGTCAGGCCGACATTTCCGCAAACCCATGCGCGCGGATTTGCGAAATGTCGGCCGGACGCGCTCGATTCGCTCGTGTTTGGTGTGTTCTGAATCTGATATTTTAAATTAATCTGTTATTTTGCAGTGAATGAATTCTTGATCTATTCCTGAATCAACGACCCGCAATTGGTGTAAACAGTGAATATGCCTCTTCCGAAGCAATGAGGATCAGTTTGGTTAGTTCAAATGGTTCAATGTCCAGCGTGGCTTTAGCGTGGCTTTAGTTGGTTTTCTATTAGATATTACAAAAACAATAGCTTCATTTAATTTGAACTATCTGAATGAGAATGTGAATTTTCAAATTCGGATTTTTTTTGAAGTTATAATAGGGTCTTTTCACAATATCTATCGAATGTAGTTCAATGTCCAGCGTGGCTTTAGCTGGGGAAACAATTATTTCCTGTTAGATATTACAAAAAAATAGCTTAATTTTGATCGTAGGTTGTTCCCATTTCCAGTGGAATCATGGTTTTTTCTATTGAGAATGTTTCCCTTTTCAAGTTTCAATTTATTTTCAAGTTGATAATTTGGCAACCGCGTATTTTTCCAAAACGGAAATCGGGTTTTTCTTTTCACTCATCCTAGCAACGGTTGCCACGGCATCAACTTTGTTTTTGTTTACTTGTAATCAAAGAAACTGTTGTTATGGCAATAATTTTTCCATAACTGATTTCAGCTAAACTATAACTGGTCCAACTTGGCAACCATGCATTTCCACAAAACGGGAATAGGATTTTTGTTTTTTTCATAACTGATTTCAGCTAAACGAAAGTTGACCCTATAAAAGCAAACGCCCGTGTTTTTTCCCTTCCATGTCTTATACGGCTAATTAGACCAGAATAATAAATTACTTTTATCCATTTTCAGAGTAATTAGCCCTTTGAATGTTCTGACTCCGAAATATATTTTGAAATTGATTCATACACTGCTAATCTTACAGCCAAAAAGATTCCTTCATTTTCAAAATCGGCCAATAAACTGTCATTTTGAACGATACAAATATGAACTAAAAGCTACACCAGCAATTATGGCACAATAAAAAAAAACTATCACGTAATTTTGCACACATTCATTTCAAATTTGCGTCCCATTCAAAACATTTCTACAGAAAAATAGTGCAAAATCTACCTACGTTATCCATATCCACGCACTCAAATGTCTACGTAAGGTTAGTAAATAATTTTTTTTGGAAAACCAAATCACACATAAAAATTAGATGAACCTAGAATATCGGGAACCGAATTACACATTTTTTCTGACCCTTCCTCATCTGGGAACCAAATTACATGTACCCAAATTTTGATTCCCTTATTTATAGAAAATTCCTTAATAAATCGCGAAAAAAAATTCACTGGACGCTACGCCAGAATAAAAAAACTGAATAAATGATGAAATCTATATACCTATATACAGTGCGGCTTTTTTTAGTCCCCCTCCTGTTAACTTTTGAACGGTTCGACGTACAAACATGAATAAAAAACCGTTTGAAGGGTTTCACCGATGCTACTTTTTGAAACAAAAAATATTGTGATTGCTCAACATGGGGCGTAGGGGGCACATCAATTCAAAAATTTTAAATGGCATGGGGGGTCGAGTGTCATATCGTTGAAAAGAGAATTCAATTCTCTTTACAACCATCTAATTATTTTTGAATTTCGTTAATATTTTTTTTGCAATTCAAATTCGAAATATCAAATATGAATGCGGATCTGAAAACTAGTCATAGCTTGATAAATTTGAACGGTTTGTTGTGGAATAATGAAACCAAAAACATTGCGAAGGAAAAAATTCCTCAACTAAATTCAAAAATATTTAGATGATTGTAAAGAGAATTGAATTCTCTTTTCAACGATGTGACACTCGACCCCCCATGCCATTTAAAAATTTTGAGTTGATGTGTCCCCCCGCGCCCCCAGTGGAGCAATCACCATATTTTTTGTTGTTGTAAAACCCTCCAAATGTTTTTTTTTCATGTTTGTACGTCGAACCGTTCAAAAGTTAACAGGGGGGGGGACTAAAAAAAGCCGCACTGTATAATGTAAACTACAATGATTTCCATATAAAAACAAATTTATATTGATTTTAAGCACATCCATTCTGAGTAATCAAATCGTACTTTATTTATATTGAGCCAGAGTGTTCCAGTCGAGTATTTTTTGAGATCAATTTGGATTGTTTTTGCTTTCTTCATCGACATTTTTTAACAAAACAAATATGATACTTTTCATTTGTGAAAAACAAGTTATGTACAATTCTTTGAACAACGTCTCAGTTGCTGTAAGTAGATGTGCCATTTATTTGTATCGTTTATCCTTTATCGATTATACTCAATTTTCGCGACGAAATGGGTCCATTTTTCATTTCCAATGCCTACCCTTTTTTAATTTGGCGTTCTCGAACTAAATAGATTTTCGTTTCTTTCAAATGATGACGACATATTGTCAATAAATACGTCATATAGGATAGGTATGATTAAATTCAAAATGGAGTAACAATTTAAATAATGACAAAAATAGGGGGTATTCCATTTGAAATTCAAAACTTGATTTCACTTTCGATGAAACTGGAAGTCCTATTTCATATTCGAATTTAGACATTTTAAAAATATCTCTCATACACAACATATCCAAAACTCAAATTTTTATCTTTGAAAATTACCAGATGGCGTGACGTAACAAATCTCGTGGTCACCCGGTATATTGAGATTTAATTTTTTGAGATTGTGGAAGGTAAAAAATCCAAAAATCAGCGAAATCACTTTAATCGTGGAATTCGCATCTCGCGTTCTTATTAGTACATCAACCAAAGAATATCTACAATACTGAACATTGTAGATATTCTTTGCATCAACTATCAAACATTCATATTATTCTTCATGAAATGAGTAGCTGTAAAGAAACTGCCGATGAATGTGACAGGGTATTCACCGCTGAGAAATTACGAAATATCAGTTTCGTGTTCTGTTTAGCTTTTCCTTTATTAATTTACTAGTAATTACAGTTTTGTATCAGAATGCTGCCTTAAATCCCTAAACCTAGACGATGATTCGAGTAATGTTCAGGTGTTAATTATCTTCATTCAAATTAAATGTTGTCTTCCGTCATCATTTGATATATTTTAGCTATAAATAGTGTTTTAAGAAAACGCCGCTATGCCGAAGTTTCTAAACATAGTCGCAGCTATCAGTTACACTGAAAATACATTAAATCTCATATGACTTGGATATTGAACATGTACCATCACATGTTTCTCTAAAGTATCGTTGATAAGTATGAACTATCTCAATACATTGTCGGAAAAATGCCACATTAAAAAAAATTGGTGAAAGGATGTTGAGTGCTAATGCATTGCCTTCAATGGGTTGTTGTTTACTAGAACACCAAGCCCATCAACAGAAAGGTATCCACAATTATATAGAAAAAGCTGGTCTGTTTTAACAGTTTCAATGAAGAAAATTCACGTGATTAGTTCTTGATTTCAAAATCGCTGAAAATGCTATCGAAACAGGCGTGGATTTGGTAATTTGCAACAATTAATCATGATGATTGAATATGCATTCATGAGTTGTTTAGTTTTGTAGCCATAATTTATGAAACCCACTTCTAACTAATTATGTTTTGTTTCAGCCCCCCAGAAATGGTGAAACGGCGACATCCTGATGTCTCGACGTGCACCCCCTTCACAGAGACGCATTCCTTCATTTGCTGACAACAACCCTTACCAGGTAAAGTATTTTGGAAAGTGTAATGAACCATCGAAAGATTTTCTTATAAATTTCCTGGTGTCACTGTTTTCTTTCAATTATTATTATTGTTTGCCGTGGGTGGCAAGCAAACATTCCTCACTGGTATTGGCATTTGAACATCCTCGATTACTATTTCTTTGAACAAAACATATAAGCGCTCATACACCTCGCCCGATATACTCAAGGCCATACATGAAAAAATCTCAGTCCGCGACGGCGACCATGAACCAGCGATTTCAACTGATTGAAGATGTCTTCATGATCCCGATAAGAAACTCTCTGGGCTGTTAGGGGAAACTTTCTCTGAAGGTACCTGCCAATATGGAAATTGGATATGTTTTAGTTTCTCCTTAATTCATTTCATTTCGTTGATTATCTTGTCGACCTCTCGACATCTAGGAATCCTCCTGATAACCTCTTGGGCTCTACCTCTGACTTCCTGGACCATTTCGGAGATTTCGTTTTGGAAACTCAGTTATTCTCGGCTAATTTGATGTAATTATTTTGTTCTTGTTCCTGTGTGGTTCATCTTCTTCTTGTTATTGCTTCTTCTTCTGGCACGGGAGGGCGGATAACGAAGCTCCTGCACGTAAGCCTCTCAAGGGCCCTTCACAACATGTTTGGTTCCAGTTGGAGGCACCTGTCGAGGTTTCACCAGTTGGGGGTCCCCTGCTAACTTGTGTTGTAGGGTTACCGTCGATTCCCCTTGTTCCCATTCCCTGGGTACCCGCCTCCGTAGTTATGATTACCACCTCAGTGGCATCCTTGGGGGTTCCTCTGGTCGTCGCCACCGGGACGGTTAGCTGGGCTCCCCTCGAATGGGTTCCAGAGGTCCCTGCTTTGGTTCCCCTTGTAGGAGTTGTCTTTTAGTTGACTCTTACGACAGGCGTGGGATCTACTCAGGGATATTGTTTCGGGAATCCCTTGAGTGGTTCTCCTGTTAACTTGTGTTTTGGGGGGTAACTTCTATTCTTCAGGTTACTTTTTCTGGGGTGTCCGCCTCCGCACCTAGGGTTGTCACCTCAGAGGCACAGTTAGAAGTTTCTATGGTTGGAGCTCTCGGAATGGTTGGCTTGGCTCCCCTTGAATGGGTTCTGAAGGTCCCTGCTTTGGATCCCCTTATAGGTGTGGATTTTTAGCAGCCTCTTACGATAGGCAGACCGACCGTACCTGGGATTTATTATTTCTAACCCCGCGTCTCCTGTGGAATTGTTACATGTGTGTTACATTGTTTTCTTCTCGTTTCTTGTTACTCAAAATATTGGAGTAACACTTCCTGTTCTTGTTTAGTGTCCTTGTATGTGACTTAAGCATATATATGGATTGTAAATAATGCGGACTTTTGCATAAACCTATACAATAGGGGTATACGGGGCCGCAAAACATCTGACAGATATTTATGCAACGTTCTTCCAAGAAGACTTAATTGCAAGTGCTTATTGTAGACAAACAAAAGATTATCCTTAATTTGGCTGGGAATGACCACCTGCAGACATGTTTCGAGGTTTTTGCCTCTCATCAATGCAAGGGTAGGTCCGACAACTTTGAGTTATCTTGTCCCTGCCAAATGAACCATAATTTATTGTTTATCTAAAAATTCCATACGGATGAAGCAGCGACTTACATTAAAGGCAGTGGCAGCGCCACCCGCCAGGAAAATCAATAAACACTCCTCGAGATAGCAAAGACTCCAGGAAGAGTAAATGCGAATAATTCGAACAAGTTCGAAGGTTTTGCCGGAGAGTACAATAAATGTGAATAAAATCGACAACGTCGAAGTACTCTTCTCTCCAACTATTTCCAGAGTGGAAAATAAGAGGCAAAAAATCTGACAGAAAAAAACTACTTCCCTGGCTAATGCCGCGACGGAAATTGAACTACATCTGACATATATTTGTGCAACTTTCTTCCAAGAATACTCAATTGCAAGTGCTTATTGTAAACAAATGAAATATTATCCTTAATTTGACTGGGGATGACCACCTGTAGACATGTTTCGAGGTTCTTGCCTCTCATCAGTCCAAGAGTAGGTCCGACAACTTTGAGTTGTCTTGTCCCTGCCAAATGAATTATAATTTATTCTTTATCTAATAATTCCCTACGGTTGAAGCAGCGACTTACAGTAAAATCAAAGTTCGAATTATTCGCATTTACTCGTCCTGGAGCCTTTGCTGTCTCGAGGAGTGCTTATTGATTTTCCTGGCGGGTGGCGCTGCGACTGGCAAAACCTTCGAACTTGTTCGAATTATTCATTAAACATTTATGGTAACTTTGAATTTCGGGTTTCATTATAATTATTTTAGATCAGTATTTACTTATTCAGAAAAAATTTCAGGAATAATCTGAAACAATTTGTGTTTTATTTAGTTTGCATTGTTTAGATAAAGACATGTCTGTGACGTCAGACTGATGAAGCGTATACCTGGAAGTGACCTGGGGCTAAAGTGGCTTTTGTAATTTCTAAAAATAGTATTGGTCCTCTGATGGAGTCTGTTATATTTCCACGCATGGATTTTCGGGCATCAGTATTAGCAGCATGATAAGGAAATTTAATAAAAATCGAGGCAAATTGGAAAGGACCACGCACACATCTTATGAGAAAAAGTATTTCGGTGATGTTGTAGCTGGAGCCATCCTGAGTAAAAGTCTTCACTGGCCCAACTCGATTGTATGACCAGATTCGGCGCTAGAGGGCGCAAAATCATGAATTTTCTGATTTTTCGAAAAATTCAGCTGAATAAAAAATATCAATATCTCATTTATATTCAATATTGTGTGCGATTGGACATTCCTAAAATTCGCGAGAAATACTATTCTATATGATACAGAAAAAAAACGCAACTGTTTTCCTACAGGATATAGTCAACAACATACTCAACTCTTCATTGAATGAAGTTGATTGAATTTATCATTGAGGATCATTCAGAATGGTTTGTTCATGGACCAAAATGTGATGAAGCTATGAAAACAGAGTGTTTGAAATAAGGAAGAGCCCAAATTATATACAGGGTGGCCCATTCGTGTGTGGAAGTACAGTATCTCGCCTATCATGAGGGGTATTAAAATGTTTCAGATAAGTTATACGGTATACTTTGCTACTTGTTATAAAAATATTTCGAAATATATGGTGTTTCTTTAAAGCGGGCAACACAAAGCATCATTTTTTTAAATGGACCACCCAGTAAATTTTCTCATCATTGAACTAAGCAAAACATTTTACAAACGGAGGTTTTTCTTTTTTTCGAACATTTTGCGGCGTTGTCAAGTTATTGCCGAAAGAAAGAGAATCTTCGGAAAAAAAATACCATCATAAATACTTTATTACGACGTAGTTAGGTTAATACGATAGGAGATGATTTCAGCTCTCTGTTGAGGACGAAGTCATGATTGAATCCTCGAGAAGACTAAGTACTGTTATGATTCACTATACCACTAAATAAAATTGTCAATAAAAATTGAAACAATTCACATTTATCAGTAAACGAAATTCTACTTAGGCCAACCCTGTCAGGCAAACAACCTTCACTCTGCGAATTGTGACGTCATACATGGCAACAAGGTGTGAAATTTATTAATTAATTTAAAGAATATTGATAATCGGAATAGGAATTTGAATGTCAGGAAGAAGTACAAAAAGATTCAGAGAATCTAACCAGCACAATCATTAATATAAAAGGGTCATGAATCACGAATTAACAATAAGAATTGCCAAGAGTAAAATTAGTCACGTACGCCATTATTCCCATAACACTAGTGGAAATTTTATGAAATTAAAAATGTTAGAGTAATTATAGAAAAATCATATGTTAGTATGCTTAATTTAGAATAATAAGAGTTTAACTTAGTATAGAAATCAGATTTCATAAAGTAGTATTTAGTTTATAATTAATTGGTAAAATTTAAATAAGATAGAAATTGAAACCGTTGCTAAGGCAATTCGTATTTCAATTGGAGTCAACAAACAAAAGGGGGTTGAAAAATGTCTGTAAAAAAAGGAGATACGTATAAAATGTGCTCCCAAAATAACTAACAATTTATAATGAAAAATATTGAAAAATTTCTATAATTCCTATGTTAAATTAATCCATAAGTGCGTATATATAAACTCTCCAACTTACCAAGAGCTGACTGTTCCCATTCTGGAGAAATTCCACTGAGAAGCCGAGGAAGCCGGTATCCAGACCCAGCTTCTAGAAAACCGATGGAAGCTTTCGAGGAAAGTAGATCCCAGGTATTTATATGCATATAAAACCGGTTTGCAAACCAATAAATAAATATATAAATAAAACCCCTATATTCGAATAACATCCATTTGACTGCAGTATTTCGGACAATTTCATGAACTTTTCACTATTTCACCGACTCTCGAATCAATAGACTTTCCCGTGGAAAGACACAGAAGTGATTTCTCGTGAGTGTGGTTTCATAAATGTTATTCTCCCGAACTTTACGTTATTTTCATTGCCCAAAACTATTTAGTGTTTAAATTTAATTCAAATGAACGATCACATTGTTGTGAAAACATCATAGGTTAAAATTTTTAGGTTAAGATTGAAATACGAATCTGCGCAACAATTCTATAAAGTTGAAATAGTTTGCACGAGGGGGCGAAAGGCTACGCTCTGAAGTCATCATACAGCTGATTGACCGTGCATATAAAATTTCAAAGGGGTACAGAATGAAATTTCATAGAATACTAAGTGTTGGGAAATCATTGAATTGATGATAATTTATTTTCTTATCCACAGTTTATTGTTTTTGTATGTGTTGATTCATTTACAATTTTTTTTTATTAAAACTTCATTTATAACTTACTCTGGCGTTCACATTTCTCTTTCTTGAAATTTAATATTTGATCATAAAAACATTTTCATTCTAACATCTAGCTGCCAAGTCCCAGAAGGACCCACCTGAGAGCAGAGAAATGCACTACAGGTTTTAAAAAAGTTAGTGTATAAACTTCGCACAAGAGTCTTTTATGAGCAAAAGAAAGGTGAATATACTACAATGATATTACTAAAACCCTGAGAGAATTTATTTTATTAAAACCCTGAGATAAATTATTATGATCCTATCAATCATAAATCATAAATCAAAGAAAAATCATAATTTAAATAAAAATAAAAATCTTAACCTTCAGATTATAATAGTACCTATTCAAATTGAATGGAGCCTTCCTTGTGTGAAACACTATGTAAATTCATTTACATTATGTTTTGAGAGATCAACTTCCATTCTGATCGATCATCAATTATAATCAACTTAATCAAGTCATAGTCTTGAAGGCGAATTATTTAACTCAAAAATTGGAAAACTACCCTGTAGAAAATATTTTTTTTGTTTTATAGAAGACTCATTCACGATCTTCGTAACGCTTAGTTGAACAACAGTTGACTATCGATTACTAGTATGTAAATATTTTATTTATCTGAATTCACTCAAAAATAATAAAATTTCTGATACGGAGTAATTACCTACATGTATATTTAATATGGACCCTTCCTCATTCCAAACACTCAGTATTCATATCTTCATTATATTCTGGTAGATCAACAAACCATTCTGATTGATCCCCAATGATGAACTCAATCAACTTATAACCTCGTAGGTGAATTCATTTACTGAAGAATTGAGTAAATTGTTGAAAACCCTGTAGAAAAACAGTGGCGTTTTTTAAGTCTGTATTATGGAAAAATATTTCCCAAGAATTTAAGGAATGCTCAGTCGTACACATTGATATTTTTTTATTCAGCTGAATTTCTTATGATTTGGCGCCCTAACTAGTCATACGATCTAGTTAGGCCAATGGAGACTTTTACTCAGAATGACTCCAACTAGAACATATGAAAAATTCAGCCATTTTCACCGAAAGACTTTTTCCCATAAGATGTGTGCGTGGTCCCTTCGAACATATTCTTTGGGATTATTAAAAAACGGTCCTCTGTAGTTTGCAATCACTATCAGGTATCTTTGAATCTGTTGTAGTTGAAGAATTACTTATCAGCTGTAGATATTATTATTATTATCTACAGCTGATAAGTAATAATAATGATAATACTCCCTCATAAGTACTCTTTAGAGTGTACCCAAATGAATATCCTGCTGTAGGAAAACCCGGAACATCTACATCACCACTCCGGGTGGTCGGTGTGCACTCCGAGTTAGCACTAGACTTCGGGATTGGCATCTAGGCTACTCACAATACACTTGCTTTTCAACACGGCATGCGGTTACCTATCGGTTCTGATAGAATTAAGAAAAATGCTCTCATACTCCGGAATCGAACCGGCCAGCGCTAGCACCAACTGGAATTAGATACCTCCTCAAATCAATCCTACTGATTTCGCAAGGAAATGCATGATGTTGACCTGTTATGTCCACGAATGTGGTAACCAGTTTCTACTTTTTTAATTTAACCCAAGCGACCTGGATAAATTCCCAAAAATGATTTGAGAACAGATCTGTTTGAATCATCCCTATTACTATAAATAAGATAAAATTTCACATCACACATTTTTTTCAAAGAATGAACTTTGGCTCTGGTGATGTAGCATGAGAAATGACAATCACCTAAATACCAATGGCGGATCCACTTCCTTCGCATGCGTTTAGTACTGCGCTTATTCGTACTTTTTTAACGATCACAAATACAACAAATTCACGTTGATCCTGGCACGCCTCGTCCTTCTTCTAACGATCACAAAAACAACAAATTCATGTTAATCCCGATAAAGGTTTTTGTCATCGTTAAAAGGACGAATTTATAACCTCAATACTGAGCGCGTGCGTAAGAAATGGATTCACCCTTGGCATTTAGGTTGTCGTAAGAAAAGCCATGTTCTTGTACTAAAGAAGAATATATACCGAATGTGCGTTAGCTGTATTGTGATTGTCATAACAGCAATGCAATATGTGTGTTTTTCAATTCTACTTTGTCAAATAGTATATATTGTTTTCAGAAATGTCCCAAAAATTTTGTATGCACAGTTCTTGGAACTGGTTGGACTTGAAATTTCTGTCCTGGTCTGAATGCAGCTACAATGGAACACCGAATCGAAGAATCCACTCCTTTACCAAGACATCGGCAACAGTGGAGGATTCCAGGTTGAGCAGGGCAAAGGCTTTTGCCCTTTTACTTCAATAGTCCATCGCCACAAAGATGTATTCATTCCCGTGGTTGAATTCGGGAAATGGGCTAGCGATATATATGGCCACTCTTTCGAATGGGCTGCCTTCGTTGTATCGATGTACAGGGGCCTTAGGTCATTTTCGAGATCCGTTTGCTGGCAGCGCATACAGCTCATTTTCGGCACAAATTCTTGACTTCGGCTTGCCAATTTGACCTGTAAAATCGTTTCCTCACTTTCTGGAGGGTCCATGGTACTCCCAGATGTCCTCCAGTGACTCCATCATGGATGTCTTGGATCACTTCCTTTTTTTGCTCCTGGACATTTCTTTCTTCCCCACCATCTTCGGAATCTAACACGCGCTTCAGGACCCCATTGTCCAGAGTAAGGGAATTCCATTTGGCTCAGTAGGATTTTACATCTGGCGAATAACCTGCGATTTCCTGCTATGATGGTCTTCGATTACTCTTCTTCCAACCGATGACTAAACCAAAATCTGGATCTTACTCGTGGCCTTTCTGGATCGTGTTGTCGTTTCAGTTATTTTCAACTGCCGTGGTTCTACAAATTGTTGCTTCCTTTTCTTCTGCTTGTCGGCAATGTGAGTAGTCATCTGAGCATGGTCTCCGCGACAGGGCATTTGCAATCTCATGACTAGTCCCCGCCCGATGTTTGATCTCGAAGTCAAATTCTTGTTGTCTCTCGATCCAGCTTGCTACCTGACCCTTGGGATTTTTGAACTGTAAAAGCCATTTAAGAGTTGCATGGTCAGTTCTCAACAGGAATCTTTTCTCATACACGTTTTTGTAGAAGTGCTCTTCTCCTTTCACAACAGCCAAAACCTCTCCAGAGCCTCCTGGATCTGAGACAGGACAGCTTCAAGTCCCACATTGCTGGCGTCCGTGTCCAAAATGAACTTCTCGTTTGGTAGGAGATAGTTCAGAAAAGATGTGTTGATCAAAGCTATTTTCAGTTTCCTGAACTGATCTTGGCATTCCTCGGACCTCTAGAACTGTGTTTGCCCTTCCGTGAGTCTGGTCACTAGTTAAGCGATAATAGGAAACCCCGGTACATATCGGCGATAGTACTGCACAAACCAAGGAAACTCCGAAGCAGGTGTATATATTTTGGAACTTGCCACTCCTCTACTGCTTTGATCTCCTGCTAGTCCACTTCTACTTCTTCCCCAGAAACAATGTGACCGAAGTATCGTACTTAGTTTGGAGACATTATGCCTAGGTACAGATGGCATCTTTTGGGGTCCAGTTTCAATCTAGAGTTTTTTAGGAAACACCCCCTCCTGTTTTTTTTCGTGATCTTCGAGCGATCTGCGAACTATAATAATTTCATCGAGATGCACTAGACACGTCTTCCACGAGAGTCCCTTCAGAGCTATCTCCATCAATCTCTCAAATATGGCTGGAGCATTGGAAAGCCCGAATGGCATAACTGCGAACTGCCACAATCCTGAGTCAACGGTGAAAGATGTCTTCTTGATCTTCACTATACACTCTTCAAGTCCAGAGTCAAAAAAATCGTAGAACCGACTAGAGAGTGTTGGGTATTGTCTGTTGTCAAGGTAACTGCCATTTTCGTCAAGTTGTTCAGTTGACAATGGTCTACGCAGAAGCGTGTAGACCCGTCCTTTTTCTTCACAACTATGACTGAAGAGGGCCAGAGACTGTCGGATGGTCCGATAACTCCTCCTTTCCCAATATCAGTGACTATTTTGTCAGCTTCTTCCTTCTTGGCAAGAGGAAGTCTTCTAATAGATTGTCGAATCGGTCGGGCATCCCCAGTGTCAATTTTGTGCTGAACCACATCCAGTCGACCCCCCTCTTCCTTTTCCTGTGATATTCTTGACTAAATCTCTCAGTTTGCAAGCGATTTATCCACCCACGGTTTTACCCACCACCTTCTTAGTTGACTTTGTTTCTTTCGCCTGTTCAAAACAGCTGACAAGGCTGTGATCACCGTTAATAATAACTTATATTTTGTTTTTTCGTCACCATATTGATAATGAATATATTCTCTAGACGAATTAAGGCTATGAGTTGTGTTTTATGTTATGACTGATATCAAAGTTGACAGTAGCTCTTCATTCAAACAAAAACGCCGGCTTACATTATGCTTAATATTATTTCTCTTGCATCGAACTTATATGGCATGAAACTCGCAAATGTAATACAGCTTTCACTAACTCATTACTCGTAGTTAAGAATGTTCTGTTCAACGAGCTACAAGCGGAATTTTTTTGTAGATCCGCCTTATTCTCGTTTGGTTTTTCATGTACCACATCTTTTAAATGACCCAAAGAAAAATGTCATATGGAAATATGTCTGGAGATCTCGCTGGTCATTCCAGTAGTCCATGTTTTTCATTACAACTATTAGAAAAACGCTTATCCAAACAGACCTGTACAATTCGTAACTTATACACAGGCGAGTCTTTTTGATGAAACCAGATGTATCTTTGTATAATCCTGGTAAAATGGGCATAGAAACTTCTTCACAAATACCGACGTTTCGCCTAAAAACTCATTTAACCATTTGATCCATAATTTATTTGAAACTGTATTGATTTAAAATTTTTATTTAACGTGATTGTCACTATTTGTGAATTTTATCGGCAAGATCAAACAGTTTTTATAATGGGTGCGAAATTAAATTATATCTACCTTTATCAGAGCATTTATCCGTTCAGCTGTTACCTCTGGTTCTCTGTTCATAAAAGAGCCGCATGCATTTCAATTGTGTCAACGCAAACGCCGTTCACCCGATAGGTATTGAAAAGAAATTCGAAACCATGAAAATCACACCATTGTCAATTCTATAAACTCTAAAAAAATACTATTCTTGCGGTAACCCGGCCCGTCTCTTTCATAGTACGAATATGCCATTTCCGTTCGGATCATTTAAAAAAAATTCAAATCTATCCAAAACTATGAATGGTGGTCGCTGATATTAAAACTAAACTTTCGATTTTTTGTATTGACAATCGATGTGTATTATGATTCTAATAATGAAAAATGGATTATTCAGTGTGCCCAAGATAAGGATGAACATCATGGGGATCTCGTTAACTGTTGGATTATATCCCAAATGAAATTAACACGAGCACCATCACCTATATAAACAATTTACTCAAACGTGTAAAGGTATAAACTCCAAAACAAGACATTATACAAATTATTATGTAATCGCTTGACAGGTCTCCTAGTCAGTGGTGGAGATCTTATAGGGCTAGGTGCCAACACGGCCATCCTGAGATTGGGACGCTCTTGGCCCAACAAGCTCGGTTTCATCCTGCCTTTTCTGATTGTCATTAGAAACTTCGTCATTCTTCAAAGAGGTAAATTTTATATTTGAAATCCCTACGCAAACATATCATGCAATTCAGATGTCAGCTAGCCTTGCCCTGAAGGCCTGAGTGTCAACCCTACTTTCAAAAAGGCCTAGGTGTCATTCTACCTTGCTAGAAGGGTTAGGTGTCAACCCACCTTGCCAGAAGACCTAGGTGTCAACCAACCTTGCCTGATTGTTTAGATGTTAACCCACCTTGCCAGATGGCCTAGGTGTGAACCCACTTTTCCAGAAGGCCGAGGTGGAAGGCCGAGGTGTAAACCCACCTTGCTAGGAAGGCCGAGGTGTCAAACCACCTTGTCAGAAAGGCCGAGGTGTCAAACCACCTTGCCAGAAGACCGAGGTGTAAACCCACCTTACCAGAAGGCCGAGGTGTAGTCCCACCCTGCCAGAAGGCCGAGGTATCAACCCACCTTGCCAGAAGGCCGAGGTGTAAACCCACCTTGCCAGAAGGCCGAGGTGTAAACCTAACCTACCTTGCCAGAAAGGCCGAGGTGTAAAACCACCTTGCTAGAAGGCCGAGGTGTAAACCTAACCTACCTTGCCAGAAAGGCCGAGGTGTAAAACCACCTTGCTAGAAGGCCGAGGTTTCAACCTACCTTGCCAGAAGGCCTAGGTGTCAACCCACCTTGCCAGAAGGCCGAGGTGTTAACCCACCTTGCCAGAAGGCCGAGGTGTAAACCTAAGTTTTTGAGACCTTCTTGTTTTGTCAATGACGGTAAAAGAATATCGTCCATGTGCACCAGTGCAATGCCCTTCTGGATTTCATTACGCAAAGCAATGTTAATCGCACGTTGAAAGATAGAGGGCGCATTTGTCACGCCAAATGGCATACGTAAATATTCGTACTGGCTCTCTGGAGTGACAAAAGCTTGTTTTTCTACCGATTTGGTATACACTTTTATTTGGTGAACAACAACAAAACAACAATTTTAACAATTTTAAACAACTTTTATTTGGTGAAATCCAGCAGCCATATCAAGGGTGGTAAAATATTTACTAGTACTCAAACGGTCGATCTGGTCATCTATCAAGGGAAGCGGAAAGCGATCTTTGACCGTTATACGATTTAAAGCCCTGAAGTCACATACTAAGCGATATTCACCGCTTTTCTTTTTGACTAGAAAGGCCGAACTAGCATAAGGATATTGTGACGGTCTTATTATATTATTTTTTATCAAGTCATCAATGATATTGTGCATTATTTCCCCTTTCAGCAATTGAAAATCGATAAGGGTGGTATTTTATTTCTTTGTCTGATGTTAGGCGAATTTTGAATTCACCCGTAGTGATAAGAGAAGCACCTTTGTTACCACTTGTAACTATATCCTCCAATTCGTCCAATGATTGCTCAAGTTCTTTGTCTATTGAATCAGGAATGCAAAATTTCAAAGTGGGAATGTTTCGATTATATTTCAGCATCATTCCAGGAATGCTCAAGAAATCTAAACCAATTATTGCATCACAAGGAATTGCATCATCAGGGACGATATGCATTTTGAGTACAAACTTGCAGTCGTTTAATAGTACTGTAACATTAATGACGTATTTCGATGAGATTATAGGTTGTTCCCTATTCCTTTAATAAGAGTTTCCTCTGGAAATTTGGGAGACAACTTTTTTTTATAACAATTTCGCGCATTAAAGGGACCTGTGCGCCGCTATCTAGTAAAACATCATAGTTTTCACCATCAATATTGAGAGGATATAAGCTTAAATTATGTCCAACTTCATCATGATGAGGACGGTGACAAACATTTACTCGTGAAAAATTATTGTCATAACGTTTCTTCTTGAAACAATTTTCGATTTTGTGACCTGAAAAATCACAAGTATTGCTTGTACCTGGTATGGATTCTTCCTTCTCGCGTTTAATACCTTGCTCCAGTCGCTCTGAGCCATGTTCGAAATCTCGTACGGGGCACAGGAATCTGAGGTGCCCAAATTGGTCAAACTTATAGCACTTAACATTATTTTTCACAGCTCTTAAAGATTCGTCTTTTAATGGTACAGACGGTATGAATGTATTTTTATTTGTTGGTTTCATTTGTACATGGTTTCATTTGTACATATTGAGAGGATATAAGCTTAAATTATGTCCAACTTCATCATGATGAGGACGGTGACAAACATTTACTCGTGAAAAATTATTGTCATAACGTTTCTCCTTGAAACAATTTTCGATTTTGTGACCTGAAAAATCACAAGTATTGCTTGTACCTGGTATGGATTCTTCCTTCTCGCGTTTAATACCTTGCTTCAGTCGCTCTGAGCCATGTTCGAAATCTCGTACGGGGCACAGGAATCTGAGGTGCCCAAATTGGTCAAACTTATAGCACTTAACATTATTTTTCACAGCTCTTAAAGATTCGTCTTTTAATGGTACAGACGGTATGAATGTATTTTTATTTGTTGGTTTCATTTGTACATGTGATAACTAAGCTATCAAAGAAGTAGCAGATAGATGGCCGACCTGTGTCATTTGAGCTTGCAATGCAATATCTGTTATACCAATATCAAACTGACAATTTGTTCCTGTGTAAATGAAACTCCCAGAGCATTTATTTTTTGTAATCTCATACGGGCATAAAATCCATAAGTTGGGCATCCACTGGATTTATACGAAACAGCCTCATGCATCAATTTGCCACGAAAGCTTTCGTACAAATCCTTCTTAAAATTTACTCAAGAACGGCGGCCATCAACAGGGTTCCAACAACTAAACCACTCTCACCTGCCTCCCCTTCCAGGCAACATGATATGCGAGCCATGATATTGTTATCGTTCCATCCAAAATCCGAAGCCATAGCAGAAATTTCATAGGTCCATTTTTGAGGATCGTCTCTACCAGGTACAAAATTTTGGTAAAATAATGATATCAATTGATGTATTTGGTCGGCTATTTGCACGTTCCAAAAATCCACGGAGTAAGTTTTCCAATGTAGAAGCGGCGTCAATGTTTTCTCCAGTCACACCTATTTCAGTGTTTTTCTCCATGATGAAAAACTGTAGTATGTAAACAAAAGCCTGGAAGATCTGTCACGGTACGAGCGGACGTGAGTTTTCGTGGGTAAATCGCACTTCTGAAGTTGGATTATATCCCAAATGAAATTAACACGAGCACCATCACATATATAAACAATTTACTCAAAGGTATAAAGGTACAAACTCCAAAACAACACGTTATACAAATTATTATGTAATTGCTTGACAGGTCTACTAGTCAGTGGTGGAGATCTTATAGGGCTAGGTTCCAACAGAACCGTAAGAGTTACACAATTGGGCAAAAAGTTGCGCAATTAAGGGGTCAATAAATAGATGTTGAGAAATCCCAAAAGTGTTGCTTACTTTCGGAGATATTTGGAAAAAACCGAAATTTGGTGATTTGGTTTTTATTATTTTCTGAAGTTATTTGGAAAGTTTCGGAAAAAAAACAAAGTCACCTTCTCATTGCCACTTTTTTACCTCTACAAAATTCACAAAATCTCCGTACAACGTTTCGTTTGGAAGAAACCATCATCAAGCTTTTTTCATTGCGAAGGCAACGACGTAAGGCACAATATGTTTTCCTATGTTTTCATTCAGTAAAAATGTTTATTACAATTTTTGAACAAAGGCGGCTTAGAAACTATCTATGGCAACATACATAGCTGTCAGTTTCCATAAATAATTTTCGTTTTGAATGAGTATTTCATTGTTGTTGTTATTGCCTTCGTATTTTCTACATTAAAATGGAGGTATGTAATTTTAAAAACAAAAAAAAGTTTGAAATGCTACATTTTATGCCAAAGAAATTGCGTAGAAGCCGAACGTATTCGAACCAACACCCGGATCGAAAACAACCTGGCAAGTCTATTTTCAGGCGTTCAGTACATAATTTAAAAAAATATGGTTAATTTGAAAAACCTGTGCTATCCCGATAAAAACCGTCTGCTGAAGAAAAATAATACCTAGTTTTACAATCAGTCATTGAAAACCCAGAAAGTTCAACTAGAGAAATTGAAGACCAGACTGGGGGTACCTAAATCAACAGCTTTATTTATGTTCAGAAACAATAAATTAAATCCATATAAATTTCGAATTTGTCAAGGCTTAAGACCAGGTGATCACGAGCGGCGTAGACACTTTTGCGAGTGGTTTACAAGAATGTGTGATGGCGATGCAAATTTTCCTTTCAAAGTGATCTGGTTACCAATAACGGTATTTTCAGCAGGCGCAATACACACTATTGGTCACAACAAAATCCACGTGTGAAGAGATCATCCAGATACCAACATCGATGCGGATTTAATATTTGGTGTAGAATTTTTGACACACGTATTTAACTGCTCAACGATACCTTCGTCTGTTACAAGATCTGGAAGATGCATTGGATAATTTGCCATTGGACGCTGTGCATCATTGCTGGTTTCAACAAGATGGTGCACCAGCTTATAATGCCATAGCTGAGGGGGAAACCGCTGGGGAATTTTGGTGTACAATCCTTGGATATTAGTGGTATTACTTGGGTAGATAGATAGATAGAATTAGGGTTTGTGAGCGGACGGAACCATAAGCATGTAGGCCTCTCAATCGGGACCGTTATTCACCCACCACTGCTTGGAACGGGGTTTGGACTGTTCCGAGTTCCCCAAAGTGGAGCCCGTCGGAGCGAAAGTGGCGGACCCCAAGAAGGAGCCCGCTTGGGTGGGAGGAAGGGTGGACCCTGGAGTTGAGCCCACCGCTATTGGGATCGAGGGGATTGGGGACCCCGTGAGGGAGCCCGCCGATGGGAGGTGGGTTGCGGAGGACCCCGGTGTGGAGCCCATCCGCATGGGAGTATTGGAGGACCCCTAGAAGGAGCCCTACAATGAGGGTAGGGGAGCTGGGGTTTTGGGTGAGATTCCCAAGAGAGGGGAAAAGACGTCGCCGCACGTGGAGCCCCCACACTTGCGGAGGGCTGAATAAAGTGTGCGCCTGATTCCCAGAGTGTTGTCGCTAGTGGCGAGTCCATTCATACCTTCAGCGCGCACAATACTTTGAGATTAGGGAAAGATTATAGAGTGTCCTCAACACGCAGTGTGCCCCCTGTGATACGTACCGCTGGACATTAGGTGTCCCTCGGGTCGCTGCATCACAAGCGGTTTACGGTTTGAGTTGTGAGCTGGTCAGAGGCGATGCTTTCGCAAAGGATTTGAGGAGTTTGTAGGCCCCCGCACCCTACTTTATGGCTATTGCTGGCCTGTGAGGGCCCTGGTGGTTCCCTATCCGTCACCTGGAACGCACCTGGTAGATAGCTCAACCTTTCCATATTGGGCAGGATTACTTGGATATTAGCAGGGAATTAGAGGAATTAGTTGAAAATTATGTGTATTCGTTGGGAATTAAGTGTTTTAGTTAAAATTATTGGGCATTACTGGGTATTAGTCGAAAATTATTGGGCATTAGTCGGGAATTAGCGGTATTACTCCAGTAATACATGGTCATTACAGAAATTATTTCGACAAAAGGACACAAAAAAGGGTCCTCAACCCATGGAGTCGGGAAATTTCGGATATCAGAAAACATCGGTGTGTGAGTCACAATTTTGTTGAATGAAAAAAAAAAGGTCTTCAAAACAATACTTCACAAAAAAAAACGAAAATTTGGTTTTCTATTGCTTTTTTTCCGTGGGTATTACGGGAATTAGTGGTATTTGTTCGGGATATTACTCGGTAATTACTTGGGGTGTGGCCATATTAAAAATGATGTATACAAAGAAAATTTTGAAAACAAGGAACACCTAGATCGCTCAGTACGATCAGCATTTGATAGAATTACCCCTGAAATGTTGAATCGTATTATAGATTCCACAGTGAGACGGGCATACTGATGTCTTCAAACTGGAGGTAATATGTTTGAACATGTGCTATAGCACTTACTATTTACAATCTTCAACAATAATTCTTGCCTTCTTAGTTCTTATTATTTTAGTTTCTGTTAGTTAAATATTAGATTTGTTGAAAAACTATTCATACGCATTTTTTCTGAATAAAAAGATAGGAAAACATATTGTGCCGTACGTCGTTGTATTCGCAATGAAAATAGCTATGTCCTATAGGGTGTACATTTTTTTGTGGTATATAAAAAAAAAGTCGATGGTGGTTTCTCACAAACGAAACGTTGTGCGGAGATTTTGTGTGCAAGCCATTTTGTAGAGGTACAAAAGTGGCAATGAGAAAGAGTCTTTGGTTTTTTCGAAACTTTTCACATAACTTCAGAAAAAAATTATAACCAAATCGCCAAATTTCGGTTTTTTCAGAATATCTCCGGAAGTAAGAAACATTTTTGGGATTTTTTAACATCTATTTATTGACCCTTTAATTGTGGAACTTTTTGCCCATTTGACCTACTGTGTAACTCTTACGGTTATCGAGATCCCCATGCTATTCATCCTTTTCTTGGGCACACTGTATAATTCAGTCTTCCGCTTCCGTTTCGGGTCCACTTAAATATTAACTGTTTTAAATAATCATGGAAAACCTTTTACCTTTAAAAAAAACAAAGGCTCGATTATCTGATCATTAAATGAAAATGCTTGAAAATCAAAGTAAACATGTATTATGATAAAAATAAAAACAAGTAAAACAAAACAGAACTCTTACGGTTCAAAGGTTCAAGACAAGAGTAATTCTCAGCATAATGGAGCTTTACGGGCTTTTCGGCGTGCAAAGTTGTCAATAATTTCTGGGTAATTATTCCGAATCATTGTAGATCTCAAAACATTTTTAATTCTAGATAAATGACTGAAAGATCTTTCTCCTTCTGCAACAGTAACAGGCAACGTGTAGAACAGTCTCAGTGCAATTACAATGTTTGGAAACAAATTGTCTAGATTTAATTTGCATATTTTATTTAGCAAATTAAATGGTGTAAGTTTCATTTCTTCAAAATTTGCAGTATAAATATTTTTAGATGTCTTATTTTTAAGATAAAATTCGACAGACATACAAGAATGTCCTCTTTCCAACTATGATGATGATAATTTGAAAATTCCGGGGGGGGGGGGGGTGGAAGTCGAGAAGTATTTAAAATCCAGTTTTTTATGATGTTTTTGCCATTTTTGAGGCGAATATCTCGAGAACAAGGAATGGTGCCACCGTAGAATTCGACAGAAAACGGAAAATCATATAGGGGAGACTGGGGAGGGTTGATCCAGAGGGAGGTTTGAGACATAAATGTTTCATTGGTAACGTATCCTTAAATAAATTTACTTTTCCGTGTAGTGGATGCTTATTCATTGCTTCTTTCACGTTATCTAAGTTTAACAACAAATCCAAGTCGTTTACGAAAGTTATAGTGAAAAGTTGTTTTTGAGGATAAACAATGTAAGTTTTTTAACAAAATGTATAAGGATTCTTTATTCACATTATTATATTTGGAAATATATCAATGAATTTCACGAATAACATAATAATTTAACATACTTTCATGTATTAAATTATTTGTTAGGTTATGTTTTAACTTGAATTTGTTGTGGCTACTGGTACGAGGGGAGGGATGAACAGGTTTTATGTGGGAGGTTTGAATGCCTGTACTTCGTTTCCAGATTTTTTTCTTTCTTTTTCAAGTGAAAAAATATAGGTCAACGTATTTTAATCTTTAGTTTCTTCTGCTAAAATCTTCACTGCGGCATCTACAATAATAATTTTTTTGCAGATGCCTTTCAAGTGGAAATCGAAAGGCCGAGTGCCTACTGATCCTGAAATTTTGGAAACTGCAGTACGGGAAATATGTAGTACTAATGGTAAAATTCGCACAGTCGCCAAAAAATATAATATTGATAGAACGACACTATCTAGATACGTGCATAAATTTAAATCAAACGAAATCGTATCGTTTGTAGCAAACTTTAATTCTTCGCAAATTTTTACTACTCAAGAAGAATATTTGCTAGTTCAATATCTGCTCAAATGCGCTGACTTACATTATGGACTTACTCCAATCGCAGTAAGAAAGTTTGCTTACATCTTTGCAACTGAAAATAACAAAAAAATTTCAGCAGCTTGGGAGAAAAATAGAGCAGCAACGCGTGATTGGCTAAGAGGTTTCATGTCAAGACATGGTAACTTATCACTTAGGACACCAGAAGCCACGAGTGTAGGACGTGCCACTGCATTTAATAAATATACGGTGCAGCTATTTTTTGACAATTTAAAAACCATCATGACAAGGGAACAGATTACACCTGATTGCATATATAATGCAGATGAAACGGGAGTTACAACAGCACATAAGCTGCAAAAAATAATTGCGAAGAAAGCGCAGAAGCAGGTGTCAAAGGCAACATCGTGAGAAAGAGGATCACTGGTAACAGTTTTATGCACTATAAGTGCGTCTGGTAACACTATTCTTCCCTTCTTAATTTTTCCGAGGGCTAGGATCCAGGATTATATGACAAGAAGACTTCCCATTGGTGCCGATGCTGCTGTTAATCCATCAGGTTGGATGACCCACGAGAATTTTGAGAAATATTTCCAGCACTTCAACTATTCCCGAGTCAACGAGAATCACAAGTGTCTGCTGATACTAGACAACCATGATAGCCATATTTCCCCAAAGGGGCTTAACATCTGTGAAGAAAATGGAGTAATGCTACTGACCATTCCACCTCATACTAGCCATAAGTTACAGCCATTGGACACCAATGTTTTCGGGCCTTTTAAAAGGTTTTATAATGAAGCGGCAGATAACTGGATGGTCAACAATCCTGCACAGCTGATATCCTTAAAAGAAATACCTGAACTTGTGGCAAGTGCTTACGTTCGCGCTTTCACGCCGGCGAATATAGTAGGTGGATTTTCACATACTGGTATTTGTCCATACAATCCCGCTGTATTTTCAGGTAGTGATTTAACCAGTTCGGAAATTACAGACCTGCCAGATCCATCTAAAGCTTTACATCCTACAGAAAATTTACTTTTAGCTGTCCCTACTACTTCCCAAAATAATCCAAATGCATTTGTAAGCCCTGAAGTTATAAGGCCATTTCCGAAAGCTCTTCCACGTAAAAAGAAAGCTGGAAGGAAATGTGGGAAAACACGGATTTTAACGGACACTCCCGAAAAAGACCTAATAGAAAAAGAATTTGAGGAAGAGCAAAATAAAAAAAAGGAAGAAAGGGTGGAAAGATTAAAAAAAATTGTTGATAGAAGATGAAAAACAGGTGCCCGTTAAATAATAAGATTGAGATAGTCATGGAGGAATCTTAACAATCTAACGATTCTTTCAATTTTTCGAGTTCTGATGAGTTAACCGATATTGAGGAACAGATTGAAAAAGAAAATGCTGAAGATAGCTTCATGAATCAAGAAGTTTGTAAGGATGATGTTAGGGGCGAAATTTAGGAAAGGAGAGCAGTGAATGTGCAATGATGTGTCACGCCTCTAACATACCCAGTAGCTCAGTAGGCGTGGATTCGACAATAAAAATTGATTTCGATAAGATTGAAATATGGGGTTAATTTTCCGGAGCGCCACGGATTTATCGCTAGTGAAAAATCCGAAACCACCCTGATGGAATGGAACAACCCACTGCCCTAATATTACTTAAATATTAAACAATAGATACCTGTAAAGGGTATAATAATAATATATAACTATGTAGAGGTTTTGTCTTCCCTTACGCTTAGATAACTTGGACCAGAATAAAAGAAATAGTCATGTCCCTTACTAATAAAATATATTGATCGTTACACACCCTGTATGTGCACAGTTCAGCTCACCATACAAAAGAAAATGAAATTAATGTAAATATCAACCACCAAGATTAATTCAAGTGAATGCTGTGATTGAGAGTATGGTATTGTTTGAATATATCAATATGAAACCTCCAGTGAGGGCTATGCCTGTGACGTCACGATGATAGCTTACAATTATGGATACTTACGCCTTAGGGGCAGTCTTATTCTAAACTTATCTGATACTATGTAGATATTCTCAAGCATGCCCGTTCACCAATTATTGTGGTTGTAGTTCATCAGTGCCTTGGTGTATACAGGTGCACAGTGGGTACGACACAATCAATCAACGTACATGTACAGCTGGGACGAATAGCGAAGGAATGCTGAACAACAGATATACAGCGGGACAACCACAGTTGAGCAGGAACAATCACAGCAGTGGAATAGTGGAAAGACAATCGTGTAGCAACGAAACAGTGGAACAATCACATTAGTGGAACTCCAATAAACGGTAGCAGAGTAGTAGCAATAAACCGTAGTGGAGCACTACCAGCGGCGAAGAGGTAACAGTAGCACAGTGGTAGTCGCAGAGGAGCAGTAGCAGAGTGGTAACACCCTAGAATAAACAATACCAGTCTGACTTCTGATTACACTTTTATGGGGCCATAAGTAGAGCCCAAATGCAATTACTAACCTCTATTAAGTGGGAGGGTTCTGATAACAGTTTTGATGGTCTGTTTGCTGTCTGATAGCGAGTTTCTCGTTCCAGTGGTTTCACACAATGATGAAGTGACTTCTAACCTCAAAAATCCGCAAAGCGAACGGAGATTTCTCAAAAACAAATAGCGTAAAAAATCGCAAACAATATGAGAAACTCTCCTGATATGAATTTTCCCAAGATCCATCAACGATGATCAAACTTTAATTGGAAATCTTCAAAATAGGTCAGTCACTCATCAAGATCAAATAAGGAAGAGGAAAATATCTCTCAGACGTCAAAGTCAAAACTGTCAATATCTGACAAGGCACTTTCTTGTTCATTAGTGTTCGGTGGGAACAGTCCAGGAACTACCTCGAGCTACTAGGAGCTATGAAAAGAACACCTTAAGGTTCAGTGTTGCCAACCGAACCAAGATGAAAACGCCAGCCTCTCAATCTCAGAACCAAACACAAACAAACAAACAAAAGGTCAAGTATTCGAATGTGAAGTAGGTAACTCAATGACACAAGATAGAGATAGAGTAGGAGTGTTACGGTTTTGTGTTCTAAGCACAAAACAATAGACTAACCAAAAGTTTGTTTACAAAACAACGCTGTCATACCGCAAAATAGAACAACTGATAACTGTCATTAAGTAAGTACTAACATTCGGAACAAGCTATACATGACAACGATCAAGTTGTCATTTTGATACAGTGGCGTACAGAGTGAATTTCTGATGTTATTGTATTAAAACAGAAAGGGTTTTCTAGTGCAAAATAAACCCGTAACAATGACTATGTTCTTGTACGATTTCCCACCAAAAAGACTTTCCGACATTACATTGCTAAGGTCATAAATATTAATGGCAACGAGTACGACTTATTATGCATGAGACTAAAGCCTCCGGGATACAAATTTATTTTTCCCGATGTTGCCGATGAATGTTGTGCACCTAGGGACGATCTGGTGAAGTTACCAAACCCCTCCTTTACTGGAGGAACAGCAAGAACACATAGGACCCTTTCTTTTCCAGTCGATTTTTCCAAATATGAAAATTTGTTCTAGGTTTTCGGCAAATATTTTTATGACTACTGTATTCTTTTATTTTTTCAAGTACGTATGTGTATTTTTTTGTTAATTATTATTATTGCAGGGTTAAACAATTGTTAACTGTCTTTAATAAATTTGATTTTAACTCGAGACTTTATCGCTACTACTCTTGTTTCAAGCACCCTACGCTTGCCTCGAACCACCCTTTACTTGTCTCAAGCTTCCCTTCATAAAGGAGGTTTGAGACAAGTGCATGTGGTACTTTAATCCATTATTCATTGCTTAAATAACAATTTTAAAAATAATCTTGGTATTGTGCTAAAAAATTAAAACCAACAGTTAATTAATATGTAAAAAACTTTATGCGATTACTAAAACACGACAGAAAACCAGGTCGCTGAAAAAAAGTGGCTCAACCCTCCCCCAGTCTCCCCTACTCCTCCCAACTATGACAGTGAAAATATTTGAAAACTTCGGGGGGGGGGGAGTCGAAAAGCAATTAAAATCCAGTTTTTATGCTGTTTTTGTAATTTTCAAGGCGTATATCTCGAGAACAAGGAATAGTGCCACCGTAAAATTCGAAAGATACGGAAAATTATATACTCTTTCCTACTATGATAGTGACATTTTCCTGAGGGAACGTCAAAAAGTAATTAACATCTAGTTTTTATGATCTTATTGTCGAGAGAAAGGAATGGTGCCACTATAAAATACGACAGAGATACGATAAATTATATACTCTTATCAACTATGATAGTGAAAATTTTAAGAATCTGGGGAGGGAAGTCGAAAAGTAATTAAAATCCCGTTTTTATGATGTTTTTTCATTTTCAAGACGTATATCTCTAGAACGCGGAATGGTGTCTCAATAAAATTAGACAGAGATACGGAAAATCATATACTCTTTCCAACTATGTTATTTTTGACATTTTCAAGGCGTTTATCTCGATTACAAGGAATGGTGCCGCCGTAGAATTCGACAGAGATACGGAAAATTATATACTCTTTGCAACTATGATAAAGAAAATTGGAAAAATCCAGTGGGGAGGTTCAATTCAAATAATATGCTTCACCAATTATTTCTAATTGTATTGAGATATTCAATAAATGAATGAAGATTTTTAACTTCTACATTAACAGTAGTAGTAATTTTTTGAAGATTTACGCTTTGGTCATTCAAACATATCAAATCTTTTTATTTTATTAATGACATCAATAAATATTCGAAGGACTGAAAATGTGTAAGAATACCTTTGCGTTGTGTATACAGAGTCGGAAGTCAGAATATAGCCCGTTGCGTCGGTCCCCTTTGTGGCCTGGGCCCTGGGAATTTGTCCCGGCTTCTCCGCCCTCTCGTCAGGCCTGCGTATTGTTCCGTATTGTCCCGGTTGAAAAATCATTTGTCATTTTCAAAATGACTCTGGAAGATTCATAATTTGATGAGCTAACCACTTCACAATGAAGAAAAAAGGATTATTCCTATGCATGTGAATAGAAATCATTGTTGTTTGATAATTATTAAAATCAGTGACGGCCAATTCATATATATTGTAACTCGTGGATATTCGATGAAGATTTTGTTTCATTACTTGTGTTGGTCACAGGTTACTCGATGCATTTGAATCTCATTTAAATTTTCAATCCCAAAAGATGTTTCATGTTGCCTAATTTTGTGCGGTATCAAATGCACACCATACACCATTCCGACCCGACCCCGATCCGATGATGGCCCGAGTTATCGGATCGGTGTGGTATCGGCAGGGGTGTGCACACATGTCCGACACCTCTCCGATCTTGTCAACTGTCGCACTCGCCACAAGTATTTGTAACCCTTGGTTGATAAAAAGGGCACCTGTGCTGCGGCAGCTCATTCGTGTTCGGGAGCGGTGTGGTTCTCAGAAAATAAATATTGATTGAATAATGAATATCTGAGTGGACCAACGTAATGCTGGGCGCCATCTCAGGAAAAAACCAAAGCTAAGAAAAAAAATTAAATTCAAACAGAATTAATAATTTACTTTCTTTAATATTTGAGTATATAAACGGAGATGAAAAAGAGTTACTTAATTCAATTACGTAACGTTTTCTATAAAAAAAAAAATCATATCTTAGACCCAAATACAGGGTGTTTCATAATAAATGCGCAGGACTTCAGGATGTGATAGCTCGTCCAAAAATATGAAAAAAAGTTTCTATTAACTTACCCTCTAAAATGCACCATTTTCGAGATACAGGGTGTTGAAATTTAAAAAAACTAATAGTTTTTTGCGAATATCGCACAGAAAACCTATTTCGTAGGCATTTTCTACTCATAATAAGCTATGTTTTGTGCGGAATTTTTATTTTTTCAAATTCATAATTGGTGAAAATTTTGAAGGGGTAGTGGGTGTCTTTTTCTCCAACTTCTTCGCCACTGGAAAAAGTACAGTTTTGAGCCTCCTATATGAACCGCCAATGTTTTCTACACAAAAAAGGTATTCTTGGTCATAAGTTCTAAAGTTGACCGTTCTCAAGAAAAATCAACTTTCATGTTTTTTAAATAATGTTTTTTCCTCGAAAAATTGATGCGTGCATTGAAGCTAACGGCGGACATTTCCAACAATTCAACTGAGTATGATTGTTATTGTTTTTTTTTATTTTGCAATTAAGAAGTCAACGTTTGGTTTTGTTACTTGTTCTAACGTTTAAATAAATTTTGTATAATTAGGAAAAAAATTATTTATAAAATTTACAATGTTTTTCATCATGAAAGTGGATTTTTCTTATGACTTCTTTTGCTTATGACCAAGAGTACCTTTTTTGTGTAGAAAACATTGACGGTTCAAGTAGGCGGCTCAAAATCATACTTTTTCCAGTGGCGTAGAAGTTGGAGAAAAAAACACCCACTACCCCTTCAAAATCATCACCAATTATGAATCTTAAAAAATAAAAAATTTGCACAAAACATAGCTTATTATGAGTAGAAAATGCATTCAAAATCTGTTTTTTGTGCGATAAACGCTTCCTGAGATATTCGCAATGAACTATAATTTTTTTAAAATTTCAACACCCTGTATCTCGAAAATGTTGAATTTTAGAGGGTAAGTTAATAGAAACTTTTTTTTTTAATAAAATAGTTATGAAATACTGTTGTTGGGCTGGACAATTTGACTGGTGGACGATGTTGATAGACCTTATGAAGTGTGGTGCACCATCACGCCGAAATCATTAAAAATTGGAAAAACCTGACCTTAATCTTTTGTCTATACTCCTCGGTGTGTTTCGGTGTGTGTCTCACTCAATAGGCAGGTTCTGCCTCGCTTATCAACGAAAATTACATGTGAATCGGGATCGGTTTTCCATTTAAGAGTTGAACGATTCAGATCGGACCATAAGAGTTGGTGGGTATTTGATTAGTAGTCTATCCATTCCTAATTGGAACGACAATAAAAATAAGAGCCCTACGAGGGGTGTTCATAATCACTGCCCGGCAAATGGCAAATGTATATACTACCAGTGCTTTTATTTGCAAAGCGTCCCTGGTATAATCATAAACATGTCTGGCCTGTGGCCCCTAGTCGTCCAGATAGTAAACGTGCCATCAAAGGTAGTTTAGGAATAAAGGCTCGGCTAGCTGGACTGGTTGAATACAAATTAGTTGGCCATTTCACAATATTTCTTTATCAGTGCCGTGTGTTCGTTGAAGATAATGACGAGTATTCGGTGTGATTATTTGTGTTTTCATTGTATTTTAGAGTTTTCGACCGGAAATCAACTACCTGAAATTTCAAAGTTTTTCATAATTACTCAGGGTGGAAAAATTCAGTTGAGAAACCATGTGTCTACTTTTACATGGAGTGATAAATTGCTATGATTGTAAGAATAAGTAACTGAAAAAATACCACTGAAAAATAATATACCGACGCCTACTGTAACGACCTTTTTTCCTTAACAGGACAAAAAGGCCAGGCGTTACTATGGCGCGGCGGTTGTTGAGCTTACTCTGTTCACTCTAACGAGAAACGACTCAAAACTCAACAATTGCCTCGGGCGCCAGCTTATTAAAGTGGTATGCTCCACTTCTCCCTAATCCACTTCGGAGGGAGGCCCAGGGCAGCTTCAGATGGAGATACGGTACTCCAGGGGTCAAATAAGGTGACTAAAGACCAAGAGCGGTCAAGTGGTTGCAGGCTTTAATTGCAACACTTGAATTTCATGAAATACCGGCTGCTATGCTTACTTTCAGAATTCTAGTAGTAAGAATAAAAGAAGGAAATAGGTAACAATGTCAGTATTTATTGTTGATTCCTTGAAATGAACATTAAACTAAAATATACTTGAAATAATAAAATTTACTACGCAGGGAAGCAAGTTCTGCACGGTAAGCGGGTGTCGGGTACTATTCGGTTTGATCGATCTAGGAATTTAGGTTGTACGGGTGTTAAAAGCAGGTTGATTTGTATCCAGAGTGAGGTACTCAAGTTATGGAAAACGCGGTATATCTCTGGGGGTTCGGAGTATCTGTAACAGGAGCTAATGTGTTCGGACTAGACAATTTGACAAATACACAGTATATTTGTTTTCTATTCTGGCTTATTTCACGGCTCCCGGCAAGCTAGCCACTTCGCATATTCCCGAATTAAATTGACAAATCCAGTTTTAATAAGAAGTATTTTCTCGAACAGAATGATTCCTTCTCCGTTTTCGTAAATTTCTGCGGTCAATGTCCGGCCAGCAGGCAATACAACACCTTAGGGACACTGAAGAAAACAGCCCTCTATAACCAACTCTTCCTGCCAGCGGGCAAAACAACACCTTAGGGAAGAGACGGAGTGGGTTTGATTTAACACGACGGTAGGAGGAATCTACTCTGATGGTGTGCAACGGATTCGTTAGAAAAAGAAAATACACAGATACCCCAAATATACTAATAATTCAACGATCCTATCATTCCTGATTGAAACACGATAAAAATCTCAAGCGATCAAAACAATATGAAAAATTATTTCTAAATTGCTTACGGTTTTTATGGGTACGGCTTGCAGGTCGATTCACTATCTGGATTTAACGCAATATTTCTCGGATTTCTACAGGATCACAAACGCGACAAGTGTGAGAAGCGCGAAGAGAAGAGAGAAGCCCTACCGAAGAGGGGCAGACGTATTTATAAGGAACCGGTGGCCTTCGTAATATGACGTAGAAAATTGAATGAAAAACGAAAAAAAGTCTGCTCTGACTTTTTAAGATATCAAAAACATGAGCTACAAGAAACCGGAGTTGGAAAACTATGTAAAAGTTAAAATTTTTAACTCACCACAAAAACTAATCAGGTCGCGAAAAAAACAATGGGACGGGGATTCTTGGTGAAGCCAAGAGGCAATGTTTTGTACAGAAAAGAATTGAATTGAACGATGATTTTTAAATAAATCTACAGGGTGGGTAGAGATTGTACGAGTGACGATTTCAGAACTTGTCACCCTGTCAACAATGTTTTCTAACTTACTCTTAATAATAGCAATACTAGCGATAACAATGATAATATCAATAATAATAATAACAATAATAAGAATAATATGTTAACGTGAATAAATCTAGGCAGGTTACAGGGTGATCCAACGAAGCATCTCAGCTGAAGGCCTGGTCTTCAATGTGGATAATAAATCATCCCATACAGGGTGTAAAAATATGCTTCGTTACATCCCCCTCTTACTTCCGGAAAAAAAAATGAAAACTTCGTTTGCATTTCTTTTTTTTTTTTTTATTTAAGTTAACTATGGTTACCCGGCGATCTCTTCGGTGATAGAATAGGTCTGCATGTCGTATTCCGGAACTACAAACGGAGATGGAGAAGTTCTGGCTGGACGAGGTGCAACTCCGGGCTGGATAATTGGCTAGTGGCGGCGATTTCCGGGGGTGGTGTTGCTTGATCGGCGCTTACATCTGCAGAAGGCACATTGTGTCGTCTTTTCCGCTACGGTGGGTGTCACCGTCTGGGTACGTACATTTCGGGTTCGAGAGATGGTACTGATGTGGTTTGGGTACGGGCTGAGTCCAGCCTCGTTAAATAGGCAGGGGCAGTCGCGGGACATGACCCCATCTCGGCCACATCTGGAACAAAACAACCGTCGCGGGTTGAGGCAGGCGAAGCGGGTGTGTCCTAGAAATCCACAGCGCCAACACAGGGTGTTATCGACGTGAACATTCTGGAAGCGGGAATCCTGAAGAGCATCCGGTCGCTGGCGCAGAGGTATCATCATGCGAGCCCTACTTTCAGGTTCGACTTTCACGGGGACAGGCACAGCGGAACGGAGAACTTCCTGGCTCTCATGGAATTCTCCCTCTGCAAACTGTTCTCGGAACGCCATGCGGGGCGTAGATGGTCGGGGGTTGATCTCAAAATAACTATTTTCCTCGAACGGGTCGTCGTAGGGGGGTGGAATTGTCTTCTGGCGGTTGACGGTTCCTGTGTCTGGGTGGGTCTGGGTACTCCTGTCGGTACTAAGCGAGCGTATGGATTCCTTGGCCGGAGTGGTGACGATCTCGGCGGACGAGGATGGTCGATCGTTTACTGCTTCGGTCATGGTGGGGCCCATTAATTGTCCGGAGCTAGATTGTCCCTCTCTCGGACCGTCGTCCTCCAATAAGCACCAGTCCTCTGCTAATGGGGAAGTACGGAGTTCCAACAGTTCAGACATCGCAGCTGAGTTAGACGGAACTAGTCGGTATCACGGGAAGTGGTATTTTTGGTATCCGGGTTCGTCGGATCGGGGACCAATTCCAACGGAGATGGAGACGGTATGGTACTCGGTTCGTCCGGAGGGATGGTGACCCGTATCCATCGTCCGGATAGTGTAGGCAACCGTATTCTGAAGCTCCGGTGGCGGGGAATACCGTCGGGTCGGAGATCACTCAGCACGGATCGCAACCGTGGAGACCATTCGGCAACGGACCTGCATTTAAGGTACTTCTCGGCTGCCCATGTGCGGATGGCGTCGTACATGATGGTTGGGCCATCGGCATGGCCGGGAACGTCCAAGCTCCGGAGGGTCAACTCCACCGCAATCTTCCCTACCCCTCGTTTGTACGACGGAGCTTGGTCTATGAGACCATTCAACTCTTGGAGCTGGGCCACGAGGGTCTCGTCTAGGCCTCGATGGCGAGCCCAAGTCCAATATCTTGAAATTGAATCCTGTCTCGTGTCTCTCACTCTCGGAGACCATGGGTGGGTATGTGGCGGAAACAGAGTGGCTGTCGAGGAACAGGGCGAGGAACAGGAAGAGAAACCTGAACTGGTACGAGGGGGTGGGGGAAAATAGTGCCTTTGGGGGGAAATGGGGTGGCGGCCATGTCGTGAGTGAAATGTCTCGACCATGGAGCGGGATTGAAGGGGAACGGTCCATCTAACCGGGGAAGGGGTTCTGGGGTTGACCGGCGCTAGGCGCGTGTCCAGAGACGGATCGTAGTATAAGAAGGCGGCTGGGCTGGCCTCCAGGTCAGAACCCGGGGGAAAGGACAATCCTTCAGGCATTGGCTTGGTGTGCACCTTAGGTGGCGTCGTAGGATGAGAGGGGACGAGTTCGGCGGACGGTCGGACATGATACCTACAATAAGCCGAGTTATTATTCATTTTGTGGTTAGGTAGGGTTTCAGATCCTTAATATGGACACGATTCACCCGCTTTCCGTGATGTCCCTTGAGATCATATACAACGGGAGTGACTACTCTAACAACGGTAAAAGGGTCGGTATATTTAGGGGCAAGTTTGGCTGCGTAACCTTGGACTTTGGAGGACAGCGAGTGCTCTTTCTTCATCACCTGGTCGCCGACGTGACATCTCCAGTCTCTACGTCGTAAGTTGTAATAATGGCTTTGTGTGGTGAAGGCTCGAGCCAAATTTACACTCACCAACTCATGGACTTCTCGTAACTTGTCCATATGTGTTGTCCACGCAGAGTGTCTCAACGGTTCGTCTTCGGTCTCGGGAAGGTCTATTGGAAAAACTAATTTTGGCGGATTGAGTTCTCTGCCAAAATTTAAAAAGGCCGGAGTAAATCCAGTGGATTCCTGGCGGGCTGTATTCAATGCAAATTGTAATTCCGACAGGTAGACATCCCATTTTCGGTGGTCATTGGCGCAGTACTGGGAAATTATAGTCTTAACGGTTTTGTTTGCCCTTTCCACGGGATTGGCTTGCGGAGTGTACGGAGTTGTGAAGCGGTGATGAATACCAAGTTCAGCGAGAAGATCGGTGAACACATGGCCGGTATATTGGGTACCATTGTCGCTAATAACGGTGTCTGGACGGCCGAAACGCAATACGATGTCTTCGTAAAAAGCTTTGGCCACGGCAGCGGAAGTAGCCTTTCGGAGAGGACGGACTTGTAACCATTTGGTAAACCTATCCTGAAATACACACAGGTAGCTGTTTCCTTTGCTGGACCGGGGCAGTGGACCTACCAGGTCAGTAGAAATAGTGCTCCAAGGTTTCCCATTTGGTGACGGATACATTTTTCCTGGCGGCTGTTGTTGAGGTACCTTATACTGCTGACATGACTGGCACGCTCGGACGTACTGGGAAATGTCACGAAACATTCCGGGCCAGTAATACCGTCGTGCGATCCGAGCGGCAGTCTTTGCTATACCCATGTGCCCTGCCGTTACCATCGTGGTTTTCCTGCAGCACTTTCGCTCGCAGGGGTTTGGGCACACATAGCTTCCACGGATCTGTCATTTCGGGCTCAGCCATGTCACTGGCGTCCCAGAAATGGCGGAATAATTTTCCCTCCTTCACACAATAGTCCGGAAAAGCTTCTGGATTACGGCTTACTTCTTGCTTCTTATTTTCATACCAAGAACAGGTATGTTCTTCTTCGACGGGTTCGACGGCCAGACAGTTCGAATTAGGATCATCACTCTCGGGCAGCGGTTGGCGAGACAACGCATCTGCCACTCGGGTCAAGGCGCCCTTGCGGTACTTGACTTCGTAATCAAACTGCTGCAAGAACATTGCCCAACGGGCAATACGGCCGGACGGACTTTTGAGTGATCTAATCCACTTGAGGGATTGATGGTCACTCAGGACGGAGAAACGGTAGCCTTTGAGATACGGCCTCATCTTCTCGATCCCCCACACAATGACAAGACATTCTTTCTCAGTGACAGAGTAATTCCGTTCAGGTGGAGACAGGGTACGGCTAGCATAAGCTATCACGTGCTCTTGGCCTTCCATTGTCTGAGTTAGGGCAGCACCCAGTCCATATTCGCAAGCATCTGTCTGAAGGATAAACGGTTTCGTGAAGTCGGGGCACGACAATACTGGGGCTTCCGTCAGACAAACTTTCAGTCTCTCGAACGCATCACTTTGGGCATTTTCCCACCTCCAGCGGTAATTTTTCCTCAAGAGTTTAGTCAGCGGGGATGCCAATTGGGAAAAATTCTGGATGAACCGGCGGTACCAGGAGATCATCCCCAGAAACTGTCGGAGTTTCTTAACAGAGGTAGGAGCGGGCCATTGGATGACAGCTTCGGCTTTGTCGGGATCGGTCCGAATACCCTCAGGCGTGACTAAATGGCCAAGGTATCGGAGTGAGTTCAGACAGAACTTGCATTTCTCCGGGTTCAGCTGGAGGTTAGCTTCTTGCAGTCTTCGGAAAACTTTTCGTAAGTTTACTAGGTGCTCTTCGAAGGTTCTACCTAAGACGATAATGTCGTCCAGATAGGCGAAGGCAAACGGTTTCATGTCGGGCCCAATGATGGTGTCCATGAGCCTTTGAAACGTGGCGGGGGCAGAGTGCAGCCCGAACGGCATGACCGTGAACTGAAATAGTCCACGTCCTGGCACAGTGAAAGCGGTTATTGGCTTACTGTCGGTTGCTAGAGGTATCTGCCAATACCCTTGGCGGAGATCTAAGCTGGAGATGTACTTCGCTTCACGGAGTTTATCAAGGATTGCGTTGATAAACGGTAACGGGTACGCGTCCTTTTCGGATACCTCGTTAACCTTCTGGAAATCGATGCAAAAACGGGGCTTACCATCCTTCTTCCGGACGATCACCACGGGTGAACTCCAGGGGCTGCTGGACGGTTCAATTTGACCCTCGTTCAACATCTTGTCCGCCTCTTCATTGATAACCTCCTGCATTCTCGGGTTTTGAGGACGATATCGTTGTTTTATCGGCTCAGGGTTCAACAATCGGATGTGATGTTGTATCCAAGGTGTCGTTCCCTTTATTTGTTGAAATACTGGCAATTCAGTCTTCAAAAACTGGTCTAACTGGTATTGTTGAACGGCAGCTAGGTTTCCTCCTTCGATACTCTCAATACCCGGTGGAAAATTATCTATCGGTTGGACAGTATTGTGAGAAGAGATTGGTCGCGGTGGCGTCTGCGTTGTGCCTTCCAGAACGTTTGACACAGGCTGAAGGGGAAATGCTCCCTCAGGGACTGGTATATTTACGGCGGGAGACGTCTTCGTTTCGACGGACTGTGCATAGCGATAGGTCACGTCCTCCTGGTTTAGGAACACCGTTGCACTACCCAAATCCAATCGGAAATTGTGTGTTCGGAGAACGTCCATGCCTATCACTATGTCCACAGTAAGTTGTGTCACAATCAGTAGCTCGGCGGATAGCTGTCCCTGTCCAATGGTTATGTCGGGTTTGAAGCTTTGGTTCACTGGGATGAGTGAACCGTCAGCCTGACGAGACTGACGCACGGATAAGGCAACGGTGGCCATCCGTAGCGTTCGCAGCAGGTGCCAACGGCCGGACTTGCGAAAGTCCTGGTTGCTCCGGAATCAATGAGAGCCATGAAGGTGGTGTCACCTATGCCTACCTTCACAAACAACCTATTATCGGTAGAACGGACGGCGGAGACATGAGTCGAGGAAACTAACGGTGAAGGCTCGACGGTTCTCGACGTTGTCGAGCCTCTGGTCCGTTTCCCGTGTGGCTACAATCACAGTCCCGTGAAGAAAGTACGCCATTTCGGCCACAGCGTGAACAAAATATTTTGGGCGGGTTTCGGCAATCAACTCTTATGTGTCCATTCTGACCACACCTCCAGCAGGTAGTGTTTCCCTGGACAGCCGGTAATGGGGTTGGGGGTAGGTTTCGTGGGGGCGGCGGCGGTCGGTCACGATAGGAAGTACTTGGTGCATCTCGTGGCGGTGTTGCCACTACATGAGTGTGGTGGTTGACACTCATGGTGGTATCGACCCTAGTGTATGGTCGGGAGGAGGATGGAGGGGTTACTGACGGTCCTGCACACGGACTTCGCTGGGGTACCGTTGCAGAAACGGGTAACGGTGGGGCGGATTTTTGGAAGCGACAAGAGGCTGCCGTGGGAGAAAATGCTTGGTCGATTTCTGCCCGCAACAGTTCGTATTCACGGACAGCTTTGGAGAAACCAAAAATATCCACAAAGTCTGTTCTCCGAATCTGGCGTCTGTACTCTGGGTGGAGGTTTCTGTAGGGCCAGTTTAATTCCTGGTCTGGAGAAATTCCTCCATGCCGGCGGATGAGAGTCTGCAAGTCAGTAACATACTCAGAGCTACACTCGTGTTGTTGGTGTATCCTCCTACTGATAGCGACCTCCAAATCGAAACGGTAATTGACCGGAAAGAAAAAGTCTTGAAAACTGATATAAAACTCATTCCAGTTACTCCAATACCTCTTGTTATTCCGGAACCATAGGGCAGGCATACTCTGTAGTAAATCCGGCATAACCTGAAGCAAACGATCAGGGTGTATGCCTTGTGACGACCGTATCTCTTCAAGCCTTTCCAGAAATGAGGCGGGGTCATCGGTTCCATCAAAAGAAAGGCCCCAGTCTTTGACCTTCAAGGGACTCACTACTGGGGGAGTAGATGTTCCAGGCTGAGGCATGACGGATTGTACTCCCAAAAGGGTGCCACTGAGAACACTGGATACGGTCGGAGGACCTGTACTCGTTACAGTAATCGTTGGTAACGACGGGGTGGTTGTGATCCCCACAGATGATGTTGGAAATACAAACGGCATCGTAGTTATTGGTACGGGAGTAGCTTGACCCTCACGAATAAACTTGATGAGGCGTCGGCGTTTTTCATCTACCGTGCCGGCAGTAGCAAGTTGAAATTTTGCTAACTCGGCGTCCAGTTCGTCTTTTCGCAGAAGGTATATCCATCCGACTCGAGTGTCGGCAGGTGGGCCTCCTGTCGGTGCATTCGTAGTTAGAGAAAAGCCTGAAGCTGTGTCAGGTTTCCCCTCGGACTCCGGTTTCCCGCCGGTCATTCTCTTTCAGTCCACTGAAAGCGGTTTGATGTAAAAAAAATCACTAGCACCTCCTGTGCTTCCTAAACGACTCGTATCTCAGAAACGGTGGATGGTATCGATGAAAGGTTGACGGGAATCGCTTCTACGCCCTCGAAAACCTATTAATCGTGATGTCACAAGGATTTTATGTCAAAATTAACAACTTGTCAAAATGACAGGTTAGCGGTTATTGACGTATTTCGGCGTTAAATAACCTCTAGATGTGATTACAAGTTGTTCCGGCACTATAAAATGATGGATTACTTTATTTTCCTCAAAATCGGATTTCCTTAAACTTTCGGTTATCAGTGCCTTCGGTATACTATAAAAAAACAAGTCCCTGCTCGGGCGCCAATTTGTAACGACCTTTTTTCCTTAACAGGACAAAAAGGCCAGGCGTTACTATGGCGCGGCGGTTGTTGAGCTTACTCTGTTCACTCTAACGAGAAACGACTCAAAACTCAACAATTGCCTCGGGCGCCAGCTTATTAAAGTGGTATGCTCCACTTCTCCCTAATCCACTTCGAAGGGAGGCCCAGGGCAGCTTCAGATGGAGATACGGTACTCCAGGGGTCAAATAAGGTGACTAAAGACCAAGAGCGGTCAAGTGGTTGCAGGCTTTAATTGCAACACTTGAATTTCATGAAATACCGGCTGCTATGCTTACTTTCAGAATTCTAGTAGTAAGAATAAAAGAAGGAAATAGGTAACAATGTCAGTATTTATTGTTGATTCCTTGAAATGAACATTAAACTAAAATATACTTGAAATAATAAAATTTACTACGCAGGGAAGCAAGTTCTGCACGGTAAGCGGGTGTCGGGTACTATTCGGTTTGATTGGTCTAGGAATTTAGGTTGTACGGGTGTTAAAAGCAGGTTGATTTGTATCCAGAGTGAGGTACTCAAGTTATGGAAAACGCGGTGTATCTCTGGGGGTTCGGAGTATCTGTAACAGGAGCTAATGTGTTCGGACTAGACAATTTGACAAATACACAGTATATTTGTTTTCTATTCTGGCTTATTTCACGGCTCCCGGCAAGCTAGCCACTTCGCATATTCCCGAATTAAATTGACAAATCCAGTTTTAATAAGAAGTATTTTCTTGAACAGAATGATTCCTTCTCCGTTTTCGTAAATTTCTGCGGTCAATGTCCGGCCAGCAGGCAATACAACACCTTAGGGACACTGAAGAAAACAGCCCTCTATAACCAACTCTTCCTGCCAGCGGGCAAAACAACACCTTAGGGAAGAGACGGAGTGGGTTTGATTTAACACGACGGTAGGAGGAATCTACTCTGATGGTGTGCAACGGATTCGTTAGAAAAAGAAAATACACAGATACCCCAAATATACTAATAATTCAACGATCCTATCATTCCTGATTGAAACACGATAAAAATCTCAAGCGATCAAAACAATATGAAAAATTATTTCTAAATTGCTTACGGTTTTTATGGGTACGGCTTGCAGGTCGATTCACTATCTGGATTTAACGCAATATTTCTCGGATTTCTACAGGATCACAAACGCGACAAGTGTGAGAAGCGCGAAGAGAAGAGAGAAGCCCTACCGAAGAGGGGCAGACGTATTTATAAGGAACCGGTGGCCTTCGTAATATGACGTAGAAAATTGAATGAAAAACGAAAAAAAGTCTGCTCTGACTTTTTAAGATATCAAAAACATGAGCTACAAGAAACCGGAGTTGGAAAACTATGTAAAAGTTAAAATTTTTAACTCACCACAAAAACTAATCAGGTCGCGAAAAAAACAATGGGACGGGGATTCTTGGTGAAGCCAAGAGGCAATGTTTTGTACAGAAAAGAATTGAATTGAACGATGATTTTTAAATAAATCTACAGGGTGGGTAGAGATTGTACGAGTGACGATTTCAGAACTTGTCACCCTGTCAACAATGTTTTCTAACTTACTCTCAATAATAGCAATACTAGCGATAACAATGATAATATCAATAATAATAATAACAATAATAAGAATAATATGTTAACGTGAATAAATCTAGGCAGGTTACAGGGTGATCCAACGAAGCATCTCAGCTGAAGGCCTGGTCTTCAATGTGGATAATAAATCATCCCATACATGGTGTAAAAATATGCTTCGTTACACTATGTCGAGGCGGGAATTCCTTCTCTGTGCTGTTCCAATTGGTATTGGAAATACTATACGTCCTTGAATCGTTTTTGGGAATTTATACGGTACAGGAACGGTAGGAAGGCCGTCAAATCTAAAATTGAAAATGTATTTTTCATTTGACCCACAAATAAGTTAATACGAAAATAATTATTACGAAATATCTGGTACTTCAGTAGCAGAATGGCCTTCTCATTTTCTACAATAAACATGGATTTACGAAAACATCTGACTTGGTCAACAGTCAACATAGAACTCCCCAAATTTCATATTCTCACTCCAATAGCGATATCGGTTCTCCATAAAACCGTCGACGATTCTCATTCATTCTTTCACGGCGCATTTTGTCGAGTTCAAAGTAAACGAGTACTTTTCTCTAGATACAGGGTGGGTAAAGAAAATGTAGACCCTCATGATGTTGAAAGAACTTCAATTTTTGTCCTAGGTAATTGTTCAAATTAAGTGAGTGTGTTCACTAAAAATTATTATATTATTTATTCGAACGCTTTCTTACAAAGTTGTTTTCTCGTCTCATTGCTGATGAACCAAGTTTAAAAAATTAAATGGCTGAAAAGAGATTTGAATTCTCTTTTCAACGATGTGTAATTGTTCAAATTAAGTGAGTGTGTTCACTAAGAATTATTATATTATTTATTCTAACGCTTTCTTACAAAGTTGTTTTCTCGTCTCATTGAAGATGAAACCAAGTTTGAAATATTAAATGGTTGAAAAGAGATTTGAATTCTCTTTTCAACGATGTGTAATTTGACTCCCTATGCCATTTATAAATTTTCAATTGGGATGCCTCCCTGCGCCCCCTATCGGGCAATGGCATTGTCTTCTATTTCAAAAAATAGTATCGGAGATACCATTCAAAATGGTTTTTGTTCCATGTTTGTACGTCAAACCGTTCAAAAGTTAACAGGGGGGGGGGGGGCTGAAAAAAGCCGCACTATATAAAAGTATCCAAATTTTTCTTTCATTCCAATGAATGAAAAAATTGCGAAATGAAAAAAAAACGGTCTGGGTTAGATTAAATATTAATACCTACATTAGTTTCAATAGTAATACAACAGTAAACGATTTTACGGATCGCCATCCGGGTCCTACTACGCCCCACCACCGCCCGCAGTACCTAACTTTCGTTCTACGTGCGTCGTGGCTGCGGACGCAGTGGAGAATTAGATACGCCAAATCAACGCGCTTCGTCATGTGCAGTCCGGTCGAGCTACCATTTGCATATTGCCTCGGGCACTTCTCGTTCGACGCCGAGGGCACACGGTGGACCCCCGGCCCAATAGTAATATACAGGTAAAATCAATGAAATGTAAATATAATAACGTTAAATTGGCATATTTTACTTTACCGCACTAGTGCGGAAAAGCGATTTTTCTCGTACTAATGCGGAAAAGTGACACTTTCAAAACTAAAATGCGTGCGGGAAAGTGGGTAAAAACGCACCGTCGTAGAAAAATTATTATTTTTTATACCATCCATGGGGAAAACGCCTCAAAACTCGATTCGTAAGCCAGTCTCAATAAAATGGCAAAATGT
Organism: Chrysolina oricalcia; assembly: GCA_944452925.2. Lineage (NCBI taxonomy): Eukaryota > Metazoa > Arthropoda > Insecta > Coleoptera > Chrysomelidae > Chrysolina > Chrysolina oricalcia. The sequence goes on from OX101824.2 coordinate 32,736,828, forward strand.
AAAATTCATGTGCTATTTTTTCATGCGTTCACCGGTTGTGATACATCTTTTTACAACAAAGGAGAAGTTAAGTTTTCTCAAACAATTTAAAAAGATAACGTGGCTTAGCTGCAAAATTGTTCCAGATATAGAATTATTAAGATTCAAGTGCTATAAATCTAAAGTTCATTCAATTCTATTTACTTACAAATATGCTCGTACGTAATCAGCCAATTCATCCTCCTCTGCAGATTCAGCGATGGAGCATCAGAAAAAAGTTTATTTACAAGCCCAAACGTGGCTAGGTGCATATCGCCAGCTGAATGGGGATGGGTGCTGAAAATTACTTAAAACCCAACCCCTTGGACCAGCGATTTACTTCAGAGCCGATATTAAAATAAAAATATTCTACAGATGAAGAAAGAAGGAAATTGGAGAAAAATATATAACTGATCATATCGAACTGAGAGAGTCATAATTTTTTTTCGGCATCAATTAAACTCATTCTCTTAATTTCAAAAGACTGTTTGATAAAATTCATAAACATTTCTGAAAGTTATTTCAGAATATTAGGAAATATTAGGAAAAATACTTTATATTGTAATGAAAATAGTCCTAGTTTTAAACTGATTTATTTGTACACATAAAATGTCACAATTTGTCATAATTTATATCGCACTATTTATTCTACTTCAAATCAGACTATTGATAAAACTCTAACTGTATCTGCCCTCTGAGATCGGTTGTCAAATTATATCCAAGAAGGTCTCTTTTAGATATTGTTCTCGACTGCTTGATTCTAGATGGCTTGGCCTGTTCTAGGAATCCAACTAGCATACCAAAGCGATGACTGAGACACTTCTCTAATGTGTTATCGCAACGGATGGCTCGCAAGCGGTCAGGTCCGGCTCCAGTTCGTTACATTGCCTCCTTGCTAGAAATATTTCGTTCCAAAATGCCATCCTTGGATGTGTCGATACCTGCATGATTCCCCATATTTGCACCGTGAAGTTCGATTGAAGTAACACTCCACAGTCTTCAGGTTTGGTCTTGGAAGATAGTTACATCACACCAAAATCTTGACGCCGCTAGATCTGAATATCGTCTTCAACACGTTTCTTATAACTCTCCAATCCAGCCCATCAATCCCACAGGACAATTTTGGGATTGCCATATCAATAAAATTCTGGTCTATCATCGTATCTCCCAGTTGGATGATGCTCTTCCCTACATCTTCATAGGACGGTATATCTCGGGAATACTTCTTAGAAACCATGCCCTTCTTCAACTGTAGCCCACTCCTCCAACTTCTTGGTTATGCTCCCGCAGTTCCTAGAGTCGACCAAATTTATTGGAAAACACTACAGCGATGCCCCTAGACATTCGAAGATCCTCCGCCACACATTGAGCTATTCCGAAACCATCCGGCACCTTGACAAGATCTCGTGGCTCTCGAGTTGTCCCGTGCAGCATCTTCTGTCCGTCTGAGTACAAGGACATGAACTTCTGGAACATCATCCCATCCTCCGGTGGTCTGAGGGTGCAAACTTGGTCGTGATTTCCAGCATAAGGAGCCAACCTATTGAAATGAACGACCCTTGGTTTCCCTCGGGGAGTCTTATGGATTTGGTAGACAAACAAGGTCGTTTATCCTTTTCATGATTTTATACGAACCTTCTCACGAGTTCCACAACTTTGGTGACAGTCCACGACGACATTTGGGGTTATACTAGCTTACCAACCTGAAATCCTCCATCATCGGCCTTGATGTCATGGTCTCCTTCATTCTGTCGCTGACACTCTGAATGTTCTACCGACCTCGTTCGTGGATGTCAGCCATTCTCTGCCGGAGTTTACTGACGTAGTCCTCTCCCGCGGTGTCCTGTCCTGGTGCGGTCCCAAACATTAGGTCACATGGAAGTCGCGTTCTCGACCCTTTATAATACTAGCAGGGGTTTGGTGGACTCATGTACTGTGGAACGATAGGCCATCAGGAGATACTGGTTCCAGTCTCTTTGATGGTCAGAGACTACATTAGACAAGTGTATGTTTATCCGCTCAGCCATTCCATTGGACTGTGCTTGTAGAACTTTGGCTCTTTGGATGTTCAGCAGTTGACACATTTCTTGGAACAGGTTGGATTCGAAATTGCTGCCTTGGTCCGAGTGCAGCTCAAATGGAACACCGAATCGACATATCCACTCTTCCACCAAGACGTCGGCGACAGTGATAGCTTCCTGGTTGGGCAGGGCACAGGCTTCGGCCCACTTGCTGAAATAGTTCATTGCTACAAGGAAGTATTTTTATATTGATTCGGAAAACGGGCCGGCGATGTCAACGGCGATTCTCTCGAATGGGCTGCCTATGTTGTAGTGACGCATCGGGGCCGCGGGTCGTATTTGAGGTCCATTGCTGGCAGCACGTTTTCTGCACCAGTCTTTAACGTCAGCTTGGCAATTGGCCCAGTAAAACCGTTGCCTCAATTTCTGCAGGATCTCGTCACTCCCAGATGTCCTTCATCGACCCCTTCATGTATTTCTTGAAGCACTTCCTGTCTTCTTTCCTGGGTACAACATCTGACGTCTGTCTTCCCCACCATCTTCTGATTTCAACACATGCTTCAGGACCTCATTGTCCAGGGTAAGGGAATTCCAGTGGGTCCAGTAGGATTCAATGGTTGGCGAATAACCTGCGATTTTCTGCAATGATGGTCTTCGATTGTTCTTCTTCCAGCAGATGACTGGATCTGTTTCTTGGTCTTTCTGGATTTTGTTGTCATTCAAGTTATCGTCTTCTGCCGTGGTTCTACAAACTGTGGCTTCATTGTCTTCTGCTCGTCGTCAATGTAAGCAGTCATCTAGGCATGGTCTCCGCGAAAGAATACCATGACAAAATCCCGAAACCAATGAGAACACTGACGCTAGCCATGATAACCCACATTTCTAAAATAGGATAGCTTAGTTTTTTACTAAAACTCATTAGGCCTTGGTAGTTGGTGAAGAATCTGGCACAACAATGAAATACTTGTATTTCCAGTAACATTGTGTCCACAAATCACTTCCTACTTCATATTCAGATCCAATCTTTCGATATATAGATAATCGTACACATATTACAATTTTTTAAAACGGTTAGTTTTGGCTCCCCAATAGTATATTATCTGCTATCAAACCTCTAATGTTTAATGAAATAGTTTTGATATTTTTTCAGGGCACAACCTCCAAACCGCCGATTAGCTACGCTCAACACCCCCATCACCAGCATCGATATTCCGATCACCAAAAACAATGTCGCAACAGTTTCCGCAAAGGACCTTTAAATCCTACTACCACCATCGATATCGGTTTCAGTGACGATACAACAGATACTCAAAGTTATGATTACTATTATCAGGACAATGGGTTTCAGCACAGTCCATTGCGGGAATCCAGAAACACCGACGTTACTTTCTCAGATGACAGTGGATCAACAAGGTTGCCGTATTTTGAATTCGACGATGAATCCAACAAAAGGTAAGTTTTGTGGTAGTAAAATAAAGAAATATGATTTATCCTCGGCCGTTGTGGAAATTAACAATTCCAAAATCAATTTTTCCATCAGAAAGTTAACATTCCAACCCTTATTATGGAAAATATTCCAAAACACAATCGTATGCATTTTGCATGTATTTCATTTCAACACTAGAATAATATTCTATAACAGTCTGATTCTCGGTCTGATTAGAAATAATAATAACGCGTTCATTGAGTTAAATATTTCAAATGCACCATTATTTCCATAATTTAACAAATAACAAACACAAAATAATGATGTAAAATAATAATAATATTTATTTACCAGAGAATAAAACTTCACAAGGTTCACAAGTGCATAAGGAGTAAAATTCTTACCATAGTTAGTAAAAGAAATAATTTTAAACAATGTGTAACCTTAAAACACCTACATCACTATTTCAAAACCTACCCTAATTAATCTAAAATCAAAATTAAAAAACGTTAATATAATACCCATATAAAACTCCGCGGGAATTTATCTGGGAAATGAAATAAGACAACCATATTTTGTAAAAGCAAATGATTTGGATGTCAAATGGTTCTCTTATTCACGTAGGGAACTATCACTAGGTGTCATCCGTTAAAAAGTCGCGACTCCGACGCCATTGTGTTTAAAATGACAACCCCATATTTTTCAATGCATTATTGGATTCTGCATGAAATTCTAAATTCAGCGAAATAGCACACTCATAGTTTCCCTTTAATACTGATAAAAACGGCAATTTTATTCCATACTACTTTATGGTATAGTTTATAGCCATGAATAAGTCAAAATAAAAAGCAATATCACGAGTTTAATTGATGTACCAGTTATAATGCTATTTCCTGTTCAATTTCATCTAGTTGAATACAAAGAAACAAGGTGTCCTGCTATACCAGGACGGTGCTCATTGCCGTAATCCTATACAATAGGAATAATTAGGTCGAAAATCCATCAGAAAACAACTACTTTCCTGGCTAATACCACGACGAACATTGAATTACATCCAATGAATTTCCGTGCAGAGTTCCTACAAGGCTATCTTTGCAATTGCTAGTTGCATGGAAATGTTAAATGAAAAATTTGGACCACCTATAGATCGATTTCGGGGTGTTGCTCCTCATCCGTATATAGGGTACGTCTCTGCAGACAATAACTAATGTCTGCAACAAATGTTTCAATTAACAATTGATGTCAAGACAAGAGGTAAGACCTAGCTGGTAGTGTAGCTTTCACTAAACCACAAGCGCCATCTCAACTTCTGCCTCTCAACCAAAGCAATACCCAAAGGTGCGTGATTACTAGAACCACCAATACAAATAAAGAAATCTGCATTGTTCACAATGAGCGCTTGTCAATTGGGTATTGGGCTTGGATATTGCTTTGGTTGAGAGGCGCTTGTGGTTTAGTGAAAGCTACACTACCAGCTAGGTCTTAGCTTTTGTCTTGACATGAACTGTTAATTGAAACATTTGTTGCAGACATTAGTTATTGTCTGCAGAGACCTACCCTATACTGATGAGGGGCAACACCCCGAAATCGATCTATAGGTGGTCCAAATGTTTCATTTAACATTTCCATGCAACTAGCAATTGCAGAGATAGCCTTGTAGGAACTCTGCACGGAAATTCATTGGCAGGACACCTTGTTTCATTGTTGACAAGCGCTCATTGTGAACAATGCAGATTTCTTTATATCTAGTTGTATGTTACTGTATACTCGCAGACAATACAGACTAAAACTGAAGTTTCAAATTAACAAATAATATTTTACTTTGAACTAAACATAGTAATACGAAAATATTAAACTGTTTACATGAATTATTTCAGTAAGTGATCAAATTGTCCCCCTACACGTAGAATGCACATATTGGATGTTTTTTTTTTTTAATTTTCAATTTGTGACATCTAAAAGCGTCGCCCGCGATATGGAGGCACATACATTTGTGATACTATTTTTGAATTTATCTACATCTTCTGGACGTCGCATATAAACTAAGTCTTTGATATATCCACACAAAAAAAATACGGTGGTATCCTATCTGGATTTGGAGCTGGCCATGGTGATGGGCCTCTTTTTTTCTATTCAATATTCTCATTAAAAGTTTCATTCAAATATAGGGTATTTATTCTAGTATTATGCAGAGGTGTCTAGCCTTGTTGAAACTATAATATCTTTAGTCGAATTCGTATTGGTAAATTCTCCAAGAGTAACCCCTCCCCATGATATAATACCATACAGTATGATGTGTTTGTACTAAGCAGGATAAACTGGGGGGGGGGGGGAATTATGGGATTCCATTTGAAAAAAAATTAACTTTCAATAATTTGGTCCTCTTCTACGAGTACATCCTTATACAATAAAAAATAATGAATCCTGTGCAGAAATAAAAATAAAATTACGTTCTGTGAACACAATTTTTAACCTGAAATTTGAAATATTTCTAAACAGCTATACTTTGATATAAAACATCTAACATGAAATATGTTCAGAATTTTGCGTAGAATCTCAAAATACGATAATATAATCTCGTCTGAAATATGGAAATTGGGGACCACTTCTGGTACAAACGGAAGTGCCACATTCTTGAAAATATAATAGCCGAATAGCCCCCATTAACAATAGTAAACTATCAAATTTTCAAATTCGGCCAACTCCATATATAGATCGATGTACAGGTTGACAAATCTAGCTATGAAGTCGAGAAACGTATGAGACGCGCGAATTTAAAATGAGAAAGTACTCGAAGATAAAATACAATTTACAATAAACAATTTACAATAAAACTTCACAGTGCACTTCGCGATTCGACCGATACAATAGAACTGACCAGTACAGTAACTCATACTTGTTTCGGACTGTACTGAGCTGCCGCGCATCGATAGGCATGCTGATTTCACATTCAGAGCTAGATTTGCCAAGCTGTAGTTTCTAGTATATCACAAAAACGTTTCAGGGAAGTGCTACATACACATATTTTAGCCGGATAACCCCCATCAACAATAGTAAACTACCATAGCACTAAAAGCTTTCAGAATGCCACAAATGGATATCGTGTTCCACGTCGATTCGTTTGTCGATATTTTCTTGATGCCAAAGTCGTGAAGCACAGGCTGTTTTTTATCCACACTTGTCAAGAACTTTCAGTCTGGAAGTTCAGAGGTGGCGCTTAATTGTGTGCTACGTGTCTTTTTTCCTTATGGCGTATATTGATACAGGGACAGCGGTGGCGGAAAAGCACGAGCAAAATGTGCTCGGAGTCAGTCAGTTAAGGGTGTGGGTAAAAGGGGATTAAAGGAAGAGGTGTGGAGGGCGCCACCAGTTCGGAAATATCCGCAAGCTCAAACTAGAAAACTCAATGATGTCAAACTCCGTTATCCTAACTCTATCAATATATTAGTTATTTAATTATTTATTCAATTACCTAGGTATTCTTTTTTTTGTATTACTTGGAAATGTCGTTTATAATCTATGCACAGTTAAGAGGGCAGCCAGCAAATCTAACACCATATTTCATGCCAACAAAGGAAATCATGTAATTGAATTTTTCGTCCACGACTAGTTTTCCCTCGTATAAATCCAATGAGTAGATTGCAAACGTGGAATTAATTCTCTAGCAGGATGTGCAAAAATCGTATGACATATTCATTAAAAAATTGAACAATTACATAACATTATCCACTAAAATGTACGCAATGTCGAATAAAAAACAAAAAATTAAACCCTGGATTACAAATGGCCTGCCACATCGATACGTGAAAGAGATAAACTGAAGAAAATACTTTTAAAAGAAAAGGAAAACGACTATTTGAAAAGGGAATACACTGAATATAGAAATAGAGTCACCAACCTTATAAAAAACTTACTAAAAAACTTACTAAAAACCAATATTACCAATAAAAACTTGCCACATTAAAAGGAAATTCTAAACTTGGACTTAGAAAATTATTAATGAAATATCAAATAGCAACAAAACAAAAATGAAAACTTTAGATTTGCCAAAGTTGCCAAATAGAGATGTGGTTTCTGAAAACCATGAAAAATCTAACGTACTGAATAACGTTTTCTCGAGAAGCCCGACAGGGTATCTGAAGATTTCTTGGAGGATATTTTTATTAACAAAACACTTTTTTACCAGTGACATGCAACGAACTGATAGACATTATATCTAAATTAAAAAATAATTGTTCTCCTGGACTGGATAAAATCAATACAAATACTTTAAGTTTATACATTTACATATTATTAAACAATCGGAACATTTGATTAACCTTTGTTATACAAAAGGAAAAATATCTAAGCAATGGAAACAGGCTACCATCACACCAGTCCATAAGTCAGGAGACCGAGGAGAACCGGGCAACTGTAGGCCAATCTCTGTGATAAATAGTTTCGCAAATGTCTTTGAGCACAGTATTAAGAAAAGACTTATTGAATTCTTCGATATGAATAATGTGTTGACCGACAGACAATACGGTTTCATAAAAAAGTCTAATACAGAATATGCTGTATTGGATTTTTCGAGGAACGGTGTGGAGGCACTGGACAGGTCGGATAAATACATATCCATTTTTCTTGACCTGGCCAAGGCCTTTGATACCGTTTCACATGAAATTCTCTTGCATAAGTTATACAGGTATGGAGTTCGGGGCTTGGTACTTGATTTATTTCGAGACTATCTATCACAGAGAACGCAAAGAGTAAAGATAAACGACGAACTGAGCGACTTCTCAACAGTTACTGTAGGTGTACCTCAGGGTACCATATTAGGGCCTATTCTATTTTAGGTATATATAAACAGTATCATTAAAATCAAAAACCTACAGGGCCACATTATATCTTATGCTGACGATACTGTAATTATTTTCTCAAGTGAAAGCAGAAAATGAAATGAAAAAGATAAAAGTATGGCTCCATTATAACCTTCTTAGCCTAAACGTTTATAAAACAAATTTCATGACCATCACATCAACAAATAGCGATCAACCAAATGAAAAACTTTTGAAGATACATAAAAAATTGTTCTCAAAATATCTGCCAATACCCTGCGATTGAAAGAAAAAGTAAACTAAAGTATGTAGGAGTTATTGTTGATCAACATTTACGATGGGATGAACACGCTTTGTATATGAACAAGAGGCTGAGGCAACTCATCTACAAATTGTATTATCTGAGAGATATCCTATCTCGTAAGAACATGCTCACTTTGTATTACTCACTGGCAGAGTCTGTTCTCAAGTATTGCATCACAGCACGGGGAGGAACTTTTGAAAATAATTTGGGAAGCTTACAAACAATGCAAAACACTATACTAAAAATTATTTTCAAGAAGGTCCGATTATTTTCTACAAAAAAGCTATATGAAGGAAACAACCTATTCAATATAAGAAGTCTTTATTCCTACTCATGTTTAATTTGGATATTTCACAATAAAGTTAACTTTCTGAGGACAACTAAAGGGAAAGAAACCAGATCTGTTGTAAAAAAGTCTGTCCATAAGCCATTATTCAAAAAGATTCACTCACAGAGATTTGTACATTACTTTGGTCCAAAACTTTTCAACGTATTACCACTAGAGTCGAGAAATATTGTAGATATTAAAAAATACAAAATTGCTATAGATAGATAGAACAAGGTATGTGGGCGGACGAAGCCATAAGCATGTAGGCGTCTCAATCGGGCCCGTTATGCACCCACTACTGCTGGGAGATGGTTCAGTTTTGAAGGTAGCCTATCTCGCGAGCGAAAGAGGCCAGCCTTCTGACCGATACCACCCTCACACTCTCCGGGTTCAGTACGATGCTCCCGAGGTGTGCTTCCCGTATTGCTGCCACTGCCGGGCATTCCGTGAGTATGTGAGTGGCTGACTCCTCATCCTCCAAGCACCACCTGCATTCGGTATCATCCGTGAAACCTAAAATGTTGAGGTGCCTGTTGAGGTGGCAGTGTCCCGTCAGGAGCCCTGTCACTAATCTGATTTCCTTTCTGCTCAGTGTGAGCAGAGTCTTGGTCCTCCTGGTAGAAGGGCCTCCGATGTGGAGTTTCGATTGCCTCATGCCTGGTGTATCTTTCCATGTATCCTGGAATTTTACTTCCAGAATTTCCTTCATGGTTGAGACGCACCATGATCTTGAAACTCCTATGATAGGTTCTGGTCCCATCGCTGGGCTTTTCGCACCTTGTCTGGCCAAATAATCAGCCCGTTCGTTTCCAGGTACTCCGGTATGACCACGGACCCAAAGTAGCTTTACTTTATTGGCGGAAGATAGCCTTTGCAGATCATCGATGCATTCAGACACCAGCAACGAAGTGACTCTATATGATGTGAGACCCTTGATCGCCGCTTGGCTGTCGGTGCATATCGTGATTTGCTGGCCGCGGTAGCCTCTGTTGAGATTTTCTCTTACACATGCGAGTATGGCAAACATTTCTGCCTGAAATACAGTAGCAAAAGTTCCTAGAGCGTAACAAAGTTCCGCTTTCGGAGACTGCACGTATACCCCGGCGCCGGTTGGGAATTACTGTCAGCGGCCTTTTACTAAATCGTATGGCGAGCTGCGGCTTTGCGTGCCTCATGTTCGATAAGGAGGTACAAGGGGGGCAGTCCTACGAGCGTCTCCAGCGCTCTCGTTGCACTTGTTATCGCAAGGTAGGCAAGCCTTTGTACCCTATCTAATTGGGTTCTCGACTTGCCGGATGTTGCACCTTGCCACCACACGATGGCTCCGTACGTAATCATTGGGCGTATGAGAGTTGTGTAGATCCAATATAGAATCTTGGGGCCGAGCCCCCACGTACTGCCAAATGCCCTTCTACATGCCCAGAAAGCCGCTGTGGCTTTCTGAACTTTATGATCAATATGCTCGTTCCAGTTTAGCTTGGAGTCAAGGATGACTCCAAGGTACTTGACTGAGCTTTTATATTGCAGGGACCTTCCAGTGAGTTGAACATCTGGGAGGTCCCCTGGTTTGCGTTTTCTGGTAAAGAGAACCAGTTCAGCCTTTTCATGGTTTACACTGAGTCCCACCGAACGGCACCATTCATCCACCCCGCTGAGAGCCCTTTGTATCGTGCCCCTCACGAGACCGGACCCCCGGTCATCGACCAGAATAACAATGTCGTCAGCATAGGCCTGAGTGTAGTAACCCAGATCTTTTATTTTTACTACACCACGAGGCACCAAAGTAGAGGGGACAAGACTCCTCCCTGTGGACAGCCCCTCATGGGTATGGCCTCGCTGGAGCTACTTCTAAGAGTTGCTCTGGCTAGTCTTTGGGAGAGCATGGCGTGAATCCATGCTATTACGGTTGGGTTCACGCCCCTTTCCCTTGTTGCTTGACATATGGATTCAAATGACGTGTTGTCAAATGCCCTTTCAACGTCGAAAAATATACCTAAGATGGCGCCGCCACGGTCTAACCTTCCCTCAACTCTATGAACAAGTCGATGGAGGGCAGTCTCCGTGCCCTTGCCAGTCTGGTACGCGTGCTGGAGGTCGCTAAGCGGGTTTAGCTTCAGCACCTTCTCTCTTATGTATCTGTCCACCAGTCTTTCAGTTGTCTTCAGGAGAAACGTATCCGTATGCGAGGCAACTGCGGAATATCTTCAGAAGATGGGGGATTAGGATTCCTTTGTCCTTTTGTAGTAGGGCTGGAAAAATACCATCTTCCCCCGGAGATTTGAAAGGTGAAAAAGACTCAATGGCCCAGTCCACTCTTTCATAAGTTACATTCCCAGCAGCCGTCTTGTAGTCGACCTTTGTTTTGGACGGTACAGTTGGGTCTGGCATGGGTGTCGCAGTGTCACTGCCCAGAAAATGGACTGAGAGCATGTGTTGGAGTGTTTCCCCGTCCGAGGCAGTGTATTTGCCTCCGGGCAGGGCCAGCACTTCCAGCCTCGCTCCCGGATCTTTGGAATAGACCTTGTTGAGTCTCGCTGTCTCTGGTAAGGTGCTTATACCTTGGCAGTAGTTTCTCCAAGTATCCCTCTGTGCTACTCGAATACTTCTTTTGTATTCCCTTTGTGCTGACTTATAGTCTTCCCAGTGTGCGGGTTGCTTGGTCCGTATGGCTTTATTAAGACGCTTTCGGACTTCCTTGCGGTGGGTCTCAATTGATGAGTTCCACCATGGGGTCTTGTCTGCCTTGTCTACCTTTTTCAAAGGACAGCTGGCTTCGTATGATGATAGGATAGCGGAATTGAGACAGTCTGCAAATGTCTCGATTTCCGCCTCCGATCCGTAGCGTGTAGGCATGATCCCGAGCCTTTCCTACAGTTCCTCCTCATAGAGGTTTCATCGGGTGGCCATGGGATTCCTATACCTGTTGTTGTCTGCAAGGCTGTTGCCTGCTAGTGAGAAAAGTATGTGTCGATGATCTGCTAAAGTTTCCTCCACCGACACATGCCAGTTGCTGACGCTCCCTGTCAGTTCCGATGAACATAACGTGAGATCGACGATTGTTTGAGCCAAAGGCGTGAAATAAGTGGGCACTGATCCTCTATTGAGAATTTCCAGGTTACTGGTGCTCAGGAATTCGAGGAGTGCCCTGCCTCTTGGCTTCGCGTCTCGATTCCCCCACAATGTATGGTGAGAGTTTGCATTGCAACCCAAAAGGAGGGGCAGTCCCCGCTCCTCGCAGTGCCCAATCAATGATACTACCTCTCGTGGAGGGTTCTCTGTCTCATATGGGAAGTACGAAGAGCCTACTATGACTTCGCGTACGTTCCCCTTTGTATCGTCGGCCACTTTAATCTTTATGGCTACCAGGTCCCTGTGGCAGAATCCTGGCAGCGGAGGGGCGTCGACATTTTTTGCATGAATGCATACCCTGGGCCTTGCTTCGGTGGTGCAGTAGTATAGCGAACCTCCGGCTTGGCCCATACCTCTTATCCTGCCATGGTAAGCCCACGGTTCTTGAATAAGAGATATGTTTATGTCGAGTTCCCTGAGCCTTCTGCATAGAAGGGCTGTGGAGGCCCTTCCATGCTGGATATTAGCTTGCAGAAGAGACCGCCATTTGGTAGCCTATTCCTTCCGCTCCTCTGCTTGCCTGGGGTCGTCAGGACCTTTCCTTTCGTCCTGACCCACCCCGTTCACGACCAGTCTCTGTCGAAGAACTGCCTTGACCGTTCTCCGTCAGAGTCTCGTCCTCCAAATTGCTATAAAATCATTTGTACGCTACAATCAACTTATTATTGAAAAGATATATTGAACATATAACCTTGAAATCTCCATTCTCCACAAACACTAAAAACTGTAGACAGAGAAAATCCCCTTTCAAATATAGGAGACCCTAACAGCATTAGGGGATGATAATCGAAATTGAAGCAGAACTTCTCAATGACTGGACCTTAGCCACCAAACTCCCCCAGGTCAGGAGGATTGCGTAATGAGCCAGCCAATAAAATTCCCTTGTATTAGTAATTGATCCAGCGGAATTCGTTTCAGCGTTATTTAGGTAGAACAGAAAAAATTGAAGGAGATTACTATAGCCTCCAGGACAAACCTAAAATCATGAAAATGATACTAGACTACCCTAACCCAATGAGAATAGCTATTTGTGGATTTAGAGCGCAAAGTGATCGATTGCCGCTCGACAAAGAGAGCGGCAATGACACTTTGTGCTCGAAATACACATATGATTTTTTCTACAAACGCAGCTCCTCAGACATAAAAACGATAGACACTTCATTCAACATAGGCACATAATATTATCTTCAGTCCAGAGTTCGAACTCACCATTACACCACCGCATCAGTACCTTAGATTGCTATGCATTTCTTGTGTTCACTTTCCATCATGCAAGAAAGGGTTTGTTTTCAACAAAAGCCAGGGAGATCGAGCGTTTTTTCAATATTCTCGCTCTAAAGCGTAAAAGCTGTCACAAAATGACATTCCTCGGAAAACGTCAACTTTGCGTTGAGGTCTGAAAGCGTCAAATGCTACTTTGGTGAGCGGTAGTAGAAAAAAGATTTATTTCATACCTCGATGTTTTTGAGGGTATTATTCCACTGTGAGTTCGATATATCTGGTGTTGATTCAAATCCTTTCAAGAAGTAAAGTATCAATATTTCAATACAACTCCGCTGAGTCACATGAACACCATCTAGATTGATTTGCGTTACGTAGGTAGAAAATATCCCATCAAATGGACGATATCAAATCGTAAATAGCACCCCCCACACACTTTTCAACTTCCAGCATGTATTCTCTCACAGGTTTCTTTCTTTTGACTTTTCGCAGTAAACCTTCTATTTCTAACTTTCAGAATGCCAAAAATGGTGTTTTACGTCGAGTCGTTTGTCGATATGTTTTCTTAATAGAGCAAGATCCCAGGGCCGTCAGACGTTCCTTATTTTTAAACAAACGAAATGTGTACGATTGAGTAGTGTTAGTATGCACTATGTTCGCATGCCTACCTGCTAGCTTTTGACCAGATGACCATTCTTCAGATATTAGGGAATCAAGGTACGTAAAAACACTACTCACTTAGTTGAATTGCCAGTCTACAGATATCCTTTCTGTAACCCATGGTGGGTTCGTGGACAAAGTCACTAGCTACCACCCCGGAGCTCCGAGTTCAAATCTCGTCTCCAACAATTTTTTTTTTAACCCAGCAGACGCATCACACTAGGATCAACCATCTCTGTCGGTAACGGCTTCGACTCTGGGAGGATTTTTGTTCAAAAAGAAATTTAAAAGAAAACAGAATTTTGGTAAATAAAAGATTTTGTTAAAATTTCCTTATAAGTAAAATCTCAGGACCTTCAGACATAACTTATTTTTGAAAAGATGAAGACTTAGGTTCTGAGTGGTGTCTCATGTACTTTTAACACCTGCGTGCTTGTGGAGTTCGCTCTGTGACACCTGGGCAGGTACCAGGTGAGAAAAGTAACTAAAAATAAGAGTTACTCAACTTAAATTTGTGTGGCTGATTTTTATGTACCTATATTTTGTTGAATATCGCTCTGAATTAATTTGTGGAGATTTAAATCGTCTGACAAAAGTTCTGGTCTATGGAAAGCGTCTGACACTTTTGAAATTACTTCAGAGTGATATTCTACAAAATACATATAAAAATCAGCCATACTATTAAAGTTAAGTAACTCTTATTTTTAGTTACCTTTTTCAACTGGTACCTGCCCAGGTGTCATAGGTGTCATTAAAAGTACATGAGACACCACTCAGAACCTAAGTCTTCATCTTTTCAAAAATAAGTTAGGTCTGAAGGCACTGGAATTTTACTTATCACAAAATCTTTTATTTATAAAAATTCTGTTTTCTTTTAAATTTCTTTTTGAACAAAAATCTCCTCCCAGAGTCGAAGCCGTTTCCAACCGAGATGGCTGACCCTAGTGTGATGCGTCTGCTGGGTTTAGAAGGCACTGGAATTTTACTTATCACAAAATCTTTTATTTATAAAAATTCTGTTTTCTTTTAAATTTCTTTTTGAACAAAAATCTCCTCCCAGAGTCGAAGCCGTTTCCAACCGAGATGGCTGACCCTAGTGTGATGCGTCTGCTGGGTTTAAAAAAAAATTGTTGGAGACGAGATTTTAACTCGGAGCTCCGGTGTGGTAGTTAATGAATCTGTCCACGAACCCACCATGGGTTACAGAAAAATA
The DNA here is from genome assembly GCA_944452925.2 of Chrysolina oricalcia. NCBI lineage: Eukaryota > Metazoa > Arthropoda > Insecta > Coleoptera > Chrysomelidae > Chrysolina > Chrysolina oricalcia. Next base: position 32,751,965 of record OX101824.2, read on the forward strand.
TCTGTAGACTGGCAATTCAACTAAGTGAGTGTTTTTACGTACCTTGATTCTCTAATATCTGAAGAATGGTCATCTGGTCAAGCTAGCAGGTAGGCATGCGAACACTACTCAATCGTACACATTTCGTTCGTTCAAAAATAAGTAACGTCTGATGGCCCTGGGATCTTGGACTATAATGCCAAAGTCGTGAAGCACAGGCTGTTTTTTATCCACACTTGTCAAGAACTTTCAGTCTGGAAGTTCAGAGGTGGCCCATAATTGTGTTCCGTGACATTGTCTTCCCAACCTAGAACTCGGTTCACAACATCGTTGATCCTCATGGTATAATAATAATATAACATAATTTCATTCACCTTTAGAAAATTAACATTTTGTAGGAACTTCAGTTGGTCGAAGATCAAAGAATGAAATAAGCAAATAATATATAAATGCAATGACATTATTAGAATATACCTAAATCATGATACCAGTATAAATAAAATAACACGTTACTGTGGTTTCTTTCTCCTTGATCAGTATCTCGAATTCAAGTAACAGTTGTTGGACAGTAGTAGGTACTCGTTTTAATTAACGTGAATTGTGTTAAGGGTTTATTCCTAACTGCACTTCTCAAAATGTTTACAATTGGTACTGTAATGTAATGTAGTATCATGTTTTATGTGATTTTTTACATTATTCATTTTGTAAAATTATGCAACCAAAGGTTTTCAATTACGTAATGTTCCAGTTAATGGTAATATCTTTTTTATCTCCTGAAAATTGAGGAAATTTTCATAGCAAATGGGATATTTTTCCCAGAGATTATTAATTATTCCGTATTCTTCATGTAGCTTTTGTTGGAATATTACGTGATTTAGATACCAATGTTTCGTTGTTTTTATATACATCTGTTGTTATGTACAATTTACTGTTAATGTTATCTTGTTTTTCAATAAAAAGTTTATACCAAAAGATCCTCAATATCTTACGATAAAAACCTTGCTTTGCTATCAGGTTATTGGCCCAGGATATTGAAAGCTCATAAGTTCATCGAATAAGGATTTGCACGAGAGGACTCCGAACACAACTGAAATTTCCAAATTAAAAAATTTTTGACAACAGTTCACGTCAGGTCAAAATTGAAATTGAAAAATTATTCAGTCAACCATGTCGCTGGATGAAATGAAAGAACAAATAGACTTTTTACGGAAAGAATTAGAAGCCAGAACTGCAAGCAGACCGACAGTTATCTCCAGTTCCGTTGGCGGTTTACTAGAAATCAAACATTTAGACGGTTCAAACTACAGCGATTCGAAGTTCTGGATGAAAAACTTCCTGCTTGACGCTGGTTTGTGGTGTTGTATCGAGCCAAAAACAGGAGAAACAGTATCTTCTGAACTAGATCAACGAGCTCTGGCGAAAATAAACCTTTCTTTGAAACCATGTGCTGCATCCGAAACAAAGAAAGCAACTACGGCAAAAGAGGCATGGGACGCACTAAGAAAAATCTATGAAGACTCTGGAATTGTTCGATTAGTTGGCCTTTATTCAAGTCTTTTCAAAACCGACTTCAGTAAATGTTCGTCCATGCAAAATTACATCGACAAAATCTTAAGAATCACCGAACAGCTCGAAAATATTGGTGAACCATTCAAAGACAATGTTGTTGGTGGAATTATTCTTGGTGGTTTACCAGAGGATTACAAACCTTTGATTTTGGGTATCCAAGGCTCCAAACAGAAAACAACTACTGAATTTGTGAAGAACTTATTACTGCAGGAAAATTTCAAAGGCGTGACCAGTAATTCGGGTCAATCTGAATCAGCTTTCGCAAGTAAAAAGTTCATGAAAAAAGTTCCACAACGTTTCAGTAGAGGTCCAAGATGTTATAATTGTAACCAGTATAACCACAAAGCAGATTCCTGTCCAAAGTCGAAACAAGTGCGAAGTACGAAGGAAGAAAATGCAAATTTTGCCTTTACCTGCAAAGATTATGGAAACCCTTCAATCAAGAGATAGTGGATAATCGATTCTGGTGCTACATCGCATTTCACTCCACACAAAACTTGATTAAAGTCATTTGAGGAAGACTTTTCCAGAGATTTGGACATCGCAAATGGAACTAAACTTCATTGCGGTGGAATTGGAGAAGTTGACATTACATATATAAATCCTTTATTTAGCAGAATCGCTAATATTACATAAATGTGTATAAATTTGTCAATAAAAACTATATAAAATATAAAAACATTAATAAAAGTTATAATTAAGGTCAAGACATAATATAAAATAAATATGAAAAATAAAAATTATAAAAATCCTAAAGTCAGTCAAAACACTCTTACAATATAAAATACTCTAGACTTTCAGAACCAGATTAAAATGTAGGTTTATCGTTGAAAATATTGGTCAAAACTTATCAGAAAAAGAAAACAAAAATTGGTTCTAATCATTCCCCAGCAAGTGATTTTTCAATTTTTTTTTAAATAAACCTAGGGACATACATTCTTTGAGGTTGTTGTCGAGGTTGTTGAAGGCTAACATTCCTGTATGATATATTGATTTTTCAGTTTTTTTTTTATTTTTGACTCCAATATGTATACTATGTCTAGTCCTAGTATTATATTGGTGATAGTTTTCATTTAATTCAATTTTTTTACTCAGGTAATCCGGTGATAAATTGTGATACATTTTGTAGATTAGTATCATGGTATGATAATATATATATAATCTTTTACAGCCATCCATTTTAATTCTTTAAGCATAGTACGAATCGGTGTATCCCTTGGTAACTTCAATATGTTTCTCATTGCTCTGTTTTGTTGTTTCTGTAGTCGGTCTAACTCATTCTTATTAACTGTGAATAGTATTGATGCACAGAATGTTACATTAGAAAACCAGAACGTCATCAGTGTAAAAAATGTTGTGTATGCTCCAGATATTACAATGAACTTACTATCTGTGAGCAAAATTGTGAAGAATGGACACTGTGTTATATTTGACAATGTTCATGGCTGCAGAATAACTTCTGGAAAATGTCTACTAGAATCAGATTCCATCATTGCAACTGCTTCAGAAAGAAATGGTTTGTACCAACTAAATCAAGTCTGAAATCTGGAAATACATTCAATCCGTTCATCCGATACCTATGAACTGTGGCACAAACGATTAGGCCACTTGAACGAACAATCCATGAACATCCTGAAAAACTTGGTCACTGGTGTCAACTATACTGATTCCAAAAAGAAAGTTTGTGAAGCTTGCGTTAAAGGAAAACTCAGCAGAGAACCATTCAACAAAAATGGACCAAAACGGACAGAAACTATCCTTGATTTAATCCTTTCCGATGTTTGTGGACCAATGCAAACTGCATCGATTGGCGGTTCTAAATATTTCCTAACGTTCACAGACGACCATTCAAGAAAAACCGTTGTATATTTTCTTCGTTCAAAATCGAAAGTGTCAGCCAAATTCAAGGAATACAAAGCAATGGTTAAGAATGAAACAGGCAGAAAAATAAAAGCTCTCCGCACCGATAATGGGAGTGAATATGTTAACAATGAGCTTGGAAACTATCTCAGAAGCTGCGGAATTCGACGGCAAAGAACAGTTCCATACACACCACAGGAAAACGGAGTAGTTGAAAGATTAAATCGTACTCTTGTTGAATCTGCCAGAAGTATGCTGATAGAAGCCAATCTGAGCCATGAATTTGGGCTGAAGCTATATCTACCGCTGTGTACCTGAAAATTCGATTCCCAACCAAAACTTTGAGGAATTCAACCCCCGAAGAAGCATGGTCTGGAATAAAACCAGATTTATCCCACGTTCGAGTATTTGGCTCCAAAGCTTTTGTGCATATACCAAAAGAAAAAAGAAGTAAATTGGATGCAAAAGCAGAGACTTGTATATTTGTTGGATACAACAACGATTCTTCCAAACAATTTATTCTGATTCAACCTGAAACTAAAAAGGTTGTAGTTTCGAGGGATGTTGTTTTCATAGAAAACTTCGACAACGTTGATTATCGTGAAGAAAACACTGCAGAAAATACAATAGAAGAAATTCAACAACAGTCACAAAACGTAACTATCGTTGAAGTGGAGGAAGAACATACTGAAAACCGTAATTCTGCAAATGATAGTCACTGTCAAACTGACATCAGTGTCTGTGAAGGAGATTCAGAAATCAGTTTGGCACGATCAACGTCCGATTTGGAAAATAACGACATTGTTTCCGAAGAACAAATTGAAGATGTAACCAGGAGATCACAACGAGCTCCTCAACCAAACAAGCACATTTTCAATCAAGATTTTATCTATCAAGTCATGATGGAGACTACGGGAGATCCACAAACAGTTTCAGAAGCCCTGAACGGTCCGAATGCGAAGCAGTGGAAAGCAGCCATGAAGGAAGAGTTGAACACTCACTCTGAAAACAGAACATGGGTTTTATGTAACTTGCCACCGCATAAAAAGGCAGTTAGAAGCAAGTGGACATTCAGAACAAAACTAACTAGTGACGGAAACATTGAAAGATTCAAAGCCCGTCTAGTCGCAAATGGGTATTCACAAAAACCAGGCATAGATTATGACGAAACGTATTCACCTGTGGTCAGGTACAGTTCAGTCAGACTTTTGTTATCTCTAGCAGCCAAATATGACTGGGATATAGACCAAATGGATGTGGTGACGGCATTTCTCCACCCTAAATTAGACGCCGACATCTACATGGAACTGCCCACCGGTGAAACCTGCAAACTCCTAAAAACTGTACGGTTTGAAACAGTCAAGCCGTATATGGAACAAAGAACTTGATTTGGTCATAAAAGAACTTGGTTTCAGTCAGTGCGAAACGGATCCGTGCATATATGTCAAAATATCTGAAGGGAAAATTCTAATTTTGGCTATCTTTGTGGATGATATTCTCATGTTTTCTGAGTGTGAAGAACAGAAAACTGTACTGAAAACTGAATTAATGACAAAATTCAAGATGAAGGATCTAGGAGAGGCGCATCAATGTCTGGGAATGCGAATTGAACGTGACAGAAAAAAAGGTTTGGTGACATTGGATCAAGAAAGGTACATAGAGGATATTCTTAAAAGATTCAATATGTCAGAGTGCAATGGTATCCAAACTCCCATTGATCCAAATCAGAAACTATTCAAGGAAACCGAATTTTCTACGAAGATTGAAGATGTTCATGTTCCTTATCAAGAAGCAATAGGAAGTATAATGTATGCAGCACAATGCACGAGACCCGATGTTGCATTTGTAGTAGGAAAACTTGCCAGATTCAGCAGAAATCCTTCAAAACTACATTGGATAGCTGTAAAGCGTATTTTGAGGTATTTACGCAAAACATCTAAGCAAAAGTTGACATTCAGGAAAACGGGTGACAAAACTGGGCAGGCGATCTAGACGACAGAAAATCAATGGATATGTTTTTATTCTCTCTGGCGGAGCAGTAAGCTGGTCCTCAAAGAAACAACCTACCTTTGCACTATCCACGACAGAGGCAGAATACATGGCTCTGAGTTTTGCCACACAAGAAGCTGTATTCTTGCGAAATTTACTATTAGAAATTGGAGTCGAAAGTGGAAAAACAATAACAATGTATTGTGATAATAAAGGAGCAGTCGATTTATGCAAAAATCCAAGCTTTCGACCTAAATCCAAACATATCGACATCAAACATCATTTTGTGAGAGAGAAACAAGAAGAGAAACACATTTCAGTTGTTAATATCCCCACAGAAGAAATTGTGGCAGATTCTCTAACAAAAGCGTTGCCTTTTGAAAAGGTGAAGCTGTTTTCAGAAGATGGGTATTATCTATAACACATAAAGTGGAGGTGTTGGAATATTACGTGATTTAGATACCCATGTTTTCGTTGTTTTTATATACATCTGTTGTTATGTACAATTTACTGTTAATGTTATCTTGTTTTTCAATAAAAAGTTTATACCAAAAGTTCCTCAATATCTTACGATAAAAACCTTGCTTTGCTATCAACTTTCCCTGATCCACAACGGATAATTAGTACGATTACAGTGTATGTTCAACATATTCGTGTAGCATCATCATGTAATCACACATTGTATAATCAGGATATGTTAAATATACCCTTTAGTTTTACACTTTTACCATGTGAAACTACATTGCTACAATGTGAAATCACCGGTAAATTTAAATAAAACAATGGGTTTTCAAAAAGTGTTTATTAAACAAAACATTTGTAGTACAAAATAGAATAAGTTCGAAGAAAAACAAAAATGGCATATTTACCTAGTGAAATACTTTTTTTTTTATTTGCTATACACGGAGAGGTGAAAAATTCACTAAACACGTTATTACCTCACAAATCAACTGAAATTCGTTAGTTATTTTTTACAAGAACTTATTACATCTCGACAACACTTTCTGATTGAAATTAACGGTAATTTGATCTTCAACACATGTTGTTTCAAATTCTTTACTATAGAGCTTCGAGGGAACTCACATGACATATTGTTATGTTCATGTCCCAGTTTAGAAAACAAGGGTGTAGCCAATTTTTGAGAAATAGACTCTGACAAAATCGACCAAATCATTTCAATTGCAGGTGAGGTGTCTTGATGATTCTGTAGAGATAAAAATATTGTGAAATTATTTTACCAAGCTGACTTGTTGTACCCAAACACATCAAGTTTTAACTCGATAGTTCCTTGCCTTAACATCTCTTAGTTCGTCTATTCTAAGACAAAGTGGTACTAAAAGAACTCAATATAAATGTTCAGAAAAATTTACATTGTGTATGAAGACTAGGGAATATCCCTAAATAATAATAAAGGACATAGACATACAGTTCAATTATTTTATCTTTACCCGTGCGTCATCATTGTTACAGTATTATGCTTAAAAGAACCAGTAGTTGCAGTCTTGTCGGAACCTTTGATGTTTCTGTCTCACAGTTTTATTTTTTTAGGACCACTGCGCATCATGAATTTACCCGCCACGAGTGGATTTGTCAGCGTTGGATATTTCATACACTGCTCAGCAAGTGGATACTAGATATAAACTGCTCCACAGTAATACGAATCTTATGGGAAACAAAATGGGTTGCTTTACAGTAATATAGTATTATATTAATAATAACATTTTCTAATCAAAGTTACAACGTTTTTACTCACGACTTGTACTGTTTGTCTGTTCGGTACTAATTTTGCAATTGATTTTGAACTAAGTTATCTATGAGCTAGAGATACTTGAAACTTTAAGCTTAGAACTGGATAACAATACAATATATGTGCATACTATGTTAATAATATAAACATAACGATAGTCGTTGCCAACCGATGTTTCACCTTTTTTTACTCCCTTACACCTACAATATAGGCTGTTATGGCAAATACCTGTCAGAAAACAACTACACCCCGGACTAGTCTGTAGGTGGTCCCACAGAGTCTGAATCAAAGATAAATTCTGCTAGTTGGCAACAAGCTCTTGCGGCATATTATATAGACAGGGGAGTAGTTGTTTTCTGATACGTACTTGCCAAAACAGTCTACATTGTTGGTGTATATGGGAGTAAAAAAAGGGTGAAACATCGGTCTACAACGACTATTGTTACTAAACGATCTCCCAAAAAAACTGTGAGCTTTGTGCTCACTGTATGATTATAATATATAACCATTAATCAATAAAATAATTCTAGAAAATTGGGTTGAGTATGAATTAGGAATCTTCTGAATAGAGATACGGTCACGCACCGAGTGCCCTACGCATTGATTCGATATAATATTGAAATGAAAATCAAACTGAATTAATTTTGCTTGCTTTTTTACTTTTTCAGGAAAATAAGAATCAAACAGATATATTATTGGTAGGTAGGTATAACAATTTTCTATTTCGGATATGATCAGGTGAAGGTAGTTAATGCAAAAATGGTTCATCTGTAACAATTGTATTGCACTGCAAATAATACCAAATGTTGTTTCAGTTTTCTCAATAAAAGCTACTCCCTGCACACCACGTTTGTCGTTTCATAGCTATTGCAATTACTAAGTATCTGTATTGGGTTAGGAATCTGTATGAGACTAGGAGAAAGTATTTTATTCTTTTTAGTGCGTTTTCAAAACGAGGTATATTGATTTAAATTACTTTTCAAATGCCATTCATAACTTATTCAATATTTGACTCTTCACCGAACATACTTGCCAAGTAAAATTTGAGAACTTCGAGAACTCATATCCCGCTACTGCTATTTTGTATTTCTACAATTAGTAGTCCTTCAACCTGAGATGGTTTATTTTGATGATCAAGCGGTGCAAGTCCGTTTACTACTATTATATGAAATGCATGAATTTTCAATTTGTTTTTAATAAATCTTTATTGGCTAACAAAGAATTTAATAAAACCAAAAAATAGGCTGATACAGTCTTCTGAAAATCTAATTAATTTTGGAGAAGAGTATTGGCATATTTTTTGTGTGATGATGCCCATCCAGAAAACGTGTTAGAAATAACAACACAACAATTTAATTTAAATTATTTATTTATTTGCCTTAAGCACTGGCATGAAAATGAAGCAGAATAAACTATACAATTGCACCTGCTACAAATACACTTCTGAATACAAGAAGGGGTAACAACTTCTTTCAGTAGGTGTACATCTAAGAATTTTCAGTACTTCAGTAAACTCATTATAAACGCAAGTTCCTTCGTTCCTTTTTTTGAGCTCGGTTATCGTATTCGAATATTACTGAAATGTTGCCAAGTTTTACTGAAAATATTCTCGTTTTGAATATAATTATTCTGGTGTACGAGATTAAATACGGATACAATATACAGTTCATCAAAACTTGCAATATTTCAGGCGAAGTAGTGATTCTGGACAATATAAAACTTCTTATAGAATTCAACGAACCAAAAGTCTTGATTCTGATAGATCGAATTACAAGAAAATTTTTAGACATGGAAACGTTGCCGATTAACGAGGCAATTCACGGCGCATCCAAAAACTTCACGCCGCGATTCGATCATGCGCTCTGTGATTTCATACCAAAAAGTGGGGATGCTGACACTACTGGTTCTTTTAAGCATAATACTGTTATTGTCACAGTATTATGCTTAAAAGAACTAAGCATAATACTGTGTCATTGTAATGCATATGAAATAAGTCGAGAAATTTTAGTCAAAACAAAGTCAAAATGTAAAACGACGTGGCTGATATCCCGATAAAAATTACAACGTGTAGATAATGAGATAAGATAATGAATTATTAAGTTAACTAAATTAACCAGGCATAATCTAAAAAAGAGTTAAAATATATTGTGAATGTTTTTGGTATTTATTTATAGAATTAGGTAAGGTTTTTTTCTCAATAGGGTTTCCACCCTCTGATTTACTGTTGTGTGAATATCCCGGTAATATGGAATTACAGTCACATATATCAATTGTGGGGTTAGAAATTTCAAAGATTATTTGTGAAAAAAACACATTGTATTGTACTTTGAAATTAATGATTGTAAGAGACGTTTAGTTTTGAAAAAAACTGTTTTTATAATGTGTCTGACTGCAAAACGAAGTAAAAGTGGTGACAAACAATCCCCAATGACAGAAAATAATGACGTGATTGATGGTACTGCTCTAGTCAATACACTATTTGGCAAGTTTAGTTGAAATGTAAAAACACTGTCAGCTTTATGGCTATCTCTTTTCACTGTTTTCAGTTTCAATGGATCATCACAATACCATAATTCTTTGTTTAGAAGACAAATGTCAACAAATTTTGATTCGCTCATAGCGGTTGATAGACAGAGATGTTACATAGAGAGTGTGTTATTTCTTAGATCATAAATTGATGACGCATGGGTAAAGATAAAATAATTCAACTGTAACATAAATTACACCTCATAGAACATCGCATTATGTTCGTATTCCAATACTCTACAATTTCCTTCTCCTCCTCCTCATTGGAGCAACCAGATTGCTGAATTAGTTTTCATTTTATAAGCAAAACAATAAACAAAAACACGTTTTTTCTACAACAGTGCGTAAACTAAGCTTTTACGCACTGCTGACAGTGCGTAAAGTAATACTTTTTCGCACAAGTGCGTAAAAAATCACATATGCGTAAAATCATCAACTGTGCGTAAAGTAATTTTTTACACACTGTTCATACAATTGTGCTTTTTTTGAAAAATACAGTATTTTGCGTCAAATATAACTCGGAAGTCTTTATTTCATAATACGACGAGAATTCATATCATTAAACATTTGGCAATATAATAACTGTTGAAGAAAAAAACTTTGCATGAAACACTTTCGTAAAGGGCTATTTTGTACTCGCTCATACAAAAAAGTCCTACTTTAGGAACTTGTATCACAAATAGCTATTTTTGTATTTAAATGTTTATAACAAATTAATAGATGACAGTTGCGAGTCGAAAACATAATAGAATGTAACTACGGACTGTCTTTCAAGTGATGGCATAGTCGGTTTCCTACTAGTATTTTTGTTGAGAAATCACTCATTTTATGCTCTATTGATTGTTGTAACTACCCAGTGTCACCAACGGTTAAAAATATAATGTATCTGTTACAAAACCGCAAAAATCAAGAATGTTTAGATAGGAGAAGAAGCGTCGAATCGAGAGAGGTTAGATTATTAGGTTGTCACTTGTTCTTTTTGGTACATATTTTAGGTTCGTGTATTTGTCTAAGAAAAAAAAATATCGAAGAAAAGATCGAGGATATATATGGGTGGGTATCAGTATCAGCCCCACCTGATCTTTGAATCTTCTTTAAATGTTTTTGGAAATTCCAAAGGGATTTTCAAAATCAACGTTATACTCAACTTACTCACTCTACTAACATTTTTTGAGTTAACTATTTTAACTTATAAGGAATGCGCTTTCCACCAAATCTGATTTTGAACTTTGGCGGTCACATGGAACGAGTGAATTTCGTTATTCTTTGTTGAGAACCCTGGGTCATACGGTCAATTTGTAAAGACGTTATTCCCAAATAGTATTCCATCATATGCTAGAACTGGCTCCAGAAGATACGGAAAAGACAGCCTTCACCATCGGCTCAGGACTGTGGCATTTCACCGTTATGTCCTGAAACATGTATTGTAGTCCGAAGATGGTGGGGAGGACAGACGTCAGATAGTGGTGCCCAAGAACAGAAGACAGGAAGTACTCCGAGAGATCTATGATGGAGTTGCTGGAGGACATCTGGGTGTGACGAAGACCCTACAGAAAGTGAGGCTACGGTTTTACTGGGTCAATTGTCAAGTTGATGTCAATGACTGGTGCAAAAAGTGTGCCGTTTGCGCTGCCAGCAATGGACCTTGGACATGACCCAAGGTCCCAATGCGTCAGTATAACGTAGGTAGTCCATTCGAGAGAATCGCCATTGACATCGCCGGCCCGTTCCCCGTATAAGATCACGGAAATAAATACATCCTTGTGGCAATGGACTATTTCAGCAAGTGGGCAGAAGCCTATGCACTGCCCAATCAGGAAGCCATCACCGTCGCGGACGTCTTGGTGAAAGAGTGGATATGTCGATTCGGTCTCCCCTTGGAGCTGCACTCGGACCAAGGCAGAAATTTCGAATCCAACCTGTTCCAAGAAATCTGCCAACTGATGAACATCCGCAAGACGAGAACCACGGCTCTACATCCACAGTCCGATGGAATGGTCGAGCGGATGAATAAGACTATCAATCGCCATTTGTCCAAGGTAGTCTCTGACCATCAAAGAGACTGGGACCAGTATCTCCATTTGTTTCTGATGGCCTACCGTTCCGCAGTACACGAGTCAACCGGCCAAACCCCTGCTAGTATTATAATAGGCCGCGAGCTACGACTTCCCTGTGACCTAAAGTTTGGGACGCCACCAGGACAGGATACCTACATCATCAACATCAGCAAACGCCGGCAGCGAATGAAGGACATCGACGAACGAGTCCGTTTGAACATCCAGAGTGCCAGCGACCGAATGAAAGCGACTTATGACATCAATGCCGATGCTGGTGGATTTCAGGTTGGTGACCTAGTTTGGCTGTACAACCCGAAGCGTCGCCGGGGCCTGTCACCGAAATTACGGAATTCATGGGAAGGTCCGTACAAGATCGTCAAGAGGATAAACGACCTGCTTTACTGAATCCACAAGCCACCCAGAGGTAAACCCAGGGTCGTTCATCTCAACAGGTTAGCCCCTTACGCTGGAAACCATGAACAAGTCCGCACCCTCAGACCACCAGAGAATGCGATGACGTTCCAGAAATTCATGTCCTTATACTCAAATGGACAGAAAGTGTTACACGGGGTAACTCGAGTGGAGCCACGGGACCTTTCCAAAGTGTCAGTCGATTACGCCCTAGCTCACTGCGTCGCAGAAGATCTTCGAATGTCGAGGGGCATCGCTGTGGTGTTCTCCAAGAAATTTTGCCAACTCCAAACACTACGGAAACAGAATCCAGAAATTAGAGGTGTGCTACAGCTGAAGAAGGGTCAGAGGAACATCTACTACCTGGTGACCAAGAAGCATTCCCAAGATAAACCATCCTATGAAGATGTCTGGAGGAGCCTCACCCAACTGAGAGATACGATGGTGTACCAGAATCTGGTGGAGTTGGCAATCCCAAAATTATCCTGTGGTATTGATGGGATGGATTGGAGAGTTATAAGAAGTATGTTGGAGACGATATTCCGATCCAGGGGCGTCCAGATTTTGGTTTGCTGTAATCCTATTCCACGACCTAACATGAAGACTAAGAAGGGGGCAATGCGGCGAAGCTGCGGGCGATGCCGTACCTGAACGCTCACGCGGACAGCGAGTGAGTGCATATGACTTTCGAGGCGCTATGCACCGAGAAGAATCTGGGATGCAATTACAAACACTCGATCTATCGTGAGTTTGACACATGTCAGATTTTAGCAATTACGAAAACCAATACAATTCAAAATATATTGTAACTTGAGTCGATATCAATGGTATATATGGTAGATATAATTACATTCTATCTCTATTCAATGAAATTTCATAATTTCGATTTCGTTTCTAATCGGGAACATCCATCGTTCTAGCCTACGTATCGTGACAGCTTTCTTATCGAGTGTCCATAATCCCACCCCTGCCTGGTCGAATCCAAGGCTTACCAGAAATATCAAGAGCGTTCCGCGAAATAAACCGTGTATATAAAAAGAACCACGCAGCAGAGTTGGGGAGTCTGAAGCAGAAGTCGAACATAAATAGTCCGGTGATTGCTATATAAATTAGAGTATTTTGTGGAAGTTATTGAAGCATTGTATTTCGTCAAATAAATTATATTAGAGTGAATTAGACTTTAAATATACTACAGTATCATATTCGCCTATTTGAAGGAGCGCCCCGATGAATTGACACGGCCTTTCAGCCGACTGTGTCTGTTGTTGTGTAACGAATTACTAATTTATCATTAGTTCTGATCAGGAAATTTGCAGAATAATATCTTGTTTGGCTTATGGACGGTGGTGGTCGTGCTGGTAGAGCGTTCGCCTCTCAAGCATAGGGTCATGAATTTAGCTTCAGAAATGAATGTAACTAAAATCTAACCCATCGGTTTCGATGGTCAGAAACATAAACCAATATTTAAGTACAACAGAGATCGCATGTTTAAAACAAAACCCGGATTCGACAATTTGCACAAGACTCAGAAATACTTTTTATACAAATATTTTTTATTTCGCTTTTCGATGTTAATTTTCGATCAAACGCAATATATTCACATTTCAAGAATTACAAATATATAAAAACTTGATTTGCCATATATTTATAAATTCGATCTATTTAGTGCCGTCAGGAGATGGCGCAATCGACGCGATTTAGTACACGCTCGAACATATGGCAACTAGGCGAAGTCATCAGTACATAAAGTGGCTAACAGATAGCAGTGGCACAGGCTGTTCTCATTGTGCAGTTGTCTACCTTTCAGTTTGGTAGTAGGTAAAAACAATAACACGTTCTGGTATCTACTCTATTTCGATTTCTTTAATCCAAAGACATCAATGAGTTGAAGTAAGGAATTTGAGTCTTGCATTAGTTTTTGTCTTCTTCAAATCTTGTTCAACGATTGCTTTCAGGAAGGACCCTTTCCAGATTGGTCTTGTATCACTAGCAAACATTGTGAATATACTCCGAATTTGTACACTGGCTGAGTTTTTGGGTATATCAAGGACCATGTTGGCCCAAATAATGCCCTAACAGCTGTCCCAACAGAATGCATATTTAGAAATTATACACTTTATACAAAAAAACCCCTCTTCATTTATACCACTATGTGTTTTCTGATCCGTAATTTATTTCAGGTATTCGAGAAATACTTTTTCTGAAAGGGGTTCAAAGCGGCCAAAAATGTCACCGGATACAAGAACAAACCAAGTTGTATTCGGTAAAGACTTGAGAAAAGTGTATCCAAACCAAGATAGCCACTGGGATCAACTGTATCAAGAGATACAAACTCCGTGAGTATAGAACTCAATATAAAAAAGCTAATGAAACAATATGGTTGTATGTCAAAGTGTTCGTTATTTATGTAATATGTGTTTGTTAATATTGTCAGTTTAATCCTAAATTTTCTGATGATGTGCAAATGTAACTCAATTCTGTCAGATTTTTTTTATTTTCAGAGCAAGGGCGTCGATATGAGGGGTAATTACCCCCCCAAGAATAATTATAAAATAGTAGGTATATTAATAATAATTAACATGTGCAAGTGCAATATACCTGAATGATTTACCCCTCCTAAGAAAAAAGTTAGCGACGCCCTTGTTTCAGAGACGGTTTAATTTTTATGGTTTAGATATTAATATATGCAAAAACATATTGATGAAAACTGTTTTTCAGATGTGATAATGTACCTGTACCTAATGTTCCTAAGAGAATACCAACCAGAATGTCTGACAGACCACATAGTTCCGTAGATTCAGTTACCAGTGCCATTGCCATCGTTCATGGGTGCGGCGGAAAATGTCAAACATTCGAGAATGTTTGTTACTTTTTCTTGCAGGTAATTTGAATAACCCATTCACGTAACTTACTTACATAACAATAGTCCGTTACATTATTAGTGTGGAAAGTAACCCTTTGCAAACGAGTGGGAGAATGTTGTCACACGAGTGTGAATTAGCACTTTCCGCACGAGTAATGTACACTATTTTTCCTACGACCACAGGCTACTGCAGAATCTCAAAAAATATATATTTTTATTAGTTTAATTTGAGAATTGTGGTAATTGAAAGTTATATTTTATTATTTTTATTACAATTCGTAACTTATAATGGAGTTTGCAATAAAGATTTAGAGATATTTCTCTATGTTATTTGTACGTTATGTACAGTAGCAGACTCGATTTCAGTTTCTGGAAGAGGTGACGTACGACTTTCAAAGTACTACTGATGGCACCCATGATTTTATTGGCAATTTAATCTGTTATTATCAAAAATATCAATATATTTTTCTGCAACTGTGGATGATTTCCAATCCTCATGTCTTTTAGATCTCCTCCTGCATCTACTAGTGTATTTTTCAGGAACCTTTGGATTTGAAAATTTTGCCACCACTCTAGGGATATTTCCAATTTTGTTAATGACATATTTCTTATATATTATGCTATAAAAGTTTCTAGTAATAGGAAACTTGCGACAGCATTTGTTTTTTGAATTAATAATTTGTAGTTATCAAGTGTGTGAATTCACAAACTTGATAACGAGAGTAGATGTTAACTGTTGAAATGTCGTGACTCAAAACACATGCAAAGAATTTATTTCCTTTGTTTCTAGACAATGGAAGTTCACAAGAATTCTACTAACATTAATACATTGTCAACTACTTTCAAACACCCTGCATATAGTATTTTGGTTTTTCCAGTTGTATAGCCCCCCTCTATTAACTTTTGAACAGTTTTTCGTACAAACACGAAAACCATTTTGAAAGATATCACAAAATAGGTCATACGGTCCTAAAAGGCCGATATTGCCAAACTTGCAAAGCGTCCGGATAATTTTGTTCTCCCACTTGCTAATTAATGGTGGTCTTTACTCTCGATTTTTTACCAATTTTTAATTTATCTGAATACTTTTATGTGGTTGTGCTGAATTATAAATAAACGTTCAGCGTCGCCACATAAACTATCACTTTTACTTTTAATGAAATAGTCTACTATATCCATTTGTTGCATACTTTTTGTATAATATAATAATAATCATCATGAAATAAAATGAATAAATTCGATCTTGTCGAAATACCCTTCTCTACAAACATTGCTACAAACTAGAAAATATAAGGTACTCATCTGACAGAAAACAACTACTTTCCTGGCTAATATCACGACGGATATTGAACTTCATCTCGCTGATATTTGTGCAACAAACGTCAAGGAGGATACTATTTTGCTAGTGCTAATTGTAATGAAACAGCAGAGATTATCCTTCATTTGGCTAGGGATGACCACCTGATGACATGTTTGAGGTTTTTGCCTCTAATCAGTGTCCTTCGTGGTACTATCCAGAGAAGTATTTGTTTTCTGATAGATATTTGCCTCATATTCTCCACTTTGTGGGAATGTTTGTCGAGGAGGGAAGTTTATTCAAATTCTCGCAATCAGTTGTGAAGTTTTGTCCATGAGAGTTGTAAAACTTCTGACATTAAAGTATATTTAAACCTGACTAAAAGCTGTCTTCAAGAAGTTTGCCGGAAGGTGTTAAAGTACCCATTTTAACGAATGAACTGGGGCAACCAAAGTGTCAGAGGTTATAAAAGTTATAGACAAAGCTTCATTAACACGTTCCGTGCTCGATTTTCTTGTAGACATTCGTATTGCCTTATACGAATTTTTAAGCAATGGATATCCACGTTCTTAATGTGTGTTCGTGGGTGCATAAATGAGACTATTCTTATATTGAAAATACACCAGTATATAATGTAACAAGCACTGGAAACCGACGCACCCGTGCGTCATGCTCATGTCTTTTGAAACGGTTTGACGCACTGGTGCGTCATTATATAGATAGATAGAGAGATAGATAGATAGAAAATTTAATACATAAATAATTTGAACATGAAAGTGGCTATTGGACAAGTCAGAAGCTAAAACTAATTAAAGTTATATAACACACAATACACTCTGAACAGGTACCCATACTCATAGTTTACAATACAAATACACGAGAATATTACAAAAATCTACTTTTTTTTTCAATTAGTCAATTTAAAATATTCATAAAAGCCCGTTATTGTGTAGGATGAATATGTTAGCATTAAAATGAATTGTCTCTCGGTTCGGTTCCACTCACCTTTATTTACCACCAAATATCTCCACCAGTGACCAAAATTCTTTATATCCGTATTTTTCAGTCAATTTGTCATCAAATAGTCAACTTTTAGCAAGATCAAATACATTAATTTTCAAGATAATCAAACATAACGTATTGAAAGGTCGGTAGCTACTTTGTTGACAACATTAGATGATTCATAATAATTTCGTTCTGCTTTCAACATAGTTGGGTACTAATCTCGAAATATTTTGGTCACTTTGTATCGCCTCTCTAGTAAATATCTACTGATATTAATCTGATAATCCTTCATTATCTTGAAAACGATACAATTTCGATAAGCAAAAAGTTAATCATCTCAATTAAAAAATAATTGAGTTTTTGATCTTTAGCTATTGGCCTAGAAAATTAGGGGAAATTTAGTCAAATTCTGCTGCGCTCCACTGGGTGGAGTTGTTATAGTTTATCAATCAAAATGAGTATATTCTTGAGATGTACGAATGAGCAGAATATCATGAGAACATGTTGAAAACTACAAGTACAATTGAAAATTAATACTTCTTTGTAACTTTTTAAGTATAATATTTTAATGTTTTCGTATACTATATATTTCTTTAAATATGTATGTGGGTATTTTTAATCTTGTGTAATTTCCTGATAGTAGCAGCAGGCTTTACTTGTATCTCTTGATATGCTACAAATGTTTGTATTTACATAACGTAGTGTCAAATAAACGCTAAACGCTATCTATCAAACACCCAGTATATCTGAGATTTCGTCATAGATTCGTAGAAATCATTTATTGTCATTATAAGAAACTCCTGTTTAAATATGTACAAATAATTTAAGCACTGTACAGGTCGATGTACTAATAAAAATAATCTGACGTTCGATTCAGTTTTGAAGTATAGGCATACTTTTTTTACTCTTACAGTTGGTATTCACAATGGGCATTCTTATTGGTGTTTCGTTGTGCATAGCAGGCATAGTTTTAAGAAAATCGGCAGCGCGTAACCTGCAAGTCCTTGTGTATATAGGAGTTCTACTCGCCCTCGTAAGCAGTCTACTTTTGGGTATCCAGTGCAATGCAAGAATTACAGCTCGAAAGAGAAGAAAAGCCATACAAATGGCGAAACGGGCACCAATTCAAATGGAACATTTACATTTAAGGACTAATCCGCTTCATCAGCAACCTCTGATGACCAGGAATAGTATCAAAAACCAAAGGTATGCAGAAAATTATGCGATTTTAATTTACTTTTTTTCAGTTCAACAATGGGTTTAACATTTTATTTTTATTCCAAAAGTTTGTATCAGTTCAAGGAGTGGCCAAATTCTACTATTGCTAGTTGGTTGCTAGTTTTAATTCAAAAACCATTCAATGATCCTTAGTTTTCATTCTTGTTATTAAACAATACTGAAAGGTATAAAAAGAAAAACGGTAAAAACATTCCCACAATAAGATACTCGTTAGTGTAAAATTACACAATTCATAAAGTCTAATTTAAAATTTATAGACAGGTGTGAAGTTCAGATATAGTCGGTGAAACTTGACAGCTACTTCCATTCAACTGAATTTTACAGGAGAGTATTAAAACCGTACACACTAATTTCTACACAAGTAAAAGGTAGAAACTTACGATATACTCGTATTATAGGTACGCAATAATAATGTTCATTCGTGGCTAATGACCATAGCAGTCGATGCCAAAAAAACACCAAAGAAAAAAAAATGTTCATTAGGCGCGTTCGGTAATATGATCTCGGAGTTGAGCAGATTTTAATCACGTGCCCAAAAATTAATCGGATCAATCGGTAATAAACGAACGAAACGGGCGTTGGCTTGACTTTGACATGCTGATAACCAATAACCACATTCAAATTTGTTCCGGTTTTTTCGTAAAGAATCTTCAAATTTGAAATTTGAACGTTTTTAATATTGCATTAACGAATATACAAAAAACAATGCTTGTTTTTGTTTTGGAAAATACAATTATTATTTTTGAGGACGATGAACATAACCTCACACGTTCAAATTAATCGTTCTCGTCTGCCAAAATTCTTGGAGCAAACAGATCAATCTCGGACTGAACTGATTTGAAAAACCGAACGATCAAGATTTACCTCCCCTACAATCGGTTGTAATAAACGAACGATACAGACTAATCTGATCAGTCCGACGTAAAAACCGAACGCTCTTATTGAGCAACAATAAACTCATCAGGCTATGTTATTCTATTTTGTTTTTTTCACACAAAATTTGGAGATAGCAGATTTTCAAACCCTGGAAAATTATATTGGGGATAATTATTAAGGAGTTAGCATCTTTTCATTATTAAGAAATAAAACTCGATTGGATTTTTTCAATAATTTTTTTTATATTTTAGTCAAAAAACTATTCTCGTCCAATCTTATGTCTGGTGTCAAATAACAGATGATACAGAAACAACTATGCATGAGGTAGTTTATCATAGAACTCGTGGTAATCTGCTGGAATGCTGGAGATGGCAGTATTTCGATTGTAACTTTTAGAGTCCCTGTATGCAATTTGACATCAGATCGTCTATTTAGAGTCGAGACACTCTTTGATAGGACTTCGAAAAAACGCGTTTTAGGTTATGTCTACCTTGTGAGACCAAATGAGTACAAGGGGGTATCGTCAGGGAGGGAATATGTAAAAATTTGTTTTGAGGTACACGTAATCCGTATAACTGTGACGGTATCTTTCAAAATCGAATATTTGTCAACTGAAGCTTCCGAAACAAAATACATAATATAGTCATACCGTAATGTGTTCGTTACAAAATTGTAAGACCATTTCCAATCATTTCCAATATCATTTTCCTGGGGATCCAGTTCCATTATAAACATGGAAGTCGGCGCTCAAGAGAGCCGCCTGGAATATAACATCAAAAGCGCGAATTTGTCAGGTGAATTGAAATGATAGATCAAGAGTAATATC
This sequence comes from Chrysolina oricalcia, assembly GCA_944452925.2. NCBI lineage: Eukaryota > Metazoa > Arthropoda > Insecta > Coleoptera > Chrysomelidae > Chrysolina > Chrysolina oricalcia. Next base: position 32,772,209 of record OX101824.2, read on the forward strand.
TCTTGAATTGGTAAAACTTTCGGGCAGAAGAGTTATTCACAGTTTAAATAATATTTTTCATAAACAGGTATACTTCAATAAGGAAGATTTTCAGTGGTATGTCGCAAAGAAATTGAAAACTGATGCTATTCCTGTTTCAAGAATTATTGAAGAGACTGAATCACTTGGTACTAGATCATTTCAAAATTTTCTGTGCATGGGGAAGATGTATTTTCTAATGTTTTGAAAGAAAACGAGTTTAAAGTTGAAATTGGTCCAGTATGAAGTTTTCATACAAGAAAAAATCTTTTATTATTTTTTTGAAACAAATAGTTGAACGAGTTCAAATCAGAAATGAAAATTTGCAAACAAACTTGAATGTTTACGGAATATTTGGCTTCAATTCAGATCAACTTACAAATAAAAATAGAACTCGTAATGGAAAAAGATGACGACCTGTGACTGCGGAGGAAGCATTAGTTATTAGATCCGCATGTGGTTCTTCTGGCTAGGAAACCTCATTAAAACTAAATTATGCCTTATCTAGTATAAAAACGTTGAATCGTAAAATAAGTCACATTCAATTTTCTCCAGGCATATTACATGAAATACTTCATTATTTGAAGATCAAAATTCAAAATTTTTCAGACTGCAATAAAGAGTGCTGTTTATTTTTGGTTGAAACAGTTATAGAACAGTACTTTGTAGCTACTTGCACTAATAAGGGAAGGGAAACGTTAGAAAAGAGGACAGAAATAGCTACTCATGTTTTGGCTGTCATGTTAAGTGGAGTTTCAAGTGGATGGAAACAACTCATATTATATCATTTCACATGAGAGAAAATGAAGTGGGAATCTTTGGCAAAACACTTATTAGATATCATAAACATATTCAATATCGTTAATGTCACCACAGATATGGGCCCTTCCAACCAAGCTATGTGGAAATATTTCGGTCTGAAGTCAAAATAAATTAATGTTCTGAATTTTCCAGCCTTCAGCTACTCAATTTTTATAGCCTTCAACTACTCAATTTTTATAGTCTTCAGCTAGTCAATTTTATAGCCTTCATCTAATCTTTTTCGGCCTTCAGCCTATTGTAATTTTTTTTAAAAGGAAATAAAGTAGTTATACGTTATCATTTGTGCATATTTATTCTGCTTTCCCACACATGTTAGATATCAATTTATAGTTTATATCTCTCTTCGGTTCTGTCTTTTGCAGCCTGTCACCCTCCCATCTGAACTAGGCAAGTCAACTCATATCCTATTTGATTTAATAGTCACTTAATTTGAATAATCTATTGATCAATCATTTGCTGAACATCAATCACACCCTAGACGAATTAGCAAAAAGTGATAACTTCCAGTAATATTGAATAAAAACTTAGAATTCGCATTTTCAAAAATTTGGAGGGTTACAAGGAAAATAAATGAAATTTATGAAAACGGCGAGTAGTTATTAAAGATAATTTTAAATGAATTTGATTAGTTTTTTCATACAGTGATAGTGGTCGTTAGTTTGAGATGGCAAATCAGGTAAAATTCAGGTAGGAGTGCCTTATTTATTTTCCACGAAAGCTCTCTATAAAATTCTAAAATTCTGCGCAATGAAAAAATAACGCTTATTGCCAGCAATACATCCATTTACAAATGATGTCTTCCCAAAACCGTGAGGTAGGATAAATAAATTATACGATAATCGTCGTTGGAATATCTCTATCATTACTGGTTTCAAATTGAAAAATTATTGTTTTTTATGTTCTACAATCGAAATCACCTAAAGTCGAACTCTTCAAATCTCATGTACTAATGGCTCTGTTGAAAAATCCTCCTGTGCAGATATATTCTGCTTGCGTGTTTTGATCAATAAGATTTTTCTCACCCTTTTTACGAAACGCCACTGTTGATTCAGAGGGAAATATATTTTGTACTGTCAATACTATTATTCGACCGTTGTCACATCAACGGTATAGATATATTTTGTGTTCTTGTTTGAATGATAGAATTTGCCATTTAAAAAATATTTGGTTTTACCATAATTTTTGAGATATAACCTAAAACGCGTTTTTTCGATGTCTTGTCAAAGAGTAGTCGCGTTAGGTTTTTAAGTCGGACTGGTCAGATTAGTCTGGATCGTTCGTATATTGCAAGCGATTGTAGGGGAGGTAAATCTTGATCGTTCGGTTATTCAAATCCGATCAGTCTTAGATTGATCTGTTTGCTCGGAGAATTTTGACAGACGAGTAAGATTAATTTGAAAGTGTGAGATTATGTTCATCATCATTAAAATTAATGACTTGATTTTCCCAAACAGAAACCAGCAATATTTTTTGTATATTCGTTATGGCAATATTCAAAACGTTCAAATTTCAAACTTGAAGATTCTTTACGAAAAAAAACGATGCAAATTTGGATGTGGTTATTGGTGAATAGCATGTCAAAGTCAAGCCAACGTCCGTTTCGTTCGTTTATTACCGATTGATCCGATTAATTTGTGGCCACGTTGTAGCGCGACAAAAGACTTTGTGTCTTTTGTTAGCTCTTGAACTGAGATATTCAGTAAATTGTATTGGAACTGTACTCTGTCTGTACCGCCATCTATCATATCATATATATAACTATTATCAAGTAGATCTGATCCAATATTCCTAGATTCAAGGCTAGGCAACCCGTCTGTCCATCGCGTCATTGTAGGGTTGCATACACCACAGGCTGCCGGACCGGCGGTTTCTACGGTATCTCATTTAAAGTTTTTCTTATTTTGGTCATATTTCAGCAAACTGATAATTTACTCTCAAGCTCATATTGTCTCATTAAACTCTGCATATCCACTGAATTCCTAAGCTTTATTCTGTCCTACTGGTTACCTACCGAATTGGCCAGAACCCCCTTAACCGAGCCCTGAGAAAGTGTACCAGTGCAACGTGACTAAAATGTGCTCCACTCTGAGATTATAATACCGAACTCGATTAATAAACGAACGAAACGGACGTTGGCTTGCTATTCACCAATAACCACATCCAAATTTGCATCGTTTTTTTCGTAAAGAATCTTCAAGTTTGAAATTTGAACGTTTTGAATATTGCAATAACGAATATACAAAAATATTGCTGGTTTCTGTTTGAGCATATCAAATCATTAATTTTAATAGTCGCTTTCGGTTTTTACGTCGGACTGGTCAGATTAGTCTGGATCGTTCGTTTATTGCAAGCGACTGTAGGGGAGGTAAATCCTGATCGTTCGGTTATTCAAATCCGATCAGTCTTAGATTGATCTGTTTGCTCGGAGAATTTTGGCAGACGAGTAAGATTAATTTGAAAGTGTGAGGTTATGTTCATCATCATTAAAATTTATTATTTGATTTTTCCAAACAGAAACCAGCAATATTTTTTGTATATTCGTTATTGCAATATTCAAATCGTTCAAATTTCATACTTGAAGATTCTTTACGAAAAAAACGATACAAATTTGGATGTGGTTATTGGTGAATAGCATATACAAAAAATATTTCTGGTTTCTGTTTGAGAATATCAAATCATTAATTTTAATAGTCGCGTTCGGTTTTTACGTCGGACTGGTCAGATTAGTCTGGATCGTTCGTTTATTGCAAGCGATTGTAGGGGAGGCAAATCTTGATCGTTCGGGTATTCAAATCCGATCAGTCTTAGATTGATCTGTTTGCTCGGGGAATTTTGGCAGACGAGTAAGATTAATTTGAAAGTGTGAGGTTATGTTCATCATCATTAAAATTTGTTGATGTATAATGTTGGCAACACTGCATAATATCTTTGTTCTGTGTATTATGTTAGTTGTCCACAGTCAATGTCAAATGTAAAAATAAGAAAACAAGCTTCTTTTACAAAGAAAATAAAAACTTCATAATACAGAAAAGACTACTCATTTTTCAATAGAAGAAACTAAGTTTCAACAGGTTATGGGCCCAGTAGCCGACAATAGAAAATAGAAGAATTGTGGAAAATGAGCAAATCAAACGATTGTGGAAATAACCTTGTTCAAGTGCACATGGCAATGAACAAATATGGTGTTGTACCATTTGCCGGCGTAGGCTTTAGTAATTGGTTGTACAGAATAAAAACAATGTTGTCAGAACACGACACCCTGGAAGTAGTAGAGAAGGACAGGGTAGAAACAGATACAAACTGGGCGAAGAAAAATGCAAAAGCAACCTCAATTATAGTGCAGTGTATAAGCGACAGTCATCTAGAGTACATTAAAGACTGCAAAAGTGCCAAAGAAATCCTCGAAAAATTCACTAATACCTTCCAAAGAACTGGGATAGCATCACAATTATTCATAAGGAAAAGGCTTCTTATGTTACGACATGACTACAGGAATAGTCTAGAGAAACATTACATAGAGTTTGACAAATTAGTGAGGGACTTGAAAACTTCTGGTGCTAAACCCGATGATACAGAAATCATTTGCAATTTGTTGATGACTATGCCTGCTACGTACAATAGTGTAATAACAGCAATAGAAACAATGTCACCAGCAAACTTAACCATTGAGTTTGTAAAGAACCGTCTACTTGATGAAGAAATAAAGAAAAAGGGAGGAAGCGCTGGACCAAGTAATGATTTAGAAACGCCATCAGCATTCTATAATTCAAATGTACGACCAGATAGTAAGAAATTCCAATACGAGTGCTACAACTGCGGCAAGAAGGGGCATAAAAAATTTGAATGTAGATTCAAGAAGAAGAATATAGGAAAGCCCAGAGAGGAACGGAAGAAAGAAGCACATGTTATGGTTGAAGAAGAGGGCGAAATAGCTTTTATCGCCTCTGCAAACAATATAATGAGCACAACTACCCAGGAAGAAATAGAATTCATAGATTCAGGCGCAACAGATCACCTCATAAATGATGAAGTGTATTTCAATGGAGGAGCGGTTGACCTCGAGAAGCCAGTTAGGATTAATGTGGCAAAGGAAGGAGAATCACTAATTGCCACTAAAATGGGAACCATAAATACAACAACCTGTAAATTAGAAAATGTACTGTTTGTCCCAGGTTTGAGATGCAATTTATTATCTATTAGAAGATGTGAAAACGCAGACCTTTGTGTTAAATTTGAGAAGTCGAAGGTAACTATTTGTAAAAATGACAAGATTATTATAGATGGTCAGTGTAAAAATAATTTGTTCAGAATAAATCTCAAATTAGTTGAACAAGGGCAAGCGTATAAGGCCTATTCAATTGATGAAAACAGTGCTCTCTGGCACAGACGCTTGGGGCATACTTCCGAGAAAAAATTAAAAGAGTTATTTAACAGAAATATAATAAAATCAGATGTCTGTAATACAAATACTTCAATTAAGTTATGTGAAACATGTCTAAAAGGTAAACAAAGTAGATTGCCATTTAAAACAAATGTAACGAAAACTGAACGGGTGTTGGAACTTATTCATAGTGATATATGTGGACCAATTACACCCGTCACACATGACAATAAAAAATACATCCTGACAATATTAGATGATTTTTCACATTTTGCTGTTGTCTATCTTCTTGAAAACAAAACAGAAGTAATTAAATATTTCAAAGAATACATAGAAATGGTTAGTACAAAATTTAAACAGAAGGTTTCAAGACTTAGATGTGATAATGGCAAAGAGTATGCAAGTAAAGAATTTCAAGATTTTTGTAAAAATAAAGGAATTAAAGTAGAGTACACGATAAGATACACACCAGAACAAAACGGTAAATCAGAGCGCCTAAATCGTACATTAGTAGAAAAAGGTAGAACAATGTTAGCAGAATACAATTTAGAAAAGGGTTTGTGGGGCGAAGCAATCTATTCTGCAACTTATGTGACAAATAGACTACCAAGCGTGGGATATAAAATACCAGCTGAAATTTGGTATGGAAGTACTCCCAACTACACAAAGTTGAAAGTTTTTGGGTGTTATGCATATTCACATATCCCTAAAGAAATCAGAAATGGTAAGTTTGAAAGCAAAACACAAAAATGTAGAATGGTAGGGTATTCTGATAACGGATATAGGTTGTGGGATGAAGAAAAAAGAATGATATTGAGAGCTAGGGATGTTATTTTTGATGAAAGTGAATTAAAAGAACATAAACAAGTAGAATCTGAAAATGGAAATAAAAATATCCTAGTTCAACAAAATTATGAAAATGGGGATTCTGAAGAACAAATCTTTGAATCAGAGTTAACTCATGAGCAAGAACAAATGCCGGAAAGAGAACAAATTATTGAAACGGAACAAATCCAAGATAATTCTAAACGTACTAGAAAACCACCTGAATGGCATAAAGATTATGATTTATCCGCAGACTTAATATCAGAATCATTACACTCGGCATTTCAAATTTTTATGGAAGAAATCCCTATTACTAGATCAGAAGCTAGAGTAGGGGAAAATAGTAAAGAATGGGAAAATGCTATAGAAGATGAATTAAAATCGCATAAAAAACATAATACTTGGACACGCGTTGAAAAACCAAAAAACAAGAAAATAATAGATAGTAAGTTGGTTTTCAAAATTAAGAAAAATTTAAACACACAGAAATTTAAGGCCAGGCTTGTGGCAAAGGGGTATCAAACGACGAACTATAAAGAAACATACTCTCCAGTAGGTAAACTTACCACATTAAGAACACTTTTAAGTGTAGCCAACCAGGAAAACTGGGAAATACATCACATGGATGTTAAAACAGCTTTTTTGCATGGTACATTAAAAGAGGAGATATTTATGAATCTGCCAGAAGATTTAAAAGAAAATGATTATGTGTGTAAATTAAACAAATCAATCTATGGCCTCAAACAATCACCTAAATGCTGGAACGATGAATTTAATTGTTTTATGATCCACTTAGGTTTCGAATGCTCTAAATATGATACTTGCTTGTATATTAAAATCACACAAAGAGACAGGCTTTTCTGTTTTCTCTTCGTAGATGACCTACTTTTGGTTGGCAACAATCTAATTGAAATAAAAAATTTTAAAAAAGATCTGAAAACCAAATTCGACATGGTAGATATGGCAGATGTAAATGTCTTTTTAGGTCTCAACATAGAAAGAAATAGGGAATTAGGAATCATAAAAATTAACCAGAAACCGTACATAAAAGAAATTCTATCCCGATTTGGTATGTCTGATTGTAAAGGTGTGAAGACACAAATTGAAAAAAACCTAAAACTAAACAAATCAGTGAATCAACAAGATTCATGTAAATATCCATATCGTGAATTGATAGGGTGTTTGATGTACTTGATGATAGGGTCAAGACCAGATATCAGTTTCGCTATAAACTATTTCAGTCGATTCCAAGATAGTGCAACAAATGAACACTGAATACATATAAAAAGAGTACTACGCTACCTGAAAGAAACAGAAAACTTAGATTTGGTATATTCAAATAAAAACACTAAAATGATTGCCTATGGATATGTAGATTCAGATTGGGGGGGAGATATAGAGGATCGTAGATCAGTAACTGGGTTATGCCTGATGGTGTATGATAACTTAGTTTCATGGGGAACAAGAAAACAAACGAGTGTTTCATTATCGTCAACCGAATCAGAGTACAAGGCACTATGTACAGCAGTATGTGAATCATTATCATTAAAGGGTATTTTGAATGACATGAACATAACAATACAACATTTTTGCCTATTTGAAGACAATCAATCATGTATACATTTGGCCCAAAATAGAGAAAAGAACAAAACACATTGAAATAAAATATCACTTTACGCGAGAAAAAATTGAAAATGGTGATATCGCCTTGAAATACGTTCCAACATCTGAACAGGTCGCTGATACTTTTACGAAAGCTCTAGACTTCAAATTGTTCAAATATTTTAGAGTAAAATGGGATTGAAATAAATAAATAAAAAATTATAGTTTTGTATAATGTTTACTTTTGTCTACATATTGTATTACTGTATTGTTGGTACATGCAATATTTCTTCTGTTTCTGTAGCTGTTGTACAATGTTTGATGTAAATGAAAGAATTGCAATGTTGAGTAGGGGTGTTGATGTATAATGTTGGCAACACTGCATACTATCTTTGTTCTGTGTATTATGTTAGTTGTCCACAGTCAATGTCAAATGTAAAAATAAGAAAACAAGCTTCTTTTACAAAGAAAATAAAAACTTCATAATACAGAAAAGACTACTCATTTTTCAATAGAAGAAACTAAGTTTCAACAAAATTTATGATTTGATTTTTCCAAACAGAAACCAGCAATATTTTTTGTATATTCGTTATTGCAATATTCAAAACGTTCAAATTTCATACTTGAAGATTCTTTACGAAAAAAACGATACAAATTTGGATGTGGTTATTGGTGAATAGCATATACAAAAAATATTTCTGGTTTCTGTTTGGGAAAATCAAATCATTAATTTTAATGATGATGAACAAAACCTCACACTTTCAAATTAATCTTACTCATCTGCCAAAATTCTCCGAGCAAACAGATCAATCTAAGACTAATCGAATTTGAATAACCGAACGATCAGTATTTACCTCCCCTACAATCGCTTGCAATAAACGAACGATCCAGACTAATCTGACCAGTCCGACGTAAAAACCGAACGCGACTATTAAAATTAATGATTGGATATTCTCAAACAGAAACCAGCAATATTTTTGTATATTCGTTATTGCAATATTCAAAACGTTCAAATTTCAAACTTGAAGATTCTTTACGAAAAAAACGATGCAAATTTGGATGTGGTTATTGGTGAATAGCATGTCAAAGACAAGCCAACGCCCGTTTCGTTCGTTTATTAATCGAGTTCGGTATTATGATCTCAGAGTGGAGCAGATTTTAGTCACGTTGCACTGGTACACTTTCTCAGGGCTCGGTTAAGGGGGTTCTGGCCAATTCGGTAGGTAACCAGTAGGACAGAATAAAGCTTAGGAATTCAGTGGATATGCAGAGTTTAATGAGACAATATGAGCTTGAGAGTAAATTATCAGTTTGCTGATATATGACCAGAATAAGAAATGATACAAAAGGCGCATAAACTAAATAGCCCTACATGAAATATGACCAGGCGACAATCCAGAGGATTTCTGGAATTGAAATAACCCAATGGTTCAAACTTAGCAAGTGAATATTTCTAACGTTGTTCTATGCTCAAAGTTTCCTCGCTAAATAAATATATTCTTTTCAGTAACTCGAGAAATTATTTCATTTCTTGCAACCCTAGAATGACGCGATGGACAGACGGGTTGCCTAGCCTTGAATCTAGGCATCTTGGATCAGATCTACTTTATAATATTTATATATATGATATGATAGATGGCGGTACAGACAGAGTACAGTTCCAATACAATTTACTGAATATCTCAGTTCAAGAGCTACCAAAAGACACAGAGTCTTTTGTCGCGCTACAACGTGGCCACACAAATTAATCGGATCAATCGGTAATAAACGAACGAAACGGACGTTGGCTTGACTTTGACATGCTATTCACCAATAACCACATCCAAATTTGCATCGTTTTTTTTTTAGTAAAGAATCTTCAAGTTTGAAATTTGAACGTTTTGAATATTGCCATAACGAATATACAAAAAATATTGCTGGCTTCTGTTTGGGAAAATCAAGTCATTAATTTTAATGATGATGAACATATTCTCACACTTTCAAATTAATCTTACTCGTCTGCCAAAATTCTCCGAGCAAACAGATCAATCTAAGACATCGGATTTGAATAACCGTACGATCAAGATTTACCTCCCCTACAATCGCTTGCAATATACGAACGATCCAGACTAATCTGACCAGTCCGACGTAAAAACCGAACGCGACTATTACCGATTGATCCGATTAATTTGCCACGTGACTAAAATCTGCTCTACTCTGAGATCATAATACCGAACTCGATTAATGTTAAATTTCATACAGGGACTCTAGTAACTCTGAAACATTTGGAGATAGCATTGATTTTTTTTTCTTTGATGTTTTGGCATCGACTGCTATGGTCATTAGCCATGTGTTCTTTATAGGCCTTGTTACTTACTCCATGCGCCACCTTAGGAGCAGCACTGTTAATTGGAACGCAACAGTGAATCGTGCAGGACTCACCCTAGTCGAGTCACGAGATTTTAATAATTTAATCGGTTAAATTAAATTAAAAAATCCCAGCCTAACCAGGGTTCGAACTCCGGACCTTTCGACTCAGAGTCGGACGCTCTAGCCACTGCGCCACGCCCTGACATGATAGCATTTATTATTGAGATTATTATTATTTGATTTTATCGGGGATAGCTGCTTTTCATACTTACAGAGTATTTTTTTTTTCTCTTTCTAACGATATAAGAAATGTATTTCAACCTATAACAGGAGTTAGCAGGTTAACATGTGTCACCGACGATATGTCACAGAAATCTAGTCAATGTAAAAATACCAACATATTTAAAATGTAAATATTCTAACAAACGTCTATTTGAATGGGGGAATTAAGATATATGTATAATAAAATATCACAACTGTTGACAGAAATTAAGACTAAAACTAAGTTCAAAAAGCAACTTGGAAAATTTTTCCTTAACAAATCACTGTACAAACTACACATAAAACTATTCGATTCTTTTGCTTTAATTTGGTTACTTGAATTTCACATAATCTTATAATTTTTTCTCTTTAATTGTCTGATTTCTTCATTGGTATTTGTTTCATATGTATTGCCATTATTCGATGTATGTATAATTTCTTAGTCATCTATAAACCGAAATGTTTCTTGGGATCAGTAAATAGTAGATTTTATTTTTTAAAGCATAAAAGAACGACTGGAATTCTTTTGCTGAATTAATGAAAAATTGATATTTTCTTGTCCATTCAGAACCTCTCAAAACTACTGAGCTTTCCCAGAATACCATTTCATTCCGAATTATTTCAATGATTACTATTATTTGCTCAATATTTATTGGTCACAATATCTGTATGTCCATTCCTGCCAGTTTAGGATTTGAGACGGTTTTCGTTTTATCCCTTCTCATATAAAGTTTAGTGGGGTCCTATAGTTGCTTTATTGAAAAAATACTCCAAATCTCTCAATTGATTCGAATTTTTTTATGATTGTCATCTCTATTTTTTATTTTCCAGAGTAATGCACTTGCCACAAGTTCATTCAAATCTAACACGTCCTCTACCTAGCAGACCAACGGATCGAGATTCTCCTTCAATGATAGAAGAGCCTGGAATTCCTTGGTGGAGAAGAAAGGATCTCAATACTCACTAAACAACTTTACTAATAAAATAGTTGTATAAAATATATTAATATAGAACGTGAGAAAACAGTGGACATGTTTCAGAAAATTAAGACTGAATCTGAACTTTAATAGCTATCAACTCTATTTGTCAAATAGGTATTCTAATATACTATATATGAAATAAATTTTTTTCAGTAAGTTTGTTTTTAATGGTACAAAGTTGGTACAGTTGTTTAAGAAGATGAAATATACAAACGTGTGAATGAACAAAATTGCTAACCAAAATTTTCGAATATGGTATAAAAACATGAATATTTTTCTAAATAATTACTATTGAAAGCCATAATAGTTTGAATGCGAGTGAGCTTATAACAGGCCCTGCACCACGAACCATAGCCTATTATAGCTCACCCTAAATTTATATTTCTCCCAGTATATCAATTCTCTCAACGAAATTTTACCAGTTGTTTCAGGGCGATTGCTATTCCGGTGCCTTCTAGGCCAGTCGCCTGGTATCCAGACTAGGGTTACAATTTTGCATTGTGTTAATCTGTTTGGATGTGGATTTACTTTAGTAACTCTGATGTTGGTGAGTTAACTAAATTTGAGGCATTTTCTGTTAGGAACTTTCAATGAAGAAAGTAATACTATTGGTTATGTAGAGGAAGATAGCCCATATCACGCCAAACTCATGGATGAAACTGTTGACTGTTGTCTTTCTGAACATGGTTATAATTGTGCAGAGTTTCTGGAAGTTGATTCCTAACGCTGTGTGAAGCACATAACATAGAAAATAAAACAAATTCCCAATGTGCTTCTCAAATTTGGAAAGAAAACGAATGACTATGATTACATCTTCCAAATTTGGACCCATAATCAAACAGAATACCTAAATGATAAATTACAGCAGCCATGAAAACTGGGTTGGATAATGAGGATGATGTTGCAGCTAAATATGAAACAGAAAATGCAGATTGTTATTAACCCAGGAATCCCTTTCTTGTCAACGTCCCCTGACAGTTGTTTTTGATACCAATATCTACCATTTGTTGGAAATTAAAACATTTGTATCTAGAGGATTGAAAAAAACACACACTGTAAAACAATGTGTGGAACAGGGGTATTTCTTGACAATAGTGAGGGAGTGTTTTTCCGGGTTTTCTACAGCTGTAAAAGCGAATGCACCACCGAATCAATTAAAGCAGCCCCGGAGCTCCGATAATTTTTTTTTCATAATTCCTTTATTTTTGCTGCATTCAATATTTTAATAAAAGTTCTTTTTCAGTAACGCTATATTTACATGCTTATTTGGCATACCGAAAATGGGGTTTTTCCGTGCGCCCGCACGGAAAATTTTACGGTGCGCTGGTGACATAGCTGCCTATTTACATGCCAAACTTGAATAATATGTTGTTGACAGTTCTTTAGAAATCGCAAATTGTTTGAATATTTCCTTACCAACAGGGTAAATAACACTTGTCTTGTGGCAATTTCAGGATATTTTTGTACCATAAATATTTCGATTAATAATACATGTTTTTATTCCTTCACCATTAAAAATAAATGTTTCTTAACAATCTGTGGTTTTCAGGTAGATACAATGAAAAATATCGTTCATTACTCGTCCATAAATGCTTTTTCCGTGCTTGCACGACTTCCCGTGTTCGGATTCGTCCCAAAAACCGGTTTTTTTTCAACTCCAGGAGTTGAATATAGGGACACATTTTTTTTCCAGTTTTCAATATTTTTCTACTTCATAGATCATGTGATCTATGAGTAGAAAAATGTGTGAATTCAGGGCAATTAATAAATGTATCGATGTTTCTCTAGAAACCGAGGATATCTGATTCGAACAATATTTCATTATATTTTAACTTTCAGTTTCAGATAATCAAAATAATAAACAATTTGTTGAATTTGACAATTATAATTTACTTGAATCAGTGTTTCCAACATTTAAAAACATAATATATTACCAACAGCGAAAAACGATCACCAATATCCTGTGGAATATTCAGAGGACTTCAGATAAGGATGCAGTCATGCCACCACACAACTTTTCTTCATGTCAGCCACAGGAACCCTGTAATATGATTGAAATTGTTAATAACGATAGATATTGAGATTTTCCATAAAATACAAAACACTAGGGACTTTAATTTTGTTTAGGGATTTTTCTTTCAAAATGGCGCTAAATTCAAAACTAGAGCTAGAACATTGTTATTGAAAGAAGTATTGTGTAGTGTAGGCAGTGCCGGATAAAGCCACCGTGGGGCCCGTAGCAAATGTGAACAAGAGGCCCTTGCATGATTTGCATTTACTATTTAAAGTATAGAATGTAAAATAAAACAACACATTTACAAAAAGACTTTCTGTGATTTAATCAGGGCAAATTTGGAGATAACTCTCCTCAAATCAATATTTCTAAGTTAATCACTTTCTATGTTCATTATATTGAGGTCGTTTGGACGTTCTTGTCCCATTGTGCACCTCAACACATTTTTAATACGCTTTAACGTTGAAAAAGAACGTTCTCCGTTGTAATTGGTGATTATCTAAATCAAGTAAATGCGAAACACTATTCCAACATTTGGGAAACACGATTCCAATGCCGTGTCTTTTCTTTTTGCGGTCAATATCATCAGCCACATCTGTTTTGGGCAGCTTAGCAAACTGCACCAGTTCATTGCTCAGACTATCTTCCACATCGTTTAGGAAAGAATTGACGATAATTGGAGTTTTTTTAAGATCTTTTCTGTCGCGAAGTATTCCACATACACTACTCACTTGATGGTAAGCTTCCATGCGATTAGCTAATGCAGACAATTTCGACAATAAAAACATGAATTTCAAAACGTTGTCCAGGTGTTTGATGTTCTACAACTTCTTCGAGTGTAGTAGAGCTGCTGCTGAAATTGTCGTACTTGTATTTCGCTCGCGTTTTCTTAAAGTCGATTGCTGATATTATACATAGCCAATTAGGGCTTTGGCTTTTCCCTCTATATCTGATGTAATGTTAAGATCTTCATCGGACGACTGCAACGAAACGTTAGTTGCTTGCAAGTGTTCTAGAATTTCATTCCACGCTATAGTCATTATTCCCATTTCTAACTTTATTCATTTTCAGTAGGTGCTATAAAAAACAAATCTTACTTGATAGTTTTTTTTTTACTTTCCGCTCAGGTGCGAGGCCCCCCAGGCGCGGAGCCCGTAGCACTTGCTTACTGGCTAATTTGCTAACTGGTACCTTGCTATGTGGCTAATCCGGCACTGAGTGTAGAGTTATTTCTTTGTCAGTGTTCATTTGTTCCATGAAAAAGTAAATGTAGAAATGCTATTCAACCATTTTAACTAAATGTTATGATTAAAATGTAACACGTACCCACAAAACTGATATAAGTCCTGTGATGTAACCTCAAAGTTAAGTTATTGAATGAAAGGCCGAGAGCATTTTATCAAAAAGGTAAAATGGTTTGTTTATCCTTGAAAGTCACCAAGCTCAGAATATTTTTTAGATCGATTGATTATTTGGCAACTAGGAAAGGTGAAATACACATTTTTTTTTTAATTCAGTAAAATGATAAATTTTGAAATTAGCGCCATTTTGAAAGAAAAATCTCTGAATTTTATGGAAAATCTCTATATTTCCGTCGTTATGAACAATTTCAATCATATTACGGGGTTCCTGAGGCTGCCAGGAACCCTGACATGGAGCAAAATTGCCGAAGAACGGGCCAGTAGTTTTAAAGCCAAAAGTTGTGAGGTGGCATGACTGCATCCTTATCCGAAGTCCTCTATTGAAATTTTCACACATACACAAGCCAGTAAAGAAGAAACCTCCAACACTATTTTTAGATTTCTAGCTTAGTTGGTGTGAATACCTAGAAAACAAAGGAAATACAAGCAGTTCCTTATAATTATTAAAACATTCAAAATATTTCATTCAAAACACAGAGTTACTGAAGGCAAAGAAAATCAGAGACTTATCCTAATTTGTCAGTACTAGACAACATTCATTGCTTACTTTGCAAAGAAACAGATAATTGCATTTATGTCAAAATTCAAAATAAACTTCAATGTCAGAAGTTTTTCAACTATAAATAAAAATATAAATTAAAATTCTTAAAGAGAAAAGTTATTGAGTGTAACCTTCAAATTGTTGTGCAACCGTAGACACGTGTTTCGAGTTTAAGCTCTCATCAGTACGGTAAAATCAAGTGCGAAGATGTACAACACTCGGATGTAAAAATAGAAAAAAAGGAAGTCAACAACAGGAAGCCAACCACACATTTGTGGCTTCAGTTAGAAGACCTTGTGCTTACAAGGCAACAACTAACGTCGCCACGGAGGCAGCTATAGCTACCAGCGTGACAATCCTACCCAGGAAAATACAAATCAGAAAGGATTTATCGAGGGGCTATATATGATTATTTCACTTATGCTAAAATAGCGTGTCATGATTGGTTGAAATTTTTGTGTTGATAAATGAAAACATCATGTTTTCGATTTTGTAGTTCAGCTCTTGATTGGCTACTGGATATGTATATGATGTGTTTTCGATTTTGTAGTTCGATTCCTGATTGGTTATTATCAAAACAAAAACTTACCACTAGCAAGCTGCTATAATGACACAACACCAAACTTTGACCAAAACTAAATAAGCACTCACTATTAATTCATATCAACTTCACAATTTTCGACAAATTTTGCATACTCGTTGATTAATCAAATCACTAAATCAAAATGTTATCAAAACATAACCTCGAGCGAGAAACAGTAGACTAGACATGCAATGACGAAACTACGAATGACGCGCTCTGTCATTGGTAACTGAAATAGGGATGTTTTGTTAGTTGCATAATTTCAGAACTAAATGCGGGATTAATGTTCCTAGTTAAATTGAATAGTAAATAAAATTGGTTTCGATTTTATTCATGAAATAATCTTAACAAATACAACTCGTGTTATCGGCGATTATCGTTAATTCCTTCTCGGTTTCGAATCAAATTATGTTGCTTTAGGCAACCACACTCGCGCAAGCGCTCGTGTGGTTGCCAAGCAACATAATTTGATTCTCAAATTCAAAGGAATTGCTATTTCGATAATCACCGATACACTTGTGGTATTATCTACGAAAATATAAAGAGAAAAGTTATTGGGTATAACCCTCAAATTGTTGTGCAACCGTAGACACGTGTTTCGAGCTTAAGCTCTCATCAGTACGGTAAAATCAAGTGCGAAGATGTACAACACTTTTGGATGTAAAAATAGAAACAAAGGAAGTCAACAAGAAGCCAACCACACATTTGTGGCTTCGGTTAGAAGACCTTGTGCTTACAAGGCAACAACCAACGTCGCCACGGAGGCAGCTATAGCAACCAGCGTGACAAACCTACCCAGGAAAATACAAATAAGGTTGGATATAGCGAATATAAGTAGAAAAGTTATTGGGTATAACCCTCAAATTGTTGTGCAACCGTAGACACGTGTTTCAACCTTAAGCTCTCATCAGTACGCTAAAATCAAGTGCGAAGATGTACAACACTTGAATGTAAAAATAGAAACAAAGGAAGTCAAGAACAATAAGCCAACCACACATGCTTAAGCTCGAAACACGTGTCTACGATTGCACAACAATTTGAGGGCTATACACAATAACTTTTCTTTTCATAGAGGCAAAAAAATATATATTCGAAAATTACTTTTAGTTTATCAAAATATTAGAACATCAGCAGTTACACTGAAACTTTGTTGTACAACTATTTTGATCTCCTACCTTCTGTACACAATAATTGTAATTTAATTTTAGTTTTTTTCTTTAAAATTATTCAGTATTACTCAACAGCACAACACAAGTGTTAAGTCACTAAGGTGCTATCTCTGTACACAATATGTACGTCTTTATATTGTATTTAAACTGTTATTCCGATCCGCTATGCTTCTGTTATTTTGTAATTTTGTGTACATTATAAATATTTTTTTTATAAATATTTGGCTTCGGTATTGAATATCAAAATTCCCAGGAGAATACTAATTCCCAATGCTATAAGAATTGAAATTCATGGTTTTAGTGACTTCTCAATCGTAGCATATGGCGTTTGCCACTGAGTTTGAACTATTCTTTCAGAGCCGGTGACTCCACAATCTTTAATAATTTCAGAGGTATCGGATGCAATGTTTAATACCATGAAAAATTATTTTTTAAGATATGTACAATTTTTCTTTTTGCGTGTTCATACGGTTTCCCTGTATATTCCATATTTTTATATATACATATGAAAACATGTAATACATCCTGAAAATAATGTGGAAAAGGAATAAAATTTGAAAGTATCATAGTATTAACGGAACTGTGATATAATCAAGTATTATGTTTAGCAGTATAATATTATTTAATACACTTCTCAACCACATTAGTAGGTAATATAATTCTGTAAAATTGTACAACGCAAGTGTTCATCCATCTTATTTCCATTGTCAGGTTCTGAATAAAACAGAAGAGCGGATTACTGGTAGAGAGCCATATGCAGAATTAGCAACTTCCTAAAGCTCTAGGAGCAATTGATGGAAAACATCATTTTTCAGGCACCTCTGCTAGTAATGGCTCAACTGTTTATAACCATGAAATAAAGGCGTCTATAATAGTGTTGTGCTACTCGCATTAATCGATGCAATGCATATATCTATTAACTACGAATATGGATAATAAAGAAAGCCTATGTGATGCCAAAAAAAATGAGCATCGACTTCGAATTGGACGCTGCTGAATTAATGCGCTTTCGCCAGACATTCCTATTCAAAGACACTATTTTGCTATTTCATCTCTTTCTAGCGTGCATGGTTCGGCAGCAAAAATTATCGAAGGTATGAAAAGCATATCTTATGTGGTGCTGATTCGGCAAATTCCAACATAACCTCATAATATGGATAAGTTTACAGAGAGCAAGTGTAGATTGTGCTAATTATAAGAGGGCGGCACTATATGGGTTTTATTACTGAGAATATTACACATTTTATAAATTTCTAGGTTCATGCCTGAAAGAATCTAAGATCGCCGCGTTTTACTTCGAGTTCGTGTTCAGGAGGCAAAAAATACATCACATTGCCAAGTTGAGATGAAACTAAATGTCGGGGTTAGCCAAAGTCAAATGTCCCAGGAACAATATTTATTTGATGATAGTGTTACAAGCACTGAGTTGTAAGGTGAACTAAAAAAGTTACAATTTCATAGACAATGGAACATTGGAAAGCATGTAAAACTGAAATCATTGCAACACTCACCTAAAAAAGTTTACTAGCAAACTATTTTTCTCGGCGGTTATGAGGCCGATGTGGAACGAGATTTACCTTTTCAAACAATTGTCCGTCACATACCCAATCCATATTTCTTCAAGTTTAATGAGTTTTCAACCGTTTTGGCAGAAAATTGATTGAAGAAACTCTGGTAGCAGGTAACAAACAGACATTTTATTATTAGAGTTGCCAATGAATCAATGAATCGGTTTTTTAACGATACGAAGTTTAATTGACCATCTTGCATAATTCTCATTCTTCATTTATCCACATTATAGAAAAATGTTAGCCCATTTTCAATATGGGACGGTTGAAAATGTCAAAACAAGCATAACCTTAAAAATGTATGACATTTCTCGTGATTCAAAATTCGGCATGCGCAATAGTTTTCCAGCGTCAGTTTGAGAAAAGGTAAGATAGATATTTTTGGCTTCAATTTGATTACATTGCGTCTTATGGAGTGTTATCAATATTTGTAGTTAATAGATATATGATGCAATGAAGCTAATGTTTGTATTTTAATGTGGGCACAAATGGGAGAATTTCAGATGGTGTGTGTTCTGCAGAAGGTCCTGAACCAAAATAACTACCAGGCAAAACTAATCGACTTCCCTATGTGTCCATCGGAGATTGTGCATCCCCCTTGATAATAAATGTCATGAAACCATTCATTTTCAAAACAAGTTGGTAAAAACTTATTTTCACATACAGCTTCATTCAAATGCCTTTGGAATTCTTAAAAAATAGAAAGAGAATTTTAAAAACTAATAATTAGAGTTCAGGATATATTTGTAAAATTAACACTGGCTTGTGACTTTGTTATTAGGGTTCTTATGTTCCAATCTTCGTTATTACTTTGCAAATTCAATTGTTGCCAACAACAAAAAGTTAGGGATATTTCATCAAAAACGCATCTATGTTGGGGAAAAATTAGTACATGTACATGCTTACCCTGCGTTTTTCACGCAAGCCGGAAAGCACAGGTGTGAACGTCAAGAGGCATGCATTTCTCATGCAGGGTCAAAAACCCGGACAGACATGTATCTGAATCGGCCTTAAGACGCAAAACATCATTTTTATTGAGAAAAACTCATAAATTATAGACGACAGTAAGTACACGGCATAAGCGCTATGTGATTGAAAACAAACTGAGTTGAAACTGCGTAAATTACTAGCCAACCTTACCTGACTAACCTTACGTAGACAGAATAACCATAAAGGACCAGGAAGCAGCCTTATGGAAAATTTGTCACCGGTTAATTTTCCTGAATTTTTGGTATGTTGTAAAATATGACTTCCTGGATAAGAGTGTCTATGGGCCCAACTCAATCCTATGACTAGTTTTCGAGATACAGGGTGTCGAACTTGGAAAATGGACATTTCTTTAAAGTAACATTGTTCGTAGGAAAACATCTTCAATGAAAGAGTTTTGCACGACAAATATTGCTTACCCATAGGACAATAATTTCAGAATGGTTTTTAATGAAGCATTATTCAAAATGAATTTCTTTTAATCGACCCTATAAAATGAAGATGTGATCAAACCAAGTAACACACTGAAATGTACATCGCTTAAATGTGTCAAAATCAACAAATTCAAATTTTATAGTGGGTGAGTCAAAAAGCCACAGTTTTTTTGGTAACATTAAGCATATTTTTATTTTATATTATGAGCTTTAGGGATACTTGACTACGTATCATTCAGCATTTTGCAAGGCCATGACAAAACTTGCGAAAAGGCGTTTAATTCATAATTCACCCTGTAATTAAAAATATCGTCCTTCCAATTTTTTGTCATTACTTTTAGTTTGAGTATACTATAATATCAAACAGTTTTGGCTTTGCTATGGCCAGTTTTTGAGTTACACAGGGTAATATATTAAGAGCAAACACTACCTTAGTAAAACGGGAATCGGTTTTACGCCTACAGTTTTTGTTTAAGAATTTTTTTTCTTCAGCAAATGACTCATTATTTTTGTGTAAATTCGGGAATTTCAGTGATTTTTGGTTATGATAATTTTCAAAAAAAAAAATTTAAGTGACATGAATTAAAAAAATTGAGAAATTCCCGAATTCTTATGTGACCACCTATCCCATACAAAAAATATCACTTTCATGAAATCAATGGTTTTTGAAAAAAAAACCGATTCTACAATCCCGAAATTTGTACCTGATTAGCGCTGCCCCCTTGAGCTTTGACTTAACCGGCAACGTTGTAGAATCTCCGTACCGTGAACATCGTTAATACAGGACAAAATTGGTTACCGCCATCCTTTTCTTGTAGCCTATTAAGGTGATTCCCTCGGTCCGTCGTATGTGGTATAGTTCAAGTAAAAGATATTGTGCGACATTAACGTTGGCGGCACCTCAAAGGCACCGTTTGAATGAATAGACATAATTATTTCATGGCACCCCTTGGTAATTGAAGTGTTGATTGTTCACATTTTTTCTTGTTTTGAGATTTTTATAAGTGAGACTTGTAAAAAGAGCAATGGGTCGAGTAGGTGGAAGAGAAAAAACAACCAAACATGAAAAATGTTCATTTTCCCGAAGAAAATCTCGAAGCCAAGCAAGACGAAGGTGTGTTATTTTTTTTTAAGTATTGTACTAGTATCTCAAGAGTTTATAATTTTCTTTATTTTACAAGTACCTGCAAAAGAATATTTTGGAAGAAATCCAAAATGTGATCCCAGATCCGATAAGTAACGAGAACGTTGAAGAGATGTGAGTTTCATTTTCATCATTTGTTGAATTATCATGTATTTCATCTATATATTAGTAACCTTGAGAACAATATATTTGTTCTGAACAAAAAACATAATTATTATTTCCAAGTTCAAGGACAGTTAACAATAACGAAAATAGAGAAATATTTCTTTGTAGCATGGAGTTCAAAAGGTTGTCTTGTGGAAGAGGTAACTATTGAACAACCCCTCCCCTTTTCACTTGACCATGTCATTTTTTTTCAGATATTCAGAGATGAACACTTCTGGAGGAATGGAATGGTACCCAAATTGAAGATATTTTATTTCAATTGTCTTCTGCCGGAGCTAGTTGATCCGAAAGTGACGAGGGGATTGTTAAAGGAAACAATTGAGGATTACAAAACTATGATATAGAATCAGAAAAATAAAAAAATAGTCTTATGTTCATGTTTTTTTTCTCAGCAATATATGGACGTTAATACAAAAATACATCAGAATCCTCTTTCTATATATATATTCGCCCTGGGTAACTTAATTTAGAATTGTGGAGACGAGACAGCACACAGCTCGACAATGAGCTCTGTTTGTAAAAAGTGTAAAGCCAAAGTTACTAATGGATTCAAATGTGTTACATGTGAAAGTCTTTATCATAATAGTTGTGCAAAACTACGTGGACTCAAAGTAGTGGATGATAGAGTGGTAAACTGTTGTGAGAAAGAAGAAAAATCGGATAGTGATACACTTTTCTTCGATGCCATTGAAGCAAGACGGTAGATATCAATATATTTAATTATATTATCAAACAAAAAGATACGATAATTGACGAACTCAAGGATAAAATTAGAATTTTGAATAATCAAGTAGATTTAATGAACAAAATGAGTGATTGTAAATCTTCCAATTTATCGAAGTATGAAAAACATTGTAATTCTAAACAAAAAAGTGTGCCGATAAAAACAGTCAACAAAAGAGTGTCCAGTGAACCGAAGCCATCTTCACAAAAACGAGATGAATCACAGGGCATTCCTAAAATTTTAAATAATCCTTCAAATAGTCTAGACTACGTTGTCTCGAAAAATGCGGTTGCATCGGCAATTTCGCAATCTGAACATCAAATGAAACTTAACACATACATTAATTTAGTAAATGATGAGGATGCGCAAGCTGCTGGTGGATCAAATGATAGTGGAGAGAAGTTACCAGGAAAAAAACACAAAAAAGACGAAATCTCTTGATTGGTAGTAACAAGGAAAATGAAACTGTTAGGAGAGTTCCAAAACATATTTCACTACATGTTTATAGGGTGGATCCGAAGACAACCGCAGAAGAAATGAAAACATTGTTGATGCCTCATTTCCCTGAAATTCAATGTGACAGTCTGAATTCCAAATTTCCTGATTTATATGCCTCATTCAAGGTTACCATTGAGGATAATAATTTCAAAAAAGCCATTAATCCAAATATGGCCATTTGGGGCATGTATATCACGGTT
The DNA here is from genome assembly GCA_944452925.2 of Chrysolina oricalcia. Taxonomy (NCBI): domain Eukaryota; kingdom Metazoa; phylum Arthropoda; class Insecta; order Coleoptera; family Chrysomelidae; genus Chrysolina; species Chrysolina oricalcia. The sequence continues at coordinate 32,794,895 of OX101824.2, forward strand.
TTTTGTGAAACGCAAAGTGAACTCACCAATAACTTAATATTCAATCCCAATATATTTGTATTGAATGTCAACACAATCAGTTTTGAAAAAATTAATTACATTTTGGCTGACTTACAAAAACTTGTACTTTCTTTGTCTTGTTGAAATAGGTGTCAGGTATGACGCAATAGAGAATGTACATATTGAGGGTTTCCAGTTAATTACTTCTTTCTGTCGATCGAAGAGAAGATGTGGAGGTGTTGGAATATGGGCTAGACGGGATATTCTGGCTAAGTGTATTAATGTTGTAGAATATTGCGAGGAACAGAATTTTGAAATATGTGCCATAACTTTCAAAATGAATAACTGTCAAAATATGATATTGAATTGTTACAGGTCCCCATGCGGAGAAGAAAGCTTGTTTTTTGATAAAATTTCAACAGTTCTGGAAAACCTCTATAAGCCAGGAATGAATTTGATTTTATGTGGTTTTTTCAATTTCGATAGGTTCAAAAACAATCGTTTTGTTTCTTTGTGTACTTTACTATCATAATTCAATCTTACTCCTTTGGTGGAATGGCCAACTCGAGTTTCTCAAATATCCTGTACGTCGATTGATCAAATATTTATCAATTTTAACAATGAGGGAATATGTTGTGTTTTGGATAACGATATATCTGATCACAGAACAATATTATTGGAACTGGATCAATGTAAATCAAAAAAAAAATCATAAAAATTAAACTTTGACACGAAATTTCTGTGAAAAAAATATTAAAAATTTTGGGAACTGTTTGATAGCTGAGGACTGGTCAGACCTTTATTTGATACATAACTTTCAATATGCTTTTATGCACTTTTATAATAGTTTTTTATTTAATTTTGATGTAAATTTTCCAAAAAATTGTCATAACTAATGAACTGACAAATAAAACTGCATCAAATAAAAACATATCCCCCAATATGGATGGTCATATAGTAGAAGATCCGAATATAATAGCGAAAGAGTTCAATGATTTTTTCATAGAGGCTCCAACTCATTTGATAGAAAAGATAGCTGACAACGAATTTTTTATACCTAAAAATCAGTTCAACAATAACTCAATATTCCTGTATCCATATACAGAGAACGAACTCTACTCATTATTGAAAAATAAACTGAAAAATAAGAGATCAGCTGGTCTAGACGAAGTTCCGTCATTTGTATTGAAGAGTGTTATCGATGTTATTATCAAACCTTTAACATATTTGATTAATATGTCCTAAGAGTGTGGTGCCTTTCCAGAGAAAATAAAAACAGGAAGAGTGGTTCCTCTTTTCAAGAAAAATTATTCAACTATGCTGGAAAACTACCGACCAGTAACAGCACCCTATGGCTTTTCAAAAAAATTTTAATATGCCTTCCTTCATAGGTTGTTACCATTCCTAGAAAGGTATCAAGTTATAAGCAAAAAACAACATGGTTTTCGTTCGGGAATGTCAACTACCACAGCAATGTCTTCATTCTATCATAAAATAATACATATGATTGATATAGGCGAGTTCCCTGCTGCAATATTTTGCGATTTGAGTAGGGCGTTCGACTGTGTTAATCATAAAAAACTACTATTGGTATTAGAAACATATGGTTTGCGAGGTATGGCTCTTGAATGGATCTCATCTTTCTTAGAGAATAGAAAACAAATAGTAAGTTTACATTTCCAATATGAGGAACATACAAAAATCATTCAGTCAGATACTGGCAACTTGATTAGAGATGTCCCACAAGGATCGGTATTAGGGTCCATTCTATTTATTCTATATGTAAGTCATATGGATCATGTCATCGGTACAGATCATTACACTGCATACGCAGATGACTTGTCATTGGTCATATCCGATCCAGATACAAAAGAATTGGAATCAAAATGTAAAGACACCATAGAGAAGGTAGCAAAATTCTTCAATGGACGTGATCTCTTTTTCAATGCAGATAAAACGAAAATGATCAGGAGTCGGAATCGACAGAGAGTTATGGAGAATTTGCAGTTTCCAATAGAGAACACATTTCTCTTAAATTCACACGAACCAGTGAAAATTTTAGGAATTTATCTGGATGAATTTTTGAATTGGAAACCTCAGTGCCAGCAATTGATTTCAAGATTGCGTTCACTGAAATATATGTTCTTCAATCTACGTACTGTATTGGAGAAGCATGAGCTTCTGAATGTATACTATGCTCAAATTGAATCTAGACTAAAATATGGTATTTGCTTCTGGGGCAATTCCACACTTGCTCATGATGTTTTCATAGTTCAGAAACAAATTTTGAGGTGTATTTTCCGAATACCACGTATGGGTACTTGTAAAAATGTTTTCAAGTAATTTCATATTTTGACAGTCTCGAATATATATATATATATATATATATATATATATATATATATATATATACGGATGGATTTAGCGAGGGGCAATATATGAAAATATAAGTAGAAAAGTTATTGGGTATAACCCTCAAAATATTCTGCAACCGTACATCTTCGCACTTGATTTTACCGTACTGATGAGAGCTTAAGCTCGAAACACGTGTCTACGGTTGCAGAATATTTTGAGGGTTTTACCCAATAACTTTTCTACTTATATATATATATATATATATATATATATAAGTGAAAATAGAGTATATTTCGTTTTAATTCCGAGAGTTCTAACCTTTGACAGCTGTTTCGTGCTAACGCACTCATCAGAAAGGATTTATGGAGCTCTCGAAATCAAAACGAATCCACTCAATAATTAATACCGTGAGGCAAGACAGAATATAACAGGAAGTTATTCATGACATCTACAGTCACTAGTTGAAACTTAATTTGACACAAACCAAGGAATCCAAAAGTAGAGGTTTCTCCACAAATTTACAGGCAGCCAACAATTCGTTGTTCAATCAAGTTTCTAATACGTTATGAGGAACGCAAGCAGAATCTAAGTGAAAATAGAGTATATTTCGTTTTAATTCCGAGAGTTCTCTAACCTTTGACAGCTGTTTCGTGCTAACGCACTCATCAGAAAGGATTTATGGAGCTCTCGAAATCAAAACGAATCCACTCAAGAATTAATACCGTGAGGCAAGACATAATATAACAGGAAGTTATTCATGACATCTACAGTCACTAGTTGAAACTTAATTTGACACGAACCAAGGAATCCAAAAGTAGAGGTTTGTCCACAAATTGACAGGCAGCCAACAATTCGTTGTTCTGACCAACCCAAGGTTCAATCAAGTTTCTAATACGTTATGAGGAACGCAAGCAGAATCTAAGTGAAAATAGAGTATATTTCGTTTTAATTCCGAGAGTTCTAACCTTTGACAGCTGTTTCGTGCTAACGCACTCATCAGAAAGGATTTATGGAGCTCTCGAAATCAAAACGAATCCACTCAAGAATTAATACCGTGAGGCAAGACAGAATATAACAGGAAGTTATTCATGACATCTACAGTCACTAGTTGAAACTTAATTTGACACGAACCAAGGAATCCAAAAGTAGAGGTTTGTCCACAAATTGACAGGCAGCCAACAATTCGTTGTTCTGACCAACCCAAGGTTCAATCAAGTTTCTAATACGTTATGAGGAACGCAAGCAGAATCTAAGTGAAAATAGAGTATATTTCGTTTTAATTCCGAGAGTTCTAACCTTTGACAGCAGTTTCGTGCTAACGCACTCATCAGAAAGGATTTATGGAGCTCTCGAAATCAAAACGAATCCACTCAAGAATTAATACCGTGAGGCAAGACAGAATATAACAGGAAGTTAATTTGTGGACAAACCTCTACTTTTGGATTCCTTGGTTCGTGTCAAATTAAGTTTCAACTAGTGACTGTAGATGTCATGAATAACTTCCTGTTATATATATATATATATATATATATATATATATATATATATATATATATATATATATATATATATATATATATATATATATATATATGTACATTACTAAGTTCATGGGTTGAACCGCGTTGAGAGTTTATAACTCGACGTTTCGGCTCCTGCTTTGGAGCCATTTTCAAGAGTGTGACTGCGAGGCCTCTATCTGCCTACTCCTCGAGTCGTGGTCTTGAGAGATATCAAGGTCTCAACCTGCCTACTCCTTGATCTCAAGGAGTAGGCAGGTTGAGACCTTGATATCTCTCAAGACCACGACTCGAGGAGTAGGCAGATAGAGGCCTCGCAGTCACACTCTTGAAAATGGCTCCAAAGCAGGAGCCGAAACGTCGAGTTATAAACTCTCAACGCGGTTCAACCCATGAACTTAGTAATGTACATATTTCTGACCGCGGAAACCTTTCCGAACATATATATATATATATATATATATATATATATATATATATATATATATATATATATATATATAGAAGATCTTCCTGGGCAGGATTGTCAGGCTGGTAGCTATAGCTACCTCCGTGGCGACGTTAGTTGTTGCCTTGTGAGTACAAGGTCTTCTAACCGATGCCACAAATGTGTGGTTGGCTTCCTGTTGTTGACTTCCTTTGTTTCTATTTTTACATCCAAGTGTTGTACATCTTCGCACTTGATTTTACCGTACTGAAGAGAGCTTAAGCTCGAAACACGTGTCTACGGTTGCACAACATTTTGAGGGTTATACCCAATAACTTTTTTACTTATATTTTTATATATATATATATATATATATATATTTGAATTATGCCTATATGTTTTGAATATAGATATTCACGAACATAATACGAGACAAAAAAAAGACATCCATGTAGACAAAACAAAATTGAACATTTCTTCATTAGCACCTAATTTTATTGGACCAATTTTTTTTAACACTCTTCCAAAGGAAATAAAATCTTGTGATTCACTCTTCCTTTTTAAAAAGAGACTCAAATTCTTTTTAGTTGACAAATCTTTTTATAATATCAGTGAGTTTTTTGATATAAAATCGCATTTTTAATTGTATTGTATGCATATTTTATTGTATTTTATTGGACCAAATGTTTTTAACAATCTTCCAAAGGAAATGACATCTTTTTATAATCTCTGTGAGTTTTGTGATATAAAATCGCATGTTTAAATTGTATTTTTAAATTGTATTGTATGAATATTTTATTGTATTTTACCTACCTGTTTTGTAAATTATTTTCTATGTAAATTAGTTTGACAATTCCTATACATGTATATGTCGAAAGGATAATAAAGTGATTGATTGATTGAGAATTGATCTGGAAGCAATAGATTTAAATGAAATAACTCGATCTTCTTTGATAGATCTTCTTATTACTTGAAGATTACATGAAAAGAGGAAAATTAAATAAAAACAAAAAACTTTACAATTTTACATTTTGCATTGGAAAAACTACATTACCCAATGAAATTATGCGAATAAAACGAAAATAACCAAAAAAACAGGCCACATAAAGATTAAAATCAAATCCATTTGGCAAATATTATCGTTAGACTCAAAGAAAATACCCAGAAATTTTAAACTTCATCTGTTCTCCCGTGTGATAGGCTGAAATACAAATTAACATAGTGGCGGCTCAATAGAAAACAAAGATATTAAGTCTGTGTATTTGATTTCATGAAGAGGATACCTAGAGGATAGCAAGGCACAATAATATAACAAAAGAAAATACTTGATGACACTACTTGGCAGAAGCCTATTAAACTAACAATAAAAAGGATTGAGCAATCCAGACTTCTGCATTTAACCTATACAATTGGTATAATCGTCGGCAAGTCTCCAACAGAAAACAACTACTGCCCCCTACGACCATTGAATTATATCTGTTAGATGCTTGGCAAAGTATTCTACAAGAACTGCTTTGCAATGTTATCCCAATCTCAACGCCAAAACATGTCTCAACCCACATGGGGGAACACCTACGGACCGGTTTCATGGTTTTGCCAATCATCAGCGCAGGGCAGTTTACCCAATGCAATGAAATTATTTGGCTTCAGACGAAGTCGACACCATAGTCGGAGTGCTCTTCGAATCTTGGGGTCAAGATATTTTTCGATTGCATTGGGTGAGCTGCCCTGCGCTGATGATTGGCAAAACCATGAAACCGGTCCGTAGGTGTTCCCCCATGTGGGTTGAGACATGTTTTGTCGTTGAAATTGTGAGAACATTGCAAAGCAGTTTTTGTAGAATACTTTGCCAAGAATCTAACAGATATAATTCAATGGTCGTAGGGGCAGTAGTTGTTTTCTGTTGGAAACATGTCGACGATTATACCTACTATATATGTTAGATGCAGAAGTCTGGATTGCCTGATCCATTTTATTATTACAATAATAACAACCTAGTGATTAAAAATCTTGTTGTTATTGTTATTATTGTCACCTCCCGGAACCGACGTATGGTTGTTATTTTTTTTGTATTAGTAGTAGGCAGGTATAGATAGTGGAAGTGCTCATTGTGAGATCCCTACTTTCAAAATCATAAATGCAGCTCTCAACAACTAGGTACCTATATCTAGATACTTATTTCCAACGTGAAAAGCAATACGTAATTATAAAGTTTATTTGAAGCAGCCTTACAAGCGACCTATCAGATTTTTTGTGCATTGGTGTGAAAGTTATATCGATTATATTTTTAAATCAGTGTTGAACAGACTTGAAACATGAATCACTTTATCCGCCATCCTTATTTCTCGAATTTAATCATTTAGTAAATTCATAATTTTTCTGATTCCAAAAATCCCTATATACCAATAATCAATTATCTAATATTTCAAAACAATAATCGCTTCTATTGGTAGAGGTACAAAATTAAAAATACAAAACTTGTTAAAAGAAATTCCTACCAGCAGCGTTAGCTTTTGTTTGAGCTACAAGAATTTCAAAGGAAGAACGAAACACACCCTTTCCCTATGTAAAACAATAATTACTTAGTTTTTTGCAATACATTTCGACATTAGCATTGAGTAACTGAAAAATAATTTTCATTATACCTATCTGAAAACACTATATTTACATGCTTATTTAGCATACTGAAAAAGGGTTTCCGTGCGCCCGCACGGAAAATTTTTCCGTGCGCTGTTGTCATTATAGCTTCCTATTCACATGTCAAAATTAAATAATATGTTGTTGATAGTTCTCTAGAAATTGAAAATTGTTTGAATATTTCCTTACCAACAGAGTAAATAACTCTTGTTTTGTGGCAATTTCTGGATATTTTTGTACCGTAAACATTTCAATTAATAATACATGTTTTTGTTTCCTCATCATTGAAAATAAATGTTTCTTAACAATCTGTGGTTTTCAGGTAGATATAATGAAAAATATCTTTCATTACTCGTCCATAAAAATGCTTTTTCCGTGCTTGCACGACTTCCCGTGTTCGGCTTCGTCTCCTATGGGAACATGTCGTGCACGTACGGAAAAAGACTATTTTCTGAACTCGTAATGAAATATACTATTATACCGCCATTTAGAACAAGATTTTACACTTTGTGCGAACTCCTGTCGGCGCCAATGCTATCCTGCTTCCTTGAATACCGAAATCAAAAGAAATGATGGTATTCAAGAACTGCAGGCGCTGTGTTGCCACTGTTCAACGAGTTTATTATCTTCACTAACAGGCTCCGTTCCGTGTGACGCGTTACTGTTGTCTCTTAAGAAGGCTTCTTTTCCACATGATTTTCCGAACAGACCAAATCCAAGGTACACAGGACATTAACACAAACAACAATCAACATTCATTTGATAAACAACAACAGTACTAGTGTAGGTAGGTATCTTCTGATGTAAAAACATACCATTATTTGTCATAACCATCCAGGTAATTGTTAATAAAATGTAGCGCGAGAACAGAGAACATTGGACGTGGTTTTGCGTATACGGAAAATATCAAAAATAGTTATATAATATACCAAAGTTTTTTTCTATATTTTCTTACATTTTTCTGAATTTTACAGGGCCTGTGATAATTTCTGGCTGGTAGTTGTATTTTTTTTAATGTGGCCTCCGAGCGTGGTGTGCAGAATTAATATGTTTATGAGGTACTTCAAAAATATATTATTTTGAATAAGTGGTGGTTAACGTTATTCAGGGAGGCTCGATAGTGTATGGAAGTAGTCCTGGGGAAGGAAAATGTGAAAAATACACTAACGAAAAATGTCTGGGCTCGAATTTTAGGGACGTACCATGATGCATACGTGGTTTTTGGTATATGCACGATACGAAATGAAATCAGCGATAGTGGTGAAAGACTCCTACCGGAAAATATTGATTATGATCCAGAAATAACACACAGATGTAATAATATCGACTGGTACGTACACACTATTCTTCTTGTCTAATGTGAAAAAGAAACGCACCCTGCATTCACCCTCAAAAGCATTGAGAAAACGAATGCATTGATATACATTTTATAATTTGTCTGGGTTGTCACGAAACCTGTTGATTAGATAAATCTGCATGTAGGATGTGAATACAAAACCAATTAGCAACTGTTGATTGAGCCGCGAATAAAGTATATTAATATCAATAAATGAAGAGTTTTATTTAATTTTTTTTTTAATATTAAATACAATGTCTTTCATTATACTATGACGAAATAACAATAAATAAACGCCAACGTGTCTCTTACCGTTACTCTTCATGCCATTTTCATTGTATAAAACTTTTTTGACAACTTTTGTAATAACTAATGTATAGCCGGTCGCTCATCTTAATATATTACCCTGTGTATCTCAAAAACTGGTCATAGCAAAGCCAATACTGTTTGACATTATGATAATTTACTCCAACTAAGAGTAATGCCAAATAATTTCACTAACGAAATTATTAATTACTTGGTGAATTATGAACTAAATCCTGTTTGCAACTTTTGTCATCACCTAGCGTTTGTGTCACACTGTATATCAATTTAGAACAAGCATTATGCTGAATGGCTTGTAGTCAAGTATCCTTAAGATCAAAATATAAAATAAAAATATACCAAATGTCATCAAAAAAAACTGACTTTTTCACTCACCCAGTACAAAATTTGAATTTGTCGATTTTGACATATTCAAACGATTGGCATTCCAGTGTGTTTCTTGGTTTGATTACATATCTATTTTATAGGGTCGAATAAGTATTTTATTTTGAATAATGCTTGACTCACCCCGTACCTAACAATATTTTTCATAAAAACCATTCTAAAATTACTGCCTTAGGGGTAAGCAATATTTGTAGCGCAGAACTCTTTCATTCGAGAAATGTTACTTTAAAGAAATTGCCATTTTCCAACTTCGACACCCTGTATCTCTGAAACTAGTCATAGGATTGATTTGGGCCCATAGACACTGTTGTTCAGGAGGTCTTATGCTACAACATACCAAAAATTCAGAAAAAATAACCGGCGACATTTTTTCCATAAGGCTGCTGCCTGGTCCTTTGTTAACGATTTAACGAATATTCATCCAAAATTGTTGATAACACCTGTATTGGGGAGCACTTATGTCAACTCTCCAACTAGCTAACTGTTCAGCTATGGGCCGTCTGGTTGCGAGACACATATTTTATTAACCTCAAATCACGAAAACCATCGACATATGTCGATGCGTAAAACAAGTCCGACAATTACCCCAGCGCTCAGACACCCTCTGAACATTGTCTTCACCTCAATGGGAGCTCTTCTTTGACCCTAACCCCTCTTACAAGGAAAATTCGATGGGGCTTAGCCCTACTACTGACGTATACTGGAACTAGAGATACGGCTTCCATTTCAATTTCCATACTCCCTTATAAAATACGTTTTGATTTTGTTTTTATACTGCTTGCAGGTAGGACTGTTTATAATATATTCAGATAAACCGTCGAATGTTTTAAAACATCTGTTTAAACCTAAGATTTTTTTAAACAAATATATAACGTATTTTGACACCTAGGGTCCTATTCTGGAGTTTGTACGTATACGAATTCGATTTCCTGTGTCACACTAATACACATGAAATATGTATATTTGTCTCTTTTATTCGTATTTTAAGTCGAATGATTCGAGAATAGCACCCCTGGTCTCATAATCATAGATGGTATTTTTCAACTCTAATTCCGTATTACATTTGAAATTATTATTTAATACTTGAAACAGAAATTTCCACTGCTATTGTTGTTTTGAAATCCATATCTGTTGGTGTCCTGTAACTGAAGCTGAATAAAACCTTTACAACTTTGCTGTATTGAATGGCACAGACTGGTATTAGTTAAAATTGGCAAAAATGAGCATGAAAGATCAGTTTCAAAGTTGAATTGTATGTGCAGTACCAAATTAAAATGCACCATCACTATTATGTTGGATATATTTAATAGTTTACTCCATGTAAGTATTGATTGAAAGCATATTCTGTGGTATAACTGTTAAGACAAGTGGAAAAATACGAGGAAATTTTTTGGAGTAAATAAAAATAAAATCTTGAATAATTCTACCAAACTTATTTATTTTGCGTAAAGACAGCTTTTTATGAAATCACAATTGTAGTAAATATTGAATTTATCACGAAACATATAAAATAGCTGAAGCAAGAATTTTTAAATTCCACCCCAACCCCTCGGAAACGGAAAATTCGATGGGACCTGATCTGACCGCCATATCGACTTAGCCTCACTACTAATAGTCTATAAGAGATAGCAACGTTTCCGAGAGAGCATTTCAGGTCGGACTTTTTTTAGATATGCTATCTCTCTCGCTCTCCCAGACGTCATACGGCCTATCTGGCTGGCGGTATTGATTTTTCAAGTAACTTTAAGGTTTCTTTTTTGTTTAATTGAACTTTTTGACACACGAATCAATTATTGCTAGGTATATTATCGTTGTTTAAATTGCGCCAGACGCCAATTTTGAATCATAAACAAAAAAAAAATTCAAAATATTTTAGTGTGACTGAAATTTTTATATGATGATTTTTAAATATCTACAAACCCAAAATTTGACCGAAAGTGAATAATGATTGGGCATATTAGAAGAGTGAAGTCAGTCGGGCGCTAGTTGCCCAAGCGAGATAAACGACAACCGCTGCTTGCAGCGTTGGCCGGCGATGCGTTGATGCGCATGTGCATAAGCCTCACAGTTGATCATGTTCTATGGGGTCTGTGGAATCATGCTAAAAACTGAAGTTGGTGATGATTCTCAAAGTACAATGTGATAAATTTTGTTCTCAAAATAATCACTTTTCACTTTTAAATCGGTCTAGCTGGAGGTTTAACAACCTCATATTAAAATATTGTGGCGATGCTGCGGGCGAAGCCGAACCTGAACGCTTATGCGAGCAGCGTTAGAGCGCGAATGACTTTCGAGGCGCTATGCATCGAGAAGAATCGAACAACGTTCCTAAGGATTACTAGAAACATCAAGAGCGTTCGGCGAAATGAACTGTGTATGTAAAAAGAACCACACAGGGACAGAACGGAGAGTTGGACAGTCAGTGAAGCAGAAATCGAACATAAATGGTCCAGTGATTGTTATATAAAAATTAAATTAAATAAATTTATTTGAACTTGCAACAGCAGCCATCTAGAGGATGGATGTACACGTCAGTAACATTTGTTAAAATACTAGTAAAGATCTACCATAATCGTCAATACAATAGAATATATAATAATACATAATACATAAACAACAATATACACACAAGTATAAATAAAAAAATCAAACATAAATATATCAATCTCATGAATCATTGAGGTATTCTTTCACAGAATAATATGCCTTTCCTACTAACATTTTTAAAATTTCATTTTGATACTTTTTGAGGCTCATGTTTTGTATGCCTTCGGAAAGTTTGTTGAAAAATTTGATTCCCGCATATCTAGGGCTTTTCTCAAACTTTGCCAATCTGTGGTGGGTTATACTGAGTGCTCCAGCATTTCTTGTTGGATATTGGTGAAAAAACATTTTTTTTTAATGTGTGGAAATTCTCTTTCGTGAAGATAAGTACTTTGTATATGTATATGCAGGGAAAAGTTGATATTTTGTGTTGCAGAAATATTGGTTTACAACTATTTCCGAACTTGACGTCGAATATGAGCCTCAGAATACGCTTCTGTCCAACAAAAATGCTTTCAGAATTAACGCCATAGAGTGACATTGTAGGAAATATGACAATATGGCAAAGAATAATACATATCAATTAGAATTTTCCTATCCAAAGTTTTTTTCAATTTCAGGATTGCAAAAAATCCAGAATTCAGTTTCTTCAAAGTGTGATGTAGTTGATTTTCCCACGTTATGTTTTGATCTAGATAGAGCCCTAGAAATTTAGTTGCCTTTGAATTTTGATGATCTGTTGAAATCATACAAGGGCTATTTTTAGTATATTTAAATTGGAGATAGACTGTTTTTTCGGTATTTAATATCAAATTATTATTATTACACCAGTTTTCAAAGGACTTGATGACGCTACTTATTGTATTCTTCAATTCTTCGACGGTCTGTGCTACCACTATCGAAGTATCAACTGCGAACATCGTTATTAATCCATTCGTTACATAGTCTGGCATGTCATTTACAAAAAGTATGGAAAGTAGTGTTCCTAGTACCGATCCTTGTGGTACACCATTATCCAGAGAGTAGGTTTCAGAACATTCATTGTTAATCTGTACGTAGGCTTGTCTATGCGTGAGGTATGATTCTGAGAGATCGAGAAATTTTCCTCTAATTCCATTTGAGTTTAGTTTTCTTAAGATGAAATGTATTTGCAAACTGTCGAAGGCACATGACAGATCGAAGAAGATGCCACACACAATTCTACCTGCATCGATGTTTGTATAGACACTCTCCATGAATTCGCATGGAGAGTGTCTATAAATTAGGGTATTGTGTTGAAATTGTTGAATCATTGAATTTCGTCAAATAAATTATTTTAGAGTGAACTTGTGCTAATTCACTACAGTGGTGATCAAAAGTGAATTTATAAAAATAAAATACAGTGTTCGTGTAAGTAGACAGTTTGTGTATTTCGGACAATTGCTTTCGCGAAAAATAGACAGTGACTGATAAACATTTTTTCGTGAAGTTGACAGTTGTGTGCATTAACGGAGTATAAACTGATACACGTCTCGCGTGTGAAAATAATAATAATACTAGACTGGTGGTCCGTGAAATAGACAATAATAATAATAGACTGGTGGCCCGTGAAACAGACTGTGTGAAATAGACTAATACAAAATGTGTTCGAGGAAAGTTCGCCTGGTCGAATTGAAGGTTGCGGAATTGAAGCAAGAACTGGAGGAGAGGGAACTTGACACAAATGGTAAAAAGGCCGTGCTTCAGACAAGACTTGCTGAGGGATTAATCCAGGAGGGCGAGGATCCAGAAACCTTTTTATTCGAAGTTTCTGGAATGGATATGAGTTCCATGAGTACTTTGAAAGAGGAACTTCAAGAAAACTCGAAAAATCTGCAAGAAAAACTTCTGGAGAATGCGAATAGTCTAAAAGAACTTCAAGCAAAACTTCTAGAAAATTCGCTAGTCTGAAAGAAGAATTTCAAGAAAGTTCGAGGAATTTGGAAGAAAATTCGAATACTATGAAAGAACTTTCTGGTGTGGCGAATCGTTTAGAAGAATGAATGGGGACTGTCGAGACAGAGATGGAGAAAATCAAAGATGAAATCGAGGAAGAGATGGGAAAATTGAAGGAAACAATCAGCGATGAAATCAGAGGCGGAATCGAGGAACAAATTGAAGGAGAAAATCAGTAAGTTGGAAAACCAGTTTGGCACTATCCACACCACAGAGTCTGTCAATGAAAACTCAATGCTGGAACTGAGTTTGAACTTGGATGATGTTCAAAACAGGAAAGCTCTCCATGAAACCACATCAGTTTGATGGAAAACACCATGGAATGCAGGAGAAAGAGCTGCAGCATTAACACTGGCGTTGCGTGGAGAGGCACCAAATATCTTACAAACCCTCACGGCTCAAGAACAAGAGGACTACGAGCAGTTGATTAAACATGTAGAATTACGGTATGGACAGACCCATCTAGAACATGTATACCACTCACAACTCAAAAACATCTGCCAGAAATCAAGCGAGTCCCTACAGGAATTTGAAGCAGACATTGCACGCTTGGTTCGCATTGCATACCCAGCAACACCGGAAAAGGTAATGGAGCGACTAGCAGTTCTGGCATTCTTAGATGGACTTCGTGACCAGGAAACCAGACTAGCATTGACACATCTCGTGGATGCACTGGCACGCGCTTTGGAATTTGAGGCGTCGAAACAATCCTGCAAGAGCCAAAGCAAGATCCGGAAGAAGACCGACAGGAGCCTTCCGGTCTTGAAGCTGCCATAAGAAAAGTGATGAAGGAAGTGTTGCCCGAGAAGAGACTAGTGAGATGCCGGAACTGTATGAAACTTGGACGTGCGTAGCCAATATCCAACCCTCAAGAGGTCGAGACCAACGAAGGTTGTTGAGAAGGGGCAATCGTCGGCCTATACTCAGAAAGTCCCAGTGTCGCTGTCCTCCAACGACAGAACAAAGGAGCCTTCGTAGACGGTTTAATCAACAACAAGCCTTGCGCAATGCTGCTGGATACAGGTGCGACTAGGACAATCCTTGGGCCTGCTTTTACTGAAACATCAGAGAGAATGGACCCATCATCCTGGAAGCTACGCACAGCAACAGGAGAGCCGGCCACTGTACATGGTGAGCTACCGATTGAACTGATTTTAGGCAGCACAAAAGTGAAACATCGGGCATTAGTAGCGAACATTGAGGACGATGCAATTATTGGAACATTATGAATTCCAGAGGGTTCGAATTGAACTTCAAAGATGGCGTCCTACGTGTGAAAGGAGAAGAGTTGGTGCTACAAGGAAGAAGTGAAGAGATGATTCGTGTTCTGCTGGCTGAAGATGTAAGTGTACCCGAGAGGGCTGAGACCATACTGGAGGCTCGCTTGGACGGAGGTGTGAGCAATGGAAGCGTGGTGATGTTCGAGCCGAAGCTTCATGATGAGAAAATTGGACGAGGGTTTGCACAAGGCGTGCTGATAAAGGACCCCGCACTTTTTATAGGTAAAATGGTTCTAGGTGAAATTGTCTGAATTTTTAGTATATTGTAGTATTCGATGTATTGATTGAACGTGCAGAATCACAAAGTTCGTCGATGGATAAATTTTGAATACAGAAGTTAAAAATCAGTAATTTTTATTTAATTATTTTCTCAGAATTTGAAAGTGCCAACTGCATTTTTTTTTCGTTCTTATCATCAACGTACCTTACATATTACTAAATATCATTCAGATTATAAATATATATATATATATATATATATATATATATATATATATATATATATATATATATATATATATATAAGTAGAAAAGTTATTGGGTATAACCCTCAAAATGTTATGCAACCGTAGACACGTGTTTCGAGCTTAAGCTCTCATCAGTACGGTAAAATCAAGTGCGAAGATGTACAACACTAGGATGTAAAAATAGAAACAAAGGAAGTCAACAACAGGAAGCCAACCACACATTTGTGGCTTCGGTCAGAAGACCTTGTGCTTACAAGGCAACAACTAACGTCGCCACGGAGGCAGCTATAGCTACCAGCGTGACAATCCTACCCAGGAAAATACAAATAAGGATGGATTTAGCGAGGGGCAATATATGAAAATATAAGTAGAAAAGTTATTGGGTATAACCCTCAAAATGTTATGCAACCGTAGACACGTGTTTCGAGCTTAAGCTCTCATCAGTACGGTAAAATCAAGTGCGAAGATGTACAACACTAGGATGTAAAAATAGAAACAAAGGAAGTCAACAACAGGAAGCCAACCACACATTTGTGGCTTCGGTCAGAAGACCTTGTGCTTACAAGGCAACAACTAACGTCGCCACGGAGGCAGCTATAGCTACCAGCGTGACAATCCTACCCAGGAAAATACAAATAAGGATGGATTTAGCGAGGGGCAATATATGAAAATATAAGTAGAAAAGTTATTGGGTATAACCCTCAAAATGTTATGCAACCGTAGACACGTGTTTCGAGCTTAAGCTCTCATCAGTACGGTAAAATCAAGTGCGAAGATGTTGGCTTCCTGTTGTTGACTTCCTTTGTTTCTATTTTTACATCCTAGTGTTGTACATCTTCGCACTTGATTTTACCGTACTGATGAGAGCTTAAGCTCGAAACACGTGTCTACGGTTGCATAACATTTTGAGGGTTATACCCAATAACTTTTCTACTTATATTTTCATATATTGCCCCTCGCTAAATCCATCCTTATTTGTATTTTCCTGGGTAGGATTGTCACGCTGGTAGCTATAGCTGCCTCCGTGGCGACGTTAGTTGTTGCCTTGTAAGCACAAGGTCTTCTGACCGAAGCCACAAATGTGTGGTTGGCTTCCTGTTGTTGACTTCCTTTGTTTCTATTTTTACATCCTAGTGTTGTACATCTTCGCACTTGATTTTACCGTACTGATGAGAGCTTAAGCTCGAAACACGTGTCTACGGTTGCATAACATTTTGAGGGTTATACCCAATAACTTTTCTACTTATATTTTCATATATTGCCCCTCGCTAAATCCATCCTTATTTATATATATATATATATATATATATATATAGAAAGTTACTTATGACATCTACAGTCACTAGTTGAAACTTAATTTGACACGAACCATGGAATCCAAAGTTAGATGTTTATCTACTCATTGACAGGCAGCCAACAATTCGTTGTTCTGACCAACCCAAGGTTCAATCAAGTTTCTCGTACGTTAAGAGGAACGCAAGCAGAATCTAAGTGAAAATAGAGTATTTTTCGTTTTAATTCCGAGAGTTCTAACCTTTGACAGCTGTTTCGTACTAACGCACTCATCAGAAAGGATTTATGGAGCTCTCGAAATCAAAACGAATCCACTCAAGAATTAATACCGTGAAGGCAAGACAGATATAACAGAAAGTTACTTATGACATCTACAGTCACTAGTTGAAACTTAATTTGACACGAACCATGGAATCCAAAGTTAGATGTTTATCTACTCATTGACAGGCAGCCAACAATTCGATGTTCTGACCAACCCAAGGTTCAATCAAGTTTCTCGTACGTTAAGAGGAACGCAAGCAGAATCTAAGTGAAAATAGAGTATTTTTCGTTTTAATTCCGAGAGTTCTAACCTTTGACAGCTGTTTCGTACTAACGCACTCATCAGAAAGGATTTATGGAGCTCTCGAAATCAAAACGAATCCACTCAAGAATTAATACCGTGAAGGCAAGACAGATATAACAGAAAGTTACTTATGACATCTACAGTCACTAGTTGAAACTTAATTTGACACGAACCATGGAATCCAAAGTTAGATGTTTATCTACTCATTGACAGGCAGCCAACAATTCGTTGTTCTGACCAACCCAAGGTTCAATCAAGTTTCTCGTACGTTAAGAGGAACGCAAGCAGAATCTAAGTGAAAATAGAGTATTTTTCGTTTTAATTCCGAGAGTTCTAACCTTTGACAGCTGTTTCGTACTAACGCACTCATCAGAAAGGATTTATGGAGCTCTCGAAATCAAAACGAATCCACCGAAGTTACGGAATTCATGGGAAGGTCCGTACAAGATCGTCAAGAGGATAAACGACCTGCTTTACCGAATCCACAAGCCACCCAAAGGTAAACCCAGGGTCGTTCATATCAACTGGTTGGCCCCTTACGCTGGAAACCATGACCAAGGCCGCACCCTCAGACCACCAGAGAGTCCTTATACTCAAATAGACAGAAAGTGTCACACGGGGTAACTCGAGAGGAGCCACGGGACCTTTTCAAAGTGCCAGTCGATTACGCCCTAGCACACTGCGTCGCAGAAGATCTTCGTATGTCCAGGGGCATCGCTGTGGTGTTCTCCAAGAAACTTGGCCAACTCCAAACACTACGGAAACAGAATCCAGAAATTGGACGAGTGCTACAGCAAAAGAAAGGCCAGAGGAACATCTACTACCTGGTGACCAAGAAGCATTCCCAAGATAAACCGTCCTATGAAGATGTCTGGAGGAGCCTCACCCAACTGAGAGATACGATGGTGGACCAGAATCTGGTGGACTTGGCAATCCCAAAATTATCCTGTGGTATTGATGGGCTGGATTGGAGAGTTATAAGAACTATGTTGGAGACGATATTCCGATCCAGCGGCGTCCAGATTTTGGTTTGCTGTAATCCTATTCCACGACCTAACATGAAAACTGTGGAGTGTTATTTCCATCGAACTTCACGATGCAGATATGGGGAATATATCAACACACTCCAAGTATGACATTTCGGGACGAAATATCTCTAAGGGGGCAATATGGCGATGCTGCGAGCGAAGCGACCTGAACGCTCATGCGAGCCGCGTGAGAGCGCGAATGACTTTCGAGGCGCTATGCACAGACAAGAATCGAAGGACGTTCCTAAGGTTTACTAGAAACATCAAGAGCGTTCGGCGAAATGAACTGTGTATATAAAAAGAACCACGCAGGGACAGAACGGAGAGTTGGACAGTCAGTAAAGCAGAAGTCGAACATAAATAGTCCAGTGATTGTTATATAAATTAGAGTATTGTATTGAAATTGTTGAATCATTGTATTTCGTCAAATATATTATTTTAGAGTGAATTTGTGCTAATTTATTACATAATTTTTAAACAACGATAAAAATATCTGGCAATAATTGATTCATGTGTCAGAGTTCAATTAAAATAATAATAGGAAAAGAAACCTTGAATTAATTCGAAAAATCAATATTTTACCTGTATAGGAACGAAGCGCACTGATGAACGCAACATCTATCGCCAGCCAGACGGTCGGGACGTCCGGGAGAGTGAGAGAGATAGCATCTCTAAATACTGGCCTTTCTGAAATTCTTGTTTTCCCGGCGTTGCTAGCTCTCGTACTATAACGTATGTTGGAACTAGAGATACAGCTTCCATTTCAATTACCAAACTCCCTTATAAAATACCTTTTGATTTTGTTTTTATACTGCTTGCAGATAGGGCTATTTATAATAGATTCAGACAAACCGTCGAATGTTTTAATTCATCTGTTTAAAGCTAAGATTTGATTATACATAGTTCATATAATGGGTGGAATGATTGAAAAGAGTATTTGCTTGCACTTCAAGTAAATGCCCCATGTTGTAGTTCACTTCAAATAATTCAAGTTCTTAAAGTAACACTAAAGTAGTCGGGGCGTGGTGCAGTGGTTAAAGCGTTCGACTCTGAGCCAAAGGTTCGGAGTTCGAGCCCTAGTTGGGCTGGGATTTTTTAAATTTAATTTAACCGATTACATTATTAATATCTAGTGGCTCGAATGAGGTGAGTCCTGCACGATTCACTGTTGCGTTCCAATTAACATTGCTGTTCCTAAGGTGGCGTATGGAGTATTTACTTTGATATATACAAGTTTGATATAAGAAGTTAGAAATTACTAATGTTGTCTAGTATTTCCTCCATTTGGGAGTGTTTGGTGTAGTTTTTAAGACACTACTCATAGTGTAACTTCACATCTTTGATTGAAAAGGTGTTATGGCTTTCTTATGAATGATGGTAGGAAAATGAGAGAAAGGTGTGAATGTAGAACGTATGGAGAGTTACAATGAAGAAAAGTATTTAGGTTAGTCAATTATTTTAGGCAGATTGCTACTATTGAGCACTGTGCGTTTAGCTCCAATACAAACAGTATTGAATTTATGGCTAGAGAATTCTTAGGAAATCATATTGAGATGAGAGGAGCAGCTTTATCAAAAGTAACGAAAACGGAGGTATTTTTAAGAACTCTAAGTGATCCTGGGTTTCAACAAGAAGTGGTTGTAGATTTCTGAGAACTTACATCAAACAGATTTAATTAAGAAGTTTCACAAAAAATTGTCTCGAAGATAAATGTTCGGATTTCCTTTCCTCAAACTGCCCGCGAAATTGAATTCGAATTCGCCAAGGATGGATGGACGATATTATCTGGAGCAAATTATTAGCAGTATTTACTACTAGTTTATACTTCTAACTTAAGTCAACACTTCCCATCGAAGAATTCACTTCATGTAAAATATTATACTCCACAAAATACTAGTAAGTAAAAGCTCTTACTTGAAGTACAAGCAAATACTCTTTTTGATCATACCTCATACCGCTCAATGTATTTTGACTCCTGATCTCATAATCATGGATGTTATTTACCAAATCTAATTCCGTTTTACATTTGAAATTATTATTTAATACTTGTCACAGAGATTTCCACTGCTCTATTTTTAATATATCTGCTATTTGAAGATGTATACCGGGTGGCTACGGAAGTATTGCCTACGGAATATCTCAGTTATTGTATGAAGTAGGTTTGTGAAATTTGGAGCGTCGATATAATGACATAAGAGCTGAAATTTGAGCATATTGACATGTCGAAGTTAACTTCCGGTCTGACCGGAAGTAACATCAACTTTCTTATTTTAAATAGAAACCCTATTTTTTTTCTTTTCGCTTTATTCAGCATTCAATTCCCTTTCTAATGACATATCACAAGTTGGTATCTAACCAGAAACTAGATCAGAAAAAAATTATTATTGAAATTCACCGAGTAGGCCGTGGAAGCAAAATGAAAGCCAAAAATTGAAAAGTTGGCTATGGAAACCATACGTCACTTGATAGCAGTTGCTACTACTGTGATATTTTATTTGCATTCGTCGGCGTTATAAAAAGCCGCCAAAAAAAATATTGGAAAAATTGGGAAAAAAACAATACTCTGTAGGTCCATAACTTAAATAGGAACATACAACTTTTTCTTGCCTGTACTATTCAGCATAACCATTCCTTTCTAATGATATAATAGAAAGTAATTTTTTGAAATGAAATACCAAAAAATCCAATTATTATTCTTCAAATAACGAAAAAACAGATTTATCGAAAAAAAAAAAATCGAATTGATAGGATTAAAGATAAAATAAATTCAAAACAAATGTTCGAAATGCATTCCCTCAGCGTCAATACATTTATTGCCTCTGGTGATATTTTCATGTAAAAATAGGGTGTATTCCACACAGCCTACAACTCTACATGAGCTAGAAGTAAAAATTCGTAGAGCTTTCCAAAATATCACGCCCCAAATGTTGAGAAACGTTTTACATGAAAATATCACCAGAGTCAATAAATGTATTGACGCTGAGGGAATGCATTTCGAACATTTGTTTTGAACTTATTTTATCTTTAATCCTATCAATTTGAATTTTTTTTTTCGATAAATCTGTTTTTTTCGTTATTTGAAGAATAATAATTGGATTTTTTGGTATTTCATTTCAAAAAATTACTTTCTATTATATCATTAGAAAGGAATGGTTATGCTGAATAGTACAGGCAAGAAAAAGTTGTATGTTCCTATTTAAGTTATGGACCTACAGAGTATTGTTTTTTTCCCAATTTTTCCAATATTTTTTTTGGCGGCTTTTTATAACGCCGACGAATGAAAATAAAATATCACAGTAGTAGCAACTGTTATCAAGTGACGTATGGTTTCCATAGCCAACTTTTCAATTTTTGGCTTTCATTTTGCTTCCACGGCCTACTCGGTGAATTTCAATAATAATTTTTTCTGATCTAGTTTCTGGTTAGATACCAACTTGTGATATGTCATTAGAAAGGGAATTGAATGCTGAATAAAGCGAAAAGAAAAAAAAATAGGGTTTCCATTTAAAATAAGAAAGTTGATGTTACTTCCGTTCAGACCTGAAGTTAACTTCGACATGTCAATATGCTCAAATTCTAGCTCTTATGTCATTATATCGACGCTCCAAATTTCACAAACCTACTTCATACAATAACTGAGATATTCCGTAGGCAATACTTCCGTAGCCACCCGGTAGATCTTATAGTTGTTTTGAAATCTATCTCTGTTGGTATCCTGTAACTGAATAAAACCTTAACAACTTTACTTTGCTTTATTGAATGGCATCCTCTACAAGTGCCCCAGGGTATCATTTAAAATTGGCAAAAATGAGCATTAAAGATCAGTTTCAATGTTGAATTCTACGGGGCCAGGTAGCCTAATGGTAAAGGCGACAATGTTTCAATCACTTTGGCTGCCAGTCGGCGATGGTTCAAACCATGGCGACTGCAGAAATTTTTGTGATGGCCCAAGAAAGTGCTAGGAATCGCAAGTAAAAAGGTAAGACCTCGTTAATCCTTGGCTCGCACAACTTTCGACTTCTGAGGGCTGCCGTTCGTAAGGAGACGACAGCTGGTTAACGGAAAAAACAATTTTTAACAATTTTAACAATATGCAGTCCCAAATTAAACATTTGGAATTTCGAAATTTCGATTTACTACCAGAGCATTGTATTTGTTTGATAGGTTTGTTATCTCGTGGTGGCCGGTGGCTCAGCGGTCGACATGTCGGCCGTTGACACTTCTGCTAGCAATGGACCCGGTTCGGTACCGAAGTACGAGAAAAATTTTCTCAAGCGCATCGGTATCAATAGTCGACCACATGCCTTGTTGTGTAGCAAGTGCGATGTGAGTTGCCTAGATACCGACGTCTAGTGCTTGCTTGGAGAGCACACCGATAACTCGCGGTTGTGCTATAGGTTTCCCTACAGCTGAAAAGTGAATATGCCAGAAAAATCAGTAAATTGCCCTGGAGTGTCAGGGCAAATAATAATAATGATAGCTGTCCTCTACTTGCACAGGCTATGCCTTTGGGTAGACTCTACGAGTGTTTATGAGGGATTATTATTATTATTATCTGTTGGAAATGATCTTCAAGTAAAACAATCAATCTGTAAATACGCACAAATCAAAAATAGATTGGAAAAAATATGAATCTAGGATTTTTAAGGTATAGCTGTTGGCTGAAAAAGATTTAATGAAATATGCAAATTAATGGTTATTTTTTATTGGAATGAAACGAATATAATATACGAATGAAATATTCGAATTAATGAAAAATTATTACAATTTTCCAAGCTTGTCTAGTTACTATGCAAAAGTAAATATTTTACTGATACTATTCACAGTTATTAAAAAACTTTTTTTATATTTTTATGGACGAAAATTGGATGGATCAGGACTATGAGCACTTACTAAAATTAAAAGTCTCAAAATAATCTCAATGAATCTACTTATCCTAAATCTAAATAAATATTAAATATATTTTGAAAATCTTTCTTTAACATTTATAAAACAAATATTTTGAATAGTGAATTAAAAATTCGTTATCAAAATATAAAAATATACCCTTAAGTATTAAATAATAAGTATTCAACCATTAAATGGTTTACATATTAATGATTATGCAAATCAACGTCAAGAAATTGAAATTAGTAAGAGAAATAATTCTCCATGCCAAATCAAAAGTTATTTGAGTAATATGTCCACTTAATCATGAAAATAATTGAATGAAATTCATGAATATTTAATAATACATAATTTTGCATTCCGGAGAAGCCCATATATTTTTTTCCAAACACAGTAATAGTGTGTTATTTCAAGTTCTCTATTCAGTTAATTGTGACAGTTTCCATGCCAACAAAACAAAAAATATTTTTAAATTGTGCCACAAAGACATCAAATTTATCAAAACCTAAAAAATTTGTGGTGAATTTACTGAATATTAAATATCTATACTCGTCTAAACATATAAATTTGTTTAATTTGGCCTTCTTGTGTGGTTGGAAACAAAATTGTTTCATAGTTTTTGGGACTCATATCCTTCTATTCAGTATACTAGCGAAACAAACTATTCAATGGCATTTTGCTTAAAACAACTACGATCTAGCGTAATCATTTAAGAAAATAGTCCCACATAATTCCAATACTTGAATGTTTGATAATTTTTTTATCACATTATCTGATAACGTTTACGTTGCATGATTATTTTCATTTGGGAAATCCATTACCTTAACGGGTTGAAAGTTTTCACCACGTTTCGATTCAACCCATTATGACAATGGACATCCGAAAAAAGATTAATCAAGTTTCCACATTGTCTACAACCTTCAAGTTCACATTTTATTCATCTACGAGCTCTAGCTACGGAAAATTGGTGCATAAAGCACTAAAACACTTCTAATCAGTCTGCCATATCATCATCATCACCTATTTTGGGAGCCTGGCAGCTGTTCAACTTTGGGTGTGGACGTGGTACGGCCGCAATAAGGGCTCAAAAAGTCAATTGAAGATGTTAAATTTATAGAACACTGGTAAGATGATAGCTAATTCGAATATATTATTGCCAAGTGTTGAAGTCATCATATTTATGATCAGCCTTCTTACAGTAGCTAGTACTAAACTTAATTGGTTCAATGCCATAAACTTCGGCTTTCCAGAATGGAGTTGTGAGTTCGATCAGGCTGTATGGATATTTTTTCTTTTTTTAATTCACCAGAATATTGCAGTGTGAACTATGACGTCACAGCAAATACAAAACATCTCTTACCATTTATGAGCCGAGTACAAGTCGCTACTGAGCATGTGGCCATGGTACATACATAGCGGCACTTGATTATTTCGTACATACAAACGTACATTTCTATTTACAGAAAGTTTCATTCATTGTTCATTTCTTTGACAGACCCTTTGTCCATCCTGTTTGAGGGGGAAACTGTTGCATCTGATTGACTACCATGCACGCTTTTCTCGCTCTTTGTTGGTGCCCGGTGGGGTGTTCAGGTAAATGTTTTTGCTTTTCTTTTTGCACACACGATTTTGAAGGATCAGTGTAAAGAAAAAATTGCATTCCCAGCTGTCTATAAATGAGAAACATTTAAATACATATTTAGTTATCATATCACACAAAAACCAGTGCTCTATAAATTGCGCACCTTCATTTGATTTTTCAACCCCAATGCGGGCGTATCAAGCCTTCATCCACCAATGAACAGCTACCAAGTTAGAGAAACAGTTAATACTAATCACAATCAGTATTACACACTGATTAGGTGTTTAATTGCTCTATAAATTGCAACCCTCTTTCCGTTGCTATCTCTCCGTCTATTTGTTGCATTATATCATATGACCCAATATGCTGATATCAAGTATTCCATACTTTTTTGGCTAAATTTGAAAAATTAGTTTAAAGCAGGAAGCATTTTGATTTCCTAAATTTACTCACAAGTTACTTATTGTAATGTAATGAAAGTATTGTGCATAGTTCACATAAGAAATTTCTTAATGAGAAAAAGTCAACTATCGTATATGACATTTTGTATAGCCCATGTAAATAAAAATAATTTCAATTTAGCTCAGATCTGTGGATTCAAAAACTATAAGTCAAAAACAAAAAAAAGCTTATGATTTCAATTCCTAGCAAAGCTCTTTCTCGTAGGTAATGTTAAATGAAACCTATGGAAAATTCCACTCCTAAAGTGAAAAGTTCTCGGTATTATAAGAATATTTATATATACTCTAATAAATAATTTCATCTATTGGAATTGACTCATTTGGAAAACACAAATGAAAATAGTATATTCTAGATTAGTGAGGTGAAGTCTCGAGTTTTACCTTAAGTACTTGTCATGCAATAAGTACTTAACAATTATTTGTGCTGGTTTGTGTCTTAAGTTTCTTCATGAGCAGGGGTGTTTAAGGGACGTAAAACAATTCTTGGATCTCTCTCCACCATACGATCAGTATCTTCATTTCTGAAAATAATCAAAATGCATGACAAATCCATTTTTTACGTATACTACTACTTCTGTTTGTCAGAATGAGTCTTGTGTCATTATTCAAATTTGAAATTATAGAGAAGCTCTCTTCTGGTCGATTTATGCAAGCCTTCCCAAGAACTAAACTTAAGACTAAGAGCTAAACCTAAGAATTATGTAATCAGCGAGTAGGGGTTCTAAACTCTTAGTTCTTAGTACTAGTTACAGTTCCATAAACGTGCGCGTTGTTTCCCTATTTATGAACTCTAAAGTTATTAATTCTTAGGTAGGGTGCATAAATCGACCTTTCAACTTTAATTGAGCGAATCAAACCTATTGATAATCTTAATTTATCATGAGATGAATAAGTCTCTAAATGAAATCCGAATTTTTTTTATCTATTATAAAATTTCTACATCATAATTCAAATGTGATTCATTCTAAGTGATCATTATATGGAAACTTGAGCAGAAATAATATGAAAACATTGAAAACAACCAAGAAGATCTAACAGAAATACATCAATAGTTCCAGGACTGAAAAAGAAATAAAAACAATTTTATTTTAAAGCAAATTTTAAATAGACATACTGTGCGTCTTTTTTTAGCCCCCCCCCCCCCAGGATACTACACCTTGAAATAAAAGACATTGCGATTGACCAATAGGAGGCGTCATGCACATCAATTGAAAATTTTCAAATGGAATGGGGGTTAAATTACACATCGTTGAAAAAGTAATTCAATTCTCTTTTCAACTATAATATATATATTTTTTTATTTCCATTGGATAACATCGTATATCTCGAAAGCGAAATTCATACTGCATTCAACTATAAACAACAGTGCATGGCTGTATTCGTCGACATAAATAAAGCTTTCGATACAGCTTGGAAAAACAAAATCTTACAACACTTACGTTCTTACATTCTTGGGGATACCACGCAAATCTCTTTCAATTCATATCACATTTTCTGTTCAATCGAAGTTTTCAAATAAGAGTCAATGGATAACATTCCGAGCCCAAAACACTAGAAAACGGCACTCTCCAAGGTTCGGTTATCAGCCCTACATTATTTTATAGCAATCAACGATATCATAAAATCGATTGAGAAACCAGTACAAACTCGATTATTTGCAGATGACTTGGTAATCTTTGTTGAAGGAGAAAATCCTAAAATAATGGCACTATTACTCCAGGATACGATCAATAAACTTCAAGACTGGTCTACAACTACAGGCATTACATTTTCCTGAGAAAATGTTCAAAAAAGCTTTACTTAATTTTCGAAACCATTACTGAAATTAGGATCCACCATATAATTCAAAGCAGCAAATCCATATATTTTCTTGGCATGATATTCGGTGAAAGCCTGTCATGGAAAGAACACATAAATAGCTCATGAAGTCCTGTCAGATAAGGACTTGATCTTTTCAAGCTCCTAGCCAATAAGTCCTGGGGAGCAGAATCAAGAACACCTGTACAGAGCTCTCCTACAGCAAGATCTTCCTTACTAAAATCAATAGACTCTGTCCACAACTCAGCTCTTAGGATTATATTAGGTGCATACCACACAACTCCTGTTCAAATCCTCTTAGTAGAAACCAGCGAACCATCACTGAGAACAAGACAAAAAGTATTAGATCAACTAGCGAACATAGACACGCTGTTGCAAATCAATCAGGACCTTCCCATAAGAGTAGATGCAAACCTCCGTTCCAAGAAAGAATAGCACAATATATGGATGATATTCAATGATAAGAATTACCCTCATTTTACAATGATATTGCCTCACCTCCGCCGTGGATAATACAGCCTATATTATTTCACACTGAACTCACAACTTATAAGAGAGCAGAGATGAATAATCAGTTGATAAATAAATATTTTTTGGAAACTATGGACACTTTTAAGGACTACAAACAAAACACAAATGCTTCAAAAATAGACGGAGGGGTCGGGGCTGCAGTTGTCACATCAGAAAACATTATAATAATAATATACACCAAAGAAGAAAAGCAAAAATATATGCTTTATTGTCTAAAGAACATAATCTGATTGAGGTAATTTTATTGTTAAAGAAAGAATAGGTTTTTATATTTATATATAAAACAGCCCGTCAGTATATAAAGAAAATTAAAATTGTAGGGCAAAGAACAAAACATTAAAAAACTACCCATACAAAAACTAAACACTGCAAAGTCTAAAACAATAATGTCATCATGAAATATGATAAAATATAATAGTATAAAGGTATAAATTTAATATCAAAAACTGTCGTTGTAAAACTCTTGCAGACTATAATAGGGTCTAACACTGTGTAGGTCTTTTAGTGTTTTTCTGAAACGAATGTCATCCAAGGTTTTTAAGTGATGTGGTAGATGATTATACATCTGGAGACATTATACACAATCGAGTCCTTAATGAGGGTTGACGTAGGTAGAGGTAGTCTGAGATTATTGGAATGTTGGGTTGTATTGGTAGAAGTGGCAGAGGGAAAATTTGTTTTATGTTTGTGTAATAGACAAGTTGTTTCTAAAAATTTTCTTTTATTCTTTTAATTTAATGAAGATAGCATAAACCGTTGAAATCTTGTTCGTAGCAAATAATGGCCTGCAAGTATAAACTACTCAAATGCAGTAGCGAGTTTTCTGGAGAATTATTTGCCATCCTACAAGCCTCAAACAAGCAGGAAAAACAGTTGATCAAAATTATATCATAATAGCCGACTCACTGAGTTCCATACAAATTATAGTGATTATTTCACTTATGCTAAAATAGCGTGTTATGATTGGTTGAAATTTTTGTGTTGATAAATGAAAACATCATGTTTTCAATTTTGTAGTTCGGCTCTTGATTGGCTACTGGATATATTGTATATGATGTGTTTTCGATTTTGTAGTTCGATTCCTGAATGGTTATTATCAAAACACAAACTTACCACTAGCAAGCTGCTATGACACAACACCAAACTTTGACCAAAACTAAATAAGCACTCACTATTAATTCATATCAACTTCACAATTTTCGACAAATTTTGCATACTCGTTGATTAATCAAATCACTAAATCAAAATGTTATCAAAACATAACTTCGAGCGAGAAGCAGTAGACTACACAGGCAATGACGAAACTACGAATGACGCGCTCTGTCATTGGTAACTGAAATAGAGGGATGTTTGAAATATCAAGTAAATGTTTTCTTAGTTGCATAATTTCAGAACTAAATGCGGGATTAATGGTCCTAGTTAAATTGAATAGTAAATAAATAAAAATGGTTTCGATTTTATTCATGAAATAATCTTAACAAATACAACCCGTGTTATCGGCGATTATCGTTAATTCCTTCTCGGTTTCGAATCAAATTATGTTGCTTTACCACACTCGCTTGGCTTGGCAACCACACTCGCGCAAGCGCTCGTGTGGTTGCCAAGCAACATAATTTGATTCTCAAATTCAAAGGAATTGCTATTTCGATAATCACCGATACACTTGTGGTATTACCTACGAAAATGTATAGCCACTATCCGCTTGCAAAACTCATAAAGAGCGAACTTTTTAATCTCCAACCGCTTCACAAAAAAATCGTGATAATGTCAGTTTAGCTGGGAATGAAAAGGCAAACATTAGCTCGCGAGAAGCAGTCCTAGATGAAAATACCATTGCAGTATCGATCTCGGTCTACAGTGATTTATATAAACTATATGTGAAAAACAAAGTTTAACATGCGTGGAATAATATCTGGTTGCAACAGCCATCAAAACTCCAGGAAATGAAACAGTCTGTCTCACCCTGGAAATGGTTCTCAAAAATCAGGAGCCACCAAGTGAAAATTACCAGACTCCATCTCGGACACACGAAACTAACGCACGAATATCTCATAGCTGGACCGAAAGAACCATCTTGCGAAATATGTGACACTGGACTACACACAGAGTTCGCCACTATCACCACTCCTCTACAACATCTTTTGCCACGACATTTATCTCTACGACCTCTTGAATGAGAAAGAATTTGATAAGAGCCTTTACATCCTTCAACACGCAGACGACACCGCATTAGTCTCACATAACAAAACCCTGACACACACAGGGGAAAAACTTCAACAACTCGTCAACAAAGTGGAAAAATGCTTGAAGCCTAATCCAACAAAATCCCAATTCATCATCTTCCTCCACAATCTATCAGCAAACCTTCCTAGTGTCAAGTTAAACAACCAAATCCTGAAAAGCAGAACATCAACAAAATACTTGGGTATAAATATGGACCAAAAACTCAACTTCAACAACCACACTCAGATCATCAAAAAGAAATGCATAACAAGAGGAAAACATTTCCGAAAAATGACCTGCATAAATCAAGGAATCAATACGAAAACAGCAAGAAGAATATACAAAATGATATGCCGACCACTACTGGAGTATGCTCACGTAATTTTTTCAAGTTGCCGAAGACCAGCCCTGAACAACCTCAAAATAGCAGAAACATCCATTCTACAATGCATCACAAAAATTCGACACCCTCAAAACCCTATCCATAATCTTTCAAACAACCTCCTATATGAAATGACCGGAGTGAAACCAATCACTTATAGAATTGCTGACCTCACACGAAGATTCTCAGAAAAAGAAACCAACTTTAACATGATCAACAGTCTATGCAAGCAAAGGCCAGAAGGACACCACTCGAAATTCAAATATCCAGAAAATACAATTTGGGAAATACATAATATCAAAGAAAGAATAATTTTTTTCTTAACACTAATAACATTTTTCCATGTACTAATAGCTGACACATGAAATTATTGTTCACTGGCTGAAGGACCTCGGACGATGGCCTTTTGGTAATTACCAATAAATAACGTTTATTACTATTATTATTTATTTGATGGTTGAAAAGAGAATTGAATGCTCTTTTCAACAATGTGTCACTTGGCCCCCATGCCATTTAAAATATTCAAATTGATGTGCCACCCCTATCAATAATAATAATAATAATAAGGATCTTTATTGAACTGAAATAAATTCAATCCAACAGGCTATTGACCGAAGTCCTTCTGCCTATTGTTACAAATCATTCATATATGACATTATATACAGTTATACAAATATAATTTGATAGAGAGGTGAAAAAAAAAATTATTCATGTTGTATTTTCTCAAGTGTGGTAGTACCACGGGGGTATCGATGTAAGGGTTGTGCTTCAGGGTCTCTTCTCATTGCAAATTTCTCCACAAGTTCGACATTTTTGGCCTTCGAACAGAACCTATGGAAGAGATAATCCAGGCAATCTTCAATGGGCATTACATGTGTTAGCTCATAAAGGAGGTTGTTTGGAGGATTGTGTAGGGGATTATTAGGGTGACGGATTCTTGTGATCGTCCTAAGTGCTGATGTTTCAGCAACTTGCATCTTCTTCCTGGCTGTTGCTTTGCTACAAATTAGTTTGTAAATGCTAATGGCTGTTTTCAAATTGATACCCTTGTTTTGGTACGTGAGTCCTCTAAAGTGCTTGGCTCTAGATATCATGTTCTTCTTCTTTTCTTGGAGATGCATGTTGAAATTGAGTTTGATATCCCAAGTATTTGGTTGTTCTCGTTGGGCGGAGAAGTTGTTGCTGAATGGTAATCGTAGGAGATGTTTGAGCCAGATGATTGAATATCATCAAGTGAGATTCATTAGGGTTTGGCTTCAATCTCCATTTATTGAACCAATGGCATGTAGAGCCAGTGAGTCTTTGTAGGTTGTCCATAGCTCCATCAATAGATTTATCGTGGGAGACCAACACTGTGTTGTCCGCAAACTGGAGCATACAATCCAGGTGAGAGAAATGATCTGGGTCAGGAAAGTGGTGGTTATAAATGTCTGCACAGTAAAGATTATAAAGGAGGGGGAAAGAGGCGATCCTTGGGGTAAGCCCTGCTGTGGGGAGAACACAGAAAGAAGGCTGAAAGTGAAAGTGCTAAACGCTTGTTCATTCGTGTTCACCCTGATCAAGTAAGCACAATGTCTTTTATTTCAGAAACTAGTATCAGTGACACCATTCAAAACGGTTTTTATCCACGTCTGTAAGTCAAACCGTTCAAAAGTTAACACTGGGGGGACTAAAAAAGCCGCACTGTATAGGTTAGATAATAATGTCCAGTACATGCAAAAAAAAAATTAAAAACAATTTATGAGATTACTAAATTCACTTCTAATACACTCTCAAGTGAGTACAAATGTGTAGTGAGAAGAGAACAGAAAAAACAAAATTTAATAAATCTGTTAACCATTGCATGAAAACTCACATTGAATCTTTGTTGTTAGTAGCCATCAATTTGCTTTGCTCGGTATCTTCCTGTTGTGCAGGTTGATAAGCTACCTCAGATACAGGAGCATATTGTGCTGTTACGAGAAGATCAGTGGATGGATTCACATTGAGGGCTTGTCCACCTGAAGCGCCTAAATGATCTTTAGCATTTCTCCAACACATGCGTCTTGTTATTCGAATGAAAAATACTACAAAATAAGATTGGTGTGATTTACATTGAGGGATAATGGCCCTAGCTTACCGAACAATAAAATTGACAAGGCAAAAAATATTGCACCAAATATTGTTATCACAAGATATAAATCTTCTTTATTTTCCGGCGTTTCAGAGTATCCAATGGCGCCGTTTATCAGCATAACAAGACTGCAAAAAAGGTTTAAAACACTTGATCAGAATTTCATTTGATCAATTTACCCAAGTACAAGACAAGCAACACATGAAGTAACCAATACCAAAGGTAGAATATTTCTAGATGGCAAACAACTTATTCCACATGGTCTTCTGGCACTTTGAGTCACGGTAGATGCCAAATAACTGATTGGTCTATCTTGCCATCGATCCTGAGGTCCATTAGACTCATAGGTTACAGTTGTGGGTTGGTAAACTGCCCCAGACATCTTGTAGCTATAAATTGGAACTTACTGAAAATTAAATTCAACAGGTCTATGATCAGTATATCTACGCACTTCCGAGGATTTCAAAAATAGCATAATAAAAAGATGAATGTATAGCCCCTATTGATTTTTTTTACCTCTCAGTACACAGTACAAATGATCCCCAATCCGTTTAAACTAAACAAGAAAAATGACAAAACTTGAACTCGGTTTTTGTACCTGCACAAAAGTAGTTACTAAATATAGATACCTACTGCAGAACGTAAAACCAGTTATTCCATTTTCAAGGTTTCGGTCCTGTTAAGGATAATATACTAATACTGTCCACAATTAAAGAATTTTGGTTAAATTTCAATTGTAGTGAAACGTAAATTAATTACTTGTCCTTTTCCTACGGTGTGTTTACTATTTCATTCTTCGTTCTCATATTTTCAACACAACAAAACCTGTCAATAGTTTGGTATTTTGTTGACATTTGTTTGTGACGAAATGACGAGTGACGATTGACGTTTTATTTATTTTCATCATACAACGGTGTTGCCATATCAATTTTGGTAAAAATTGCAGTTTAGGGTAGTAATCCCAATTTTGACGAAATTTTGTTGGGGGCTATTTCGAAGTCCTTGAACACAAATCTGAAGCCCTCCCTTACTTTTTGATTTACGACCAATCAAATGTCATAAAAGTGTTGAATTTTTATTATGATATTTTAGTTTATTTTGAATTTGTACCTTTCTTGGGATGCTTTAATTGTCGATAAATCAAAGCAACCTAAATGAAGGTACAAATTCAACATGTACTAAAATATCAAAATAAAAATTCAAAACTCTTTTTCGTAATATATAGACTTAAGGCGGATTTAGCGGATTCACAATGCATAATTTAGTGCACATGCGTAATTTTAAGGCGACTTTTTCTGATTTAAAATGCGTAATTTTTCTGCATACTCCATAACAGTTCAACACAGGGATATCTTTATAAATTGTGAAACGGGTAAATCATTTCAATCGAGTCTCTGTATTGAACTTTGATGGATAAGGTGTGATTTAAAATTACGCATATGCACTAAATTATGCATTGTGAATCCGCTAAATCCGCCTTTATGTCAGTTACCGCGCCAATGGGCTTAGCACGGCAGTATTCTTTGATGAAGGTATATAGGAAGAACTACAAGCGAGCAAGCTTTACTACTACTATTTCATCTACTACTATTTTATCTTTTTTAATCCACTTTTTGTAGAAAGGTTCATCCCTTATTTCTTGGTGAAGATCCATAGCAAGAAACACGCTACTACTATTTTATTCTCTCCACTTTTTGTAGAAAACTTCATTCCTTATTTCTTGGTGAAGATCTATAGCAAGAAATACGCGAGTCTAATGGTGGATTTATGCAGCAGTCATAATTCATAAGAAAGAATATTAGTCAGTGATTGGTTGGAATAAACCAAGGAGACTAAAATTTAACAAGGAGTGTTTGATTCCCATAAGACAATGGGGACACTAGTAGAAAGAGATGAAATAACATTTGTTACGAAATGTGACGTAGTAGGACGGTCATGGCCGCCGTTCTCTATAGACAGTGACGGACTAGCTCTTGGTATATGAGAGTTACTGCTGACAGTTTTGTTGCTTGGTTCGAGGTCGACTCCGTACTCATATCCAAGTACGTCACTATGACGCGTTGATGCTACAAGATTTTGATTGGCTAGAGCTTATTAAACCTTCCTTGGCTCCTTGTTAAATTTTAATCTCCTTGGGAATAAACAGACCAACCAATCATTGACGAATATTCTTCCTTATGGCTTAAAACTTATGACTTATCACTGCTGCATAAATCCACCATAATCTCCATAAGACAATGGGGGCACTAATAGAAAGAGATGAAAGAACATTTGTGACGAAATGTGACGTAGTTGGACATGTCATGGCCGCCGTTCTCTATAGACAGTGACGGACTAGCTCTTGATAGATGAGAGCTACTGCTGACAGTTTTATTTTTAGTAGGTAAATGAGAAAACTACACGTATGTACTTACACAAGAAGTTAAAATGAAATAATCTTATCCATAAGGCATGTACAATCTCCAACACGTATTATTAATTCTTACACCTCATCCATAATGTGCTCTGTTGCCATGTATGCTTCTTCAACCTTCTCTACATGGGCGCAAATGTTTTGTCAGTTTTGAACATTTCTATGGTTTTGAATTGTCACTTGCTGAAATTTTTCTTTCCTAGTTTAAATAAGACATTAATTACAGGCTGCTACTTGAGTGATCAATCGACTTACCTGTAAGGAAGAGTGATCCCAATTATATGAGTAGTCTCGTCGAAGGATTATAAATGTCACCAGGTAGTCCTAGTGCGACCGTACTATGCTACGACGTTCAAAGCTGAAGATTTTTTGTAATTTTTTGTTTTCTTTATCTCGACAATTCGCCCACTGATACCTCACTTGTTCAAAGTAACCCCTAGATTTTTAGGGGTGGGAGCAATGGGGGGGACTTTATAATCCTTCGACGAGACTGCTCATATAATTGGGATCACTCTTCCTTACAGAGAGTAGAGAGATTGATCATTCAATTATATTACGCAGTCTCGTCTCGGATTATAAATGTTACCAGGTAGATGTTGAAAGAGATTTGCAATCTAGGGTAACATCATAACTTTCCCTAATAGCACACTATGTCCCAGGGACGTCCCTATTTGGTACAAATCATGTCCGAATGTCCGGGACTTAAAATCATTGTCCATGGGACGTCCGATTCAGTACATTTTCATGAATTTCCCCAAAGGACTTCCTATGGATGTCCCAATCGGTACATCGTATAAAACGTCTCTGCGAGGACGTCTTTGGGATATCCTGGGTCGGATATATTTTGTAATGTTTACTAGGACATCCATCGGACGTCCTTGTTAGTAAGTATTCTGGCATGTCTTTGAAAGGACGTCCCATGGTTGTCCTGGTACGGGACATTTAGGAACAGCCCGCATGAATGAATATTGGACGTCCCAATTGGTTAATCTGAGAATATCTCCCTGCGAGGACTTCCTTGGGATGTCCTGGTTCGGATATATTTTGTAGAATTTTCTAGGATATCCATTGGATATCCTGGTTGGCATGTATTTGGCATGTCTTCGAAAGGACTTCCTATGGTGGTCCTGGTACGAGTACATTCTGGAACATCCTTGATGGATGTACATCGGACGTCATCCCAATCAGTGAATTTCAGAAAATGTCCCAGCGAGGACTTCCTTGGGATGTCCTGGATTGAACATTTTTCGGAATGTTTCCTAGGTGCATCCATCCAAAGAATACATCCCAGCTAGTGGTTTTACAGAAGAGGTATAAAATGGATCGCATATTTACAATAGGGCTAAACATTACAGCGAAAACATCCCATCTGAAATAAAACCCTTTTCACTATCATTGAGGTAATCAGGGGCCATATTCTCGAGTTTGTGCTTATGCCAATAAGATTCACTGTTTCACAACAATGAAAATAAAAAATTTATGTTTGTCTCTCTAGTTCGTATACGGATTGAAACCGAACAATTCCTCTATGTATGGATTCCGTGCATAAAGTTGTTTTCTGTGTTTTGTGTTCAAGTGAAGTGTTGACGAATTGACAGACAATTGTTGAGTATTTACCAGCTATGGCGGCTTTTCTATCGTCTTTTGTGATTAATTAGTTTAGTGACTGTTCTGTAAGTTACTTTGTGTTCATTCAGTGTAGTTATATCTTTAAATGAAAATAAAAGTTTTGTTATACTATTCAATAGTTATTACTAACCTATTCAACACTGTTTTGAAAAAGATGTTTCCGTAAGACAAGTAGAGTTGTGTGTATCCTTTAAACATGTACAAAACCGAATTGAATGACTCTGGGAGAGTGCTGAGCTTACCTAGTAAGTAAATCTGGTTCCATCCAAATTGTTATCTCCAGTAATCCACAACAATATCATAATCTTAGTCCTGAAAGAGATGTAGGAACAAACACATGTGATAATTCTCCACATCCTAAGGACGTCCCAGATGTACTTTCGATTGATGTAATTCGGGGACGTCCAATGAACATCCCAGGTGGATGTCGATTGAATATCCTCATAGATCGTCCAATTTTGGTGAGAAGTCGAAACATTGGTACTTCCCACGGATGTCCAATGGACGTCCGCGGTACCAATACTGCACGTCCTAAGGACGTACCAATATTGCACGTCCTAAGGACGTCCAAGATGTACTTTCGATTGATGTATTTCGGGGACGTCCGATTAACATCCCAGGTGGATGTCCATTGGATATCCTTATAGAACGTCCAATTTTGGTGAGAAGTCGAGACATTGGTGCTTCCCACGGATGTCCAATGGACGTCCGCGGTACCAATACTGCACGTCCTAAGGACGTACCAATATTGCACGTCCTAAGGACGTCCAAGATGTACTTTCGATTGATGTAATTCGGGGACTTCCGATTAACATCCCAGGTGGATGTTCATTGGATATCCTTATAGAACGTCCAATTTTGGTGAGAAGTCGAGACATTGGTGCTTCCCACGGATGTCCAGTGGACGTCCGCGGTACCAATTTTGTACATCCTAAGGACGTCCCGAATGTCCTGAGAGGATGTCCTATGGATTACCATCGGACTTCATGGTGCTATCAACAAATGGTATTGGAAAAATACAATTTGTTACAATATCATAAATATAAGTAAGAATTCTTTATATGTAATATAACAAGGTTCATAAACACATGATATGACAAGGTATATAAGTAACAATTTTAAACAATAACTCAAACATGGTTTGAAAAATATAAACAATGCAATTGCCCTTTATCATTTCTATTTCACCACTCCTGTCCCTCTTAATACACCTTCTGCAAAATTTTCAGGGTTAGGGAGGACAGGTTTATTATAGAATTTTGTGAACGTATTGGATCTTTCTGTCCAACCTGCTGCTTTTCTGATTGATTCAATGTTCGCACCCCCTCGCAAGGCTGCTGACGTAGAAGCATGCCTTGAAGAATAAGCAGAGTAAATTTCTGTGTTTATTCCGCAACTTGATAGAACTCTCTTTATCCAATGACTAACAGTTTGAGAACTAGCAGCATGTATAGGCTTTTTCAAAGTTAAAATTAGACTTCGCTTTCATCAATCGGACGTACAATTTTTGTTCTTTTCAAGTATTCTACAACTGTAGATGCTAAACATAGCTCAGGTTTATCATGAAAAAGTGGTACGTTAATTACTGGTTGAAGCCTATTTCGCCTGATGTTTTGATTCTCTCCTGAATAAACATGTTTAGAGAAGTTTCTGTGTATTTTATATTTTCTAGTTTTACTTTTGAGAGGGTTTGCAATCTCTGCCCTGAAATTAAGGCTAGCAATGTTACTAGTTTGTATGTGAGTTCCTTTATAGTAATTGTGCCAAATATACAAGAACTGGCCCAGCAAACATTGAACAAACGGCACTGTAATGGCAAGATCCCTGTTGCCAATCAGTTTTACTGGGCCAGAAACGGCTCCAGACAAAGGCCCGGCTAGCCCGCGTCCCGGCGGCCGATAGCTGGCCAAGGTATACAACCCCGGTGAATCCCTAACGCGCCCGGCACCGCGCCAGTTTTGGCACGTACCAAAGTCAGGCACTGGTCAGTGACTGGATCACTTGAGGTCAGTCAAAGGCAAATGTTATGGAAACTTCTCAAATATATATCTGTACGTTTTAACTCTGACTAGGACTTGTTATCACTTCCATCAGTTTTAAAGTCATTATATTGTGTAGTTGACTTTTGTGCTTGATGAACAGCAATGATGAATTCGAGAGGCTAGACATAGAAATCTTTATTGATTCAAAGGTACATAAACCCAATTAAAAGCTTACCTTTTCGTAGTTGTTACCCAGCAGGAACAACACCTAATTTCTTTAAACTATTCAATCAATTATGAGATGGCAAACACATTTTATTCTCAAACTTGTTTCCCTAAGATGTTTTCTGAACACATTCATAAGAAGGGAGCTTTCCACCATTTTGATATTAAACAGTAAACACACGAAACACCGACCGAAGACCGAACAAGAACGTACAACAACGATCCGCTACAAAAATGCGGGTAATTTGAAATGGAATATCAATCGCTCGTTTCATGCGGCTAAATACCAGTCAATCTGTGGCGGGCCAGCCTTGCTAAGCCGGGGATGGTAAGTTAAAGTAAATACTGCCGTGGTCCTTTGCAAATTAGAATCCGCAACACCGTACCGTGAATGCCGTTACCGAATTTCAACAGGTCCAACATAGGCATGCCGATGCCATCAATTTGCCACGCTTTCCATCTGAAGGCCGATTGTTTACCGGCAGTTGATGTTTGCTGGGGGATGAGGGTCCCATGTCGTGTTATATTTAGGACATGGAGGGTTTGAATTATAAAGCCCTTTCAGGAAACGTTTTAACATCAGTTCATCTTTTTCCTGAAGGAAATCAACTGATGAGTAGCTTTTATACATAGCAAAATGTTCATCAGAAATTCTATAACCAGATCGATATTGTAGGTATAAGGTGAGCAGTTTTTGGTATTGCAAAAAAACCACCATTTTTTGAAAATTGAATCGTACTGCGAATGTGTCCTATCTGTAATTGAGGATAAGATGGCATTCATCCTATTTCTGGGAAGTTTCTCCTGAGAAAAGATCCCCTGATAAAATTCCGGCCTCCAGGATAAGCTTCTTCTACAATGGGTGAGGTTATCTGAAACGTGATAAAATGAGGTTTGTTTCAGGCCCAAAGCATATAGATTCTTTCAGTAGTAATTTCCGATACATAGGATACCAGGGTTGGCCTGGCCATTTAGGAATTACTAAAATTCCCTTTGCTTGATCCGTTATGATTTTCTTTATTGTTCTATTTATAATAGCAAAGGGTGGAAAAGCATAGAAAAAAATATTTTTCTATGAAAGAAAAAGGGCATCAACACTCACTGAGTGAGGATCTGGTTTCCACGAGACATATTTTCTGCACTTAGTAGGTGCGACATGAGCACACGCACCTAGGGTTCTTGCACCTGCCTTGCATATGCAAAAAATTAAAAGCAATTAGAACTAATAGGGTATGCTTTTTCGATTGGGTGAATGTCAGTTGGGGTAACTGGGTTTGGGGGTAACTGGGCCATAGGCCTAGTGTGCTTTAGCTGTAACGAATTTTTTGTTTTTGGTAGTTGGTAACTTTTAATTTCATAGTATCCCTTCATGAACAACACGTACTGATTCAGTTGCTTGCCAGTATTGAAGCAGGAAGCTGCCAAAAAATGTTGAGATTTTTTTTGTGAGACAACGCGGTGTAGTAGCAATTTTGTTAATACCTGGTGTAATAGTGGTAAGTAATTTAATATTATAGAAATTTTTTTCAGTTAGTTAACACCCATTTTCGTAAATTTTGGACGTTTTCAATTATGTTTTCTTTGACTGTTACTAGGCAAGAGGCATGACCCAGATGCCCCAAGAAATTTTAAATGATGGGGTTACTGGGCCCGTGGAAAGGGGTAAATGGGACCGACCATGACCCAGTTTCCCCTTTAGTACCCAGTTACCCCATAACTATATTTGACTATGTTTTCTTTTCAGAAACTATGGTACGCACATACAAAAGAAAGACCCAGAAAGGAGTTGGTTATCGATATAGTGAAGAAGCTCTGCAGCAGGCAATCGAAGATGTTAGAAATGGTAATAAAACCATAAGAGGGGCTTCTATGACTTATGGCGTTCCTCGTACTACCCTCAAACACTATATTAGAGAAACCAGAGGAAAGGGGAAACAGGGTGGGGGTGTTAAATCTTAACTTGCCGAAGAAAAAGAACTGGAATTGGCAGAATGCATCAGAGAGATGGAAAAACATGGTTTCCCAGCAAACACAGTTACATCACATATATGCATCGCAGCGATGTAACAATGTGACCTGCGATATCGCATTATATGTCGAATAGACGTCGCTGCGATGTCGGAGGGATGTTATTCTGTCCCACTCAAGATTCATCCATGCGACGTCGCTGCAACAAGTTCTGCGATGTAACAAGGATATATTTTTTGAGATGTAACTGCGATGTGTTTTTCCGATGTATACGAGATGATTCCATATTGATATCGCAGGTATGTGAACACGTGACATATCACAGCGATGTACTTTTGTCACGCAGGGGTTAGGTAATACAAAGGAAAATATATCAATGAAAAAAAGCTTTGGATGGAAAATATGTATTTGAACATTTTATTTTCAATGAATATAATGTACTCAAAATGAAACAACATTGTTCTTATCGAAGCATTTTCCAACAGTAAAAAATAATGATACCTGAAACAATAAAACTTTATCATCCGTCTTTTATGACGATAAGACAAAGAGAAAAATGAACGCTTTGCCATAGTTTGAAGTGAAAAATTATTGGTACTCATACTTTTATCCTGGGAACTATTCCTAGAAAGAGTTATTTTCACAGCTTTGTCACAGGATATTATTTATTGAATTACTATGACCATTAGTTAATCGAACTTTTAGTGCAACAAGCCATTTTTGGTTATGTTCAATGTTTATGATCGAGAAGCAAAGTGAACGAATATAGAAATTTACGAATCTGAAGCGCATGTGCAATAGCGTTCATTTGTTGACATCCCAAAAAACACATAACGATATCATCATCACGGCGAGGAGAAATTTGTTAAATCGCAATTGTGACATCTTAAAAATTATTGGTACCTACTCACTTTTATCCTGGAAACTATTCCTAGAAAAAGTTATTTTCACAGCTTTGTCACAGGATATTAAACATTTATTAAATTACTATGACCATTAGTTAATCGAACTTGGTGTAACAAGCCATTTTTGGTTATGTCCAATGTTCTTCTTCTTCTTAATTTTTTTTTGTGCTGAGCTATTACGCAATTGATCACAGCATCCCCTTTGAGTTATGCAAGAATCCGTCCTGCCCCGGCCTCTAACCGGCGGCGTAAATAACTCGGGCTTCGTCTGTGGATGAGGATTGTCTTGCTCGAAGCAATATCCTCACCCGTTATCAAATTCGGCATACACTTCATGCACATTAGATCACCAAGATCTAATGGCAAACACTCACAAACATTTACTGTAAACGCCAAACGTGATGACGAGCGATCGCGCAGGTATCGACTCCACCCACTAAGTTACTATTGGATTACGACAAGCCCTTTGCCGGCCAGTGTCGTACCTATAATTAGTTTTAATTAGGGTAGCAAATGGAACATGACTTCGTTGTAATTTCTTGTCATATTTTATTTAGTATCATAGGTACAGTTCATTAAAATGTTATATAATGATACACTTATCAAAAAATTAACTTTTATCAGTCACTATCTGAATACAAATTTTCTTCATCTTCACTGCTGCTTGTGCTGCTATCGTCATTTAAATTTATAATAACTGAATTTACCTCTGTTTGAAAGTCTGTGAATGTTTCATTTTCCCAATATTTCCGCTCTATATCTACTACATGTCGGCAACGCTTTTGCCATTCCTCGGAAGTGATTTGATCAAACTCGTGCTCCGCCAGTTACCTCACATCTTCCAACTTGAAAGTTACATTCTTTTGGGATACGTTGTTTTTGACAGTAGCCCAAATGAATTCAATGGGATTCAAATCCGGATGGTAGGGTGGAAGTCGCAAAACGTTATGTCCATGTTCAAGCAAAATCTCATCAAATTTGTATCTAATATGATGCTTTTATTTGCCTTGATCAACTCGTATAATTCGGATTTGAGCATGTTAGGGGTGAACATAATGTTTTTTTCTTGCAGCCACTTCACCATGTCAGCCTTTCTAGAATTTGTGTTGGGGGCTGGATTAATTTGAATATTATGGTATGGAGCATTTTCGGTCACGACTACCGAATTCACAGGTAAATTTGGGATTAACTTCTCTTGTAACCATTTACCATAATTTTCAGAATTCATTTCTGAATGATAATCCCCTGATTTTGTGCCTGATTTAAATATAAGCAGACAATTAGGTACAAAGCCCATGTCACCTCCTGCATGGACAATAATGAGTCTTGATCCCTTCGAAATATTTTTAAATAACCCTTTGGTTGATTCATCGGTCCAGTTCTTGGAAGATGTATGTCCACTATGAAGGTAAGTTTCATCAAGAAACACAATTGGTCGTTGTTGGCTACGAAAATAACTGATTTTTTGTAAATACTTGATCCTCAATGCTCTAATGTCCATTTTCTCTATTAAAATTCTCCTATTATTTTCAGTCCTTCTCCATCTGAAACCTATTTTCTTTAAAAATCTACGAAGAGATGTTTCGGAAGCCACAATTCCCAAAACGTCATTAATTTTGTGTTGGAACTTTTTTACCGTAATACGACACCCTTCCGTCTTATGAAAGTCGTAAATAATCCCTCTAAAATTGGAATACTCATACTCGGGAATATCAGTTACTGGTGCTCTTCTAGGCCGCTTCTTTCTTGGTGTGGAAAATTTTACTTGCCCATTATTTGCAGAAATCAATTGCTTCCCTTCTAACCACTCTTTCAATGGTTCTTATTGAAATACCTGAAACAAAATTAAGAGTCGTGTTGAAATTGTGTCTTTTTAAATTTATTTAATGTTACCTGTAGCGAGAGATGTTTTATTTTTCACATTTAATAACGTATCCGTCTCACATTTAACACTTTGAAAATAATTGAAAACTTTAAAAATAATTTCACGTGCCTGACTCTTGATGACTGGTTTTTTGTTAGGCGATGACATTTTTTCAAAAACAACACAAAAATTATTTAGAAAATTTCACACC
Source organism: Chrysolina oricalcia (assembly GCA_944452925.2). Taxonomy (NCBI): domain Eukaryota; kingdom Metazoa; phylum Arthropoda; class Insecta; order Coleoptera; family Chrysomelidae; genus Chrysolina; species Chrysolina oricalcia. The sequence continues at coordinate 32,838,223 of OX101824.2, forward strand.
TCACTTTAAGAGAGAACCAAAACATTCGTTCTTGTTTAGATGCCATGGCAACCCAAAACATTTCCGGAAATTTTTATCCTCCTGGGTACCCTGGCCGAAATTAATAAGTGGAAATTTTTCTGTCAAATATTTGACAGGTGATAATTTATATTTTGCTTTTATGTACAAATGGAATTGTATTTTTCATTTGAAATGAGATAATATTTCATATTTATGTATTTATTAAATATTTCGAATGTGTCTGTGAATATTTTCTTCACGATAATCGCAGAATTTGCAAATTCTGAAATCAGATTTCAGAAACACTTCAATACACCAGTTGTCTACATGTAAATCAAAGGCCCCGTGGCGAGTCGGTAAAGTGTCCGCCTCGTGGTCGCGTGGTCAGTTCAATTCCCAGTGGAGCAAAAACATTTTTACTTTTTTTTGATTAAATTTAAAAAAATCAAATTGAAATTTTGTTAAGTGTGTTTTACATATCAATATTTTCATGCATCTTTTTTGTACTATGTATATAAATAGTTCAAGTGAACCATAGTTAGTTATTTCTTATGAATTGTTGGATATATTTTGGTGTGAAATTTTCTTACCGAATCCCCCGCGTGCTTGAATTAATTGCTGGAAATTTATCTCGTACATGAATTTTTTGAAAATTACTCGAGTCGCAAACTCGAAAAATTTCCGGCAATAATTCAAGCACAAGTGACAATGCCAAACGACAACAGAATTGGAGGACAAGTAATGATACGCCTATGTACAGAGCATTTATATGTCTTGCAAGAGCTGTAGTGGGCGTCACATTGAAAATGAGTTTGTGCGCATGGGGGCGGGCTCGCCATCACGTTTGGCGTTTACAGTACATACGCTGTAGGCACATTTTATATAATAGCAGACATTCAATTTACTTGACTCCCAGCCACGAGGACGCCTCCTGTCCTCCACCATAGCCGGAAGTCGAATCATGTTCAATGTTTATGATCGAGAAGCAAAGGGAACGAATTTAGAAATTTACGAATCTCAAACGCATGTGCAATGGCGTTCGTTGTTGACATCGCAAAAAACACATAACGATATCATCATCACGGCGAGGAGAAATTTGTAAAATCGCAACTGTGACATCTTAGAGATGACAAGTCATAGATTAGCTTTTGTACATCGCAGCGATGCAACGTATGTAATATCGTACTGTTGCCTCATTGGGACATCTCAGAGATGTCATGTCACAGATGTATTTGCTTCTGTACATCGCAGCGATGGAACGTTTTTGATATCGCCGTGTTACATCATTGCGACATCTCAGAGATGTCATGTCACAGATGTGTTTGCTGGGTTTGGACTTTCCAGGCAGGAAATCATGGATCTTGTTGAACGCTTCATTGTACAAAACCAGCTTCAAACTAGATTTAAAAATCACAGACCTGGGCAAGATTGGTTTACCAACTTTAGGATGAGGCATAATTTGTCTTTGAAGAAACCAAGGAGTATTGAACACGTGCGTTGTGACCGAGCTAATCCTTAGGTAGTCTACGACTTTTTTGAAAGACTGACTGGTGTTGTAAAGGAGAAAAACCTAGAAGGATTGCCGAACCAGATCTATAACTGTGATGAAACTTCCTTCTGCCACGATCCTTCAAAAACAAAAATAGTTGGAGCAAAGGGCGTTTCAAGTGAAAGAAAAACTGCAGGTTCCGGTCGAGAGAATACCACTGTATTGATGTGCTGTTCAGCGGGAGGCAAAAGTTTACCGCTTCTTTGTGTATTTAAAGGAAAATACGTCATGGAAACTGGATCGGCGTGTCAGATATGTCGCAAACCGCTATTTCTGCCAGTGAGCGCGGCTGGATGGAAACTAAATTATTCTATAATTGGTTCAAAACGGTTTTTTTGACAAACATTGGACCAGAGAGACCAGTGTTGTTGATTTACGATGGGCATGTGACTCATATCTTAACAAACTTAATTCGCTTGGCTATAGAAAATCGAGTGGTAATTTTAAAATTGCCGCCCCACACCACACAACTTTAGATGTTGCAGTTTTCAGAGGTATAAATAAGTCATCATGGGATAAAGAACTTTGCAAATGGCAACGACAAAATCCAAGAAAAAAAATTCCCAAAGCTGAATTTGTAAGAATTTTATCGGTAGCTGTAAGCAGCAAATATTGTGAGTGGATTTCGAGCTACAGGAATTTACGATGATGAAAAACGTGGTCCAAATAAAGATAGAATTCCTCTCAGTGCTTTTAAACCCGATGATTTGCGAAGATACCAAGCTAGTCTGCGTCCTTCTCAGTCCCTACAGGGAGCATCGACTTCAACAATAGCCTTCCCCCCGCAAGCCATTTCTAATTCTCAGTCCACACCAATCGTAGAAGATAAGTCCAGTACTTCGGAAAATATTTTGCAATCTCGAGATCCTCAAATAGTCTCAGTAGAAAATACTACTAACAAGCCTTCCACTTCTAAATCCAGTGAGCATTCAGAAAAAAGAAGCTTTGGAGATCCTCAAATAGTCTCAGTAGAATGTACTACCAACCAGCCTTCCACTTCCAAATCCAGCGAGCATTCAGAAAAAAAAAGCTTTGGAGATCCTCAAATAGTCTCAGTAGAATGTACTACCAACATACCAACAAGCCTTCCACTTCGAAATCCAGCGAGCATTCAGAAAAAAGAAGCTTTGGAGATCCTCAAATAGTCTCAGTAGAATGTACTACCAACAAGCCTTCCACTTCCAAATCCAGCGAGCATGCAGAAAAGAGCTTTGGAGACCTTCTTCTGGAAATTTTTAAAAAGGATCCCATTCAGCCAGTGGAGAAAAAAATGAAAAGGCTTGTTACGAACTGTGAGATAATCACCACAACAGAATACTTGCAGAAAAAAGAGCAAGAGGAAAAAGAAAATGATGAAAAGAATCGATTTAAGGAGCAAAAGAAATTAGAAAGAGAAGAGAAGAAAAGACACGCAATTTTAAGGAAACGTGAAATAATAATAATAATAATAATAATAATAATAATAATAATAATAATAATAATAATAATAATAATAATAATAATAATAATAATAATAATAATAATAATAATAATAATAATAATAATAATAATAATAATAATAATAATAATAATAATAATAATAATAATAATAATAATAATAATAATAATAATAATAATAATAATAATAATAATAATAATAATAATAATAATAATAATAAAGGATGCAAAATCGGACCGGCAGCTCATGCGCATCCGGGAGGGAAAAAGCATCTTTCCCTCCGGTGTCGGCCGTGGGTTTACTGGGTTAACCCCCCAGTAAACTCTACTACTCGGTTCCAAACGATCGAGGAAGAGGCCCCCACAACCGACCCCATAGGCAAGGTGGTGGGGCCAACGACGATTTGCCAAACGATGACGACCGCGATAACAACGGACGCTTTGAGTGGACGGACGAATTAAGGGACGGACTTCTGCATTGCTACGAGAGCAGTGAGCCCGCCCGGAGAGGATACATGGCGAGAATGCATGCTCTGTGGTGTGAGAGACACCCAGAGCATGCAGCGTTTTCCGCACAAAATCTCAGGGATTATGTATCCCATCTTCGGGCTCGAGGCTACGTTAGAGCTCCTCCTCAGCCAGTTATCGAAGTGGCAGATATGCCACGTGTCGGTTTGGCTGTGGAGGAGAATCGCATTGTTCCACTGATGGAGGATATCAGAACCCGCAGGGCGCTTCACAATATGAAGCCCCTGAAGCCGCAAGAACTGGCACGGGTGGATGCGGAGATTGGCGATGTTCTTCCAGAAGAGGCTGACATCTGGCAGATCAATTCTGTCGTGTACGACGCCGCTCATGCTCTATCCCAAACGGAGAGGAGGGACACCACCGCTCTGTTAGGGAGGCATGAACGACGTGTACACAAGATGGAAGCCAAGATCAAGTCGGCGAGACAACACGCGTCTCGTATCCAGTGTGTGGTGGACTTCGTGGCGGCCAATAGGCTTTTCACGCCCGCAGTGCGGCGAATTGCCGCAAAACTGAGACGAGCTCACCACACATTAAATCAAGGTGTGCTGTTCACCATCAAACAGCACTGCCTTGATAGGATACGAATGCTAGTGGCTGCAAAGAAGTCACTAGTGAGGCGGGCGAGAGGTATCGCGGAAAACATAAAGTTCCGCGATAAACCTTCTCGCTTATTCCAAGAGCCTCCACGTGTTGTCGATAACCCGCCGGCTGCAGATCGGGTGGAAACATTCTGGAAGAATATCTATGAGTATCCGCAACCACTCAATGTAGATACTCCAGCCCTAGCGCAGTTCGAAGCATTTTGCAGGAGGCTTCGGCAGCCTGAGCTCAATGATCTGCGCATTCCGATAACCACGGAAGAAGTACGAGGGGCCCTAAAAGGCTCTAAGAATTTCGCTGCTCCAGGCCCTGATGGGTTGAATAACTATTGGTGGAAAAAGTTTCCAACAACCCACCGCCATCTGGCCAGAGTTTTCAACTCATGGCTAGATGGGGAACAGCAGATTCCAGAGTGGTTTGTCGAGGGGCGAACCGTGCTCATCCCCAAAAACGGAGATTTGTCTGATCCAAAGAATTACAGGCCGATAACATGCTTGAATGCGTGTTATAAGGTGTTTACGCGCATCTTATACACGCGCATTCTCTCCGCAGTTGATCCGGTGTATGAACGGATAAATGAGCAAAGAGGGTCAAAGAAAGGGGTCGCCGGGTGCAAGGAGAACCTGCTCATCGATAGATGTATCACGCAGGACTCCGTGCAGTATAAGCGTAACCTTTCGATGGCCTGGATCGATTACCGCAAGGCATTTGATACAACATCACATGAGTTAATCATGCATTTGCTCAGATGCCTTGAGGTACCCGGTCAAATAGTGGGATGCATTGGACAACTGATGCCGCTCTGGAGGACTCGCTTCACCATAAGATCTGGTAGAGACATAGTCCAAACAGAGCAGGTCATCATTAGAAGAGGTGTGTTTCAGGGAGACTCCCTTAGCCCTCTTCTCTTCTGCATCTCACTATTGCCATTGTCCGTTGCGCTCAGGAATACCCGTGGGTACAACTGCGGCACCCCCAGCAACCGGAGGCATAATGTCACCCATCTATTTTACATGGATGACCTCAAATTGTATGCCTCTGGAGAAAGGGACCTACATCAGTCCCTTAGGGTGGTGGAAGAATATACGCATGCTATCGGTATGGAATTTGGGATCGACAAATGTGCCACGGTTCATCTCAAAAGAGGACGATGCGAGGAATACGGAGAGGATGTCCAGCTCGTAGACGGAAGCATCCTACATCATCTGGATGCCGGAGAGACTTATACCTACCTTGGGGTGGAACAACGCCGCTCCCAAGATGTATTTGCAGTTAAAAACTCTCTCCGCGGCAAGTATCAGCATAAACTCCGACAGATCTGGTCATCAGAACTGTCGGGGAAGAACAAAGTTGCTGCAACTAATATGCTTGCCGTTCCGATCCTTCTTTACTATTTCGGAGTGATGAAGTGGACTAAGGAAGAGCTGCGACAACTTGACGTTAAGACTCGCAAAATGATGCATCTCAATAGGAGCTTGCATCCTAAATCGTCCGTTCCACGGTTATACTTTTCCAGACAACGGGGAGGCCGTGGACTTTTGAGTTTGGAGTGTCTGCATAACAGAATGGTTCTGGATGGGGCCTGTAAAGTCATCAGGAGTTCAGATCCCCTTCTCTGCATGGTCCGCGACCATGAGAAAGCAGGGATTGGAGCATTCCTTTTTAAGGCAGCTACCCGTGCGGCCGATGAACTCGGTCTCGTTTTCGACACTGAACGGGCTAACCCAAACTCTGTCACCGAGTTGGGACCCGTTCAGCAAAAAGCTCAGATAAAAGCTGCGGAGACAGAGGTCCTGCTACAGCTACATATGGATAAGCCAATGCATGGTGTCTTCTTTCATAACATCGAAGACCTTGGCTTATCCAAAAGCTTGACCTTTGCCTTCCTCAGGTCGAGTGAGCTAAAGTCGGAGACCGAGGGATTCATAATGGCCTGCCAGAATGGTGTCTTCAACACCCTTGTCTACCGTAGTCGCGTGAAGGGTATAGACGTCCCTGACACCCGATGCAGGGCATGTCGTGGGGCACCTGAGACCGTAATGCATTTGCTATCAGCATGCCCATCTTATGCGGTCTCAGCCTATATCCACAGGCATAACGCGGCGCTACGAGTGTTGTACTACCACCTACGACACTCGTACGGTATAGACGAGACACCGGTGTTGCCTTATGCTCCGGGGGATATTGAGTCCGTGGTGGAGAATGAGAGATGCCGAATCTATTGGAACTACTCATTCCCCACCCTCAGGCAAATACAAGCCAATAAGCCTGATGTTGTCCTCCTCGACCACCAAAGTAGAACGATATTCGTCATGGAGTTTTCCGCTCCAGGCGAAATTAATATCGTTCGAAAAGAGGAGGAAAAACGGACTAAATATCGAGATCTTCTCTTTGAACTCCGCAGGTTAGATCCGGACCATTCTGTCAAAATGGTGGTTCTGATCATAGGAGTCCTTGGTGGAATGATGGACACACTGCTCTCCAATTTGAAAATAATACCTGCTTGCCGTAATATGGCAGAAATCTTAGCAGCAAGAATGCAGAAGGCTGTTATACTTGGTTCGCTTCGTCTACTCAGGGCACACGATTCTCGGACCCAATAATCACTCACCCTACGGATGTAGGGAGTGGTTATTGGGGTTAACGACACCAGCGCGCCCTCCGGATGGGTCGGAGCACCGGAGACAGGGCCTGACTGGTACACTCCTAAGGAGAAAAAAAAAAAATAATAATAATAATAATAAAGCGTCTTTATTCACTACAAAAAATAAACAAATAATGACAGAGATTGTGAGAAAAGAAAATCATAGTGAATAGGCAGAGTGTCAGCCTGCGCTGTTTTAAACTCAACCTTGACAACACATTTACAATAAACAAATCAAATGAGAAAGAAACAGTCAATAATCTTAATCTACTAATTTCGTAAACACAAAGTTTGTATACAAAATACAAAAACATCTTCAGAATTATAGTGGTGAGTCATAAAGAGTAAGCCCTAGTCAGCATAAAAAAAAACTAACCAAGTAAAAATGCTTTCAACCTTTTTTTGAAGTTTTTGATTGTGAAAGACCTATATTCACTGGGAAGTGAGTTATAAAGTTTCGGGGCATTATATGAGAAACTGCCTGTGAAAATTGTGCTTGGGAATGACTAGAACTAACCTGTTACGTGTGGCGAATCTATTTATATTCGAAAAAGTTTTGAGTTTGTTCAATAGATAGTCAGGCTTCCTGGTGTTTAAAACTTTATGCGTATTGATCAACAAGTGTAATGTTCTAAGCTTCTCTAGTTTCAGCCAGCCTGATTCCTTCATTACAGCGGATATATGATCAAATTTGCGCACCCCAAAGGAAAAGCGTAAGCAGCTATTTTGAATACGTTGCAGGCGCATCGAATCAGATTGCCTTAAGGCAGGTCCATAAATACTATCACAGTAAGAAATTTTGGAGAATATTAGTGATTCACACAATTTGAGTTTGAGTTTCGTGGTGAGTAAATCCCGATTCGGAAACAATTGTCTGAGAACGTTATAAGAGGATTGAATCAGATGGTTAACATGCCTGGTGAAGCGTAGCTCAGTGTCGAACCACAAACCTAGATTTTTTATATCAGAGACAAGAGGTAAGATGTCATTTTCAATGCGGATTTGTAGTAAGTTGTTAGCATTTATTCTGTCTTTCTTTGGCCCGAATAGCATCACAGCAGATTTCTTAGAATTAAGTTTTAATTTGTGGGCGGAAGAAATATAAAAAATAGTTTGTAGATCACTAGTAATATGGAGTTCCGCAGAATCAATACTATGGAATGGAAAGGAGAAGTAAAGCTGGGTGTCATCTGCATAGTGATGTAAGTTGCATTTTTCTACGTGTTGGTGGAAGTCACATATATATAAACTAAAAAATAAGGGACCGAGTATAGAGCCCTGTGGAACACCTTGGTATACAGGTAAGGCCGCCGAGGCGACTCCGTCCAGAACAACCTTTTGTGTACGGTTCGAGAGATAATTTTTCACTAAAAATACTGCCTCGGTAGAAAAGCCAAAAAATATGAGTTTGTCACACAAAATGTCGTGGTCAAGAGTGTCAAAGGCCTTACTGTAGTCCAAGAGTACCAGACATGTCGAGTTACCTAACCTAACCTAACCTTCGTCAAGAGCTTTGAAAAGGTCATCAGTAATGGACAAGAGGGCTGTGGTGGTGCTGTGTTGACTTCTAAAACCAGATTGCACTGAGGTGATAATTCCGCGTTCGTTTACAAAATGGTTCATCTGATCTTTCAATATCAGTTCCATATCTTTTGAGAAGCAAGGTAAGATTGTAATAGGTCTAAGGTCAGAGTAGTCAGAGGGTGAATTACACTTGGCTAAAGGTAGGATCATACCATTTTTCCAACAATTTGGGAATATCCCGGTAGTTATTATTTTATTAACGAGAAACGTGATGTGATTCAACAGAAATGATTCGATGAGATTGATCATTCGGAGAGAGATGTCATCGGAGCCAATAGCATTACTCCTAATATGGTGAAGATGGGTTTGCACCGTTACGCTAGAGACAGTGGAAAAATAAAAATTGTTTTCAGATTCTTGAGGGTTAAGATAACGATCCAGCAATGAAGCCTGATAGGCTGATCGGTCAGGTTGTGAAACTGTATTGAAATGTTTATTAATGCGATTGACATCTTTGATATCGTTTGGAATTTCTAAACAATTTTTTTTCCTCAGGATATCTAGAGATCTTAAACTGTTCCATGTAGCTTTCGAATCTTTTCTTGCAAGGACAAATTCTAGATAGGCTTTCTTCTCCCGACGTATGGCACTTGTTGTGTAGTTTCTGAGTTCTTTATAACCGTTCCAGTCTGCAACAGACAGCGTTTTCTTATATTTTGCCCATGCTCGATCTCTGAGAGAGATTATTTCTTTCATATTGTGGGTTAACCAAGGGGCCGGAGGTTTACTTTTACTCTTTTGGTTTGGAGAGGTGCATGCATCTCAAAGAGGTAAATTATGTTATCATTCAAGAATGAAACATATGAATGATAAATATAATCCCAATCGATGTTTCGCATATCAGAGCAAAAGAGGTTATTGTCAAAATTGCCAAAATTACGAATAGAAATATACTTCGTTTTTTTATATTTTTGAAAAGTATCGATTTTGCAAGACACTGCCATATGATCTGATATTCCCCAAATGTCAGTGAAATCGACTGATGATACCTTTTCTCTGTCAGAAACAAACAAAATATCTAAGATAGTTTGAGAAAGGGGAGTAATACGTGTGGGACTTTCGACTAATTGGCTGAAATTGAAAGAAGTGAAAAAGTCCACTAATAGTTGGCATCGTCGGTCATTTGCGAGCAGATTTATATTAAGATCGCCAGATGCAAGAAAAAAATCACTTGAAGGAAGCAGGTTGGCTACACTATCTTCTAGTTCGTTAATGCATTGAATTATATCCCCCGAGGGGGGTCGGTACAGAACGCCAAAGGTGAAGGATTTACCGCGATGTGTGGTTGAAATCCAGAGCTGCTCCAGATGAGTGCTGATATAAGAGTGGGTCATTTTAAACTTTATATTGTTTTTTATAAAGAAAGCGACTCCGCCTCCCCGTCCATCTCTATCGGCCCGTAGTAGCTGATATGAGTCGATTTTGACTGTATTAGAATTGATTTTAGAAGTAAGCCAAATCACTCAAATCGTTGGCGACAAAGATGTTTTTATTTTTGAGTTTGAACAAATTTTTTTGTATCTCGATTTTCTTCCAGTAAGAAAGTAGCTCTATTTTAAGGATTCTCCTATTATTCTTGTCCACAAACGAGAATATATTATCAATATCTGACAATTTGAGGGGCACTTCTAGAGTGTCACTAAGAATAGCAAGGGATTCTATTTTATCTTCGCAATCGATGCCGAATACAACAATATTTTTTCTGCGCAGTTTGCGGTCCAGAGACTGGATGTCTTTCTTTAAGTTAGAGTTTTCCACCTCGAGCAAAGATATTTTGGCATTTGCACCATGCAGTTCTGATTTAATTTCAGCAAGTGTCTCCTGCGTTTTATCGAATTTCTTGTCCAGATTCTTGAGGAAATTCAAAATATCAGCCAAGGAAGGCTCCTCAAATTCGGTCGGTATGGGAGACATTATTTATGGCAAATATTGTTTTGGGAGGCGAGCACCCGTACTAACAAAAGTAGAGTTAAGGCGATAGCTTTCTTATCTTGGATACTCGTTGATAGTAGTTTTTGTTTCCGATCAGACAAATTTACAACTACAGAAAGCAAAGAAGAACAGCAAATTGCTAATTAAATAGGATATGATGGAGCTCACCCTTGGCACAACAGCAACATCACAAGATTACGAACATTTTGAGAGAAGACCCAAATTTTTACGTAGATAGGAACAGATATAAATGACAAAGCATGCAGGATATCTCACTTAACTTGTAATAATCAATAAAAGTTCAAGTGAAGACGAGGAGAGCTTTTCTACTAGAGAAAGCGTCGACAGCCTGGACCTCTCTGACCAAGAAGAAGAGTCAAATGAAGATCTTCATAAAGATGACTATGCTGTTGTAAAAGTATTCGGAAAAACCCCAAAATCATTCAGACTATATATGTTGTCAGAATTTTGGAAAAAGACAATGAAGGCTATGAAGTTAGATTTTTCAAAAGACATTCACAAACTATGAAATTTATTGAGACTTCTGAAGAATCTTTCATAAGGCACTCTGATGTAGAAAGAAAACAGTCAAAACCAGTTGCCAGCAGCTCTGCTCGATACAACAACATGATTAGCTTTTCTACCGATCTTTCTGATCTAAGTTATATTTTTTAGAATTGAGAAAAAAGTTCCGTATCGCAAGAATCAATAAAAAAATATATTTTTCATAGTAATTGTGCTTTTTCTTACCTCCGGTTTTTGTCGTTCCTCCTTACATCCACTTTCCTTGAAAAAATTTTAATGCTGATTTTTATTTATTTTTTTAATTATCGAATGAAAAAGGTTCCACAAAATCGCCCAGACACCCCTTACTTCTCACCTTACATTTATATGAGAACAAGAAGGAGGTGATACAGTTATAGTATACATTTTGTGTCGTGTGTTGAGTTAAGTGTAGCTCCAGGTTTATGATAAATTTAGTGGTCAAAACTTACCCAAAAATTTCGTACTTTTCTCTACTTTTTGTGTACACTCTATCAAATTTAGTGCATTCAAAATTATCCAAAGTAGATTAAGGTGAAACGCATAAATAGCATACAAACAGTGCACAAATGACTAATCTTACCACCTTGCTATAAAAAGTGGGTATAGGAATTTAAAAACAGCCAAGACAAAAACTACTCAAGAACGAAGGAGAAGAAACTGGAATCAAGATTTTTAATAGTATTAAGAGGATTGCCGCTGGTGTTTGAAGGTGATTTCATCTTAAGAGGATTGACACTTATACTGTTGCTTACTTTGTGCCAAATTTTCGCAGAGATTGATTGTTAAGATACAGAATGTCTACTAACTTTAAATGTTGTAAAGGTAGAGAGTGTCCAAACTTCTGTTGTGTACAGTGTTTCAGCATGTACCATGCCAGCTGTGTGGACAGGATGAAGCACGTTACAATAGAGGGTTCTAAAATACTCTGTTCTAAAGAATGTGTAAAGAAAAATAAGCAAGAGGAAGAGGCGCTTATAAAAAGGGAAGACCTTATCAATAAGCTCAAGAGGGACATTACAGAAAAGGTTTCTTTATTAGAAAAAGTAGATGCTGATTGGGAAGATAAAGTGAAGTACCTACATGAAGAAATCGAAAAATTGATAACTGATAACCAGGAAAAAGACACTTACATAAAGAGACTAAGAAGAGCTTCAACTGATTTTCAAGATGAAGTTGCCAGAGGATCTTCTAAGAAAATTAAAAAACCAAGATAATGAAATGGCCAAACTCATATCAGAAAAAAACGAATTAGTACTGAAAAATAAAAATTACCAGGTTGAATTGGAAGAAACATTAAAGAAAATGTCTATATTGAATGAGGAATTGGATGAACTGAACAAAATTAATAAAAAAATGTTAACATCTATAGAAACTCTTTCAGAACAAAATCAAGCTAATATGAAAGAAATTGAAAATATGAAACAAGAAAATTGTTCCTTAAATTTAAAATTGATTCAGAAATCAAAACGTGAAGATCATCCCAAGCCCATTTCACCAAGAAAAGACAGGGATGAAAAAATATCTAACAGGAAAACGGAGGAAGTAAATCAAATATATACTGCTTCATGTGAAGCTTTAAGTAATATTAATTCCTTAACAGATGTTGAACTAAAAGAAGGTAGGGCTATAAATAATTTGAATTTCAGTCAAGACACCCAAAAAAATCAAATAGGGAAAAAAAATTAAATCCTAATCTTATGTGATGATCTAGGATATGGCTTGGGGAATATGTTATCTAAATTTACCAAAAATAGGTTTGATGTTCAAACTATCATCAAGCCAGTAGCGACTTTTGAATATGTAATTGAAGATATTGTCAATCTTATGGCAAATAACATTTTAAATAATAATATTCTATCAAAAAAACAAGAAAATAACTTGAAGTTTGTCCCTATCAGTGAACATTTTTTAGAACAGGTTCAAAACAAAGAGATCACAGTTCTGTAACATATCAAAAAAGTTATTTCTTATATTCAGGGAGTTGTAATAATAGTGAATACTCTAGCTCACATACAAAATCATTTACCCTAGTTTTACTGAACATTCAGTCTCTTAGACATAAGTGTGATGAACTTTATGTATTGTCGCAACTCAAAACTCGCTTGGCTTTTTTGAGAGGATTTTTAGCTGTAATTCACCCAACCCACATTCATCCAAATAATGAAAGAACTCATTTTTTAAAACAAATTAACATTTATTGAAACAAGAAAATTAAATAAAAGAACGAAGCTGCTACACTAGCAGGACAAAAACTAAACAAATGAATTATGAACAAATATAGGTATAAATAAAATACTACTTACAATGTGTTGGTGACCAGCAGAGCCAGAGATGGGGAGATGCCAAACATTTTCAAGTAATAATTAATTTTCGAGCTGTCTTCAACTCAGCTGACGAGTGACGAGTGATAAGAATGAAATCATGAATGAATCTTGACCTGCCCAAAAGGTGTATTTATAGAGAAACAATATGATGAGCTTGCATTTTTCGTTAGGTCGCTGCACGCATAAAAGTGCTAACCTTCTCTGTGCAAGTCTGTGAATTTCGAGCTAGTTTATATTTCTGTATCCGGTAATTGTATCAATTTTGATGTCTATGAACTTGATGAATTAAACTATGGAATTGTGAATACTGAGTGTTTTTATTTTAAAATGTTGAAGTTTATGTTGAAAGATCTTCAAACTTTGCTTTTGCCTACATGGATTTGAATTATTTCATGATTATTTTGTATATTTGACAGTATTTCTGAATAGTCTCAATTTTCCCAGTATGATATTATTAACTGAACATTGGTGTAACGTTAACGAACCTATATATATACCTGACTACTCAGTAATTTGCAGAAACTCCAGAACAGGCTCCAACCATGGAGGTACAGTTATTCTGGTTGCTAACAGGGTAATTAATGATTATTCCTTTATTCAAATTGAAAAGTTCAGAGACCTTCTGGAGGATAAAACCTTTGAATTTACAATTTGCTTCAGCAAAAAATATAACTTATATGTTGTTTGTCTCTATAGATCTCCCTCCTCAGATGTTTATATATTTTTAAGTAATCTAGAGCTACTCCTGGCTGACTTACCCAGTAATTGTAGGGTCATATTAACAGGTGATTTTAATATAAATTATAATGACTGTGAATCTCTGGTTAGGGATTCACTAAAACATTTACTTTCATCATTTGACTTAAGTATGCACGTTAACGCAGACACTCGTATCTCTCGATTCTCTGCTTCTCGTATTGACTACGTATGTAGCAATCTAGAAGAACAGATAGATTCGTGCACAGTTATTACATCCGGGTTATCGGATCATGAAGCAGTAATGTGTTCTGTTCTTCTAGAGTCGCCAAAGAAACGTACCATATGTAAACATGGTAGACTGTACAGTAGCTCAAACTATAATAGGTTCTATCAGAATTGTATCGGAATTGACTGGGAGAGCACTCTGACCAAAGATGATCCTTTCTTATCATTTCACAGCGTGTTATTGGATGTGTTTGATAAGTCTTTTCCTAAACAGAAAATCAAATTGAAGCGTAAAAAGCCGTGGGTGACGAAAGGACTGAAGATTTCCTCAAAAAACTTACGCTCACTGCATTATATTAGAAAATTTACGAATGACCAATTTATTTTTATATACTTCACGAGGTACCGCAAAATCTATAAATCCGCTATCAGGCTAGCGAAGAAAATGTATTACAGAAACAGAATTGGAGAATCAAATAACAAAATTAAAGAGACCTGGTCCATAATTAATGACATCAGAGGAAAATCAAAGAAACCAAAGGTTGATATCCCACTAAATCCCAACAAAATCAACGAATTCTATTGCACCATTGCTCAAAAGCTAAGCAACACAATTCGCGTGCCCTATGATCCTTTAATTAATCTGGAAAATATTAATATTGATGATAACCTTATTTTGTATAACACAGATGTTCATGAATTGAATGAAACATTGAACGACATCAGAAATAAAAATACCGCTGGGTATGATGAGATTTCGGTCAAAATACTTTTGAATCTACCAGTTAATGCATTGGAAACGTTAGTTAATCTCATTAATGCTTCCTTTGAAACTGGCTCATTCCCTCTTTCCTTTAAGACTTCAATTGTTATTCCCCTACATAAAGGTGGTGATTTGGATAATCCCTCCAATCTGCGGCCCATTTCTCTTATTCCAACCTTGGCGAAAATTATTGAAAAATTAGTAAAGAAACGATTAAATGATTTCTTAAATTTGCATAATATCATGAGCAACAACCAATTTGGGTTCCAGACGGAAAAAGATACAAGTGATGCAATATTCTCTTTCCTTTATAAAATTTATTCAGAAATAAATTTTGGTGAAGTAGCCGCCGCAATTTTCTGTGACCTTTCGAAGGCTTTCGATTGCGTTAATCATGAAATATTACTCAAAATACTTCACCGGTATGGCTGCAGAGGGGTGACGTACAATTGGTTTGAATCGTACCTCTCAGGGCGAAGTCAAATGGTAAGAACATCGGAACTCTCAGAAAGCAGAGCAATTACATCTGGTGTGCCACAAGGTTCTGTGTTGGGTCCAGTTCTGTTTTTGTTATATATTAATGACTTGACTATGATAGATATATCTGGCAGCTTTACTCTCTTCGCGGACGATACAACAATATTGTGGAAAGAAAAGAACTCAGCAGAGCTACATAAAAAGATATCAACAGATGTAGAAAAGGTGAAAAATTGGTGTGATGCTAATTTATTATCCTTGAATATCTCCAAAACAAAGATAATAACATTTAAATGTCTGCTAAATGAACTCTCAATAGGCAATGATATTTTGGAAAACAAATTGAACACAAAATTTCTTGGTGTATTTATTGATAGTAGTCTTAAATTTGATGAACACGTTAGACAACTCAAGAGTAAAATTTCCTCCAGATGTTATGCAGTGAGAGTGGTTTCTAATGAGTTGGGTTTTCACACAGCAAAAACGGTTTACTACGCTTTAATTGACTCCCAAATAAGATATGGAATACCTTTTTGGGGAACATGCAGTGCAACCCTTCTCTCTTGCTATTACAGAAAAGGGCGGTAAGGTGTCTCTGTAAAGTCAAACCTAGGGAATCATGCAGACATTATTTTGCTGCCAATAAGATTTTAACTGTAGTTGCACTGTTTATTCTTGAAACTGTATGCTTGGTATACAAACATAAAACGGAGTTTGACTTTGTTTCTTCTCCGTATGCTACCCGTAATAGCATATTTAATATCAGACTTCCCATACCCAACTCAACATTAATCAAGGATTCCATTTTTTATAATGGTGGAAAGCTTTTCAATCACTTACCAGTAGATATAAGGTCTGCAAATCTGACCAACGTACAATTCAAGAAAGCAGTGAGAAATTTGCTAGCTGATAGACCCTATTATAGCCTACAAGAGTATTTTAATGAATCGTTTTGAAAATACGTGTACTTATTCTATTTTATTTCTTATTGTATTTGTACTTGTTTTATTCTAATTTTTTGTAATTCATCAGTTTTTATCTATACACCATTAGTTATGTTTATATTTATAATTACTTACAAATCTTTGTCAATGGGATGCAAAATCTTCTGACAATAAAGTATATTTGATTTGATTTGACCCCAAACTCGGGGAAACTGGACCCACGTCGGACCCAAGTCGGACAAGATACCGGAAAATTAAATAAAACTAAGTACTTTTGAATAATACGAAAATCAGGGGTTACAGAGTGGAAAAATGGGATTGTCAGGAGACGACCATGTAAAATCATGACCCATTTACCCCAACTGACCTATTCAGTTGTGTGGCAAAGAGGTCAATTTGTGGTTCACCAAAATATTCATAGTGTTCATTCGATAACTCGTATTCAGTTTCGATATCAAGCAAACGTGATTCTGCATCAGCTTCGGTATTCCTTTTTGTATTTATGTAAGATGCATAAAGGTAAATATTTTTATTTTCACAATAATTCCAGATTTCCTTGGCAGTATCGTTCAATTTTTTAAATTTAATGCCCCCCCATTCTATTTACATATGATATTGCAGTTGTGTTATCCAGACGTATGAGAACATCACAGTCTGACATGTTCTTCGTGAAACATTGGAGGGAATTTAGAGCAGCTTTCAGTTCTAACAGATTGATATGAAATTTTTTCTCGTCTTCGTTCCAGAAACCCCTACATTTTTTACAAGAAGCACCCCAAGCAAATTTTGAAGAATCAGAAAAAATTTCAATCTGAAATTTGGGTTCGTTCAGACTCATATGACTGTTTTGAATATTAGATATCCACCAGAGTAAGTCTTTTCGCGTGAACTCTGGAATTATCATTATTCTGTCATAATTACCATTGTTTTTGACGAGGGCTAAATACTTAGCTCTCTCGAGACTCTTTGTATGTGCCCAACCGTATTTTACTGCGGGACAGGCTGCTACAATGATACCTATAAATTTGGCAAAGTCTCGAATACACATTTTTTGGATTTTAAGAATCTTTTTGGAATGAATTTCAATTTTATTTTTCTCTAATGGCAACGACATTTGAAATTGAACCGAATTAAAAATGAAACCCAGGTAACGACATTCTTTACTAGGATTGAGTTTACGTTTTTTTCTTATTAATGATAAACCCCAATGAATTGAGGAGTGTTACTGTCGTTTCTGTACTTCGGCAGCATTCTTCATGAGAGTTTGATGTGATCAAGATGTCGTCTAGATATGTTACACAAACAACCCCCAATGTACGTAAATATTTTGAAACTGGTTTAAGGGTCTTTGTGAAAATATATGGAGCAGTATTGAGACCAAAAGCTAACGAATTGAAGTGATATAAATTTCCATTAAAAGTGAATTTTAGATATTTCCTACTATATCTGTATATTCAGGAATGAGAAAATATGCATCTTTCAAATCAGTAGTGCTTAGGTAGCTATCCCTATGTAAAAGATCTTTCACACTACGATAGTATTCGAGTTTGAAGTGTGGTGGCTTTATAAATTTGTTCAAATTTTTCATATTCAGTATGAATCTGAAATTGCCATTTGGTTTTTTGGTTAAGAAAAAGTTAGATAGAAATTCCCCATTCTCATGAGAGGAGGGAGAGATTGCACCTATGGCGCATAGCTCTTTGATGCTTTCTTCAACTATATTGAATTAAAAATTTCCTATGATATTTTTAGGAATTTTTTTCTGGTACGGTTTTGAAACAAATTCAATTTTATAACCTAAAATCCAATCTAATATAAGTGGATCATTTGTTATTTGTTTCCAGATTCCGTAATATTTGGCCAAGCGTCCAGTACGCTGGTTCCCTCTTCTTCCCGGTTGGTGGACGATACTTCCTCTCCATCCTGTCGACCTCCTTCCTGCGCCGATATCTCAAGGGCTTGCGCTTGAAGTTTAAATGGCTAGAAGAGGGCATCTCTCTCTGTTGGTTGAATTTCCCAATTGGTGGACGCCCCAGATAAGGCATGCTTCTTTTTAATTTCTGATGAAGCCTTCTGGATCTCCTTATTGTTTTTCACATTAGTAGATAGATTTTCTCCAAAAAGCCATTCATCAATAGGGCGGTCCATAACGATTATCTTGACAGATTGATCTAAGAGACTTGAAGCAGTGTAGCTAACTGCTAACTGGTACTTGGTAGCATGCTAGCTGGCAAATGCGGCACTGAGTGTAGGCCGTAGGGTTATTTCTTTGTCAGTGCACATTCGTTCCATGAAACAGTTATGATTAGTACTGGTCGACAAGCCTAAGGATGCCTCCGAGAATTGGTTGTGCAGTAGACACAACCCTGGAGTGGGGCAGAGCTCACTCGCTCTGCATTATTCAAGCAGTTAACGTCGTGAGTGTACAGTCAGTGGAATAAAATTATTGTGGAATTATTCTGATTGTGTGTTGAATTTGAAATCCTTGTGTTGTGTATAGTTTTGAAATATTATTAGATAGGTTATAGTGTAGTTTGTTGTGTTTGAAAATGCCTTCAAAGAGTAAAGTGAGAAATAAGATTCTGAGTGGACAAAGTAGGGAAATTGTCAGTAATGTCATCAAATTTATGCAGGCAGAAAGCAATGATAGGTGAAACCAGTATTCCTGTTGTGAAGGTTCAAGAACGAGTTGCTGCCGCAACGGGAGTTTGCGTTAGAAGCATTAGGAAAATTAGTTCAGATATGAATAAAATTGAAAAAGGTGAAATGGAACAATTCTCAACTCCAAATAAAAAGAGAAACAAAAAATCAAAAGTTGCCATGGACAATGCTGATTTGGCAGTGGTCAGAGGTCATGTGATATTGTTAGTCAACTTCTTTAAGTATGTTCCTCGTGTTCTTTATTATATTTATTTACCTATTTCTGATATTGTGTGGCGATGCATTCTTTTTCTAGTCGTACTTTATTTACACTTATGGCTTCGGGAAAATTATGCAATTTTCATAAACGGTCCGGTGATCACAGACAATTATATTATTCGGACAGTTCATTAGGAATTAATGAAAATTCAGATAAGAACCTACGTTCCTACGTGTTGCAGAAAAATTTCTCTCCCGATTGTACATTCCGATGATAACCAGCCGTAAACAGTAGTCGATCTTTGTCGCACATCTACTCACACTTTCTATTGTTTGCGCATCTCAGAGGCATCCTGATGCTTGTCGACCAGTAACACATACCAAAGAATATCTACAATACTGTACGAAAGCCCGGTCGGGCCATTCAGAGTTCAGACATCCTCCGAATTCAGACGTCCTCTGAATTCAGACATTCTCTGAAATCTAAAATTCGTTTTGTGACGTAATTGTCAAAACAGATTTTGAGATTATTAGCATTGTTTAATTATTAGGTAGGTATTTATTTTTTATCTTGTAACTTTGAAAGCCAAACAGGTATTTATACAGTGCGATTGGAGAAGTTTGTGACAAATTGGATTTTTTTAATACTTTTAATTTGAAATTGAACCGAGTTATTGAGTTAGTGTAGATGTCCTTCAACAAAAAGTCATTCGCCTTCGTTTGATATACGAATGAGTAGATGTATGTTTATATATTGTTTATACCATAAAAACACTATAAGACTTTTTACGAAACTCAAACACTTTGTAGATAGGTATCAATTCATTCTAACAGACTGTAATAAAAAAAGTGGAGCCTACTTTTGTTTAATCTTGTGTTGTGAAAGCCAAAAGATTTCCAAACACATTATTTGGAAACCCTGAGTTCCTTCAAATGAAGTGAGGCCAGTTGTTACAATAAACCAGGGTTCCCAAAAAGTAAAAACTCCACATATTAAACCATGTTTTGTTGTCAGGTGAAGGGATGGGATCTTATATTATGCTTATTCTGCATATTATTAATGTAACACCCTGTAGGTGTTATAATATATTTTAGAATATAGAAGTATTATTCAAGTTTAATTTTAACGGAAAAGGGAACCGAGTATCTGTGCTATCGACATTAAGGTCAAAACGACCATGTGAACATCGTTAAAACTTCAACGTTGCGGGAATATTTTTATCTAGCGTTCTTAACAAAACGATAACCACTCAACAAGGGTTTATCTTAAAGTGTTTTCGTCTACGACAGATAAGCCACCCTGACTGGAGTTGAGGTTGGTTTTTGGTAAAAATATAAGAGGAGTCGGTTTTAGGGCGCGAAGAATACCGTTCGACTGACACTTAGTCAGTTGTGATTAGCGACGTAGAATTTTGTGGCAGTTTTGGAGTACGGGGTGCTTCAAGGCTCGAATACGCGAGGCGATTTTATCTGAGTTAGAAGAGATTTCTTGTTGTTAGTATTATTATTTGTAGGGATGTTTGGAGTCCCATTTGGATATTTTAAGTGTGGTATTTGGTGAAACGGTTCTGTGTATGGATAGAAGAGTTCCCGCTTCTAGACTTTGGTGAGAGTATCTGTTTGATATCAAGGTGGTATATGAGGCACTGTTTAACCAATATCTGATTATGATCAAGGTTCCTTTTTCCCATACTAGAGTAGGTATATATAAATATTATACTGGAAGGAGTAATTAAGAGGGCCGCTTAATACTTCTCCGTATACTGAGATAGCTCATTTTATCGTAAGCGAATATTATCGACAGTAGCAGAGTAGGTGGTATATATCAAAAGAATCAAGCAGAGCTTATCTCTGTTACTTGCTACAGTTAGATTCTAGAAAAATACTTTTATTTGTAGGATTAATTTAATTCTTTGATTGATTGTCGATCGGGATTACTATTTAGGTTCGTAGAAAATTTCTCTCGTAAATTTTATATTGTTAATAATCATTTTGTTCACCATTTCGACCACTTTATATTTAATAAAGTTAGTTTGTCGAACTCTTTGGTCTCACTTCATCCCTTCAACCATTCAAAAGACCACGCATTTAAGCCGTGGCGGAGTTCACCCTACAAGGACATACTGGTGATAGAACCTAGCCAACCGCTATAGTAAAGTAACGCTAACCAACCATCAACTTCAAATCCGTGTGGTCAGAGCGGATTCAAAACACAATTCCGACCTGGTGGCAGAAAGCTACCTTCAATAAAAACAATCTTTCGGCGTGACGACGATGGGGGCGACAAAGTCTTTGAGGTATAGCTTTGGAGGATTTGAACCAAAGGGCTATCGTCGCACGACCGTCGGTTGTTACAGTGGTGGCAGGAAAATTTCGTTCAGAGGGCGAATTTAATTTTTTTTTGTAACTGTTTCTTTTTTTTTATTTTTTTTTCTAGTTTAAAAATAATTGCGTTACAGAAGGTTTTCCGACAATTGTAATTGATATTATTAGTTTGAGTTCAAATTCATTTATTTTATTGAAAAATAAAAAGTAGGTACACTGAACAGTTTCGAGTCAGTAGATAGACTGAACGGGTTCTACGACTTTGGAAAAGTGCGTGAAACCTCCGCAATCTAGGAGGTGGAGCTTAGTTCGCTAAAAAAAAATGTGTGTGGTTGTTTTGAGGAGTTTTAAATGGAACGTGTGAAACCAATAATAATAATAATAATAACATTTTTTTTTAATATTAAATATTTTTTTAATATTAAATATTTTTTTTAAACTATTTTTTTTATATTTGATAGAAGTAAGATAGGCTTATCAACGTTAATCAATCTCAGATTAAGATAGGGAATTTCAGGATAGGAAAGGGAACCCTTGATATAAACCGATTTGTGCCTGTAAGTGTGTTATTTTTTTTTAATTGAGCAAGGAATCCAAGTAACAGCTCCAGGACCGGTTTTTATTTAATATTCATAATGAATCCTATGATAGGCGCACCAGGGGCTGCACCCGTAACTACCCCCGTTATGGTGGCAGCGAAATATTCGCTAGGGATGATTGCTGCAACCCTAGATGATTTTTCAGGAAATGAGGCAGCAAGGTATTTAGAAAAGTTGGAATTGCGTTCCAAATTAGACGGTTGGTCGGAGGATGAAACGCTCCAGTTATTGAAATTTAAGCTAGCTGGTGATGCCTATAATTATTTTAAATCAGATCCAGGGTTGAACTCGTTGAATTATTCTGATCTTAAGGCTAAGTTGTTGCAGAAATTTACCCCATTCAAATTGCCTGGCGAAAATCAATGGAATCTGAGTAGGTGTTTCCAACGACATGATGAGGATGTGTCGTCATTTTGTACTAGGTTGAGGATTTTAGGTGCTAGTTTACTCAAAGAGGATTTGGCAGAAGCCACCGTTGAGGAGGAATCAGGCATGAAGAAGAAAAACAGGGATTTATTATTGAATCAATTTAAGGTTGGTCTGCGGAAAGACCTTATGAAAGAAACCGGTGTGTTATTGTTGCGTGAGGATAATTTAAATTTGGAGAAGGCTGAGACGTTGGTAAAATTACAGGAGACAACTCTGATGATGATCCAAGGAAGATGTGCTAAAATGAGGATTTCTGCAGTAGATACGGAATGCGAGTACCAGACCCGTGGTGGAATACCTGACCAGTTATCTAGGGAAAAGGAGGGGGAAAATAGAGGGATGATCAGAAATGCATTTAGGGGTTCCAGAGGTTTTGGCAGTGCACGCAATCCCAGTGCAGGAGGGGGCTGTTATTCATGTGGTCAATCAGGTCATATTGCCAGAGGTTGCCGTAATTCTCAACGAGGAACCGGAAGTAATTGCTTTTTGTGCAATCAAGGAGATCATTGGGCAAGAGATTGCCCAAGAAATGATAGGAGTGGGGGAAGACCAGGATTCCGTGAAGTTGATAGGAGGAACCAACAAGGAGCCGGGCTTCATCAGCAATCTTGGAGTTCAGCTAGAAGGGAAGCGATTGGAGATAGAGGGTTACCTCAGAATCCGGAGCCTCAAGTCCACAGGGGAGTAATGCAGTTCACGGGTGCGATACCTAGGCAAGAGCAACCATCATCTTCTTTTTCAGGGCCGCACGAGAACAGTCAAAACAATCCGAATTTAAACTGTTAAGGCCGAATTCCTTCTGCCAGGATGGAGGCCAATGGCGCACCGGGGGGCAGAGATATTTATTTGCTTCGAAAGGATCGGAGAATAGGGGCAGATTCAATAATATAGGTATAGGAAACCGGCGAGTTATGGTTATACCGGAAGTAACCTCTCAAGATATACTGGATATACCTCATATTATTAGAGTACGTGTGAATGGAGTGTTGAGTGATTGTTTAGTGGATACAGGGGCAGCAGTGACTCTTATTCAAAGGAAGATGGTACCCAAAAATGAAATGGATTCAAGAGGAGCGGAAAGATACCATCTCACTAGTGTCACCGGACACTCATTACGAACGTGGGGCAGTACGAATATACTGATAGGTCCTGCAGATGGAAGCGTGAGTACGAGATGTATCGCCATCATTTGTGATGATGAACTGCTGGGATCTGTTCAAGTTTAATTGGGAAGGGATTTTCACTATACCAATCATCAATCCATAACTTACCAGCAAGAGCCATCAGTCACCATATGGGGAAGGACCATCCTATTTTTGGATACAGAAAATATCCATAGAAATGTTAGTGATCAGGCTCCGGGAATAGGACAAATTACCAAAAGGGAAAACTACCAAGAATCAGCGAGCAAAAAGAATGATAGAAGGAGAAATACCACTCATATGGAATCACCGTCTGGATTCAGGAATTTATACCCTTCGCGAATTTTCAACAGTAGGGCTCCTATAAGTCCATCCTATTCTCAACAACCTAGATGGAGAGATGATTGGACTAGTTGGCTCCAAAGGGTAAAATTATTTTATGAGAGTTATGAAACTGGATGTCAAGAAGCTACCTACGGGAACAAGAGTAGGGAGACTACGAACAAGGTGCCAGGTTCGCGAATAGAATTACGGAGGCCAAAGAATTATGGGCAGACGCCTGATAGGATAGGAAGGAAAATGGAAAACCAGCTCCTTGATTCCAAGAAAACTGGAAAAGCAACCGAAATTCATCGGTCCGAACAGACTATCGAGACGGAAGGTATGGAGACCAGTCCTCCAGCAGAAAATGTCAGCAAGAGTGACAGCGTCGTTACAATTTCAATACAGAACTTGCAGGAAGAAGTAGCTGATGAACTGGGGACAATGGAAATTAAGGACATTCAAGCGGATACGCTTTCAACCGACACCAAAGAGATCAAGTCTGTGATTATTCAGGATGATCACCAGCGGACAGTAGAGGAGTATGTTATCGAATCTGACGTACTAGCAGTGGAGGATCTAGTAATTGCACCGAGAACTGAAGCACTTTCCGAGGAAACTTGAAAGTGGCTATGAAGGGAGATATATTGGTATGTGAGCCCTTCGAAATAGGAAATCCTCAAGCACACGTAGCTCGTACAGTTGTCGGAAATCAAAAGGAGATCCCAGTGAAGATAATCAATTTATCATGGAAAGAGGTTAAATTGAAGAAAGGACAGAGACTCGGCAGGGCCAGTGTAGGCGAGGAAATACCTCCACAGAACCTCTCTGATGGCAACATCTGCAAACTGGATTTTTCTAACGATGACTGGATCACACAAGGATTCGACTTGCAACATTTGGAGGAAGAAATCAAAAAGGAAATGTATGAGTCAATCAGGAAGTATAGGCATCTATTCAGAGACGACGACGAAGAGCTGACAAGCACAACGAAGGTGAAGCATAGTCTGACTTTAGTACCACGAGCACGGCCAATTTGTAAAGCTCCATATCGCATACCTTATCGTCAACGAGAAGTACTCGAAAAAGAAATAGAAAGGTTAATGGAAATGAAAGTGATAAGACCTTCCTGTAGTCCATGGTCGGCACCTGTAGTATTGGTAACCAAACGCCTACCCAACGGGGAAGAAAAAGTAAGGATGTGTATCGACTACAGAGGGCTGAATAGTATTACAAAAAAGGAGTATTATCCTCTACCCAATATATCGGATCTAATCCAGGGATACAAGGCAGGGAATAATATGCTATTTTCGGTCGTTGATGTAGCCGAAGCCTATCATCAAATAGACATGGAAGAGCAGGCGATACCACTTACAGGATTCAGCACGTTCCAAGGTCATTACGAGTATACTAAAATGCCTTTTGGACTAGTCAATGCTCCTTCAACTTTTCAACGGTTTATGAACATGACACTCACAGGATTAACTCCGGAATTATGTATGGTCTATTTGGATGATATCATCATTTTCAACTCAGAAGGTGGAAAAGACCACATTGATAAGCTAGAGAAAGTTTTCGCACGATTGAGCGAAGCAAACGTAAAATTAAAGCCAAAGAAATGCAATTTTATGTTGAAAAGAGTTAAATATTTGGGACATATTATTTCCCAGGAAGGTATACTACCAGATCCCGAAACCATAGAGACAATCACCCGCTTTCCCTTGCCTAAGAACATCAAAGGAGTCAGATCATTTTTGGGGATAGTAAATTGGTACCGGCGGTTCATTCCCAATATCACTGAGATATCAGCACCTCTGGTTAATTTGACGAAGAAGAATGTAAAATTTGAAATCACGGAAGAAGTATTAGAGGCAATACAAAAACTAAAAAATGTTTTGAAATCAGACTCGATTTTAACTTTTCCAGACTTTGAGCAAACATTTATTTTGGCCACGGATGCCTCTGGATTGGGAGTAGGAGCGGTGCTGAGCCAACTCCGTGAAGGATACGAACGACCCATAGCCTACTCGAGTCGAAAACTCAAGAAGGCCGAACTTAACTACACGACAACAGAGAAGGAGCTTCTTGGAGTTGTGTATGGAATACAAACCTTCCGTTGTTATGTATACGGAAAAAAAATCTCAGTTATAACTGACCATCGGCCACTTAAATGGTTACTGACATTGAAGGATCCGAGTTCAAGATTGACCAGATGGTCACTAACCCTAGCAGAGTACGATTTTGATATAATTCACCGACAAGGAAAACTCCACGGAAATGCCGATGCCCTTAGTCGGATGTATAATGAAGAAGAAAACTTCGTAGATGTGAAGTACGGGGAATTCGAGAAGTACCAGAAACAGCATAAAACACCTAAGTTCCAGAAATTGACCTATGAAAAAGGGGATTTGTTCACTTCACCTGAAAATTGGGCACTAGCTCATTGTGTGTCTAAGGACTTAGCAATGGGAGCAGGTATTGCCAAGACCTTTAAGGAGAGATATGGATCTGTGGACTCCCTACAGAGACAGGGAAAAACCGTAGGAGAAGTAGCGATTCTAGTGCTCCCCGAAAGGACCATTTATTACCTGGTCACAAAGAGTGCCTATTATCTGAAACCTACTTACCATACCTTATGGGCATGTTTAAAAGAACTCAGAACTAGTTGCGAAAGGAACCAAGATAAGTTTCTGGCAATTCCGAAGCTTGGATGTGGACTGGATGGATTGGTTTGGGAAAAGGTGGTAGAAATGATTGAATTCATTTTCTACGGTTCAGACATCGAGATAAAAGTATACGAGGGAAGAAATACTATGGAAAAACCTGTCTGGTTATTAGAAGAAGATCTGGTGATGGAACCAGTTTGGGATCGAGATATGTTGGAGATTGCTCAAAGACGAGATAAGTTTTGTCAAACTATAATGCTCCAACTGAAAGATGAAGAAACGCAAAATGAATAATATTACCTGGATAAGGATGGCATACTTTACAGAATTGAAGCGGATAAAGAAGAAAAATTAGTGGTACCTAAGGAAATGGTGAAGAAAGTTCTGAAAGATTTTCATGATTCGCCAATGGCAGGTCATCAGGGACAACAAAAGACGTTGTGGAGTATTAGGAAGAGATTTTTTTGGCCTAACATGAGAGCAGAAATTACAAAATATGTGACAGCTTGCGAATCCTGTAATAAGCGGAAAACCTCTCCACATCAGAGAAAAGTACCCTTACAAAAGTTTACAACAGCTTATGAACCATGGGAATTGACGTCCATGGATGTAGTTGGCCCTCTAGTAACCTCTTGGAATGGAAATCGTTACCTTCTAACCTTCCAAGATTATTTTACAAAGTACGTGGAAGCTATTCCCCTTCCAAATCAGAAAGCAGATACAATTGCAAGAGCTTTCATCGAACACATCATCTGCCGACATGGAGCGCCTAGGATGCTACTAACAGAGAGAGGTGCAAACTTTTTGTCTGAGTTATTTAAGGAAGTATGCAAAATTTTGGGTATCAAGAAGATCCAAACGTCCAGCTATGCCCCCACATCGAATGGTCAAATCGAAAGGATGCACCGAGTATTGAAGGACATGTTGTCGCATTACATAGCGGACAACCAGCGAGACTGGGATACATGGGTTCCGTTGGTACTGATGGCGTACCGTGGAAATGTTCATATTTCCACTGGCTATACCCCATTCTTCTTGTTGCATGGACGAGAACAAATATTACCGATAGAGGACTTTATTCGACCACAGCGGATCAAGTATGATTGTGCAGAAAACTACGCCTCTGAGTTAGCGGCCAGACTCAAACAGGTCTATTCTCGAGCTCTGAAAACATCGGAGAAAGCCAAAGGAGTACGAGCCCACCAATACAACAAGAAAACAAAGGAAAGGACATATGAGCTCGGAGACTATGTATATCTCTTGAGTATGAATGTTAAATCAGGAATATCAAAGAAGCTCGTCAAACCTTGGGTAGGTCCATATGTAGTAACAGAAATAATTGGACCAGTAACCTATCGAGTGAAACTCTTTGGAGGTAAAAATGAGCAGGTAGTGCACGCTAACAGACTAAAAGCGTACTCGACCTATGAGCCCCAAGAGGATGGATCTGTGGGAACCGGTAGTGGTACCGATGAGGAGATTGAGTTGGGTATTGAGAGGACGTCCAAGCCCACACGAACTGAGGTGGAAGAGAGAAAGAGAGTTTTCATACCCCCCCAGTGGATGGAATTTCAAGGTTACTCGGAAGAAGATGTGACTGATGGCGAAAATACAGGAGATGATAATGAGGAGGAAGGTTTAGAGGAGCCCCAACCTTTGAGAAGATCGACTAGGATCCGGAGAGAACCAGATAGACTGAACCTGTGAGAAAATGTTAACTGAGTAAATGAAGGGAAGCGGCACGATGAAGAGTTGAATGAATGGAAAAGCGTTGGAGGGACGAGAAGGAGTTGGGTGAATGATTGGATCTGAGTCAATAAAAAGGGATGGAAGCAAAGTGAGGGATGTGAGAAAATGGCGGAGTGATGGGAATCAGATGAGCGCCGTAACTTGAAGAGCGCGGGGTGAACTCTCTTCAAGCTAACTATAACTGTTATATTTGTAACTATAGCTAGTGTCTGTCCTTGGCCCGGGCCGACATAAGGCAAATAATCCGTTATGCTTGTATTCTTTTTCACTGTTATTTTTATTCAATTTGTTTCATTTTTGTGACACTGTGTGAAAAACGGACATTGTTGTATTTGGACATATTTCAATAGTTATTTATGGACGAGAGAAGAGTTAACGGAAATAGCGTTAATCCAGCATGATGGGAAAGACAGTAGATCAACGAACATCCTGATGATAGCTATCTTGTTGAGTTGGTCGTGCACTATTTCGAGTGGTGAACGGTAATATGATCGCGTATGACTGTAGTGATGGGAAAATGAACATTACTACCATTTTTCGCAAGGACGTTAAGAAGTGCCCAGAATCAGGATCCAGTATATGAGTATTGCCAGGTCGGTGTGAATAGTACAGCGCAATGATGTTCGACGCTTATGGACTTGATCAGTGGAAGTAACCGTATAGTACCTGTACCGGTATAGATTGAGAGCAGAGGACTGCCGATTGGTTCATCGACACCAGGCTGTAAACCTACCAAGAGGATATTAGGCAGATGAGATCAATGGCTCCACCACAGCATCGGTGATCATCTTAGGATGCATAGCAGATAACCCCAGCATCCTCAACAACTACGCCGAATACCGAGACCCTAGCCAAATGCCGCATCCACTCCATAGAGGTGGTTACCCTATCTTGCCTCGGACACACTGATAGTCTGACCGCAAGGTCTGTAACGAGGAGTTTGAGTGATGGATCCAAAACAAACTTTTTTAATACAGTGAACTCGTAGTGCGGTCTATAATCGAATAGGACTTTGGAAGCAGAGCATATTATCGAGTCGATCAAGTAATAGGACATCCGATGCGAATCGAATTCAAGAGAGTGCCCCACTGACCGACAATGGTAGTCAATCATAGGATGATAGTTGAGAAGGCAAAGTCACCAAAACGCTGGTAATCAATTTCCCAGCGTTACACAGCTACAATGAAACTTTACTCGGGAGTGATTATTACCTTGGTTCCGTTGGTGCATGAACTTAAGTGGATTTTAGAATAGTTTTACTCTTTGTTGCTTGCATGCAAATAATAAGTGACACAATATTATTGTTGTAGGTTAGGAAAAATTTAGTAGGGACCCCTAATTATTACCCGTTAGTAACCCCACTGAATATTGGATATCCATAAAAGGTGATTTTTAGTTTCAGTTAGTTCTCCGGTTTGAACTCGACATAAGGTTGCGTTACTTCGGATTACCGGTGGGCATGAAGTGATAAGAAAAGTTAGGGCAATAAGGCCAAAACTTTTTCAAAGGGGGAAGTATTGTAACACCCTGTAGGTGTTATAATATATTTTAGAATATAGAAGTATTATTCAAGTTTAATTTTAACGGAAAAGGGAACCGAGTATCTGTGCTATCGACATTAAGGTCAAAACGACCATGTGAACATCGTTAAAACTTCAACGTTGCGGGAATATTTTTATCTAGCGTTCTTAACAAAACGATAACCACTCAACAAGGGTTTATCTTAAAGTGTTTTCGTCTACGACAGATAAGCCACCCTGACTGGAGTTGAGGATGGTTTTTGGTAAAAATATAAGAGGAGTCGGTTTTAGGGCGCGAAGAATACCGGTCGACTGACAGTCAGTTGTGATTAGCGACGTAGAATTTTGTGGCAGTTTTGGAGTACGGGGTGCTTCAAGGCTCGAATACGCGAGGCGATTTTATCTGAGTTAGAAGAGATTTCTTGTTGTTAGTATTATTATTTGTAGGGATGTTTGGAGTCCCATTTGGATATTTTAAGTGTCGTGGTATTTGGTGAAACGGTTCTGTGTATGTATAGAAGAGTTCCCGCTTCTAGACTTTGGTGAGAGTATCTGTTTGATATCAAGGTGGTATATGAGGCACTGTTTAACCAATATCTGATTATGATCAAGGTTCCTTTTTCCCATACTAGAGTAGGTATATATAAATATTATACTGGAAGGAGTAATTAAGAGGAACGCTTAATACTTCTCCGTATACTGAGATAGCTCATTTTATCGTAGGCGAATATTATCGACAGTAGTAGAGTAGGTGGTATATATCAAAAGAATCAAGCAGAGCTTATCTCTGTTACTTGCTACAGTTAGATTCTAGAAAAATACTTTTTTTTTGTAGGATTAATTTAATTCTTTGATTGATTGTCGATCGGGATTACTATTTAGGTTCGTAGAAAATTTCTCTCGTAAATTTTATATTGTTAATAATCATTTTGTTCACCATTTCGACCACTTTATATTTAATAAAGTTAGTTTGTCGAACTCTTTGGTCTCACTTCATCCCTTCAACCATTCAAAAGACCACGCATTTAAGCCGTGGCGGAGTCCACCCTACAAGGACATACTGGTGATAGAACCTAGCCAACCGCTATAGTAAAGTAACGCTAACCAACCATCAACTTCAAATCCGTGTGGTCAGAGCGGATTCAAAACACAATTCCGACCTGGTGGCAGAAAGCTACCTTCAATAAAAACAATCTTTCGGCGTGACGACGATGGGGGCGACAAAGTCTTTGAGGTATAGCTTTGGAGGATTTGAACCAAAGGGCTATCGTCGCACGACCGTCGGTTGTTACATTAACATTTACATTCATTTCTACATGCTCAGCATCACCCAGGTACTGGTGATGAACTGAATTCAGTGAATTCATTATTTTAATCTATCATGAAATTTGTGAATTTTTGACCACATGCTTTAAGTTTGAGACAGCTTAAACGAATTTTGCGAAGTTTGAGATTGAAGAGGAAAAACATTCATCAATCTCCACAAGAACAAATTTTGTTTGCCATATTGAGTAAATTCAATAAACCAATAAGAAATAAAATGTACAATTTAATATTTAATATAAAATCAGAACACTCTATGATAAAAGCTGAAAGGCCGTGTCTAGAAGCACACTAACGTGGATCCTGCTTTTCGGCTAAATGGGTCATAAAGAGGGTGACGTCAAGATTTCGCACTGTGAGCACGCAATCATATGAAGCCTCCAAAGCCGTTTTATAAGCTTATTTTGTCGTGATTATTATATATCTATCAGGGATCAGGATATATTAATTTATCAGGTTTTTCGTTGACTTTGTTAGTTCTTTTATTTGAATAATAGCTCTGTTTTATAGCTTGTTCAATGTTTCATTATTTGCATTCGAGATAACTATGATTTTAATTGGTTTCCCACAACGAAGTCATCTTCTGATCGTCTTTTTATTTCAAGTTGTCGATACCACATATGTTACGTTTTATAGAAAAAACTCTGTTTGATATGGGTGAAAAAAAAATTTTCATTGAAAAATTTCTCATGAAAATGTCAAATAATTTTCTGAAGTGGTTGCCCAAAACACGATACGAAAATAAATATTTTGATACGAAAATTAGTCTTTGAAACAAGATTTTGAAACCTTATTTCAACAGAAAAATAAAGAAAATTAAATAAAAAATAAGTAGAAGAACATTTTCCAAGTGTGTTCTTTCTCATTGTTTTTATTTCATAAAAAAATTTATGGTTATGGTTATAACCATAACTTAATTATTTTAATATTTTCAGTTTTTTCAGAAATGTTTCAATACCAATCACAATTCAAGATCAATATGATGCAAAATATCACATATTTCACTACCTACCGACAACTTTGAATTTTTTACAACCTACTAATGCCATCGTCCGTAGATATACTAATAAGTCCGCTCACTCTCGCAAGCGACCCAAATCATCCCCTCCGGTCCTCGCGCGTCCCTTGCCCTGTCTGTTTGGCTTGAGCGCCGGCCTAGTGAGCTAGCCACTAACAGTTTGCATCGCCGCAACCATGTCCGTATGATTTACGACCGCTCACAAAAAGAGCGGCACTTTTCGACCACATCAAAGGAGTTACCAGTCTTATTAGTATATCTATGGACGATGCTAATGCGATTTGCTTATTATTTTTTCCATTCCATAAGTTATTAATGATTAGTTAATAATTAGAAAAACAATGAAGATTACGAATGAATATACAGACTTGAGTCTGGTTCTGAGAAGTGGTGCTCTAATATTTTTATGATAAAATGCGGCCTATACGAAATAGCGGAGAAAAATCACAAGGAAAAGCTTCGCGCGAAATCCTCACGTCACACTATCTTCATGACGCATTTGAAGTGGAGGGATTCAGTACCTAATAAATCCTGGTGTATTGAGTTTTACTTGAAAAACTTGGGAATAAAACAGGAGACCTCTGAACACCGCGCAATATTCGCCTAGTGACGGTGTCGTTTTATTATTACAGTCCTTCAACGGATTTGTCAGCCTATTATTATATGAGAGGTATAATCACAAAACTCGCCATGTCTATATTCTGTGAAAAATGGCAAAAGGGACATTTAAACATGTCAGTTAGGCCGATTCGTCACAAAACCAGCCAGAACTCGTTCAATTTCATGTCGAAAAATAAGAATTAGTCACAAAAGTTGCTATGTCCATAATCGGGTACGTAACAAATGCCGCCATGTCCAGTTATTCTCAAAACTTGCCATAATCCATTTTGTTTCATCCAAGTCGAATTCCCTGGTTTTCAAAACTCGCCATGTCCACGTAGACATGTTTTCAAGTTGGTTGGTATTAACTCATTTTCAATCTCTCGCGATCTAACTGATGGTAGTTCGCTGTTTTTCCTTTATGGTATCTATAGTAAGAAACATATCAATAGTGAAAAAACAGGTAAGAAATACAATAGAAGCAAATGCAGGTATTCGCTATGACCTTTAGATTCCGAAAAATTTCAAAATCATCACAAGAGCCATATTTCATAACGAGACAAAATGAATGACTGGAAAATTTTATTCGTGAATTGGGTCACCTAAATAACAATTTTCTGAAATGATTTTTTTTTTCTGAATTATAATTTCTTTTTCTACAAGACAGTTTTTTTATTTTTCATTTCATTCATCCCAGCCCAAAATATTCTATGATTTTGAAAATAAAAAAAAAATCGATTTTTTTTACTTTAGGAAATCGATTGACTAGTAAACTTTTTCTTATATCAACCAATATACTATAAACTGATTTTAAAAAAATCAGCGAGATTGCTTGTGCTTTCAGGGTAAAATTTACTCCACCAACTGGGCTAACTGGTCAATATTACAAAAATGGTTAACAAAAGTCGCCATTTCCATTAGTCGGTAACAAAACTTGCCATTTGCAACAGATAATATTGAAAAATTGGCAGAATCAAGGGGTCTCTTTTAATAAAATCTGTATGGGGGAGTTTGTATATGTCTAGAGATCGCATCAAACTAAACCAGATCGCAATAAATTAAATTACCTACTGTTGACAGTTTTTATTGGTTTACTGGAAATCCATTAGAAAGGACATGGCAAGTTTTGTGATTATACCTCTCATGAAACTACCTAGTCCTCGATTGTCTTTTAAAAATTAAAAACAAAAGTGAATCACTCGTCACATCAGAGTTGTTACAAGATTCACGCGTGGTTATAAACAGGACAATATATAGGTATGGTATCTTAGAACAATTTCAGAGGATGTCTGAATTCAGAGGGTGTCTGAATTTGGAGGATGTCTGAATTCGGAGGATGTCTGAACTCTGAAGTCGGAATGGCCCGACCGGGCTTCCGTAATACTGTGTAGATATTCTTTGCACATACCTACCCACAAATGACAAAACTGACACAAAATACAAATTCTGTGATGTAACCTCAAAGCATAGACAAAAAATAAACACAAAATATTCAGGACAAGAGCATTTCAATCAGAAAGGTAAAAAGGTTTGTTTGTCCGTGAAAGTTACCACTCAAAATATTTTCTAGATCGATCAACTATTTGGCAACTAGGAAACGTGAAATACGCAATTTTTTTTTTGATATATTTTGAGGTAAAGGTAAGCTTATCGGGCTCATTCTCGAAACAAAAAGAAAAGTGGTGTTACTTACGTAGTTTTATCTCCTGAACACGAATCCGAAAGAATTTCGTGGGGGTCTCTTATACTTCTCGAGTTATGACCGTTTGAATCTTGAAAATCGACCATTTTTAAACACGATTTTTTCAGTAAAAATTCCGACACTTTTTTCGTTCCTTAATCAACTCTTATTTTACAATTACAAGCACTAAAACCAAACGTTTTACGGAAAAAATTAACCTTCTTATATTACACTATTCTTAACCTCATTCTTCATTGGCGTCCGTTCTAGAAATGTGGGAAGGGTTATGTTATACTTTATAAGAAGGATGATTTTTTGTATAAACCGTTTGGTTTTAGAGCTTGTAATTGTGAAATATGAGTTGATTACGGTCTCAAAAAAGTGCCAATGAAAAGAAGGAGGCATTTTCTTCGATTTTTTACCGAAAAAATCGTGTTTGAAAATGGTAGATTTTCACGATTCAAAACGTCATAACTCGAAAAGTATAAGAGACCCCCACGAAATTCTTTTGGATTCGTGTTCAGGGGATAAAACTACGTAAGTAACACCACTTTTCTTTTTGTTTTGAGAATGAACCCGATAAGCTTACCTTTACCTATTTTGAAATTAGCGCCATTTTGTGAGAAAAATCCAGGGTTTTGTATTTTATGGAAAATTTCAATATTCCCGTCGTTATGAACAATTTCAATCGTATTACGGGGTTCCTGAGGCTGCCAGGAACCCTGAAATGAAGAAAACTTGCCGAAAAACGAGCCATTAGTTTTAAAGCCAAAAGTTGTGTGGTGGCATGACTGAATCCTTATCCGAAGTCCTCTAAAAGTACCATCACAAAGATGTTCCTTCCTCGAGTTATCGGACGCGCACTTTATGAAGAGCAGTATTAAAGTCGCCCTTATTTTGACATCTGCGCATGCGCTCATGTACCTTACCTTATATTTCCCTTATTAAGGATAGTGCCTGACTTTATTTATGCCTGCTTTAAGTTGGTCTTATTTTTCCCTTATCCTTATTTTTTCCTTTATCTGTCATTAAAATATAATCTGATACCTGGTATATATTTCTGATTTCACCATTTGTTTTGTTGTTGTTTGACCTGTTATTACTTGAAGGTGTTAATACATTGGAGATAAAAAAGGCGATGCAAAGGTTTTGATATAAAGTGAAATAGAGTAAATAAAAATGTCTATTCTAAAAGAAAGAATTAAACCTTTTTGGTTTACGTATGATGATGTGGTTTTATTGAGAGAAGTTGTTCCGCACAATTCTAATTTAAATCCAGAAAAACAGTCATTTTACCAATGTGCCAAACAACATAGACTTGTTTTCAACTTCCAACAAAGGTTAGAAATAAGGTACCCAGCAAACACATCTGTGACCTGACATCTCTGAGATGTCGCAATGAGGTGACACGGTGATATCAAAAAGGTTGCATCGCTGCGATGTGCAGAAGCAAATACATCTGTGACATGACATCTCTGAGATGTCGCAATGAGGCAACAGTACGATATTACGTACGTTGCATCGCTGCGATGTACAAAAGCTAATCAATGACTTGTCATTTCTAAGATGTCACAGTTGCGATTTTACAAATTTCTCCTCGCAGCGATGAAGTTATCGTCATATGTGTTTTTTGCGATGTCAACAATGAACGCCATTGCACATGCGCCTGAGATTCGTAAATTTCTATATTCGTTCATTTTGCTTCTCGATCATAAACATTGAACATAGATTCGACTTCCAGCAGCGGTTGAGGTCAGACGGCGGCCTCGTGTTGGAAGTCAAGTTAATGTAGAAGTAAATGTCCGCCATTATAGATAATGTGCATGAAGTGTATGTAAATGTTAGTGAATGTTTGCCATTAGGTCTTAGTCCATCTAATGTGCATGAAGTGTAAGCAAACAATAGACCAGGGTGAGGATATTGCTTCGAGCAAGACAATCCTCATCCCTCCACGAAGCCCGTGTTATTTACGCCGGTTAGAGGCCGACGAGACGGATTCTTGCATAACACATATGGGGATTCTGAGTAAATTGCGCAAGCATAGCTCATTAAAGGATTAAGAAGAAGAAGAACATGGAACATAACCAAAAAATGGCTTGTTGTGTAACAAAGTACAGAAATATATATATTTTTTTTTGTATAGACAAAATTTCGAAAAGTCTATCGTTGGAAAAGGGAACCTCATATCGGTTCAGTATCGGTGTTAGGGTCAAATAGGGCAAACCACATAAAACAGAAAAAGAAAAACGCATTAAAATAACGACTTGATACTTTAAAACCAGACTAAACAAAAACCCAACTTTATTATTTAACCAGGTCAAAAGGACACGAACACCATTAAAATTGTTTAGAAGTTTTTCAAAGAAATGCAATAAAGATTCCAATTTTATTAAGGGAGAGGTCGAAGGGCGCTAGACGATTTCAAACATCGTTAAATTTTAAGTACCTCCCAGGCCCTCGAATTTGTTAGCCGGATAGCCGGGCACGAATAATTCGTAAAATTGTACAGATATAGCATAGTCGCGACATCTAGGGTTGAGGGGTAGATATAGCCAACCGTCTTAGTCGGTATGAGTAACAGAACTCTATCGATAATTTCGCATACTTACTCTTCGAGCTGAGGGAGGGCATTAGTAGGACCACAGACTAGAAAATATTCGAGAGCATTTGATTGGCTGTGAAGATTTCTGAAGTGGAATTTCAAACTGGCAAGCTTTGGAATTTTTTGAGAAAAATTCGAGAGTCGGGTACGAACCAGGGTTCCAGTCGGTTTGTTCGGGGTTCAAGCCAGTTTGGTCTTATAGTCGAGACTCGAGTTAGGGAATATCTGGAGTGGATTGAAATACGAGGTATTTCAAGTCACTGTTTCGCGAAGAGGCTTTTGTGTTGAGTTGGTATAATTTGTGGCGGCTTTTGTTAATTTTCGTATGTCGTAGGAACATTTTGAGTTCCTTAATTTCCGTTCGCAAGATTCGGGAACGTCTAAACTGAAGTGGCTTGTTTAATTGGATTACTTGAAGAGTTCGAGCTTCGATTCGTGTGGTGAGCGTATTTGTACCTTTTTGATTTGACATATACCTGTAAGCTATATTTTTGGGAATTATCGAACAGATTAACAACGAATTGGGTTTCTCTTTTTCCAAATTAGGTTATAGCTAGCAATATATAGATTTATATATATATATATATATATATATATATATATATATATATATATATATATATATATATATATATATATATACGTATATACCTAATATACAGGGAGGAGTGTTTAAGCGGGCCTCTTAAAACTCCCTCGCGCAGATAGTTTATTTAGGTTTATATTAGATCTCAGGTAGGGCATACTACTCAAACAATAGGGTTAAGTTCTTGAACTAGAGAGAAATAGTCTCATAATTGTTCTTTTTGTTTTGCTCGGGCAATTGATTTTCCGTTTGTTAGATTTTAAAATAAAATAAGATAGAACTTTGATATAACTACTTACAATCAGTGTAAACACATATCCAGATTCAGTTATATTTTGAGAGTAATAACCCTGGAACTGTCTTTTTATTTAAGGGGAGTATTTCGATATTGTGCCCGTTTAGAGAGAAATCGTTCATTAATTTAGTTCTTTAACATTGTTGTCTCAACTTTCCGCCTCATTAGTAATTTAATAAATTTAGTTCGTTAAAACCTGGCGGGTATTATTTAATCCCTTCAAACCTTAGGTAAAGTCCATGCATTTAAGCCGTGGCCGAGTCTACCCTCCAAGGACTTAATTTGTGACATAACCTAGCCGACCGCTAGAAACCACGACACCACTAAATTCTAAATCTGTATGATCCGAACGGATTTAAAACTTTTCTGATCTGGTGGCAGCGAGCATCGCGCTACCTTCTTTTAATAAAAAAATAACTCTCTGTCTGGACGATCTCTTTTGTAGGGGTGTCATTGTTCTGGCGAAGATATATATATATTATTATTATATCTCGAGAATTTGAAGAGACCACCCCCAGGTTGGAGGTTATTACAGTGGTGACAGCGGTGGGATAATTTTTTTAGGGGGTTGAAAGAGGATTGTCAAGAAAATTTCGGTTAGAGGGCGAATTTTTTTAAAATTTTTTTAAATTTTTTTTGATGCTAGTTCGAAAATAATGCGTTACATAAGGTTTTCTGACGATTGTAATCGGTATCATTAGGTTGAATTCAAATTCATTTATTTTAAAGAAAAATAAAAAGTAGATAGACTGAACAGTTTCGAGTCAGTAGATAAACTGAACGGGTTCTGCGACTTTGGAAAAGTGCGTGAAACCTCTGCAATCTAGGAGGTGGAGCTTAGTTCACTGAAAAAAAATGTATGTGGTTCTTTTTGAGAAATGTTAAATGAAATGCTTGAAACCGATAACAATAATAATGATTTTTTTTTCTCTAATTTTTTTTCATTGATTTTTTTTAATACAGTAGAAGGAAGATAGAGTTATCAACGTTAAGGAATCAGGAATAATTTTATTGAATTTAGAATTTCAGGCGCCAGTGGATACAAATTAGGAAAATTTGGTATGAACTTTAAATTTCAGGAACCAGTGGAGACAAATATTCAGGGGATGGGGAAATGTTTACTTTTTTTTGTCATAGGTCTTGGATTGGTGCAGGAGAAACTTGATTTTACTTCTATATTAAATACGGCAAATTTTGAGACAGAATACTAATATAAAATTATCGGATTTTTGTGATTTCGTTGATATGGGATATTATAATTGAAAAATTTGAGGAATACACTCGTCGGCCCTGGGAAGGATGAGGATTGTAACTAAAGGTTAATGAAGGAGCAGCAGGAGTATGGCTAGAAGTAGGTGAAGGATGAAATTGGTCCTTACTAATAGGAGCAGTTAGAGAAAAAGGTGAATCAACGGCGGAGAACTGCGGGGAGAATGGAAGTTCGAGTAGTTGTTGTATTCGTCGTAGTATGTGCCCGGAATGCAGTTGGTTTTCGTCGAATGCGTAGGGCGCAAATCGTATTTTCTTTGTTGTAGGGACAGGTCCAATAGTGGATCAAAATGGAAGGCTCGATGCGAGAAGGGCCGTTGTCTACTTGGAGGTGTATGGTGATGTTTTGAACAGAGGTCTGATGGTAGACCCTGAGCAAATAATTTGGAGGACGGTAGTTCCTACGTTGGTGGACCTGACGGCCATGTCGACGTCTTGAACTATGAAAATGATGGCGTTATTTTTGTGTGTTTTTTTTGCGTCTATGGTATATGCGTTTTGTGTGGTTTTTGGCTAAGTAGCAGGGACTGCAGAATACTTCCACCAGGGTTGAGCACCAGCTGGTGAGTAATTGGTTTGTTTTTTCGCATGATGATCCTGCAGAAGAATACCAATAAGGAATTCGTTTTTATACGAACGTGAAGGACAATGCTCCTAACAAATATGTGTTTTTTTTTTCAGAGCTGAAAATTGTAGGAAGATTTTTTGGCGATTTTGTTCTTTTTTAACCAAACCGATGTGGATTTTTTTTTCAGGGTTATACAATTTATACAAAAAGGAAATAGTTCAGATTTTTTTTATTTGTTCTATTTTTTCAAAAGAGATATTTTTCTTTTTTCGAATGGGATGAAGCACCTTTAAGCTTCTTTTAAAATAAAAATTCTATTGGCTATTTGATAGGACCTCAGATAGGCACTAGATTGAGTATGAATGCTGTTGGTAAAATGTTGTCGATTTCGAACATTATTGTTATTATTTCTACTATCTTTTTTTTGCAACATAATTTTTGTGATGATGAAAGTATATGCATCGTTATACAAACATTTTTCAATTCTGTTTTTCACTGTTTATGGTGAACATTACATTAGTTCCTGTTTTAAATTTTTCTGAATTGTATATGATGTTTTTCTGAATTGCCTTGGTTTGATAGAGAGCTAGAGCTATATAGCTGTTCACGGATGCGATTGAAGGTTGAATGTCTTGGACCTTTTTTTTGTTATTTTCAAATGGCAAATTTTGTTTTTATGAAAATGAGTTAGATATGGTTTACAAATTGGACTTTTATCAGTTATATGGCATTGAATTTTTTGGTTCACACGGACTATGAGTGATATTGAACTAAAATGGACTGAGTTTAATTTTAAGTAGTGCGTGACCGGGAAAACATTTTAAAGACATTATCCCAAATGGACTTGATATTTGAAGGGGCAGCAACGGAGATTGTGAATGTTATTGGAGTGAAGCTCTGAGTAGATAAATGACATGTCCGATTGAGTAACTTATCTCATAAACCTTGTTGACAGAAGTGAATGGACTTATCAGAAGTAGCGGAGAAGTTAGCTCAGTTAACGACAGTTGTAGCTGAAGCTTATTGTAGAGGGTGTCAGCTGATAGTAAACGCCGATGGGTCCTAATATGAGCTAGAGTTATGGAGCTCAGAGGACGAAAGTCAGAAAAGTGGCAAATGATGTTCACAATGTTAAAAGTGAACCCAGTATACGTACCCATATATTGAGGATGAGTTATGGTATGCAGCGGCGAGTTTATGGCGCCCTGTATGTATATACCAGTTGCAGTGGTCAACCGTAGCCAAGAAGGTTGATTTTGATAATGAACCAGTATGTCACCCTGTTTGTGAGGCAAATGAGAGGTTACCCTTTTTCCAATGGTGGACAACGCCGAGTTAATCGGAGCTTGAAAAAACTGATAAGTTTTGGTCTTCATTCACCAGTGACAGCGATGCCAGTGAAATAGACCAGAGTTCGTCGAAATTCGGGAGTGAAAGTTATTGGAGTCAATTTCTTAAACCAAAATGAACGTGACCACTCTGATGATAATGGTGTAATGTTAGAGTTTAGGTTGTACCATAGAAATAAGATTTAGTTAGAGCATACGAACCTCCAGAAACGAAAAAAGGACCAGGACCGGACTTTATTTTGTGTAAGATACAATTTTTGTTTTGTTTGGATTCAACGCGACTTGTTTTTTTTTGCCGGTCCTGATCTTTATTGGAAAAAAGTTAAGGCAAGATGAAGCCTTGAACTTTTTTCAAAGAGGAGAGTATTGTAACAGTGTGCACTGTTTTATGTATAACGTTGTGCCCTGTATAAGATGGTCCTATATTAGTATTAGAATAGTCTTATTTAATTTTCTGAGTTTATTCAAGATATCACTTCTCCGGGTTAAAGTTTATCGTAAAAATTCATGAAGGGGTGTTAAACGGCGCGCTAGACTAAACAATTTCTAGTGGTTCTCTGTCTGAAGATAAGCCACGATCTAAAAATAGCACAGAGGGTAGGTTATGAAGAATGCTCTCGGTTTTTTCGGAAGAACGAGCTTTTGGAGCTGGACCGGTGTGGAAGTGCTAGTGACAAGAGTTGGTTCGATTTCGAACGCCCGGTGAGGGTGGCTTTTTGCCACCCCCGATAATGGGGCCGACGATGGGGGTGTTAATTTTTAGGGATAAGTGGGTGTTCAATTATTCAACTAAAATAAGTAATTAAATATACGTTTGGGGTATTCTATTTGTTTAATAATAATAACAATAATAGAGAAAATTGTTTTCTAATTTTGGGGCGTGAAAGGTATAATATTTAAATAGGGATAAGTGGGTGTTCAGTTATTCAATCTAAATAGTTAAATACATGTTCTTATTAATAACAATAATTATAATAGTGTCTCGTTGTTTCCGATGGACAAAAACAACTGGAATTTTATGTTGGTGAGTGTACTCACTAATAGAGCAAGCTTAATATTATTTTTTTTTATGAGAGGGTGACTATCCAATTTACCGATTTTATTTGTTTGTTTTCTTTTTCATTTTTGATTACTAACGGAGTTATGAATTGTTCCGATACTAAATGTACATTGTATTCTTAGGATTGGTTCATTTGAAGCGTTTAATTATTTCAAACTGTCTGTCTATATTTGATACAATTTTTATTATTCACCGTTTATTATTTTCCACCATTTTGTTTAGTAAATGTTTCGTGGAACTTTGTCGACTATTATTTACTTTTTCAACCCTTATGTAAAGTCCACGCATTTGTGAAGCCGTGGCCGTACCTGCAAATTAACAACTGTCCTCTAAGATGATGGTGAAACACGAAAACCAGTAGCGCTGAAAAGTATTATCATTATTTTTTTAGAGCTATCCACTGTCTAAAATCCGTATGGTCTTAGCGGATTAAAAACTCAATTCGGACCTGGTGGCAGCATGCTACCATTTTATAAAAATATTTCCTAGTGTGGGCGACTTAGGAGTGGTTCATGGTTGCTTTGGTGAAGTTTGTAACCGATCCAAAGAAATCGTCGCCTACCACACTAGCGATTTATTACAGTTGTACCAAGTTCTATTAACTTATGGTCATAGTAATTTAATAAATGTTTAATATCCTTTGACAAAGCTGTGAAAATAACTTTTTCTATGAATAGTTCCCAGGATAAAAGTAAGTAACAATAATTTTTCACTTGAAACTATGGCAAAGCGTTCATTTTCCTCTTTCTCTTATCGTCATAAAAGGCGGATGATGAAGTTTTATTGTTTTAGGTATCATTATTTTTTACTGTTGGAAAATGCTTCGATTAGAACAATGTTGTTTCATTTTTGAGTACATTATATTTATTGAAAATAAAATGTTTAAATACATATTTTCCATCCAAAACTTTTTTTCATTGATATATTTTCCTTTGTATTACCTAACCCCTACGTGACAAAAGTACATCGCTGTGATATGTCACATGTTCACATACCTGCGATATCAATATGGAATATATTGTATACATCGCAGTTACATCTCAAAAAATATATCGTTGTTACATCGCAGAACTTGTTGCAGCGACGTCGCATGGATGAATCTTGAGTGGGACAAAATAACATCCCTCCGACATCGCAGCGACGTCTATTCGACATAGAATGCGATATCTCAGGTCACATTGTTACATCGCTGCGATGCATCTGTGATGTAACTGTGTTTGCTGGGTAAGTAATAAATAAGGGAAAACCAGATGATTATCGATAACACTTATTTTACAAAACAAATACGGTCATGCAGTATTTAAATAACGTCGTCT
This sequence comes from Chrysolina oricalcia, assembly GCA_944452925.2. Taxonomy (NCBI): domain Eukaryota; kingdom Metazoa; phylum Arthropoda; class Insecta; order Coleoptera; family Chrysomelidae; genus Chrysolina; species Chrysolina oricalcia. Next base: position 32,881,755 of record OX101824.2, read on the forward strand.
TTTATTACTGCATTGCAATATACGGAAGCTTCCGATAACTCTCTGCTTGCAAACTTATCTCCTCAACAAACCTACCGAAATACACATAAAACCGTTAAATAACGATCTGGGTAGATGGCACCTTAGCACGGAACAAAATATTTAAACAGTGTGTGTTTGGTGTAAAGGAAAGTACCATCACAAAGATGTTCCTTCCTCATTCTTGCAAACGTAATTCCTCAACAAACCTACCGAAATGCACATAAAACCGTTAAATAACGATCTGGGTAGATGGCACCTAAGCACGGAACAAAAAACTCAAACATGTCACAGTGTGCATGGTGTAAAGTAAAGTATAATAACAAAGATGTTCCTTCTTCATTCTTGCAAACGTATCTCCTCAACAAACCTACCGAAATACACATAAAACCGTTAAATAACGATCTGGGTAGATGGCACCTTAGCACGGTACAAAATAGGGTCACTGAATCTAGAAGGTCGTGCCGTCCTTACGGGTATGGCCAATGGGCGTGGTCTAGTTCTTGAAATAGATCCAGTGTTCAAATAACCCACAAAACTTGCTCTCTAATTGGTGATTTTGTGGGTTATTGGAATACTGGAACTATTTCAAGTATTGGACCACGCCCATTGGCCATACCCGTAAGGACGGGACGGCCTTCTAGATTCAGTGACCCTAGAACAAAAAACTCAAACATGTCACAGTGTGCATGGTGTAAAGAACCATAACAAAGATGTTCCTTCCTCATTTTTGCAAACGTATCTCATCAACAAACCTACCGAAATACACACAAAACCGTTAAATAACGATCTGGGTAGATGGCACCGTAGCACGAAAAAAAAAACTAAAACATGTCACAGTGTGCATGGTGTAAAGTAAAGTACCATAACAAAGATGTTCCTTCCTCATTCTTGCAAACGTATCTCATCAACAAACCTACCGAAATACACATAAAACCGTTAAATAACGATCTGGGCACCTTAGCACGGAACAAAAAATTTAAACAGTGTGTTTGGCATAAAGGAAAGTACCATCACAAAGATGTTCCATACTCATTCTTGCAGTGCCTATTGCAATGGTGAAATAAAAAACAAGATTGTAGTTGAAAGAATGTTCGTTTATTAATTTTACGTATCGAGGAAAATAGTAGTCATTGTTCAATGTTTTCGCAAGTATATTGTTGCTTTTTCATTATGCCAAAAGAATTATTTGTTGAGTTTAACCACTACTTAAATTTAACTATCAGTTAAATTTAACTAATGGTTACAATGTGAGTTTATTTGCAATGAAGGAATAAACTCACATTCCATCACACTTGATCGATTAAAAGTTATTTAGAAAGTTATTTGTATAACATTGAAAAATGAGTTCAGTCAGTTGGTGCATTCGCATGACAATAATGGGAAAACCTCGAAAAACCATTATTCCAACTGGTAAAACATCACTGTTAATGTAAAAAATTGAAAAAGGGATATGTTCGAAGTGAATATGAACTCAACATATCTTCATTTCATCATTAAGTGTGTAACACAAAGCCGATAGATAGGCGGCGGTCGTCAAGTAATTTAGTCCTCCCAGAATAACGGAAGTACACATTAGGCGAAAGTACTAAGTGGCACCTATTATATTGAGTGATATCATGCTTCGCACACTTGAAAAAATATATGTCTATATAATTATTCCAAAATAAATTTAAGAATGATTAATGACATGTTATTATTGTCTAAGAGGCTTATCATTATTTTACTCAACAGCATAGGTGTCGCCTGTACTTCCGCATCTGTGCAGTTCCGATATTCCGTGGTCCTACAATAGTAATTTACGTAACAAGTCCGGAAAATACTGTTTTTTTGGACGAGTAGACCAAATTCTAGGACGAGCTTTAGCGAGTCCTGGAAGTCTACGAGTCCAAAAAAACTGTTTTCGGACGTGTTGCGTACACTATTTTTTCGGCAATCATGTAGAATAACAAATCAATGAGACGCATTTAGTCTAAGAGACGAAGAGAGGTCGACTTTCACCCATCAGTTAACCGGATGAAACGATTCCAAATTTGAATATTCCGAACATTTCAGTTCTTATTTGTATTATTATATATTGAAATTCGAACAGAAGATAGGTACCAACAGAAACATTTTAATTCTTATTTATATTAATATTTGTATTAAAATTCGAGCACTTCCCAGCCGACGGATCCCTATTCTGTTGTGGTAGGGCGAATAAATCCTCGTCAGGATTTTCGTGAAGACGTTCTGCCGTATATTGTAATTCTTCTGCAGTTATGGAATTTGGATCCGTCTTCATCGTAGTAAGTTTCAAAAATGCACGAACTAAAGTCGATTTGATTTCTTTTTTCTCCATCAAGAATGTTGCTTCATGTCGGTTGATGACGTTCGTTATATTGAGAATCATCATGTTGTCTTTCTCCTTATTTTTGTAGGTCATCACATCCGTAACTACTTGTTCGACCATCCCTAGTAATCTAAGGCCACCCTGCTCTTCGATTAAGTCGCTCCTCTCCTGGCGTTCGTGCCATTCAACAAGCTTTCCTCGTATAACATGCAACGTCCTCAACATTTTCTCCGACGAACCTCGAGGATCAATCCTTGAATATCCTAGAGGGGGATTCATCCTCGCTGCACCACCGGCTCCGATGAGGTGTTTCTCGGAGATGTCGGTTAGTCTGGAACAATTTTGCGCACACAAATTTTTCGATGTACCTGCCATATCTCGTAACTGCGAATGAAAATTCAAAAATTAGTAAATGTACACGTTACGTAAATAATAAAGAAATGAAGTTAATGAAAGCTTATGAATGACAAACACTGAAGATTTTGAATAATGACAATTCAAAATGAAATTTAACAGGAAATCGGCACACTCTACACACAAACAAACACCGTTATAAGAATCAAATCACTCACTATAATAAACTGATGACGATATAGACAGATATTCCATGTATTTTATACTTTTCATAAGTATACCCCGAACCCTTAATTAAGTATTCATCCTTTAAGCCAGATTCACATAATGGCAGTAGCAGTGGCACTAAAGGCAGTGACTCCGCCCCTTTTGACGCTGTTATCCGAATGAGTGACATTGGAATGGAAATTTTCAACTAATTGTTTGTTATAAGCAGTAGAAAGGAATCATAACAGCAATCTCGATTTCATGATAATTTTAAGGTTAGAAATGCGAACACTGCTAGATTTTACTGCAAAAAGTTTAAATGAATCAAACTTTCAGCAGCGTGACCTTGAATTTTCAGCGTCGTCTAAACATGTTTGTCATTGGTTATCTTATCAATAGAGGGGGTGACGCCACTGCTACTGCCATTATGTGAATCAGGCTTTACACGTTTAGATAAAGCGTGTTCCGTTTCATGCATTCATCGCATCACTGTTGCAGACGTAATCAAGCGTTCCGTTTCAACTAACATTGACGTTGGTGGGTTGAATCGGAACGATTTTTGCTTGCGTGTGTTAAATATTAGGTTTAATCAGATAAAACATTTTGTATATCATATCCATAGTTGCTGAGTAAAACAAAAGGGACTAAAAATTATTGACTGAACTGTCATGTAATAAAAAGTCGTTTTAGTCATAAATAAAGTCTAGTTGTGAATATACGTTTCATTGCAAATACACAACATATTTGGCGACGAGGTAGTGGAAAGTTCCCTATTTGAGTCAAGTAACAGTAGTTTCTACAGAAGTCAATCAGAAAATTTGGGAGACAAGTCAAAATGTCAAAATTCAAGGAGTTTGATGAAAATCTTGAGTCTTTCGAATCGTGGGAAGAGAGATTGCAGCAGTTCTTCCTTGTTAGTAAGATTGAAGACAACTTGAAAGTACCAAATTTGATAACATTATTGTCTGCCAGATCATATGAAGTGTTGAAAACTGAGCTATATCCTTTATGTTGTATTTATTGCATTGAGGTAATCCAAGCTGAACACACTGTGTGTATGTTAGGCTTGGTTAAGTAGGCAATTTTCTATTTTATGTGATAAAAAATTGTTTATATTATTATTCGTATAATAGTTTTTGTCACTTGTCTGTCATACAAAAATCTAATTAAAACGATCCTTATTCCAAAGTTGCTTTGCTCTGTATATAATTTACAACAGGTTATGGGCCCAGAGCATTGCTGAAAACGTTTTTATATGTAATACATTTCACTGGGGAAATTTTTTATAAGTCTTCAACCAGTCATGGAAAGTGGATCCGAAGTTATGAATATTCAGTCAAGTGGTGTGTCTTTGGCTGTAATCAAACCACTGTATGATAGAAATGGCTACAGTGCATGGAAGTTCAAAATGAAAATGTATTTGATGCATGAAGGTCTATGGGAAGCTGTAGCAGGATATCCTGAAGGTGATAAAACGAACAGCGAAACTAGACAATTGAAAAGTATGAAAGCTTTTACTAAGATTTCCTTAACTTTAGAAGGAGCTGCTTTAATCCTAGTCAAAAGGTGTGAGACAGCTGAGGAAGCTTGGGGTATGCTTGCTAAGTCATATGAAGATAGAGGACTTGGTAGACGTTTAAATCTTCAAAGAAAGTTATATCGGTTACGTTTGTCTGACTTCCGCACCATGGAAGAATATCTCACCGAAATTACTGAGTTAGCACATCAGCTGGCAGATATTGGAAAGGAAATCGATGATGAGTCCATTGGAGCAATCATGCTTGGTGGTTTAACGTCCCGATATGATCCTCTCGTCATGGCACTGGAAAATTCAAATGTTCAAATTACTTCTGAGATGGTGAAGTCAAAACTGCTCAATGAAATGACTTCAAGTTCTGCAGCGGAATCGGCAATGGCAGTAACAGAAAAGAAATTTTGGAAGAAACAAGAAAAAAGTAAAAAGAAGAAACCAGGAGGATTCATGAGGAGAGAAGTCATTTGTTTTAACTGCAAGGAACCAGGACACGTGAAACCAAAATGTCCGAAGCTCAAGAATCACGATGAAGAATTCAAAGTCAAGAAGGACTACAATCTTTTAACAGTTCTTTCGGCTAATATTAAGTCTGATAGTTGGTATGTTGATTCAGGTGCTTCAGCACACATGACTTCATCAAAAGGTATGTTACAGAATTATTCTAAGGCACAAGCAGGTTTAGAAGTAACTGTTGCAAACAATGAGAAACTTTATAGTGAAGGTTCAGGGACAATAAATTTTTCTAATCCGTCTTGTCAGATAAATTCAATAACAAATGTCGTTTATGTGCCAAATTTGAATGCTAATCTCATTTCTGTTTCAAAAGCAGTAGAAAAAGGTTTCACTGTAGTATTTGATTCTATAGGTTGTTCTTTTTATAGACAGGATCAGTGTAAAATAGATGGTGATGTATTATTATCTGCTTCTTTACAGAATGGTATGTATAAATTGGATTTATCGTCTGTTTCGGGAGAGCATGTATTCAGAGTCGATGGCAAGAACAATGCAGATCTTTGGCATTCAAGATTGGGACACTTGTGTCGATATGGTATGAACCTTCTCAAAACGAAAATGGCGATTGGTGTAGATTTTTCAAAGGAAGAAGATAAAATTTGTGAAGTCTGCGTCGGTGGAAAGCAACACCGATTACCATTCAAGAAATTCAGACATAGAAGAGGTGAGAAAATGCTTGATATTATACATTCTGATGTTTGTGGTCCTTTTAGTACAGAATCTTTACAGGGAAATAAATATATGTTGATATTTGTTGACGATTTCACAAGAAAAATATTTGTTTTTTGTATCAGTTCTAAGACTGAGGTGAAATCAAAGTTTGTAGAGTTTCAAGCTCGAGTAGAGAATGAAACTGGTAATAAAATTAACATTCTGAGGACCGACAATGGCACTGAATACGTTAATAAGGAATTCAGTGAATATCTGAAGATACATGGTATTAAGCATGAAACATCTATACCCTATACACCTGAACAAAATGGTGTTGCAGAGCGTACCAATCGTTCTGTAGTTGAAATGGCCAGGAGCATGTTATTAGAGACTGGTTTATCGAAAGGTTACTGGGAAGACGCTGTGAGAACAGCTGTCTATTTAAAAAATAGATCACCTCATAGGTCTATAACTGAAATGACCCCAGAAGAGAAATGGTCAGGCTATAAGCCAAATTTGGGTCATCTGAAAATCTTTGGATGTAAGGCTTATGTTCATATTCCCAAACATGAAAGGGATAAGTGGGACACTAAATCTAAGATGTATATATTTGTAGGATATAGTGAAACTTCTAAAGCTTATCGCCTGAGGTATGTTTCAAATTCTAGAAAAATAGTAGAAGCTAGAGATGTTATTTTCTTAGAAGACAGTTTTCCAAAACAGTGTGAGGGAATAGTAAATGAAAATGAAAATAAAATTGAACTGAGTCTTACACCCGAATCTAGTTATATGCATAATAACAATTCTTTTACTGATTCTAGCAATCTTAGCGTTGAAGAAATGGAATCAGCTGGATCCCAAATAAATTTAGAAGAAAATGGGACTAATGAGCAGATGGTGAATGTGAACAATTCACACTCTTCAAATGAAGAAAATCAAGAAAGCCTTGACGAAGAGAGGAATAGAAGATACCCTGAGAGAGAAAGAAAAACAAAACAGTTTCCTGGTTTTGAACTATATAAAACTAACTGTAATTTCCAATCCGAGCCAGAAACTGCAAGACAAGCATTATCAGGGGAAGAATCTGAAAAATGGAGAAAAGCAATAGAAGAAGAGTACAAGTCTTTATTAGCTAATGAAACCTGGAGTTTTGTTGACAGGCCTAAAGAAGGTAATTAATTCCTTGCAAATGGGTTTTTAAAAAGAAAAGGAATGAACAAGGTGATGTCATAAGATATAAGGCTAGGTTAGTTGCTAAAGGGTATGGACAAACACAAGGAGTTGATTACGAAGAAACGTTCTCGCCCGTTGTGAGATATTCTACAATGAGAACTTTGATAGCTCTTGCTGCTGAGATGGATATGGACATACACCATTTCGACGTTGAAACAGCATTTCTAAATGGAATTTTAGAAGAAACGGTGTTCATGGAACAGCCAGAAGGGTATGAAATGAAAGGACAGGAAGGAATGGTATGTAAATTGAAAAAGGCATTGTATGGGTTGAAGCAAGCATCACGAGCCTGGAATCAAACTGTTCATAAAACGCTTCTGGATATTGGTTACAAGCAATCTAGTCATAAAAATTCTGTTTATCATAAGACTGTTGAAGACAAAATGATATTCATAGCTTTATGGGTCGATGATTTCTTTGTTTTCACCAATTGGAAAGAAGAAATGATAAATTTGAAAGTAAAGCTTTCAAACCATTTCAAATTAAAGGATTTAGGAGAAATACAGCATGGCATTTCATTTAGAAGAGACAGAAGTAAAGGTGAAATAAAAATCAGCCAGGAGAGATATATTGCTGATCTACTAGAGAAGTTTAATATGTCTGAATGTAAACCAGTTTCAACTCCAGGTAGTTCAAATATTCAGAAGGAACTTATGGCAGATGATGGTAAGGCAGTTGATGTTCCTTACCAATCTTTGATTGGAAGTCTTATGTACCTTGCTGTTGTAACAAGGCCGGACATAGCACATATAACGAGTTTCTTGAGCCAGTTTAATACATGCTATAAAGAAATTCATTGGAAAATGGCTAAAAGGGTTCTTCGATATTTGAAAGGAACACAATCTATGGGAATTATGTGTCAGCCAATTGGGAATAACATCATTGGATACGCTGATGCAGATTTCGCAAATGATTTATCTTCAAGAAAATCATATACAGGGTACGTATTTACTGTGGCGAAGCTGCGGGCGATGCCGGACCTGAACTCTCACGTATAGCTAGCGACCAACCGCGGGAGACTGTCGATGCGCTTGCACCGAGAAGAATCTGGACGGTTTGGTGAGTCTGGGCGATTCGAAGGAAAATTCTGGAGCATTCAGAGAAGTCACCGTCGGATATAAAAAGAACTACGCAGCGGACAGTCGGACAGTCAGCGAAGTGAAAGTCGAATATAAATACCTAGTTCCGTGATAGTTATGTAAATTAGAGTAATGTGTTATTGTATCATTGTATTTCGTTAAATAAATTATTTTAGTCAGTTAACTAGAGTTTAAATCTACTACAGTGGTGATCAGAAGTGCGATTGTTAGAGATAAAATACAGAGTGTTCGTGTAAGTAGATAGCTTGTGTATTTCGGACAATTATTTTCGCGTGTGAAAAAGACAATAATAATAATAATAGACTGGTGGCCGTGGAATAGACTGTGTGAAATAGACAATAATAATAGTAATAGACTAGTGTCCGGGAAATAGACTGTGTGAGATAGACAATAATAATAATAATAGACTGGTGACCCGTGAAATAGACATAGACTAAGAAAATGTTTTCGAGGAAAGTTCGCCTGGTTGAATTGAAGGTTGCGGAATTGAAGCAAGAACTGGAGGAGAGGGAACTTGACACAAGCCGTGCTTCAGGCAAGACTTTCTGAGGGATTACTCCAAGAGGGCGAGGATCCAGAAACATTTTTATTCGAAGTTTCTGGAATTGATTTGGGTTCCATAATGAATAAACTCGATGAAAATTCCAAATCAATGAAAGAAGAACTGCAAGAAAATTCGAAAAATCTGGAAGAAAAGCTGCTAGAAAATTCCAATAGTCTGAGAGAAGAGCTTCTAGAAAACTCGAAGAACATGAAAGAAGAACTTTGTGGCGTAGCAAACCGATTAGAAGAAAGAATGGGGACTGTCGAGACAGAGATGGAGAAAATCAAGGATGAAATCGAGGAAGAGATGGGAAAATTGAAGGAAACAATTAGTGACGAAATCAAAGGCGGACTCGAGGCGGAAATTAACAAAATAAAGGAGAAAATCAGTAAATTGGAAAACCAGATTGACACTACCCACACCACAGAATCTGTCAATGAAAATTCAATGCTGGAACTGAGTTTGAACTTGGATGATGTTCAGAAGGGTTTGAAAGATGTGAAGATCAGTTCTGAAACAGGAAAACTCTCTATGAAACCACCTCAGTTTGATGGAAAAACACCATGGGCAAACTACCGCCGACAATTTGAAGCTGCAGCAAAGGCGAATGGATGGAATGCAGGAGATAGAGCTGTGGCACTAACACTGGCGTTGCGTGGAGAAGCAACGAATATTCTACAAACCCTCACGGCACAAGAGCAAGAGGACTACGAGCAGCTGATCAAACATCTAGAATTACGGTATGGACAGACTCATCTAGAACATGTATACCACTCACAGCTCAAAAACCGCTGCCAGAAGTCAAGCGAATCCCTACAGGAATTTGAAGCCGACATTGCACGCTTGGTTCGCCTTGCATACCCAGCTACACCAGAAAAGGTAATGGAACGACTAGCAGTTCAGGCATTCTTAGATGGACTTCGTAACCAGGAAACGAGACAAGCATTAACACTAGCTCGTCCAACACATCTCGTGGATGCACTGGCACGCGCTTTGGAATTTGAGGCAGCGAAGCAATCCTGCAGAAGCCAAAGTAAAGTCCGATTTATTGAAGGAGACCCACAGGAGCCTGCTAACCTGGAAGCTGCCATAAGGAAGGTGGTGAAGGAATTGTTGCCTGAGAGAAGACTAGTGAGATGCCGGAACTGTAGGAAACTTGGACACGTGCGTAGTCAATGTCCAACCCTCAAGAGGTCGAAACCAACGAAGGTTGTTGAGAAGGGGCAATCGTCGGCCATTACTCAGAGAGCCCCGGTGAACAACGCATATGTCGCTGTCCTCCAACGACAGAACAAAGGAGCCTTTGTAGACGGTTTCATCAACAACAAGCCTTGCGCAATGCTGCTGGATACAGGTGCGACTAGGACAATCCTTGGACCTGCTTTTATTAAAACACCAGAGAGAATGGAACCAACATCCTGGAAGCTACGCACAGCAACAGGAGAGCCGGCCACTGTACATGGTGAGCTACCGATTGAACTGATTCTAGGCAGCACAAAAGTGAAACATCGGGCATTAGTAGCGGACATTGAGGACGACGCAATTATTGGAATGGACATCATGAATTCCAGAGGGTTTGAATTGAACTTCAAAGATGGCGTCATACGTGTGAACGGAGAAGAGCTGGTGCTACATGGAAGAAGTGAAGAGATGATTCGTGTTCTGCTGGTTGAAGATGTAAGTGTACCCGAGAGGGCTGAGACCATACTGGAGGCTCGCTTGGACGGAGGTGCGAGCAATGGAAGTGTGGTGATGTTCGAGCCCAAGCTTCATGATGAGAAAATTGGACGAGGTATTGCACTAGGCAAGACTTTGTTGCGTGCTGATAAATTTGTGCCAGTAAGGGTAATGAATGTCAATTATTACCCAGTGACCTTGAAGAAAGGAACTGTTTTGGGGCACTGTTCGTCAATTTCCTCTGTGATCAGGAGTGTACACGGTACTGTTAGTCAAGACAACAACCTGACAGCGGAACTGGAAAAATGGTTACCATCTCTTCCAAGGGCATTAAACCAGCCCAACAGCCCAGATTGAGAGAATTAGTCAGGAAGTACCAAGACATCTTCGATACCGGACAAGGAAAAGGGGGTCGAACGAATGTAGTTCAACATAAAATTGATACTGGGGATGCTCGACCAATCCGACAATCAGCTAGACGACTTCTTCTTGCTAAGAAGGAAGAGGCTGACAAAATAGTCAGTGATATGGGAAAAGATGGAGTTATTGAACCATCCGACAGTCCATGGTCCTCTCCAGTCGTGCTGGTGAAGAAGAAAGATGGATCAACACGCTTTTGCGTAGACTATCGTCAACTGAACAACGTGACGAAGAAAGACAGTTACCCTCTTCCGAGAATAGACGACACCCTAGACACGTTGGCCGGCTCCACGATTTTCTCGACCCTTGATCTGAAGAGTGGATACTGGCAGGTAGAACTGGCTCCAGAAGATAGAGAAAAGACAGCCTTCACCATCGGCTCGGGACTGTGGCATTTCACCGTTATGCCATTCGGGCTTTGTAATGCTCCAGCAACATTCGAGAGATTAATGGAGACGGTTCTGAAAGGACTCTCATGGAGGACGTGTCTGGTATATCTCGATGACATCATTGTAGTTGGCAAATCGTTCGAAGACCACGTTAAAAACCTGGAGGAGGTATTCCTGCGACTGAGAAATTCTGGATTGAAGCTGAGCCCCAAGAAATGCCACCTGTTCCAGAAAGAAGTACGTTACCTTGGCCATGTTGTCTCTGGGCACGGAGTAGCAGTAGATGATCAGAGCAGTGAAGGAGTGGCCTATTCCTAGAGACATACACCAACTACGTAGTTTCCTTGGTTTGTGCACATACTATCGCCGATATGTGCTGGGGTTCGCCAACATCGCTAAACCACTGACCAGGCTCACGGAAGGTCAAACAAAGTTCCAATGGTCCGAAGAATGCCAAGACTCGTTCAGGAAGCTGAAGGGGGCATTGATCAACGCACCGATTCTGATTAATCCCCTTCCGAGTGGAAAATTCATTTTGGACACGGACGCCAGCAACGTGGGACTTGGAGCTGTCTTGTCCCAGATCCAGGATGGGCAAGAGAAGGTGATCGGATACTTCAGTAAAACTCTCAGTAAACCGGAGCGTAACTACTGCGTCACCAGACGAGAACTGTTGGCTGTTGTCAAGGGAGTAGAACACTTTTACAAATACGTGTACGGGAGAAGATTTCTGTTGAGGACCGACCACGCAGCCCTTAAATGGCTTCTACAGTTCAAAAATCCCGAGGGCCAAGTAGCACGTTGGATCGAAAGACTCCAAGAATTTGACTTCGAGATCGAACATCGAGCAGGGAGTGGCCACAAGAACGCAGATGCCCTGTCAAGGAGACCATGCCCAGACGACTGCTCACACTGCCGACGAGCAGAAGAGAAGGAAGCAGCGATATGTAGAACCACGGCAGTTGACAATAACTGGAATGACAACGAGGTCCAGAAAGACCAAGAAAGAGATCCGGATCTTGGTTTAGTCATCGGTTGGAAAAATAGTAATCAAAGACCGACATGGCAGGAAATCGCAAGATATTCCCCAGCAGTTAAATCCTACTGGGCCCAATGGAATTCCCTTTCCCTGGACAATGGGGTCCTGAAACGTGTATTGGAGTCCGAAGATGGTGGGGAGGACAGACGTCAGATAGTGGTGCCCAAGAACAGAAGACAGGAAGTACTCCGAGAGATCCATGATGGAGTTGCTGGAGGACATCTGGGTGTGACGAAGACCCTGCAGAAAGTAAGACAACGGTTTTACTGGGTCAATTGTCAAGTTGATGTCAATGACTGGTGCAGAAAGTGTGCTGTTTATGCTGCCAGCAATGGACCTCGGACACGACCCAAGGCCCCGATGCGTCAGTATAACGTAGGTAGTCCATTCGAGAGAATCGCCATTGACATCGCCGGCCCGTTCTCCGTATCAGATCACGGAAATAAATACATCCTTGTGGCAATGGACTATTTCAGCAAGTGGGCCGAAGCCTATGCCCTGCCCAACCAGGAAGCCATCACCGTCGCGGACGTCTTGGTGAAAGAGTGGATATGTCGATTCGGTGTACCCTTGGAGCTGCACTCGGACCAAGGCAGAAATTTCGAATCCAACCTGTTCCAAGAAATGTGCCAACTGCTGAACATCCGCAAGACGAGAACCACAGCTCTACATCCACAGTCCGATGGAATGGTTGAGAGGATGAACAGGACTATCAATCGCCACTTGTCCAAGGTAGTCTCTGACCATCAAAGAGACTGGGACCAGTATCTCCATTTGTTCCTGATGGCCTACCGTTCCGCAGTACACGAGTCGACCGGCCAAACCCCTGCTAGTATAATAATGGGCCGAGAGCTGCGACTTCCCTGTGACCTAAAGTTTGGGATGCCACCAGGACAGGATACCGCGGGAGAGGACTACGTCAGTAAACTCCGGCAGCGAATGGAGGACATCCACGAACGAGTCCGGTTGAACATCCAGAGTGCCAGCGACCGAATGAAAGCGACTTATGACATCAATGCCGATGCTGGAGGATTTCAGGTTGGTGACCTAGTTTGGCTGTACAACCCGATGCGTCGCCGGGGCCTGTCACCGAAATTACGGAATTCATGGGAAGGTCCGTACAAGATCATCAAGAGGATAAACGACCTGCTTTACCGAATCCACAAGCCACCCAGAGGTAAACCCAGGGTCGTTCATTTCAACAGGTTGGCTCCTTACGCTGGAAATCATGACCAAGTCCGCACCCTCAGACCACCAGAGGATGCGATGACGTTCCAGAAATTCATGTCCTTATACTCAAATGGACAGAAAGTGTCACACGGGGTAACTCGAGAGGAGCCACGGGACCTTTTCAAAGTGCCAGTCGATTACGCCCTAGCACACTGCGTCGCAGAAGATCTTCGAATGTCCAGGGGCATCGCTGTAGTGTTCTCCAAGAAATTTGGCCAACTCCAGACACTACGGAAACAGAATCCAGAAATTGGAGGTGTGCTACAGCTGAAGAAGGGCCAGAGGAACATCTACTACTTGGTGACCAAGAAGCATTCCCAAGACAAACCGTCCTATGAAGATGTCTGGAGGAGCCTCACCCAACTAAGAGATACGATGGTGAACCAGAATCTGGTGGACTTGGCAATCCCAAAATTATCCTGTGGTATTGATGGGCTGGATTGGAGAGTTATAAGAAGTATGTTGGAGACGATATTCCGATCCAGCGGCATCCAGATTTTGGTTTGCTGTAATCCTATTCCACGACCTAACATGAAGACTGTGGAGTGTTACTTCCATCGAACTTCACGGTGCAGATATGGGGAATCCTGCAAATATCGACACACTCCAAAGATGACATTTCGGGACGAAATATCTCTAAGAAGGGGGCAATGTGGCGAAGCTGCGGGCGATGCCGGACCTGAACTCTCACGTATAGCTAGCGACCAACCGCGGGAGACTGTCGATGCGCTTGCACCGAGAAGAATCTGGACGGTTTGGTGAGTCTGGGCGATTCGAAGGAAAATTCTGGAGCATTCAGAGAAGTCACCGTCGGATATAAAAAGAACTACGCAGCGGACAGTCGGACAGTCAGCGAAGTGAAAGTCGAATATAAATACCTAGTTCCGTGATAGTTATGTAAATTAGAGTAATGTGTTATTGTATCATTGTATTTCGTTAAATAAATTATTTTAGTCAGTTAACTAGAGTTTAAATCTACTACATTACATTGGCAGGTGGTCCCATTTCTTGTGAAAGCCGAAAACAGAGATGTGTTGCTTTGTCTTCCACTGAAACTGAATACATAGCTCTTTCCGAGGCAGCAAAGGAAGCTATTCATCTTCAAAACTAACTAGACGATTTGGATATAGGTGAGCAAAAATCAATTGTTATTTATAATGATAACCAAAGTTCCCAAAAGTTGGTAGTAAATTCCGTTTTCAGGAACAAAACTAAACCTATTGAAACAAGATACCATTATGTAAGGGAACAGGTAGGATATGGTAAAATTGACATAAGATATTTGTGTACCGAAAATATGTTGGCTGATATGTTAACAAAATGTTTAGCTCGAGGAAAACATTGGAAATGTATCGAGGGTTTAAATATGTCGTGATAATAATTGATTGATTTATTTATATTTTGAATATTTTTTTTTGTCTTAGCATGAAACAATGTTTACTTATCCATTTGTGTCTGCTTAGATTAGGGCCGAGTGTTGTATTTATTGCATTGAGGTAATCCAAGCTGAACACACTGTGTGTATGTTAGGCTTGGTTAAGTAGGCAATTTTTTATTTTATGTGATAAAAAATTGTTTATATTATTATTCGTAAAATAGTTTTTGTCACTTGTCTGTCATACAAAAATCTAATTAAAACGATCCTTATTCCAAAGTTGCTTTGCTCTGTATATAATTTACAACACTTTATTACCTGAGAATAAGAAATACAGCGAATTGGTAGCGGTTCTGAAATCAAAATATGTTCCAACTAAAAGTGTAATAGTCGAACGTTTCAGATTCCACAATCGAAAACAGGAATCTTCCGAGACTCTTAGCCAGTATATTGGTGTTATCAAAGAGTTGTCACGTCACTGTAAATTTGATACTTTCTTAGATCAATCTTTACGAGACAGATTGGTATGTGGAGTGAATAACATTTTTATTCAACAAAAACTTCTGGGTGAAGAAGAGTCAATGTCATTCAAAATGGCATGTAAAATTGCAATAAGTTTTGAGACAGCTGAGGCTCAAAGCAAGTTAGTTCAAGGAGCAGCAGCATTGAGTGTGGATAAACTACAGTCATCATCTAAGAGTAGTTATAGAAATAGAGGTAGGTACTGAATTCTATTCAGAAAGAAGGTCACGGTTCGAAAGTTCAAAAAAGAAGCCATGTTACAGATGTAAAAGACAACATGATCCAGAGACCTGTCCAGCAAAAATGTGGTTTTGCTATCGTTGTGGATCAAAAGGCCACACATCATTTGCTTGTAACAAGGGGAGAGTCCACCAAGTAGATAACTGTGAAGAAGTAGCTGATCAAAGCGAGCATGGAGATGATTTGCTAGATTTGGGTTTCATTGCCAGACTGAATAATAGAGATCAAGAGAAACCATTGGAAGTCAGCCTGAAAGTCGAAGGAAAAGTCTTGAAAATGGAAGTTGATTCTGGGGCGTCAAAGTCGGTTATTCATGTAAATGATTACAAGTCTTTTTTTCCTGGTTTGAAAATTGATCTGGTAAATTTTAAATTGAAAGTTGTAACCGGAGAAGAAGTCAAGATTTTGGGACAAGTACAAGTCAGGGTATTGTTCAGAAATACATATTATTGCTTAACATTATTGGGAGTATTGAGTAGCCAAAGGAAATTTATTCCTCTTTTGGGCAGAAATTGGTTGAATCTTTTTAATTCTGACTGGAGAAATGCTCTTGGTTGTAAGAGTTTGTTTTCTGAAATTAAGTCAAGTCAGGACCAAGGTCATGATAATTTAAATTTGAAAACGTTGTGTTCGAATCAATCTATTCTAGCAAATTTTGATGAAGTAAAAAAGCAAACTATAATGTTTTTAAGAATATACAGGGGTCTTCTATCAAAGATTTCGTAATAGAATTGAAATTGAAAGACAATGCAAAGCCAGTTTTCCATAGAGCTTATAGTTTGCCTTATGCATTGAAGCCTGCAGTTCCCAGCAAACACAGTTACATCACAGATGCATCGCAGCGATGTAACAATGTGACCTGCGATATCGCATTCTATGTCGAATAGACGTCGCTGCGATGTCGGAGGGATGTTATTTTGTCCCACTCAAGATTCATCCATGCAACGTCGCTGCAACAAGTTCTGCGATGTAACAACGATATATTTTTTGAGATGTAACTGCGATGTATACAATACATTCCATTTTGATATCGCAGGTATGTGAACATGTGACATATCACAGCGATGTACTTTTGTCACGAAGGGGTTAGGTAATACAAAGGAAAATATATCAATGAAAAAAAGTTTTGGATGGAAAATCGGTATTTAAACATTTTATTTTCAATAAATATAATGTACTCAACATGAAACAACATTGTTCTAATCGAAGCATTTTTCAACAGTAAAAAATAATGATACCTAAAACAATAAAACTTTATCATCCGTCTTTTATGACGATAAGAGAAAGACGGAAATGAACGCTTTGCCATAGTTTCAAGTGAAAAATTATTGTTACTTACTTTTATCCTGGGAACTATTCATAGAAAAAGTTATTTTCACAGCTTTGTCAAATGATATTAAACATTTATTAAATTACTATGACCATAAGTTAATAGAACTTGGTACAACAAGCCATTTTTTGGTTATGTTCCATGTTCTTCTTCTTCTTAATCCTTTAATGAGCTATGCTTGCGCAATTTACTCAGAATCCCCATATGTGTTATGCAAGAATCCGTCTCGTCGGCCTCTAACCGGCGTAAATAACACGGGCTTCGTCGAGGGATGAGGATTGTCTTGCTCGAAGCAATATCCTCACCCTGGTCTATTGTTTGCTTACACTTCATGCACATTAGATGGACTAAGACCTAATGGCAAACATTCACTAACATTTACATACACTTCATGCACATTATCTATAATGGCGGACATTTACTTCTACATTAACTTGACTTCCAACACGAGGCCGCCGTCTGACCTCAACCGCTGTCGAATCTATGTTCAATGTTTATGATCGAGAAGCAAAATTAACGAATATAGAAATTTACGAATCTCAGGCGCATGTGCAATGGCGTTCATTGTTGACATCGCAAAAAACACATATGACGATAACTTCATCGCGGCGAGGAGAAATTTGTCAAGTCATTGATTAGCTTTTGTACATCGCAGCGATGCAACGTATGTAATATCGTACTGTTGCCTCATTGCGACATCTCAGAGATGTCATGTCACAGATGTATTTGCTTCTGCACATCGCAGCGATGCAACCTTTTTGATATCACCGTGTTACCTCATTGCGACATCTCAGAGATGTCATGTCACAGATGTGTTTGCTGGGTTGAGACTGAAATCATTAAAATGGTTGAGCCTGGTGTATTAACGAAAGTAAGTTGTAGCAATTGGGCTAGTCCAATAGTGATCGTTCCCAAAAAGAATTCGAATGACATTCGAATCTGTGTGGATTTTAAGCAAACTTTGAATAGATAGATAGATAGATATAGGTCTTTATTTCCCAAAACACATAGCAACATAATAACAAGATAAATCTTTTAACTTATTTTATATGCATTAGGAAAACGCCGAGGATCAGATGACCCCTGTACAAGTACCTGGGTCCCTGTTATTATTCCCAAGCGGTGGACGAAAACATAAAATGTGAATGTGAACAATAATGAAACATATAAAAAAAATTGAAATATATAAAAAAAGTTGTAGATTATACCTATGGCCCTTCAATTATTTTCGAGTATAAAACACTTGCTCGAAATTGAATAACAAAGAATTAATAAATAAATTACAAATAAAATTTAATTCCTTTCTAATGATTTCTAACTCTATAATCATATTGCTTTACCTCACAGAATCGAGCTGCTCATTTAATAATTTTTTCTTTAGGTATTTTTTGAAGAGGTTCATTGATTTGTCTTTAAAATCTTGAGATATACCATTGTATGTAGCGGTAATTTGATATGAAAAAGCCCGTTTGAAAGTTTCAGTCCTGTGAGGAGGTGGTGTAAGTGTTCCTTTGAAACGAATGTTGATGTTGTGGACATCATTTCTAAAGGTGATTTTTTTCCATAGATATTGAGGGGATTTGAATTTGATTATCTTGTGATAGAGGCAGGCAGAATGCAAAAATCTCCTTCGTGCCATATTTAACCATTGAATATCATCGAGTTTGTGTGATATACCTTCTCTTCTTCTAATACCAAAAATTAGGCGTAAGCAAGAATTTTGCATAACTTGCCGTCGTCGTTTATCATCTGCATCAAGGAAGGGACCATACACTGCATCGCAATAATTAAACCTTGAAAGCACTAGAGTGTCGCACAAAAGTGCCTTCACTTTTCTATTCAAACAATGTCTGGAATTGTATATCAGCTTCAAGTTATAGAATGCAGCTCGCCTAACATTGTTTAGGTGTGATTTGAATTTGAGGTCATCATCGAGAGTGAGTCCTAGGTTTTTAGCACTTCTAGACGGTTTTATTAATTGATCCTCAACTTCAACTTTGATTAAATCTTTCAACGCGTTTCTATTTATCTGAGATCCAAAGAGCAAAACAGAGGTTTTCGTGGCATTTATTTTGAGAGAATGAGATGTAGATTTTTTCAACAGTGCCGCAATGTCTGAGTTTATTTTTGAAAGTGCAGAATCTATATGAGGAGGGTCAAAAGATAGATATAATTGAGTATCGTCAGCATAAAAGCTTACTTTACAGTCTTCAACGCAAGACGAGAAATCCGATGTGTAAATTGAGAAGAGAAGCGGACCAAGAATGGATCCTTGTGGAACTCCAGTTTTAATCCCAATAGGTGTGGATATATTTTCACCAATCCTGACTCGCTGACTCCTATTTCTCAAGTATTCGTGAAAAAATGTCGACGCTCCTGGACCTAGTCCTATGTAATGTAGTTTAGCGCATAACATTTCGTGACTCAAAGTGTCAGAAGCTTTTCTAAAGTCCAGGAGAACCAACACTGTTGCACGTTTTTCATCCAATCCTCTCAAGATATCATCAGTTATGTTCAGCAAGGCAGTCTCACAACTATGGCTCTTCCGGAACCCTGACTGCTCTTCAGGAATGATAGCAAACTTGGTTACATGTTTCCGCAATTGATTTTCTACTTCCCTTTCCAATAATTTGGATAGACAAGGCAAAAGGCTAATTGGTCTGAGGTCTTTAAAATGCTCTATTTTTTGCTTTTTAGGTATTGGTTGCACGATTGCTTGTTTCCAACTATTAGGAAAGATGTCATTTATCAAACACTCATTAATGATATGTGTGATAAATGGTAAGATGAATGGGTAGCACATTAGAATGAGCTTCAGATTTAAACCATATCCACCTTGAGCATTAGACTTCATACTATATAAAGAATAATTTGTACCCGTTCTTCCGTCACTTGTTGGAGTTCTAATTTATCAACATTTGGGAGAGTATTTTGGTTATAAAATGTTATCATATTTACATCTGGTATTATAGTAGGTATTCCATTGACATAATAATCATTTAAAGAGTTGGCATTACTAAAGTTTGGAGGAATTTCGAAGTTATTTCTGTTACTTATATTGAGAAATTTGAGATCTTTCCAGACCCTAGAAACACCCTGACTACGAGTCAAATGGAGAAAGTATGCTTTTTTCTCGTTCCTGCACGACAGTGTTGTGAGATTTCTCAGTGATTTGTAATAATCAAAATGAGTTGGATTTTTAGTTCTTTTCCATCGACTGTGTGCTTTATTTCGCAGAGACATTAAAAGTTTTATATTATCTGTTACCCATGGAGAATATTTTTTAGCTATTCGGATGTCTCTAAATGGTGCATGGAGGTTGAATAAACCAAGAATATTTTCACTGAGAAATTTCACCTTATCATCTATGTGATTCATGGCATAGATAAGATGAAATGGAAATGATTGAATGTCTGCATAGAAGTTTTTCAGATTGAAAAATATGAAGTCGCGTATGGTCTTGAAGATAGGCCCCTTTACTTCGAATTTAGCGTTCAACTCAATGGACGTCAACTCATGATCTGTTATATTATGTAGATTAACTACCGATACTTCCCCGACTCTATCATTATTATTCGTTGTCAGAATGAGATCGATCAATGTAGCAGACGAAGAAGTAAGTCGAGTCGGTTCGGTTACTACCTGTATCATACCTACAGCTTCCAGCATGGAGCACATTTTTTATAGGCTGAAGATTCATATTTCAGCATATCAATATTGAAATCACCCAGACATAGTACTTCGTCAAATTGGTGGATTATATCAATGATATTGCTTTCCAGTCGATTGAGAAAGTAAGAAACTGAAGAATCTGGTGGTTTGTATACAACTCCCACAGATATTCTCAGATTTCCCACTTTCACGCCGACCCAAAGTTGCTCTGATACATCATCTGCTTGGATTATATTGAAAGGAATCCCATTTTTTAAGTACATTCCCACACCACCTCCTCTTCCCTGTCTACGATTATTCTTTAAAAATTCATACCCCTAAATTTTACACATGTTGTCGTCAATATCGGAAGTCAGCCACGTTTCAGTCAGGCAAAGAATAGTATAATTTTCAGCGAAGAGTTGATCTCTTAGTTCATTAATTTTTGGCAAAACGGATCTTATATTGACCTGTGCAATTTTAATGTTTGACATCTTTTAGATAAGAAACAAGCCGAGAAATACAGTAGTTTTTACAGAAAATCAAAAACTAAATAAATAAATCTAATCTGGATAAGAAACCAGAGGTGAAATAGTACTGGTGATAAGTATACAATAATCAACTAGGTAATTTTATAGTTATTTGATCGATGACTTTTTCACTGCTGATCTTAAATTTTTAGTGGATTTCGTGGTCTTCTCCAATGCTGTCTGCTGAACAGTTTCTTTATTCTTTGATGTTTTAATAGTATTTTCAAGAGATTCGGAATCAGAGGACTCTTCGGATTCACTTTGTGGAGTGGCCTCTTTTTCCTCAAGTAGCTGCTTTAGACCTTCGTAGCTGGGTTATTGAAACAAGTCATTGTTTGCTAACAATCAATACACATATGGGACTATTCAAGTACAATAAATTGACTTTCGAGATTAGTTGTGCTCCGGGAATTTTTCAGTCAGTAATTGATACAATTTTGTCAGGTCTACCAGGAACCAGTTGTTATCTGGACGATATTCTAATTTCTGGATCAAATTTTTTAGAATGCAATAAAAATGTTTTTGCAGTCATGTCACGTTTGAATGAATTCAATGTGAAAGTAAATGTATCTAAATGCAAATTTTTCGAAACCAAAGTTGAGTTTTTAGGTCACATTATAGATGAATACGGTATTCATCCCACAGATGAGAAAATCGAGTGTATTCAAAATGCTCCGCGTCCACAAAATTTGACCAAGCTCAAATCTTATTTAGGGTTACTGAACTATTACAGTAAGTTCATTCCTATGTTGTCCTCAAGATTAAAACTTCTTCACTCTATCAGACGAGGAAAGTGTGTCGTCACAAATGTCATTCTTGTCAAAAACTGATTCCAAACAAAGAAGTTTAGGTGACTTTCTCTGTTGATAATTTGCTGCTTTGCTTATTAGTTTGTATTAGGTTGTTTAGATTTTGTTTTATCAAGCAAAAGAAGTTGAAAAATCTTCATATAAACAATCAGACAAGCTGATTTAAATTTGATGGATGTTTGTTTGGAATCAGTTTTTGACAAGAATGACATTTGTGACGTCATCACTTTCCTCGTCTATTTGTGTCGGGCTGATGTGGAATTCATTTGGTCAACAGATCATGATGATATTTTCGAAATGAGTAAGAGATTGATCACATCAGATCAGGTCCTTACCCATTACAATCCAAATTTACCAATTTATGTTAGCTGTGATTCAAGAAGCTACGGAGTTGGTGCTGTTCTGAGCCACAGAGTAGATGGTGTAGAGCGTCCAGTTCTCTTTGCATCAAGTACTCTTTCACCGGCAGAACAAAAATATTCTAATATTGAGCGTGAACCGTTGGCACTATTATTTGGTGTTCGGCGTTTTCACAAATATATTTTCGGTAGAAAATTTGTTCTGATTACCGACCATCAACCACTTCAATTCATTTATGGAAAACAAAAACAGATACCAGTAACGGCAGTATCCCGAGTTACTCGATGGGCTTTGATTCTTTCAGCATATGACTATGATATAGAATATCGAAGTGGAAATCTACTTGCTAATGCTGACGCTCTATCACGTTTGCCAGTAGAAGGAGAAACAAAAATCTGTGACAGTTTGTATTCGTTTAGCATGACGAATGACCTTCCATTAAATTTTGAAGACATTGCAAATGCATCTAAGAAAGACATCTTGCTAACAAAAGTGATAGATATGACTATCGCTGGATGGCCACATAATGTTTAAACCATATATCAGTCGAAGACATGAACTATCTGTTGAAAGGAATTGCTTGTTATGGGGTTCCAAAGTTGTTATACCAACTTCTTTGAGAAATGAGGTTTTGGGTTTGTTCCATGAGGATCATATTGGTGTTGTTAGATCCAAAATGCTCATACGTTCATATTGTTGGTGGCCAGGTATCAATGAAGATATCGAAAAAATCATCAGCCAGTGTAATATTTGTCAAATATCACAAAATTTTACAAAATCTGCTCCACTTCTACCTTGGCCGAGTACTCCGTGTAATTTTTACAGGGTAAACATTGATTTCTTCCACAAAAATGGCTACAATTTTCTGATTCTTGTAGATAATAAAAGTAAGTGGATTGACGTTGGTACTTCGGCACAAGAAACTATCTTTGCATTGAAAGAATTTTTTTCTGTTTTTGGACTACCAATAATGGCCCACCATTTTCTTCATCTGAATTTGTGAATTTTTGTGTAGCAAATGGAATTAAAGTTATTAAATCTCCACCCTATCACCCTGAAAGTAACGGGATTGCTGAAAGGGGGGTTCAAACTGTAAAATAAGGTTTGGAAAAAAGCTTTATTCAGCGAAAGGGTGGATATAACATTAAGTGTGTTGCGTAATAGACTAATAAACTTTTTATTCAGTTATCGGAATACGCCTTCAAGCGTAACAGGGATTTCTCCTGCCGAACTTTTACTAAAAAAACGTCCACGAACCAGATTTGAGTTATTGAAACCACCTCTTGAAATCGAACATCAGAAAACTATAAATAAAAAATCACTTGTCAAATATAACGTTAATGAAAATGTTTATGTTCAAAATCAAAGATCTCATCAGTGGGAACTGGATGTTATAACAAAGGTGGAAAGCCTACTCACATATCTAGTAAGAGTGCGTGGAGTAGTGAAACTCATACATGCAGATTGTTTGCGTAAAAACACAAGCAGCATTCCATGTACAACCATTACGGATGAATCATTGAATGTTGATTGCGATTTGGAGCATCACCCATCTACTGAAATTTCTGATAGATATTCATCAAATACTTGTACTCAGGAACTTGTTACACCTCCGGATCCAACTATCAACCAAGAATTGAATAATGAACAAACCACTGAAGCATATGTTACTAGATCAGGAAGACGTATTGTCAAACCAATAAAATTAGACTTGTGATTTAACGAAGGGGGAAATGTTAAATATTAGGTTTAATCAGATAAAACATTTTGTATATCATATCCATAGTTGCTGAGTAAAACAAAAGGGACTAAAAATTATTGATTGAACTGCCATGTAATAAAAAGTCGTTTTAGTCATAAATAAAGTCTAGTTGTGAATATACGTTTCATTGCAAATACACAACAGCGTGGTGCATGCCGTTTCCCGCAGATGTTGACATTTATCACTTTATCAGTCAACCAAATTCTCATGTAACAAAAACAAATCTGTTAATCTAGTAAATAAATTAATATGGGTAGAACGAAAGTGTTAATGGCAAGAGTAGGAAGCAAGCTTTGTGAAAATGAGAGTAGCTCAGATTCTGATACAAGTGATAGTTATGAGGATAATATCGTCTGTCCGACGCCAAAACCGCGAATATACTAATTCCAGGGCTCTGGCTTCAATATGTAAAATACTAATTTTCTACCAAAATTTTCAATGCCAAACTCACGAAAGTGCTATCAGGTTGTCTACTGTGAACGAGAGTGAATTCGCGGATGTGGAAACTTGCCTAGGATTTCTTAAAACTCTTCTCATTCGAAATGACAAATTGCACATTCGTGGTTTTGGCATGAGACCGACGAATGATGTTAAATGAATTGACGATTTTTTCTTCCATTGTACGGTAAATCAGGTAAATGTGAAACTCTTTGTGTTGACTTTTGAGTTTGACAGATCTAACTTGGATGGCATTCATCGCTGCTAGACGAACGGGCAGTAGTTCATGCACTTTCGATGTCTCAAGGCCAAAGAGGGGAATATAAAAGTGGGTATGTCAATGCGCTCCCAATGTTGGAAACGGAACGGTCATATGCGCATTATGTCCTCAATGCATGAAACGGAACACGCCTATAGATAGATATAATAAAATGGTTGTTCATAATTTATGCGTAATTATGCCCTTTATTACCTATAAGCATTGTTTAAATAGAAGATAGTTAGTCAATGCCTGTGGATAAGGTGTTGGACCTAGGGTCACTGAATCTAGAAGGTCGTGCCGTCCTTACGGGTATGGCCAATGGGCGTGGTCCAATACTTGAAATAGTTCCAGTATTCAAATAACCCACAAAATCACCAATTAGAGAGCAAGTTTCGTGGGTTATTTGAATACTGGAACTATTTCAAGTATTGGACCACGCCCATTGGCCATACCCGTAAGGACGGCACGGCCTTCTAGATTCAGTGACCCTAGTTGGACCCAAACGCGAGTGTCATCTAGCGTGATTAGTTACAGACATGAATATTTCACCAAAGAGTAGGGGTCATGACCCCTACTCTTTGATTTCACGTCATTTTGATGCAGGTTTCTTCAAAAAACCCTGATTTTAATGCTGTCCCATTGTCTCAATCAAGTTACGACATGACTTGTAGGCCAGATCACTGAAGTTACGACATGACTTGGATGCGAGCTCACTATCGCCATCTACATGTCGCATCCATTTTGATCCAATTATAATCCCATAAAGTTGACTATCTTCTATATAAACAAAGCTGTAAGGAATACTTATTCTTGATGACCATTGTCCTATACAGCTTCAGATATAGTTATTTAAGTAACAAGGAATGTAGACGTGTTAACATTCGAGGTGAGCGAGTATGATAACAGTCGATACATTCCGTGTTACTTATTACGTTTTTCCCGCTGCTTGTTGACATTTCTGAAAATTTGCCTGAATTGAAGTTTGTTTTCTTACCCTTCCTTCATGATTATTCGTTCGCTATTTCATTCTAAGTTGCTTGTGCGTGTAACTAAGTTACCGAATAAGCAGACAACAATAATATTCAAAAGGTCTCATAACCTAAAAATTGATATGAATGAAGCTGAAGGTATTACTTGTCAAAGTCAAAGTCATTATTACCCTAGGCATGTAAATGACACTATTAAGTTCCGTTGTCAAGATGAATTAGTAAACGAATGATATAAGCATGTATGGACTATTTACAGTGTTGGCAGCGGGAAAAATATATTAGATGATTTCTTGGTACATGTAGGTATAAAATTCAAATATCTTTCATGAATAGTAACTTTGATTATAGTGGCTAATGACCATAGCAGTCGATGCCAAAACACCAAGGAAAAGAAAATGTCCCATTTCTATTTTCCAAGATTTTATTTTATAAATTATGGTGTTCCTCTCGTCGTCAACATAAACATAACTGTATACTGGCGGCATAAAATATGGAACTTGGTTTAATTTGCTCAGTTTGTTTGTTTGCAAACAGTGTGTTTGTACAGTGTAGTTCATACCCTAGCGACTTTCGCTATTATTAATACTAATTTGTTAGGAAGGAACATGTGTGTTTTTAGGCGGCGGCTGTCGAAATGGCCGACAGTGTAAATATTTCGCCTCCAACGATTGTATTTGATATTCGTTTTAATCATTTGTGAGAAAGGAAATGTTTGTACAGTCTAGTTCATACCCTAGCGTCTTTCGCTATTATTAATACTAATTTGTGAGAAAGGAACATGTGTGTGTGTGTAGGCGGCGGTTGTCAAAATAGCCGACGGTGTTAATATCATTTGATATTCAATATCATAACTACAGCACAACGTCTCAAATATTTTAATGGTTATCATAATTTGTTTTGTCAAATCGTCACGTAGAATCTTGCAGGTAAAGCAGATTGAATTATACATACTGAAATTAGGATCCAACCCAAGTTAAAGCTGTATTGTTTACCCACTCTTATTCTAGTACTGTACCTTTAGTTTCAAGATAATTAGGGGATTACTGTAATTAAGTGTCCGGGGTCAATGGCAATTGCATTGCATGCTTAGACCATATTTCAGATGCACACGCATCTTTCGTAGTTAGTTTCTAAAATCATATTAATCAACTTAAAATAATTTTGACAAGGTTCATTTTTCATCTCTCATTTCATTAACTTTCCTTGTTGTTCAACAACAAACGAATCGTATATTTGTTACTATATAATACACAGTGTGTACCTCTCAAAGTAGTTCCGACTATATGGGTGTTAAGTATCATCAAAGATGGTCTATCCTCATTCTTGCAAGCATTTCTCCATAACACACTGATCGAAAAACACTTTCAAAAAGCTCTTAAATAATGACCTTGGTCAACACAAAGGTAACTTTATACTTGCATACTTTCGACATTAATTTTGATATAGAATATTACTCTTATTATATTCGGTATACTTTTACATGCTAGATGGCATTCCGTGCAGAAAAAAGTACTTCGGTGGCTCCTATCATTCAAATTTTGCCAACTGTATGGCACGGCTAAACAAACCCATTCGCCAGGCCACATAGAGCCACTAACCAAAAGCATATTCTGTAACTAGAAATAATTTTGACAATGTCTACTTCGGTCTTCTCCATCCATATACCGCATCTTAAATGCATAATATACCGTATACTAATCAATATGCCGTATATTAATTAATATACCGTATCTTAATTAATAAAATACCGTATACTAATCAATATGCCCTATATTGATTAATATACCGTATCTGGATTGGTTAATATACCACATACTAACGAACATACCGTATCTTAAATGCATAATATACCGTATACTAATCACTATGCCGTATATTAATTAATATACCGTATCTTAAATGAATAATATACCGTATCTTAATTGAATAATATACCCTATACTAATCAATATGCCGTATATAAATTAATATACCGTATTGGATTATGTGGAAATTTGAAAACGTCAAATTTTTTATTTTGTCTTCGTGGTTTCTAGTGCAATACGAGGCTTAGATTACGGAAAAACAATTAAAAAGTTCCACTTCTATCGCAAGTATGTTTTTTCGCGTATAATAAAGTTATTTACCCCTTATAGTAGTTCCGACAATGGCCGCAAGAACAAGTACTTCCAAAACAGAAAAATAAAGAAGAATAATTAAGTTTCTTATCTTTTATAATACAATTCTAGCCAAAAAGAGGGAAGTTAGTGGGGCAATTCTATTTTTCACCAATCCTTGATTTTACACAGGGTCACGTGATCGATTTCGATCAATCACAGAATTTAGAGATTGACCTATCAATTGCTGTCATTTTTTATATCGGCTGTAAAAATCTGTTATTGGCCGAATCGATCCCGTGATCGCTGTAAAATCTGTTATTGGCCAAAAATGCAGATGTGTCACGTAAAAATCGGCGCTAAATTCAAATATGAAAAAAGTTCTCGCCAGAGCTTCGCAGACAACTTTTACGCGATAGCTTTGCGGTTCCCGCCTAAGGGGGGATTTTCACTTTTCATGAACACATGTGGGTCCAAGAGCCAAAGTTATGCATGGCATGGAATATTCCAGCCGGCCCTGTCACCCCTCTGTATACTAGTGATGATTAAGTACTGAAAATATGAGTAATATCTAGGATTTTTAAATATCGGATAAAAATGTTGTTTATCTGGTGATAAAAACAAAAACTAGAGCAAAAACCATATAGTGTCTCACTCTCGCTACAAACACATATGAGTCTTTTTATTTGTTATCCATCGATACATTTGTATCTTTGAGCTGAGAAATTTATTGTGCATGGAATATTCCAGCCAGCCCTTGTCATTTCTATAGCATGAATACATGTGAACTCTCGAATTAAAGGAATAATCATGATCTAGATACAGAATGCAGGTATTGTTTTGCAACTTTAAATTACCTATTTATTGTTTATCGATGTTATGTGCAGAAAAAAATATATATATATATATCGAAGATCATATGTCTAGATACAAGAAAGGAAACGAGTGCATAACTTACTTTGAAGATAAACCAGTTTTTTTTCTAACTTTCTAAGTTTTCTCTGACTTTTTCCATATTGTTCGTTTCCTTTTTCCCATTGTAGTGGAATTGAATATGGGCAATCACAATTTTGGTTGAATGTTCGAACGTTTGACCAGCAAGGTACGACGTACTAAAGTGAGGTTTCAGTGGGCGAATTGTCGAAATAAAGAAGACAACAAAAAATTACAAAAAAATCTTTAGCTTTGAACGTCGTAGCATAGTACGGTCGCACTAGGACTACCTGGTAACATTTATAATCCGAGACGAGACTGCGTAATATATTTCATTCTTTTACTAGTGCTCAAATTTTATCAATAGGGTTCAGCTTCGGATATGGTATATATGTTGGTAAACGTAGTGTTAACATATCATGTTCCGCTAGATGTGTATCATCAATATACTTTTTATAAGTTGATTTATGCGTTTTAATTAAGGCGAATAATTCAGCTTTAAAGGCATGGGCAGCTTTTTTCCATGAAAAATTTGGAATAGGATCCACTTGTACATTGTGATAGGAGGCATTATATCTATCACTAAAACGCATTTATCTTTCAACCACTGTGTGAAATTTGTAGAGTTCAATTTGTCATGGTAGTCGTCTGCTTTACTTCCCGATGTAAATATGAGTAACGCATTAGGCACGAATCCTGATGCACCTTTGGCATGTAAGATAATGAAGACGTCTTCCTTTGGATGATACCGGAGATTTTAAACATTTATTTTTGCCATCGTCCCACACGTCTTTGGCACCGTATGGGAACTGTGGAGTAGAGGTTTCATCGCAATATATTTTCTTAAATATTTAATCCGTTCAGATTCAATGTCAAATTTCTCAATCAACACTTTTCTATTGTCTTGTGCTTTTCTCCACCTGAATCCTATTTTTCAACTAATTTTCTAAACAAGTCCATCTTGCCTGTAAAATTGATTCATTTTTAACAGCTTCAAATATAGTTTTCATAGTAGGGCTCCTTTTTTGAATATATGTATAGTTATAAATGGTTTTCCTAATTATTTCTTCCTCAAATTCATCAACTCATCCCTTGGAAGTTGAGGGTTTGTTTGTGGTCTTCCTTTTGGTGATTTAAAGGGAGTAGCAGGTAATTTTCGTTAATACCTTCATTAATTATGCTTTTGACGCTAGTTATACTAACTCCACAAGCTTCAGCTACTCTCTCTTTTAGATGGGTCAGAGGAATTATTAGAGCTTGTTGTTCTTTCTCGCTTTGCATAAACTTATAAACATTATAAATAATTTCTCGACCTTGACTGTGAATTATTTCCTTAGAACTGCTTATGTTTGCCTAATGGTATCTATAACAAAGGGATTAACAAATTATTGTCAAACATGCTGTGAGTTTTTTAACATTTAGTTAAATTTAATTTTAATATCATGTTGACGATATGAAGGGCTTATTATAACAATGTCGATATAATCAGAAAAAACTCTGAAATATACAAATAACATTTTTTGAATACGGCGGTGAAGTATAACTAGAAATCTAGTGAAATCGGTAATTTGTCAGTAAGGGTGTTCCATTTGAAAAAACTGAGAAAAAAGTGATCCCGAGTTTTGGTTGCCCCTGTATGGGAAAAGTGTCATTCGATATATTTATGAATATGAAATGAAAATCCACCATTTTCGAAGATATTTGGCGACAAAAATGTTCTTATTGCTAAGTTATTGATTTTGAGATATGTGGTGTTGAATGAACCCATTTTGGGACATAAATGTCACCATAACTTCAGAACCACCCGGTATAAACCCATACAACCCTCTATTTTTGAGAAACACTCTTCCAAAGAAATTCAACAGAGTAAAATTTTTTATGGCGTCTTATTTAAAAAAACATAAGTCACACATTTAATAGACACCCTGTATGTTGGTGGTTATTTTTGGAACAAAGCTTTCATCGCTCTCTAAAACTTTAATTTGACACATTTCTTCCTGTCTTAAATAGGGAAGCTAGCTATCGTCCAGCCACGCACCGGTGATACACCCTGCAGGGTGTATATATCACCGATGCGTGAAGAGAAGTTCATCAGTTTTTTTGAACAATAGGGCATAAAAAACGATGCAGTAAAAACGCATTCTTTAAAGTAAACAGGTATTTCTACTATACAGTAAACATCCTGTTTGAATTCAAAATTTAACATTAAAAAACTTATCAAAATTACAAATTGGCTGCAAAAAACTAAAGTTTATTGGGTGGGGTTGTACCTGTCCATGAGGTAGGTTCACTTCCTAGTATACAGTTACCTCATGGTAAGACTGGTATGACGATTGACAGTACAGTAATCCCTACTGATGAAGCTAACTTTGTTATCGAAATGCGCATCTAGGAATTAAATTACTTGTGCGGTGAAGGGGTAAAATACTTTTTGTTCTCATTGAGTGACACCACATCAGGCGTCCAAAATGTCTCGTTTTCAAAGTTTGTCTTGAAAATAAGGGAGTTCTCAACAGAGAAAAACTTATTCCCTTTTAGTATTACGGTCGCTACCCCCGTAATGCGTTTTTAGTTTTTTACTTTTGTTTCAAATGTTATTTTTTAAACAATCAATTGTAATGTTAATAAGAAAACGTTTTAAGCATTTTTTTTGTAACTGCTATTACAGAGCTGCGCCGAGCACTGAGTACTATTAAGCACCAAGCACTCTTGAAAAGTGCTCGGGAGTTTGGAACACTATAAGCACTTTTTTTCATGAAGTGCTCGCGATTACTAAGCACTTTCAAAAACTAATTCGATTTAGACCGTTAAGGTGGGCATTCAATTTTGTGTATTCCAAGTTCATATTGCATTTGGAAATGGTTCCACTTGGAAAACTCAAATTTGGTAGGTGAACTCAGAAAGGATTGGAGTACTTATTGAATATATGCATACAATGTAAAATACGTCGGCCATATACCGCATTCCTGAATTCTTAATTTTTTTAAACAAAATCATGATGTTCGACCCCACAAACTCTTACTTGCAATACCTACAATAATTATGAATTTTGGATTGTATAGAATCGGGCAAATGATCCTAAATGTCGTTCGTCCTCTATAGCGCCACTGTCTTGTTTTTTCCGCTTCTCAAAACGTCGTATTTTGTCACACGAATAATAGGTAAACACTCGCCAAATTTTAAGAGGACTATGAATAATTGGAATTGATTTTAATTTGATTTGCAAGATTTCACCTCAATACACAAACACTGCACGTAATTCCTTTTAAAAATGTTTTGATAAATCTTCCTGTTCAAAAAAAAAATCGTCGGGTAACAATTTCCCGTAGGTACCTAAAAATATCCCGGTAGTCAGTTCAGTACGCACAGAGACAGAGAGGTCCGCTAAAGGTATTAGGTAAAACATAATTTAAATCGGTGTCATTTTGACGACTTGTCTGGTCCAGTCTACAACTGTTCTAAAGATTCCTAAATAAAATATCATCGTTTGCAATTGCAACCATGAAACTTAATTTACTAGAACTTACCTAACTGCGCACTAAATTCACTCCGAACGCTAT
This sequence comes from Chrysolina oricalcia, assembly GCA_944452925.2. Classification (NCBI taxonomy): domain Eukaryota; kingdom Metazoa; phylum Arthropoda; class Insecta; order Coleoptera; family Chrysomelidae; genus Chrysolina; species Chrysolina oricalcia. Next base: position 32,913,853 of record OX101824.2, read on the forward strand.
AACACTTTTAACTACATTTATGTCAAGACTAGAAGCTAGAATGTGCATAATATAAGGATACATAGCTGAGAAAAGACTAAGTGCTTAGTAATCCCGAAAAGTGCTCCCGAGCACTGTTTTCGGGATTACTAAGCACTAAAAGCCTTTTCGTAAAATTCACTAAGCACTGAATCCAAAAAGTGCTCGGGAGCACAGTGATTACGAGCACTAAAATGCTTTAAGCACTTTCACGAGCAGTAAGCACAGTGCTTTGGGACAGCTCTGACTGCTAATAATTATTATTATTCAACTGAAATTACTTACCTTGTGGATAAAAACCTTCACTTATTATAGCTTGGAAGGTCTCCGACAATAATAACGCCCAACTAAAATAAACTAACTTAAATTCAGGACAACTTTTTCAACAGATACAATTAAATAGGTAACCCAACTCAAAACTAAAACGCAATTTGACTGTACTATATCTTCAATCGGTATGGATGCGTGCCACGTCGATCTTAACCAAACGCTCGTAAGACTCGAATGCAATGTCTTTAAAACGTTTAGTAGACGATAGCTGAAACGTAAGTTTGTACTCTGCGACGGTATGAGTCATAGCCTTTGAGAAAATCCCACTGAAATGAAATTATAATATGATGACTATTATAATTTAATTTCAGTGGAAAATCCACATGCTGTACATTCACACAGGTCAAGCTACAAAAATTATTCGACGGTCCGCACTCCGCAGTTTGCCTTCTTCTTGGCTTGTCATTTAAACTTACCGCCATTACAATGACCAATCACATTCACATAGGGCTCATATACCGCTAGTGCCAGGGTTCCTTGATATCATAAGAGCCCTCTGGCTAGTGCCAATTATTTCAAAATACCTATGTTCTGGTGATAAAAAGATCCGTCTTATTTTTCAAGATAACACGCTAATAAGTAACAATCGACAAAAAAAAAATTTCAAATAATTTTACGGTTTATAGGTTCCTTACGGAGTGGCACCATATACCTTGAGTGGCACAGGTAATTTTGTGTGCACTCAGTGGTTGGACGTGATTATATCATTGTTGCTGGCCCTACAAGCTGAAAAACTTCATCGCAGTGTATATATGATTTTCATCATCAATGATATCCACCTATAGTTTTCGATACCACAGTAGAAGCTGTTTCATAGTTTCATGCAAAGTTTACTATGCCCATTTGCAATAAAAAAAGTCGGTGGGAGATTTGGCAACATCGCCCATACATTCTTCAGCCTGATTCACATAATGGCAGTAGCAGTGGCGTCACCCCCCTCTATTGATAAGATAACCAATGGCAAACATGTTTAGACGACGCTGAAAATTCAAGGTCACGCTGCTGAAAGTTTTTAAACTTTTTGCAGTTAAATCTGGCAGTGTTCGCATTTTTAACCTTAAAATCATCATGAAATCGAGATTGCTGTTATGATTCCTTTCTACTGCTTTTAACAAACAATTAGTTGAAAATTTCCATTCCAATGTCACTCATTCGGATAACAGCGTCAAAAGGGGCGGAGTCACTGCCTTTAGTGCCACTGCTACTGCCATTATGTGAATCAGGCTTTCCCCATCGGCAGCATCGGCTCCATTACTATACAATAAAGTGCACGGCATATGCGCCCCCCACCAATACAGGGTTATTAACAATTTTGGATGAATAGTCATTAAATCGCAAACAATTTTGTATAGTTATTCTGTCTACGTAAGGTTAGTCAGGTTAGGTCGGCTAGTAATTCACGCATTTTCCTCAGTTTGCCTTCTTCTTGTCGGTCATTTAAACTTACCGCCATTACAGTGACCTATCGTACGAGAGCGTGCCGTGCCGTGCACTTTATTGTCGTCTGGCCCCATTCCAATTCCCAACATGGACAGTTTTTGGGACGTTTTCAACGTTTCTATCAATTATTATGACATTTTAAAGAATGTCCATAAATTTTCAAAATGATTAGAAATAATATAAATATTATTGAACTTTAATATTTAATTTTCATAAGTTTGAAACGTTCACAAGTAATATGGTAATTGGAGATTAATTTATTTCATTCCATGGATTTTTTTTTCTTTGAGGACAATCTGTAAGTGGCTATTATGACGCATATATGGATTTATTCTTCCATGTGCCCTGTAGGTTCTTCTAGTGGAAGTAGGAGCTTGATTGACTTGAACATGATGGATCAGAAAATCTGTAGGATCCTTACCATGATATTCACAACTTGCTACTGCATTTTTCAACAAGTCTACCAGACACTGTGCAGCATTTTTGGGCCACCGACCCTATAAAAATAATTAACATTTTGATTTTACCAATTAGAAATATTTATGGATAAACTCACATTCCCTAATTTGAACTGCTTTGCCTGTGCACATTTCCCAATACCACTCTTGAATTTTCGAAAAGGAACACATTCCTTGTGGGCAAGAACATTCTTTAAATAGGCATTTGCTCTTTGAACAGTCATATTACGAACGGCACTAGTTAACTCAACAAGATTCTTAAACTTTACCGGTATGTTGGATGCCTTTGCTTTTATCAATTCGGAGTCTCCATCAAGGAGCCCTTTTAGTGAATAATGGTGAGAAGCGCCGTTCTTTACCATCTCTAAAACTATTCAGTTATTGTAAAACAAACAATTTTGAGTTACCTTGGACATGCACGTTGCACAAATAAACAAAAAAGTAAAAACGGGCGGGAAACTGGGACCATCGATTATTATACTCGACTGAGACAGAATGACAGAAAGAATAAAGAATGACAGGCTAATGGACATTTGACCTACGGATAAATGTTCAGCGGGTAATTTCAAAATGCGAGGTAAGGCTGAAGTAGAGTATAAATTGTTGATTTGTTGATTATCGAAAAGATGAATTGTTCGATATTTCAAAATTTAGTGCACATAGAAAGGATGAAACAGCTAGATGTGATTCTCAACGCTGGCTGAAGCTGGATTGGGTAGTAAACAGATTTACTGTTAAAAACGGATATTATTCTCGTACTTGCTCTGTGCTGCATACAGGTTTAAGGCTCGTTCATACTCTTGCGAATATTCGCAACATTTTTGCGATTCGACTCATGCGTTGAAAAAATTGCAGTGAATGATGAATCATCATATCATTTTTCTGTAAAGTGGTAATATCGCTAAATACTGAGAAATTACTTGTTATAATTCATCATGCACCGCAATTTTTCCGCCGTATGAGTTGAATCCATAGAAATCATAAGAGTAAGTATATATAATATATATCTATGGTTGAATCGCAAAAAAATGTTAATATTCGCACGGGTATGAACGAGCTCTTTTACCTCGAACATTTTCTGGCTATTTTCATTGTATGGTGATTATTTATATAATCATATGGAAATATCAACTTTTAAAGAATTGCACCTGTTACCTAAAAGTACTTTTGAGTCACTTTTCTCAACCTAGATTGAACATTTTTACGAATGATTGCATTACACGCCCGTGACTCTCAAATGGTTTGTGTCAACTACCTTCAAGATACGTCATTTTTTTGGCTCCTTTCAAACATGTCACCTTAGAATATAAAGTTTCTATCAGCATATTATGCAAAATGTGTACGTTGGCATATTTGAGTTCTATCAACGATTTCTTTTTTACTCATTCAAAGTGATATTCATGCATATATAGATGAGAGTTATATGTTAGGGTCACTGAATCTAGAAGGCCGTGGACGGCACGACCTTCTAGATTCAGTGACTTTATTACATGTGATATTGTAGCGCCATCTACTCGATTATAGCCAATTTTCAAAGACTAGTAGTTCTATCTGCAAAATACATCCAACAATAGGGAATTAATAAGTTTCGCACAAGTTGGCAGCCTAAAAAAATCATCAGAATGGCCTGCCTCTCCAATTTCAATTATTTTACGATTATTTGTGTAGAGAATCAAAAATGGGATATGCTACATCATTTACTTTAGTCACGAAGCCTTCATAACCTTTTCATATAAAATTATATTCTCATGGTACTTTTTTGTGTTGGAACCCATATCAATTCATTAGGATTGTACAGTCGCTTTTAGCAAGTATTTGATAGATTCATTCGACTTCCGGCAGCGGTTGAGGTCAGACGGCGGCTTTGTGTTGGAAGTCAGGTTAATGTGTGTAATGTCCGCCGTCTGAGGACGTGCATCGACCAAAGTTTAAAGTGTTTGTTAAAAATTGAAAAGTGTAAATTAATATGGGATGCATTATTGCCCAGAGCAAGACAACTGCGTCCCCCCGATACATCTTTGCTCTCTATGCCGGTTAGAGACCGGATGGGAACGGATTTCTCGCAGCAGGGCATGTCCCAATGGTGCCGTATGGAAGCCGAAGGACAATAATTGAAGAGAGAGAGAAGTATTTGTTATAAATAAATGTTCCATATCTCATCTCTACAGTCTTTACCACTCCGTTCACTTTGTCTATCATTTCTTTGAGACTAGCTCCTCGTTAATAAACTGTCACGATACGTATGGTGAAAAACGCTATGGTTTCTTTATGGCTCGACATTCATTTCGGTACAAGTCACGTCAAACTCGCAACTGGCCGAGTCTTCATAATTCTGTTCATATTTTCAATAAAATCAACCTGTAATTTTGTGTTTTGAAGTAAAAGTGGACGAAATTATTTATTTTTGGACTTATATACAATAAGTATTCTCATCTCCCATATATTCCATAATTGATATGAAAAATGTAATAAATCTAAACGAAATCGTTCTGTGATGAAAACTCAGGATTCAAGGTTGTCTAAACATATATTTCAGTTTAGTTAAATGACGAAGGTACATATATAATAAATAAAAACTCAGCATATGATAATGTAAATATTAGTAAATTATATAAATACTTATAAAAAATGAAATGGAAAGTAACATTGCTAATTTAATATTTTGAATGATAGACAAAATTAATCAAAGATAAAGAGGGGAATTTTCATGGGCCGGGGGTAACAACTAAGAGTTAAGTACAAGGGTATCTCCGTTGAGTCCCATATAGTATTTAACATATATAATTATAAAAGAGGGCATTGAAATTATTTCTTATGCAGATGCAATATTCTAATTTTCACAAAAGGAGACGACATTTTGATGATATTACAGAAAAAATTAAAAATTTTAATTTTATTATTAAATGGTTGGACGAACATGAATTCAATTTATCCATGGAAAAGTGCGGAACTATTCGGTTTGGAAAGGGACACAAACAGAATAATGAAGAAAAAATTATTATTATAGGGAATGATACAATTGAAGAAAAAAAAACCACACCAAATTTGAGTTGGGATCTACTGTTGATAATATAATAAATAAAGCAAATGAAGGAATTAATGTTATAAAATGGTTTTGTACAGTATGGTGGGGTGTAGATCCTGAAAGTATGAAATGATATACATATAATGGTATAATAAAAACACACCTTGAATATGGGACCATTTTAATCAAGCCTTGTCCAATGAAAAACATAAATAAAATTATTAAAGTCCAAAATATCAAGCTTTGAGAATGATAACTGGATGTATGAAATCCACTCCGATTCCAGCATTGTTTGCTGAAACGGGAGAAATATTGATCTAGAATATAGATGAATAGGAAAGATACTAGCAAGTAAATTCATGATTATACTAATTGATAATAAAGGCTTCCCAGTAATGAAGGTAGTAGAAAATATTTTACCTTATGAAGAATTCATATACAAAATTTTGAGTTGTGTCAATGTTTTAGTTTTGAATAGAATATATCTGTCGAGGTATTAGCCAGAGAAGTAGTTGTTTTCTGTCGGACATATGTCATACAATCTATACAAAGGTATAGTGAGTTCCTAAAGGATTGTTTTCGACTGTTTTTCAGTCACTGGAACATATATATATATATATATATATGTTCGGAAAGGTTTCCGCGGTCAGAAATATGTACATTACTAAGTTCATGGGTTGAACCGCGTTGAGAGTTTATAACTCGACGTTCCGGCTCCTGCTTTGGAGTCATTTTCAAGAGTGTGACTGCGAGGCCTCTATCTGCCTACTCCTCGAGTCGTGGTCTTGAGAGATATCAAGGTCTCAACCTGCCTACTCCTTGATCTCAAAAGACGATCCGATGTTGGTTGCACTGTAGTATTTATAGGTGGTTGGCTACCTGGAGGTGGGCGGGTCTTACGGGTTTTCTCGTTTGTCTTGTCTGCTGGTGCCTGCTGTGTAGTTGGAGTTAATGGGATAATAATTGATTGCGGATAAGTTTCACGTGGCCTGGTAATTACGGTTGGAAGAAGGGGCTTCCAAATGGGGTTCAATTTACGGCTATCATCTTTAATGTTCAGGCAATCAGGCCGTTTTTCGATTTCGATGGCTTCTCTGATATCAGAGAAGAAAAGTGCAATAGATAAAGTGAGCATAAACAAAAAGGAGGCTAACAATGATTATATATAACTCTTAAAATCAAACAAATTATTTATTTAGCTACAACGAATGTTACTATTTTTGAATTTGCATATATGGATATACCTATATAGACATTCCAATATAGTATGGGAAACGAGAACAAGTGGATTTTGCTAGCCAAAATTAGAACAACTTTGAACATAGCTATGAATATTAAAATATATAAAAATTCCATCATACCTATCATAAAAAATGAAATATTAGATCAATATTACCAAATAACGTGGGAAATAAACATAAAAAGTACAGGGAAAACATATGGTAAAATACATATATGAAACATATCCTATTGAGGCATGGTATAAAAAATATACATTTATGGATAGAATAAGTTATATCAGAACTGTATTATCAGAAAGAAAACGGGACACCGTAAATAACTAATCAACATTTATTCCGAATAGGTATTAAAGAGACTCATCCGCACTCTGTGAGTGTGGTAGAGAAAAAACATATTAGGCCATATATTTTTTGAATGTCCCATCATATAAGATAACTCTGAATGATTCATATAGAGAACTAATCAATAAAGGAGCCCCAGCTCAATAAGTAGTTTTGAGACAAAGCAATATGTACTTAAACATAATTAAATTGATAATGAAATTTTTGAATTATAATAAAATAAAAGTTGTGAGATCAATAGAACAAATGATAAACAATAAAAAGAGAAAAAAGTCAAAATTTAAATATTAAAAAAAATTATTATAATTATACATATGCAACCATGTTATTCCTACTATATTTTTATCCAATCCTGGGTGCTTGCTATCCGAGGCAGTTTAAGGGTGTGAAATGCATCGTCGCTGTTCTGGGGTGAGATTACGTGAGCCATACACTGAAATGAAATTATAATATGATGACTGGAATGCTCTTAGTTCAACTGCGCACCCGTATAAAGCGATAACTATAGGAGATGAAGAAAGGAGGCACATGCAATCTAGCAGAGAAATACTTTATTGCTTACTTGAATGGGTGCGAGAGAGACATTCATCTGCACGTACGTGTTATAAGTTTCCCAATTAATGGTTTGTAAACACGCCAGTGCAGTGCAGCGCGTCTTTGTATCAGTTTTACATGTTAACAGTCACATTCGACTTCCGGCAATGGTGGAGGACAGACGGCGTCCTTAGTTGGAAGTCAAGTTAATGTGTGTGAATGTTCTATTTATATCATAATTTTCTTGAAGTTAAATGTTTTATTGTGTATTTATATATTCCCCCTGATCTCTACGCCGGTACCCAGGCCGGATGACAACGGATTTGTCGGATCGAGGGGGTTACCTGATCCAATCCAATTAACTAAGTTAAGAAAGGAAGAATTATATGTTAAAATCAACTCAATCTCGATTCCTCCGCCACTGCCAGGAACCACAAAACAAACATGGCGGCCTCCATGGGAAATCAAGTCGCGCAGCCTGACGAGCATTCCAGTCATCATATTATAATTTCATTTCAGTGGAGCCATAGAATTCTATAGTCGACAGTTATGTCTCTGTTTCTCCCGTGAATGCAACCATAATGATACCTCACTATTCGATGAAAAGTAGAATTATATGGCCCACGGAATCCTAACCCTGAAGCGAGAAGAGTTTTTTTCCTTTGTGTTTACCACTATGTTTTGACTAACATTTCAGCACATAACAACATATATGTATGGAGATTACATATAATATATAGATATAAAAGAAGAAATAAGAAGATTGAAGGAGATATTGAGGGCAACAAAATGATAGAAATCAGACCACGTAGCAGCCCCATGATGTGACCGGCTGGATGCACCAAGAGGGAGTAAGGGCCAATAAATTAAGAAGAAGAAGACCACTACATGCGGTTGTTATTGAGGTTATGTGGTTATGTTTATGTTTACGATATCCATCCATTCCATCCATGTGTTGAACTCATTAAATTCTCTAAGCTATAAACTGTGGCTGAAGGCTGAATTATTGAACTGGAAACTTGTAATTAGTGCTGTATTAGTTACTGGTTACTGCCTTGTTTTGAGTTTTATTTGGACAGAAACGTATGGAGAGTCGGAATTTGCACACCTAAACATTAAATATTATCAATTAAGTGAAGTCGGAAATGATCATGATTTGTATTTGACGGTGTGAGATCAGTAGTCCGCAAAGATGTCCAAAAATCGATCTAATTTTATTTCCGACATGGAAGATAAAGTTAAAAAAAATAGGTTATTTTCTGCAAAAGAATTCAGAAAGCAGTTGAATAAAGAAAGTAGCTTAAATGGTGAGTAAACGAAGACTCCTGATAGGTAACTGATATAATTCACACTTTTCTTCTTTCAGCTGTTCAGCAGTTTTTGAGTGCTGTGAGTGAAAACCAAGAATATGATTATATATTGGAGTATTTGGAAAGTGGTGGCAGCTGTCTTGAACTCCTGCAAACCCTCGAGCGAGATTCCACCATCCCTCCTGTTCTGGTTTTTGAACTATTAACTCGAATTCTATTGAAGATAAAGGCCAGCTTCCAGCAATACCAAAGCACCGCATTTGAAGCTTGTCGTTACATGTTGAATAACTATCTAACAGTTCTGAATAAAATGATAAATTTGAGTTCAACAACGGCTGAAAGAATAGCATGTTTGAAACTTCTTACAGCCATGGTGACATTATCTTCAACTCTTGCAAAAGACATTTTGATTCATGTTAGTTTCCATAGCACTAATGTTGAGCTCCTTACGAAACACACAGGAGGAAAGGTCCGAGATCATTTCATACGTTTTTTGACTGCATATCTGGTGGATGGTCAATACCCAGCATTATCTGTGTTGCTGGAAAAAAAGGGTTTCATCACAAGTATAGTCAGTGGATTAATGTTTGATTCTGCTGATACATTATGTTTGGTAGTATCTGCCATGAAAACTTACATACTAGAGAATCCTTCAGTTTCAAAAACATCAAAAATGAAAACATTCAATACACGTGTTGTGAAAGATATAGTCAACCTGTACAATTGGAAAGGACCTCAGGCTGTGAAAGCACATAAGAGCAACAAAAACTCCACAGTTATGGTAAATGAAATTTAAATATGCATAAAGTGAACTATGGTCAATTATTAGAGATGCACCAGGTACCAGGTCAGTAAACTAACTGCATGGCCATGTACAAGGCCACACTGACAAAATAAGTATTAGTATTCATGTAGGTTTTATTTTTCATTTATAAGATTATATTAAAATTTAAAATAGAAAATGTGTAGGTAAAATCCTGTACCCGGAAATATAAAAACCACTACCCAGTGCATCTCTATCAATTATTCCGAGGAGAATTTTTTTATTTGGACAGTAAGCAGGAGTAGCAAAAACAGTGATGTGAGAGAATGAGATACATGAACAAGAGAAAGATTCATGCCAAACAACAAGAACAGTGAGAGTTGCCTACTTCTATTCTAAGCACTTTTGATCTTGGCAGTTTCAGCTGTTCCTGTCCATCCATATACCCGCTTTACATGCAGCCACTTCCACTGCTACTTGTGCTGCCCTGCCCTGAATACTTCCTAGACAACCTTTAAAGCAATTGGCTGTTTGCATGCAGCTTCCATTCTCTAGCAATGGAGGACGTCGAAATTGCTGCGGCGGTATTGAAAATAAATCTGATAGAAATAATGTTGCCATTAGCGATTTTTCTTCAATTGAAGTATTTTCCAGGTTTTTGCTGATCCTCTTCCAGGCATCGTGTACCTACTCTGTGTTTTATATTGTGAACCTTGTTTGAAGACTCCCACAATAATCTTTCAGTGGCATAAAGTTCTAAAAACTTTACTCCACTCAATCATGGTTTTTAAAAATTTTTCTCATTGTGCACTTGGTAAGCGAATGAAAGGGCAACATGTCAACAGTCGCTGCCACTCGTGCTGCCTGTCCTTTGATTTCTGTTCAAAATACCGCCACCAAAGAGAGCGTTTGGCAGTGGCATTGCATGAGCAATGGCAGCTCGAGTGACATGTTCTCAACTCATGCTGCTCACTTCCCTACCCAATTCCCTGCCCAATGCCACAGAAGTGAGCTACATGTAAAGGTCGCTATATCCGAATTGAAAAAATTGTAGGCACTGATGGTATACTGATACAGAATCTACAATGATTTTCTTAAGTAATGTTTGTCAACTATTGAAACACTATTTATTCACTCAGAAGTATTTTCATTATCAAATTCATTAAATTTATTTGAAAAGACAACAGAAAGTTCTAGGTTTATGTTGAATTGAAACTTACCCTTAGACTAAGTTAATTAGTTTACAGAAAAATTTGTTTTCAATTGCCTTTCATGTCTTTCATTATATTCACTTTGTACTAACAACATAATTTTTTTAGGTAGATGAATTTGAAAAATCGAAAGTGAGTGAATGTGTTCACGAATTTTTGATAGTTCTTTGTACGTCTCACAAATACGGGGTGATTTTTAAAGATCATTCAGTAGGTTTCGGCAAAAAGAACCAGAATGCTTTGATGTACACAGTTCTTGAGAGCCTGGATAGGTAAGAAGTTTAAGTTGATTATATCAGATTAATAATTTAAAACTGGCAATTTCATAATGAGAACAAATTATCATGTTCATTGATGGCAAGTTTTCAGAAATCATTTTTGTTATTGGTTTGTAATAAAATGTTTTCTCCAAACAATCTAAGTTGTAATAATGATTAATGTACTTTATTGTAACACCCAATAGGCCATCGACCGAGATCCTTCAGTCTGCTTAGTTGTATTTATACTTTTTGACTTAAAAAATGTTTTCCCAAAAGTGATACATAGTCTCGAAAATTAAGGTTTTAATTTATTCAAATCATCTTGGATAGAATTGATAAATGGAACAATATAATTTGAATAACTTCAGATGGATGCTGTGTTCACAATATTCCTGCATTTGAATCTCCGAGCAATAAAAGATATAGAGACGGCTTTCCTGTCTTTTTCTTGAAAGCAACATACCCGACGTTGTTTATAAACATCTATGCTCGGATCATGTTGAAAAAGAACATTATCGGATATTTCCGTTTCCACTCATTAATCAGGTTGGAATTCCGTATTGTTATTCACTCTTAACTTGGCGATCTAGTTTGTTTACGTGCGTTGACAACTTATTCATCGTCTTGTCAGTTCAGTTTGGATTTGAGCCTATTTGTATAATTGTTTTAATTTTAAGCGGTAAAAGTGTTGTGTTGGATTGTTAAATTGTTATATTAGAGACCTTATCTCTGCGAAATGGCGATAACGTGTGAAGTTTTTGGACTGAAAAAGTTATCAAGCACCAAACAAACATTCCACAAGTGAGTATCAAATCAAACCATGGGCGTCGCTGCATGGCATATACCATGTTGGATAGGCATACCCTACTTAGTTTTTAGTAGTATTATTAAAGTTGATTTTTACTGATTCTCGATTGTGAGACAAAAATACACTTTTTGTTGAAATAGCTTTGAAGAAACTTTGTACTTTGAAAAATAATTACCTATTCATAAATAGGAAAGTACTCGTTGCAGTAGGTACATTGAAAAATAAGTAAGTAAGTTAGCAAACTCAACTCTTCAAAACCGAATTCAAATTATAAGTTACTAGCTATAGACCCAATCTGCTGGGTACTGGAAAGTTTTGTTCATATACAGGGATTAATCACATAACCCGTTCATCAGAAGTTTTTGATGTTTCCATTTGAATAAAAATGTTGCTTCTGGTTGAAACGTACGTGGACATGAACTTCTTGATTGTAAACGAAACACTGTATATTATCACAATTTTTAAATCTAACGAACGGGTTACGTAGGTATAATGATTGTCAAGACAATAATTCCATCCTATCATATTCCTTATGATACTTCACATTGGTTCAGATACATTATATATTCAGGTTACCAACCAATAGAGCAGTTGCCAGTTGTGATTTGGAGAAATCCTCAGTTATGTTCTAACCACTTTTGGTATCACCATATTTTTCGGTCAGGTTATAGAACTATAATCAGTAAAGGAGCATTACCAGTCTTGGCATTTCATGATGAATATTCATCTGATGCGATAAGGTAATATTTTTCAGTTTTCTTCAAAATATTTTCCTTACCAGCAAGAATTTGAGCGCAGTTTTAAGCGTTTCCGGAGTGCAAAATTCGTACTGATTATCAAATCAAATGCTTTCAGCTCGTATCTGATTTATTTTTTTTAACCCCCACGAATTTTGCAATTTTTCTGCGAATAAAATGGCTGCCAGTCATGCCGGACCAATCGATGATGCAGCCATTTTATTCGTAGAAAAATTTGCGAAATTCGTGGGGGTATGAACAAGACTACCACGTGAACGCGCAAGAACTGACAACAACATTGCTATCGTTTTTTTGTAAGTGGTTGACAATGTTTCACTTTGAGTAAGGTTATTCTGGATTTTCATTGTCTAAAAAAGAACAAAGAAAAATTCAATTCTCTGCAATTTTATTCACGACGTTTCAACTGTTAAAATGTAGTGTATGATAACTTGATAACGACTTGCCATTTAATTTCTATTGCCCCACAGCAATAAGCACTACCTTTTCTCATTCAAAATTGACGAATGAAAGTCTAATTTTTTAAAGATCGTAATAGAATAAGTGTATGCTGTGTTAGTACACGTAGCGTGTTGACAATTCTCACATCACGTACAATAAACAGTCACTTATTTTTGCACCTGTTACATAAATAACTATTTGTCCACTACATATTCATCATGAATTCTATTTATGAATAAGTTATTTATGTAACCATTTAGGAAATATTGCCATTCGTATGACAGGAAGAGTTTAATCCAAAAATTCATTGTATTAACGTAAGAACATGTTACTATTTTTTGACAACACTCGTAGAGTGCGGGTACATGGCAGTTTTTATTTGCTGTGGCGCTCCAGGGCGACTTTGCATTGGAAGCGCATTCACTTTTCATCTGTAGGAAGACCTACAGCAATACTGCTGGTGGTTGGTGCGCATTTCAAGCATTAGACATCAGGGTTGCAGCTAAATAACAAACTTGCTTTCCAACCAGGCATGTGGTCGTCTATCAATGCCGATACATGTGATAACAAATTTGTCTGCACCGACCGTGTCTAATTAATAATATATAAGGAAATGTATCAGCACGCCACTGGTTCTAAGCTTAGCTCCAGTTTTCAAAACAATAACAAATCTTCTCCTCACCTACAAATCATAACAAAGGATAGCGGTATGCAGCTTTCACATCAATATGTGTTGTTTATATACAGTGTGTCCCCTTTGAGCAGCCACACCCTCATATTTCGTTGAGCATGAAATAATTCGAAATTTTCTTTGACTCAAGTTGTAGTACTCGGAAATACCTACCTTTATGTTTACGTAACCTTTGTATATCCATTTTCCACGGCTAACTACGACCAAATGAAAAGTGAAAAATTGGGAAAAACATACTAGGCATTTTTTTATCGCAAAAATAACACCAGATTCTGTTTCAGAACATCTTAAAACCCCCAAATCTCAATACTTGAATCATTTGAATATACAGGGTATCATTCATTCTGATCAGAGTTAGCCTTGGAAAAGTGATATTTGGCTATTTTTCAAAGTATTAATTAAATATTTTTGGGAATTCTGTGACAAGAGAAGACATTTTGGAAATTTTCCAAGCATTATTTATGGATTAGAGTTGATAATGCTACCAGCTACAGATGATACCCTGTATATTCAGGTGATTCAAGCATTGAGATTTGGGGGTTTTAAGGTGATCTGAAACAGAATCTGGTGTTATTTTTGCGATAAAAAATGCCTAGTATGTTTTTCCCAATTTTTCACTTTTCATTTGGTCGTAGTTAACCGTGGAAAATGGATATACAAAGGTTCCGTAAACATAAAGGTATGTATTTCCGAGTACTACAACTTGAGTCAAAGAAAATTTCGAATTATTTCATGCTCAACGAAATATGAGGGTGTGGCTGCTCAAAGTGGGACACACTGTAGAAATGGCACCTCTATATCTTTTATTACTCGAAGATTTGAATATATTGTTTCTGCTGATAAAGAACTGTTGTCTAGTTGATATTTTGACCGTTTAGAGTTAGAATCTGAACATTTGGTGACCCTGACGTGATAAGCGATTTGGAGAACGAGAGACCTTGGCCCCCATCAAATGATTTCAATTCGTTTCTGCATATTCTCAACGAATTTCTAAGTACATTGTGTAGAAGTTCTGATAGAGTAATTATTGGTGGTGAATTTAACTTTTTTCAAGGACTCTATTGCATGATTCAACTTAAAAACTATCATTTCAACACACACTCGAATAACTCCAACCTCAAATACGTGCATAGATAATTTCTTAATAAATTTTAATGGTGATTATACTTCTGAAGCTATACATTTTTGCGTGTCTGACCATCATGCAATTTACATAAAAAAAGTAAAAATTTCAAATGAGTCAAAACTGGGATCATTTATATAGAGAAACATGTCCTGAACAGGCTTTCAATGGTTTTACTTGAACATTTCTTTTTATTTATACTGAATACAAACAAATAAACCATTTACATGCATCCAGTGTAAATATGTCAATAGTATATAGGTAGCTCTATTACTAGAATGAAATAAGAAAATTAAATATGTATATATCACAGGTCAGACAACATAAAATTAATTATGTACAATGTATATATACATAAAAGTTCTCAACTGATAACAATAAACAGTTTGCTACTTAAAAAACAACAACAAAAATACAGTAATAAAAGATAAATATAGGCATGCCTACAGTCTGAGTAGTGAAGTTAATTGAGTTTTATTTATATTAATAATGTCGACATTATTATTGATTTGCAAACATTTGTTAACTGCTAACAAGCAATTTTCCGTCGGTGAGTTTAAATTCAGAATTCTGAAAGTAGTTTCCCTACGCTACAGTCTTATATCAGGCACGTTAATGTTAATTTCTAACAAGAGTACTGGTACTGCATCATTATGAAATATCTCCATTCAAAAAGTTCAATTCACATTTCAAGAATATTAAAGCAGTTCATCCAGATCTCAATAAGCTAAGAAATTGTGTTACGTTTTATGTTTACTTATCCAATCGTTTTGAAAAGTTCAAAGATACTTATAAGTACCGTAATCAACTTCATAAAGAAAGACTCTGACAGGTTCAAATAACAAATCATGATTCTGAAATAATTAACCCGAGCAACAGAACAAAAACTACATGGCAAAACATGAATAAGATTTAATAAAAAACGAACAAAACACAAGAAATTATTATAAGAGAAAATTATGTTGAAATTCTGAACAAAATAGTACCTGAATACTTCAATACTCATTTTATAGATTCCATTTCAATTTCAAGTGAATGCCATAGTAATTATACCTATGTCAATATAACATTGAATGAAAAATCACTTTTCATGAGTCCCCTCTGTGAAAATGATATTCTGCTTCTGCTAACCGGGCTTAAGAACACTAACTCTGTTGGTCATGATCATATTTCCAATAAATTGTTGAAATAATGTAAGTTTGGGCTATGGCAGCCCTTGATGCATCTTCTGAACTTATCATTTGAGACAGGTATATTTCCAACAAAACTAAAATTGGCACTAGTAATAGCAGTTTATAAGAAGAGAGACCCTAATGTATATAGCAATTATCGTGCTATCAGTATTCTGTCTATTATTTCTAAAATCTATGAAATGAAAATGAAAGACCAATTAGATTAATTTTTTAATGCTAATTCTTTTTTGTTATCTTCACAACATGGCTTCACACGTAGCCGTAGCACAGAAACTGCACTATATGAATTTCATAGGAAGATAGTATCAGCTCTAGATAATAGATTACATGTAATAGGTTTATTTGTTGATTTTTCATGTTCCTTTGACTGTGTTAGTCATGAATTATTGATTTACAAATTATGGAATACGTGGCCCTTGCTTGGATTTGTTCAAATCTTACTTGGCGGGTAGATCCCAGGTGGTTAGACTAGGAAACCTGTTGAGTACCAAAAATGCATTAATAGTGGCGTCCCACAAGGTTCGGTTTTGGGACCTTATCTGTTTGTTATTTATACTAATGATGAAAATACCCACCTTATCTGGAATATATAACTACGAAATATGTATATATGTGTACAAACACAGATCCATGTTCTTATCCAACAAAGATGTTCATGACTATGAAACTAGATCTAAGCATTTGTTGTTAAGAGATGTTCATAGATCATCATTTTATCAGAAAAACCTGCAATACATGGGCTGTAAAATATTTAACTCACTACCTAAAGAAATACAGACATCTCGAAATATTTTCATTTTCAAACAACTTGTGAAATCACTATTACTGTCCAGAAACTGTTACAATTTGCACGAATATTTCAGTTTTACTGAATTGTAAGAATATTTACCTTTGAACTTTATTTTAATATGTACGAATTTTTATATTCGATCTTTTACACTTTGTGACGATTTCTTTTACTATTTCACTATATATACTACACTGTAATATATTATATAAGTATGCTTTTGAATTGAATAAATTAATTGTTTATTGTTTTCCTTGGTGTTTTGGCATCGACTGCTATGGTCATGAATGTATTATTATTAGACGAGTCGGTGCTGGATTCAACAGCCGTGTACCGGAAGATTTTGTGTGGACCAAAAATTATAAAAACAATGTTTCCCAAAATCATGCAGAGAGAGAACATGTTAACATGTTTCCAAATTAAAAAAATGTAAATATGCGAGAATAACAAAAGACTGTATTTATAGGGGCTTATGCCCTTCAATATTTTTATTGAAAAATTTGAATACATTTTTTTCCTTTTTTTTATTTTTGGCAGTAGAATAGAGAAATACATTGTTCAAAAGTGAAATAGTTTGATATACCAATGAGAAAATTTCATACATGCTGAGAGTTTATTTTTTACAAAAATTGGAACATCATTTCATCTAATACAATTTATTGATGATAGCATAGTAGAAGGTATTTGAAATTTAATTAATTTATTTATTTATCCCAATTGCAATTTGTTATAAAAAATCTGTAAAATCTTAAAACTAAAAATAATTAAATACATAATACAATACTAATATCATAAAACACAATATAGTGACACATAACAATATAGTGGTACAATACAATATAAAAATACAAAACAATATAATAACGAGATATTACTACAGAACAATGAAAGGAAGTGTTTCAGGAAATAATGCGACTCAGTTCAATTTTAATGGTATTTGTGGATCTGTTAAAGATATCAACCTGTTCATACGTATTTCCATTTCTGAGCATTCGGGTGACAGGAGAGAAAAAACCATAATTTGTGGAGTGATACGATATTTTAAATGTTTCGGTACTGACTCTGGTCTGTCTATTGACATTCAAATTAATTAAAGATAAAATCTCCTCACAATTGATGGTTCCGGATAAAATTTTGTTTAAAAAACAAACATCTATAATGATTCTTCTATTCTCCAAAGATAATAGATTCATCTGATATCTAATGTTTTTGTATGAATATTCTCCCCTTCTCAAACCTACCTTGTATGCACAAATTCTAAAGAAAGTATTTTGTACAGCTTCAATTTCGTCTTTGTATATCTCATAATTAATATGGACACCAGATTATTGAAGCGTACTCCAATAATGATCTCACTAATGAACAATGTAATAACTTGAGAGTGTTCAAACTGAAGTCCTTACATGATCTATTAATGAAGCCTAACATCTTGAGTGATTTAGCTATCATATACTCATGATGGGATCTGAAGTTCAATTCATAATCAAACATAATTCCTAAGTCCTTTATCACTGATTTCCTATTAATTGGTATATTGTTGATACTGTAGTCATGTAGAACAGGGTGATTAATTCTAGAGAATGTTTGGCAGTAACATTTGGATATATTCAAGTCCATGTGATTCATACCACACCAGTCATAAAATTGTGACAAATCTTTCTGCAAGAACGAGACATCGTTTGTACAAGAAATTGATTTGAATATTTTTACGTCATCAGCAAAAATGAGTACCTCACTATGTTTTATAATTGAAACAAGGTCATTAATAAATAGGTTGAATAGCAAAGGTCCACAGTGGGATCTTTGAGGAACACCTGAAGGTACAGGAATTATGAACGATACACAGCCTCCTATTTTCACTACATGGCTTCTACCAGATAGGAAACTCTGGATCCACTGCAAAATTGGTCCGAAGAACCCAACGAAGACAGTTTGGCAATGAGCAAATCTTGGTTCCCTATCAAAGGCTAGAAAAATCTGTATAGATAGAATCCACCTGTAATCTTTTCTCCATAGCACTTAAGATATAATTTTCATGAACGAGTAGGCTCGACACAGTTGATTTATTAGCAGAAAATCCATGTTGCTGTAGAGATATTAGACTTTTGCTTTGCCAAGTCATATGCCTGTTTACCAAAAAGTCAAAAAGTTTGGGTATTTAAGATTTGGTGCAAACAGCTCTATAATTGTCAATATCATCTTTTCAGGCCATGGGAACATTCATATGCATCCGAGCTGGTAACGAAAATTTGTGGAGCATGTCCTGATCTAGTGAAAACGATGTGGGGTAGCTTGAAAATTTCCCTAAATCCAAGGATGTCGCAAAAATGGTTGAATGCATTGAAATTTTCAAAAAGTCTCATCCGTGAACTGAACCCGATCTGTATTGAATTTTGTGCTGAAAATGTCGGTGTTATGCAGGTACATAAAACTTTCATTTATTTAAAAACTACACCTTGCACACATTCATTTCATCTGCAAGATACACAAATAAAAATTAAGAATGCTATAGCAGCTTCAGAAGTGGGGAGTTCTGTTTAATCTTGTATAACCAAAACCCAAAATATTCAAAAATCTAAATATCAGTTTTGAAAAATTTTAAACTAAGTACATATAATACTCGAATTTTGAACAACTTTCTCTTGGGTAATATTCATTCGTATGAAAGAAAAACTTATCTATTTTTAGGCTATATAGGAACTTTCAATAAATTACTTACCTGAAGAAATAATAAAATGCAAAAAATATTATTTCATATTCCAAAAGTTTGAAAGATAATGAAGTGACATTTACGAAAATAATCCAAATGTTTATTTGTTATTAATTAAATTAAATTTAAATTAAAATTAAATAATTTGAAATTGTTTTAATTTATTTGATCATTGATATACTTTCAACTTCCTCATACATACTAGAACTTCTGACTGACTGGTTGTTATTTCCTCAATAAATAAAATAAAGTAACACATGTACAGTCAGTCAGCTCACCAACTAAACTGGACTATAATCTGGTCTCTATTTGTGAGATATATATGACAATTACACTAATTCCAACTGCTGTTGAATTTTTTCTTGCATTTTTACCGGACTTATCATCTACTTCTCCACTCATGATTGTGAAGATTTGCTAAAAACTCTCAAAATTTGGAAGTGATACCAAAGCTCGCGGTAAGGAGACCTCAGAATGGAAATATTCACAAACACCCAGAACACTACTTGTAAAATTTCAGATAACAGCTGGTTTATAGTAATATTAAGATGACTACATGCTATGTCATATTGAAGTAGTTTCTTTTTGTTTTGTTTATATACCAATGTATTTTCAAAGGCTGTAGGACCTCGGTCTGCCTTTTGTCAAAGTCAAAATATACTTTATTGTCGAAGATAAAATCTTGTTGACAAAGCATGAGATAAATACATAAACATACATATAATAAAATAGGTACATGTCAAAAAAACAAAGGACCACGCACACATCTTATGGGAAAAAGTCTTTCGGTGGAAATGGCTGGATTTTTGATATGTTGTAGCTGAAGGCATTCTGAGTAAAAGTCTCCATTGGCCCAACTCGATCGTATGACTAGATTCGGCGCTAGAGGGCGCCAAATCATGAATTTTGTGATTTTTCGAGAAATTCAGCTGATTAAAAAAATATGGATATCTCATTAATATTCAATAATGTGTGCGAATGAGCATAATACAGAATAAAAAAACGCAACTGCTTCTCTACAGTGTTGTCAACAATATACTCAATTCTTCAGTAAATGAATTCGCCTACAAGGTTATAAGTTTATTGAGTTTATCATTCAGGATCAATCAGAATGGTTTGTTGATCGACCAAAAATAATGAAGCTAGGAATACAGAGTGTTTGGAATAATATTATATATACAAATAATTACTCCAAATCATGAATTTTATTATTTTTGAGTGAATTCAGATGAATAAAGAACATTTACATATTATTAGTAATCTATATTCAACTGTTGTTCAACTGAGCGTTCATAAATAGTGAATAATTCTTCTATAAAACAAAAAAAAAAGATTTTGTACAGGGTGTTTCCAATATAATCAATTTCTAGGTGAAAGAATTCGCCTTCGAGACTATGATTAAGATTAAGTTAATTATTATTGATGGTCGATCAGAATGGAATTTGATCTCTCAAAACGAAATGCAAATGAAAATACATAGTGTGTCATTAACGGAAGGCTCCATTCAATTTGAATGAGTAATTACTCTATTCGAGAATTCAAACATGACTTCGTCTTCAACACCTAAAGGTTCGGCGATAAAGGGCGCCAAATTATTAATTTTGTGTTTTTGTAGGATTTAGCAAGCTATAAAATATGAATATATTTTGTGAGTGACCCAAAGATATTGAGTATATTTTCGTCGACTATATATTTGAACTGAATGAACTGAGTTTAGCCATCTGAATCCTAGGAGAATTCAATCATAGGCACGGAGTTATTAAACTTAGCCTTTGATTTAGAAAACTAGAAGAACATTCATAATTTACGCATGACACAAATGTTTCTGCCTAAACTCTATTCATAAAGTGTTTATGATGATATTTATTGTAATGGTATGTTTTTCAGAATATTTTATTTCTTTCAGCAATAACTTGACAACGCCGCAAAATTAAAAAAAGGAATATCTTTGTATGTGAAATATTTTGCTCAGTTCAATAGTGAGAAAATTTACAGGATGGTTCTTTTGAAAAAGTGATGCTTTGTGTTGCCCTGCTTTAAATAAGCAATCTGTATATTTTGAACATTTTCATTAAACGCAACAAAGTGATCCGCATAACTTTTGACTGAAACAGTTTTCACACTCCTCATGATAGGCGAAATACTGTACCTCCTCATACTAATGGGCTACCCGGTATATTATATGCACCCTAACTCATTTCAAACACTCTGTATTCATATCTTCATTGAATTTTGGTCGACCAACAAACCATTCTGATTGATCCTCAATGATAAACTTAATCAACTTATAACCCTGTAAGCGAATTCATTCACTGAAGAAAAGAGTATATTGTTGACAACCCTGAAGAAAAACAATGGCGTTTTTATGTAAAAATATTTCTAGAGAATTTTAGGAATGCTCAGTCGCACACCATATTGAATATAAATGAGATATTCATATTTTTTTATTCAGCTGAATTTCTCCAAAAATCACAAAATTCATGAGTTGGCGCTCTCTAGCGCCGAATCTAGTCATACGATCAAGTTGGGCCAATGGAGACTTTTACTCGGAATGGCTCCAGCTACAACATATCAAAAATCCAGCCATTTTCACCGAAAGACTTTTTCACAGAAGATGTGTGCGTGCTCCTTTCACGAATAAATCATTACATTTAAATTACTATATTTTACAGGTTGAATTATAACCTGTTTATAATTCAATAAAGAGCATTTATTAGTATTATTATTATTAGTAATTTGAGAAATGTTTCTTTGATTAACAAAAAAAATTAAATTTTTTTATTCCATGTAGGTTTTACTTACAAAGTTAGCATTATCAGGAGTGATGGTTGACTGAAACCTATTTCTTTTTGAAGGAATTGTTCCATAGGTACTATTTCTATTTGAAAACACTAATCGATTACGTTATCACTCAACTCATCTGATGGACCCTCCATCACAAGTATTTTGGAAAATCAGCACTTGAAATTAAAAATTGACCTATTTAAATATTTTTCTCAAAATTCGACTGTTTTCGAAAAAATTCATTGATTGCCTAATTTCGCCAGACACTGTATTTTTCTTTGTTTTACCCTGATTTTGATGTAATTGTTTCAGCTTTCTCAAATTGTGATGTGCCTGGTTTCACCTCTCCCAATCATAAAAACGGTAGTTCCTGAAGATGATAATTTTGAAAGTAATTCTGTTAAACAAAATGTTCTGTCATTACTTTTGGAGATGCTCCGATCTGTGGAAAGCTATATGGAATATTCAAAAAAATGGCTAACTGCAGAAGACCATAAGAAGTTCAAGTCCTATTTCGCCAGTTTCATCTCCAAAAATTTCCCAGATGGAGTACATATATTGAGGGATTGGGAGATAACAGAAGAAGCTCCCGAATTATCACAGTTACAGCTTTTGGAGGTTATCTTCGATATTTTTGACTGTTATAAAAACTTATCATCAGCTTTACTGGATACTTTGAACTCTATTGAGTTATCACAGCTGTTGAAAAAGTTGGACAAAATCGTTGATGAATCAGAATATCCTTCATCATTGCTACGAGTGAAGATAATCAACACATTTATTGATCTTGATAATGCAAAGTTCTCCACCGAGTCCGAATTGTTTTCAGTTGTTGTACCTCTCCTTCTCAAATATTATTATCATGACACAAATTCGAATGCTTTGACGGCTCTTAACAAGTTATTCGTAATCACCGGAATTTTTGATGGGTGCTCATACGAAATCAACACTTGGATAAACGCGATATCCAATTTAAAACAATTTGATGAAGACGTTGCTAATAGCCTTGTAGCTATCCTGAAAGTAACCAGTCAAAATATGTCAACATATTTGGACGAGCTTTCCACGATACAATCCAAAAATGGCATTGTCAGAGATTATTCAGATATAATACAAAACTTGCTAAATGTAAATGTGACAACCGGCACCAATAAGGTATTGATCAGGCACAAATATTTGAGTCCCATGGTTCTTGGTTTATATGAATATTTTTCTCAAACAGAAGTGACAAAATCAATGAAAACTTATTCTAATTTTGTCTTGATAAATTTGCTGCATATGCAGACACAGATTGAATCGGTAGTCCAAATAATTTGCAGAAATAATTTTTCTCCAAAGAGCCTTAAAGAATACGCGTCTTGTTGGACCCAATGTCAAGAAGTTGTGAGTTTGAAGAAACTCAAAGGAAAATCTGACGTGTTTGAACAATTCAGCGAGGCGTTCTTGTTTGGAGAAATGGATACTTTTTTGAAAAATGTTGAAACAAACCAGTACCCAGATTTAATTTTGAATTTGTTGGATACCTGTATTTTTTATTTTTGTAATCTATCAAATAGCAATTCTTTAACTGTACATATATTTGATAATTGCCAGAAGTTTGTAAAGTATGTGATAGATAAAGGACCAATTAATGATATTTTCTTTGAAAGGCTTCTGGGTCATCCGGTTTTATTGTATAATATATCTTTTCTCTCTCTGGATGATGAAGCACCACAAAACTATGTCACCAAATTTATAGTTAGTGTATTTAAATATTTGTTAGGTGCTGGTTGTACTCTTGCAGGTTACCTGGAAGTTTACAGAGAAAAGTTACTCAATTCTATTTTGAAAATATTCAGGAAGCCTCACAAACATCATCACATATCATCAAACTTCAAAGAGGTTTTAAAGCTTCTTGGTTTGGATTACGATGATTGTTACATTATACTCTCCAATATACCAACTACATTTGAAAAGTATCAGAATTGCCGTATCATTTTTGATATTCTGACATATACTCTGAAAAAAACGTGTATGTCTTGTGAAAAAAATTCTGATTTGAAGCCATTAAGTAATGATATTGTTGAAAATTTTACTTCTTATTTTGTTGCTTTATGTAAAAATCAGGAAACCGAGTTTTCTGATTTGTCATTAGCATTCCTAGACTATTTCAAAATGTTTCCTCATAATATAGGAAAAATTAATGAACAACTTTTTGAAAGTATTTTGCAGTTGAAAGATATCAATAAAGATAATGTCGCACTTGCTACTTTTTTGTTGGAACGAAACGATGATTACCTGACATATGTGAGAAATAATATTGATTCTCTTTGTGAGAAAAGAGGAATTTTTTTACCGTTTTTGAAAGTATTAGTGATGAAAGAAATAGGTGACAAAGAAATTGAACATATATATGAGAAATTTGAGCCATCTTTAACGAAGGCATTGCAAAAACCTCAAAAGGCAGGGCAACATTTTCATCAGCATTATGAAGGACTAGAGATATTGATAAAAAAATGTATGACGATTGAAAAATGTAAAACATTTTGGGGAAAGGTACAGAAATACGAAGTTTCTGAAATTTTTCATGCTAAATTACTCAACGCCATCTGCGATAAAGTAGTGAGTGACAATATTGATGTTAAAAATATTAACAGTATAATAATAACATTTGTTCATTTACAAGTGAATTTATTCAAAAGGAACTTGAAAGTAGATGAAGATATCTTGAAAGTTCAAAGTATATCCTCAATATTTAACGACATTTTGAAAAACTTGAAGCCTATTGTCGTTGATAAAGATTTGAAAGGTACCTCCAAAAGTGAAACTGTTAAGCTGTTCTGCAAATATTCTTTGAAATTCGGAGTGGCTGGCCAGCCAATACTCTTAAAAACTCTGAATAGTTTGTTAGATGTATTAAGCACTTACCTTGAAGAAGAAGATGGCAGATCCATAATGGAAATGCTGGCTTCCCATTCTGAATTTTTGGAAGGTGTTTTGGGAGAACATTCTGAAGTTAAACAGGAAATACTATTACTATTTTTGATGTTATGCAGAAATTGGGACTCACTGATGCAGAGAAATCATTTACCTGTGTTACTATCTAGCTACAGAGCCACAACCCAGATTTGTGATAAGATACTATTGAAACTTCTGAAGATGTAAGTATTATAAACTTCATTTGGAATTATACATTTTTTTAAATGTTTCTTGAGGCAATATTGGTATCACCGAATCATCTCATGATTTATATCTTTGAAGCATGCTTGAAGGTACAGCTTCATATGTTACATTGAGGTGCGCACTAAGTTTGTCAGGACTTACAATTACATTGACATTGAATATGAAGTGATCAGATGACATTATAATCTGATTATACCCAAAACTGATATGCATTAATCCATTCAGGATTAAAGATGATGTTATTCTTACTTTGCCCAGCATATATCTCATGAAAGTTTTATTAAATGTAAAAACATACATAAGCAAAACAGTAGTACAGTCCGAAAAGCCAGAACTGAGACGTAAGAATTGGTTTCTCTCTCTCTCTATTTCTCTGCATCTCAGACCTAACATATCTCTCTTTCTATCGTTTGCGTATCTCGCGTCTCAGTTCTGGATTGTCGGCCTGTAGTAAAAGACAAAGTGTGTTTTTTTTAATGTCATTAATTTAAAGAATTTTAACCTTTATAAATTGAAAATTGACGCTCCTGTCGGAAAATATGTTGAAATGACAATAGATTAAAATTTTTAGAGATAACAATTTTTCCTTGATATTTTTGTCGAAAAAATCAAACCAAAAATGAAATTATTTCAAAAATATACTTTGAAAACGAGTCTTTTGAAATCAAGATAATGAGTTTAATGATATCACAGTTGAAGTGATAATACTCGTTTTAATTCATTCACTTCAGTCTTTTTATATGAAAACATAATCATGAACCCAGTTTGAAATCCACTGAATGTTCGTTTGGCCAGCCTTTATGAGTGAAATTTAACACTTCTCTCAAAATTGGATCATTTTCCGTCTCATTTTTTATCAAATTTTTATCGAAATGCCAAGAGATCACACGTTAGAAAATTCAAATAAGAATAGCCCCTTTCCTTGATATTTTCATCATCATTGATTGGTAATCTGGATAACATATCGTATATACACAATATCATAATTATATCCAGACAAAAATATCGCATATGTTTGTAATCTGTTCGCAGCAATTGTTGGTATACCTTTCTTAGTCCTTAATATTGCCAACATTGGTTGATGATCAATAACAATTGTGAATTTCCTATTCTAAAGATAATGATGAAATTTGGAAATTCCAAAAACAATGCTAAGTGCTTCTTTATCTATTTGTGAATAGCCTTTTTCATCCTTACTTAGTGTTCTGGAAGCAAAAGATATAGGCCTTTCAAGTTCTTTCTCATATCTATGTACCAATAGTGCACGTAAAGCATATTGTGAGGAATCTACAATTACTTGACTGATACATAAGGATCATAATGAACTGAAACATTATTAGAGCAAATTTCATGTTTTATTCTTTTAAAGCTTTTTGGTAATTTATTGAAAATTCAAATATTTCATCATATTTAAGTACCTAATTCGTATAAAGGATTACAAATTTCAGCAAAATTTGCAATGAAACTTCTGTAATTAATAACTGAACATACCGAAAGTTGACTTCAGTTGGGTCTTGTCTTTAGGTTTTGGTGCATTTAATAAAGCTTCGACTCTTTCTGGACTTGTATGGAGTCCTTCTGCGCCAATAACATATCCTAAATTTGTAACAGAAGTTTGTAAAAGTTTTACATTTGTCAATTTTCAGCTTGATTAAAGGACATGGCACTGGATACATGTATTCCTGGGGCTCGAAAGATTTTTGGATATATCATTCTACAGGTCAAAACAAGCAACTTTCTTCATTAGACTTTTTTTCTGGCTCTACAGCGTGAGCTACAAAAATGGGTTGATTGTCTAACGCTAATTATGGAAAATATTTTCTGCGAATGGATTTTTCTTGATTTTTGAGTATAAATCATGTGAGAAATATCAATTTCCTTTGATTATATCAATTATGGTGTACATTACTACAGGACGAGGCAGAAAACGCGATTTTTCTGAAACTCGTTTATTGACTTCTCGCCCAATTGTGGTCTTTTCGGTGAATTTCTTGAGGCGTATTGTGTAGATGAACCCAACGAACTGTTCTAAATACATTTCACAACATTTTTACACAGTGAGCAAAAAATAAGGTGGTTGATTAATGGAATATGATGGGATAGTGGATTTATTGTTGATATGAGAATGAAAATCAAGTTTCGTCTACTCTTTTTGTGTGACGCTACAGGGTGATTCCAAGAAGACGAATTCTCAAATACCTATATTTAAACGAAATTATGGGAGAATACTTATTTATTTCTGTTGATATGAAAGCTATGAATACATTAATTGAACCTTTCAAATTACATTCCCCAAAGTGTCTACATGGTTAGGCAAAAAACATTAATAATTTTTATTACTAGTAGATTTCTTTTGATATTTGATCTTTTAACCGTAAACCTTCATTGGATGAGAGTAGGTATTTGTCAAATAGTCGTAGAGGAAATGTGCATCAAAATAGATAACATTTTGGTTTACTTACTGATATGGCAATATTGAAGAACACATTAATTTCCCTTCAGTAGAGCACATCGTTAGTGATCTCTTCTTGCAGCATCCCTAACCGCTCTGAGTATTTGGTTAGAGGGGTATTTAACTAAGTTTTCATATCTCGCATATCCTAAGAACAAATAACACTAGCTACATGGGCACATAAACCTAATGTTCTAGTATCAGTTTTACATGTACAATGAGTACCAGTAATCGGATCTCCATTTTCAATCATCTCCATATGATACTCAATGAATATATGGTGTTTCACCACTTGTGTGAACCGCGAAAATATACGCCCATGAATGAGGACAGGTTCGTGTGATCGGGTTTGTGATATGAAGTCATTGTTTATTTCACGATCAGTATTATCTTGTATGTATCCTGGAGCTAGTCTCACTTGGTTCCAAATGTTTTTGTTCTCAAATAGTCCATATCGAGTCTAGGAAATGGTAAATCCTCATGATGACGAATATCGTGCCAAATCCCTCCACCCCTCCGAATGAGTTGTTGTGCTTCAAACTTTGTTGTAATTGGTTTATATTTTGTGCTCGGCGAATTTCTAATATTCTCTGAGCTAGTTGTTCATCTGCATTTTGCATCATTATAGGCTCATGAAACTTATTCAACATCGCACAAGCTATTCTAAGGAAGTCTTTCAAATGTATACAATGTTGCATGAGGATGATATCACGAAACATTTTAATTACTGATTTAATATGTCCGTTTCCGTATTTTATAAACCAACGCGTTTTTGATATAGTTCGGGTATGATTTGCTTCTTCGGTAGTTAGTTGTCGTTGACCTCGGGAAAGAAATGGAGGGATTTCACAATTTAAATCGAGTCTATGTAGAAATTCAACGGAGTCGCGGTAACCGAGGTCTACAATAAAAATATCATTTTCAATCCATCCTCGAATTGATTGTTGCTCAAGATTGCTCATTTCTTCAATAAGAATTGACGCATCGTTATACCTACCGTCACTAAAATACGGGCCATGAACATCTAAAATGTAGCCATCCGGAGCAACAATCAATCCTGCTTTTAGTAGATTGTACCTTTTGTGGCTACTGCAAGACTGTCGTTGAATTCGAAAATGTGAACTTTTTGGAGCTTTCAAGTACGCACAGTCTGTATATAATACTGCTCGTGGTTCTTCGGTGTGAATACAGAGTATTCACAAAAGAGGTTACATGGTTCGATATGAATCGATTTTTGTCAACTACCTCTTGAGAAGTGAACCCTAAATTATCTGGTTCAAATCTAGTCATCAAGCAATCCCTCATTAAGGTTATGGCCATACTAACATTCTGCCTAGAAGAATAGAGCATGAGAGATTTCAAAAAAGTATCAGACAATCCTTGTTGGAGCTTAATAAGGAATGTTAAAATATCCTTTTTTGTAATCCTTCTAAAACTAAACATAATTACAGTATTGGTACAACTCTAAAAATTTATTTTTATTCAGTGATGTCATGGATTTGAAGTCCTCGTTATTGAAACTCGTTTCACTATCAAATCGCTCTTCTACTGCGGTAATCGCTGATTTTCTCATCTTCGTGAACCATTGCCCGATTTCTGCTCCATTCATGTTTATTCCCATTGGTATTGACTTCTGATTCTCAAAAAACTCTGGCTTGATCAGTCCAAAATCAGTCAAATGCCCATTACAGCATTGAATACTATCTGGCCCGTTTTTTCATAAAAATCAACCCTCGTATCTAATTCCAGTTTGAATCTACAATTATTACATATAAAACACTTTTTACTTTTGGAAATAATAACTTCCATAGAGATAGCAGTATGATCTTCTTCTGACTCGATAATTTTATTGACGCGTTGCCTACAGTTTAGGCAAATTCTTGTGTCCCTCTGTATGTCGGCTGGATTGAATCCAAATCTATCTCTATCAGCTTTGCACCGGTTCTCATTAAGGATCAGCTTAGGTACACCTTAAGGTAAAGATGTTTTGCACCGTTGACTCCTGGCCTGAACCTTCCCTGAACCTTCCCTGAGCATTGGAAATGTTTGGCAACAGCGCAAAAATGATCACGTAACCCAAGGAGACTAAAATTTAACAAGGAGTGTTTGATTCCCATAAGATAATGGGGACACTAGTAGAAAGAGATGAAAGAACATTTGTGACGAAATGTGACGTAGTAGGACGTGTCATGGCCGCCGTTCTCTATAGACAGTGACGGACTAGCTCTTGGTATATGAGAGTTACTGCTGACAGTTTTGTTGCTTGGTTCCAGTTCGACTCTGTACTCATATCCAAGTACGTCACTATGACGCGTTGATGCTACAAGTTTCTGATTGGCTAGAGCTTATTAAACCCTCCTTGTTAAATTTAAGTCTCCTTGCACGTAACCAACGATAACGCAAAGTTTTAAAAAACATGCACATGGCGCAAGCGCTGTCAGTTCTGTCTAATTTGAAAGGCTGGCGGGAGTATGGCATGTAATTTGGAAAATTTGTTTCTACCGGGAAAACTAGCCACAATATCGCCAAGAGAGCTGCGTGCACATTAGTTAAAATGCCTAGTTTATTATCCACCCTAACCTGACCTTACTTACCCTAGGTAAATAGAAAAGTATCCATCCAAATTGTTTACGACATAAAGATGTGGTTAACAATTTTGGATGAATAAGAAAAATTGAAAAGACTCGCCATTCCATTCCTCCAGTACAAAGCAACAGAATATTTTTATGTTCGTAAGTAGAATAAATTAACAATATATCAATAGACATTTTGTATCAATAAGTAGGTACAGTGTTGAATCTGAAAATTATTTTCGTACTTTCACATCATAGGGATATTCAATATCAGCATCAATCAGGTTTAGTATATACAGTGTGTACATAAAGTAAGGAATAAATTCATTATTTCTGAATATAAAGATATTTCGGAAAAATCCTCGGACAGGTCGATTTTCTTTTTCGATTGGCCAATTTTTGAACCCCACCCAAAATATATAGGGTTATCCGCAATTGAGTAAAAATTAGTTTGGTGAAATTTTTAAATTGGACACCCAGTATATTTTTCCATATTTGGTTAGGGATCGTCATTACAAATCCAGTGATACCAAGTTTGATGGGATTATGTCAAACGGCTGCGGATATATGGCCAAAAAACTTCTATACCCAATGAGTGCGACATAGACTTTTAACCTTCTGAATCGTGTGGAGTCTCGCAGTCATACTCATTAGACATACGAGGAAGTTTTTTGGTTAGAGGGGTATTTAACTAAGTTTTCATATCTCGCATATCCTAAGAACCAAATAACACTAGCTTCATGGGCACATAAACCTAATGTTCTAGTATCAGTTTTACATGTACAATGAGTACCAGTAATCGGATCTTCATTTTCAATCATCTCCATATGATACTCAATGAATATATGGTGTTTCACCAGTCATCCCATCAAACTTGGTATCACTGGATTCGTAATGACGATCCCTAACCAAATATGGAAAAATATACTGGGTGTCCAATTTAAAAATTTCACCAAACTAATTTTTACTCAATTGCGGATAACCCTATATATTTTGGGTGGGGTTCAAAAATTGGCCAATCGAAAAAGAAAATCGACCTGTCCGAGGATTTTTCCGAAATATCTTTATATTCAGAAATAATGAATTTATTCCTTACTTTATGTACACACTGTAGAGAGCTGTAGGTTTGGTCACCCTAAATAGAAGGAAAAATACAATCACATCAGCAAAAACTAGAAAAGATTCTCGAAATACTTTGAACATCAAGAAAATAGGAAAATATTTCGTGTAGGAAAAGCGAGGTTAAGTAGTTAATAGGAACCTAAGCCTGGATAATCTGAGGCTTATCTTGACTGAGGCTTAAGTTGTCCTCAAATAGCGGTGCAAACCAAAATCGTAATGTAAGGTTGACTTAAGTCGTAAGGTAACCTTAAGTTGAACCGGTGCAAATAGCTGTATGTAATCTAGATATTACCTGCCTCCTTTCGAGGAGCAATTGATCGACGGATATCTGGTATTGAGCATTTGGTATATCACATATATAGCAACGAACCATGACTTTTCAATGATGAGGAACTATTGTCAATTTTGACAGATTATATAGTCACCATAACAACAATCATTTTGTTTTATAGTTCAACACTTTATAGGCAAATACGTTGATCATCGGTACACTTAGGGGTATGTTGCAAGACCTGGTGAAGTGAGTTTAATTTTTTTAACTTGTATATATAGGTACAAACATGTAAAAAACAAAATTGCTAACACGAGCAACTTCGGGAGAACTTTTGGTTCCGAGAAATTCAACAAAAAGCCCACAATTGGGCGAGAAGTCAATAAACGAGTTTCAGAAAAATCGCGTTTTCTGCCTCGTCCTGTAGTAATGTACACCATAATTGATATAATCAAAGGAAATTGATATTTTTCACATAATATTATACTCAAAAATCAAGAAAAATCCATTCGCAGAAAATATTTTCCATAATTAGCGTTAGACAATCAACCCATTTTTGTAGCTCACGCTGTAGAACCAGAAAAAAAAGTCTCATGAAGAAAGTTGTTTGTTTTGACCTGTAGAATGATATATCCAAAAATGAAAAAAAATCTATCGAGCCCCAGGAATACATGTATCCAGTGCCATGTCCTTTATCAAATACTTTTCTGAGTACGCAAAGGTTATTCCTCATTTTGGGCTGTAACTAGTATATCATCTAAGAAACAAGCTACCCCTTCTATTCCAACCAATAGTTTTTCCATTTCAAATTAAAAAATTGAAGGACAATTTGAAATACCGAATGGTAACCTATATACATAAATAGTCCTTTATGAGTACTTATGGTTATCAAAATTTTAAATTCTTCGTCAAGTTACATCTGTTGATAAGCTTGACTCAAATCAATTTTGGTAAAATATTTACCACCTCTCAATTCATGATTTTCTAAATCTTGATTTAGTGTTACTTTATGATCACCACATATTCGGAAGTGATCCATTTGGTTTTAGAACTGGCACTATAGGCTTTCCCCAATCACTATTGACAATAGGAGTTGAAATATTCTCCTTATCTAACCCATACTGCCCTCCTAAGTTAAAACGTCCTATCGACATTTTTGGCTGTAATGTTATTCTTGTTTTTTCCGTTAACCAGCTGTCGTCCCCTTACGAACGGCAGCCCTCAAAAGTCGAAACTTGTGCGAGCCAAGGATTAACGAGGTCTTACCTTTTTACGTGCGATTCCTCGCACTTTCTCGGGCCATCAGAAAAATTCCTGCAGTTGCCGTGGTTTGAACCATCGCCGACTGGCTGCCGAAGTGATTGAAACAATGTCGTTTTAACCACTCGGCTACCTGGCCCCATATTGTTGATAATATATTATATTGATCAAATTGGACGATTCTAACATGTATTATAGAAGTATTTTGTATTTAGGGCATATTTCTAAGATGATATAATGGAATACTGATGCACTTAGGACGTTCTAGTTAAGAAAAACATACGAATTGGCGAATATAATATATTATCAACAATATTGCCAGAAATGCAGATAGGACGTCATTACTAAGGAGGGCAGCATCGATTTCTTCCTCAACTTTACTTTTTAATGAGAAAGGTATTGGTCTAGGTTTAAAAAATTCGTGACAGGCATCAGATTTCAATTTTAATTTGAAAGTACCCTTTGTATAAATATGTCTCCGTTGGATATTCACTGATAATAATAGAACCAATATCATTCACCTCCATTTGCACAGAATTTATCGAAATAAAATCAAATCCACTTTCTCTCACCCAATGCCGTCCAAGAATAGGAGGTCCCCCGAAAAGTATGACATAAATATCGATTTCTCTTTTCTTACCATTGTATATTATATTTGAAGTTACAACACCACAAGGTTTCAGTATTTGATCATTGTAGACCTTCAGTAAGTTCAGTTTCTTGTAAAATTGAGTCAGGAAACAATAATTTTCGGAATGCCGGACATTTCTTATCTGAAGCTAGATGGTCAAGAGGGTGGGTGGTTTTGTATAATGGATTAGAATAAATACAATTATTACATTTAAGTACTTCGGGGTTTTTACAAAATTGCAGTTCATGTGAGTCAGAACATCGGGGGCATACGAGTTCATTTTTGCAAATCTTATGGGTATGTTTGAATCTAAAACATTTTCCATATTGTGTAAGGTTATTATTTTCATACACTTTCAGATTTTGCCAACCAATAAATAATTTTCCATTATTGATCGACATTATTTTCTTTAATAAATTTCCATTCGCTTCAGCAAAAACAGTGAAACGGTCTTTATGTTCAAAATGCTCGATAAATTGAACAGAGAGGTGGTCCGTTTCGTCAATTATGGTGTTCTGATTTATAGTAGATTATACCACGAGTCAAGAATAATAGCCATTATTGCGAGTAGTATACTCTACTTTATTTACGACTAATTTATATTAGATTTTTGGTGAACAACTTTATTTGTCAATAAAATTCTGAGGAAAATTCTTCTTCCATATCACTTTCCATCACATCTCCGTCATTGAATCACAAATAACACGCTTTTGACAATTATTTGTTATCACTGACAGTTTGCGTCAAACAATTGTCATGTCTGTTTCCATAGACATTTCGTTTCAAATACGAGATTAATCATTCATCCGCGAGGGATTAATGATTCATTATTCCCGACGGGAATAAAGAATGACTTTATATTGTAAATGTTACCTCTATAATGCGTATACTATATATTAGTCATAGATAAAGATTATTAATAGTTTTTACGTGAATTCTGAGAAAATGTAGTATTACCTCTATTTGTGCAAACATTCTCCAGATGACCTTGTTTACCACATAAATTACAGTTATAATTTCTATATTTGCAATTTGGATTGGTATTACATTTTCCACAAACTTGACAGCTTGTCTTCTTGATAGATGTACTTGTGTTCCTATTTTTGTTTTGTAAGTCCAGGTCTTTTCATTAGGTTTTTTTCTGCTCGACAGATCGCTTAAGGTTAAGTTCTGCTTCCGAATTGGTCTTATTCAGATTGATCCTCCTCATCTCCAGCGATTCCAACATTGTGGCTTCTTTCACAGCTTCGTCAAAATGGTAACTTTATTCATGAAGTTTCTCTTTAATGTTTCCATTATTAAATCCGGTTATGAATTTATCTCTTAGTAACATTTTTAGAACTTCTGGTCCGGTATACTTGCTGTGCATAGCTAGTCGACGAAGTCTTGCTGCCCGGTCACTTGCGTTTTCATTGGGTTCCTTATTAGCACCCATAAGTGCCTCTCTATCCGGAAAAACTACATGTTACGTCTCAAAATGATTATTGATAAGGATTGTCCTTTTCTAACTACTGTCCAATACGTTTTTTGCTAGGAAGTACTGCCTCATTTTACTCAGGTAAAACTCCCAGTTATGAATTTCTGGATCAACTATTCCCAATTTCCCATGCACAGTAGCATCTGCACATGGAATGGAAGTTTGGCCGTCATTTTCATTTGTGTTTTGCATTGTCCTTCTAAACAGTACTTTATTCTGCTCTTTTCGCTAGTTCGTCGTCAATAATATGTGTTAAATAGGTTCTTTTGAGAATAGAATTGGAACTTTTTGAAAAACTTTATTTTCGAGAACAATACATTTCATAGTCATTAAATATTCTCTATAGCAACTCCCTTTCCAACATCATTAATATACAGGATGTGATTTCGTAATAAATATATTGTGAGCAATTGACAATATTCCACAAGCTGTTGCTGATCGTTTTTTTGCTGTAAGGTTGGTAATAAATTTTGTTTTATAATGTTTGAGACACTGAATTGACGTGTCAGCACTGTCAATTGTCAAATTAATATTTTGTTATTTGAACTTATTGAAAAAATATTCACAAAAAAATGCCATGGGTTAAAAATCAAGCCTGTTGCAAATGTTGTGAGCAATTATGTTGGAATGTGTATGATTATACAAAAAAAATAACATTCCCGAAAACTAAAGAACTTGCGCAAAAATGGTTGTTCCATTTGAATCTGTTGACTGTCTTTCTGAAGAGGGTTATTATAATTGTGCAGAGTTACTGAACAGTTGTTCCCTGACGCTGAGTGAAGGACACAGAGAAAATAAAACAAAAACCCAGAGTGCGCCTAAATGGAGAAGAGAACATACATGTTGTATGCCAAATTTGGATCTACTTATAATCCAAAAAAGGCACCAGTCAATGAAAATTGTCTTTTCCAAATTTGGCCTTAATGACAAATACTAACAGCAGTCATGAAAGACGGGTTGGATAATGAGGATGAGGCTGCAGCTAAATATGGAACAGAAAATGCAGGTGCCAGGTGTTTCACTTGTGGATTTTTCATTAACCCAGGAATCCTTCTTGGCAATGTCCCATAACAGAGTTGTTTTTGACACCATTACAATATATACCATTTGTTAAAAAAAACGTACACTGTGAAACAATGTGTAGAACAGGGCTATGCCTCATTTCTTGAGAACTGTAGGTCCAGATGGAATATCGAACATAGTTTTAATCAGATGTGTTTGTACACTTGCGTCACCATTGTTAAAATTATTCAACATGTCTCTGAATTTAGATATTTTCTCCAATATTTGAAAAGAGAGTTGAAAGTGTTGGTGTTCAGTCGTCTATTCCCAAATTGTTTAGGCATACAAAAGTATTTTAACAATAAAACAACATGGATTTTCCTAATGCAAATCTACTTTGACAAACCTTCTTACTTATCAGGCGTATATCCCACACCTGCATTGTAGAAAAAGTTGCAGATCGAGGCCATATACACAGATTTCTCTACATTAGTGATATATTTGAAAATTGCTACGTGTGAATGGCACCGATCTAAGAAAAGTCTCAATTATAAAAGATCGACCCCCTGTTAAACGTTGTCAACACATTAGGAGTATTTCGATCAAGGCAGCAAAAATGTTTGGGTTTCTAGAACGCAACAGTGACAATTTTATACCTCTGCTAAAAAAAAAAAATGTTTTATTTTTACATTATTA
Organism: Chrysolina oricalcia; assembly: GCA_944452925.2. Taxonomy (NCBI): domain Eukaryota; kingdom Metazoa; phylum Arthropoda; class Insecta; order Coleoptera; family Chrysomelidae; genus Chrysolina; species Chrysolina oricalcia. The sequence continues at coordinate 32,950,723 of OX101824.2, forward strand.
GACGCCAGTTGGAGTATGGAGTATGATTTATTTCAATACCTTAGAGATAATTCAACAAAAATTCCTGAGATTATGTGCAAATTCTTGAGATTATGTGCCTTCAAACTGAACATGCCAATAGTAAATCATGATTATAGTACAATAAGATGAACTCTTAATAGTCTTTATATACCCACGTTCGAATGTCGTCGGTAGCACAGTTCCCTTTGTTTCATGCTCAAGCTTGTCAATGGTTTGATATCAAGTCCGGATTTGTTAGCACTCATCAAATTCAATATACCAACCGTTCTTTAAGGCACGATCAAATATTTCATATAAGATTTCACTCAACAAACTATGGTTTTCAGATTCAGTTTATATTATAAGATAATAGTGGACTGTTTTAGTTATACACATTTTATCTTGTGTAACTTCATATTTATGTTAATTTATCTTGTATTGGGGTTTTGCCGTCAAATAAATTAATAAGATAAGTAAAGAAATTAAAATTGAACTATCCATTACCTTTTTTTAATACTAATATATACTATAAAACAAATACAATGTACAATACTATTTTAAGTATATAGATACTAGCTTTTAAGTTTATGACTTCATCATTTATTTGATATGCATCTATAATAAAACTATAACAATAACAATAAACAAGTGGAGAAGATATTCCCCACTTGGAGAAGCTGCTGTACAGCAAAACAATTGTCGTGGTTTTGTAAACCTCTTTTGTGAAAATCATTTCAGATATTCAGATATTAACAAGGGGCTTCATCAAGTTTCAGCTATATCAATTAATAAATATTTTATATGTGTATGTACTTAAGTAGAAAAGTTATTGGGTATAACCCTCAAAATGTTGTGCAACCGTAGACACGTGTTTCGAGCTTAAGCTCTCATCAGTACGGTAAAATCAAGTGCGAAGATGTACAACACTTGGATGTAAAAATAGAAACAAAGGAAGTCAACAATTGATGACAGCTTAAAGTTATTTACCCTTCTAAATGAGAAACGTATATCGTCAGTTCTCCCGACGGAATAAATTGAAACTCCGCCCTACTTATATCTTGGCGATTCTCGTAAAGTGCAGGTCCGAACTTGACTTGTATCTATGATATATGTATGTATCGGAATCTTTGAACTTAATTTTCACATGTAGACGTCCTATTTGATATTGGAGTTATAGGTGTAAAAAAAAAATTTGTAAAATTTGTTTTTACGAAACCCCTCAAAAGCAGAGCTTGTGCGAGCAAGGGAGATGTTTATAGAAATAGCGAGATTTGTGATTTGGTATCTGATTCGATTCAAAATTGGTACGTGGAGGTTTTCGGGGTTGAAGATTATGAATATTTCGTCAAAATTATTAAATTCAATACGGCGGACGAGTTTTTTGATTATGCCCGATTCGATTGAAAATCGGTATTTTAGAGTTTTTGGGGTAGGAGATCGTGATTTATGTTAAAATTCGGGAATTTGAAACGAGTGGAACTGACGAGTTTTGTAATTTCTAGGCGGGTTCTATAGAAGATTATAACCTATCTAGTGGTTTTTGGGTTCGAAGCTAATAATTTTTTTGTCGAAATTCAGGAATTCAAGATGGCTGACGAGTTTTGTGATTTATGGTTGAATTCTATATAAGAATGGTATTTTGGGGTTGAAGATAATGAATTTTTCATCAAATTTAAACAATTCAATATGGTAGCTTCAAGATGGATTTGGTTTATTTTGTGATTTTTGGTAGTAGTCTATTCAAAATAGCTATTAAGGTGTAAATGAATGTATTAATTTCAATTGATTCAAAAATATAAACAGTGTGTTCAGAAAATCAGATGTGGAATCATGATTACAAAATTGAAAATTCAATTATAAGATTTTGACTTTCAAGTAGGGTTCTTTCACAATATCATTTTTTCGCATCAATTGAAAATGGCGGAAAGATTTTGTGATTTATAGTCTGATTATAAAAAAAAAATCCATCCAGTGCTTCTCGAGGTAAATTATATTTTTTCTCAAAATTGATTGATATTGGCAGATACATGTTTGAAATTGAATGAAACACTGTGGAAAATAGTGATCAATAAGGTCTCATAGCAATTTCCTTGAATATTTGATCGATTCGAATGTAATTATTTACAGGAAAGGTCCATAGTTTACATATTTAATGTAGTTATTTGCAGGAAAGGTCCATAGTTTACATATTTATAATTTTATTCAAAGGTTGAGACAATACAAGACTATATCACCCGTGAGAAATTAAGTTCAATCGATGTGAATCCATTTGTTGAATATGAATGAAATTAAACAATGTTTCGGCTAGAAGTTTTATTCTAAAATAACTAAATATTTGAAAAAAAGTTGCTATTTCTTTCTCTTTTTTACATTTCTTTCGCTATCCTACAACATTAGAAGCATCACTAATTCGCATTCCTCTAGGAAGACGCCCGTCCAAAATTTCAGGTAGTATACAATTTAGATAAAATGATTTCAGCTTTGGAAGCATTTTTGATTCCCAGATACAAACATCTCTATGTATTCTTTCTATATTGAAATCATTTCTCGTATATATAACGAAATCGCAATATTTTCTCCTGGTTATGTTAAGTTGTCCCTGGATTTGATAAAAATAATCATGGTTCTTCTTCAACCTAGAATAATTAATGAAATAATAAAACTTTGGAAATCTGATTAAAATTAGAAATACCTTATTTTATTATCAATAATCTCAAAACACCTAGAAGACTTATTTTTTTCTTCGTCTTTCAATTATCCGTTAATGGAATATAAACATTTGACTTCGATCAGTCCATCTTCTCCTACTAATCTATCAGAAGCAGCAAGAAATGGATTATATTTGTCGATAAATAAACCGCAATTATCCACTTTACAATGTTTTTCTTCTTCATACATTTTTATTACTACTTTCTCCTTTTCTCTTCCAAATACAACTGCAGCAGTATTCAGTTCTTTTTTGTTATACAAGAGCCTTTTTACCAAATTGTGACAGGGTGTACTCGACTTTCTTTTAGTTATCGCTCCAAATGTGGAAGCAGTCAGATAATCTAACCTGAGTACGTGCCATATCCTGTTCTCGTGCTGACCCCTCGTCTTCTATTCCTTTCTTTTTTTCTTGAGTTGAGATTTTTTCTTCCAATTTCGCCAGAAACTGTTAATTTTTCAACTCCAACTCTTCTTCGGGAATATCCGGTTGAGCTGCTTCTGGTCCATAATATACGAGGGCTGACAATAAAGTAAGGTCTCCAATTTTTTTTTTCATACAAAATGACATTTATTTACAAAAAGCGATACACCGTTGGAAAGGCCAAGGTCTTGGCTACTTTTCTACATAATCGCCATTTTTTTCCAACACCTTGCGCATCCGCACGATGAACTTGTCTATGCCGGCAGAATACCACTCTCCGTCCGCCTCGCGCAGCCAGGTGTTGACCTCTTTCTGAACCTCCGCGTCACTATCAAACTTCTTCCCTCCGAGATGTTTTTTCAGGGCGGGGAACATGTGGTAGTCATTGGGGGCCACGTCGGGACTATAGGGAGGGTGATCGATGATTTCCCAGCCAAATGTCTTGAGCAGGTCAAGGGTAACGTTGGCTGTGTGCGGGCGCGCGTTGTCGTGGTGAAATTTCACTCCTTTGCTCAGCAATCCCGGGCGTTTGTTTTTTATGGCACGACGAAGCTTTTCCAGGGTCTCACAGTACCTTGCTGCATTGATAGTGGTTCCCCTTGGCATGAAATCCACCAACAATACCCCGTGGCGATCCCAAAACACCGTAGCCATCACCTTGCCGGCTGACAGTGTCGCCTTAAACTTTTTGGGTTTCGGAGAATCGCTATGGCGCCATTGTTTGGACGACTCCTTTGTTTCGGGTGTGTAGTGATGAGCCCACGTTTCATCCCCCGTAACAAACCCTTCCAAAAAATCATCGCCTTCCTCTTCAAAACGGGCCACAACTTTGGTCGCACATTCCACGCGCCGCTTCATGTGGTCTTCGGTCAGCTGTTTCGGCACCCATCGGGCAGAAACTTTGTGGTACTGCAACTTGTTCACAAGGATATGACGGATTGTTTCGCTGCTACACACTCCTCCAAGCTTCTCTTCCAAGTCCCTAATTGTCGCACGGCGGTTTTTGAGCATTTCTGCCTCCACTGCTTGAACAATCGCATCCGAGACCGACGGTCGGCCACTTCTCTCCTCGTCGTGAACATTAGTGCGCCCGGAATTGAACTCGCGGCTCCACTTACGCACGTTTTTTATGTCCATACACTTTTCCCCGTAAACTTCAACTAGTTGACGATGGATTTCAATAGGTGTCACCTTTTTCGCACTCAAAAAACGTATTACAGAACGCAATTCGCACTTGGACGCTGACGCGAGTGGTACCTCCATCGTTGACGGCTGCTCAGCCAAGACTGAGCGGTCGGGGAAGCCTCACCCAGCAGCAAAGTGGTAGTGGGGGAACCAAGGAACACGGCGGTGTTGCCAGATTTCGCCTAGCGCGTGATCCGGCGAAGTTGCAGCGTTGGAGACCTTACTTTATTGTCAGCCCTCGTATATCAGGGCCAAAACCTTTTTTTGTATGCCTCTTCCTTTTAGGTCCTCGTTTTCTCTGTGCCAGTAACTTTTTTTCTCACTTTAAAAACACTCTTCGCATGATATTTCCAGGATTTTTATTCCTTGTCGTTTTCCAAATTTTACTATGCCAACTTGGCCCTGCTAAATGGGATAATGCAGCCCCGTGAGCTCTGGCAGAACACGAAACATTTTTCGTAAAGTCGACTCTTTTACCCCCAGAGAATTTTGCCACCAAAGACATATATCTAAAAATCAAATACCATGTTATTGAATGAGATGGAATTTTATGTATAACATACCTTTCTGCTTGATTTGTAGTCTGATTGTATGACAGTTGGTTTGATTTTCTGACAAGTGGCTCCAATATTTGTTGTTGTTGACCAAAAATGTGATAAGGTGCGTTCAAAATGTCTGTTCGAAGATAGTCAGTATTCTTAATATTATTTTTTATGGCCGTTCTGACACCTTTCACGAGCCTCTCTAGTCTGGATATACCATCAACCTCTCCTTCAGTAATTTTCGCATGTTGAGAGGATATGTTGTATTTACTGCTAATTTGTGTAACTTATCACTGACACACCGTGTCATATGATTCGCACACTCAATTTTTACCACTTGTCGTCCATATGGCACACCTTCGACAATTTTTGCATAAACGCTGGAATCTCCGTCCCCTAAAATTACGAATATTGAGAAAACCCCAAAAATTATCCATAGTTTTTTACCTATGAAATATTTGTATATTAGTCCATGCTGAACCAAACTTACAAAATCCGTCGACAATTATATCTTGTTCCATAGCGGTTGAAGGGCCACTGAAATTGAGAGAACAGTCATGTTTTCTTGTGACCATTTCATTTTTTTTGTAGTAGACGCAAATGGAGCAATATTTGTTTCTTACGCCCAGAAAGAGGGGTTTCTTCGTTTCCTCTCCTATGAGTATTCCCTGGAAAAAATAGAAATTTCCAATTTTTCATACTGAACACGTCTTCGTACAATTCGCTATGAGAATAAAACTTACAACACCAGAAGATGCATTATAGCCATGGCCATAGGTCCCTTTACTCCAGCCTCCATCTCCGATAACTGTTATAAATGGAGTTCCCTCTAGTGTAACATCACCTTTTTCTATGGCTATTCTATTTTCCTCATCGCCAGCTTTCTTCATTTCTTCGAAGAGAATATCATTCCAAACCTAAAAAGGCAAAGCAATGCAGCAATAACAGCTTCCCTGTATATTATCAGGAGTACTATTTGAAATGATTTTCTTACAATAAAATATTTTTGCTCAAGTAGAAAGCCAATGAAATTAGTTCATTTGAGATCATCTGATTGAACACAAGTAATCAGAAAAACATTATAGGTACTGAAAACTGATTCCACGGGCTGTTTTTACTTGTTTACATTGCTATAGATACATTTTGATTTATTTCCATTTTGAATTTTCAAATATTTAATAATTTCAAAATGTTACGATTTGGTTGTACCCATTACTGACGAGAAGATGAACGAAATTATCGAGTCAAAAAAACCAATAAAACAGTAATTTTTTTCCTCATGTTTTGGCATCGACTGCTAAGGTAATTAGCCTTGTGTTCTGGATAGGCCTTGTTACTAACTCCATACGCCACCTCAGGAGCAGCACTGTTAATTATTAACGCAATAATGAATCGTGAAGGATTATTCTCAGCCGACACGAGCTTCAATCATTCAGACTTTCACATCTGAAAATGAAAAGAGCCCGTATCGGCTGGAAACATTTTTTTCGAATATTTAGTGTCCTTGGGTCATCAATAGTGAAAATAAATATAGAATAAACAGTCTGAGTGTTGAAAAAATTTACGATGAATTATTTGCCCATGATAGAAGTATGAGTTTTTATGATAGGTATCATGAAGTTTCAGAGATAGAAAAATTTTGAACCTACCTTCTTCAAATGATGAGTTTCAGAAACAAATTTCTTGGGGGTCATGAAAGGAATTTCTAGGACTCCTAGTAATTCTTCGCATTGGCTATGTCCAATACCAACGCTCAAACTTCCCCAAACAACAGCATTATTCACGTCCTGAAGAGATTTTCCAGTATAGTCAGTGGTTATGACATAATGCTTCTCACAGTTATCGCAGTAGAAATGCAAATAAGAAATTATTCCTTTTCTAGTCTCTTTTATGAAATCCATTCTCCCCATGGTGCATTTGTATTTATGATTGAGAACCTTTTCATACTCTTTGAGTACATGGCCCAGGTTTACAATTCTTCGACCCTCCATGATATCAGTTATTGATCTATAAGTTTTATCGGGTTCACATTCCAATGGTGCAATATTTTCATCTTCATTATCAACTGATTCATCAGGTACATATTCTTGACTATAAGAAGTAAGGATGTCAAATCGAAACTAATATGACGAAAGCTCCATAAATATAATAAAAATGGGTGCTTAACAAAAAAACTCAGGTATGTCGACAAGACAAACCGGACTGCTGCAAAATATCAGTTCAAGAGATAGTTTGGATTGGAAACAAAAAATCTCACTCACCCCTCGAGTACCCCTTCGGGCTGACGAATCTCCTCTGCATGGCGATTCTGATCACCATTTCTCCTAATTTCTCGCTAAATAGTCCTGACGAAGTGGATATTTCCTGTTAAATAAAATAAATAGAAAAATGTTTTAAGTCAACTTTTTATTTGAATTCATTGAAAACAAACATTTTCTTTAGATCATTCGTAAAATAAGTTATATTGAATTATGTGGTTTTGAAATACTCATCTCCTATCCCAAAAACTCCTAGATATAAATTTTGAATAGAATCTGCCTCAAATTATTTATCTCGGGGCCGCCGTCTTGAATTTTCTGATTTTGACGAAAATGTCAAAATCTTCGACCCAAAGAACCCATACATTATAATTTTGAACGGCCACGTTGATCCGCAGTATCAAAAAAAATTTAAATGGAATCAAATCAGAAATCACGTAACTCGTACAACATTCTGGAGCCATTCTTGGATTTTCTTGATATAAAAATTTTATAAAGTATTGTCCCAGAAGTGACAAACAAATATTGTTGGAAAAAGCTAATAATTGTAAAAAATATGTTTTGTTCGACTAGAATTAGTTTAATCTTTTCCCATTCCCAATCCGACCCTGTGCCAGATGTCATACTGGCTGAATGATACTCTTCCTTTTCTTCACCAGTCGTGTGGGAGGAGCAACCTGATGGGCGTGTCCTTTAAAAGAAATTCATTTTCATTTCTGACTCCAGAATTGTGAGTAATAATTAGTTTTCACCAGTCGACGGCTAAATCAAACCTCTAATAGTTGACTTTGATAAAACTCAATATTTTTCATTTCAAATGGAATAAAGCAAGAAAATCCATTTTGCGAAAACAACACACTTTTGTTAAATTATTTACGAAAAAATGAAAGTTCCAGAAAAAAATGAGAAAGTCGTTTAACTAAGTAAATGATAGAGTTCAATACTGGAGAGAAATAACACCAAAATATTCGTTCCTTTCGATGGTGGAACTGATTAAAAATGCCCAAAAATGAAGGAAAATGTCCTTTTCATTCATTTAATACGTGAAGAATATTTTTTTTATTATTTTTCTCTTCATGCAGTCATACAACCATTCATCACTCAGAAAAGAAAAAAAGTTTCCGACTCACATTTTTTCAGGGATGGAGACCCTTAAGCTCGAATCACGTGTCTACGGTTGCAGAACATTTTGAGGGTTATACCCAATTACTTTTCTACTTATATTTTCATATATTGCCCCTCGCTATATCCATCCTTATTTGTATGTACTTATGTACTTAAATGTGATTGTATGTACGAGTATATTCCCATGACTTGTGTAAATACTGTATAATGTATAAAACACTAATACATTTTCTTTCTATCCACAAAGGTAACTGTATTGAGAGATTTGAGAAATGTGTCGTATAGGTTAATTCTCAAATTCACCAGAAAATGTATTGAATAAATGACACTGAAACTTTTTTTAAGTGTTGTAGGATGCTTTTCGTTCGGTAGATCACCTTTATTTCTTCTATCACAAATGTGTTAGATGTGCTGTATATGCCGTTTCTTTTATCATGTGGTAACATTGGTATATTCTAAACCCTAAGGTAACTATTGTGGTGAGCAGTAAGTTCGTCTAAGAAAATTTACAGGGACTCTCGCCCTTCCCGAGTTATACATGGAAAACTAAATATGCTGTTTTTGTTTTTTTACAATTTTAGAATTGTTATTTCAGAAAATATTGAAAAATGGAAAAGGAAAGTTTTATTGTATTCAAGATGTATTATAACAATAAATCTCTAATTAAACGTTTCGTCTCAACACGACCACCATCAACTTTTTTTTCAAATACGGACCTGTTTTTTTAATTACAAATATTGATAAAGCGATAAAATCATAATTCAGCGGTATATCACACTTGATATTTTTCTAACGTTTCATTTGAAATAACTAGCATCCTCAGTCATAACAATTTTCAGTTATGGTCCTTTCGTTAGTTCGTTTATGAATCCCTCAAAACCTAACGCTTCAATATAAATTATCAGATACGTTTTGAATAAATGGATCTATGAAAATTGTATTTACACTATAATCATGCATAAAACATATCTGTAGTTTCAGAGAAGAACGAAAACAATTTACCCCAGAAAAAAACCTTAAGAGTAGAAGAAAACAAACAAACAGAAAAACATTTTATTTTATAAATAAAACCAATACAGAAAATGAATTCTACATGTCAAACTACTTTAAATGCTCGAATTGACGACCTCTTTGCTGAATGCACATAAGTTGTATGTCCATACAATTTCTGTGGCAATTTTCTAGCATGATGGGTGTAATGCTATTACATGCATCTCTTATGTTTTGTTTGAGATGGTCGATATCTGTGCTAGGTGTCGAAAAAACTTTATCCTTTATGTATCCCTAGACAAAAAAACCTAAAGGAGTAAGGTCTAGGGATCGAGCTGGCCAGGCAATTGGTCGATTGTTTCCAATCCATTTTGTTGGGAATATTGCATCTAAATGTCCCCTTACTATTGCTGCATTATGGGGAGGGGCACCGTCTTGTTGAAAATATTGTATTTCACGGCGGATGTTCAATGGCAATTCATCTATCAATCATCAATCAAACTCATTGGATAGAAAATGTAAATACATTCCACCATTCAAATGCTCACCGTTCCCACAATTCCCAACCAAACATTTATTCCGAACCTTTCTAAACAAAAACCAACCTAACCTCTTTTAAGTGCGAGATAAAAAATATCAAATTGGATCGAAAGCCGGGATAACAACAAATTTTTGGGTATTCTCATCGACTTTAAATTGAAGTTCGAACAACATGTTTGCAACTTAAATAAGAAATTAGCTTCTGGATGTTATGCTGTGAGACGAGTAACAAAAGAGCTAGGACTCACAACAGCAAAAACAACTTACTATGCCCTGATAGAGTCCCATCTAAGATACGGAATCCCCTTTTGGGGAGTGTGCAATAAAACTCATATGCAAAACACACTCATCTTACAGAAACGAGCAATTAGATACTTATCCACAGCAAAGACACGTGATCCCTGTAAACCATTATTTGTTGCCCATAAAATACATACAGTCATTGCCATCTTCATCCATGAAACAGTATGCTTGATAAAAAAAACATTTCAATCAGTTTAATACTACTCCTTCCCATTACTCAATACGCAAGCAAAACAATATTAACCTACCAAGGCCAACCTCATCCCTAGTGAAGGACTCACTTATTTATAATGGTTGCAAGATGTTTAATCATTTACCTGAGCATATAAGAAATATAAGCAATACCGACCTTTTTAAAAAGGCTGTGCATGTTTTATTAAGTGATCGACCTTATTATAGTCTTGAAGAATTTTATTCTGACAAATTTTAATGTCTGACTACTATTTTTAATTATAATCCTAACTGTACAACCATATACATTTGCTGTTTTGTTTTTTCCTCTCTCTCAATGTTCATGTTCCTATAATATATTTATAGATATAGTTTTTAGATTAACGTAAACACTTTGTTCATAAGAATGTATTTTTTCTTGATGACAATAAAGTATTTATTGATTGATTGATTCTTGGAAATTGGTTTCTCCATGTGAATGTTCATTTGTATTATTCCACCTATAATGGATGTTTCTGTTAAACCAACCATTGTTGGTAAATTTTGATTCGTTCGTACATATTATTTTTTTACAAATATTTCCAACTTCTCTATTTCTACGTCTTAACCACATCGCAAAACGTACTCTCCTTCTGTAATCCCTTTCATTAAGGTGATGAACTTTGCGTATCCTGTAGCATTTGTATTTGTTCTTTTTTCAAATATTTCTGGTAGATTTTACAGAAATCACTAGTTTGTGGGCAATTTCTCGTAAAGAACAATCTTGATTAGAAATATTTTTGTAACTGACCAATTATAAATTTTTTTTTCACTTTGTTAATCTTTGTGAGGTAATATTTGCTTACCCAAAACATATATTTGGTTCCTCAGTAACAACACATTTTCTAGTTTTATTTCTGTCAAATGCACCACAGTCTCTCAAATTTTTTTTCTAATCGTCTGAATGTTTGGAATACGACGATTCGGGTATAGACCACCATACATATAAATAGCATATCAGCCATTTCGTCATTTGAATACATCTTTAAAATGATGTAACCGAGTGCATAAACGTCTGACAGTTCTTTACAGATATCAACAACTCATTTATTTTTCCTGCCATGAAACCAAGCAAAGCCTGCTAGTTTAAAAATGGTAAATGTAGTGAGATTCTATTTAATTGTACCAATTTAGAGAACAATCGTATTTTGACCAAAACCGTTTCGTTACTTCCAGGATTGAGAATTATAAAAATATTCCGTATAAAAATTGATTGAGGAGAAATCAGCGAAACAAGGATTAAAATAATACAAAAATTTCCAAAAAGGAAGAATACGAATGTTCGTTGTGTTGGGGCATCCTCTCATCGAAATTATTGGGTAATATCTGAAGGATGCCACTAGTTGAATACATTTTTAGGAAATCAAAACAATTTACAAAAGAACTAAAGACAGGAAAAATTGTCACTGATGATGCTAGTTATTTTAAATGAAACGTTATGAAAAATCAAGTGTGATATACCAATGAATTTTGATTTGATCGCTTTATCAATATTTGTAATAAAAAAGACAGGTCTGTATTTGAAAAAAATTTATGGTGGCCGTTAACACGAAACGTTTAATTAAAGATTTATTGTTACATCGTTATAGTACATTTTGACTACAATAAAACTTTATTTCTCCATTTTTTAAATATTTTAAGAAAAAACAATTCTATTCGTAAAAAACCAAAATCAGAATCTTTAGTTTTCCCTGTATAACCCGGGAAGGGCGAGAGTATCTGTAAATTTTCTTTGACCAACTTACTGCTCACCACTATTGTTACCTTTTCCCCTATTTAATCGTCTTTGTATCTAGGTATTACGGTTTAGAATATAACAATGTTACCACATGATAAAAGAAACGACCTGTATAGTTCATGAACAAGGAGTGAATTATAGAAATACGAATTTTTAGGCAACCCAGAGTTGAGTGAGGTGAAACTATATAAATTCTATTACGTTTATTTCAGGTATGAATCCAAACCCGAGCAAACGAATTTCTACGATTTCAAACCATTTTTGTGGGGTAGAGTAGCTGCTAGTCATTATTCTGTGAGGCATCAAATACAATACTCTTTGCGAAGACAACCTAGAATGGAGGACGTTCTTGATATTTTACAAGAAGATTACGTTCTTTCCACATTGCTGAAAAATCCATTGAACGAACACATGCATGCTAATGATGCCGATACCACTCAAGGAAACAATGAAAAATGTTACGATTTGATGTTTCTCTTACCGCTTTTCAGTCAACTCTTGGCTCCAGAGCAGCAAGTCCAGACGTATAAATTTACAAGATCAGGTAACTGTTTTTTTGTTAAAATTGTTTTTTCCGTTAACCAGCTGTCGTCCCCTTACGAACGGCAGCCCTCAAAAGTCGAAACTTGTGCGAGCCAAGGATTAACGAGGTCTTTTTACGTGCGATTCCTAGCACGATCCGAGGAGAATATCGAAAGGAGGTCCGTAGGTCACCCATCCAAACCACGGCCACGCATAGCATTGCTTGGCTTCAGATATCGGTGAACCGGCGCTCTCCGTTCGAGCTATCCCCGCGGATAATCGCTAAATATAATAGAATAATCTGAATGAAGTAACCTTCAACATGTTGACCATAATTGAAAAGTGTATGATGTACGAGGATATATTGAAAAATTCTTAGCCTACTATAGAACCAAACAAAATTTCAATGTCAAAATATTTTATTACTCAACATATTCTCCTCTCAATTGGATACATTTATTACAGCGAACCTGCAACGTCTCTAGACCTTCCAAAAAAAATGTTTCTTCTTGCTCTGCAAACAAGATCTCGTTGGGAAAAAAATTACGACCTTTTAAACTTTTTTTCAGTTGAGGAAAGAGATGATAGTCGGACGGAGCCAAATCTGGTGAATAAGGGGGGTGTTCTAGTTATTCAAACCCTAAATCAAGAATTTTTTGCATGGCAACATGAGATTTGTGTGCAGGGGCGTTGTCCTGCAAAAACAAAACACCTTTGGATAGCTTTCTGCGTCTTTTTTCTTTAATTTTTTTCCGTAGAGTGGCCAGTAATGTCGAATAGTAATCTCCAGTTATTGTTCTACCCTTATCCAAAAAATCCCAAAAAACTGAAGCAAGAACTTTTCCAGCAGATTCTTGGACACGAAACTTGTTAGGTCTTGTAGAACCGGAGTGTCGCCATTCCATCGATTGTTGCTTTGTTTCTGGATCGTAGAAATGTACCCAAGTCTCATCCATAGTAACAATTCGGTTTAAGAAGTCTACATCGTTTTCAAATCGAGCACAGATCGAACGCGATGCTACTACCCTTGCACGCTTTTGGTCAACATTCAAACATTTGGGGATCCATTTTGCAGCAATTTTTCTCATGTCCAAATTGACGTGAACTATATGATGAACGCGTTCGTATGAAATATTCACTGCTTCAGATATCCGTTTTAGCCCAATTCGACGGTCTGTTAAAATCATATCATGAACTGTATCGATATTTTCGGGGACTGACACAGAAACTGGCCTTCCCGATTGGTCAACATCTTCAATGGAAAATTTACCTCTTTTGAAGCTTGCAGTCCAATTTTTCATGGTCGCATACGAAGGACATTGATCACCAAGGGTATTAAGCATATCTTCGTAAATCTGGTTACCTCTTAACCCTTTTAAATACAGGTACTTGATGATGGCTCGATAGTCCAATTTTTCGATTTTCACAATTTCGGTGGACATATTTTTTTCTTTTAATTTATTGCGTAACTTTGGTTTACTTTTTTGACGTCAAACTTTACACTGACCCTTCTAATAAATTATTGTTCGTTGCTATGGTAACGCAATATTTTGTTTTTGCAGGGAACTAGTCTAGGCTGACTAGATATCAATACATCCTCGTATAACATCTTTAGTATTTTGATTTCATTGAAAATATGAACATGATGTTCATAAAGTCAGTTGTGGAATCATCTGCGACTGAAAGTTGGAATTTAGTCGCTGTTTTCCATCGTACAAGATAACCTCTCTTGGAAGGGATTCATGTTTTAAAGAGAAACATTCTCAATTGAAAATTGAATCAATACATGACTCCTCTGGAAATGGAAAAACCCTACGATAAAATTGAAGTCACTTTTTTGTAATATCTAACAGAAAACAACTACTTCCCCGGCAAAAGCCACGCTGTACATTGAACTACATCTGATAGATATTGAGAAAGACCCTATATAACTTGAGAGAAAAAATCTGAAAGTGAAAATTTGCATTTTCATTCAGATAGTTGATTATTTATTGAATGTCCAGTTTCCTTTGGAGATTCTTATCTATGAATGAGATAAGGGAGAATGTTATTCAGAAGTATCACTCACAGAAAATCGCTTTTGCCGGGGAAGTAGTTGTTTTCTGTTAGATATTACAAAAAAGTAACTTCAATTTTATCGTAGGGTTTTTCCATTTCCAGAGGAGTCATGTATTGATTCAATTTTCAATTGAGAATGTTTCTCTTTAAAATCTTTAGTATTCTTTAGTATAGTGTGTACAAGAATCTAGACAAGGGACAGGCAGTTGCAGGAGTATTCTTTGACCTCACGAGAGCATTTGATAGCCTCAATATTAAATTTCTTAAAGATAAATTATACGCTGTTGGTATAAGAGGTCCTATGCTTGACTTTAGGGTCATATTTATCTGAGCGAAGGTTTTATGTTCAAATAAAAGACGAAAAAATCGGATATAGTAGATACTGAAATAAGCGTTCCACAGGGGTCTGTGCTGGGACCACTTCTGTTTCTTATCTTTATTAATGATCTACCTGAATGCATTAACGATAGACTAATTATGTATGCAGACGATTCCTCGGTGGTGGTTGCTGCACAGACTCCTGAGGAATTGTACCAAAAAACAAATCAATTTACCAGGAACGCTCATGATTCTGATATCATTAGACAATCTATCTCGCACTGAAAAATCCCCAGACTATTTGGGAATCGAACTTTACAATCATCTACCTCGAGTACTGTTGCGTCCACACGTTCATGTGTTTGTCTTTATATGTTTAATTAATTTATTACCAATCATTCACCCTTCACTTAATTTTATTTTTACACAATTTCAAACAGATTGAGTGTTCACCGGCAACCGAAACCTTTATTTTGCTCCCCGTGTACATTCATTTGTTTCGTTCAATATAAAAAACCTCAAGATCCGATCCTTTCTGCCCGAGAAGAAAAGGACAGACAATGACTGCGATTTTCGATATCGTTCGAAGCGCACACAAGCTTTCTCAGCATCTCCCGCATTTTTCAACAATCAGTAAAACCGCATATTTCATATATTTTACTTCCCGGTGAATAATATCCCCGGTAGTGAAAAGTGAACTAACTAGAGATCTCTAGCCGAAGAAAGAAGGCCAGGCGTTATCTGACAACATTCCAGACTCTCCGAAGAAACTCCAGTTCCGTCGTCTAGAATTGTTCTGGAAGAAACTCCAAGGTAAGATCTTGAGGTCTTCGGGTTAGTTCATCCATTTTTTCATTCTCCTTTCAACACCCGCGAAATTACAGTCCATTAAATCAACGAGCTTTTATCGAGCTTCCAGATCAAATTGTTGATTTTTTTTGGAAGTTTTTATTACATTCATAACAAGTACTATGAATCTAGCTTGCTATAACGGCTTATTATATACACCCCAAATTGTCTATCGGTGATCATTTACTCAAATTATCAGCCCATAGTCTTTTACCTTATGTGTAAATGTTATTCAGTTTATCTTATGTGTGAATCTTAATCTGTAAATGCAAATGTTATACTTTTTATCATCATGCATAAATCTTAATTTTAAATGTCTCAGCTTATGCTGCATACTTGATTAAATTTAAAACTGACGTGTATATCCATCTACGGATGGCTGCTGTTCCGATATGACTCATTATCTATATGTATCTTCTCAACACTCTGTAAGTGATTGAACAATCGTGACATTAGATAGTGACAAAACACAATAGAAAAATTATAAACAACTAGAGAAAAGTCACAGTTTTTCAATTGAAAATTGCTTGAATTTCGTTATTATAATTGAGCGAAAATAAAGTTGTTCAGTTCGTTGATTCCAGCCTTTTATTCACTGGTCAATATAACATTTGGCGACCGTGACAGGACTCATTATTTAGTACCAGTGTTAAGAAGTATGGATAAGGCAAAGAAAGCAAGAACTGTCCATCGAGGATCTTTTACGAAGCAGTATAACAGTATCATTGATATGCTAAGTGATGGAAAAAGTGATACTGTAAAGTTGAAAGCAGCTTTCCGTATTTTGGAAAACAAACATGAGGACATAGTTTCGTTAAACAAGGAAGTATTTAACTTCATGGAAGGCACAGCTAGTGAAGCTGAGTTACAAGCTGATTGTGAAAGTGCTGATGAGTATTCGATGAAGTTCAACGTCATGAAAGAGAAGCTCGCATCTATGTTCATGGGACCAGTTGAAGACACTTGCTCAGTTAGTAGTACTCCCAGCGCTCCTTCCCTTGTTCGAAAGTTTAAGTTGCCACGTATTGAGCTGAAAAAATTTGGAGGTGACCTTCGAGATTGCTTCATTTTTGGGGATTATTCAAAAAGCTGGATGAAGATCCCTCGATAGATAACGAAGAAAAGTTTCAGTACCTCATTCAGTCAACTTTACCTGGATCTAGAGCTAGAAGTGTTGTAGAAAGCTTTCCCCCAACATTGGAAAACTATCCTAAAGCTATCGATGCCTTGAAAATAGTCCGGTGGGAGCGATGGATTATCTTTCAATGACCCATTTTTTCGGTATATCAAAATGGGACCTGTGCAGGTCGATTTCTTATGTCTTTCCAAACATGGAATTAAAATCTACGACACGCCAGCGTGGTCGTGACAAAAGTTATAGGAGAAAAACGAAAAAAATTGGAATATTCCAAAAATCGAAATGAAGGCGCTATAACTTCTAGTATAATACAGATAAACGAAAAACTTTTTCACTGTTCGAAAGGCCTATTCACGTACTTTGGAATGAGTTATCAAAAATTTCCAATGAAAAGAAGAATTTTCTGAAAATTAGCATTATTTTGTGCTGAGATTAAATTTTCAATAAAATGTAAAATTTTCAACTCGCTAAAAGTCACTCATCATTCATCCAACTGAAATTCTTTTTACTCTCAAAACTGCGCGATTTTCCCAGCAACATTTCATTCCGATTATGTATAGATCTATCATTGATAATAAATTGGCTACAGCAATTTGAACGCGACAGATACAAGGACCGCATGGCTCTTCGGTACGCTACCGCTAATAATGTTACGCCTACATACTACTCGTTTTTATGCAGCTATGTTAGTATTCCATATAAGGTGCCGTTTGGTCAAAAAGTGTTTTTGGAAATATATAAAATTTTGTGTCAATATATTTATCAGTTGTAGCAATATTTTTTTTCAGAAATATTTATTTTTGATCAAACACAATATATTTACATTTCAAGCGTTACAAATATATTGAAACGTGAATGCCCATATATTTATAGATTCGATCTATTTTATGTCGTCAACAGATGGCGCAGCAAACGTGATTTAATTAATACACACCTTGATTTTGTCAGTTCTAAGGTATTCGACTTTAAATAATGATTACTCAAAAAAACTAATGAAAACATATTCTGAGCATATATTCTGGTGGCAGCGATATCATTCGGCCGCTATATTCTCGAGACAACATGAAATAGATCGAATTTATAAATATATGGGAATTCACATTTTTATATATTTAGAACGCTTGAAACGCAAAAATATTGTATTTCATCAAAAGTAAATATATCGGAAAGAAAAATAAAAAGTTATGCTACCACTGATTAATATATTTACACAAAATTTTACATATTTGCAGAAACACTTTTTACCCAAACGGCGCCTCATGATTCCGGGGGTGATGAGACATCCATGAGAATATTGTCTGCAAAAAACAAAATAAACAAAAATCCTGCTGGAATTCAATTTCATAGGACTTGTAGAAAACCATTTTGTTGCAGCATCAATATTACAGAGACAACCAATGAATTCGCAAAGTCAAGAGGTAGTAAGGATGGTGATCATATTTTCAACTTATCTACTGAATGTCTGATTTGTGGTAAATGTGACACCCACAAGAAAAATGTCTTAATTCAGTCTTGCACGGGAACTTGCAACTATATTAAAGGAAGCTTCAGAACTTGGTGATTGGGTGATGATGGAAAAATAATTGCAGATCCTACTCCAAATCCAAACTTTTTGAGGAAGTACCTTGAAAACCACTTCGGAAAAAAAAAGAAAGCTGCAGGTATTTTGCGACAAAATATAATAGGGCATGCTCGCTGCAAAAACAAATCAACCTATCTCACTCCACAAGCATTGACTGAAACAATTTGTAAAAAGGAAATACCTGAATCACTTTATACATTCATTTCTTGGATACTCAGTCATAAACATTTCATTGAAATTTTGCATGGGACATTCGTAATGGCCATATATCTATTAACTACGAATATGGATAATAAAGATAGCCTATGTGATGCCAAAAAAAATGAGCATCGACTTCGAATTGAACGCTGTTAATTTAATGCGCTTGCGCCAGAAATTACTATTCAAAGACACGATTTTGTTTTTTCATCTCTTTCTAGCATGCATGATTCGGCAGCAACAATTATCGAACATATGAGAAGCATATCTTCCCAACATAACCTCATAATATGGATAAGTTTACAGAGAGCAAGTGTAGATTGTGCCAATTATAAGAGGGTGGCACTATATGGGTTTTATTCCTGAGAATATGACACAATTTATAAATTTCTACATTTCTAGATTCATGCCTGAAGGAATTTAAGATCGCCGCGTTTTACTTGGAGTTCGTGTTCAGGTTGCAAAAAATACATCACTACCAGCAAACTATTTTTCTCGGCAGTTATGAGGCCGAGGTGGAACGAGATTTAGCTTTTCAAACAACTGTCTGTCACATACCCAATCCATATTTCCTCAAGTTTAGTGAGTTTTTATCCGCTTTCGGCAGAAAATAGATTGATGAAACTCTAGTAGCAGGTAACAGACATTGTGTTACAAATGGATCAATGAATCGTTTTTTTTAATGACACGAAGTTTAATTGACCGTCTTGCATAATTCTCATTCTTCATTTATCCACATTAAAAAAATGTTAGCCCATTTTCAATATGGGACGGTTGAAAATGTCAAAAGAAGCATAACCTTAAAAATGTATGACATTTCCCGTGATTCAGAATTCGGCATGCGAGGCATGCGCAATAGTTTCCCAGTCCCCGTTTGAGAAAAGGTAAGATATATATTTTTGGCTTCAATTTGATTACATTGCGTCTTATGGCGTGTTATCAATATTTGTAGTTAATAGATATATGGTAATGGCGGCATGCTTGATTCTACACGTTTCTAACAAAAATGATAGCAACTTAATAATAAAGTCGGACGACACTGACGTCTTTGTCATACTTCTGTTTTATTATCTGAATGATGAATATATGAGATCGAAGAAAATATTCATGGAGAAAGGCCATGCTAGTGTTTCTTCAAATAAGAAGAGATTTATCGCAATTTACAAATTAGATGGAATTTTGGAAAAACTTATTTGCGATAGATTGCCTGCATTCCATGCATGCACTGACAGGATGTGATACAACTAGTTAATTTTTTAGAATTGGGAAAAAATTCGTTTCGGACATATATTCGAAAAAATGCAATGATTTTTCTTTGGTTCGTTTCGGTACGGCAGTTTTAGCGAAAGCAATGAAGTAGGAAATTATGAAGATGAGGCCAGGCTGATTCTACCAAAAAGTTAAAAAAATTCTGGTAAAGAGATACCACCTATAGAAGATGCCTTTCATTTTCATGTTCCAAGGTAGTATTTTAGAGTTATTAACAAAATGGGGTTTAAATTTTGTTTTTTTGTTTCTTTAAATACTATTATTAAGTATGGGTTTGGATAAATAGTCATATTCCATACTTACAGAATCAGCTGGATTTATGAGTCTGCCGCAAATTCCTGCCAATGACAGGGAAATCATAGATCATTACTGCAATGATGCAAGTTGTCAAAACAAATAGTTTATATGCTAGGAAGAATGCATGTTCTGTACAGATGACTGCAATGGGGGACTTCGGTCCAAGTTGCCAACCTCGAAAATTCATCAAAAGCGTCTACCACTGAGGAAAGGGTATTTTGAAATAATTTTGGTATCAAACGAGTTGTTATGATAAAACATGTTGTGAAAAATCTACTCGGCTCATACAACTACAAGATATTCACATAAATTGAGCTTTTCAAGTGAGTCACTCTGATTGGTTGGCTATTAGGTTGGTATAATCACTTTTAAGAAAATAACACTAAATTTTGGTAACGTGATGCATAATTTCGAGCACATTTCGTCCATTTCGAGAAGCAACTGAATAGTTAACACCCAGTTTTATTCTGTTGCATCTATAAATAGTATAAATACTTGAAAGTTGAAATTGTATCGAAAAGTTATCAAAATGACTAGGTGTTGTTACAAGAATTGTAGAAGTGATTCGAGGAGAAATAAAACCCTGAAGTTCCACTGTTTTCCACCCAGAAGAACCGAATGGTCTCGACGCCTGCAGTGGACCGAACGATGTGGAAATGAAAAATTAACACCACAAAACATCATCAAAAATAGTTATATGTGCAGTAAGCATTTTATTGGTAGAGTAACTTCAAGCTCAATACCTAAACTGTTCATACCTGCAGCAGAAACCGATTTACTTGAAACAGCCATCATAAATGAAGACAATACTACAAGTGTATTACAGGATCATGATTATTTTGTAAGAAAACAGGACATTACTGGTGATGTTACACCCCAGATGTTGCAGATTGGTGATGAGGAAGAATTTACTATAATTCCATCTGAAACCGATGTAAATGATCCAACAGAAACGATGGTGGTTGATGGTATAGTACATGAATTACATGATGAACATGAAAGTTTTGGAGAAAAAGAGAATGATACTGAAGATGTTGCATGTCAGACTCATGAAAAGGACATATCAAATATATTTGCTTATGAAGTTTTATCAACAAATGAGAAAAAATTCATATACCTAACTGGGCTTGATTTGTTACAATTTGAAGGACTGTATAATTTTCTAGACCCGTCAGTTATGGGAAAGCTTCAATATGCCTACAAGTATTCAAAAAAGAACATAAGATTCAGTAGGATTAAATGCCAAATCTCAGATAAAGATAGATTATGCTTGACATTAGTAAGACTGCGAAGAGGGTTCACGTTAGATGAAATGCACTACCTCACTAACATTAGTAGAAGCCATATTTCTGTTATTTTCTATACATGGATACAGTTTATGCATAACCAAATGCTCAGCCTAAGAGATAATTTTTTTCAATCTGGGAGGAATATTGAGAAAATTCATTTTTGCTTTAGAAACTTTGATGGAAACACAATCACGATAGTCATCGATGCTACAGAAATAATGTTGCAAATGCCATCTGATTTTCAGCAACAAGGAAATACATTCTCAAGCTACAAACATTCCAACACCATCAAGTTTTTATTAGGAATTTGTCCTTCTGGTGCAATAATGTATGTCAGTGAGGGATACGAGGGGTCTGTTTCTGACAAAGAACTTTTTGAAAAATGTGACATAAGACAGTTTTTGAAAAACGGTGATGTTCTTATGGCGGATCAGGGATTTTTAATTAGTGAACTTTGTAACGAGTTGAATGTTAAACTTTATGTTCCACCACTCCTCATGAGAAGGCCAAGATTGACAGCTGAAGAAGAATTGATTACCAAAAAGATTGCAAAATCAAGGGTTCATGTGGGGAGAGCTATAGGTCGTATAAAATGTTATAGGATTCTCTCAAAAAAATGTTCCATACTTTTAATTCCTATAATATCTAAAATTTTCAGTATTGTTACATTTTTAGTTAATTTTGAAGACTGTTTAGTTTCTTGATTGAATATTTATTTTAATAAACAATTATATTTTTTAATCTTGCCTATTTTATTTATGTTACATGGTTGGTTAATTCTATTTATTTATTAGAATTCAAAGCCCAACAGTCCATTGATAGGGCTGCATTAAATTACTCAATGTTTACATCTTGCATATTTAACAATTTTACATAATGGCCGGTAGATTTAATATTAACAGAATTTTGAAAATGGAGAAAAAAAAACATTATTACAGCAAAATACTCAATTATCACAGACATGTTTGCCTGAATTCAACAATTTTAATAAATTTATGAGTAAATAAATACACAAATATTATACCTACACATACAAAAAAAATCACTCAAAAGTATGGCTTAAAATAGATGAAATAAATCATTAAGAGATAGTGTGAAGTCAACATAAAGTATTATAATAAGAACACATTTTATATATTGGACTGGTGTACAGTATATTTGATTTTTTGTCCGGAGGACTGCTCACTGCTAAAATCCTATACAATAGGAAAGTTGGGTCGAAAATCCATCAGAAAACAACTACTTTCCTGGCTAATGCCACGACGAACATTGAATTACATCTGATGAAATTTCCGTGCAGAGTTCCTACAAGGTTCTCTCTGCAATTGCTTGGTTGCATGGGAATGTTCATCGAAACATTCGGACCACCTATATATCGATTTCGGAGTGTTGCTCCTCATCAGTATAGGGTAGGTCTAGCAGTCAATAACTAATGACTGCAACGAATGAATCGACGACCAAACCCATTTACAGACCGAAACTGAGGAAAGTAGTTGTTTTCTGATGGATTTTCGACCCAACTTTCCTATTGTATAGGATTTTAGCAGTGAGCAGTCCTCCGGACATCTTATGCCTCTTGTCATAAGCTCATTGTGACCTACAGTTTTCTTTTCTTTTTTTATATTTGATTTTGCCTGTGGTAAATAAAGAGTTGGATTGTGTCTACTGGATAGTTCAGTTATCCTAAAAGAAAGCCACATGTAATAGAACCATTGACTAATTTATATAGAAAAATATGCTCATTTATTACCCTCTTCTGACGTAAGTTTGTCATATTTAATCTGGATAAGAGATGTTGGTTATCTGTGCCTCTAGCAGGATACACTCCATTCATTTTGAATGGGAGATACTTGGCAAACACTCTTTGTACTTGCTCGATGGCATCTATATTTTTTAAATAATATGGTGACGGAATCAGTGGTGCATATTCTAATTTACTTCTTACCAGTAAGTAATAAATGGTTATGTGTTTTTAAAATGTCTTCATAGATGATGAAACCATTTTTTCAGTATGATAAAGTGAGTTGTTGATCTACAAAAATTCCCAGATCTTTGACACATTCGGATCTGTTTATGATGGAATTGTCTAATTTATAATTGAAGAGCAATGGATTTGTTTTCACGTAATGCTCAATACTGAACATTTAAATACATTCGAAAGTATAAGATTCTCATTACACCAATCCTGTAACTTATTCAAATTATTTTGAAGTGTCTGAGAATCTCCTGGAGAGTAGTGTAGGTAGTAGAGCTTTATATTATCAGCAAATAGAGATAGAGAGTATACTTAATTATCATAAGAAATTAAATTCTTGTTGAAAAAGTTTGGTTAAGCTAAAAAGTTGAGGTATTTTTGATACGTACTCTTCAATATTTAAAATAAAACATACTATGATAAAAATATTGAATTCGTACTTAGACTAGACAATACATAGCTTAGTTATCATTGACCGACCCCTCATAAAGCCATGCTGCTCTGGTGAAAGGAGCATTTCAACCTTTCAAATAATTTTAAAAAACCACAAATAATAGATACAGGTCTATAATTCTTTATGTAATTTTTTGAAGACTAATCAGTTTCTCGACTGAATGACTAATTTTTTTTTTAATCTTAACCTTTTTTTTAAATGAAACATTTTTCCAAATGCAGTCATTCAGAGAAAAGATTAAGACTTACTTTCTTTATTGGAATTTAATTCTCAAACCCTTTGCCTTTGACAAATGTATGGAAAAAATCTCGAAGTAACAATAACTATCTACCTTTGAAACCAATAACAAAGAATGCCAATTACATATTGCGATAGGTCGATAGAATACCAAACAGTGCTCATGACATATTTCTAGATGACATCTCTGAAGTGTATCCTCTGATCACCAGTAATGACCTGTTTTCATCCAAAAATTCTTTTGGATATTCAATAAGAATAATCAGATCACTTCTCCCACATGCCTCAATAATAGCATATATGTTTGTAACCAGCAATATCCCTGCTATAAATAGGTGTATTTGTTGAGGCACTCATTTGTCAGATCATAGGTTTCAAAGTTGCGTAACCAATACTTCAGAGCAAGAATATTAATAAATATTAAATCCTTAATTAGCCAGATGATATCCTGATAATTAGATATGAACCCATGGTAACGTTCTATACATCATCTCAATTCCACTACTATAATGCATTTCCGCTTAAGAAAGCAAGAGATGGACCATGGATAATTAAGGATCTCAAGGTACTAATTCAAATGGTATGTGATATGTATAAAATAGTTGAATCTACAAATAATGATATAAAAAATAAATAAATAATAGTGCTTATAAAAGTATATTACAAAAATAAAATATACATCATAAATATGGTAAAATGTAAAGAATTAATTGAAATTCAGACTGATCGGAGGTAAATCTCTCACAGTTCTCATAGTGAACATTTCTGGTACATAATAACTATAATAAAATTTTGGTGCATTTGCTTTTATCACTTCTACAATTTCCAAGTGATCTTTTTTGTAGATATCATATTGGCTGGACACCAAACAACCAACATACATAATTCCATATTCAAAACTATGAGAGACATAATGATTTGAAATAAATATGGATGATTGTTTTTTATTGAAATTTCTGTATCTCTTTTCTCTAAAAAAAAATTATTCAATTGTTTTTTAGTCAAATGAGTATCAAACTGAAAAATATTTTTACATTTCTCAAGTGTTTTGGGACATTTTATCTCAATAATATGGTCCATTTGGTCCCCAATCATCACTACTCCATCTGGACTCGAGGCAAAATAAGGAAATTCCTTATTGTGGATCAGACCGGTTTCCACAATCCTTTCATTTTTCTCCAAAAATAGATTTGAATATTTTATCCTTGCTACTGGTTCATTTTTTGTGCCATACTTCATGGCAACAGTAGAAAAAGTCTTCTTTGTCATCCACAAATTCTTTAATAGAAAGTTTTTTCTTGCTGTATCACTTTTTAATTGGGTGGCAATGATTTTCGCATTCGAAGAAGTGATGAAGTAAGATCTCCACTTCAACCAAGCATCATTACCCTGCGGAGATGTATCAGTAATTTCAAAAATTTGCTTATCAGAATTCAGTTTTTTTTTGAAATTTTCAATAAATTGATTCACTTGGATTTTTATAATTTCAACTTCATCCGCTGAATACTCAAAATTTTCATATTTTAAATGAAATAGTGATTGAAACATTGAAGTTTTCCCAACTCTTTTTTGCAAATCAGCAATAAAATTATTTATATTGGGTTGTCTCACATAGTCAGCAGGTCTTGGATCATACTGAATTCTGTCATGGGGTTTGAATCTCTTCATAGGATATTTTGCAGAATTCACTGGTGCATGGTTTCGCTTCTTAGATCCTAAACCTCACGGACGAGGCTGGCTGGTTGCTGACTGGCGATTGGTCCAAACTTCTCAATGTATTCACAAATGAATATTAAAAAGGCGGAAACATGGCTGCATTTACCCAGAGCAGACTGTTTGCATTCACAAAATCCTTTGACTACAATTCCAGATATATTATTCAAAATAACTTTCACTTCATACTGCACACTTTTTTGGAAAGAAGAGAGACACTTGCACCTGCATACATAAAAGTTATTTTGTATTCCATCTTCTACACTATTTATGTGGTCACTATCCACATACTGATGGCCTTTTCTAAATGGTTTTACAGTTGAAACCGTATTGTCTTCTAAAACCACTGACATATCTGGATCTTCATTTTCAATGTTTTCTCCTATCAAATATGTGTAAATATTCCCTTTGTTGAAGTACCTAGGCAGGTCATGGCTAGGAAACTGTCCCCAAACTACTTGATCAATGAACAGTGTGTTGGACGTTGAGCTGGTACTAGAAGTTGCTTCCTGGTAGATTGCTCTAGCCTTCGCATCATACCATTTACCCCCATCAACACCAAGAAAAATTTTATCTTCATTCCCAGCCTTGATACAGTTTTCAATTCTGAAAATTTTATAGCATTATATCAATAAAATAACCAGTTTAAATTTTCATAACATCACTCCAATTGTTTGAAGGTAGTAGATGATGTAGTAACTTGATTACTAGCATTTCGGACGTCCATTATTTTAATGGTTGAAAGACTTCTATCTCTTTAAAATTTTCTCACAAAGTTTCGATTGCTTGAATCCGCAATCGTCTTCTGGTGAATAATTATTCACCAGCGGATTCAAGCAATCGAAACTTTTTGAAGATATAGAAATCTTTCAACCACTAAGACAATGGACGTCCAAAGTGCAAGTAATCAACATCCCAATTCATAATCATAGAACAAGAAATGTTCATAAACTGCAGACTAATAGAATCAGTATTGAAATAAAAAAAAGTATAATGTATGATGGTACATTTATTTATAATAAACTACCAAGCACATTGAAATATATCAAATGTTCTTTAAAATTCAAGTATGAACTGAAACAAAATTTAAAAAAATAAATCTGATTTGACAATTCATTACATTATAAAATCTTTTTATGTTCATCTATTTATGATTTCATTTTTATATTTTCCTAATATAAGCAGCATATGTTTTTGGGAATAAAAAAGTTATTATTTTTTTGCTATTCTGCTTATTTTTGTCAAATATCCAGTAGATATAATAGACACTAACTGAGCCTTACCCACACACACAAACGTATCATAAGATAATATCTTAATGTATATTATACATTATTGCTTTGCTTTAACTTTATTTTAGGAGCACAACAAAATAAGTGGTTGTATTGCAAAGAGACTTATCCTGTTCAATGTCTTTGGTTGCATTGATCTTGCTCAGCACTAATATGTTTACATGTAAGTGTTGCCTTGCATGTACTTAAAATAATAATGTCAATAATTTACCTGGATATGAGTTCTGCTTTAGATCCAACTTTTTTCAACCCCCTACACTCTAGCCAACGCTGTAGTTCCAAAACAGAGTGTTTTTCCATGCTTTCCGGGTGCTTCAAAATTGCACCTGGAATGTCTTCAGGAGATAAGGAAGTCATTGAATGCTAAAAAAGAACCACTGATCAGAAAACTACAAATCAGTAGTAAATCCTGGGAATACGGAGTGTAACAAGACAAGGTAAAGTTAACCATTACGTTACTTACAATGATCACTCGTATTAACTTCACAAAAGTTGTCTACAATCAAAGAAAAACAACAAACTTGTTTGAAACAGAATAACAGAAACCACAAAAAGAAAAAGTTGTAAATTACTGTACACAATAAACAAAACACACCATTCCAAAATGGCTACAAACGACAACTGCCAAATCACTCAGTTGTCAATATTTTGACATTCGAAATGACATGACAGTTATACCAACCTGATAGATAACCAATCGTAGCAACTCGTTTGAAAATCTAAATTTTTGTGAATACTTCCAAGTTGTATGAGCCGAGTAGATTTTTCACAGCATATTTTATGATAACAAATTATTTGGTACCGAAATTATTTCAAAATACCCTTTCCTCGGTAATAGACACTTTTGATATATTTTCGAGGTTGGTAACTTGAAGCGAAGTCCCCCATTGCATATTTGCATGTTCCAATGAAGAAACAGAATATGTGGAAAATAGCGAAGACTGAATAATTAAATAAAAAAAAAATTCTATGAAATAATTTCTATTTTTACCAAGGAAAAAAATGTAAAACAAATTTATTGAATATTGTTCAAATATGTTCCATAAAAGTAAGGAATTTTGATTCGATCAATCTTATTCTACTACTATTTTCAAACCTTAACCTAAAAACTGTTTTGTTTTATTTCACGCCAGGTTACCATCGGCTACAAATATAGCTTCGCAGATGGTATGTTCAATCCAAGGGGGAAACATCTCGCTAAAATGTGTACGAGACTTAAAATATTTAAAAGACTGAAAGACTGAAACCGATGACTGAAGGACTCAAGCCGATGACTGAAAGACTCAAACCGATGACTGAAGCGACGATTTAAGGACTGAAAAGTGACTCAAATGACTCAAAATTTCTAGCTGTACGAGATTTAAAGGAGATGTTTCCCCCTCGGTTCAATCGTCGTCAAATGGTTGCAGCCAATTTATTATTAAGATAAAGATCCACATAGAATAGACATGAAATGAGGCTTGTGAAATTGCGCAGTTTTTGGCGAAAAAAGGATATCTGTTTGATGAAACAAGAGTAACTTTCAGCGTGTTGAAAATATAACATTTTTTTATTGAAAATTGAATCTCAGCACAAAATTATGCTTATTTTCGGAAAAAGTTTTTTTTTTTGTAATATTTGATAACTCTACCATTAACTTCACCATTATATCTATTATACTAGGAGTTATAGCGATTATAAAGGATAATCCATCGCTCACACCGGACTACTATCTGCATAAAAACGGGTAGTATGTTGGTGTACCATTATTAGCGGTAGCGTACTGAAGAGCCATGCGGTCCCTGTATCTGTCGCGTTCAAATTGCTGTAGCCAATTTATTATCAATGATAGAATAGATCCATACCTAATCGACATGAAATGTTGCTGGGAAAATTGCGAAGTTGTGAGAGTAAAAAGCATTTCAGTTGAATGAATGATGAGTGACTTTTAGCGAGTTGAATATTTAACATTTTATTGAAAATTGAATCTCGGCACAAAATAAAGCTAATTTTCAGAAAATTCTTCTCTTCATCGGAAATTTCTGAAAACCCATTCTGAAGTACGTGAATTTTACAATTATCTCTTTCATACAAGGAGTTGTAGCGCCTTCATTTTGATTTTTGGAATACACCAATTTTTTTCGTTTTTCCCCTATAACTTTTGTCACGACCACGCTGGCGTGTCGTAGATTTCCATTTCTTGTGTGGACATACATAAGAAATCGACCTGCACAGATCTCATTTTGATATACCGAAAAAATGGGTCAGACTTTAAAACGAGCGAATTCGACCGGACTAAAACTCGTTTTGGACGTGAAGAGATGCTCATAGAGTTGTACGTGAGGGAGTTGTTAGGATTAGAAACATCCACTACTATTTCCTTGTCTTCATTATACGACAAATTAGAGTGTCAGTTGAGGGCTCTGGAGTCACTAGGTGTGACTTCAGATAAGTGTTCCTCCATGCTGTTTCCATTGGTAGAATCATGTCTTCCGTAAGTACTATTGCGAGTGTGGCAGAGAACGTTATCTACAGATTTGACTAAGGAGAAAGCGAAAGATACACTGGAGAAATTGATGTGTTTCATAAGAGCCGAAGTTGAAAATGAAGAAAAAGTATCTATGGCGATGACTGGCATTGATTCTATGTCGACAGCAGAAAACGAATCACGGACAAGAAAAGGAATTCTTGCACTGCGGCTGAACTTTTAACAACAAGTAACAATGTATCCTTTTGCATTTTCTGTAATGGTACAAACCATAAAACTTTTGAGTGTTTGAATTCACAAAATATGTCTCTTGCTGACAAAAAACAGCGTATTTTTGATAATGAATGTTGCTTCTTCTGTCTCCGATTTGGCCATTTCACCAAAAAATGTAGAAAATATGTTAAATGCGAGAAATGTCAAAAAAGACATTATTTGCTGATGTGTCCGTCTGTGAACGTCAGTGACAAATTGAATGTCACTTCTGAAAAACCTCAATCTAGTAAACAAATCGAAGTTTCTAAAGAAAGTTCTCTGACCAGTCTCACTCGTGATACGGGGGTTCTTTTACAAACGCTTGTCATCATTTTGAGAGGAATAAATGTCACTGAACGTCAAGTAAGGGTTTTATTGATTCAGCCTCTCAACGATCATATATTTTATCTAGTATCGCAAATGAGTTGGGTCTTCCAGTTTTAGGGGAAGAAAAAATAATCTATTCCCTATTTGGTAGGAAGAATACTGCTGAAAGTTCTCATAAGTCGTACAAAATTCATATATGTGATTTGAATAAAAACTATTATTGCAACTTTCTTACTTTAGATCAGCCAAAGATTTGTGGGGATATCAGGGCGGTGAGTAAACATTTATATGAAAAGGTTTTAGTAAACCATGGTATAACACTTACCGACCATGAACCACTCTAAATTGAGATTTTAATTGGGGCTGATATTGCTGGTAAATTTTTGACAGGGAAAGTTGTTCAATTACCTTCTGGGCTAACAGCGGTTGAAACTCATTCAGGTTGGACTTTAATGGGTAGGTATAATGTTAATCAATCGTGGTGATAATAATACTGCTATGGTGGTAACTTCGATGTTCGTGAATGATTTCAAGATAAAAGACTTATGGGAACTAGACGTTTTAGGTATCAAAGATCCATATGAAATGAAAAACAAGGAACAATTGCAGCAAGCAGCCTTGGAACATTTTCAGAATACTGTTGCAACTGATTCAGATGGTAGGTACATTGTCCATCTTCCATGGATTGAAGGTCATCCTCCACTTCCAACAAATCATAGTTTAGCTCTCCACAGATTAGAATCTACAATTCGTAAATTGACATTAGATGTATGTTATTCTAGATATGATGATGTTGTCAGAGAGTGGATGGCTGAAGTTATAATTGAGGAGGTTCCCTCAAATGAATCGTCATCTGTGGACATTATTTACCCCATAGACATGTGTTGAAACCCAATAGTACAACTCAAGTCG
Organism: Chrysolina oricalcia; assembly: GCA_944452925.2. NCBI lineage: Eukaryota > Metazoa > Arthropoda > Insecta > Coleoptera > Chrysomelidae > Chrysolina > Chrysolina oricalcia. Next base: position 32,981,893 of record OX101824.2, read on the forward strand.
GACCAGTCTTTGATGCTTCTGCGCATGAAAAAAAATCCCCTTCTCTTAATGCTTGTCTAGAAAAAGGTACAAATTTCATCGAGCAAATTCCTTCAATTTTATTTCGGTTCAGATTGAAAAAATTGGGAGTGATATCTGATATCAGAAAAGCTTTTCTGCAGATAGGATTGAATGTTTCTGACCGTGATTATTTGAGATTTCTGTGGAAGGATTCCGATGGTAATATTAAAGTATTCAGGCACTGCAGAGTAGTTTTTGGGGTGATAAGTCATTTTCTTCTAGGAGCTGTAATACAGTATCATCTACAGAAAATATTTGATGATTCTGTGAAAGGTGTACATTCTTATTCCGTTGATGTCATTGAACAATTAAAATGTAGCTTTTATGTGGATAATTGTGTGACGAGTGTAGATGAACTCTCAAATTTTATAACAGAAGCAAAAGGTATCATGAGTGAAGGTAAATTTGATTTGAGAGGGTGGGAGTATAGTGATTCTTCTTTGTCTGATAGTATGAATGAAAGGTCTAATGTTCTGGGTTTAGTGTGGAACAGAAAAAATGATACTTTATCCATAAATCCAGATAACTGGATCAATATTCAAATGGAGAAAGTCACGAAGAGAACTATCTTGTCCATGGCTCATAGGGTATTTGATCCGATAGGTTTCTTTTGTTGTGTGACACTATATCCTAAGTTACTTCTTCAACTCACTTGGGGAGAAAATATGAGTTGGGATGACGAATTGAGTGGACCAATGAAAACTAATTTTTTGAAATGGGTAAAAGGCCTGTCTTATTTAACTCAAATCGAGATCCCCAGATACTTCTCAACAAGCAGTAGTGGCAGATGGCTTCAAGTTCAAATCCATACTTTTTGTGACTCATGCCAGTTTTCTTATGCCGCTGTTAGCTTTCTAAGGATACAAACTGAAAATGGTGTAGTTTTGCAGTTAATATAGGCTAAATCTAGAGTATCACCAGTGAGGAAGATGTCAATACCACGTTTAGAATTAGTTGCAGCTACAGTTGGATCTCGTTTAGCTAAATCGATAAGCAGGGCGCATACATTTCCCGATGTTGAATATTTTTCGACTGTGTTGGCTTGGATTTCTCGTGATCAACAGTGGGTGGTTTTTGTTAGAAATAGGGTAAAAGAAATCCTGGAACTCAGTTTGAGGAAGCAGTGGAGATATGTTCCAGGGTGTATGAATCCTGCAGATCTACCATCTAGAGGTTGTACTGCTAAAAAGTTATTAGAATCTAGATGGTGGGAGGGGCCCGAGTGGTTAAAGTCGCCTTCGTACTGTTGGCCTGCTGGTATTTCAAGTTTTGATGAGGATGCAATAGCCCAAGAAAAGAGAAAAACCGTAACGTCTTGTAACCTGAATTGTGATGGGGTTGATCGGAATTGGTATTATGGATATTTTTCAGAATTTCACAAAGTTGAATGATAGGTTGAATCAAAAGGTTCATTAAGAACTGTAAATTTCCTAGAGCACAATCTTGTGGTGTTCTGACTGTTTCCGAAATCTCAGAGGCTGAAATAGATGTTTTGAAATTTATTCAGTGTGAATGTTTTCCTGATGGTGAAAATAATAGTACACTCGTGAGTTTGATTCCATTTAAAGATGAAACAGGTGTTCTCAGATTGAAAACGAAATTATAGGAGGACGTAGGACTATTAGATGTGCAATTTCTAAATGTGTTCCTTGCAAGAGGTTTTCGAGTAAAAGTTTAGGGGTAACTCCTTCTGCTCTTCCCTCCGACCGTGTTCGAGATGCTGCTGCTTTTGAAGTTGTCGGTGTAGATCTCGCTGGCCCTCTTTTCCTGAAGTGTGGTCAGAAAGCATGGATTGCTCTTTTTACTTGTGGAGTATATCGAGCAGTTCATTTGGAGTTATTGTCGTCACTTTCCACAGAAGTATTTTTACTGACCTTTCGACGTTTCATAGCAAGAAGAGGGCGACCTAGAGTTATTTATTCAGATAACGGGACCAATTTTGTAGGGGCTTCCAACGCATTTAACAAATTGGATTGGACACAGATTTCTAGGTTTAGCTCTGCAGAGAAAATTAATTGGAAGTTCAATCCTCCAACAGCTTCCTGGTGGGGTGGTTTTTGGGAAAGACTAATCCGACTTCTGAAAGATTTATTGCGTAGAACATTGGGTGGAGCTTGTCTGAACTTTGAGGAGATGCTTACAGTATTGATTGCTATGCAGTTATTAATAGTAGACCAATAACATGTTTCCGATTCTCTGGAAAAACTGTCCCCTTTGACTCCTGCTATGTTCATACAAGACATTAGGGAAATAGGTGTGCCTGATTGTGATACGATTGATGCTGGTAAATTGACTAGACGTGCTAATTATAGGAAAAGGCTTTGCGATGAGTTGAGGAAAAGATTCCGTATTGACTATTTGGGGCAACTGAAAAATCGTCATTATGGTAAGGTTTCTAGACAGTTTAAAGTTGGTGAGATCGTTTTAGTGGAAAATGATGATCTAAAGAGGATTGACTGGCCGTTAGCCCGAATTCAGGATCTTATTACTAGTAGGGATGGTACTGTAAGACTTGTTCGTTTGCATACTAGCACGGGGGAGTTTTGTTGAGACCGGTTCAGAGAGTTTTTCCTTTAGAGATATTTTCACAACCAGAGCAAGAAATGCCAAACGATTCAAATCAGGATTGTAATGATGGATCTGGTACTCTAATTGATGAGATGGTTGCGACTGATGTTAACGCAGAAAAAAATGAGGTTGACATTGATCAAAAAATTCAAAAAACACGAAGTGGTCGTGTCATAAAGACTCCTAGTAGGTTTGGTTTTTGATAGTATACATTGTTACTTGTTAATGATAGACTACATTATTGCTTCTTTATTTTAGTCTACATTATAACTTTTTTATGAAATGTATACTAATGTTTTTTATTGTTGCAATTTAGTTTTTGATGTAAATTGCATGGTGGGAGAATGTTCCGATATTACTCATTATCTATATGTATCTTCTCAACACTCTGTAAGTGATTGAACAATCGTGACATTAGATAGTGACAAAACACAATAGAAAAATTATAAACAACTAGAGAATAGTCACAGTTTTTCAATTGAAAATTGCTTGAATTTCGTTATTATAATTGAGCGAAAATAAAGTTCAGTTCGTTGATTCCAGCCTTTCATTCACTGGTCAATATAACAGCTGCTGTATGGTAATAAGAATAAATATTATTATTATTTCTCTATTTGTACACATCACTATTTACGGTCACTGAATCTTTACAAAACCACTGTAATACACTTAGTCCAGGAGCCCGGTAGAAATTTGGTCCGTCATTTCCTCTCAAGCGATATTTAGTGGAATTATGAAGATTCGTGATCGTCAGCTGCGATTCCGTTGGTGGGGGGGGGGGGGGATGATCAGCACAGTAGCTTCCTACGCACGAAGAAAAAAAAATATATTCAATTATGTCCTCCTTCCCGGAAACATGTTAAATTCTCAAAACTCAATCCGAATATAAGGTAAAATTTTATTTGAGAGGAAAACATAGAAGGTACAATTTTTTTTGTGTTCGACCAACTAGCTGTCGTATAATACACCATGCTATAGTCAGCTGATTTTTTCTCTCTTCAAGATATTGCTTTAACATGTTTTCAGGTAGGAAAACAAAATTGAATACATTTCTTTTTCTTTGTGCGTGGGAGGCTACCACCGCTCATCCCCCCCACGAAACCGCAGCTGACGTTCACGAAGCTTTATAATATAACTCTCTGATGCATTCCACTAATTTTCGCTTGAGAGGAACTTGGTCATGGAAATCTGTCACTGGCTCCCGGACTAACTATTCTCATGGCGGTTTTGCTTCTTCAATCATTCTTAGCGGTTTCGCTACTTTAATCTATGAATATTATCGTTTTGGAGATTGAAAAAAAAATTATAAGGAACACATACTTAAGTCTCACTTGAATTCTGAACTCCCCTGTGTTTTTTTTTTCAGTAGTAGAATAGTCCTTGTATATACAAAGCATAGTGTTGCCAGAAAATCAGCTACGATATTGAAAAAATCAGATTACAGATTATTTTTTGTTGAAATATTATTTCAATAAATTAACTAATAATCTTCCATAGCTACAACCTGACAAATAATTTAATCTGACTTCTAATGAGAATAATTTTGTGTGGTGATTTATTTTTGTTTGTCGTATTGAGCTATATTAATTTTAGTACCTTTTCTATTCCAGGAGCTTTGAGCCTAACAGTGATAGGCTTGAGCAGTGACGATGAGGAAATAAGAAAAGCAGCTTGTCATGTTTTAGCGAGATTTTATTATCACGTAGATGCAAGGCAAAGTGGTAAAGATAACTTGCTGTGGATTCGATATGTGGAAGCAGTGTGCAAAGGTAAATTTTTTCAATTCTATTTGAATGTTACTTTGTTTTGACATTTTATTGACCCTTTCACTGTAAATGTACCTACACAGGTACATGAGTTTCAACAGCATCAAACGACCAAATTTTTAAAAAGATCATCATTGCTTCTTCTGTACCTTGTAGGGTATGCAAAGTATGCGAGTAGCGCGCGCTAGTTCATAGTTAGAAGTTATGTATTTAATTATAAGCAGTCGTGTAATTGCGTTGTACCGAATGGGTGCAACTAGGCTGACAAATAATTATTTTTATATAGTGGAATTATATAGTGAAATTCTTATATCTGCGCTGCTATTATTTTTTCGGGAAGTACAAATATTGTAAAAAATTCATTCAGTTACTCAAAAATTGTCATACACATGAAAACATACGTTTCAAAAGGCATGTACCTCCACACTGACAAATGCACTTCGGACTAAAAAAGTCATCAGTAGAAATTCATCTAAATAGTACATGTTGGGATGTATAATACTTTCACTGGATCAGAAAATGTGATATCAAAAACGTAATACTATCACAGAAGAGGAAATTTTGCAGTTTTTTGAGAATGATGATTTATCAGATATCGCCATTTTATCTGAAGATGATTTGGGTTGGGATGAGTTGGGCATAGTTAGTCAACATCCAGACTTTAAGCGATGGTCAGAGTGAAGAGTGATGGGAGCTTGGATAGTGTAGCGGTGTCATCAATGGGTGGCCAGGGCCGTCTCCAATGGAACAAAGACTGTCAATGGCATGAACAGGATCTTCGACTGCGGAATCAGGGCCGCTCCCGATGGGATCCGAAATGAATGACTGTGAAGGTGTTGAAAATGTTTACAATTAGTTCTGTTCTGAAGAATAAAATCATTGTTGGAATTAAAAACAGTATTTCACATGAAATGTGTAAACTGGATTTGTCGCTCTGGAGGTACATGTCTCAAAAATTGAAGGGGCGGGGGTAATCATTATTTTTTCAACTGAATTGTGATAGTTGATACTAAATCAAATAGGTGAATCTGTTAAAATAATTTTCCTGCATTTGCTCTCTCTGATATAGGCTGTCTATTTATATCCAAGTTGGTTTCTTTGGGTACACTCTTCGAGTGTTTATGAGGGAGAATGATCATTATTATTATCATCAGAGACATACTACCAATTGGCCAATCATATTTATTGGTTTTAATAAATGAAATTTGAAAGTTGTCATTATGTGTGTTTTTGGATAGTGGAGCGGCGATAATAATGATAAAATAATTGACAGATATTCGAGGTTTCGGTATCATTCGATTTGTCTCTTTCAATACTATCTGTCATACAGGGTGCGTCATAGAGATGCCATTTAAAAAAATAGGATAATAGGATAACTCAAAAAAAAGTTATTCTGCCCCATTCACACCCCGGTTGGTGTCAAAATATTGTATCAAGATGCTAATTCTATGTTCATAGACAATATGGTATTGAAAAGGAACATACCAGATGTAAAAATTTATCAAAAATAAAAAATAGAATTAAACTAAAAAAATAAAGAATAGAAAAGTACTATACAAAAAAATGTGATAATTTTCAGAATTGGCCTTGGTTTTTGAAAATATACAAGGTGTTCCATTTGGAAAACTAAAACTAGGACCATTTACAATCACATTTTAGTTTGCCAATAGCCCCCGAAATTTTTAATCGGATTATTTCTGCCATCTCTCAGAATCACCTATTCACTACAGTTCTCTACAATGTCTGTTCGGAATTTTCTTACACCAAGGGTGTCGATTATCTACGAAGGTATGCCGTTCAAGGGATATGAAGATTAAGTTGGATTATCAGGAAAAAATTGGTTTGTAGGATAGGTACCCGGTCGCCCCCTTAAGCAATGTTGAAAATTATATCATAGATGAAGCTTTACAATGTAATGGAATGGTCGGGTCTCGCAAAAATAACCGGGCGCTAGCCGATTTTCATACGTCTAGGTCGGTCCCCAAAGGCCGCACACTCCTTACCGACATATCTCTCAGATTATTTACCAAGGAATGTCCTTTGATTAAACCCTTCATTTCGACCCATCAATCATTGTCATAACCTTTGTATACAATTTGGGTGGGCAATTTCAGCCGTATTCGAAGGACACGTGACATCATTGACTTATATATACAAGATTTTCTACGAACCTCCCAAATTTTGACCAAGGCCACCACGAACTATGCATGAAATAATGATTTGCATACGATTTATGAGTTGCAGGGATTACATATAGCCAAGTAAAATTAATAATAAAGGCCTGAAAATTGGTTTCTAGCTAGCAACCTTGGGACATTTTCAATATTAAATATATGGCCGGTTCTTTCGTACATATCCTGTATATTAAAGTGAATTATTATCCTCCAAAGATAGCTGATACCGTATAAACATGATTTTGTTGGGATATTGTAACGCGCAATCGCACTACAAGGCTGGATGTCGCTTTGACAACCCGAGCATTCGGCTCCGGCTAACTGAAGTGGAGATGGGAGCGGGTACTGGATGTTATAATTTTTTTTAAGGGCGCCAGGTGACTTCACCTCGGCGAACACTCGGTAGGCATCAAACAATAAATCACCGAACCTAAGAGATGCACGTCAGCCACAGTATTAATTAATCTAATCCACCTTCAAAGAAAATTTCATATAATAGCGCTGTCTATTGCTCACCCAGTATATTAATGATTAATAAAAACAATTGAGTGGTATGCGAGACTGCATGACCCATGTAAATAACGTTAAATATTTCACTACAAATAAATAGTATGAATAATAATCTAGAATATTCTCGAAACCCATAAAATAAATGCAATATATATATATATATATATATATATATATATATATATATATATATATATATATATATATATATATATATATATATATATATATATATATATATATACATATATATATATATATATATATATACAGTGACCGGCAGAAAGTACGCATCATATGGGAATTTTTTTTATTAATAAATTTTGACAAATATTGATACTTGCAATCGCTTCTGCATCAAAAGAAACCCCAAAAGACGTTGTACAGTGCCGTTCGTCTTTTCGAGGTTGGCGGGAAATTTAAAAAAATTGAAAATTATTTCTCAAAACACACTTGTTTGTGAAAATATCGAGAAATGTTAATAAGAAAAGTTGTTCAGATTGACATTTTATAGCTATGTACAAGTTTTGAAAAAGATCTGAGATAAAAAAATAAAAATCAATTTTTTGCCACAAAAAAAAAATCTTTTTGGAAACATACATTTTTGACGAAGAAACTCATTAGTAAAGCCAACACTAATATTTCAAATAATGTTTTGTGAAGATTCGCAAGCTATTCCTATTTTATTCGGAGAAAATTTGAAATCTGTGATTTTGCAGTGTGATCAGCTGCTTCATAAGAAGTCACTGAAATATCTACAGGACATTATAATTCCGATACTTTTTATTATTAATTAAGAACCAAGTATCTACACAATTTCAATTTGAAATTCTTAATATGTCCTGTAGATATTTCAGTGACTTCTTATGAAGCAGCTGATCACACTGCAAAATCACAGATTTCAAATTTTCTCCGAATAAAATAGGAATAGCTTGCGAATCTTCACAAAACATTATTTGAAATATTAGTGTTGGCTTTACTAATGAGTTTCTTCGTCAGAAATGTATGTTTCCAAAAAGATTTTTTTTTGTGGCAAAAAATTGATTTTTATTTTTTTATCTCAGATCTTTTTCAAAACTTGTACATAGCTATAAAATGTCAATCTGAACAACTTTTCTCATTAACATTTCTCGATATTTTCACAAACAAGCGTGTTTTGAGAAATAATTTTCAAATTTTTTAAATTTCCCGCCAACCTCGAAAAGACGAACGGCACTGTACAACGTCTTTTGGGGTTTCTTTTGATGCAGAAGCGATTGCAAATATCAATATTTGTCAAAATTTATTAATAAAAAAAATTCCCATATGATGCGTACTTTCTGCCGGTCACTGTATATATATATGGTCAACAAGGAAAAGATACGCCGTTAGCTTGGGGCCCAAAGCGAATGGCACGCGGTATGTACGCTCGGTCATAAAAATTCATAGAAAAAAAAAATATATCACGCATTAATTTCCGCCGCACAGTTGTGAATGGATAGATTATTTATAATAATAAATTAAAAGTTCAAAATTTGCGCTGAATCAAGTGGTAATTTTTCCCAGGGTACTTGCGTGTCCGCAGCTGATCTTCCAATGGATCTTCTAACCTGCAGGCCCGGATCAGCAGCTATTTACGCCCTAGGCCAAAGTTCTAAATTACTCCCCCCTTCAGGAGGTCTGGGGAGTGTGGAATTTTTTGGCATATTTAACTGTAAACCTCGTTCTAGGGCTTCTTTGGGGTTATTTGAGCTATTGAAACATTTTTATTTTTAGTCCTTTGAAAACATTTTTAACAGTTTTCCAAGAAAATGATTTGTGTCAATCACGCAATAAAAGTGATTAAAATTCCAAAATGTATGAAAAGCAAATGATGTCTAAAAAAAGCATGTTAAAAAATAAAACACACTCACACTGCTTAATAAACAGCACTGTATACAGCGTGATTTACGATTTTTCTACTTGCAGTTGGACTAGAAACTTGAAATTTAGTATGCTGTCATAATTTAGCATTTACGTTCTACCTCAAGTGTTTTTAGTCCTACAACTATACTGAGTATGTCAAAAGTCGGTACCAACTTTCTTATTTTGAATGGAAACCTATTTTTTGTCGTGGTTCGATTGACCTTCTGATTATAACTTCAGAAAACCTAAGTTGAGTTAACTTATCTATTACAGTTTTTGAGATATGTCTATTTTTCTTTAAAAAATTACCGCTGTAGTAGTTTACGAAAACACGTGTAGCCGCAAACGAAAACACGTGTAGCCCGCAAACCGTTCAAAATAAGGAAACCAAATTTATGGAGCAGTTAGCTAGTAGTCCAGGCTAACACCAGATGTCCCATCGACGGTCTCATTTTGTACCATATGGGCGCAGGCGATTTTAGAATGTCGCATTATAAAATTGTCAAAAACTCAAATTTTTCAAATGGCACCTACCATTTTTTTCTTAACCATTCAAAAGAAAATTGAATTTTAGGATGAGTTATTTCAGCTGTCCCTATACCCAATTTAAACCTCTATCGGGTTATTCAATTAAAATCAAGAAATGCCTTAAATGGTAATCCTCGAGAAGCTAGAGCTTTCTTCACCACTACAACTCTTTGCAATAACATTTGTCAGTAGCTAATTACTCGATATCTCTATCATTTTAGTTAGTTGGGAATTAACCTTGCCCAGTTTCTCCCCTCTCTCTTTTAAAGTGATGGTGTTGTTTTATATGAAAGAGAGTTTTCATGTTCTTTGAGCCTTGATTTAACATTTTTCCAGTCACCAAAACCATTTTTCACAAAATATGGTTCCGATTGTGTTTCCGAATAAAAAAGACGGCAAGGACCACAAAAAACTGCACATTCAGTTTCAGAGCCATGCTCTGTCTTGTTTTTCCCCATTTGCTAAATATCTATAAAAATATCTGAAAAACTTCAAAAACGGTTACTATAATCCTTCTTTGCCTTTGAAAGATTAGCTTCTTTATTTTGAATTAACCCATGTTGGGATACGTAACCACGTAGTTCATTATTCACAACCCAGTTTGCTGGATCGGGATCGACGAGATCAAAACTAAATGTTTCAGGGTAACGTTCTAAACTCTGTTGAATTGGTGTTGGATTTTCAATGCTATTGGAGGGGCTCTCAGAGTCTTCCTGTGGTTCAGATTCAAATTTTGTGTCTGGTTCCGATTCTGTTCCTAAAGTAAAAGACTGCATCATATGAACAGTGGTGCTAGAACTAGTACTAGGAGTACTGCAGTCTAAAAATAAGCAGTCATCTGTTTTGGGGTTATTTTCATCTTTTGACAGCCAATTTTTTAATGTCCCAGAGTATTTCTTGTTCTCCTCTAATTTTGGAGAGATGGTGGCAGTCACGTGATCGGCTTCGTCGGGTGAGTCACCCGGTGCTCGGACGCTCGCTATTCGGATTTTTCCGTATCCTGCGCTGCGCCCCCCGCAAGCGTGCGCCCTAGGCCATGGCCTAGGTTGGCCTTATGGGTAATCCGGGCCTGCTAACCTGCACTCAATATTGGTGAAGGTGTATAGTATATGGTCGTAATCACGTCCCTCGAATCCACTACGCTTCGGATTGGTTCTCCGTCAGAGGTGAGACCCCAAATTAAAACCCTTTAAAACAGATCCCGAATCAAAACAGTTGAATGCCAGCCAAATAAAAAAATATACATTAAATGTTATACATCAAGTCACAGCCTCGCGAGATTTCATTCCAAAACTAAAGTATCATTTTTTTCTTTTTCCAATAAATACCGAAAAAGCCCAACCCATCGGAAACCACAAGATAACACCCAAGATAAAGTAACTAAACATAAGTTTCAAATGCTCACGATTTGCAAACGCTCGAAATATACTTTCCCCAGTATCCACGTCGATACAGTACAGAGCGTACTTTAAGCATAATTTCAAGGGAACGGTTTCCACTAATATTAAAAAAAAATCAGAGATTGAATTCCAAGTGAAATATTTATAAAAAAAACTTATTTTCCTCAGCATCCACGCGTTTCCTCACAAGTCGGCAACATAGAAATGCCCAAAGGAAGTGATCCCTCGTTCAATTTTTCCCAAAAATCTAAGTGAAGCTAACCTTTAATTTAATTTTATTTTCCAAGTCCTTTTAGAGAACTGACAACGTAGCAAAATATCACTCCTACCATTACTAAGAAATTGAAAAATTCACAGTTACCCTTACCACAGTTAAAAGAAAAACTAAAAATAACATTAAATTGTGCCCAACCCTGTATTCAAGACAATTATTAATGGCACCGTCCTGGAGTCGATCAACCGATAAGTTTACCACTAAAACTTACCACACGGAAAGATATCGACAACAAAAAAAACGGTAGTCTGACTCTTTTTGTTCATAAAGTTTGATATAAAATTGTATTTGTTGAATGAGTTCAACAAAACCAAATTATGAACCGTAATGACGAAATGATCGAGTCGGCAATATTTTCAAAATCTTTATCATTTTGGGTTGTTAAAGAAATAGTTGAAGTAGAAAAAAGAAATCCTCATCAGAAGGAAAAAGAAATTTAAAGTCAACCCATTCCATAATTAAAAAAAACCTACCTTCAAGCTCCGAAGGGTTTTTCCACGGGGATATTATGAAATTATTGGGATGGAAAGCTATTTTCCATCACTTAATCTTCCGCTAAATCTTGCTCAAATGGTTGTGAACTGAATCACAAGTTCATAAACGAAATGTCCATCTAATCTATCAGCTTCCTGAGAAGGTTCTGAAAGAATAGGAAAAGAAAGTGAAATCCACAGTCGGGAGAAAACATCGACGGGAAAGCCCTTATATGAAAGGGGGTTACTCACGTGAAAATTTTCTGATCCTCCAACGAGAGTGAAATACCTCATCCAACTAACAACTAATCTACTTAGTGGAATCACTTTAGGTATGAATTTCACTATTTCACTAACATAGACCTTCGGAAAATAATCCTCAATGAGATGCGATTTAAGCACAGATTTTCCAAAAGGTCTTTTTCAACTTTCACGCTGATAACAGGTGTGTGTCGTGCCAACAATTTTCCCACTACCGTGACAATATGGAAGGCCAGGAAGTTAGCTAGGGGCATAAAATGGGGGGCTTTGCCTAGTCCAGCCTATTTAGAAAAAGTCCTGCAGCTCGGACGCATGATCCTGAGGCACCAGCAGGAAGCAATGGACCAATTAGGATCCCGAGAAGTCAACACGTACTTCCGACTTACGCGAAAATACTTTGAGTCTACGAAGATTATCGTCAGGAACATAAACGAGAGAATATTTTGATTACCAAAATTATTTATAATTACAAGGATGAAATAGTAGGAGATTTCCAGCCAAAGAATATGTTCAGAATTCAACTTGACTGGTACGATGTAAAAATATACCAGCTTTCAACAGGTAGTTTCCATAACACCTGTTGAATGTGTTTCCAAGGGAAAACCTAACCAAATATAACCTTTTTCCTCTGGCCACTAGGTGGAGTCAGTTGATAATAGGTATCAACTGCTCTATCAATCACCCCATTTTGGTAGGAAACTTTCGAAACGGTATTATGATGATTCAACTAAAATTAGCCTCGTGAGGATCAATAATAAGAATCGTTCGAATCACCCCTTCCAAAATCCTATTTATAATACCAATAATATCATACCGAGATGGTACTCGTCTCGCCATCTACCAACGAAATGCACAACTCATCTGTGCAAAATTATCCAGGAAAGTGTAACTATACCTGAAAGGCGATTTTTGTTCTGATATAACACCATCCGAATCCAAGTCAATTGACAGCTACAAAAATGACAACGATAGCACAGTTTGCCGATAGCCTACATCTTGACAATCAATCACAAAGTAAATAATAAACATTCGCTGAATTTTCGGAAACCAAAAACGACAAAAATCAGGTGAGTTACAACAAAAATTTATTCAAGATAATACCGTTGAGGAAAGAATCATTTCTCTCCAAGTCTCTTTCACACTCTTTGTTATTCAGAATACAGAAATACAATCCTAACCTATCAATGTTTTGTTTCAGGTTCTCAGCCAGAGTTGGAAAATGATGAAATGACTCCAATATTACACCCTGAGAGATTAAAATAGTAAATTGCTGGGAGAAGACATCATGAAGAAGAGATACAGCGTAATCACTCAATACTTTTTCTGCACCTGAGTACCAAAAGGTAATTGCCCAGAAAATCTATGCCTATTCCCATTGGTTCGACAAGACAACTCCCCAGGGCTATTGTGGAGTGAGTCAAGTGTCACGCTGAAAATGTGTTCACAGGGTGTTGGACAACGGGGACCCTGGAAGAAGGTTTATGCTAGCCGAAGGGCCCTTGCAATAGTAGAGTGAAATTAATTACATTAGTTAGGTGAAAATGACGATGATGTACATGGACAGGCGAATAAAGTACTATTCTGAGTGCCTACTATTTAATTTATGATAGCTGAGTCTGTGGTCAGATTCGTACCGTTACAATATATGAGGTGATCATGAAAATTTTCGATGATAAAAATGACAAAATATCAACGTTTCAGAAATCACCCTGTAATTCACGATTAACTCGGTGAAATTCCCTTATTATTATTTAATATATTCATCATTCTCTCCTCAACACTGTCCCAAAAATTCAGTTTCCTACTATGACTAGTTTCTTAGTTATTAGTTGAGAAACTTATTACCATTTGCATGACGAGTTGAAGGAACTTGTTCACGCGTACATTCTACTAGTGGCCAAGATTTTTCACGAATAGAGAAACCTGAGAATGTCGGTCCATCCAATTCCATGTACCATTTAGTAACTAACTGAATAGACGACACATCAGTTACAACGAACAACTCAGGCATGAGCCAGATAAAATTCCTAATGCTTGGATAGTTTGACTAGCCCAATCGTGTATGAGGCCCCGGTACGGGACATCATTTATCACTGAAGGTGACAAGGAACAGCCTTAACCGAATCCACCTCCCCTGTAGCAGCGGTACGGCCCTCATACAACAAGAAAACCCTATCAGCTATTGGGTATATTTTGATTCTGTCGTTGATGGAAAGTGAACGAAGTAGAAAAATCAATTAGTTCCATCAGTGATAATTATTATTACCTTTACGTATTAAATTACCTATAATTGATGAAATATAATAGATGTCTATGTTTCTATTGATAGCCAGCAAATATAAAAATCAGGGAAACCTCTATCCGAGTGAAACACGCATTGGAAAAAAACCGTCGCTGCCCAGATTCAAATTCTCCTACTAGAAATAAAAGCGTTCTATCAACAATTTTCACATTTCCCAAATAGTTCGTTTTTTATTCCGACAAAGCTTAAACCAACAAAATTCACTCAACTGTCTGTACCAGACATTATTAAATGCATATATCTGATGTGATTGTTATCTCTAATCTTCACCCACTTTTACATTTATTTTGATCTCCACATTCTCCAAGTTCCTTCAACTCGTCATGCAAATGGTAATAAGTTTCTCAATTAATAACTATGAAACTAGTCATAGTAGGAAACTGAATTTTTGGGACAGTGTTGAAGAGAGAATGATGAATATATTAAATAATAATAAAAGAATTTCACCGAGTTAATAGTGAATTACAGGGTGATTTCTGAAACGTTGATGTTTTGTCATTTTTATCAACGAAAATTTTAATGATCACCCTATATATCCCAACGAAATCATGTTAATACGGTATCAGCTATCTTCGGAGGATGATAATTCACTTGAATATACAGGATATGTACGAAAGAGCCGGCCATATATTTCACCAATTTTTCAAATCACCCTGTACGAAATGTATCATTTGTGATTAATGATGGAATACTGAATAGGAATAGTATATTGCATGCCAAAATAATTGTATCAATATTTCATTATTACATCGAATTTTCAGACATTACTAAAATGTTTTTATTTTTTAATCTGTACATAATGATATAATCTGCACCATCTGAATGATATAATAATAATATGAAGGTACGTGATGACAAAAACGAAAAAAAAAAATGAAGTTAGCACTTTCAAATCCGAGAAAATAATTAAATAAAAATGACTGATTTTTAACTCTCATCTACATGTTTCGTCGTTTTATGAGAAATCGGGTTGTGGGCTATTTTCTGAGCACTCTGACTATGGTTATATAAGGTTATACAATTGAATGTTTCAAGAAGCTCGCCCAAAAAATTTCTTAAGTATATGGCCTCTTTCGATGCTTCGGCTAGAGCCATATATTCTGCTTCTGCACTAGAAAGGGCTACAGCTTTTTGTTTACAGCTCTCCCACGAAATAACAGATCCTGAGAACTTAAAACAATACCCTGTGTAAGATCAACGGAATTGTTTGCCCAATCTGCATCTACATATCCTTCTAATGATTTTACAATCTTTTTCAAATCTCAAACACATATTTTTAGTCTTTTGTAAATATCTTCATATTCTCTTGGCACTTTGCCAATGAACATCCTGAAAACAAGTATTAAACTGGCTCAAATAGCTAACACTACAACAAATGTCGGGTCTAGTCATCACTGCCAAATACATAAGACTCCAGATCAGTTGCTGATATGGCAACTTATTGTTACAATTTTCACTCTTAAATTTTACAATCATTCATATTGAACTTAGACAAAAGAGACTCAAAATAATATTTCTCTTCTAAAGTTATTGTATCCTTTTGAATAGAAATATTCATTCCCAAATTTTTTTTAGCTTCACCTTAGTCTTTCAATTTAAATTTTGTACCAAGCTCCTTTTTCAGAAAAACAGTTTCATTTTTATCATTTGAGAAGATGAAAAAATCGTCAACATAAAGTGCAATGATTGTTAGAAATTTTTTTGATTTTTTATTAAACATACAAGGTTCATAATCAGACTTTTTGTAATTAATTTCTTAAAGAACTTTTACCTTTTTTTACCAAATACGGGACGATTGTTTCAAAACTATAAATTGCACGATTTAATTTCGAAACTCTATTTTCTTGATCAGTTTTGATGAAACCATCGGGTTGTTTTATATAAACGGTTTCATCTAAAATACCATGCAAAAACACAGTTGTTACATCAAGATGACAAATATTTAAACCTAAATTTACAGACAAAGCAATTAATAATCTAAGGCTACTGGTGAAAAGGTTTCAGTGTAATCTAAACCTTCTTTCTGTGTATAACCTTTTGCGACTAACCGCTCTTTGGTTTTCACTACCGCACTTCACTTCAAACACCCACTTGCATTGGACGATTGTACCGTCCTCTGGAGGTTCCACAATTTCCCAAGATGCATTATCCTCTAAGCTTTGCATTTCCTCTTCCATGGCCTTCTTCCATTTGTTACCATCAGGTCTGCTTAAAGCTTCGGAAACGGTGACTGAAACATCTTCATCAGGCAGCTGTGTCAGATTAGTTTCACAAGTACTTAGGTGAGTGATATAGTCTTCAAATTGTTTTTCTTTTCTATTCTTTGCCTTGCTGATTTCCTAGGTAGCAAGTTATCGTTCGATATACTTTCAGATATTCCTTCTGGAATAGACTGACTCAGTACTTGTACTCATCTGTCAGGTTTGTTCCTTCGACTTGTCCTTGATCTGGATCCCCCACTGAAATTGGAAATGTCTTTGATTCATTGCCAAACAAAATATCTATTTTGTTTGAAGAATTGTTCAGAGACTCCTTTACAAAGACGTCTCTACTAGTCACAATTTTCTGTGTGATGGGATCATCCAATCTGTAACCCTTCACACTGTCTCCATATCCCACCAGATACATCCTTTTGGACTTTGTATCCCACTTAAGACGTTTTTCTTTTGGTACTTGAGTCATCACCTCACTTCCAAAAATACGCGAATTACTTAAATTTGTTTTTTTACTGGTCCATATTTCGTATGGGGTTTTTCCTCCTAGACCTGCAGCTATTTTCCTGTTTCTAAGATAGTTTGCTGTATTCATACTTTCAGCCCATAGATTCTTGCCTAACTCTGCATCGAAAAGTAAGCATCGAGATTTTTCCACTATTGTCTTATTCATGCGTTCAGACATTCCGTTTTGTTGAGGAGTATATGGAGGTGTTGTTCGATGAATTATACTATTTTCAGATAGAAAATTTTTCATTTTGGAACAACAGAACTCTCCACCACCATCGGTACGAAAAGATTTAATTTTTGTACCTTTCTGGTTCTCAACTAAACTTTTAAAGGCCTCAAAGTGTTCATATACTTCATCCTTCGTTTTTAGGAAGTATACAAAGCTCATACTGCTGTAATCATCTTCTAGCAGTAAAAAATACCTTGAACCGGCAATAGATAGAGATTCCATGGGTCCACACAAATCACCATGTATTATTTCTAATAAGTCAGTGGCTCTATTGCCTTTATGTTCAAAAGATAGTCTTCTTTGCTTGCCTTCACAGCATACCTGGCAAGAAGTATCTTCTGTACATTCTCCTTTGAAATCCATGCCTTCTACACAATTTTTCATTGCCTTCAAATCCCTGTAGATAACATGACCCAGGCGACGATGCCAAACAGCTGAAGTAGCTAAAGCAGATTCCGAGGACAAACAAATCGGTTTAGCTGTCCCTTCTGATTTCTGACAATTCAGCCTGTACACATTTCCTGAGAGATTAGCTGTTGCTATGAGTTCATTTTGGGCATTGAAAATCTCGCAACCTGCACTGCTGCAGGTTATTTTGTTCCCGTTTTAACTGACTTACAGAGAGTAAATTTGTAGTCAAGTTGGGGACATACTGGACCTTGTTTATTACAATATTTACTGTTTTTTTGTTTACTTCAGTAAATAATTCTTTATTTCCAACTCTTTCGACTGGCTATGACTCTCCTTTAGCAACTAAGATGTCTTTTGACATATTCTCTTCTTTGAAATCACTGATCCACGATTTCTTTGCTGTTAAATGCATACTGCAGCCACTGTCGATGTACCAATCATCTTCGCTAAATTCTCCACTGAAGAAAATTGCACTAAGGGCATTCTTTGTATTTGTATTTATTACCCTTGTCAGGACATTTTGTTGAATAATGGCCCGGTTTTTTGCATTTAAAGCAAATAACCTCAGTTTCGTTTGTTTTGGAATTTGACACGTTACTGGTGCTGCCATCTCGTGAGGACTGTTTCAACTTTCTTTCTGAAAATGCTGAACTGCTAGCGACATCTACCTGCATGTCCATTAACTTCGTTTTAATGGTTTCTGTTGTTATGGCTATTCCCGCGCTTTCAATCGCCATTACCATCGGGGAAAATGGTCAGATAAGCCGGCTAATAACAATGAACCAACCCACTCATCAGTGATGGTAAATCCGGTTTTTAGAAGTTTCTGGGAAGTGTCTATCACTTGGTTTACATAGATTTCCATCGATTCAAGAGTCCAAACGTAACGAAATTAGATTTCTCAATAAACCAATTTTTCGCGAAAGACCGGTATCAGCGTACAGTCTCTTTAACGTATCCCAAACTTCTTTGGCACTCTTAGATTAGAGTCTTTTATGTGTACATATAAAGTAGGATCCACTGTGAACACTAACTTCGCTTTGGCTTTGTTCACTAAGGTTTCATCTGACTTGCTACCGCCGGCACACTTCGACAAGCCTTCCAGAACAAGAATGTTCTCCATGGCGAACGACCATTCATCGAAGTTTTCACGTCCTACCAACTTAGGCACACTATTCAAGTAGTTCACAGCCATTATTGATAACTATTGTGCTGACTAAATAACACAAGTTTTCACTTCAATTTACGCTGGGGTACTGGGCCCATAACGTGTTGAAAACTGTGTGGAACAAGACTACTTTATTTCTACAGAAATAGGAAAATAACATTCATGAGTTTTCGGTTGACAGATCAACGAACAGTTGTACCAACCTAATTACAAAATGGAACGCATGAGAATGTTGAGGGTGGTACCAATGAATATTAAATATTTAAACTGAAATATCAACAAATTGTATGCAAATTTTATAACACTGATTGATGGATCAAAACGAATGGTTTACGCAAAAGGCATACCTTCGTAAATAATCTGAGAGAAATGTCGGTAAAGGGTAACTTCCGCTCCGTATGCCGCCCATGGGAACCGACTTACACGTGTGCAAATCGGCTAGCGCCCGGTTAACTTAATGACACCCGACTAATCCAATACATTGTAAATCTTCTTCTTTAATAACATTTTCAACATTGCTTTTAACCAGAAGTTGATTAATCAGAAAGGGCGTGACCGGGTACCGATCGAACAAACCACTTTTTTTTCCGATAATACAACTTAATCTTCATTTCCATTGAAGGACATACCTTCGTAGATAATAGACACCCCTAGTGTAATGGGCCAACGGTCTGATTGCAACCAGTGGTTTTTATGCACATAGTACTTGTCTATTCTTTGAAATGAGGGCAATATGTTTTTATTATTATTATTTCCGAAAAAAAAAAAGGAAAACCATCTATCCTGTTCGAAAGGATCATTTCAAGTGATTAACACTGCACGCCAGCAGGCATTCAACCACCGACATTTACAAAAAATTATTAGAGGAGTCAAAATAGGTTGAAAATGTTTTTGGATCCGTTATCAGAACAACCATTTCACTGTCGATCCACATTGTTCCTGAAAAAAAATTCAGTTCTAAAAAATATAAATTTTTCTCACTTCTCAAGGAAAAAACAAAAATGTTAATATTTCATTTTTCAATAAATTTTCATATTAAAACATAGTAAAACAATAACAAAGTACAATAAAAAAATTATCGACATCCAAGGCGGCTTTTTCAATAAGAACATATTCTTTCAATGCAGTAAAGTGTATTTACTATTATTTATTCTTTCTTTATAGCACATAAAGCTAATTTCACATTGACAACATAAAAAATATTAAAATATATATACAATACAAATCAATTACAGTCACAAATCAAAATTGTTTTTTCACCAATACAAAATTTTGACAGTTAGAGCCTTGTTTTATTAAAAATCTTGTACTTATCTCAAAAATTATAATTCGTCTTTACAACCAATTAACCATCACCATAATACAAGATCAAAATCTAACAAAAATCTAAAGTCACAAAAATTTTCTCACACTTTATGCAGCATCATGCTATTAATATAGGGTGTAATTTGATCCCGATGAAATTGAAAAAATTATGTAAAAAATCCTTTGCAAAATGTATAAAAATATGGACAATTGAGAACATTGAAAATATTGAAAAGTAATTCAGCATTTAAGTGAAATTTAAGACTGATGATTCTGTTATGTTTATATAATTACCTATATGTATTTTTGTATGTAAATTTTTAAATCATATTCTGTTGTGTGTATTTGGATTATATATTGACAAAACATATGATTACTCACAGGTCTTATAACCTATGTAATCTTATGAATTCAATATTAACTTTTTATTATTTATTATACAATGTATTACAAGTTCAATAATAAATAAATAAATAAATAATAGACAAATATAACAATTATATCACAACAAAAATGTAAAAATAAAATATACACTAAAACAATGGTAGAAACATTGTAATTCATACACATTAAAACATATAAACTGAGTAGGTAGGCAAGAGCAATAGTGACAATCATGTATGACACTCGCGTAACAGACATATTTTCAATTCTTTTTTGAAAGTTGTAATCGTGTCGCAGGTTTTCAGAAAATCTTCTAACTCATTGTAACGCACTATGCCTTTATTATTTTCCATAATTCACTGATGGTTTCTTTTAGATTCAGATTACTAAAATGGGATCACAACAAGAAATAGTAAATAGCGGAGTCAGGCCAAGTAAGCAAAAGACAGCCAATCAGAATTTCAGAGTGAAAGAAATAACGGATTTTTTCTGCTGCACGAACATACATCCATGCAGATTAAAATCCTCCAGAAATAGAATTTTTTGGTACTATTATTTTAAATGATTATAAATAATTGCAATTGCCCTCTCAGAATACTTGAAAACCGTGTTGAACTAGATTTCAATTTTGATGTGATATGGCTGGAGAATATCTGAGGGGCATTGAACTTGAAATGTTCATATTGGAAGCACCCACCTGAATATGGGAAACGCCCATTGTATGGACCAATGGACCAGGCGCGACCAACTGATAAAATTTGCGGTCGCAGAGATGAAATGGAATGACCGGGCGGTAACAAAATTGCAATAAATCAACGGACGGACACCGAAACGTAAAATTTAAATGAGTTGTAGTAAAATGCGTCACTGCAAAACGCATACGGGTCTTGGGTTTTCTATCGCGGACAGGGCAAACAAACATTTCTAAGAAGTTATTTATGATTTTGTTTGTGTCCATATTATTACAAATAAAAAAGAACTATCCACGGATTACAGAAATTCATGATTATTGGTAAATGAAATTTTAATTGTAATCTATTCTGTACATGAAAAGAATAATTCTGCTGCCGTGAAAAGTGTATCACTCTACTTGGTGAAGTCTATTCTTTTCCATTTTCTGGTGGAAATGTTAATGACTCTGGTTGTATTTTTCTTTGATAATTTTTTTTATTGTATAAATAACTTCCAGTCAGAACAAGTTCTGGTATAAGGAAGTTTGAATGTACATCAATGATAAAATAAAGTAATCTAATTCTAATACATTATCAAATAATACAAATAATTCATAAAGTTTTGTAGTATTCTTATGAACATCATTTCAATAGTAACATTTCTTTCAAATTTTTGGAAAATAAAATTATCGTTTTTGAATTTTTTATTTGTTCTGGTAATTTATTAAATGTTTCTATAGAGCTGAAAATTGGATTTGCTTTTCCTTTGTTGGAATGGATATTGTCCAAGTGAAAGTGGTTCAAAATCCGAGTATTATGACTATGTAATTTGGAATTATTCTGAATTGTTGTATTACTTTTTTGAATATTTTTGGTTAATTTGAATGCAAATTTAGCTTTTTCAAATTTAATAAGTTGGTTCAATGTCATATTATTGGTGTTTTGTACAAATCTAAAGATGGTGTATCCCAAGGTTTACCAAATATTACTTTTATTGCTTTATTCATCAATCTATAAATAATTTCTTTTTGGTTTTGACTGCATGATGACCACACTGTGATCATATATCTGATTCGAGAGATAATATGTGCGTTATATATTAACAATTGAATATTTTTTCTTAGAAATTGTATTCTTCTGATAGCTCCTATCAGAGGAATAATAGAATTCTTTATTTTCTCTATATGACTCACAAACTTTAAATTTTTGTCAATAATCAGACCCAAATACTTGTGTTTCTCAACTTCAGCAATAGTTCTGTTTTTAATTATAATGTTCAATTTGATGTTTTCCATATTCTTTTGTTTAAATATCATATAGACAGTTTTTTCTGAATTAATAGTTAAATTAAGTTCATTCAACCATATTTCAATTGTTTTGATATCTTTTTCCAAATTTGTTTTTAAGGTTTGAACATTTTTAGATTTGTAATAGAGTACAGTATCATCAGCAAAAGAAAAATGCGTACTAATTAGGTTGATATTCATAATGCTATTAACATAAATCAAATAAAGAATTGGTGCCAAAACAGAACCCTGCGGAACTCCAACTTTTTCATAACTTTTATATTGGTCAATAAGTGCATATTGTATACGATTTCGGAAATAATTTTGAAATATATTCAATGCATGTCCCCTTATACCCAGGTTATTTAAGATGTCTAATAGAATTGTATGATTGACAGTATCAAAAGCTTTTTTAATATCAATGAATATTGCAACACCATAATTACTTGAATCTAAAGTTTCATGAATACTACTCATAAAGTCAGTAACTGCTGCTTGGGTATTGGAATGTTGTTGGAATGCATATTGAAATTTATCATTATATTAGCATTGATTAAATCAACTAATTGGATTTACAACACTTTTTCAAAAATTTTAGCAAACACATTCAAAAGTGCAATTGGACGATAATTTGAAATGTTTTTTCTGTCACCTCCTTTATAAATAGGTTTCAAAATTGTTCTCTTCAAATAGTCTGGAAAAGTACCATTTTCTATACAATTATTAATAATTAAGGATAAAGGTAAGCTTACTAGATCAACAATATCTTTTAAATTGTTGAAGTAATTTGATCTTCACCAGGTGCTGTATGCGATTTGAGAGTCATAATTATTTTATTAATAACACTAATTCAATAACGATGATTATTGCAAAATATACTGGGTGTAACGGCATTTTTAGTGAAACAGGATAAGTGAGTACAGATATTGTAGGGAATAAATTGTCGAAGCAATTGTAAATATGATTATTTATCATTAACAAAATATACATGGAAACACCCTCGTATCTTCCGTAATTTTTGACGTAGAAGCATGACATTTTTAGAATGGATAGATACTCTAGAACTGAATGCACTGCACGAAAAGAGCCAACCTACGTGATATACACTGCACGCCAGTAGCGATGGAACAACCCAGTTTTCCATTGTTGCTGGCGAGCAGTGTATATCACCTAGGATGACACCTTTCGTGCAGTGAGTTTATTTCTAGTGTATTCATCGACCCTGAAAATTTTATGGTTCTACGTCGAAAATTACGGAAGATATGGGGGAGTTTCCATGAGAAGTGAAACAAATTAGAATTATACAAGAACGAAAATTTTTCAGGAAACAGATGTATTAGTAGTAATTTGAGGATCCTGAACACGAATCTGAAGGAATTTCAGGTTAATTTTGCCTCCTAATATAACTTTCCGGAAAAATGGGTGGTTCCATCGCTGCTAGCGTGCAGTGTATATCACGTAGGATGACCCTTTTTGTGCAGTGAGTTCAATCTTAGTGTATCTATCGATCCTAAAGATTTCATGGTTCTACGTCAAATATTACGGAAGATACGAGGGTGTTTCCATGAAAAGTGAAACACACTGTATACATCAAAATTTAACAAAATTGCATAGAATGGGTTATTTCTAGTGATATACGCAATTCACCAGTAGCGATGGTATCACTAAAATTTCCGAAAAATTAAAGTGAAACGCACAACAGGTCGAAAATGTATACGGATTCGCAATCTGAACAACCATTTTATTACTAATCTAATTTGATTCTGAAAAAAAAAATCAGTTCTGAAAAATCTAAATTTGTCTCTTGTCATGGAAACACTCCCGTAATGTCTATCGTAGAATTTGTGATATTTGTAGATTCGATAGATATAAAAAATTAATAAAATGAACTAGAATTAGTTATTTCAAGACAAGTGATATAAAATGTACGACAGCAGCGATGGAACCAGCAAATCGCAATAGGAGGCAAAGTATGTTAAAAATGTCTTCAGATTCATTATTTGACCAACCCTTTACTTATTCACTTCATTCCTATCTATTTTGTTAATTTTCGCTTATGTTATTTACAAGTAACCGTTTTTAGAGTTTTTTTGACAGGAATAAATTATTCTAAACCTGCCCCTCAACAACCATCCGAAGTAGAAAAATCGTGAAACAGTTGAAATACCCGTTGCTAGAGATTTTTTGACGAAAATTAATTATACAGCGTGAAGCTGTGAACCATTTTCGCCCTATAGATAGGCCTGTTGAAGGGTAGTTTTTGGTTGACAAATCATTTCACCCTCTGAAACGTATTCAGAAGGTGTAGAATAGTTCATTTTCGTCAAAAAAAATCGAGCAACGGGTATATCAGTTGTTTCAAGGTTTTTCTACTTCGGTGGGTTAGAGGGGTAGTTTTTGATTCACAAATTATTTCACCCTATAGAACGTTTTCAGTAGGTATAGAATAATTCATTTCCGTCAAAAATCCTGTAGCAACGGGTTTTTCAACGTTTTCCAAATTTTCTCTGGGGGGTTGTTGAGGGGTAGTTTTCAGTTCACAAATTATGTCACTCCATGGAACGTATTTAGAAAGTGTTTATTTCCGCCAAAAAACTCGAGCAACGGGTATTTCAATTGTTTCAAGGTTTTTCTACTTCGCAGGGATGTTGAGGGGTAGTTTTTTATTCACAAATTATTTCACCCAATGGAAAGTTTTCAGCAGGTATAGAATAATCCATTTCTGTCAAAAATCCTGTAGTAACGGGTTTCAATATTTTTCCACTGGTTGTTGACGGATAGTTTTTGATTCCCAAAATATTTTGCCCTATAGAACGTATTCAGCAGATGTAGAGTAATTAATATCCATTAAAAAACCTCGAGCGGCGGATATTTCAACTGTTTCAAGATTTTTCCACTTCGGAGGCTTGTTGAGGGGTAGTTTTCAGTTCACAAATTATTTCATTCTATAGAACGTATTCAGCAGGTTTAGAATAATTCATTTCCATAAAAAAACCTCTAGCAACGGTTATTGGTAAGTGAAAAAAAAACCGTTCATTGGGAAATCGTTGCTGCTTTCATACCCGTAGAATTGGAGCAAAATTCGAAAGGTTTCACCGGAGAGTATCAATTAAATGACAAAATTTCTCTCCAAATATTTTCACCACGTGGAAATAATAAACATCTGCACGAATCAGCCAAATATTAGCTGTCGCCATATTGAAACAAAAACATTTATTCTTCCCTTCCTATTATTATTTCATTTACGACGTCGGGTCCATGTTCGCAGACTTGTTTTGTTTTCTCGACGGTAATTCAAATTATTCGCATTCTCAAGTTCTCTTCGCGCATGCATGATAAGTAACTCACCACTAACAAATGAAACTGATGTACTATGCTGATAAATGTTCGTATTCCCAATTTTCAATGTGTATAATACACGTCGGAGTAAGAGGGGGAAAATTGTTTTCGCACCGAATTTCAAATCACCGCAACCTGCTACTTGGAAACACGATTTATCCACGAGTGTCGGTTTATTTTAGTTTTTCTACTTTTGATGGTCCCATATTAAATGAATATCTCTTGAATACCGTATTCACAATCATTGCTTCAGGCGAGAATTCAATATTCAGGAAGAATTTCTCATTTTTCTTTGTAGCGACTGTACCGTATTCATAGAAATGCTAACTTCAATCAACCATACTATTTTCATTCATAAGTCAGTCCCATTGATTGAAATGAAACGGGCTGAATTTGAGTAGTTTTCTTAAAAGGTTGAGTTCTGGCTCTTACTTTCGTTTGAGAAAACGACTGAATATTTTGAACAACAAAAAATATTTTCATGTAGATGAAGTTTCAAACTGTGCTTGTTAGGCAGTTTAATATCGAAAATTCATTCCTGAGGTGGTGAAAAAAAATCCTAACTACCTAAAAATGACCGAAATAGATATATTTCGTCTATATTTTCATTTGAGAATTCTGATTTTAAGAGAACTAGTAAACATCGTTCCAACTTTTGTCTATGAGCTACCCTTTACAAAAATTGGCTACCATGTTTAGTTCTCTCAAACGAAAGTGACAGCGAAGGTGCTGCAATACGAACTCAATTTTGCTCCTTGTACACTCTTAACACAAGTTATTTTGTCCATAGATAATTTGTTCAATTAAATGACATTTTTGTTTCCACACTTCTAGGTACCGCAATATTACCCAACTTCAAGCTGAACAACTTTGCTGCAATTTACTTGTCAAGGATGGCTCTACTTTTGACCCAACCCAACCACGTTATGTACTTACCTCTATCTCAGCACCTTACTGCAAAATCTTCGTTGGATTTCAGTACTGTTCCTGAACTGTACACATTCTTACACAGTTCCGACGTTAACTACAAGGACCATCGGCGCTTCATTTTGGAACTCCTGAAAGATGGTTTGCGAACTGAAAAAGATCTGATAGATTTAATGAAATCGATGGCTTTCAAACTATTTTCAGAGCTTGCTTCCAGTTCAGCATCTGATTCAGAAACTAAACTGATGATTCTAGATGTGATGCGTGTTATTTGTGCAATTCCTCTTGGTGTCAAGATTCTGTGTGAAAGTCACTCTTTTTTAACACAGATTTATAACATGGTTGGTGTAATATTAGGAAATAAATCGCAAGATCTACATCATTTATTTATTGGTAAAATCATTCATATTCTGAGTAGCATTGTAAGAGTTATGGTAGACAAACACACCAATTTGATGACTTTCAACATTTTGAGAGTTATTCTTGGTAGCAATTCTTTTAAATCATTGGTCAAAGATTGCGAGAAAATTTATTTTGAAATTATGCATATTATCCAAAGTAGGTTTTCAGATTTTTTATCCAAACAACATGTTGAAGATCTTATTGTTAAAAGCAATGATTCATTTTCTAAATATTTAATTGAATATGGTTGTGAGTTTGTGAACGCTGATAGAGATGTAGAACCAAATAATACATACTATTATTTAAGGAGAATAATAATAGACTTTACAGAAAAATAAGTTAATGAAAAACATCAATGAGTTGATTGAATCAAGTATGTCGAGTTTTAATTCTCATACGCCAGAAATGATAAATCTAGTGGGAATAATTTATGGAATTCATAAACAAAGTTTCGATGATTTGTATGATTTTATTTTTGAAAATTCCCAATATGGTATAGGTTCGAGAAATATTGAAATTACAAATGAATGTGATTACATATTTTCTTATCTATACTATTTTTGTTCATGATTGAAATATTATAGTTTGGAATTTTCAATAACACTGGAAAGAAGCTATTATTTCTGGTTGAAGGAGAAAACTCAGATTGGTCCATGAGCCAAAGATTGAATGTCCTTCATTGAAATATTTTATTAGATGATGATTTTGAGAAACCTATCTTTGTATCTAGTAAGGAACACACAATGTTATTATATAGTAATAAAATTGAAAAACATACATTTATTTATTTTTGGGTTCTTTTCTTTATAACTTTTATTAATATACTGGTTGGTTGTTCCCTGAATAACAACGTCGTGATAGATCACGTAGACGCGCCGACGCACTCCCCTGGAACGGTGGAAACCCAACAACTATCGACCTGGGACCCTATTCTTGACGGCAGTAGCGCTTGTCATCATGGATTTGGATCAAATTTTACTGTAGGAACAAGTAATGAAAGATCTGAGTGAAGCAGAGGATGATTTAAATATAGTTAGGGAAGTGCTACCGAAGAGAAATACTTTCCAGCACGTCATCGGATGATAGTAATATGTGTCAAGAAATCATTGAAATGGTAACTCCTTACATAGAAAAACCAAGACATAGATCAACGAATATATTTCTTGCAAGTCATTGTTTTACTTTTCAATTTCTTTGTTGTATTTTCTTCCACCATGTCTTGCGGCAATGAAAATGTTAGAACTTTGTGTTTGACTTTACGGGTTCTATCAGGCTGTCAAGATTTCTTCCATTTTGATTGGACAAGATAACAGTCAACACTGTTTGGTTTTATTCTATCGCCGTCAATAGAGGCCCTGGTAGTAAATAAAAATGTTGTAGATATAACGGAGCTCCGAACAGCTTCTGAGTTCCTATCGCATCATGATCCCGCGTTCTTCTTATTTAGTGGAGGCTAGAAATCAGACAAGAGATAGAGATGAGTGAAAACACCACAATCACTCCTAACATCCCTGAGGAAAGGTTAGACGAGGAGACTCAGGAGATGGTCGGTAACATCGTAAAAGCTCGTAATGGCACCACCAGGAAGAAAGCTGTAGGGGAAGATAGAGATCAACCGGACCATATCCTTGAGCTCATACGGATGACCAACCGAGAGAGAAAGAAGTGGCAAAACACCAGTGTTGGAGACTCACTTCAGAGTATGCGAGAATAATTAAATTCGTTATTGTATAATGTAGCATTTTTTCAGATTATTACTGTTACTGGGATACCTTGTTTTTAGTTTGGCAGAAGTCGAAAATAAAAGATGCAAACGTCGAAAAGAATTCAATTGCCCATTTACTTTCTTATTCGTTCATTTTACTAATTGTACAATTATAAATAAACATTTAAAGGTCCTTCGAAAGTTTATTTTGGTTAGCTTCCTGACCCCACACTTACCAGATCAAGACCTAGCTCGCTAACGAAGAATCTACAACCGGAACCCCGCCTACAAAGAGAACATGCTCTCTCGCTCTCTCTCTCTCTCGGTGGTAAATCAACATCCTCACCTAGGAGCACAAGAATATGGGCTGGAAAAGGAAACTCGAAAGCCTAAATGTGGGCGACTGTTCCCTGTGGCGTATGCCCAAGCGCCTCCAGAAGAGGTTCAAAGACAAACCAGTCATGGGGAACGATCGCAAACATGGATGTACCGAAAGGGGAACAATCGATCTATTCAGGGAGACCGGGTAGTACTTCCAGGCAGGTGCTGACTCCTCACAGAAACACGAGTCAGTTTTTAGGGAAGCCAGAGAATTCAGCAGCCTACCGAAGGTCCCCAGTCAACACAGAATGGTCTCAGAGATGGTAGTGGGATTCACATTCATGTTTCAGATCACACCAGTGAATCGCAAAGTGACTTCCATTATTGTATAAACGTCTATTCGGTGCCCCGCTGGTCATGTCGAGACATCAAAATGTGATGCAAACTGTGACTCGAAATTAGCCCAATGTGACATTCCATTTATACTTCGGAATCGAATGCACATCGAGATCATTTCGATGTAACAGTGTGAAATTGAAAGGACTAGTACTTATTCAAAAATGCGCTTCACTATCTGTTGCGTCCACACGTTCATGTGTTTGTCTTTATATGTTTAATTAATTTATTACCAATCATTTACCCTTCACTTACTTTTATTTTCACACAATTTCAAACATATTGAGTGTTCACCGGCAACCGAAACCTTTATTTTGCTCCCCGTGTACATTCATTTGTTTCGTTCAATATAAAAAACCTCAAGATCCGATCCTCTCTGCCCGAGAAGAAAAGGACAGACAATGACTGCGATTTTCGATATCGTTCGAAGCGCACACAAGCTTTCTCAGCATCTCCCGCATTATTTCAACAATTAGTAAAACCGCATATTTCATATATTTTACTTCCCGGTGAATAATATCCCCGGTAGTGAAAAGTGAACGAACTAGAGATCTCTAGCCGAAGAAAGAAGGCCAGGCGTTATCTGACAACATTCCAGACTCTCCGAAGAAACTCCAGTTCCGTCGTCTAGAATTGTTCTGGAAGAAACTCCAAGGTAAGATCTTGTCTTCGGGTTAGTTCATACATTTTTTCATTCTCCTTTCAACACCCGCGAAATTACAGTCCATTAAATCAACGAGCTTTTATCGAGCTTCCAGATCAAATTGTTGATTTTTTTTGAAAGTTTTTATCACATTCATAACATTGGTCCATTACGAGCCGAATTGTTCTTCATTTATTTATTATTTAATTGATCATTTCATTAAAAACTAATTCATTTATTGCCGATTGTGAATACTCATTTGTTTTTTTTGTCAAAGCTTTAAAAACATTATTTCCATTTCATTTTTATTTGTGTTGACCTTGAATTTATTCGATATTCGCTAGTGAAAACGTATATTCCTTCATTTCGCTTTTTTCTTCACATACGTAGTTTGAGTTCATTGTCTTCATTCGAATTCACAGCTGATTAGTATTTCCGTTGTACCGGGTGGCTTGGTTACATTTTTGAATTTCTCAGAGCAAAATTATTGTTACCGTGATTTCTGATTCGATTTGTCAGGGATACGGTTTGCATTTCTTTTTCCAAAATGTCTAAGAGATACATCTCACTGAGAAAAATCGAATTCAAACGTTTAAATGAGTTACTTGAAACTGCAAAGCTAGCTGAAGGTGATGTAGCCTATAAAGCAGTTTTCAAGTTTAGATATGAACAAATTGAAGACATTCGTGATGAATTCAATAGGCTTCACAATTTAATAATTGGAGAAGTCCCCGAAGAAGACGAGGAAGCGTTTGAAGACCAAGACAAGCTTAGAAAAACTTTCGAAAATGCGTATCATTTGATAAAATCTTTGCACTTCAAAATTTTCGAAATTATTCAAAATACTATCGTTCCAACCCAAATTCAAAATTCGAATAGCAATGCAAATATACCCACATCTAGTCACATAACTTTGCCAAAAATTGAATTACCTCATTTTAGTGGAGATATTACCAAGTTTCCTTCATATATTGACATGTTTGATGCAATAATTCACACAAATGGTCGTCTCAGTGACATAGAAAAATTCAATTATTTACTTTCTTCATTGAAAGGGACTGCTTTGGGTCTAGTTCAGCATTTGACAATGACTAATTCTAATTACAAAATTGCTTATGATACTCTTATCAAAAGATTCAAGAATATTAGATTGATAGCAGCAGCTCATTGGTCTGCTATTGAAAGTGTTCCTAAAATGAATTCAGATGATTCTTCCGCACTGCGTCAAATGCTATATATATTTAATGATAATCTAGAGGCACTGAAAAATTTAAAGTTACCTGTAGATCAGTGGGATTTTATCCTAGTACAGATGATGCTCAGAAGATTAGATGTAACAATTGCTACTCGTTTTGAATTATATCATAATTCTACTACAATCCAAACGTATGCGTTACTAACCGATTTCTTGCAAAAACATTGCATTGCTCTGGATAATATTCATTGTTCTCGCAAAATTAAACCAAAGAAGATTGAATGTTGTAAACCTCAAACTGCTTCTCGTCCTTCAACCTCATTTCTGGTACAAACGAATGATGTTAAATGTTCAATCTGCAACTCAGATCATCTATTATATAGATGTCCAGATTTTCTGAAGGGGTCTGCTGGTGAGCGCTACAAAATGGTCAAACCCACAAGCTTTGCATTAACTGTCTTAGCAATTCACATTCTTTCAAAACATGCAAAAGCACATTCAAATGTCACAAATGCAATCAACCTCATCATACATTATTGCATTTTGACCGGACTAGTGATCGGGCGTCTTCCTCTGTTGACTACTCAGCTGAAAATATTTCTGCTTCCTCTTCAATCAATCCAGGACAACCTTCCTCCTCATCATCCGTTCCCTCAATTCAAACAGCATTTCTTTCATCCTCGTCCAGTGTTCTTTTATCCACCGCCCAAGTAGAAGTGCTGGATGAATTTGGAAATTATCAAAGGCTCAGATGTCTCCTAGATTCTGGTAGCATGAGCTCATTCATTACCCAAAAGGGCGCAAGGCGTTTA
The DNA here is from genome assembly GCA_944452925.2 of Chrysolina oricalcia. Classification (NCBI taxonomy): domain Eukaryota; kingdom Metazoa; phylum Arthropoda; class Insecta; order Coleoptera; family Chrysomelidae; genus Chrysolina; species Chrysolina oricalcia. Next base: position 33,014,010 of record OX101824.2, read on the forward strand.
CACTTGCGCACCACTTATATACCAATTCATCTCAACGGTTTAGGTTCAATGCAAACTCTTGCCAAGCATGGCTGTGTTGTTCTCTCGATTCGTCCTTGCAACAGAGATAAACCTATCATCATAACCGATGCCATTGTAATGCCTAGTATTTGTGAACAATTACCTAACTCGAGTCTCCAACCTGGAAGATGGTCTCATATTTCAAATCTGGATTTGGCATATCCTGACTTTTATATCCGAGGTTCTATTGACCTTCTATTAGGAGCTGATGTATTTTCGCGCATTTTGCTTGATGGTCGAATTTTAGGAAGAGATGGTGGACCAGATCTCCTGAATACAGTTTTCGGGTACATATTAACTGGCAGAATCCACAATCCACCCACACCCAAAATCACTTCTCTTTGTTGCATGACCGAAGAATCGTCTTTGGAGAATACCGTAAAAAGATTTTTTGAAGTCGAGCAGGTCCCAGATGTCCCCTCAATATCTCCCGAGGAGAAGATATGTGAGAATATGTTTTCTGATTCTGTTACTAGAACACCCAGTGGTCGATATGTTGTGAGTCTGCCTTTCAAAAATCCATCTCCCATTTTCCCGAACAGTCGCGCTTTAGCCCTCCAAAGATTTCTTTCTCTCGAAAGACGGCTTCTTAAACAACAATCTTTATGTACTCAATACTCCGATTTTATGAAAGAGTATTTAGATCTTGGCCATATGGAATCAGTCACTGAATCTTCCCCTTTCACTTACTATATTCCCCACCATTGTGTTTTCAAACCCAGTAGCACCTCTACTAAGTTAAGGGTTGTATTCAATGGTTCCGCAAAACTACCTAATCAGACTTCATTGAATGATCATCTTTACATAGGTCCCAAACTTCAGAGAGATATAGTAACGATTCTACTGAATTTTCGCCTCCACTCCTTTGTTTTTACCACTGATGTGAAAATGATGTTTCGTCAAATCCGAGTATCACCAACTCATTGTGACTACCAACGTATCCTTTGGCGATTTAGCCCGAACAACCCCGTTCAAGACTATCGTCTTCTCACCATTACTTATGGTTTGAGCCCCAGCCCTTACCTTTCAAATCGTACGTTGCTGCAATTGGCGGACGATGAGGGTACTGCATACCCTCAAGCTACTCGTATTCTAAGAGAGGACACTTATATCGATGACATCTGCACAGGTGCCTCGACTCTTGATAGTGCTCTTTCTGCTCAATCTCAACTCATCTCCCTTATGGAAAAAGGTAACTTCGAACTGAGAAAATGGTCCAGCAACCACCCCGCTTTGCTTTCTCATTTACCAAACTCACATCTATCTATCGATCCTCGGGACTTCGATAATGACAGCGCAAGCCCTCTGAAGATTCTAGGATCACAGTGGATCCCTTCGATTGATTGTTTCAAATTTGCCATCAAAGGTTCAAATTCAAAGTGTACGAAACGAAATCTTCTTTCGAACCTTGCCCGTTTTTTTGATCCGCTAGGGTTCTTATCACCGGTCACATTCTTGATAAAACATCTCATCCAAAGAATATGGGAATTGAACCTAGTTTGGGATCAAACTCCACCGCAAGATGTTATTCGTCTTTGGGAGAAATATCTTCAGGACTTATCGTTTCTAACTCACTTTCAGCTCCCACGTCGCTTAACTACAGATGATCCTATAAGTTTTGAGTTACATTGTTTTGCAGACGCTTCTGAGAAGGGATACTGCGCAGTCGTGTATCTTGTCTGTATCTCCTCTTCAGGCGCTGTAACGTCTAATTTCGTATGCTCCAAAACCAAAGTCGCCCCTCTTCAAAAAAGGATTACGATACCAAAGCTTGAACTATCCGCAGCAGTGTTAGCTGCCAAATTAGTCTCGTTCGTTCAGAAGATTTTTGTAGACAGGATATCTCACTCTAATGTTTTTTGTTGGACAGATTCAACCATCACTCTATCATGGATTCAGTCCAGTGCTCATAGATGGAAAACTTTTGTTAGCAACAGAGTTTCTTTTATTCAAAACACGGTTCCATCAAGTTCGTGGTTTCATGTTATTTCCGCTGATAACCCCGCCGACATTGGTTCCAGGAGTCTACTTCCCTCCAAGTTGATAAATAACTCGCTTTTGTGGGCGGGACCATCGTTCTTGAAAGATTCAAACTGCACCTGGACAAACATTGAATTTCCTCCCTCTCTCGAGGCATTACAGGAAAAGAAAATAATCACTCTTACTCAAACTATCTCCCCACATTTTCTTGAGAACCTTCTGGTTGAGAAATCCTCCCTATGTTCTTCCAATCGCATTTTGACCTACATATTACGGTTCATCCACAATTCGCGTCACCCTAATGATAAAAAATTGGGTAATCTTACCTCATTCGATTTCCATCAATCTCTCCTAGTCTTCGCAAAGTTTACTCAAACTTTATTTTTTCCTGAGTTACTTTTTCAGCTCCAACACAAGAAAGATCCACCCAAACATCTAAGAAAATTATCTCCCTTCGTTGACGATCAGGGTCTTATAAGAGTTGGAGGACGTCTTCATCTCGCACAGCTAGCTTACGATAAAAAATTTCCAGTACTTCTACCCTCTCGCTCTCGTTTCACTACTTTAATCATTGAGTATTTTCATACAAAACATCTTCATGTTGGTGTTCAGAGTGTACATCATCTTATTTCCCAAACTTTCTGGATAATATCGGCCAAACGCTCAATTCGTTCGGTACTTTCGAAATGCATCCGGTGCTGGAAAACAAACCCCACTTCACGTCAGCCGCCCATGGGCAACTTACCTTCTTCACGCATCACGGAAGCAAAACCATTCTTGCATGTCGGTGTAGATTATGCTGGTCCTTTCCGAATCACTATGAGTAAAACTCGCGGATCTAAGACTCTAAAGGCCTATCTGTGTTTGTTTGTATGCTTTGTCACGAAAGCCTTGCATTTGGAAGTCGCTTCAGACTTATCTGCGGATGCCTTTTTGGCAGCTCTACGCCGATTTATAGCTCGTAGAGGACGCTGTCAACACATTCACAGTGATTGTGGTACCAATTTTGTTAGTGCTTACAAGCAAATTAGCTCATTCATGCAATCTGCAGTTTCAAATGAGGGCATCTCTTGGCATTTCAATCCACCCTCAGCACCAAACTTTGGTGGACTCTGGGAGAGTGGAGTCAAATCCGTTAAAACACATTTCGCACGAGTGGTTGGAGAGCAAGTACTTACCTACGAAGAACTGCAGACTGTATTCATCCAAATCGAAGCAGTGTTGAATTCGCGTCCACTCACTCCAATCAGTAATGACCCAAACGACTTTTCTGTCTTGACACCAGGCCATTTCCTAACAATGGAACCACTAGTCGCCCCACCATCTCCCGATGTTTCTGCTATTTCTTCAAACCGTCTTTCGAGGTGGAACTTGGTACAAAAACTGTACGGAAGTTTCTGGTATCGTTGGTCGCAAGAATACCTCCACACACTCCATCAGCGGAGTAAGTGGACTACCGAGACGATTCCAGTTAAAAAAGATTATCTAGTTCTTCTGAAGTCAGAAAATTCACCCCCATTACACTGGCCAATGGGTCGCATTCTAGATATTTTTCCAGGCGTGGATGGTAAAATCCGGGTAGCTACTGTCAAAACACAGAACGGAGTTTTGAAACGTCCAGTTTCCAAACTTTGTCCACTCCCACTTGATCAACCTTTAACATTGAAAAATACGTAGTATTTTTGGTCGGCGGTATGTTGCGTCCACACGTTCATGTGTTTGTCTTTATATGTTTAATTAATTTATTACCAATCATTTACCCTTCACTTACTTTTATTTTCACACAATTTCAAACATATTGAGTGTTCACCGGCAACCGAAACCTTTATTTTGCTCCCCGTGTACATTCATTTGTTTCGTTCAATATAAAAAACCTCAAGATCCGATCCTCTCTGCCCGAGAAGAAAAGGACAGACTGACTGCGATTTTCGATATCGTTCGAAGCGCACACAAGCTTTCTCAGCATCTCCCGCATTATTTCAACAATTAGTAAAACCGCATATTTCATATATTTTACTTCCCGGTGAATAATATCCCCTGTAGTGAAAAGTGAACGAACTAGAGATCTCTAGCCGAAGAAAGAAGGCCAGGCGTTATCTGACAACATTCCAGACTCTCCGAAGAAACTCCAGTTCCGTCGTCTAGAATTGTTCTGGAAGAAACTCCAAGGTAAGATCTTGAGGTCTTCGGGTTAGTTCATACATTTTTTCATTCTCCTTTCAACACCCGCGAAATTACAGTCCATTAAATCAACGAGCTTTTATCGAGCTTCCAGATCAAATTGTTGATTTTTTTTGGAAGTTTTTATCACATTCATAACACTATCTGATTCAACTGTATGTCAAGAATAAAACAAAGCACACCATGTTTCAACATAAATGGAAATTATACCTCAATGTTATTATTCCTACTGATGAATTACACGGTTCATATGGAATGGAATGCTAAAAAACAAATGCGTGTGTTGATTTCGTAGTAGGTATATACTTTTCACAAACAAACAAAAATTATCAAACTCTGTCTTAATCATAAAAAAAAACAATATACAGAAATGTAGAAAAATCTATAATTCAACTTCAATCCTCTGGACAGCATTTTCTTTTCAGCGAAATCAGTATACTTATCCTGAAAATGCCAAATTCTGCAAATCTCTGAATTTACCTCTCTACCTTTCTACTCACCGTTCCAGTTCTTGAAGGGATACAGTTCTTGGTAGAAATAATATTTCGTCAATGTCAATAAACACATTTGATTTAGGTATGAAATAAATAAAAAGAATCAAATAGAACTAACTACACACTATCAGAAGTACCTATGGAATATTTAAAGGATGGCGTCAACCAAATACAGATTCTACTTGACTCTCGACTCGACAAACAACTCTGGCCATTTTGTGTCGTGATGGTGATGTCATGCTCAATTTTGTTACCAACCTGATTTCTTCTATACTGACAAAATCGCAATGATATCAAAATTCATGTTAATGTGTTTTGCAATTTTCTTCATATTTTGTGGTCAAAGCGACACTAACGAAAAGAAAATAGTGAACAACGCATAACATTTGGCATCACTTAGTGGTAACAGTGATGTCTAAATGCAACTCATTTTGTTATAATAATCACGAAAGCAACATCTCCTAGATGTTTGTGTTAACTGGGTCTCAACATCGACAGGGAGGCCTCTCGACGTTGGTAACCAACTTTGAGGAGGTTCAGCAAACGATCCAAAGGCTCTCTAGAAACAAGACACCTGGGATAGATGGTATAGGGGCAGTTCTGTAGGAATCGTCCTAGGAAGTCCCAAGTCCAAATGATTCTGAAGTAAGGGTCGAGAGCTATCGCCTGATGTCATTGCTGAGCAATGTGGCCAAGTTGGTGGATAGAATCCTCCTTAAACGCTTTGTTGACCTTGAGGGGAGCCTTAACCTCATCCCGGCGGAGCAGTTCGGTTTCCGAAGAGGTCACTCCCAAGTGACCAGAATTATTCACGAGGTGAGGGGTCCTTCCAACAAGGACTCAACACGTTTATGATCCTGTTGGATGTAAAAAAGCTTTTGATACCGTCTGGAGGTATGCCAGTCCACATGGTAAAACTGCTCGAATCGTCCGTAGTCGGAAGGTCCTTCAGGGTGAGAGTTAACGATGTTATCTCCGCAATGAGGCCAGTCGGAGCAGGATGGCCGTAGGGGTCGTGCTTGTCTCTGCTCTTCTACTCGCTCTGTACGTATGACTTTTCGTCGTCTAACCAAATCAGCACGCCTGTCTATAAAGTTACTCGGTGTTAACTTGGACCATAAATTGAATTGGAATGCTCATATAGAACAATTAAAACATAAACTGTCGAGCATACTTTTTCTTCTGAGACAGCTTAAGCATATTTCAAATTGCGACACTATGAGAACAGTGTATTTCTCACTTTTCCATTCTCACATGGCCTACGCCATTTTACTGTGGGGTAATTCCTCAGCTGCAAATGTTATTTTTATCCAACAAAAAAAGGCAATAAGAATATTAGGAAATTCAGGGAATAGAGATACGTGTAGACCCTTATTTATTAAATTCATAATTATGACTCTTCCGTCCTTATATATTTACAATTCACTTCTTGGAATTCATAAAACATCATCTAACCTTACCACACATGCTGACATCCACCATCATAACACTAGGAACTCTGATAATATCAGAATTCCTAGATATAGGCTTTCTATTGCACAAAAAAATTCTCTCAATATTAATCTTTATAATGCACTACCTCATCAAATTAAAATGTTAAGTGTTAATAAGTTCAAACGAACTATCAAATCGCATTTGGTAAATAACAGTTTTTATTCTGTCGACGAGTACCTCGAAGGAATTCCAGGTGCTACTTTTTGCCTTTGAGAAATACTTACCGTTTTTATGTTTATATATATATATATATATATTTATATTTTATTTTGTAAACTGGTTTTTAAACTATTGGTATATTTGTTTTTACCTTTATGTTTTTTTAAATTGTATATGTTGTACCTAGTTGTGAAATGGTGATATATATTACTTTTTAATCATATTTCTATTCTTCTATTGAAAAACAATGACCTGCTATAAATGTACATATGTATATGATATAGTCAAATAAACTATTTATCTATCTATGCAGACGACACTGCAATTTAGACACAAGCGCAGTGTGTGCTTTCGCATACCGTATATGGCGCGCAGCAAGATAGTATTGAATCTGGATAACACAGAGCTGGTGCATTTCTCCCGGAGATTCAATAACAGGAAGATCCGTAGGGGGTTCACGGTTCTGGACAAACGGATAGACGAGTTGGACTTACCTGGGAGTACAATTGGACAGACGTTAAAAATCACGTCAATTGGCGGTTAAGCGGGGAGCGTCACCAGTCAGAAGGACCTATCCGCACATCGCTAGAACGGCAAAGTTGAGCCAATACATCAAAGTCCTACCTTATAAGCAGGTGATTGGTCAGCAATACCAACGCCTGTCCAGTGTTTTGCAGTCTCCCCAAATATCTCATGGTGAGATTGGAGAGGATGCAAAGCAAGGTACTCCGTATCGTCACGAATTGTGACAGGTACATTAGGCTGGTGGATTTGCGAGAGCTGGAAGAACATAAAAACCTTGTCGGAAAAATTCTACAGGTACTTCATCCTGGTGAGCTTCCTGACTGGGAACATAACAGCGGTGAGAGCCCACCACAATGTGAGGTGGAAGTACGGTGGCTTCCTGAACCAGGCACTGGACATTTTCCAGGACAACCAAGAAGATCAGTGATATAACCAACCGCGCACAATGAACAAAATCCGATTTTTCGTTGTTTTCACCCGGGAGACTATCGAAATCCCACGAAGAAACCTCTGATCGCCCGATGTCTTACATGTAACATATCCATTCGAGGATGCATTCGGGACTGGGTCAAGCGAAAACAAAAGGAGAGGTGGCACGAAGCCCCCCTCATGCACCACGGGAAAACATACATTAAAGAACCGTCAAAACACAAAACTGAAGAACTACTCAAGCTGAGCAGAAATCAAGTTAGAACAATAACGGGTCTTCTCACTGGTCACAGTCCAATGAGAAAACACCTGCACAAAATGGGTCTGTACAACGGAGAACTTTCCTGCAGACAATGTGGTACAGGGACAGAAACAGCCAAACATATACTGTCAGAATGCGAGGCATTAGACCGCAAGAGACAGGCAATTTTTGGGAAACCCAATTTAACTCCCGAAGAATACAACAGCCAACCGGTACAGGGGACCAGATTTACGTAGTGGGTGCTGTAAAACCAACAAGGAAAACACAAAAAGCCCAAGAGGCTGAGGTGTAGCTGGTGAAAGGACCAGCATCCGAGGTCCGAGGAAGGAAAAAAAAAACATATCCATTCACCTGCACAACTTGGAGCAGGCAGGAATAACCAATCTGAGACAAACCACGTTTAACGAATCCCGCCCACACGACATGTGAGGATAGGTTTGCCCGCCCACTGGAAGCCCCCGAAGGGCAGGACCGAACCCCAACTCCGGATCAGTCGATATTCCCTCCTTGTGTGTGCTCATTGTAAACTTAATTGAATAAATATTTTTGAATTTTGGATTTGATATTCATTCATGTTGTTCATCGGCACCCATAAAACGTCATTTTCTTGACAAATGAGATAAAAAGGAAATGGTGAAACATTTTGAAACCATGTTCTTGCTGAATTTCAGTTCAACTAGTTGAAACATTTTTCATGTTGAATTTTTTTATAAACAGATATGTACAATAAATTATTATCTTCACTCGTATTTAATAGAGAGGAGATACTTCGAAGGAAATCATTCAACTTATAATGAGTGCGTTCGATTAATAGGGCAAGCTGTAGATAAAAATAAAAGACCCTCTTCACACAAAATAAAAGACGCAAACGGTCTATACGACTTTTTATAAGATAGTTCGTGAATCGCTTTGTGGAATTTTTTAAATAAGAAATATTGAAAAAGTTTACAATTTTTCTGTTTTTTTACGAATATCTCAAAAAGCATTTGAGAATTCGTTTTACAGTCCGAATAAATTTTGTAGAGAATCATAAAACCTACTAAATGTTTTTTTATACGACCAGATCGGTGAATTTTTCACTGAGAAAATCCAGGAAAACCTTTAAAAGAGAACATCTTTCAAAAATTATTAATTTTTATAAATCTGAAGCTGGACAAACAATATTGCGAAAACTGATAGATAACAGCATGTGGTTCAACTGTGCGCAAGATGGTTTCTGACCGATGCCGCGATGTGTAGTTTTTGCACAATCGCGTTATAAACAATTTAATGGCAAATCTTTCTCAATGCGCCAATTCAAGCGAAATCATCTTATTCAAATTCTGTAAACGGCATTTGGAAGTAGATAACAATATATTCAATTTGTAGATATTGAAAGAATGAACAGTTTTCTGCTCGATCCCATACAATAAGTATATTCCTCAGCAAGTCTTCAACAGAAAACAACTACTGCTCCCCACTACCAGTTATATCAGTTAGATTCTTGTCAACGTTTTCTACAAGAACTACTTTGCAAAGCTCTAGGTCTCATAGTTTTGAGACTTGCTGACGGTTATAGCATTTTATAGTTTTAAACGGAAAACTGGATTTGTATTTACTACTTTACATTTTATCAGGTGTAAGTTTTGCAATATCTATATGTATTTTACATCATTTTTGTCACCAGAATTAATTTTCTAGGACACAAATTTATGATTTTTTAGTAGTCTAACTTTACTTTCACGTTTTTGTAATTGTGGTGATGATACGTGAACTAACTCAATGTTTTAAATTTTTTCTCTATTTTTTTTTGTTAGCAAATTTGTTTTTTGCGTCTACCGGCTGCCCTCAGAAGTCTTCGAGGGATTAGTGCAATATAGGGAAGACGAGGCCCTTATTTTTTAACGTGTGATGCCAGGCACCATGTTGGGATTTGAACCCACTCTCCTATTGGTGAGAAGTGAACGGACTACTATCATGTCCACCACGGTTCAAAAACCTAGGCTTAGGTTCATTTTAATGTGCCTGTGCATGTATACAGTGCGGATTTTCTTAGTCTTCCCCCCTGTTAACTTTTGAACGGTTTGACGTACACTCATGAAACGAGAACCATTTTGAATGGTATCACCGATACTACTTTTTGAAATAAAAAAACATTGCGATAGCCCGATAGAAAGCGAAGGGGGAGGGGCATGGCATGGGGGGTCAAGTGATACATCGATGAAAAGAATTCTCTTTCAATCATATGACTTTTTTTCATTTTCGTTCAGACGTATTTTCATGATATCGATCTATTCCAAGTTGATGTGCCCCCAGCGCTATCTGTCAAGTAATTGCAATGTAGTATCGATAATATATTCAAAATATTTTTGTTCCCTTGCTCCACTTCATACCATTTAATGTTCAAATTCAAAGAGATAAGCGTACATTCAGGTCCCCACTCATACTTGATATTTCGAGTGCATATGGTAAAAAAATATCAACGAAATCGGACAAAATATATATTGTTGAAAAGAGAATTGAATTATCTTTTCAACAATGTGTCACTTGACCTCCATATCATTTATTTTGAAATTTTGTAATTGATGTGCCCTCCCCTGCCCCCTCTATTAAGCTATCACAAAGACTTTTATATGAAAAAATAGAATCGGTGATACCATTCAGAATGGTTTCTATTCCATCTTTGTACGTCAAACCGTTCAAAAGTTAACAGGGGCGGGGGACGGTACTAGAAGAGCCGCACTTTATATAAACATTTGTACACGCAGTTATGTTGAAAACATACGGCATAGTATATTATTATTATTGATCGGCCGAAATGCAGGTGAAGTATGAAGTCTTGTTGTATTCCCAGCAGATGCAGAATTGATAATAATAATATGCTTTATTGTCCAAAGAAGATAATCTTATTGACAAAGTTTTATGATTGAAGAAAGAAGGTTATTCGATAAAATTAAAATTATAGGGCATGGAACAACACATTAAAAACTTTAGGTACACTGCAAAATCAATAACAATGATGTCATTAAAAAATATTTAAAAACAGTTAGTATACCGATAAAATTAACATTGTAGGGCATAGAACACACATTAAATAAAAAACTATAGGTACACTGCAATAACAATAATGTCAATAAAAAATATGATAAAAGATAAGAGTATAAAGGTATAAAACTATAAAATTATTTTCAAAAACGGTCGTGGTAAAACTCCTGCAGACTATAATAGGGTCTAACACTGAGAATGTTTTTTAGTGCTTTTCTGAAACGAATGTTATCCAAAGTTTTCAAGTAATCTGGTAGATGATTATATATCTTGAGACCATTATACACAATCGAGTCCATAATGAGGGTTGACGTAGGTAAAGGTAGTCTGAGATCATTGAAATGTCTGATGGCATATAGGTAGAAGTGGCAGAGGGAAAATTTGTTTTATGTTTGTGTAATAGACAAACTGTTTCTAAAATGAATATAGCATGAACTGTTAAAATCTTGTTCGTAGCAAATAAAGGCCTGCAAGAGTCCCGTCGTTTGGCTTTGCACAAGTATCTGAGTGCTCTTTTTTGCAGAACAAAAACCGACTCTAATTGGGTTTTTGCACAAACGCCCCAGAATGGGATTCCATATCGTAAGTGTGACTCTATTAGTGCGTTATAAGCTCTTTTTGCTGCAGTTGAGCCCAATTCATTTGAACTAACTCTAACTGCATAGCATCCTGCAGAAAGTTTCTTATTAAGACCTGCAATATGATCATCAAATTTTAATTTTTTGTCTATATTTACTCCGAGGAATTTGGCGCTAGTTCTATTCTCAATGAAACTTTGATTTGAAGTTAGAGGTATGTTGTCAATACTACATCGGAATGATACTATATTAGTTTTAGAAATATTGAAAGAAAGGAGATTAGAGTCGCACCAATCTTTGATTTTAATAATATCCGAGCAGATAGTTTTATGATGATCAGAATCTTTTTTATCAGTCCACAGTATCGTTGTATCATCAGCACATAGCGTGAATTGGCCTTTTATGCCTATAGAAGCCAAATCGTTTATGTACAGTAGAAAAAGTGTAGGGCCTAGTACTGATCCTTGTGGCACTCCGCTGTTTATGTCAGCTGGCGACGAAGTCGTTGTAGTCTTAAAAATTTGACTCCTACCTGTGAGATAGGAATTAAACCATCTAAGAGTATTTTCACCGATGTCATAATGATGCAGCTTATGCAGCAGAATTTTATGATGTTTTATCAGATGGAAGTTCCCACCTTACTGAGAGAGTTCCGGCTCGGTTCGAGAAGGTGTCTCATCATCATTTCCCCCTAAGTGGCATTAGAGGAAGATTGTTGATGGTGGTCAACCCATTTCTTCGTGTCCTGCTTAATGTCTCCGGGAATCCACAAACTGGTTCGAGTCCATTGAGAGTTTTTGCATCTGCGCTCTCATTCCCCAGGATACCCTGAGACCTGGTACCAGGTAAGTTTTACCCTGTTCTGTGCTCCTGGGTAGTTGAAGTTTTTGTATATCTCTTCAACTAATTTAGAAGAAATCCTGCATGATTGCAGTGCCTTTATTGCCGCCTGACTGTTGGAGATAATGACAGGACCCCTTCTTCAGGATCTCTCCCGTGCAAAAGAAAATAGTCATTACCTCTGCTTGAAAAAAAAAATGCTTGAGAACTTAGGCTCAGACTAATATGACATAGGTACCTCGTTCTCTGCCCGTATATTCCGTATAAGTTTGTTGCAGTTGCCAAACCATACTGGGATCAGTAGAATTTCCTATGTATTTATGACCTATTGCATCACAAATAGGAGATCCCAAAAGGAGCAACTGAAGTGTACCAACTGGTCCTGCCATGCAAGGGCACATATTAAAAATGTGATGAGACAACTTCATGGTAGTCGTGCAGGTGAAGACTTTGAAATCAAGAGGACAACGCCTCAAATTCGAGAATGATTCTATTCAGTGAATTACCGTCGAGATGTGGAAGAATGGTATACATGATGTGTTTGTCGTCAACATAAACCAAAAGAAAAAAAATTGTTTTTACGAAACTCCCAGGTTTTCGGAGAAAACCCCTCAAAAGCAGAGCTTGTGCGAGCAAGGGACATCCGGGACCTACAGTCTAAATAAAAGTGGAATCCGAACCACTTCAGCTCAGTGACACACGACCGGGGATCGAACCCGGACCGTCTGGGTGGAAGCCAAACGCTCTAACACCTCGACCACTTCGCTGTAGAAGTATTCACCTGGTTAACCTTTTGGAATGCAATCCAGAAATGAAGACGACAATTTGTAACGAATAGTAAAATATCGGGATTCGTTAATCCATTTTTTATAATCATTTTTGAGTTGCGAAGGAGCGAATGTCTCAGCAAACGTTCAATTCAAGGTGTACAGACCGCGCAGCCAGAGCGGAGCAGGCAGCGCGCGCATCAAGCCCCACTTCACGTTCAATTCGAGGTGTACCGATCGCGCAGCCAGAGCGGAGCATGCAGCGCGCGCATCGAGCCCCACTTCAACAGAATGTAGTGGAAGGGAACATCGTGTTGTCTTCGGGCAATAAAAGTGATTATTGTAACAGAAAACAGCCAAATAACGTCAATTTCATTTTCTTTATGGAAGCATTTTTGAATAAAATGATCCTTCAGAATTTGCGAGCCGAGAGTATATCTCCGCAAGAATTTCCGGTAGGCCACGCCCAGCGCGACCTCCGGCTTTGTCTATAAAAGAAATTCATTCGCGAGTCAGATATTCATTCGACTCTCGTTGTTCGTTCAGAGCACATGTGATAGATTGTTATTTTTGCCAACAAAGTTTGAGCAGTGATATCGTTATTTTTGCCAACAAAGTTTGAGCAGTGATATTCAGTGGAAGTGCTTCTACCTGACTTCCATACAACAAATAGTGTTGAGAAGTTCTCCAGTTCTACTGGTATAGCAGAACTGTCTGTAATATCCAATACAGCGAGTTCCGGCTGTCCGGCCGTCGATATTCAGACGACGTTTTATTTGGACCTGATATTTTCTGAACGAGTTTTGGGGAATCTACGAGCCAACAACCTGGTAGCAGGCTCATATTCCGAGAGGCGGAGTTGTTGTACTGGTGTGAACTCCTGTTTCATTTCTCTACCCGTTCCTGTTCCAGAGTTCCGGGCTCACAGAGCGAAGAAAGTTGAGAGATTCAACCTTTTGGTAAGCTAAACCAAACCAGTGAACATTTCTCTCTGTCAGAAACTTTTCTTTTGTGTTTTTTTTCTCAAAAATTAGTCGTATAATCCCGCTTATACCACAAACATCAATTTGCAGCGATTTCGGTGATAGAAAATGAAGATACAATTTCTGCTACTTGTGAATACAGTGATTTTCATCATTCTTTTTTTTGTCAAGTAAAAAAAGTTTTGTTCTACAGGCTAACGTCCAGATAAAAGACAGTTATTTGTTTCTGATTTATTTATAATCTATTCATACTGAACTATTTATATATATATATATATATATATATATATATATATATATATATATATTTGTGTACTGTTTTCCGGGCTAACGTCCCGGCCATACTTTTATTTCAGGCGTCTCCCCTAGTTTGTACTGCAGCAGCCATCGATAACAAAATAATTCGTAAACATAAGTACAAACTGGGTAAGGACGTAAAAGTTTACAACATTCTTAAGCACACTGATCACATATATATATATTTGCACTACTACATATAAATCCACCTAGCGAAATCTTTCCGCGTTGAATGAGAGCTGGACTACTTGCGTACGCGGTTATCCACTCTCAAGTTTAAATTATTACCTAACAAGAAGGCCCCTTCTTTCTCATAAGCTTCACTCCGCGACTGGAAATTCCATCCCGATATCCGGGATGGATTCTACAAATTTGCGTCTGGCTGATGAAACCGAACCCCGCCAAGCTAGCCGGTTCGAGAGTGGAACTATTCCCTCTAGTCCCAGCCTAGACGACATGGCGCCCTTAGTGGGGCCGAGCTTAGCCAAACTAATGGTTTTCCAGCATCCGGTTTGTTCGGAAGGATACCAGCGTTGCTTCCAAATTCACTGAGGGGGCCTCGTGGGTTCGAAACAACGTCTGAAATTTTTGGAAGGACCACAAATTTTCATAACACGCCTATAAGGCAGAATAACGGAATTTGGCTAGACTCTTTTACGTCCAGAGTGGACGAGAGAGCTCCCCTCTTATTAGGAGAGGAGAATGATCTACCTGAGGGAGAGAGCTATGGGCAAGAAACGTCTCCTTTAGCAAATACCTCGTATATCTCGGCGAATACAAAAATCACCGAGTCATTTCGAGATTTAGATTGGAATACCGTATCCGAAATAGACTCTTATAATACTAGTGGAGAAGCCACGACGGCTTCACTAGGGAAACCAACGTTCTCACGATCTGCGAATCCTTTTGAGTCGTTGCTCCCCGAAATTCCCGTTGCCTCTACCGAGTTTTCGGATAGAGAAAACGGGTGGCGCCCATCTAATAACCCTGAAAGGAAAGTGAAATTTCAGCAAACAGTTAGAAATATTTCTCCTTCGAGCTTTCATAGCAGTCCCAAGACTGCGAATACCCCGGACTCCATGGCCCAATTAGCACAAGTTCTGATGAACTTAGCTGGCCATAATAATGTAAAAAAATTGGATAAACAGCGCCTTCCGGTTTTTTCCGGAACGGATACTGAAGATCCAAATATTTTCATTAGGAAATTATTATATGAATTTAAAAAATCTGAGGTAAAATCAGATGAGTGGGCTAGCCTGCTAAAAGGCCAACTCAAAGGTGAAGCCTTGAGTTGGGGAAATTCATACAATGCCCTAGACACTCCTTGGCAATTTTTATTGAATCGCTTTTTAGCAAGATTCGATAACCCTCAAATAAAAGCGAAATTGACATCAAAGTTGTATAGTCAACAACAGTCGAAGGCCGATAGAACGGACGTTTTTATTGCTAGTAAGGTGGCGTTAGCAAATCGTGTACTGCCCCATCTTGATGAGGAAGGAAGAATTCGATTAATAATCGAACTGATTTCACCCAATATTAAAGTTTTTCTTCGAGGGAGGTATATCCCCACGATTGAAGATCTGACACAATTATGCGTGGATATCGAAGGCGATTTGCAGGGTAGCCAATCCGCCTTGAATAAAGCCACCACGAGTTCAGATAGGACTCCGCCCCCGAGATCGAATAATGGTAATTTGCAGGCCAATGCAGGCCCGGCAAATGCTGTAAGAAATAACAATAATAATTGGAGAAGTAATAATAATTACTCAAACAATAGAAACCAAGTTGGTCAGTCCGGTAACCAAAGCGGTGGTGCGATGAATAGTTCCCGGAACAATTCAAATCTGGCGAGCCAACCCCGTGTTGGTAATGTTAACCGACTAAATGTTATGGAGGAGGATTCTGATCACCCCCAGCCGGGAAACTACTCCCGAGATGTCTCGCCGGCGGCGGCGGATCATCTGAGACAATAGAAAGCCGCCCCGATATGACACATTATGAGAACTCGGAGCCCTTGACTCAAGGACAAATTTTCACAAGCAAAAGACAGTGTGTCAAAAGCGAAAATGCTCCGATTGTTTCAGATGATGTTCGTAATGAGTCCGAAACTCAGGTTGTAGTTTCGGAAACAGAAAAAAATCCCTGTGAAGACATTTTGCCGGATATGTAGACCCTCATTATGCTGGATGTCTCTAGACAATTCGGTAGACAACTCCCCCGCATTCCCATCCAAATAAACGGACAAACTGTGCTTGCGCTGGTGGATACCGGAGCAAGCACAAATTTTGCTCGGGCAGATTTATTTAACAATATCGATTTATCGAATTTACCCAATCCTACTGCAGTGCAGCTAGGATGCTCGAATAACAGCAGTTATAGTTTGGGCCATTTGAAAACAAAATTGCAAATCGAAGAAAATTCTTTCGAATTAATAGTTACCATACTGAGTGATTTGAACGAACCGGTCATTCTGGGAATGCCGTTTTTATTCCATCACGAAGCGAATCTCGATATCAAACGGAAATGTTTGTATATAGGGACGAGGTCTAGGCAAACCATTTTTTGGAGCCAGCCCTCGGAAAGACGTAGAACTGATGCTCCTATGCCCATATTCGGGGATGAGCAATTTAGCTCAGAGACAAAATCCGACATACTGAAAGTCCTTAGAGACTTTCCAGACGTGTTTGAGGAGACAGTGCGTCAGCCTGTTACCCAGGCTGCAGTACACACTATTAAAATGAAACAAGAAAAACCGTTCTGGCAATTTCGTTATGATAAAATGTCCGAAGTACGGAAACAGATAGTTCATGATGAAATACGAAAGCTGTCGGAAGCGGGGGTGATCACACCCAGTACTTCCCCGTACTGCAGTCCTGTGGTACTGGTACCCAAAAAGGACGGTAAGTTACGCTTTTGCGTGGACTATCGTGAAATTAATAAATTAATTATATCGGAGGCTCCAAATCTGCCGCCGATTCAGGAAACGGTCAGAGAAATGGGAAAGGCCAAGGTATTCACTACACTGGACTTGAGAAATGGTTTTTGGCAAGCCCCCTTGTCAAAAGACTCATAGAAATGCACCGCGTTCGGGGCCCCTGACGGACAGGTCTACGAATTCAAGGTGCTTAGTTTTGGACTGAAAAATGGGCCGGCGGTCTTCCAAAAATTAATGTCCTCTGTCCTTGTCGGGTACACTGACACGTTCTGTAAGGTGTACCTAGACGACACAATTGTCTATTCAGATAACTTTGAGGACCATGTAGTTCATTTGAGAAAAATTTTGGAAAGACTAAGATCGCACGGCCTATGGTTATCCCAGTCAAAATGCCAGTTCGCATCAAAAGAACTTAAGTACCTTGGACGAGTTGTGTCTGAAACGGGAAATAAACCCCAGGAAACCCACGTGGTTGATATCGTCGATTTCCCTGTCCCGAAGAGTATAAAGCAAGTCCGTGCCTTTTTGGGTACGGCAGGGTGGCTGCGAGAGTATATCCCTCATTTTGCAGAGATAGCGGCCACCCTGACCGACCTAATTGACAAGTTTCGCAAGTTTAAGTGGAACCCTGAGGCAGACATAGCTTTTAAAAAAATCAAATCGCTAGTTGCAGAGCCTCTGGAACTAGCAAGACCCGACCCCTTGAGACCTTACTGTTTGCAGACAGATGCGAGCTCCGTGGGGATCGGAGTAGTGTTGTTTCAAGAACGTGAGGATCAAGGAAGAGATATAATCGCATACAGTAGCGCCAAACTCAATAAAACTGAACAAAGATATCATATAAATGAAATTGAGTGTTTGGCCGTTGTATGGGCGATTAGGAAGTACAAGCATTTTGTACAGGACAACAAGATCAAGTTATACACTGACAATTCCGCCTTATTGTGGCTTCATAAAATGAAAGACGAGAAGGCAAAACTTACCAGATGGGCACTGTTGCTTCAAGAATATGATTTTGAAATCATACATGTGCCCGGTAGGTTGAACCAACTTCCGGACTTCCTGTCACGGAATCCTGAAAATAAAGAGACCGGCCAGGATCTCGAAGTAGATGCGGAAAGAATGTTCTTTCCTGCCCTCGAAAACCCTGAGGCTTCGCTTGAGGTAGGGGAGACACTCCACCTCATCGAGGCTACGAAAGTACCTTTTAGTAAAGAGGACCAAGATAACTTGAACCAAGGGATGAATGCCCTACACAATATCCTTGAAGCCACGCACTTGGCGAAATCCATTTGCGGTGGAGTAGCTGAGTTGGTGACTACCGCAGTCTTTCGAGATGTGGAAGGACAAGGTGATTACCTTTCTCGAAATGATTATGTGGAGTTTGCCTCTATTGCTATCCTACGGCATGCGGATTATGAGGGAACCCCAGTAATACTCAGCCAGATGCAAACTTTCTACTACGAAGTTGTAGACGCCCAGCGAAATAGTCCAGGAGTGCAACGGTTTATTGACCGAATTATACGCGCCCGTGAATCCAACGATCCCAGTGATTATGAGTGGCGTATCGGTACTGAATTCCTCTTAGAGGACGGACTTGTATATTTCGTGGGCAGAAATAATGAGGAGAAAAGATTAGTTATTCCGAAGGAATTCTTTCCTCGTGTCCTTAAAAGATATCACGATGATATTGGACACCCTGGTTCCGAGGAAACGCACCGCCAAATCGCAAGACATTTTCAGTATGCTCCACTGAAAGCGAGGGTGAACGACTATGTCGTCCGGTGCCTGGCGTGTGCAACCACGAAAAGCGCTAAGCCACAGCAAACTGCCCATCAACGTCCGAATACTCCCACAAAACCTTGGGAAATTATCTCCGTGGACGTCGTGGACCCTACCCAAGGCGCCCAGGAGGGAACCGATATCTTCTGATGGTTACAGATTGTTTTTCCAAGTGGGTGGAAGCTAAGCCACCGCACTGATTAAATATCTGCAAGAAGATGTATTTAACCGATGGGGTTACCCTGCAATCATAATCTCAGATAGCGGTAGCCAGTTCAGGGGCAGAATCTTTGAAAGATTTTGTGAAACCCGGCGAATTGAACTGAAGCTATCTGCAATCCAACACCAGCAAGCGAACCCTGTCGAAAGGCGGATACAAGAGGTGAAAAAGATGCTGCGAGCTGCTTTGCTAGGCAAAGAAGAGCATCAATGGGAGGAGCAAATACCCGAAATCATTTTTAATCTAAGAACAAGACATAATGCGGCTACCGGTATGTCACCTAGCAAGCTATTGCTCGGTTACGAATTGCCGCGTCCTGGTGACTGGGCTACACCTCAGCAAGCTAGGCGCAGGGATCGTAACCACGCGAGAGATCAGCGTGTTGCGGATGCACACGTGGCTAGTACTTCATACCAGAGGAAGCATTTTCCTCAACAGCAACTTCCACAACCGATCGATTTTCTCCATGGTCAGTGGGTTCTATGTAGAAACACAAAACGCGAGCAGCGGAATTTTGGGCAAACCTGGGTAGGCCCTTACCAGATTATGAGAAAGATAGGTCCTACTTGTTACCTTGTAAATAAAGGCGGTGGTGCGTATAGTATTCACACGGATGACCTGAGGAAGGCTCCTGCACCTCGTAAAGGGCAGGCCCACCTCGATCCAAGGTCGCCGCCTTCTTCCTCGGATGAGGAAGGTGATTAGTGCATTGACTTAAGAATGTTGTAGTACAGACCAATTTTTGTTCTCCCCTTGATGAGATATAGTGAATCTCTCCTGGTGTATATAAAAACATGTTACTTCTTCTTGCCTCATTGTTAACATATTCGTCCTAGGCATATGGTCTGTACTGATTTAATTTTAAGGTAGTTTATTTTTGACCTCGCAAATCATGGATTGTGCGTGGTGACCTTGTATAGTGTGCAGGGATACCGTAGTAATGTAAGAAAAATTAGGAAGCTTTTGGAGCCTGTTCCAAGAGCGTTCGGTAATATTACCATGTTGAAGTTCTATTTGATTTTTTTTTTAGAATAAGTTAACTTTGTATATTTAGGATAGGGCCTTTATGTACGCCGATTGGCAGGGGCCGATTGCCCATTTTATTTCAACCTCTGTAATAAATTTGAATAAAACAACGAAATGTTGGCTTCGTCCTCAAAGATATGAATTATGCTACCAGTTGCCAGCGATTCCTTAGGGGGGGCATGTTGTCTTCGGGCAATAAAAGTGATTATTGTAACAGAAAACAGCCAAATAACGTCAATTTCATTTTCTTTATGGAAGCATTTTTGAATAAAATGATCCTTCAGAATTTGCGAGCCGAGAGTATATCTCCGCAAGAATTTCCGGTAGGCCACGCCCAGCGCGACCTCCGGCTTTGTCTATAAAAGAAATTCATTCGCGAGTCAGATATTCATTCGACTCTCGTTGTTCGTTCAGAGCACATGTGATAGATTGTTATTTTTGCCAACAAAGTTTGAGCAGTAATATCGTTATTTTTGCCAACAAAGTTTGAGCAGTGATATTCAGTAGAAGTGCTTCTACCTGACTTCCATACAACAAATAGTGTTGAGAAGTTCTCCAGTTCTACTGGTATAGCAGAACTGTCTGTAATATCCAATACGACGAGTTCCGGCTGTCCGGCCGTCGATATTCAGACGACGTTTTATTTGGACCTGATATTTTCTGAACGAGTTTTGGGGAATCTACGAGCCAACAACCTGGTAGCAGGCTCATATTCCGAGAGGCGGAGTTGTTGTACTGGTGTGAACTCCTGTTTCATTTCTCTACCCGTTCCTGTTCCAGAGTTCCGGGCTCACAGAGCGAAGAAAGTTGAGAGATTCAACCTTTTGGTAAGCTAAACCATTTCTCTCATCAGAAACTTTTCTTTTGTGTTTTTTTTCTCAAAAATTAGTCGTATAATCCCGCTTATACCACAAACATCAATTTGCAGCGATTTCGGTGATAGAAAATACTTGTGAATACAGTGATTTTCATCATTCTTTTTTTTGACAAGTAAAAAAAGTTTTGTTCTACAGGCTAACGTCCTGATAAAAGACAGTTATTTGTTTCTGATTTATTTATAATCTATTCATACTGAACTATTTAATATATATATATATATATATATATATATATATATATATATATATATATATATATATATATAGGAAGTTATTCATGACATCTACAGTCACTAGTTGAAACTTAATTTGACACGAACCAAGGAATCCAAAAGTAGAGGTTTGTCCACAAATTGACAGGCAGCCAACAATTCGTTGTTCTGACCAACCCAAGGTTCAATCAAGTTTCTAATACGTTATGAGGAACGCAAGCAGAATCTAAGTGAAAATAGAGTATATTTCGTTTTAATTCCGAGAGTTCTAACCTTTGACAGCTGTTTCGTGCTAACGCACTCATCAGAAAGGATTTATGGAGCTCTCGAAATCAAAACGAATCCACTCAAGAATTAATACCGTGAGGCAAGACAGAATGTAACAGGAAGTTATTCATGACATCTACAGTCACTAGTTGAAACTTAATTTGACACGAACCAAGGAATCCAAAAGTAGAGGTTTGTCCACAAATTGACAGGCAGCCAACAATTCGTTGTTCTGACCAACCCAAGGATCAATCAAGTTTCTAATACGTTATGAGGAACGCAAGCAGAATCTAAGTGAAAATAGAGTATATTTCGTTTTAATTCCGAGAGTTCTAACCTTTGACAGCTGTTTCGTGCTAACGCACTCATCAGAAAGGATTTATGGAGCTCTCGAAATCAAAACGAATCCACTCAAGAATTAATACCGTGAGGCAAGACAGAATGTAACAGGAAGTTATTCATGACATCTACAGTCACTAGTTGAAACTTAATTTGACACGAACCAAGGAATCCAAAAGTAGAGGTTTGTCCACAAATTGACAGGCAGCCAACAATTCGTTGTTCTGACCAACCCAAGGTTCAATCAAGTTTCTAATACGTTATGAGGAACGCAAGCAGAATCTAAGTGAAAATAGAGTATATTTCGTTTTAATTCCGAGAGTTCTAACCTTTGACAGCTGTTTCGTGCTAACGCACTCATCAGAAAGGATTTATGAAGCTCTCGAAATCAAAACGAATCCACTCAAGAATTAATACCGTGAGGCAAGACAGAATGTAACAGGAAGTTATTCATGACATCTACAGTCACTAGTTGAAACTTAATTTGACACGAACCAAGGAATCCAAAAGTAGAGGTTTGTCCACAAATTGACAGGCAGCCAACAATTCGTTGTTCTGACCAACCCAAGGTTCAATCAAGTTTCTAATACGTTATGAGGAACGCAAGCAGAATCTAAGTGAAAATAGAGTATATTTCGTTTTAATTCCGAGAGTTCTAACCTTTGACAGCTGTTTCGTGCTAACGCACTCATCAGAAAGGATTTATGGAGCTCTCGAAATCAAAACGAATCCTTTCTGATGAGTGCGTTAGCACGAAACAGTTGTCAAAGGGTAGAACTCTCGGAATTAAAACGAAATATACTCTATTTTCACTTAGATTCTGCTTGCGTTCCTCATAACGTATTAGAAACTTGATTGAACCTTGGGTTGGTCAGAACAACGAATTGTTGGCTGCCTGTCAATTTGTGGACAAACCTCTACTTTTGGATTCCTTGGTTCGTGTCAAATTAAGTTTCAACTAGTGAGTGTAGATGTCATGAATAACTTCCTGTTACATTCTGTCTTGCCTCACGGTATTAATTCTTGAGTGGATTCGTTTTGATTTCGAGAGCTCCATAAATCCTTTCTGATGAGTGCGTTAGCACGAAACAGCTGTCAAAGGTTAGAACTCTCGGAATTAAAACGAAATATACTCTATTTTCACTTAGATTCTGCTTGCGTTCCTCATAACGTATTAGAAACTTGATTGAACCCTTGGGTTGGTCAGAACAACGAATTGTTGGCTGCCTGTCAATTTGTGGACAAACCTCTACTTTTGGATTCCTTGGTTCGTGTCAAATTAAGTTTCAACTAGTGAGTGTAGATGTCATGAATAACTTCCTGTTACATTCTGTCTTGCCTCACGGTATTAATTCTTGAGTGGATTCGTTTTGATTTCGAGAGCTCCATAAATCCTTTCTGATGAGTGCGTTAGCACGAAACAGCTGTCAAATGTTAGAACTCTCGGAATTAAAACGAAATATACTCTATTTTCACTTAGATTCTGCTTGCGTTCCTCATAACGTATTAGAAACTTGATTGAACCTTGGGTTGGTCAGAACAACGAATTGTTGGCTGCCTGTCAATTTGTGGACAAACCTCTACTTTTGGATTCCTTGGTTCGTGTCAAATTAAGTTTCAACTAGTGACTGTAGATGTCATGAATAACTTCCTGTTACATTCTGTCTTGCCTCACGGTATTAATTCTTGAGTAGATTCGTTTTGATTTCGAGAGCTCCATAAATCCTTTCTGATGAGTGCGTTAGCACGAAACAGCTGTCAAAGGTTAGAACTCTCGGAATTAAAACGAAATATACTCTATTTTCACTTAGATTCTGCTTGCGTTCCTCATAACGTATTAGAAACTTGATTGAACCTTGGGTTGGTCAGAACAACGAATTGTTGGCTGCCTGTCAATTTGTGGACAAACCTCTACTTTTGGATTCCTTGGTTCGTGTCAAATTAAGTTTCAACTAGTGACTGTAGATGTCATGAATAACTTCCTGTTACATTCTGTCTTGCCTCACGGTATTAATTCTTGAGTGGATTCGTTTTGATTTCGAGAGCTACATAAATCCTTTCTGATGAGTGCGTTAGCACGAAACAGCTGTCAAAGGTTAGAACTCTCGGAATTAAAACGAAATATACTCTATTTTCACTTAGATTCTGCTTGCGTTCCTCATAACGTATTAGAAACTTGATTGAACCTTGGGTTGGTCAGAACAACGAATTGTTGGCTGCCTGTCAATTTGTGGACAAACCTCTACTTTTGGATTCCTTGGTTCGTGTCAAGATGCATATAACTCCTGGTGGAATTACTTATAGCTGTGAAATTGTCATCCAAAACTGTTGATGTACGGCCTGCTTGATTCATGACATTTTTATTGCGTCAAGAGAGTTTACTCAATTTTAACATAGATGGCAGGCAAATCATTACCGATCATGATGACTTGACATGTCGTTTTGACAAACGCATGCTGCGTCATGGACATAACCTCAAATTGAACCATGTCATGATTGTCATGTCGAAGTCGAGACTCACAAAAAAATGCTATACACCACCCTAACTTTTACGAATGACAGAAAAACACAAGAACAAATAAATAACAATAACCCAACAACTAAAAACGTCGCAAAACTACCGAACCGAGCGAAAAGTATTAAAAGAACAGAAAAATCACACGATAAATACCAATTAGGCTATCCAGAACACGTGACCACGGCTCTTTAAAAATGGCCGGCTGTAGGCACACATGAATGGTGTTTGTGTTTGGCACTAGCTTCTACTGCTAATAGTTTTGGTTAGTTGTGATTTGAAATGTTATTATGGCTGTTTTAACTAAAAGTGATTTATTTATTATCATTAGAACGAGTAAACAAAGACACTGCATCGATCTATAGAGACAAAAGGAGAGTGCAAGATGCATATAACTCCTGGTGGAATTACTTATAGCTGTGAAATTGTCATCCAAAACTGTTGATGTACGGCCTGCTTGATTCATGACATTTTTATTGCGTCAAGAGAGTTTACTCAATTTTAACATAGATGGCAGGCAAATCATTACCGATCATGATGACTTGACATGTCGTTTTGACAAACGCATGCTGCGTCATCGACATAACCTCAAATTGAACCATGTCATGATTGTCATGTTGAAGTCGAGACTTACAAAAAAATGCTATACACTACCCTAACTTTTACGAATGACAGAAAAACACAAGAACAAATAAATAACAATAACCCAACAACTAAAAACGTCGCCAAACTACCGAACTGAGCGAAAGGTATTAAAAGAACAGAAAAATCACACGATAAATACCAATTAGGCTATCCAGAACACGTGACCACGGCTCTTTAAAAATGGCCGGCTGTAGGCACACATGGTGTTTGTGTTTGGCACTAGCTTCTACTGCTAATAGTTTTGTTTAGTTGTGATTTGAAATGTTATTATGGCTCTTTTAACTAAACGTGATTTATTTATTATCATTAGAACGAGTAAACAAAGACACTGCATCGATCTATAGAGACAAAAGGAGAGTGATAAAGTGCATGGATCCTTTTACTTTCACTCCTTGTGAAATGGACATATCTCTAGATCTTTTCACAACAGTAACGGCATTCGACATTATTACATATCTGCTGTTGACTCATAAACAAGAAAGCCAATGAAGGCCTACAAAAGTTTAACAGGCTATAAATATCTTGAAGCTGGATTTGCCCATGATTGTGAAGCAAGAAAAATGGTTGAACATACTGTTGTTGCCAAGGTAGGTACTGATTTTTCGTAATTTATGAACTGTTCATTAATGTTTCCAATTAATTTTCAGATGAGGCATTCACAGCGAATGGATATTCCTTTGTTGAAAGTATAGATTATTTAATAAATTGATGGTTCTCCTGATGCGACGATGTCTTGTGGCTGCTATGGAAGTGAAGTGTCCATATTCATTAAGGAATATTGATATGGGGCAGTATTCAAATTTAAAAACCTCAACTATAATAAGCGGTGGAATTGCAATTACCCTAAAACGTGACCATGCTTATTATTACCAAACTCATTTACAAATGAAACTATCTGAATGAAAATACTGCGATTTTGTGATTTGGTCACCCAAAGGATATATGTTCATAAGTAAATTTTCCCAGATGAATAATTCTGGATAGTTGATTTCCCAAAAGCGTACAATTTTCGTAAAGTAGTTGTGCTACCTAAGTTTCATAAAAGGAAGACATTTTTTAGAGTAAAGATGGTGTCTTTGTGAAAAGATGAGGATGGCCGAGTTGTGCTGCAGTGTGAAAATGATATCTGTGAAATTCTATTGGACCCTATAGGACTGTCTGATGTACCAAAAAACCCCTGGATTGGTTCTCAGTGCATGAAGTTATGACTGTTTCCTCAACACTATTATTTGTAATATATGATTGCCTACACATTTATCTATTTTTATTTTCAAATCTTCATTGGATTGGTCGTTTTTTTACACACCGAGTATCAGATATCGCAAAGTAATTTATTTTCACTTGTTACATATTTTTACCTACTAATTTGTTATTTTGTAACATGGAACTATGTATATTAGGGTATCCTACTTAATAAATATCTATATATCTTGTCTTTGATTTAATATACCACATTATCAAAATGTAGCTAGCTAGGAATTTTTAAAAACTTCACTAAGTCGCGATCTCCACGGCTTCCACAATTTACAACATAACACTTTGTAGGCATGTTTTTTATTCGGCAAAGTTTCATACAAAAATTTCACTCCAATAGATGAAAATTAACAATAATCAGTCTCGTTCAAACAATAACAAATACAATGTGTGGCTTCAGGCGGCCATCTTGATTTTAGTTTGACAGCATCTTGGATAGCCTAATATGCAATGTAATTGACATATAACCTCAAAATAATGTTAACGTTCAAAAACTCAAAAAATGTATCTAGTAGGCACTTTGGATTGTTGGAAACTCCACTATATTCGACTTAAGCGTCATCCAATGACGAATGGAACAAACTCTATTGACGCAATTACAGGATCAAGAACTTTAGTTGAAACAAAAGCGAATCAGTAAACGCACCAGGAGTTATATGCATCTTGTAAAGAATGATATATGTGTGGTGTGAATGTGTTAGCTTGATTACGATAGGTTTGAGTATAAATTTGCCCAGTAGGCATGGTGCGAACGCTGAAGAATAGCACCCCTGGATCTGTGTTGGTTTAGTGTGCGTGAATTAGCTTCTCGTGGCAATCCAGTGACTCATCAAACTCAAACCAAATAGCAGGGACCCGGACCGGAACCGTTTGGAACAGAAAACCCTAACGTTACCGATATTTTCTCGTGAACTGGCACTGAACCCATATTTTAACTTCAATCAATTCGTGATACCGATCCGGTACCCTTGAAAATCAGCTCTATGGTCAGAAGTCACTCATCAAAAACCAAGGAGACTAAAATTTAACAAGGAGAGTTTAATCCCCATAAGACAATGGGGACACTAGTAGAAAGAGATGAAGTAACATTTGTGAGACACGAAATGTGACGTAATAGGACGTGTCATGGCCGCCGTTCTCTATAGACAGTGACGGACTAGCTCTTGGTATATGAGAGTTACTGCTGACAGTGTTGTTGCTTGGTTCAAGTTCGACTCTTTACTCATGTCCAAGTACGTCACTACGCGTTGATGCTACGAGATTCTGATTGGCTAGGGCTTATTAAACCCTCCTTGTTAGTTTAGTCTCTTTGATCAAAAACTTCATAAACTGCATTTTTTTCGTTTACTTCGGTAGCAACAGATTGAGAAGTGACATGGCAACCAGAATGGGAATAACATTCCAAAAAACGACATGAATATCATTCCGGAAGCAAAATCACAGCGAAAAACGCAGCTATAGAATAATCAGTAGTAATATCACGAGGGCATCGGAAATAAACGATTCTACTTCCGAGTCACGAGACGTATTCTGCAAAACACCATGAGACTCAATAGAGCGATGGTTCGATATATGTTAAAAGGAATACGTCGAGTTAGGATTAGGTATGGGTACAACATTTTTTCATTTGCTCAAATGATATCCGTTACGATCATAAAACGAAACAGAGTGATTTATTCTCCTTTAACGTCAACAGTAATTCACAATGACATTGACACTTGGAAGAAGTGAAACACCAAAACGGTTATACATCGTCGTCGAGGATATACTTGCTATTAATACGTGGTAACGACATAAAATTCGAAGTCGCTATTAGATAATTTCATGCTGTATAATCAGCAGTGATACCATGAGAGCATGGAAAATTATCTATAGTATTATGAGAACGAGTAGTATTTATTGAAATAATTTCACGAACCAACTCAGTACAAAAAGTTCTATCGTCGTGAATTCTTCAATTGTTATAGATAATGCCTGATAGACATGAAGTCTGTCAGACCTACATTCAGATTAGTAGCAAGATGATATTATTGTTCTCCGTTGTTGTTTGGATACGTAGTTGCCATGACAAACTGGTATTACCGGCTCGAAAGCTAGGAAGTTGAATTTATACGTATGCGAATTAGATTTTCTTTTTCACACTGATACACATGAAATATGTATATTTGTCTCTTTTATTCGTATACGAATTGGAAGTCGAATGATTCGAGAATAGCACATCTGCGTATTATCGAGGCATACACGTTCCTTATTGGTCCTAATATTGCAGGAAAGGAGGGTTTCATATGACGAGAGATATTATCAGAATAATAAGTCAATTGACTCATGTTCTGTGGAAATATTTGTGTGGTACATATATATCTGTCCAATAAACGCCATTTCGTTATGAGAAGGAAGAAGTGCGTAAAGTGAACTTTTTAGCACAAGTGTGTACAAAAATCAAGAGTTCGTGAATTATCATCTCTGTGCAAAGTAATGTATTACACACTGTTCATACATTTTTTAAAAAGATATTATTTTGCGTCAGATTGTACTTGGAAGTCATCATTTGATAAAACGACTAAAATTGAAAATTTCATGAGTTAACACATTCAAAAATTGCTACAGTTTGTCAAGATGATAATTGGCCTAAAAAAATGCATGATGCATTCCCGTACAAATCTTTTTTGTACTCGCGTGTTTTGTTGAACTCGACTTCGCCTTATTCATCAAACTTCACGCTCATACAGAAAAGTCCTACTTAACGAATATGAAACATGAATGACTATTCCTGAATATTACACACATTATACAGGAAACGGACCGAAAATAATCTTTTGTACCGAGAAAAATTGTTCAAAGAGAATCGAAATAATACTCTCAGAACCGTAAATGAATCGGAACTGAAATTTTCGATTTCCCTTGGACCCGAGCCCGAACCGGAACTGATATTTCATTTGGGTCCGGGTCCCTGCCAAAATGGCCGCAAGTGTTATTCCTGGTTGTTTTGTGTTTTTGTGTATATCCACGTGTGCGCATAAGTGCATTCATATGGTGAAACCTAATCTTCAGTTATACTTAGCGATGCCGACAGACAATAATTCAGATAATACGTGAATTCCTACCTGCAATACCATAATTTCCAGACTGCAAAGGACTAGAGACTCGTTCATACCCTAGCGAATATCCGCAATTTTTTGCGATTCGGTTCATACGGTGAAAAAATGGGGTGAATGATGACTCATAACATTTAATTTTTTAGTACTTGGGGTAAGATATGATTAAATGACATGATAATTCATCATTCACCAAAATTTGTTCCACGTAAGAGTTGAATCGCAAGAAAAATGCGAATATTCGCGAGGGTATGAATGCACCTTAAGGCTGGATTTCCATGATCGGTATTCAAATCTGACTGACAAACAGCCTTCGGGTGCAGGCACCTACGGAGAAAAAAAAGGTACGAGAGAGCTACGCTTTGGGTAGATATACAATAGATTTTTGAACTGAAGTGTTCGCCATCCTAACCGTCACTACGAGGCAAGAGGTGAAAGACAGGTCTGATGGTGAATTGTTTTCTGATTGACTGCCAGCCACAAAAAATAATACCGATTGTCAAAGTAACTTGGCGTGAAAGTATTTCGAGATATTGACTTCTTTATTATCATTTATTGATTACGGATATCGAAAACGCCAAATTCGGATAGTTCAGTCAATGAAACAATGTAGCTTCAAGGTGTAGTGTACCATCCATATTTTGAATCGAGTGAAGTTCAGTGTGATTACAACAAAGGAATATGTCAATCCAATCCAAAGAGACTAAACTAACAAGGAGGGTTTAATAAGCTCTAACTAACCAGAATCTTGTAGCATCAACGCGTCATAGTGACGTACTTGGATATGAGTACAGAGTCGAACTCGAACCAAGCAACAAAACTAAATAGAGAACGGCGGCCATGACACGTCCAATTACGTCACATTTCGTCACAAATGTTCTTTCATCTCTTTCTACTAGTGTCCCATTGTCTTATGGGGATTAAACTCTCCTTGTTAAATAACGTTTAGTCTCCTTAAATCCAATCGGCAAATTAAATCAAAAGTCGAGTGTAATTTACACCAAGTGTGAGAAAGTGCTACACTTATATTCAAACGGAAGAACCTATTGTGTTAGGTTGAACAGGTTGAACCGGGTTGAACCCAAGGAAACCAAAATTTAACAAGGAGTGTTTGATTCCCATAAGACAATGGGGACACTAGTAGAAAGAGATGAAAAAACATTTGTGAAGAAATGTGACGTAGTAGGACGTGTCATGGCCGCCGTTCTCTATAGACAGTGACGGACTAGCTCTTGGTATATGAGAGTTACTGCTGACAGTTTTGTTGCTTGGTTCGAGTTCGACTCTGTACTCATACCCAAGTACGTCACTATGACGCGTTGATGCTACAAGTTTCTGATTGGCTAGAGCTTATTAAACCCTCCTTGTTAAATTTTAGTCTCCTTGGGTTGAACCATAAAATTCACATTTCAGAGATCGAGAACACATTCCATCATAGCCTGAAATCAGTTTCGGTCTATTATTAGTTTAGTGCTCATTTGACAGTTCTCTCTTTTCATTATACTTGTTTGATTGTTGAATACGTCAATATTCGTGCGTTCGTAATGTGCTGATATTAAATGCAACAAAAATGGAAAAGTGAGGTTGTTTTACCTCCAAAGCTGTCAATTGTTGGATGCAAAATATGTTGAAAATGTCTTCGGATTCGTAATCAGAACAACCATTTCACTAAAACATCTCTTCAGTCCTAAAAAAAATCTGTTCTGAAAAATCTAAAATATCTATTTGCCCTGTAATTTCTTTTATGAAATTGTGAATTAGCAAAATTGATGGATACACCAAAAATGCACAGTTCTATACGTGGAATATTATGAAAGTTATGAGGATGTTTCCATAAGAATTGGGATAAAGTTCGACCATTGTCACACAATAGTCTTTCGCAATGTGAACAGAAAAATTGCGGATTTCGGAATGGTATGTTCTCGCCTTAAGAAGTCCTGGTGCTCCAAACTATCGAGAAGAAATGCGCTATGGTTTCGAAAGATCAGGATGCCTATGACTAATGCATTCCAAAACATTTCTGTCACGATCCTTAATTGTTAATGAATAATTTCACAAAACAACTTTTAAATTTTCAATTTGATGTATCAAGAATATAAATGTTGATTTGAAAGAGTATGAACTAGTCTTGAGTTGAGAAATTATTTGACCTATCAAAACTGAAAACTGTAAAATGAATATGAATCTCAGCTTTACTTGTGGTAACGCTCAATCTAACTCCTAACGACTCTCTTAGTATTTTTCTCTCGGGCATCCAGCGGCGAACATACACTCAGACCTATCCTGAGCAAACTAACGTCTGTTCACCACGAAATAATGGCTATTAAATGATTATGGAAAGAATGATATCCACGCAAGAATTCCAGATAGGCGATTCGCATGGACTAATTACAAAAGTTGTAGAGTGGGTGTGTTGAATTCAGAAGATTTACTTAATTTTGGATGGTTATTCTGCCTACTTGGGGTTGGTCAGGTCAGGTTGACTTGGCTAATGAACTACTCTCTTTCAACTTACGATAGTTGTAACTAAGATGTCTAAAAATCCTGGTGTGTCGACTCATACCTGGAAAACTGATTAAGAGAAAACAAATGAATTCGTGGTCTGTTTCCCAAATATTCCGCATTTGCGTGTACTGCCACGGTCGGCTTTCTTGTTAGGGTAAATCTACAAGAACAGAAGTTTTCAAGTTGCCGACGAATGGAATGAATAAAGAAACGTAATTATTGGAATTTACTGAAAAACTTCACCAATCAGTTTAATTTGTTACATTTCCGACTTATTTATTCAATTTTTTACTGAAATGAAATTCACTACAATAATAACCACGCATTTCATTTAGAAATATTGAAGTTAAGCTTCATGAAAATTCACCATTAGAACCTGTCAACCTTGTGCTAATAAGCGGGAATGGCGGGGTTCCGTGTGTGATATATTCGTGCCATGATTTTCATTAAAATGTTTTCTAATAATAATACAAGTTACTATGTGATAATCTTCATAATATGCGGTGGTACTTACTATACTCACTTTCGGTACTGGATATAAATGAATTATTTTGTTCGTCTCTCTGGATTGCCCACAAATGATACAAAAACGGAAGGAAGGAACATGATCAAATTATTATTGTATAAACCATACAAACTACACAGGAAACGATTAGATATTCACAAATTTTATTTTATCAGACATGTTTTGCCTGCACACTAGCTTCTTCACTGTCTGATTAAATAAAGTTTGTGGAGGATCGAATCGTTTTTAGTGTAGTTTGTACAATTACTATGGATATTCATCAAGTAAATGACGAGTCAATCAGAATAATTAAATTATTATTGAATGAATGTCTAAGGAAATATGCAGCAAAATTAAGAAACACGTTAATAATAGTAATCAATACAAGGAAATTGCACTATGAAATTTAGATCCTGTCACCATCATTCACTTTTGGATTGTATTTAAAGTTTGTTGAAATTCCATAAAATTGACAACAGTCATCAATCACCATATCCTTGGAATATTGACAAGACTAAAATTCTATATAAGGCGCCATCTCTGGAACCGACCAAAGAAGCAGACCACTATTTCATTTGTTCATTTGTCTTCTGAAAAATCAAAACAAAATCGACACACCATCGTTTTTATACATCTTAGTTGTAACTTTTCTGTCTATAGACGTCAGTTTTCGAGGTGATTTGCCCATCATTCCTCAATTTTTCAAATCAGCTACTCTCACTTTTCAACTATATACCTCGTGGAGACGCTTGAAATGTATGGTAATCTTCTTAAAGGGCCCTTTTGCTGTAAGTCGGACAGACACAATTACATCAAATGTTCGGAAAATAGCGAAAGCGGAATAAAGCACTTATATCCAGCGTGGATAACACAAACACATGCGGTACAGACTTGAAAAGGTCATAAATGGCACTAATCCGAAAGATGCGCAGACGAGGAGTCATTATTGTGGGTTCCAAATGATAAGAGTAATGAGGCTCTTTCTGCAACATAGAAGGGGAATGCATGTATTTAAGATGTCTAGCATGTATTCCATGAAAATATTTTTTTGTTCAAATGATAATATTGACAATCTCCACAGTTGAAAGAAATGTATGTAATAGATTTCGTTTTGGTCTGAGATCTGGATTTTTTTATATTTCGTTTGTATCTGTATCGAAGGATACTGAAATTTTTTAGTGTGATCGAACTAAAAGCGTTTCTTTTAGTGCGTCCAGTATGAGAGTGCGTTTCTTTGAAAACTGAATAGTGAGGGATTAATAATGTTTTATCTGTCAGATTTTTATAGACCTTTCCAGAAGAATGACCTCTACAGTTGAAAGTTTCGCGAGTCACTTGTGGCCCAAGAATTTATCTTAAAGGTTCAAATTTCCCCAGTGACCTGCATTAGCCGTGTTTTATTGCGATTCAGAGGAGGAAGAGTGGATAAATCTCTTCAATAAAATGGTAGAATCTATTTGTATTGGATATATCATTATAGTCATTCCGAGCTGCCACATTCCAGCACAATTCCAACGAGACGGTGTCTAAACACCATTTGAATCGTTACTGATCGTCACTTTTTTCTCATTGGTGGTGGTGGCACTGGGTTGTAGAATAAAATAAAATACCCATATCTAAATTTGACTGCTGACATGTTGACAGATTGAGTTGGATCATAACCACAGACCATATAAGTATATATGGTCTGTGATCATAACTCTTGTCTATGAGGTGCGTTTCAATTTAACGTCTGTCGTCCGGTAACGGACGACGTATGACGTCATAGTTGTTTCGTCGGGCGATATCTGGTCGGATTGAATTTTGAAACGCTCTCCTAAATCGTAGGGTAAATAGTTGACGGTCGGACGTTCCATTCAAGAATTTTGAAACGATGGAATGAAGTTGTCGGACAAGACGTTCTAATATCGAAACGCTTCATAAGAAAAGTTATACGTCGGACGTAATATTGAAACGCACCTATGGGTTGGATATTTGATATGACATTAATATGTAGAATTTAAAAAAATTACTAATTTAAATAATAACAGTAGGATCTCATTTTATTACTCCTGTAAACAAGAAACCATATTGCGGGAACGATGATAAATGCCATTGAACTTTGAAAGGGTAGGCAGAACCACGGATAAATTATAGTACTAGACCAACTTTGTGTAATATGCCTAATGCCATAATTATTCAATGATTACCAGATTGGTTATAGGTTTTGCCACTTCACAAAAAGATTTTATCGTAGGGACTTTAAAAAATATGCCGTCTTGATTACGCTGAGATAGAACCTACTGGCAAGGACAAACAACTTTTGTCACTGCATTATCTATGGTAATAAGGAATCTTCTTTCGCCTTGGTTAACATGATTGCAAAGTTATGATTTCATTTTAGACAGTCAACACATGCAAGGAAATGGAATGTGTTCCAAATCACAAAGCATTGACACCTTCAACTGTAATTAACCAATATTTCTTTGAAGGCCCTCTTATCAATGATGTGAATGAGGTTAGGGACCTGAGAGTTAACATTCCAAATTGATATTCCTTCCACATATTAGATATATAATTGCTCATTCATTTATAGAGTTGAGCTTTATCATTCGGTTATGTGAGTTTTCAGTTCAAACAACAAAATATTAGTTTGTTCTTAGATGAGAATTGAACTAATTAGATATGCTAGTCACCCATCCAAGTGGTGCCACTGGTGCCCTCAGTCAACATTGCTTGATTTCAGCTATCGACTGTACCGACATACCTGCTACAGTTGTCTTCCTGACATAGTTGTCTTCTCGATGGAACAAAAACCCTATTGTGCTTTGCTCAGATTAATACTGGAATATGCATTTGTAGCTTGGTCTCCTGAACAATATTTATCAAAAAAAATTCCTATTTTATTTTTTGTGGTGATATACTTCATTGCACAAACATTTTATAAGCTTTCTTATGATGATATAATTACTGTCTGACTTGTCGTTATCGAGCAACCATCATCAACTTAATTTTTTTAATTACAGCTCTGTTTCGAAGAATACAGTTTTTGTGAGTATTTTTATTTATGAATTTATTGATTTATCATGACGCTTCCAATACTTTTCGAAATCTTTTCGACATGCATCATGTGTTTTTTGAGAGATTTTCACCTGTCTACTCAAACTATCGATTTTCTGACACATAATGACATCTACCATCATTGAATTTATAATGAAAAATACTTTGAAAAACTGTATTTTTCAAAACAGCCGAATTAATAAAAAAATAGTGATTGTTCGATAAGGGAATGATGGATAGTAAAACTGATATCATCACAAAAAAGCTTATGAAAAGTTTCTATGCAGAAGTATTTTTTATATTGCTCGGGCTCTGACGGTAACACCACAAAAAAATTAAATAAAAAATTTGAATTATTAGTTTTTCCATAATAATTTGAAAATCAAAAATATTTTTGGTAATTTCATTCTTTCTTATAGATCGCCCTTTTGTTACGCAACTTATTTCCCATTTAACCACAACTGTATCTTCCAAATAGAATATTTGCCTTCTAAATGAAGTAATCATAATATTTTCTCACATTTTGGCAATTTGTTGAACATTTTCGATTTGTCAATTTCATCTGGTGATATTGTAATAATTGTTATCAGTTTATCAATAAGTAGGGCCGTATTAAAAAAAAATAAGTTGATGATGATGGTTCGATAAAGGAATGTTGGATAGGAAAAGTCTATAAAGAAGTTTTTTTATATATGTTCATCGGCTCTGACAGAACACCTCAAAAAAGTAAAATGCAAAATCGAAATATTCAGTTTCTCTAAAATTATTTGAAAATAAAAAATATTTTAGAAAATTTCATTCTTCCATATAAATGGCCATTTTTTTATGCAATTTTATTTATCCAAAATTGTATCTAACTAATAAAATATTTGCCTTTTTAAAATAAAGTAATGTTTTCACCTTTTGGCAATTTGTTGTACATTTTCAATATATTGGAATAATTTTTATCAGTTAATAAATGAGTAGGTTAAGTTCTTGAGGTTACTTTTGTAAATTGTAAAATTGGGTTTGTTTACTACTAGATAATAAAGAAATGAGTAAACAAATTGTTCTTCATTCCATTGTATGTTGATACAACTACACAGCTGTTTGTAATGAGTCTGAAAATACAAAATCATTAGAATAATGTCTTATGGCAACATTCATATGAGACTGTTGGCAAATCAGCACGTATCGAAGGATAGAACTATAAATGAAGTCTGTATGTGTGCACTTTCTAATTGAGTATCTGAATAAATAGTTTTTTATTACATTGTTACTACAAAACATTGACCAACTATGGAGCTGTTCGCAGTCTGAAATTCCAAAATCATTGGAATGTTTTATAGTAAAATTCGTGATGAGGGATTGTCGGCAAAGCAGCACCCATCGAAGGAGACAACTGTAGGTGAAGTCTGTCTGTGTCTAGTTTCTGAAGCACTTTGCTTTGATTCACAGTCATATTTGTATGTGAACACATTGATGATATAACTTCCGGCAAACAATTTGTAGCCACGATTACTCTGTCTGATCAGAGTAATACAAGAGTTGTATGACATCGTATTTGAAATAAAAAACTCTGTGCTGCCAAAACTGAAAGCTCGGAAATGTATAAGGTCTTTACTCCAAACCCCATAATCCATCGTACACAAACTGCATGGTAATGCATCTTATAGTCTAGCACCATAATATTCATAATAAACAAATCCGTTAGGTTGTTATTTCATTTGTTAATAACATTTTAATATTTTATTTTCAATAACAAAACAGATTGTCAAATGCTTTCCTCTTCCTCTCTGTATTTTTTGAGCCTTGCTAGCTAGTGGTGCACTTGTCCAGCACCCCTCTATTACGTGATTGGAAATGGAGGCTTCGTCCCTTCCTTGCCTGTTTGGTTGTACTTCTTGTGAGCTAGAATATTACTCAGTAGACAGAAAGCACACAAAGGATTGACTTTCCTTGTGTGCTCTCTCTATCGCCCTAGTCTTTATGCATCTTTTAAAGCTGGCCACAACTTGCGCATGAAATATATCAGTTTTAACCTCTCACACTGGCTCAGTTCATATCTTTTATCTCGGTTCCACGTAATCTGGGAAAGTTCATCACAATTTTCATTAAATTTTCAATATCAAATTGAGATTAGACTGGAATTAATTGTGGTCAGTTGCATGTATGACTGTTTTGTTTCTATTAGGAATTCAACATTAGATGCCAGCGATGAGGAGGCGAAAGGTGGAACCACCATAAAACAGAATATTCACTATATATTTGGTGCAAATTTCAATTAGTAATCTGTTCCCAGTCGGCACAACGTACTCGAAAGTGGTGGTTCACAAGAGCCGGTAAGATGTACTGGATAAAATGAGGCGAAAGGATCGGCTGCAGCACGTTACATTTACCATATATACATCGTGAAGTTTAATCAGAAGGAGCACTCCACAATCTTCATGTTCGGTCGAGGAAGATGGTTACAATACAACACTCCTTAATATTAAATATATGATCTTCAACATTATTGTCATAACTCTCCAATCCAGCCAGCCCATCGATCCTACAGGAAAATTTTGGGGCTGCCAGATCCACAAGATTCCGGTTCACCATCTTATCTCTCACTTTAGTAAGACTCTTTCAAACACCTTTATCAGACCTTTTTTCTAGAGAATGCTTTTTGGTAATCAGTAAAGTTAGTATATATTTCTCTGGTCCTTCTTCAACTGTAGCAAGCCTCAAACTGATGGATTGTGTTCCCGTAGTGTATCGAGTTTAGCAAATTTTTTTATATAGAGACCACCATAGCGATGCACACTGAGCCAGCGGATAAATAGCCGTCTCCTTGAAAATATATCGTGACTCTTCTCGCGTTATCCCGTGTAGAACTTTCTGTCCATTTGAGTACAAGAGCATGAACTTCTGAACGTCATCTCATATCCGATGGTCTGAGAGTGCAAACTTGGTCGTGATTTCAGGTGTAAGGAGCCAACCTATTGAAATGGATAACCCTAGGTTTCCCTAGGGGTGGCTTCTAGATTCGGTAGACGCGGTCACTTACTATTTTCACGATATTAAATGGACCAACTCACGAGTTCCGCAATGTCTTCAAATGGTCTCCACGACAGGACTTCTGCATTCTAATATAGCTAGTCTCCACTCTCCACTCGATGTTCTATCTCGAAGTCAAATTTCTAAAGTCTCTCGATCCAACGTGCTACTTGACCCTCGGGGTTCTTGATATGCGAAAGACATCCATATTTCTCCTTTGAATACTGTCAACAGTTCCCGCCTGTTGATACAGTACTAGCGCTTTGGTTTACTAATGGTCTTGCTGAAATAATCATTGACCTTCTCTTGCCTATTCTGGATCTGAGAAAGGACAGCTCGAAGTTTCACGTTGCTGGTGACCGTGTCCAAAATGACTCGTGAATTCGGTAGGCAATAGCTAAAAACAGGTGCTGCTTTGATCAAGGCTCCTGAACAAGTCTCGGCATTCCTAGGATCAATTTTTAAAATTGGTTTGTGTGTTAAAATTTTGTTTTCGTTAATCAGCCGTCGTTTCCTTACGAGCGGCAGCCCTCAGATGTCGAAACTTGTGCGAGCTAAGGATTAACGAGGTTTAATGAACAACTCAATTTTTTTGGTATTAGTTATGTATTTTTTTTGTAAAACTGTTATTTTTCGGAGGGAACCCCTCAAAAGCAGAGCTTGTGCGAGTAAGGGAAATCCGGGACCCACAGTTTGAATAAAAGTTCAATCCGAAGCAATTCTCAGCTCCGTGACAGGTGTCCGGGTATCGAACCCTTGGTGGAAGACAAACGCTTTAACACCACGACCACTTCGCTGTATTGAGTAGGTATCCAGTCACAAAGTCACAAAAGCTTGATATGGAAATCCAGTTTTTTGGAGCTTTGTGAAACAACATTTGATGGTAGTGCTCTTTTTATTTTATTCAAAGTTTGTGATTTATTCCTATACTTCTTGTTGGTTCTTATTTTGGCTGGATTTTGGTCAAATTTCAATGGGCGTCATGTAAAGTCACAACTTGACGTTTCCTTTGGTACTTTCCGATATACAGGTTTCACAGGGACATAAAAAGAAATTATTTTCTTGCATCGAGAACCTTTCATGATACCATCAAAATGTATTACAATTTTTTTGTTATGAAAATATATCAAATTACCAATGGAAGGTGCATTTCCTGAAGTACTAATGCCACATGTTGACTTCCGGTTCTTGTTTAGAGAAACAGAATGCATAAGTACCGTAACCAAAAATATTTTAAAGGTGGCACACCTTCACCAGAATGAAAACTGATGTAAATTGTGAATGACTCCGTACATAACTGGTTTCCCACTTACCACACTTTTATTGTAGACATTCCTTAGATTTACATGTAAAATAAATTGAAATTGTTAGTTATAATCAAATAAATGAATATTTTGGAACCTTTGGGTGAATACAATTCAAGAAATAGAAACTACCCCAACATCAAAACTACGTCACAATCACACTCGAAGCGTATTTCGCCAATATTAGCATCGTCAGGGAGCTAAATGAAGCTAAGATGCTAACTTTGTTGGCGATATGCGCGTCGAGTGTGATTGTGACGTAGTTTTGGTGTTTGGGTAGTTTATATTTTTCAAACTATTGTTATAAGCTCATTCAACACTCACAGCGATTCTCAATTAATTCACATCATATTATCAATTATTATTTTTTAGAAGTTCTCATATCATTTCAAGTGAACTTCCTAGTAACTTCAGTTATGCTCATACTAAATTGACTATGAACTCGCAAAATACAAGTTTACTTTTTTTAAGTTGACGTAGAGGAAGACGCCAACTTTGAGAAAATGATGGCAGTTAACTGTAAAGTTTACACTCGCAAAACAAAATATTTGATATTATGTTTAGTGGGATATCTGGGGTGTCATCTATTCTCAGGAGAGTGTAACTGTCCTTCTCAGTCACGTTGTTCAGCTGGTACCCAATTTTTGAAATGCCTGAATTAATTCTCAAGATTCTCAAGAGAAATATGTCGTCATTTTATAGGTACCTACCTA
Source organism: Chrysolina oricalcia (assembly GCA_944452925.2). Lineage (NCBI taxonomy): Eukaryota > Metazoa > Arthropoda > Insecta > Coleoptera > Chrysomelidae > Chrysolina > Chrysolina oricalcia. The sequence continues at coordinate 33,054,335 of OX101824.2, forward strand.
CCTATTGCTCGAAATTGAGAGAAAATGACGTCATATTTCTCTAGAGAATCAATTCCGACAATTCAAAATTTGGGCCCCAGATGGTTCAATAAATCCCTCTTTCCTAATATCATCGATTATTTTGTCAGCCTCTTCCTTGGCAAGGGAAAGTCTTCTAGCTGCTTGTCGGATAGGATGGGTATATACCTGTATCAATCTTCTGTTGAATCAACTTCGTTCTACCCTCTTTTCTTGTCTGGTATCGAAAATGTCTTGGTACTTCGTGACTAAATCTTTCAGTTTGTGCTGTTGAGCTGCTTTTTTTGTCTTTGAAAGTGGGAACGACCAACTTTTCCAAGTTGATGGCTCCGAATCATCGAGGAGACTGACGAACAGAGCACTCAAATTGTCAATGGAAGATTTTTTTTTAAACTCTCACACACAATGGATTTTTCGGAAGAAGGGATGCTTTAATTGCAATTCAAGATTATTCTATAGAACATATAGTCGTTTAACGTGTACGTGTGAAAAAACAGGGCTCGTGCGGAATCACTTGAGTAAAGGGTTGTTCATACCCTCGCGAATTTCGCAATTTTTCTGCGAATAAAATGACTGCGAGTCATGCCAGACCAATCGTTGATGCAGAACCATGTCGGCAGCCATTTTATTCGAAGAAATATTGCCAAATTCGCGACGGTATGAACGAGACTTAAGACTCCACGGATGGAGTGTTGATTACTAACGATAGCTGCTTTCCATTTAAGGTAAGGAGCTCCTCAGAGCTACCCAGAGTGTATGACCCTGCGTTCCATTTAGTGGGGCTTCAAGCACCGATTGACATTCCTCTTGCCCCTCGAGCACCGCCCGTTTTATTGGTGCATGAACTGCATGAAGCACAAGTAGACAAAAGTCAAAAAGCGAATACACAGGTTTTTGGCGAAAAAGTTAGTGATAAAGTAATTTCCGATCTCAGGGGCTTGAAGCTCTAGGGCATAACACTCCTAAATGGAAAACGCCTGAAAGAGAGTGTTTTGGTGTCTAAGAAGAAGAAGAAGCAAAATCGTCTCATTAACCTGCAATTTGCGAATTGATCTAGGCAAATGATATTGAATTTGAATAGGACATAAATATGAATACCAAGATATCTATTGGCGTAGGCGAACTGAAAGTTTAAATAAGAGTCGTTAGTAATCATCACAAGTTTCACTGCTCTAGGATTTTTTCAGGTCGGAACATTTTAACTACCAGATTAAATACAGTGAAGATTATCCATGCACTTGAAGGATTCCAAGTTCTTTTTTGGCAGTAAAAGAATTTCCTTCATGAATTAGTGAACCAACCAAGAACCAAGGAGATATATGAAAGACTTCTTAGAAAATTAAAGGATGCCTGTCATAAACTCGAAAGCAAAACATTTGACTCTGCAGAGAATGGGTATTCACTCTGTTACAAATAAAGTTCAATATCCTATTGAAAAGCTTCAAATGATTGGATTGAACTGTATTGAAGTCATCATCTTGAGAATTTATTTAACACAAAAGAGTCAACAGAGAAAAGATTTTCATGACAAAACAAAAATAATCAGTTCAAAATTGATTCACAAGCGCACTTTAGGGTGATCAGTCGTTGCTTGGTTGAATGAGCAAAATTCGGGAAACCCGTTGGTTTTGAATATTTTTGGCATCTGTAAAGCTGAACAACTTATTTTTATAAAGCACAATAATGATACTCCTAATGTTTTTATTTTCATGAATAGTTAGCGAGTCTTATTTTTCTCTCAATACCTCACTTGAATATTTCATTTCAGGATGAACTTGTACTTGAATACATTGTCTCAGGATAAACACCATACCCACTACCTATTCTCATTGTAAAAAGAGCCTTCGAAGGACTGGTGAATATGGAAACTTTTATACAGGGAATTTTCAGTTGAAGTAATTTTTCAGGTTGCCTGTGGAAACGATGGGCACGGGATAATTACAATGTGTCTGAAATTGAACAAATTGTTGAATAAATTATTCTAAATAAGTCTTTTTTTTCGATTTAAATTTATGTGGAGAATTTTTTCACAGCAAACAATTATTATTTATGAAATTTTGCTATAGTTTTTTGAAATATAGGTAATTCACTAATGATTCAAACAATTTCTTTAGTTCGTTTACTAGCTGAGGCTGAGCAAAACAAACCATGTTGTTTTTTTTTTGAAAGATATAGAAACTTTGAACTATCAGAATTTTTTGATGAATTTAGTTACAGATGAATGAATTAAATCATTAATACTGAAAGGAAATACTAAACTTAATAGAACGAAGAGAGGATAACTACTTGCATCTTACGGTTCAAAACTATCGCTGTTGAAGTTTTTCTATACCCAAACTACCATTTTCATGACTTACTCTTGGTTTTCAGTCATCAAGTAATCTTTCTACAGAAGTTTGTCAATTGGTTACTGAAACAAATTTTGAGGTGTTTTTTGTCTGAGAAAATTTCTTATTCACAATGTGAAAGAACAACTCATACAGTTCACAATTTAAAACTTTAATAATAATATAATTTCTTAATCAAGGGGTGCACATTGGTTGTGCAATAACAACAATATACAGAATGCAATTTGAGGTGCTTCATTTTACTTGAGGTCTTGTTCTGCTCCCTCTCCTGTGGAGGAATTTCACAAGTAGATGTCACTGAATTTGGAAGATACTGAAATCAAATGAAAAAATTGAAAGTAATAATAATGTAAGTTAAAGAACGTTAATATATAAGGAGGTTCATCTCCAATAAAAGAAGGCTAGCCCACTAAATTTATTTAAAATGTGGTGTATCTGACGGTTGGGTGGAATAGGACAATGCAATTGTCACAGTTGAATACTAAAAATTAACAAGAAGAGTTCAGATTTATGAACAAGTGAGAGTTGTTTCCTGCAAATACAAAAATCACTTTGTTGAACTTCCCAATATAGTAATCATCGAAAAATCTCACCATTTGGTGGGGTCGGAGAAAGCGTTAGACTCTAAGACTGATTTTATTTCAGATGACTGTGATATTTGTAAGTCTTAAATTTATGTGAATTACATGATGGAAACGAAATAGTATAATCATGAGTGTTGAGTACAAAATTTCATCCAACTCCTTTTGAAATGAAAAAAATTTAGGTTTCTAAGTTAAAAGCACAAATAAATTGAATTTTGTCACTACTTGGGAGTTGATACTGACACTATAATATGAAAAATACCTGTGCTCTAATGAAACAGGCAGTTGAATAAAAGCTACTGAAGTTTCAAAGCACACTTAAATTTGACATTTCATAGCAGTTAGATCAAAGTAATGAACATGCAAAAGACTGAAATGTGATAGAAAAAAAATTATTCTCCATCTCTCTAATATGGAGAGTTTTTGGGCCATATCATTTCCTTGAGTAGGACTAATCTTCTTGTTCTGTTGGATACTTTAGGGATAGTCTCTGATCAATTATGGTACAGTTTGAAATGTTTCAGTTGAAAAAAAACCAGCATTGGTTTGGTACGCTACACTGAAACACCTTATAGAGGTAATTTTATAAGAGTGTCTCGTTGGTATCAAACAATATACAAAATATCAGAATATTAAATCACAAATCAGAGCAATCAATCAGGGGATCTTGTTGACTAACCTTGCACATCAAAGGAGGTTTGCATGGTCCAGAGTACATTGCCACAGAAACCAAGGAATCATTTGGATTTTCAGCTGCTTCAGAAGGAATATAGGCCAGAATGATTCTATTGCTTTGATGAATAGGCAAAGCAAACCATCTACGTATAAGTCAAGGATATAATGCAATTCATCATATTTGTACTTTCCTGAAATTGTAATTGTGGCGAAACTGCTCAACTACTGAAATATCCCTGCTTAATAAATGCCTCCAAGCACAAGTAACTAACATAAGTGTGTAGGCCCAAAACATGTTGATAATGGTACATTTACCATTTCTTTTCACTGCCACCATTGGACCAACAATTCCAGCTTAAGCCTAAGTACCAGATTTCCAAACATTCGTGTTTGCTGAAAAAGACTATTAAAGGTTTAACATAAAATTTTTAACAGGACAAAAAAAACACTGAGTCATTATATGTTATGGGCCATAACCTAACTCACTTCTGATCAGATTACTTGTGCAATTGCCATTTCTACATTTTATATTTCAATAGTTCACTTCTCTCTCACGGTAATCCATATTGTTTTTTTTCCCAAATAACTAAAAATTTTCTTCAAAACAATAACTTCTTGTCATTTGGCAAGAGACAGATGACAAATTTCCCTTCAAAACCCCTTTCAAAAACCAGCTTCTCCGTACCGACCGTTAAGCCAAACTTGACGTAGTTCATAACAAAATCTGAAGTTGAAGTTGACGTTATTTCGGAAAATATGTACTGGTATATTTCGAATGTACCGGTTCATGCTTATACCGGTATATATATATATATATATATATATATATATATATATATATATATATATATATATATATATATATATATATATATATATCATTTGTTAATACGGCACCATTTAACATGTTTTGTATTAAGAGGCACCCATATAAACCTTGTAGCACCCGACTTTGGCACTTTGTTCCGCATGGAAAACATTTTATTATGATAGAAAACTGCATTTTACGTCATTTTATGAAGAAAAAGGGGGGGTGCCTCATGACCAATTTTTAGCCAGCGACATATTGATTAGTTTAGCCTTTTCATTGTAGAGGGCGCTTTGCTTTATACGAATGTATAAAGAAAATGAAATTATACAATTTGACACCCGAAGAATACGATGTATTGAGGCACCCGTAAAAGCGGCAACACTGGTCTATGCAGCAATTTCAACCATGGATTTTGTTAATATTCAAGACGGCGGCTCCAGTATGGCGGACGAGATTTGTGATTAGGGTCAGATTTGATTCAAAATTGGTATGTGGGATTTTTTTAGTAGTATACTCCGTTTTTTTTTGACAAAATTCATGAATTCAAAATGGCGGCTCCAGTATGGCGGCCGAGATTTGTGATCAGAGTCAGATTTGATTCAAAATTGATATATAAGTATTTTTAGTTCGCAGATTTTGGATTTCTTGTCAAAATTCATGAATTCAAGATGGCGGCTCCAGTAGAGCAGACGAGATTTGTAAATAGGGTCAGATTCGAGTCAAAATTGGTATGTGGGAGTTTATTAGGTCGTAGATTTCGAAATTTTTGTCGAAATCCATAAATTGAAAATGGCTGCTCCAATATGGCGGACGATATTTGTCATTATGGTCTGATTGGATTCCAAAGTGTGTGAGGGTTTTCGGGTCAGAGATTATGAAATTTTTGTCAAAATTCATGAATTCAAAATGGCGGCTCCGAAATGGCGGACGATATTTGTCATTATGGTCTGATTCGTTTCCAAAGTGTGTGAGGGTTTTCGGGTCAGAGATTATGAAATGTTTGTTAAAATTCATGAATTGGTAGACGAGTTTTGTGATCATGATCTGATTCAAAATTGGTATGTGGGGGCTTTTTGGGGTAGGAAATTATGATTTTTTAGTCATAAAAAATAATAGTTTCAAAAACTAAAGAACACTTCTAACTAGGAAATTGAAAATAATTGACAATGATATTACTCAAATGTAAAATAGCGTGGGGTGCTTGACAAAGTTAACTTGAGCTCCTGAACGTTCAGTATTGTTAAATCAAAATAGAGGATATGAGAATATAGATCGAAAGCAATCACGTTTTTTTCACATTTGAGAATTTCATTGTCATTTATTTTTTAAATTTTTTAGTCCATGTTAGAAGTAAAATAGGTTTTTTAGTTTTTTTCAACTATTATTTTCTCAGTCAATAAAAAAATTTGTCGTCAACCAGTTACATCTCACGAGCAACCCTCAGAACTCTTCAAAAAACTTGTGCGAGCTACAGAAGACGTAGCCCTCACCTTTCAGCGTGTGATGCTAGGCACGAGACCGAGCTGAGATTAGAACCCATACCGATGACTGGATTGAGAAGTGAACACCTGACCACTGGCCACCTTGGCTCATTCATGATAATTTGAACGTCATTCCGAAAACGTTGAGTTGAAGTTGGTGAGAGTGTATGTTACTTTGCAGCAATAATAGATAGACAATACAATGACGCCAGAAAGCATTCAAGGAATAGCTATTTGTGAATTTAGAGCGCAAATTGATGGATTGTCGCTCGACGTAGAGAGTTACCGCGCGACGCGAAGCGAAGCGCGGTAATCTTTTGAGAGCATCAATTGCATTTTGTATTCGAATTACACACAGTATTTTTTCGACAAATGCAGATTTCAGACAAAGAAAGAACTCGATACTTCATTGAACATACATTATTACCTAAGAATAATGGATATCGTCGGCTTAGCAATACCAATAATTAGAATTACCTGTAAAACATTAAAAGTATAAATAACTTTTGCCAAAGTCGGTATCGAAATTGCTCGCAGTCCAATCATTATCTCAAATAAAAAATGCGAGTCTAAAGAATCGAACTCCTGCCGTCGGCGTGACAGGAAGAGTTTCTAACCACTAGTCTAATTTGTTCACAATAATTAAGAACATATTTCTCAATATGACGCCGGCAAATCGGAAGCTTCGTAATAATATTAAATGAATAATAATAAAACTGATTCACAAACTACTCTGAAGAGTATAAAGTATAATTGAAATGTACCTTTTTGATGAGATAGTCTTTATCTGCGGCTTCTTGTAAAAATCCTTGTACATTTTCAGAGGTAAATATTATTTTGGATTATATTGCTCTACATTCAACAGATTGTTTCTTGAGAACGCGACAAGCTTAGAATATTTGTTGATGTATTTATTGTTTTTGACATTCAAGCATGTCCGTAGCAACGAATACATAGACCAAAGAGTTAATGGTTTCAGGGTCTCAGATCTTTCTCCAAAATGAGCCAGAAGGTAATAATTTTCCTGAATACTAATAAACCTTTTTCGATTGGCACCAAGTTATGATTGTTCGTATTGTTATTCATATTTATGTCTCAATTTTTCTGGAAGAAGATGTATAAGGTGGATTCATGCAACATCACTAAAATTAAAATGAATTAAAGATTTAGATGAATTTTAAAATAGGAAAATGACGGTGTTCATGTAGCATCAATTTAACGAAATTAATAAGGTGCATTTAGTCAACATCATTATGAAAGTGTGCCTAAATATATGTTAAAACCGAAAGTCGAATCTGTTATATCAAATGGTATCGTTTATACAACAATATTAAGTTTATGCTAAAAACCTTTGATGTTACCGTTATGTTCATGATAATGCTTGTGCTAAAGTTGACTAAATCCACCCTAAGAAAGTACTAGACATGCGCATATCATTCCAAATGTTGATCTTTGAAACGTCTTGGTATTCTTTGTTCAGAAAACAGAAGGTGATTAAGGTGAACCATAACTTGAGATTATCGTGGTTTGTTGATTTGAAAACTATCACCAAGATAAAGAATTGTGGTTTTGTACTCAGTGCTTCTGGGAGCCTCTGGAGTTGTGAGGAATCAGAGAAATAGAAAAGTAGGCGTCATACCAATGCTGAAATTGCGAAGCAAATTTGTCAATTTGGCTCTTTCAGTATATTAAATCGGATAACAAGAACACAAAGATAAAACATAACATCTTTCTTCTTTGGAAGCAATCAGCTGTGAGCAGAGATTTTCGTATGTGACCCTTGTGAATCTTCCCCAGGGCAAGACCACACATGCACTTTTTCTAATCTATGGAAGAAATTAAGTTATTAGTTGAAAGTTGGCCATCTTTGTTAGTTTTAATGTTGATTTCAATTGCCCAGTTTCTTGCATGAACACGTCCATTTCATTACATTGTTTTTCATTCGTAGTTTTAGTTTTAAATTTATGCTTGCGATGTGCGAAAAATGCAACTTTAGGTGGATTCATACCTGAAGTCGTATTATTCGCACATTCTGCCACATGAGGAGGTGTGTACACTATTTTCCATGGATACCTACATGTTTATTCCCAATAGTATGTACCATAAAAATGCGAGCGTTTTTTTATTTTTCCGCTTGACAGCGGAAATGTTATCATTTAATGAAATTCATCGAAAAACATCAACTTTGCGTTGAGATTTGAATGAGCCAAAGGCTACTTTGTTATGCGGTTGTCTAAAAACTCTATTTTGATAGTGATTGAAATTATTCCGAGATTTAAAAAAGAAATATTACAGTTTCGTCTATTTGCCTTTCGTTACTCATTACGAATATGAGCTTTTATTTAGCCTCACCAGTCCCGGTGCCTGCCTGTAATGAAATCTTGCCTATTGAATTTGAGCGACTTCTTGTTATCCGATTAACTTCCAGTGAAAATGCAATACAGAATATTGTTGGAGAAAAAACAAAATGGCGGATGCAAGATGGCGAACAAGATTTGTAATAATTATGTTATAATTGGTATGTGATAAAATTGGTATGAGGGGATTTTTGAGTTCGGAGAATTTGAACTCAGAATTCAAGATGGCGGCTCCAAGGCGGCAGACGAGTTTCGTGATTATTATCCGATTTAATTGAATATTGGTATTTGGAAGTTTTCTGTGTCTGAGATTATGAATTTTTTGAAAAAAAATTCAATTTAAATTGGACGCTTCAAGATGACGAAAAATTTTGTTATCATGGTCTGATTCGATTGAAAATTGGTATATGTAGAATTCTGGTGTCGGAGATTATGAATGATTTATCGTAATTCATAAATCCAAAATGGCGGACTCAAAGAAATTTCGTGGTTTCTTTTACAGTCTATAGTATTATTGTCTAGTAATAGTACAGGTAGCTTGCAACGGAGGCTAATATTTTCATGTTAGATACATTTAATGATAGTAAATTTAAATCAAACCATCCTTTAATGCGGTCAATATCTCTAGAAATGGTTTGAAATAGATTAGCCTCAGTCTCATCGTGCCATTGTATGGTAGTATCCTTGGCAAATAAAGTGAAACTATCTGATATATTCAAATTGGTCATGTCATTAACATATAATAGGAAAAGTACAGGACCGAGTACCGTACCTTGGGGTACACCACAGCAAATAGAATGGAGTGGTGAGTGATGATTCCTTTTGACATCCCGATGACGATTTGATAGGTATGACCCAAACCACTTCAAAGATTTAGGTTATTATGTGAGTTATATATTCGAAAGCTTGCTGCTTTCGTATTCGAACTGAAAACTTTAGACGGCAAGCTCTTGAATCATCTTAAAATAACTTCGAGTTTATTACTGTCTGACATACTTGAGTACTGTAATGTCTACTGTTATGTAAATTCCACATGCGCAGGCCTCGCTTTTCAATTGGACTCTCTGGGCAGGTGCTCAGGGCCCGTGATCCATAGGGGCCACTACTTCGTGCTAACGTGATGTGTGAACTATCATGTAAGTTTCTGCTGGATAACCACACATGGCTTGCTCGTATCAACCGAACTCAGAGGTACCCGACATCCAGAGCGGCGTCAACGTGAATCCAAGCTGGAGCAGTTTACTTTCAATTCATTTTCAATCAGTCTGAACCAACTCTCAAAGGAAAAAGTCTTCTTTTTCATATAAATCCATTATTTTCGATTTGAAATGAATCTTTTCAAAAAGTAAATAGTCAAACATTTATATTCAACTAGCGCATCGAAGCCTACCACGACCGGTCACTCAAAGAACGAAAGCAATGAAGGGAATGCAGCTAGTCATCACAACTTCTCTGTGAATATTTCATGCCGGACTCTTCTGTTCCTAATCTTATTGAACCCAGTGCAGTGTTAGGATTGAGTATTATTAACGAAAATTTGAGTCTTATTACAACTGAAACAATTACTGATCTACAGTATGCGCGTTCAGTAAATGCAAATCTGACAGCTTGATTCAATCTGTAGGCGTGGTTTTCCCATACCTGTAGTGGAAAACGGAGCAGACAGATTGAATGGAGCTGTCAGATCTGCATTTACCGAACACTCCCAGTGTTACCCATTCGAAATGGCAGCACCCTTATAAAATAGGATATTACTCGAGAACCTCGTGTATTAGTGGAATAACTTGGGATTTTTGGGAATTGATGTAATACAATTTCCTCAGTGGTTTCCCCCTCGGTATGCATCTTGAACGCATCAAAAGACACTTTTAGGCTGGTGCCAAAACGAATTTCAAACACTAACATTGATAAAGAAAGTAACAGGCAAGCACCAAGTGGAAATAGATGTTGGGGTTCCAACTTTGAGGAAAAAATATTTAAACACGAAAACACTGAAAACGGTGATATAGGGATGAAATTTAGGGGTCGAAAACGAATTTTTGCTATTTGCGCAAAACGTGGCCCCCTTCATTGGAAAAATCGAAAACTTTTGAATTCAACACTTTTTGTCATAATCCCAAATTAACCGAAAAATAGTAATTGATTTTTTCTCGCTCATAAAGGTTTTCCAAACCAACGCGGAAACGTGGGACGGGAGCGGGAACAGGATGAACACGAGACTAAATTCGATAGTAGGATATATAAAAATGTATACCAGTGCGATTATTCGTATTCTAAAATGTAGGCAAACGAAATATGTTTGGTTTGCTCCGTGCACTGTTTTTATAGCAATTCGCACAGTTCCCATTTTCCGTTCCCGCTCCCGCTTCCGCGTCCCGCTTCGGCATGGGGAAACCTTATATTATTATTCAATGCACATGAGAATGTATCTTCTGAATTGCGGAAAAATCATGCTCAGTCGACACAAAAAAAAAACATAAGTATATCATCAAATTTTTATCTGAATTAAATCATTTATACACGAGAAAAAAATTAAATACTGATAAATAGGTTTCCCGTCATTTTGACGGTTATGAGGTCATGAGGTCAAATATCAATATGGCACCCATTCAACACCTATTTTTTTTATCGAGGCACCCATGTAAACCTTGTAGCACCCGTCTTCGGGTGCCACTTTTATTCGTGTGTTTAACTTTGATAGAAAACTGCATTTCACGGCATTTTATGAACAAAAAAGGAGGGTGCTTCATGACCAATATATAACTAGCGATATACCTACTGATTACTTTTTGGGACCTTCAAAATACAAAACTATATTACTGAGACAATTGTTCGTGAAAGATAAGGGTATTTTTTTCGAAAAATGTACACAACCCGAAAGCTAGCTGACTTCTGAATTGTGAAAAAAGCATGCTTAACCATAAGGAAAAATCCTATGTTAGGTTACATAGTATAAACTGTTTGCTGCAGGTCAAGCATATTATGTAGCCTTGATCCAGGTTATATCATAGCAGGTCTTCAAATCGAAATATTAAACTGCTCAAAGTTAACGGCGGAAAGTCTTTGTAATGTTGATGATCTGAACGAAATGGATCGAATGAGAAACTCATACAAGTAATTAACTAATTAGCATACCTATTGTATTTTTGAAGCTTAATTCAAAATCGCAAAAGGAATTGTAGTTCAATTATATTATAGTATTAAAAACAAAAGTATGAAATATTGTAACAATTACTAAATTATTCATTTTATAATACTAAAAAGTTTAAAATAAACTAAAACAAAAATTGAAACAAGCTGTCATTTGAAAAATGCACTGAAAAGAAGAAAATAAACTTTTGAGTAAATCAAACTCATGATTTTGATATAGTATACAATTTTCAATAATATAAAAGCTTTTTGCGAGAATAGATCTTGACACAAGTAACTCTTAATAATTACGTAAATTGAATGTATTCAGGAAAATCTTGCGACCAGCCTTTAGATCATTCAAAATTGTATAAAAAAAATTATGGGATCAATTCACTTCAGAGTTTATTATCTCGTTTTTAAATAAAAGCTTGATTTAAAAAATTAATTTCAAGTTCTTTTATCACAATATATCATGTCGTGACGTACTACATCCCGAAACTCCCTTTCTTCATATATCCTATTCGTGAAAAGCCGTGATAAAAGCTAGTATCATCTGAACTGAAGAATTGAAGAGAACTTGTGTCCAGCTATGTTTCCACAAAACATAATTCACAGTTTCAAAAGTTTGCGTAGCCGGAAATACTCATACGTTGATCGTTTCAACAAAATTGACGTTCAGTGCGGAATTCATTTAGCAATCCCATTCAAATGTAATTTTAATAACCGGCCGGATTTACGACATATAAGTAAACTCTTATGAGTCTCACGACTTCCTTACCAAATCAACAGATACGGATCCTGTTCTTGATTTAACTCCAAGTGATCTTAAGAATTTTTGACCAATCACGAACTGTTTCTAGAACACAATGGCGCAACTGCAACTGTCAAACTTTGGAACGGACACCAATTGAAACATCAAATTACGATATAATATCTCTCCTCAAACCTATTTCATTGAACGCATAGGTACTGTGCCGCATAACATTCCGTGTGATCCTAACAAATGTTCATATTTTACTGATAATAAATGACGTGTGTTGAATACCATATCGCTAATCTACTGAAGAAATAAAAGTGAATTAGGTTTTGCATATATCTAAAATACTGTGTTTTTGTGATAGAAGATTATTCAAATTCGGTATTTTAGGGAAGGGTGCTTCATATATGTTTTTTAGCTTTTCATTGATCCAATTTTTTTCTTTATGTTGTTTTTATATTTTTGATATCTTATTCAATTATCGTCGAGTGGAAGTGCAAAGAGTGTGGACACAAAGTCGGATTCTGACAAGGAATAAAATTCTAGTCATCGACTTAACGGTGAAAAAGCCGTGATGATGAATGTTCTGAATATACTTGCGATGCTAGATTATTTTTCAGTTAGGCACCCTTCAATCTGGCAACACTGGTGGGTGTCGGTTTGAACAATACTGACAGAACTATATACACATTGGGTGCTTTTTGTCCTGCATATCCAGTGGTGTCTCTTTCGACAACGTTTTGAACATACATTTATACACTGGGTGTTATATTGACTCCGCTTGAATGGGTGCCACTTAATACAAAAAATACGTATATATATATATATATATATATATATATATATCTGCGTATACATGACGACAAAATTATTCCAGAGCACCTGCAAACTCTCAGAACTATTGCAGCAACATTGACCTAATCAATTAAATTTAAAAAATCTGATAGTGTGGTATATAATTCGGGATCAGAGTCTGAACTCGTTTAAGAGAGGTCTTATATAAAGGTTTGTTCTGGTTTCGAACAAGTCTTGGGACGTCAGGATCATGCGCAGTTCAACAAAAGTGAACGAATATGATCCTTAAGTGATCACTTCTCGTCAACTGCGCATGATCCTGACGTCCTAGAACCAATATTTTTCAGAACCAGATGAACAAACCTTTTATATTCATACTCTCAGCTCTCGAATAGAAAAAGGGGTTACAAAATCATTCATCATCTCTTTTCAATTAATTTGATCTATTTGGTAGTAATCCCAAAATAACATTGACAGATTATAGTGTCGTTCGTTGAGACGTACTCTGATTCTTATTGCTCTACTTGCTTGAAGTTGATATCTTCAAAAGAGAAAGACAAATGCAGTACAAGTGTTTGAGAGAGATGAGCATATGTGAAAGTGATCTCGATCAACCAGAGCAGTCTTTAATGAACAAGCCTTATGATCACGATCCAATTAGAGAGAAATAAGTATATGAGCAAACACAAGTTGAACAAAGATAACCGACTTCAAGGTTTTGACAATTGACAATCCCTCTGTCTTCATCAAAATATCAAATCGAATGGCTACTTATTCGTAAATTAAAAGAGGTGAAGTTGATTGAATTATTCAAGGTAAAAGCACATATTTTATAGATATACTTAATAGGTACAAAATTTTATTTGTATTTTTAAATTTTAGACTGATGTTTTCATACATTTATTCAACCGGCAGATTCAACTGACATTACTTTATCGTTGGTTGGATTGGAAACCATTTCAAACATTTCTGCAAAAATATTTGTTTTTCTTACAGGTCAATGTTATGAGGAGGATTGGTGGATCTGCTGTTAACACCATCACATATGGAATTTTGAAGAAAGTTTTAACCAATTCACTTGCAGAAAATTTCAGTTGGGTTGGGTTCAAAGGAAGAAGGAGTTTCAAGGAATTACGGCTAACAAAATTGATAACAAGTGAGCAATTTTTTTTGTAATAATAATACATAGTTATGTGACATTATCTTGTTGTAAAGAAGTTAGCTTGAATAAATATAATATTGCCGGTAATTGACAAGATGGCATAATTGAAGTAAACACTTACTCAACTCCATTTCATAAAATTCTGATTTCGAAACGACAATACTTTTTTTACTTGGCTACTAAAGCTTCATGGAGCTATATATAGTCAGTTCAAGTGGGAATGTTATGAATATATTTTATTCACTTCAAAGATTTATCATTTTCATTTATCTGTTTTTGCTTATGCTTATCCAAGAAATGTTTTCAGAGACTGTTCGAATACATAAAGCGGCTGCCACAGATGAAGTCATCATTGAACCGATTTCTAAATGGTTGGCTCAAGCCAAACTGAGAGCTTCCAGAGAAGTGGACAGAAATAAATAAACATAATATCTGCTCTGTAGAAAACCCAGAAAGTGAATAAATTTTGTTTATCATGTCTACTATTTTTCAGTGCCAGTTGAATCTATGCCATATTCCACAACATTGCAGAAATATATTTGCAATATTTTCACGTTAGATATGGATATTTCTGCAACATTCCTGAAATATTTTACACATATTTTGCAATAAAACTGAAATATGTCATAAATATTATAAAATGTTTCCAAAATATTGCAGGAATATATATCCAAAAATATTTCTGTAATATTGTCTTGTTAGGTTATGCGGCAAACATTTGGATATTTCTGCAACATTCCTGAAATATTTCATATATCTTTCGCAATATAACAAAAATATTTCGAATATGTCAGAAGCATATTTCTGCAATATTTCAGAAACGTAACTGTGCTATGTGGGAGACTATACTTTCTCCACAATCTTTCGTTTTTATGATAGTAGATTTTCTAATATATTATTGCGTTTTCGGGTTCTGATAAGTGATACGCTACTGTACAACCACCTTTATTAGCTCAACCCAACACTGTATTGCATTTGCCATTCCAGATATAAATTAATCATTAACTATATCTACTCAACTACTGTCAAATCTCACAAATGCATGGCTTATATATAAAAAATTGTTAAAAAAAATTTAAAAAATCAAAATATAATCCTTATAATACAATAAGAACGTTCGACGTTATGATCTAGAACAAGAATAAGTTTTTCTAGATGTTTCCATCAAATTCATCGAAGGTTTCCGAGTGTTTCTAGAGTAATTCAGGAGGCTTCGGCGAATACCAGGTACGTAACACTCCCAAGTACCAATTCAAATGACATTTGGATTTATCCTAGTTTTATAAAACTCTGATTAAGGTAAAGCCGTATAAATCGTTCTTCCAGAGCAAATAGGTTTATGAATCGGTTTCAAAACACTCCTGAAGGCAATAATATGAAACCATTTAGCAGTATATTTGTTTTTATCAAGGTTTTACAATGGCTGTATTCACATGCTCAATACGTATTTTTAGTCTTCAAATAATCCATGTAAAAGCTTTGTTTTATTATGTTTTTCTAGCACTCCTCCAGACCATCCTATGGTTCTTTGACAAAACAACAATGAGCTTTTATGAATGTTTTGAGATGTACCTACTCCCGATAACCGCTATAAATAAATCAAAATAGTAGAAAAAGTTTCATGAGATCATCAAAATATCAAAGGTTGAAATTATACCTATATACCTATGTACCAGAATTTCATTAGATATCAATAATCACTGGAGATTCAACAAATTGTATAAACAATCAACAAAATCGTATAAGTATATCAACGTAAACAATAATATTAACGATCACCGGATCACGTCCATCGAGAGATTACGAATGCCAGGATTGACATAATTCTTGATTTGAGGATTTATTTGAAGGTTAAGAAAATGTTTTGGAAATTAGATTTAATTTTACTAAAAATACTTTTTTAGGAGAAAATTATTTTAAAATGGTTTATTTTGAGGAGAAAATGTTTATGTCAGCAACATATGTGCAGCTATTTAGAATAAAGGTACGGTAGCCATATTTTATTACAACCAGAGGAAAGCAATAAAGAGAGTCTTATTTCAACTCATGTTTCTTGCAATTTGGTGTGTTACGGAAAAGAAATAAACAATTTCTGGTATATATTTGTATTTATAAAAATAGGTAATTCGTGGCTGACAATTATCTTGAGGTTGGAGTCGAAAATATCTTGAGGTTGCAGTCTGATATTGGTATTAAAATAAACTCTTTGTCATCTTGCCAAGCTTTCTGGAGTTTTACCACGTCTCCGATGTCATTTTGTCAGAAAAATTTCATTCGCAGAGTATATTCGGTATTCTACGTTGTTACATGGACATATACTTCGTAGATCTTTGTCACGACCCCATCATTATATTTTTGACTTTTAAAATAGTCGCCATATTTTTCGTAATCTACATCTGCAAAATATTCTAACCCAACTTCATTCAAAAAAGACATTTTGAGGACAAACAGATTTCTTTAAAAACATACCCTCAGAAGGTTATTAAGTATCGTGCCAATAAGGTAAGACGGTTCTATGTTTGCATTTGAAAATAGCCCTGAGAATAGGAGTGGCTCCTCGTAGACTTATAGCAGCTTTATAGAGGTTTTATGGGTGTTGTAACAGCAAAACAATTTTATCGTTGCTGTGAGTGTATAATAATAGTCTTCAGAACCTTCTGAGGGCTATAATAAAACTGAAATTGTTACTTGGTTACTCCGTCTCGGATAACACCATCACCATTTAGGTTGTCACTCTGGAATCAAATAATATGAATCGTGTTCTCGGTATTCTGCCAACCTCTCCACGTGAACAACGTTCCGTTTGTTTCTTGGGGTGAGCTGGATGCAATGTATAACACTTCCTTGATCTTCTTTATGAGGACATAGGGTCATGTCGAATTTCTCTGTGGCTTGGGGCATATCATTATCTCTCTCTCTCTCTCTCTCTATCTCTCTCTCTCTCTGGAGTTGGTAGAGTCAGGCGACATCACCTGGCTCGAACTTAGTGGCTTGGGTGTTCCTGTCAACTATCTTTTTCCTTTTGGTCATTTGAAGACAACATCTACGGATCTCATGAACTTTGTCAACATATTCTGGAACATCTTTAATTTGTGACGTTTTTGTCTGCGGGATTAGCTCAGCGCAGTTGAGTTCGTCCAGGTTTAAGATTTTCTTTACTTTCAATGCCAAATTCAATAAAGTAAACGTCAACTAAAATGATATAACTGAGTTTATTGCCTATTAATACAATTCTATTCTTACTTGAAACTTGAAATAATTCAATATTTCATTTCTTCGTAACAGCTAGCTATTCCAAATATCCTCAGCAAGAATACGGCTTTCTTCCTCCAAGGATCAAACCATTCGTTCGGTGACACTGTAGGCGAGCTGGAGTCGTCCCGGAAAGAGACCAGATCACACGAGGGTTATGAATACCAGTGATGTTATAAATTAAATCAAAACAGTTAAATAGGATTCTCCAATGAGTCGAATAATATCGGCGGTATGGTCAAATAGAGTTTTAGCGTCGTTTCGTAACGTTCCTAATACTCAGGTTGACCATTAACTGAAAACAAATCAGCAAAACAAGATTCTTCAATGATATGAAGAGTATGGGCGGCCTGTGATTTAGCGTCGTTCGAAAACGTACCTAAAACTCAGGAGAGACCATAAAATGAAAATCTGTTGAGTAGAAACAGGATTCTTCGCAATCGAAGAATATGGGCGGCCTATGATTTAGCGTCGTAATTAAACGTACCTAAAACGTAGGTGGTACCATAACTGAATTCTACTCAAGAGAAACAGGGTTATTCACAGTTTAAAGACTGTGGGCGGTATGGGCGGCTTGTGATTCAGCGTCGTTCGAAAACGTACCTAAAACTCAGGAGAGACCATAAAATGAAAATCTGTTGAGTAGAAACAGGATTCTTCGCAATTGAAGAATATGGGCGGTATGGACGGCCTATGACTTAGCGTCGTAATTAAACGTACCTAAAACGTAGGTGAGACCATAAACTGAATTTTACTCAAAGAAAGAGGGTTATTCACAGTTTAAAGACTGTGGGCATTTAGCGTCGTTCACCTAAAACGCAGGTGGTTGTTGAAGGAGTATAAGGGCGGTTAGGACTGCCTGTGATTTAGCGTCGTCCAAAAACGTACCTAAGACACGGGAGGTGTTACCGGATTGCAAGGGCGGTGAGGGCGGCCTATGAGTTAGCATCGTCCGAAGACGTTCCTAAAATATAGTAGGTTAAACAGGAGTGAAAATAGGATTCTCAAAGCGTCGATCTCAACTTGTATTTTCGCGAACAAAATGAACCAATTATCTCAACTTATTTCTTACCGAAATATCTTCCTTATCTTAGGTCTGGAGTCAATAGCGTCGGAACTAACCGTACCTATTACCACCAGTCTGAATTCTTAGTTCGGAACAACTTATGGTTGACCCTGTTAGCGTCGTAGTTAAACGTACCTAATAGCGATAACTCATAAATCGTTATAAGTTCGAATGAAAATGTTTCGGTTATTTTATTGACTCAATATTTGTACTGAAATTCTACGGTATGAATATTATTGATAAAAACCTTGCTCCGGAATACTCGACTGGATATTTGAAACGGTTGAGATCAACTAAACTCTGCTTCTGCAGTTCTGTTCTGACGAACTGGACTCTTGATTGTCGTCTAGGCTGGGACTCCATTTTTGATGGACTAGAGGGAATAGTTCCACTCTCGAACCGGCTAGCTCGGCGGGGTTCGGTTTCATCAGCCAGACGCAAATTTGTAGAATCCATCCCGGATATCGGGATGGAATTTCCAGTCGCGGAGTGAAGCTTATGAGAAAGAAGGGGCCTTCTTGTTTGGTAATAATTTAAACTTGATAGTGGATAACCGCGTACGCAAGTAGTCCAGCTCTCATTCAACGCGGAAAGATTTCGCTAGGTGGATTTATATGTAGTAGTGCAAATATATATATGTGATCAGTGTGCTTAAGAATGTTGTAAACTTTTACGTCCTTACCCAGTTTGTACTTATGTTTACGAATTCTTTTGTTATCGATGGCTGCTGCAGTACAAACTAGGGGAGACGCCTGAAATAAAAGTATGGCCGGGACGTTAGCCCGGAAAACAGTACACAAATATATATATATATGAGTGAAAATAGAGTATATTTCGTTTTAATTCCGAGAGTTCTAACCTTTGACAGCTGTTTCGTGCTAACGCACTCATCAGAAAGGATTTATGGAGCTCTCGAAATCAAAACGAATCCACTCAAGAATTAATACCGTGAGGCAAGACAGAATGTAACAGGAAGTTATTCATGACATCTACAGTCACTAGTTGAAACTTAATTTGACACGAACCAAGGAATCCAAAAGTAGAGGTTTGTCCACAAATTGACAGGCAGCCAACAATTCGTTGTTCTGACCAACCCAAGGTTCAATCAAGTTTCTAATACGTTATGAGGAACGCAAGCAGAATCTAAGTGAAAATAGAGTATATTTCGTTTTAATTCCGAGAGTTCTAACCTTTGACAGCTGTTTCGTGCTAACGCACTCATCAGAAAGGATTTATGGAGCTCTCGAAATCAAAACGAATCTACTCAAGAATTAATACCGTGAGGCAAGACAGAATGTAACAGGAAGTTATTCATGACATCTACAGTCACTAGTTGAAACTTAATTTGACACGAACCAAGGAATCCAAAAGTATAGGTTTGTCCACAAATTGACAGGCAGCCAACAATTCGTTGTTCTGACCAACCCAAGGTTCAATCAAGTTTCTAATACGTTATGAGGAACGCAAGCAGAATCTAAGTGAAAATAGAGTATATTTCGTTTTAATTCCGAGAGTTCTAACCTTTGACAGCTGTTTCGTGCTAACGCACTCATCAGAAAGGATTTATGGAGCTCTCGAAATCAAAACGAATCCACTCAAGAATTAATACCGTGAGGCAAGACAGAATGTAACAGGAAGTTATTCATGACATCTACACTCACTAGTTGAAACTTAATTTGACACGAACCAAGGAATCCAAAAGTAGAGGTTTGTCCACAAATTGACAGGCAGCCAACAATTCGTTGTTCTGACCAACCCAAGGGTTCAATCAAGTTTCTAATACGTTATGAGGAACGCAAGCAGAATCTAAGTGAAAATAGAGTATATTTCGTTTTAATTCCGAGAGTTCTAACCTTTGACAGCTGTTTCGTGCTAACGCACTCATCAGAAAGGATTTATGGAGCTCTCGAAATCAAAACGAATCCACTCAAGAATTAATACCGTGAGGCAAGACAGAATGTAACAGGAAGTTATTCATGACATCTACAGTCACTAGTTGAAACTTAATTTGACACGAACCAAGATGCATAATGCATCTTGATTCTTTAGATGATCATTTCATAGCTGTCATGCCGTATGTGATGAACAGAGGTTAACTCGTTGAGGATAGGACTGACTTTAAATTCGCCTCCGGAAGCCCGACCGAAAAGTACTAAGAGAGCCGTTTGCACGGGTTTTTCAATCGACTTAACGATGAGTAAATCATAGATTCATATTTTCCCTTGCTCGATTACTCAATCGATACAACCTCGGCTTATATCAAAGTTTAGATAAGTTTCAGAATTTCTTGACTTCCCTTAAATACCCTTCCAAATAAACGGAATTTTTTACGATTCGCAAATCGGAAAAAATGCCCATTCGTTCCTATTCTTTACATAATAGAAATGTTTAGTAAGAGGGAGAGAACTGGATAATAGCACCGATAGGAAGCCGCACCAAGAAATCACAGAAGAACTTTGGAATCGAAATTTGCATTTAACCTGTAAATTATGTCATTTAGAGGATGTAAATAGAGTTCTAATAGGAGATAAATATGATTACCCTATTCATTACCCAGGTATCTATTGACGAACATATACTAAAAATTTCAATTGAAGTGGCTAGTTATCATCACAGATCACATGTTTCTCTATTCGGACTTTTTTTCTAGGTTGTTTGGTTCAAAATGCCAAATTTCAAACAGACAAAAGTTTATGCATTTGAATTTGATGTATTTTAAGTCTAATTTTTGCAGCAGAAGTATGTCATACAAGAAGTAGAACAACCAAGAAGATGCCAGAAATATACACTTGAAAGCAAATCATTCGACTCGACGGAGTTGTGAGAGTATTTGTACCCACTCTGATAGATTCCTGAAGAAGTTCAGTATCCTATTTGTTTGAAAGCTTCGCAACTGCGACCTCAAATGATATCACACAACTGCGACCTCAAATGATATCACACTGTTTGGATTGGAGTTGTATTGACATCTGATTACTGTGCTAGAAAAAGTTTGTTTTTTAAATCACAATAATGATACTCCTTGTTGGCCTAATATTATCATTTTCATGTTTCTTACAGTGAAACAACACAAAAACTAGTATGACTAGCGAGTCAATTCTTTTGTAATCAAGTTTATATGAATTTTCAATACAAGCTCTTTCATTACCGTGTGGAATATATTGTTTCAGGATGAACATAGGAAACACCAATCTCATTGTTGAAAGAGCCTTCGATGGTCTGGTGGACATGGAAACTTTCATACCATCAACTGTTTTTATTGACTGATTATTTTACGTTGTCTCTGGAGAGCTGTAATCAGAATGTCAGAAAGAAGGATGATCATGTGAATTATGTTTTTATATTAAGAAAACTTATGCTGCTCAAAACAACTATTCTTGTAACAATTTGTTGTATTATAAAATAAAAGATCTTTATTAATGATTCACGGATTTGATTTTTTTTTTAATAATTACTAGAGCAACACTAACCAAATTTTTTTGTATTGAAACATATCAACTTACTTCGATGATTGCAATTCAGTGAAACTATTATCAATTTGTTGCAGACTTCTTGGATATATTCACTTACACATAAATGAATGAAATTCTTGATAATGAATAAAATAGTCTTATAGTGAAACAAAGATTCAATTAAAAGAAGTAAGTACTATCTATCCAAGGTTTCAAACTATAGATGTAATACGTTGAAGTTTTTCCACTATTACCATTTTCAATAACCCGACACTTGGTTCAGTCATTAGGACCAAGCTGGTCACCTGGAGACTGAAGTACATGACGAGGTGTTACGAATCGTGATTTAGTGGGAACAACCTCCAGTGTAAAGTGTAATTAATAATGATAATGAATGATTTTATTGAGACATAAAAGTACATAATATGACACTAAGTTTCAATTAAGTTAGGATACAATCGATGAGAAAAACCAACACATATAGTACTCGTTTCAAGACTTCAATGATGACAACAATAAATATCAATACATTTTTAATTTGCTAATCTTGAGGTGCAGATTAATGTAAAATAATACAGAGACAGAACACAATTTGAAAGTTTAATGATAATTAATATTCGACTACCTATAAGTCTTTTCAACCGCTAGGGCTTCATTAATCCTGTATTCATGTAGAAATCAGATTAAATACTTTGCATAGCACATTTTCCTTTGGAATACGTACTGCTTTCCATTCTCCTGATCCTTTCCCTTTTTGCATGGTCTTCCACTATTTTCAGCCTCTTTTGTGAATATAATTTGAAAGATAGTGCTTTTGTCTATCCGTCTCAAATAAATCTAATATTTGCTAATAGCTATGTAGATATACATGTGAGTTTACTAGATTTCCAGTTCAGTAATAAAACAATTCTTATAATTGTAGAAGGGCGAACTGAAGGTTCACCCCCAAGAAGTTTATGTATTTAACAATACCTCTAGATCAATAGCTGATAGGTAATTGATGCTGTTTCACATGAACCAAATTATTTGAAAAGTTGAGCTACTATACGGGTGCCTGAAAACAAGAACTCTAACAGCCGTATGCATAGTCAATCGCCAGCGACTCGCCAGAGTTTCGCCGTTCGCTACACAAGGATTATAATGCACAGTCGAGCTCCAAAAAAGTGACAACTACGCGATAAGTCACATTTTGGCGAAACGCTGGCGATGTACCACTTTTTTGGAGCTCGACTGTGCATTACAGTTCTTGTGTAGCGAGCGGCGAAACTCCGGCGAGTCGCTGGAATTGACTATGCATACGGCTGTAATATTTCCTGGACTCAAAACTATAAATAATTTTGAGGTTACCTTATCTGATTAATTGATGGTACAGTAAAAATTGATTAATTGTACATACAGTATCTTCTACGGTTTTTCCAATGGAAATTGTTTGGTTGTAATCTGAAAATCAAATATTTTCTTCACCCATAATTATTTATTCCCACATGAATCACATTCTTATATCTTTGCTTTCATTTTGATGAATATTTGATTATTGGTCATCGCCTCATTTAAATAATACCCTTCAATTTCAGAATTTGAACCCCCTTGAAATGACTGATGCGACGTGTTTTGATGGCAGTTTGACTCCAAACGAATATAAAAATTATATTGTTTTGAGTCCAAAGTTGTGGAGCCAAAGTTGACGTTGTATGCTTCCCAAGTCGTGCGAACTTTGACTCCGAGGCCAAACATGACACTTTGGAGCCAAACTTTACGTTAGTCTGAAAAATCGAGTCCGAAGTTGACGTTATTGCTATATATATATATATATATATATATAAAATTGAACTTTGTCAAAAAAACTATCAGTATTTGTAACATTGCAGCAATATTTCTAAATATTGCATTAGTAATATAGAAATTGAATATTTCTGCAATATTTCTGGGATATTTCAACTGCAATGGCAATATTGTAATATTGTGGCAATATTCCCTATCCTATATTGCGTGCTGTGTGGGCTGTTACTTGGTAAGTATGACAATTTGCAGCGCTCGCTTTCGGCTCGAATTCAGAATCTCCCACATTGGTCGGATTTTCATACTAACCTTATTACAGCATATAATATTCTTGCATCTATTTCTTTTTCCAAAACAGGGAATTTCACTTTGTTAGAGATTTATAGCAACAGAGAAGGCAATGAAAATCAATCCAATGAACAACAATATCTTTTTTTCAGAAGAAAATATTTTGACAGAAGCCCATTAAAAGATAATAAAAATGGATTAATAGCAGCCTAGACTTCTGCATTTAACGTATATAATAGGTATAATCGTCTGCAAGTCTCCAACAGAAAACAACTACCACCGGAGTACCACCGTAGCTATCTTGAAAACAACTGTTTCATTGGTTCCTCAGATAGTTCTTTTTTGTGGTCTCATTTGTTTTTTGGCAGCGCGCCTCTTCATCAATATTTCGTAGCCCGAGAAAATATGTTATTTTTTTCTATCATCCTGACGGCCATCCAAAGAAAATGTACAACTGTTTCATTGGTTCCCCAACTTGTTTTTTCTTGTGATATTTTTTGTTTTTGGCAGCGCGACTCTTTATCAATATTTCAGAGCCCGGTAAAATAAGTAAATTTTTGTTATCATCCCGACGGCCATCCAACTATTTCATAGGTTCCTCGACTTCTTATTTCTTGAGGTATATTTTGTTTTTTGGCTGCGCGACTCTTTATCAATATTTCATAGCCTAAAGAAATATGTTTATTTTTTTCTATCATCACGACAAAGTTGCAATTGTTTTATAGTTTCTCAACTTCTTTCCTTTGAAATGTTTTTTTTGCAGCACGACTCTATCAATATTTCATAACCAGAGAAAATATGTTAATTTTTTGCTATCATCCCGACGGCAATCCAAAGTAAAATTGAAATTGTTTTAAAGGTTTCTTAACTTGTTCTTTCTTGTGGTTTTCTTTGTTTTTTGGCAGCGCGACTATTTATCAATATTTCACATCCCGAGGAAATATGTTAATTTTTTGCTATCATCCCGACGGCAATCCAAAGTAAAATTGAAACTATTTTATAGGTTTCTCAACTTGTTCTTTCTTGAGGTATTTATTGTTTTTTTGGCAGCGCGACTCTTTATCAATATTTCATAACCCAAGGAAATATGTTTATTTTTTCTATCATCACGTCGGCCATCTAAAGAAAAGCTGCAATTGTTTTATAGTTTCTCCACTTGTTCTTTATTGTGAAATATTTTTTTTGGCAGCGCGACTCTTTATCGATATTTCGGAACACGAGAAAATATGTTAATTTTTTTCTATCATCCTGACGTCCATCAAAAGAAAATCTACAACAGTTTCATTGGTTCCCCAACTTGTTCTTTCTTATGATATGATTTGTTTGTTGGTAGTGCGACTCTTTATCGGGAAAATATGTTAATTTTTTTCAATCATCCCGACGGCCATCCAAAGAAAATTCAAAACTGTTTCATAGGTTCCTCGACTTGTTTTTTGTTTTTTTGGCAGCGCGACTCTATCAATATTTCATAGTACGAGAAAATATTTAATTTTCCTTTCATCCCGACGGCCATCCAAAGAAAAATTACAACTGTCACAGGTTTCTCAACTTATTCTTTCATGTGGAATTTTTTGGTTTTTGGCAGCGCGTCTCTTCATTAATATTTCATAGCCCGCGAAAATATTTAGTTTATTTCTATCATCCCGTCATCCCGATGGCCACTATTTGTTTTCATCACTACCACAGTCTTTCAGTCATTCCAGTGCCAACAATGGAGAAATGCTCATACAATTTTTTCGACCTGAATTTCTTTCATTGCGCTCTTTCACTCCTAGATATGCAGACTTGTTACCATGTTGTCCATATTATCTGCTACACTGAGGAAATTTTTTATTAACCCTGGTTAGAAATCGAATAACCCCAGCAAGAAACTCTAATAGCATAGGGGACAAGCGAGTTC
Organism: Chrysolina oricalcia; assembly: GCA_944452925.2. NCBI lineage: Eukaryota > Metazoa > Arthropoda > Insecta > Coleoptera > Chrysomelidae > Chrysolina > Chrysolina oricalcia. The sequence goes on from OX101824.2 coordinate 33,080,192, forward strand.
TCATCTGTGATTATACTTCGCAGCTTTGTCCTTAGTTATTACTATTTTACACATGTAGTAGGTCTGATTTTCCCAGTATCGTACAAGTTGAAAGAAGTGAAAACAATTTTTGGTTTGGCAACCCCGCATTCGTCACTCAGCTAGCCAGTCACTGGATGTTGTGACAAGTTCTCGTCATTCTGTTTGATTTTACCACAGAGTAAAGTGATTGAAGTGAACGTGGGACGAACAAAGAACGTTTCTAAGCGAGACTCTGAAAGGAAATTGAAATATAAAATGAGAAAACTGAAGAAGAAATGACCTTACATCTGAAAGTAAGTACTTATACTAGATAACAATAATTTTTTACTTTTAAGGAAAAATGGGAAAAATTCTAAGTGTGGAACACCCAGTATATGGTGCTTCACACGAAACGATACGTTGACGAGACAGCGCACTCCTATTTTGACACTAGACTAATCAGGTGTCGAAAACAAAAGATAAGCGCTGTTAGGTCGTCGTACCGGGAAAACTTCCTTCGAGCGGCTGAAGAAAGCTTCACTGATTTATTTATGGTTCGTCACAACACGTAGTATAGAATGCTTGTTAATATGAGAGGAGAAAGAAAAGTCAAACATTGAAATAACTAAAATTAATTTATTTAAAGATAAAACAAAAACAACGATTTAAATTCTCGGTGTGAATAAACGTGTGAACAACATGCAAATCTCACTGCAAAGATATACAGTGCATCAAAACAATACTTGTTAAACTATAAAATGGGTGAAATGGTACAAAAGATAATATCAAACAAAAAAACATGAAACACTAGCCACTCTTACTGAGTTTTATAACGAGAAAAGGATGGCATAATTAATCTTGAAGTGAAAATATCTGATGACAGCTAAAATAACTGTAAATTCGTTTTGTATAGCCCGCGGTGCAGGTCAAAAACAATTATTAAAAGAAAATGGTAAAAACGAATTTCTTACAAAAAGAGTCTACAGCAAAAGTCATTTTTAAAACGTCAGAAATATGCAAACAGAATCGATAGTAAAACAAAAACAAATATCTGAGACAAATATAAAAAGGAAACTTCAGTTCATTATATAGGCCAAAATGGGTACAAACAGCTGTGACAAATATTTCTTCACGGGAATATATGGTCATTGACCTACTCACATAAGATAACCATCATCGAACGTAATACACCAGATGTGAGGGGGAACGTCGCGTGTCAAATCTGGTTCAACACGATTTATGGTGGGACGGCGCCTTCAGGTATTCCAGAGATATTACGAATTTTCATTGAAGGGTGTAGAAATACTGTACTTAATATTGTGGTCGTAGAACTTCACCTTTCTTTACCAAGGTACGAAGAGCACTTGTTTTGTTTTCGATATGAAAACTCGACGTTTATTCTTCACAGAAACTAACAGATTGAAATACTATATACTTGGGTACACAGATCCATATGGCCGTAATTACTTTACTTAAGATTGTTGCAGGCTCTGATTTGCCTCAACAATACGCCATTTCATAACGAACTGTCTCAAACTACATACTGAAATCAAAAACGTGTTTTCTTCTAGACACTACTAAACGAAATATTGGATGGATGCTGCGAAAATGCTGAGTTGATACTCTCGATTCATTCCTACGACTAGGAATTAAAAACCGGAACTGATTTGCGAACTGACGATTAAAATTCGCGAAACATTATATCTTTTGCCCGGAACTAACTAGATACCGAAGAATACCGAAAGGATACTGAAATGATACTCTCGATTCATTCCTACGACTAGGAATTAAAAACCGGAACTGATTTGCGAACTGACGATTAAAATTCGCGAAACATTATATATTTTGCCCGGAACTAACTAGATACCGAAGAATACCGAAAGGATACTGAAATGATACTCTCGATTCATTCCTACGACTAGGAATTAAAAACCGGAACTGATTTGCGAACTGACGATTAAAATTCGCGAAACATTATATCTTTTGCCAGGAACTAACTAGATACCGAAGAATACCGAAAGGATACTGAAATGATACTGAATAATCTTGGATGATCGTGGGCTTTTTATAGTCAATAAGAATGCATGGTTCTTATTTTATTACCCGTCTCGCGGATCACAATGACACTAATTGCTATCATAAATACTCCTTTTCGTGAACACTTTTTCCGTTCAACGATCACTGTAATGAGTATATGTGACACTAATCACCGTAATTTACGACTTTTTTATAGCTTTTGTGTCAGTTTAGCAATTTCAACGCATAATTTACCGCTGTCCAGCCTTCGCACTATTCCTATTATTTCGATTATTTATTACACTAACAGGTGCACACAAAAGATTTTTACATTCTTTTGGTAAGCAATTATTATTTTCAACATGTGGTCAAAACTGAGTCACACATTGGATTTCTCACGTATTTTCAAACTAAAACTGACTTTATAAGAAATGTCTTGATTTCGCGAATTCTTTTGTATTCTGAGGTGCAAACGTGCTTTGATCATTAGATCCATTATTGGGGGCTTCGCTGGCCTCCACAGACCTCCCATCTAAGTCATTAAAAAAATCGGGCTAGGCCGTTTTTTATGACATACGAACCGTGATGTTTATCAAATTATTATAAAAATCGATACATTTATAAAAGGATTTTTTTTTATGAACCGAAATTATACTATAGTTCCAAAAATTCCTAAACTTATCTAAATATGTCTATCATTATAAAACTAAAACTTATCATAGTGCAATTACATATTTGCACACTTAAAATCTACTTATACGCTCATATAAAACGGTTTACAATACCATTTCTTATTGTCTATATTCTTCTGTGTCTTGAGGCTGAAATTCGTCTCACTTCAGAGACGTATAGGCTCCTGCGACAACGGTGAACTTCGTCGTCGACAGATGATGGTGATTCTGATGGAGGGTACATTCCCTCGTGACAAGCTATGTCATCGGTAAGCGAGATTGGCTCGCGCCAACTAGCTATCGCTGCTTATCGCCGTCTCAGCCATGACAGGCGGAGTCCAAAAACGCGTCCCTGTGGTACACTTTTTTATTTTATTATAGTCCGTGATTACTCGAACTGTTTTATACTCGCACTCACGTCGCTATTTTAATGCACTTTTAAATACACTTTTTAAATTTCCAGACTACATTTATAAAATAGTATAATGGGGTAAACAAATGACACGACCCAATGTTAAAACTAACAGGTAATTCTTGGTGACAATTTTCACCATGCCTATTATCTATAAATATTGGTGTACATTTCAACAAATAAACAACATTGACACTAATTCTAGCCAATATACAAGGTTCATTTTTTTATTAAGGTTTTCATCGTATTGTACGATTGTTCGACTCATAAACAAACTGTTTTTAAATATTTCTCTCCTCAGTAAAACACCGCCAATGTATGGCTCCTGCTAAAAATGAGTTGCAATTACGCTTAAAACTTTGTTCTATAAATCTCGAACTGATATATTTTGACATATAATTGATTTTGTCAACCATGAACAACTTCGACTTACAAACTGGTCCATTCAGGACGTCAGATATAACCTTTTCTTCGTGCCTTATTTCATCTAATCGTAGTTTCCTCTTAATTACTATCATTTCTTAATACTTATCCCACAATATCTACTGTATTGTCTACTAAACTTAAATTCCTATTATGTCCTAATATCCATACCACCTGTATTACACAACTTACACTTAATTTATCCTTAAACTTTTCTATTTACTCCGGGGTAAAATTCACGGTAAATCTTCCACAGGACCCTTTGCCCTGGTTCTATACGGGTGTTCTCTCGGCATCTCTAAACCTTCGCCGACGCTCGCTTCATCCGAACTTCCGGAGTCAGAGTCATTTCCACCTGGTTCTCCGTCTTCTTCGGGGATAATTTCTCTTTCCGGTATTCTTTCGGCCGCCTGTGGCCGTTCATTCACTTTTTCTGGCCTTCCCGGTATAATAATCTGCAAATGATTCTCAACTTTTTCTTCACTCGCCTGGAGTAATTCTTCTTCCTCGGACTGTACTTCGTCATCCATTCCGCTTTCGCTTTCTGTGAGCGTATTCCTTTTTCTATTTACATCATAATTCGTACCTTTGAACATTTTTAACCTACTTGAATGTACGATCTGTTTCTTAAACTTCCCTATCATTTGTATCTCGTAATTTACCGGTGATAATATTTTGGTCACTCGGTACGGGCCTGTCCAACGCGGGGACAGCTTTCTTGCCAAATTGCGTTTCCTTCTATACAATGGAGGTTCTTGTAAATATACTCTCGATCCTATTTTAACCTCTCTTAACTTCGCCTTCCTATTGAAACTATTCCTACGAATTTCCGTCGATTTTTCTAAAGCTCTCCTAGCCAAGTCGTGTGACATCTGCATTCTAATCGTAAACTCCGAAACATAATTGTCGTCTATATCATATTTTAATTGCGGGGACCTAAGTGACAATTGATGTGGTAATAGCATATCTCGTCCATACATTAGGAAAAACGGACTCTCCCTAGTAGCACTGTGTGTTTGATTTCTTATGGCCATTAAAACAAATTTCAATTGTTCGTCCCAATCGGAATTTTGTTCCGACACTAATTGCGATAATGTTTCTTTCAAATGTCGGTGAAATCTTTCAATGACACCGTTCGATGCCGGATGGTACGCGGTTGTATTCAATTTCCGGGTTCCCAACAATTTATTTATTTCCAAAAACGTTTGACAAAGGAACTGGCTGCCTCTGTCGCTTAGTAGGTACCGGGGGGCGCCATATCGAGTAATGATGTTCTCGACATAAACTTTTGCTATAGTCCCAGCGGTGACGTCACGAATAGGAAATGCTTCCGGGTACCTAGTCAAATGGTCTATCACCGTAAGTATGTATCGATTTCCGTTCTTAGTTACATTCAATGGTCCGACTAGTTCAAAAACCGCAGAAGGAATTCGTACGTGTTGTAATTCCACGGGCCTCTGCACTGGAGATTTGTATAGATAACAAGTGTGACAGCTGTTGCAAAATTCCGTCACATCTTTCTTCATATTAGGCCACATAAAATCGCGGCGTATCGCTTCTAACGTCTTCTTTTGCCCAGCATGTCCAAAATAGGGGCTGTTATGATAAAGCTTTAATAAGTTCGACCTCATGGCCTCGGGCGCATAAATCTTGTCCGATCTCTCGGTCGCATTTCTTTTCACATACAAGACACCATCCCTACAAAAATATTTCGGATTATCTGTGTCATCTGCTTCCTGCCTTACGATATCGGATATCTCGGGGTCGCCATGCTGTAATCTTCGCAACTCTTCGATTTGACATATGGTTTCGGGTATAATGTAAGGTTCCTCGGCTAGCGCGCGCGCTCGTTTTACTTGTGCAATTTTCATTTGTCTCGGCGGCGTCGCTGAGTCGCGGACAGGGTCGGAGTTGACCGATTTCGGAGGGGCCTTCGGCTTCGTTTTTAGGGCCTTTGTCGATTTCAATCCTTGATAGAGCATCTGCGTTTGCGTTAATTTTTCCTGGTCTGTGTTTAATAGTGAAAGAATATTCCATAAGAGACATGCTCCATTTTGCTAGTCGTGAACTCGGATCTTTGATTGATATCAAATAAACCAGTGGTCGCTGGTCAGTTATAATGGTGAAATGACTTCCGACCAGATACACTTTAAATTTCTTTATTGCCCATACGACTGCTAGGCACTCTCGTTCGATAGTTGAATATCGGGTTTCAGCAGGGTTTAAAGTTCTGCTCGCATAACATATAGGGTGTTCAAAACCGTTAATTTCTTGACTCAAAATACCGCTAATGGCGGTACCTGAAGCGTCGGTACACACGATAAAAGGTTTGTTTAAATCCGGATATCTCAAAACTGGGGGTTTTGTTAGAGCTTCTTTTAATTTTATGAATGCTGTTTCTTGTTGTTCCTCCCATTCGAACTTGACATTCTTCTTAGTTAGATGGGTCATTGGTCGAGATATCTGCGCGTAGTTCGGCACAAATCTCCTGTAAAATCCACACAAACCGAGGAAAGACCTGATGTCTTTTACATTTCTAGGACGAGGATATTTTTCGATTACTTCTGTCTTTTCGGGGTCTGCTTCGCATCCTTTGGCAGAGATGACATGACCTAGGTATTTGACTTCTGGTTTCATAAATCTGCATTAAGCGGGTTTGAACTTTAAGTTGCTGGCTCTCATGCGCTCAAATACGTGACGCAATCTTAACAAATGTTCGTTAATATCGCTCCCACTAAAAATTATGATGTCGTCTAGGTAAACTAGGCATTCTTTTCCAGTCAGACCTGTTAATATAGCGTTCATCAGTCTCATCCAGGAGCTAGATGAATTACGTAATCCCATAGGCATTCTCAGGTATTCGTAATGTCCAGACGGTGTAGAGAAAGCCGCCTTCTCGATATCTCGCGGGTCCATGGGTATCTGATAATACCCGCTTGCTAAATCCATCACACTATATATACTTGTCCCACTCATCTGGTCGATCGTCTCCTGTATGATAGGTAAGGGATAAAAAATCTGTTTTGGTGACCTCGTTTAAACCTCTGAAATCAATACATAGCCTATACTGTGCCTCCTGATCGGGCTGGCTTTTCTTCTCAACTAAAATCGCCGGTGCACTCCACGGACTTGTCGATTCTCTTATTATGCCATTGTCCAACAGATCTGCGATCTCTTTGTCCACTATAGGCTTCCTCTGATAAGGTATTCTGTACGGCCTCTTAGTTATAGGGGTACTTCTTCCGTAATAATTCTATGCTTCACCAAACTTGTACACGAAAGCTTTTGTGATGGTGCATGAAAAACATCTATAAATTCTTTAACTAATAGAGCTAATTTCTCTCGATCTGAGTTTTCAGGTTTGTCTAACTTCAATAATTTCAAAATTTCATTTTCGCTATCACCCTGTGTATGCCGGATGCGGTAGTCGTGTCTTTTTTTCATTTCTGTCACTTCTGTATCGGTTTCAAACATCTTGGCGATTACGTGCTTTTTCGGTATTAAAATGTCTGTTTCTAACACGTTTGTAATTTCTATGGGCACTTCAATTTTGCTGTTACTCACTGAACGTGCTATTAAAATCCCTGCAACACATTCTTCATCTATTATTACTACATTTTCTGAATATAACTTCGATTTCGTCCTCGCTAAACATATGGTTTTCGTCCTGGCTGGTATTAATAAATCTTGAGTTAACCAAACTCCTGCGCCTTCATGTGTATTTCGTACATGTCTTATTTTTACGGCATTTTCATTTTCACAATTCGGGTACTTCTCTGTTTCCCTCGTATGCTGAACTTCAGCAGACATAATTCCTTCTTGTGTTTTTCTCTCGCCTTCAAGATCGGCGGATATGCATTTTTCTACTTTTCCCACTTTTGAATTCTCGAAATTTCTATAATCAATACTTCCTTTATTTTTTCCTGGTTTCTTGTTGTACTCGCATCTTTTTGCTTTATCAACTTTCGAATTCTCGTTTTCCTTACTAACATTTTCTGTACTTAGGCTTGGGCTATTTCTTTGAACTTCTTTCAACAATAACTCTCCTTCATTCCTATTCTCAGGAGGTATACAGCAACAGCTTCCTAGGGGTTCTCTCAACCCAAATTCCATCTCTTCTACATCAACATTTGCGCATGTTCCCATTGCGGGTGGACAATGCTTGAACAAATGATTTCTGAAGGACTGCTCCATCGGGGGAATTTTCATGCCCATTTCAACTTCTTCTTCGTTTACGCCGGTGCTCGGTCCCGTTGCGGGATGACGACGCAAAACCGAACGTTTCTCAAAAGATATTTCGTCTACATTAACACTTGTACATGCTTCCATTGCGGAGGGGCTATGTTTAAACAAATGCTTTCTGTAGACATTTTTAGATGAAGGCTTTTCCATAAAACTACCAACTTTGCTAACATTCACGCCGGTGCTTGGTCCCATTGCGGGGTTACAATGCAAAACCGAACGCTCCTTATTTCCTGGGGGCTTCTGTGAGCGTTTTCCGAATCTCTCGCTGGCGCAAGCTTCCATTGTGGAAGAACACTGCGGCTCCAAGCGGTTCCTATAGCTTGGGAGCTTTTCTAAGCTTCTACCAATTCTCTCGCTTGTGCAAGCTCCCTTTGAGGAAGAATACTGCGTTTCCAAGCGGTTTCTGGGCATGTCCACTTCTGGGGACTGCCATAAGCCTTTCCTCAAATCTGCACTGGCGCATGCTCCTATTGCAGGAGAACAATGCGTATCCAAGTGCTGTAAGAAAGTATCCTGTATACGGATTAAAATAAACTCCTTGTCTAACTCTGGACAAAATACACTCCTGGTACCTCCCAAATCCTGTGGGCCATCAGGTTTCCTAATAAACTTCCTTGAAGGGTCAATCGGGGGTAATTCTACTACCATAGGATCAGTAGAGCAGTCACTCTCTGCCAACCCGGGCGCTCTCGGTAGTGACTGTACCGAAAACACCTGAGAATTTCCTTCCGAAATCTTCTTCAATAATTCCTTAACCTCCCGTATACTTTCTTCTACGACATTCATCCTTTTGTCGAATATTCCTTGCTGCTGTGAACTTCTAACGCAAACCGGTTCACTTATCAAATCAATTTCTTCGCCTAACAAGTACATTTTGTTGTATTTCCAGTTTAACACTACCTGAAAACGGCGGATAAAATCCATTCCTATAATAAATTCTGCAGAGAATTCATCAGTATCTATTACTAAAAACGTATGTGTGATTACTTGCCTATTACTCAACTTAATCTGCAAATCTACAGATCCTAAATAAGGGATTAATTTTCCCTGAACATCCCTGAGGGCATAATCTTTCCCTCTATATATTTTCTCACCTCTCACTACACCTCTCTGTACTAGAGATAACTGGGCTCCAGAATCTATTAATAAATTTCTGAGGGTTCCATTAACCTTTAACATCACAGTATTTTTCTGCTCTTCATTCTCTGAACATGTAAATTCTGAAGCCCATTCCCCAAATCTTAATTTTCTATATTTCCGGCTTCTTTTGGGGGAATTCCAGAAGCCGCCTCTTCGTTTAAACGGTGCCGACTGTTACCACCTGAATCCTGACGTTGTCGAGAATTGCTATTCCGGCATTCTCGAGACCAATGTCCGACGGACCCACACTTAAAACAGGTCGTTTTCTTCTTAAAACAACGCTCTACTGTGTGCCCTTTTATATGGCGAAAACTACACTCCATAGTGCTGTTTGACGGTCCTCTTGGCTGTCTGCACTGGTTTCTAGAGTGTCCGAAACGTTTACACTCTTCGCATCTTACTTGAGTTCGACGTTCTCTTGTATATTCTTGGCTTTGGCGAAAATGCTTATTTACTGGGTTAATCAATCCTTCTATTGTTTCTTCCTTCTCAGCGGATTCAATCGCTTCCTCAATTGTTGTCGGACTGGATGACAAAATCTTCCTTCTTATGGGATCCAATAAACACATAGAGAATTGAGTAATTAATTCGCTTTCTTGTCTTTGTTTTAAAACTGCATCTACAGCGTCATCTCCTGTCCACAGTGTTATTTTTGCTGATAAAACTTTTAGCCTAGCTAAAAATTGTCTACATTTTTCGCTTTTTTGTTGCCTGCATTCTGAAAATTTACGCTGGTCCTGTCCTGGGATTTTCAATACTCCAAATTGATCGAGTAATCCCTGTTTCAAAATATCCCACTGTTCGGTCGATTTTAAAATTATGTCTGATTCCACGAGGTGTTTCGCTATCCCTCTTAATCTTAGACGGACTAAGGCTGTAACTCGATTCTCTGACTAACACCAGCCAGAGAAATCGTATCATCGATGGTTCTGACAAAATCAATCACGTTAGAACTGCCATTAAAAATCGGCAGATTGTCTAAACTCAAATTTAATGGAGACGTTATATCAGACTGAACCAACCTCAACGGTGGCGTTACTGGAGGAGTTTGAGTCATTTTTGAATTTCTGACTCTCCCAAATTACACAAGCATTAACTTAACAAAAGGGTAATTTTGTTTTCGTGTCGTGAAAATTCCGAATAACTGATATAACAAAAATTCTAGAACATTAGACCTATGTCATTCAACAACATTTTTGCATAATATCAGGTAACAGAAAAAAACCCCACACCTGACACCATTTATGTGGAACACCCAGTATATGGTGCTTCACACGAAACGATACGATGACGAGACAGCGCACTCCTATTTTGACACTAGACTAATCAGGTGTCGAAAACAAAAGATAAGCGCTGTTAGGTCGTCGTACCGGGAAAACCTCCTTCGAGCGGCTGAAGAAAGCTTCACTGATTTATTTATGGTTCGTCACAACACGTAGTATAGAATGCTTGCTAATATGAGAGGAGAAAGAAAAGTCAAACATTGATATAACTAAAATTAATTTATTTAAAGATAAAACAAAAACAACGATTTAAATTCTCGGTGTGAATAAACGTGTGAACAACATGCAAATCTCACTGCAAAGATATACAGTGCATCAAAACAATACTTGTTAAACTATAAAATGGGTGAAATGGTACAAAAGATAATATCAAACAAAATACATGAAACACTAGCCACTCTTACTGAGTTTTATAACGAGAAAAGGATGGCATAATTAATCTTAAAGTGAAAATATCTGATGACAGCTAAAATAACTGTAAATTCGTTTTGTATAGCCCGCGGTGCAGGTCAAAAACAATTATTAAAAGAAAATGGTAAAAACGAATTCCTTACAAAAAGAGTCTACAGCAAAAGTCATTTTTAAAACTTCAGAATTATGCAAACAGAATCGATAGTAAAACAAAAACAAATATCTGAGACAAATATAAAAAGGAAACTTCAGTTCATTATATAGGCCAAAATGGGTACAAACAGCTGTGACAAATATTTCTTCACGGGAATATATGGTCATTGACCTACTCACATAAGATAACCATCATCGAACGTAATACACCAGATGTGAGGGGGAACGTCGCGTATCAAATCTGGTTCAACACGATTTATGGTGGGACGGCGCCTTCAGGTATTCCAGAGATATTGCGAATTTTCATTGAAGGGCGTAGAAATACTGTACTTAATATTGTGGTCGTAGAACTTCACCTTTATTTACCAAGGTACGAAGAGCACTTGTTTTGTTTTCGATATGAAAACTCGACGTTTATTCTTCACAGAAACTAACAGATTGAAATACTATATACTTGGGTACACAGATGCATATGGCCGTAATTACTTTACTTAAGATTGTTGCAGGCTCTGATTTGCCTCAACAATACGCCATTTCATAACGAACTGTCTCAAACTACATATTGAAATCAAAAACGTGTTTTCTTCTAGACACTACTAAACGAAATCTTGGATGGATGCTGCGAAAATGCTGAATTGATACTCTCGATTCATTCCTACGACTAGGAATTAAAAACCGGAACTGATTTGCGAACTGACGATTAAAATTCGCGAAACATTATATATTTTGCCCGGAACTAACTAGATACCGAAGAATACCGAAAGGATACTGAAATGATACTCTCGATTCATTCCTACGACTAGGAATTAAAAACCGGAACTGATTTGCGAACTGACGATTAAAATTCGCGAAACATTATATCTTTTGCCCGGAACTAACTAGATACCGAAGAATACCGAAAGGATACTGAAATGATACTGAATAATCTTGGATGATCGTGGGCTTTTTATAGTCAATAAGAATGCATGGTTCTTATTTTATTACCCGTCTCGCGGATCACAATGACACTAATTGCTATCATAAATACTCTTTTTCGTGAACACTTTTTCCGTTCAACGATCACTGTAATGAGTATATGTGACACTAATCACCGTAATTTACGACTTTTTTATAGCTTTTGTGTCAGTTTAGCAATTTCAACGCATAATTTACCGCTGTCCAGCCTTCGCACTATTTCTATTATTTCGATTATTTATTACACTAACAGGTGCACACAAAAGATTTTTACATTCTTTTGGTAAGCAATTATTATTTTCAACATGTGGTCAAAACTGAGTCACACATTGGATTTCTCACGTATTTTCAAACTAAAACTGACTTTATAAGAAATGTCTTGATTTCGCGAAACCTTTTGTATTCTGAGGTGCAAACGTGCTTTGATCATTAGATCCATTATTGGGGGCTTCGCTGGCCTCCACATAAGCGATGGCGGCTACTTGAAACTGCATCCCGTTTCGTCAACGGCAATTCTTAGCAGGAATTGTTTTTGTTGAGGTAGCACTGAAATCGGCATCCACATGGATTGCATGTTTTTCAGTTGACATAGTCGCTAATCCGAGTTCACATGAATCTCGACGAACTAGCCGGACAATAGCAGTAGTAAACAATGGGCAAAAACTGCTATAAAGAGAACGTTTTTGTTCAAGCCTTTCGTGCATATGATGGGCAACTTATTGAATTATTTACTTTCCATTGTTTTCCTTCTGTATATACAGGAGGATTCAAACATTAATGAATAATCGAAATCGACAACTACAGATATCTTGAACACCAATATTCGTTACAGGTTCCTACAGAGTTCTTCAATTTCTACATCTTCAGATGAAGCTATGTCAGATGAAGAACACCCTAAGAAATCGTCAGAAGAGGTTCCGGCTGAAATTAGTGCGGACTTATTATCTGTGCCTGAAATACATAATGAAATCGCCAACCGCTGGAATACATTTATTTCTACTGGCATTGAAAAAACAGAACGTAAAACTCTCGTGGATAAATATCCAATAATAAAAAATGTAAAAGCCTGGCTGTTCCTATACTCAATCCAGAACTGAAAGCCATCATCGGCGAAACGCCAGCGCGACAAGATATGTTCCTGAACAAAATTCAAGAACAACTAGGGTGCGCAATTTCTGCACTGTCGGGGCCCCTACACGATTTATTCTGTTCCCCGACAGACGACACAAACGCAATCTTACTACGTTTGGTGGAATCTGCTGAACTATTAGCTGATTTACACCACAGCTTATCATTACACCGCCGTTACCTCATCCTCCCAAAACAACGCATAACGCCTAGAATAAGAAATTCTGACGAAGAAATTAGCAATTGTCAGTCAGTTATAAGAAAATTATTACAAATTGGGGCTATATCTGCCCAATATAATTATGAGGATGGTCAATTCCTATCCTCCTACTTTCTTAGGCAAAAACCAAACAAATAATTTCGATTTATACTAAATCTGAAAAATCTCAATAAATTCATCATACCACCACACTTTAAACTCGAAAATTGCCGTACTGCAATAAGACTCATTTACAAAAACGCTTTTCTTACAGACATTGATCTTAAAGATGCCTACTTTATGATACCTATATCAAAAAGTTACAGAAAGTACCTGAGATTTGAATTTAAAAATACAATCTTCGAGTTTAATTGCCTTCCGTTCGGTTTGAATGTCGCACCATATATTTTTACAAAAATCTTCAAACCAATTTTGAAGAAAATACGAGAGGAAGGTATAGTTTGTGTGGCATACTTAGATGACATACTAATAATAGATCGATAGAGAATAGCGAAAAAGATACTTTAAGAGTAACCAATTTCCTAGAAAATTTGGGATTCATAATCAACTATGGAAAAAGCCAATTGTCTCCTAGTAAACAATGTAAGTTCCTCGGATTCATCTTCGATACCGAGGATTTTTCCATATCGTTGACCATGGAAAAGAAAATAAATATTTGCCGAAATATCAAATACATATTAAACAAAAATTCACACACAGTTCGTGAAATTGCCAGAATCATAGGTAAACTTGTTGCAGCATGCCCTGCTATTCCTTACGGTTGGCTTTACACTAAACAACTGGAAAGAGAAAAATGTTTACACCTAAAACTGCTCAATAATTTTGATAGAAACATGTCCCTGTCAGAAATAGCAAAAATAGATTTGAAATGGTGGCTGGAAAGCCTACCATTAGCCAAAAATCATATCAGAACTGACAGTTATTTTATGGAAATCTATTCGGATGCCTCAAGGTCCGGATGGGGGGCATATTGCAATGAGATAAGAACTCATGGATTCTGGAAAAAAGAAGAACGGGAAAAACACATAAATTATTTAGAATTGTTGGCAGCTTTCAACGGCCTTAAGTGTTTCTCCAAAAACATTTCAGATAGGGAGATTTTGTTGCGAATAGATAATGTCACGGCAATATCCTATATTAACAAAATGGGAGGTGTCAGACATAAGGACTTGAACTCTTTATCCAAAAATATTTGGCAGTATTGTGAGAAACAAAAATTGTATATATTTGCTTCATATATCAATACCAAACAAAATGTTATTGCTGATGCAGAGTCACGCAAATTATGCATCGAAACAGAATACGAGTTATCCAACACATATTTCTTAGATATATGTCAGATATTCTAAAATCCTGACATAGACCTATTCGCAACAGAACTTAATAAAAAATGCGAAAAATTTGTATCATGGAAACCAGACCCTTCTGCACTAACAGTTGATAGTTTTACAATGTCATGGAGAAACAAAAAATTCTACGCTTTCTCGCCATTTTCATTATTGACCAGAGTATTACAAAAAATAATATTGGATGGAGCCGAAGGAATCGTAGTTGCTCCTCTTTGGGTGACTCAACCGTGGTAGCCACTTTTTCAAAAACTGTTAATCTGTAAACCCTTAATATTATATCCCAAGAAAAATATGCTCTTATCACCTTTCAGGGAGCTCTGGAGAGACCTTACCCTGGTTGCCGGGATTTTATCAGGGAAGCGATCATCACACGAAACTTTCCTATCACGGCAGCTCACGGAATCATAGCTTCTGTTGCACCGAATACTTTGAAACAATATGATGTTTGGTTTAAAAAATGGTGGGATTACTGTGATAAAAATCGACAGAATCCTTTTACTTATTCACTAGAAAATATTATCAAATTCCTTGACTCATATTTTCAAAAGTGTAAGTCATTTTCTAGTCTGAATACATGTAAATCAGCACTTACTTTCTTCATGCCAATAAAACAGGAGGATGAACCCACTATAAAAAGATACCTCAGAGGTATTTATAATCTCAACCCTCCTGCACCTAAATATGACGACACTTGGGACCCGCAAATTGTTCTTGATAAATTAGAACTGTGGTATCCATCAGAAAGTCTTACCCTGGAAAAATTAACCTACAAATTGGTTACACTCCTAGCACTGAATAAAAATGGAAAATATTGAAATTCAAGAAAATAAAATTAGTATCAGAATAGCGGATCGCATTAAAACTAGTGGCCCAAATAAAAAACAGTCAACCCTTCAGATTCCATTTTTTCTTGAGAAACCAGAGCTTTGCTTAGCTTCTGTTATTGTACATTACATAAACATAACAAAGTCGTTTAGACCTGGCAATGTGAACCAATTCATTATGACTCATAAAAAACCCTTTCATGCAGCATCAGCGCAATCTGTCGATGGATAAAAACAACATTGAAAATGTGTGGAATTGATACAGAAAAATACGGAAGCCACAGTACTAGACATGCTGCCACTTCTGCAGCTTATAGATCAGGCATGAGCATTGAGGAAATAAGGAAAAAGGAGGGTTGGACTGAAAAATCAAATGTATTCAATATTTTTTATAATAAGCTACTAGCCTCCAAACCAGATTACTTTATGAAAAGACTGATCACAAAGAAAGACAAATGATTTTTTTTACTAATACTATTAGAGATGACAAATCTAATAGTATTAGTAAAAAAAAATCATTTGTCAATTGTCTCTCAAATTGTTACTTGTTACTATTATTGTTACTTGTTACTCGTTATTATTAGTGTTACAAATTCAAATATGTTAGATATTATCCATATGCACAATATTTGGCATATACGTTTATTACAATTAAATTGGGGGAAAATATAATGAATTATTTTGGAATATCTGTTGGTTTCATTTTTTGAATTTGACCGACTTCAAATCGCTTGTTGAACTCTTTCAACAACTACATGTGTAAAATAGTAATAACTAAGGACAAAGCTGCGAAGTATAATTAATAGATCAAATGACTTACCTTAAGGAAATTTGATCCAAATTATACGAGCAGCTTTGTCCGAAGTTATTACTAACCCTACCCAACAACATTAAACAAATAATACTAATAATAATAGTAATAAAAATAATGGACCATAACATGGAAATCCCACCCTTACATGCGATCTAGGACCTTTTAAACTAGAATGACGAGAACTTGTCACAACATCCAGTGACTGGCTAGCTGAGTGACGAATGCGGGGTTGCCAAACCAAAAATTGTTTTCACTTCTTTCAACTTGTACGATACTGGGAAAATCAGACCTACTACATGTGTAAAATAGTAATAACTTCGGACAAAGCTGCTCGTATAATTTGGATCAAATTTCCTTAAGGTAAGTCATTTGATCTATTAATTATACAGTTGACTTTGCTGATTACAACTCACTTGGGATTATTAGAAATTGTCGAATAACGTGTAGTCTCGAACTTTGCTACCGCTAGGGAGTGCATCTACCTATGGCTATTAGACAATGTATCTCAAGTAGATGTTAAACTTCGCTACTGCAAGCGAGTGCACCTACTTTGATGCATTGTTGCAGTATTAGGTATCTGACTTTGCTAACGATAGCGAGTGCACCTACTTATTACAAGGCATTTTTGCAGTTGTAGGTACCTAACTTTGCTACTGATGGTGAGTGTATCTACCAATAACTATAGTTGTAGGTATGTTTCATGTAGTCATTATTACTTATTAGGTATAGATAATAATAATAATAGCGTGTATGGCTAATGACCATAGCAGTCGATGCCAAAACACAAAAAAAAGAAAAATGATAGCGTTTATTGCCCAACAGTTTCCCATTCACAGAGCAATAAAAAAAATCACATTACAAGCTTGGTTAGTATCACTAATTTCTAAATATGAATGAATGACAATCACAAGTTCTAATTGAATACTTCAATTACAAAAATTCTAAGATGCGTACGAGATTTATTCTTGAGTTCACAAACACTGCAAGAAAAGCAGTCACAGATACTAGGAAGTTTGTTTGCATTACTGCACATCAAATTTATTGGTGAATTTAACATTAAATTTGCTTGAGCTTTTTTGCATGGGAAAGTAGTGTTGTATCTAGATGTTATTCTTGGAATAAAAATATCAATTTGCGACAGTAATGCCGGACAGTGAATTTTACCATTGAATTATTTATGAAAGTATAAAACAGTTAAAGAGCTGCCTATATGATTTACTGACAGGTAAGGAAACCGTCTGCTGGGCATGAAATAGCATTCTTGGTGTTGCCCCAAGTCGCTTGGATGTAGTTTTAGAGAAAGACAAAGGTCAACGTCAAGGGGGGGGTTTGAAAACCAGTCAGTTTGTGACTGTTTGCTGGTTTCACATTTCGAGGTCAAAATACTGACCTTGTACGCGGGTCAAACTGCCAAAATGTGAAACCAGCAATCGGTCACAAACTGGCTGGATTTCAGACGCCCCCCCCTTCTTGAACATGACCTGGAGAAACTCTTAAACTACATCCAGGCGACTTGGAGCAACATCAAGAATGCTATTTCATGCTAAGTAGACGGTTTCCTTACCTGTCAGTTAATCATATAGGCAGCTCCAGGGGCGGATGGAAAGGGGCAAACCGGCCCGGGAAACTAATAACACCGGCTCAGTCAATTTTTATTGTATTCAGAAATCGTAGAAATATGTTTTAAAAAAAAACACTTTTACTTTGATATTTTTTAAACGCTTTTAATATATAGTTTAGGACAGGGAATATTTCGGAACTCGAAAGTAGTGGACAATTGTGATTTTGGAGTTCTGAATTAAAGCAATTAATGCAGCTTTTTTTGATATTCTGTTACACAATGAGTTTTTTATTTTCGGTCACGTGACATCAGATTCAAATTTATTATTTGGACACCCTGTATATTTTGTGTATACTTGTGGTCTAAAACGATTAATTTAAGATATACAGGTACTTCATTATCCTCTGTCTCACGACGTCTTCGCGACATTTTCGCAAGTTTGTTCCAAAGTTCGCCCTTCAGGCGAAACCATTGACCAAACTGCTCAAAAAGAATCAATCTTGGACATGGTAGTCCGAACAGGAAAATGCATTTAAATTCTTTAAGGAACTGCTTACAACTTCTCCGGTACTCACTTTGTTTGATTGTAAAAGAAAAACAATCCTTTATACCGACGCCAGCCGTTTGGGCTTTGCTGGAATGCTAGTACAGTTGTACGATGGCAATGAGAAAGCTGTCGGGTACTTCAGTAAGGCAACAACGCCCACTGAGCAGAGGTATCATTCATTCGAACTAGAAGCCCTTGCTATAGTTCGCGCGGTTAAAAGATTTAGACACTACTTACTAGGGGTGAGGTTTACGATATTCACTGACTGCGCTGCTGTTAGGAGTGCCATGTCTAAGAAAGATCTCAATCAGAGAATTGGAAGGTGGGTTTTAGAGTTACAAGACTACGATTTCGACATAAAGCACCAACCAGGGACAAAAATGACACATGTTGATGCACTGAGCCGTTACCCAACAACAGAAAACGCGCATCATGGTGTATATGCTGCCATTTTGTCCGAGGGCGATTGGTTGTTGGTGACTCAAGAATCTGATGCAAACATTAGAGCAATAAAGAATATTCTGTTGTCGGGTGACCAAAATAACAACAGAGAAATTTTCAATAGTTACGATCTGAGAAGTGGGAGAGTATACCGTCGGGACTGTGGTACCTGTGCTATGTAGGCCGTCGGGACTTCTGGTCCCTGTGCTATGTAGGCCGTCGGGACTTCTGGTCCCTGTGCTATGTAGGCCGTCGGTACCTCTGGTCCCTGTGCCATGTAGGCCGTCGGGACTTCTGGTCCCTGTGCTATGTAGGCCGTCGGGACTTCTGGTCCCTGTGCTATGTAGGCCGTCGGTACTTCTGGTCCCTGTGCTATGTGGGCCGTCGGGACTTGTGGTACCTGTGCTATATATGCCGTCGGGACTTCTGGTCCCTGTGCTATGTAGGCCGTTGGTACTTCTGGTCTCTGGGCTATGTGGGCCGTCGGGACTGTGGTACCTGTGCTATGTAGGCCGTCGGGACTTCTGGTCCCTGCGCTATGTAGGCCGTCGGTACCTTTGGTCCCTGTGCCATGTAGGCCGTCGGGACTTCTGGTCCCTGTGCTTTGTAGACCGTCGGGACTTCTGGTCCCTGTGTTCTGTAGGCCATGGGAACTTTTGGTTCCTGTGCTCTGAAAGCCGTTGAGATTCCTAGCATAATTAATGAATTTTAACATGTTTCAGGTCTCCAAGACTGAATGACCATCATCCGGTCAGGATGGCCGAGTGTGAACAGGCAAAGGTGTTGACGACCACACGTCAGAGTGCGATAATGAGTAATGGGATGATGGTGCAATGAGTGAATCAAGTTTAGATAATAGAATGATATCGAGAACGGTCAGTTAGTTGCTATACGTTGTGCGGGCTGTTCAGACGTTTTTGTAATTGTCGTGTTGGAAATCGTTTGTTGTGGAATAAAATATTGAAAATAGAAGTGTTTAATTAGTATACCAGTTCACACAAGTGTGATAGTTCGTTGAAATCGTTTCATCGGGAAGAACATAAAAATGCCAAAATATACAGGGTGTCCCATTAATAATTTAGAATATGATGTCACGTGACTAAAAACGAAAAGCTCATTTGGTAACATAACATCAAAAAAAGCTGTATCAATTGCTTTGATTCAGAACCCCAAATTTACAATTCTCCACTACTTTCGAGTTTCGAGATATTGGCACGTCGGTCCTACTTGTGAATGTGATTTCGAAACCAACCAAGCAAAGTAACATTCATTCAATATTTCAGTAACCTTTCATGGTAATGTGTAATGTTACATCAGAGTTTTCTGCTACCTTACTGCAAAGGTTCAGCAACTACTGAAACAGACGTTCAGCAATATTACAAATGGTACATATCATTATCAATTATTCCAGCTAGGTTACTGCAACATTGCATACAATATACAGGAAAATTGCAAATGTGATATTAAAAATAACGTCTTGTGACAATGTTGCAGCAACTACTGAAATTGA
This sequence comes from Chrysolina oricalcia, assembly GCA_944452925.2. Classification (NCBI taxonomy): domain Eukaryota; kingdom Metazoa; phylum Arthropoda; class Insecta; order Coleoptera; family Chrysomelidae; genus Chrysolina; species Chrysolina oricalcia. Next base: position 33,100,294 of record OX101824.2, read on the forward strand.
TTGTTTGATGTAATCTTTTATAATTAGTAATTGCATCAAGGTTACCGCAACATAGAATATAAATTAGTAACATATTCAATATTGTTATATAGCAGTAACTTACCACCAATCTTGTCTATTCCTTTCAATAACATAACAGTAAGATTTCATGAATTACTCTCCAGTAGGTTTGTTCGCCACTGAAGAATTTTTGGATTTTCACTACTTGCTACTAATATTGATAGAAAATTGATGCAATCTTCATGGGAGACAGATCAGTTTTGATATCTCGGAAAATATCATTCAGTATTGATGTATCCTCCTATGGAAATCAGATTCATCATCATTTTCTAGTTTTTAGAAACAAGCAGTGAAAACCCAAAAACCTTCTGACATGAAACCTATTAAATATATGTATATATACAGTATTTTCATTCGAAACAATAAATAATTGTTTTTTCATATGCTTCTGTTATACATAGGTAGGTATTAGAGATTTTGTTAATTTTAAATGTCCATTTAAGTCTTGGAGGTCAAAAAGACAAAAATTTGATAATGAAACCTTTAATTAAAATATCACATAAAACAAATGAGTACTCATATTAAAATGTCAAAATTTAAAAAAAAAACTGTTTGGTCTTATCAGGTACCTGAAACAAAATAATCATTGAATTGAATGTGCAGCTTAAATATCGACAACTTGATCTACTACCTAACCCTACAAGTAACGTGTGTTTTTTGCGAATTGTAGCCAAGCCATCACATCACATCACAAATGCATCATCTCTGATGCATGGAAATTAATTTCTCACTGCATCTGAAACCAAAATATTACAAATAAATATATAATTAGTCAACTCAACAATTATGGTCTTATTTCAATAAAGAATGTACAATTGAACTTGTCCTTGATTATGACACTATTGTGCTTACATATTTGCTTTATATTCAAATTGAATTGACTCAAGTTTTAAAATTTGTATAGATTTCAATTCTTTGATTATGAAATTGTCTTTTTTGATGGTCCAACACAAGACTTTTCATTCAAACCACCAAAATATTGAAGAACCTGCAACTAAAATCAAAATTTAAAAGTATTCCACATCATTTACAAATGTAAAAGTACCTTTCAAATTGACACTACTAGCAGATTTATTCACAATATAAGGAGAAAAAACATTTTCCTTCTAACCGCAGATGAGCATACCAGACCATCCTAACCTAAAATAATAAATGATGGATCGCCTTACCTTACATGAAGATGCCTCAAATTTATTAGCATTATCCATTGTGCTGCTTCAACAGTAATTGAACTCTTATTCAAAAACCAAAATTGCAGAAGAATATGTACTTTACTTAGGTACCTGGTTTAAGAACGAATGAAAGTATCCAAAACGAAATCAACGCAAAGGCACGACACACAACAACAATACGATTTACAATAGCAAAATCGCGCAAGGCACGTGCTTGTTTGGGATCTGGGGTGGCATCTCATCAAGACCGGGAAATTAAAAATTGGTTGGTTTCCTGACAGATGAAATATTATTTCAAGTTTCTTTATACTACTGGCACGTTTTTCGGCAACTTTTCGTCATGTCAGGGTTCCTGGCAGCCTCAGGAACCCCCTACTAGGATTAAAATTGTTCATAAAGGCGGAAAAATTAAGATTTGCCATAAAATACAAAACACTAGGGACTTTAATTTTGTTAGGGGTTTTTTCTTTGAAAATTGCGCTAAATTCAAAACTATAGAGCTAGAGCATTGTTACTGAAAGAGGTATTGTGTAACGTAGGGTTGCTTCTTTGTCAGTGTACATTTCTTCCACGAAAAAATTCAAATTCTACCATTTAACCAACTTTTATGATTAAAATGTAATATGTACCCTACAAGGCCGTAGCCAGAAAACAATTTTCGAAGGCGTCCGTTGACTTGAGCTTGAGAAGAATATTGCGGACCAAGTTTGATCAATTTTAGTATAGTTTGTATGTTCAACACAATTTTGTAATTTACGGTATATATTCAGTATTAACCATGTTACAATTTTGCAGATTTATTCGTAAAATAGTATTTGCCACTGCTTGCAATCATATTTATTCAACAACAAAACAAACCAAATTAAATATATTAATGAGAAACATATAGAAACATCAGATCCACATTGAAGAATAATATTGAGTCTCTAGATTTTTTTTGATGCAAACAAATCAATGATCTTCTCGTTGTCAATGTCTCGGTAAATTGACATCAACGCCAATCCATTCATTCTCTCCTGAACTGTGGAATTCCTCAAATGGGTATTGAGGCGTTTCAGCGGGGAAAATTATCTCTCAGTAGTACATGTTGTCAAGATGAAACAGGTTCTTTTAGCCAGATCATTTTCCATAGGTCTAATTCTCCTTTCAATGAGTCCCATTCCAAAAACTTTTTATACAGTATGAAATCGTCCTCTTCAACACTGGACTGTTTTTCACAACAAACTGATGGATTCAAAATATATAAAGATGATAGAGTAGATTTATGCTTCTGGAATCTTGAGTGGAGTTGATCAATGAAATCATCTAGAAGTATAGAATCATAATACTTATTCTGAAGTACTCTTCTGGATCTTTGGTTCCACAGTTTGCCCTGTGACACTGTTGCGACACTCTTAGTGGAATTTTTATTTTTTAATTTATGGATTTGAGCAAACAAGAATACTCTTATAAATGTTGCTGAATTTTGATTTGACATTTTTTCGAATATCATTGATATTATCTATGATCAAATCAACATATTGCAAAGCGTCCACCAAATCATAGAGAGGTGACTGGAGTATTTTACAAAGTGGAAGTATGAATGAAAACAACATGGTCGAGCAACTCAGACTTACTACATATTCATTAGTAATCATAGACCTTAAAAGAAAGTCGCTCCTCATGAAGTTTCAGAATCTCTTTCTTCACTTAGTTCTTCAAGAGTTTCGAAGATAGCCTTGAAAATTTATCTGAATCTAATCAAACCATCATGATTCTCAACGCAAGTTTCGCACATTGCTGTAAGATTTTGCCTTCTCACTTCGGAATAGGTTTTTTTTATATTTTCTTTCAAGTTTTTCGTTCCTTTTGCCGATGCTCTGAAGAAATTCCCCACTGATTTTATAATACCGATTGTATTTCGGATTGGCTGAATTTGACAAGAGTAACTCGAAGCTGCTAAACTCAACGAATGCTATCTGCAATGAACGTATAATGCTTCTGGATAAGTTTGGCGGATACCTGCTTGGACACCATTAAAACAGCCTTCCATCGAAGAAGCGCCATCATACCGTTGTCCGATAAGGTATTCACAATCAACCCCTAAACGATTCAGTGCGGAGAGAATTGTATCAGCCAAATCATTTCATGAAGTAGTCTGTACTGAGGCAAATCTTAGAAAATCTTCTCGTAGTATATATACAGTGCGACGCTAAATTATGGAACAAATTCATTATATCTGAATATAAAGATATTTCGGAAAAATCCTCGGACAGGTCGATTTTATTTTCCGATGGGCCAAATTTTGAACCCCACCCAAAATATATAGGGTTATCCGCAATTGAGTAAAAATAACTTTGTTGATATTTTTAAATTGGACACCCAGTATATTTTCCCATATTTGGTTAGGGATCGTCATTACGAATCCAGTGATACCAAGGTTGATGGGATTATGTCAAACGGCTGCGGAGATATGGCCAAAAAACTTCCTCGTATGTCTAATGAGTATGACTGCGAGACTCCAGAAGGTTAAAAGTCTGCGCACTCATTGGGGATATGGAGAAGTTTTTTGGCCATATCTCCGCAGCCGTTTGACATAATCCCATCAAACTTGGTATCACTGGATTTGTAATGACGATCCCTAACCAAATATGGAGAAATATACTGGGTGTCCCATTTAAAAATATCACCAAGTTACTTACCTTCTTGAAGGCGCCTGTTGAAACTGTTGCCAGTGTTGCTCATTGTTGCCGCTGTTCCAATGGACCGGCCCAGCCCGGCCGAAACGTACCGGCCCTTCGGGAAATCTTTCGAATTCCCCACCAGCCCATCCGCCCCTGAGCAGCTCTTTAGTTAAAACTGAAGCTTGATTTCTACGTTTTTCCAACGATACAAAGTCAAATCTATGCAACAAATCAAGATAATTACAACCTCTTTGAAGATAAATCGAGCACACAAGACTATACAGGGTGTAACTAAATAAGTGTAAAATATTTAAGGGGGTGATTCCTCATCGAAAAAAAGATAGGATCTTTCATATAAAGAAACTTCATTGGAGCATCCCATGTTAAGATACAGCCCCTTGAAGGGGGTACATAAAATTTGTTTAACAATTTTTCCCACAAGCATTAAAAAAGTTACAATATTGAAATTGACCTGGCATTTTCTACTACCAAAAAGACACTCAGCCAGTAATTTATTTGGTTTACCCCATGGTTGTAAGGGGTGAAAAACGCAACCCCTAAAATTTATTTCGAATGTAACTTTTTGTCTTATTATTTGTTTACCATTTAAAAATTAATTTCCGATAGCCTGTTTCATTCTAAACAAAAAATGTTCCTTGAATTTTTTTCCCAAAATAAACCAGTTCGCAGCAAAAAATATTTTACGAACAACTACAGAGGTACATCGTCATAAATGCAAACTGGATTTATTTTTAGTTTGTAGTTACTACCTGCATTAAATGATTGAAGGGGGATAAACAAAACTAATCTATTAATAACAAAACATACAACATGTAGAAATCATAGTAAATGTTCAATATGTCTACCTTCAAACATTACGCATGCGTCTAGTCGTCTTCGCATTGAGCCACGTATTCGCTCAAATATTCCTGGAGTCTCTCTCACTACCCTGCACGCATCAATGATGCGTTTTCTCAAGTACATCGCGAACAGGAGTACGATAAACCAAATGCTGTAAATGGCCCCAAGTAGAGAAATCGAGAGGATTGAGATCCTCGACCTATCCACTGATTTGCATATCTTTCAGTTAAATGCTGACGTGCTACTTGACTATAATGGGCGGGAGCCCCATCATGCATAAAAAACATATCCCTTCTGACGCCCAAAGTAACTTCCTCCAGCAGTACGGGATGCACTTCTCTTAAAAATTGAACGTATGCCTCACCATTTAATCGAGGAGGTAGAAAATGAGGCCCTATTAAATAATTCCCAATAACTCTGACCCACACGTTAAGAGAAAACTGTTCTTGATGGTTATAGTTTCGACAATAGCGTGAGAGTTTTCATCAACCTATATGTGGTAATTATGAAAATTAATAATTTTGTCCCGAGAAAAACTACATTCGTCTGTGAATTCGATCGTCTTTAGAAAGTCACGATTTCTTCTAATCATTTCCAGCATCCAATTGCAATATTCAAGACGGTTCGGAAAGTCTCGCGGTAACAGTGCCTGTACTCGTTGCAGATGGTAAGGGTATAAGAGTTGTTCCTTTAAAATTCGAAATACCGTCATATGATCAACATTTAGCTGGAAAGCAATCTTTCTAGTACTGGTAGTAGGTTGTTTTTCAATCAAATTAAGTACTGCTTCCCCAAGCTGTGGTGTTCTTACTTCACGATGGCGACCACAATCCTGCGTTCTTTTGTCGAATGAACCATATTCTCGTAATCGTTGATGTAGTCGGGAAAATATTCTATGTGAAGGATGCTCATTTGTGTATGCCATTTTAATAACAAGTGAATCATTAAAGTAACAAATTAAGAACAGAACAACAATACACAATTATTAGTATTACTTCAATTTAATTGTCACTATCGCTAATAGCTGCCTACTAGATAAATTAGTTTCGTATTTTCGTTTTATGGCGATATGTATCTTGTTCGTAAAATAATTTTTTGCTGCGAACTGGTTCATTTTGGGCAAAAAATTCAAGGGATATTTTTTGTTTAGAATGAAACAGGCTATAGGAAATAAAAAGGTAAACAAATAATAAGACAAAAAGTTACATTGGAAATACATTTTAGGGGTTGCGTTTTCCACCCCTTACAACCATGGGGTAAACCAAATAAATTACTGGCTAAGTGTCTTTGTGGTAGTAGAAAATGTCAGGTTAATTTCAATACTGTAACTTTTTTATTGCTTGTGAAAAAAATTGTTAAATAAATGTTATGTACCCCCTTCAAGGGGCTGCATCTTAACATGGGATGCTCCAATGAAGTTTCTTTATATGAAAGATCCTATCTTTTTTTCGATGAGGAATCACCCCCTCAAATGTTTTACTTTTGAATAATAAATAACACTTTTAGAGTGGTAGCCCCCGCTTTCAGACGGGTCACTCTGTATGATATGGTGAATGAAACTGAATGTTTGTCTTTGCATGCTGAATTCGATTCATCAGGATATGTTTTTCAAGGAGGATTAGCTTCAGTATTTAGAACCCCCTGGTAAGCAGCTATGAGTTTGTTATTGAACTCTTCACAATTTCCTGGATTGACAGAGACTTGATTGCTCTAATTTAGTATATTCCTAGGTAAGTGAACGAAAAACTACATTTTTTTGGATTTTTATTGGAAAAATATAAAATACCCACGACTACATAGTCGCCACTAAATTAATATTATGTTTTTAACATTACAATAAATAATTACGAACTCAAAGAAAGAAAGAGTATTTATTTGTGAATACCCATTTCCGACTAAAATTATAACATTCTGGTAGAGAAAAAAGACAAAATAATGTGAATGAAAATAATCATATTAAATCTATTTTGCGTATCTGCATTATTGCACATGGTATAGTTACATGCATGAAAATGTTTTTCCGTCACAGTATGGTGTTGAGTTATTACATTTCGCATTATTTCATGCTCTGGTTCTTGAAAGCATCCACGAAAGGTCGCCAAAACTTTCACACCTGGCATTTGAGCTGAAATAGATTTGAAAAGATGGTTAGCTGTTTATTTAGTTCATCAGTATGATCAGAGTTATTTTACAATGAAAACTCACACCACTTTTGTTGAAACTGAACAAAGTTCAAAAGTTTACCGGAGATTATCAATTGAATGAAACAAATAATTTCGACTAAGTCGAAAACTCTTCTTTCCACACATTCCCACGAACTACGAAGTGGAAATTGAGGCAAATATCTTACAGAAAACAACTTTGCTCGCTGCTTCATTCGTAGGTGAAGACGATAAAACTTTGAGTATTATAATTCGTTGAGTGGAACATGGTGACATTCATTTTATCTGACCTATCCTAGCACTGATGTATCCCAAGTAGCACAAATTGCTTTTTTCTAAGTACATAATATGCAAAAAACAAAACTTCATTGAACTGTATTTAGTGGAAAAACTGCACTCATCTGTCATTATGCTACAGCGTTCTGTCATCCTGACAAACTAAAAGTCAAATCGACGCAATATTTAGCCCATTTTCTATTACGTTTTAAACAGTTGCATATTTTATATTATTGTCAATCATATTCATTACATACTGGGATTACAACATTACTAGAAAATGCAATTTAATGAAAATAAAATTTGTTTCTTTGAATATTATTATATTACTTTTAGCAGCTAGATTTGAACAAAGAATGTCTTCCTTACACTTTAGTACCACCTAAATGAAACAGTTTTTGGTTTTTGCACAAACGTAGAAAAAATATGGTATATGCAACTCGTGCAAAAATTGTTTATTGCACTCGACGAGTTGTCCAACTCGGTCTGACGGCCTCGTCGGACAATTTCACGACAATAAACACTTACTTTTTGCACTTGTTGCACATATAACTATTTAGAAACGAAAAGAAAATTTATCCCGCATTGGTTATATAACTTGTGCTGTATAAATTCAGTTGACAACAAATTTCGTAAGGTCTGTAACGGTCACATCAACTCACTGCAATGGTCAATCAATGCTTAGGTTCTCCAATTTTTGTTTTATTATTTTCTATAAACCACGTTATTCAGATGCCATATAACGCCTGTAAGTAAGCATTTATGAAGTAATCGTATTTATAGTCTTGTTTCCAAACAGAGATATAATATGAGTTTGGAAAGCTATACAGGGTGTTTCTTGAGTACGTGTAGAAACTTTGGGAGCATGTTGCTGACGTTGAAATGAGAAAAAAAGTTCCTATAAACACATGTCCGCAAGTTATTCGTTTCTAAGATACAGAGTGTCAAAGTTTAATTGTTATATTTGTTTTTTTGTGAATAAATTCCAAAATATTTGTGATATTCGAGTAAAATTTGGTATCTGGGATGATTTTTCAATGACAAAATCAAATTTTATGTTAATTGTGAAGAAACTAATTTCTAATTGAGTTTAAATTTAAAAATCGTGTCATTCAAAATCACTTGCATCGATTATTTCAAATCTCAATAAATCGAAACCAGTTGCTCGCAGTAACCTCTACCAAGAATATATTTTTTACACAAACTAAATAATAAATATTCCCAGATACAAAACTTTCACAAATATCAAAATTATTTTCAAATTATTCACAAAAAATAAAAATAAGAATTCAACTTTGATACTGTATCTCAGAAACGAATAACTTGCGGACATATGTTTATGGGAACTTTTCTTCTTATTTTGATGTCAGCAACACGCTCCTGAATTTTCTACACGTACTTAAGAAACACCCTGTATAAAGATTTAAAAAGTAAAAAAATTACTGGTTTATAGTTTCCAACAATTAAATTTACAAATACTTTTTGCAGAATGGCTTTGACCATGGAAAACAAAACTTGCCATGCGAAGAAAAATTTTCATTTCCATTTCGAAATGATATAACGCGTCTTCAAAATATTGGCACATCAAAAATTGAATAAAAATTATTTGAAAATGTTCACATTTTTTTTTTCCATAAAATATTCCTTAAATGATGTATTCATGTTATTAGAATGAGCAATATTATCGAACATACTTGGAACCCTAAAACTGTTAACAATGGTCGCGCTGCCACATATTCTTTTCGAGTTTTCTACATGGTTTCCTGAAAGAATTGAAGGAGGTTCCCACAAAAGCAGTGATTAATCTTTTTGCAAGTATTTTGGCTGTATAGAAGTGATACCTACTTCATTCGAGATATTTCTCGAACACGCCCACTTATAAAGCGAGTATAAAGTATCAAAAAGAGCAACCTTTGAAGAGGGTAAAAATGACTAAACAATAAAATGCACGGCATGAGCGCCCCAACCAACGCAGGGTTATTAACAATTTTGGATGAATAGTCATTAAATCGCAAACAATTTTGTATAGTTATTCTTTCTACGTAAGGCTGGTCAGGTTAGGTTAGGTTGGCTAGTAATTCACGCATTTTTAACTCAGTTTGCCTTCCTCGTGTCGGTCATTTAAACTTACCGCCATTACAGTGACCAATCATAGAGCGTGCCGTGCACTTTATTGTCATCTGTAAAAATGGCTGACCTCTAGCGGATCTTCCTAGCATCTCAAATTGAGTACGCTTCTAGGACCGCATTTTTACCAAAAGGAGACTAAATATTATTTAACAGGAGAGTCTATAAACCCCATAAGACAATGGGGACACTAATGGAAAAAGATGAAAGAACATTTGTGACGAAATGTGACGTAGTTGGACATGTCATGGCCGCCGTTCTCTATAGACAGTGACGGACTAGTTCTTGGTATATGAGAGTAACTGCTGACAGTTTTGTTGCTTGGTTAGAGTTCGACTCTGTACTCATGTCCAAGTACGTCACTATGACGCGTTGATAGGCCAATCAATAGAGCATTTTTTCCTAACAAAAATACTAGAAGAAAACCGACTATGCCATCACATGGAAGACATCTCGGTATGTTATGTTTTCGACTCGCAACTGACATTTATTAATTTGTTATAAACATTTAAATAACAAAAAACGTGTTTTTTTAAATTGTTCTGCTCATAAAATGAAAACTAATGAAGCAATCTGGTTGCTCTAATGAAAAGAATTGTAGATAATTGAAATACAAACAAAATGAAATGTTTTACGACCCGATCGGATCATTAGTAACGGAGGAAACCGGAAAAACTGGAAAATGACGATTTAAAAAAAAAACATAACTCTGCCATTTTTCAAGAAAGAAGGTGGGCCCTTCTTATGAAAGTATCGAATCATGTGTTCTTTATGTGCATAAAACAGGCTCTGACGGATAATTAGTTTTGGCACAATTGCGATTTGATTTTTTTTGCACTATCTTGCAGCGTGCCTGGATGCTCTACTGATAGTCCGATTTCAATTCCTAGAACAGATTTTGAAAGTAGAAAGTTCCCTACGGTACAGTACCACAAAATGTACAGATCGATACAAGCGTAAACGATAGAAAGCGTGAGTAGATGTGCGACAAAGATCGACTACTGTTTAATAAGGCAGAGCGATTGAGCTCCTGCCCCACTCCAGGGTTTTGTCTACTGCGCAACCAATTCTCGGAGGCATCCTTACGCTTCTCGATCAGTATATTCTCATTTTGCGCTAAAATGCTGCGAAATGGGTGAAAAATGCTTGCAAACATGTCTCAAAACGGCTGAGCTGGTAGAAGCGGTCGAATGGAAGGAGAGAACGGGAGAAGAGGGGAAAGGGGAAGCGTATTATCACGTAACCCGTTCATTAAAAGAATTCTCCTCTCTCCTACCTCTCGGCAGCTAACGCTGGCTCGGTCGTTTTCAGTCATGTTTGCATGCATTTTTCACCCATTTCGCACCATTGTAGCGCGTATAGTTAATCTGTTTGAGAAATTGAAATCGGGCTATCACCAGAGCATCCAGGCACGCTGAAAGATAGTGCAAAAAAAATTAAATTGCAATTGTGCCAAAACCTTAACGATCCGACAGCGCCTGTTTTGTGCACACATAAACTGCACATGGTTCAATACTTCCAGAAGAATGGCCAATACTACTTCTTAAAAAATGGCGGAGTTATGAATTTTTCAGAAGTTTTCTCCGTGGCTAGTCATCCGACCGTGTTATAAAACATCCCATTTTGTTCGTATTTCAATTTTTCACAATTATTTTCATTGGAGCAACCAGATTGCTCTATTAGTTTTCATTTTATAAGCAAAACAATTTAAAAAACACGTTTTTTGTTATTTAAATGTTTATAACAAATTAATAAATGACAGTTGCGAGTCGAAAACATATCAGAATATAACTACGGACTCTCCCCCATGTGATGGCATAGTTAGTTTCCTACTAGTATTTTTGTTGAAAACTCACGCATTTTATGCTCTATTGCTTGGTGTACTAGAACTTATTGAACCCACCTGTTAGTTTAGTCTCTTTGCATTTTTACAGCTCTCTTTGCGCCTGCCTATTCTTAAAATAGTAGATAGCTGTAGCCCGAGTTAGATATGCATATCTGCTGTTCAAGTTGCTGACCCTGACGCTTGTGACTTCGTCAGAACCCTTTCGTTGCTGTATTATTGCTGTATAAGTGGGTATGTGAGAAGGATTGCTTGCTGATCACAACCATGTTCTTCATTGTGTTATTTCTATATAAGTAGGTAGATAAGATTGCCTTGCTATTAGAACTAGAACATATCACTTGTACCCATATTTTTATTGGCACTTTTTACGACCATCTCGATGACGAAGACAGAAAAAAATTACTGTCGCGTTCTCAAAATATTTCATGAAATGAAATTTTTTTAAATTCATTATGAGTTTTCTTGCAAAGTGGGAAAATGAGAGTTATTTGGAAAACATTGTTTTAATTTGGCAGGTATAACCTCAAAAGGATCAATATGGACAATCAAGTTGTCTTCAAACATCGTTAATATTACCTTCATGGAGTTAATCATTCTTAAGTGTCACAATTTATCGTCACTGTAACTTGTTTCAGTTTTTCGAAACAGATAAAAGCTATCGATGTTGAGGTCAACCTCTTGTTCACCAGAGCTGAGATATCTCGATTTCTGTTTTTGGGAAGTTCTCCGAACTTACGAAATCAAACACATAATAACGCGAATGAATTAGAAAATTTAACGCGCATAGTGTTGACAGAATTGTCCGAATATAAGTCTATCAAGAAGGTGTTGTTTTTGGACAATTAATCCGTTCAAGGAACTGAGCATTTTATCAAATCACAATTACTATTATTATCTTATAGGAGTTTGGAATGGCCACTGATGAGAGGTAAAAACCTCTGAAATATTCTGCCAGGTGTACACTTCCGACCGGGTCCTTCTTGAGAAATGTTGCACAGGTATCAGCATCTTCACTCATCCCATGGCGGATACCTGATCGAACCTCTTCGACCTTCTTATGAAAGTTTTGTATGAGCCTGCTATAAATACCACATTCGCACAGTTGTGGAAGGAATCCTCCTCACCACATTCCGCGCATAGTGGGTCTGCCTCTCTGCGGTGGCCGGTTACAACTCCCACCATGTGTCGGAGTTCTTTGCGGCTTAGCTTCAGTATCTTGGCCATACTTGCCCTATCGGGCCCCGACGTCATCTGCCTATATTTCCTGCAGCCGTCTACAGTGCTGCCGTTTTGTGAGTATTTACAACGCTGCGGAGTAAATGCGGAGTAATCGGATATTTGTGAGGAATTGTGAGGATTTCGATAGGTCATTCACATACATTATTAAATACGAATTTTGATAATAAATACATCTAACTGATGCTGAAACAAAAGTACTAATAGGCAGAACGGTATTTATGCGCATGCGCCAAAATAAAACTAGATGATTACAGTCAAGCGCGACTCTCTTGGTGTTGATTCTCTCTTACGTCACTCGTTGCCACCTATAATTGGAAATGATCGTATGTCGTGTACCACTTTTTGCCTCATTTTTTCAATGAACCACATATAAATTCTTGTACTGACAGATGACAGGTGACACTTATCTAGTTCTAGTTAGATGTTAGTTCCATTGTTAATTTTTTTCAAAGAAATCTCTATCATTTTAATTCATATCAATCACAACCATTGCGTCAGTTAGTGAAAATATATTGGGAGGATTTTGTGAGGATTTTCAAAGTTTTGGGAGTAAAATGCGCGGATTTTGATAGGGCCTAGTGATCCTTTTGATTAGTGTCCAGCGGCAGCACTGGCCGTCTATCCCTCTCCACTCTTTTCCTAATGTATCAACGGCCCACTTATTCAGTGCCGTTGTTAACTTGTCTCCTTGTTATGCCGAGTGCGGGTTCGGGCCCGTAGTAGGGTTGCTCGCATAGAGAAATAAAATATTGTCTTTGGTTGCCCGGCTCCTTGCTTGGCTAGCTGGTCCGCCTGCTCGTTGCCTTCAATCCTTGCATGCGGGACGCATGGAGGTAAGTAGCACGCGGTATCGCCAATCGGTTTCGTTCGGCCTCGCGCGATGCTAATATTTTTTTATTGAATGTAGTACGTGGGCTGGGCGTCCGTTTGGCGCTATCGAGTGAAAATTGTAGATGATTCTACACAATACATAAAAGGGGAAATAATTCTAGATAATGGATTTATACTATTCAATGCTTATTTTTTACCTTACAAGAATTGAAAAACGTTAAATAATAAAACTATTTTATGTACCCTATTTGATGCACTTACCTACATTTTAATGCCTAGAATCGCTGTTCATTGTTTGCGGTTCAATTTATAAGAAAAGAGATGAGTACCTACCTGAGTAATTAAACAGAAATAAAACCATTTTTCAAACAACTTTAAAAAAGGAGGAGGTTCTCAATTTGTCTGTATGTATTTTCTGTATGATTGGCGATTACTCGATGGTAAGAAAGGTAAAAAGGGGGTTTATCTATCTTTTGAACGGTTTTAGTTCACTCTCATTTATAATAGCTTCCAACGAATACAGAAAGTTTATGTAAAAATCAGTGTTGATAATATATTTTTAAAGTCAGGATTGCCAACCTTTAACCCAACAATTTTGAACTGTCACTGTATATTTACAAAAAAAAGAACATTGAATAAAAGAAACCCCTGCTCTTACTCCTGTAAATTCCTAGCTATAAAATAATTTTTTTTCGAGAAAGAGATAATAAAAATTAGTAATATACCTCATAACACCTTTTTGGTATTTTTAATAGCCATATCTGAATATTTCGAATGTTTTCGTGCTATCGCTGTGGGCTGCACTCATATAATATGTTCTTTCCCTTTCTAGTTGTTGTGGATGACCTATATGGTGGATGATAGACATGAAGGCTGAGTCAAGTCTCCGGTCTGACCAATATGATTAGACCAGCGCGGTCATTTGGTTGACTTGACGACCTAATTAGAACTGTATGCATGTGACCAATATTTTCAATCATCAGATCGGTCCGACTCATCGTCATACTTCCTACTGAACGCGCGTGCCTTGTCCGACCGGTGACTTGACACAACAGAAGACTGTCAGACTGACATTCATTTTAGTAGCAAGATGATATTATATTCTCCGTTGTTGTTTGGATACGTAGTCACCATGACAATGTGATATTACCGGGTCAAAAGGAAGGAACTGCGTATTATCAGTAGTAATACCACAAGTTTCTGAAGTTTCTGAACGAAACTGAATTTCTTCGAGTCCGCAGGACGAGTGGTGTTTTCTTGATACAATTCAGTTGAGTTCAGCAATAAAAGACAGACTTATGAGATAAATTCAATCACGAGTGGAATTTTATTAGACTATTTCTCGAAACATTAAAAGTATGTATTTATGAACATGAACAATCAATTCATCATAATCATAATCAGTTAACTATAATCATAAAAAATGTATTATACCTATATATTAATAATTTATTTTACAAGGTCTTTCACGACGAGCGTTTGTTAGGAATATATGGAGAACGATTCAAAATAGAAACTTGAAATTTTGTGGTAGTGGGTTTTACAAAATGGCCTTCAGTAGTGATAGAGCGCCGGTTCTAGATAATGTGGTGGTGGTGGGTGTCAGAGGGCGCCAATGGGGTGGGTGGGCTATATAATGATATTTCTAAATAGTGGATTCGGTGGCGTAAGTACTCAGAACTCTCATAGGTATATAATGGTATTTCTAAATAGTGGATTCGGTGTTTTTAGTACTCTCATAGCTATGAATGGGTATTTCTAAATAGTCGGGACGGAGTATCTGAAAGTCTTTTGTGTCGTGGGTGTATCTAGAAATCGACGTTGTGGATTAAGTGGGTGGGGTCAGAGCTGTGACATAATGTTTCAATGTTCGACCTCCCAGTGACCTTCACGTTGTTTTCAAATGCATGGATGAAATCAGTCATAATTTTGGTCACCTATTCGACATGTTAAACATTTTTGTTTGGGAAGGAAGCACTTATAAAAAAATGTATCATAGAATTTTCATGTTGTATTCAGGGTTTGTGTTCGACTAGGAGATTACATTGGTATTGAATGGGAGACATTGCATTCACGGTAATAAAGATCGACAAGGCCTTGAAGGCCACGTGTTCGAGTCAGTCATGACCTTTCACCGACCTTCTTCCTGTTCAACCTTCCACAGAACTTATGATGTCAGTCACATCCTATGTGTACTTGGCCATCTATTCGACCTTCCACCGACCTTCATGGAGTTTCCAATCACCTTCACATAACTGCGTGCACCTTTCAAGTACATGGTGCTGTATTTGAGACAGATATAGTTAGTATTATTACGGGTGATTGGAGAGTAATGCGGGTAATTAGAGTAATTGAAGAATATGACCTTGAATACTTGTAATTTACCTCTCGAGTACAATATTTTCAAATTTATTCTTTCAATACACTATTGTAATTCTTTATTTCAATTACACTCGTCAGAGGGCGCCACTTGTTCGGTGTCGTCAGACAAGGCCTTGAACGGCACGTGTTCGAATGACGTCAGGCATGACCTTCGAGCCACATTGGTGGGTGTCAGAGGGCGCCACTTGTTCGGTGACGTCAGACAAGGCCTTGAACGGCACACGTGTTCGAAAGACGTCAAGCATGACCTTCCACCGACCTTCATGGAGCTTTTAAGGGAGGGTGGGCTATATAATGATATTTCTAAATAGTGGATTCGGTGGCTATGAATGGGTATTTCTAAATAGTCGGGACAGAGTATCTGAAAGTCTTTTTTGTCGTGGGTGTATCTAGAAATAGACGTTGTGGATTTAGTGGGTGGGGTCAGAGCTGTGACATAATGTTTCAATGTTCGACCTCCCAGTGACCTTCACGTTGTTTTCAAATGCAATGATGAAATCAGTCATAATTTTGGTCACCTATTCGACATGTTAAACATTTGCATTTTTGTTTGGGAAGGAAGCACTTATAAAAAAAAATATCATAGAAATTTCATGTTGGTTTGTGTTCGACTATGAGTTGACATTGGCATTGAATGGGAGACATTTCATTCACAGTTATAAAGATTTCGGTTCGGTACTGTAGGGCGCTACTTGTTCGATGACGTCAGACAAGGCCTTGAAGTCCACGTGTTCGAGTCAGTCATGACCTTCCACCAACCTACAACCTGTTCGACCTTCCACCGACCTTCATGGAGCTTTCAATTACCTTCACGTAACCTCCAAGTACACGAATGATGTCCGTCACGCCCTACATATATTTGGTCACCTTTTCGACCTTTCACCGATCTTCCTGGAGCTTTTTTTGTATAATACTACCACATCAGGTTCCATTGTGGGCATATACGAGATGTATCTCGGTTTTTTCTCATTAAAACTCATCAATTTTTTTTTCATAGCTGATATTGTAGGTTTGTAACTTGCTCCGAGAATGACTATATATGTTGAACACTATTTTTAGCTCATTTCAGCGTATAGGTATACATTTTCTTTGCGTGAGTTGAAAGATTTTATTTCCCCTCTATCAGTCAAGATTACATCAAATGACAACACTATAGAACACATTCACTCAATAAAAGACTAGCAATTAGTAAATATATTATTTATTTTCGAATATACTTATCACAAAATCTCTGAAAATATATTTTTCGTCTATGTGTGACATCCAAAATTGGTTCTATGATGGTGGAAGTTTCCTTTATTCGCCTGTTGAATCTCCATCTATCGATGCTTTTATATTCCCAGAATTTTTTTCTCACATGTCTATATGCAAAGTTCCATGATATCATATAGTGAATTTTATTATACTTTTCATCGAATGTTACCCTCTTCATAGTGTTTTCATGACTTATGTTTTGAAGAGAATAACCTGTATTTATACTTGCAATATTTCACTACAAAGAAAATTCACTATTCATTTTTTGATATTCACATTCCTGGATTACAAGAAGTTCACATGAGGATTTCATTCAACTTATGATGAATAACCTTGAGATTAACCTTGAATGAGTGTGTAGTATTCAATTACATATGACATTGTAACGATCCATGGCATCAACACTTCACTTCCTTTGTTGGCATTGGAATGCCACGCCTACAACCACGCCCACAACCACGCCTATAACCACGCCACCACCAGTTGGTATATAAGTGATGTGTTGTACTCTTTCCTCAGTCAGATTCTTCTGGTTTTCGTGTGTAATCAAAAAGCTCCTCTTGTGTGTTATCAAAAAAAAATACTCAGTTTGAAATCATGTTTTCTTGCATTTGTGGAAAATCTTTCACACGAAGAGATAGCCGTCTCAGGCACCAGCGTGGAAGTTGTTCAGTGACATCTTCGCCAAAAAGAGTGAGGGGTAATGATGAAGCTTCCACTAGTGGTGCTTATCTTCAGTCTGATCAAGGATGTATATCTCTAGCTGGCCCTTCCAGAAAAAAGGTGAAAGTTAATAATGTAGCTTCCACTAGTGGTGATATTCAACCCAATCAGGGAGACATACATCAGGCTGGCCTTTCTAAAAAACGATTAGAATCTCCTGTATTGCCACTTTATAAGTGTGATTCCTGTAGTGTGATAATTCCGCATTCCAAAATCAGCTCTCATAAGAGGACACTCATTCACAGAACAAATGCATGTGTTGATTTAGGTGTTGGAGTACAACAAATCAAAAGTGCGTTCAAGTGTCGAATTGCCAGCTACAGGGTATCTGCTGAAAACACATATACTGAGTATAGTCCATTTTTTAATGAGATCAAATGCCAAGTCGTCGATGTTTTGGAGAAAGTAATCAAGTTGCACAACTCTGTCAAGGTCAACATGGAAGTATTTGGCAGTTATGTTATCCAAACCCAAGAAGTTATGGATATCAAGTCATTCAACTCACAAAATCGTATAGCTGATTTATCCACTGACTTGAATGGATTATTTGACACCTTCCGGGACACCATAATTGCTCAAACATCGGAATTTGCTGATCGTGATTCAGGTTTGTGATGAAATTATTGTATGAAAATAATAGGTCTAATAATTAATTTATTTCAGGATGGAGTTGTGAAAAAATTCTATTTCTTGAGGTGAACATAAATAAGTATACCCCCTTGGGTGGATCTTCCTACATCAAACTACCACAATTTATTGAGATGAAGAAGGCTGTTGTCAATGTGAAGAATACTGATCAATGCTGCTTTGCGTGGGCTATAACATCAGCATTATTTCCTGTTGATATCAACATTTCGCTAGTGTCTTCATATCCCCACTATAGCACCGTTTTAAATGTTACAGGTATGAATTTTCCAGTTAAATTACGTGATATTAAATCGTTCGAGAATTTGAATGATATTTCAGTCAATATGTATGGTTTAGAATCAAAATTTGAAGACAATAAAGTCATGTACGAAGTTGTAGGTCCATTTCGATACTCACAGAGGAAGCTCGCAAGACATGTCAATTTGTTGCATATTGCAGATGATGTGGGAAATAGTCATTTTTGTTGGATAAAAGATCTTTCACGTTTGGTATCTGGTCAAATTTCTTCTTATGAACACAAAAAAAATTTTGTGATGGTTGTTTACTTTACTTTTCAAACGAACGATTACTATTACGTCATCAGATGCATGATTATAATCATGTTTATACAACAACACCACAAAATGACTTTAAAATCAATAAATATGGAAACTTGGTTGCTGGTAATGAATTAACATTTGAAAATTTTGAAAAACAAATGAAGGTGTCATTTGTTGTTTATGCAGATTTCGAGTCTGTGTTGAAACCCATTCAAACCAGTGAACCAAACCCAGAATTCTCATACACGAATAGAACCTTCCAACATGAACCATACTCTTTTGCATATCTTTCAATGATAAATTATCAAAATTTGTTACATATAGAGGTGCTGATGCTGCCAAGATATTCACTATGCGAATCGAAGACGATTTGAAAAATATTTATCATCAACATTTACGGTATGTGAAACCAATACATAAACAAACCCCACAAGAGGAAGAAGAGTATAATAATGCCACCAAATGTGGTATATGTGAAAAACCTTTCACAGAAGGGGATATTAAGGTGCGTGATCATTGTCACATCAGTGGTAAAAAAAGATTCCCTGCAGCGCACTCTGTATGTAACTTGAATTTCAAAATCCCCACTTTCATTCCAATTATATGTCATAATATGAGTGGTTACGATTGCCACATGTTTATAAAAGAATTGTATAGCGAAAATGATAGGGTGGAAGTAATTGCCCAAACTAAAGAAAAGTACATTTCTTTTTCTAAAAAGATCTACACACATAGCTATCAAAATAGAAAGGGTGAAACGAGGAGAAATTATTTAAAATTGAGGTTTATAGATAGTTTCAAGTTTATGTCTAGTTCACTGGAAAAGTTGGGAGCTAATTTAATCATTGAACAATGTATAGAAATTTCCAAACATTTTCCCGATTCAGAAAAATTCAATTTATTGAGAAAGAAAGGTGTCTTTCCTTATAGTTTTGTTGACAATATTGACAAGTTGAATGTTACTACCTTACCGATTAAAAATCAATTCTATGACAACTTGAATGAAGAACATATATCCGACACAGACTATATGAGGGCTAAACGTGTTTGGAATCTATTCGAGTGTGAGAGTTTGGGAGATTATTCGGACTTGTATTTGAAATCTGACGTACTATTACTATGTGATGTTTTCGAAAATTTCAGAAGGATGTGTTTAAATACCTATAAATTGGATCCAGCTCAGTATTATAGTGCACCAGGCCTATCTTGGGATGCAATGTTGAAATATACAGATATTGAGTTAGATCTTCTCACTGATATAGATATGATAAATTTTTTCAAAAAAGGTATACGAGGGGGGAAAAGTCAATGTAGTGAAAGAAAACATGAAGCAAATAATAAGTTTCTACCCGATTTTAATCCTAACGAGCCATCATCTTTCATCTCATATTTGGATGCAACAAATCTTCATGGGCATAGTATGTCACAAGCATTACCAACTGGCGATTTTTCATGACTATCACATGAAGAAATTACAAATTTGGACATAATGTATGTGGGAGATGATGATCCATATGGATATGTTCTCGAGGTTGATATTCATTACCCGCGGGAGTTGCATGATTATCATGCTGATTTTCCATTTCTGGTGGAAAGTATCATTCCACCATATTCGAAATGTAAAATCCCTAAATTGATACCGAACTTGAATGACAAACGAAAGTACATAGTACATTATAAAAACTTGAAACAGGCAATAAACAATGGTTTGATTGTAATGCACACTCACAGAGTGATGAGATTTAAACAGTCATGTTGGATGAAACCTTACATCAATCTTAATACAGAAATGCGAAATAACTCAAGCAATAAGGCTGAGAAAGATTTTTATAAACTAATGGTAAACTCAGTGTATGGTAAGACAGTGGAAAACGTGGACAATAGAATAGATGTAAGGCTTATCACACATTGGAATAATATTCAAAACAAAATGGGGGCTTCCACCCTTATTGCTAAACCAAACTTCAAAAGTTGTGCAATTTTTTCTGAAAATTTGGTTGCTATCCAATTGGGTAAAGTGAGAGTGCATTACAATAAACCCTTGTATTTGGGATTCACTGTTTTGGAGTTATCCAAGACTGTGATGTATGATTTTTATTATGGATGTGTTAAAAGAGAATTCGGTCAGAATGCTTCACTTTTGTATACTGATACGGATTCACTAATTCTGAGAGTGCAAACTGAAAATTTCTATAACTTCATCAATAGTAATATATGTAGATTTGATACATCGAATTACGTTGAAGATAACAAATTCAATATACCTGTAACACCTTCAGTCTTAGGAAATTTCAAAGATGAATTCCCCAACGATCCTATAATTAGTTTTTATGGTACAGGTGCCAAAGCATACTATGTTCAATCTGTTGCAAATGAGGTAAAAAGAGCCAAAGGGGTGAAAAGATCTGTAATAAAGAACCAATTGACCTGTGAAGATTATAAAAATATTGTCGAAAATGGGGGTCAAATTTTTAGAAAGATGAACTCATTCAGAAGCATCTCACATGATATGTTCACTGAAATGAGAAATAAGGTAGCCCTATCGTTCAATGATGATAAACGTTTCATCATTCCAAATACTACGCATACACTTCCATGGGGCCATAGTGATATTGAGTTTTATCAAAATGACCCCAATGAAAACATTCGTATATGTGATATGATGGTCGAATCTTTGTTCGATGAATTCGATATAGATCCTGAGAGTAGACTAGATTATCTAATCACACTATTGGATGCAGAAATAACTGAATAATATCATTCAAAATACTAAAAAATTTCTTTCACATAAAACAATCGGAAAATTCATATTTACTATGGTCAGAAAATTGCTTATACATCACTCAAATATTGTTTTATTTATATTAGAACATGTTTTTTGTTGATTCAGGTGGAGGTGGATTCATATTCATATATACTTTCCTTCAATATTTTCGTACACTTATACTCGAATATTGAAATATGTATCAGCGAATTAAATGGTTATATACCAAATTATTTCTTATCATTGTCATTGTTGAAGTAACTTTGTGAGAGAAAGATAAATAGAGCTATAGATAAATTTGGACGTAAGAGAAAATGTGGAAATGGATCAACTATACGTGGACCTGCAGGTATCGGTTTCAAGTTGACAACAGATGGGCAATATGATATTCAGGGAAAAATATTGAAGAATATTGGAATTCCTGTTTATGGAGAGGATTGCGTGATCCATTCCTATCTCGAAGATGGAATAAAAAACGTAAAGGACCTAATTCTTACAGCTATTCAATCTTCTCTGCAAATAGCATTAACTAATATATCAATGAAGGATGAACGAATCATGTTGATCAAATTCAAGTTATCAACACAGGAGGACTTGGGAGCATGCAGAGAAAAATGAATGCAGAGAAAAATTAATTTATGGGACATGTATAATATTCATATAAGAAATTTAAATAAAGATGAGTTTCATCATAATCGTGTTTTATTCTTTATTTGCATGAAAAACGTTAGATGACGAATTGATTAATATATGAGATCCTACACTGAATGTTGAGTGAGTCAAATATCTTTTCCTTGGAATCAGAATTCTTCATTTTCATCACTTTTAATGAATTGTATGTGAAAAAAACGAGTGTATGTTTTCCATAGTTTATTAATAATTATACAACTTACTGAAAATAAAATGTAATACAATTAAATGAGAATATTAAATCATAGCACTTTTATCTATCCATGAATTATAATCACTGGGGAAGCCTAACCACTTGACATATAGTTTATTATTTTTTCTTCTCAATACTCTTTCAACTAGATATACATCAGCATTAAGCGTTTTCGATAGTTCTGATTCATTAAAACATCCTTTAATCGGGCTTCCATCAATGTCTTCAAGAATATAAGTAATGGGGTGTGTTTGGTTAATTTTAACAATTTTAAATAGTTCTGTTGTAAAATTGGCAGTGTAACCCTTTTCGAAAATATTCTTGTACTTGCTTATACGTACAATATCATTCATTCGGAATTTAGGTGTCTTTTGTTTCTTGTGGAATTTATGTGCACCCAGTCTCTTCATTCCATTGAATTTTATTTTTGTTGTAGACTTCACATCGATGGGTTTCATGCCTATCGTACGATGTATTTTGTTGTTATATTTCTTTGTTAAAATAGGTAAAATATCTAACCATTTGTGATGTCCCATCATTGAAAATTCTCTGTAAAGCCACGTCTTTATTGTTCGAATTACCCTTTCTGCTATGGCAGCCTTCATAGTACTGAATGTGAAATAATGGTTGATGTTATATTTCCGCATAAGAGATGAGAAACTACTATTGAAAAATTCTTTCCCCTGGTCGCTTTGTAAATGATTCGGAGAATATTTGGCTTCTTTCAATACAATTGCCATTGCATCGGTAACAGCGGCACCTGTTTTAGTTTTAACAGGTAATGTCCATAGGTATTCGGAGTAGCAGTCAATCACCACAAGAATATAACGATGTCCTTTGTTACTTTTAGCATAGGGTTGTAATTCAGCAAGATCAATTTGCCATAAATCTGCAAAACCTCTGATATTGGTCATTCTTCTGGGAAAATTACGTCTTGCCGGCTTATGTAATTCATTGACTACTTGTCGTTTCGCATCACTTATTTCATTATCCATCCTATCTTTCGATAATGTTACAGCATCAAATGATGAGGACAAACTGATGAAATTTTTGTGATTGCATCAATATAGTATACCTTCTTCTCGTAATTCCTCGATTATTGAAATTATTTCATTATCATGCCCTGTATGGCCAGCTGACTTTGAAGCTATCAGTAGCCGTAGACGGTCCACTAACTCTTTAGGTGAGTTCCAGTAAACATAATTCACAGGTTTGCGATGAAACATTTTCTGATTTTTTTTTCGATTGAATCCAGCTCCTTCTTTTGTTCGACTCCTAATCGGATAATGTGATGAGTATAACAGTGGTTTGATAACTTCACGAATTTTTTTAGAATTTGTTTGTTTGAACCCATTCTTCAATTGGTGTTGTTTATATGGAGCATTCGTTACTTTCAATATCTTGGCATATGTTTTATGAATTTCCTCATCGTCGACATGATGTGGATTTTTCAGAAATATTATATCATATAAAGCTGCACTACTTGGACATTCAAGTTTCTTCACTTTATCAGCATTCCAAAACGAAATGTTTCCACTTTTTTGAAAACGTACCGCGAGACTTCCCATTTTCAGTTTTTGTGTAGTGGGATCCAAACGTATACCAAATATGGTATCATATGCTGCATTTTTGGTTTTGACATTTTTCAAATGATTTTTCAATACATTTTCAAGATTGGAAGGAGACATGTCCAGATCCGATGAACTGATTCCAGATGATGAAGGTGTTTCATATAGTGTTGTTCCCACTTCATCTTCCAATGTATCCGTATCACTGTCAGCAGAAGATACACTTCCAAAAAATTTATTTATTACTATTGGAGTACTCATTGCATGTATCGGAGTAGGCCGAGAGTTTCCTTGATTCATTGACAACACTGAAGGTGGTTTCATGGTAGCAGCTGAAGATAGAACGTTTAATCGTTTCGTTATGGGATCATACAATTTTTCGAGTGCCATCCGATTTTCAATATTTCCACTCTTAATTGAGTTGAATTTCTGCCGTACAGCTTCTGTTGTCTCAACCAATTGACGTTTTAAATTCATTTCTCTATTTTCAGCAGTTGAATCATTATCTGTCTTCATTTTGATTATCTTTTTAATATAGAGAATACAATGAAGCAGTTACCTCTATGGAATTCAACAATCAATTGAATCTCGAAAGCAATGTCATGGATATATAAAACTATCGAATCCCATGCGGTATCTACCTCCATGTATTTTCTATCTTTATCGATGACAAGAAATCCATATTGATCTTCCCAACATTTGATACACATCAATTGAAACTGATTAAATGTTAGATCGGGTGATACATGATCGGAAATTTGTCTCATCCTGTTTGAATATCATAATGAAATTCGTATTATCACGCACTAGTTGCTTGGGTACACGTGAATATGTCTGTGCAAGATAAAAACAGTCGACATCCTTATGACGTCCCATACAGAAATATGATCTTATGATATCCTGTTTTTCACATATCACATCGTCGAATATGAAGACAGAGTTTGGTTTAGCATCACACGGTTCCACGATTTCTGCATTATTACTGAATGTGTAGAAACCTAACCCCTTTATGGGTTCCAATACGTTTCGTAGATATTGATACTTGGGCTGATGAAGTGATTTCGAATATAGATAAACATTTGCGAATCGCAGTCCTTGGGGATGTGTCAATAGCGAGATCATTGCATTCGTCTTTCCGCAATTTGATGGTCCAATTATGAGTCCTCGAACAGATGATGGAAGTAGTGGACCATGTCGCAATGACTTCTGACCATTTAATCCACTCCCGAATTTTTCATCTAGATTGTCTACGGTGAACTTTTCTTTCTGCTTCACAATGCGCATCGTACCGTGGTTGAAGACTATGTAAGCAATCACATGTAATGAACATTTCATTTAAATGGCTACCACGAAACGATACGGACGTACTATTAGTGAAAAGAGAAAGAAAGGTCTTGGATTTGTTAATACGTTAATAAACAAACTACCGTTCGAGCTACATTTACCTGGAGGTTATCAATACTGTGGACCAGGAACAAAATTGCGAGACCGTTTAGCTCGCAACGACCCGGGAATTAATAAATTGGATATTGCCTGTAAACGTCACGATATCCAATATTCAAAATATCCTACTGATCTCACTTTGAGACATAAAGCAGACAAAGAACTTGAATACGCAGTTAAATCAAAGGACGCTGGAATTGGAGAAAGGGCAGCTGCTCTACTAGTAACCAACGTTATGAAAACGAAGAGACGTTTTGGTATGGGGTGCAGTGTGGATGCTATTAAAAAAAAGGTAAAAATCATCCCAAGAAAACAAAAAAGAAAATAAGAAAGGTTGCATTTGGTGCTGGTGTAGTTCATAAAGTGCGGAATGTATTGAGAAACTCTGGAGGTGATGAATTCGTAACAAATGATAGAAAAAAGGCTACTACAGTGGCACTGCAAGCGGCACGGAAATATCTCAAAGCTGCAGGTGGTAAGAAAAAAATCCGCACACCCCGTATAATTCCGATTCCCAAGGTTGGAGGAATTCTGCGATTGATTCCGATTTTTGCTGGATTGTTTGCCCTTGGAAGTTTAGCAGGTGCAGTTTCAGGTATCACCAAAGCTGTAAATTCGGCCAAAGCAAGTAGAGTTGCTTTGATGGAAGCGAATCGTCACAATAAGAAAATGGAAACTATTGCTCTGGGTAGAAGCGGTAGTGGTATATTCCTCAAACCATATCGTAAAGGACTGGGACTCTACTTGAAAACATACAATTCAAAAAACTAGTTGATTCCCTTCCTCGAAGACCTCTCACCGACCTCGACCTCAAATATTATGCCAAGAAAATGAAAATTCCATATTTTCGAGACATTTTCATGCGTGATAGATTGCCATCTTCAGGTCCACACCATCGCGAGACCGAAATGAGTGGCCCAGGAACACATTGGGTGGCATACAGAAAATATGGAAGAGAAATGACATATTTTGATAGTTTTGGTGATTTACCCCCACCAATGGAATTGATTCAATACTTTCAAAAAGGATCGAGTGTCAAAATTCTGTATAACTATCACCGCCAGCAGAAGTTCAATACAGTTTTATGCGGTCACTTGTGCTTGAAGTTTCTCTCCCAATCATAAAATGGACATCACACCAGAAATGGATCGAGAGGCTATTAAGAGGATGGGATTTTCTCTCAAGATGTATTCAAAATATCGCACCTTGATAAAAATGGATCGAGTCATGCTTTTAAATTTGCCTAAAGAAGTAATACTTGCATGTGCAGCACATGAAATTGCTTGGGTTTGGGAAAAGTTACCCAAACACCTCCAAGATGATCCGGACATAATGAAATACAGATATTGCAGTGAGCATCACCCTGGCAAAGGAAGTGATGATATTTCCGATTCTGATGTAAATGATGGTCCTGCACCACGGAAAATATTCTGTTGTTATTGCAATATAAATGATATGAATATTGGTACCAATAAGAATGAAATGGATTTCGATGAAACACCTCCGAAAAAACGTAGGTTATTACGCATGTGTTGTAGACAACAATAAATTGATGTGATGTCATAGATGAGTTATCAGTCATGTCACGCAAGTTTGAGTTACAAGTTGTGGGAAAAAGCGTTCTTAGCGCGGATTTTTACCCACCCATTGAATTGGATAGGAATGCTCGTTATGGCTTGGGGCTAATAGGATTCTATGGATGTAACACTATCAATAACATCACGAAAAATAACAACATAATCGGCATCAGGGTCATTGAAGATGATGGCTCAGACACACTTCTTTTCAAGTGGACAGATTACTCCATTAGAATACCATGTGGTGCATACGAGATAGAAGAGTTAAATGTTGTTATTCAAAAGAAAATTGAATCTGAAGTGCTTCATGGCAAAAAGCAGGACGAGATCAAATTGGATGACATATTCAGTCTTCGAGCCAACAATAATACATTCAAATGTATGATGCAATCAATATATGAAATTGATCTGACCCATGAAAATTCAATAGGTCGAATGTTGGGATTCGATCGTCTAGTGTTTGAGCGGAATAAACTGCATGAATCTATACTTCCTGTGAATATTACAGCTGTTCGACTCATCCGTTTGGAATGCAATATCATATCTGGTTTATATGTAAATGATGAAGAAAATCACATTCTTTTTTCATTCGATCTCGATGTTGAGCCGGGATACAATCTCACAAAGGAGCCGCATAATATTATTTATATGCCAATCAGTCCGGAAGGACGCCAGTCTGTCGACAACATTACTGTACGTATTTTGGATCACAAAAATAACCTCATTGATTTTGGAAGTGAAGAAGAGATTGTTATCATTTTGGAATTGAAGAAAATCGAATAACTACTACTACACCATGGGTTTTTGTTACAATAGACGTAATCATCAAAGAATTGAAAACGGTACACAAACCAATTCCGTTATAAAGCAAGGTTCGAGTAGAAAGAAGTTCATTCCACAATCGTATGCTAAACAGCTAGCACACACTCTATCAGTGAGAGATCTTGAATTTTTGAAAACAATTGGACTCAAATTGAAGAAATAACGATGGTGTTTGAAACAAATAATGAGAAGTTGAATATATTTGATGAACCGGCGCTTGATCATTCCCTCACAAGTTTTCATGAGCACACCTACAAACCATATGGATCACCATTGTTTAGAAATTCAGATGAAATCCGTATCGCGATCAATAACTAAGATGTGATACTTGACATTGCTGAGAGTTTCATTTATATAGAAGGAAAATTCACTCCCAAAGAGGTCAGCAAACAATGCTTTCTCTCCAACAATGCCATTGCTTTTCTGTTTGATGAAATTCGTTATGAAATGGGAGGTGAGCAAGTAGCTGTTGTTCGAAAACCAGGAATAACATCCACAATGAAAACCATGATTTCATTTGGACAATCACATGCTAATACATTATTGACCACCGGATGGGGCCTCTCAGAAGTCAAACAGGATATCTTGGATGAAACTAGTCATGTATTCAGTGGTAAATTACCACTCAAATATTTGATGGGTTTCGCAGAAGATTACAACAGAAGCATCTTGAATGCCAAACAGGAATTGATTCTGATCATTGCACGATCTTTCAAAAACTCGTATATTGGCGAGGTTGATGCTGATATAGAAATCAACAAAATTGAATGGAAAATAAGACACATAGTTCCCGAAGATAAACACAAACTCAAACTTTTGAGTAGGATCAACAAAAGTGGTCTGAATGCAAAAATGAAGTTGGCGTATCGCATGTGGGATCTATATGAACTTCCATCACTACGTGGAACATCTTCAGACATATGGGCTATAAAGACGACTAATGCTCTAGAAACACCTCGTTACGTCATCATCGGATTCCAAAACACTACCATATCTGAAGATAGAACGAGAGACATCACAAAATTCACAACTGCCGATATCAATAATATTCGAGTGTATTTGAACTCTGAAGTGTATCCATATGAACGTTGGAATTTGGATTTCGATAAAAAACTCGATACTTCAGCATATTATGCCTATAAGAGTTTTCAACGCAGTTATTATGACAAAGACATGAGTGAACCTCTAATGGACATTGGACAATTTTGACAGAATCCACTGTTCGTCATCGATTGCTCACATCAGCCGAATGCCACGAAATCATCAACAATTGATATAAAACTTGAGTTTGAAACCAGAAAGGTTAAGTTTCCAGACAACACCAAAGTATATGCACTAATTTTGCATGATACATTTCTAACATACAACGCATTGGATGGAACAGTTCATGGCAGATATTGACGAAACACATACAGACATATATATATATATATATTATGTATTTTTGATTATTTTTATTTGTATTCATTAGTATCCATTTCCTTTTTTTTATTTATTGATGTTAAAGAGAAATAGGTAAATAAAAATATGAATAAATGATATTAGGTTTTTTATTTAAATATCACTAGCTTACAATTCAATTAGTTTTGGGTATATGTAAACTATCTAAAATAATTTCTTCTTCGTCATCACTACTTTCTTGACCATTTTCGATTTCATCATCGCTTTGCTCATCCAGCTGGTACTTTTGGATGATCCCTCCAGGTAAGTATGGCAGCAGGCGGTAGAGAAATCTCTTCAGCTCACACACAATCATGCGATTGCAGAGTTGATCCAAATCCAAATTACTGTCTGAATATTTCTCGCAAAGATGCACACCCTTCTTGTAGTTCTCGCAGTCTCGCAACCACAATTCACTTTGCTCTTCATCATAACATACACTCAAGTCGTAAATGGTGGCATGGTGAGCGTCTTCGGCCAGAGCATACAGCTCTGAAGACAACCTTGCAACAGCGGAATCGATATATGTGGCTTTGTTCCAATGTTCGCTGGCATATTGCATCCACATCTCTCAAGAATGGAACTGAAATCAAATAGAAATTATTGAAATGAGTTTGCTTACGATATAATCAGTAATACTCACATCGAACTTTCGGCAATCAGACTTTTGGTGACACACAAGAAAGAGTGTGTTTAAAGATTTATGAAAACTTTTTATATTCGCCCTACAATTATCGTCTATAATATAAATAATCAGAATTAGCTTATGATAAGTGGAAAGTAACTATTACTATTGGTCAATGAGATTGAATTTGACCAACGATCGCGTTTTCATGCCAACGAAACTCTGTTGACTTTGACCCAAATATGCTAGCGTATATTTACCACCCGAAGAATTGATACAAGTAACATCAGCATCAGTGAATTGCTCTGAAACACGTTTTGGTAGCCATGTTTTGAATAATGTATTATTGTTTACATCCACTAACGTTGATAAAAGAGATTTTCCGAACCGAGTTGAACAAATTGCCATATTCTTTATTATGTATGATTCATTCACTGGCAATGATGATAACACTCTCTGTTCTAATACTTCTATTTCTTGTTCAATCATAAAATTGATTTTTTGTAAATCCACTTTCGAAACTGACATAATGAAAATAAATAAGGAAAATATAAACAATTTTCAAAACTAAAACACACTCACTATTCTTTCTATTGGGCACCGAATAACTCTTCGCCACCTTGCTAGCTGCTATGGTTATATTTTTCTACTGAATCTGTAGTAAATTAATTTCTTTTATAATCAAAAGTAAACAACCCCCACTATGAACCAAAGTAGCGCCCTCTGACACCCACCAATGTGGTTCGAAGGTCATGCCTGACGTCATCGACCACGTGGCGCCCTCTGACACCCACCCACAAAAACTCCATGAAGGTCGAGCAGATCAGCAAGTACATATAGGGCGTGACCAAGTACACGTATGGTGTGACTAAGAAAATCCATGTACTGTGATTGGTTGAAACTGAATTACCCCCCACATCAGAGTCGTTGCCATTCAAAGGTATGAATACAGGCTTTGGGATATGTCCATCTCAAATCGAAAGACACCTTCAAACCATTTCAAACAAACTTACATCTGATTCATGAGTGGATTGAAGAGTTTCAACCGTACCGCCATGAAAATTAAAAGTCTACTGGAAAAGCATTTGGTAAATATAAGAATACTTCAAATGAAAATTCAACAGTATGAAGACAAAATTGAAATGATGAAGAAATTCGACAATATAACCTTGGACACGGTGAGATCACGCAATGATGTTTTCACAGAATCAAGAAATTGTATCAATTACAGTGTGTATGTAACATTACGAATAATGTATCTGGCCTAATAAAAAAAAATTGACCAATGTGTTTTTTCTATATAACTCTATTCAAATAATTTATTATGCTGGGACTTTGTCAAAAAGTTCATATAGGCTAATATGACTGATCCATGTAATTGAAAGTCAATTTGAAGGAGTAATAAGCAATTGCAATAGTGTATGGAAATATATAAATTTCACCATGTGTGAACAGTTTGTTTGAAGATGGTCAAACCTTTTGGTCATCTTCAAGCAGACTGTTTAAACTAGAGTGTAATTGAAATAAAGAATTACAATAGTGTATTGAAAGAATTAATTTGAAAATAAAGTACTCTAGAGGTAAATTACAATTATTCAAGGTCATACCCTTCAATTACTCTAATTACCCGCATTACTCTCCAATCACCCGTAATAATACTAACTATATATGTCTCAAATACAGCACCATGTACTTGAAAGGTGCACGCAGTTATGTGAAGGTGATTGGAAACTCCATGAAGGTCGGTGGAAGGTCGAATAGATGGCCAAGTACACATAGGATGTGACTGACATCATAAGTTCTGTGGAAGGTTGAACAGGAAGAAGGTCGGTGAAAGGTCATGACTGACTCGAACACGTGGCCTTCAAGGCCTTGTCGATCTTTATTACCGTGAATGCAATGTCTCCCATTCAATACCAATGTAATCTCCTAGTCGAACACAAACCCTGAATACAACATGAAAATTCTATGATACATTTTTTTATAAGTGCTTCCTTCCCAAACAAAAATGTTTAACATGTCGAATAGGTGACCAAAATTATGACTGATTTCATCCATGCATTTGAAAACAACGTGAAGGTCACTGGGAGGTCGAACATTGAAACATTATGTCACAGCTCTGACCCCACCCACTTAATCCACAACGTCGATTTCTAGATACACCCACGACACAAAAGACTTTCAGATACTCCGTCCCGACTATTTAGAAATACCCATTCATAGCTATGAGAGTACTAAAAACACCGAATCCACTATTTAGAAATACCATTATATATCTATGAGAGTTCTGAGTACTTACGCCACCGAATTCACTATTTAGAAATATCATTATATAGCCCACCCACCCTTAAAAGCTCCATGAAGGTCGGTGAAAGGTCATGCCTGACGTCTTTCGAACACGTGTGCCGTTCAAGGCCTTGTCTGACGTCACCGAACAAGTTGCGCCCTCTGACACCCACCAATGTGGCTCGAAGGTCATGCCTGACGTCATTCGAACACGTGCCGTTCAAGGCCTTGTCTGACGTCACCGAACAAGTGGAGCCCTCTGACACCCACCACCACCCACCACCACCACATTATCTAGAACCGGCGCTCTATCACTACTGCCTTCTCAACTAAAATATTTTCAATTTCCAGTCTCTTTCCGTTATACCGGAAGTTGAGGGCAACTTACTTATTTCGAATGGAACACCCTGTATTTTATTACATTTTTGAATTTCTCAGTACATTTTAGACCCACTTTGTATAACAATGCCTATACCCAAATTTGTTAGTTTTCGAGATATTGTTTAATTTTCTGAAAAATTTGACAGTTGAAGCACCACTCCCAAAAAAAAACATAACTCATAGACAGTAACAGTTGAAAATATGAAATTTCACAGAATCACACCTTAAGCATCAAGTCATGAACAGGTCCATCGAATTTTCGAAAATAATTTACAGGGCGGTCGAAATTTCCACCTAAAACAGAACATCGAGAAAACTGATGAAACACGATTTTTTCAAATTTAAATCATACACTATACTACTACGAAAAAAAGATATAAAGTTCATGAAGAATCTCCTATATCTGAAATACACCCCTGGCAAGATATATCTGATTTTGGGAAATATTTGAAATGTAAATCATTCGAAGCAATATCAAACCAAGCAAGCTTTGAAAACAAATGAAGTTACAACAAATATGTCAAAATTTGAAGCGATATAATTGACGTGTATTCCGTAGTTTTCTATTTGTGTGCAAAATGTCTCGTTTGGGTTATTATAATGTAGATTTCCTGAATTTAATAATCATTTATGGCGAATGCAATAAGATAATGGACAGAACTTGTCGTGTTTTTGCAGAAAGATTTCCAAATCTACACAGACCCACTCGTAAACAATGAGGACATCGAAATTGTAGTTTTGGCTTACTTCACAGCCTATCCAGAAAATTCGTTGAAAGACGCAGGAAAGTCACTTAGAATTTCATGTTCGTCAATAAACCGGATTTTATTCAAACATAAGTGGCGTCCCTTTAAATATCACCAGGTTCAAAATCTGAAACCTCACGACTAACCTGCATGAGTGGAATTCTGCGAATGGTTTCTTATCAAGATACAGGAGGACCCTAAGTTCATGAAGAACATTATATGGACAGATGAAGCCAAATTTGCCAAGAATGGTATGTGCAACCACCATAATAGTCATTTTTGGGTAGCAAAAAATCCAAAGCTCGTTCGCCAGCGCAACTTCCAGGATTCATGGAGTTTTAATGTTTTTTGCGCTATAAAGGAAGACCGAATTTATGTTTATATCTTTATGATGAGAATTTGAATAGCGATAGATGTTCGCATATAATTAGGAATGTGGTTGGTGAATCCATAAGACACGTTTCTGAACAATACCGTTCCAAGTAATGGTATCAGATGGATGGAGCCTTGCACATAGTACTGCTACCGTTGCTGGGTTGTTCTATGGGATGTTCGAAGATCAGTGACTTTGCTACAATGGGCCATTTAAATTTCCTCCTCGCTCTCCAGACCTGATGCCACTGGACTTCTTCATCTGGGGATATATCAAAGAAAATTTTTATGCGGATCCTGTGAGTGATAAAGAAAACATGAAACGAAGGGTTATGAAAGCTTTCAATAATTTGATTCCTGACTCCATACAGAGAGCTACAAATAGTGGTATGCAAAAAAAAAATATTCTTGTTTAGAACAAAACGGCAATGTGTTTGAACATCTGTTGAAATAAACCACAATATTATTTTAATTTAAAGAAATTAAGTTAAATTCTAAAATTAAAGTAAAATCTAACCTTACAAAATATAAACAAAATAAAATTACTGTATTCGATATCAATAAACACAGATAAAATTCATCTCTCTGATAGTATTTTATTTCAATCCATCCATTTTCATGTTGAGTTAACTTTTACCAACGACAAAGTTAATATTAGTTCATTTGTTTTCAAAGCTTTTTTGGTTTGGTATTGCTTCGAATGATTTACATTTCAAATATATCCCAAAATCGGATATATCTTGCCAGGAGTGTATTTTAGGTATAGGACATTCTTTATGAATTTGATATCTTTTTTTTCGAACGCTCGTCGTGAAAGACCCTGTATAGTTACGATGCGACTCATTTTGACGTTTTCGCCTACAATTATGATCTGTCGAAATGTCAAACTTTGCTTTGTCATCTATGGTTACATCGATCGTTGAAAACACCAACGCTGACAGACCAATCAGAATTGTGAGACAGCTGGTGTTTTCGCGATAATACAAGTTGTCTTTGATTTGCGATTGGTCAGATTACGTGAATATCTTGAGAAGACAATACATCCCTTATTAGTCCTAATATTGCAGGAAAGGTGGGTTTCATACGGCGAGTGAAATTGTCGTAGGTAATATCCCAAGACCATGACAAATAGCCGACTATTATTTTCTTCATAATTCTATCGAGAGAACACCTTGTATTTTGACAATTTGCTGAGTCCATATGAACATTAATAATCTGGATAACTCCCGAGAGCTTTGGCTCGAGGGAGTTATTCTTTGAATATTGATGTTCGTATGGTCTAATTGAATTGTCACAAAATAAAAGTTACTCGAGATGAATTGAAGAAAATAATAGTCGCAATTTGTCATGGTTGAGTGATATTCACGAAAATTATTTCATGATCAACATAAAATCATCCATATACTCGTTCATAAACGTTTCAACCTTTAATTCAACCCATATTCTACCAACCATTCTGTAGCAGAAGATAACTCGAAACGATTTCAATTTTAAGTGACTGGGTTATGTCAAACTTTGACACTTATACAGACAAAAGAGAGCAACGAATAATTCTTTGTTAACATGAATAGCAGTGTGTACCTACATATCCGCTTGTTTACCTAAATAGCCACGATATCACACATCATGACTTTAATCATGGAATTTCATTAATGTAGCTATGTGTGAATGAAATAATCAATACAGTTAGTCAATGAATACCTACAATTCATTCACGTTATTATGTGTATGCTCATCAATCAGATATGATCACACTCAAGTTCCATATCAATATTAATTCATATTACCTAATTGACTATTTGATATGATACTGGATATTTACTGTTAGTTTAGTATTCCTACTGATGAAGAAACCTTGTTTTTCTACAAGCGTGCGTGATTCTTCGTATACCCACACGCAATTCAGTTGGAAAGTGTTATTTTCCCGCATTAGTGCTGCAAAAAATTTCCCACACTAGTGTGGGAAAAACAGTGACATAATTTTGTCTTAAATTATAAGTGGTTGATGACAAAATTTTAAAGTTTTAGCTTGTTTGCTGCAGAAAAAAGAACATTTGTTCAAAATAATCCATCAATTTGCACCATTTATGGTAAAAATAATTAAGAAATATTGAAAAATAAAAATTAATTATGAAAATCGACTTCAGTTGCTGAGGGACATTTAGAAGATGTCTAACATATGTCTAACAATATTCTCAATTTGAACCCTTCATCTTCCTAGTGAATTTTAGAACTATCCTAGATGTAACATCTCTCGCCTAGATGTAACATCTGTACATATCAGATACGATTTGATGCCCTTTCCTGCTAATTCGTCTACTTAAAAATAGTATATTACATTACTAGTGCGGAAAGTGACATTTTTCACACGAGTGGGAAATATTGTGGCACGAGGCGTAAGCCGTGTGCGGCAATCACACGAGTGTGAAAAATCACTTTCGCACGAGTAATGTACACTATTTTTCCTACGACCACATAATAATTTTACCAAATAATGTATAAAAATATTATAATTAAAGACGACATAGTTTATTTTAAAAAGTAACAATAACTATTATTAGGAACAAGAACAAGAACTTTTTCTACTTAGAAATTAAAAAATATTAGGCTAAAAATTCAAATTAATTGGTTGCATCATTATATAAATTAAAAGTGAAATTGTTATTGCTGCAGTTTGTAAATT
The DNA here is from genome assembly GCA_944452925.2 of Chrysolina oricalcia. Lineage (NCBI taxonomy): Eukaryota > Metazoa > Arthropoda > Insecta > Coleoptera > Chrysomelidae > Chrysolina > Chrysolina oricalcia. The sequence continues at coordinate 33,136,667 of OX101824.2, forward strand.
GAAGTGGTGTGTGTGAAAGGTTAGATTCTATATTTTCTCGGATGTTATGAGAAAAGCTATTGCTTGTAATCGTGTTTGACGTGGATGGTTGTGGATTTATTTGTGATATTGCTGACTGGATAGTTTCTTCAGATGTTTCACGCACTGCACCTACAATTTTAGATGCAACTTTCATCCTGTTTGTGGTTGAGTCACTGATATACCCCTCAGCAACAGCAGAGGACTTCCATCCTCCGTGTCTCTTAAGAGTAGTAATATCTCCTCCTGCATCTACCAGGATTGTAGCTGATGATCTGCGGAAACAATGACTTGTATATGTTTCTGGATGAACAAGTTTAAAAAATTTTGCAATTGAGCTAGGTACAGAACCTATTTTGTTTATTCATACTACTTGCTTGGTGCATTTATTATTTCTGTAGTTGAGAAAAAATCTCTTTTCATGTGTAGCAGGTCTTAATTTTGCATATTCTTTAAATTTCTGGTAATATAAATCTGTAATATTGAATTTTCTATCAATCTTATTTTTTGTATTACTAATCTTAATTATAGCAGCAGAGCACAGATCTTCTATATCATCCACAATAATTCTCACTAATTCTTGTTTGCGACATGCTCCCGAAATTTCGAAAATTAAAACAATCTAAAAATTAATATGTACCTATTAGTAAAATACCTAAGTAAGAAATTGTTTCAAACTCACCGTAGTTAACAGAAACTGATCATCAGGAGCATTTATTACGAAATCGTTAAATTGGTGGGCGTTCAAAACGTTCGACTTTTTTGGTTTATACCCATCGTTTTTTTTTTTTTAAAATGCCTTCAGTTTCAGATATTTAGCAACATCTATACATTGTGATTCACGTACAAAGTAGTTCGCAGCATGGAGTAGTGTGACCACAATGTATTTGGTCTTACTTTGTTGGATAAATCATCCAAGTATGCAAGGAGAACGTTTTCTTAAAATGAATGTTTAATTTCTTTTCTTTTTCTCCAAGTAAGAAATTCTTTATAAGCTCGTTCGTATCTGGCTTTTGATTTTTCTGTTAAGATTTTTAGCGAGGATATTTTGGCTGCCTTGACGATTGCGGGTGGAGTACACACCATACTGCTATCACTACCAGTGTCCATGATATTATTATATACAATATATAAACTGACCTCACAATTAATGCACCTAACATTCAGTAAGTACATACTTAAAATAACTTTTGACGTTTCACACAAATTTTTCAAAGCCTGCTTCTTATATACAATAAATAGCTAACAAGATGATTGCCTGACTAAAGTAGGGATTTGATATATGAAACTATTTAACGAAAATAAACATGAATTTTGAAAATCCCTTGCTTTATTTAGATGATTCAGAATGCTTTCAAATGGATATTTGTTTAAATCAAACTCCAAGAAATATAGATGATATTGACATGTATCCATAGAAATCACAATATATTATAATATATATAGAAAATCGAATGAATAGTCCGACTGAGAACCATTCTGACTTCATTTATTTTTAATAATTAATTTGAATAGAAAATATTTTTTTTTATGATATAATACCGACGAGATCAAAATCATAATTAAACATCTTTTATTTTTGATAATAATTACTAATCAAGATACACTCTAATACAATATATTTTCTTGTCATAATATGTGTCCAATACCTCAGTTGGTAAGCAGCGGGACTCGACGTGACTTCTGACGAAGAGTACCCGGGTTCGATCCTCGTCCGCGGAAACTTTTTTTTTATGAAGATGAAAAAAATTACACTTCTCAAATAGATTGCTTCAAGATATTGTTGGTAGGATTTTAGATAGTGTATATACTGATTTTTAGATAGTATCAGTTGGTAGAGTTTCGGCCTTCTGAATGAAAAAAAAAATCTTTTCAAACAGATTTCTTCAAATTTACATATTAAATAAGTAAATCTAAATTGAAATTATATATTTGACAACTTATCCGCAAGCGTGCGAAATACTTTCCGCATGCGTGCGGAAAGTAACTTTCCGCACGCTTGTGGATATGAGCCATTTTCCGCGGGACTGTACGGTGCGATATACGTTACTTTCCTATGTGGTCGTAGGAAAAAATGTGTTGCCGTATTTGAGCAGTCTTCTTCAAACAATCAGCAAATATGCTGGCTTTCGCAAGAAACTTACACAACGCGTCGAACTGTTCATTTACAACAAATATTATTATACCAATAACAACTAGATAGAAAATATGTTAGGTGGGTACTCTTGTACCTATTCGAAATATGTTGATCCTATAAACTCATGCGGAAAGGTTCTTTTCCGCACTCAACTGCTTACCCGCTGTCGCATGTAGGAAAGCTACTCTTTCCGCACTTGTTAGGACAATGACTATTATCGAAATGTGAAAATACTTGTGTGGTAAAGGGGAAAACTGACAGAATATCTATTGTACAAATGCTTTATAAAACACGCGTGTTCAGCAGGCATAAATGTACGGTATGGCAGTGGTGGCCGTGCTGGTAGAGCGTTCGCCTCTCATGCGAAGGGTCGAGGGTTCAAATCCCCGCATGGTCATCGGTCTCGTGCATGGCATCACACGTTAAACGGTAGAGACTGCGTCTTCCCTAGCTCACACAAGTCTTTCGAATACTTATTAGGGTTGCGCGTAGGGGTGCAATCGGTTGACGAAAATCAATTTTTTTTAACAATGAATTTTTCATAAATATACAGAAGGTCTAAAAACTGTTTGTATTGATCAACCCTTGCACCGAGGAGAGGCAAAACAAACTCGAAACTAGGCTCTGGAAGTTGATAAACTAAAGACTTAACTACCTAAATGTTGCCAGTGATGGTTCAAAGTTAACCTGTTTTGAGAATGTGCACACCGGGAATAATGTATATCAAAGTTATGAGCTATCCAATTGTATTTGCAACACTGTATGATGTAAGACGGAAATATCCATATCGGTAAGTAACCTACGGAAAACCATTTGTCAATGTAGTGCTAAATATAAGTAAACAAAATATCATCGAGTTATTTGGACACGAAACGGTACACACGGTTAAAGTATATTATCAACAGATTATAACTAAATATAGATATCACGTGGCTAATGTTTTCATAGTCATCAGAAACTCCCACATACCTTGTATTCAGGTAAGGTGATTTTGAGGTGAGAATAAAATATTTTCTGTCTTTTAGGAAAATTTCTGAAAATTTTGGAATGTTTTGTTACTTTATTTACTGAGATGGCAGATATTGAAAGACGTTTTGACAGATAATTTGAATAAAAACGATAGTTTCTTAAACATTCATCACTTAAGAAAAACACGACGCAACAAAAAGATCAAATTCACATCAGTGGAGATAAAATAAAACAGGGTATCACAGAATGTAGAGGACAATTAAAATCTGATGGCGGAATCCTCACTTCATTTTAGGGCTAATAAACTTTCCTGTAAATAAGTATTAACTGAGTTACACGTTGTTGAAAGTGACAGAAAAGGTTTTCTAGAATAACTCCATAATGGCTCAGCATTTCCTCATGTAACTTAGTTTGTAACTTCAAACAGGGGCGTACGGCAAGGGGTACCCCTAATCGGCCCTCACAACTTTCACGCCTCTGGATCGATGAAGATTTTTTCACCTTTTTGTTGATTCTCAATATTTTCTGTCTAATAAAGAAATGGGTTTTATTATTGAAAATTTCAATGAGTTTCAAGATATTTGAAGTTGAATAAGTGCGTGCGTTAGTGATATGGAGACTAATATTTGATTATTTTCTTAGAAGTTACTATGTCCTCTGTATTTAAAATCGGGTATTTTGGTAAAATTTCAAATGGAAAGTGCCTGCAGTCGTACTACTCGTTGAACTTCATCAAATTGAGCAAATGTAAATAAAATCTCCCGACTTTTTAAAGAAATTTATAACTAATTACAATAAATTACCCAACAGGGAGTTTTCATACCATATAAATTCAAACATCTCTGGCATTTATTTATACGACAGGGTTTCTTTTGCAAAAATTTCCCGATATATAAAAGAAGTAAGAGAAACTCCAATGATATAATCAACAATGAGCCCTTAAATCACTTACGCACGTCCAAATTACGTACACACTTATTCAGCTTCAAATACCTTGAAAACTGTAGACATTTTCGATAACGAAACCTAACCCTACTTTGTATAGAAAATATTGAAAAAATATTGCATTGAGATAGATATTTTTGTATCTAGAAGGCGAAATGGTACTTTTGCGTCTAAGAATGGAAACTTCCCCATCGATATCTAAATTGACGATGAGATTTTTTATTGAATCTAGTTTTCTTTACTCAATGAAATAAGTATAGCTTCCATAGGTCATTAGCAGAGGCCAATGGCATTGACGGAAATGAATATCGCGTCACTTATCTCTCAAAATAGTACGTTTTTTGAAATAAAAAATTACCCGATTTGACTAAACAATTATTATTTTTTTTTACAAAATTATTACTTACTTTCATACTTGAGCACAAAACATTTATTTGTGCTACAATTAGTAACGTCCAGGCTCATTTTATCTCCTACGTTACATTCTTCGGATGTTTGGTGACAGTGAAAACATAAAAACGGTTGCCCTGGAAAAAAAGCTGATTATAATAAAACAAAATAAAACAAAGAAAATTGACACAAGGTAAAGTGTCCTATTAAAGAACCCCTTAAGCAATTTTCTCAGTAAATAGAAAATGATAAAAATTCTAGGCACATCTAGACCACGAAAGATTTTATTTTGGTCTTTATGTTGTTTCTATTAAATCTCAAAGTTTTGAAGAATAATGATATTTTCATTGAAAAAAAATCGGAAGTTGCCAAATTTTCTATTGCCGACCCATCTCTATATAAAACCCAGTTTTTTTAACGATTTTTCAGTTTCATTACCTGCTATATTTCCCATTCATTTATCATGTTTAGGCAACTTTGATGAAGTTTTAGCTTATTTTTCATTGAGTTTGGGTAAGTTAAAATAAAATATGAGAATACAGTAAATTGTTCATTCATTTTGAAACTTCAAGAACAAAATATTATTTTATTAAAAATCTCACAGATTTTGGTTATAATGAATTTATTGCGTAAATGAAACAAAACATCAATTTAAAAAATTTTAGAGACCGCACCGATTTGCCATTATTTACAACTTCTGAAGGTTTTTTTGAAGCGTCGGTAGTTTTTTTTTTAAAGAACGGAATTCTAAGACTTTTCTGAATGCAATAGATTGTTTCGGCTTATGGAGTAAGTATTTCTAAATCAGAGGTGAGTAAGGCATAGAAGTGATAATGCGCCATTGTAATCAATTAGATCGATACTATATCATGATTCTAAAATTAACATCACTTATTACCGATCCATGATACAGTAAAGCAAAATATAGTGCCGAAACATCTCACTCACTTAATAAAATTTTAGGTAGAAACTACAGTTATGCATTTTCAAATTCATTATCATCAATGTTTATCATAAAATTATTTAGCACAGCAACTTTTTAAAAATATACCAAATAAGTCACTAATAAAAATTAGGCATTACCGACCAATATTGCAACAGATTAAGTCGTTAATAAGTGAACCTATTAGTAGAACTTATTAACGACCTATTAGATGCCTTTTTGGATGGTTTTACCAGATTTTCTCCTACTCTCTGAACATTGGCAAACCAACAAAAATATTATAGGTATAAACAACATAAACGGCTGTGTTTATAAAGTATAGTTACAAGTTTTTGATATCTGTCAAATACCAAGGAGGTGTCGTTAAATCAGATCGTTTGAATCTGTTGAATTAGATATCAAATGCAGCGCAATTTCAATAAACAAATGTAGTCATTTACAGATCTAAAAATGGAAATATTGATTCATACTTTATAAATTTCCATAGAGTTATCGTTGTTCTGAGCAATAAGTACCTACTTATAACCATATTGTCGTCAGCGAGGATCTCAACAACAATTTCGTACAGCCAAGCACAAATAAAAACATACTGTGTAACATTCCTGATTCACATAACCTTGAATCACTCGTAACGCAACCCTCTCGCATTGAATACATAAGGGGGATGATGAGTGCGGCAGCAATAGATTATATTATCAGAAACAAAAATATTGCATACAATTCCATATAATCGAACCATGTATTTCAGACCATGCAGCTTAAATTATCCAACTAACGTACAGCTTGGCAAACATAGCTGCAATTGTGAAAATGTTCACGCCCATGATGCGCAATAGTCGTACGACGGACTATCCAGTGATATTCACGTGATTGTTCGCGCAAGAAGTGGAAATTTCATAATCTCAGCTATATTTGCCAAACTGTACTATTCTATTGAGAACAACAGAACTGAAGATATAATTAGGAACCAAAGAAAATTTACAGACTTAACAAACCATTTCAGAAATGATTTATCCATGAATTGCTCAACATTCCATCCTGTGCAAATTAATTCTTTTCATTTTCAACCTTTTTCCACTGACGGTTGCAGAAATATTAAAAGATTTAAATAACAAGAAATCTATCGGATGAAGTATCGGTGTATCTTCTTAAAAAATGTTCTATAGAAATAATTCCCTACTTAGCATGTTGATCCGAATGAATCATTTGAACTGGGCCAACTTTCGAGTGGGTTGAACTTATCTTTAGTCACCCAAATTCACAAAAAGGGAGACAAATTGTCACTTCAGACCAATTGCGCTTTTGTGCAGTTTGTCCAAAGTTTTTGAAAAATGCACATCCAAACGAATAAATAGCTACTAAAGAACTATAACATTTTAAATAAAAACCAACTTGAATTCAGAGGAGGCCTACAGAAACGACAACAATCGACTTCATCCAAATGATACATGAAAAACTAAAAAAAGGAGAAACTTCAATTGGACTGGTTTTGACTTATCACGTGCGTTTGACACCCTGAACTTTGATTTAATTTTATCAAAAATTAATATACTCGGAATTCCAGGCAATAAACAGGGTGACCCAGGGTTACACCGCCAAACGTTCCGAATCGGTTTTTCAGGCAAAAATAAGATTTTTGTTTCCTATAATCATGTGTCCTAACTTGCTTCGTTTTCGAGATACACGGTGTCAAAGTTCCTTGACCTGCGAGCTCTCCTGAGTCAACTCCTATGGATTTTTGTATAGGGTGCGATGAAAACCAAAGTTTATGCTGAGCCCATCAACGACAAAGGTACTTTCCGGGAAATAATCGCTCAAGCAGAAACAGAGATCACACCATGCAGCTGCAGAATCTGTCGTTCGCAGGTGCGAACTTTGCATTGAAAAAAATGGTGGTTATTTTGAGCACTTTTGTGAAATTTTGTTTTTCCGTTTTATAAAAATTAAAATGAATAAATTTGTCCTATTATCAATTACTTAATTAGATACTTTTTTCGTGATACTTGCAAGGAAATGGTTTTTAAATTGTTTCTCAAAAATGAAGTGAGATACGAAAAAAATTAAAGAGACAAAAAAAATTGTATTTCTAATTGCTCAATCCTAAAAAAATTAAACACACAAAAACAATAATTTGTCCTATACCAAAAAATATTACTCTTTGGGACGCCACTGTAATTAAAATTTCCATTATAAGAACTTCGAAAGAAGGCCCTTATTACCGCAAATGAGCGTGGCAGTTTTTATCAAAATCGGCAAAAAGGCTTTTAAATAATTGATAAAAAACTGGTTTTTTCTAAAAACGTTGAACACTCTGTATTTCGGAAACGAAGCAAGTAAGAGCACATTCTTTTGGACAAAAAAGTTTACTTTTCACCTGAAAAACAAACCCTGAACGTTTGGAAGTTTAACCCTGGGTCACCCTGTATATCAGAATGGATTCGTTCGTTTCTACGGGCGTTTACTAATAATGAAGGAAAATAGCGAAACTTCTGAAGAATATCAAATAGATTCTGGTGTTCCTCAAGGAAGTATTCCTGGCTCTCTCACCTTTTTATTGTTCATTACCGATCTTCCTAAATAGGATTATGTTTGCAGATGATACATCAATAAAATACTTTATTATAGTTCGGACAGGAAAGAATTATTTATAAAAATAAAGAATGTTCTCCTTCAGTTCAATAATTGGATTATGAACAATTCAAAGACTCGACACTGAGCAGTTATGTATCATTCAATAACGAAAAATTATCGCTGCAAGAAATTTGCAAATTTCCTGGCACAATTATGGAATAGTCATCTCAGATGAAAAGAAGGAATCAACACGAATCAAAACAAATACTACTTTGCAATTAAAAATGTAATGAGCTATTTAAGTGAAGGAGGCATTATTTCTGTGTACTATCACTGTATACCTATACAGAAGTAAGATTGTTAGCCAACCTCATAGGATTAATATTGGATTCAAATAGATGCGACATGTAGATGGCGACAGTGATCTCGCATCCAAGTCATGTAGTAACTTCAGTGATCTGGCCTCCAAGTTATGTTGTAACTTGATTGAGACAATGGTCCAGCACTAAAATCAGGGTTTTTTGAAGAACCCTATATTGAAATGACGTCAAATATTCATGTTTGTAACAAATCACGCTAGAAGACACTCGCGTTTGGATCCAGTACCTTTTCCACAGGTATTGACTATCTTATTTCTAATTGAACAATGGTACTATATATCACTATATTCAACTATGAGTTCTAATATTATATCCTACGGTCTTGCTGTAATGTTCAAATCATCTTTAAATAAGGCCAATAAAAAGTGACAATTTAAAAATGCTCATATCGACCTATTAGGTTGGTGAAAAAGCTGAATTACTAACTCCTATTAATTAACCACCCATTAACCTTTTTTAATTTTACAAAGTTAAACTGAAAAAATCAATGTTTTATAGCTCTAATACACTGCTATGCATCCCTTCAAACCTACACCTCGTCACAATCAATAATACTCTTCTATATCTAAGATACCTTAGTAATTTTTTTTCTTTTTTAATCCTAACGATCAATGCTGCAGCGTGAATGATGGAATTCTACAAAACAACTGATTGCATTATCTTTCCCCTCCTTATTACACTATGCCTTTTTCGTGCCTTTTTGTTTGCCTGACTGCCGGTGGCTGAAATATAAAACAAATACGCATGCGCGCGAGACTATTTTGTTCACTGTTTCAGGCTCGGTTTCAGGCATGAAAATTAAAGGGTCTGGTTTCATTTTCAGTACGCTCCGAACCGCCGTTGGGATCGGACGTACATTAATTGTAGGTTCCGTATACGCACATATTACGCACAACCTAGCAATCTTGACCCCTAGAGTGAAATTTCAAGTAAATACGCACCGGATGGCTCATCCAAGTAGGTATCCTGCTCTGGAGGAGAAAAGAACACCAAAACCCCACGCCCGCAGCCGTTTGCGGGTAGGAACAGAGTTACATCTAAATACATGAAGGTATCGGACAAGGAATTAACCACCTCTGGAGGTGAAAACGACAGCAAGAAAAGGAAACATGCTCGAAGCTCCTCGAACACTCGGACGATGCTACCGAATACGGATTAACCGAAGAGGTCCAACTCTGAGTTCAAGAAGTATTAGTACTGAAGAGACCCACAAAGCCATCCTCTGAGCCCTCCAAGTGCGCAAAAACTGAGTCCAGACATTCCACCAGAACCAATACAAAATATCACAAGTCCGTTTCAACACACTTCCGAATCGACTTGTGGAAATATGGAAAATGAATCATGTATAATCACCGCAACTTCGGACAACTCTGAGCAAGAACACTGAAAATCCGTGAACCTTACAGAAAGTGGTGAACCTTACAGAAAGTGTACGGAACAAAAATATAGTGATTCACGACATTACCCATTCTGTTCGCGACTAAATAAAGGAAAGTACAGTGAAAATCACTATTCACGAAAATTTACTGTTGAAGTCATCAGCCATGACGGACGAGAGGACTGACGCACACCTATATACCCTTCCAAAATGAACCGAAGGCAAACAGACACATACGACCCACCACACCCATATGGAATCCACAATCGATCACACTGGTTCCACACACTTCCGAAAACACTTAAAACAACTATCCAGTATTCAAGCCATACCAACAAGAGGAGCTGGATGAGATCACACTTTCCATTCTGACCAGCAAAGTATAACAACCCACCCAGGAACCAACAAGTAAAAGTCAAAGCCCAAGTACTCACAGATAGTGGATATGCAACCATTGGGACAGCCACCGTCAAAAATGCAGCAAATACGACGCTAAAGCGAAATCTCGATTTCGCCAAAAAGAGTACTTGGGACTTGTGGCTCTATAATAGCGGAATCTATACGGACCCACAACCAACCGATAGCTGTGCTGATCAGATTGATAAAGCAAGACGATTGGAAAGTGTTGGGAACCCTTCAACGGAAAGTGTGGAGAACCAGCAAGACCGAAGAAACGTATCGAAATGTGTCATAGAAGATTTCGACAAAATCGAAACATTTTCTCAACACTTTCGCAATTCCGGAAGTGATGTAAAAAAAGTGGAAACTGTCAAGAACAGAATGGACGGTGCGGTGAACTTCCAAAATGTGGAAAGTCACATGAACATTTTGGCAAGTGTGGCGAACGATTTGGAAAGTGCGGGGAACGTCCCGGATACAAAAATAAAGGAAAGTGTAGTGAACACTATACGTGGGACGAATGCGTGGAAACCACCAGTAACACAAAAATCAAAAGTGTGGTGATCCCACCACTTGGCACGAAAAACGAAGAATTTGAAAAATTATCGGAAAAAGAAAAAAATAACCCACCGAAATGGAAGGTTTCAAGGAGGCATTGAGGAGGATGAAAAACAAACAGAAGGATATAGAGGAGAAATTCTAGATACTAACCTCAGTACTAGAGGTTTTGTTCTGCACCTAGGATTCTCTGGAATAGTATTTTGTGTACAAGGTGTAAGTAGGTATAAAAGAAATCCACCAAAATGGCCAGTCTTGTTCCAATAAATATAGGGATCCCCAAATATTGGTCACAATTTGAGCATTCATATGAGTGAAATAATTTTGAAATCGGAAGATAACTTTCAATATAAAGTCAACATCCGCATCTTGGATTGGCTACCATTTTTATTATGAGATTGAAATCACGGTTTTTTGTTATTCTCATATACACATGTAACTATGTTAGTAAGGAAAATTAGTACCCCCAAATTATAACAAAATCTTGGCTAACCTATGAACAGTTCTCAAAAATTCAATGAAAAAAATATTTCCACGTTTCAATAATTGCTGGTTGAAGATATCGAAAAACTGTAAGGAATCTCAAATATGAGCCACAATAAGTTTTGATTTAAGGGGAAAAATTTGAAATTGGATAATTAGGTTCTTCCAGAGATATGGCCGTTTAAAAAAGTCAACATCCGCCATCTTGGATTGGCTGCCCTTTTTATTAGCTTGCACTAGGAGGGTGAGGGTGGGGAATGAGTAGTTCCAATAGATTCAGCACTCATTCTCCACAACGGACTCAATTTCCCCCGGAGCATAAAGGTTCCGTCAAACCAAAGCGGGACGCAGGAGCGGGAACGGAAAATGGGAACCGTACTAATTGCTAGAAAAACAGTAAACGTAGCAAACCATATATATTTCTCTGCTTGTCTGCATTCCGGAATACGAATAATCACACCGGTATGAATTTTTACATATCCCACTATCGAATTTAGTCTCGCATTCATCTCGTTTCCGCTCCCGCTCCCGCGTTCCCGCGTTGGTTTGGGGAAACCTTAAGTCAACACCGGTGTCTCGTCCATACCGTACACGTGTCGTAGATGGTAATACAACGCGCGTAAGGCCGCGTTATTCCTGTAGATGTAGGATGAGAACGCATAAACTGGGCAAGGTGAAAGTAAATGCATTAGGGTCTCAAGAACTCCACTTTTATACCCATCACTCGACTTCGGTAGACTAGGATGTTAACGGCACCATGCTGTCAGGCCATTATGAATTCCTCGGTCTCCGACTTCAGCTCACTTGACCTGGGAAAGGCAAAGGTCAAATTTTTTGATGAGCCAGGCTTATTGTTATTACTACTATTGGTAGTACTTAGTAGTATCATTGTATTATTAGTAGTATTTTTACGGAGATTGACCCGACGCGAGTTCAGTCATCACACCTTCTTGTCCTCATTACACAGATTTGCCGAGCGTCACATTTCAAGGCCTTGTTTTTTGAAAAAATCGTATCGAGGTCTACATTTTCCAGAAATTTAAGAAAACACCAACTCCTACTTATTTTCTTCCAAATTTTTCAAATGTTCTCTGAACGTGATATGTTTTTTTTCGATGAACATAAAAATGAATTGATCAATAAAAAGTAATAAACTAAAATAGAATACGGCCCTGGCTCACAGTATATTGAGACGTTTTGTTTGTAGGAATAGGACAAGAAGTCAAACATTCAATTTTGGGAAGTTGCCATATACAAAATTACCTCTATCACAGTCCATACCCTACTAGTCCGCAAGCCCTCGTACAAAATCTTAGGTGATAACCAGCAAGTTATAACTTTGTATACTGTTTGAGTATGCAGAGTCCGACAAGATCTCGCAGAGAGGAAACCTTGATAGTGGTAACTTTTCCTTTGGCTTTCTGAAAAACATGTTAATTTCGCATATATATGTAAGGTAATGACCAGCATGTTGTTTTTAAGTTGAAGTGAAAGATATTTACTGAAAGTAACAAAAAAAAAATTGTCCGACAAAAAGTTTAGGTACCTACTTCTAGTTTGTCCGCCATTCTAAACGTGTCAATTTCACGACTTTTAGGTTGGCGACAGCCAGCAATCTGAGTTTTCTAGGAGCATACAATAATTAAATGAGATTTTCAATGGCACCATTGTCCGACAAAATTAATAGGGATCTTCAGCAGTGCGACGCTCCAAAGATGTCGATTTGACGACAACAATGTTGGTGATAACCAGCAATGTTGTCTTGACTTTTTTTTCAAATAAATTTAATATATAAGACAACGATATACTTGATCGACAATAAAGTTGGTAAATTTGTTGGAAACTGACAAAAAATATAAAAATTTTACTTTTTATGTATTAACACTAACCAAAACCACCAAGCTGTACAAAAATCCACACATTTAGGCATGTAAACATATACAGACTGTTTATTTCTGAAAAACAAATAGAAAGATAAAAATATATGAATTATTTGATTTGTAATCTCAATGTAACTCACCCCTTCTCTCTACCGATGAAAATATTTTAGTGAATTCTTTTTATATCAAATATCCAATCGTAAATAAAACCAAATCCTCAGATAACACAAAACACTTTACAATTGTTGGTAGACACGAAAACAATACGCACACATGAAACGGAGGGTAAATATTACCTTAACGTCCTTAAATTGCATACAAACGGGTAGTAAGTATTAATATGTGTAACAGTATTAGCGGTGGCGAACCAAAACGCCATGCAGTTCTTGTATCCGTCGTGTTCAAATTGCTCTAGCCAATTCATTATCGATAATAGATCTATACATAATCGACATGAGATGTTGCTGGGAAAATTGCGCAGTTTTTGTTGAGAAAAGAATTTTAGTTGGATGAATTATGAGTGACTTTCAGCGTGTTGAAATATTAACATTTTATCGAAAATTTTATCTCAGCACAAAGTGAAGCTTATTTTTGGAAAAACCTTTTTCTCTTTCGAAATTTTGTAAGACCCATTCCAAAGTACGTGAATAGGCCTTTCGAACAGTGAAAGAATTTTTCAAATAACTCTATTATACAAGGAGTTATAGCGCCTTCATTTGGAATGGAAATCTACGACACGCCAAGCTGGCGTGTCGTAGATTTCCATTCCATGTGTGGAATAACATAAGAAATCGACAGCACAGGTCTCATTTTGATATACCCCAAAAATGGTTCATTGAAAGATAATCCATCGCTCCCACCGGACAAAGAGATGATATGCCGGCGCTATCGAGTAGGCGCACTAAATGGTTGTCAGGTAAAATGAAATGCGAATGTTTCTGATGAATAAACATTCTCGTGTATGTCTCGTGGAATTATTTCGTAATAATGGAGTGTTTTTTATGCTTATATGTAAATAGTGATTCGTCAAAAAAGAAATGTGAAAAAGTGAAAAAATTTGATTTGATTATGTGGTTAAATTGTCAAAAATTTTTAAAAGCTCGTAAGTTTCTATCGCGAGAAATATTGAAATTACAAAATTTCAACATTTGTTGTCGGACAGGCAAACAGTCCAATATTTTTGTCGGACAATCGATACTTTCGATAAGTATTATATTTTTTTCTCTGTTGCCACTTTTGTCTGACAGCTGGTTATCACCAACATTGTTGTCGTCAAATCGACATCTTTGGAGCGTCGGACTGCTGAAGATCCCTATTAATTTTGTCGGACAATGGTGCCATTGAAAATCTCATTTAATTATTGTATGCTCCTAGAAAACTCAGATTGCTGGCTGTCGCCAACCTAAAAGTCGTGAAATTGACACGTTTAGAATGGCGGACAAACTAGAAGTACCTAAACTTTTTGTCGGACAATTTTTTTTTAGATTACTTTTAGTAAATATCTTTCACTTCAACTTAAAAACAACATGCTGGTCACTACCTTACATACCGGGTGGATACGGAAGTATTGCCTACGGAATATCTCAGTTATTGTATGAAGTAGGTTTGTGAAATTTGGAGCGTCGATATAATGACATAAGAGCTAGAATTTGAGCATATTGACATGTCGAAGTTAACTTCCGGTCTGACCGGAAGTAACATCAACTTTCTTATTTTAAATGGAAACCCTATTTTTTTTCTTTTCGCTTTATTCAGTATTCAATTCCCTTTCTAATGACATATCACAAGTTGGTATCTAACCAGAAACTAGATCAGAAAAAATTATTATTGAAATTCACCGAGTAGGCCGTGGAAGCAAAATGAAAGCCAAAAATTGAAAAGTTGGCTATGGAAACCATACGTCACTTGATAACAGTTGCTACTACTGTGATATTTTATTTTCATTCGTCGGCGTTATAAAAAGCCGCCAAAAAAAATATTGGAAACATTGGGAAAAAAACAATACTCTGTAGGTCCATAACTTAAATAGGAACATACAACTTTTTCTTGCCTGTACTATTCAGCATAACCATTCCTTTCTAATGATATAATAGAAAGTAATTTTTTGAAATGAAATACCAAAAAATCCAATTATTATTCTTCAAAT
Source organism: Chrysolina oricalcia (assembly GCA_944452925.2). NCBI lineage: Eukaryota > Metazoa > Arthropoda > Insecta > Coleoptera > Chrysomelidae > Chrysolina > Chrysolina oricalcia. The sequence continues at coordinate 33,151,864 of OX101824.2, forward strand.
AACGAAAAAACAGATTTATCGAAAAAAAAAATTCAAATTGATAGGATTAAAGATAAAATAAGTTCAAAACAAATGTTCGAAATGCATTCCCTCAGCGTCAATACATTTATTGACTCTGGTGATATTTTCATGTAAAACGTTTCTCAACATTTGGGGCGTGATATCTTGGAAAGCTCTACGAATTTTTACTTCTAGCTCATGTAGAGTTGTAGGCTGTGTGGAATACACCCTATTTTTACATGAAAATATCACCAGAGGCAATAAATGTATTGACGCTGAGGGAATGCATTTCGAACATTTGTTTTGAATTTATTTTATCTTTAATCCTATCAATTTGAATTTTTTTTTTCGATAAATCTGTTTTTTCGTTATTTGAAGAATAATAATTGGATTTTTTGGTATTTCATTTCAAAAAATCACTTTCTATCATATCATTAGAAAGGAATGGTTATGCTGAATAGTACAGGCAAGAAAAAGTTGTATGTTCCTATTTAAGTTATGGACCTACAGAGTATTGTTTTTTTCCCAATTTTTCCAATATTTTATTAGGCGGCTTTTTATAACGCCGACGAATGAAAATAAAATATCACAGTAGTAGCAATTGTTATCAAGTGACGTATGGTTTCCATAGCCAACTTTTCAATTTTTGGATTTCATTTTGCTTCCACGGCCTACTCAGTGAATTTCAATAATAATTTTTTTCTGATCTAGTTTCTGGTTAGATACCAACTTGTGATATGTCATTAGAAAGGGAATTGAATGCTGAATGAAGCGAAAAGAAAAAAAATAGGGTTTCCATTTAAAATAAGAAAGTTGATGTTACTTCCGGTCAGACCGGAAGTTAACTTCGACATGTCAATATGCTCAAATTTTAGCTCTTGTGTCATTATATCGACGCTCCAAATTTCACAAACCTACTTCATACAATAACTGAGATATTCCGTAGGCAATACTTCCGTAGCCACCCGGTATATATGCGAAATTGACATGTTTCTCAGAAAGCCAAAGGAAAAGTTACCACTATCAAGGTTTCCTCTCTGCGAGATCTTGTCGGACTCTGCATACTCAAACAGTATACAAAGTTATAACTTGCTGGTTATCACCTAAGATTTTGTACGAGGGCTTGCGGACTATACTGTAAATGATGTACTTGGTGTCCAATTTGACATTATATCCAGAAAAATATAGTCGTAAAGAGGTAATTTTTTTTTTCAGTATACGGGGGTTGAATTTTGTAAAATAGCACATTACTCTGAATTTCTCTTGTATTCCTTAACATTTTGGTTACTTGTTTTTTTCATTAAGCTAATAGGTAGTTTTCAAATACAAAAATTACGGACAATATAATTAATTGTGTAAAGTTCAAGTAAACGATTTTGTGCGAAATTAAAGTGAACAAGTGGACTGTCGATTGGCATTGGATAGTTTTAACTAACAGTAGTTTATGATACGCTGAAAACTCATAAAATTGTATTCAAAGTATTTTCTCGGCAACCAATAGAAATTGCGGAAAGATATCACCGTCACATCGATGTGTAGTTCAGGATCTGAATAGGGACTTGAATGTTGTAATGAGAGATTGAATGGTATCATTAATATCCTATAAGTCCCAAGTTAGAATTACTTAGCTCCCGTTCTATTTTTTAAAGGGGAACTGTTTGAAGATAGGTTGCACCATATCGTTCACTTCTACTATACACACTGTGATAAAAATAGTCTAAACTTCACTTCACTAATTCATTTGAACTTCTTAAATACAAATCGCTGCTTCCTGATGTGAATACCTACTGTGCCTTTTGATATGTCGTATTTTTCCTACGAAAATCTAATCTACCTTCCATTCTTACTTGTGGAAGAATAATAATGTTTAATTTCATAGTACTTGATATGCAGGCAGATGTTTGAAAGACATTTTCATTTGAAGTTTTTAGGTCCATTTTTAAAAATTGATTTCAGCTTGTGGGGAGATTGTGGGGGGAAGGTATATTAAGTACTCGTACGTAGGTACGTATATTGAGGGGCTGTATGACATTTGGTATTACCGAGCTTGAATGAGTTCACCAATTGAGGTATTGAAAGACACTTTAGTAACATGTTGTACTATATGCTATTTTTTATTGACGGGAATTGAAGCTTGCCTCATCAAAAATTGAATGGAAGTTATTTATTTCCCAAATTGAAATAAAATTATCTGGTTTAACAGTCTTTTAAATTTTTCGAAGTCTGAAAATTTTATTGATAAGGATAGGTATCAATTCAAGGTTATAATTTTCCATCATTTATAATTAGTTATTTTTGTATCTAGTGCGCGAAATGCTACTTGGGTGATCGAGAACTGATTTATTTTAACAAGGCGCAGATCACCAAAGTATTTCGCACACGAGATGCAAAAAAAAATTTTCTACAAAAGTCAAAAATATTGTTCTAATATAATTAATATGCTTAGCTTAATATGAAAAATAGTATTGAACTGGCTTTAACTGTTTTTCCAAATCAAGTAATTACTATAATTATGGAAATTAATAGTTATTTGTTTTACTAGGCATAAAAGCACAACATTTAATGCCAAACCATTAAATCTGCTTTTCTGCCGTGTGAAACAAATAATTTTTTCTTCAAATTTGTTCCAATTCCACGCAAAATCGACTTTTTCATATTTAAATTGCGTTTCATTATCAATATCCGAATAACTAAATTATTTTATCAAAGGTAACTGGGCCTTGCGTTACTATGTTTACCGCTGATGACGTTTGTTGAATATGTTTGTTTAATATGTTTGTTTACTGTTTACTTTGTCATTGTCAATTTTGAAAAGTTGTCATGTTAGAAATGAATTTACTGCAAAGTGAGGATGAATTGATGCAATTAACACCACCTGAGATAAGAGACCAGGCGCGAGATGTGGAATTTAACCTTTTACCGGAAAAATCAAGAACTGTATATGAACTCACATACAGCAGATTCATGGAATATAGACAGAAGAAAAATATAGGATCTTTCTCTGAAAATGTGCTGATTGTCTATTTTTCTGATCTTTCAAAGAAATTGAACGAACTTTTTCTGCCTAGGCATTAAAAGTACAACTTCTAAGCCTGCCAAGTGTCATTAAAAGGCCGCTTTTAATGTCATTTGGAGAAAAATCACATTTAGTTTACATGCAGTGTGCAAAGTATTTCGCACACTACTTCGCGCACGGTGTCATGGTAATGAAGGAAAATGAAAAAAAAAAGGGTCACTTCGCATATTGTTGTCAATGCGCGAACCTTGTAATTTTTTGACGTTTGTAGAAAAATGATTTCTTTAATTGATGTAGCCGATACTTGATGAAAACCTATGTTAAAATCTAAAATGAAACTAATCTGTCACTTGAAGAAGTTGTTGTACAGCGAAACAATTGTCGTGGTTTTGTGAACCTCTTTAGTAAAAATCATTTCAGTTATAGTATCATTATAGATATTTATAAATATGCCACTGTTGAAGTTTTGATAAATGGATTGTTCCTGATGTTTAGCTGTTATTTCAATTAGGCATTCCAATAATCAATCGCTCAAACCGAAGGATGATATTCACAGTGACTATGACTGTGGCGATTTGAAAGCGGGGTTATTGATGTCCAAATCGAACGATTTTTGCCAATGAGAATAACTTTAATAGTTCTAATATACTGCCATAAATTTGGAATAAATTTGGAAATATCAAGGCAGGGCCTTCTTCTTTTTTTCAAAGCCTATACCAAAAAACATATTACTTAGCAACTTTTCAAAAGAAAAGTAGACCTCGCTACTGGATTTATGATACTTTGCATATATCGATAACTATAACAGAGAAATCAAACGAAAAAATAATAATAACAAAATTGTATTATCAAAAGCCATTTTTTCCATTAGTGTACTTGCTGTGCAATTTTGTTCTGATGACGTATCATTTGTGCAAGGCTATATAAGTTTCGAAATCTGCTAATAATTTTTTTTTTAATATGAATCTGTGCCTGAGGCATGTTTAGAGAAATATTGTCAATATTCTGAAAAACTGTTCGTTAGGAATGTTTATACATTTTATTTATGCTATAGCTATATCTGTTATGAATCAATATTTCTTATGAATTTCTGGTAACACCCATTATAAAGTATTGCAAATACAAGAGCGTAGTCAATTGAAAAAATAATTGCTAAAATATTTTTCAGATTTTTTTTTGTTATGAAATAAATGCGACGTAGAACTTGAAATTTTTAATTTCACTTCCTTATGGCACTGAACTAAACCTTTCGATGCTCTATTGATTGAACAAAAAAAAAGAACTTTTGAATCGATGCTCTATCCATTGAAAAAAAAACTTTTCAATCGGATAATAAATAGGACGAAGTGGGGTAAGAGTAATCAGAAAAACGATTAAATTATAATATCAAGAGACCTAAAAGAGATATATTTTTGATTTTCCAACCTATCTAATCGGTAAATAACTGAAGTAATTCATTTTCTTCTACTAGCTAAAGTGCATTTTTTATAAACAGAAATAATGAGTTATGTTCGCTGACTACACTTACCCTAGCATTTGGGGCAAATGTAATCAGGGTTTGTAATGCTCATATGCATCGTATGCTAGAGTATTTGGGGCAAGTGTAATAAAGTCTGAAAAATGCAGTTTGAGAAAAAAAATCCCAATATCTCAATTTATAAGGAAGTATAAAGCTCTTTTGTGGAATGAGTACAATTCTCACCTTAGTCCTTAAAACGTTTATTGAAATACACGAACGTACAATGTAGTTTTATCTTTTACTTTACATTATATGTAGCGATGAATACTAGAAAAATTAATTCTTTTCTTCGTCCTAAATTTGGTTATGGTAAAACTAACATGATGTCAACTGCAGGCACGGAGTGATAGTCAATTTGTTCAGGCCAATGAAAAATCGATTGTTACAAGTTTTAGTCGGATTTTTTCAGAAAAATAATCTGGGACAAACATATAGACTAATAGACGGGGGCAAATGTAATCAGTGATTATATTCACCCCAGTCCCTGTGATTACATTTACCCCATATACAACTTTCAGTGGGGTTAACGTAATCACTGCTATTTTGATTTTTGTCGTCATCTGAATCGAAATCTGACAGCAAAGTAATCGGATTCCTGTTGAAAATATATTAGGGAAGCAAAATACTAAAATGCCATTGAATTATTTGTATTATCAATATAAAATTGATACTCGCATAACAAGTGAAAATACAGGTGATGAAAAATAACTGTTATTTTGAACTATTGGGCTTTGAAAAGGAAAACAAACATCATATAAAGCCAAAAAAGGGGTACACCTTCAAATTTTATACAGAAAAAAAAATCAAAAACGACAACACAAAAGATAGAGAGTGCCTGATTACTCTTTTCCCATGATTACATTTACCCCACTTCACCCTAACAATTTTATAGCTAGGGGTGTCTCGCTTTTAAATGGGTCACTCTGTAAAAGTACTGATTTTAGTCCCGGTTGTAAACAAATAACTATGATATTAATTAAAATCGCATACCCTAGTGATAGATAGCGGCACATATACTCTTACTATTTATTGCACATACCTACTTTAAACGAACATAATAACAAAAAAACTGAACTCACCCATTTCAACTAATTCAATAAACACGCATATAATCCACAGGCTCGAAATTGATTTCATTCTGACTGACAACTGTTCTTATTTGTGCTGGATCCTTCCCAACAGATCAGGCAATATTTTTTCATGTTTGTATCAATTAAAAAACTATACTTATTTATATCCAACTCGGTTTGTATTTCTCGCTGTTCTATCCATGTTCGTGCTCGTGAAAATTCGATCGATCGACGCACATGCACGCCACATCAACAAAAAACTAGACAGTAGGCGTCACGGCGTCAAGCCCACTAAGTCTCAGGGGAATGGGAAAACAGGACGACAAATGGAGATTCGTGTACCTACTCGCTGTTCTAAAAATAATTCTTTCGGCATTCCCGATGTATTCTCGAACTTATTACGAGTTGTTAAAAAACATTGCATTTAACCGCAATGATGTTTATTTTAGAAAGCGTGGATATGATATACCTACTTCCTGTACGAATGTAAGGTGTCCGGAAACATCGTGCGTACCGAGTCCTCTTATTTATGTCGGAAGTCGACAAAATCACTGATAATGTCTCAGACGATAGTTTTTAAGTACCAAGGACATTAAACACGACCTAATTTTCATGATGAAAGAGGGTACGTATAAGGCATTTCTCGAAGGAATGTATTTGAATACTGAGGATAATCGTTTTCCATGACAGCACTAATAATAATTTATGTGAAGTTAGCCACACTTTTCCAGCCACGGTTTCTGACGTGCAGACCGTCGAATACGGGATGGAGCGTTATTTACTGGCAGTGTTGCCAGATCTATTGATAGCCTGTGCTTTAGATAACAAATGCCCAACAACACTTCCTGACTGAAACTAAATAACTACTGCCAAAATATGTCCAAAATACGTGTGAAATATCAGTTCTTCATATATATTACGAATAATTTGAAAGAGGTAGTTAAAATATTCTGAAACAAATCTATGGTGTTTTGAAAAGTATATCTATCTGTATGCCCACCAATATTCAGAAACAAAATTAAGGTAATATTCCAGATTATGAAAAATATAGAAACTGTTGAGCTGTTACAAAAATAAGAATATCATTGGAAATAGGATATCGGGTAGTGCATGAGACATCGTTCAGATTTCTTGGGGCTACTGAGGAAGGAGTTTCGCTGCCGCAAAAATAAAATAATCATTGAAAAGAGGATACCAAGTTGCATTCGAAACATCACTGAGATTTCTTTGGACTTCCGTCCTCATGCATAAAAAAATTAAAGTATTTTCCTGGACTATAAAAACTGAGGAAGGAGTTGCGCTGGCGCAAAAATGAAGCCACCATTGAAAAAAGGGTACCGAATAGTGTTCAAAACATCATTCAGATTCCTTTGGACTCCCGTCCTCATGCCTAAAAAAAATTAAAGTATTTTCCTGGACTATGAAAACTCAGGGGAAGGAGTCGCGCTTCCGCAAAAATAAAATCGCCATTGGTAAGAGGACACCGAATTGTGTTCGAAACATCATTCAGATTTCTTTGGACTCCCGTCCTCATGCCTAAAAAAAATTAAAGTTTTTTTTTTCTGGACTATGAAAACTCATGAAGGAGTCGCGCTGCAGCAAAAATAAAATCACTATTGGAAAGAGGACACTTAATTGTTTTCGAAACATCATTCAGATTCCTTTGGACTCCCGTACTCATGCCTAAAAAAATGGAAGTTTTTTCCTGGACGAAAACTCAGGAAGAAGTCGCGCTGCAGCAAAAATAAAATCACTATTGGAAAGACCAATGACATATTACGGATAGACTTCGTTATTTACATTTAGAACTTTGGTCACATTCTAAGCACAATTTTTATTTCAGCTTGTTCCGCGGAAAATATTTGCCAATCAACCCAAAATTCGGCAAAGCTAAGTTTCTGGTGTGTTATCTGCTTATTAACAATGTATATATGCAGATAATTGCCGCAGCTAGATGTAAATAACGCAGTCTGTTCGTAATATGTCTATGGGAAAGACGACACCGAATTGTGTTCAAAACATCATTCAGATTCCTTTGGACTCCCGTCCTCATGCCTAAAAAAAATTAAAGTATTTTCCTGGACTATGAAAACTCAGGAAGGAGTCGCCAGTCGCGAATGATGTTTGGGACACATCGTGCCCTCTT